>JAFJYJ010000009.1:5000000-10000000 GCA_019022615.1 Acacia melanoxylon | reverse complement strand
CAATCAATTTTGAAATTCGAATTTCAACTAAAATAATATATTAATTAAATCTATCAAATAGATCTAATCTAATATATTTATTTAATTCGAATTATAAGCCTACATATTTAATTTATCTTTATAAATTAAATATAAGATATGATATCTTTTTATTTAATTAAATATGAGATACTATATCTTTATTCGAAAATTGAATCGAGATACAATATTTCAATTTATTATAGTTATTTAATTTATCAAATAAATTAAATACTATATATAATAATATTATCATCTATAAATAATATCATTATTAATTTTGAATTTAATTATATATATATATATTTATTCATCCTAGATTAAATACAGTATTCATTAAATCTTAGACATATCTAAGATACAATGAATCTGGACACATTTACTCGTGTTGGGCTATTCTTGTGTGCGACCCTGCAGGCCCACATGAGATTGGCAGCGGGCCAATACTGTACCAGCCCACAAGTCGCAAGCGGCCTCTAGCAAGACATTGCGACTACCCAATTCATATGGCGATCGATGATACGATACTACCTATCGTACAACCATATCACGTCCCTTTTGTCAAGCGATAATTCGGTCAAGGATGAGACATGGATAATGTCAACTTCCTTTTCTTGACCATTACTTTCTCGATTCTTGAGTAGTCTAATTGAAATGGAAACTCCTTTCCATTGTAGTATGTCCATACGTTTCTCAGACTCACTCATCGAGGGGCTTAGTATTATCTCTCTACAAATGTGAGGGACAAATTCCATCTTGACCATTCACATTCCTCTGCATGAAAACCACTGATCCCGATCCAAGCCTTTATCATCACCCTCAAAGGTGACTTTTGACTAAGTCAAAGATCGCGACTCATCATGTAGGAATCCATGATGATCTCGAGTCAAAAGGCGTTGTGACGCGTTATACATGAGATAAGCTTATGACTAAATCCATGCAGCTTTCTCATAGTGGGTCGGTCCAGCACCTTGTACTCCTACAAGTGCCAATGAATTTGATTCGTATCTCCATACCTCATCAAAGTCATACTGGTCTTATTTCATCTTCGCTCCCGCGTAGATGACCGACCAGGGACATTTAGGATAATTTATAAGATATATCCAAGGATCAGTTATCATTATAAACATGCAAATGAAATGATAACTAAAGCAAAATGACTTGCCCCTAGGGCATAATTTCCAACATGCTAACCATTATGGCTAGAACTTAAACTAGTAGTAAAGTCAAATAACAGTTCCTTCAACCCATATTAGGCATGGCCCACCACCTAACCTCTTAAATCCATAATTGATATGAAATCAAGTGTTGTTATACCATCTAGTGTTCTCACACCCCATCTCTTAAATCCATAATTGACATGAAGCCCAGTGTGGTGATTCTATCTAAAAGCCCCAACCCCTTAAGTTTTTCTGATATTTTTATTGAATGGGTTGAGTCAAAAGTGTGTTTGTGCTCAGCATTATGCCAAGAGGTCTGTTTCACCCTTGGAGGTATAATTAAAATGTTGTCTAATATGAATCCCTGCACCTACGTAAATTAAATGTTATATTTTCTTTACTTATTTTACGCATACTTGGACTTTTTGATGGAAGTAGAATTTGAACCCATGTTGGTTTTGATGCCAAAATGAATTGTTAGATATGATTAGTTTTGATGATGTCTTATATAGATGTCATTCTTAAGAGCAAAAAGGTTGCATATTACATTTATATTATGCTTTAACTAATTCTTATATTGAATGTAGATGCAAAGTTTAATAATGGAGATTGATCAAGAAAGTAGATTGAAGAAAGAAGTTCTTGCACACAATATAATGGGAATATCGATTGTCAAGGAAGCAAGATGTTATCAATGGATTTTGGGGGATAATCCAGAAGAAGAGAAGTTTTTGAAGAAGGTAGAACTTGTTGAGAATGATGAGTACAAGTTGAATGATAGAGAATGATCAAGAGAAGAGAAGAAAGAAAGAGTTGGATTAAGAGGAATGATCAAGATGGAATATTAAAGAAGGAAGAACTTGCTAAATGGAATGAGATATCATTATTCAAGTCTCTAGATTGATGCTAGAAGCCTCCAAGATCATATGGAAGTTGGAATGGCTAGATTAGGAATTAAAGTCAGCAAAAATCAGCTTCCGGATGAGAAAACTTGAGGTTCCAAGTGAAAACTCGAGTTTCAGCACTTTCAACAACTCTGTTGCACTTTGTTTCACGTTTCAGCTGGGCGAGGTCTGGTAATTCGATGATATCTCCCAAACAAAAAATTCGATTGAGGTTAAACCAGTGGCATATGAAACTAGACTTACAATGCGTCATTTTTATATAAAATCCAAGCCCAAAAGAGTTCATATCAAGGAGTTATGAATTGTACAAGTTGACACTGAAATTCACGCCACACAGCAAACCAAGCTTCAATGTTTTGAGTGTAACTCACAAACTACAAATCGGATTGAGTTGAAATTGGTGGCATATGAAAGTAGACTGACAGAGCGTTCCATAAAGAGTTGAATAAACCAAAACGGAGTTCAAACCAAGGAGATATGACCTTCGAAAGTTGACAGTCAGTTCAAGACGTTTCAAAAACGCTGGTCAAGAATAGTCTTCATTCATCGGATCATAACGGACATAATACAATGAGTTTGGAGCTGATTCTTCTTGCATTGGATTCTTACCTCAAGCTTGGACATGTAAACTTGAGTTTGAGATTAGCCAAGAGTTTTGATCTTACATAGAAGAACTCAAGGTTTATGGACTGAGAAAACCTCAAGGTTTTTAGAGAAACCTCAAGGTTTCTTCATACAGAGACTTCTCAACATTTTATGGAAAATGGAAAACTCGAGGTTTCTGTTCAAACCTCGAGGTTTGGACTTACAGAGAGTCTCCTAAGTTTTGAACACTTGAAAACCTCCAGTTTTTGTCTAAAACCTTAAGGTTCTGTTTTAACATGAAAATTCCAGGTTTCACAAGTTTTGTGAAACCTCGAGGTTTGGTAAGAAACCTCGAGGTTTTGACCTGCCAGAGAAAACCCAAGTTTTGGCCAGTTTTTCAAAACCTCCAGATTTTTGAAAAACCTCCAGGTTTGAGTCCTGTACAATTTTCTCAAAACCTGTCGTTTAAGTCAAAACTCGAGGTTTGAGGACAAACCTCGAGGTTTGTCCGCAGAGAGGATCTATGTTTTTCCAAGTTACAAAACCTCCAGCTTTATTCTCAAACCTCCGTGTTTCGTTTTGGTACAAAAAACGAGAATTCCCGATTTAAGTGAAACCTCGAGTTTTGGCGAAAACCTCGAGGTTTCTGCCATCCAGAGAGCAAACGACTTTTCTGATTTTGAAAACCTCCAGGTTTACAGAAAACCTCCAAGTTTGTTCTTGGCGCGATTTTTTTTCAAAGGTTTCATATTCAAGTGAAACCTCAAGGTTTCGATAAAACCTCAAGGTTTCAACGCGTCTTCGAAATTTCAAATTCTACGATTTTGTAAAACCTTCTTGTTTGATCTTAATACTTCCTATCATTATTCTCTAATGTTCCTAGATATGTTTAACCACTTTTTTTAGTGAGTTTCAGATGAATTAAAGAGTGTTTATTGAAGGTTTAAAGCAAAAGCAAAAAGCATGTCAGAACATTAAATGCAAAACCCAGAAAGTTGCATACTTTTGGGTAATCCATCTGAACACGCTTACAAAGAATTAAAGAATGATTTCCACATCCAAAGCAATGCTACTCCAACGGATTAATTTGTAGAGAGTCAACTCTGAACTTTTGTACAGCTGGATTAAGTGGAGATTAGAGAGAGAAGACCAAAACTGAACCAGAACCTTGTCTAATAAAGGCAACGGTTATATTGAAGATTACAACGGTCATATATTGATCTCTACCTAAAAAAGAAGACATATTCAAGACAGAAGAAGCAAGACACTAGCCTACATCTTCAGAATGCTCATACTCTGATCTTCATATCATTTACTCTATGTTTTTCAATGTTTACATAGTTTATCATAGAGAGAGTGAAATTATTTGTAATGCACTTCAGTGTTTATCTTATTCACTTCTGAGAGAGAAGATTCATTATAAACATTATATCTGAGAGTTACTCAAGATTGGGTGATCTTGAGTGGGAAACAGATTGTAACCTTACATTGTGTAAGGGGGAGTATCTCGGTGAGAGATTTGGCTTCACAAGTGCCTGGGTGAACTTGTGGGTTTGTAAAGACTTCTCTTGTGCCCGGATTAAACAAGAGGATAGTGGATTGAAAATCTCAAGTGGAACTTGGGGACTGGACGTAGGTCAAGGATTGGGCCGAACCAAGATAAATCTCGGTTGCATATTCTCTTCCTTAATCTCCTTTATTTCCGATATATGTTTGAATGACTGTCTATAGCTTTATAACTCTTTACCGTCATACAAACTAATTTTACTTGAGTTACAAAAAGATTTTCAAAGTTGCTAAGTTTTTATCATCCTAGTTCATCTCTGTTTTTAGTGTTAAAAAACAGAGCATTTCTAAAAAGATTTTTAAAATCCTCAATTCACCCCCCTCTTGGGTTCAGCCGGTTCTTACAGGAATGAATTACCAACTCGTGCTTTTTAAATATGATTAGTTTTGATTATGCCAAATATAAAGAGCAAAAAGTTTGCATAGTATATTTATTTCATATGTTGACTAATTTCTATATTTAATGTAGATTCAAAGATTAGAAGATATGGAGTTCAATTATGGAGAATAATCAAGAAGAATATCAATAAAGAAGTTATTGAATTGAATTGATTAAGAGGAAGAAGAATAAAGAAATTGGTTGCGGCTCGAATTTCAGAAATAACAGTTTGGTACCATGAATTTTCAAAATGTCAATTTAGTACACACTTGAAGTGCTAGAAGTGCATACTGGAAGTGTAGAAAAAGCACACTCGAGTGTGGAAGATTGGCACTTGAAGTGCTGAAGGAAATGATGAAGCAAAACCACAAAACAAAATGTACATTTTTTACTACACCTGAGTGCAGATTTTCAGCACTTGAGTATCACACTTGAGTGTGAAATTGTGCACTCGAGTGTGAACATTATTTCAGCTCCTCTGTTCGCCTCTGTTATACGTCAACATGAGCGAGGTCCAGTAATTCGACCATATCTCTTAAACCACAAACCCGATTGAAGTGAAACTTGTTTCATATGAAGCTAGACTCCCAATGCATCACATAGAAATTGAAATCAAGCTCAAAAGAGTTTGGTTGAAAGAGAAATGAATTTTGGAAGTTAACAGTAAAATTCTTGCTATATATCAAACACAGGTTCAATAATTTGGATGTATTTCACAAACTACACATCCGATTGAGCTGAAACTTGTGGCATATGAAACTTGACTCAAAATTAGACACATAGACACTAAGATCAAGCTCAAAGGAGTTCAGCTAAAATAGATATGATATTTTGAAGTTGACATTGAAATTTCTAAAGTCAACTTGGAACATGTTCAGTATTTTGGGTGTATCTCACAAAATACACATCCAATTGAACTGAAACTTGTGGCATATGAAACTAGACTCCAATACCTTTTCCAAAACATAAAGATCATGGGAAAAGAAGAATAAATGGAAGAAATATGAAATTGTCAAGTTGACAGTTTGACCAAGACGTTGCAGAATGGTGCTCATGACCAGTTGTCATTCATCTTATCATAACATTCAGAATATAATGAGTTTGGAGCTCATTCTTTTTCCATTGGAAAGAATACTTAAATAACATTATGGGGATAAGTCATTTGCCAAATTTGGAGTTATATTGAAGATGTTACACCTACTGGAAACTGACCTATGTGCAAGGACACTTGAGTTCATAAGTGAACACCAGAGTATGAGTCTATAACACTCGCAGAGAAGTTGCCTGACACTCGCTTCATTTGTGGAAGTGTTGTGTTGGACACTCGAGTGTTGCTTCAACACTCACAGAGAATTTTCCTAACACTCTTGCTCACATTAGAAGTATCAAGGTAAACTCTCGAGTGCCATCTCTAACACTCGAGTGCTAAGGTAAACACTTTCAAGTTCAATGACACTTGCTAATGAATCAAAAGTGCTGCCACTTTGTGAGGCACACTCGTGGATTTATTTTGTGACACTTGAGTGTGGCTTTATGACACTTGAGTGTCTGGTAGAAATTGACATGTTTTCATAGAACTCCATTTATGAACAGTTTTCTTCTAGACACAAAATTCATCAGCACTCGAGTGTGACAAATTGCACACTCAAGTGTGACTAAAATGACACTCGAGTATCAGTTCATCTTGCACTGAACCTTTGAATCTGAGAATTCAAATTCACTATTTATCATATGATTAATCTACATTACTATTCATTATTCTTCTCAATGCTACTTATTAACATGTTTATTAATGAGTTTCAGATGATTAATTAGAGGATTACATGCAAAATTTCAAAAAGCAAATTGTGTGTCAGACATTTAATGAAAAGAAGAAAACAGAGCGAACACATGGGAACTATTTCAGAGCAGGAAAATGATAATCTTTTGAGACACCCATTCCGGTGAAAGTGAAAGTAACTCTACCTTAAGCAACTAGTGGGATGTTGTTGCAGTGAAGCGAAAATGACTGAATCTCAATTTATGTCAACGACTTCAATATGTCTCGAACGGAAATATTATTAGTCTAACGAAAAGGTTGATCACTCACAACAGAAAGCTTGAAGCTTCACAATGACCATATTCTATAACGAGAAGATTTTGTTCAATGGATAAATGTTCTTCATTGATTACAAACAATGAAGCATTTTGTGGAACAAGAAAGACGACAAAACAGTTAAATGCATCAACGGTTATTTCTTTCCAACAAACGAATGCTCACAACGGACAAGTGACAATTTCCTTTATGCGTTGGATATGGTTTTAATTTGGTTCCAAGCTAAGAATGTATATATATATTAAAACTATATATAAGAAAGAGAAGGAAACTTGACTTGCTGTGAATGTATACACACACACTAACGCTTTTTATATATAAAGAGAGAAGGAAACCTGATTTTGCTGTTGAGAGTATATATATATATATATATATATAACACAACAAATCATATTTTACTTGGTGTTAGTATTTATTAGGGTTAAAGAGCGAATTGGCCAACAAACTAATAGCCCAGGAGCATCCAATACAAACAACTATTAAGTGGACCTTAAATACCAACAAACTTTTTAAAAGGTAAACTTAACACAAAAATGTTAAATTCATCCTAACGTCCGTTACTACCCTTTGTTTTTCAGACTCAAACCAGTCTCCAGGGGTGTTTATCAATTCATTTGCCTCGCTTCGTCTTCCTCCTCTGTCTCACCACATAGATAAAAAGTCTGACAAATGAAAAATAACATAGGAAAAAGACGAAACCCTAGCCACAGATCCGAAGCAGGAAGAACTTGGAACATAAGAAAACAAAACCCTAACCTGTTTAGAATGAAAAATTTAGTGGAGAAGATCGAACGAACAAAATAAACAAGCCAGGGCAACGAAAGCTTTGCTGGATTCAAGGTGAGGGCACGTTCTATTGCAGGAATAGAAGTCGAGAGCAAAGATAATTGGGGGTGGCGGTGTAGCTCCACTCGGTTATGCGCGTTTTCCATGCATCTTTGGGAAAATAAAAAATGCAGAGCGAGGGATCTGAGGACGGAGGGGCAAAGTTGGAGATCGACGACGATGGAGGCGCAGAGGTGGAGACCCACGAACACAGACGCGCACAGGCAGAGACCGAGACCGAGAAGGCCGTAGATCAGAGAAGGGAGCGACGGGGAAGGCGATTTGCAATTTAGAGATGAGAGAGGAGTTCGAATATGGCGACTGATATTCAAATTCGTTGTGTTAGAATTTCAGATTTTGGCGGCCAAGATTGAAGAATTTGGTGAGAGAGGAGGAAGACGAAGCGAATGAAGAAATAAAAACAAAAGCAAATGAATTGATAAACACCCCTAGAGACTGCGTTGAGTCTGAGAAACAAAGGGTAGTAACGGACGTTAGGATGAATTTAACGTTTTTATGTTAAGTTTACCTTTTAAAAAGTTTGTTGGTATTTAAGGTCCACTTAATAGTTGTTTGTGCTAGACGCTCCTGGGCTAATAGTTTGTTGGTCAATTCGCTCTTTAACCCTATTTATTAAACTCAAGATTTCTATTTCTATATACATATATGTTGAAACATATTTTACATGGTATTGGTATTTATAAAATTCCTGATTTAAAGTGTTGATGGCGTATTTAATATTGGAATAGCCTCTAGGAGTTTAAACTGATTGTAGAGAAATAATAATAAATAGTAAAATAATAATAATAATAATAATAAATAATATTATTATTATTAAAAAGGGGAATAAATAATAAAGGGAATTATTAATTAATAATAAATAGAAAGGAGAATTAATAGTTACAATGGTCTTACTTTAGGATGTTGAAGAAGTTCGAGTTCCTAACACCGGAGATTTTATTTATTCGTGAAGTTGAGGTTAGTAACTTAATCTCCAATTCCTTGCGTTTTTTTATATATGCCTTATATGTTCATGTATTGTGGATTCTTGGCCGGGTTTGTATGCCCGAGTCTATATGTTTTATTCAGCTAGATGTGTGTTATTATTTTTAAATGATAATGCTGCATACTTGTTTTCCTAGCGCTTAGGATTCGTGTTTGTGACATGTAGCACTTGTGAATGCTTTCACCGTTAACGATACATGTGTTGTATGCTATGTAGTCGGGTAGCGGTGTGTTTGCTGAATGCTTTCTTTTATTTCGCAATATATGAAATATCTGTCATGTATGATTTACACTTTGAATATAAGATTAACCGTTACCCTCAGATTCAACCGATCATTGAATCTCAGTTATGCCTAAAGATTCAGGAAGATGTTATGGATCGGGGAGTAAGGCGATACAGTTGGAGTAGACAAAAAAGACCCCAAAGGAGGGGATTTATTTAAGTGGATCATATATTATTTTGGATTTGTATATTTTCTAACTATTCGCCTGATATTAATTTGAGATAATTGTATAACGAATATCCTCCAACGGGATTAACACCAAATATTCCCTAATTTTTGTTGTATCACGAATATATTCCTCCGAGAATTTTAAAGTAACCAGCATATGTCTGGGCATATGTTATCAGTCACTCATTCGTCCAAACGTTATGCATGCTCTCTATTGTGACTTACTTTGATCTGTTAACGCCTTCACTCTGATAATTTCACACCAATTAGTCTAATAAGAGATTAAGGACATAAATGAACATCATAATGAATGTAGGAATTAAGGACGTTACACCCCCTTTGGGTGATAATCGATTCTAACAGTGCTGACTCTGATACCAAACCTTAAGAACAAAGTACTAAGCAGTGTGCCAAAAACTTAAACTAATACCAAAGATGCACCCCAATCCCTTTCATCCCAAATCAAACATAGGTACATTAGTCTCTTATGATTTTGTGGTCCACTTCACTCTAATACTATACCTTGTGCTAGCTCTGATACCAAATCTTACTACCAATAACAAACGTTACATAGGGGTTAATTTAGTATTAATTTGAGTATGATATGACTATGGCACATCATCATATACAAACTGGATAACTCTCTCAAAGACATCTCTTTCATTTATATGGTCTTGTGTTTTAGTAATCATAAACCATTCAATTCAATGAGGATTAATAACTCAAATTGTTTTATAAAGTATTAACATATTTTATAGGAGGTAAAGCTTATTTTAATTTTTTTTGGCCAGTACAATAAAGTCTATTTTAATTGTTTAAATACCTTTTGAGATATTTTATTGGAAGAATATCATTTAGGTCTCAACTAAGAAAAATAATATCAAAAAAGTCACTACTACAGATTCGCACACATATAACATTTAATAAATAACAATTATAGCAAATAAACATCATATATGTCAAGGTGGAGGTCGAGTAAGAATATATAACGCTAAAATATAACAGTTAAATACACGCACCATCATGTATTGAGAGGTAAAATTCGCAAACACAAAAATATAGCGATTGTAATTATTAATCATCATATATTTACAAACAAAATAACAGTTCTTATGAAACAACCGTCATTTAACACTTTCAAGCAATTTGTCTTCCAACCTTATATGAGTTATATCATCAAAAACAAAACAAAACGACTAGAACAAGTTACCGTAAAGTATGATTTATAAACGCTTAATGGTTAAAAACAATAATCGTCATAAAAAAGAAGGTGAGATTTGGGAAATTTTTATTTTACAATATTTGATAGTTCTTCACAAAGAACCGTTATTTATCCTTTAAGAATACTTAACGGTTAAAAAGAATAACCATTATATATAAGAATGTCGATTCTGAAAAAAAAATTCAAATATAAGGAGATAAGATTCTGAAATTTTTTCGATAATAACTGTCATAATAAAGGCATTTTCTGTAGTAGTATTGAGTTCTCATTAACATGTGAAAGAGTAACCATTGACAAATCATAGGATTTGGCAATATATTATTTCCCTTGGTTTTGGAACGTAAATCATGTTCTCCCTATTTTGTTAAATATACATGTGAATAGGTTTTTTTTTAATATATATATATAATTCAGGATAATTTAAAAAAAAATCCACCTATCTCTTAGCTAGAAAATTTATTTATGAAATTTTAAGTTTTAGGGAGATTAAGGAAGCTAAATAAATATTTTAATATATATATATATATATATATATATATATATATATATATATATATATATCATATGTTACATGATGATCTCTCTAAAATACTTATATACATCATTAGATTATATATCAATTTATATGTCGAGACAATTTTTTTGGTGAAAAATGATAAATATGAGTTTAAATGGAAAAGGTCTTATACTCCCTCTAGTCTTTTTTATAAGCAACAACTACCCAAATCACACAAAACAAATTAGAATTAGTGGTTGAAATTAGTTAAAAGCAATGAATGTGCTTGAGTTTTTTTTTTTTTAATGATGATTATGAGTGAGAGATAATAAGTGGGAAGAAGAGATGAGAGAAACATGCAATTAATTAAGGGTAAAAAAAAGTGCATTAAATTTTTAGACAAAGAAAAATCATTGCTTATACTCCCGCTAGTCCTATTTATACATAAGAGCTTGATAACCTAATTACGGAGTTTAAGAAAATAGTTAAAACTAGTTAAAAACAATAAGTTTGTCTAAAATAAACTTTTTTCCTAATATGCCCTTATTTATTAGGAGGCAAGTAAGAGAGAAATAGAGTAAATATAAGTATCACTAATATTTTAATTAATACAATATATAAAATTAATGATGGAAAAATGGGGAAAAAAACTCATTAAATGCTTAGACAACTTTTTCGGATTTTTATAAAAAGGACAAAGGCAATTCAAATTTTGGGCTCTTATAAAAATGACCAAATGGAGTACTTCCTCTGGTCCTTATTATAAAGCACCAACTAAGAAGTGTATTTGATTCTTTTTATAAGGCATTTGCTTGTTTCCAAATTGCATTAAATATTCTTTTCCATGTATGCCATAATTAATAAGGGTAGTTGGGTGAGAGTAATAATTATTATGATATTAGAGTTTAGTGCAATTAGTAGGGGTAATATTGGAAATTACTTAAATTTTAGGACAAATTTAATTACTTTAACTATTTTTATTGGTCCGTGAGAATTGTTGGTTAATGTCTTATAATAAGAACCAAAGGGAGTATATAGGATGAATCTCATGAGAGAGAAAGCTACTTGTAAATAGGATGGAGGGAGTATTTAAGACCAAAATTCACTTATAAGCTAGCTTTTATATTTAGGACCAGAGGTAGTATATTTTACTTTTCTTATTTCATTTTCCTCTTAATATTCTGTTTGAGTACCATGTAGTCCCTCCAATCCTAAAACTAGAAGCTTGATAATTTTTTGATACTTTCAACCAGTATCCGATACCTTTTTTTTGGATCCTATTACTAAGTATTTGAGCAACCAATTACTCTAGTTTTGTGATTTGTGGCTTCTCCTCCCAAAAAAATGTCTCATGTTCGAGATCTTAAGGGATCTAACTGGGTTTTACACCGTTAGATCAACTTTGTGTTGATAGGAGCTTGATTATTAATTTACAACAATTAAGAAAATTAGTTAGTTTTCATAAAAGACATCTCTAATCATTTGCATTGAAATCACACTCATCGATGAAGACCTCTTATAATATTTTGAGAAAAAAAAAAAAAAGTTGGCACTCAAAGTGGATTGGGATACTTTTAGAAAAATCTCTCAAATACATCCTACATTTAAAACCATCTATAGAAGATTTTGGGGTGAATTAAGGGAAAAAGAATATCTATACTAGTAAGTTGAGTTATTATTATAAAAATAGGTTAGCCCAGACTGCCCAGTCCAACCTCAATCCAATAATGTTTATTGGATAAGTTAAAATTTATTTTATTTATTTTCTTTGCTTTATTAAATTTGTTATAAATATTGTGGTGGTGGATGTTCATAATAAGCCTCTTAGGATTCCATTTTATGATTAATTCCTATAACCTCCCATGGTTTTATATTGTAGAATAATTCTTAGGTTTAGACTTTAGGGTTTATGGTTTTCAGAACAACTTTGTTATTCCCACGGTGCATAAGACAAGTGGAGAGTATATCAATTATTCAACATATCCAGAAGATATGGCAAAGGAATACATTTTAACATATCATTATTGCGTCATTCATAATTTGGTGGCTAAAAAGAATATATGCTTGAAAATACATTGGAAACAACCTACTTGAGAAATTAGCATATTCCTTTGAGGGATGATGACTTCCCATTTTTAATATATTTGAGATGTATTTTGATGTATTTGGGAAGTCATTATTGTAAAAATAAACGGATTTTTCAGAGATTTTAAGAAAAATTAATGTGGTACATTAATTATGGGATTTAAATCTAAAAATTAAGTTTATAAAAATAAATAAATAAAAACAGTTGAAATTATTTCTTCATGTTGCAAAAAGACATCCACGGACAAGGAGGTGAGCATTAAGAAGAGTTGGCAATTGGCATCATTTGGCACTTTATTCTTAATGGGATTGTTGGTCCACATATTAAAAAAAAAAACATATCCATGTTCCCAAAGATGTAAGTTGGATCATTTGGATAATAGAATTGAAGTTGGGTCCAAGCGTAGTTGATAAAAAAAATTGAGAAGGATATGTTAGTGGAGGAAGAGGAATATTGTTTAATTGAAAGGATGAAAAGAAGAGATGGGGCACGAGGTGAGCAAAATGGATGGTCTTCCACAAAATATTTAAAAAAACAATAAAAGACAAGATGGAGCACATGAGTGGAAGAAAAAATGAGCATAGTTGTCTAAATCACCATTATTCTAAAGTAAAGAGAGACAAGGAAAAGCAAACACATGGACGTGTTTAGTGCAGGAAGGTGAGAATTGTTGTCTGCAATCAATGTTCTTAAAAGGAGCTGGAACCGAAGCACAAAGGGAGATCGGACACAAGCGGTTTCACTTCAGGTGGAGACGCGACCGGACGGAACAGAGACAAGCAAGAATCGGAACTCCTTGCTGCAAAGCTGACAGGACCGAACAAAGAGGCGGACGGTGTTGGGAGTTTGGGAGAACTGTTCACGACATGTTGTACACTCCTGGACATCGACAGTGAGAACTGGACTGGAGCAAAGATTTGGTTTGCAAGTTCTTATTTTATTTTTATATCTTGTATTCTCGGTCTTGATTTTACTTTGATGATTTGGATTAAAATCATGTGTGGCTAAAGTTTTTATTCAACCTAGAGACCTATGAACTTTTTTGAGTTTTAGAAATTATTCCCACTAATTAGTTTCCTTAATTTATTTCAGTTTATTTAATCTTATTTTTAGTGTTATTACTTAATGATTGGCCACCCTTAAGTATGTTTTGGGGATTTATGATTGAACTTGACGAAGGAAATCTTAAATTGACCTTGAGATTAAATAATGTGGAATTAGATTTTAATCTAATTTGCATCTAGGATAGACATATACCTAGAAGCTCCGCATAATCAAATTAGAGTGAGCCCGATCCAATTTGCGCCTTATTTAGTTGTGTGAGACATCACATAATTAATTGAGGTAGGTTTATAAATGGACCGACAGCATTTATAAACATTAATACTCTAGATTGGCTGATTAAATTAAATCGGAATTAATTTTAGTGGGGATAAAATCTAAGAACAAACAAGGGATTAGTGACTCTAGGTTGATTCCTTTGAAAAGTGAAAGCTCTTGTGAAAAGTCTTGCACATATTAATTTTCTTACAATTATTTAACTTGTGAAAACAACTACGATTTACCCAACTAAAACGAAATAAGGAAATTTATTATCTAATCACTAGTCAATTTGAGTCCTCGTGGATGACCTTGATTTGCCACTTATTATTTTCATGACCCGTACACTTGCGGTGCTTCGTTAAAAATTTAGTAGCATCAAGTTTTTGGCGCCGTTGGGACTCAAGGCAACCTGATTAGTATTAGAAATCCTTTAGTAGTTTTAGTTTGAGTAAAATTTTATTTTATTATTTTATTTTATTTTTTCTCTTTTTTTTATTTTATTTTATTTTTTATCGTCATTTATTTTGTGTTAGTTTGATACTTTGAGATTTGCCCACAAGTTGGCGTACTAGGGCATATGACCCGTAGATCCAAGGCTACGAAAACACCACTGAAAATAAGGAACATTCAAGAGCTTGTGGAAGCTACAACACCTCAAGACCAAGAGGAAGAAGAAGTGCAGATTGACGCCCCGAAGAAATGGCCGGATGAAAATGATCGTTTATGTATTAACGATTTCTTGGGAAGACAGTCTCGAGGGTATCAATCAGGAATCAGAGTGCCCGATTTTCAAGCAAACAATTTCGAAATTAAGCAGACCATGCTTAAGATGCTTGAATTACAGGGTCAGTATGCAGGAAATGACTCAGAGGATCCGAACCGACATCTGATACAATTTCTCGATGTTTGCAACTCATTCAAGCTAAATGGAGTCCCTAATGGTGTGATCCGTCTTCGGCTTTTTCCTTACTCCCTACAAGGGAAAGCTAAAGAATGGCTCAACAATTTAGAAGAAGGCAGATAACTTCGTGGGAAGCACTAGAAGAAAAGTTTAGATCCGCATTTTTTCCACATAACAAGATGGTGGATGCACGAGCTGCTTACTAATTTCGCCAACTATTTGGAGAACACTTGTATGAAGCTTGGGAGAGGTTCAAGATGCTTGTTAGGCAGAGCCCTGGTCACAATATGGAGAAATGGGTCTTGCTTCAAATCTTCGCACTCGGTTGACTCCCCGAATCTAAATCGAATTAAATGCTTTGTCACCAACGGAGGAATTACAAAGCAACCAAGTAAACCATGTTTGGAAATGTCTAGATGACTTATCACCGACTTTATACAAAACAACAATGAAAGAAGGTCAAAGAAGCCAGTTGATAAAGATATTGAAGACTCTTCTTCCCACCGATGGCGATGTTAAACACTATCAACAAGAGGTTTGATCACCTAGAAGCACAAGTAAACCGATCTAATGGTAAACACATGGGAGTAAATGCTATTCATGCTCCTTGTGATTACTGTGGAAGTGGCCATGATAATGGTCAATGCCTTATTTCTCAACAGATAGAGCCGGTGAATTATGCAGGAAACTACCGTGGAAATAACCAGAATAATCCTTATTCAAACACCTACAATTCTCAAAGTGGCGTAAAATCCCAACTTCTCTTGGAAATATGGAGCGACTCTTAATGAAGCATCAACATCTAATACAAAAGCCGGTGGCACCTCCGGGTTCTATCAACTGGAAAAGGAAGTCATTCCTACCCAAGAGCCCAAACCCGATTTGGAGGCATTGATGTCTCACTATAAGTTTCCAACAAAAGAGTACCCAAGATCAAGCTGTTATTAATGCACAAACAAATTCATCTATTGCAAGGTTGGACTCGTCTGTCAAGAATCTTGAAGTGCAAATGGGACAACTTGCAAATGCTATGAATGTTCTACAACAGAGAGAATTGCCAAGTAATACTGTGCCTAATCCTCGAGAAATGAAAATGCGTAAATGTAAAGCCATTCACCCGAGAAGCGGAAGGGAGTTACCTGAGTTTCCACAACTAAAGAAGCAACCTTCAGCTTCTAATGATCAACCAAATCTCACAGTTACTATAAAGGATGATGAAGAGGCTACACAGAAGAAAAATGAAAAAGCTGATGAGGAGAAAGTTGAGATTGAATCTAAACAGGGTGAAGTAAAAACGAAGGCAACTCGAGAATCCTAAATGGGTCCCACCCTTACCATTTCCTCAAAGATTTCGGAAGAAAGCCTTAGATGAGCAATATAAGAAGTTTTGGGGATTTTCAAGCAACTACACATTAATATCCCTATCCTTGAAGCGTTAGAGAGCGTATGCCTCAATATGTCAAGTTTCTAAAGGAGATGCTTAATAAGAAGAGGAGGTTTGGTGATTACGAAACCGTAGCCTTAACTGAAGAGTGTAGTGCTATTCTTCTCAACAAGTTACCTGCTAAGCAGAAAGATCCAGGCAATTTCTCCATACCTTGCATAATTGGAGAAAAATTTCAGGGCGGAGCATTATGTGATCTGGGATCAAGTGTTAACTTGACGCCGCTTATCGTGTTCGAAAATTGCAATCAAGGGTGAAGCTCAACCAACTTCGTAACACTCAGCCTAGCCGATCGAAGTTTGGCTTTTCCAAGGGGTATCATTGAAGATGTTTTGGTTAAAGTCGACAAGTTTATTTTCCCTGCTGACTTCATTGTTTTAGACTGTGATGAAGATAGAGATCTGCCACTCATTGTGGGAAGACCTTTCCTTGCTACAGCTCGAACTCTGATTGATGTTGAAAAGGGTGAGATCAAGTTAAGAGTAAATGATGAAGAAGTTATATTCAACATGAATAAGGCACTGAAGTATCCTGGGACGTTGAAGAGTGCTTCGTAGTTGAAATGCTTGATGAGGTGATTCAATCTACTTTAGAGCTCTTTTCTATGAAAGAGCCATTAGCAGCCTATATTACTTGGGGTGATGAAATTGAAGAAGGAAATCTAGTCGAACGTAAGAAGTTACTTGAATCCTTACCTTATCACGAAAAACCATCACAAATAGCTTGAGTTATTAGAGATGGAATCTAAGCAAGCTACTTCTTTAAAGCCTTCTGTTGAACAAGCACCAATTCTAGAGCTCAAACCATTACCACCGCACCTGGAATATGCATTCTTGGGTGAATCTGAGACATTACCCATTATCATCTCTTCTATTTTGTCTGGTGATCATAAAGAACAGCTTGTTGAAGGTACTTCGAGCCACAAAGGCGCCTTAGGATGGACGATTGCAGACATTAAAGGTATAAGTCCATCAATTGTAATGCACAAGATACTGTTGGAAGATGATCACAAGAAATCCATTCAAAATCAAAGAAGACTAAATCCCATGATGAAAGAAGTGGTCAAGAAGGAAATTATTAAGTGGTTAGAAGTCGATTATCTACCCCATTTCCCGATGCACTCATGGGTCACCCGGTAATGTGTTCCTAAAAAGGGGGGGTATAACAGTGATTACTAATCAACAAGATGAACTTATCCCCACTCGCACGCCATCGGTTGGCGTATTTGTATGGATTACGTAAAGCTAAATGAGGCTACAAGGAAAGATCATTTCCCACTTCCTTTTATTGACCGATGTTAGACCGACCGGCGGGTAAAGAATTCTTTCGCTTTTAGATGGGTATTCGTGGTATAATCAAATTGTGGTTGCTCCCGAGGATCAAGAGAAAACAACATTCACGTGTCCTTATGGCACTTTTGCCTTCGTGAGAATGCCGTTTGGTCTATGCAATGCTCCTGCCACTTTTCAAAGATGCATGATGAGTATATTTTCTGATATGATAGAAGAGATAATGGAAGTGTTCATGGATGACTTCTCGGTATTTGGTGAATCATTTGAAAAGTGCCTAATTAATCTGGATAAGGTGTTAAAGCGATGTGAGGAGACAAACTTAGTGCTGAACTGGGAGAAATGCCATTTCATGGTGACTGAAGGCATAGTTCTGGGTCATAAGGTTTCTAAAACGGGCCTAGAAGTTGACAAGGCCAAGATTTCGTGATTGAACAACTTCCTCCTCCTTCTAATGTCAAAGCCGTAAGAAGTTTTTGGGCCATGCCGGATTCTACCGTCGATTCATAAAAGATTTTTCCAAGATTTCAAAGCCACTTTCACGCTTATTAGAGAAAGATGCTCCTTTTCTGTTTAATGAGGAGTGTATGAAGGCTTTTGAAGAACTGAAGAGAAGATTGACTTCAGCTCCTATCATTGTAGCTCCTGATTGGTCACTACCTTTTGAAGTGATGTGCGATGCAAGTGACCACGCTGTTGGAGCTGTGTTGGGACAGAGGTGTGCAAAGATCTTCCATCCTATCTATTATGCGAGTAGAACCTTGATAGCAGCTCAGGTAAATTATTCCACCACTGAAAAAGAAATGCTTGCTATAGTGTTTGCTTTTGAAAAGTTTAGGGTATATTTAATGGGTGCTACGGTTATTGTTCACACTGACCATGCTTCTATTAAATATTTGCTAGGAAAGAAAGAGTCTAAACCTAGATTGATTAGATGGGTTTTGTTGCTACAAGAATTTGATGTGCATATAGTTGATAGGAAGGGAGTTGCAAATCAAGTTGCCGATCATTTGTCTAGAATTGTGAACCCTTCGATCCCGTCACCGATTTGTTGGTCAATGAATGTTTCCCGATGAACAATTGTTTGTCAAATAGTGGTGGTTTGCCATGGTATGCTTTGATATTGTGAATTATCTTGTGTGTGAAGTGATATCTCCCGATTTGAATTTTTATCAAAGAAAGAAGTTTTTGCATGATCTTGCCGCTTACTATATTTGGGAAGAACCATTTCTCTTTAAGAGATGTGCTAATTTGATTATTAGAAAATGTGTGCCGAGGTAGAACAAGAGGAAATTCTGAATGCATGTCATGCATCCGCATATGGGGACATTATGGGGGCAAAGAACTGCATTTAAGGTGCTTGAATCTGGTTTTTATTGGCCTTCTTTATTTAAAGATGCTCACCAATTTGTTACCAAGTGTGATAGATGTCAAAGAACATGGAATATTTCTAAGCGACATGAGATGCCTCAATCTGGGATCTTCGAGGTAGAGTTATTTGACGTCTGGGGAATGGATTTCATGGGTCCTTTCCCACCTTCAAGAGGAAACAAGTACATCCTTGTTGCTGTGGAATATGTGAGTACATGGGCTGAAGCTATGGCTTGCCAAGCTAACGATGCCAACACAAAGGTTCGATTCTTGAAGAAGTCTATTTTGACAAGGTTTGGCACCCCCAGCAATCATTACGATGAAGGGACCCACTTCAACAACAAAAATTTTAAAGCTCTCTTGGATAAATATGGAGTACACCACAGATGTCACTTGCATACCATCCACAAACTAATGGATTGTGTGAGTTGACTAACAGGAAATCAAGAGGATTCTTGAGAAAACTCGTGGGCCCAACTAGAAAAGATTGGTCTGACAAGCTTGATGATGCTTTATGGGCTTATAGGACAGCTTTTCGTACTCCAATTGGCATGTCACCATACCGTCTGGTCTTTGGAAAAGCCTGCCATTTACCACTTGAATTGGAATACAAAGCATGGTGGGCAATCAAGAAGCTAAACATGGACCACCATCAAGCAGGAGCTGAAAGATTGTTTCAATTGAATGAGATGGAGGAATTCAGACTTCAGGCATATGATAGTGCTCGGTTATATAAAGAAAGAACAAAGAAATGGCATGACAACCATATCTTGAAGCGCTCTTTTGAGCCAGGGCAGTTGGTACTTCTCTTCAACTCCGCACTCCAATTATTTCCCGGAAAGCTTAAATCAAGGTGGTCTGTCCTTTCGTGAGTGATTTCAGCATCATCAAAAGGTGCAATTGAACTTAAAGATGAGAGAACAGAGATTGCTTTAAAGTAAATGGGCAAAGGTTGAAGCATTATCATGGTGGTGAAGTGAACCGACAAACAATGGTTCACCATTTGTCATCGCCTACTTAGACTGCTGGAATAGTCAGTCAAGACTATAAACCAAGCGCTTTCTTGGGAGGCAACCCAAGGTTTGATTTGAGTATTTATTTGATTTTGCAGGTTTGTTGATAAGCCCTGATGAGGTGTTCCTTTGTGATATCAAGGATTGAAAGCGCAAGTCACGGACAAATAGGGGAGTTTTCTTCTACTTTTCTTTGATTTGTTTTAATTAGTGGAAATCAAATCTCGAAATTAATGTTACCCTTACATTTAGATATGGTTACTCTTCACTTCCATTACTTTTTATTACTTGTTCACATTGAGGACAATGTGACATTTAAGTGTGGGGGTGAGGGTATCCTTGATTTTAACTTGCTTTGTCCTCAATTTTTTTTTTCTTTTCTTTTTCATTAAAAAAAAAAAGAGGCTTAAGAAAATTCAAGCATTATCACTATTGGTTTGATTTGAACATGAAAAGGATTGAGTTTGATTTGGAATTGATTCTATGTTCTTTGAATGTGAGTAAATAGGTAAAGATTTGGTTTAGGTATTTTGCTTTGGAATGTCAAAAGAACCTCGTGAGAAATTTGAGCCTAAGAAATTTCATCTTTCTAAGAGAGAGTACACTTAATGCGATTCTATCTCTAGAACTTGTTTTGAATCTCTTCTAAAAAAGAAAAAAAAAAGAAAAAAAAAAAGAGAAAAAAAAAAGCAAATCATACATAAAGATGATTTTGGCATTCATGCTTATTTTACTCTAGTGAAGTGCAAAGTAAATATATACAAAAAACAAATGAAGGGGTAAAAAAAAAAAAATAGTAATAACAACTCCTCTAATTTCTCTAGACTTGACTTAGTAACCGGGGCACTTCATCACAAATGTTGGCACTCGCGTCAAACGGTTAAGTCAAAGAGGGTTATGAGTTGGGCTTAAAGCCTCTTGAGGTTTTTGTTGGAGTAATCGAGTAACCGGTGCTGCATCACCCATATGCAGGGTCGCGTAAAAAGGGGACCTACAACAGCTCAAGATTTTAAAAAAAAAAAAAAGAGAAAAAAAAATGTAATAAATAAAAATCCCTTCATTTTTCATTGAATTACTTGGCACTAGCTACAGTATTTATTCATTCTCAAAGTCCTTTTGATTTATGTATGTATTACAATAATAAGGTGGAGAATGAGATGAGAAACAAGCTTATGGTAGATAAATTGCATGAGGTGGAATTGAGTGAAACACAAGCCCTTGAATATCATAAGAGATGAGTGTAAACACTAGACTTGTGAGAGACATTCTATTGTGATTTATCTTTTCCAAATTAATTATCTTGCTACTTGCATTTTTGGAAGGTGGAAAAGATTTCTGAAAATGTTTGATTCTTGAGAGTTTGAATTCTTTTCAATTTGGTAGTGCTTGTTTAAAATAAATAAATAAATAAAATTGTGGTTTAGAATTTAAAATCTTGAGGACAAGATTTAATGCAAGTGTGGGGGTGTGATGACTTCCCATTTTTAATATATTTGAGATGTATTTTGATGTATTTGGGAAGTCATTATTGTAAAAATAAACGGATTTTTCAGAGATTTTAAGAAAAATTAATGTGGTACATTAATTATGGGATTTAAATCTAAAAAATTAAGTTTATAAAAATAAATAAATAAAAACAGCTTGAAATTATTTCTTCATGTTGCAAAGACATCCACGGACAAGGAGGTGAGCATTAAGAAGAGTTGGCAATTGGCATCATTTGGCACTTTATTCTTAATGGGATTGTTGGTCCACATATTAAAAAAAAAAAAACATATCCATGTTCCCAGCATGTAAGTTGGATCATTTGGATAATAGAATTGAAGTTGGGTCCAGCGTAGTTGATAAAAAAATTGAGAAGGATATGTTAGTGGAGGAAGAGGAATATTGTTTAATTGAAAGGATGAAAAGAAGAGATGGGGCACGAGGTGAGCAAATGGATGGTCTTCCACAAAATATTTAAAAAAACAATAAAAGACAAGATGGAGCACATGAGTGGAAGAAAAAATGAGCATAGTTGTCTAAATCACCATTATTCTAAAGTAAAGAGAGACAAGGAAAAGCAAACACATGGACGTGTTTAGTGCGGAAGGTGAGAATTGTTGTCTCGCAATCAATGTTCTTAAAAGGAGCTGGAACCGAAGCACAAAGGGAGATCGACACAAGCAAGCGGTTTCACTTCTCGGGTGGAGACGCAGACGGACGGGAGACAAAGACGGCAATCGGAACTCCTTGCTGCAAAGCCGATGACCGAACAAAGAGGCGGACGGTGTTGGGAGTTTGGGAGAACTTTCACGACATGTTGTACACTCCCCGGACATCGATGGTGAGAACTGGACTGGAGCAAAGATTTGGTTTGCAAGTTCTTATTTTATTTTTATATCTTGTATTCTGGTCTTGATTTTACTTTGATGATTTGGATTAAAATCATGTGTGGCTAAAGTTTTTATTCAACCTAGAGACCTATGAACTTTTTTGAGTTTTAGAAATTATTCCCACTAATTAGTTTCCTTAATTTATTTCAGTTTATTTAATCTTATTTTTAGTGTTATTACTTAATGATTGGCCACCCTTAAGTATGTTTTGGGGATTTATGATTGAACTTGACGAAGGAAATCTTAAATTGACCTTGAGATTAAATAATGTGGAATTAGATTTTAATCTAATTTGCATCTAGGATAGACATATACCTAGAAGCTCCGCATAATCAAATTAGAGTGAGCCCGATCCAATTTGCGCCTTATTTAGTTGTGTGAGACATCACATAATTAATTGAGGTAGGTTTATAAATGGACCGACAGCATTTATAAACATTAATACTCTAGATTGGCCGATTAAATTAAATCGGAATTAATTTTAGTGGGGATAAAATCTAAGAACAAACAAGGGATTAGTGACTCTAGGTTGATTCCTTTGAAAAGTGAAAGCTCTTGTGAAAAGTCTTGCACATATTAATTTTCTTACAATTATTTAACTTGTGAAAACAACTACGATTTACCCAACTAAAACGAAATAAGGAAATTTATTATCTAATCACTAGCTGAATTGAGTCCCTGTGGGATGACCTTGATTTGCCACTTATTATTTTCATGACCCGTACACTTGCGGTGCTTCGTTAAAAATTTAGTAGCATCAAGGGATAATGATGAAGAGTGATATTGTCATTATGGGGAGTAGAGATAAGGCTGTACTTTTTTCCTTCACCAAGGTTTTTTTCCCACAGAGTTTACCTGGTAAGGTTTTTAATAAGACAGTTTCATCAATATGTATTGTGTACTCTTTTTAATTCCTTCACTAGGTTTTTTTCCCATTGATTTTTTCCTAGCTAGCAAGGTTTTAAATAGGCACAATATTTGCTTATAAACATCAAAGGGAAAGTGTTATAAATATTGTGGTGGTGGATGTTCATAAGCCTCTTAGGATTCCATTTTATGATTAATTCCTATAACCTCCCATGATTTTATGTAGTTTTATGTTGTAGATTAATTCTTATGTTTATGACATTATATTGTAACTCTTGGAATGATTGGTGGCCTACATATATATAGGGGCTTAACACAAATGATTGGATGTACATGGAAATGCTATATGAATGAGAGTTCTCCTCCACTCTTCATCTCTATAATTCTCTCTTGTCTTTCTTCATCCCCTCATCTCATCTCTTTATTTTGCTTATTTTTATAACAGAATTAATTTAATTTAGTTCAATAGTTTTTTTTTTAAAAAAACCACAAAAATCATATCTTTAATTTTGTTCACGGTACAAATTCACATAGTATTTAATAAGTTTAAGTTCCAACAAGTAATATATACTACCTAGTTTTTTTCCAATAATGCTACATACTTAACTTGATCACAAAGCTATACATAGGGTTAATTTAATATTAATTTAAGTGAGATAGGTACTATGGCACATCATCATACACAAATGGGGTAGATCTCTTAAATACATATTTTACATTTATACATACTCGTGTTTAAGTGATCATAACACTTTTCATGAAGATTAATAACTCTTATTGTTTTATAAATTAACGTATTTTATAGGAGTTGAAGTATTTTTAATGGTTTCAATATTTTTAGTGATTCTTTTATTAAAGATACAACGTGTAAATATTATATATATATATATATATATATAATATTATAATTAAAAAACCCACATGTCTTGACTTGAAAAAAAAAAGGGAAAATTCCATTTAAATATCAGATGAATTTGCAAAACCCCCAGAAGACCTCCGAATTTGTAAAAAGACTGAGAGGTACTAAGGACCTATGAGAGATATGCAAATTCGCGTGAAATTACCTTTCTACCCTTACATTTAAATAAATTAAAAATAAAAATAAAAAACCCCACCCCCACCCCCACCACCACCACCACCACCGCCACCGCCATCGGCCGCCACCACCACCGGCCGGCCACCACCACGCCACCCCCACCACCATCACCACCGTCGGTAGTGGTGGTGGTGGTGGTGGTGGCCCGGCCGGCGGTGGTGGGGGTGGTGGCGGCCGGCCGACGGTGGCGGTGGTGGCCGGCCGGCGGCGGCGATGGTGGTGGCCGGCCGGCGGTGGTGGTGGTGGCCGGCCGGCGATGGTGGTGGGGGGTGGGGTTTTTTATTTTATTTTTAATTTATTTAAATGTAAGGGTAGAAAGATAATTTCACGCGAATTTGCATATCCCTCATAGGTCCTTAATACCTCTCAGTCTTTTTACAAATTCGGAGGACCTCTGGGGGTTTTGTAAATTCATTTGGTATTTAAATGGAATTTTCCCAAAAAAAAAATCATTAAAGTTTTCAAACTTTAGTGATCCATGAAATATAACCATCAATCATCCATGTAAGGGAATGCTAAATAAGAATACTATATATGAATGAGGCACAAGAGAATTTCTCAAACAAAACAAAATATCCTTTATATATTAATATTCAATACCAAAAATCTATAATAGTAAAATTTTCAGTATATTAACCTCTACTTGACTTCAAATAACATTCACAATAATAGGACTCCTTACATTATGAGTGCCATCTGACCATACGAATGATGCGAACAACACTGTTCCTGCTGCTACTTTTCCTCCCACAATTCTCACAACAAAAGATTGTTTCTCACTCAAAGACTTGAAGGACAACATCTTAGGTTCCACTGTGATGTTTACTCCTGATGTTGACTGTACACTTACCTTGTACTCTGAGTCGACCTATCCAACATTTGTGACTGTTCGATTAATCTCAACATTGAAAGGCTTCATGGATTGTGCATGTACTAACATTGAAGGAAAGTTTGTATTTCTTATAAAGGATCTATCAGGAGATTTGACACATGTGATATTCCGATCACCGGAGACCTTTTTTATGATTGAAGTGTTATAACCAAGACTGCAGGTAATCTTGTTTTGAAAGATCATAAACAAGTCCAGGATCAATAGCTTGCTGAGGATTAACATGTCCAGATCCATAAGCAAAATGATCATTAGGGCCATTCATAGGTTTAGCTGTGGTCATAATCGCAGATTTGATAGCAGCCGGAGACCAATCTGGATGAAAACTTTTCACAAAAGCAGCTATTTCAGATACATGAGGACATGACATAGAGGTCCCTGAGATTATGTTGTACTTAGCCCTTCTTGTGTCAAAATCATCATGACCTGAAGAAGGAATTTGTCAGAAATATACTTACTTATACACTCAAACCCAAATATAATTAATTAGGTAAAAATGTAAGCAACAAGGTAGTTAATTAGGTTGAGGAATTACAAGGAAATCTAGAGAGTGGTGCATTAGATGTCCCAAACCCCCGAAATATTCCAAGAAAAAGCTTGACATGAGAGAAAAATCAATAGAAATTCCTAGGAAAGTTTTCATGCACATTATACAATAATACAGAAATGTTGATATTTGACACTTCCAAACCATCAAATAATGATGCTTCATATAGTCAAAATGATGCAGTGGAAATTAAAAGTAAAGCACATGTAAGGATAATTATTTATAAACCGCAGTTGTTATCGACTAATGAACTAGAAACAAATGTGAATCTACAGAGGTGAGGCATACTCCTATAATCTTTTATACGTCACTTTCAGCCTGTTTTATACAAAGAAAGAAAAATCTCAATCCTCATTATTGTGTCTTAAAATTTAATAATTTTCCAACTTTACTCGTATTTAATATAAAATATACCCCTTGGAAACAAAGTAAACGTACATAATAATAATAATAACAATAAACAAAGGGCATAATTGTATATTCATATGAAAGATTTAATGATGTGACTTATAAATAGGATTAAAATAAACATTCTCCCTTTGCCTTATAAATAGATCGAGAACAGTAAATTATATACATATACACCGAGTGTTACCTGATGGTGAAGCCAGATGGAGAATATCCTGCTAATATATTCAATCCAGGGGCAGTTATACCTGGTTTTAGGATCTCTGAGACTGCTTTGCTTGGCCCTCTTGAAGAGAATACAGCTATATTGGGGCAGTGTTATCCACAATAGCCTCACTCTTCATTATCTCGGCTTCTGGATTTTGTGATGATTTTGAGTATGACTCTACAGCATTATAGTCTTTTGGAGATAATGTGAGATAAGGAAACAAAGTAACACCAGTTGGTACATTACTGTCACCACTATCATTCACAATCACACCAACAGCACCAGCTGCGTAAGCCTTAATGTCCACACCAAAATCACAAAACACAATCTGTCCTTGGATCTCAGATCCCAAACAATCACAAACGTAGGAGAAAACACCAGAATTACATTTGTCTATGGAATATTTGGTCCCTTTTGGATCAAAACCATTTACTGAATCTCCCACTGAGTTTGTTCCGTTGAAGCTTGTCGATGATTTTTCGATCTGTGGTGCTTGCTGCAACTGAGAGAATCCATGGAGCAACACTGGTAATTGAGTTTGGATAAGGCCCATCATTTCCTGCAGATTGCACTGTGAGTATCACTTTGGCCATAGCATGAAAGGAACCGATGGAGATAGGATCATCATTGTACAAGTTTTTTGGGGGAAGCATCATTCCAAGTGAAAGCGAAAGTATGTCAACTCCATCTGCAATTGCGTCATCGAAAGCAGCCAAGACTCCAGCAAGTTCGCAGAACCCTAACACACATATGTTTTACTACATCATATATTCATGTATGAGCTAGCTAACTAATTTACAAATATTAAAAATATTAGTTAACTTACTAATTTGTAACAAATATGTGGTAATTTTTCCCCCTATTGATAAAAAACCACCTTTAATAATATATACCCACAATCATATAGGAATAGCTAGGGGAAAAATTTTATGAGCTTAGGAGACAAAGTGGATTGGCTATTTAGAACTAAAGTATTAGAATGAATGATTTAGTCTCACATTGAATGATTGAAAGATGAATTAAAGGTATATGATGTTAACACAAGTCCTATCAAATTGGCTTAGGCTATTTTGATAGAAAGACAAATTAACCTAATACATATTATACCTAATTAATACTCCATTTGGTCATTAATATAAGACCCAGTTGACTTTTTTAGAAAGATTAAGGAAGCTAAATAAGTTATTTAATCATATCATATGTTGTATATAATTGAATTATATATCAATTTATAAGTCAGACAAATTAGTTTGGAGAAAAAAGATGAATACAAATAATATAAAGTAACTTATTTGGCTTCCTTAATCTCTTTAAAAAAGTTAACTGAATCTTATATTTAGGAGCAGAGAAGTAGTAATTAATTTATAATTCAACATAAATCAGATTACTCAATTAGCTCCCATAGTCCCATATTTGGATAACAAGAAAGAGTATATAGATAAACTTAGGAAGACAAAGTTATTGATTTGTAGAAAATGTTACCTTGATGATCACAGGTTTTGTAAGCAGAAACTCTAGCAGATGAGTCCTATCGCAGTGCCTTGTGCTATACCATAAAAGCTCGCTCCATTAACGTTGTTTCCTGCTGCTGTTGTAATACCCGAATATTTGTTTATCTGGAACCCTATATTTGAATATTTGTCTATTTTTGGGAGACTACTAGGCCTTATTTTTTTAAAGTGACAAAATTGGAATCAGTATTTTATGGGTCATGAATAATATTTACTATTCAAAAATACGTATTTACTATTCACGTCATATTTTAATCTCCCATGCATTCCATGCATCAAGCAAGGGAAGCAAGGGATGCAAGTGAAGCATGGTATTATTTTATTTTGGGGAAAATTACATAGAAGTACCCAAAGGTGAAATAATTACACTTAAGGACCCATTTTCCTCCCTATAAATAGAAGGCATCTCTCTTCTCATTTCCCACACCAAAATTCAGAATATAGAGAAGTTTTAGAGAGAAGGAGGAGTTCGGAGAAAATCTAGCGGAGCTCTGGGATATCTGAGATAATTGAACCGCTGTCAAGCCGCTGTTGTACCGCTGTCGTACCTCTGTTTCACCCGCTGTCGAAAATTTCCGTTTTTCCGTAAGAGTTCCATTATACCGCCGACGAAGGTACGAACGCGTATTGTAACCTTAATCTGATGCTTATTGTATGCTATATGTGTTTGCTTTGTGTTCATATGCTTTGAGATTCTTTGTTTGAAAATGGTGAAATCATGAATATACGGGTTATGGTATTGTTAACGCCGTTGAAAGTTTTCCTAGCGCTATGGACACGACTGTACATCGTGGCACCGGAGAGTGTGCAGACTGGGATGACATACATACTGCAGGGGCTGTGTAATGTTATTGCCTGATATGTTGAAATGTGTTTTTATGCTGTGAAATGTTGTGAATATCTGCCATGCATATACTGTTTACATAAGCATGAGGTTAACCGTTACCTGAGATCCATTGGGCTTTGGATCTCAGCTGTTAATATAGCTTCAGGATCTCGAAGAGTTCGGGACGTGGTGAAGGGTAAGGAGCCGGCATAGGAAGGAAGATGAAGAAAATAAATTGTAGTCTATTTTGTTTAAAAATATTCGGATGATTGTACTACTTATGACTACCAGACATATTATTATGCTTGTTATTCAGTGACTCCATTTCATATTTAATTTGAAAACTTTTTATGACTGCTCAACTCTGATCAAATACGGTAAGAAAACGTTTACGAAAATGGGGTGTTACAGCTGTTGAGGCTGTATATGAGATCCATGGCTGTTACCGTCTCTAGCAGAGTCTTCCTTGTAGAATCGAGCTCCTATGATTTTGTTGTTGCATGTGAAGTTTTTCCCACCAGCACATGTTCCTAAATGCAACACAAATCATATGACTCCCTAAATATGCTCAGTATTGAAATAGTTTTGGATCAGTAGTACCACTTCTTCCATTTCAGCAATTTTGTCTCTTTGCTCTTCTGTGAGTTTTGCAGCGAACCCATTGAAACTTCTCTTGTAGCTTCGAATCAGTAATGAACTTACTGCTTCAGTTTCTTTAGTAACTTGTTGAAGCATTGTCAGACGATGAGAAGTTGGAGAGTACCTCAGGAAGTGATCCCATGTAGACTATGTAAGTTTTCAGGTGTTCAACATCATCAGGAGAACCATCGCATAATAATAATGGAATTACAAAACATGCTAAGAAAATAATTGAAGAATGCTTAGACATTGTTTTGTTCACTGCAGGAATTTGAAAGGTAAGGCGTACAACATCTATATATGAAGAAGAGGAGGAAGGAAAATTTATTGCTATAACGAATTGCATTTGACTTTCATATATGAAACAAATCTGACTGTTATTTGGTTTTGAGCAAGTCTGACGTTTTCAGACTTTCAATCCAAATATGATGGAGAATCCTCAGTACCAATCTATACCTAAATGTTAGTCATTTATAAGGAAAAAGTTACATTCAGAATATAAATCACTTGTAAGATAATTAATGAATTTTTTCTCAATTTTACCCATAGTTAATTTTTATTGGAAAACAATAAAGAGGGATGAGAGGTGTGAACATCATTTGTAGAGAGAAAATAAAAAATAATAATAAGGACAAATGTTAATCACTACAAAAAAAACAGCGAATTACCGACTGAATTAGGGACGGAAAAATTTCATCGGAAATTACCCACAGAATTCCATGGGTAAAAATTACCGACGGAATTCCGTCGGTAACTGAAATTACCGACAGAATTCCGTGGGTAATTCCGTCGGTAAATTTCCGTCTCAAAAAACGCCGTGACAAAATCAATTTTATTTTGTCACGGCGTTTTTTGAGACGGAAATTAAAAATTACCGACGGAATTACCCACGGAATTCCGTCGGTAATTTTTACCGACGGAATTCCGTGGGCAATTTCTGACGGAATTTTTTCCGTCCCTAATTTTGTCGGTAATTCACTGTTTTTTTTTTTTTTTTTTGTAGTGAATGCTTAATATGCGAGAATGGAGTACCTATATATGTACCACTATGTACCTAAATATAAGTCACTGTAGGAAAAAAGTTTAGTTCAAAATATAAGTCATTTGTAGGATAATTAATGATGTTTTGTCAAGTTTACTCTTAATTAATTTCTATTGGAAAGTGAAGAAGAGGTGTGAAAATCTTTTGTAAAGTAAAGAGACAAAAAAATAATGAGGGCAAATGTAAGTTTTTTTTTTTAAATCTATTTAATATATTTCTTATATGAGAACAGGTACAAATGACTTATATATAGCTTTTTTTTTTGGGGGGGGGGGTATTTATGGGCCTAGAGTAGTATATAGGTACATAATGGTACTTAAATTCATTTTAATGGCATAGTAGTTAATCAGATCAAGAGCAGGGTCGTTGCAATGAATGTAAGTTAAATTTATTTGCAATAAATTAAAGAATGAATATTTTAATGCCATTAAATGCAATTGAAAAATTTATGTGACTTTTTCTTATTTCATTTTTCCCTAAATCTTTTGTGCAATTATCTAATACTCTCTGCTTTTTATAAGCAAATTTTCTCTCTTGAAACTAGTTCTTAGTATAAATAACTTTTTTCTTATGTCTCAAAATTTGAACAATATTTTACTTTTATACCTCTATTAAATGCATATATTTATATCAATTATCCCTCATTCGTCATTAATTCTCTTTCATTTAATCATCTATTATTCATTCTCTCTCATATTTTATATTCATTCTTATATTTTTTTACTTATTATCTCTCCTATGCTCTTTTCATAGATAAAGGCGTATTTGGAAAAACATGACATTTTTACATATTTATTATTTTTAACTAATCTTGACTGTCAGTTTGTTTTACGCAATCAAAGAAAAAGTTGCTTATAAAAAAGACCGAATGGTGTATTTAGTAATACTGGATCCAATTCGATGACGTCAAAAGCCTAAACAAAAACTCCTAATTAATATAATCTCAAATTCGAGTACGTGTGAATAATAATAATAAAATAATAATAAAAGTAATTGTAAGAGCTACTACTAATTGGGCTTGACAATATTCAAATTAGTCCTATTAGATTGTCATAAGAAGGGGGGGGGGGGAATCCTATTTAAAGCTTTAAAATAAGGGGAATCCTAAATCAAATTGGCAAATTCAACAAATCCCTAACTTAGATAAGTCATGGACTCAATTTAAGATATGTGAATGTGGACTGTTTTACCATATTGCCCATAATTTTTTTTTTTTCCAAAGTCACCTCTCCCCCCATCTCTCTGCAAGGCCACTTTTACTGATTGAATAATAATAAAAATAACTAATGGAGAATTATAAATTTCTTTAATTAGACTTGTTAATTTTTAAGCTCTGTGGTAAAAAAAGTTATTTCATTAAATAATTCATAAGCCACATGCAAATATCAAAGTCAAACTCATAAATCAGCATCTCATAAAGAGACTGACTCAACACCGTCCTCCTTATCAAAATACATTCATATGCGAGTATATGCTTGCTTCATAGTCTTTGGCTTTAATTTTCTCATAAAGTAATTAGCCAGATTTGCATAGCCCAGGAACTTCCTCAGATCTTTGAATCCCATTTGTCTTGCTGCAAATCACTAATTCTATTACAGAGGCTTGCTTACAGAAACACAGTTAATTAGTAACGTTGCTAATTAATTAGTGATAGTTTTTTTGATGAAGGAATCATCCAATTATGTGTCACTAATCCACTGTTTTTTTTTTCAGAACTACATAATTTTGAATTCGAAGCCCTTTTGAACTAAATCAAAATCATGGTCATGTTGTGATGGAATTACCATATTCGATCATCATAGAAAAGTTCAACCTATTACATACACAAAATATAAGAGTTATCAATGCAGGGTAAATAAAAGAAAAGAACGGAAAAGAAGATCTTGGAGGTGGGCTTGATTGCATTCAAGAAAAGCAATTTGATATATTCTAGAATGTCATTTGAAACTCAGGGAAAACGATATAACGGCCGCCGTTAAGCTAAGGCAACGATTGAAGGAGCAGGTGAAGAGACAAAGTGGCAACAAACCTGAAATCAAATGGTGACGAGAAGGAGACCAAAAAAACTTATATTATTGCTCTTTCGTGAATACTCCCCGGGTGAACCTTGACCCTAAAAAGTAAAACATTGAATATTTCCCATGAATGGGGATTTTTTTTTTTTTTGAAGCATTAATTCATTAGTGATTTTTTTTTTTGGGGTCAAAAAAACATCTTTATGATTTCAAACTTAAGTAATCCATGAAATGTAACTATCACTTATTCATTTTAAAGGAATACTATGGGTCGCCGAATTTCTCAAACAAAACAAAATGTCTTATATTAATATCCAGTACCAAAAATTATTATTTGACTATAGTTAAACTTCCAGTATATTATATTAAGCTCTAATTGAATTCAAAACATTTACAACAATAGGACTCCTAACATTATGGGCGCCATCTGACCATACTAAAGATGCGAACAACACCGTTCCTGCTTCTAATTTCCCTCCCACAACTCTTACAACAAAAGATTGTTTCTCATTCGAAGACTTGAAGGATAAAACCTTAGGTTCCACTGTGATGTTGACTCCTGGGGTTGACTGTACAATTACCTTGTACTTTGAGCTGACCAATCCAACATTTGTGACTGTTCGCTTAATCTCAACATTGAAAGGTTTCGTACATTGTACTTCCACTAATATTGAAGGAACATTTGTATTTCTTATTAAGGATCTAGCAGGAGATTTGGGACATGTTATATTTCGATCACCGGAGATTCTTTTGATGATTGAAGTGTTATAACCAAGATTGCAGAGAACTTCAAGGTAATCTTGTTTTGAAAGATCATAAACAAGTCCAGGATCAATAGCTTGCACAGGATTAACATGTCCTGATCCATATGCAAAATAATCTTTTGAGCCACTCAAAGGTTTGGCTGTCGTCATAATAGCAGATTTGATGGCGGCCGGAGACCAATCGGGATGAAAACTTTTCACAAAAGCAGCTATTCCAGATACATGAGGACATGCCATAGAGGTTCCTGACATCATGTTGTACTTAACCCTTCTTGGGTCTAACTCATCAAAACCTAAAGAAGCAGTTTGTTAGAATTGTATTTGCTTATCAACCCATCTACGAATGAGAGTCATTTTGATACCTTACAGTAGTAAAACAATGCATTTTTACATTTTTTTACGGTTTTTCAGAAATAATAAAAAATGCATAGTTTTGGGGTATTTCTTAAAACAAAATCGTAACAAAATAAAAATTTTGACCCATACCCATAAAATATAATAACAAAAGAAATTTTTCTGATATTTCTTCTACTATTGTTTTCCCCACCCTTTACAATCTTGTTAATAATTTCCCTCTCTCCTTCTTCTGGTGTTATATGATGTAAAACTGCTCTTATTTCAATATCATTTTTCCTTTCATTAAAAAAATAATTGAAATATATATAATTGAGAGGTTGAGACATGACAAAGGACAATAGAGAGTGGTGCATCAATTAGAGGTTCCAAGCCCAAAAAAATTCCATGAATAGCATGACATGAGAGAAAAATCAAGAGAAATAATACTATGAGAGAAGTTCTCATACATGTTTTACTTTATTAAAGAAAATTTGGAAATAAAATAGCTTTTTGGAGTGGAATAATTAAACAAGAAGCATGTGATATAAAATTTTGAAAAGTAAATCACATATAATTAAGATTTTTTCTCCGGTTCTTGATATAAGACATTCTTTGTAGTTTAATTTCTTCAATAAAGTTAGTCTTATATTACTAACAGGAGATAGTATTACTTAAAACCACAGTTTTTGGCCGATAATGAACCGAAACCAAATGTGAATCTGTACAAGAGAGACATAAATGTATAAAATTGAATGTTACCTGATGGTGAAGCCAGAGGAGAAAATGCTGCTAAAATATACACTCCAGGGGCAGTTATATCTGGTTTTAAGATCTCTGGGACTGCTTTGCTTGGTCCACGTGAAGAGAACTTAGCAATTATTGGAGCAGTCTTATCCAAAATACTCTCACTCTTCATTATTTCAGCTTCTGGATTTTCTGATGACTTTGAGTATGACTCTACCACATTATAGTCTTTAGGAGATAAAATGAGATCAGGAAATATACTCACTCCAGCTGGTACATTACTTTCTTCACTTTCCTTCTCAATTAAACCAACAGCACCAGCTTGGTGAGCCTCAATGTCTATTCTATCATTACATAAAACAATCTTTCCTTGGATCTCACTTTTCAAACAACCACAAACGTCGGAGTGAATTCGATTCGCACACTTGGCTATGGGATATTTGGTCCTCTTTGGATCAAAAGAATTTATGGAATCTCCCACTAAGGTTGTCCCATTGCCAAGAACGAGCTTGTCGATGATTTTGCGATCTATGGTGCTTGCTGCAACAGAGAGAATCCATGGCGCAATACTAGTAATTGTGTTTGGTTCAGGCCCAAAATTTCCTGCAGATTGCACTGTGAGTATCCCTTTGGCCATAGCATGAAAGGAACCTATTGTGATGACATCATTATCATCGTACAAATGTTGTTGAGGCATCATTCTTCCAAGTGAAAGCGAAAGTAAGTCAACTCCATCTGCAATAGCATCATCGAAAGCAGCCAAGATTCCAGCACTATGGCACCCTATAGCACAAATGTCAAATGTTTGTTAGATAAAAGTAGGAGCTAGGTAGCACAGATTAAGAAAATTATGTTCGTTTTTTTTTTTTTTTTTTCTAAAATACCTCTTTTAAATCATTTATGTTGGAGTATATGAACCGGGCTAATGCATCATAGGAAAACATAACCATGAGGGTAGTTTAGGAAAAAATAATAAATATAAGAGAGTAAGCGTATTGTGATATTTCATATAGGACCAAAACAAATCCCCAGTTCAGGAGCATATGCAATATACATATCTTACCACACACATATATATACCTTCTTTATTCCTTTTTATAAGTAAAATTAACTAATTGCGTAATATACTTTCTTTATTCCTTTTTATAAGATAAAATTAACTAATTGTTTGGTTCTATAAGTTAGTTAAAATTAGTTAGATGCAATAAACATATAAAAAATGAATTTTGTTTTCCACAAAATGCCTTCATTTATGTGGAAAAGAGAGAATATGTTATATTGAGTGCTTTGTCTAACATGAAAATTAAATACAATAGTGGTACAAGTAATTTTTATACTTAAAGAGAAGGTAAAATTGGGAGTTTATAAAAAAAAATTAAGACAGCCCCTAAATCTATCTTATAAAAACGAACTGCGCATATCCAACAATTATATCTTATTAAAAAGAAACAGTGAGTAATATAGTTCTCTGGTCTAAATGTAATAGCTAGATAAATAATTTACTAATATTAAAAAAATCAGTTAAGTTTGTTATATGCAATAAATATATGTTGTTTTGCCAAAAACAACCCCTTTAATCGTTACCCCTATTATGAAACCCCTTTAATATATAGTCATAGGAATAGCTCGGGAGAAAATTTATAAATTTAAGAGGTAAAATGCATTGGTGTCTTGAGATCAAAGTAGACCCCTATAACTCCAACATTTAGGCCAAGAAAGAGTATATGGATAAATTTTCAAAAACACGGTTATTGATTTGTAGGAAATGTTACCTTGATCACCACAGGTTTTGTAAACAGCAATTCTCGCTGAAGGGACCCCTCCTCTTGCAGTGCCTTGTGCTATACCATAAAAGCTCGCACCATTAACGTTGTTTCCTGCTGCTGTCGAGGCTGTATGAGATCCATGGCCTTCATTGTCTCTTGCAGAGTCGTCGTCGTTGTAGAATCGAGCTCCTATGATTTTGTTGTTGCATGTGAAGTTTTTCCCACCAGCACATGTTCCTAAATGCAACACAGAATGCAAATAGTAAGAGAAATCATGACTCCCAAAATATGATCAATATTCCCTCTGGTCCCTGGTCCTATTTATAAAAGCTCAATAACCAAATATGCAGTTTAAAAAATTAGTTAAAAATAACACTCCAAATATGCTTGTCTAAAATAAGTTATGTTTTCCAAGTATGAGGGACAAGGTAAGAGGGAGAGAAAGTAAATATTATGTATCACTAAACTTTTAATTAATAAAAAAATATAATTAATGAGGGGTAAACATGAAAAAAAAAACTCATTAAATGTTGAAACAACTCTAATTAGGTTCTTATAAAAATGACAAATGCAATTTAAATTTTAGACTCTTATAAAATGGACTCAAGAGAGTTTTTTTTTTTTTTTTTTTTTTTGAATGAGTAGTACCTTTCCACTTCTTAGGAGGAGGACCAAAACCTTTATCTGTGAAACTCTCTGATTCAGGCCAGATTCCTGAGTCAAAAAATCCGATGATGACATCACTTTCAACAGACACGTTTCGTTTGATTGACTGAACCAAACCCATGAAGTCCCAGGATCTGGTCGTATGAGTGTAAAGTATTGTGTTTGGAAAAACAGATACCACTTCTTCCATTTCAGCAATCTTGTCTCTTTGCTCTTCTGTGAGTTTTGCAGCGAACCCATTGAAACTTCTCTTGTAGCTTCGAATCAGTAATGAACTTGCTGCTTCAGTTTCATTAGTAACTTGTTGAAGAATTCTCAGATGATGAGAAGTTGGAGAGTACGATGATTCCTCAGGAAGTGATCCCATGTAGACTATGTAAGTTTTCAGGTGTTCAACATCATCAGGAGAAGCATCGCATAATAATAAGGGAATTACAAAACATGCTAAGAAAATAATTGAAGAATGCTTAGCCATTGTTTTGTTCACAGCATGAATTCGAATGGTAAGGGGTACAACATCTATATATGAAGAAGAGGAGGAAGGAAAATTTATTGCTGAAACGAATTGCATTTGCCTTTAACGTATGAAACAAATGTGATTGTTTTTTGGTTTTGAACTATTTTGACTTTTCAAACTTTCAATCCGAATATGATGGAGAAACCGAGTATACTTGAATTCATTTTAATGGCATAGTTAATGAGGAACAGGGTAGGTGCATTGAATGTAAACTAAATTTATTTGCATTAAATAAAAAACAAATGAATATTTTAAATGCCAATAATGCAATTAAAAACTTTAATTAATTCATTATAAACAATAAGTGATAGTTAACTCATTAAATTTGTCTTAAATTGATTTTTTTTTCAACTTTACCCATATTGAATACCACTCTGGTCCTATTTATAAGTCCCTCTTGACCAAAACACACATATCAAGGAGAGTTAGCTAGCCCAATGATTATGAGGTAAATTTTCAACTTTGCCATCATTTATGAATATGTATCTTTCAATTTTTTCTTCTCTCTCTATTTTTCATTGGGTATCTTTCAATTCTTTCTTCTCTCTCTATTTTCATTGGTACAATTAATGTGGGCAAAATTGTCACAATCTCATTTATTACCTAAAAGAGGACTTATAAATAGGACCAAACTTTTTAGTCAAAAGAGACTTATAAATAGGATCAGAGTGGTATGGTTTTAAAGGGATAGAAAAGTACAAGAAGTAACATTCAAGCATTAATTGTATGGGTGAAATTGACAAATAAACATTAATTACTCTCCAAATGATTTATATTGTGAACCGAACGGAAGGAATATGTTACTTTTTTTAATTTCATTTTCCTCAATTTTTTTGGTGAAATAAAACTGCTTATGCACACAAAGATAAAGGTATTAAATTAATCACAAATACACCTTTGGTCGTATTTATAAGCTAAAACAAGATTATTATTATTTTTCGTTTTATTTATAAGTCACTTCATTAAATTTATCATGTGAATATACAATTTAATCCTTTATTTGTTATTGTGTGCACTTTGTTCTCATAGGGTATTGTGCATATTAAGTTGGGATAAAGCTATAAAGTTGTTAAATTTTAAAACAAAGTTCATGAGGTTTAAAATTTCCCTTAGTATATGTGAAACATGTTCAAAATGGCTTATAAATAGGATTACAGGGGTACTAGCCAAATCACACATATCCAAATTTATCTATTCTCAATACTAAGAATTACTTATCCCTAAATGTAATCTTGATTTAACCGTAATTTGCTTATGAAGAAAGTAGTTAAAAGTAGTTAATTACAATAAATATGTAAGTAATATTTTTTTCAATTATGCCCTTATTAAAAAAAAGGATAATTGAGAGAGAGAATAAATGAGAAAATATGATAGAGAATGTATGGGAAAAAGATAATGAGAGAGAATTAATGTGTTAAAGAAGAGAGAATAAATATAGTAATACACTAGTGCAAAAACCGTTTTTTAGACCGAATAACAATCATTTTTTAGACGGTTTTGGATCCGGTTTCGATACAGCCGGACTAAAAAATTTGTTACTTTTAAGACAGCTAGTTTCTCAACCGGTCTTAAAATTCACTTTTTAGATCGATTTTTTAAGGTATAAGGTCTAAAAGATAAGACTTTTAGACCAGTTGTATAAAATAACTGGTCTTAAAAGCAACCAATATTAAAAGTCTCACTTTTAAGACTGGTTGTGTGCACAACCAATCTTAAAAGTATCTCCATCAGTTTTGGCTCCAAACCAATCACGTCACCCCTCCACTCTTGTAATTTTGGTCATTTACTAAGTCCTCCCCTTGTGCCATACGTGACTCAACCAAATCCAACCAATCCTGTGAATATATTATTCTAATTTATCCAACATTTTACGCCAGTTCTAGAATGTGAAGAAAAAGAAGATTGAGAGCCATAAATTAAAGGATAAGCTTTTCCTCAAGTGGCTTTAATGTAGCGTTTGGCTCCATCGCTTGGGATATCCCTTCGACATGTCATCAAGTTCATCATCGAGACTGGCAGTAATTGATGTGGTCTTGGATGAATCTGGTCCTTTATCAAAAGCTACCTATGACAGTTTATTTGAGCAAGAATCAAATTTCTGGAAAATTCAAACAAGTATCGATGAGCTTAAACAATTAAGCAGTCTAAATTTACGAAGTAATCAATTCTAGATTCTCTGGGTTCATGCGTATCCCTCAGTGATATCAACCCATCACAAAAATCACAATCCGAAAAAAATACCTTCTTTGGGGTTTTTACCAGATCTCAATTCTCCAATCTTACGAAGAAATCAACTTTCTGGTGAAATTTAAGCGAGTTTTGTGCATCTCCAACTGAACCTCTTTAATATATCAAACAACAAATTAAGAAAAACACAAACATAAATTCCAAAACGAAAAAGGGAAATATGAGAGAACTACAAACATGGTATAATAAGGGATTATATCTATCAGATTAAGAAAACTGAGAAATGACACCATTCCTCTTCGTCGATCTAACTATCGTGATGGCTGCCCTCATCTCTTCACAACGGTCACTCATGAACAGAGATGGGGAGAGCTGAAGCATGGCAAGTAGGGTTGCGGGTTTAGAGGCGATTTACGATTCAACGATGTTGATTGCCGAAGGTGAAGGGAAGCGGTGTTAGATATTTAATAAGGATAGCTGGAGAGCGAGAGTCACAAAGATTGTGGTGGTGGGCGAGGCGCCAATTAGAAGAGAGTGAAGCTACAGAATGAGAGTTATCGCTACAGGAACAAAGGTTTGGAGAACGAAATTCAATTTTTGGTGCGATAAAAGAGAAGATTTATCTTTTAGATCAGTTATAAGAAATATAAGGTCTAAAAAGTTTCATGTTTTAGACCGGTTATAAGTAAAAACCGGCCTTAAAAGTAAATATATTATTTTTTATTCACATCTTTAGACCGGATATAATAAATATAAGGTTTAAAGAGCTTCATCTTTTGGACCGGTTATTTGTAAAAAATGGTCTTAAAAGTAATACATATTTTTTCATTTAGCATCTTTTAGACCGGTTATAATAAATATAATATCTAAAAAGTTTTTTTCTTTTAAAACGGTTATTTGTAAAAATCAGTCTTAAAAGTAATTGAGGAAACCGGTCTAAATAATATCTTTTAGACTTTATATTAAGGAAACCAGTTTAAAAAGTTCTTTATATTTATGAAACTGCCACCGGTCATACTTTTTAGACCTGATCCTCTATAACCAGTCTAAATGTAGCCCTTTTTTGTACCAGTGATGCTCTATATCACCAAAAAAAAAAAGATTAGGATAAATGACCCTTCTTTCTCCCTCCCTTGTAAATAGCAGCACCTAGTTAATACAATTCATTCACTAGTAAAAAAAAACTATGCAAAAAAGCAAGGGTAAATATATATAGTCAACAAGACCAAAATTGGAAGGAAAAAAAAGGTATTAAATGTTGAGACAAAACCGAAAGCAAGCTTACATTTTGAGACGGACCTCTTTTTAGAAATCAAGCTTACATTTAGGGATGGAAGGAGTACCATTTATTTCTTGTAGGTAATACTTGTGCCTTATTTTTGCATATCAAGGAACACATTAAATTGATAGAATCTTTCACATTTACCCTTATTAACATTTTTGTCTCTCTACATTTACAAATTATTATCACATATCTCTCATTTTTCTTTCTTTAATTTCCAACAGAAATTAAATAAGGGTAAAACTACAAAAAAGATGTCATTAATTACCTTACAAGTGACTTATAGTTAAGACTAAATTTTTCTCCTACAAGTAACTTACACATAGAACAGAGTGGTACATCCAAGAAATCAAAGAAGTTGCAATTAATGTGACTTCAAATAGAGGCAATATTGAAAAATGTTATTAATACCTCATTTGTGTCTTTATCAAGAAGGACCGTCTATTTCTTATGGAGGATCCTTAAAATAACAACCAGAGGGAGTGCATGCATATACATACATATAGATAGGCTTAAAATATATAACCCTAGAGATTTAAATAATAAAACTTAAAGATGAAGTTAATGGTCTAAATGAATAGTACAATTTAAAGTAAAGCTGAAATATTAAATTAAGGGTCGTTGGATTTGCGTTTGAAAACTACATTTACATTAGTTAAAATAAAATTCATCTCATATATTTACCTCTACTATATTTACCTCTAACGTTTGAAAGGCAACTTATATCCAAACAAGCATATTAGAATTGTTATTAGGCCAAGAACGACTAATATTATGAAGTGTACTTATTCACTTGAAACCATGAATATACATTATGTTTTGGCCACAAAGAACCATGCATTATGTTTTTTTTCTCCACTGATGACTATCATTTCCTTTCTTAATATTAGAAAAAAAAAATCATTTTCCGTTCTTTCTATTTTTTTTTTCCGGAAAGTAAAATAAAACATTGAATAACTCGCATGAATTGGGATCTTTTTTGTTTTTTGTTTTTCTCAATCGTTGTCCTTACTCACGAACCATTTGGTACAGATGTTTCTCAATCAAGTTCATGGATTCTAATAACTACTCCTTTAAATCTTGGCTACAATCGATCCTTACTTTACTTAAAAATGATTGTATTCAATACATAATGAAAGGCATTATTGTTTTAATCAATATAATCTGGTGTAGGAGGAACATTGCAATACATGATGGGAAAATATTACTAGCTACCTCATGCGGTTATTAAAGAAATCCTAGGCTCTATTAATTTTTCACAGATGGCCTTTGAATATAGAGGCATCAGTTACCTTCATACGCCTAATCGGGAAGATATCACTATGCCTCATTACCCTATTGATGATATATATAATTATTGCTAATGAATTGTGTTTGACTTTCGTATATGAAACAAATCTGACGTATTCAAACTTTTCTTGAATTCATTTTAAAGGCATATCACTTTGGCTCTAATTATTATGAGTTCATTTTAATCAAATCTCACATACTAAGAAATAGAAGTTAAGACATTTAATATGTTTTAAATTGATTGATTTTTTTATCATTTTCCTTTTTTAATAATGAGTATTAAAAAAAAGATGCTATACATTTTGCCTCACTTACATTTTCAGTAAGGATAACATTAAACAAGAGTCATTAATGACTCACAGGGTATATTTATATTTAGGACTACATTTTTTTTTTTACAAACTACACTTATAATAAGGATCAGGGTGTAGTTAATCAAAGAACCTGATAGGTGCAATGAATCTAAATTTATTTACATTAAATGAAAAAAATGAATATTTATGGCATTAAATGCAATTGGAAAAAATTATATATGTGACTTTTTTATTTCATTTTCCTCTTCTTTTTTTTTTTTTTTTGAACCTTTTTTTTTTTTTTTTTTTTTTTTTTTTTTTTTGTGATTGGTCAAATTTGATGAAGGGAAAAAAACAAGATTGGTCAAATTTTATATTTTCAAAAAGCCTAACAACCTATTAATGTGATTTTGTGCTTGAGTTAATTGGTGTCAACATTTTTAGGAGGGTTGTCCCTGAATCAACGTGATTTTTTCACCCACAAGTATAAATACAAGACTCCTGCTTAGTCTCTATTATTTGACCTAATAACTACACTATTAATATTGTTCTTATTATAAATATTGCATGAGTGGATGTTCATAACTCCTAGTTCTTAGTATTCCTCATAGGATTCTATATCTTTAAATGCCTTAAACCTAAAACCTCCCCAATGAATGACTTGAGAAGAGTTTCTTATTGTTAATGCCATTATATTCTTCTTTAATTTTATTTCTTACATTCTTTAATTATGCTATTTTATGTTGTTGCTGCATACCAAAGGCTTGAACAAGAAACTACTTAACACTAATTAAGTAGGAATAACTCTCAGCTAGTCGATCCAAGCCCTTTGTGGTAGTAATGTTTATTCTTTAACAACTATAATATGAGCTAATGTTATAATTGTTTATTCTTTAACAACTATAATATGAGCAAATGTTACAAGATAAAAGGCATATAGACAAATAAGTCTTAAATTCATTGAAAGTAAATGACAAAAGTTTGTTAAAAAGCCATGAGATATTATGAAAATCTTAAAACTAATTATAATGTCCGAAGTAATAAGTTACAGATAAAAGATGCTCAAGTTATTGTAAAACTAGAAAGAATAACCATAAGCCTTGAAGATAAAAGATGCTCAAGTTATATATCGTGCTAATTTATTTGCATATTTAAATATATAGTGTATGAATGTTATTTTATAAGTTCCATACATACACACACATATTAGAATTAAATTAATTTTGTGACATTTGTGGGAAAAAGAAAAGTCATATATTTATGTCATATTTGAATTGTGAAAATGAGAATTGATTTACTTTTATGAAAAAAATCATTAAATAATTGATGTTACTTTTTGATTTGTTGGACAAAATCATTTTTGTAATTAATATGTGCAAGTTATATATATTGCAAGTCATGCTTATATAGTTGTGATAATTTAAAAGAAAACTATATAAATATCATAAGAATTCATATTATGTATTCTATTAAGGAGGTCTTAATCAATAATTTCTGGTGCACAGTTCATTGCATCAGTTATTGGATGCAACACTAATTTGGTGACTAAAGAAAGCGCGCGCTTTCTCAAGGAAGCACGACAACTTCTATAATTTTTTTTTAAAAAAAAAAGAATTAACACTATAGAAGATATTTGTAGAATTGAAAATACATTTTTCAAACCTAAATAACTAAACTAAAACTTGAGGTAAACTTTAAATGACTGAAAGTATACTTAGCCCTTTTTTAAAATTAATAAAACATAGTAAGCTAAAATCTTGATGACGTGAATCACATATTCTGTTTTTCCTTTAATTAGCATAAGGATGATGATTACTCAAGTTTCAATAAGTCCAACATAGTACAACCCCCAATATTTTTGGCGACATTCTGCTTATGTACACAGAGATAAAAATATTCAAGTAATGACAAATACACAGATCATTAGGAACAAAGGAAAAAGGTCATTTATTATTGATATTTTTCAAAATACCAAAACCTCTTCATTAATCTTCTGTTGGAATCAAACTTACTACACATGATCTAATTGTATCACTCCACATTTACAAGAATTGGACTTCGAACATTGTGTGTACCATCTGACCAAACCAACGACGAAGTTAGCACTTCTGCTTTTGGCAACTTTCCTCCAACAATCGTAACCACAAAAGACTGTTTCTCTTTCAAAGACTTGAACGACAAAGTTTGAGGTTCCACTTTGATCCTCATCAGCTTTGAATTTGGTAACAAAACTGACACTTTGTAGTTTGAGTTAGCAGATCCAACATTTGTGACTGTTCTATTAATCATCACATTGAAAGGCTGATTTGCCTGAACTGTAATTCCCAGTGAAGGATAGTTTGTGTTTTTTACTAAAGATCTATCAGGAGATCCATGACATGTGACACTTTTATCTCCAGATATTTGTCTAATTGTTGTAAGATCATAACCTAAGTTGCACAACATTTGTATGTAATCTTGCTTTGAAAGGTCATAAATTAATCCTGGATCAACAGCTTGCACAGGATTGACATGTCCTGATCCGTAAGAAAACTCACCAACATGATCAACATTGTTAGGAGCAATGTTCATAGGTTTAGCCGTTGTCATGATCGCGGATTTGACGGCTGCCGGAGACCAATCTGGGTGAAAAGTTTTCACATATGCAGATGTTCCAGTGACATGTGGACATGCCATAGAAGTTCCAGCTTGTATGTTGTATTTCACTGATCTTTTGTCTCCAGGATTGCCTAAGGAAAAATCAATGTGTAAATAAATAAAATCTTTCACATATATAGATAATAGATTGCTTCAACAAGTATATATGTTGTATATCTAACTTTTTTTTTTCTTTCCCTTATCCAAACAAATTAGACATGTTGATAAAAGAGGAGACAAATGGTACTCGGTGGATAATGGATAAGAGACAAAAGCAAGGAAAATAAATACTGAAATTTTTTATTGTTGCACAAATGTGACACCGGAGATCTTAAATAGATAAAATATTAAAAAAAAAAGGTAAATATTAGGACCACTAAAAAAAGATGTTGGACCCATTAACACACTAACTTGATCTTCTTAACAAAAAAATTACATCAGAAACATCAGTCACATGACTACCTAATTATATCCCACAATATTTTGTATCAGTCAAACTAGCAAAAAAAACAAAAACACCTGTAAACAAAAATTTGGTTAGAGAGCAAAAATTAAATGAACCCTGCTTTTCAAACGAATGGAAACAAATAGCAAAATTATATAAACAAATAAAAAAACTTAGCTAGAGAGCAATACGCCCACAATGGAGGCAACCCAGCTAAGTAAGTCAGCATCATTCACAACCCATGATTTAAACCCTAGACGTTATTTAAGGGACCTAGGGTCTCATCTAACTAGACCAACTTGACATTGGTGTTATGTGAGACTTTCTTTTAATACTTACCCACACATTAAATACAGCGATTTAGCGATGTGGGACATACTTTAGACACATACTCACATAATAAACACCCCAAAAAAAAAAAAAAACATTAGGGTTACCAACCTGAGGGTGAAGCAATAGGGGAAAAGGCAGCCAAGATATCAACCCCAGGAGCAGCAATATCAGGTTTAAGAATCTCTGCAACAATGGCGTTTGGCCCTCGAGAAGAATCATCAGCCACAACGGGAGCCGTACGATCTTCAACAGCCTCACTCTTGAGAATCTCAGCCCTTGGATCTTTGTTTGATCTTATATAAGACCTCACAAGATCAAAATCACCAGAATCCAAAGTCAAAGAAGGCAAAGAACTCACATAAGACACATTCCCTTCACCATCATCTTGTGTGATTGCACCAATGGCTCCAGCACTAAAAGCTTTATCTTCTTCATCAGGATAAGTACACAACACAATCTTCCCTTTAACCAAACTTGGCTCTAAACAATCACATTCATCAGCTTTAGGTTTAGGACACTTTTCTGAATCTCCATTTTTCAAAGCTATGGGGAACTTTGTGCCGTTTGATGCGAAAGAATTGACCGAGTTGCCGGTTAGGGTTTTACCGTCGCCAAGAACAACCTTGTCTATGATTCTGCGATCAATGGTGGAAGATGCAACTGTGAAGAGCCATGGTGCTACGCTTGAGACTGTGGTTGGATCAGGACCATTGTTTCCTGCAGAATTAACGGTAAGGATTCCTTTTGCCATTGCGTGGAAGGAACCAATTGATATGGTATCGTTCTTGAAATCTACGGGACCTGGTTTTCCTAATGAAACAGAAAGTATGTCTACTCCATCTGCAATTGCATCATCAAAAGCAGCCAACACTTTCGCTTCATTACAACCTGCAGCAACCACATGTTTCATGTGTAAGAATTATTAGAATAAGAAAATCTTGGAGGACCTAGACTAGAATGCACACGTATATTATATCACTGTAACCTTTTCTTGAAGAACAACCTCAAAACCATTTAGATGGCTTTTAGATTCCTTGATCTAATCATCTTAAGCACAAACTTCAAGATAACCAATATAAGCGCGCTTGTCACGTTGTCCTAATGGCAAGATGCCTTTTTCTTTTTTTTAATACGGCCAAATGATATTAAGAAAAACTGATCTTGAGTTTTGCATAGTACAAGACCTTAATGTGCTAATAGAATTATTAAAGAACATAAGAAAAAAAGACAAGGACACAACTTTAAGAGAGGCATGAGAAAAATTCTGAAGCAATGATAAAATTTTCTGCCAAGTTATACTTGACACATCAAAAGGATTACCACGAATATGGATGAAACACAAGGGTTGGATCCAGCGTGCAGCGTCTACTAGAGCAAATTATGAATCCAAAAAAGTGAGCTACAAAGACAATTGGCGATGGTAGTAGTTCCTGTGTAGATTGATTCTTCCACAAGAATTCTTTTTTAAAAGTTTAATGATAAAAAATTATTCCTTGACAATAAATGCAAATTATTTTTATAAAATCATATAATTAAACTGTCCCCCAACTTGTAAGTATAAACATATGATATATTTTACATAATTATTCTATCAATATAAAATGATAAATCAATAAAAAAAATTAAAAAAAAGTATCAAATCAATTTCCTAACATAAAACAATGTTATGTTAAATTTAAGTACAGAACAATAAATTTTTAATTAAATTTCAAATAAATAAAAAATTAGAATGAAGAACCTGAAGAAAAAGATATTTATTGATAAGGACCATAAAAAATTTTAATTATTTAGAAGGACCAAATACAAAAATATAAAATTGAAAATACTAAAATGACCCAACAAAATCTTTTGTATTTCCTCCTACATTCTCTCTCACATTCTATTTTTTAAACTAATACAAAATTCTAAATTTTACTGATTTAAACAAAAAAAAATCTCAATTTTCATTTTTGATAACTTGCATAGATATCAATGGAAAAAAATTACACATTCTTTAATTTGGTAAAAAATTATAATTCTTAAAAAAAAATATTTAAAAATAAAACTTATATAATTTAAAAAAATCAAGGTATTTTATAATTTATTATATATATGTTATAAGAGGAAATTTTATACAATTTATTTTGATTTCAAAAAAATTATGTGTTAATAAAGTTCATTTAATGTTAACAAAATTTAAAACGTTTAAATAATTTATTATATCTAAATAATGAAATGATGCATTGATTAAATAACTATGGAATTTGGTGAAAAAACATTAAAAATATATGAGTTTAATCGTTGTTGTTAATTAAATAATGTATAAACTACATTAATATGAAACTTGGTGAAAAAGAAAAATATAAGATAATGATGGGTGGCTTTAGTTTTGATTTTAGTTATTTTTTAATTATGAATACAAGAGATGATGGAGGAAGTTTAGTAAGAGGTGATTTAGTATTTTAGAATTTAAATTATAATATGTGGTTCTTATAAATAATTATAATTTTTATAGTCTTTTATAATAAAGATTTAATGTTTATTTTTTTACTACAAAATATTTTTTTTGTCACATTCACATAAAAGTGAGGTGATCCTATTATAAAGAGAAGATATATAAAATATTAGTGGGACCCACTCACTTTTATGTGAGTGTGGCAGAAAAAATATTTCTGGAGCAAAAACAGAAATATTAAACCCTTATAATAAATATGATTTACTCTATGTTCTCGGTGGGTTGGGTTAGAAAAAAGCCTATCTCAAAATGGGCTGGGTTGGTAAATTAGACCCGTATATTCAACCCGTATTACTCTTTTTACTTGAAAATATTATTCAATCCTTATACTAAAAGCCACAAGCAATTGTACCCAAAAAAAAAAATGCCACAGAATCTAAACTCTAAAGTACTCATTGGCAAACTAGCCACAAAATCCTAATCCTCACCTGAAAGATTGCAAACTTTATAAGCAGCAATTCTTGAGGATGGAACAGCTCCTCTTGCAGTGCCTTGTGCAAGTCCATAAAAGCTCGCATCATTCACTTTGTTTCCTGCAGCGATTGAAGCAGTGTGCGTCCCATGGCCATCATTATCGATCGCAGAATCTTCTACGTAGAATCTAGCTCCTATGATCTTCTTGTTGCAGTTAAAGTTTTTCCCACCTCCACAACTTCCTGATTCAATCCACAAACCAAATCAAGCTTCATTTAATGTCCAATTACTTTGACTTGCGTACATAAATTTCCACTTTAGATTCCTATACTTTTAACAAATTGATCCTATACTTTTTTTTTTATATTCTTTTTCATCGTTTACTTTATGCCGTCCAAATCGTTTGTTCCTATAATTTCAATGAGCCTGATGGTGTTAACTTCACTAATGTAAACTTAACAACATTAAGTAGGTTGACATGGACGGATGTGGCCTACGTGTAGTATCAAAATAAAAACTCATTAAAAGTATATTCATATGGTCCTATTTATAAGACACTTCTAACATATTTCACACAAACAAACAAACAAAATCTTAAATCTCATTAATTCTGCCTTAAAATTTAATAACTTTTCAACTTTATCTATATTTAATATACATCATTCTTTAGAAAAATGAAATCCACACAATAATAAATGAAATAGTAAAATCGTAGGTTCATATGAATAGTTTAATAGCGTGCATTATAAATAGAATCAATAAATTCATTCTCTCTCGCCTAAATAGGACAAGGGGAGTATATACTATGAAGTTTTTGAATGATGTTACCTTTCCATTTGTTCGGAACAGGACCAAAACCAAGATCACTGAAACTGTCTGAAGCTGGCCATATTCCAGTATCAAGGACTCCGATGATGACGTCACTTTCAGCAGCTGGCTGTCGTTTAATGAATTCGTGAAATCCTATGAAGTCCCATGATCTTGTCGTATGAGTTTCAAGTGTTGCACTTGGGAAAACAGACACTACTATTTCCTTCATCTGAGCAATCTTTTCTCTTTCTTCTTCAGTGAGTTTTGCAGCAAATCCATTAAAACTTCTCTTGTAGCTATGAATCAACCAACCTGATAATGCATCATCATCTTCACCACCTCCATTGATGACTTGTTTTAGAATGCTCAAATGATGAGATGTCGGACAATACGATGATTCCTCAGGAAGTGATCCCATGTAGACTATATATGTTTTCCTGTCATCACCAGTATCATCAATGGCGTCACAGAATATGGAAGCAAGAATGAAGAAAGAAACACAGAGGAAAACTATTGAAGAGTATTGTTTGGCCATTTTTTCACTTACTGGGATATTGAAGGATAGATGTGTGAATGGTTCATCTCTGTATGCGCTCTGTAATTAATACTCCCCCCAGTCGGTTTTAGGCACTAACTAACAATTCTCATAAATCAAGAAAAACAATTAAAATCAATAAAATTGTCCTATAATTTAAATAACTTCTAATATTACCCTTATTAATTGTACTAAACTCTAATATTATACTCTCTCTGGTCCTTATTATAAGGCACCAACTAACTATTCTCACAAACCAATAAAAACAGTTATAGTCAATAAAGTTGTCATACAATTTAAGTAACTTCCAATATTACCCCTACTAATTGCACAAAACTCTAATATTATATAATTATTACTCTCACCCACTACCCTTATTAATTAGGGGCATATATATATGGAAACAGATAATTAACGCTCCTCGGGAATAAGCAAGTGCCTTATAAAAAGGACCAAACAAACTTGTTAGTTGGTGTCTTATAATAAGGACCGAAGGGAGTATTTATTATTACTCTCACCCACAATACCCTTATTAATTATGGGCATACATGGAAAAAATAATTAATACGTTTTGAAAACAAGCAAGTGCCTCATAAAAAGGACCAAATACAATTGTTAGTTGGTGCATTATAATAAGGATCAGAAGGAGTATATGATCTAGTTGACTTTTTTGAAATGACTAAAAAACTAAATAAATTAGTTAAGCATAAAATATGTTGTATCATTACATTATCAGATAAATTAGTTCAGAGAAAACTAATAAATAGAAATACTTTAAAGTAATTTATTTAGCTTTCTTAGTCCCTCAAAAAAAAATTGATTCTTATGATAAGGATACTATTTTATGAGAGGAACAATAATTTTACTAATTTATTTCTGTTTCACAGCAATTATTACTTTAGATATTGGTATTAAAAACAAATCTGGTTCAATGAATTAGGTACTAGTAATTTATCTTAATGCTTGAATTTGACTTGGTATAAACCATTTATGGTAAGGTCAGATAGATGTGCGTTTGCTTTAATTTAATGCCATAAATATGGATTAAAAAATTAAGGGACAGATAAAACGTAACTGTATACCGTATGCTACTCATTGTTGTCAAACTCACCAGTTAATTCTCCAAGTTTAGCGTGTTTACGTTTTTAGCTTGCAAAATCGAGTCGAGTCATTAGTAAATTCGTGATCATTGTAAACTTGGTTAAAATCACGAATTTATATACCCAGGTTACCGTTTTTACATTTCCATCTTACAAAACTATGTTAACTCACCTGTAAACTCGTATTAACTTATTCAATTTTGATCATATTCAGTGGCTTTAAATATAAATTTTAGATGAATTTCTTTGTTAAATATGATAACTTATGAATGTTGTTTGATTTAATTTCAATTTAAAAAATATTTAAATCAAATTGTTGTTATTTTTTATATTTTATTATTTAATTATACATTATTAATATCTATTTAATGGTAAAAATAAACTCTTACAAGTTTTGATTCGAGTTTACGATACGAGTTTACCTCACTGTCACGGGTTTACTCAAACTTACGAATTTGACAACCTTAATGCTACCTCTTCTGGGGAAAAAAAAAGTATACAGTATACTACCACAACTTTGACCCTTTAATTAAATTGTGGAAATTTTTTAATTAATTTTATGATTATATAAACTTTAATCTCTCAAGTTGCAAACCATGGGTTTAAGTCCCTCAAGAAACAAAATGGTTTAGGCTTTTATTAAATTTTATGGAGGAATATTTTAAACAAAATTAAACTTAATATACCAAAATCTATAATTTGAAACTTGAGAGATTGAATTTTTTTTTTCTTTACCAGAGGAAGATTATATTAACCCTTATTTGTAACTATCATTAATCTGACATGACAATATCTATTAATAAGATAGTGGAGTTATAAGCCTAAAGAAATTTTAGGTTAACAAATAAAGTATTAAGGAAGTTAATTATGAAAGCCACGAGATTTATATATTTTTGTCCTTCATATTATTAAGTGATAATATATAATACTCATTATTTGGTGAAAAAAGGGTTTGAACTTTGAATCGGATTCCCTAGAATCTTTTACTAAATAACATGATTATGATATAAACAAAACGCAAATGAAGGTAGCTAGGTCACTCCAGGAATATTTTTTTCTGCAACTCCCCCAATTCCATAGTTAATTAAATATATGATGGAATTGGATTCAATAAAAATTTGGGTGAACCAGATTCCCTGGTAATCACTGGTCTTGAGCACCAAATTGTCTTTTGCTCATATTCATTTTCCACTTCAGTTTCGCTTTTCACTAAGGCCCCGTTGGGGTCACTGAAAATTGGATAATAGAAAAGGAAAATTCAAATTTTCAGTTAACGGCGGCCATTTAGATTGAATTTTCCTAATGAAAATATTTTACCGCAGGCGCCATTTTGCCACATTAAAACAAGAATGGGTTCCTACCAAAAATGGTAGGAAATTATTTTCTAATGCTTTTGAAAATGGCCAAAAGTCTCATTTGCCTCTGATGACACGGCTAACTATATTAAAAGTCTGTAGCCGATACATTATATTTCATCCATACTTGTTATTACATTGGAATTAAAAAAATATGGTTAAGTAATTAATTTTTTCTGAGAACATAATAAATTTCTTATTTACCCATATTTAAAAGAAAAATTTCCAAATTTGTATTAAATCTTCTATCACTATTAATGACTTTAAATAGGGATGATATTTTTTTTAAAAAAAAAAACATAATTAGTACCCATCAAGTGATGATCATCCATATTTTTTATACGGTACCCTTTTTTCTTTTGCCAACTTTCTATAAGGTTCCTTATAATAAAGACAGGAGAAAATATTTACTTAATAATAGTAGCTCGTTAGTGATAAAATATGGGATGATAATTAATTGGAGCTCTTCTAGAGATTTTAGATCGATATTTAAATTTTTTAGTGATATTATTTGAAAAAATACATTTATCTATTTAGATTTATGAGATTATTGCTTATGTAGTATAATTTCCTATTTAATAGAGTTTCCTAGTTGGGAAAAAGACAAATAAATACCATCTGAATTTGCAAATCTCCAAGAAGCCCACCGAATTTGTAAAAAGACTAAGAGGTGACAAAGACTTTTGAAGGTTATGCAAATTCATGCAAAATGACCGCCCTTAAATATTGTCGAGAGAGAGAGAGAGAGAGGTCAACATGATTCATTCTCCTCAGCACCATTTGCCGCTGTGATTGCCGAAGCGTTCGCCGTCTTCGTCTTGACCCTCAGTCGTCGACGCCGCACCGGACCGGATGACGGTGAAAAAGGAAGAAAAAAAACTGACATAACCCGTAAATTTTTCGATCGCGATTGGAAGAAGAAGAGAGGGCGTAAAGGAAGAAGAAGGAAGAGGCGCAGCGTGAAGGAAGAAGAGAAGGAGAGAAAAAAACGAGTGCACTGAAAGTGCACACACTCGTTTTTTTTTTCTCCTTCTCTTCTTCCTTCATGCCGCCGCGCCTCTTCCTTCTTTTTCCTTCACGCCCTCTCTTCTTCTTCTTCCAATCGCGATCGAAAAATTTACAGGTTATGTCAGTTTTTTTTGCTTTTTTACCGTCAACCGGTCCGGTGCGGCGTCGACGGCGGAAATATAAATCGAGTAGGGAAGAAGAAGAACACAGACAGATTTGATTAACGTGGGAAAACCTTCCTCAAGGTGAAGAAGGAAAAACCCACGGGACACTAGTCCAGTATCAAACTTCCACTATGAAAATAATGGGTACAATCAATCTATCATTCAATCTCTAGACTTCCTCTAGAAAAACTCAAGCTTCACCAACAATGGTGGTACTCAAACTCTCAGAGTTCTCAGACTCTTTTTTTTCCTTTTGCACTCTGGCTTTTTTGTCACTCACGTTTCTTTTTCTTTTTCCTCTCTCTATTTTTTCAAGAGTCACACACTATATAAAGAAAACAAAAGGAATTAAATCAAATCTAGAAATTAGGAAGAGTCATTCTCAAGTTCAATAAAGTCAACCTCGAGTCTTGAACCCACTTTCAAATAAGTCAAATAGTCAAACTTGGAACCCCACAATGCATTTATGGAGGAACAATTTCCAACAAATCTCCCCCTTCCGACTTCAATGCATTGGCGTCTTTGATAGGGGCTTCGGCAAGTGCACCGATCGTTACAAGTAATAAAGTATGTGAGAAAGAGATCGTCCCACGAGGAATAGTATTACAGCCACTAATTAGTTATTTCAGGCTTTAGTTGGGCGAAATAGAGTAATAGGGGTGAATTGTAACTAAAAAGGTTTTAAATAATTAAATAAAAAATAAGAATCAAGAATTTCAAGAACGTTTTAGAAAAGATGATTAATAGAGAAAAACGCAGCTAGGGCATAGAATTCCCCTATGTTCCTCTAAGTATTCGAATTAAATCCCTAATTGATTGTTATTCCCATAACTGACTATCCATTCTCTAAAATTATACTAAGTCCCAATGTCTTGATGCTACCTTAGTCTTTATCTTTGAAAATAACCTAATGTCTTAGTATTATTTAGAAAGATTATATAAACCGGAATTATAAGATCACATAAATTTGTAAGCCTATGTCTAGGTCATGCAATTTTATGATGAATTAAAGGTTCTAGTTAAGTGCACCAACATCTCTATTGTCATGCACTAACCTATGGACAATCTAAAAGGTGATCAGTCTTTTAAGAAGGCTTTAAGTAAATATAATTCATTCAATCATAGTAAATAACATTCAATAGAGAATTCAAACAAATACTCAAATTAACATCGGGTTCATCTTCTCCCTAACTACTAAAGAAAACTAGCCTAGCATGGCTATAAGAAAATCCTTAAAATAAAATCCAGATTTAAAATAAGACAGGAAAAAGAAAGAGAAATAAAGACTCCCGAAGAATCTCTCAGTCTCATATGCTCCTCCCTGTCGCGTCTTCAAATTCCTTCTTGAATCTGTTCGTGCCTCCTGCGTCAGTGCTTGCGGCCTCCAATTGTTGAATTCTCGTTCTCCACTTCTCTTCTGCGTCTTTCTGCCTTCCGTTCTTTCTTTTTTTCCCTTGTGCGTGACTTTAATATATATTGTTGGGCTCTTATCTTTTTTCATTAGATATGATATATTGTTATATCTATTATAACAATATATCTTCTTTCCACTCACGCATCGCCCTTTTCATTTAATTGGTGTGGGGTCCACGTCTTTCCAATTGCTTTTTCATTCTTTACGCAGGTATGTCTTTCATCCTTGGTCACTTTGATATATTATATCCTTTTATAATATAATATAATAATATATTATGTTATATCTTTTTCAATTAAATTTGTTATCTTTATTGTCTTCCCTATATTTTCTCCTTTCTTAGATCGCAAAATATCTCTTACAAAATAAAATAGGATATCAATAGATTTTATGTTATAATATTCTTCTATCCTATATTTAATTAAAATATAGATAAATATATAAATGATAATTAAATAAGTATAATATTAATAAATTCAGTCTAATATATCTCAGAATCTATACTTATTTAATCATAAAATATATGCTTATCAGTCTTCATCCCGGCTCCTTTACAGCAGTCTTCAAATTTATTTGATGTTACCGACTTAGTCATCATATCGGACCAATTCAAGTCGGTGTGAACTTTGACGAGTTCAAGTTCTCCATTTTCTATCACATCCCGTATCCAGTGATACCTCACGTCAATATGTTTAGTGCGGGAGTGATAAGTTGAATTCTTCGCCAGATGAATAGCACTTTGATTGTCACATCTCAGCTTATAACGATCTTGTTTATGACCGAGTTTCAATAGCAGATTCTTCATCCATAAGATTTCCTTACAGGCCTCAGTAGCAGCTATATACTTAGCCTCAGTTGTCGAGAGTGCCACACATTTCTGCAACTTAGATTGCCAGGAGACTGCACCTCCTGCAAAAATCATCAAGTAACCGGATGTTGACTTTCTTGAGTCAACGTCTCCCCTAAATCAAAGCATCCGTAAAGCCTAGCGGCTCGACTTTACTTCCTCCAAATCGGAGACATAAATTCTTTGTCCCTCGAGATACTTGAAGATCCACTTCACAAACTTCCCAATGATCGTTGCCTGGATTAGACAAATATCGGCTCACCATCTCGACTGCATGTGTTAGATCTGGTCTTGTACTGACCATCGCATACATCAGACTTCCAACAGCAGACTGATATGGAACTTTTCTCATTTCGGCTTTGTCTTTCTTTGATCTTGGACATTGCTTCTTGCTAAGCTTAAAATGTCCGGCTAAGGGGGTGCTTACTGGATTGGCATTGTCGATGTTAAATCTCTTCAAGATTTTTTCAATATACTTCTCTTGACTCACCACGTGCTTCCTTTTTCTATCTCGGATTATTTTGACTCCGAGGATCTGTTTTGCAGGACCAAGATCCTTCATTGCGAAGGACAAGCTTAAAGCCTTCTTTAAAGCAATTATCTTTGTCTTGTCTTGTCCTACAATAAGCATATCATCGACATATAGCATCAGGATCAGAAAATCTCCTGCTTCACATCTCTTAACAAATACGCAGTGGTCGGCATCAGTCTTCTCAAACTTATGATCAGTCATAAATGATTCAAATTTCTTGTACCACTGCCGAGGTGCTTGCTTCAAGCCATATAGACTCTTCTTCAACCGACATACCGGATTTTCTTTCCCTGGAACTCGGAACCCTTCTGGTTGCTCCATATATATTTCTTCTTTCAAATTCCCATGAAGAAATGCCGTCTTCACATCCATTGTTCAACTTCAAGATCCATTGATGCTGCCATATCCAACACAGTTCGGATCGAAGTCATCTTTACGACAGGAGAGAAAATTTCTTCAAAATCAACTCCTTTCTTCTGATTGCAGCCTTTTACCACAATCCCGGCCTTGTATCTCGGCTTCATCCATTTTCTTCATTTTTAATCTTGTATACCCACTTGTTTTTAAGAGCTCTTCTTCCTTGGGGTAACTCGGTCAACTCATAAGTCTGATTCTCATGCAAGGACGTCATCTCATCCTGCATTGCCTTTTCCCACTCAATCTTGTCAGGGCTTTCCATAGCCTCATCATAACTTTGAGGTTCACCTTCCTCTGCAAGTACAATGTACTCATCTGGTGGATACCTTGTAGAAGGTCTTTTCTCACGTGCTGACCTTCTAGTGTGTCCTTCAGTTGAGAATCCAGTCAAAGATTCTCATCTCGGATCTGGGTCTCATCTCGGATCTCGGCATCAACTTCTATAGTTGGCTCCTGTTGGTCATTTTCAGAACCATTCTCTCCCCCTGCTTCAGTTCGGACAGGAGTGCTGGGTTCTTCATCTCGGACAACAACCCGGACTTTGGGCTTCGAGATGTCATGAATGATCTCCAGCTCATGAAAGATCACATCTCGGCTTCTCACTATCTTCTTATTCACCGGATCCCAAAGTCGGAACCCGAACTCACATCTCGGCGATCCGAGATAAATGCATTCCTTCGTCTTTGTGTCAAGTTTAGCTCTTTCATCTTTTGGAATGTGCACAAAAGCTCGGCATCCAAACACCTTCAGATGATCATAGGTCGCTTTTCGCCCGTCCGCATTTCTTCGAATTTCTCCCTCTAGTGGCCGTGATGGTGATAAGTTGATTAAATCAACTGCGGTTCTTACTGCTTCACCCCAAAATGATTTCGGCAATCCGGCATTGGACAACATGCTTCGGACCTTTTTCTTCAATAGTTCTATTCATCCTCTCAGCCAAACCATTTAGTTGAGGAGTTTTGGGGGGCGTCTTTTCAAGTCGTATCCCGGCCGTTCAACAATAAGCATTAAATGGACCGCAATATTCACCACCATTGTCAGATCTGATCGCTTTCAGCTTCTTGCCAGTCTCTCGTTCCACCATAGCATGAAATTCTTTGAATGCTTGGAGAACCTAGTCTTTAGTTTTCAACAAATGGACCCACACTTTGCGAGAGTGGTCATCAATGAAAGAAACAAAATACTGAGCTCCGCCTAGAGACTTTTCCGACATAGAGCAGACATCGGTATGAACTAGGTCAAGAATATTCTTCCGTCGTCTTGGTTGATCCGGTTTCGCAAAAGAAACCCGGTGCTGCTTTCCAGCTAGGCAGTGCGTGCAACTTTCAAGTACTTGACCTATCAACCCGGTCAATCGTTCTTTCTTTTTCAAAATCTGTAGCCCTTTTTCTGACATATGACCGAGACGCTTGTGCCATATCTCTAAACTGGAATCATCTCGGACAGAATTGGCTTCACCGCCATTGATCTTTCCCTGCATCACGTACAAGGAACCTTCTTTCTTTCCTCGGGCCACAACTAAATTTCCTTTGGACAATTTCCACTAACTTTTTCCCAAGTAATTCATTAACCCGGCATCATCAAGCTTGCCTACCGAGATTAGATTCAACCGCATGTCAGGCACATGCCTTACATCCTTCAACACAAGTCGACAGCTGACATCTGTGGTCAAGGTTACATCTCCAACACCAACAATCTTGCTAGTTACCTGATTTCCCATCTTTATAACACCATATTCACCAGCTCGGTAAGACGAGAAGAAACTTCTTTGAGGAGTGACATGGAAGGAGGCACCGTAGTCTACCACCCAAGTACGGTCATCATAGATAACGTTCAAAAGATGATCTCCGAGTAAGAAGATCTCGGCCTCGCATTAGCAATCACCGCGGAGGTGCTCTTATCTTCTCTCTTCTTAGGTACAATCGATCCGGTTTCACCTCGTCATTTTTCTCATCTTTCAGCAGATTCCCGTGTCCGCCTTCTTATGGCCAATCTTTCCACAATAGAAACATTTCAAATCGTATTTCTTTCTAGACCGGCCTCTGGACTTACCATGGTTATCACGACCCCGGCTCTTGCTTCGACCTCGGTTTTCAAATTTTCCTTTATGCACAGCAACGTTTGCCTCTGACGCGCTGCTCACACCTCTTTCCTTTCTCCTGGATTCTTCATTTAGGAGACTGTCTGCCACGACATCCATAGTCAATTTTCCATCTGGTGCCGAGTTGCTCAAAGTCACTACCAGAGTATCCCAGCTTTCTGGCAATGAGCTTAACAGCAGAAGAGCCTGCATCTCGTCATCCACTTTCATCTCGGCCTTCGACAGTTGATTCACAATACCTTTGTAGGTGTTGAGGTGTTCAATCATACTCATGCCGTCTTTGTACTCCAACTTCACAAGTCGGCGAACCGAGTGTGCTTTATTCCTGGGAGTCTTCTTCTGAATCATGGACTCCAACTTCGTCCACAACTCATACGCATTTGTGAACTCGGACACATGCTCGAAGAGGCTTTTGTCGATATACTTTCTGATCATGGCAACCGCCTTCCGATTCAGAACTTCCCAGTCCTTTTCTTCCTTACCTTCTGGTTTGTCCTGAATAAGGATGGGCTCATAGAGATCTTTGTAGTACAGATGATCTTCCATCATCGGTCTCTAGTAAGTAAAGTTTTCTGCAGTCAGCTTGAACATATCACCACTGAGTGCAGCGCCACTGGTCTCCATTTCGTTAAACCTAGCTCTGATACCACTGTTGCGGAAATATAAATCGAGTAGGGAAGAAGAAGAACACAGACAGATTTGATTAATGTGGGAAAACCTTCCTCAAGGTGAAGAAGGAAAAACCCACGGGACACTAGTCCAAAGATCAAACTTCCACTATGAAAATAATGGGTACAATCAATCTATCATTCAATCTCTAGACTTCCTCTAGAAAAACTCAAGCTTTACCAACAATGGTGGTACTCAAACTCTCAGAGTTCTCAGACTCTCTTTTTCCTTTTGCACTCTGGCTTTTTTTTCTCACTCACGTTTCTTTTTCTTTTTCCTCTCTCTATTTTTTTCAAGAGTCACACACTATATAAAGAAAACAAAAGGAATTAAATCAAATCTAGAAATTAGGAAGAGTCATTCATAAGTTCAATAAAGTCAACCTCGAGTCTTGAACCCACTTTCAAATAAGTCAAATAGTCAAACTTGGAACCCCACAATGCATTTATGGAGGAACAATTTCCAACACGATGATTCCTCAGGAGGTGATCCCATGTAAGTTTTCATGTGTTCATCAACATCATCAGAAGAATGCAAGATAAAATAATCACGTTAGGCTTGAGGTCAGCTATGGTTTTGAGGGTGAAGTGCTAGAGATGCAGAGCAAGAAAACATTTTGAGGCTTCAAATTCAACGAGGGATGAGATGAGATTGAGAATATTGGGAAGCATAGTCTAAAATCAATTTTTGTTTATTTAATAAATAAATAGATATATATTCCGTTCCTACTTTCATTATTGTATTTAACTAATCTATCAATGATTAATTAATATATTATTATTTATTATTAACTCTAGTAATTGTTTATTAGATCTAATAATTTAATATAATAATTTAGATTAGAGGGTAAATTAGAGTAAAAAACCTAGTAAAGATGATAATATTTCTCGGGGAGGATCTTAAAAATTAAAATTATTTAGAATAACCATCTAACAAAATAAAAGTTTAAGAATATTAAATTGTCGCAACCAAGCCCTTTATATTCTCTCTCACCACATCCCCAAATTTTTGTCATTATGTAATGAAATAATTAAGTTTTATTCAAATTAATCAATTCAAACAAATTTAAATGTTATAGTCATAAAATAGCCGGCACCAAACATTGCTTTCGTGAAGTCGTCTAAATCTTAAGGGCACTATGAGAGGACATTTTTCTTCTTAGGACTAACACCACAATGGAACAAGGATCTTCTATCTACGTCCCTTATTACTTTAGATACTGGTATTAAAACCAAAGGTTAAGCAGCAAATTCGTTCCAAAGTATACGCCTAAAAGCAATATTGCCCTAAAAGGTTTTTTTTAGATTCAATATCACCCTGAAAGTTTTAAAACGTAGCAATTATAAGCTCGCCTGTCACCAAGTCCTTCACATCACTGCCATGATTAGTGAAATTCACATCAACACTATTGTCACTGATTAGCCTATTAACACTCATTAGGCTTTTAGTGGCTGTAGGAACATATAATACATCTTTGAGAAATAGCTTAGAATGATTGCATAGTACAACAGTACAACCAACACCTAGAATTTGGCTTTTCTCACCAATACACATAGTAAGATAGCGAAACTTACCATTTGATTAATTTCATCTAGTTGTTCAAGATGTGGAGTCACATGATAATTGGCTCCACTATCCACATACCATGCTGGGTCTGCAACAGAGTAAGGACTGGCATAATAGGCTTGAGGACTGGCATAATAAGCTTGAGGAATGGAATAGTTGTTAGCAGGTCCACTGTTCTCACGATAATAGCACGTCGCCAATGTGTGACCAGGTTTTTGACAAATGGATGTAAAACGGATGACCACCACCACCACGGTGTTGTCCATGCAAGCGACTTCTGCCGCCTCTATATCCACGAGAACCTCCTCTCCAGTTGCCATGAGTGGGGGTGGAGTCGTGATTTTTCTCAGAATCAGTACGTTGAGCGGTGGCGGCATTAACAGAAGGTTGAATGGTGAGATTTGAGAAATGGTTCAATAGGTTCAGTCTGGTCTCAAATGAAAGTAGTGCTGCATGTGCATCTACCCACGATAGATCAGGCATGTCAATCAATTTAACCACAACAGCATTGTACTTCGTATCAAGCCCGTTCAATGTATGAAGAATAAGATCGTCAATGGCAACCAGAGATCCCGCGAGATCAAGCTTGTTAGATAAACTTTTCATTTTATTCAAGTACTCCTCCATCTTTATTGCATTTTTGCGAGTATTGTGTAACTCACTCTTCACAACCATCACATGTGCCTTAGTCGAAGCACATGTAAGGTTTCTGGCTCCAGTCCATAGCTCCTGAGCAGTTTGCAGTGAAGAAGTTGTACGCCAACGTCCTGGGTCATGGTATTACGCAACCAATCAACCAGGATCCGATCAATCGAAAACCACTCGGAATATGCTGGGTTGATTCTACTACCAGCAAGACCAGAAAGCACTTTCGCCGGAGCAATTAGCGTTCCATCGATGTGACCCTCGAGTTGGTTCCCTTCAATTAGAGGGAGAACAATAGACTCCCAAACCAGAAAATTAGCGCGATCCAGCTTGATCGTGGTGGTCTGACTTGAAGAATTGAATAAATAATAGGCTCTGGCATTTGTGCGTGAGGCAGAGTCAATGGAGGAAGCAGAGGCGGACGAATCAGCCATTTATGCTCTAATACAAAGATAGAAAATAAGAGAGAATATGTGTAATACCGACGCACTGCATAATACACAGTGGGTATCTTTCATATATAGGCAACAATACAAGGATCTAGAAGAATATTTACAGTTGCCAAAATAATAACAGAACCTATGATGCTATGACACGTATCACACAGATATCCTGGAAAGATATTCTTTAGGTTTTACAATATGTGTAGGCTAACAGATTATTGGGACCTGACACATGTCCACAAGCATTGATGGCAACCACTACCAACCAATGTTTTGAAACTCGGACCGGCCGGTTCGAACCGGAAACCGGCGAACCGACCGGAAAACCGGTCCGAGTTAAGGGTGACCCCGAGTTTCAAGTTGACCCGGGGTCAACTCGGTCAACTCAGCCTAACCCGGCCGAGTTGACCAAGTCAAAGTTGCGGATCAACCTTTACCGATCCAGACCACATCAGACCGTTGCTTGGTCTCAGAAGGCCATAGATCTAAAGGCCGAGAGACAGAACGAGAAGGAGGAGAGAGAGACCTGAACAAAATAGTTTTGAGGAGGAGCAACGATCTGGTTTTAAGGAGGAGCAGCAATCTAGTTTTGAGGAGGAGCAGCGATCTGGTTTTAAGACCATGCGTGATGGATTTGCAAGTGAAGCAGGTGAGCCTAAGGAAGGAGAGGAGACTGAAGAGAGAGAGGGGAAGCTAGTGAGGCTGAGAAAGGAGAGGAGACGGGAGTAAGAGGAAGGAGAGGAGACTGGACAAAGTGGTTGAGATTTGAGAGAGTGGGTGCAGATGAATTTTCTCAAATAATGATAATGTACACTTACTAAAATACCTTAATTTTTCATTTTTCAAAAATCCATCCCTTCCCTTAGTCGTAGTTGGCAGAGTCCCACTACCGGTAAGAAGCCAAATATACTGACACAAATATAAAATATCTCTCATATTTATTTTATAAATAGTAAAATTCGTACAATTATATTTGATTATTTCCTTGGTTTGAAAAAAAGAACCCTCATGTAGTAGGCAGGTACAATTAGGCGCAGAAGGAGCTGGGCAAAATCTGATGGATGCAAAAGTTATTTATTTTTATAAGTAATATATATTATAAAGTAATTTACATATTACGAGTCAATTGTCATTAGCCGGATGTGATATGTGATGTTAATTTATTAAGGAAAGTGCAAAAAATATTTGATGAGTATATAATTTTTTTTTTGGGTTAGTGATTCAAGCTATTAAAATGATATAAATAATTTTGAATGGTGTGATAAGAAATTAAATTATTTTTCAATTTTCTATACCTCACCGGTCTAACCTACTAACACTTGACCCAGTACCCTAACCGGTTCAATGTCCGATCTAGGTTTCAAAACCTTGCTACCAACACTGAGAATCAATTCCTGAAATGGCACCATACTTTAGGACAACCTAGTGTTAGAATTTTGCAACAAGTTTTAAATAAATGTAATGCAAAAGTCATAAATTTTTCTGATGATGCTCAAGTTTGTGAGCCTGTCAATTAGGAAAATCAAAACTTTTGCCAATTCCACATTATGTTTCACAAGCTTCTTTTCCTTTAGATTTAATTCATACTGACTTGTGGGGACCATCTCCTATTCAATCTCATGGTAGGCATCGGTTCTACATCCATTTTGTGGATGATTTCAATTAGTATACCTGGTTGTATTCGTTGAAATACAAGAGTGACGTTGTCCATGCATTCAAACATTTCAAGGCATTAGTTGAGAATCAATTTGACTCCAAAATTAAAAGCCATACAGTGTGACAATGGAAGTGAGTATAAACCATTCATGCCTATAGCACCAGAAGCAGGCACCAATATGCATTTTACATGTCCTTATACTTCTACCCAGAACGGCCATGCTAAAAGGAAACATCGCCACATTGTTAAAATGGGGTTAACCTTGCTTGCTTACTCTAGCATGCCTCTAAAATACTGGGTTGATGCTTTTCAATAAGTTGTTCTCCTCATAAATCGTTTGCCGTCACCGGTATTGAGCAATCAAACTCCCTTGTTTTGTCCCATGGAAACATAACCAAATTATAAGAGCTTGCAATGCTTCGATTGTGCCTGTTACCCATGCCTCAAACCATATAACACACACAAATTTCAATTCCACAACCAGAAGTGTGTCTATATCGGTGTAGCATCTCAACAGAAGGGTCACAAATGTTTAAGTCCGACAGGTAAAGTATTCATCTCATGGCATGTAATATTTGATCCTAATTTGTTTCCTTTTCGAACAGGATTTCTGCATCAATCTAATACTCCTACGGGTCAATCAAATTCAGTCTCGTTGATTATCGAAAGCAGACCCAATCTTGTACCAATCACTATGATCGAGGATATATCATCCTCTATTTCAGATGACTCACATGTTTCACCAGAGGTTCAATTGCCAGGCCTGGTCAATGAACCTGTTGAACGGACTATTACCGAGCCCAGTCCTCAAGGAGAAGTTCCTATTGTAAATGAGCCTTCTTCTCGACATCATATGACAACCCGGTCCAAGTCCAGAATAGTCCGACCCAACCATCCTTATGTTGGGTCCCTAAATGCCACTACCCGACACTCTGAAACTCGGACCTTCTCCACCCCCTCTAGCTCTCCGTCACGGTATCCATCCTCTCTTCGAGAAGCACTGCCGTCAGTTCGAGAAGCCTTCTCATCTCCACAATGGCTTAACGCTATGCGTGAGGAAATCGATGCCTTGCAACGAAATAGAACCTGGTCCTTGGTGTTGGAAATTATGCCTTAGGGGCAAATCATTGTACTTTAAACATTGTTGTTATTTAAAGTATTTCTCCATTTTGTTATCATATCATTTGCATGTTTATTATGATAACTATATCCTTGGATGTATCATAAAGATTATCCTAAATGTCCCTGGTCGGTCATCTAGGCGGGAGCAAAAATGAAATAAGACCAGTATGACTTTGATGAGGTATGGAGATACGAATCAAAGTCATAGGAATTTGTAAGAGTACAAGATACTGGACCGACCCACTATGAGAAAGCTGCATGGATTAAGTCATAAGCTTATCTCATGTATAACCACGTCACAAGGCCCTTTGACCTGAGATCATCATGGATTCCTACATGAGAGTCACCGATCTTTGACCTAGTCAAAAGTCACCTTTGACCGGGTGATTATAAAGGCTTTGATCGGGATTAGTGGTTTTCATGCAGAGGAATGTGAATGGTCAAGATGAGATTTGTCCCTCACATTTGTAGAGAGATATTACTGGCCCCTCGATGAGTGAGTCTGAGAAATGTATGGTCATACTACATGGAAAGGAGTTTCCATTTCAATTGTTAGACTACTCAAGAATCGAAAAAGTAATGGTCAAGAACAGGAGGATGACACTATCCATGCTTCATCGTTGACCAAATATCGCGTAACAAAAGGGACGTGGCATGGTTGTATGATAGGTTGTATCGTATCATCGATCCTCATATGAATTGGGTAGTCGCAATGTCTTGCTAGAGGCCGCTTGCGACTTGTGGGCTAGTACAGTATTGGCCCGCTGCCAATCTCATGTTGGCTTGCAGGGTCACACACAAGAATAGCCCAACACGAGACATAATGTCCAGATTCATTGAATCTTAGATATGTCTAAGATTTAATGAATATAGCATTTAATCTAGGATTGATATATATATATATATATATGTATAATGTAATTTCAAAAATAATATTATTATTATTTATATAGATAATATTATTATTATATAGTATTTAATTTATTTGATAAATTAAATAACTAAAACAAATAGAGATATCATATCTCAGATTTAGTTTGAATTGAGATATTGTATCTCAGATTTAATTAAATAGATAGATATCATATGTCATATTTAATTTATAAAGATAAATTAAATCAGTAGGCTTTTAATTCGGATTAAAATAAATAGATTAGATCTGTTGGACAGATTTAATTAATATTATTTTAATCCAAATTCGAATTTCAAGATTAAGATTAATTTTGAATATTTTAATACGGCCCTTTAGGGTTTTAGAAACACTATAAGATAATGATCAAGTCATATTAAAATTAGAAGAGCCGCGAAAGAGAAACCCTAGAGAAAGAAAAGAGGCATAAGATGTTGAAGGCGCTAGCACGCTGCCGTCAATGTTGGAGTTCTGTTCAGTGTGGATACCGGTAGAGGGAGTGGATTCGCTCAGTCGGCTCTTGTTGATCAAACAAAACGCACACGCATACGAAAGGTACGGTTTTGACTAATCCATTTTAAACGTCATTGATAGATCCTCCTATGAGATTCATAATTAATTGGATAAATTTCCTTCCACTGCGTGTACCTGATCCCAACATTTGGTTCCTTACACAAATCAGAAGTTGATAGATAATACTCCCTCTGGTCGTTATTATAAGGCACCAACTAACAAGTTTATTTAATCCTTTTTATAAGGCACTTGCTTGTTCCCAATGAGCATTAATTATTTGTTTCCATGTCTGCCCATAATTAATGAGGATGGTAGGTGAGAGTAACAATTAATATAATATTAGAATTTAGTACAATTAATAGGGGTAATATTGGAAGTTACTTAAATTGTAGTACAACTTTATTGACTTTAACTATTTTTATTAGTTTGTGAGATTTGTTAGTTGGGTCCTTATAATAAGGACCAGAGGGAGTAAATGTGTCTACAAAACCAAGTTTTGAGCTGACGAATCTGTTCTCAAGCATAAAGCCAGACTAGTTGCAAAGGGGTTTCAACAGGTTCCCAGTGTTGATTTCAGTGAGACATTTAGTCCAGTCAAGTCCACCACCATTCGGGTCATCTTGTCCATTGCTGTAACGTTCAAGTGGCAGATCAGGCAGCTTGACGTCAATAATGCTTTCCTGAATAGGTTCCTAAAAGAAGAGGTTTATATGCACCAGCCACAAGGATTTGTTTATCCTCAACGGCCTAACCATGTATGCAAGTTGATTAAGGCGATCTATGACCTTCGGCAAGCTCCAAGGGCTTGGTTTGACCGGCTTAAGTACACATTAAGTGCGTTTGCGATCATCCATATTTTCTATAAAGTGCCTAATAATAAGGTCAGGAGAAAGTATTTAATTAATAGTATTAGTTCGTTTGCGATTGAATATGGGATCATAGTTAACTAGATATTCTACCTATTTTTGTAATTTCCTGTTTAATAGAGTTTCCTAGTTCTATAACTTACAAATTCTTTTGCTTCAAAATAATTAGGATTAGTTGCTTAGAGCTCTATAAATAGAGCAAAAATTATTTTCATTTGCATATTAATTATTCGTGTTTTATGCTTGATTTTTCGTAGATCACACACATAAAATAACTTATTTAAGCTACGCACCTAAGTTTAATTTTTCTTTCCCACCATGTAACAAGGGGAAATTATCTAGCTGTGGCATCATTCATATATATATATATATATATATATATATATATATATATATATATATATATATCGTTTTGACCAAAAAACAGTCAACAATAATGGGATTTATGATTACAGGATTATTCATTTCATTCTGCTGCCATAAAAGCAAAACAGAGCTTTGATGCATACACTGCAACCTAAGAGAAGTGACCCAGAGTCTACCTCTCACTGCAAAGAAATACAGTATCACCATGAAAGGAAAAGAGTATTGAATCAAAAATATACAGAGCCCTTGAAAGGAAAATTCAAGGGCACTAACAAAGGATAAAAAAATTTCATAATGAACAAGGTGGTGTAACCAAACCTTATGGAAGGCCTATAAAACCCAAATCCCCACGACTGCACTACTCATTACTTTCCATGGATGCCAGATTTGAGCTCATAAGAAAAAGCCTCTGCAAGTAGGGAGAAGAAAATGTTTATGAGCTCAGTAATTAGTATGACTTCCCACAATGTATCAAGCTTCCAGCTCCCAAGAAAAGACCAAAAACTGCAGCACTTCCCAGTGTGGTCTGTCCAATGTGCCTAATTTTCAGAACTCCTGGTACCTGCAACTCGCATTATTCATAAAAATCAGCCAAATAAGAACACTAAGGAAGGACGTGATCTTTAACTCTCAATACAGTGTAATTCAATAAAATTGTAACAACCATGATGGAAATGATACAAATGGAGATACAACTGATTTGGTCTTGTAATGAGGGGGAAAGAATAATTATGTTCGATAAATTCCTGGTCTTTGACAATTAGGAGTATTCCTATCTTCGGTTCTGTTTGATTTGGACCAAAATCAAATAGAACTGACTTAATCAGTTTTACAAAATAAAGGTTCTATACAGTTTAATTAGCCTCTAATACATAAGGAGTAGCTTTCATATTTGGGATATCAAAGCAGCAAAGGTCAATTTGATAAAACAATCAAGCCAAACGCATGTGTAGACTGAGTGGTCTGTGTACAAGCCCATCTAACTGAAGGAATAAAATTTAACAAAGATTCCTCAACTATGCATCCTATATTTAGTTCAAGAAGGCTCAATTCAGTATTTGGTGCTGCAAGAAGATCTTTGCACTATATCTTTCATCACACATGAATTTGTTCTTCAGATCTTACATGCTGAAGAAATCAAGTACGCAATTTGTTATATGTTATGTATTACAACATGAAGTTGTTATTCCATAAAGTAGCACCATACTGAAGCTACTGACAGAAACAACACCATTACTTTCTCAGCATCCAATGTAAAGACACCAGCAAAACAGCAAAGGCACATAGCTCAACCAGAATAGGACTCATCTATAAGGAAAAGAAAATTGGAAACCACACATGCATGCTTTGGGTACAATCACATGGCATACCTTATACCTAATAGCCTCATATGTCCCATAAACAGCACCTGAAAAAATAAACAGAGAAATTGGTAGAAGTTATGTAAAGATTTCGAATGCAGATCAAACATACCTTATGAAAACCATGAACACACTAGGTGGCAAGTGATTATAATATTTTTGAGTTTTAATATTTCATTAATCAGTTAAACAGATTCAAAGCTTAATATGATTAATTAGGCTGTGATGTTGAACAAAGAATCAGAATATTGCAACGGGTATGTCCTATCTAAACACCTTATGTAAGAGCAACATAATTGGCTACATATTGAAGAAACCCTAAGGTTTGAGATTTAGATCCTGGATCAACTAAGTGAGTAAGTACTACAAAAAGTAATGATAAAGTAATAGGGAACAAACAGTGGCATAAGGGAAGAAACCATCTCAGCAGAAATTTTTTTATTCAAGTAGTCTAACTATATATCAGATTGGACAACAACAACAACAACAAAAGTCTTGCTATATCAGAATTCTGTATGGTAAGCAATATAAGAAGAAAAGAGCCGAATCAAATAATTCCTTCACAATTCCAACCAGATGACTTACAAAATAATAAAAAATTCAAAATTATATGTTTGACAAAGTAGAGTTTATAATCCAAATGTTAGGCAAGATCTCACACCAATGGAGGATATGGGAAAAGTGACATCTGATAGCACATTCATGGAGACATCACATAAGTCATGGCTCCAAATGAAAAAGAGATCATTTCAAAGGTATCAATGAATTCTGTCAAGGTCAAAATCCCAGCAGAATGAAACACAAGAAAAACCAAAAACACAGTCCATTAGCAGGCACATCTTACATATGGCAAAAAAAAATTAATAATAATCACAAGCACATCTTACCTAAACATCAACAAGAATTAAAGAAAGTCAACTAAAAGCCTTAAAATTGCCAGACCATAGGGATAAATGACTATAAAACAATCAATTCAGGCATCAAATTGGTAGATTAATTCGAACAGTCTAAGTTCGAAATTTATACCAGCAAAAGAAAATTAATCATAGTTTATGCAAGTAAGTTTACACGATGCTAGCAATATCCTCGATGACACAAACAACTCCAGAAAACAACCCGCATGAATTTATTTAAAAAGCGAAAAAATAATAATTCAAATCAATTAAAAGTTGAAGCAGAACTAGATGAAACATAAAGCATCAAAGGAGATGAATAAGAAGCTAAACAAAATAGTGAAGCAAAGAGGAAAAAATCAAAAGGATTGTGCGTAAAAGCAGAGGAAATAAAATGAAATACCGACAGCGCCGCCGACAGCACCACCGACTGCAATGCCAGCAGCGACACGAGCAAGGCAACTATCCTTCGCCATAAGAAAACTGGAACGAACACCCTTGAAGTCCTATTGAACACTGAACTAACCAAAAAGTCCAAGAGAAGGAAGCCCTAATTGAAATTGAAAATTATATGGACCCAAAAAAAGTGAAAAACCAAAAATTCCGTTGCCGGGAATCGAACCCGGGTCTCCTGGGTGAAAGCCAGATATCCTAACCGCTGGACGACAACGGAGTTGCTGGTAAATCTCAAATGTAAATAATATATATAGACGCTTTCACGCTAAAACTTGATTTAGACATAATTCCTTTCAAGGATTATATATAAATTACATGAAAATTAAGATGAGCCCATCAAATTTCATTTGGAACACACTCAAGTTGACATGAATGAGCTTCTCATTCATCTCTACCACCTCTTTTTTAAAAAATAAAAATCACTAACCTCAAGTGCTTATAGTAGGATTTTGAATTTGCACAAAGATTGAACACATATTGCATGATGATTAAAGATTATACAAAGATTGCATTCATTTCTTTTTCTTTTTTCTTTTTTTGCCAGCGGCATTGATATCTTAGTGATGTTAAACATATCTCATCACTTACTCATATTATTATGATATTTTCCTTACAATCTCATTATACACAATTAAATGAAGATTTTTTCTTTTTTTTTGGTATCTTTATCCTAAAAAGGTCGTTTACCTTAATACTTCACCACTACAATTTATGTTTTATGATGTAATAAAATCTTGCAATTGGTTATACACATTTACCATACTGCCCCTTTTCTTTTTTGCCAAAAAAAAAAATACCCTCATTTTCTCAACGTATGAAATTATTTCACAAGTAACATTACTAGTTGCAAGCATGATAGTTAGAATCTTATGAATCTTAAGTTGTATCTTACGATTTAATTCAAAAATAGATGGGAAATATATGAATCTATTGTCATATTTTACTTAGACATGTATCTTACAACCTGCCGACCCAACGATTCCTGCAATTATGGACTAACCAAGTCACACACAAATCAGGTTAGATTTGGCACGATCTTAAAAACTCATTTTTTCCGTTTTCTTTTTATGATTTTGTTCAAATTTATTCAAGAATTTCTCCTTACTTCAAGAATCACAGGATGGTATTTTTGTTTATCTTCCTATCTTTCTAATGGAAACTTAGGGAAGTGCTTTTTAAACATATGTATAAAAAGAACATATTTCATTTATCTTTCCGTTTTCTCATATAAACATATAAGAAGTAGTAGAGTAGTCGACAAACAAAAAAGAGAGGGAATTTTATTGAACAAATAGGATTTCTTCGAAAAATATTATATACTCCAATTTCAAATAAGATTCTTTTAGCATAGTTAGCATAGAAAGGGTTCGCTTACTGATATGTGATCAAAATATATAAAATATAAAATAAATAGATATATATATATATATATATTCTATATAATAAATAGAATATATAATAAGATTTTATAATATAAATAATATAATAAAAAATGATAGATAATATGAAATATTAATATAATTAATATAAATAGAAATAGATTATAGAATCTAATGAATAATAATATAATTAATATATTCCTATTACAATACAATATATTTAATACAATATATTTAAATATTTAACATTTTAATTACATTTTATATTTATTTTTATTTTTATTTATTTTACTTATTTTATATTTGTTTTTGTTTGTGCCGCCCAGAAAAAGGAAATCAAGCGATTCCTTCTTTGTTTTCCTTTTGTTTTCTTTATTTTTATTTTGCTTTGAAAGTATTGAAAGATATTATCGAGGAAGAGATATTTTGAATCAATTAATGAAATTCATTTTTCAAAAATATCATCGAAAAAAAAAATGAAATGGAGTTTTTTAAAACATCGGAAAAAGTTTTCTATTTTGTCATTTATACGAATAAAAGATTTTATGATTATTAAGAACTCAACAGACCTCCTCTCGTCAAAGCAAAGAAAGAGGGGGTCTCCCGTTGAGTTCTTACGCTTTCATTTCGAAAATTAAGTACAGCCAATTACTACGGGGATGAACCCAATCCGAATATGAACCATAAAAGAAAATACCAATTAAACCGATCACAGAATACCATTACATACCTATTATCCAAAGAGGAATCCTTCCAAAGAGTATCGCCCATTTATCCCACTTTCCTCCACATTTCATCAAGTAGTCATGCTAGAGACATAAACAAATCATACATACTTATGAAATTATATCCTTCCGAATGGGATAAGAGAATTCCTAATATATATTTATTATTCCCTTAATTGAAGAAATAATTGGAAAATAAAACAAATAAGTACAAAAATGAGTAATAACCCCCGCAGAGACCGGGTACGATTCAATTCAACATTTTGTTCGTTTGGGTTTGATTGTGTCGTAGCTCTATAATTCGGATTAGGTTTATCGTTGGATGAACTGCATTGCCGGTATTGACCCCAAAAAGAAAACGGTGGGTACCGCTAGTCCGTGAACAACCAACCATCGTACCGTAAAAATGGGATAGGTTCTATCTATGGTCATTGGGGCCTCCTAAAAAGATCTACTAAATTCATCGAGTTGTTCCAAAGGATCAAAACGGCCGCTTATTAATGGAATTCCTTGTCGGCTCTCGTAAAATACTCGTTGGGACGAGGGCTTCCAAATACATCGTAAGCTAAACCCGTGCGACAAATAACCAACCCGCAATGAATAGGGAGGGTATAGTAATGCTATGAATAACCCGAAGATCGAATACGGTAATAATATCAGCAAAAGAACGTTCTCATGTGCTTCCAGACATGTCGAGCTCCACATATTCTTGTACAGTCAAAGGGGGATCGATTCCATAAAAGATGAGATCAGTAAGTAGAAATTTACTGAAATTCCTTCTTTGTTAGATCGTCAATATTGTACCAAGGGTGTCTTTAGAGTATACCGAATCAATATAGCTATCCTTCTTCGACACAAAGAACGTAATTTCACAATCAATAGCGAGATCAAGTACTAGATAATTTTTTTCTTCTTTTCTTGTTGCTTGTCGCGATGTACTCAATAGAGAATTCCTCCATTTTTATAAGATGAGGGTTTTCTACATTATTAGCTTCGGACTAGAAACTGAGGGTCAAATAAAATGTGAATCGATTTGATTTTTTTTTCTCAAAATTCATCGAGTAGATTATCATATTTCTACAATTTAATTAGATGCGAAATCTAGAAATATACTTTTTGTGGTTGTAGAAGATGTTTTTTGTTGGAACCCCTTCTTTTTTTATTTTAAAAACTGCGTTAGTTGTCCAATAAAAAGTAACAATAACAATAATAGCAAAAGTAATAGATAGTATTTAATGGCGTAAAAATAATAAAAAATTCAATTTTGAAGAAGAATTTTATCAATATTTGTGGCACGCGCATTGTTGTTCTTGTATTACACCCAAAAGGCTCCTTCTTGGCTTAATTACTTAATTACAAGGATAGAGCTTTATTTTATATTAAAATAAGGAAAGAGAAAAAAATGTAGAACCCTTCGAGCGATTTGATACCTTTTTTCTTCTCGTTGGAGATATTATGGTATGAGAATGGAACCTACTACAAAATCCAATGAATTAAAATCAAAGTAAAAAAGTAAAGGAAAGGGCATTAGAAGGTCACTCTTCTTTTGGTCTAATGGATTTGATACATCAAAATTAATAAATAAATAAAAGGATCAAAAATAGATATTTTTCCGATTTGATTCTATATTAATTCAAAGAAAAATAGTTTTTTCCTTTTGATTTGAATTGAATGAAATTACACAACAAAGTTCTTATTCTTATAATAAAAATTTATTATTATATTAGTTTACTCAACTCAAGAGTTGTTTTATCAATCTGTTGATTTGGAATCACAGATGGGTAGATGTCACGATGATGAATGGATTTCTTACCCATGTCACTATATTTTTTTTCGTCTATAATGATTGATTGATGAATCCAAAATTTTCAATTGGATTTGTCAAGTGGTATTTTTGTTTATCTTCCTATCTTTCTTAGGGAAGTGCTTTTTAAACATATGTATAAAAAGAACATATTTCAAGAATTTAAAAACTCATCCTATCTTACTTTGAAAAAAAATATTTGAAGTTACAAAAAATGTGCGTAGCTATGATCTTAACCCTTAAGAGAATTCACTCATATCTTATCTGATATGATATTATTTAGTTAAAATTAAAATTAGGCATACACATATCTTCAATTTTTTTCTTTTTAAATATCAAAGGTCATCATAGTCTTTTAACAACATCCATAAATTTTTAATAAGACCTTATGGACTAATTACTAATTTGTTAAAAATATAGTATTTTGATATTTCAAATTTAACTGAGACTATTATTATAAATAATAAATTGAGACATCTTTATTTTTTTTGCCAACAAAATTGAAACGTCACTTTTATTTTATAAACGTCTCAAATTGAAACATCTTTATATAATGGGTAAAAGATTTATTGATTCTCATTGTATATACGAATGAAATACTAAAATCAATTAAAGATACACAACAAAATCAACCAATGAAAGCACAAAACGCAAAAACGCAAATGGGGTTCGCATAAACGCAAGAACAACGGCGGAAATTCGAAATGGAGATGAGAACATACCGAAATCGACACAAATGACACTAGAATGAAGTTTCCTTTGCTACCCACCAACGGATTCAGCAAGGATTTGGTGAAAAAAAAAACAGAGGGGGAGAGGTTTTGGGGGGTGCTTAGTCGATTAGGGTTCCAAATGCCAGGATTGGGGTTTTCAAAAAACCCTTCTGTCGCGATTTAGTCAACTAAGCCACTTGGGTTAGTCGACTAAATCGCGGGGGCAGTCAAAAAAATCAGTGCCCCGCGTTTTAGTCGACTAAACCTTGGTTTAGTCGACTAAATAGTGGCACATTGGGAAATAGTTTGAAAACAGTGGCAAAATGGTAATTAATTATTTTAAAAGTGGCAAATAGGGAAAAAAAGCCGGCATTGATATCTTATGATGTTAAACATATCTCATCACTTACTCATATTATTATGATATTTTCCTTACAATCTCATTATACACAATTAAATGAAGATTTTTTTTTTTTTTTTTTTATCTTTATCCTAAAAAGGTCGTTTACCTTAACTCTTCACCATTACAATTTATGTTTTATGATGTAATAAAATCTTGCAATTGGTTATACACATTTACCATACTGCCCCTTTTCTTTTTTGCCAAAAAAAAAAAAAATACCCTCATTTTCTCAACGTATGAAATTATTTCACAAGTAACATTACTAGTTGCAAGCATGATAGTTAGAATCTTATGAATCTTAAGTCATATCTTACGATTTAATTCAAAAATAGATGGGAAATATATGAATCTATTGTCATATTTTACTTAGGCATGTATCTTACAACCTGCCGACCCAACGATTCCTGCAATTATGGACTAACCCTACACACAAATCAGGCTAGATTTGGCACGACCTTAAAACCTCATTTTTCCGTTTTCTTTTTATGATTTTGTTCAAATTTATTCAAGAATTTCTCCTTACTTTTGTGATTATCCTGATTCCTTATCACATATCCCAATCAAAACCCTTTTTTTTTTTATTTCTTTTTCTACCAAAGTGTTATTTACCTTTAAAATGCTAATATGCACAAACATTTGATATTCTCTTATATGAAAAGTATATTAATATCATCCTGATTATGAATCTTGCCATTCACGATACGCTTCAATTCATATTCACGAATCGTTTGTTAACCTTGACTGCAAGAGCTAGAGGAAATACACATGTTTATATCAAGAATGGTAACTCCTATAGCCGAAGGAATTTTATGAACAGATCAGATGACCAAGGGAAAAAAAAAAAAAATAGCAAATGCATTTTGCTTATGGAATTTACACCGCAGCTTCTTTCAACAAGAGCCAGCAACCTACTAAGAATATACATTTCTATCCCTCAACCCCCACACAAGGTACATATAGGGAAAAAATGGAAGAGGAAATCAATTTAGGAAGAGGAAAAAAACGGGGGAAATTACAGAATCATAATCAAATCCCTACTCTTTCCTATCATCATGCCAAACGTAGCTTCCCTCTAGGCTTTATAATAAGATGGAAGCCAAAATGTACTTGATTAGTGCAATCTTCTTGAAAATCAGAGCCGAAATGTTGAAAAGAACATCTCATATACAGATTGTTATGTCAATGAGCCAGGTCCTCACTCCCCATACCAACAGCGGATTTGTCGATGCGCACGTTGTATTGTTCATACACACGTGCACGATTCTCAGCCCACCATTGTTCCGCCTGTCTTTCACTAAACCGCTTCCGACTGCATTAACCAGTGTAAAGGTCAAAACATGCAAGAGATATTCAATCAAACACAACCAAAAAGGGGGATAACATAGCAAGCATTCCTGGTATAGGTACTCAAAAATTAGTTGTTTGATGCTAAGGATTTATGAGAGAGTAATTGGCTGGTATGTTTTAGACACCATGATACAAGTCACTCATCCATGCTAGATACCCTACATTAAGTTACTGCACCAAAATGTCCTTAAAAAAAAAAAAAAATCCCTACAGAGGCTAAACTGATATTAAAATCAGGCAGTTATTGAATAAAAGACCCTATTTTGTAAATGCATAAATACCATTACCACATTCTACATGACCAATTTCATGAAGAAGTCCTGTAAGTTTACATAGAAACAAATCAACAATGCCCCATGATGGAATCCATACCTGAAGCGAACTCTCTTCAGATCTATTATACCTCCTGGTAGGGAAGTAAGTGTGATATATACACCAGTTTCATCCTGCTCAACCCATTCATTCTCGTTTCTAGATTCACTTTCCTTTGTTCTACTTCCGTTTCTGCTTGATGCATCTGAGTTGCTCAATTTATAGTGACCTGCAATACGGTTATTGATGGTGCTTGATCCATTTGTCAGTGACTGATTATTTGATCCCGTCAAGTCCGGTTCTAGACTAGTAGCCTGAACATTCAATCGCTCAACAGAAGCATTGCTAACATCATTGGAACCAGGACTGGAACTAAAAGATGCAATAGATGGTGATTTGACGTTCCTTGCTGCTCCAACAGGTAGCCTCTCAGCCATTTCCTTCAACTATTCAGTGCAATATACAAAGAAACATAAGATCAGTTAGACTTGTTCAACTATTCGAGCTGGTGTTTGCATGTGAGCTATTGATTGTAATGGAGGTCTAATTGTATTGTTTTCCAAGACTATAATCAGTAATAATAACTTTTATTGCTTGGGTGTTGTTATGGTCTGTCGAACAAAAATCTGTGGAACTGCTTAAAATTTTGACTCCAGTCAGAACAACCACTGCAACAGAATCACATTAGATACAGAATTTGTAGACTATCACGCTACTTTGCAATACTAATATCCATCCTACCTGAGCAGTAAGCGACTTGATCACTTCCTTTGCCGCTTTACATTTAGCACTTTCTTCACCAGCAATGGCAATTGCTTCTTTCAGCTGTTTAGTTGTTCTTTCTAACTCAATTTCTTGAAGTTGAGCTTGGCGAGTAAGATTTTCAACCTAAAAGGAAGAGTGATTAGATTTACTACCAGACAACCACGTGAATCAACCACCATCAAATAAATCAAGAAATAAATTGGTGGTGGGGCCCTCACACACACACACAACCCATGCATCAAACAGTCAACTATAAACCTTAAAAGACTTAACGTTGGGCAAGTTATTAAAAGAAACTTTGAAGTAATTAATTGAACCATCCAAACCAAAAAGGTAAAGCAAAATTCCCATAGTTAAGTTCGTACATCTACTTGGACTTTTCAAACCAAGGAACAACAGTCGTTAGCTTAGATATGAGCACATTGAAATACAGAATCTCCTTTTCTTTCTAAGCTTATATCACAGAATCTAACAGCCCCAAACATAAAATAGCCAGATACTCTTTCCTTCTTGGATTATTGTTCATCTCTTATATTTTAACAGAAATTATAAAATAGCCAGGTCACAACATAAACAGATAAATAGATAATGCTTTCTTTGGTAAATAACAGATAGTGCATTTCGCTGAAAAAAGATCTAAGTGAAAAGGAAAGAATTGACACACAACTCCATTCTTGCCTCTGCTTCCACATGGTATCCAGTTAATTTTCTTCTGAAACTGTTTACATTGATGAGAAACATATCTAATATCAAATCAACGTGACCAAGTCCATACGAGAGGGTGGAACTTGTAAGCCTATTTGTCTGTTTGTTTTAGCTTTTAAAAAGTGTTTTTACGGCATTCAAAGTAAGTATGTGAGAGAAGTTTTGTCTCGATTTGCGGAAAAGTACTTAAAAAACACTTCTCCGCTCTCCCAAACAAGCATATATCAATATAAAGATTCTTGCTGAGAAGCGCTGATTAAGGGAAAAGACTTTATTATTTATCAATTACGTATATCTAGGTTAGTTTTAGATATTATGTTTTCCGATGATGTTATTATATCTACGAAGATAAATCTAAGATATTAGGAGTAAGTAAAAGATCTGATATCTAAGATCCTAGGATCAGGGTTAGGTGGCTTCTTATATTAAGACCTTTTGCACTCAATTTTTATCTATCAAATAAAGCTATGCATTCTACAATACAATTTCAATATTATTGTGGGCAAGAAAGGGGATGTTTTCAATAAATGGGTAGAACAAATTACCTGCGCTCTTAATTTGACAACCTCTTGACTGAGGCTATCATTCGTCCTCTTAGCATCATCCCCCCCAATCTTTGGGGAGGTAAGTCCCCCCAGTGTTGGGGTTGGAGTAGTTGAACGTGGTGGACTGGGCCGTCTAGAAATGGGGGATGTTGCTCGAGAAACAATTCTAGATCCAGGAACAGAAGCTGAAAAAAACTTCTTTGACGATCCAAAAACAGGATTGAAAGATTTAGAAATATTCAATGCTCCCCACTGGGAGCCTCCATTTGGAGCAGGCGAGACACGACTACTGTTGAATTCCAATTTCTTGTTTTTCTTTGAAGACCTGCTTTCCACTTGCTTCAAGGATTCCATTGAAGAGAATCTTGCAAATTGATTACGTGATCTTGAATCCAACTTATCATCCTTATCAATAAACTCCAATGATCCCTGATTGATACTTCCTCTTCTGCTCACAGATGAAGAATCAGTTTCAATAGCTTTTCTTAGTTTATTGAAACAATTATCACAGACACGATAAGGTTTGTTGGGATTTGGTGCCATTGAAGCTTTCAGACACTTCTTACTGCTGCATGAATGACAAAAAACAAGTCCACAGTTATAACAATTGTGACGTTTTCTTTTAAAATTAAATGGCAGACGGCAACCAGAACACATGGACTGGTCAACACCAGAGACCCACTTATGAAGACAGATAGCTGCAGTAAAATTAGTACCACAAGCAATACTTTTGACTTGCTTGTCTTTAAGAGCTTCAACTAATGTCGGGGTATTTCTATCATCTGTATCCCCATGGCCTAAACGCCCATTCGTGCCCTTGCCCCAAGTGTAAACCTCAGTCCTTGAAGTTAAAACAGCAACATGATATGCACCACAAGCTATCTCCTCCACAAAACTCTTGGAGAGCTTTCCTTCAACACGTGTTGGTAGCTTCCCATCAACTTGGGGATTTCCCAACTGACCATAGACAGGACTACCCATTGCATAAACATGGCCCTGTGTAGTAAGTGCAACAGTCAGACTATGTCCACAAGAAACTTGACAAAAGTTGGGCTCAACAAGAGCTGCAACGCAGGTAGGAACAAGTTTTGCTTCTCTGTCACCATGCCCAAGTCGACCCTTGTCTCCATCACCCCAAGTAAACAGCTTCCCTGAAGAGCAATTGCTGGAACTTGAATTTCCAACCATGACTTCAACTACAGCAGCAGTATGCCAAACACCACAAGCAGCACGCACAGTACGAAGTCCCTTAAGGGACTCTACTTCCCTTGGTATTGAAACACTTTTTCGGTCCCCATGACCTAGAACCCCAAATGTACCATCACCAAAAGTAAATAATTGCCCAGAAGAAGTTACAACTGCAGTATGCCATGGTCCACATGAAATAGATGAAACATGCATGCCCTCCAAGGGTCCATTTACTCTTTTGGGGACCCAGTGACTCACTTGATTTCCGTGCCCAAGGAGACCATAATTGTAGGTGCCATCGCCCCATGTATAAAGATCACCAGAAAGTGTCACAGCACATGTATGATACTCCCCACAAGCAACAAGTTCAATATTTGTATTACCTAGAGCTTCTACAAGCTTTGGATGAAGGACGTCAGAATCAACACCATGTCCAAGCCTACCTCCTGATTCTTCACCCCATGAAAAAATTTCCCCTTGCTTAGTCACTAAGGCTGCATGCCGTCCACCACAAGCAATATTCTGCACATCAAGTACTACGGCAGATTCCAAGGCTTTGGGCAATAAAGAATCCGTTTTTACACCAAAACTACTACCAACTCGGTGAGTCCCACCACCCAAAACACCATCACCTATGCCCTCTCCCCAAATGAAAACATCTCCCAAAGCATCACCATCATCATGACCAGAACCTTGGCTGGATGAACTGACAGCACTAGAAAGACTAACTCTAAAGGCATCCATAGGCATTGTCCTCATATGGCCATGTACACTATCGGATCCTCCTGAGGACACGGAATGCACTGAACCACTGGCAGAATCTGGAGGGAAGAATCCCTTTGGAGGAACAGCATACAAAATCACATCAGATAATGCTTTATCCAAACCATTCTTTGGGGGACTCTCATAAGGGCTATGAAGGCGAAGGTGATCTCCGCTATCCTGGATAGGGCAATGAAAATCCTCTTAATAGAAAATATACCATGTTGAATTAAATGGAGTAATGTACAAAAAAAAAAAAAGGAAAGTAGCACGGATATATAAAATACCTTCTGTAAGCTTTCATTACTACCAAATGGAGAGCTTAAGGGAGAACTTCTTCTAGTGTATGTTCGAGGACTATTAGCTTCAGAAGGAATGCCATCACTTCTTGATTCTGTTCTCCACTTCCGGAGATGGCTACGTGATATTAATGCTTTCAAACCGCTGAACCAAACTTCAGCCTCATCTTTATCTTTGCAAATCTAGTTCAAATAATCAAATCGCCCAGTTACTAAGCCTTTAGAAACAAAATAACTTGATACCATTCAGTGTATCAATTGTATTCTGCAAAACAAAGCAGCAGACCAGAAACAGCTGCTAATCCAAAGGAGGTGAATGAGAAAAATACATACCAAGTCCAGTGACCTATCATTGTAGATAAGAGAAAATGACTGGTATTCCTTTTCTGGCCGTGGATATCTTTGAAAGATTGGCTGAGAGTAGGAACAATGTTTAATCAGTCAGGACAGCAGATGGCCAAGGACAAGAAACAACTAGGAATATATTTATGTCAGACACCCCTGTACAAGCTCACCAGGAAATCATGTGCAATGTCATTTAATAAATGACAACTAATTAGATTAGGAATAACTGGAGAGCAAATAAAACCAGTATGCATATATAAATTCTTGAGAGAAACAGCACATTCATGGCTAATAGAATCTTCACTGAAGGGAGCGAGAGAAAAACAAAACCATGACCACAGGAAATTAATCCCTGGAAAAACTACAGCAAATATTTAAAAATATTAAATATAACATCCAACAGTTTCCATAAGAGTAAAGACCTATCTGCATTGGAGCACATGAGGGACCATATTCATGAGAGTTCATACAGATGATGCATATAGAATTAATAAAACAAGTAAGAATGAAGGTATAGTACAAAAACAATCACAAAAAAAAGAGAAAAGTAATTGTCTCCAAGAATTCAAATAACTTCTGTCTAAATCTGAAGCAGCAAAGTAGTATCAATGAAGTTCTTCTAAAAGTACTTACTGTGCGCTGTCCAGAGATAATTCTGGAAACGTGGCTAAGTTTAAGGTGTTTCTCCTCCTTCCCTGAGAACCATATTAAAACAGATTCATCCTAAAAGCAAAGCAAAAAGAATAAATTACTTTCAACTTTTATAAGTGAGAAACAACATCAATCAACTTCATGATGGAATCCACTAATGTAATCACCTAACGCAAAATATATTGCAAGCAAGACCACTGCAACAATGATGATCATAGTGCTATTATTATGAAAAGGAAAACTTTAACATCATATACAGGCAGCAAAGTTTCATGTGGTCAATAAGATTAAACATGTTTGCAATTTTTCATAAATTAAATTTTGAAAACCGTGATGTAAGTTGGAGTTACTGCCTTGGTTGATTTGGGTAAGCTTTTAGCAAGGCAAACTTCCTTCAGTCGAAATTGTGCAGCAATATCAGGTCTCCTAAAAACTTTGTAAGAGGTTAAAGATCATCGTGATTTCTTTTCTTTTTTTGTTCTTTTGGAAATTCACACTTAAATAACAATGTAGATAAACTTTTACAAGGACTAGTTTACATCTATAGGGGAAAAACCAAACTCACATTTGAGAGGCGGAAGGGACAAAACTTGGGTTTCCCCCTTCTTCCATACTTGAGCAAGCAAGCCCCTTTCTTTAAAGCAGTAATGGCCTGCATATAAAATGATTAGAGGACCTAAGTCAGCATGAACAACAAATTTAATGATGAAAAACATTTAACAAAAAATTTGGGGAGTAGAGGCAAAGGCGTTGTGTTAGTTCTATCCACCCCATCACACTCTAACAATAGACTAAATGCACATCAAATTTTGTAAAGATGTCATTACGTAACATACCACAATGAGACAACATGGACAATCTATATGTATGAATGATTTTCTTATGTATTGATTAATATGGAGAAAATAACAGCACGTTGTATTTTTTTCAAGAGTATTAAATGACAAGAATTTTTTTTTTAAAAAAAAAAAAAAACCCTCAAAAAAAGAATGCCATTCAAATAAGATGATCCAAGAAATATTAGACTAAAATAATTAAACAACTCAATGACAAAAAGTTCATAAGAAAGCCGCAAAATCATTTGTATGACGTTCTGATGCCATAACACAAGCCTTTGCAAATTACAGAGCATATTTGATCACTGTGTAAAATTTCATTTAGGAGCAACCGAGCAAGGTTTCCAAGAAACAATCCAAATGCATTGAATTTTACATTTTACATTTTCAGATCCATTAGTTTGCAAAAAAGAATTTAAAAAAAGTACCCTGATCCAGATTAGCTAGTCTGTAGCCTCTCCGCAAACAAGATGACAGGATTATTCAGGAAAATGCAACTGAACTCATACTAGGCTCTAAATGCAACATACCATTTATATGGCTAGTTTTTAAATTTCATCAGCTACAGAGATATTAATTCCTTATGGCATAAATTCTTCACATATAACGTTCAAGAAAAATTGAAAACTCTACTGTAGCAGTCAATCTCCATTCTCCACATTGTCCTTGTAAACCACTAGAAAAACTAGGGTGAAGAATTCACTTCCTTTTGATATATTTATATCCAGACAAGCATACTTCAACTCTATGCATAGGCAAAAAAAAATCCCCTTTCCTGGTCAGTAGGAGGTGCCTCTTTGCCTTTAAAATCACCCAGAGGCAAATTATCTTGATCCATTAATTGAAGGGCCGTACCCTCAGTGCCCAGTCAGCTGCCTCTTTGGGAAGCAAAAGGCACTTAAGCATGCACCTAAGTTTTTTTTTTTTTTTTTTTTGTATCGCATATTTGTTCTATTTAGCAATGGTGTGAAAGAAGTCTAAAGACATGAGCAGAAAAGCTGTTAGATATACAGTGGGGTTTGACTCTTTCTTCTAACCTGGCCCAGGGTTTTATAAACAAAAAAATTAGACCAGTAACAAACGAAACTTGACATGGATTTGAGTAGCTATCATTCTACGCCATCAAATTTGATCAGGTAGCTAAAGGACAATAGGCCAGAGAACATCTCACATAAGCATAGGTAAATATTTAGCATTTCTTTCTCTCTCCCCCAGAAAACTCTTGTGAAGGCTACTCACTTAAGCAAGTTCCTATCTAAAACCTAATTCACCACAAAAAGTATTAAGTGCCCCCTGCTATGTTTATCGTATTTTATTACTCAGCATTGTAAAGTCCAACGAAGTTTACATAACTTGTACAATTTAAATAGCACTTCACCAATTCCACATGCCCAAAGGTCATAATTTAACATCATACAGTTTATTAGCAACTATTCCTTTTTCTTAAGCATAACCATAGGTAGCCAACATTTCCATTTACTGAACTGGAAGTCAGTTTGTTTTCTTTTACTTGCCAATCATCATACAATATACTAGCATTTATTCCTTTCTTTTAACCATAACCGTGTAGCCAATATTTCCATTGACTGAACTGGATGTTAGTTCATGTTCTTTCCCTTAGACCCTTACCATCACTGCAAGATTTTTTTTTTTTTAGGGGATACGAATGGGAATCAGATGAATCGACATGAACAGTGGTGTTAAATGTCTCTTTTGCAATATAGTGTAATTGTCACTATTGAAAAAGTAAGTATAAAAAGGTTATCCAAAAATCTAGCTTGAGCTCATACACTTCTGGCCAAAAGTTGACACAGATTTTGTGAATGAGAGGTTTTAAAACTAGACAGTTATTTGCATGAATATGAAACTCGTTGCCCCAAAGAAAATAACCAATTATCTAAAAATTCCCTCACCCCAAACACATTAAAATCATAACATCAAGAAACTTGCAAAACAATGTGTCCATAATGATCAAAATAACAACTTCCTTCTTCATTCAAAAAAAGAAAACAGAGAAGAAACAAAACGATGATAACAACATCAAGAACACCATTCTTACCAGAGCTCACAAGGTTACAGGTACTCGAACATCTTGGCAGTGTCAAAAAATTAAAATTAGCGAGCAAAAAGGCTACTCAAGGGATTAAATTTGGTTCAATTAGGCAAATCACAACATAAGTTGGACATCTACAACATCCTACTTGTCCTTTACCCCATAACTCATAAAGATAAGACATTGCTTACAGTGCCAAAACAGCACAATCTAAAAGCAAACAGTACTCTAGCATCAAATATCCAGAAATATCTATACCAACGCGGTAATGCGGAATTCAGGAAAGTTTCCAAGGAAATGGACAAACATAGATACCTGCTCAGTGTCTCTTTCCACAGGGCCAGTTTTGTTAAGATCCGACATCATTCTATCAGTCCGCGACATTACCCAAACAAAAAGCACTATTAATCACTATTCCCAAATCTAAACAACAGTCTTGCACTCAACCATTTTCATAATCATGCGCTTCCATTCATTAATTCGTAAAGAAACTCCTCGAAACCACTAGTAAACGCCCAATTGCAACGCTCGAAGAGCTCAAAATCCTCACTATCACGCAAATCCACCATGATATTCCCTCCTCTTGAACTCCAATTGGCTCGATTAAATTTCCATAAGCACTCACCACACCAAAACAATGCTTCCGAACTGTACGCGGCCAAGAACAGTGAAAACTCAAGGGCGCTCCAAAGTGAGCTTCGATACTAATTAAGAAAGAAAACCTGCTAGGTTATGAAGGAAAACCGATCGACAAATGAGGGACAAGCTTCATGGATTCCGGCGATTGAAAGGTCACTGAGCTCACGTCAGTGTGACAGACAGGAAAATCGGACTGAGAAAGTGCGGGAAATAAAATGGGAAAATCTAGGGAAGCATGATCTGATTATCGTTGCAGAGGAGAGAGAGTGAAGAAGAGAGAGGGGAAAGCAGGGAAGAATTATAAAAGAATCAAAACTCCGCCGTCTATGGCTGAGAAGTGAGAGAACTGAAAACAGAAATAAGCAACCTGGAAAAAAGTGAAGGCACAAAGAAAACTGCCCAAAATGTTGGCCAAATTTACGAGATTGACACTGCGCTTTTCCTTTCTTTTTTCTGGGAAAGGAGCTTGCTCACAAAATCCAAAACAACGAATGGGAAAATAATAAACGAAAATTGACTGATTTTTATTAATTATTCTTTATTAATTATATTAATTAGTGACCTGACCTAGCTTTATCTTCCCGTGTCCTCGTTTTTATATATATATGGGATAGGATATTGTCACTATTATTTTTTGTTACTACCAATGTCACTTTCATTTTTTCATTGTTAGATCATAATCTCATTTACCTTTATCATTTTTCTCTCCTATTGAGTTTTTGATCTAACATGAAAAAGAAAAAGTGGTAGTGACATTGATAGTGACAAAAAATGGCAATGATAATATCCTATCCCTATATATATTATGGTAATAATAAAAAAATTGATTATTTACTTGGGAAAATTCCCCTCAAGGCCCAAGTTACAAAAATATTGTCAAAAAGAACCCAAAGAAAAGTCACATGTCAAAAAAGGCCCTAAGGCCTTTTCTGATATTATTTCAGAAAACATTGTACTGATATAGCTAACGTATACTGATATAGTTGTTAATGTGTACTGATATTGTTGTTAATGTGTACTGATTTAGTTGTTAAGATATTATTGTTAATATATACTGATTTAATTGTTGATGTTGTACTGATATAGTTGTTAACATTTTTGAATCAATATCAGAAAAGACTTTAGGGTCTTTTTTGTGCATTTTTTTACAATATTTTGGTTATTTGGGCCCTGAGAAGAATTTTCCCTATTTTCTCTGTGTTGTGTTTCAGTGTTTGGTACAGGTTAGAGTGACGGAAAAAGAAGTTGCTCCCTCCCTTTATTTGGTTGGAAAATTTTTCAAGGGAGGGAGGTAAATGGCTAGGTCACCTCGTTTGGATGAAACGAATTGAGATATGAAGGGCGGGATGGAAAGTGAGAAGAAGAGAAAATTTTTTGAATTGGATTTAAAAGAAATCATAAAAGTAGGGTTAAAAGTTTTCAATTAATTTTTTTTTTTACTATTTTATCTTACATTTTCTCTTTATTAAAATTTTGTAACCTCACTTCTCTAATTTTTTTAAGAATTCAATTTAAAAAAAAAATTATCTCCCCTCTAAATCCCCCGTATCAAACACATCATGAGAGACTCTCCTTCTTCCTCCTCACTTACTAGTTGCTACCCTTTTAAAATCGGATTTTTTTTAAAAGGATTAAATATGAAGTTTTTACTACAAAATTAGCCTTAGTAAAATAATACTAACTTTGGTTCTCAATATGACATATATTACAAACTAGATAATATCATTATGGTCTTATTTATAAATCTAAATTAACTCTCACATACCAAACAGAGCTAGTAAACTCATTAATTATAGGCTAAATTTATAATATTACCCTCATTTATGGTTGGTTACAAGAGTCAACATAAGTAAAGTCCTTTTCTTTATCGCAATTAATAAAGGTAAAATTGTAAATATTACGTTTATTACATTGAAACTGGACTTATAACAATGCCCAAATTTTTTCATCAAAATGAACTCATGAATAAAGGCTAGAGTGGTATGTTAAAGATAAGATGTAGCATGTTTTTCTCTTATCCTCCAGGTTTTTTAATACCTTAATACACTTCATATGCCCCTTAACATTCATCTCCTTTCTTGCACCTGCCCGATGTGCTTGGTTGAAATAATGGTTGGAATCTTCATAAGTAACTTTTCAATCGTGATTTACATTATACAAGGTAAGTATGTAAGAGGAGTTTCGTCATGATTTACGTGAATAAACACTTTTGGGATCCCAAAAAGTTATTCCAAACAAATTTATGTGATCTTTTTTTTTGGGGGGTTAGAAAAGGGGGTGATCCACCCTATCAATAGGGATGTCCATGGACTAGACTAGACCGGATTGGGGGTCAACTTGAAGTCTGGTTCAGGAGGGACCTTGGGCTGGAGAAGCCAGCCCGAGCTGGTCCGGTCTGGCATCAGCCTGAGCTCGGGTTGGACCAGATTGGTCTAGTGGACTGCCTAGACTGGTCCAGGACCTGTTTCAATTTTTGTTTTTTTGTTTTTTTTTTGCCACTTCTTTAAACCAATAATTAAACATGCAAACATCTTAAATCCAATCATATACCTATAAGAATCTCTAACAACATTAAACAAAAATACAAAATAACAACATTCTATCAGGCCAGACCGAAGAAGGGAAGAAGAAGAAGACTGAAAAGGAAAAAAAAACTCCGGATATTTTTTTGGCTGAGGAAGAAGACTCACTGATGAGTGATGAAGAATCGTAAAGAAGACAATAAAGAAGAACAAAGAGTTAGGTTAAGTTGTGATTTATATATATATATATATATATATATATATATATATATAATATATCGGGCTAAACCGGACCAGTCCAGGGGGTCTTAGCCCTTGGACTAAAGTCCGGTCTGGCTCGAACAGACCAGTCTGGTCAGATCCGCCTCATATGGTCCCAGACCAATTTTTTTCAGAGACCGGGTCAGATCGTACCACCTAGACTACCGGATTTTTTGGACATCCCTACCTATCAATATATTTATTCATGAATCACATCTCTAAAGGTCCGCTTTGATCTCTAGCACAACTACCTAATAGCATACATATACAGATATTTTGCTTAGCTTATACATATAAGTATCCATTTCGAGGTGCTTTCACATATATAGTATGATTATTGATTTGTTTCTCTTCCGGAATGATGATAGAAATATCTATTTTCACATATATACATCAACTTGATCGAACAAGAAAAATACACACGCGAACTTGAGGATCTGAGTCCTTTTTTCATCCTCTAGGGATAATTTCAATATATTTATTCATTTTTATTGAAGTTAAATTAGACATGCTACAGTCAAAGAATTAGCAAAAGATAATAAGATGGTCATGCCATCTGGAATTGAAAGAGCTAGTGGAGAAGAGTCTATGTTTGGATTAGCTTTTGGAGAATAACTTTTATAATTTATGAGTTAAGTATGTGGAAGAGTTTTATCTCGGTTTACGAAAAAATGGCTTCTGAAACCAATAAAGGAGAGGTAATAAAAGCTTATGGAAGAAGATAATAATAATGAAACTGGGGAAAATTTCAAGAAAAAATCGATTAAAATAAAGAAAAAACATATAAGGGTGTCTAACATCATAAATCACAAGTCAAACCTATGGGAGGAATATGAGACTTGCAAATGTTTCCAAATGACCAATTTGTCCCTGACTACATTTGAAGAGCTAAAGTTATGTATGTATATATGTATGTATACCGAAGTGGTTAATTGCGATTCTAAAGTTGTTATTCTCTATATAGGTAGCCAGTTACGTATGACATATGTGGCTTCAAAATATTACCTACAAGGTTTTTTATATTTGGAGAGCTTAAACTGTCAATATGTATACTAAAGCAAATCTTTTGCATCCTGAGCAACCATAAAGAGCAACCAGTAAAAGGAGAAGGAAAGAGCATATCAGAGATAACAATGAAAGGTGTGGTGTTTGAAATGATAGCAACAAAGAGAACACAGTAAAACATTAGATGCCAGTTTGGGAAACAACTCTATCCGTTTGGATTAGCGGAAGAAGCTGTTTTTCCAACGTAATTTACAGTTTACGAGTAAGTATGTGAAATGAGTTTTGTATCGGCTTGCTTGAACATGTTTTTCAAACACTAACTAAAACAGGTACAAAAACCGTGGTTTCAAAAATCTTTTTTCACAAGTTGAGACAAAATTGCTCTCAAATGTTTATCTTGTAAATCATAAAAATACTTTTAAAAAGCTAAAACAAACCGACATTAGCTTAGTATCGTGATTTAATAATGGGTTTAATGTTTTTGCCTTTGCTGTAGATTTTTTTTTCTATTACACCCACATAAAAGTGAGTGGGTCCTATTGTAAAGAGAAGAGAGAAAAAAATATTATTGGGACCCACTCACTTTTATGTGAGTTTTGCAAAAAAAAAAAATTCTGCAGCAAAGTAAAAACATTAAACCCTTTAATTGTATACAAGGCATTTTGAACCTAAGGAAATGATTTACTACCTTCAATCCTAATTATAAGACTGTGTTGACTTTTTTTGGAGAAATCAAAGAAGCTAAATAAGTTACTTAATCATATCATATGTTGTGTATCCTTATATTATATATTAGTTTATTGGTCAAACTAATTAGTTTGGAGAAAAAAATGAAATAAAAATATTATAAAGTAATTTAATTAGCTTCCTTAATCTCTCCAAAAAAATCAATTTGGTCTTATAAATAGAAATAGAGGGAATATTACATTAGTAAAATTTTATAAAGCGATAAAGTTTTAGTTGCAAGGTCATGCCAATATATGAAAGGACTTATAAGGAACAAGGTAGGAGTCGGGAATATTTAATTTGAGGCAAAAGACATAGGTGCCCTTTCTCTCATTCTCTTTGTCTTATCTCACTTCAAGTCTTCTCTCTCTTCCTCCTTCGTCAAAAATATCGCAGACAGCTTCTTCGCCCATTGCTGGTGGCCTCTCCTTATCATCTATAGCATGTCGTTCTGAGATCCCTCCTCCTCGCACCCCTCTCTCTCTCTCTCTCTCCATCCCAAAAATTGCTTAGTTCATCTTTTTGGGAAAATGAATGGTGTGGTTTTGTTTTTAATTCTTCTTCATGAATTTGGAATTTTAATGAGTGATTGGTGAATCAACGCTATTGTGAATGGTTTTCACATTTTGGTTTCATTAGAGTGACATGTGTTTCACCTGACGAATGAACTTGTTAAACTTATTATTAAACTTGTTAATCTCATTAATGAACTTGTTATTTTCATTACGAATTTTGTTAATGGCGCTCACATTTTGGTTTCATTAGAGTGACAAGTGTTCCACCTGATGAATGACTTTGTTAAACTCATTAGTAAACTTGTTAATCTCATTAATGAACTTGTTATTCTTATTACAAATTTTGTTAATGGTGCTCACATTTTGATTTTATTAGAGTGACATGTGTTCCACTTGATAAATAAACTTGTCAAACTCATTATTAAACTTGTTAATCCCATTAATGAACTTATTGTTCCTATTACGATTTTTGTTAAATCCTACATTTACTGTTCACCTTCTTCTTCCTCAAAATCCAGACATTGTTCACCCACGACTTTTGATTTAAAATGATAAGAGAAGAGGGTTGAACTTCGACAGGGTCAAAGAATCAACAAAACAACCACGATTCTTGGTTTGAAATCACAGAAGAAGGGGATCAAACAAATCTTCATCCAGATTGTCAATCAAGGAAACTTTCTCTAAAACCCAAAAATGAAGCTTAACATTCGGTGAAATCACAGTAACTCAACGAAATCACAATATCACAATCTGAATCTTCAGGTCTAAAGGAAAACAAGCTTCAATTAGGGTGCGACTTGTGCCGGAAAACTCATGAAAATTGAGTCAAAGAGGATTAAAGGGAGCAACAAGTGGGAGAGAAGAGGTCATTGTTCACAACTATTCATCACCGTCTTCAAAGAGCTCGATGCCTAATGGGTTTTCTTCTTCCAGCAATGATCGGGAAGAGGAAGAGAGGGTGAGAAGAGAGAGAGAGAGAATATGTGAAGGGCATTTTTAGTAAAAACACTTAAATTTCATAATCTCAGATTTCTTCCAATCACCTTTGTGTCCTTTTAATTTTTTAACTGACGTTTTGGAATTTCATATGATATTTAAGTGACATTTTTCCTTTCATTTTTGTTAGGTGAAAAAATTCGAAAAATGGACATGAATTTTATGCAGGAAAAAAGCCCTAAATTTATACCCGCAAAGCAGTAACTCTGGTTACAGTTTTTGGATCTTCATATCCTCATTAAAAGAGTTGTCTTCTATTATGTTATTGATATTTGATTTTTTTTTTTATTGTCAAAAAGATATTTGAATTTTTTTTAACGTGGATGATATATTCACCCTTACATCTTTTTTTATTGGGGATGCTTATTTTAATTGTAATATATATGTGCCACTATATTGGTAAACAAGTTTAACCTACTCTTTCAATTTGCTTTTTTAAGAAGGTTGATTCAAATTAAAAGAAAATTATAATTATTAATATTTTCCACAAAATTGCATTACACAATTATTTCTAAAAAATGTACTTAAAACTATTTTTGTTCGTTTTGGAGGTCAAATCAAGATAAACTAATAATTTGCATCCCTAATTCATAGTAAAATCATATATTTATTTCAGTTTATCTTAAAACTTACCAAGATTAGAACAGATTTCATGGATCTTACAAAAATATATATGGATTATTTATTAACAAGTTAATTTTTCTTTACCGTGGGATGTGGATCTTGCAATTTGGATGAGAAAATTGATATAAAAAAATTCATTTACCAGACATTTTTTATTTTGTGGGAATTTTTTTAATAATAAAACTATTTATAATATTTTCAGATTTAATTATTTTTAAGAGAAAAAAATGTGGTCCATCCCCATGCATGTTATTTTTGCTTCTTTTTGAAGATACATTTTAATATTTTAGGTTGACTTCATCAAATTTAAGAAAATGAAAACATGTGATTTCACTAAGCTACTAGAATAAACCTAATCTTATTGAACTTTTAAGTAAGCTATTAAAAATAGCAGCACTTCTTATTAAAAATACTTAGGCTGCCAATTTTTAATACACTAGCAGTCAATGAACAGCATGTGATAATATTTGATGTGTATTGAGATGAGATTTATAAACAAAAAAGTAAATAAATAAATAAAGTAAAGAAGTTGGATTAAAAGTTGAACTGAAATTGGAAAAGGCCAAATGGGGACATGCAAAACCTATAATTGGTTGTCTTTAGTTGTGAATTAAGATTGCATGTGCTGTGGTTGGGTTAGCTACTAGCTAGCAGGCAGGCATGCATGCCCTATTTAATTCATAATTTTAATTTATAAGAAATAAAATATGCAATTATTATAATTATTACTGATTTTAAGAAATATCTCATAAAAGGGTTAAAAAAATATCAATTCTAGAATATAAAAGAATTTATTTACTTACTAAACAATTGTTTGTAATATTTTTATATTAAATTTATTACTACTACTTAGCATATTTATTATTTCTGAATCAAATGATATCATTATTAGTGTCTTTCTAAATTAGTGGTAGAAGCTGTTTTTTTAACATGATTTACGCCATACGAGGTAAGTTTGTTAGAAGAGTTTTGTTCTAACATGAGTTAATGTGTTTTTCCATCGCCAACTCAAACAGTCCCACGAGTCAATTGTATTTGGATCCTCTCTTCATCCCTTTCTCTCATTCTAGCTCTTATAGTTATAATGAACTATTGAAATTTAGTATTTTATAACATTAGTTTTTTTTTTTTTTTTTTTTTTTTTTTTTTTTTTTTTTTTTTTTTCTCTATTTTTAGGTAGTCTACCGTCATAAAATGTTCCTATCAAATTATAAAAATCAATTTTAATTTTTATGTAATACAATAATAAAATTTTATCAGATATTAATCCCGACTATTCATTTTTTAATCTAAATGAACAAATGGGATGTGGAGAAGAAAAAGAAAAATACGATGAGGACTGGATCCATATATATAATTTTTGGATTCATAAAATCTAACAAAATTTATGGAAAAAAATTACATATTGTAAAAAAAAATTATATTATTTATAAATTTAAATAATATAATTTTTTAATACATTTTATATATTTCAATGATTTTTGTAGTAGTGATTGAGATTTGAGAGAAGACTTGGTGGGTGGACTTTAGAGAAAAGTAAAGAGAGGGCTTAACCACAAGCCTCACAATTCATGTTGGGTCCCTCCCTTTTAGGCTTTAAGTGGTCCTAATCGTCCTTAAACTTTCCATGTTTCTAATACCCAAAATAGACTGTTTTGAAGTTGCATCATACATAATTTCTCTCAACTTTTAGGCATATATAAATAATTTTTATTACTTTTAAAATATTTTTTTATATTCAAAAAGTCCATATAAAAAGGTACTTATTTCGGTCCCAATTATGAACAATATTTAGGAGTTTGCTTTGGTCATAATTATAAGACAACATTCTAATTTTTGTTAATATCTTCCTAAAATACCCTTATTGATATGAATAAGGGATTATGTGAAATCAACAAGATAATTGAAATGTCAAATTTATATGAGGACATTTTTAAAAAAATGAGTAAAATTAATTAATTTAACTCCTATATTTAATCTCTTCAAAATTGGTTAAATATGTACTATAATTAAGACTGGATGGAGTACTTTTCTTAAGTAAACGGATTAATTCTGTTAAAATTATCTGATTAATAGACAAAATAAGTCTATCACAAATTTACAAAACACCAAAAATGGATTGGTGCGACTTGAAAGCTAACTAATTATTGGACCATAAAGTATTAGCTGGAATTGCACTAAACTATCTCTTCTTGATAATAAAAGAAATTTCTAGATTCAATTTTTATTTCACAATCAGTTGATGTAAAAGAGAATCTATAGCAACTCATTAAAATGGACATATCAATAGACCCTATGTATATCTCTTGCAATAAATATATATATATATATATATATATATATATATATATATATATATATATATTTATATTTAATGAGTTTTCTTTAGCTTTTTCTATGGTGACAGGGACAAGGGTGGACGACATCATGCCTTAACTTAAAATATCAAGATTAATTCATTTTTTATTTTATTATACTCCCACCGGTTCACAATATAGAGCACTTCAACTATATTACGGTAAATAAGAAATGATAGTTAAATCATTTAATATGTCCTAAAATATTATTTTAAAGAGAGGGATATAATGAGCATTAATCAAGGGCAAAATAGAAAAAAGAACATTAACTAAATTGAGGATACTTATATTTTAGACCATGTCTTTTTTTTTTTTTTTAAAAAAAAAAGTGTCATATATTATGGTTTGGAGGGAGTATATTATTTATTAAGCTCAATTTTATTTGTTCTGAAACTTGTCACATTAACTTAAGTTCACTTTCATTTAGATATTTTAATATTATCTGCAATCCTTAATATAAAAGCTATTCAAGGGTTGAATTTAGTTCTAAATATAAGATCTCAATCCACTTTGTCCCCCAAATTTATATTTTTCCCCCAAAATATCCCTATTGAATGAATACATTAAGAGGTTATATTTATATCTAAGGGTAGTCAAGATTTTTTTGGTCTAATAAAAGATGATATTTTAGGAAAATAAACATATAATATTTGTTACAAATAACTAATATAACAAATTTCATTAATCTACTCAAAATTTTCTTCCAAAATATCCCTATTGAATGCATATATTAAGAGGTTATATTTATAATTATGGGTAGTCATGATTTTTTTTGGCCTAATAAAATATAGTTTTTTTAAAAAAGAAATTCAACCTATATTTGTTACAAATAACTAATATAAAAAATTTCATTAATCTACCCAAAAAATTATCCCTAGTAATCATTTTTTTGGCTCGATAAAAGATGGTATTTTAGGAAAACTAACCTATATTTGTTACAAATAACTAATATAACAAATTTCATTAATCTACCCAAATTAATCAACTAGTTCTTATATTTAAGATCATATATAATAAAATGCGAGAGAAAGGGAGGGAGGGAGAGATGATGCCAAAGGGAAGGAAGCTTTCAAGTCACAATTATTTTTGAGAAGTGAACCGAACGTTTAAGAAGGTCTTTTGTCATTGTTACCATCAAACTTCATCTTTTTGCCTCCCTCTCCTTATCTCTTGTATATTCCTTCTATGATGTGTTTAAATCATACTTTAATAATATATTTTATTTTATTTTTCTCCAAAAAATAATATCTCAATTAAAATGTTAAATTCAAATTATTAAAATATATAAGACTGATATAAAATATATAAGATGCTATGCTATTATAATTGCTTAAAAGTCAATTGAAAGGATAGAACCTTGACTTGTAGGCAGAATGCTGACGTCCAACGTTTCAAATGTTTGTATTCTTCTCAAATTAACTTGTGATTGCTGCTTCTATCTTTATTTTTCACTTGTTTTCAACAAATAATTTATTTTCTCATTTTTTTTTCCTTTCAACTATTAATTATTTGGATTTTAAAAAGCACCACTTCAAGATGGTGAACCTCTGAACAACAGTGAAATTGCTACCTACGACCTAAAAGTTAGTTTAATTTTTTTTTTTTTGCCGGGAGTAAAACTGCGTACACGTATCCCTCCTCATACCCTACCTAGTGAAGCATTGTGCATTAGACCATATTAAAAAAAAAAACAAAGAAAAGAAAGTAAAAGCACAACCTCTAGTATGTGAGTTTGACCCCAAACCATCCTGAGAATTTTTATTACTATGATCTTATAACCTTGCAAGCTCGCTCAAGTTTTTAGCCAGTGGGACCATATCAGGAAGCCAAAGGCACTGCCATAAATCATAATCAACCAATATAACAATATGACATGTCTAACCTGAGTTTCCTACTACCAGAAATCCAAGCAAACGATATTTATATATATTACACTATTAAAAACAGAAACAAAAAGCTAGGGAATGAATTTCCTTTTTTTGTACAAAAGCACATTGGTGAGCACCACAAACAGCATAGGATTGTCTTGCTTCTTCTCTAATGCTCTTACTATGTTGTTGGCCAAAATGTATCTGTCATTTTAGACTGTACATAATTCCTCAAACTTTCTAACACCTATCAACGACCAGTTGCTTAGTCCAGCGAATAACTGGTTTCAGCGGTTTCATCCTCACTAAAGCTAGAAAGTATCTCTGTTGCAGACCTACATGTCACACACAAAATAGTTAGAAATTAAAAGAGCAGGCCAGAATTAGACTAACCCTAATATTTGGATGCAAAGAAAATTAGAGCGGAAAGAATACTATAAGGGAAAACTCCCAAAAATAGTACTCCTCCGGTCTTTAATATAAGACATACTTGAGGAGTTGATATTGGTTCTAAATATAAGACATAGTTTACATATTTGACAATTTTGTTCTAATTTACTCCTATTGAAACTTCCTCAACAATAATCAAGGAGGAGAAGCAATGAAGGAATTAAGAAAGATGACTAGGGTGTTTTAGAAAATACATATCATATTAACTAACTCAAATAACTTTCTTAATCTAATCAAATTAGGTAAATATGTCTCATATTAAGGACCGAAAGAGTAAAATATTTTTACTATTTTTAGAAGTTTTCCCTCCTAGTATTCTCTTCTTTTCCCTCCATACAAACACAGGGTAAAAATATTTCCAGAGGAAAAGTAAATTTTCACATTTCACCTATTAAGCTCCAACCACACGCCAAAATATCGATTTAAGGTTACTAATAGGTCAATATTGATTTAACATTACATTCACCATTATGAATGACATAAACTTCCAATGGTTCATCACAAGGAACCAGCAATATCTATTAAACTGACTTTATTTTTACTTATCGTTGCTGATATACAGCAGAAAAACCCTTCAAATTCTTTTCTCATGAGATAAGCATAATCTTTGCAAAAGCATTAAAAACTTGCACATCAGCAAACAGAAATTTGAGAGGACTTGGGCTAGCGTGTAATCATGAAAACAACAAAAGCAAACAGAACTGATTGCCCACCTCCGATTTTTCTGAGGTTGCATCTCAGCTACTAGTGCATGTTTCAGATTTTGTTGTTGAGGAAGATCATCTTTAACTCTTTTTGCAATCTATGGTGTTAATATAAAATAAAATAAAGTGAGGGCACCTAGAAAAGCAAACATTTTTATAATACCCAATCTAGGAAGGAGGGGAATGAAGTTAACAAAGCAAAATACAGCATCCTGCATTCACAAGTTTATGCAGCTCAAACTCACCATGGTTTCATTTGGAAGAATCTTTATTCTCTCTGAATCATGGTATTGTTTTCTTGCCTTCTTGCCCCCACCAAACTTCTCTTCCTGAAAATATTCAAGCACAAAAAAACAGCATTTTAAGACATCTGTGAACAAGATAAATTGATAATCATTTAAAGAAAGCAAAGATAAGGTTACAGCTATCTTGGCGGACCTTTGCTATCCTTGAAGATAGTCCTCTTTCTTCAGTATCAAGAGAAATGCGAGAATTTTTTAATGACTTTGAAGGCTTATATTTTATATGCTCACTCCTCTGAATTTTCTTTGGATTGACATTATCATAGCAATGCGGAAGTGAATCAGTCTCCTTAACCACAAGGTCCTCTTCAAAGTGATCACTCTGGTAAGAAGCAGAATCAGATCTCATCCCTTCACCGTGCTTAGAGCCCATTGTATTATAGGCAGGCACTGCTCCAGTGGGATCTTCATACAACTCCAGGGGTGAGTTCCTATGAGGTAAATGATTGGTATAACTCTGAAACGTCCGCCCTTGCTTGTGCCGGCGAGGTTTTCTATCCAGTAAGTCAGTGTCATGCAAGGAGCCAAGACCTCCCACTTCCATATCTAAATCATGGGAACCATATTTGGAGTCATACCTCTGTAGAGACACATGGAAAAAATGAGAAATAAGGCATAATATCATAAACCGAGATCTGTAATTTCAAAGAAAAAAGCAGCTTCTAAAAAGTTGTCCACCTAGTCAATACTACATAAGATAATGTTCCTCTAGAATAGCCATTCCATTCCAGCCTCAATTCTTATCTCAGGGAACGACAGTTTCTTTCTTTACCAACTTTTAGGACTGAATACCCATTTTAAGGGAAAATTCAGTCCACCTGAAACTAAGGGAAGCTAGGAATCATCATGCTATTCCAATACTTCTTGGACAATATAACCAACAACAAAGCCTTATCCCATTAGGTAGGGTCGGCTACATGAATTGCACAACACCATTGCGGTCTATCAACAATCAAATCTTTGAATAGATTGTTAACTAATAGATCCTACTCAATGACTTCATTGAGTGTACTCTCCAATCTTCCTCCACCTATTTTTAGAGGACTCCATAGTGTTTGATCAACCCTCCACACCAGTGCATCTAATGGTCTTCTTTGAATGTGTCCAAACTACCTCAAACGATTTTCTATCATTTTCTCTTTAATAGATGACACTCCAACTCCCTCAAAGATAAATCAAGTATTTAAAAAAGAAAACACAACATTTAATTAACTAACTACTATTTTGATATTATTTTGCATCACAGATTCAGCAAGTAGATTTCAGAAATAACTAAGAAATATAATGGTCGATTTAGTTTCAAATTCAAGTATAGCATCATCATGAGGCTACTGTCTTCATAACATTCTTATCTAATTCTAGCACGCCAAAAGGCATATTGGCACAATCCTTATCACAGCAAATGAGGTAATGAAATGATACTTTCGTTATAGAACATCTCCATTCACAACAAAACAATTCCATGATATAAAATTTGACACAAAAAGGTGAAATGCAGACTGCATTAATTTTCCCATGCCATGTATAATTCTAAATATCAAGGGCAATATACTCAAATCTTCCCAAACCCCTTCATCCTCATATTTCTTTTTTACATTAATGGCATGAAAATTCTAGGCCCAGGAAAAGAATTTTTAGCACTATCTCAAGAGTCAACAACACCCTCTCTCCTGCCCTCTTTCTGTTTCTCATCCGTCTGATCCAGCTCACAATTCTGTTACACTCTAACTACTTCTAACAAACTCACTTTTCTAACAATTTCCCACCTTAACAGATCAGCTTAACTAACTCCCATTTGTCATATAACAATTACGAAAAGAAAGAAAACAAAATAAAAATGGGCTTTCAACTAAAGAGAGATGCTTGAGAAAATCTTAGGTCTGACAACAAGGTAATTACATTATAATTGAAGGCTAGGAACCCAATTATTTTACTGAATTCTAGAAAAGAATTAGCATGGGTTTCCAAAATGAAAATTCAGCATAATTTTGCTTCATTTTACATTCTCACTATAAGCTTATATCACAAAAGAATCAAATTCATGCTCAGAGTTTTTGGAACACATGTCATCTAAAACCAACACTTGATATAACTGATTGAAAACATTCTCCTCTCCATGCTTTTTCAAGGTTTATCAAAACACAAGAATGCATTAGAAGATTCCACTTACAGAGTTAAGGGCGGGTTGCCTTTTCCTGGCAGAAATTTCTGGAGGACTGGGAAGAGGTGGATTCACAGTATGGAATTGCAATGATTCTGCCAAAGCATTTGTCAAATTAAAGTAGTAAGACTTACAGTAATCTGAAAAAATATTTATTTGATGCAGCAAGAAGTAAGGTCCAGCGAAAAGTAAATCAGCAAAAAGAAGATGAATCCTCAACCATCAGTAAAGAAGAAACCTTCAACATTAAAACAAGCAAAAAGCAACATAAACTCCATTGACCCAAACAAGCATAAGGAGATAAGCATACAATTATAGAAATGCCTTGTGCTATCATGATATCCCCCCTGAAAGTATAAAAACAAAACTCCATCAGGAATGAGGTTCCCATAAATGAATAACTACAGCAACAAACTCTTTCAATATATAGAATAATATACTTATTTTGGGCAAATCCTACTCAAGAAAATACTAATGCATCAGCTGAGAGAAAGGTACATTAAGTGAATATGCAGAGATTAGGGTTTCTAAAATACGTATTCTTTTAGTTTCTTATTCTTCACCCTCAACCCAATCTTGCTAAATTTTCAAATTTAATCAAACCATTTATAGGTTAAACTTCCAAGAACTTGATCACAACACAATCAAAACTCATCTGATGTGATGCAAGATCATAAGTGAACATCAAGCCTATTTTGTGCATGCGTGCATAACTAGCTTACCCAATGTTGTGATGTGTCATATGTGAAGAACAATCTTCTAGAAGACTTGTCTATGAATGTAAACCATAATACACTCTAATCGGGTTAATTTCTGATTGAAATCAACCCCATTAGAATTCACATTAAGAATGCATCCGTTTAAATAACTCTGTTGCATGAAGCAGGCTTGTTAATTATTAGAAAATTGCAGTTCACAAAAACAACTCATCCCCTATCATGGCTTAGGCCAGATCTATTCATAAGGATGTCCCTGCTCATGGCGGAAATATTGAAATATATAACTCTTTCACGTTGTAATACATGCAACAATATCTCTTTCACCTGAATAAGCAACTGTATTAGTTAATTTAATGATAAATGGCATTCAAGTCTTAGAAAACAGATTTCACAAGTATGTGTATATATGGTACAACCTACCATCAACTGGATCTGCTGCAATTTGGCACTCAAAAGCCCCTGGAGGAACTGGATCAAATTCCACACCAAGCAGGGGACCATCTTCCCGATAGTTCCTTCCTAATTGCTTCTTGACAGCAGTTATAGTAGCATTTTCTATCTCACCCTTCACTTTCAAATATCCTGATGGTTTATATCCAATATTAATTGCAGCTTTGGGAACCAAAGGTGGCAGAGCTCTGTTAGGTGTCAGATATCTAGAAGGCTCCATATTATATGGATCCTGACCTTGAGAGAACAACTGATCTTGTAAAGATGAGCTACTCTCAGAAGATGTGTTATCCATTCCATCAACATCTTCATTATAGTCTCTATTATGTTCATACGCCATATCTGCAACAGAAAAGTCATTGCCATAGAAGCCATGACTCTCAACCTCTTTCAGATCAAGATGCTTATTATCACCATGTTTAGTGCTTCCACATGAATCTTGCCTTAATCCACTTACATGGTCCTGGACGACGCCACTTGAGCGATCTTGTCGTCCATTAGCACATGTTTCATCTTTCAGCAATCTTTTATCTTTTAACCTTCTGTGGCAAAACCATCCAGATACTTGCTTTTCAGTCAAGCCTAACTCCTCAGCAAGTTCTGATTTCATTTCTTCTGTGGGATATTTGTGCTCTGGAAAGAAAAATCATAAGTTATTCCAAAAGACTTAGCACTTAGCAAATAAGCTTTTACACCCATATGACAAGAGAAGTATCCTACCATCATAAAAATTTTCCAGGGCCATCACCTGGGCTGGTGTTTTAAGCCTCCTTTTCTTATTTTTCTCGATAGAAACTTTATTCTCTTCTGATTGCAATTCACCTGATTCTAAAATTGCCAAAAAAGTGAAAGAGTTTAATATGCATATTACAATTGCAAGTGAAGGGGTAATGAATGGTCCCATACTTCTATAAATGCAATGGAATCACATATATGCCTACATATTCAAATCATTAACAATGAAGAGAACATAAAAAGGGGAGCACATCAATCATACAGCATATAATAATCCTCCTATCTTAAAATTTATCAGAGTGAAACATTAGGTTGTAAATGTACTAAAAATATGAGATATATTTGATTTACATTCCAACTTCTTGTAGACCTTTGACAAGAAACAAACCACTAAGAATCCTTGTAATACTCTTTCCTTTAATTCAATCAACTGATCAAGAGACATATTTACAGAATATCTCTGTTACAATGCAAAAATACTAGTATTGCACTGTTAACATGGGCATACAATAACCCAATGGCTAACCATGCATCACTATACTTTTGATTTCACTGGCATTCTTGGCAAATATTACAATTATCAGTGGAGACATCAGACAAGTTGTATAATCCTTGGAAAACATGCAATTTCTGCAATTTCAAATAAGTTGTTGCTATCTTGATATCATGACAAAAACAGATTACATAATTTGATCAAACAATGATAAGAAAATGATTTTGCACAACAAAAGGTTCAGAAAAGAGCATCTGCGGTTAAGGAGCTGCATTGATGATGACCATCCACTAAAATAATTTCAAGATTTTACAAAGTTATTACATAAGATCATTTGTGTTGCACAGGTTTCAGCATAAGGATAATGGGTACAGACAGCTATGAAAAATTCTATTCAATAAATAATGAATGTAATGAACATAGAGCTTCATTATCTTGTGAACTCTCAATTAGAGGTAGACAGCTTTTTATCATTAAATCCCATGATATAAAGGAAAATAGTAACCCCACTCCAAAACTCATGCCTACTTCAACCCTTAAATACAAATTATTTAAATAAAGCCAATGTTTGGACCAGAAATTATAGTAATCTTTTGAAAGAAAGAAATTGACATAGTGATGGAACCCATTTAATGGTTCAATAATTTGGTCAGCAATCAAATTAACTGACCATTCTTTGAATTGATATAACCTATACAGAGCAAACACAATATCTTTAAAAACAATCACCAATAAAATAAATTAAAAACAGAATTGTATTGATGCACACGCATGCCCACTCTCTCTCAGGATATTGTTAGAATATAAGATACTTTTTTTTTTTGCCTGAGAACAGCCAGCTTAATTTTAGGCAATTACCAGGTAACCTGTTTTCTCTTGTTTGGAATTGCATATTCTTGTACAATATGTCACTTAAAAGAAATTATCGGAACTAACCAACCCCTCATAGATGGAAGAAAACCAACAAAAGTTCTTTTCTGCAGGTACAAAGACAGAACATCATTCAATTTTATTGAGACAGTTAATTTCACATGAATTACCAGTGCTTCTCTCTCTCTCTTTTTAGAAGCAAAAGCACATGACTCACCTTAGAAAATAGATCTAAGTGTAGGCAACAATTTGTTATCATCAACAAGGAAAATAGAGAATATGCCAAATTGGCGTAAAAGAAAAGAAAAAATGCAGGACAGCAAAACGTATGAAAATGTTGATAATTAAACTTTCTTCACTTAGGGTTGCAAAATTCATGACTAAAATTCAAACCCCAATATTTCTTCAGGTTAATTCACTTCCCCAAATGAAACACCAAAATTGAAGTCCTGGGTGCTCTATTCACCTTCAATACACCTTCTATGAGAATGCAAACAATTCATAATAGCGAATCCAATCAGGCCATTCAGTGCATGATAATTCAAGCAATAAGACAAAATCAACCAAGATCTAAAGAACCCAAATATAAAATACGACCAAGGCACGGTAAGAGAATACAATACCTTCCATGACTGTCATAAATTATGGAAAGCCTCGTCTCCTCTGCAAATTATCGGGCGAAAATAAACAGAGATTTGTTCACTTGCTTCTCAGAAAAGCGATACTCATCACATAAATAATGCAGAACAGGGCGGTACGAAATGTCTATATAATTCAATTCACGTTAAATACAATCCCCAATTCACCATAGGAAGAGACGAAGAAGAAGAAGACGAATGAAATTCTGATGAAAGTGGAGATACAAGGGAGGAAGAAAGAAATCGTCTCCCTGTTCTCATTTGCTTGTATTGAACAACTTCTTCTACAGTTTGTGTTTTGTTTCATTTAATTGAATAATAACTTATCCAATCTGGCCTCTAAATTTTTTATCGTGTTCACCAGTTTTTGCTCGCTCTCCATTTTTAAATTCCCAGAAGAAAAATATTCATGTCTATGAATAGATCGAAGAATGATGAGGGAAAAAAGATTAATTGTGGAAATTAACAGTTAAATGGGATGCTAAAAAACATTTTGATAATTTAATTTTAAATTTGGACATAACCTACGAGAATCGTGCAGCTTTTAATAATGTGAAAAAATTTTGTTTGGATCTTTGGGACCAGACATGACATACTGTGATCCTATTGGTTGTTTGGTTTTATGTTAAAAGTTAAGGACCACACATTGATTTATAAATCTTTGAGAAAATGACAGCTAAGTTCTAAGGATCATAAAAAATAATAAAAAAGTTCCAACAGAAATTCACATAACAAAAAAATCCCAAAGAAGTCCCTAGAGACTTTTTTGTTATTAGTTGTGAATATAAAATTACTGATATACCCCAGAAAATAAACGAATTGCATCAGCCCTCTTTCACACTTTCTCTCCCTCATCTTTGTAGAGATTCCGATGGGATCGAATGGGGACGCTGACGACGAGTTGCACGAGGTCAAGCGTAGAAGGAGCTGAGGCGCACGGGTTCTGTTCAGTTTTCATCTTCGTCTCCAGAGAACCAACAGTGAAGAACAGAGGAGAGGTCAACCATCGCACTGGCCAATGAAGGAGATCTGGATGGGGTTCGTGAGTTATTAAATTCAGGGATTAGTGCGAATTACAGAGATATTGATAATCGCACGCCTCTTCATGTTGAGGCCTGTCAGGGATTGACTAATGTGGTTGCTCTGTTGCTTGAAAAAGGGGTTGTGGTTGATCCACAAGATCGCTGGGGGAGCACGGTAAATACAAAGCTCTTTCTCTTCGCCCTATGTTATTGCATATTCTGAGTTGATTTACTAGGCTAATTAGGTAGTTGTTGTTAGTGTCGCTTTTGCTGTTGTTGTTTGGCGATGTTCATGTTCACCAATCGGGCAACACAAATTTTTAGTTCAAAGACAACATAATTATGTGATTTTCAAATACAAAGGCATTTGTAACTTCATGTTTTCTTACCTAGACATGTATATTGAGCATAAAGAGCAAGTGCATATGATTAATTTACTATCTTGAGGACTTGGGTTACTTCACATGTATATTGAGTATAAAGAACTTTTTTCTTTTTGTCCATCTCTTCATTTACAAGTTCTTCACTGAACAAATTCAGCATAGTTTACCACATCCGTGTCTTTGCTTTCTCTAAGAAGTTCTTCTTGGTTTTCTATGTGACTTCCATTTTACCAAAAACTATTGTTAGTCTCTTGCAGATGCTATACGAATATCATGTCTCTTATTTAGCCTCTTGCAGATGCTATACATTAAAAAAACAACGATGTGGTCAAATTATTGGAGAAGCATGGAGCAAAGCCTCTGATATGTGTGATTTGAGAATCGTGAAACTTTGAAGTTGTAGCACTTTTTTTATCTTGCCATTTCAGCATTAGCTTGTACCATTCAATTGGTCTTTGCCAACTCTTGTAATTATACCATGTGAGATGGCCCCTATGCATGTTAACCATGCACGAGAAGTACCATAATATGAAATTGATCCTAAGGAGCTTGATTTTACCAACAGTGTGGAGATAACTAAGGTAAACATGTACTCATGATTTTATTTTACTTTATTTTCTAGTAGTTGATTTGATCCATCTTCCAAATATCTTCTTTGAGTGCTTAAGCAAACAGATAAGAGAAATTCACTAAATGGTGTCCATTTATTTGGATCCCATGGAATGTGACTATGTTTTTTAGTATTTAGAAGCAGCTTGCATTTGTCATGTGCCAACAAATCTTGGATGCTAACATCTACATGCATGAGTCATCTATTAATCCAAGCACTGCAAATGCTTGTCAGACTACTATTTTTTACGATCTATATTTTTATGTCTCAAATTATTTTTCTATTGGTCAGGGAACTTTTTGTAATGCCTTGTGGCGTGGAACAGAGGTTGCTGTGAAAAAGCTTGGGGATGATGTCCTTACAATGAGGACAAAGTGTAGGTTACTTATAAGCATTGTCATTACTAATAAATGTGCTATTGTTATTAATATTAATAAAAATACTTGGCATCTAACAGGAAGGCCTTTAGAGATGAGCTTGCATTGTTTCAGAAGATTCGGCACCCTAATGTAGTCCAGTTTCTGGGTGCTGTGACTTAGAGTAGTCCAATGATGATTGTGATAGAATATCTTCCCAAGGTTTTCTGTTTTGAATTGCATGGAATTTTATCCTTAGGATGTTCTTGAGGAATTTTTTTTAATGTAAATTGATCTTAAATTTTACTTTGACTAATTTTACCATTAATGATGTAGGGAGATCTTTGTGCATTATTGAAAAGAAAAGGAGCTTTGAGACCAACTACAGCAGTGGGATTTTCTTTTTCTCTATTTTAGGAAGTGCCCTCCTAGTGGACTCCTAAGTTAATGTCCTCTTCAGAACCTACTAATTCAGGTGTGCATACCACACTTGGGAGATTAAGCTTGAATGCTTATGGTGGCTTGTACATGAGAAAAACATACATGCACAGAAGGTGCTGTCCCGACTGCCAGGCAACCAACAATCGAAGAAGAAGAAATAGACTTGTAGTTTTATTGTAAAATAGTTGAAAGTATTGGCATTAATATGGCCTTATTTTGACAATGTATATAATGGCAACTGAATGTGCCTTTTTTGACTAGCCTTAAAGCAAAATCTGACATTATCAACAGGAAATGCTATATTGAAACTTTACCATATTGATAATGTTTGCTCCATTTTTCCAATTTTGATTGTTCCTAAACGTGCAAAGGGCATTTACAACAGAAAAAGCCACATTGACAACAAAATTTAAAAACCTAGATTTTGGTTCAAACTCAAGTCCTAAGCTTACAGAGGGCATTTACAACAAAACAAGCCACATTTACAACAAAAAAAGCCACATTCACAACAAAATTTAAAAACCTGAATTTTTGTTTAAACTCAAGTCCTAAGCTTATAAAGGGCATTTACAATAGAAAAAACCAAATTTACAACAGAAAAAACCACATTTACAACAAAATTTTAAAACCTGGATTTTCGTTCAAACTCAAGTCCTAAGCTTACAAAGGCCATTTACAACATAAAAAACTAAATTTACAACATAAAAAGCCACATTTACAACAAAATTTTAAAACCTGGATTTTCGTTCAAACTCAAGTCCTAAGCTTATAGAGGGCATTTACAACAGAACAAGCCGCATTTACAACAGAAAAAGCCGCATTCACAACAAAATTTTAAAACCTAGATTTTGGTTCAAACTCAAGTCCTAAGCTTACATAGGGCATTTACAATAGAACAAGCCACATTTACAACAAAAAAAGTCGCATTCACAACAAAATTTAAAAACCTGGATTTTGGTTCAAACTCAAGTCCTAAGCTTACAGATGGCATTACAATAGAAAAAGTCAAATTTACAATAGAAAAAGCCACATTTACAACAAATTTTAAAAACCTGGATTTTCGTTCAAACTTAAGTCCTAAGCTTACAGATGTCATTTACAACAGAACAAGCCACATTTACAACAGAAAAAGCCACATTCACAACAAAATTTAAAAATCTGGATTTTGGTTCAAATTCAAGTTCTAAGCTTACAGATGGCATTTACAACAAAACAAGCCACATTTACAACAGAAAGTGCCACATTCACAACATTTTCTAAGAATTTTGACATATATATAAGGCTAGGTTGAGAAGTGAATATCATATCAAAATATTAATTTGTATGAGTAAGTGTCTATTTGCACCTACTCATTGAACTTGATATCATATATAGTTTCATGTCCATGCGTATGCTGTAATTACAACTTCTTGTCCACCCATCAAAATACAAAAAAAGGTATTACAAGAAGTATCTCATCCTCTTTTGACGGCATATGTCATGACCTGCTTATTTTTCGTCCATCTCCAACTCTCTTTGATTATTTTCCAATGCCTAAGGAAGACGTCCCGGAGGAGGAAGCCATTGACAAACAACGAGTATACCGCAACTGGGTTTTCTCAGAACAAATAGAACTTAGAGAATCTAAGTTGTGCTAAGGGTTTCTTCTACTTAAGCTCCAAATTTTTGCTGATAACCCATCAATGTGAACAAAATTGATTATGCCCTTGCAATAATCAAGAACTGTAGAAGCATGAGAGTTGCAAGGAGCAAACCTGAGCTTGAAGTGAAGCAAGGCGGCTCGCTTTGGAAGTTAATGACTGGAGGGAGTAAAGGCTAAGGTCTGGAGGTGTGTCGATTGTGTTCGCGGCGCTCAACTCTGTTTCCAGCTTCATCTACAACTATCGCGAATGGGAATGTGATCTGGTTCATGGAAGGTAGGAAGATTGAATGAGGGCAAAATGTTTGTTTCACAATTACATTTAATATCACCAATGTCCCTTGGGACTTCATTGTAATTTGGTGATTTCAAGGGACCTAATTGTGTTTATTTCTCATGCTTGCGACCTTCACGTGATTTTCCCTAAATCTTTTTAGGGAACATCACACAAAGTTCTAATTAAATAATAATAATACCACTCTGGTCTTATTTATAATTCCATTTTGACCAAATCTCACATACCAGGGAGAGGTAGTTGACACAATGATTATAGGGGTAAATTTTCAATTTTGCCCTCATTTATGATTGATTATTTTTCAACTATTTCTTCTCTCTCTATCTTCATAGGTACAATTAATATGGGTAAAATTGTCACAATATCATTTATTACATAAAACTGAACTTATAAATAAGACCAATTTTTTTTGGTCAAAATGGACTTATAAATAGAATCAGAGTGGTATCAAAAAAGTCTCGTAGCTTGTAAATGACAAACAAAAGAGTAATCATTGACAAGTGAGGAGCTACTATTCATAAATTATGACACTTTTATGATATTATACTTCTTGATTGGCACTTTGTTATCATTTTCTCAATCTTTTCTTTTAAAGGGTAAAGTATACTTTCATCCAGTTTAAGCAAAGTTTTATTTTGATCATTTAACTTTAAGAAATATGTTTTTAGCCCTTTTAAGTGAATGCCATTAACTTTAGTAACATTAAATATTGAGTCAACAATTTAAAATATCGATTGAGCAAAATCAGAAGGTTGATATGTCTTTCCAAAAGATTGATTTTAAAATTAAAATATAAAAACAATTATATTAATGGATTAAAATTGGGATATGTTAGCATTTTTAATTTGATGACTCATCATTTTCCATAAGAGAAGTTAACGGTATAATTTAAAAGGACAAAAGTATACTTGATCTATTTTTAATAATCTAAATACAAAATTATTATGAAGAAGAAAAGAATCATGGTTTTTGTGTGTGTGTGTGTGTAAGTCATCAATATGTGAAGATCAAATTGTTTTTATGTTAAATAATACAAGTATGAGTATTCAAAATATTAGTAGTTCTCTTATCCTATTTACAACTTAACTCAGAAGTTAATTTCAACATGTTTTATTAGAACTTAAAAAATCTTAGACCTTTTAATTTTATTTTAAAATTTTAAAAAATTTAACTTTGTCATTATTTCATATGTATAATTTTTACGAAAAATAACAATATGCATGGATAAAATTGTATGTGCATATAATAAATTTAATAATATGACTTATATTAAGGATCAAGTATACTTATAAAAAGAATCAAAGGTCGACAGTCTGTTCGGCCAACTGAGTGTGGTAAGCTAGTTTATGTTGTTAATATTGACAATAAATACCTGAATTTAAATTATATTCCTTTGATATAAACATCATAACTGTAGAAGTGCTAAACTCGGCCTCATGTAATGCTTCTCTACCCTTTAATTTAAAAATGTCAATACTATGTGTAATGTATATATGAGATTGTTTTGGGCTTATCCCATGATTCCTAAAATCAAATTGGAAAATTGCACCTAAATTTGTTGTGGGGTTTCCCTCATTGGTAGATTTTTTTCCCCTTAATTTTTTATCAGCATAGATATTTATATCACAATGTCGACCAACCTTTGTGATGCAATATTCTAGGTGGTTACATTCTGTGAGTTGGATGCCAGAAGATTCACATTGCTGGCTAGAAAAATTAACATGTCTTTAAGTTTGTGTCTTCTTCAATGGATGTGAACTTTCTTGGTCTTCTATATGATCATACCTCTTCTAATTGCTCATGGGAAAATAAATGAGTCATCCACCCTGTGGATCATTAGCTGAAACTTCAAAATTGAATTGGAAGGTTTTGGGTAAATCAGAAGGATTATCATTTATCATACAGGAAATTGGGAAACTTTTTTCTCTTGCCATTGAAGAATTTTATGCATTGAGCTCTAAGTTTGTTCCAATTTTCATTTGTTAAATGGTGTTTTGAGTTGTAACGCTTTCCTTCTAACATGCTTTGATTGTTGTTTCTCAAACAAAAATAAAAATGTCTAGTAAGTCAATCTTATTTGTATAAGGTGTGTATAGCATTGAGACTTTTATATCAGCATTATTTATTTCTCTTTTCATATATGAGGACTATGCTATACATTTTTGTGCACTTGTGTCAATTCTCTTCATTAATCATCAAAAGAATGATTGAGGGCTAATTTAACTTCCTTTATTGGCTTTTGGTTTTGCAACTTACACTCAATCCAATTATGTCACTGAAAGTCCAAATCAAGCAATTCTTCTTTATTTGTTAATCATTTGATGTCTAATAAAAATTCATTTGCTTTTGGTTGTTTAGGTATTGTACATTGTATGGTTATAACATGTTATTTTCACTTCTTACATGTAACTGGAATTCACCTTATTTGGATATTTTTGGTCATTTGTACGCATTGTAATTACAGGCATGATACGAATAGAGCTGTTGAAAAGTTTGGACTAACATAAAGGCACATTACCATTTAGTATTGGTTCATTAAGTAAGTGGTTGTTGATCATTGGGCCCTTGTTAAAAGTCAGGACTGATATAGAGGCATTACAATTTAATAGGAAGTTATAAAAAGTTGAAACCTATATGAACCAAATAATTAAGTAGCAACTAATCTTCATTATGATCATATAATAACCAAAACTAGACTGAGAGATATTTTCATATTGACATCATTGTTCTACCAAAAAAAATCGTCTATGTACTTTATTAGAAACTAGAAGATTCAGTGCAACAAAGTTCATCTAAACTTTACTATCAAGCTTCATACTTGTATGATTCATTTTTACATACACAAAACATGCAACATGAAGAAGGAATTTATTTATTTTTAACCACTGTTTCTTGATTTTCAATTATTGGATATCTTATTAGCTCTAACCATTTGATATAATAAGTAAGAAAATAGCCTAGCCTTCCATGTTTTAACAACTTGATTGTTATATATAGTATTCATGTTTATTGACCAAATTTCTATTTTCTTTTCTTTTATTTTCTTTTTTAATTATTGCCTGAAGTTGGAATGACAATGAATACATTGTTTTCTAGGATGAGAAAGAGGGACTCTGACCAAATGACAAGTCAAGATGCTGAGGGGGTGCAAAATATGTATTATAAGAATGGTTACATTTTGTTTCGCAATGAGTTTGGAAAGGGGAAGAACTTTATAAATTTTAATGAGAAGCTTAGGGAGTCAACAAATACGTGGAGGAATTTGAGTGAGGAGGAGAGAAAAAAATATAGTAAGAGGGCTAAACAAAGAAGGTCAAAGAAGCAAAAGAGGAGTTACGTAGATGCTTTTCACTCACGGTGCTCTCTGAACCAATTCAATAAACTAGGCATATGTAAATTGTAATGCAAACTTAAAATCTAAGGTACAAAGGTTATGATTTGGTGATCTGCTTGATGTGGGATGTCTGAGACTGCCTCAGGACATTTTAGTTGCTATTATGAGATCGTATGATCCCCTTACCAATCAATTTATAATAAGGGAGAAGACACTTGAAATTGAAGCAAAGGATGTGGCAGAATTGCTTGGGATCCCACATAGTAGGGAGGAGGTGAAACTTGAGGTTAGTAACACGGATGAGACATATAATAGACTGAAGACAAAGTATGGTAAACTAAGTATGGGAACATACTTAATGCCATAACATCTGGGGAGGTGAATGATAATTTTGAGTTTTTATTTATGTTGCACATGCTCGGTACTTTTTGTGGCTCCTACAATAAGCTCTACAATTAGTGACAAGTTGCTGAAGCTGGTGTGTTGCACGACGAAAGGCTTTACACAGCTTGATTGGGTCACATACATTATGAATGACCTACGGAAGGCAACGACAGATTATGTCAATGTGATTAGATTGAACAAAGAAGGAAGGTGCGATGTAGGAGGGTGTCTATACATGTTTTTGGTGTGTATTATTAACTGTTTTTTTTATTTTAAAAAATTCAGTCTAAAAGTTGAAATGTTTCACATTGTTGTTGCAGTTATATTTTGGTGAGTGGTTCCCATTGTCCAAACCTGTTCAACATGATTCAATGAATGCAATTCAGTTATGAACAAAAGAGAAGTTGAAGTAAATGATTGAGAAAGAGAGGAAGAGCGATATAGGGATTTTGTATATAAGGAAAGCTGGTCAAGTTAAGGATGACAATGACATTTTGAATAGGAATAGTGTATCTTATTTAGACCTAGTAAGTGCTAACAGTGGTAACTTTAAGTGCATGGGTCAATGATGTTACTGACCATTTTTTTTATATTTTGTAATGTAGGAATTGAACGACTTGCATGGAAGGTTGATGGCTATCATTGACGAAAAAAAGGCTTGTTTGTGCTATTGAAGAGGAGATACGAAAGGCACAATTGAAGATTGAAAGGCAGCACAACCAGCAAGTAATGAACGCAGATGACATTGTGAAAATAATCGGTGATTACGATGATAGACATCAGGAAACAGAGAAGGAAGATGGTGAAGAAGACAAGGGAGATGATGATGGTGATGATTACGAGGGAGATGATGATGGTGATGAAGACAAAGGGGAAAATATAGAAGCAGCTGTGGGAACACCCATAACCATTTCTGAATTTAATGACGAAATTCCTAACCCAGATCGTGGCTCCAATAAAGGAGAACAATTCGTGGGTTCATACTAGGTGGAGAAGGAACCTGTACCAAGGAGATCACAAAGGCCAAAAATGCCAAAAAAATATGTCCCCATAGACTTTAACAAAGCCAGTCAAGCAAATGAAGAAGGCAACAAATGATAAGGACAAGTTTTTCAGATAAGGACAATATTTTCGAGTTGATATCTCGAATATGCAAAAGTGAAAAGAGTCAATAGTAAGTTTTAATTTTTTTTTCAAACAAAGCTACACAATCAATAAATAGATAAAGACATTGTTTCCCTTTTACAGGAAACTCATTGAAATAGTTCATGAAGACATCACACCGGATCAGCCATGGATACTGGGGGGATTGAACAAAATAAGTAACAAGGTAAGTGGTATAATAGGTCAATAGTTATACAAGGTATTTAACACATCTTATCGACCAGTTTACACATGCAGGTAATGTCTGTTGTCTGTAAGACATTAATGGTAGATATAAAGAAGGAGGGCCAAGTAAGGCGACACATTTTTTATGATGATTTGATGGTCACTATGTTGTTATGGTAGAAGATAGTACTTACATTGACATTCATATATGTTGGCCTAACAACTTTGTTAATGATGTAGTCATTATTGACCTGTAAACCAATAGGATGGACAGTTCGGAATGGAAGAACCAACTACTGCCTCAAAACCTTGGTCACAACATTGCAGAGTGTGATTTGATCATAGGATCCATGGTGGTTACAGAACACTGGTTCTGTTAATCCCTTGAACCAAACATGACGAACTTTTATGTGCTTGATTCAATGAAGCCAATATCTTATGTGAGCAAGAGTAAAAGGCAGAAGAAATAAAGTGCACTTACAAATCCCTAGGAAATCATTATAAATAAAATTGTAAGTAACAAGCTTTCAACCTTTTGCTCCTAGTTAGTGAATAATCTGGATATCATATACATTGTATTGCATCTAAAGGGTTCTATTTTATGACATAATTGAACTTGTGAAACCCAACCATTTCTGGAAGAAGGCAAAAAGTGATATTATTTGACCCCCATTACACAACAGAACAATTTGTGAGTGTCATTCTTTGGCAATGTTATTTTGGTTGGAATGTGATATATTTGTTAACCTATCATTGTGTGTTGTAATACCTGATTTTCGATTTACCGAAAATCTTGTATTTTAAAGAATATGTTACCATATTAAATTGGTTAACATATGTGACATAAAGTCACATAAAATAATGGCTATTTTAAGTTTAAAAGAGCCATGGAAAAGTTTTAAAAACACTTAATTAAATTAAGTGTCAATTTGGCAAATAAGCTTGCACTAATTGGGATTAATGACATAATTCTTCTATTTGATTAAAGACAAATTAAATGTATCAAAGAAGGCTGATTATTTCAAAATATATAAGGGCAAAAAAATGAATAATTAAACTTATCTAATAAAGCACTAATTTCCATGGTTAATTAACAAATCAATTAACCAATGACAAATGCAATCAAGAGGCATATAAGCAACTTCATTAAGGGGGTAATTAAGCTGAATCAAGGTTGCCCCAAAAGTCAACAATTGCAACTAAGATCAATGGTTGAGATTGGTGCTCATGTAATTGAAATCCAATGGTCCTAATTAATCCTATAATTAAGCTTAATCCTCTTGTAAATTCATTAGCTAGCCAATGAGAGAATTAAAATCATTGGATAATTGACACTTAAAAAGAAAAACTAATGCCTAGGAGAGGAGGAGCTGTCGGCATGCATAAAGGAAGGAAGAGAAGAGATATAAACCTTGTTAATTAGAGTTGAAAAGTCAATAATTTCAACTAGCCAATTGGAAGCTTGAACCATGAGATATTTTGTTAATAAAAAACACATTAAATGGCTATTGAGAGGAGGGGCATGTCGGCCAGCTATGGAGGGATGAGATTTGATTTCATAAAGTGTCATTTTAATCCAAAGGATGAAAGGAAAGAAGAAGTTTTGGTATGCTTGAGTAATTACCATTTTAACCTTGGAAGTTTTCCTATAAATAGGAGGCTTCCCCTCTTCATTTCTTCAAACCAAAATTAGCTCAACATAGCTGAGTATAGAGTAATGAGAGTGAGAGGCAAAATTGGGAGCAAGAAGGAGGAAGGAGTAGAGCTTCAAGGGTAAATTTCTAAGCTCTAGCTTTTTAGATTTTTGATAAAATTATAGTTTAATCTAGAGAAATGTGAAGTAAATTTTCATTCATGTTTTAAGTTCAAAAAGAGGTTTAAAATGAAAAATGGATGAAAATCATGTTATGGAATAATTTTTAGAATCAAAAGATCAAGATTGTGAAAGTTGGAAGATTTCCAGTTTTTGAACTTCCTAGAGGCAGCAAACTTGTGGCTATTATTTTATGTATAAAATGATTTTTAAAAGAGTAAATACCCTTCCTGGTCCCTGACAAAAAACACGGACCTCATTTTAGTCCCTTACAAAAAACATTGACCCTTATTCGTCATTTTTATGGACTAAAAAGGACCTTTTGAAAATTTGTGAAGGATCAAAATGTCAACCAATCGACCCTTATTCGTCCTTTTTATGGACTAAAAAGGACCTTTTTTTTTGTAAGAGACCAAAATGGGGATTGCGTTTTTTGTCAGGGACCAGAAAGGGTATTTACTCTTTTTAAAACTCATGAAATTTTACATGAATAAAGTAAACATGTAGGGCTTTCCAAATATATAAAATATGTAACATTTTGAGTTCTACACAAGGAGATACAATTTGTTAAAGTTAAGCCTTATTTTTGGAGACATAAACTGAACAGTAATTGAAAACGCTAAAACTGGGAATGATCCATGATGTTCTAGCTTCTAGGAATATTTTTTCTTGAAAATAGACATGTCAAGGGTCATGAGGAATTTTGAGTCACTCAAAAATGATTTTTTGTAGAATTAATTATGATTTTTCAAAGTTAGTGAAAAATCTGGGCAAAATGCTGGAAATTGTGTTCTTAAAAAAATGTAAGGGCAAAATTGTAATAACAAATCCACCAAGGGTAGAAATGTCAATAATGTTGAAAATAACCCTTTAGGATATTATTATAAGCAATATGATATTTATTACAATATCATATAATGTATGGAAAAGGAAATAATCCGACGATAACGTTATAGGATATCCAAGAAGTTTGAAGTCAGATTCAAAGGTCGAGTGTATTGCTAATTATGCAGAAGGAAGGTACGTTCGCATATTAGTAACTTTAATCGCCTATATCTTGTATGTTTTTATATGATAGAATGATTCATGAAGTCGTGGACAAGACTAGGTCTTGGGTCATGAACCTTAACTAAGTTATGGGGCTTAGGTCACATGTTTGTATACATTCAGCTTTATGCGAGTTATAGTCATGATAATACCGTAGGGTTGTTTTCCTAGCGCTGAGGAAATGAGGAGTCGTGGCACTGGTGAGTGCAAACATTGTTAACATTACATGTGTTGTGTGCTATGTATGGTTGATGCTAATATGTAATGAATATCTGTCATATATTGTCATATCTGCTATAGATGTTAACTGTTACATGAGATTCAATGGGTATTGAATCTCAAAATTGACTAAAGGTCTAGGAAAGGAACCTGGATATAAGAAGACGATGTGGATAGAGGCATCGGTGGACGAAATCGTGAAGAGGCACCGATGGACGGAGCCGTGAAGAGGCACCGATGGACGAAGTATGTGAAGAGGCGTCGGTCAGAGCGAATGCTAAAAGAGGTTCATTAGAGTGTAGTTTTGGCATGAATCTGATAAAGTTATATCAAACCATTTGGTGCTTAAACCAAGGAAGGGTTGGTCTATGTGGTTCAATCATAAGTCACCGTGAAAGACGGGGAGACTTCCACTAGACTTAAACACTGACCTAGCCAATAGGTTTGATTGATTGAGTTGGTTTCCAAGCCATAGGTCTAGATAGACCAGTATTTGAGTCTGTAATTGTATCACACAATATTCCTTCAGGATTTTTAATTTACCAGCATATGCCTGGGCATTTTATATTAGTTACTCATTGTCCAAACGTTAATGCATGCTCTCAGTTCCGCTTTACTCTGACCTGTAACAATGCCAACTCGATTGATATTCCAAATACTACATGTCATCGGGCATAATAGGTAGTATGGACTTTGGGGTGTTACATGTGTTGTAGGCGAGATTGTGGCGTTCATGTGTTGATTTGGTTGAACAATTAAAGGCCAGGTGAAGCCCTAGAGTATGGGGAGGATGAGATTTGGGAGTATAGGCAAAACCTAATATGGTGGTTGGTAAACCATGATTTGAATAAGAGGAGGGAGGCTGCATTGGGACTCATTCATCTACAAGTGACCCACACCAAGAGGACATGAATACGATGATTATTATGTGAATTACATATTTGGCTTTTGTAGTAACAATTGTTTTTAGTCTTGACAAATGTTGGTTATGTTATTAACCACTTATGTTAAGTGTCAAAAGCAGTACATATGTGGTGTTATTCAGAAATGATGAAATGATATTAATTTTATGTATAGGAAGTTTGTAAATAAGGAATGTTCATGTCCATATAAGATATGGTATTAACTAAATGTAAAATTGGCTTCACAAAATTTATAATGAGATTGACAAGTTTAGTAATAATTTTGACAAGAATTGTAAAGGTTTTGACAAAAGGGTTTGCAGATGAAAAAAATGTAAGTTGGGACTCACAAACATTTGTGGCATTTCACCAAAATTCGTAATGGAATTAACAAATTTAGTAATGATTTGACAAAAATTGTAATGGTTTTGACAAAAGGGTTTGCTGACAAAAAAATATAAGTTTGGATTCACCAAAATTTGTGGCATTTCACCAAAATTTGTAATGGAATTGACAAGTTTAGTAATGATTTAACAAGAATTGTAATGGTTTTGAAAAAAAGGGATTGCTAATGAAAAAATATAAGTCAGAATTCACCAACATTTGTGGTATTTAACCCAAATTCGTAATGGGATCGACAAATATAGTAATGATTTTGAAAATAATTATAATGGTTTTGACAAAAAGGTTTGCTAATGGAAAAATGTAAGTATGGATTCACCAACATTTGTGTCATTTCACCAAACTTTGTAATGAGATCGACAAGTTTAGTAATAATTTTGACAAGAATTGCAATGGTTTTGACCAAAGGGTTTGTTGATGAAAATATGTAAGTCAGGATTCACCAACATTTGTGACATTTCACCAAAATTCGTAATGGGATTGACAAGTTTAATAATGATTTTAATAAAAATTGTAATGGTTTTGACGAAAAGGTTTGCTGATGAAAAAATGTAAGTGTAGATTCACCAACATTTGTGGCATTTCACCAAAATTCGTAATGAGATTGACAAGTTTAGTAATAATTTTGACAAGAATTGTAATGGTTTTGACAAAAGAGTTTGCGGATGAAAAAAAATGTAAGTCAGGATTCATCAACATTTGTGTCATTTCAACAAAATTCGTACTGAGATTGACAACTTCAGTAATGATTTTGACAAGAATTGTAATGGTTTTGAAAAAAAGGATTTGTTGGTGAAAATATGTAAGTCAGGATTCACCAACATTTATGTCTTTTCACCAAAATTCATAATAAAATTGACAAGTTTGGTAATGATTTTAACAAGAATTGTAATGGTTTTGACAAAAAGGTTTGCTGATGAAAAAATGTAAGTCTAGATTCACCAACATTTGTGGTCTTTCACCAAAATTCGTAATAAGATTGACAAGTTTAGTAATGATTTTGACAAAAATTGTAATGGTTTTGACAAAAGGGTTTGCTGATGAAAAAAATGTTAGTTTGGATTCACCAACATTTGTGGTATTTTACCAAAATTTGTAATGGGAGGGACAAGTTTAGTAATGATCTTGATAAGAATTGTAATAGTTTTAATAAAAGTGTTTGCTGATGAAAATATGTAAGTCAGAATTCACCAACATATGTGGAATTTAACCAAAATTCGTAATGAGATTGACAAATACAATAATGATTTTGACAAGACTTGTAATGGTTTTGGCAACTGTGTTTGGTAATAAAAGGATGTCAGGAATCACTAACTTTTGTGGCCTGTTACCAAAATTTGTAATGGTCCTTAACATATACATAAGTTTCATTACATTGTTGCCAATAACAAAAGGAGTAATGATATTAACAAGTTCAGTATTAGCATTAAAAAAAAAACTAGATTTTGCATAACAACAATTATTATACAGAGTTAAATGACAAGTGAATATTACGATTCCATATTGACGTAATGTTTTCGTTTAATTCCCACCATAGAACATATTCTTTTCCCTTTACACTACTTACATTAGAGTAATCCTATAAGTGCTATATCTCGTCTGACAAAAAATATGTGAAGGGATTCAAGTCATTGTACACAAACCAAAAAATGACTTGCAAAATATTTACCCCCAGGTCTGCACACTCAGGCTTAAGTTGGTTTTGGATTTTTACAGGTTCTTGTTGTGTGTCCTTCTTGATGGTATGAGTTGCAATGGTATATTTTCTTGTTTTGGAACTGACTCTTTCCCTACAATTCTTGGCCTTCCAGGTGGTCGACTAGTCTTTGGAGGTGCCACAAACTTTTGCCTTGCTATATTATATAGTCAGTAGTCATTTGAATTTGGCATATCGACTACAGGAATCATGGTTCTGCTATAAACCTTTTTTTGGGCTATTATCATGAAGCATTCATCAACATAATTGTAGACATTGCCATGAACACCCTTGATGGCTGCACACGCATGAGGATAAGGAATATTTGACATTTGCCAAGCTCTACTCATGCACTCACGTAAGGACAACTCCACCTTTAGTGATTCAGTCACTGTATGGACTTTCACCCTACCTCTTCTATATATTTTAACATCTATGTATTCAGCCTTCTAAAATTTTCCAGCACTTCTTGTTCTATGTTCAGCCCTGCACCATTTTTCCATTTACTTATTGTCATGCTTGCTACATACATCTTCTTTGCAACTTTGTCACGATACTTGTGGATAAGCTGGGCAACATTATGATGTCTCTCCTTGACCATCCAAGCATTAAATGACTTAGCAAGGTTTGTAGTTATTTTATCCCACATTTTTAAATGGGAACCTGCTCATGGCCTATCTGTCAATATCACTATGATTGACTAGCCACTCATATGCTTGCTGATTGAAAAGCCTCATGTGTTCCATTGCAATATGAAAGTCACAATCAAGTCTTGCAAATGCAATTGCATCAAGTAAGTCCAGTCCAATTTTCCCTCTTTGCCCACTAGTCACCCTCTTTCCTCTATTCAATCTAATTAGTTGGGCGCAAAAGTTTTCCTTAATGTGCCCAAAACAGTACGCATGCCTCTCACCTTGGGAAACTCCTAAGACAACAGTGATTATTGCATTGTGTCGGTAAGAGACAATTGTTCCTTGTAATGCACTAAATATCTTCTTAACCATCTCAAGGAACAATATCCAGTCCTCAATTGTCTTTCCATGGACAATAGTGATGACAAACGACAACAATTCATTGTCTACATCAAAGGCAAAAGCTGACAGCAGAGTTCCCTTGTATGGTTCACTTAAATGGCTTCCATCAATATACAGTATAGGTTTGGCAGCAGTAATGAACCCCTCTAAACAACAACCATAAGCTATAAATATAACTCAAAGGTGTTGCTCCCACTAGCCACCCATTCAGCCTTTGTATGTGTCATTAGTTTCCTTCAACCTATCACATATCCATGGTATTAACATATATGTCTGTTCAGGTCTACCATGAATTTCCTCCATTGCCTTTTCTTTTGCCCGATATGCTTACTTATATGTTAAGTGCACACCATAATCTCTTGCCAAACTATTCCTTATTTCATTTGGATGCTTGTATGTGTGATTTCTAACCTCATCAATAGTAATTGATGATGTCAAGCTAGCACTTCGAGCATGTGCCACATCAAGATTGTCTTGGGTTGTATGATCATGTTCTTTGGTGTATCTCATCACACATACGAATCGAAATTATTGCTCTTCCCAATTGCCCAATTGCCCTTGTAGTTATCCTCCATGGACAATCTTCAACCTTACATTTAACATACACATACTCCCTTGAATTCTTCACATATTTGTACTAAAATTTGTGGGCAATACTAAACTTATGCAGCACCTTCTGGAATTCATCCGCATGTGCAAATGTTTGATTCACTCCTATCAACAATTCCTTCTACTCTTAGAATTTATCTCGGGCATTGGTGTTGGTGCCTTTGAACTGCACATGGAAGGCTCAGAAGAGGTCTTGCATTGCACTTATTTGTTACATATTCATCACTCATTCCATAACAGATGGCTTATCAATATAACACATTTGCTCTGCAAGTCCTAAGAATTGATCAACCCTACATAGATAATTACAAGTGTTATCAACATATTACCAACAACAATATAAGAAATAACTACTTCTCTAACCAAACTATCTGTGACATACCTTTCCGGATCGTCCATTTCCCTTCCTACATTATTACCACATTTACATGTTACATACACATATGCACTACTGTCATTATAATTAAACAGATTTTCTAATTCAAAATTATCAATCATATCTACTAATATCTTTTCATCAAAGCTCAAAGTGTATTTAATGTCATACCCATGACCATTTATATCAAACCATCATCCTATCATTACCCTTAATTCTTCAATCGTCATCCCCTCCTTTATTGATTTAACCATCACACTCTTACCATTATATTTAACTTCACATTCACCATTAGTTATGAAGTCTCCCCTCCACCATGGGAAAAAAATAAGTGACTTACAAAGAAGGTGTTGCCCCCATATTGGATGCCACCTTGCATTCTAACCTACAACAAAAAATAAAGATTTCATTATAATATTAGTCCTATAGCAATCATATTCCATTAGTAACAAAAATCCCAACAACAAGCCCCTTCAACCATTGACTACTTCCTGAAGAGGTTTGACAATTGTAGTTCTGCAATTAACAACAAACTTCAACCTTTACTAAATATTTAACCTCCAAATGCATACCCATATCATGGTAGCATACATTTCTAAAGGATTTCACGAAATTAGTGATGGTCGTGGAAGACTCTGTTATGTGATTGACTAAAATAGTAATGGTTTTGACAAATTCCGTTATGATTTTGATAAAATCTATAATGGTTTTAACAAATTCAATAAGTTCTTACAACATGTGTGAGAGGATTAACCAATAGTTTTGGGTTGTGACTAATTTAGCTATGCGAATGACGAAACCAATAATGATGTTGACAAATACCGTCATGGTTTTCACACAATCATAAGGTCCTGACAAAATCAATAAATGGCTTGACTCTTATTGTTAATGGTACTAACAAATATAGTAATGATAATGACAAGTACAATTATAGCGTTGACCAAAAACCAAAATGTTCATGACACAATAGTGAAATGTCTTCTGAACAATACTCATTCCACGTACACCTAATGGATACAAGTAATCAACTCCAGAGAACATGTTCCTTTCCATATACATTACTTTCAAATTATTAACCTCTTCATTACACTCCATCTCCCAACTAACATGAACAAATAAATAAATAAGAACCTTGCACCGTCAATGGTCTAACTTATGTAAAGTCACAACCTTTAATCCCCTTCCTCCCTACAAAACCCACATAAAACACCCACAATGACATCACCATGGTCATTGTCCGAGGCAGATATTGACAACTGCAAATAAATGATCTTCAACACCCCACCATGAAGGTCCTAATGTAAACCCCCCAACTTTTTACTCTACATACACCTTCAAACCCATTTAACCAAACCCAAAAGCCACCAACATGAAGAATGTGAAGCAGATGGTTATGACTCCATTTTTTAGGAAAAATATATGGCTCTAAGAAAGTTACTTACAATTTACTCTATCGTTTGCTTCTCTTTCTTCGACATCGATCACCTCTGTGGTACCTCACATTCACTTCATCCTCCAGCGTGCCAGCCAGTCAGCGTTTTAGACAAAGGAATGTATAAATCATATTTTAAATTAAAAGGGGTACTTTGGTCTTTTTGGAAAAATATGCAAATCCTATATTTTTCCTTCTTCCCTTTTCTGTCCTTTCATAAATTTTTGGGCTTTTTGGGTTTAGGATTTTCATATGGTATTTAAATGTCATTTTCCCTAGGATTTTTTAAAAAAAAAATAAAAAAGGGGCATACAATCCACATGAAAATGGTGGTTTCATTTGTATAAACATTAATATATAGGGAAAATTAAGAAAAATCTCTCAAAAAAATTTACTAGTAGGAAGAACTTGATAATTTTTTATACACACAAATTATGATACTTTGTAAATTTTGGATGCACAAAGTACTTTAATTAATATTTTTGCAATTTTTTCTCATCCATACAATAAGCTTTTTATTGGGATTTTTTTGCTGATTTTTCCTAATATCAATTGATATAAATAACAGGAAAAATACATTTAAGTACTACTTCAACTTCCAAAATAAAAAAAAAATTATTAAAACTTGTAAATGACAGAGAAGAAATTGTGCGAGAAATCAAAATGTCAATTTCACATATGTTTTTAGTGCCTAACGATTTTGTCAAAATCATTACTAATTTAGTCAATCTCATTTTCAATTAGTCACAACCCAAAAAAATAGTAATGGTTTTAAAAAAATTGTAATTGTTTTGACAAAATCATTAGGTATTGAAAAAAAATATGTGAAATGAGTATTTTGGTATTAAGCTAAAACACGAAAAATTCAGACTCCCACCCCATCCCTTCTGTGTCATTTACAAATTTTAATAGTCTCCTTTTAATTTTAGAAGATGGAGTGGTATTTAAATAGGCATGGAAATAAGAGCTAAATTGAGATTTTGCGCTTAAACAGCGAGAACCTAAATGGGGTAAAATGCCCGAGCTCGACTGAGCCTGAATGTAGCTTTTTTTAGGCTTTAGCTGCCGAGCCTTCATAACGTCAGTCGTCGCTCAAGCCTTTTTAAAGGCCTAATTACAATGGAAGCATTTAAAAAGGCCTCATATTGCAGGCCTTGAAGACCATAAGTAGGCTTTATGCACTTTGAACCTATCAAAATCTATATAAATATAAGAATGAAAAAATAAATATTGTGTTATTTATATGATATAAATATAAATATATTTATTTAATGTGTAAATAGGCCAAGCCTGAAAGCTTACAAGTCAAGCCTTAAAAAACTAGGCCGGACCTATTTACACATATAAAATTGACTTGCTTTTTTAACAAACAGTCGATCAGATCGTAGCCATAAATAGACCAGAGTTGTAGAAAATCCCGATAGAGGTCTGACCTATTCCCACCCCTGTATTTAGACGTCTTTTTTCTAAGGGTTACGGAGCAAAAATACACCTGAGCTTTTACCTAAGGTGCACCCAGTACCATATGCTTTTCAGAGGAGCAAAAATACACATGAGCTTTTAAAACCAGAGCAAAAATACCATCAGGTTAAATTAGTTTAACAGACTTAACTACATTATGAAAATACCATAATGCCCCCCACCTTCAAAAAAAAAAACACCCTCTCCCTCTCCTCTGCAACTCTTTTCCATCGAAGAACAAAGATAACACAGACCAAAGAAATAGTTGCCAAAGCCTACCTAAGGAATTAGATACAACAAAATTCTAGAATTCTCCGATGCTCCATGACTCAGAGACAAAATGCATAAATCAAAATTAAGTTACGACAGACAGCACTTGTGGATTGCCCACAATCATTCGTCTAAATCAAGGCAAAAAAATTCAAAGCCTCCTCTTCTTCATCCTCCTATTTCCAGGCATTGAACTTCCCCCATTAAATCAAAATTAAATGCAAAATTCAAAATCAACAGAGAAATTGAACTCAAATGCATAAATCAATCTCAAAACAAACTCAAATGCATTGACCCACAAATCGTGAAAATTGGATCGTTTCTGGAATATCCCAGATTCTTAAAACCCTCTGTGGCTCCCCTGAAAAGCTCGAGCACGAAGCAACCATCAAGAACCAAAAAGCACCGTTTTCATTTTTTGCGGATAAGGAGGAAGGGCAGAATGGAGGAAGGGCAGAAGAGGAATTTATTAATTGTACGAATTTTTATTTTTTAAATATTGTGGGTCCCACTAACAGAGTTTTGCCACTTTTAAGGGCATAGACATTTTTGCTCTAGTTTTAAAAACTCATGTGTATTTTTGCTCTTCCAGAAAGCATATGGCACCGGACGCACTTTAGGTAAAAGCTCATGTGTAATTTTGGTCCTTAACCATTTTCTAATATAACATCTGATTTCCCTCTATATTGGCTCCCCGGTCCGCTAACTCAGAACGCACCGTTTTTCTTATCAAACAAAATCTCAGCCGTTCTCATTTTGCAATGAAGTTGAACCGTCGATTGCAACTTTATTTCAGCCGCCCGTTCTCTCCATGCCTCCCTTGCTTTTTGCCTGTTCCTCAGTCGTAACTTGCAACCCCACCCTCGCCGCTGCCGCCGCCCGCCGTTATCTTTTACCTTCACGAATCTCGCCGTCCTTGTGCCGCTTCGTGATAGAGTGGACTCATCGTTCACCCGTAACCCATCGTTCTCGTCTAAGTCTTCATCGCCATCGCCCTGATCCGCATCGTTATCTGGAGAGGAGAGGTAAGCTCCCATTCTTCCATACCACTGATATCTTATTCTTTGAAATGCTTTCCTTCGCAAATTAAATCCTCCCTATCCTTGTATCTTTATTTATAGTATTCTAAATCTAAATTAGAATTTTATTTTTCAAAGTGGTCGGGACTTGGGTGTTTCACAGTGAAGTCTTGTGCTAGAGGATAAGGCGTAATTTACATTGTGTTTTGTTTTTTATTATTTTAATCTTGCATGCAGTTTTGAGATTGCAACTACTAGTGTCACTTGGGGGAGTGCAGGCGGAACCAAGAGTTAGTTGAACCATTGAAGTTCACCCTCTCCTGATTCAAAATATTTGCATTTTCAGTCTCAATTTTTTCCCCCATCACTATGGTGTTTGTCTCCTGATTTATACCGAATAATGTTATGATGCTAGTCCACTCTCAAATCTCAACCTGCACTCCTCAATAGGGGAATGAGAGTTCAAGAATTTTATGTCGGGTCAATCCGGCGATGCTAAAATACACCATGGCGGCAAGAAGCTCTGCATGTATTGACGTTTGGCCATTGCGGGATTTGGAAATCGCGGGAGTGCTTCTTAGGATGGTTGATATTTGATTCAACTATTGTGCTTACTTCTTGAGAGCTTTTGGTTCATGCCTTGAGGTTTTCCGTTTTCCATAGCATTCGACAAGTTTGCTTTCGCCATCTTATTTTAATATTTTGCATCATTGATTGTGGAGAAAGTAAATTTGTATACTCTCTTCAAATGGCGAGACTATGCCTTTTTCGGCATAAATTTGCTTTCAGTATTGTTATAGCCTGCACAAAACCTAGTCTTTATGGCCAACCCTTCATTGCAAGTCGTTCCTGCTATTTCGCTTCTGTTATGGATCCTAGCAGTAGCGTTGAGTCTCCCCAGACCCGCGAGTCATTGAGAAATTTCAATAAAGAATCAGTTGCCTCAAGTTCTCTTTCTGATGCATTTTTGGTGGAAAAGGTTTTCTTGAGCTTGAGGCAAGGATATCTCAGTTCATTGAGCAATTACCTTTTCCGTTCTTCAGACCCATTAGTTGTTGTTGAAGTTCTTTATCGATGTCGCGAAAACTTGGTCCTGGGACAGAAGTTTGTCGAGACAATTATGGTACACTGTCCAAATTTTAAGCACTCATCCCTCTCGTTGAGTGCAATGATTCACATTTTGGTGCGTTGTAGGAAGCTACCAGAAGCACAGGGTTTGATTCTTAGAATGATAAGGAGGAGTGGCGCTTCACGTGTTGAGATTGTTGAGTCCTTGGTTTCCACGTATGTCAACTGTGGTTCCAATTCTTTTGTTTTTGATTTTTTAATAAGGACTTTTGTTCAGGCGAGGAAATTAAGAGAAGGGTCTGAGGCATTTCGGTTGTTGACAAGTAAGGGATTTTGCATTTCTATAAATGCTTGTAATGCTCTTCTTGGTGCCCTTGTGAAGGTTGGTTGGATGGATTTGTCATGGAATATTTATGAAGATATTGTGAGAAGTGGGACACAGATCAATGCATATACTCTAAATATTATGGTTAATGCTTTGTGTAAAGATTGCAAAATGGACCAAGTTAAACCTTTCTTGACAGAAATGCGGGATAAGGGGCTTTTTCCAGATTCTGTGACATACAATACTCTAATCAGTGCATGTTGTCGTGAGGGGCTTGTAGAAGAGGCTTTTGAATTAATGAACTCAATGAAGCTTAAGGGGCTGAAACCTGGCCTTTTTACTTATAATGCTATTATCAATGGCTTATGTAAGAATGGAAACTATGCGAGAGCAAAGGAACATTTTTATGAGATGTTGAGGATGGGATTGAGTCCCGATACTGCCACTTTTAATACATTGCTTGTCGAAAGTTGTAAAAAGGATAACATTTATGAAGCTGAAAAGATTTTTAAGGAAATGTCAGATCATGGAGTTGTTCCAGATTTATTTAGCTTTAGCTCACTTATAGGGTGGTTCTCCAGGAATGGAGACTCTGATCAGGCCTTAGCATATTTTGGGAGAATGAAAAATGTTGGGTTGGTTCCTGATACTGTTATATATACTATTCTTATAGATGGGTACTGTAGAAATGGCAAAATGTCTGAGGCTTTGAAGATGCGAAATGAGATGGTAGAGCAGGGCTGTCCTATGGATGTGGTTACATACAATGCTATATTGAATGGATTGTGTAGGGAAAATATGCTTGTTGATGCTGATAAGCTATATAAGGAAATGGTGGAAAGGGGGATTTTTCCTGATTTCTTCACCCTCACCACTCTCATTCATGGCTGTTGTAAAAATGGAAACATGACTAGAGCGCTTGATTTGTTTGAGACTATGACTCAAAGGAACCTTAAGCCTGATGTTGTGACATATAATACATTGATGGACGGCTTCTGCAAAATAGGTGAAATGGAAAAGGCAAAGGAGTTGTGGCATGACATGATATGTAGTGAAATTTTGCCCAACCATATATCATATAGCATTTTGATAAATGGATACTGCAGCTTAGGTCTTGTGTCTGAAGCATTCAGGTTGTGGGATGAAATGGTAGAGAAAGGCATAAAACCCACCCTGGTTAACTGTAACACCATTGTAAAAGGCTATTGTTGGTTTGGTAATGTTTCGAAGGCAAGTGAGTTTTTGAACAAGATGATATTGGAAGGTGTTTTACCTGACTGTATCACATACAATACTCTAATAAATGGTCTTTTAAGGGAAGAGAATTTGGACAAGGCTTTTATTTGCATTAATAGCATGGAAAAACAAGGGATACTGCCTGATATTATCACATACAATGCAATTCTTAATGGATATTGCAGGCAAGGCAAAATGCAAGAGGCTGAGATGGTTTTGCATAAGATGATCGACAAAGGTGTCAATCCTAATAGATCAACATATAAGTCATTGATAAATGGGCATGTCTCTCAAAACAACCTGAAAGAGGCATTCCGCTTCCATGAAGAGATGCTGCAGAGAGGATTTGTTCCAGATGACAAATTCTAAGATTTTTGAGCTAGTCGGACATATTAGCATCTCATTTCACATCCCATATTTGAAGGTTGGACATGTTCTCTTTTAGTGTCATCTTACTTTGTCATATAGCATCCTAGGCCTTGATTTTGTAGGCTTGTGATGGTTCACTTACTCATGTAATTCTCTAATGTGTCAGGTCTAAAAGTGACCAGAGAATATTATCAAAGAAAGAGAATGGGACTTTGCCTAATATAAAGAAAGGAGTGTGAGATGCAGTGGTGGACTATGCTGCAGCATCATGAAGAAGGTAAGGCCATTTCTGACTTAGCTATTGAAGGTAAAATTTTGGTCGTACATGTCCAGTGCCTATAAAATTATGTATTCTTTGCACATCTAGAAAGGTACATGTATTATATGTATCCTTCTGGTTAGGTGTAAGGTGAACCTTGGGTGGTAATTGGAAGTAAGTTAGATGCCTAAATATTACTATTAAATCTATAAAATTATGTATTCTTTGCACATCTAGAAAGGTGTGAGGTGGGCTTTCAAGAATGTTATGATTTTTTTTATTTTTTTGGGGGTGGCGATTACAGAAAGATTTTAAATTCTTTGTACATTCTAGGAACAGTCCTTTTCAACTCTGCGAGTATAAAAAAAGAAGTTCAGAGGAAATAGAAAGAAGTTCATTTGTAAATTAGGAAAGAAACGTGTAAGGAATTGAAAAATATTAATGAAATCATATAGGAAAACTGGTTATTTGGAGAGGAAATAGAAGTTCGGAGGATTAAATGAACTGAGGAATAACTTGTGAATTTAAACTTAAACATACCAGAACACATGAATATTTATTAGAGAAGGAGCGAAACAGCTGCAGAAGGGAGAGAAGATGGGTGACTGGGTAAAAAAAAACCATAAAATTGCTGCATGGAATCGGATGCCACAAGGGCATTGAGTGGAGGGGGGCTAACAGAGCTCGAGTAAAGGACAACTTGACAATGTGAAGAAGGTTAATTTTTATTTTTAAATAAATGTTATAGGACCATGGTGAAATTTTAAATTAAGTGTAGGGATTAAAATGGTAAGTTAGCCTATGAGTCATGTCATAATTGGGTTTTTCTTTTTCAAATTTTAAAATCTCCTACCTCAAGGGATAAGGTCTGGTCAATTCCTTTGATAATGAGTTGTCTATTTAATTATATCTACATATAAGAGACACTACTGTACTCTTTATATAGGCCAACCCTTCTGTTCCCTTCCTCTGTTCTTGTCTGCATCATTATGGGTATTTTTTCCAGTGTACAAACGGTTATAGTACAAGGCTTCATGCTGGAAGGGCGGAACTAGTATGTGGAAACACAATTACCTGGATTATGGGAATGGTAAAACATTTCAATTTATATCTGGAAATTATTTTGGTTCTTACTTCTCAATTATTATTTTTCAGATGAAAGAAAATAAGGAAAAGAGGGAATACAAGAGAAAGAGGATGAAGTATCATCCTGAAGATAAGGTTGTGGGATGAAATGGTAGAATAATGTAAGGCATGTGACATCCAAGGTTACGGGGCTTGTGTTTATTCATCAAATGAAGAGAAGAATGCCCCATTTTATTGGACTTGTCTCAGTGAACATGTTCGAGGTACTTACTATCTTTACTTTGAACATCCATGTTGATTTCACTATTCACAGTATGTGTTTTTCACAAGAAACACTCTTCAGGTGAGAAGGGACAAGAAAATGATAGAAAATCGCTTGAGGTATTTGAACATGTACAAAGCAGGCCATTGGATGTGCAAACAAGAATGGTAGATCAAGTAATATGAAGTCATCTGAAAATGGATAAAGAAAGATTGAAGAGAACCCTCAATGAAATTATTGAGGGAGGATTTTTAAATAACCATTTATCCAAAAGTTTCGTTGACAGAGCACAATAATGTCATGTAGTTCATGTGGCCTACCCCACTTAATGTGGGCTGGTCCCATTGTATGTGATGTGTGAAGAAACACTACTCAAGTGGTGAAGAAATTGATATTGTCAAGAGCTAATGTTGATGTTTTAAATAGGTAGATTACATTCCAACTTGAGAGCCTGAAGCTTTTTAAATAGAGTTTAAATATTATTTTACTGGCCCGTTTGTGTGTATCTATTATTCCCATACAGTTATTACTCCCTTCGCCTCAGGTCATTGTGTAATTGTGTAGTTGATCTTGGTTTTAAATATTAGACTCATTTCTCATGTGTCAATATTTTTCCAATTTACTTTTATTCATGTCTCTCAACTTTACTTAAGTAAAAGAAAATTTGAGAGAATTAATGAAAATGATTATGGTGTTTTAGGAAAAACATGTCATATTAGCTATTTTTACTATTTTTCTTAATTTAATCAAAGGGAGTGTAATACCCTAATTTTCATAATTCATGTAAACATTGTATTTTGGTAAATAAATTAGCAAAATACAAAAGTGAATATGTGTCTCAAAGAAATATAATTTATTGATTATATTTTTGTCCAAATTTCACTTTTGAATTAATTAACCAATGGTTGATTAATGAGACGACATATTAGGAGCTATAAAATGTGACATAAAATCATATGAAATAATAGCTATTTTAAATGCTCATAAGACAAGAAAAGGGATATGAGAAACACTTAGTTTAATTGTTATCTATTAACAATTATCCTTAGCAAAATAAACTTGCACTAATTGAGATTAGTTGCATAATTCTTCAAGATGATTAGAGGCAAATTAAGATCATCAAAAGGAGCTGATTATATTCAAAAATAATTAAGCCAAAAAAAAAAGATGAAATAATACTTGGTTAATAATATAGAAATACACTTGATTTAAATAAGCAACCAATTGCGCATTGGCATTTGGCATTTGGCATTAAGGGACACTTAAGCCATTAATTATGTGATAAAATGACATCACTAATTAGCCCATAAAGTCATTTTCAGTTGAACATGTGTGGAGAATTATGAACCAAGTATTTAAGATTATAAGTTAGAGTTGAAAAGTTAAATTTGGCAACTAGCCAATTAGGTAATTGATCTATTAATTATTTTGTTAATTAAAAACATTCATTAAATGGCTAAGAGAAGGAGCATGTCGACAGCCACATGGAAGGGTGGAGATTTGATGTTGTAAAGTGAATTTAATTTAATGGTGGAAGAAGAAGGAAGAAGGAAGAAGTTTTGGAATACTTGGAATTTACCATTGTGGCCTTGGAGCATTGCCTATAAATAGAGGCATCATCCTTCCTAAATTCTTCACACCAACATCACAAACTGAGCTGATCCTAGAGAGAGGGAGAGCTGATTGAAATTCATGAAAGGAAGAAGGAGTTCAAGAACCTAAGGTGAGTTCTTGAGCTAGTTCTTAGTAAAATTGTGGTTTGATCTAGAAAATTATGGAATAAATTCCTATACTTTTTTTTAGGCCTCCATTGCATTTAAAATGCTGAATGAGGTGAAAACATGTTGGGAAAATAATTTTAGATATTAATGGAATAAGATTGTGAAAATTGTAGAATTTCCAGTTTTAAATCCTGTGCTGGCAGCGAACATTGATGCTATTATTTTGTGTATCAAATAAAGTCATAAAATCATGAAATTTTTCATAAATAAAGTAGATATCTAGGGATTTCAAAGTGTATAAAATATGGAACGTTTTGAGTTCTGGACAAGGAGATATGAATTTTTGAAGATAAGCCTTGTTTACTGGATTTAAATCTGAATAGTGTTTGAAAACTTAAAAATTGGGGATGATTCTTGATGTTCTGGCTTCTGGGAATATTTTTACATGAAAATAGGCATGTCAAGGGTCATGAGGAATTTTGAATCACTCGAAAATTATTTTTTTAGAATTAATTATGATTTTTCAAAGTTGTTAAAAAAACTGTCTAGAAAATCCAGCAATGCGTTTTTAAGAAAATGTAAGGGTAAGAATGAAATAATTAATCCACCAATGGTAGAAGGGTAAATTAAACCTTTAGGATATTATTATAAGAAATATGATATTTATCGCAATATCATATAATAATCTGACGATAATGTATAGGATATCTGGGAAGTCCGGAGTCAGATTCAAAGATGAGGCGTATTACTAACTACGCGGTGAAATGTACGTTCGCATACTAGTAACTTTAATCGTCTATATCTTATATGATTATATATGATTGAATGATTCATGAAGTGATGGACAAGACTAGGTCTTGGGTCATGCACCGTAACTAAGTTATGGGCCTTAGGTCACATGTTTATATACATTCAGCTTTATGCGGATTATAGTCATGGTAATACCGTAGGGTTGTTTTCCTAGTGCTAAGGACACGAGGAGTCATGGCACTGGTGAATGCAAACTTTGTTAATATTACATTTGTTGTGTGCTATGTATTATTGTAACCTTACATCTGCTGTGTGTTATGTATTATTAATGCTGAAATGTAATGAATATCTGTCATATATTGTTATATCTGCTATAGAGGTTAACTGTTACCTGAGATTCAATTCGATTGAATCTCAACCCTGACAAAAGGTTTAGGAAAGGAACCGGGATTTGAGAATGCAACGTGGAAGGAGCCGTAAAGAGGCACCGATGGACAGAGCACGTGAAGAGGCGTTGGTTAGAGAGAATGCCGGAAGAGGTTCGTCAGAGCGTAGTTTTTGGCACGAATTCAATAAAGTTAGTTCATACTATTGGTGCTTAAACTAAGAAAGGTTTGGTCAGTGTGGTTTCAATAATTAGTCACCGTGAAAGACGGGGAGACTCCCATCAGACTAACATCGGCCTGGCCAATAGGTATGATCAACTATATTGGGTTCCAAGCCATAGGGCTGCATTTGAGTCTGTAATTGTATCACAGGAATATTCCTTCGGGAAATATTTAATTTACCAGCTTATGTCTGGGCATTTTATATCAATTACTCATTGTCCAAACATTAGTGTATGCTATCCGTTCCGCTTTAAACACCGTATTCCTAAATACTACGTGTCACCGGGCACAGTAAGTAGTATAGAATTTGGGGTGTTACAGGGAATATTTGATATATGTACATGAACAAATCTTATTTTTGACAAGTAGTATACATATTCACATTATATGAAATCTCAAATTATTTTTCAATGTCGGTGTTAAAATTTTTATATAGACGTCCAAAGCTTGTACAATTTCTACTGGGAGCTTGGTGGTTTTATAATAAGTGTGCCTGCAAGTTGTCTTTAATTTAAGAATAATAATATTCAGGATTAAGCCCCATCATTTTATTTTATGATTTTAGATATTCAACTACAGTGAAGTAGTAGTATTTGAAGACATCAATACTCTACACTTTCCATTTTCTTTCTAAAAGCAACTTTCTACGTGATAAATATTGCCTAATTCTATAATAGGGTATGCAAAATTCAGTTAATAAACTCCCATTAAAATTGATAACCCAACCTCAGTATTATTATTGCCTAGTAAGATAATAATATCTATATTTTACTTAATTAACTCTCATGATCCTTAATTCTAATGCCACTTTAACATTTTTTGGCATGGCGAAATTATAAAATCTTCAAAAGTCTAAATGTACGAGATCTAGTTAAATATTAGATCAAACAATAAAAGTATAGCCTGTGTAATAACATAAATAAATAAATATATAGCTAATTTAATAAGACCATGTCTTTAAATTGCATCAAACAAAGTCTTCCTTCTTATACCTTAAAAGTTTAGCAATTTTTGGTCTGAAACGTACCACTTTGATATTATTTAAAAGTCTCTTTGAACAAATCACACATATTAAGGAGAGGTAGTTAGCTCATTAATTATGGGATAAATTTTTATCTTTGCCCTCATTTATGAATAGACTGGGTATCTTTCAACTCTTTTTCCTCTCTCTATTTTCATTGGTACAATTAATATGAGCAAAATTGTTACAATCTCATTTAATACCTGAAAGAAGACTTATAAATAAGACCAAATTTTTTGATTAAAAGAGACTTATAAATAAAATCAGAATGGTACTGAATTACTCTTCGATTCTTAAGTATAGAACATAGTTTATGAGTGAATTTTGGCCATAAATATAAAACATTTTTTTCAATTTATTTTTTATATTTATCATTTTTCTTTAAATTAATTTGTCTAGCTTATAAATTGATATATAATATAATTTTAAATAATAAAAATATTTTAAAGAGATCATGTGAGATATATTATAATTAAGTAATTTATTTACCTTTTTCAATCTTACTAAATTAGGTAAATTGGTTTTACATTAAATATTAAAAGAGCATGATATAATTTATACTCGTACTTTTTTTTGGGTCGGAATTTAAACTCGTACTTCAATACAAAAAAATGTAATTGTATACTGAAGAAAAAAGTCCCCAAAAAAGGAAGGAAAGAAAATTAGAAAATTACAAACTGCAGTACCTTTTTGTTTGACGGAAAAGACTGCAAATTGGCACGTGAAACACAACAAAAGAGCCAACCAAGAGAACACCAAATTGGCCTTTTAGAGTTTAGTGACGACATGCCTACCCATTTTTAGTTGGGAAACTTTTTTCCTGTCTGAGATCAAGAAAATGTTAAAAAAATCCTAAAAGAAATTCAAATGTCAGAAAGTTTCTAAAGAATTGTTAATCTTATAGATGAGGTTGTTAATCTCATGAGATGAGAATTGTTAATCTCGCAAAAAAGGAGTTGTTAACGGGATTTTTCTAACATCCCAATTTTTTGAGGCTTTTTTTGACATTTTCTTAATCCTTTGGGATTTGAAAGATTTTTTTTTTTTTTTTTTTTTTTTTTTTTTTTTTTTTTTTTTTTTTTTTTTTTAGTGTCGTTTTAGATTAACAATTGAAGCTTTTTTTCAACGTAATCTTCAATATATTAAAGGAGTTTTATGCCAATTTATGTGAACATATTTTTTCAATCGTATACCCGGAAAATTATTTATCTTAAATATTATATTTAAATAAATAAAATGCCTTAAATATTCTATTTGCTTGAATATTACCTATTTGAAATAGGTGAATATGTGGTCCCAACTTTTCTTATTATATTTATTTATTTTTTTAGGTAATTCTTTCCTAGAATTAGAATAACCAAAGGCTAAAATTCTTAAACTCTATTAGGGATCATAAAATACCCTAAGATTTACATAATTAAGAATAAGTCTTATTTATGTTATAAAAGTGATTAAATGTCATCTAAATACCTAAATCAATTAGAGAAAATTATCAACAATTGTTGGTCAATTAAAATTGCAATAATTGGAATATTTTTGTAATTTTCGAAATTAATTAATGATTAATTTAAAAGGGTAATAATTAAGAATATATCAACTTGATTAATATCCAAAGGATATTTAAAGGCCAAGATTAGTATACAAGGAGTTTTTAATCATCAAGATTAATTTAAAAACTTATCAAATTATGGAAATTAAGCCTAAAAACCCCTAAAACACTATATTAGCAATATTTAAACAAAGATTAATTAATTCCCCCCTTAATTAATTAAAGTGGCAAAAATTACTAATTAAAAGGGTTAAGAAATTATATTAATCCTTAATCCTAAATCACTAACAAATATCACTAATAGTGTTTAGATTTGTCCAACCCAAAATCAAAAGCTTGGATTAAATTTAATAAGGCTAATCTAAAGGTTCTAGAATTAATTTCATAAAGCCTAATCCTTGTGAAATTTAAAATCAATCAATAAGAGAATTTTATCATGGCTTTTGTGAGACAAATAAAACACAAATCCAAGAGTGAATTGAAGAAGGTGAAGTCGGTTTTGAGAAGAGAAAAGAAGAGTGAAATTGTTAATTATAATTACCCAATTAAACATCACAATCAAGTAATTAATGGCAAAGACTTTTAAGGCAAATTAAGATGAAATGGAATGCAAATTAAAATTAAATTAGGGGGGTGGTTTGTGAGGAAAATGAAGCAAATAAAATCAAAGATATTAACTATGTATGTCCTAATCAAACATAAATTCAAGAGGACTTTGAAGGCAAAAGGGAAGAGGATAAAGAAGACTAATGGGGCATAGTTGATGATGACAAATTGAAAGGAATAAAGGGGAAGGGTGGGACGGTCTCTTAGGCTAAAGAAGAAGCAAGAGTGAAAAGCTAAAGTGTCATAATTAAAGCTTTAATTAAAGAAGACTTTAGGGGTTAAAAGTGATGTAGGCTTATGTAATAAAGGGATTAATGGTTAATTAATTAAATGGTAAGATAAAAATCATTAGGATAAATTCTACACACAAGTAAATGAGAACCGATAAAAATAAATCATATCTTGAAAACCATTGATCCTAGAACAAATATAAGTAGATATTATGAACAAGATAATTTAAGCTTGAACATAGTCGTTTTAAAAGTGATTTTCATAAACTTTTGAGATTCATACTATTGTGATTTAAAAGACCATAAATCAAGTCATAAAATTGTGATTCCAAAAGTAGAAATTGATCTTGAAGAAAAGCACCAACTTACATCTAACTAAATTAGCATTTGGGAAGAAAAGATGAAGAGGAAAGAAGGGGAAGTAGGTGGCGGTTTAAGAGGGTTAAAGGGGTGAGATTAAAACTTGTTTGAGAAGTTTAAGATTAAGGGTTAAGATTGAATTAAAGTTGCTAGGTAGTTAACCAAGGAATTGCTATAAATAGAGACTTAGTGCATTCATTATTCCTCACCAATTCACAAGTAAGAGCAAGCTGGTATTAACCGAATAGCAAGAGAGAAAGTGAGGGTGAGAAGCTTTGGGAAGGCAAGAGCGAGTTAGGTAAGTTCTTATGCCCTAGCTTTGTGATTTATAGCTTAGATGTTGTTTTGATTCATAATCTTCCAATTATAGTGTTATTTTCATGTTTTTATGGTTACCATTGTATTTATTTCGAAAAAAATGATGAAGAGGAAGTTATAGCAAAATTTTTGGAAGATTATGGTCAAAGTAATGCGAAGCTTCTGGCGAAAATTTGTCGGTTAGCGACTTCTGAAAGCTATTTCAAAAACGCTGGTATCTTATGTTGAAGATGCTATGCCAAAATTCTGAGAAAATTCATGTTGAAATTAGACATATAGAGCTTTCCAAATATACCTATAGCATGTCATTTTGAGTTTTTGTTTTCTAGGAGATAAAAATTCTACAAAATGGGCTACGAAATTCTGAAAAATTCTGGGCAGAGGTTGGAATTACGAAAACTGGGAATTGTTTATGAAATCTAGGTATGAACCAATATTTGTTCTTAAAAGTAGACATCCTAAGAATTCCGAGGAATTTTACGGATCCTCATTCCGAGTTCTGTAGAATTAATTATGATTTTTCAAAGTTAGGTGAAAAATCAGCTCATTTATTGAATAATAGCGTTTTTAAGCAATTAAAAGGGGATTAAGTTGAAAATAATTAATCCAGGGGTAAAATGGTCTTATATAGACAAAATATCTCTTGAAATAATATTTGTGAATTAATAGAGGCGATATTACCCTTATAGGATATCTCGTGATCGCCTACTTTGTCAAAACGTCTTCTGGAAAACATCAACGAAGGTACGTTCGCGACGTACTGTAACACTGACTATGATGCTTATAGTATGTTTATATATGATAGTCGTATCCATAGACTAAGACTCTGTCTTAGATCTTTTATTATACATTCAGATATACACGGGTTATGGTTTTAATAATACCGTTAAGTTTTCCTAGCGCTGAGGACATGACTGTACATCGTGGCACTGGTAGATCGTGCAGACTGGGATAACAAACATACTGCTAGGGGCTGTGTATTGTTATTGCCTTACATATATAATTATGTATTTCCTATATCTGTTATGGGCTTTTGTAGTGATTATTGCTGAAATGTCATGAACACCTGTCATACATATATTGTTACATAAGTATGAGGTTAACTGTTACTTGGAGTCCGATGGGCATTGGACCTCAGTCTTAACTAATAGTCAGGGAAGGATCATGGATCAGAGAAGGCACCAGTGGATGGAGCCGTAAAAGGACGCCGATGGACGGAGCCGTGAGGAGGCACCGATCAAAGTAAATACAGAAAGAAGGTTAATAGAACCCACCTTATGGCATGAAACTAATAAGGTTACTTCATATCATTTGGTGCTTAAACTAGAAAGGGTCGTCTATGTGGTTCAGTCAATCAGTCGCCGTTAGCATCAGGGAGACTTCCACTAGACCTTATCCAAATTTGGCCAAATGGGATGATTTAACGAGTTAGGTTCTATGCCCCAAGTCTACCTAAGGCTTGGTTGAAGAGGGTATAGTTACATGGAAGAGTTGTAATTATAAAGTTTTGTATTATTGTATCACATGAATATTCCTTCGAAAATTTGTAATATATCGATACGTCGGGTATCGCATATGCCTGAGTATTTTATATCAGTTACTCGTTGTTCAAATTTTTTAGTACATGCTCTTCGTTTCCGCATTACGCTAAGCTGTAGCACCTCAAACTCTGACGATTTTTATAAAACCACGTGTCACCTGCATGATTTATGATACAGAATTTGGGGTGTTACAAATCCCAACTCAAACATTCCCCTAATATTGCCTCCCATATTCCAATATACTCTATATATAATCGTCAATGTACATTTTCAGATTAGCAATATTAATATACATATTCAAAAGTTCAACCAACAACATTTGATGAAATGTAACTGTCTTTGAGAATCAACATCATTTTAAATTATTTATTAATATTTTTGTGGCTTCCAAAACTTATTTATACCATATACTCCTTAAGAAACCACCAATAGAAACTCTCAAAAAGTGGAACCTTTATAAAATGTTGACTATTTGTTTACTATTAAATGAACAAGTTGGGTGGATTTTCTCTGGAAGGCTAATAATTCAAAGTAATTCAACAAAACAGAGATCCCATCCCACAGAAATATGAGTCAAACTAATTCAAAGTAAGACATTCACTACTCCAACTTTTTAATTAATAATTCCATACGATCTGAATGAACACGTGGAGTTCTTAATCTTTTGAGTTACATTAATATAATAAGATTTCCACAAATTCTATTTATACGATATTTTTAACATGTTTCATCGAGATCATCAATCTTAATTGAATTTGTAACATCCCATTTTCAAAAGCAGTATAATTTTTATTTTTCATCAGAGTAGAGCATCGGAGCGATTGAGTAACTGATACATTTATTCAAATTGCCGTAAGTCCGCTGATTCTGAAGCGGTATAATGACCGAGAGTTTTCATAGTAAATAACAAACGAAGTGTCTCCCCGGCAACACCCATGCTTTGTGGCAACAAAAGAAATCCTCCGGCTGGGACTCTAAGCGTCTTTGCTTGCCTTATCTTCGGCGCTCGGTCCTCCCGACCACGAAGCTATTTTAAATCCGAGGTCCAAATGCACATCGGACCTCAGGTAACGGTTAACCTCATATTTATATAGACAGCATATGGAAGACAATCACAGCATTAATCCACACATAAGTACATAGCAGATGCAAGATTAATATAACAACAGTACACATCTCATGTAAAGTTATATATGTTAACAGTACACATCGCATGTAAAGTTATCTATGTTAACGGTACACATCGCATGTAAAGTTATCTATACAATTCACTCGTATAGTCGTCTATCACATATAGGTATACAGTAAATATCAGAGTTAGTGTTACGGTACGCGAACGTACCTTCGTTGACGGAAAACGGTACTTTTACGTAAAACGGTAAATTTCCGACAATGGAAAAAACGGTGTGACGGCGGCACAACAAATGGCTTGACAATGCGGTACGATTATCTCAGATATCCTATAAGGATAATATTTAACAACTTTTAGCAGCATAACGGGCATTTTAGGTACAAATTACCATTTTGCCCCCGAACCCCTAATCGGCGGAATTTCGCGAGAGCTTATTTTTTCGCTCTATCTCTCTAGAATTTTGACAGATCTTTTTCCTCATCATATTTTCGAAATATATATCATATTTACCCCTAAATATGATATCTAGACTATCTTGAAAAATTAAAGATAAATCTAGCATTCCTACTATATCTACCGAAAGAACTACCGAACCTAAAGACCAGGGGGACCGAAGAACTTACCCGGACTTTGCTCGACTTTCTCCGAGCTTCTCTCTTTACTTCTCTCTAAGAGGCAGATTTTTGGTGTGAGAAATGAAGAAGAGGAGCTTGGTATTTATAGAAGAGACGGATGGCGAATCGGTAAATAATTCGAACTTCGTCTTGACGAATATGGACCGTAGGATCGCATTTTTGAGGACAAAACACTCTTGGCCATCCATGGTCAAGATCGAAATCTAAGAGCCCTAAAGTCAATGGATGAGTTGTCATCCATGATGACTCTTGCTTTATGGCCTCCGCCCGATAAAGCTACCGACGGTGTCCGTTTCGCGATTTCGCGAAACTCAAAAATCCGGCGTGTAACTTTGAAGATCTTTTCATCCTCTTTCATATTATATATTTTGATCCTCTTTTTGATCATATCCAGGTATTCTCCGGTGCGTCGGAAGATATTCGGACAAACGCGTCCGGTTACGGAAATCGCTTCCGATAGAACCAACTTCTGGACAACAATTCACTGAATCGTAAAACGTCCAGTTGTTGCCTAACTTAATCCCGTGTTTTAAAAAGACAAAATTGTTTCTATAGGTTCTCACTTTGCCTATCTGACTCCACTCCACTCTATCGATCAACTTTTCGTCTTATTTGAAATTAGGGTTTTCGGTTGCGGAATCGACGTCTGGTAAATTCTTTCTTCGTGTAGAATTTCACTTGTACTTAATTTGATCAGTCGAAAAGACTTTTACCTCTCGGTTTTACCCGTAGAATTTATTTCTAACCTTTCCCCAGAGTCCGCCTATAAAGCCGACTCACCGCATTATATTATTATTTTATTCAAAATGCCTTCACATTTATTTTTTCTTTTTTATTTTTTATTTATTTTTCTAAGCATAAAATATTTTATTAATATTTTATTTTTTTATTTATTTAATAATTTTGAATTTCTCCAATTAAAAATAATTATTTAAATTATTTTTAATTCATTTACTTTATACCCTAATTATCCCATTAATTACCAGATTAGCCACTTACTAATTTTTGATAATTTTCTTAATTAGGATAAATCATTATCTCACAACTATTTTACTTACATCGGTATTTTATATCCCATGTAAAATATTAAAAATCATGGGGTCACTTATGATCCCAAAATAATACTTAATTTTTGCCTCATTATTTTTCAAGGGAAATTATCCCAAAAATTCCTAAAATTAGAGACAACATACTTTCTAATTTTTTATAAATATTTTACTACCTCTTGGGATTTATCATAATATTTTTAGGCCATTTAATGCTCTAAAAATACATTTTAGCTCTTTATCTCTCCTAATTTCCATAGTAATTACCTTAGAAAATAAGATAATTATTACTTATTATTTGAAACCACATGTTCACCTATTTTAAATAGGTATTATTTATCGAAATATAATATTCCAGATAAATAATTATCCGGGTATTACAGAATTTCATCATTTATGTCTTAAAGTTTAATAATTTTTCAACTTTATCTCCATTTAATATGAAAGAGTGCATGGGGATTAAGGAATACCATAACAATGAATTAAAGGAGGAGAGGAGTATAATGTTGCATTGATAAAATATTTGTAAATTATTCATTTTTCTCCTTTGATTATAGTATTACAATTAAAAGTATCCCTCTCACTTCTCCTTTGTTATATCGTTATTTATAAAATAAAAATAAAAATCCTTTGAAATAATTAACAATAAAAAATTAATAAAATTACTTGTGATTTTGGCATGTAATAATAATCCTTTGAATTGAGCCTCCTGATATACCTAATATGTTGTATTTGCACTATATATGGGTACCTCCCAAGCTCTCTTACCAATTCTATAAAAAGAAAAAAAGAATTAAAATTAAAACTCCTTCACAATGCACATGGGATTAAATATTATAATTATAAATTATTAAAAAAAAAACTTGCTAAAGAAAAACGTGTTTATCAATAAAAATTACTATATATCTAACGCCGATAATGCATGGCTTCTATTTTTAATCGCTTGAAATTTGAAACATAATTAGTTCTTTGTAAATAATAATTTAAATGTTTTTAACACAGTACCGAGTAAATTGGAATAATTCGAAATTATAACAAAATCGTTAAGTACTAAAAAAAGTGTGAAAGAGACATTTTGGTCTTCAAGCCAAAACCTAAAAAACCCAGATTCACACCACATTCATTCTCTGTTCTTTGCAAGTTCTAATAGTCTTTTCTGAGTTTTGGAAGTTAAAATGGTATTTAAATATCTTTTTCCCATATATGTCCATATCAACAAAGGCGGGAGAGAGATCATAAATTAATATATCATGTTAGAGTTAAGTATATATGATTAATATAAAGTATCCATAATATTGAAAATCTTTTGAATTTCGTAACAAATTTAATGTTGTAATTGGTTTTATCACCACATGTAAATTAGTATAACACTAAAACAAAGTCAGTTATAGCCTCCTAATAGAATATGTCTAGCCTATATCTTCATTCCATGTGTTTCGTTGTATAACACACACCCAAAAGTCAATGCAAGTTGATGGCTAACTTATTCTTTATTGTCTCTTAAAATTGGTTATATGAGGTTTTGACCATTGATTATTTATGTGATGCTCATATACATGCATGTCATGCCGGCCAAAGTTAGAAATGTAATACCCTAAAAATCTCACTTATTATAAATATCATATTTTAAATAAATAATACCTATTAAATATAGGTGAATATGTGGTCTCAAACCTTAAAAGCTTATTGAATATTATGTTAGGTAATTTCTTCTTGAAATTAAGTAAGCTAAAGACCAAATATTTTAATTTCTTATAGGGATCATAAAACATTATAAAATTATCATAATTAAGCATAGTTTTCATTATGTCATAAAAGGTAATTAAATATCATCAAAATACCTAAATCAATTAGAGAAAATTATCAACAATTGTTGGGCAATAAAAAATTGCAATAATTGGAATATTTATATTAATTTTCGAAATTAAATAATAATTAATTTAAAAAGGCATAATTAAGAGTATATCAATTTAATTAATATCCAAATGATTTCTAAGGGCCAAGATTAACACATAATGAGTTTTTAATCATGGAGATTAATATATTAACCTATCAAATTTTGACAATTAGGCCTAATAACCCCTAAAACACTATCTTAGAAATATTAACCAAGATTAATTTAATTCTCCCTAATTCATTTGTAGGTGGCGAAATTTTGCTTAATTAAAAGGGAAATATGACATCAAAAATATTCTTATGAGCACATAAAATCATTAACAAATATCATCAATAGTGTTTAGATTTTTCCAACCCAAATCAAAGGCTTGAATTAAAACTAATAAAGCTAAATCCTAAGGCTCTAATTAAGTATCATAAAGCTAAATCCTTGTGAGATTGAAATTAACCAATGAGAGTATTTCTTCTAGATGGATTAAGATGGAATGTAACACAAATGCAATGCAAATTAAAGGGGGAGGGGGACGGATCATTGAGCTTGAAGAAGAAGCAAAGATTAAAAATCTAGATATTAACTTTAACCAACACATGGTGGAGTAAAAGTCAAAGTGGAAGAGGATAGAATTTGAAAAAAAAAATCAGAATTAAGATAGTGAAGTAATTAATTTAATTAAACAATAATAATTACACCACATACATGTCATAATCAAGCATTAATTCATGAAGACTTTAGAGGCAATTGGAAGAGGATAAGAGTACTATGTAGTTAAAGCTCTTAATTACATGGAAGAGGATTAATTCAAGACACAAGTGAATGAGAATCTATACAAAATAAATTGTAGTTTGAGATATGTTAATCATAGATCAAATATAAGGAGTTATTATGAACAAGCATATTTTAAGCTTGAGTTTGGTTATCTTCAAAATCATTTTCTCAACTTTTGTGATTAATATTTAAGTAATTAAGGTGGTTAAAAAGACCTCTAATTAAGTCATAAATTTGAGATTAGAGAAGTGGAAAAGAGACTTGAATAAAACTACCAACTTGCAACTAACTATATGAGCATTTGGTGTAACTAAAAATTGAAACAAACAAACTAGAAGAGGAAGGTGTAGAAGTCGGTAATGAAGCTTAGATAAGGAGTGATTAATTAGTCATCAATCAAGCATTAATCATAAAGTAAAAATAACATTAATGAGGGGACAAATTGGCATTGTACAAATTGACTTTGGGGTAAAAATTTGAAGAGGATAGGGATGAGGGATGAGGGATGAGGGCCACGGATTGGAGTGTGAGTGAAGAGAGAAAAAGATGAGACAAGGGTAAAATGGGAAGGAAATAAGCAAGGGCATGTGAGGTCTTTTTGCACCTTGGACTTTTACTATAAATAGGGCCTTTGGCTCTCCATATTTTCTCACACCAAGATAGCAAGTAGCATCTGATTCTAAGAGTGAAAGAGTGAGTGAGAGTCTGGGAGAAAGGAGGAGCAAAGTTCTGGGTAAGTTCTCTAGCTCTAGCTTTCAAGTTCTTAGCTATTTTGTTATTTTGATCTTTAATCTTCCAAGTATAATTTTGTTTTCATGTTTTTATGGTTAAAATTGTCTTTATTTCGAAAAATTGATGAAGTAGAAGTTATAGCAAAAAATTTGGAAGATTATGATCAAAGTAGCGAAGCTCTGGCGAAAATTTATAGGTTAGTGATTTCTGAAAGCAGTTGTAAAAACGCTGGTATCTTATGTTGAAGATGATGTTCTAAAATTCTGAGAAAATTCATGGTTGAAGTAGACATATAGGACTTTTCAAATATACTAGAACATGTTATTTTAAGCTCTGTGCTATGAGATAACAATTCTGCAAAATGGGCTACGAAATTCTGGAAAATTCTGGGCAGAGTTTTGAAAAATGAAAACTGGGAATTGTTCTTAAGTTCTGGGAAAAATTTAGTATTTTTTCTCAAAACTAGACATCATAAGGAGTCCGGGAATTTTACGGATCCTCGTTTCGATTTTTCTAGAATTAGTTATGAGTTTTCAAAGTTAGGCGAAAAATCAGCCCATATGCTGTCAAACAGCGTTTTTTACGAAATTTATGGGAAATAATTGGAAAATAAATGCACCAGGGGTAAAATGGTCATTTGAGACTAAGATATTTATTAGAATATTAATTATGAATTAATAAATGCGATATTACCCTTATAGGATATCCGTGATCACAATTTGACCATCCAAACGTCAGTGAACAACAACGAAGGTACGTTAAGCGGCGTTTAACACTAATTCTAATGCTTATAGTATGTTTATATATGATAGTTGTATTCATAAACTAAGATGTTGTCTTAGTTCATTTCTTACACATTCAGCTTTTTACACGGGTTATAGTTTTAATAATACCGTTAGAGTTTTCCTAGCGCTGAAGACACGTTTGATCGTGGCACTGGTGAATAGTGTAATACCCGGATAATTATTTATCTAAAATATTATATTTCGATAAATAATACCTATTAGAAATAGGTGAATATGTGGTCTCAAAACTAGTGTAATAAATACCTTATTTTCTAAGGTAATTTCTATTGAAATTAGGGTGAATAAAGAGCTAAAAATCCCTAAATACAATTGTGGGTCATAAAATACCCTGAAAATATTATGATAAATCCTAAGAGGCAATGAAATATTTATTAAAAATTGGAGAATATGTTGTCTCTAATTTAGGTAATTTTTGGGATTAATTTCCTTGGAAAATATTGAGGCAAGATTTAATATTATTTTAGGGATAATAATTGACCCCATGATTTTTAATATTTTACATGGAGCATAAAATACCAATGTCAGTAAAATACTTGTGAGATAATAATTAATCTCAATTAAGAAAATTATCAACAATTAGTAAGTGATTAATTAAGTAATTAATGGCTAATTGTTTAAGCTTGAATAAAAGAAAATTCAAGGTAAAGTATGTAAAAATCCTTTAATTAAATGTTTATGGCTAAGATTAGCATAAAGTATACTTGCTAATTAAATAGAAAAGATTAAGAAAAGTGTATGTGAGGGAGACATGTTGTGTGTGTGTAGTGAGTGATGTGTGTCTAGTGGAGGAGTGATGAATTTATTTAAATGCAATTATGGTAAAGTTAATCAATGGAGTAGTTAAATCCAATAGGCCTTGTTGGCACAATGAGGATCAAGGGTTGGAGTGATTAGAGTTAATTGGCCTTGTTGGCACATTGTGGATCAAGGGTTCCATATGTGATAATTGCCTAATTAAACATTAATTCTCATCATAGATTCATAAAGTGAATTTAATGGTTCTAATTTAATCTTGAAATTGAACTTAATGATAATTAAGCAACCAATGGGAAATGCATGATGGTGGTGAGGCCACCAAGGCTTTCTTGGAGAATGGATGAAGGTGGAGAAGCCACCAATGCCTTCTTCAAGCCAAGAATTGTTTAACATAAACAAAAACACACACGTGTGATAATAATATTCAATTTTGGAAGAGGATAAGGTACCTTTGGATAGGATATCCTCTTGGAATTGGAAGAAAGTGATGGAGGGAGAGAGGGCCACGTTTTTGGCCTTGGCTTGAAGAAGAATTCAGATTTATTTAGTGTAAACCCATGGTTCTCACGCAAGTATATTAGGTTAGGAATAATTACCAAGAGTCTTGCCATGACCTTTTAGTATAAATAGACCCCTTAGCTCTTCATTATTCTTCACACCAAAACCAACTCCAAGTAGTGGTTTTTAAAGAGAGAAGAGAGCTAGTGAGAAGCAAGAAGGAAGTAGTAGAAATCTTGAGGGTAAGTTTCTGGTTCTTAAGTTTTAGCTTTTAAATTCATAGAAATTTATGCTTTGATCTTAAATTCCTAGAAGCAATTTTATTTTCATATTTTTATGATTAAAATTAGCTTTATTTCGAAAAAATGGTGAGGGTAGTCATAGAGCAAAATTTCTGGAAGAGAAACCACAAAGAACGAAGTTAAACGAAATTTTATCGGTTAGGCGATTTCTGAATTTAGCTTCGCAAAAACCTTAAATCTATGGGAAGATGAAGTCTTTTTAATCTGAAATTTTTCATGGTTAGAGTAGACATATAGACCTTTCCAAATATGCTTATAGCATGTCAAAATGAGTTTTGTGCAAGTGGATATGAATTTTTGAAATCTGGCCATTTTTCTGGACGAAAATTCTGGACAGATCTTTGGAAATTAAAAAATGGGAATTTTATAATGAATCTGGGTTGAGACCAGTATTTTTAATCAAAATTAGACATCTTAAAGATTCCAAATAATTTTATGGATCTTCATTTCGATTTTTGTAGATTTAATTATGATTTTTCAAAGTTGATCAAAATTCTGCCCAAGAAAATCAGCATATGCGTTTTTTATAAAATGTAAGGGCAAAATAGGAATATCAAATCTACTAAGGGTAAAAAGGTCAATAGTGACCAAAATATCTCTTAAGATATTACTCATGAGGAAATAACGCGGAAATACTAATATAGGATATTCGAGAAATACCGGGCCGGAGACGTCGACAAAAAACGGACATACCATGAAACCGAACGTACGAAGGTACGTTCGCGTCTTTGTAACACTAACTCGATGGTTATTGTATGCATATATGTATTTTCCTCCGTCATGCTGTATTTTCTATGTTGTGCCTTAACCTTACATCTGACTGTATTGTTATTGCCGTCCATATCCGATTATGTCCAATGTCCGTTGTGCCTTAACCTTACATCCAACTGTATTGTTATTGCCATATATATCTGATTATGTATACCTTGCTTTGAACGTAGTAAGTGTCGTCAAAATTCCATGAATATCTCGTAGTACTTATATGATGTATGTAAACATGAGGTTAACCGTTACACGGGGTCCGGTGCATTGGACCTCGGCTCTTAACATAGCGTCGGTTCGGGAGGACCGAGGACCGAGGAGAAAGGCAAAGCGGTGCCGCATAAAGACCCGTGAAGACTTCTTATGTTTTTTGTAGTTACACGACGTTAGACGTCCGAAAACAATGTCCTGTTATTGTAATCAGCCAGACTTACGGCATTTGAAATATATGTATCATTTACTCAATCGCTCCGATGCTCTACTCTGATGAAAAAAAAATATACTGCTTTTGAAAATGGGATGTTACAAATAGTGCAGACCGGGATAACATGCATACTGCAGGGGCTGTGTATTGTTATTGCCTTACATATCTGATTATGTATTTCCTACATCTGTTATGGGCTTTTGTAGTGATTATTGCTGAAATGTCATACATATCTGTCATATATATATTATTTACATAAGCATGAGGTTAACTGTTACCTGAGGTCCGATGGGCATTGGACCTCAGTATGAACTAATAGTCAGGAAAGGATCATGGATCAGAGAAGGCACCAGTAGATGGAGCCAAGAGAAGGCACAAGTAGACAGGAAGATAGGGTCAGCCAACGGACATCAAAGGACAAAGCCGGAAAGAAAGGCCGGTCAAAGCAAATGCAGGAAGAAGGTTAACAGAGGCTACCTTCTGGCATGAAACTAATAAGGTTACTTCAAACCAATTGGTGCTTAAACTAGAAATGGTCGGTCTATGTGGTTTAGTCAATCAGTCGCCGTGAATTCGGGGAGACTCCCACTAGACTTTACCCAGCCTGGCCAAATGGATTTGATTTACATATGTTAGGTTCTATGCCCCAAGTCAGGAAATGGCTTGGTCTGAAAATGTATAGTTACAATGTAAATTTTGTAATTATATAAGTCTTGTATCACATGAATATTCCTTCGGGAAATTTTTAAATATACCAGTATACGTCGGGCATCAGCATATGCCTGAGTATTTTATATCAGTTACTCGTTGTTCAAATTTTTAGTACATGCTCTCTGTTTCCGCAACACGCTGAGTTGTAGCACCTCAAAGTCTAACAATTTTTATAAAACCACATGCACCGGCACGATTTATGATACGGAACTTGGGGTGTTACAAGAAAAATAGGAAAAAAGGAAACAAAAAGTCTGGTTTTTAATTAGGTTTCACGAAATTTAAAGCTAGCAAGGTCAAAGCTTAAAGCTCTTATAATTACGGACTTTTAATTAATTGTGGAATTAAACGTAAACGGTCAAATGATCAAATATGTTACATGGTCCATATACGATCGATACATATAATATGTGTAGATGAGCTGTGTTTTAGGGGATAGATAATAACATTGTTGATCCTAAATTTAATAGTAGTTAATATTGATTCATTTCAGGTCAAAAAAACATTAATTCATAATGGGAATAACAAATTTTTTAATGAGATTAACAAGTTCAGTAATGAGTTTGATAAATTCATTCGTCACATGGAACTTATGTCACTCTAGAAAAACTAAAATCTGAGCACCATTAAGAAAAGTAATAATGGGAGTAACAAGTTCTTTAATGCGATTAACAAGTTCAGAATGATATAAGTTTCTCTTGACGAATAAACTTGTTAATTCCATTAAAGAACTTGTTATTCTCATTACTAATTTTATTAACGGTGCTTAGATTTTGGTTTTTCCAGAGTGACATAAGTTCCACCCGACGAATTAATTTATTAAATCCATTATTGAACTTGTTAATCTCATTCATGAGCTTGTTATTCTCATTACTAATTTTGTTAATGGTGCTTAGATTTTGATTTTTCTAGAGTGACATAAGTTCCACTTAACGAATGAACTTGTTAAACTTATTACTGAACTTGTTAATCTCATTAAAGAACTTGTTATTCCCATTATGACTTTTGTTAAATCTCACATTTACTGTTCACATTTTTCTTCCTCAAAATCCAGATACTATTCATTTCAAATTTCATGTGGTATTTTGTTTTTCTTTTCTTAATTTTTGTGTGTGTGGATAGTAAATCAAATCAATTCGATTTAAACCTTAACCCAACCCAACCTAGCCCGATTTAGGGATGACAACACAAGTGTGAGCGATAGAGGAAGAAGAAGTTGGAGCCCATTTGCCTTTTCCTCTTCATCTTCCTCTTTCTGGTTATTTTGATCTTCCTTTACATTCGCCGGAATCGAACCTTCGACAAGCCCTGTACCATAGTTAGCCAAAGTCCCGGCGTGATTCCATTGGTCTCCAAGGAGATCATGGAGGTCGAAGCCTTGGATCTTCTTGTGGTTCTTCATTATGTGAAGGGCAGTTTGAAATTTTCTCCAAAATTTCTATATCCCTGATTATCCCTTATCCTTTCTATGTCCTTTCACAAATTCAATGGGCTTCTCTAAGTTTAGAAAATTCAGATAATATTTAAGTGTCATTTTCCCATTGTTTTATTTTATGATTTTAGATCTTCAATTACAATGAAGTAGAGTAGTATTTGAAGAAATCAATACTCTGCACTTTCTGTTTTCTTTCTAAAATCATTTTTCTACGTGATAAATATTGCCTAATTCTATAATAACGTATGCTAAATTCAGTTAATAAACTCCCATTAAAATTAATAACTCAACCTCATTATTATTGCCTAGTACGATAATAATATCTATATTTTACTTAATTAACTCTCATGATCCTTAATTCTAATGCCACTTTCAGATCTTTTGGCATGGCGAAATTATAAAATTGTCAAATGTCCAAATATACGAGATCTTGTTAAATATTAGATCAAACAATAAAAATATAGCCTTTGTAATAACATAAATAAATAGGTGTATAGCTAATTTAATTAGGCCATGTCTTTAAATTGCATCAAACTAAGTCTTCCTTCTTGTACCCTAAAGTTTAGCAACTTTTGGTCTGAAACGCACTGAATTACTCTTCGTTTGGGTGAATTTTTGTCACAAATATAAAATGTTTTTTCAATTTATTTTATTTTTAACATTTTTAAAAAATTAATTTGTCTAACTTATAAATTAATGTATAATCTAATGTTAAACAAAAATATTTTAAAGAGATCATGTGGCGACATATGCTATAATTAAATAATTTATTTAGTTTTTTAATCAAACTTTATTTTACATTAAATATTAAAGGAGTATGATCTAATTTGTATTCGTCCTTTTTTTTGGGTCAGATTTTAAACTCGTACTTTAATACAACTAAATGTAATTGTATCCTGAAGGAAAAAGTCCCATAAAAGGACAAAAAGAAAATTACAAATTACGTTTTTGTTTGACAGAAAAGACGGCAAATAGGCACGTGAAACACAACACAAGAGCCAATCAAGAGAACACCAAATTGGCCTTCTAGTGGTTAGTGACGACTCTCATATGCCCGAGGCTGTGACGCCACCCATTTTTAGTTGTTACTTTTAATTTGTTTGAGTTAATCATATAGAGTGGGAATACGGTGGCCGGACCGACAGGCTGAAACTACATAAACAATTTAGCCTACTGCAGGCTGGGAAAGAAAACATCTATTAAATCATAGAAGCTGTTTTTTTTTAACGTAATTTATGATATATAAGATGAGTTTTTTCTCAACTTATGCAAACATATTTTTTGAACGCCAACTCAAACAAATCCTTAATATTACCTCCCATATTCCAATATACATTTTCAGATTAGCAAAAATATATATATATATATATATATAAAAATATATATATATATTTATATATATAAGTATATATATTTAGAAGTTCAACCGACAACATTTGATGAAATATAACGGTTTTAATGAATCTGCATGATTTTAAATTATTTATTGATATTTTTACTACTTCCAAAACTTATTTATATCATATGCTTATCAAGAAACCACCAATAGAAACTCTCAAAAAGTGGACTTTTTATTAAATGTTGACTATTTGTTTATTATTAAATGAACAAGTTGGGTGGATTTTTCTGGACGGCTAATAATTCAAAGTTATTCCACAAAACTGAGATCCCATCCCACAGAAATATTAGTCAAACTAATTCAAAGTAATAGATTCACAACTCCAACTTTTTAATTAATAATTCCATACGATCTGAATGAACACGTGGAGTTCTTAATCTTTTGAGTTACATTAATCTAATAAGATTTCCACAAATTCTATTTATATGATATTTTTAACATGTTTCACCGAAATCAATCTTAATTGAATTTCATTGTTTATGCCGTAAAATTTAATAACTCTCCAACTTTATCCTTATTTAACATGAAAAAAATGCCCCGGGGGAATTTAAGAAATACAATAACAATAAATTAAAGGAGCAGAGGAGAATAATTTTGCATCCAATTTGATAAAGTATTTGTAAATTATTCAATTTTCTCCTTTGATTATAGTATTACAATTAAAACTATCCCTCTCAATTCTCCTTTGTTGTACCATTATATATAAAATAAAAATAAAAATCCTTTGAAATAATTAACAAAAAAAAATTAATAAAATTACTTGTGATTTTGGCATGTGTAGTAATAATAACTTTGAATTGAGCCTCCTGATATACCTAATTTGTTGTATTTGAACTATATATGGGTACCTCCTAGCTCTCTTACCAATTCTGTTAAAAAAAAAAAAATCAAACTCCTTCATAATGCACATGGATAGGATTAAATATTATAATTATAAATTATTAAAAAAATAAACTTACTTAAGAAAACGTGCTTATCATTAAAAATTACTATATATCTAACGCCAATAATGCATGGCTTCTATTTTTAATCGCTTGAAATTTGAAAACACAATTAGTTCTTTGTGAATAATAATTAAAATGTTTTATGACACTACTTGTTGATCCTTAATAATACATATAAGGTCTTTAAACAAATGTTATGAATTATCTATGACTTAATTTTAGAAAATGTCATTGTTTATTCTTTCACACCATGATGGTAAGCTTCTAATTAAGTTCTAACCTTATTTACGATTACGATTAATTAGGGATAATTCTTAAAAGATGTAAACAAATTTATACATTTAACAAACTTTATGTATACTTACAAATATATTTTTTGATGTATATTTATTTATGTGAACACATATTTATGTGTTTATATAAATAAATAAGTACCAATCAGGCTCATAAATCAGCTTGGTGAAAATAGACAAGGCTTATTTGTCTAAATAGACTTGGTTATGGACTTAAGCTTGAACAACTTATTTACTCCTCTGATCTTATTTATACGACAAGAAGACAAGTTTTTCTGTTAACATCATTAAATTTTTCGTATAAATGTATAATTTTACAATTCATTTATCATTTTACAAACTTTGTTCTCTGTGAATATAGAAGTATACTAAATATGGAATAGGGATAAGTTTGAAAAATTTTAAAATTTCAATACATAATTAATGAGATTTAAAGTTTTCTGTGGTTCCGATAAAACTTTTTGTAAGTTACTTATAAATAGGACCAGAAAGTATTAAATATTAATTACTCTCTCCGGTCCAATTTATAAGATGTCTCATAGAAGGTAATTTTTGCTCTTTTTATAAAATATTTTTCTAGTTTCAAAGGGGGAAAAACATTTAAATACCACTACAACTTCTAAAACTCAGAAAAGACCATTAAAACTTGTAAATTCAAGGACTGAGAATGGATGGGGTGAGAATATGGGTTTTTCATGTTTTGGTTTAAAGACCAAAATATTCATTTCATACATTTTTTAGTACCTAACAATTTTATCAAAACCATAATTATTTTTATGGGCTGTGACCAATTGAGTAATGTGATTGACTTAAGAAAGTAATGATTTTGACAAATCGTAATGGTTTTGACAAAATCGTTAACTATTGAAAAAATATGTGAAAGTAGCATTTTGGTCTTTAATACAAAACAAGAAAATTAAAACTTAGATTCTCACGTCATCCCTTCTCTCGTCCTTTGCAAGTTTTAATAATCTTTTCTGGATTTTAGAAGTTGAAGTGGTATTTAAATATCTTTTTCCCTATCATTAAATATTTTTTTCATGTATGTCCATATCAACAAAGGTGGGAAAGAGATCATAAATTAATATATCATGTTAGAGTTAAGTATGATTAGTATAAAGTATCCATAATATTAAAAATCACTTGAATTTCGTAACAAATTTAACGTTTTAATTGTTTTTATTACCACATGTTAATTAGTATAAGACTAAAACAAAGTCAGTTTATAGCCTCCTAAATAGGATATGTCTAGCGTATATCTTCCATGTGTTTCGTTGTATAACACACACCCTGCAACCTCCCATTCGGATAACTTGTTCTTTGTTTCTCATAATTGGAATTGATTATATGAGGTTTTGACCATTGATTATTTATGTGATACTCAGATACATGCATGTGTCATGCCCAACGTTAGAAAAGTAGGAAAAAAGGAAACAAAAAGTCAGGTTTTTAATTAGGTTTCAAGAAATTTAAAGCTAGCAAGGTCAAAGCTTAAAGCTTTTATAATTACGTACTTTTAATTAATTGGGGAATTAAACGTAAACGGTCAAATGATCAAATATGTTACACGGTCCATATACGATCGATACATATTATATGTGTAGATGAGCTGTGTTTTAGGTGATAGATAATGACATTGTTGATCCTAAATTTAATAGTAGTTAATATTGATTCATTTCAGGTCAAAAAAAATTAATTCATAATATTTTTCTGAGTATAATTATATAATATATATAGAAATAATAAAAAAATCAAGACCTTTTTATTTAAACTTAAAAATTATGTTATTTTCATATTATTCTTGACCTCATTTGACCTCCTAAGCAGCTATTCAGAATGTTTCTTCAAAACCCACTTTAAGTCCAATTCTTTTAATATTTTGATTATTTTCAAAAACTTAAATAAACACTTTAAAATTTTTAAAAAAATGAATGAATAAATAATAAATTTCTTAAAAAACAAAAGTTGAAACGAATGGGCCGTTAATTTCATACACACATAAATATATTTTTAATAATCTCTCAAAATAAATAAATAATTGAAATTATTGTTTTGGCAGCTGTAATAGTAATAATAATCTTAATTATAATCCATACATCACGAGGGGCCAACGCGAGCGAGGGAGCCACATGTTCAAACCGCCATGGCTGACCAAAACCACCGACCCAATTGAATCCTTAAAACCAAAACAAACCTTGACTTTATCATAGTCAATCTTCTTCTTTTTTTCTCACCGTCGACATTTATCAATCGGTATATAAATCTCTCCTCCTCTCTTCTTTCCCTGCAAATACACCCTCCTCATATCTCTCTCACTACAATATAATCGAGCTCAATATTCTGTCATCTGATTCTCACTCTCTCACTCTTCATGCACTGGAACTGAAAGAAAAGAAGATCCATCTGAAAGTTCTTTCATCCAAGAAGCGAAGCTAATTGATATCATATCCGACTACTTAGATTTCAAGCAGTACTTTAGTTTCTGATATGGGAAATGCAATTGTGACACAGTGTCTTGCACAGCAAAAACCTAGATCGTCATCGTCATTGTCGACATCAATAAAACTTGTCTTCTGCGGCGGCCCAACGAGATTCCTGACGGGGAAACACGTCGCCGGTGAGGTCATGTTCGAGTTCCCGGAAATGATGGTATGCCACGACGACTCCTTCTTCATGGGCTTCCCCGTACCGGCGTTAGCCCTAGACGACGAGCTCATGCCGGGACAAACCTACTTCATTCTCCCCATTGATCGCTTTGCATGCAAGGTCCTCTCACCGTCATGGCTCGCAGCACTAGGGTCGTCGTCGTCATCTCCGACGATCAAGTTTGGAGAGAGCCCTAGTCCTTTTGAGTACCTAAAGGTTTCAAACGGGAGAGTTGTTATAAAGGTGAAGCCTGAGTTCATCACGAGGCTTATCAATGGAGATAATAATAATGACAAAGAAAGTGATGGTAATGGTGATTATAGCTTTTTGTGTAGTACTCCAGAGTTGAAGAAGCATTATGATCAGCTTGTGAGGTCTAAGGATGAGGTTTGGTCACCTAAGCTTGAGACAATTTCCGAACATAATAAGGCTAGGTTTTCGCCTTGCAGATTATTCGGCTTAGAACGGAAACAAAAAGAGAACATTGTATATTAATTAATGTTTAGAGGAGATATATATATATATATATATTGAAGAATTGTACACTGGTAGGTCAAATGATCTCGATCGTCTCATAAAGTGTTGATTAATTTCAATGATCATAAGTCTTGCAATCAATTCATGATATGATGCAATTTGTTCGATGACTGGATCAAATTATACAATAGAAGCTTGAGAGATGAGACCACACACACATTCCAAATTCTTGCACATTTAAGATATTCCATTTAAGATCAAAACAAACCGATATGATAGATCAGACCGGAGGAAGTGTAGTTCACCTATTTCATTCATCTTTATAGCTAGCTAGAATGTGCCAACCAATAAATATAAATATATATATATATATATATATATATATAGAGAGAGAGAGAGAGAGAGAGAGAGAGAGAGAGAGAGAGATAGAGAGAGAGAGAGAGAGAGAGAGAGAGAGAGAGAGAGAGAGAGAGAGAGAGAGAGAGAGAGAGAGCAGAAGAGACTATATATGCAATGTGACTTTGTAGAGGTTTTATATAACCACTACAAATGACAGACTCTTTACATTCTGTAGCGATTTCTTTATATAACTGCTATAAATGTGCAGACTTTTGGCATTGGTAACGGTTCATATGATAAAAACCGCTACAAATAAACGACTACAAATGTCACACTATAAGGCACGTTTGTGGAAGTTACAAATTTGATATCATATTTTATAGCACTTATTTTGTCATAGCCACTACAAATGTCATTCACTGACCAGCGCGCCACTTGGCGTGAGTTATACCGTTGCAAATTTGTATCGGTTTTAGTATAAACATACATCTACAAATTCTAATATTTGTAGCAATTTATTTTAATTGTTATAAATTAACCGCTACAAATTGACAGTTTTTTTTTTTTGTTGTTGTAGTGATATAGCTAGTTCATTTCTTCACCAGCATATACAAAAAAATAAAGTTTTTGAAAGTTTGTTTTTATAATACAAATGACAAGTTAAACCCGGAAAATTACATAAGTTTTGAAAGTTAAAACTGCCTAGATTCCCAATTCAATTCTTTGCGCATATGATGATGAGTTCTATTGTCACTGAAAAAGTATGAAATGCTCCATCTCATGTTTGCCAAACAACTCATTTTTAAGTTCTCTCTCAATCTTCCCTTCCTTTTTTTCCTTCTTCATATATTCTGTGTACCAAACAGACCCTAAGTCTTCCTTCTTGTACCCTAAAGTTTAGTAATTTTTGGTCGTGAAACTTAATGAATTACTCTTCTATTCTTAAATATACAACCTAGTTTGTAGGTGAATTTTCGTCATAAATGTAAAACATTTTTTAAATTTATTTCTTATATTTATCATTTTTATTTAAATTAATTTGTCTAACATATGAATTGATATATAATTTAACTCTAAACAAAAATATTTTAAATTGATCATGTGGCATATGCTATATTTAAGTAATTTATTTAGTTTTTTTCAATCTCACTGAATTAAATAAATTGGTTTTTATCTAATTTATAGTCGTACTTTGATACAACTAAATGTAATTGTGTACTGAAGTAAAAAGTCCCAAAAAAGGACACAAAGAAAATAGGGAAAATTCCAAAATACCAAATGTAAAAAAAAAGTCAAAGGACCAAAAAAATTCGGACAAATTTAAATAAATTTTTTTAAAAAAAGAAAATAAAAAATTAAGGGTAGAAAATTACAAATTACATTTTTGTAATTGGCCCAAGTGAAAATTACAAATTACATTTTTGTAATTGGCAAGTGAAATACAACACAAAGCTAAAGCTAGGAATTAGAGTCGGTTCTTGAAAGTCCAGGGCCTAAATGGGTTGGCCCTTTTAGGTCCGAGGTAAGAAAAACATATGTTTTTCAAAGCCCGCTTGAAAGTATGCGGGCTAGGGCCATAAGCTATTTTTTAAAATTTTAACTTTTTTCCTGCGTTTTATTCAAAGAAATATAATTAGTAAATTATAATAATTAAAGTTCTAATTTATCAAATAAATATTGTTAGCATTAAATAAATTAAAATCATGTGAAATAGATTAAGTGAAACATTTTTATTTTTGGGCCACTAACCAACCGGACCGCATTAACTTCTCCCCATGGTCCTAAATATAAGAAAAAATTGACTTTTATGAAGAGATTAAAGAAGCTAATTAAATTATTTGAGTATTTTTCGTATAAATATATAATTTTACCCTTCATTTATCATTGTAAAAACTTCGTTCTCTTGGAATATAAATGTATATTAAATATGGAATAGGGATAAGTTTGAAATTTTTTAAAATTTTAATAATGAGATTTAAGGTTTTTTCTGTGGTTTTGATGAAACTTATTGTAACTGACTTATATAATAGGACCAGAAAGTATTAAATATTAATTACTCTCTCTGGCCCAATTTATAAGATGTCACATAGGAGGTAATTTTTTCTCTTTTTATACAACATTTTGATAGTTTCAAGGGAAAAAAACATTTAAGTGCCCCTTCAACTTCCAAAATTCAGAAAAACCCATTAAAACTTGCAAATGATAGGGTGAGAATATGAGTTTTTAATATTTTGGCTTAAAGACCAAAATATCCCTTTCATATATTTTTCAGTATTTAACGATTTTGTCAAGGGTGTTCGGCGAGCAAGGGTGTTCCTTTGGTGGTTTGATTTTGGATTGGGTTGCCTATGAAGTATCTATGAGTGGAGATATCCCGAGCAAGGAATCACAAACACAAGGCCTTTCGCCAAAAGGGGGAGGGGGTATGTGTTTAGTGGGGGGGTTTGTGATGTGCAATGCGAAAGTAAAGAGCCGAGTTAGAACGTGTGCACCTTGGTGTTACCCCTAGTATTTATAGGGTGTGGCGTGGTATCTTAAGCGCTATCTATCATATCCCTGGATTATGGATATGATAGATTACCCCCGATGCGAGGGAAACCGGGATACTCGGGATCCTACTCTTTTGGGCCGTCGTTGGTGGGCCGAGGTCGGGTATGCCACTTTGCTGGGTCGTGCCCTTATTGGGCCGTGAGTCGGATCCGCAGTGATTGCCCCCGCTCGGTAGTTCAAGGTTTTGAGCCGCCGGGTGTTCACAGTTCTCCGGGCTAGGACGCGCCCTTGCCCCGGTCCCGTGTACCTTAGCGGACTCGTCCGACGCGTGGGTCCGAGGTGGGTGCCCCGGGTGTTCGGACCGAGATTGTTTCTCGAGGGTCGGCGTCGGCTGCGTGACCCTAGGAGCCCGAGGTGATCTGCCGGGCTTCGGGGTTGAAAAGCCCTTCTGACTTCGCCATCATGGCGCCCTGCCACTTGCGGCTTTGGAGTGGAGAGGTTTTGCAACCGTCATTCTCTGCCTTTGGTTTCCGTGCGCCATTAATGCGTTCTTCCCGGGTGCGTCTCCTCGTTTTGCCGGTGAACTTACGGGTTTGCCCTTAATTCCTGTTGGCGCCTTTTCGTATCCCTCGCCGTTTCACGGGTTTTTAAACCTGTTTCTCTTCTCTTTCTTCCACTTTTGAACATTTTTCGAAGTTTTTTCTCGCCTTGACAAGTTTTACAACTTGGGTCTTTTGATTCCAGGTGGCTCTCCAAGTACGAGCTTCCTTCGGCGGTTTCGAGCTTTTTCCTCCGGTGGCTGTCCTCTTCCTCCTTATCCCGGTAAGCCACTTCTCCCGTTCTTGCTGGGTTTTTTGTTTCTTTTCTTCGTTTGCTCGATCTGTCGTGAACCCGACGCCCGTGGTTTTGTAGAGATTTCGGGTAGGTTTTAGGTTGCTAATTTGGGTTTTGCTTCCTGCCTACAAACCTTCGCCTCCATTGCCGGAGGAGTTATCGTCCTTTTCCTTATTGCCATTTCCTGTCTCTTTAGGTTTGCGTCCTTGGGTGACAATGAGTGGGAGTAATCGACCTTCGACTTGGTCACTTGACTCCCGAAGAGGTGGAAGCCCTTAGTACCCGCTTCCCTCGAACTAGCCACTTGTTCCGGGTACTCCTCCGTCCGAGGAGTAAAGGCTGGCCACCTTCCTAGGCGGCGGCTCGGGTGGCACGCGTAGGGGGGCCGTTAGAGGGTCTCGCCCCCCTGTTAGATCTTTTCCAGAGGGTCGGAGAGAGGTCGCGGTCCTGTCGGCCTTACCCGTCAATCCTTATAACCCTCCTGTTCGCCCTAGGTGCGCTCATATGCCGGAGGGTATGCGGCCCTTGTTGGGATTGCGTAGAGTCAAGTTCTTACTTTGTCGCTAGAGCGAAGATTTTAGGGCCGACGCAATTTTAGGCTCTTGTCGTCATGAGTCGGCTTTTGTCCCGACCGCGGGTTATGGGGGTCGTCATCTTTGTCGCTCGCCCATATCTTCTTTTCGACCGACCGTTTCTTACGTGACGGAGTATCCTCGCATCTACTGATTCTAGCACTTTTGTTTTTTGCTTTTATATGTAAATGGAAAGGTCGCTTTCGCCAAGTGATGCCCCCTCGGGCGCTGGGAGGTCGGATTCCCCAGCCTCTCCTCAAGCTCTTGCGGGACCACTTCATTGGGTGACCCAGGACGTGTGGACGACCCATTCGCTGATCACCGTTCGGGCCCTCCGCGAGATGAAGCTCTCGGCTATGCAAGGCTGTTATTTTTGCCCCCGGGGAGGATGAGCACATGCGTTCCGAGGGTTGGAGATTTCACCAACTTCTTTTTCTTCTATAAGGCCTATATGACTTGGCTTGGTGTTCGCTTTCCGTTCACCGAGTTTCAAATGTCCCCGCCTCGGCCATCTCCATCCGGCCCTTCTCAACTCCACCCCAACGGGTGGGCTTACATAGTTGCTTTCGAGCGGCTATGTCAGTCCTTCTCGGTACCTATTCCTTGTACCGCCACATTATTCTTTTTCTTCTTCGGCCCTTTCACTCCTCGCTCTGGTAAGGAGGACGAGAAATTAAAGGGGCTCACCTCTCTCCGGGGTGACTCCGACCGAAAACCGCCGACCGCCTTTTCGGACTCCTTCAAATACTTTAAGAATGGTTTCTTTAAAGTGGTGGCGAAACCCGGCCCGGCGGCCTTGGTTCTTGAAGGGGCCGAGGCCCGTGATGTGGAGTGGAGGTTTCCCCTCTTTGGACTTTTGATCATCATAGGCTCGCTTCCGCCTCGTACCAAGTGATGTCCGACGACCTTCCCGCCGCGAGGTCGTATTCGTTGACCGCCCGGTTTTGTATGTGAAAACATATGGTGCCGGGAGCGCGGCCTTCTTCATCACCGGTCCGGATCGGAGGCGGGATACGTAATTTGTATGCGGCTTGTAGTTAGTTACTGCGTTTGTTTTCGTTGATTTTGTTGCCTTACTAACTTCCTTACTTTCCTTTGTGTTTTGTAGCTGAGGCGATGAGGGAGCTTCCGCGGTACTTGTCGGTCGTGACTCCTGATCCGGAGGCTCCTCCGAAGAGGAATCCTCGGAAGCTTCCTTCTTCCGAGCCCCGGAGAGTGCAGCCCGCCAGTGTCACACAAGACCGGGTTGCTAAGAAGGCCAAGGTCGCGTCTCCTGTCCGGACGCCTTCGTCACCCGGAGGTGAGGCTGTCCGGACGTCAGCTGCTTCTCCTTCCAATGGTAAGGAGGTTTCCGAGGGGCCGTCATCTCCCCGTCGCCTCCGTCTACTCCCAAGATCGTTCGGGGTCTCGCTTGGGAGAAAGGCCCTTGACGAGGAGCTCGAAGTTGCCTTCCTACCGCCTTGCCAATTTACAAACGCCCTGCCATTGGCCGACATTGATGAGGCCGTGGTTCACGATATCCAGGCTCGCCTCTGCCAGGGTGTTGGTTTGGCCCAGGCGTATCTGCATCTTAAGGGCAAGTATGTGAACAAGTTCGCCGAGGATCGCCAGCTGAGGAAGGAAAAAGACGCGGCGGAGGCGTCCAAGGCTAAGGCTGAAGAAGACGCCGAGGTCGCGAGGGCGAGCGCCGGGAAGGCGTCCGAGGAGCTTATTCTTTGCAAGGAAGCTGTAGAGAAGGCTACCTCGGACATGGCCGCTCTTCAGAAAGCCCATTCGGCAGGGCTGGATGCCCTCAAGACCATTCAGAGCCAGCGGGCGGACCTATGTTCTGAACTTGAACATGTCAACGCGGCTCTTGTGGAAGAGAAGCGAGCCCGGCTCGAATGCCAGGACATATGCAAGGGGGCCGCTTCTGACTGCTTTGACATGGCCTTGGCCCAGATCCGTCACCTTAACCCTGGGGTAGAGCTTAGGACGGACGGCTATCATTACCAGGCCTATGTGAAGGATGAAGTCTTCTACCCTGCCCCTGCGTTCCCTGAGGATGACTCTGACTCCTTTACTGGGGAGGAGCTGGATGGGGAAGGGGAAGGTCCGGTGCCGACGGGGTGATGGTGGAGATGGGAGCTCCAAATGTGCTCCGGCGTCGAGGGCAAATGCTCCGGAGGCCGTGGCTTCGAGGATGACCCCCGCATAATTTATTTTAGCTTTGTATTTTGAACTAGTGGCTTGTACCGGGTTCCTTTTTGTAACTTTGTAGGTTTGAACCGGTGGCTTGTGCGGGTTCCTTTTTGTAACATTGTAATAGTTATAAAACTTGATTTCAACCAATCGGTTTGTCTTGTCAACTATTAGTTAACATTCTTTATTTTTTATGGCCGGGCCGTGGCCTTTATATGCGCAGATCTGCTAAGTATTTCTTTTGATAGGTTGACTTCGGGAAAAGGGGGTATGGGAGTAACCCGAGCTACCGAGATCCGGATATGGCTGTCCGGGGTTGTTTTATCCGAGAATAGGGGCGAAATGTCGATGCACAATCGCGGTGTCGAACGCGGTTTGTACATGTCGGCTGATCGGGGCTCGTGACAATTCACCTCCCTATTTAGGAGCATTTTTTTCGATGCATCTTTTTTTTTTAAAAAAGAGATGGTGTTTTTACCGTCTCGCGAACCGGCGTGGTAGCCGGTGTAGTACCGCGGATTGGGCTGTCAGTAATGCCACAGATCGGGCTATACGCAACCTGGGTGTTGTAACCCTGGTGTAATTCCTTCTTTTGGGATTTTTGCTTGACCGGGGCTGCTTGTGCCTTGGCGATACCTTATTTAACCAATCCGTAATGCATAATTGGTGTCTCCACTGGGGAGTCTTTAAATAAGAACGAATGAGAGAAACAATGAGTGCTGTCTTTCAGCAAAATATAAAAAATGGAATTGAAAATACTAAATTAATTGAAAAATTGCAACACAAATACGCCCGTCGGTTCAATCTTGGTAGGCAGACCGAGGTCTAGCGCGTAGTAGATTCTCGGTTGTCGGCGTTCCGTGTCCTTTTGACCGCCAGAACTTTCGCTCGGTGGTCTCCGGGATGTAGGCGCCTTTTCCTTTCCCGCTTTTTCCTTTACGCGGTAGGGCCCTCCCGCTTGCCGCTAGCTTGCCATCTTTGGCGTTCTTATTTCCGATGTCGGCGCGTCGGAGCACGAGGTTGCCCGGTTGAAGGAGCGAGGTTCACCTTCGGTTGTACTTCGCTGCGATCGGTTGCTTTGCGGTGAGGTCTCGACGGTGCGCCGGGATCCGTGCCTCGTCAATGAGGTCTAATTCATCATCAAGGCGTCATTGTTTGGCTCTTCTCCTTCCCCGCTAGCTTTCATTTTCCTCCACGTCGGTTGGCCTATCTCGACCGGATCATCGCCGCATCCATATGTCAAACGGATTGGGGTTTCTGCGTGGAGGTTTGGACGCTCGTCCCGTCCCCCCGGGACGCCGTAGAGTTGCTCGACCCAGGAAGAGTCGGCGTCCTCCATGCGTCTTCTTAACCCGTCGACGATGACCTTGTTGGCGGCCTCGACCTGCCCGTTGGATTGGGGGTGTTCGACCGATGCAAAGTGATGCATGATGTCGAGGTCCGACATCATGCTCGAAATCCTTTGTCAATGAACCGCGTTCCGTTGTCCGTAATTATCTCGGCCGGTATTCCGAACCGAGAGAGGATGATGCTTTTGAAAGAATCGTTGAATGCGGGCCGAGGTGATTGTGGTTAATGGCTCGGCTTCTATCCATTTGGTGAAGTAGTCGACCGCGACTATGAGGTACCTTAGCCGTCCTGGGGCTGTTTTGAATGGCCCAAGAAGGTCCATCCCCATTTGTGTAACGGCCGGGGAGCCGTAATGCTTTTTAGTTTTTTTGTTGGGGAGCGCCAAAGGATGTTGGCGTGTTTCGACAACCGTCGCACCTTCGTACCGTTTTCATGGAGTCCGCCGCCATCGTTGGCCGGAAGTATCCGGCTACGAGTGATTTCCGAGCTAGGGATTTTCCTCCCATATGCTTTGACCGTTAATGCCTTCATGTATTTCGGCGAGAACGTGCACGGCCTCGGTTGCATTCAAGCATCTCATCATGGGGAGTGTAATCCTTTCTGTCAACCGATCGTCCACCATCGTGTACATGGCGGCTTTCGGATCAACTTTCGAGCTTCCGTTGTGTCGGTGGTATGATTCCTCTTTCTAGGTAGTCCTCGATCGGTTTTCTCCGATGCAGGCTGATGATATGGACATGACACAACTTGGTTCGTCCGGGTTATGTTGGACGACGGTCCGTAATTTCCGGACCTTTGGTGCTAGCCGGTTTGACAATATGTCGGCCCCGGTGTTTTCCTCCCGCGGATATGAGTGGACCGTCACCTCTTCGAACTCGGCCATCATGTCTCGGCTTTGTTCAAGTATTTTGCCAATAACGGGCCTTTGGTTTGATAGGAGCCTTGTATCGAGCCGCTACGAGCCGGGAGTCGGTCGGGATTTTGACTCTCTTACCCCCGCTCCTTTGCTTGTTCGAGATCGCGATCGCCTCGTATTCTCCGCCCGGTTGTTGGATGTCGGAAATTTGAGGTGGAGGGTGTTCGACGGCCACTCCGTCTGGATTTTAAACTATTATTCCAGCCCCCCACTCCCTTTGTATTTGAGGATCCGTCGACGTATACCGTCCATTCTTTAAGACCGACGTCCCTTCCCTCGTGGGTTGGGGTTAGCTCCCTTACGAAGTCGGCCAAGGCTTGCGACTTTATCACGTGCCGGCCGTAGGAAATGTCGACTCGGTAATTCAATGGCCCAAACTGGTCATTCGCCGGCCGATCTGGTTTGTGTAGAACCCGTCGGATTACCGGGCCGGTTCGTACCACCACTTTGTGCCCCCGGAAGTTTGGGCGTAGGCGTCTTGCCGCCGTTAGCGAGGGCGAATGCTACCTTCTCCAACTTCGATATCCGAGTTCCGAGGTCCGTGCCTTGCTAACAAAGTAAATCGGCATCGGCCGGATTGGGTTTCTCGAACCGGGCGCGCTTATGGCTTCTTGGTCGACGGATAACATACGGAAAACCGTCTCGCCGAGTCGGGCTGGATAAGACCGCGGGGTAGCCAGGCATTGTTTGATTTTTGCAAATGCGGACTCACATTCGGAGTTCCATTCGCCTCTCGTCTCCTTTTTTTAGCGGTTTGAAGAAGGAAGGGCATTTTCGGTCGACACGGGTAAGAATCTTGTCATAGCCGCAACCTCCCTAGTCATTTGTTGTACCTCCTTTTGTTGGTTGGTGCTTTCATATCCAAGACACCCCCTTACACTTATCGGGGTTTGCTTCAATTCCTCGGTGTGTGAGCATAAACCCGAGGAACTTTCCGCTGGGACTCCAAATGCATATTTTGCCGGATTGACTTTATTCGGTGCTTTCGTAACTTTTTCGAACGTCGTCCGAGGTCTTAGATGTGGTCCCCGGCTTCACCGACTTGACGATCATGTCATCAATGTATACTTCTACATTTCGGCCGAGCCGGTCTTCGAAGACTTTGTTCATCATTCGTTGATAGAGTGGCCCGGCATTTTTCAATCCGAACGGCATGACATTATAGCGATATTGGCCTTGTCGGTTATGAAGGCCGTCCGTTCTCGATCTTCCGGTGCATCGCTATTTGATTGTATCCGGAGTAAGCATCCATAAATGATAATAGTTGAAATCCGGATGAGTTGTCGACCAATTGGTCGATGCTCAAGACGGTACGAGTCTTTAGGGTGCTCTGTTTAAGTTGGTGTAATCTATACACACCCTCCAACTCCCGTTAGGCTTTAGGACCATGACCGTATTAGATAACCATGTGGTGTATTGTATTTCCCGGATGAATCCGCCTCTAGTAGTTCCTTCACATGCTTTTCTAAGGCGATCACTGTCGGTCCCTGTTTTCGCCTCTCTTCGTGATACCGGGGTAGATCCGGTTTGATTGCCAACCCGTGGCGCGCGAAGTTGGGGTCTATTCCGGTACCTCCGAGGCCCTCCATGCAAAAAGATCTCGGTTTGCTTTTAGGAAATTGCTTAATTCCTTTTTGAGCTCTAGGTCATTGCGCTCCTATCTTCGTTACTGGGCCGGATCTTCCCCCAGGGACTAAATCTTCCAACTCTCCCTGCAGCTCGGGTCTTGGGTTTTCGGGCTCCTCATCTCTTAAGTCCAATTCCACCACACTGACGGTCGGCTCTGCTGCTTGCATTTTTCGCCGGCCGAGCTTCCCGTGGCGTTTTGATCCTGAGATGATGACGCCTTCCCGGTCCCGTTCTCTCGAATGGTTTCATAATAACATTGTCGAGATTCCTTCGGTCCCCGGTTATGGTGATAACCGTATTTTTGGAGCCACCATTTTTAACTTCTGGTGCTTGGTGGATGCAACCATATCCCAGCTGTGGATGGTTGGTCTGCCCAAAATCATATTATACGGGGAGGGGAAGTCGGCCATGATGAATCTTATCCTCTCGGCTTTGAAGGCTTTTTTAGTTCCCAAGGTCAGCTTTAAGTCGATGTACCCCTTCGGCTTGGATTGTTCGCCGTTAAAGCCTACGAGTGTTGTCTTGCATGGACGCAGGTCTTCTTTATCCAAGTTCATCCTCTTAAAGGCGTCCCCACATGATGATATCCGTGGCTGAATCTGCCGGATCAACGAAAATCCTTTCCACAAGGCGGTTTACCGGGATCCGGTAATTACCAATCCGTCTTGGTGTCCGTGCGACGTCTTTTAGGTCTTCGGTAGTGAACCGTAATGTTTGGAGGCGTCGGTCGGTCATGGTTGTCTTTGAACTTAGGGGGCTCTTATCGACGGTACCTCCCTCAAGTATTTTCTTCTTTGACTTGAGGTGTCTCCTCCTCCGCCCATGCCTCCACTGATTACGTTACACATGTGGTTCATGTCTATCTTCGGAAACTGCTCGTCGTCGGAGGATGATTGTCGTCCTATTCCATCGACTTTCCGATCGAGTGGGGGCGGACTCGGACTTCGGCCTTGTTTCCTTTTGTTGTTCTTTCGACCCTGTGTTTTTATCGAGTGCGGCGCAATTTACCTCTCGGATGTATCTTTCAATTGCGTCCCTGAGTTCGAAGCATTGGTCCGTGGTGTGCCCCGGTCCATCGTGGAAATCACAGAACTTTGACTGATCCGTGGTGGGTCGGAAACGTGGGGGCCTGGGTCGGTCTACCTTTCTCATCTCTGTGGAGGCCACTTCTTTCCATAACTGGCCCTGCGAAACATTGAGCGGTGTACCTCCCATACCCTCGGCCTCCTCTCGACTTGTCGGGTTTTGTTTTGTCTTGTCTCGATTCGACCACGGGGTCCTCTTTACGACCACTCGGTTGATTCTTGACCCGGTGGTGTGCTTCGCTTTTCATCGCCATTAGTATTGGTGATCTCCATCTCTGTTCTACTTCCGAGATATTGCTTCGCACGGTGTTGAACTCGGTGAGTGTATACCGGTTCTTGAAGATGGAGTTTGCCGGTAGGAAGAGGTTCCAAGCCGTCCACGAGACAATGCACATGAACGCTTTCCGGGAGGGACCTTACCCGGAGGGCTACCACCTTAAATATGTCCAGGTATTTTTGTAGTGTTTCCCCTCCGTTGCTTTATCTTACTTAGGGTATCTTGGGATTTGGGTTGTTTCCGGCTAGTTGCGAAAATTCAGTTCGAATTTGCGCGAGGTCTTGAAAGTCGTGGATGGATCTTTTCGGCAGTGTGTGGAGCCAAATTTGAGCCGGACCGATCAATGTGGCCGCGAAGAGCCGACTAATGACCGGGCCTTTGATGTGCCTCACGAACATAAGCAGTTCGAAGGCGTCTAGATGGGCCCTCGGGTCGGACACTCCATCATACTTGGGTAAAATAGTTAGCTCAAACTTGCTGGGGTATGGTGCGTTCTCGATTTCTTCCGAGAAAGGGCTGGTGTTGTGTCCCGCTATATATTTCACGTGATATTCCCGGGGCGAGCCCTTCCGTTGGCGCAGCCTCTCTCTGTCTCGGTCTTCGTCATCCGAGGCGCCCCTTAGAAAATGTTTCTTCCGAGCCGAGATATGGTCGTGGGACTCATCGTGCTCGGCGTCATCGGCGTCTTTTTTGGGAGGTCGTCCTTTCCGCTTGAGGGCTTTCGTGCTTCCGGGATATCCTTAATTTTCTTTTCTTCGTCATACCCCGGTCCTGCTCTCGTTCCGATGCTCTGGCTTGCCGGGAGTGGTCTTCCATAACTTGTTGCATTACTCTCAAGTCCTCTTGGCGCTGGAGGTTATTTCGTTTCTCCATGTTCTCCAGCCTCCTCAGGATTGATTGCTGCGTCTGCTGGAGGAGGAGGAGGTCTGGGTTCGGTATGTCATTGCTCTTGTTTTCCTGGGGAGGAGAGGAAGCCGTGTCTGACATATCGTTCCCGTCTTTGTCGTTGTCGTTGGGATCGGCTTAGGTGGTCCTTGAGTGCATTGGCGGCGACTTGCCTCGGCCTTCGCACGCGATGGACTTTCGCGGTGAGGGTTGCGACTGTTAGTTCTGGTAGTTGCCATTGTTGGTCACGGGGATCGAAATTTACGGTCCCCACGGTCGCGCCAATGTTCCGGTGTGGAACCGGATGTCCCGGCCCAGTGGTGGTGGTGGTTTGATTTTGGATTGGGTTGCCCCTGCTTAGGAGTATCTATGAGTGGAGATATCCCGTGAGCAAGGAATCACCAAACACAAGGCCTTTCGCCAAAAGGGGGAGGGGGTATGTGTTTAGTGGGGGCATGATGTGCAATCGAAAGTAAAGAGCCGAGTTAGAACGTGTGCACCTTGGTGTTACCCCCTGGTATTTATAGGGTGTGGCGTGGTATCTTAACTGCCTATCTATCATATCCCTGGATTATGGATATGATAGATTACCCCCTGATTGCGGGGGAAACCGGGATACTCGGGATCCTACTACTGGGCCGTCGACTGGCTGGGCCGAGGTCCGGGTATGCCCTTGCTGGGTCGTGCCCTTATTGGGCCGTGAGTCAGATCCGAAACATGACCAATTGATTAGTGTGATTGATTAAAACAATAATGATTTAGACAAAAATCAAAATGGTTTTGACAAAATTGTTAAGTACTGAAAAAATGTGTGAAAGAGATATTTTCGTCTTTAAGCTAAAACCTAAAAAACTCATATTCACATCTCATCCCTTCTCTGTCATTTGCAAGTTTTAATAATCTTTTTTGAGTTTTGAAAGTTAAAGTGATATTTAAATATATTTTTCCCTGGCCAATATCAACAAGGGCAGTGAGAGAGATCATAAATTAATACATCATGTTAGAGTAAAAAGTATGATTAATATAAAGTATCCATAATATTGAAAATCATTGAATTTCGTAGCAAATGTAATGTTTTAATTGTTTTTATTACCACATGTACGAATTAGTATAACACACACCAAAAGTCAATGCAAGTTGATGGATAACCAGATTACATGAGGTTACATAGCCTCCTAATTTCTTTGTTTCTTATAAAATTGGTTACATAATGAGGTTTTGACCATTGATTATTTATGTGATACTCAGATACATGCATGTCATGCCGGCCAACGTTAGAAAAGTAGGAAAAAAGGAAACAAAAAGTCATGTTTTCAATTAGGTTTCAAGATATTTAAAGCTAGCAAGGTCAAAGCTTAAAGCTTTTATAATTACGTACTTTTTAATTAATTAGGGAATTAAACGTAAACGGTCAAATGAGCAAATATGTTACACGGTCCATATACGATCGATACATATAATATGTGTAGATGAGCTGTGTTTTAGGAGATAGATAATAACGTTGTTGATCCTAAATTTAATAGTAGTTAATATTGATTCATTTCAGGTCAAAAAAATATTTAATTCATAATGAGAATAACAAGTTTTTTAATGAGATTAACAGTTCAGTAATGGGGTTAATAAGTTCATTCGTCAGGTAGAACTTATATCACTCTAAAAAACCAAAATCAGAGGACCATTAACAAAATTAATAATGAGAATAACAAGTTTTTTAATGCGATTAACAAGTTCAGTAATGCGGTTAACAAATCTAGAATGACATAAGTTTCTCCTGACGAATAAACTTGTTAAACCCATTATTGAACTTGTTAATTTCATTAAAGAACTTGTTATTCTCATTACTAATTTTGTTAACGGTGCTTAGATTTTGGTTTTTCCAAAGTGACATAAGTTCCACCTGACGAATGAACTTGTTAAACTCATTATTGAACTTGTTAATTTCATTCATGAACTTGTTATTCTCATTACTAATTTTGTTAATGGTGCTCAGATTTTGGTTTTTCCAGAGTGATATGAGTTCCACTTAACGAATTAATTTGTTAAACCCATTACTAAACTTGTTAATCCCATTAAAAAACTTGATATTCCCATTATGAATTTCGTTAAATCCCACATTTACTGTTCACCTTCTTCTTCCTCAAAATCCAAATACTATTCATTTCAAATTTCACATGGTATTTTCTTTTTCTTTTCTTAATTTTTGTGTGTGTAGATAGTAAATCAAGTCAATTCGATTTAAATCTTAACCCAACCTGATTTGGGGGACGACAATGTGAATGTGAGCGTTGGAGGAAGAAGTTGGAGCCCAATTTGCCTTTTCCTCTTCATCTTCCTCTTTCTGATTCTTCTGATCTTCCTCTACATTCTCCAGAATTGAACCTTCAACAAGCCCTGTACCATATGTAACACCCCAATTTTTGAAAGCATTTTTAAAGCGTTTTAATCAGAGTCGAGCATCGGAGCAATTTAAAATATTGAGTAACTGATAAATCTGTGGTACAACATTGTCTGTGGTGTATCTTAACAATATAGATACATTTATTCGTAAATACAAAAAACACTAACGATGATAGTACGTCTCTAAACATAGGCTCCATCTAAGTCCTCACGCATTCTGCTTACTCTTGTCTCTTCTCTTCAGTCCTTTAGACCTTGAAGCTATAGTAAGAGCTGAGGTCCAATGCCCATCGGACCTCAAGTAACGGTTAACCTCATGCTTATGTAAACAATATATGTATGACAAATATTCATGACATTACAGCATTAATCAATACAAAAGCCCATAACAAATGTATGATTCGTCACAATAACAGTACACAACCACTACACATGTATGTTATTTTAGTCTGCACCACCTCATGCCACGATTGGCCCTCGTGTCCTCAGCGCTAGGAAAACTCACGGCATTAACAAGACTATAACCCGTGTAAAGCTGAATGTATAAGCAATGATCTAAGACACCATCTTAGTTTATGAATACATCGATAATATATAAACATACTATAAGCATCAGAGTTAGTGTTACAGTACGTCGCGAACGTACCTGAGTCGGTGATGACGGTACGTTTGTCGGTTGGTATGCGTTCACGGATAGCCTATAATAGTAATATAGTTTTATTAATCCATAAATAATATCCTAAAATATATTTTGGCCCCTAATGACTATTTTACCCCTGGTGAATTTATTTTTCAATTTTCCCCCCAAAATTTCGTAAAACACGCTGGCTACAGCAATTAGGGCAGATTTTTATCTAACTTTGAAAAATCATAACTAATTCTAGAAATATTAAAACGAGGATCCGTAAAATTTTCCGGACTCCTTAGGATGTCTAGTTTTGATAAAAAAATACTAAGGTTTTCCCAGAACTTAATAAAAACTCCCAGTTTTCATGTTTTCTCACGCTGCCCAGAAATTTTCCCAGAAAACAAAGCCTTTCTTCAAGAATTTGTATCTCTTTGTAAAAAATTCAAAATGACACACTATAGGTACCCTTGGAAAACTCTATATGTCTAATTTAACCATGAAATTTTTTAGAATTAATTAAATTCATATTCAACATAAAATTATGGCGTTTTTTTACTACTAACTCCAAAATCACCTACCCGAAAAATTTCGCAAGAACTTCGTTACTTTGATGTTTCTCTTCCAAAAAAATTTCTCTATCACTTCCTTCATCATTTTTTCGAAATAAAACCATTTCTAACCATAAAAACATGAAGTTAAAATTTACTCTAGCATATTTAAGATCAAAGCAACTTTTATCTATGAATTTAAGAACTCAAACTTAAAGAATTTACTTACAAATGCTCTAACTCCTTCAAGAAGCTCCCAACTCTCTTCCTATCCTCTCTATATTCAGATTTCTATGCTTGTTTTGGTGTGAAGAATAATGAAACCCAAAGGCTCTATTTATAGGAAAAGGTTATGGCTCTTTGGTAATTTTTTAAAACCTAATTCATCTTGTTTTTAAGCCATTGGATCAAGGTAAATTTTAAAGCTCTCATCCTCACCCTTTATCCACATGAGCTGCCCCTCCCCCTCTCCTACTCTCATCTTTTTCCCCCTTGTTTAACAAGTTTCCTAACTAATCTCCAAGTTTGCTTTCTTGACTTTATTTTTAACATGTGTGAATACAATTTACTTCCTCCACAAGTTGTAAAAACCGCCCCCCCCCCCCATCTTTTTTAATTTATTTTGTGTTTTAATATTAGCCTATTGAATAATGTTTTGAGCTCCCTTATTGGTTCTTTTTTTTTTTAATTCACTTGGATCCTACTTTATGATGATTAATTAAGGCCTTCTATTTTTAATCCTAATTAGTATTCCTAATATAGTGGTTTATCTATTTTTAATCTTTAGTAGTCTCTTTTATGCTAATTTGAACTCTTATTGGCTTTTGATTATTAATTAAGGTAAAATACTATTAATTAATCCCTTTAATTGAAACTAGATTAATTATAAGTGTTCATGTACTTAATTCAATTAATATCAATTTAGTTGCCCTATAATTGTTTTTATTATTCTTTTAATTACCTTCATCATTTTCACACTCCTTTATGGTTTATTTTTGATGATATAGGAACTAAATGTGAATATTTTAATTAATATAAATTTAATTGTCCATTAGTTGTTGGCAATTTTCTCTAATTGGTTTAGGTATTTTCATGTCATTTTATTGTCTCTTATGATTAAATTAAGGCTATGCTTTATTATGATAATTTTATGGTGTTTTATTATCCTTAAAAGAAATTAGAATATTTGATCTTTAGCTTATTTAATTTCAAAAAGAAATTACTTAAAATGATAATCAATATGCTTCTAAAGTTTGAGACCACATATTCACATATTTTTATTAGGTATTATTTGTCAAAATATGACACTTATAATAAGTGAGAATTTTTAGGGTATTACACCATAGCTAGCCAAAGTTCCGGCATGATTCCGTTGGTCTCCAAAGAGATCGTGGAGGTCGAAGCCTTGGATCTTCTTGCGGTTCTTCATTATGTGAAGGGCAGTTTAGACTTTTCTCCAAAATTTTTATATCTCTAATTGTCCCTTATCCTTTCTCTATCCTTTCAAGTTCAATGGGCTTCTCTGGATTTTAAAAAATTCAAATGATATTTAAGAGTCATTTTCCCTTTTATTTTGTTTTATGATTTCACATCTTCAATTACAATGAAGTAGTAGTATTTGAAGACATGAATACTCTGCACTTTCTGTTTTCTTTCTAAAAACATGTTTCTACGTGATAAATATTGCCTAATTCTATAATAACGTATGCTAAATTCAGTTAATAAACTCCCATTAAAATTAATAACTCAACCTCATTATTATTGCCTAGTAAGATAATAATAAATCTATATTTTTACAAAATTAATTAACTCTCATGATCCTTAATTCTAAAAACAAATTTAAGCCACTTTCAGATCTTTTGGTTCATTAGATCAAACAATAAAAATATTCAGCCATGTGCTGGATAACATAAATAAATAGGGGATAAACCACAAATTTGTGACTCTGGACGTGGTTTAGCATTTAAACGCCAGCTCCCCCCTATTGCCACGTTTAAAGCACATCTAGATACATTTAACACCAAACTAACAGACATCCCCTCTATTAACGTTTTCTGTGACTTTTATACCTATTTTAAATAAAAAAGTTTTAGTGTTGAAAAAAGACATGCAAGATTTTGTTTACCCAATAAATAGGTGTATAGCTAATTTAATTAGGCCATATCTTTAAATTACATCAAACTAAGTCTTCCTTCTTGTACCCTAAAGTCTTCCTTCTTGTACCCTAAAGTTTAGCAACTTTTGGTCTGAAACGCACTGAATTACTCTTTGGTTCTTAAATATAGAATCTAGTTTGTAGGTGAATTTTGGTCATAAATATAAAATATTTTTTATATTTAACATTTTTATTTAAATTAATTTTTGTAACTTATAAATTAATATATTAAAATGAAGATTTTGACTATAATTATTAAAGAAATCAATGCTAAACAAAAACACTAAAGAAATGTTATAATTAAGTAATTTATTTAGTTTTTTTAATCAAACTAAATTAGGTAAATTGATTTTACATTAAATATTAAAGGAGTATGATCTAATTTATATTCGTACTTTTTTTTTGTCAGAATTTAAACTCATACTTTAATACAACTAAATGTAATTGTATACTGAAGGAAAAAGTCCCAAAAAAGGACAAAAATAAAATAAGAAAATTACAAATTACGTTTTTGTTTGACGGAAAAGACTGCAAATTGGCACGTGAAACACAACACAAGAGCCAATCAAGAAAACACCAAATTGGCCTTTTAGTGTTTAGTGACAACTCTCACATGCCTGAGGATGTGACACCACCCGTTTTTAGTTTTTACGTTTGTTTTTATTTGAATTAACGATAGAAGCTATTTTTTAATGTGATTTACGATATACATGAAAAATATATAAGGAGAGTTTTTTCTCAACTTATATAAATGTATTTTTCCAACGCCAACTCAAACAAATCCTTAATATTACCTCCCATATTCCAATATACATTTTCAGATTAGCAAAAAAAATTATCAGTATACATATTCAGAAGTTCAACCGACGACATTTGATTAAATATACAGTTTTAATGAATCTGCATGATTTTAAATTATTTATTGATATTTTTACTACTTTCAAAACGTATTTATACCATATGCTTATCAAGAAACCACCAATAGAAACTCTCAAAAAGTGGACCTTTATTAAATGTTGACTATTTGTTTATTATTAAATGAACAAGTTGGGTGGATTTTTCTGGAAGGCTAATAATTCAAAGTAATTCAACAAAACAGAGATCCCATCCCACTGAAATATGAGTCAAACTAATTCAAAGTATGACAGTCACTACTCTAACTTTTTAATTAATAATTCCAAACGATAATGAACACGTGGAGTTCTTAATCTTTTCAGTTACATTAATCTAATAAGATTTCCACAAATTCTATTTATAAGATATTTTTAACATGTTTCACCAAAATCAATCTTAATTGAATTTCATTACTTATATACCTCAAAATTTAATAAATTTTCAACTTTATCTCTATTTAATATGAAATAATGCCGAGGCAAAATTAAGAAATTAAAGGAGCAGATGTTGCCTCAGATTTGATAAAATATTTGTAAATTATTCAATTTTATCTTTTGATTATAGTATTACAATTAAAAGTATCCCTCTCAATATATTCTCCTTTGTTATACCATTATCTATAAAATAAAAATAAAAATTATTTGAAATAATTAACAGTAAAAAATTAATAAAAATTACTTGTGGTTTTGGCATGTGTAGTAATTATAATCCTTTGAATTGAGCCTCCTGATATGCCTAACACGTTGTATTATTGAACTATATAAGGGTGACTCCCTACCTCTCTTACCAATTCTGTCAATATATATATACATATATATTCAAACTCCCAGCCTCCTGATTAAATATTATAATTATAAATTATTAAATAAAAATAAACTTACTTAAGAAAAACGTGCTTATCATTAAAAAGTACTATATATCTAACGCCAATAATGCATGGCTTATATTTTTAATCGCTTAAAATTTGAAAACATAATTAGTTCTTTATAAATAATAATTAAAATGTTTTATAAATTATAACAAAATCGTTAACTACTGAAAAAATATGTGAAAGGAGCATTTTGGTCTTTAAGCCAAAACCTGAAAAACCTAGATTCACACCTCATTGCTTCTCTGTTCTTTGGAAGTTTTGATAATCTTTTCTGAGTTTTGAAAGTTAAAGTGGTATTTAAATATATTTTTTCCTAGCATTAAATATTTTTCTTTTTTATATATGCCCATATCAACAAAAGCGGGAGAGAGATCATAAATTAATATATCATGTTAGAGTAAAGTAAGATTAATATAAAGTATCAATAATATTAGAAAATCACTTGAATTTCGTAACAAATTTAATGTTTTAATTGTTTTTATTACCACATGTGAATTAGTATAAGACTAAAACAAATTCGGGTTATCTTCCATGTGTTTCGTTGTATAACACATACTCTGCAACCTCCCATTAGGAAATATTACGCCAAAAGTCAATGCAAGTTGATGGATAACTTGTTCTTTATTATTTCTTACTCAGATACATGAATGTCACGCCTAACGTTAGAAAAGTAGGAAAAAAGGAAACAAAAAAGTCAGGTTTTTAATTAGGTTTCAAGAAATTTAAAGTTAGCAAGGTCAAAGCTTAAAGCTTTTATAATTACGTACTTTTAATTAATTAGGGAATTAAACGTAAACGGTCAAATGAGTAAATATGTTACACGGTCCATATACGATCGATACATATAATATGCGTAGTTGTAGATGAGCTGTGTTTTAGGAGATAGCTAGATAATAACATTGTTGATCCTAAATTTAATAGTAGTTAATATTGATTCATTTCAGGTCAAAAAATATTAATTCATAATATTTTTTTAAGTATAATATAAATAGAAATAATAATAATAAAAATAAAGACCTTTTTATATAAACTTAAAAAATATGTTATTTTCATATTATTCTTTACCTCATTTGACCTCCTAAGCAGCCATTCAGAATGTTTCTTCAAAACCCACTTTAAGTCCAATTCTTTTAATATTTTGATTATTTTCAAAAACTTAAATAAACACTTTAATTTTTTTTTAAAAATAAATAAATACATTTCTTAAAAAACAAAAGTTGAAACGAATGGGCCGTTAAATATTATATTGATGGGAAACCGCCATGTTCAAACCGCCATTGCTGACCAAAACCACCGACCCAATTGAATCCTTAAACCCAAAACAAACCTTGACTTTATCAGAGTCAATCCTCTCTTTTTTCTCACCGTCGACATTTATCAATCAATATATAAATCTCTCCCTCCTCTCTTCTTTCCCTGCAAATACACCCTCCTCATATCTCTCTCTCACTACAATATAATCGAGCTCAAGATTCTGTGATCTGATTCTCTCTCTCTCTCTCTCACTCCTCATGCACTGGAACTGAAAGCGAAGAAGATCCATCTGAAAGTTCTTTCATCGAAGAAGCCAAGCTAATTGATATCCGACTACTTAGATTTCAAGCAGTACTTTAGTTTCTGATAAGGGAAATGCATTTGTGACAGAGTGTCTTGCACAGCAAAAACCCAGTTCGTCATCGTCATTGTCGACATCAATAAAACTTGTCTTCTGCGGCGGCCCGACGAGATTCCTGACGGGGAAACACGTCGCCGGCGAGGTCATGTTCGAGTTCCCGGAAATGATGGTATGCCACGCCGACTCCTTCTTCATGGGCTTCCCCGTGCCGGCGTTAGCCCTAGACGACGAGCTCATGCCGGGACAAACCTACTTCATTCTCCCCATTGATCGCTTTGCATGCAAGGTCCTCTCACCGTCATGGCTCGCAGCACTAGGGTCGTCGTCGTCATCTCCGACGATCAAGTTTGGAGAGAGCCCTAGTCCTTTTGAGTACCAAAAGGGCTCAAATGGGAGAGTTGTTATAAAGGTGAAGCCTGAGTTCATCACGAGGCTTATCAATGGAGATAATAATAATGACAAAGAAAGTGATGGTAATGGTGATTATAGCTTTTTGTGTAGTACTCCAGAGTTGAAGAAGCATTATGATCTGCTTGTGAGGTCTAAGGATGAGGTTTGGTCACCTAAGCTTGAGACAATTTCCGAACATAATAAGGCTAGGTTTTCGCCTTGCAGATTATTCGGCTTAGAACGGAAACAAAAAGAGAACATTGTATATTAGTTAATGTTGTATATTAGTTAATGTTTAGACATATAGATGGTATAGTTCTTTCATTTTTTTTCTTTTTGAAGAATTGTACACTGGTAGGTCAAATGATCTCGATCGTCTCATAAAGTGTTGATTAATTTCAATGATCATAAGTCTTGCAATCAATTCATGATATGATGCAATTTGTTCGATGACTGGATCAAATTATACAATAGAAGCTTGAGAGATGAGACCACACACACACATTCCAAATTCTTGCACATTTAAGATATCCCATTTAAGATCAAAACAAACCCATATGCTAGATAGATACTGGAGGGTAGGGATGGAAATAGGCCAGGGGCCTGCGGCCTGGCCTGTCAGGCTAAAACGGCCAGGCCAAGGCCTCTTTCAAGGCCTGTTTTGCTTAACAGGCCAGGCCTAGGCCTTATAAGAAGCCTTTTAGACCTGACAGACCGGCATGTTTTAATGCTAAAATTGTAATTACCCCTCTATAGATTGTGACACGTATAAGTGGTTATTTGAAAAAACCCTAACACCTCCAATTCATTCTTTCGGCCGCTCAACGCATCTCTAATCCTTGACACTCCTTTCTCCTAAATCGAAATCCCCTCTTCACAAATCACAATCTCAGCTTAGCCTGCCCTCAAATCGTCTTCCGATTCTGTAAAGCACTTCCGTCTTCCGTCTTCCAGAACCGTATCATTCTCTGGAAAGCACTTAATATATTCCATCTTCCGGCAATTGTCGCTCCTCTGTCTCCGACGCCACACCAGGTAAAATCGATCCCTGATTTGTTTGTTTTGATCCGTCCTTCACTCGAAGTCGACGGCTTTCCCAGTCTAAATATCATGGGTAATTGATTTCTAGGGTTTCCCTCTGAACCAGAGTTGTACCTTGTTAAGTCAGATTTCTACGGTTGCTGGAGTTATTCTCATAACTCGCCGACATGAAGCTCAAAGTGATGACTTTGAAAGGAAAAATTTTTGAAATCGTGGTCCAGCCCTCCAACATTGTTCGTAATCTCATTGCCCCTTCACCTCTTTTTTTGTGTTCCCGTTTGGGTCTCAGTTTTGCTGCTTGCCTTTTCGTTAAAACCTATGACATTTGCAATGAAGGAGCAATAAACTGATTTCTAGCTTCTGGAACTTTATTGAAGTTGCTAGACGTTGGATGCTTTCTTCCATTAGAAACTGACCATAAGTGAAAACAAAAATTCATTCATTGTGAGTACTCACTCATTTGAGCAATTGTTGTGATTTGTGGCTGGAAACTTGAGTTCTGCACATTAGAATTTTTGCTGTCATTTTGATAAATCATTGGTTTAATTGATGAGTTTGGTTCTGGTGGATTTTTTCTTCTCAATTGAGTGAACTTGCTAAACATTCATCAATGCAAAGTTGCTAGCATTTGCCAATTTCTAAAATGTGGGCGTCTCTTAATTTCACCTGCAACAAGCATTTGCCAATTTATAAAAAAAGGGATTATGTAAGTTTCTCTTGTATTTGTCAGCTTTCATGATTCCTTTAGCGTGGATTGGCGATTATAAAATGTTGGGAAAGTGATTATTGAACACAATGAAATTGATTATTTCTGAAACCTACCGCAATCTGCTGTTCTCTTTCTGCTCTAATTATTTTGTGTCATTATGATTTCTCTATTTGTTTTTTTCTTCATAATGAAATTGCTCTAAGTTGACTCGTACAAAGCACTTTGTAGAACTCAAATTGCAAAGCTGCAATCTCCTTTGTTGTGCTTTTGTTAGGCACTGTCTTCTCCTCAATCATAAGCAAAGTTATTGCACGCCTTGACATCCCAAGGCCACTATTGTTGGTGAATTTTACAGCACTCACTCCCTCAAAAAGTGTTGAGATTGATTTGTTTGTATTTCAAATAACTTCTTTTCTTCTTTAATTTATCTATCCCCACTGTAATTAATAAATTATTATCGTTTTTTTGATCCTGAGGTATATTATTTTTATCAGAAACATTGTGTGATGGGACAAACACCATCCTTAAAGAGACCTTGTGAATCTGAAATTATTTATGTCAAACTTTATTCATGGTAATGTTATGTTGTATTTGATTTCATTTTTTATGATGTATTTTAGATCATTAGGTTGTTGTATTTGATTTCATTTTTTATGATGTATTTTAGATCATTAGGAATAATTTATGTAAGGCTTGTTTTCGGCCTGTTTACGTTGAGGCCTATTTTACGTTGAGGCCTGTGTTCGGCCTGTAGCCTGTTGGCTTGAATACAAGACTTTAAGAATACAGGCCTCTTTAACAGGCCACAGGCCAAGCTAGGCCTGTTACAGGCCAGGCTCAGGCCTAAAAATAAGCCTATAGCAAGCCACAGGCCAGGCTCAGGCCACTCCCTTGCATAACAGGCCTGGCCTGTTAAGGGTGCGGCCTGGCCTGGCTTGTTTCCACCCCTACTGGAGGGACCACGTTTCCCTATGTGATCGTCCTTTCCTAGCTGTCACATCTCATTTTGAGATCTGGACAGTCCAAATCTTTTCTCTCTTTTTTTTTTTTAAAAAAAATAATTCAATACTGGTCAGTATCCTAAGGTATCTTTTTAGTACCAGTTAGTACTCTAAAATAATTTTTCAAGATCATGAAGAATTTTTCAGTACCAGGAAGTATCCAGAACTATCTTTTTAGTACCAGTCAGTAACCTGAAATATTTTTCATCTAATATTTCAAGGTACTACCAAGTACTGGAAAGAATCTTCATGATCTTGAAAAATTATTTTATGAGATCTTGAAAAATTATTTCAGGGTACTGATTGGTCTAAAATAATTTTTCAATATCATGAAGAATTTTCCAATACTAGTCAGTACCCTAAAATATTTTTTCAAGATCCTAAAAAAACATTTCAGGGTACTGACTGGTACTAAAAAGATACTTTTGGGTACTTACTGGTACTGAAAAATTCTTCATGATCTTGAAAAATTATTGTAGGGTACTGAATGGCCTAAAATAATTTTTCAAGATCATAAAAAAAAAGTACCAGTTAGTACCTTGAAATATATTTTCAGATCCTGAAAAAATATTTTAGGGTACTGACTGGTACTAAAAAGATACTTCTGGGTACTCATTGGTATTGAAAAAGTCTTCATGATCTTGAAAAATTATTTTAGGATCTTGAAAAAATATTTTAGGGTGCTGATTGGTACTAAAAAGATATTTCAAAATACTGATTGGTATTATTATTATTTTTTTAAGAAAAGGGAAAATATCTGGACCATCCATATCTCAAAATAAGATCTGGTGGCCAGGCGCTCATCCTTAAAAGGACGAGCGCTTGGACGAGCAGGGAAATGCATTCCAGACTGGAGGGAGTGTAGTTCACCTATTTCATTCATCTTTATAGCTAGCTAGAATTGCCAACCAATATATATATATAGCAGAAGAGACTATATATGCAAAGTGAGACTTTATAGAGGTTTTATATAACCGCTCATGCAGACTCTTTGCATTCTATAGCGGTTTCTATATATAACCGCTATAAACGTGCAAACTTTTGGCATTCTGTAGCGGTTCATGTAACATCTCATTTTCAAAAGCAGTATATTTTTTTTTCATCAGAGTAGAGCATCAGAGCGTAAGAGTAACTGATACATATATTTCAAATGCCGTAAGTCTGGCTGTTTATAGTAACGGTAAACTGTACCGAGTGTTTACAAAAGTATATAACAACGGAGGAATCAAAATTGTCTCCGTGGCGTCACGCGCCGTGACAACAAAAGATGGTCTTCAGTCGAGTCCTTAAGCGTGCGCTTCCTCTCTCCTCGATTCTTGGTCCTCCTGAACCTGACGCTATATTAAGAGCTGAGGTCCAACGTGCACCGGACCTCAGGTAACGATTAACCTCATATTTACATATACAACATATGGACTACAGACGTTCACAACATTAACAGCACTTACACACAACCAATGTAGACACATCGCTCCCAGCATGTTCACACACACACAATGCGAGACACATCACTCCCAAAGATTTTCACACATACACAATGCGTACACATCGCTCCCAAAGATAATCACACATATCGCTCCGGGATCATCGCTCCCGAAATGCATTGCATACTGATACACACTAACGTCTATATGCACTCAAGCAACATAACAACTATACACACACAATACACATAGCACATACATGCATAACATAAACATCAGCATTAATGTTACAGTACGCGAACGTACAACAGATATATTACACACACAATACGCATACAACAAACATTTCACATATACGCATACCATAAATATCAGAGTTAATGTTACAGTACGCGAACGTACCACAGAGCTATCAACTACCTAACAAAAGCATACCATACACATAGCACATATACGCATACAATAAACATCAGAGTTAGTGATACAGTACGCGAACGTACCTTCGTTGACGAAAAACGGCACGTTTGACAGAAAACGGTATTTCTGATAGAAAACAGCGGTTTGACAGCGGTACGACAGCGGTTTGTGATTACAGATATCCTATAAGGATAATATCACATTTATAAAGATTTGGCATCATAACAGGCATTTTAGGTATAAATTACCATTTTGCCCCTGAACCCCTAATCGGCGGAATCTCGCCAGAGCTTCGCTATTTTAACTCTATCTCTCCAGAATTTTGACATATCTCTTCCCCCAATAATATTTTCGAAAATAATACCATATTTACCCCTAAATATGATATCTAGACTATCTTGAAAAATTAAAGATAAATCTAGCATTTCTACTACATCTACTGAAAGAACTACCGAAACTAAAGACCAGAGACCGAAGAACTTACCCAGGGTCCGGCTAGAACTTCTCCGGGCTCCTCCTTCTCTCTAAAACCTCTCTCTATTTCGGTTTTTGGGTGTAAGAAATGAAGAAGAGGGGTTGTGCTATTTATAGAAGAAATTCGGTCACTATTCATCACTTTATCAGATCGAATCTCAGCCGTCGGATCGCACTTGGACAAATGGCTTCATCTTGGCCTTACACATGTCTTGCCTATGTCATCCTTCTAGAAGAAGATGATGTCATCTTGCTGACTTACCGATAAAGTTCCCTGATCGGTGTCCTAATCGCGTAATCTTGACGAAACTCAAAAATCTGAGAGCAAGGCGCTGAAGTTTTATTCTTTCTTTTAAAACCACTTGGATTAACTAAATTTTTGACCCTGTTACGGGTATTCCGTAGTCTGCTGAAGATTTTCGGACAGACACCTTCGGTTACAGAAATAAATTCCGGAAGTTCCAGCTTCTGGACAATAATTCGCTGGTTCGTAATATGTTCTGACCTAAGAAACCTTGTCCCTGGTTTATCACGACTAATTTGTTTTCTATGGATTCCCATTTTCACTATCTGACCTATTTCTGATTTATCCTGTATCTTAAAGACTCATCTGGTTTTAGAAATTACTTCGGAGATAGTCCACCCCGAGGTAGAATTTCACTGGTTTATAAAAAGTTCAGATGTCTTAGACTAAATCCCTATGTTTCGGTGTAGGATTTAATTTCTATCCATTCTCAAATGTCCTGTTGACCCTTTATCGAATATATTATTATTGTATTCAAAATATCTAGATATTTTTTTCTTTTATTTTTTATTTATTTTTCTAAGCATAAAATATTTTTTTATTTTTTTATTATTTATTTAATTAATAATTTCGAATTTCCCCTTAAATTAATTATTTACTAATTAATTTACTTATATCATAATCTAAACAATTAGCTACTAATTCCTTAATTAGCCACTTACTAATTGTTGATAATTTTCATAATTAGGATTAATTATTATCTCACAACTATTTTACTAACATTAGTATTTTATATCCCATGTAAAATATTAAAAATCATGGGGCCAAAAAGTGCTTTTAATAATATTATATTTATGCTTCTCTATTTTTCAAGGAAATAATCCCAAAAATTCCTAAAATTAGAGACAACATACTCCCTAAGTTTTTGTCAATATTTGTTGCCATATGAGATTTATCATAATATTTTCAGGCCATTTTCTCCCTTATAAAATACATTTTTCATGGATTTTAGCTCTTTTTCTTTTCTAATTTTCATAGTAATTACCTTAGAAAATAAGATAATTATTACTTATTATTTGAAACCACATATTCACCTATATCCAATAGGTATTAATTACTAAAATATAATATTCTAGATAAATAATTATCCGGGTATTACAGTTCATATGATAAAAACTGCTACAAACAAGCCACCACAAATGTCACACTATAAGGCACGTTTGGGGCGGCTTGCATAAATTAAACGCTACAAATTTGATATCATATTTTATGGCACTTATTTTGTCTAACTGCTACAAATGCCATTCACTAACCAGCGTGCCAATTGGCGTGAGTTATACCGTTGCAAATTTGTAGCGGTTTTAGTATAAACATCTATAAATTCTAATATTTGTAGCAATTTATTTTAACCGTTATGAATTAATCGCTACGAATTAACTGTTTTTTTGTAGTAATATAACCAGTTCATTTCTCCACTAGCCTTTACAAAAAAAATGAAGTTTTTGAAAGTTTGTTTTTATAAGACAAATGACAAGTTAAAACCTGAAAATTACATAAGTTTTGAAAGTTGAAACTGCCCCAATTCAATTCTTTGAGATTCCCAATTCAATCTTCTCTTCCTTTTCCTTTTCTTTCTTCTTCATATGTTCCATGCACCAAACATATCCTAAGTCTTCCTTCTTGTATCCTAAAGTTTAGTAATTTTTGGTCGTGAAACATAGTGAATTACTCTTTTGTTTTTAAATATATAACCTAGTTTGTAGGTGAATTTTAGTCATAAATGCAAAACATTTTTTCAATTTATTTCTTATATTTATCATTTTTATTTAAATTAATTTGTCTAACTTATAAATTGATATATAATTTAATTCTAAACAAAAATATTTTAAATAGAACATGTGGCATATGATATATTTAAGTAATTTATTTAGTTTTTTTTTCAATCTCACTAAATTAGTCAAACTAATTCAACAAAACAGAGATCTCATCCCACAGAAATATGAGTCAAACTAATTCAAAGTAAGACATTCACTACTCCAACTTGTTGATTAATAATTCCATTTATTAATTAATCTAATAAGATTTCCACAAATTCTATTTATACCATATTTTTAACATGTTTCATCGAGATCAATCTTAATTGAATTTCATCATTTATGTCTTAAAATTTAATAACTTTTTAACTTTATCTCCATTTAATATGAAAGAGTGCATGGGGATTAAGGAATACCATAACAATGAATTAAAGGAGCAGAGGAGTATAATGTTGCATCCAATCTGATAAAATATTTGTAAATTATTCATTTTTATCCTTTGATATTATAGTATTACAATTAAAAGTATCCCTCTCAATTCTCCTTTGCTATACCGTTATCAATAAAATAAAAATGAAAATCCTTTGAAATAATTAACAATAAAAAATTAATTAAATTACTTGTGATTTTAGCATGTGTAGCAATTATAATCCTTTGAATTGAGCCTCCTGATATACCTAATATGTTGTATTTACACTATATATGGGTACCTCCCAAGCTATCTTACCAATTCTGTAAAAAAAAAAAAAGAATTAAAATCAAAACACCCTCACAATGCACATGGGATTAAATATTATAATTATAAATTATTAAAAAAATAAACTTGCTAAAGAAAAACGTGCTTATCATTAAAAATTACTATATATCTAACGCCGATAATGCATGGCTTCTATTTTTAATCGCTTGAAATTTGAAACATAATTAGTTCTTTGTAAACAATAATTTAAATGTTTTTAACACAGTACCGAGTATATTGGAATCATTCGAAATTATAATAAAATCGTTAAGTACTGAAAAAAGTGTGAAAGGGGCATTTTGGTCTTCAAGCCAAAACTTGAAAAACCCATATTTACACCACATTCCTTCTTTGTTCTTTGCAAGTTTTAATAGTCTTTTCTAAGTTTTGGAAGTTGAAGTGGTATTTAAAACCAATATCAACAAAGGCAGAAGAGAGATCATAAATTAATATATCATGTTAGAGTTAAGTATATATGATTAATATAAAGTATCCATAATATTGAAAATCTTTTGAATTTCGTAACAAATTTAATGTTGTAATTGGTTTTATCACCACATGTAAATTAGTATAACACTAAAACAAAGTCAGTTATAGCCTCCTAATAGAATATGTCTAGCCTATATCTTCATTCCATGTGTTTCGTTGTATAACACACACCCAAAAGTCAATGCAAGTTGATGGCTAACTTGTTCTTTATTGTCTCTTAAAATTGGTTATATGAGGTTTTGACCATTGATTATTTATGTGATACTCAGATACATGCATGTCATGCCGGCCAACGTTAGAAAAGTAGGAAAAAAGGAAACAAAAAGTCAGGTTTTTAATTAGGTTTCACGAAATTTAAAGCTAGCAAGGTCAAAGCTTCTTAAAGCTTTTATAATTACGTACTTTTAATTAATTGGGGAATTAAACGTAAACGGTCAAATGATCAAATATGTTACACGGTCCATATACGATCGACACATATAATATGTGTAGTTGTAGATGAGCTGTGTCTTAGGGGATAGATAATAACATTGTGATCCTAAATTTAATAGTAGTTAATATTGATTCATTTCAGGTCAACAAAATATTAATTCATAATGGGAATGACAAGTTTTTTAATGGATTAACAAGTTCAGTAATGGGTTTAATAAATTCATTCATCAGATGGAACTTATGTCACTCTAAAAAAAACTAAAATCTTAGCACCATTAACAAAATTAATAATGAGGAGTAACAAATTCTTTAATGCGATTAACAAGTCCAGAATGACATAAGTTCCTCTTGACGAATGAATTTGTTAAACTCAGTATTAAACTTGTTAATTCCATTAAAGAACGTTGTTATTCTTATTACTAATTTTGTTAACGGTGCTTAGATTTTGGTTTTTCCAGAGTGACATAAGTTCCACCGACGAATGAACTTATTAAATCTATTATTGAACTTGTTAATCTCATTCTTGAACTTGTTATTCCCATTACTAATTTTGTTAATGGTGCTTAGATTTTGGTTTTTCTAGAGTGACATAAGTTCCACTTAACGAATGAACTTATTAAACTCATTACTGAACTTGTTAATCTTATTAAAGAACTTGTTATTTCCATTATGACTTTTGTTAAATCCCACATTTACTGTTCACATTCTTCTTCCTCAAAATCCAGATACTATTCATTTCAAATTTCAGGTGGTATTTTCTTTCTCTTTTCTTATTTTTTGTGTGTGTAGATAGTAAATCAAATTGATTCGATTTAAACCTTAACCCAACCCAACCTAGCCCGATTTGTGGATGACAACACAAGTGTGAGCGTTAGAGGAAGAAGAAGTTGGAGCCCATTTGCCTTTTCCTCTTCATCTTCCTCTTTTTGGTTCTTCTGATCTTCCTCTACATTTGCTGGAATCGAACCTTCGACAAGCCCTATACCATAGCAAGCCAAAGTTCTGGCATGATTCCATTGGTCTCCAAGGAGATCATGGAGGTTGAAGCCTTGGATCTTCTTGTGGTTCTTCATTATGTGAAGGGCAGTTTGAAATTTTCTCCAAAATTTCTATATCCCTGATTATCTCTTATCCTTTCTATGTCCTTTCACAAGTATTAGAGTAATTAATTATATTCTTAGCTGTATGGGTTAGCTACTCTAACTAACTTAGTTAGGATTCCATGGGTTCAATGTATCTGACTTAGTGACTCACAGCTGTACATGTACTGTAGATGATTTCACATTGTTGAATATATATATTAGATCAAGTGCACAGTAACTGCACGAAGTATTCTTCCTATTCATTATTTTGTCTATTCTCCTCTGCGACTCTGCTCTTTCTTCATGGCATCAGAGCCAAACCCTTCTCTTTCTTCGATGCAACTTGCCTCCATGGAAAAGACCTCTCAAAGCTCCAGATCTACCGGTTCCTTCTCCATTCAGCGCAAGGATGTAGTCACTTTCTCATATCTTGTTTCAGTGAAGCTCGAGGAGCACAATTATCTCCTCTGGAAGCAACAGATCTCGATGGCGATCTGAGGTCATGATTTGCAGCAATTTATTGACACAAGTGTCAAACCACCGGCTGAATATCTCGCCACCGGCAATGACGTTGAAGGATTTGTAATCAATCCTCAGTTTCTTGACTAGCAGCGTCAAGATCATCTTCTCATGTCTTGGATGACTTGTTCGATGTCCGAAGGAGTTCTCACTCGCGTTGTTGGCTGTGAGTCGTCTCTGAAGATTTGGGAGAAGCTTCAAACTCATTTCACCTCTCAGACCAAAGCCAAACTCCGCCAACTCAAGACCATCAAATTGCAAAATCTGTATGTTAATGCTTATTTGTTGAAATTGAAAGGTACGGTCGACTCTCTGGCTTCTATTGGCTATCCGATCTCTGAATCGGATTACATCGATCAAATTCTTGAAGGCTTACCAAAAGAATATGATCTGTTTGTCACCTCTGTGACCTCACGCAAGGAGCCGTATTCGGTAGATGAGATTGAAGCTCTGCTCCTTGAAAGAGATGTGCCGTGATCTCCCAAAATAACCAAGATCAATATAATTTTGCAGTATAATGGAAACCTGGATCGTTTTCCCAACGAATTCGTAGTGTGTCTAAATCAGTAACAACGAAATAGAACAGTAACAAATTGGGGGGAGTTGTTTTCAATGCAGTAAAGATTAAAACAGAACTAAATAAAACGAGATTAAATCAGATTAACAAAGGATCAACCCAAGATTTCGAATTCCATTAATTTCCTTCCTTGGACGAAAAACAGATTTATAACTGAACTCACGATTGATTCTGGATGAACCGAAATCTCTGTGTTCGTCCAGAATATCCCTCAACTAGACGATGGCCTAGCATTTGTCCGAACAGCGGCGTCTCACTGTGCAATCGCACAACAATACTTTAACCTAGTTTGAACTCAATCCTTGGGATATCTCAATCTGGGCGTTAAATCTAACACCCAATCCGAAAGTAAAATGAATCCGAAATTACAAACAGAAACGAGTTTGTTACCGTTTAAGAACGAGTCCTCTGGATAATGGAATCCTCAATCCGTGGGTCAATCACCGAAGCCTAGCCTATCATAGCTATGCAGAACGAACATGGAAAAGAAATGAAGAAGTTCATCATGAACACGAAGAACATGATGAACAGATGAAGAACTGTTGAGAGAAAATAAAACTTTTGTATTTAATCCAAAACTGTCTAAAACCGTGAATGAATGAGTGTTTGTGGCTGCTGCCAAACCTAACCTAAAATGGCAAAACGAAATGGGGCTCCAATCCACAATTCAGGTCCAAAACGAAAAAAAAGGCTTTAATTACAAAATTCGAGCCCAAATAAAAATCTAGAAATATACATCTGACTTTGGCCCCAAAATAGACCGCTTTCTTGTCTGAATTTGCCCTTCATGTCTTCATAACAATTGTAGCTCTTTGAATCATATGAAATATGAAACAAGAATGAGGCAAATCCGATGTCTGGTTCAAGAGTTATGGTAAAAATAGTGAAGCAATGTAAAACTGGAATTTTATCATTTAAATGACTAAAATCTAATGAAAGGCCCAAAGCCCAAATAAGCATAAAAGTCATTATTTATTAACTAAAGAGCCCTAAATTATTCATCAAGAGTACTAAAGAAGTGTATAGAATATTCAATTATCACTCCTCTCTCAAGAAATTCGTCTTGGGCGCCATCATCGTTCATATGAAATTCCTGCCACTACCAATGTCGTTCACACTCATGGTTCTGGCCGTGGTTATTCTCGTGGCTGTCGTGGTTTTGGCGGTCGTGGTGGTGGTTGGCCTCGGTCTCATGGATCTGGTATGCCTCATTCCTCTTCTAATGACTCTATTGATTCATCTGCTCGGTCTGGTAGTCCGTGTCAGATTTGCAAGAAAAATGATCATGAAGCTCGATCTTACTGGTACCACTATGATGATGAGTTTCAGTCTCTCACCATCTCAAACAACAAAGGAGGTTCTAAATCTCAGAGTGCACATCTTGTCTCCACTAGTTCTATGGTGGATCCTGATTGGTATTTGGACTCAGGCGCTACGAGTCATGTGACTAATGATGATCGCAATATTTTGGACAAGTCAGGTAGTGTTAAACACAATTCTATCTCTGTTGGTGATGGCTTCGATTTATCAGTTAGTTGTTCTGGCAATTCCTCTATTCATGTTTCTCCTACGTCTGCCCTTACTTTAACTGATATCTTACATGTTCCTTCCATTTCTAAGAATTTGATGAGTATCTATCGTCTGTGCCTTAATAACAACATTCTCATTGCCTTCTTTTCTAATGTCTATGTTATCAAGAATCTGCAAACCCGTAAAGAACTTTTTCGAGGCAATACCAAAACTGGACTCTATCCTCTTCGACAGATTGTTCATCAACTTCGATCACTTCAACATGTCAAGCCATCTCCAGCTGCTTTCCTCACAACTTCACCTACTTCAAATTCTATGTTGCAAATTAATTGTAGTGCTTGTTCTTTTGTTAATTCCTCTGTTGTTTCCTCATTTAGGATTTGGCACAATAGGATAGGTCATCCATCTTCCCCTGTTGTTTCTCAAATAATGAAGTTGTGTAATGTTTCTAAAAACAAGAATTCCTCTTTTGATTTTTGCAATTCTTGCTGTGTTGCTAAATCTCATAAACAACCCTTTCCCACTTCCTAACTAAATATACAAAGCCATTACAACTCATTCACACTGATATCTGGGGGCCTGCACCATATACCTCACTTGATGGTTATAAGTACTATATACACTTTACTGATGCTTTTAGTCGCTATGTGTGGTTTTATCCACTTTGTGCTAAATTTGAGGCCTACTCGACTTTTCTGCATTTTAAGACTCTGGTTGAGTTACAGTTTGGTGCTTTTATTCTTGTTGTTCAATCTGATTTTGGGGCTGAGTTCTTGAAAATTGGTAAGTTTTTGCATGACCATGGTATTCTCCATCGTCTGAGTTGTCCTTACACTCATGAGCAGAATGGTGTTGCTGAACGCAAACATCGCACGATAACTGAAATTGGTCTTACTCTCCTAGCAAATGCTGGTTTGCCCTTTACTCTTTGGCCAGAGGCTTTTCATACTGTTGTTTATCTTACTAACATATTGCCTTCACGAGTTTTAGCAGGAAGTTCTCCCTTTCAGCAGTTATTTGGTTGGGCACCTGGTTTTCGTCACTTACGGACGTTTGCCTGCCTATGTTTTCCTCATACACGTCCTTATAATCATCATAAGTTGTAGTATCAGTCTGTCCAGTACATTTTCATTGGTTATAGTCCTGTTCATAAGGGCTATCGGTGTTGGGATCCTTGTGGTCGAACTTACATTTCTTGGGATGTCATCTTCAATGAAAGTGAATTTCCTTATAGTAGACTTGTTCGTTCCTCCTCTATTGCTTCCCACACATCAGATGTTGTTTTTCCTCCTGGTAATCCTCCTTGTCTTCAGTCTGGTTTGGCTGGTTCCCCTAGTTTTTCTCCTACAGCTGCTCTTGGCTCTCCAGATGGTACTGGTATGGTTAGTACTCCTGAATCTGGTTTAGCTACATATTCCACTCCTTCTTCATCATCTCTTAGTGCTGCTTCTTCTGCTACAATTCTGGAGCCTCCTCAGATGGTCACTAGGTTGATGAATGGTATTTTCAAACCTAAAGCTCTTATTAATACTTCTACTAATGAACCTACATCTGTTTCTCATGCTCTTAGCTGTCCAGAGTGGAAATCTGCCATGGATGCTGAGTATGCAGCCTTAATGGCTAATAATACATGGCAACTGGTACCTCTTCCACCTAACAGATCTGCTATTGGGTGCAAATGGGTATTTAAGAAGAAGACGTTCTCGGATGGTACTTGGACGAATAAAGCTCGTCTTGTGGCTAAGGGTTTTCATCAACAAGAAGGTTTTGACTTCAAGGAAACATTTAGCCCTGTTATTAAGCCTGTGACCATTCGACTGATTCTCTCTCTGGTCGTGGCTCGTCGCTAGCTTATTCGACAGATTGACGTGAATAATGCGTTTTTGAATGGGTTTCTTCGTAAAGAGGTTTACATGGATTAGCCTCTCGGTTTTGAAACTCAAGATAAGTCCTTAGTTTGTAAGCTTGATAAGGCATTATATGGCCTTAAGCAGGCTCCTCGTGCCTGGTTTGAGCGTCTTGGCACTGCTTTAAACCAATTTGGTTTCTCTAATAGTAAATGTGATCAGTCCCTTTTCATCCGCAAGACTGCTTCTGAGGTGACCTATGTGTTGGTGTATGTTGATGACATTATACTCACAGGTACTTGTAACGGTCCAGAAAATAATTGATAGAATAATGGGATAATGGATAATTAGAAATAAATATTTATTTGTTATTTTAGATACTTTCAATTTTATTTAGGTAATCTTTTTGATTTGTTGAGTGATCCTCGAGTTTAGGATACTTGTAAATTAAATTAATAAACTCATTTATTTATTTATTTTTGGTAGTTACTCCCATAATAGTAGTTGTGGATTAATGGGGTAGATTTAGGAATATCTTAATAATATTTTATTAGAGTATCTTAGTTTATTTAGTATCTCAGGATATCTTCATTCAAATATCAAATATATGAATGAATATATTAGGATTATCTTTCAGTTTATTTCATGCCTCTAATTGTTGCAATATTTTCGATTCCTATCAACAACAAAATAATAATAATAAATACCTTTATATTCTTTCAGCCCATCTTCAAATTACCAACATGCCATTTAAATTATTGATTATCTATTGTAACAAGGGCATTTTAGTCTTTCTCCATTAAAAACCCTCACCGCCTTAGACATCTCTTCTCCTTTTTCTTATCATCGATGATTCCTTCATCAACGGGGAAAAAAAATCATGGAGGCTTCGCGATCCTTCTCCGTTCAGCAAGTGTGTAGGCGTGTTGATCTTCATCGCCAATCTTATCTCTGCGTCTCTGCTCTGCAGCTGAGTGTGGGTTTGCTGCAACAAGACTTCTTTTCTTCCTCCTCTTTTCTATTGCTGGTGCTGTATAAGATAAGGCAGTCTCCTTCGTCTTCTCCTGTTTCCTCAACTCAATAAAACTGCCATCTAGGGTATGTTTAAAAAACTTATCATCTCTGAATTTGTGGTTGTGTGTGTGGGTATGTCTTTAGTTTCATTAATTTTCTGCTATTATTTTAATGGGTGTGCGTGCTACGTACATGAGGAAGGGTGGGAGTTTAAATTAGCTTAAATTTGTAGTTTAATAAGCTTGATGAATTTGTTTGAATGTGAATGTACATTGGGTGTTCAATAAAATGGTTAAAATGAGAATTTGGAGTTAAAATTGATAGTCATAAAAAATTATTGTAACATGAATCAAATTTTGGAGCTGAGAGAACCTTGAGAAATCTTTTGTTTTGTAAAGAGATGATAGAATTGGTAATTTATAAATAAGGTGGTGTTTATTACGTAAACATTGATCGCCCTTAAGGTGATGAAGTGATTGGTAGATGAATTTTAAATTTTTGTAGGAAATAAGTGTTTTGGAGATGTTTGTTTCATGACTTAATATTGAATGCCTACAAAGAGTTTGATTAAATGCTTGAAGGAGAGAAGAGTTATACGTGTGTTGTAAGATAGTTGAGATGACCATGGTATTTGTTAAACTTGGAAGTATGTACGGAAAACAAGAGCAAGATATTTTCTTTTACATTTGCTTTTATTGTCATTGGAATGGCTACTTAGCTATAGTGTATATATTAGCAATTGAATTCAATATTATATCTAATATGAGGAGGATTAAAGTTAAGATCTTTCGCATATTTTTCTAATTGATATGATAATGTTGGATGTGTTTGCTGGGTGTTTATAGTTATTTTGTTGAGTAATTCATGAAGATTGGGATTATGTTAGTGATTGAACATATGTCAAGGGAAAGACTATCAAGAAAGATTTTTCTTAATAAGATGTTATGAATATTTTGTATAAATTATAGTGGGAATATTAATGATTTGTTTTTGGGATACTAGTTGGGTAAGGAGTGGATATGTTGGAAGCTAATATCTAGGAAAGAGTGATATAAATGGGAATGCAGCATGTGAGTGAATAACGTCCCATTCTAATTTTATAAATGATGTTTTTACTACCTTTCGTATTTCTAAATTTATTTTCCAAATTTCTTAGTATAAATTCATCAAAATTAGTTTGACCAAATTATATCATTTGCTTGTTGTTTTAAAAGGAAGTTAAACTTATCCAATAGCCGATTTTCATTGTGTTGAATTTATAATCTAGTGAGGTACTTGATCATTGTAAATTTTGTGCATGCTTGGAAATGGTTTTTGAGATGTTATTTATAAACTTCCATACGGAGATCCTTGTTATGAATTATTCGTTACTAGTTCCACTATGAGAAGTTATTTCTCATTTTTAAATAGTAAATTGATCCCACGCATGCTTGAAAACATTTTTTTTAGAGGGCTGAATACAGAACGTTGGTTACTAACAGCACTACTGTTAGTCCTTGGTGCGCCATGGTTAACTCGAGCTCGCTTGACATTCATGAGTATAGTTCTCACGCTTGATATTCGTGGGATTTGTTCTCACTCTTGTTATTCGTAGGTTTTGTATACATGCGCTTGTTTCGTGGCTTTGATCCACGCTTGGTTACTTACCCTCGTCTGAAAATGTCATGAATACCTGTCATACATATATTGCTTGCATAAGCATGAGGTTAACCGTTACCTGAGGTCCGATGGGCATTGGACCTCAGCCTGCATGAATAGACAGGAAAGAGTCATGAACCAGAGGAGACACTAGGGGATGGAGCCGTAGATAGACGCCAGTAGACGAAGATGTGAGAAGGCACCGGTCAAATAAAATGCGGGAAGAAAGTCAACCGAACCTGCCATATAGCATGAATCTAATAAGGTTACTTCATACCATTTGGTGCTTAAAACAAAGGGTCGTCTTGTGGATCGCCAATCAATCACCCTAGCACGGTGAGGCTCCCACTAGACCTACCCGACCGGGCAAATGGAATGATTTAACTGAGTTAGGTTCTATGCCCCAAGTCTACTCAAGGCTTGGATGAAGAGGGTATAGTTACATCGTAATTATAAAGTTTTGTATTACTGTATCACAAGAATTATTCCTTCAGGAAATCTTATAATATATATCGGTATACGTCGGCATCATCATATGTCCGAGTATTTCATTTCGTCGTGTTATTCTCGTTGTTCAAATTTTTAGTACATGCTCTCCGTTTCCGCAAAAACGCTAAGTTGTAGCACCTCAAACTCGTGAATTTTATAAAACCACGTGTCACCGACGATTTTTGCTACGAAACTTGGGGTGTTACATTTTGGTATCAGAGCTAGCTTCACAGCTAGTCTCGAGAGCATTGTATATACGACAAGAACAAGAGTACTGATATAATACTGATATTGTGATACAATAAAACAAATACCCTAAGGTAAAGGTTAGAGTTTTTGCAAAGCTCTAAGACTTCTGAGATGGAAATCGGAGTCTACATGAAATTCCCGAACAAAAGCGATAATTAAACTTAGTTGACGATACTATCTAGGCTTCCCTTCGATCGTAACCTATTGCGTAGGTTTATATCAAAACAATGGTGCCGAGAATAGTACTAGACTATATGGGTAAGAGGATTAGTCACGATGGACTCGCAAAACTTCCATAATAGACATCTATCTGACCAATCGATTTAAGTAGCGAGTTAAACTCTACGTTTCTTTTCGTGAATCCATTTTAGAAAAGAGGACTAATAGAACTTTAAATACTATGTTGTAGTGATGGACAAAGGCAAATTTCCATATCCAGATTTTTACGGTACAGGGAGACGTACTGCGCATAGAACTAAAGCCCCCGATCTAACAGGATCAAGGCTAAATCCTGAGCCGACATATCCACCTCCTGTGCCTATGACTGTACTCAAGTCCACCTATTCCACTAATCAGTCTGACTCGTGGTACGTTACAAAATACCTTTCTGTGTCCGAGAACAATCCAGAGCCAGAGTATCATTTCAAATCAGAGTATTCCAATGAGTACCTATACAACCCTAGACTAGAGTATCATTCCGAATCGGTACATCAGATTGAACCAGTATACCACCTTGAATCGTCAAAATTTTCCAGTCTCTGAGAAACCCACAATATCTATATATGGCCGTAAAATCTCAGAGGGATATCATCCCTGGCTAGTATACAAATCTGACCTTGTACCTCAAACAGATCCGTCATATCCCATTCCTGGAAGTAACCTTGAGTCAACAAATCTTCCTACTCCCATACCACATATGACCCCGAGAACTGAGTATGAGCCTGAGTATCACTCTGAACTAGAATATCATGATCAGACCATAGATAATCAAGAACCTTTTTATTCTGAATCTTTGAACATAGTGTACCCTGAACCAATGGCCAGTATACCTTCTGAGCCAGAAAGACCTATAGGGTCGGATCATTCATCCTTTGATGATAACCGAGAATACTTCCAATTGTTACCTGGCCAAGATGACCTTCAAGTTGAATCTTGTTATGAACCAAATACCCTGCGATATGTTTTGAAAGCAAATAAAGAACTGATAGGTATTTTACGAGACCATTTCTTAAGGGCAGAATATTACAACCCAACCATGAAAGAAACGTATTTTCAGTGGTTAGGGCAAGTCAAGATAACGTACATGAAGAAGAAAATCCATAAACTTACCTACCCAAGTAGACGATTGGGTAATGTCCACGCTATGCCTATTTCCTAGAGATCGCTTCGATGGAAAAGACGAATGAGCTTTTAGACGGAAAGCGTCCAGTCGATTTTCATTCTTTTCTGACTTACCTGCAAGGGCTAGTTTTAGACAAGATGTAAACGAGTAGATAAACAATAATATGAGCTATGTAAGACATATTACTAGTGATAAAACCAGCTAAATAATATAATATATTTTACCAAATGTGTACATGTCTGTTTAAACGATCTCTTAAATTGTTGTTCTTAAATATAAAGATAGGAGGTCAAGTATGCGAGGAACCGAAGTCTTTAGAGGTCAAAGCAAAGTGATGTCAGACCCAGTACAATACCAGGAACATCAGCGTGAGTTGCAAGAACTGAGGGAAAAGCTGAGAAAGCATAATGCTCTTATTGATACCCTCCTTGCAGAAAGACTGGGAATACACATGGAGAGACTATTGAATCCAAATAGTGATGGAGAGTAAATTAGAAGAGCTACATAGAGCAATGAATTTCAACATTAACAATACAAGTCATGGTGAATTCAGCCCCAACAACTCCACTCTGAAAAGGAAGTTTTCTGAGGATAGCAATCAGGGCAAACGAGCAAGTGATTGCGTCGGGTTTTGCTGCAGGAACTCCACACAGAAGTGGAAGGCACCCTGGAGCAAAAACCAAGGAAAAGGTAATAAGCCATCTCGATCAAGCAGCAACAACCCTAAACTGTCAAGGCCTCGACTGTGTGTAAGATGTGGGAGGAATCACCCTCGAAGCACTGACTGCGATGGAAAGCTGATATGCTTTAAGTGTCAAAAACCTGGACACATTAGCATACTCATCCGGAAAGGTGCGAATTCCGGTCAAAGGACTTTTCAAAGATGTCGGAATTCCTACCCCGTTCAAAATACGGAATTTCCATCCAGGTCTTACCCGTAGTGGTATACGAATTTGCTACAAGTGTCGGAAGTCGGGGCACATGGCCCGGAACCGTCCCCAAAAGCCGGGGGACAGAGCTTTCAAGCTCGGAGCGATGTTAGCCTTGCACGAAATGGAGGTCGAAGAATCTCCCGGAATAATCCAAAATACTACCGCCGCAGTAGAAGTCTATTTAGACACTGTACGATTCGGTACTAAATCCGTCAGATACTTCTGATGAAGATACGAATCATTTTGGGATGCATACCTATATGTATTACCTTACAATCTTGTAATAGCTACACCATAGGGTGTAAACTATTTGGCCTATAGGGCATATCTAGAATCAAATTTCAGCATAATATATATCTTATTCAAAATCTCTGTTCCACCATGACAACGACGTTCCCAAATCTGTTAGAGTAGCAGCAATCAATGCAATGATCAAACGGTGACCATGAGAAGATATCATTCCACAAAGCAGAATCAGAAGCAATGCGGAAGCTGAGTCCTTATTCAAAAAAAAAAATCAACCCGCTTTTAATAAAATTCTCTCGAAAACCTTACCAAATTTCCTTCAGAAAGAGAGAAGTCAAGACTCAAATTGAACTTGATGTCTGGCACGAGATCAACATTTAAAACACCATACCAAATGACACCGAACAAAGCACAAGAGTTTGTGACTTTGTATCAACCATCACAGGATGGACGAAATGACTATCATAAACACATATCCACTGTCCATGATATACGATCTACTCAGTTATTTAAATTCTTACGTTTTGTCGAGTATTGGTGTATGCTCAAAATACCATCCGCTACCAATTCAAAATAGAAATGTTTTGGAGATAACTTTCCGGACTTAACCCGAACATTTTTGAATTCCTTTAGATGCCTTTTGAATCGACAAATGCATCTATTTTTATAGGATATTTAAATCCAAAATTTTCTCAACCACATAGGTAGGTTGATTGAGGTGTTGATTGACGACATCCTCATCTATTCGAAATACGAAGAAAAACATAAAGCACAAAAAGTGACTATCAAAAAGAGTATACGAAAGAGAAACGCAACTCTCTACTAAATTAAGTAAATGTAAGTATAGGCTGCCAAGAAAGAAATTTTCTGGGCCATGTGCTAACACACAATAGTAATGCTATTAATTTCAGCAAAATAGAGGCAGGTCTGGACTAGAGAGAGCCAGAAATAGAAATATAGGTGTTTAGTTTCTGGATCTGGCGGGATAGTACCGCAGATTCATATCGAATTTTCTCATAACTTGCACATGGAAATTAAATCATTAACAAAGTTGTGAGACGAGCTTACATAGACTGAGGAATAAGTTAGTCACAACACCAAGAGATTGGTTATCCCAGATCCAAGTTAGTCTGTAGTGGTACCAATAGTTATGGATTGGGATATGTCTTGCTGCAGCAGGACAGCATGATGACTTACGCCTCTCGCCTATTGAAGCCTCTCAAGTCGAACTAATCGATGTAAGACCTAGAGTTAGTGAGTATCGTATAGAATTGTACTGCTAACACAAGTGTTTGAAGTACCTTTTGAGTTGAAAGAAACTCGGGAAAGGACAAGAAGTCCCGTGTTTTAATGGACGAAAAGTCCCGTGTTCGAAAACTACACCCGAGTACAGGTAAAAAAGAAATCCCCTATGGTTTGATAAATAGTTGTCTTACTCGCCGCGAAAATTTTAGTTTCCGATGCATATCTCGTAGTTACTACTATCCGACCGATCGTGTCATTGAGTAGGAGGTATCTTGTGTTGTCATGGTGTATGGGCGTCATGGAAACATTTAAGGTATCTTGTGTTACCATGATGTATGGGCGTCATGGAGACATTTTGATATCCGGTATTGACCGGGGTATATGGGTGCCACGGAAAATACTAAATATCAAAATACAAAATGACAAGATCTTGACAGTCAAACCTGAGCGAATTCTTGATCATCAAGCGGAGCGACCGACAAATAGAGAAAAGTTCCAGAGCAAATAGTTGGAAGTTAGTTTTAAATTGCTTGTGTGGTAATTCAAGAGCAAAGGCTACTTGAATACTATGAGGACTTTGTCCTGTTAAAAGTAAAATTTTTCCCGAGAAACTATAAATACGCTTGATTGAAACTTATTTCTCGGATTTTCACGAATACAATAGCATCACTTGAAGCCTTGTATAGGCAAAGGTGTAACTTACTTATGCGTTCGATGGAACTATGGTTAGATCGAGAATTTTCTTAGACCTGTTATGGTCGGTCATGTTTATGTATGTCTGTGAGTAGATTCATTCCTTGCGTTGATGTAACGGTATATTTAAGAATTTTGTCATTTTAAATGATTGAAAGTTATGGTAAAGACGGTCGAATACCTCATTTTCATAAGGCATATTTCAATTGGACAAATGGGTATGGATTAAAAGTTTATCGCTTAAAAACACCCTCGACTCAAATAAATTTCACAGTATCTTCTGCATTTCTCATTGGAGAAATATCATCTTAACAGATGATCATGTTCTAAAAGACGAAGTATTAAAGTACAAAATGACATTATAGTCGACCGAAATTCTTGTTTTTAGAGGTAACTCGGGGAAAAGAGTACCCCAACAGCAATGGTAGGTAAAAGCGAGAATTGGCTCGAATGAGACAATTTAGGAAAACCATCACCAATATATTAGAAGTTGACGACTGTAGGGCTCGATAGGATGGAATAAATTTCGAGGGCGAAATTTTGTTTAAGGGGGAGAGAAATGTAATACCCGCATATTTATTTATCTGAATATTACATTTTGGTAAATAAATTAGGCTATTTCTGATAAGTGAAATTATTGTTGCAAGACTTGTGTTATTATAGTCTATTTTTCTAGGATGAGTTCTGTGGGAAATTAGAGAATTTAAGGGCCAAAGTGCCAAATGACCATAATACCCTCTCAAATTCTAGAATAATGCGTAAAACATGGAAACACCAATGTCGGTACTAAAATTATCGGTAATGAGGCATTCTAATTAAGAAAATTATCGACTAGTGATAATAGAGTAGTTAAGTAATTTTTTCTAATTACTTAAGCATAAGTAAAGGAAATTCATAAGTAATTTTGTAAAACCCTAAAATTAGTGGTTTTTGGCTTAAAATTAGTAAGAACATATTTAGTAATTAATTGGAGAATTTTGTGAAAAATAAGTGAGTTTAGGTATTTTTAAGCCTAAATGCAAGAATGGACCAATTAGGTGATTTTGTGGAATTTTTTTGGAAAAATTGGAATAAATAAATAAAATAAATAATTAAATAAAAAAATAAATATAAAATAAAAATAATAAGGTGCCATCCGAAAATTTGAAAGAAGAAGGAGAGAGAAACAAATTTTAATGTTATGGTAAAAAATTGTATTATTATATTAATATAATTGAATATAGTGAATAGTAATGTGATAAATAGGGAACGGATCCTATCTAGAGAACCAGGAATAGGAATTCCAAAGTCAAGGTAAAAAATTGATCGCTGAGTTTTTACCTTCAAGTGACCTCTTCCTAAGTTAATTCCGAGGTCGGTAGCGCATTTACCTAATAAGACGAAATAGGGAAAAATACAGATAGTCACATTTTGGATTTGAAGAAAATAAATTATAACTCAACATCCGGAGATGAGTTTATGATTATATGGACATATTTGGAATCGTAAATTTTTGTCCAGAGGTTGATGATTCCGAAAACGATTTTCGTAACCGGACGCACCGACACGTTTTTCGAGAAAACTTCAACTGACCATTTGGAACCCCGTAAGGGACTGGAATCTAAGTTAAATTAGATATTATTGATGAGGAAGAGAAGATCTTCGAGTTATGAATTCAGAATTTAGAGACTACGCGAACGGACACCGATCTTGGAAATTCTATCTACCGGGGCATAAAGTAAGCTTAAGTCACCATTCTTGGACCAATGGTTTGATGCCACATCACCCCCTATATGTCGACCAAGAAGCCCATGGACAAGGATTTACCACCATTTCAACTTTGATTTTACATGGTGATAAGTTAAGGAAAAATTACAAAACTTGGAAAGTGAAAATTACCAAAGTAGCCCAATTTTTGCCTATATAAATGCATGAACTCTTCATTCATTCTTCACACCTCCTCTTCTCTCTACCTTGGCCGAAACTTAGAGTGAGAGGCTCTTCAAAAAGTTTTGCCCTAGCTCCGAGTAAGTTCTTCGTCCTTAGCTTTTAGTTTCCGTAGTTCTTTCGGTAGTTATAGTAGAACCGTTGTTTTGATCTAGGAAGTTTTGAATATATTCCTATACGTGTTTTTAAGCCTCATTGCATTGAAAGATGCCCGACGAGGTAAAAACCTAGTAGGGATAATTTTGAAATGGAATAAGGTCAAAGTAACGAAGTTCTGGCGAAATTCCGCCTATAGGTCCAACTAGGGGCAAAATGGTAATTTGTACCTAAAATGCCCGTTATAATGCTAAATACTGATAAATACGATAAAAAAATCCTTATAGGATATCTGTTGTCATACCGCTGTCATACCGCTGTTTTTACCGCTGTCGGGCCGCTGTCAAATTGCCGTTTTTCGTAAAATGTACCGAAGGACCCTCAACGAAGGTACGTTCGCGACGTCGTAACACCGACTCTTATGATTGTGTTATGCTTGTATATGCTTGTCTTGTGTTCTGTACGGGACTCCTCACTATTTTAATGATATATACGGGTTATGGTTTTGATAACACCGATCAAAGTTTTCCTAGCGCCGAGGACACGACCGTACATCGTGGCACGGGTAATGTGCAGACGGGATAACAAACAGCTGCGGGGGGGGCCGTGTGTTGTTATTGCCTTGTATACATCATTATGTTTTTCCTACATCTCGTTATGGGCTTTTGTAGTGATTTTTCCTCTAAAATGTCATGAATACCGTCATACATATATTGCTTGCATAAGCATGAGGTTAACCGTTACCCGAGGTCCGATGGGCATTGGACCTCGGCTAAATGAATAGACGTGAAAGAGTCATGAACCGCAGGAGACACTAGGGGATGGAGCCGTAGATAGACGCCGGACGAAGATGTGAGAAGGCACCGGTCAAATAAAATGCGGGAAGAAAGTCAACCGAACTTGCCATATAGCATGAATCTAATAAGGTTACTTCATACCATTTGGTGCTTAAAACAGAAAAGGGTCGTCTTGTGGATCGCCAATCACCCCCTAGCACGGTGAGGCTCCCACTAGACCTACCCTACTCGGGCAAATGGAATGATTTAACCGAGTTAGGTTCTATGCCCCAAGTCTACTCAAGGCTTGGATGAAGAGGGTATAGTTACATCGTAATTATAAAGTTTTGTATTATTTGTATCACAAGAATTATTCCTTCGGAAATCTTATAATATATATCGATACGTCGCATCATCATATGTCCGAGTATTTCATTTCGCTTACTCGTTGTTATTCTCGTTGTTCAAATTTTTAGTACATGCTCTCCGTTTCCGCAAAACGCTAAGTTGTAGCACCTCAAACTCTGGTGAATTTTATAAAACCACGTGTCACCGGCACGATTTTTGCTACGAAACTTGGGGTGTTACAACATGCGATATTAGAGTAATTAATTATATTCTTAGCAGTATGGGTTAGTTACTCTAACCAACTTAGTTAGGGTTCCATGAGTTCAATGTATCTAACTTAGTGACTCATAGCTGTACTTGTACTATAGATGATTTCACATTGTTGAATATATATATATATATAGATAAAGTGCACAGTAACTGCACGAAGTATTCTTCCCATTCATTGTTTTGTCTATTCTCCTCTGCGACTCTGATCTTTCTTCAACAAGTTCAATGGGCTTCTTTGAGTTTAGAAAATTCAGATGATTTTTAAGTGTCATTTTCCCATTGTTTTATTTTATGATTTCAGATATCTTCAATTACAATGAAGTGGAGTTGGCTTTCCTCCAATACCTCTAATATTCGTTGCCCTCCAATTCTCTGGAACGCCGCCATTTTGAAGCACAAAACAAGCTGGTGCCTCTCTTTTTTTGAAAAAAATATTTCAGGGTACGGGCTAGTACTAAAAAGATACTCCATGATACTGATTGGTATTGAAAAAATACTTCATGATCTTGAAAAATTATTTTGGGATCTTGAAAAAATATTTCAGGGTATTGAACGGTACAAAAAAGATACTTCATGATCTTGAAAAATTATCTTAAGATCTTAAAAAAATATTTTAGGGTACTTAATGGTACAAAAAAAATACTGCAGGATATTTTTTTAAGATCTCAAAATAATTTTTCAAAATCATGAAGTATTTTTTTCAGTACCAATCAGTATCATAAAGTATCTTTTAGATATCAGTCAGTACCCTGAAATAATTTTTTTCAAAAAAAGAAGAAAAAAATGAGGCACCAGCTTGTTTTGTGCTTCAAAACGGCGGCATTCTAGAGAATTGGAGGGCAGCGGATGTTAGAGGTATTGGAGGAAAACCAGCTCCCAATGAAGTAGTAGTATTTGAAGACATCAATACTCTGCACTTTCTGTTTTCTTTCTAAAAACATTTTTCTACGTGATAAATATTGCCTAATTCTATGATAACGTAGGCTAAATTCAGTTAATAAACTCCCATTAAAATTAATAACTCAACCTCAATATTATTGCCTAGTAAGATAATAATATCTATATTTTACTTAATTAACTCTCATGATCCTTAATTCTAATGCCACTTTCAGATCTTTTGGCATGGCGAAATTATAAAATTTTCAAAAGTCCAAATGTACGAGATCTAGTTAAATATTAGATTGCAAATTGGCACGTGAAACACAACACAAGAGCCAATCAAGAGAACACCAACTTGGCCTTTTAGTGGTTAGTGACGACTCTCACATGCCCGAGGCTGTGACGCCACCCATTTTTAGTTTTTACTTTTAATTTGTTTGAGTTAATCATAGAAGCTGTTTTTTAACGTAATTTATTATATACGAGATAAATATATGAGATGAGTTTTTTCTCGACTTATGTAAACATATTTTTTGAACGCCAACTCAAACAAATCCTTAATATTGCCTCCCATATTCCAATATACATTTTCAGATTAGCAAATATATATATATTCAGAAGTTCAACCGACGACATTTGATGAAATATAACGGTTTTAACGAATCTGCATGATTTTAAATTATTTATTGATATTTTTACTACTTCCAAAACTTATTTATTTCAGATGCTTATCAAGAAACCAACAATAGAAACACTCAGAAAGTAGAACCTTTATAAAATGTTGACTATTTGTTTATTATTAAATGAAGAAGTTGGGTGGATTTTTCTGGAAGGCTAATAATTCAAAGTAATTCAACAAAACTGAGATCCCATCCCACAGAAATATGAGTCAAACTAATTCAAAGTAAGACATTCACTACTCCAACTTTTAAATTAATAATTCCATACGATCTGAATGAACACGTGGAGTTCTTAATCTTTTGAGTTACATTAATCTAATAAGATTTCCACACATTCTATTTATACGATATTTTTAACATGTTTCACCAAAATCAATCTTAATTGAATTTCATTACTTTATCTCTATTTAATATGAAAAAATTCCGGGGGAAATTAAGAAATACAATAACAATAAATTAAAGGAGCAGAGGAGTATAATGTTGCATCCAATTTGATAAAATATTGGTAAACGATTCATTTTTCTCCTTCTATTATAGTATTACAATTAAAAGTATTCCTCTCAATTCTCCTCTGTTATATATCTATAAAATAAAAATAAAAAATCCTTTGAAATAATCAACAATAAAAAATTAATAAAATTACTTGTGATTTTGGCATGTGTAGTAATAATTATACTTTGAATTGAGTCTCCTGATATACCTAATATGTTGTATTTGAACTATATATGTGTTATGGACTCATATATTGGGCCTAGCATATATGCGACCCAGTGAGATTGCTTAGGACAGAATCCCTTGTTAGTCAGGTAAATTGTTAATCACCACTTCATCGTGCCTATATTACAAGACCGTACAGGTAGTGGAATAGGCATTTCCAGAACGTGGGAGGCGCACATTGCCTGAGGAACGGATTCACTGTCATGGGAGCGAAACCCTAGGTAATCCCTATAAATAGGATAATTACCCACCAGGTGCACTCTCTACAGACTCTATTCTATTTACTATTCAGTCTCACTGTGCACACACCCCACACCTTTGGCAAACCGTCGCTCCTGTGTAGCACAGTGATCTGAGAGCACTCTTTGATATCTTCCTTATAGTTATCACTGAGCGATTACCTTCTCTTTGGTGTTTAATCCACAAACATCTTAGAGGAGCTATTTGATCCTACATTAAATATCCCCTATGTAACACCCAATTTTCAAAAAACGGAATAATATATTTTCATCAGAGTAGAGCATCAGAGCAAGTGAGTAACTGATAAAACATTAACTGTGACGTATCCGGTTGTATACATTAGCGGTACATTTATCCAAGTATTAATATTACAATAGTACATATCCCAAAATAACATTCTCTACAAAATAAAAATCTCGCGCCGGGTCTTCATGCATGCTGCTTACCCTTATCATCGGCCCTCGGTCCTCTAGACCCTAAGGCTATGGTAAGAGCTGAGGTCCAATGCCCATCGGACCTCAGGTAACGGTTAACCTCATGCTCAAGTAAACAATACATGTATGACAGATATTCATGACATTACAGCAATAACCAACAAATAAGCACACACAGCAGATGTAAGGTTAACATAACAACAGTACATAGCACACAGCACATGTAAAGTCATCCATGTTTGCACTAACCAGTGCCACGATGATCCCTCGTGTCCTCAGCGCTAGGAAAACTTAACGGCATTATCAAGACTATAACCCGTATAAAGCTGAATGTATAAGTAATGATCTAAGACCAAGTCTTAGTCACGGTGCATATCCAAGACAAAGTCCTATCTATGACTTCATGAAATAATCTATCACATATAAGCATACAATAAGCATTAGAGTTAGAGTTACAGTACGCGTCCATACCTTAGTCCGTCTGGATAGCGGTACGTCTGTCTGTCGGTACGTTTTCTCGGATAGCCTGTAATAGTATCACTGCATTATATCCTTATAAATAATATCCTAAGAGATATTTTAGCCACTATTGACCTTTTTACCCCTGGTGAATTCATTATTCCAATTATATCCCTTTATTTTAAAAAAAACGCTAATTTCAGCATTTCGGGCAGAATTTTCACTAACTTTGAAAAATCATAACTAATTCCAAAAAATAGAAACGAGGATCCGTAAAATTCCCCGGAATCCTTAGGATGTCCATTTTTGAGGAAAAATACTTTTTTTTACCAAGAATTTGTGATTCATTCCAAGTTTTCGTGTTTCCAACATCTGCCCAGAATTTTCCAGAAACACGTAGGCCAACTTTGGAAATTTTTATCTCCTTGCAAAAAACTCAAAATGACACATTGTAGGTATATTTGGAAATCTCTATATGTCTACTTCAACCATGAAAAATCTCAGATTTAAATAACTTCATCTTCAACATAAGATCATAGCCTCTATGAAACTGACTCCAGGAACTCCTAACCGAAAAATTTCGCCAGAATTTCGCTACTTTGATCTTCAACTTCCAAAAATTTTGCTCCACCACATTTTTCATCAATTTTTCAAAATAAAGTCATTTTTAACCATAAAAACATGAAAATAAAATTGCTCTTGGAGATTTAAGATCAAAGCATAAATTAACTATGAATTTAAAAAAACTAAACTCAAGAACTAGGAACTTACCCTTGAAGAACCTTGCTCCTTCTTTCTAGCTCCAAGAAACTCTCACTCTCACTCTCTTAATCAAAGGTATTTGTGGTGATTGTGTGAAGAATTGTGAAGAGGTTGGGGGTCTATTTATAGGAAAAATTTAGGGACACAATTGGCATTTAAATGTGACCAAGATTCACCCTAACCATTGGATTAAAAGAACACTTTTTGAAACTTAATCTCCACCCCACCAAGGCTTGGTCGACATCCCTAACCAATAAGCCATTTATTGTGTTTTTGTTTTAATTTACAATTAATTAATAGCTCAATTATTTTCTAATTGGAGAGGTGAAATAATTGATTTTTCACTCATACTTTATGCTTTATGCTTTATTGAGACTTCAATCCCTTCTAATATGTGTGTACCGACATCCCACTCCCCTCATAGCCATTTATTGTGGTTTTAAATCAACTAATTGATTTAATCATTCTAAAAAAAAAAAAACCCTATGTTTTAAGCTTTCTACCTCATCGAGTAGAGCAAATTGAGTAACCGATACTTATATTTAAAATGCCGTAAGTGCATCTTGTTTACAACATCGGTACAAAAGAACCGAGTGTTTCAAAAGTACAAAACAACGAAAGAAAGGCTTCCGCCGAACATCAAAAGTAAAGGACAACATCGGAAAGTCTTCATCCGGGTCCTTGAACCCGCCGCTTTCCTCTATCCTCGGTCCTCGGTCCTTCCGAACTTGATGCTAAGTTAAGAGCCGAGATCCAATTTACCACATTGGATCTCGGTAATCTGTTAACCCTCATGTTTATGTATACACATACGTACAAATGACATCCATAATATCAACAAGACAACAATCACTCTACCACAACCCATGCATATGTATTGCCCCAAAGATGCGCACATTGCACCAAAGATACGTACCTATTGCACCCAAAGATACGTACATATTGCACCCAAGATAATCGACATATTGCACTCACAGACCGACATATTACACCCAAATAGACATATCCTCTAACCGCTATATGCACTCGCACGATAACATCTCTACAACACACATACCACATATATGTAAACCATAAACATCGAGATAAGGTTACCAAGACGCGAACGTACCTTCGTTGTCGATCACTACGGTGACGTTTACTTAAAAACGGTGATTTTTGACAAATGGGTGAAACAACGGTACGACGACGGTACAACAAATGTCCTGATTATCTCGTATATCCTATAAGGATAACATTTATCAACTTCTAGCAGTATAACATTTTAGGTACAAATTACCATTTTGCCCCCGAACCCCTAATCGGCGGAATTTCGCGAGCTTCACTGTTTTCGCTCTATCTCTCTAGAATTTTGACAGATCTTTTCCTCATCATATTTTCGAAATATATATCATATTTACCCCTAAATATGATATATAGACTATCTTGAAAAATTAAAGATAAATCTAGCATTCCTACTATATCTACCTGAAAGAACTACGAAACTAAAGACTAAGGACCGAAGAACTTACCCGAGACTTTGCTCGACTTTCTCCGAGCTTCTCTCTCTAACTTCTCTCTAAGGGGCAGATTTTTGGTGTGAAAAATGAAGAAGGTGCTTATGCCTTTATATAGGCAAAAATTGTGCCACTTTGGTAATTTCCATATTCCAAATCTTGTAATTTTCTCTTACCTTATAACCAAGTAAAATCAAAGCATAATGGTGTTTAATTCCTAGCCATGCAGCATGTTGGTCGACATTCAAGACTGATTTTGCAGCAAACAATTGGTCCAAAAATGGTGAGTCAACTTGCTTTATGGCCGGTTCGGCGCATTTTCCCCTGTTCGGTCTCCGTTTCGCGTCTCTTCGGAGAAATCTCAAAATTCTGGATTCATAACTTTGAAGATCTTCTCTTCCTCATCAATAATATCTAATTTAACTTAGATTTCGGTCCCTTACGTGGTTCCAACGATCAGTTGAAGTTTTCTCGAAAAAACGTGTCCGAACACGTCCGTGTCGTAAATCGCTTTCGGAATCATCAATCTCTGGATAATAATTCACTGATTCCAAATATGTCCATATAATTATAAACTCATCTCCGGATGTTGACTTATAATTTATTTTCTTCAAATCTAAAATGTGAATATCTCGCATTTTTCCCTATTTCGTCTTATTAGGCAAATGCGCTACCGACCTCGGAATTAACTTCCTAAGAGGTCACTTGAAGGTAAAAACTCACTGATCAATATTTTACCTTGACTTTGGAATTCCTATTCTTGGTTCTCTAGATAGGATCCGTTTCCTATTTATTCCATTACTATTCACTATATTATATAATAATACAATTTTACAAAAATATCATGATATTTATTTTTTTTCTTTTATTTTTTTATTTTTTTTTCTAAGCATAAAATATTTTATTAATATTTTATTATTTTTATTTATTTAATAATTTCGAATTTCTCCAATTAAAAATAATTATTTAAATTATTTTTAATTCATTTACTTTATACCTTAATTATCCCATTAATTACCAGATTAGCCACTTACTAATTTTTGATAATTTTCTTAATTAGGATAAATCATTATCTCACAATTATTTTACTTACATTGGTATTTTATATCCCATGTAAAATATTAAAAATCATGGGGTCAATTATGATCCCCAAAATAATATTAAATCTTGCCTCAATATTTTCCAAGGAAATTAATCCCAAAATTACCTAAATTAGAGACAACATATTCTCCAATTTTTAATAAATATTTCATTGCCATCATCCTTCAATATTTTATGGAATGGGGGTAAAACTTCATCGTTCCAGCCTTCTAGAGGCATCAGACATGGTGATCCCATTTCACCATATTTATTTACACTAGCTATGGAGAAGCTGTCTCATATTATATCCACGGCTGTTAGTGGTGGGCTTTGGACCCCTATTAAGGTGGGTCAAGGAGGCCCTTCGGTTTCTCACTTGATGTTTGCTGATGATCTTATGTTGTTTGTAGAGGCAAAGGAGAATCAATTGGAAACTGTTATGAAGTGTCTATCTTTGTTTGAACAGATTTCAGGATTAAAGGTAAGCATGGAGAAAACTGTCATCTATTTCTCCAAGCACATATCTGAGAATTTGGCTGGTGCATTGGAGGCTAAGAGTGGCTTCAAGAGAGTTAAAAATGTGGGAAGATATTTGGGGGCATGGATGATACATGGGCGTGCAACTAAACAATGTTATCAACATATTGTGGAGAAGTTACGGAGGAAGCTTGGTAGGTGGCAACAACAGTGTCTGTCTCAGGCTGGTAGAATAACTCTTGTTAAGTCAGTATTATCTACTATTCCTTTATTTCATATGCAATATGCTAGGCTCCCCCTAAAATATGCAATGAGATTGATAGAATTCAAAGGAATTTCATTTGGGGTGATTCCCACCATCATAAAGCTCATCATGCTTTAAGTTGGAATGTGTTGACTAGTCCTAAGACTATGGGAGGACTTGGTTTAAAATCGGCTGCAATTATGAATGATGCTATCCTCATGAAGTGTGGTTGGAGGTTCCAAAACGACCAAGATGCCTTATGGGTTCATTTTTACGGGGTAAGTACAAGGTACAAATTGGAAACTTGCCAGTTCTGAAAACTGGTTGCTCACTGTTTTGGACTTCTCTATGTAACATTTTTATTAATATGAAGGATGAGGTGGTATGGGAAATTGGAGATGGTTTTGCTATTTCTTTTTGGAAAGATAAGTGGGTGTCATCTTCCATTTGTCTTCAGGACTATGTAGTAAGTCTCATTCCTGCTGAGTTGTGAGATTCTCTGGTTAATAGGTTTGTCGATCAACATGGCCAGTGGGATCTGCCTTTACTAAACAGACTACTTCCCTAGAACGTGGTTGATCTAATTAGAGGTATGTTTCCGCCTTCTTATGATGATGGGCCAGATCGTTCCTTTTGGTTGTCAGGAAACTTATCTGGTGTTAGTGTAAAAAGTTGCTACATGTATTTAGCTGAGTCTAGATTTCAACAATCTGTTATTAATTGTGACATGTGGATAAAGTTATGGAAATGGATGGGACCACCTAGAATACAGGTATTTGGATGGAAATTATTTCATCAGTGGCTCCCTTTGAGGTCATGGATCCGTGCTTGGTCTGACAACGATGGTCTTTGCCCACTTTGCCAACAAGAAGAAGAGACCAGTCTACATGCATTTAGAGACTGTCATGTGGTTCGTGCTTTATGGTATGAGGTGGTACATGGTGATTGGCTACATTCTTTGTTTAGCTATGATTGGATTGACTGGGTAACAGAGAATTTGAAGAGTGATAGAATTACTCTAGGAGGATCTCTTTGGCACGAGTTATTTATTGTCTCTTGCTGGTTTATCTGGAAATGGCGAAATGAATTTATTCACAACACGCAAGATGCAAATAGTAAATATTGCATGAGGCCCATTCTTGAGCTACTGGGAGTATTAAAATTTGGAATTGACAGAGAAGGGTTTCAACACATAGCACAGAATCATGCTAATGTTCGCTGGTCCTTTCCAGAAGATCCTTTTGTGAAACTGAATTCAGATGGGGCATCAAAGGGAGCTGAACAGGTGGCGGCCTGTGGTGGTTTGTTGCGAGACTTTGCTCGTAGGTGGCTAGGAGGTTTTGTGTAACACCTCAAATTCAACTCCTGAAAACTTGGTCAAAATATTTGAAATACCTCCAACAGGGATAATCAATATCCAAATCATTAAATTACACGACCATTTAAAATAAAGTTCATAATACATATTCAAAATAAATTTTCGAAAATGTTTCAGAGTTTAATACAAAGCGGAAGTCTTAGCTAGGTTCATGGCAAATAAAATAACATAACATAAACTATAGGAGTACAAAAGAGCCTTCAAAGCTCACTCCATAGGTGCATTCCCTTGCTCCCTACTAGGACATTCACCGAAAAATGTTAATATGGGATGAGATTCCACGTCTCGCAACTACGAAAGTTTCTACCGTACACAAGCAAATTACATATGACAAAAAGCGGGCTGATCTCAAATATATTTATATATACCATAATTTCTCATACAAAATTCTTTTGCAAAAGTAATCATCATTATGTCAAATTGTGAAATTTTACAATTATACAATATGCAATATGCAAAACCTCCCTTATATCACCATCCGCCCTTGTACCGCTGACTGGAGCCATAGGCTAACACATAGTCCAATAGAAACTCATTCATTTGACTGGATGGTTTCAAGCTCACCAAAATCTTAAGATACACCCGGCCAAAGGTATAGAGCTTAAATTTGGACTATGGCTCCCCTCCTTAAAAATAACAACTAAGGAGGTGTCACATGTCCCACAACTCCAATGCGATCCCGGCCAGAGGAAAACATAGAAGATAGGGCCCTGAAAAGTATCATCCACTGTGCACCGAGTGGTGGCATAAAGAAATCTTATCATTCAAATTCCTCCTTACTCCAACCCATCACACATACATCCGCCATGATAATTATATTCGATAAAAATAAAGTAGATTAAAACATGCTTCCATTTATATCATCACAAGGAAAAATCAACATCTCATAAACCTCATCGGACCAATCTTTCATACTTGAGAATTCAAAGGACTAAATTGTCATTTCTGAAATTCGGGGGCAAAACCGTAATATTCAGTTTTCATCATGATAATATCGTAATACATATACAAATAATTTAGTCTATATAAAATATAACATAATTTATAATCATACACAATTCACAAGTATATGGAAGAATATTCAGAGTTACCTGTTACTCTATAGTTCCCAAAAATTACCGTAAGGCTTCCTTACGTTCCTTCTCTCTCTCTCTCTCTCTCTCTCTCTCTCTCTCTCCTCTCTCTTTCTCTACCTGTGAGTCTTGAGTGTTTGTTTGTTGTGAAAGAAGAGAAGGGGTGAGGTATTTATAGAGTTTTGGGTCTCAACCATTTTTCAAAAATCACATGTCTATCTACTACCCAACTTCTTCAATCTACCATCTATCTACCACTCTTATGTCCATCTACCGTGTAACTACCATTCACATCTCCATCTACCATCTAACTACCACTCTTATGTCCATCTACCGTGTAACTACCATTCACATCTCCATCTACCATCTAACTACCATACATATGTCCATCTACCAAATACTTATCTACCGATCAAATTTCACATGCTTATCTACTACATAATCATCTACCATTCAAATTAATATCTGATTTTTTACCCTAATTGGAATGAAAAATACCGGTTATCAAGAGCCTAGTAGCTTTCTTATCTCGCTTATTCCTAAACTCTCTTGTTCCAAAATTTGAGATATTTCGTATTATAAAAGTAATCTTAAATGATAAATTTTAATTATCATAAATTAATTTCTTCCGAAAAAAAATCAGGATGTTACATTTTGCTATTCGTCTTGGAAGGTGCTCAGCGATGCTAGCTGAGTTGTGGGGAGTTTTGAGAGGATTAGAGATGGCTTGGGAGGCAGGTTGGAGGTATGTAGTTGTTGAAAGTGACTGTCAATCAGTCATTGCATTACTATCCAAACAAGGTAATGCAGCTCGTGAGTCCCATTTGGTGTCTCGGATACGAGTAGTCACTCGTAGATAGTGGGTTATACGGTACAGCCACGTTCGTAGGGAGGGCAATCAGTGTGCGGATTGGTTGGCCAATTTTTCTTTGACGCATGTGGAGGTTCCTGATGGAACTCATTTCTCTGATCCCCCTGCTGGTCTCTATTGTTTACTTGTTGCTAATCTGGTGGGAGTACAGCATGATAGGAGACGTCTGAGACATTAATTTCTTAGTTTCTTTTGTTTATTTAGTTTTTTCAGTTGATTATCTTTCCTTGTATCCAAAAAAAAATCTAATTGGCTTGTTGATAGTTTGACTTTTCAAAGCTTTACCTTTATGCTTTATTATATGATATAACCTCTTTCCTTCTCTTTCTTGTTGAAAAAAAAAAAAGTCCCCCTCTTCTTGACTTTGGGGCTCCATAATTAATCCTTTATTAGCTCCCCTAATGTAGTGTTTAACATGTTACTAAGTATATTTGTTATTGTGTGATTGATAATGATCATCAATAATTTACTTTATGCTAATATTGAACCCTCATTGGTTCTTGATTTCTAATTAAGTTAAAATATCCCTAATTGATGACTTTTACTATGTCTTTTAATTAATTATGAAAGTTTATTCAATTATTTTAATTAATATAAATTTGATTGTCCGTTAATTGTTGTTGATTTTCTTTAATTGGTTTAGGTATTTCCATAATATTTTATGGCTCTTTATAGTTAAATATCAACTATGTTGTAACATGAAAATTATAAGGTATTTTATGATCCCTAAATGAAAATTAGAAAATTAAACTTTGGCTTATTAAAATTCAAGGAAAATTGCTCAAGAATTATAACAAATAAATCCCACAATTTAGAGACAACATACTCTCCTATTTCTAATAGGTATTTTTTACCAAAATATTATATTTAAAAATTTTCGGGTATTACACACTAGCCCATTGAGGCTAGACATTTGTGTTCTACACTAGAACAATATGGGTACCTCCCTAGCTCTCTTACCAATTCTGTCCAAAAAAAAAAAAATCAAACTCCTTCATAACGCACATGGATAGGATTAAATATTATAATTATAAATTATTAAAAAAATTAACTTACTTAAGAAAAACGTGCTTATCTTTAAAAATTACTATATATCTAACGCCAATAATGCATGGCTTCTATTTTTAATCGCTTGAAATTTGAAAACATAATTAGTTATTTGTGAATAATAATTAAAATGTTTTATGACACTACTTATTTATAAGACCTTACTTGTTGATCCTTAATAATATAGATAAGGTCTTTAACCAAATGCAATGAATTATCTATGACTTAATTTTATAAAATGTCATTGTTTATTCTTTTACGCCATGATGGTATGCTTCTAATTAAGTTCTAACCTTATTTACGAATACGATTAATTAGGGATTATTCTTAAAAGATGTAAAAAAAATTATACATTTAACAAACTTTATGTATTCTTACAAATATATGTTTTGATGTATATTTATTTATTATTTATTTATGTGAACATATATTTATGTGTTTATATAAATAAATAAGTACCAATCAGGCTCATAAATCAGCCTTGGTGAAAATAGACATGGCATATTTGTCTAAATAGACTTGGTTATGGACTTAAGTTTGAACAACTTATTCACTCCTCTGATCTTATTTATACGATAAGAAGACAAGTTTTTTTGTTAACATCATCAAATTTTTCGTATAAATGTATAATTTTACTATTCATTTATATTTTACAAACTTTGTTCTTTGGGAATATAGAAGTATATTAAATATGGAATAGTGATAAGTTTGAACAATTTTAAAATTTCAATACATAATTAATGAGATTTAAGGTTTTTTTGTGGCTCCATTAAAACTTATTGTAAGTTACTTATAGATAGGACCAGAAAGTATTAACTATTAATTACTCTCTCCAGTCCAATTTATAAGATGTCTCATAGAAGGTAATTTTTGCTCTTTTTATAAATGGTTAAGGTGCAAAAATAGGCATGTGCTTATCTCCGAGAGCGCCCGGAGCAAATGTTTTTTTTAGGTGCAAAAGTGACTATGTGGTTACAAATTAGGTGCAAATATAGCGTTTGACCGTATTTGACTTTGCGTTTGACTTTTTTTTCGACTTTGAAACGTGTTTCAAATATTTTTTTCGTATCGTCTTTTAGTCCACAAAAATATTTTTTCAAATCTAAAATAATTTTTCAAAACACTATTTTTTTGCACCTAATTTGTAACCAAAAAAAGTCAAACTTAACGGTCAAACACTATTTTTGCACTTTTGTACCTAAAAAAAAAAAAACATTTGCTATCGGGCGCTCTCGTAGAAAATCACATGTCTATTTTTTCACCTTAACCCTTTTATAAAATATGTTGCTAGTTTCAAGGGGAAAAAACATTTAAATACCACTTCAACTTCTAAAAGTCAGAAAAGACCATTAAAACTTGCAAAGGACAGAGAATGGATGGGGTGAGAATTTGGATTTTTCATGTTTTGGCTTAAAGATCAAAATATTCATTTCATACCTTTTTTTAGTACCTAACGATTTTATCAAAACCATTACGATTTTTATCAAAACCATTATTATTTTTGTGGGCTGTGACCAATTGAGTAATGTGATTCACTTAAAAAAGTAATGATTTTGAAAAATCGTAATAATTTTGACAAAATCGTTAAGTTCTGAAAAAAAAATATGTGAAAGTAGCATTTTGGTCTTTAAGACAAAACATGAAAATTAAAACTTAGATTCTCACCTCATCCCTTCTTTGTCCTTTGCAAGTTTTAATAATCTTTTCTGGATTTTGGAAGTTGAAGTGGTATTTAAATATCTTTTTCCCTATCATAAATATATATATTTTCATGTATGCCCACATCAACAAAGGTGGGAGAGAGATCATAAATTAATATATCATGTTAGAGTTAAGTATGATTAATATAAAGTATCCATAATATTAAAAATCACTTGAATTTCGTAACAAATTTACCACATGTGAATTAGTATAAGACTAAAACAAAGTCATGCTGTAGCCTCTTAATAGAATATGTCTAGCCTATATCTTCCATGTGTTTCGTTGTATAACACACACCCTGCAACCTCCCATTAGGAAATATAACACCAAAAGTCAATGCAAGTTGATGGATAACTTGTTCTTTGTTTCTTATAAAATTGGTTATATGAGGTTTTGACCGTTGATTATTTATGTGATACTCAGATACATGCATGGTCATGCCGGCCAACGTTAGAAAAGTAGGAAAAAAGGAAACAAAAAGTCAGGTTTTTAATTAGGTTTCAAGATATTTAAAGTTAGCAAGGTCAAAGCTTAAAGCTTTTATAATTACGTACTTTTTAATTAATTAGGGAATTAAACGTAACGGGTCAAATGAGCAAATATGTTACACGGTGCCACATACGATCGATACATATTGTAACACCCCAATTTCTGTAGCATAAATCGTGTCGGTGACACGTGGTTTTAGAAAAATCATCAGAGTTTTGAGGTGTTATAGTTTAGCGTAATGCGGAAACGGAGAGCATGTACTAAAAATTTGAACAATTGAGTGAGTGATATAAAATACTCAGGCATATGCTGATGCCCGACGTATACTGGTATATTAAAATTTCTCGAAGGAATATTCATGTGATACAAGACTTATATAATTACAGAATTTATATTGTAACTATACTATTTCAGACCAAGCCATTTCTTGACTTGGGGCATAGAACCTAACACAGTTAAATCAAATCCATTTGGCCAGGCTGGGTAAAGTCTAGTGGAAGTCTCCCCGAATTCACGGCGACTGATTGACTGAACTACATAGACGACCCTTTCTAATTTAAGCACCAAATGGTTTGAAGTAACCCTATTAGTTTCATGCCAGAATGTAGGCTCTGTTAACCTTCTTCCTGCATTTGCTTTGACCGGCCTTTCTTTCCGGCTTTGTCCTTTGATGTCCCGTTACAGCCCTATCTGCCTGTCTACTTGTGCCTTCTCTTGGCTCCATCTACTGGTGCCTTCTCTGATCCATGATCTTTTCCTGACTATTAGTTAAGACTGAGGTCCAATGCCCATTGGACCTCAAGTAACGGTTAACCTCATGCTTATGTAAACAATATGTGTATGACAGATATTCATGACATTTCAGCAACAATCAATACATAAGCACACAGCAGATGTATCCCAACAGTACATAAGCACACAGAAGATGTATCACAATAGTACATAAGCACACAGCAGATGTATCCTTAATATATATTAACAGTACATATCACATGTAAAGTTATCTATACAATTCACATGTATAGTTATCTATGTTAACAGTACACATCACATGTAAAGTTATCTATACAATTCACATGTATAGTTATCTATGTTAACAGTACACATCACATGTAAAGTTATCTATACACTTCACATGTATAGTCATCTATCACATAAAAGTATACAATAAACATCAGAGTTAGTGTTACAGTACGCGTACGTACCTTTCACCGTGTATTGGCCAACTTGCCTAACTATTGATCCGACTCCGGACTTCCCGGATATCCTATACGTTATTGTTGGATTATTCATTTTTCCCATAATATCACAACTAATATTCTATATCTTAAAATAATATCAAAAAGGTTATTTCCACCCATTTTGACATTTCTACCCTTGGTGTATTCATTATTACAATTTTGCCCTTACATTTTCTCAAAAACGCAATACTGAATTTCTGGGCAGAATTTTTGATTAACTTTGAAAAATCATAATTAAATCTAGAAAAATCGAAACAAGGATCCGTAAAATTCCTCGGAATCCTTAGGATGTCTACTTTCAAGAAACAATATTGGTTATTGCCCAGATTGTATGAACACTTCCCAGTTTTCACATGTTCATCCTCTGCCCAGAAAATTTCCAGAAAACGTAGCCCATTTTGCAGAATTTTTATCTCCTAGCATGCTATAGGTATATTTGGAAAGATATATATGTCTACTTTGAACATGAATTTTCTCAGAATTTTAGAACATCATCTTCAACATAAGATACCAGCGTTTTTACAACTGCTTTTAGAAATCACTAACCGATAAATTTTCGCCAGAGCTTCGCTACTTTGACCATAATCTTCCAAAAAATTTTCTATAACTTCTTCTTCATAATTTTTTCGAAATAAAACTAATTATAACCATAAAAACATGAAAATAACACTATAATTGGAAGATTATGAATCAAAACAACATTTAAGCTATAAATCACAAAGCTAGAGCTCAAGAACTTACCTAGAACTTTGCTCCTTCCTTCCTCTTGCTTCAAGAACTCACTCTACTCACTCTCTAGCTTCTATAATCAGATCACTTTGGGATGATTGGTGTGAAGAATTGTGAAGGCCTTAGCTCCCTATTTATAGCAATTTGGCCATTAACTTCCTAACATCTTTTCTTCATTTTTAGCCCTTAGATTAAACTTAGTTGAGAAGTTTAAATCCTACCCTTACATCTAGTAAAACTAACTTCTCCCTCTCCCTTGCCTCATCATCTTTTTTTTCCTACCTCAAAAATCTTATTTAGTTAGGTGCAAGTTGGTGTTTTTATTCAAGATCTATTTCCACTTTTCAAATCTCAATTTTATGAATTAATTAAAGGTCTTTTTAAAACTCTTAAATCACTTAAGTATGAATCATAAAAGTTTGTGAAAATCACTTTGGAGATAATCAAGTTCAAGCTTAAATTGTGCTTGTTCATAATATCTACTTATATTTGATCTATGATCAAAGCTTTTCAAGATACAATTTATTTTGTATAGATTCTCATTTACTTGTGTCTTGAATTAATCCCAATGGTTTTTATCTTACCATTAATTAATTAACCACTTAATCCATTTATTACCTATGCTTACATCATTATTTACCACTAAAGTCTTCTTAAATTAATGTGAGATTAAGACATATTTGCCTTAAAAGTCTTCTTGGTGATTAATAGCATTAAACTCAAAGTCTCTAAAGTCTTCATAAGTACACTTATCCTCTTAACACTTTGTCTCTTGAATTAATGGCTTGCATGTGCTTTGATTTTTCATGTGCTAATCCTTTAATTAATAAACAATTCCATGTTTATTACTCAAGCCAAGCAAACCGTGTTCATGCTCATATTTTTGGCTCTTCAAGTTGTTTTTCATTTATCTCACACTAACAAGAAAGAAAGCCTCTTATTGGTTGATACTTAATTCACATGGATTACACTTTATGATATTTAATTAAAGCCTTAGGATTTAGCTTTATTAATTTTAATCCAAGCCTTCAATTTGGGTTGGAAAAATCTAAACACTATTTATGATATTTGTTACTAATTTAGGATTAAGAATCAATGCAATTACTTAGCCTCTTTAATTAGTAATTTTTGCCACCTTAAAAAATTCAAGGGAGGATTAATTAATCTTGGTTAATATTTCTAATATAGTGTTTTAAGGGTTATTAGGCCTAATTGTCAAAATTTGATAGGTTACAATATTAATCTTGATGATTAAAAACCCCTTGTGTACTAATTTTGGCCTTTAAATATCATTTGGACCTTAATTTAATTGATATATTCTTAATTATGCCCTTTTTAAATTAATAATTAATTAATTACAAAAATTACAAAAATATTCCGATTATTGCAAATTTAATTGCCCAATAATTGTTGCTAATTTTCTTTAATTAATTTAGGCATCTTTCGATGATTTTTGATTGCTATTATGATATAGTTAAGATTATACTTGATTATGATATTTTTAGGATATTTTATGATCCCTAATAATATTTAGAAAATTAAATCTCTAGTCACCTAAATTCTAGGGAGACATTACCTAGAAAATAGGATAAACATAACAGAAAAATTGAGACCACATATTCACCTATTTTAAATAGGCATTATTTATCCAAATATAATATTCAAGATATATTATTTATCCAAATATAATATTTAAGATATATTATTTATCCAAACATAATATTTAAGATAAATAATTATTTGGGTATTACAAATATAATATGTGTAGATGACCTGTGTTTTAGGTGATAGATAATAACATTGTTGATCCTAAATTTAATAGTAGTTAATATTGATTCAAGGTCAAAATAACATTAATTCATAATGGGAATATCAAGTTTTTTAATGGGATTAACAAGTTCAGTAATGAGTTTAATAAGTTCATTCATCAAGTGGAACTTATGTTACTTTTGAAAAACCAAAATCTGAGCACTATTAACAAAATTAATAATGAGAATAACAAGTTCTTTAATGCGATTAACAAGTCTAAAATGACATATGTTCCTTCTAACGAATGAACTCGTTAAACACATTATTGAACTTGTTAATTCCATTAAAGAACTTGCTATATATTCTCATTACTAATTTTGTTAATGGTGTTTAGATTTTGGTTTTTTTAGAGTGACATAAGTTCCACCTGACGAATGAACTTGTTATTCTCATTACTAATTTTGTTAATGGTGCTTAGATTTTGGTTTTTCCAAAGTGACATAAGTTCCACTTAACGAATGAACTTGTTAAACTCATTACTGAATTTGTTAATCCCATTAAAGAACTTGTTATTCTCATTATGACTTTTGTTAAATCTCATATTTATTGTTCACCTTCTTCTTCCTCAAAACCTAGATACTATTCATTTCGGATTTCATGTGGTATTTTTTTTTTCTTTTCTTAATTTGTGTGTGTGTAAATAGTAAATCAAATCAATTCAATTTAAACTTTAATCCAATCCAATCTAGGGACGACAACGCGAGTGTGAGCGTTAGAGGAAGAAGAAGTTGGATCCCCAATTTGCCTTTTCCTCTTCATCTTCCTCTTTCTGGTTCTTCTAATCTTCCTCTACATTTGCCGGAATCGAACGTTGGACAAACCCTGTACCATAGCTAGCCAAAGTTCCAACGTGATTATGTTGGTCTCCAAGAAGATCATGGAGGTCAAAGCATTGGATCTTCTGTCCTTTCACAAGTTCAATGGACTTCTCTAGGTTTAAAAAATTCAGATGGTATTTAAGTGTCATTTTCCCTTTATTTTATTTTTATGATTTCACATCTTCAATTATAAAGAAGTAGTAGTATTTGAAGACATCAATACTCTCGCTTTCTGTTTTCTTTCTAAAATCAATTTTCTACGTGATAAATATTGCCGAATTCTATAATAACGTACGCTAAATTCAGTTAATAAACTCCCATTAAAATTAATAACTCAACCTCATTATTATTGCCTGGTAAGATAATAATATCTATATTTTACTTAATTATATTAACTCTTACGATCCTTAATTCTAATGCCACTTTAAGACCTTTTGGCATGGCAAAATTATAAAATTTTCAAAAGTCCAAATGTACGAGATCTAGTTAAATATTAGATCAAACAATAAAAATATAGCCTGTGTATAATAACATAAATAAATAGGTGTATGGCTAATTTAATTAGGCCATGTCTTTAAATTGCATCAAACTAAGTCTTACTTCTTGTACCCTAAAGTTTAGCAACTTTTGGTCTGAAACGCACTGAATTCCTCTTCGGTTCTTAAATATAGAATCTAGTTTGTGGGTGAATTTTGGTCATAAATATAAAATGTTTTTTTCAATTTATTTTTTTATATTTAACATTTTTATTTAAATTAATTTGTTTAAATTTATAAATTAATATATAATCTAATTTTAAACAAAAATATTTTAAAGAGATCATGTGACATATGATATAATTAAGTAATTTATTTTGTTCTTTTAATCAAACTAAATTTGGTAAATTGATTATACATTAAAGGAGTATGATCTAATAATTTATATTCATACTTTTTTTTATCAGAATTTAAACTCATACTTTAAGGAAAAAGTCCCAAAAAAATGACAAAAATCTTTTTCTTTAGAAAATAAGAAAATTAGCCCAACGCTACTTACATAATGGTCTCTCTTTTTCGGTCCGTCATTCTCTTGTGTTGAATCAGACCCTTAGTTCTCTCTATATAGTCGCTGCTCCTTAGTCTTCTTTCATCCGTGTTGCCTTAACAAAAGCCATAGAGAGAGAGAGAGAGAGAGAGAGAGAGAGAGAGAGCTTTAGAGCTGGAGGTGTGTGTGTGCTCTGTTTTAATTATCAAATAACAGAGAAAGAAGGAGAGAGTGAACGAGGAAGGTGAGTGAGAGTCAAAACGTGGTCCATGAAGGTGTTGGAAGTCACGTGAAGAAGAAAACGCAGTGATTGTATTGTCTTCTACGGCGCCGAAAATGAAGAAGAAAACAGTTCATTTTTCTTTGTCTTCATCTCGCGTGAATCAAGTTTGTTTCTTTTTCTTTGTCTTCTTGCACACTCAAATTGGCATTAAATTATTATAAAAGGAAAAGGTGATAATTTAAGTCAAATTCAAATGTGAAAACGTAGATGTCCCATATGCAAAATTATTAATATTAAATATGTAAGTTGACCTACACCGTCTTGCAACTTCATTTCCTTTCACGTGTCTTCAACTAGGTTCTTGTTCCTTCTATATTTCCAAATTCGCCATATTTGACTTCTTTATAACTTTTGCTTCTTCATGGAAATTACTCCCCGAGCCTTTAATTCTACATCCTTCTATAGCCTTTTTGACTTTTTAATTTGCACACATTATTTTATTATCAATTGCTTTTCACCTTCGTAGCTACTTCTTGGTGCCTTCTTTTTATTCATATTATTAATATTAATATTATTACTATTTACTTATTTTTATTATTTACATATTTTATTAATATTATTACTATTTGCTTATTTTATTATTATTATTACTATTATTATTATTATTATTTGTATAGTCATTATCATTGGGTAATTACTATTCATACGGTAATTACTATTGATGCAAAGAATTATAATGGTAAGATCTATTTTACTATTTATATGATTGCACAAACTTTTACTAATATTTTATTTGCATAGTAATTACCATAAGATAAATACTATTTACACCTGTAACTACTATTGATGCAGTAAATTACAATGGTAATTATTATTTTACCATTTGTATAGTAATTACTATTTATATGGTAATTACCATTAGCGCATTAATTTACAGAGTAATAATTGTTGTTTTACCTTTACTATAGTTATTATTATGAATTTAATGCATATGATTAATATGTATGGGAATTAGAATAATGGGATATGAGAAATAAATTATAGAGCACCCCATATTCTAAAGTAATAGATCATGAATGTTGATCGAAAAGAAAATTAGAATGTGACATATTTACCAAAATAAAATAAAGAATGCTATTTCAAATATCAAGAAACCGTTGGTACAATCCCACCACAAGCTTCGACCATTTCATGTTTAAGTCTACTAATTTCTCTTTCAAATTTGGATTTTTGTACGCACGTTATTTTGGATGCGCTCTTTTTTGAGAATTCAGGATCAAATATTTAAAAATTTGAAACCGATCTGAATACCTCGAGGTAAGCGTCTAAGATGAAATAATAGATCAAAATTTTGGTTGATCCAATCATTATATTCTAATCATATCCTATAGAATTAGATCATTTACCATGAATATTAAATGACCTGAAGTCATAAGGTTTTAAGTTTGTATTCTAATCACATTAGAATACATTTGATTGAAGGCTTCAAGAGGAAAATAAGAAAATTACAAATTACGTTTTTGTTGGACGGAAAAGACTGCAAATTGGCACGATAAACACAACACAAGAGCCAATCAAGAGGACACCAAATTGGCCTTTTAGTGTTTAGTGACGGCTCTCACATGCCTGAGGCTGTGACGCCACTCATTTTTAGTTTTTATTTTTAATTTATTTAAATTAATGATAGAAGCTATTTTTTACCGTGATTTATGATATAGAAAACGTATGCTTTTTGTAAACTAGAAGTTTACAAATTTTAATGTAGGGATTGTAAATACAACCGGAAGTTTGCCGATACAAATCCAATATTTGTCAATAAAAGGGCAATGAACTACGTAGAAAGAATAAGCCCGTAAGTTAATGCAATGATTAATTTGTTGTTATTTTGTCATCATATTTCATAAATTTATCGCTGAGAAATCATATGTGTGATTCTAAATCTGTGTGATTCTACATTATTTTGATTATGAATATCTTCATATATGGTGGTGTATTTAGTGATGTAATATTATATGTTTACTCCCCGAAGACTAAACATAAATTTTTCGAAAATGATTTTGAAAATGTTTATATGACTCACACTTCGAGGGAGATTGTTAGAAAACAAGTGTGAGAAAATGTTTGAAAAGTTATATACTTCTCATTATCTAATAGATCTCCCAAAATGGATGTCATAGTATTCAAAAATTTATGATTGATTGAAATATATGTTACAAACAAAATAAATTTATGAGATAAATTTTTTTTAACTTATGTAATCGTATTTTTCAAACACCAACTCAAATAAACCCTTAATATTGCCTCCCATATTCCAATATACTATGTCTATATATATATAATCGTCATCAGTATACATTTTCAGATCAGCAAAAGAAACACAAAAATATATCCGTATTGAGAAGTTCAACCGACAACATTTGATGAAACTTATTTATACCAGATGCTTATCAAGAAACCACCAATAGAAACTCTCAAAAAGTGGACCTTTATAAAATGTTGACTATTTGTTTATTATTAGATGAACAAGTTGGGCGGATTTTTCTGTAAGGCTAATAATTCAAAGTAATTCAACAAAACTGAGATACCATCCCACAGAAATATGAGTCAAACTAATTCAAAGTAAGAGATTCACTACTCCAACTTTTTAATTAATAATTCCATACGATCTGAATGAACACGTGGAGTTCTTAATCTTTTCAGTTACATTAATCTCATAAGATTTCCACAAATTCTATTTATATGATATTTTTAACATGTTTAACAGTAATCATTAGGGTTAAATACCAAATTTGTCATGGAAGTATTGGTAAGGGGGCACTCAGCACCCAAAGTTTTTTTGATATCATTTTTGTCCCGGAAGTTTAAAAACTTGTAATCTTGCCGACCGGTTGATCTTGATCATTAGATCGTTGCTCTCTTTGTAAAATTTCAAATTCGGAGAAAATTTGCTCCTAAAAAAAACTTTCGGGGCATATTTGCTCCCTTTTGTAAACTTCTGAAGTAAAAATAATACCCAAAAAAAACTTTTTGGTGCTAAGTGCCCCCTTACTAATACTTTCGTAGCAAAAATAGTATTTAACCCTAATCATTATTTATGCCGTAAAAATGTTGCATCCAATTTGATAAAATATTTGCAAATTATTCAATTTTCTCCTTTGATTATAGTATTACAATTAACAGTATCCCTCTCAATTCTCCTTTGTTATACCATTATCTATAAAATAAAAAGGAAAATCCTTTGAAATAATTAACGATAAAAAAATTAATAAAATTACTTGTGATTTTGGCACGTGTAGTAATAATAATCCTTTGAATTGAGCCTCCTGATATACCTAATATGTTGTATATGCACTATATATGGGTACCTCCCTAGCTCTGTTACCAATTCTGTCAAAAAAATATATATTAAAACTCCTTAACAATGCACATGGTATTAAATATAATTATAAATTATTAAAAAAAAATAAGCTTGTTTAAGAAAAACGTGCTTATATATCATTAAAAATTACTATATATCTAACGTCAATAATGCATGGCTTCTACTTTTAATCGCTTGAAATTTGAAAACCTAATTAATTAGTTCTTTATTAATAAATAAGTACCAATAAGCAGTGTAATACCCGGATATTCAATACCCGGATGACTATTAATTATAAATAAATATTCCTTTAAAGGTTATAGGTGAATATGTGGTTTCAATAAATAAGCATAATTATCTTATTACTTAGGGAAAATTCTATGAAGATTAGAGAAGATAAAGAGCTAAAACTCCCTAAAAATGCAATTGTAGGCCATAAAAATGGACTGAAAATATTATGATAAATCTCATATGGCAACAAATATTGACAAAAACTTGGGAAGTATGTTGTCTATAATTTTAGGAATTTTTGGGATTATTTCCTTGAAAAATAGAGAAGCATGAATATAATATTATTAAAAGCACTTTTTGGCCCCATGATTTTTAATATTTTACATGGGACATAAAATACCAAAGTCAGTCTGAGTTGTGAGATAATAATTAATCTTAATTATGAAAATTATCAACAATTAGTAAGTGGCTAATTAAGTAATTAGTGGCAAATTGTTTAGATTAAGATATGAGTAAATTAATTAGTAAATAATTAATTTAAGGGAGAAATTCGAAATTTATAAATAAATAATAAATAAAAATAATAAAATATAAAATGGTTAGAAAAATAAATAAATAATAAAATATCATGATATTTTGAATAAAATAATAATATATTTGGTAAAGAGCCAACATGACATTTGAGAATGGATAGAAATTAAATCCTACCTCAAACCATGGGGATAAAGTCAGTAACATCTGGACATTTTATAAACCAGTGAAATTCTATCCCGGAGTGAGCTGTCTCGGAAGTCATTTCTGAAACCAAATGAGTCATTAAGATACCGGGTAAATCAGAAATAGGGCAGATAGTAGAAATGAGAACCTATAGAAAACAAGTTAGTTGTGACAAACCAGGGATATGGTTTCTTAGGTCAGAACATATTACGAACCAGTGAATTTTTGTCCAGAAGCTGGTTCTATCGGAAGTTATTTCCGTAACCAACAGCGTTTATCCGAAAATCTTCAGCAGACTACGGAATACCCTTAACGGGATCAAAAATTTAGTTAACTTAGACATTTCTAAAGAGAAAGAATAGAACTTCAAAACCTAGTTGCCGGATTTTTGAGTTTCTCCAAGATTGCGCGATTTGGTCACCGAACTGGGAACTTTATCGGTACAAACCATAAAGCAAGGATGATGACATCATTGCTTGCATCATATTTTCTTGGGAAAAGGGAAGGGGAGGTCAGCCAAGGAGCATGGAGGGCCAAGATTATGCCACCTATTAGAAGTGCGATCCGACGGCCGATAATCAATCTGATAAAGCATGAATAGTAACCTGAAAATCTCTATAAATAGCAAGCTCCCTTCTCTCATTTCTTCACACCACAACCAATCCTAGAGAGAGGTTAGAGAGAAGGAAGAGCTCTGAGGAAGTTCTAGCCGAGCCCTGGGTAAGTTCTTCGGTCATTAGTCTTAAGTTTCGGTAGTTCTTTCGGTAGATATAGTAGGAATGCTAGATTTATCTTTAATTTTTCAAGATAGTCTAGATATCATATTTAGGGGTAAATATGATATATATTTCGAAAATATGATGAGGGAAAAGATCTGTCAAAATTCGGAGAGATAGAGCGAAAAGAAAGCTCGCGAAATTCCGCCGATTAGGGGTCGAGGGTAAAATGGTAATTTTTACCTAGAATGCCTGTTATAGTCTTAAATATTGATAAATGTTATCCTTATAGGATATCTGAGTTGATCGGACCGCTGTTGGTCCGCTGTTGTACCGCCGTCATTCCGCTGTTACCCCGCCGTCGCCGCTGTCAAAATACTGTTTTTCAGGAAAAGTACCGTAGTGCCGTCAGTAAAGGTACGGACGCGTACTGTAACCCTAATCCTGTACTGCTTATATACATATATGTGATAGATACGTTCATAGACTGAGGCTCTGTTTAGGGTCGTCAATCATACATACAGTTTACACGGGTTATAGAATTGATAACACCGTATGAGTTTTCCTAGCGTTGAGGACACGTGTTGTGATCGTGGCACAGGGTATATGCAGACATGTTGTTAGGCTTTATGTAACATCCCATTTTCAAAAGCAGTATTTTTTTTCATCAGAGTAGAGCATTGGAGCGTAAGAGTAACTGATACTTATATTTCAAATGCCGTAAGTCCGGGCATTTTACGATAATGGTACATTGTACCGAGTGTTTACAAAAGTAGATAACAACGGAGGAAAGTCTTGACCAGGGTCTCTATGCGGCCCGCTTGCCTTTCTCCCTCGGTCCTCGTTCCTCCCGATCCCGACGCTATGTTAAGAGCCGAGGTTCAATGCCCATTGAACCTCGGGTAACGGTTAACCTCATATTTACGTACACAATATATGGACTACGGACGTTCACAACATTAACAAGCATACGAGCCTAACAACGGATATATTACACACACCACCAATACGGATATATCGCTCCCGCGCATGCGATATGTCGCTCCCGCTCCCATGCGATGCGTAAATGTCGCTCCCGGCGCATGCATATGTTCGATTATCCTCTAACACCATTATGCACTCAAATAACATACCATCAATACACATACAACACACATATCACATATACGCATACCATAAATATCAGAGCTAGTGTTACAGCACGGGAACGTACTTAACCTCACATTAGCATACCATACACATAGCACATATACGCATACAATAAATATCAGAGTTAGTGTTACAGTACGCGAACGTACCTTCGTTGACGAAAAACGGTACTTTTACGGAAAACGGTACTTTTTGACAAATGGGTGAAAGCAGGTACGACAATGCGTTTATCTCGAGATATCCTATAAGGATAATATTTATCAATATCTAGCAGCATAACGGGCATTTTAGGTACAAATTACCATTTTACCCCCGAACCCCTAATCGGCGGAATTTTGCCAGAAGCTACTTTGACCCGATCTTTCCAAAATTTTGACAGATCTTTTCCCTCATCATAATTTCGAAATATATATCATATTTACCCCTAAATATGATATCTAGACTATCTTGAAAAATTAAAGATTAATCTAGCATTTCTACTATATCTAATGAAAGAACTACCGAAGCTAAAGACCAGGGACCGAAGAACTTACCCAGGGCTCCGCCAGACTTTCTCCAGGCTCTTCCTTCTCTCTAATATCTCTCTAGGCTGCATTTTTGGGGTGAAGAAATGAGAAGAGGAGGGCTTGCTATTTATAGAAGAAATGAGGGACAAGGTGGGAATTTCTTCAATTGTTTTCAGATCGGATTTCAACCGTCGGATCGCACTTCACCATGTGGCACCATCTTGACCTTCCACATGTCCCGCTTATGTCATCCTTCTAGAAGAGGATGATGTCATCTTTGCCGACTTACCGATAAAGTTCCTTTATCGGTGTCCAAATCGCGTAATCTTGACGAATCTCAAAAATCCGGGAACTAGGTTTTGTAGTTCCATTCTTTCTCTTTAAAACTACTGGGTTTCATTATATTTTTGATCCCATTAAGGGTATTCCGTTATCTCTTAGAAGATTTTTGGACATGACACAACTTATTCAAATCACTTCCGATAGAACCAACTTCTTGGCAGAAAATCACTGGTTCGCAATATGATCTGATCTAAGTAACCATATCCCTGGTTTGAAAAACACGGTGCGTTTTCTATAAGTCACTTTTAGCACTATCTGCCTTATCTTAATTATCCTAAGTACTCCTAATTACGCTGTTGGTTTCAGAAACGACTTCTGAGACCGCTCAATCCGAGATAGAATTTCACTTGTTCATAAAAGGTCCAGTGGTAAAAGACTAAATTTCTATATCTTGAGGTAGAATTTCATTTCTATATGTTCTCATATCTCCTGTTGGCTCTTTACCGATTATATTATTATTTTATTCAAAATATCTAGATATTTATTTTTTTCTTTTATTTTTTTATTTATTTTTCTAAGCATAAAATATTTTATTAATATTTTATTATTTATTTATTATTTATTTAATTATTAATTTCAAATTTCTCCCTTAAATTAATTATTTACTAATTAATTTACTTATGTCTTAATCTAAACAATTAGCCACTAATTACTTAATTAGCCACTTACTAATTGTTGATAATTTTCATAATTAGGATTAATTATTATCTCACAACTTTTGCACTGACATTGGTATTTTATGTCCCATGTAAAATATTAAAAATCATGGGGCCATAAAGTGCTTTTAATAATATTATATTTATGTTTCTCTATTTTTCAAGGAAATAATCCCAAAAATTCCTAAAATTAGAGACAACATACTTCCCAAGTTTTTGTCAGTATTTGTTGCCATATGATATTTATCATAATATTTTCATGTCATTTTATGCCTCATAAATGCATTTTAGGGATTTTAGCTTTTTATTCACCCTAATTTCAATAGAAATTACCTTAGAAAATAAGGTAATTATAACTTATTATTTAAGACCACATATTCACCTATTTCCAATAGGTAATATGTACTAAAATATAATATTCCAGATAAATAATTATCCGGGTATTACACTTTACATATTGCTTGGTGCTTATGTTCTATCGTTGTTATGATCATGCATCTGCTCTGTGCTTATGTACGGATATACTACTGTTTTGTTTTGAATATCTGTTGTCCATATACTGTTTTATTTGAGTATAAGGTTAACAGATTTTGAGAGATCCATATGGGAAATGGATCTCACTTGTAGCTTCGTGGTCGGGAGAGGACCGAGGGTGGGTGATCGGGGCAAGCGGCCGTAGGATTCCGATGAAGATTTATTTATTGTTTTCTCGTATTTACTTACGAACCTTGGATGACCGTATCATTACTCTTACACTATGGTTAACGTTTTGTTAATGGTTCAGTTACTCAGTTACTCTTCCGCTCCCATGCTCTACTCTGATTTTAAAAAAAAAAAAAATCCGCTGTGAAAATGGGATGTTACAAGCAGGCTCATAAATCAGCCTTGGTGAAAATAGACATGGCTTATTTGTCTAAATAGACTTGGTTATTGACTTAGGTTTGAACAACTTATTTACTCCTCTGATTTTATTTATAAAACAAGACAAGTTTTTTTTTTTGTTAACATCATTAAACTTTTCGTATAAATGTGTGCTTTTACCATTCATTTATCATTTTACAAACTTTGTTCTCTTGGAATATAGAAGTATATTAAATATGGAATAGGGATAGTATGAAAAGTTTTGAAATTTCAATACATAATTAATGAGATTTAAAGTTTTTCTGTGGTTCCCATAAAACTTATTGTAAGTGACTTATAAAAAGAACCAAAAGTATTAAATATTAATAACTCTCTCCGGTCCAATTTATAAGATGTCTCACAGAAGGTAAATTTTGCTCTTTTTATAAAATATTTTGATAGTTTCAAAGGAAAAAAACATATAAATATTACTTCAACTTCCAAAACTTAGAAAAGATCATTAAAACTTGCAAAGGACGGAGCATGGATAGGGGTGGAATCAGGCCAGGCCAGGCTTCACCCTTAACAGGCCTGGCCTGTTATGCAACGAAGTGGCCTGAGCCTGGCCTGTGGCCTGTTACAGGCTTATTTTTTGGCCTGAGCCTGGCCTGGCCTGTGGCCTGTTAAGAGACCTGTAGTTTTTAAAATCTTGTACTTAGGCTAACAGTGAAAACAGGCCTAGTTTAAACAGGCCGAAAACATGACAACCTTAAACAGGCCTTATATAAATCATTCCTAATTAAATGGAGGAATATTATTAAAAAAAAATTAACTAGGCATTGGTATAGAATTCAGATTGAACACTTTCTAAATTAATAATATCAATCAGGAAAAAATGAAAAGGCAAGAGACATATCAGTTAAGAAGAGTTTTGCACAAAATCTGAAATTATGTAATTAATGTATTTAAACCTAGCAGTTCAGTGACAGAGTAAAATGCTTTAGAGTTGCAAAACAGTAACCAAGAGGGTAAGAATGTAAATGAAAAGCTGACACCTTAAAGGCAAAAAGGAAAAATAATTCTGGACCCTGGACAAATCATTGACAGCTAATCCACATAATTACTGTCTAATAATACCAAATGGAGCAAAGAGCAAGCAAAACAAAATGCTAGTCATAAATAAATATAAGGGGAAAGAGACTGGAATATTTGGCATGCTATTTACTTCCTTCCCATCAGGATTTCTCATAACAATGCCATCAACAACAGGAGACTTCCAGATCAAAAATACATCATTTTAACAACCAATGAAATTAAATCAATACAGATATTCAGTGTTGACAGCACCTATCTTTCTAATCATTAATCATCAATGACTAGTTCATCATATTAAAGAGGTTAAAGAATGTGGATTAGGAAAGGGAGGAAAAACACTTGAAAATCAAAAATACAAAGTTGGTTATCTGCAATGTACTAGTTTACCCAGACCATAATTCTATCTCTTTTTGCTTCAAAGATGCCAACACTGTGTTAAAGTAAATTTGTAATACCCTGAAAACCCTAACTAATATAAGTAAGATATTTGGATAAATGTTTCTGAGAGAGTATATATTCTCTAATTTTGTAACTTAATTGTTATAAACATTATGAACAATTTCTCTTTAAAATATCATTTAGGGATCATAACACACCCTAAAATAAATGTTGAATTTTATGAAATAAATTCTGAGACTACCAAGGTGAATTTGTGGTCTCAAGTTATAAGTCTTAACTTGCTTATTTTCTAAGGTAATTACTATGAAAATGAGAGAAGAAAAATAGCTAAAATTCATGAAAAATGTATTTTATAGGTCATAAAATGAACTGAAAGTATTATGATAAATACTATATGACCTCAATTATTGACAAAAACTTAGGAAATGTGATATCTTTAATTTTAGAAATTTTTGGGATTATTTCCCCGAAAAATAAAGATGCATACATATAATAATATTAAAAGCACTTTATGGCCCCATGATTTTTAATATTTTACATGGGACATAAAATACCAATGTCAATGCAAAAGTTGTGAGATAATAATTAATCCTAATTATGAAAAATTATCAACAATTAGTAAGTGGCTAATTGGGTAATTATTGGCTAATTGTTTAGATTAAGATATAAGTAAATTAATTAGTAAATAATTAATTTAAGGGGGAAATTCGAAATTAATAATTAAATAATAAATAATAATAATAATAATAATAATAATAAAAAAAATGCTTAGAAAAATAAATAATAAATAAAATATCTTGATATTTTTATATATATGGTAAAGAGCCAACATGACATTTGAGAACGGATAGAAATTAAAACCTACACCAAAATATAGGGATGTGGTCTAAGTCATCTGGACTTTTTATAAACCAGTGAATTTCTACCTCGGAGTTGACTATCTCCGAAGTGATTTCTGTAACCAACTAGGTCATTAAGATACAGGATAAATAAAGAATAGGGCAGATAGTGCAAATGAGAACCTATAGAAAACGAAATAGTCGTGACAAACCAGGGATAAGGTTTCTTAGGACAGAACATATTACGAACTAGCGAATTTCTGTCCAGAAGCTGGTTCTGCCGGAAGTTATTTCCGTAACCGACGGCGTTTATCCGAAAATCTTCGGCAGACAACGGAATACCCTTAATGAGATCAAAAATTTAGTTAAACCCAGTAGTTTTAAAGAGAAAGAATGGAACTACAAAACCTAGTTCCCGGATTTTTGAGTTTCTTCCAGATTACGCGATTCGGACACCGATCGGGAAACGCTATCGGTAAGTCGGCGCACATGACATCATGCATGACATCATCTTCTTCTAGAAGGATGATGTCGGCCAAGTAGGTGTAAGGCCAAGATGAAGCCACGTGGCGAAGTGCGATCCGACGGTTGAAATCCGATCTGAAGACATTTGATGAAATTCCCACCTTGTCCCTCCTCTCTTCTATAAATAGCAAGCCTTCCTCTTCATTCTTCTTCACCCCAAATTCAAAAACTAGAGAGAGGTTAGAGAGAAGGAAGAGCCCGGAGAAAGTCTGGCGGAGCCCTGGGTAAGTTTTTCGGTCCTTAGTCTTAAGTTTCGGTAGTTCTTTCAGTAGAGATAGTAGGAATGCTAGAATTGTCTTTAAATTTCCCAGATAGTCTAGATATCATATGTAGGGGTAGATATGGTATTTATTTTGAAAATATGATGGGAAAAGAGATCTGACAAAATTCTGGAGAGATAGAGTGAAAACGGCGAAGCTCTGGCGAAATTCCACCGATTAGGGGGTCAGGGGCAAAATGGTAATTTTTACCTAAAATGCCTGTTATGATGCTAAAAACTGATAAATACTATCCTTATAGGATATCTGAGATAATCGAACTGCTGTCGAGCCGCTGTCGTACCGTTGTTGTACCATCGTCGGGCCGCTGTCAAAAAGTACAGTTTTTCGTAAAACGTACCGAAAGTACCGTCAACGAAGGTACATTCGCGGCGTACTGTAACACTGACTCTGATGCTTGCTGTATGCTCATATATGTGATTGTTGTGTTCATATACGGAGTTTCTATTTGTTTGAAAATGGTGGAGTTATGAGTACACGGGTTATGGTATTGTTAACACCGTTTAGAGTTTTCCTAGCGCTATGGACACGACAGTACATCGTGGCACCGGAGAGCGTGCAGACTGGGATGACATACATACTGCGGGGCTGTGTAGTGTTATTGCCTCGATTACGGAGATGTGTTTTTATACCGTGAAATGTTGTGAATGTTTGCCATGCATATACCGTTTACATAAGCATGAGGTTAACCGTTACCCGAGGTCCGATGGGCATTGGACCTCAGTCATGATGATTAGACAGGTTCGGGTCATGAACCAGAGAAGGCACCAGGGGACGGAACTATAGTTATACACTAGTAGACGTAGCCATGAGAAGGCACCGGTCAAAGAAAATGCGGGAAGAAAGTCAATAGAACTTACCTTATGGCATGAATCTAATAAGGTTACTTCATATCATTTGGTGCTTAAACTAGAAGGGTCGTCTATGTGGTTCAGTCAATCAGTCACCCTAGCACGGTGAGACTTCCACTAGACCTACCAGCCTGGCCAAATGGGATGATTTAACTGAGTTAGGTTCTATGCCCCAGATCCACTTAAGGCTTGGTTGAAGAGGGTATCATTACATGTAAAATTGTAATTGTAAAGTTTTGTATTCTTGTATCACATGAACAATCCTTCGGAGATTTTATAATATATATCAAGATATCGTCGAGGCATCATCATATGTCCGAGTATTTCATATCGATTACTCAAGTGTTATATCTCGTTGTTCAAATTTTTAGTACATGCTCTTCGTTTCCGCAAAACGCTAAGCGATAACACCCCATCACTCTGAAAATTTTTATAAAACCACGTGTCACCGCACGATTTATGTTACGGAATTTGGGGTGTTACAAAATTGACAAGAAAGGCATTACTGGCTAAGTGATGACATGAATAATGAGCACATGATTGTAATAACTGAAGAAACCTTAACGCGTTTCCGTGTTAACCTTGTAACACAAATATTGGAACACATCAACTCAAACAAACAGTAAAAAAATAGTTGTAACAAGTTCCCTGCAGCTCAAGAAAGAGACCTCAAATACCATGACCATAACCTTCACAGAAATAATTTCTCATCGCAATAAAATCATGTTATTACTTGTTACCACTATCCAACTACCACAATGACACGCCTGTTTCCCCAAGCTATCAATTTCACACCCTTTAGACAAAGTAACTCGAGAGGAGGTGCAAAATCCATCCTTGATCAACTAAGATTGGCAAAACATACATAAATAATGATTAAGATCCACTTTATCTATAAAGTTTCGCGTGGGTGAAATACAAAAAATTCAGCTTCCGAAACATAAAAATCGATTGCGATGCCATGAGGGTGATTTCAATAAAGTGGGATAAAGATTTCACCTATTCGACCCGAGATAATAAAAATGAACACTTTTCGTCGGGGAAGCCACATTATAATCACCACCCTAGATCAAGATGTGCAAAACACCTCCGAAGTCCCACTTTCCGATTTACATAATCAGTGCATCATAAAAGAACCTAAATCTCACCTACTGTTCCGATCCTCCTTCAGATGCCATAACAGAATCACAGACAAGCGAGAGTGACGAGCGGTGTGAGAAACCGTGTTACTCCAACAGGAAGGTTGGTGGAGTCGAGGCTGAGAGTGAGATCGACGACTCGACACTGAGATCTTGAGACGTGCAACGGCCGACTGTGAGAAGCCGAGAGTGACGAGCGGTGTGAGGGATTTTTTGACTACCTTGGACCGACCTTGGTTTGAAAGGACAAAGGTGATGAGGGCGTGAGGTGATTTAGGGTTCTTGGCGAGTGGTGGGAGACAATGTGTGAAGAACGGGAGGGACCAGTCTGAGTGAGTGAGGGAGGGGCGGAAGGTAATCAGTTATTAATTAATATCCTTTATAAATAAATAAATAAAACTCTTAACAGGCCGGCCTGACAAGCCTAACAGGCCTGTTTGGTAGCCCTAGGCCTGGCCTGTTAAGACAAACAGGCTTTAAAATTGGTCTTGGCCTAGTCTTTAAGCCTGACCAGGCTTTTAACAGGTCAGGCCACAGCCCCTGACAGGCCCCTGGCCTATTTCCACCCCTAAGCATGGATGTGGTGAGAAACTGGGTTTTTCGTGTTTTGGCTTAAAGACCAAAATGCTCATTTCATACATTTTTTTAGTACCTAACAATTTTGTCAAAACCATTATGATTTTTATCAAAAATATTACTATTAAATGTGGGCAGTGACTAATTGAGTAATGTGATTAACTAAAAAAGTAACGGTTTTGACAAAAGGAATGGTTTTGACAAAATCGTTAAGTACTGAAAAAATATGTGAAAGTGGCATTTTGAGCTTTAAGACAAAACATAAAAATTAAAACTCAGATTCTCACATCATCCCTTCTCTGTCCTTTGCAAGTTTTAATAATCTTTTCTGGATTTTGGAAGTTGAAGTGGTATTTAAATATCTTTTTCCCTAACATTAAATATTTTTTCATATATGCCCAGATCAACAAAGGCGGGAGAGAGATCATAAATTAATATATCATGTTAAGTATGATTAATATAAAGCATCCACTTGAATTTCGTAACAAATTTAATGTTTTTATTGTTTTTATTAGTATAAGACTAAAACAAAGTCAGGTTATAGCCTCCTAATAGAATATGTCTATCCTATATCTTCATTCCATGTGTTTCGTTGTATAACACACACCCTGCAACCTCCCATTAGGAAATATAACGCCAAAAGTCAATGCAAGTTTATGGATAACTTGTTCTTTATTGTTTCTTAAAATTGGTTATATGAGGTTTTGACTATTGATTAGTCTTAATTATAAGAACACTTTTAAAGTGCACATTACACTACAAAAGTATTTCTATAATTAGGACCGGAGGTAGTAATACTCATATACATGAATGTCACGCCTAACGTTAGAAAAGTAGGAAAAAAGGAAACAAAAAGTCAGGTTTTTAATTAGGTTTCAAGAAATTTAAAGTTATCAAGGTCAAAGCTTAGCTTAAAGCTTTTATAATTACGTACTTTTAATTAATTAGGGAATTAATCGTAAACGGTCAAATGAGCAAATATGTTACACGGTCCATATACGATCGATACATATAATATGTGTAGTTGTAGATGAGCTGTGTTTTAGGAGATAGCTAGATAATAACATTGTTGATGCTAAATTTAATAGTAGTTAATATTGATTCATTTCAGGTCCAAAAATATTAATTCATAATATTTTTGTAGGTATAAAAAAAAATTATATAATATATATAGAAATAAATAAAAAATTAAGACCTTTTTATTTAAACTTAAAAAATATGTTATTTTCATGTTATTCTTTACCTCATTTGACCACCTAAGCAGCCATTCAGAATGTTTCTTTAAAACCCACTTTAAGTCCAATTCTTTTAATATTTTGATTATTTTCAAAAACTTAAATAAACACTTTAAAAGTTTTTTAAAAATAAATAAATAAATTTCTTAAAAAACAAAAGTTGAAACGAATGGGCCGTTAGTTTCATACACACATAATTATATTTTTAATAATCTCTCAAAATAAATAAATTATTGAAATTATTGTTTTGGCAGCTGTAATAGTAACAATAATCTTAATTATAACCCATACATCACGTGGGGCCAACCCGAGCGAGGGAGCCACATGTTCAAACCGCCATGGCTGACCAAAACCACCGACCCAATTGAATCCTTAAACCCAAAACAAACCTTGACTTTATCATAGTCAATCCTCTCTTTTTTTCTCACCGTCGACATTTATCAATCGGTATATAAATCTCTCCCTCCTCTCTTCTTTCCCTGCAAATACACCATCCTCATATCTCTCTCTCACTACAATATAATCGAGCTCAAGATTCTGTCATCTGATTATCACTCCCTCACTCTTCATGCACTGGAACAGAAAGAAAAGAAGATCCATCTGAAAGTTCTTTCATCGAAGAAGCGAAGCTAATTGATATCCGACTACTTAGATTTCAAGCAGTACTTTAGTTTCTGATATGGGAAATGCAATTGTGACAGAGTGTCTTGCACAGCAAAAACCTAGTTCGTCATCGTCATTGTCGACATCAATAAAACTTGTCTTCTGCCGCGGCCCGACGAGATTCCTGAGAGGGAAACACGTCGCCGGCGAGGTCATGTTCGAGTTCCCGGAAATGATGGTATGCCACGCCGACTCCTTCTTCATGGGCTTCCCCGTACCGGTGTTAGCCCTAGACGACGAGCTCATGCCGGGACAAACCTACTTCATTCTCCCCATTGATCGCTTTGCATGCAAGGTCCTCTCACCGTCATGGCTCGCAGCCCTAGGGTCGTCGTCGTCATCTCCGACGATTAAGTTTGGAGAGAGCCCTAGTCCTTTTGAGTACCTAAAGGTTTCAAATGGGAGAGTTGTTATAAAGGTGAAGCCTGAATTCATCACGAGGCTTATCAATGGAGATAATAATAATGACAAAGAAAGTGATGGTAATGGTGATTATAACTTTTTGTGTAGTACTCCAGAGTTGAAGAAGCATTATGATCAGCTTGTGAGGTCTAAGGATCAGGTTTGGTCACCTAAGCTTGAGACAATTTCCGAACATAATAAGGCTAGGTTTTCGCCTTGCAGATTATTCGGCTTAGAACGGAAACAAAAAGAGAACATTGTATATTAATTAATGTTTAGAGGAGAGATCTATATGTAGATGATAGAGTTTTTTTTTTTTGAAGAATTGTACACTGTTAGGTCAAATGATCTCGATCGTCTCATAAGTGTTGATTAATTTCAATGATCATAAGTCTTGCAATCAATTCAAGATATGATGCAATTAGTTCGATGACTGGATCAAATTATACAATAGAAGCTTGAGAGATGAGACCACACACATTCCAAATTCTTGCACATTTAAGATATTCCATTTAAGATCAAAACAAACCCATATGATATCAGACCGGAGGAAGTGTAGTTCACCTATTTCATTCATCTTTATAGCTAGCTAGAATGTGCCAACCAAAATATATATATATATAGCAGAAGAGTATATGCAATGTGAGACTTTATAGAGGTTTTATATAACTGCTACAAATGTACAGATTCTTTACATTCTGTAGCGGTCTCTGTATATAACTGCTATAATTGTGCAAACTTTTGGCATTGGTAACAGTTCATATGATAAAAACCGCTACAAATAAACGACTACAAATGTCACGCTATAAGGCACGTTTGTGGCGGCTTGTGTAAATTAACCGCTACAAATTTGATATCATATTTTATAGCACTTATTTTGTCATAGCCACTACAAATGTCATTCACTGATCAGCGCACCACTTGGCGTGAGTTATACCGTTGCAAATTTGTATTGGTTTTAGTATAAACATGCATCTACAAATTCTAATATTTGTAGCAATTTATTTTATTTGTTATAAATTAACCGCTACGAATTAACAGTTTTTTTGTAGTGATTAAAAAAAATAAGGTTTTTGAAAGTTTGTTATTATAATACAAATGACAAGTTAAAACCTGAAAATTACATAAGTTTTGAAAGTTGAAACTGCCTAGATTCCGAATTCAATTCTTTGCGCATATGATGATGAGTTCTATTGTCAGTGAAAAAGCATTAAATACTCCATCTCATGTCTGCTAAACAACTCATTTTTAAGTCATTTCTCAATATTCCCTTCCTTTTCTTTCACTTCTCTTCCTTCTTTCCTTCTTCATTTATTCCGTGTACCAAACAGACCCTAAGTCTTCCTTCTTGTACCCTAAAGTTTAGTAATTTTTGGTCGTGAAACATAGTGAATTACTCTTCTGTTCTTAAATAAACAACCTAGTTTGTAGGTGAATTTTAGTCATAAATGTAAAACATTTTTTCAATTTATTTCTTATATTTATCATTTTTATTTAAATTAATTTGCTAATTTATAAATTGATATATAAGCTAACTCTAAACAAAAATATTTTAAATAGATCATGTGGCATATGCTATATTTAAGTAATTTATTTAGTTTTTTTCAATCTCGCTAAATTAGATAAATTGGTTTTTATCTGATTTATACTCGTACTTTGATACAACTAAATGTAATTGTGTACTAAAGTAAAAAGTCCCAAAAAAGGACAGAAAGAAAATAAGAAAATTACAAATTATGTTTTTGTAATTGGCAAGTGAAACACAACACAAAGCTAAAGCTGGGAATTAGAGTCGGTTCTTGAAAGTCCAGGGCCTAAAAAGGTTGGCTCCTCTTTTAGGTCCAGGGTAAAAAAAACATATGTTTTTCAAAGCCCTACCGAGAGCATGCGAGCCAAGGCCTAAGCTATTTTTTAAAATTTTAACTTTTTTCCCGTGTTTTATTCAAAGAAATATAATTAGTAAATTATAATAATTAAAGTTCTAATGTATCAAATAAATGTTGTTAACATTAAATAAATTAGAGTCATGTGAAATAGATTAAGTGAAACATTTTTATTTTTGGGCCACTAACCAACCAAACGGCCAGACCGCATTAACTTCTCCCCATGGTCCTAAATATAAGACAAAATTGACTTTTATGTAGAGATTAAAGAAGCTAATTAAATTATTTTAGAGTATTTTTTTTCCTCCAACCTAATTAGTTTGGCTAATAAACTTATATATAATCTAAAGATACACAATATATAATATGATTAAGTAACTTATTTAGCTTTCTTAATCTTTCCAAAAAATGTCAAGTATGTCTTATATTTAAAACTAGAGAGAGTATTACCTAGTAATAATAAACACGGATCATACTAAAAGTGACAACATATAATAGTTTAGTCTTCAACATGTTCCCACGAAAGGTTGTTTTAAGCACATAACCCTTCAATGACATAAATAAATAATAAATAAAAATATTATGCAACAACAACTTTTTAAAATAAAAATTTAGCAATAATATATATATATATATATATATATATATATATATATATATATATAAAAACTGGCCTAATGGGCTGGTCCTTTTAAGCCATTGACCCTATAGGGCTAGGCTTTTTAGGCCCGACTTCATTTAGAGGCTCTATTTTATAAGTCTGGCCCTTAAAAGGTCAAGATTTAAACCGTCGAGCCCGTCCCAGCCCTACACAAAGCCAACCAAGAGAACACCAAATTGGCATTTTTAGAGTTTAGTGATCATCAGATTCTCACATGCCTGAGGCTGTGACGCAACCCACTTTTAGTTTTTAGTATTGCCTCCCCATATTCCACAATATACTCCATATATAATCATCAGTATACATTTTTCATATTTTAAAAAAATCAGTATACATGTTCAGAAGTTCAGCCGATGACATTTTATGAAATGTAACGGTCTTGATGGATCTGCATCATTTTAAATTATTTATTAATATTTTTGTCATTTCCAAAACCTATTTGTACCAGGTGCTTCTCAAGAAACCACAAATAGAAACTCTAAAAAAGTGGACCTTTATAAAATGTTGACTGTTTTTTTATTATGAAATGAACAAGTTGGAGGGGGTAGGGTGGATTTTTCTGGAAGGCTAATAATTCAACAAAACAGATCCCATCCACACAAATAATAGTCAAACTAATTCAAAGAAAGACATTCACTGGTCCAACTTTTTAATTAATAATTCCATACCCGCCCATACGATCTGAATGAACACGTGGAGTTCTTAATCAATTGAGTTATATTAAATAATTTCCACAAATTCTATTTTTAAGAAAAAAATGACACTTAAATACCATGTGAATTTCCTAAACTTATAGAGGCTCATTAAACTTGTGAAAGGACAAAGAAGGGATAAGGAGCAATGAGAGATATAGAAATTTGAGGAAAAAGTCCAAACTGCCCTTTCATTAAATGCTACTCTCTACAACTCCTCTAAACCTTTTCGCCACATCATCTCTCTCCGCCTCTCCAATTGCTCCAACTTCGTTGCTCTCTCCTAAACCCTCTCAAATCCCTCTCCATCCTTCCATCCTTTAGTCCCTTCAACTTCTCAACTGTCCTGTCACTTCCATTCCATCGCTTCCCTCCTCTACTTATTGCTTCTCTTCTCTCTTTCACCTGCATCAGAAGCCTCTACAAGATCTCCGGGGTATGGCTCTCCCACCTCGAGAACCTCACCGATCTCACCATCTCCGATGTCCCCGTCAAAGCTTTGGGCTCTTTTGTTATTCTTGCACACATGAAGGAGAGATTCCTCAATTTCTATTCCCATAAGTGCATTTACGTCTGAACAGAAAATATACAAGTCAAGTTCCCTGAAATCAAGTGGAATTATTGTAGCTTAGTACTTCTTATTAGCTTGGAGGAGATAAATAGGTCCGGCATATATTTCCATGTTCTATTGATTGGTTGGCTATTGATTCATTCTATGCAGGGTAGATAGATATGTATGTGAACATTTGCTGGCACATGGTGTCTTTGTGAATGAAGGATATGATATGAACAAAATGTAAAAAGGTCTTAACAAATTTGGTAATGGAAATAACAAATTCATTAATGGGATTAACAAGCTTTTTAACGAGAATAACAAGTTTATTCGTGAGGGGAACACATGTCACTCTGCTGAAACCAAAATCTGAGCACCATTAACAAATTTGGTGATGGGAATAACAAGTTCCCTGTCACTCTGCTAAATATAAAATCTAACCACCATTAACAAATGTTGAATGGGAATAACAAGTTCTTTAATGGTATTAACAAGTTCAGTAATGAGAATAACAAGTCTATTCGTCAAGTGTTGTTAAACATTTTTTTACCTGGTAAATGAACTAGTTAAACCCATTACAAGACTTGTTAAACTCGTTCGATCATGAACTTATTAATCTCATTACGAGTTTTATTAAATCTCACATTTACTGTTCACCTTCTTCTTCATCTCTCCTTCCTTCCCCTTCCAACAATGGTGTCTAGTAAGTGTGTTATAATCCAATTTCAAACCCAACAAGAGATTTAGATTGAGTCATATATGGCATAGCAACCCAATTTCAACAACATGTGTTCAAAACAACAAGAAAGATTGGTTTAAAAAATGGTAATAGAGCAATAAAATGATTAAATGTCATTCTCTCTGGTCGAAGAAGCTCTCTGGTTTGAACTATGATCCCGCGATGCTCTAAGCTTCGATCTCCAAACTCAGAGTCGTCGAGGCGTTTTTGGTGGTTATGGCAGAACTTGCCGGCGACGATGAAGGTGGAAGCTGTCGCCGTGAGGAAAGAAAGGCGTAGGTGAGAGTGAAAATGAAGAGAGGGAAAGGAGAGAGGAAGAGATGAAAAGGAGAGAGATGAGGGGTATTTTAGTAAAAACACCAAGGTTATTTAAACAGGACCGGTCACTGAACCGGTTGGAGTATTGGGTCAAGGGTTAGTGGGTTAGACCGAAGTCAAACTGGTAAGAAAATAAAGATTTCATATTACAAAACCCCACCCAAAAAAAAAAATGCCTAAAGTTATTGTGCATCTTCCTCTTCTTCTAATCAACTTAGTTTCCCAATGCACAATGATTTTACGTATGACAGTATATATGTGGGAAATTTTCAAAATGGTTTACTATTAAATGTAAAAAAGCAGCACCTCTTTATCCATTGGAAAGAAAACCCCTCTTTTATCTACCACATAATAGAATGTTTAAAACTGTTATAAAAGTTTGTAAGATAACAATATACTGTAAAATTGGTAAAGATAAATATATGAAAAAAACTGATCCTAAAAAGATCACTAAACGAAGAAATTAGGTCTGATTAAGCCTTAACGAAGGCGGGGGTAAAACGGGAATTTTTGGTAAAAAATATTATATTTTTAAAAAATGGAAAAAATTATAGAAAAATAAATAAATCTGAATTTTTAAAAGAGGGGGCCGGAAATTCTAAGTATTTTTAATTAAAAAGAATTGTTTAAATAATTAAAATGGTAATTAGAATAAAATAATAATATAATGCGGTGAGTCGCCTTATAGGCGTAAAGGCCGGAAAAGTTAGAAATAAATTCTACAGGTAAACCAGAGGTAAAAGTCTTTTCAGACTGATCAAATTAAGTACAAGTGAAATTCTACACGAAGAAAGAATTTACCGTACGTCGATTCCGCAACCGAAAAACCCTAATTTCAAATAAGACGAAAAGTTGATCGATAGAGTAGAGTCGATAGGCAAAGTGAGAACCTATAGAAACAATTGTGTCTTTTTAAACACGAGATTAAGTTAGGCAACAACTGGACGTTTTACGATTCTGTGAATTGTTGTCCGTGTTGGTTCTATCGGAAGTGATTTCCGTAACCGGATGCGTTTGTCCGAATATCTTCCGACGCACCGGAGAATACCTAGATATGATCAAAAAGAGGATCCAAATAGATAATATGAAAGAGGATGAAAAGATCTTCAAAGTTACACGCCGGATTTTTGAGTTTCGCGAAATCGCGCGAAACGGACACCGACGGTAACTTTATCGCCGGAGGCCATAAAGCAAGAGCCATCATGGATGACAACTCATCCATTGAATTTAGGGCTCTTAGATTTCGATCTTGATCATGGATGGCCAAGAGTGTTTTGTCCTCAAAAATGCGATCCAACTACTTCTAATCCGATCTGAAGACTTTTGGAAATTCCCACCTTGTCCCTATTTTTCCCTATAAATAGCAAGCTCTCTTGCTCTCATTCTTCACACCAAATCCGAATCCTAGAGAGAGGTTCTAGAGAGAGAAGCTCTGGAAAAATTCTCGCCTTAGCTCCGAGTAAGTTCTTATGTCCTTAGTTTTTAGTTTCCGTAGTTCTTTCTTGGTAGTTATAGTAGAACCGTTGTTTTGATCTAGGAAGTTTTAATATATTCCTATACTTGTTTTTAAGCCTCATTGCATTGAAAGATGCCTGACGAGGTAAAAACATAGTGGGGATAATTTTGAAATGGAATAAGGTCAAAGTAACGAAGTTCTGGCGAAATTCCGCCAAATAGGGGTACTAGGGGCAAAATAGTAATTTTCGCCCAAATGGCCTGTTATGATGCCAAATGTTGATAAACATTGTCCTTATAGGATATCTCGAGCTAATCGAGCCGCTTGTTGTGCCGCCGTCATACCGCTTTTTTCCCACCGTCAAATTTCACGTTTTTCGTAAAAGTTCCGTTGTACCGCCAAAAGGTACGTTCGCGTCGTAACACTAGCTCTAATGTTTATTATATGATTGTTGTGTAGTAGTGTACGAGGTTATGCTATATACACGGTATGTTACATACGAGGTTATGTCACATACGAGGTTATTATTGTTGTATCATACGAGGTTATGTTACATACGTGGTTATTATCTTGTATACGTGGTTACGTGTTTTTAATCATACATCCGTTATGGACTGTTGTATTGATTGCTTTGTCATCGTGTATATGTAGTCGTATTTAAGCATGAGGTTAACCATTACACCGAGATCCAAATTGTAATTGGATCTCGCCTCTTATCATAGCGTCGGGTTCGGGAGAACCGAGGAAAAGGCAAGCAAAGCCGCACGGACCCTACGAAGACTTTCTTCGGGTGTTATTCATTTTGAAAACTCTCGGTCAATGTACCGTTTCGTAATCAGCCGACGGACTTACGGCATTTATAAATATATGTATCGCTTACTCGCCGCTCCAATGCTCTACTCGATGAGAAAAAATTATACCGCTTTTGAAAAAACTTGTTGGGTAATTGAGCCATCTCATTAAAAGATAAAATTTGCACTCGTAAAAAGTAAAATTCAGACAATCACACACACTTCGTTTCTTTCCCTTTCTCCTTCCAAATCTTTCAGTTCACCATCATGTTTCTCTCTCTTTCTCCATCCAGATTTGAGTTTATGTTTCTGTTCCGGCGAGCCCATGTACATCATAAAGAGGTGAGCCATTCTTGAAGTACACCATTCTCTGCAAGGTTCATTATTTTTCACCCAAACCACCCACAACTTCTGCCAAATCGGTGGCCTCCCTCCTCATCGATTACTGACAATTTCTGAGGGGAAAGAAGTAGCGGTCGCTCTGGTCTCCCTCCTCGTCGATCTCAATGGCGGTTTCTCAATATCCGGTGGCCTTTCTCTGTTCATCTCTCTCTTTCCATGTCGGTAAAAAAAACAACAAAAAACAAACAAACTGACCCTGGGTTCTATGGAAGACAGGACCGGTTTCATGGCCAATTCGCCGGTTTCCAATACAAACTGGCCGGTCCGGTTCGGATTTAATAACCATGAAAAACACTTAAATTTCAAAATCTCATAGTCGTCCTCATCACCTCAATGTCCATTTAATTTTTTAACAGACGTTTTTGGGTTTTGGAATTTCATCTGGTATTTAAATGGCATTTTCCCTATTTTTAACATGTTTCATCGAGATCAATCTTAATTGAATTTCATTATCTATGCCTTGAAATTTAATAACTTTCCAACTTTATCCTATTTAACACGAAAGAATGGGGGGGGATAAAGAAATACCATAACAATGAATCAAATGAGGAGAGGAGTATAATGTTGCATCCAATTTGATAAAATATTTGTAAATTATTAATTTTTTTTTCCTTTGATTATAGTATTACAATTAAAAGTATCCCTCTCAATTCTCCTTTGTTATACCATTATCTATAAAATGAAAATGAAAATCCTTTGAAATAATTAACAATAAAAAATTAATAAAATTACTTGTGATTTTGGCATGTGTAGTAATAATAATCCTTTGAAGCCTCCTGATATACTTAATATGTTGTATTTGATAGGGCTAAGCATGGAACCCATAACCTGGTGAGTCCGCCCATAACCCAATGTGATTGGGCCATTTTGAGCCCGCCCAAAAAGGCCCATAACAGGTTGGGTTAAAACCCGATCATTTAAGATTTAATGGGTAGGCTATGGGCACACTTTCGAGATGCCCATACTCGCCCATTTAGTTAATTTTTTTATTATTAACTATATGGATACTTGGACAATAATACTCCACATTGCCATGAGATACTTATTCCCCATTTCCCCATTTGACCATTTCCTCACTTGGAGTTTGAACATCAAAATTATATTATAATAACACTTGTTTAAATTTAGGTTCTTTTATGTGAATTATAATTATTGAATTTTGAAGATTCATATTTCAAAATTTAGAATGACAAATTTGGGTGAATACTTAATGATTATATATATTTTTCTCAAAAAAAATAAACTTGTCAAATGTAAATAAGTTACCCAAAACCCGGTCAGCCTACCCATTTATATGCTAGCCCGTTTAACATGGGTTTAAATGGGTTGAGGTACGGGTATGGGCTAACCCATACCCGTTTAAAGTTAAATGGACTGGTTATGGGTTTAGGCATGGGCTGTCCAACCCGCTCATTACTCTGTCCTAGTATTTGAATTATATATGGGTACCTCCCTAGCTATCTTACCAATTCTGTCAACAACAACAACAACAACAAAATCAAACTCCTTCACAATGCACATGGGATTAAATATTATAATTATAAATTATGAAAAAAAAAAAACTTAAGAAAAACATGCTTATCATTAAAAATTACTATGTATCTAACTCCAATTAATAATGCATGGCTTCTATTTTTAATCTCTTGAAATTTGAAAACATGATTAGTTCTTTATAAATAATAATTAAAAAGTTTTATGACACAATACCGATCGAGTATATTGGAAATTTGGAATCATTCGAAATTATAACAATTCCTCCAATTCTGTTTATAAGAACTGACTTGTTGATCCTTTATATATATATAAGGTCTTTAACCAAATGTAATGAATTATCTATGACTTATTTTAGAAAATGTCATTGTTTATTCTTTCACACCATGATGGTAGCTTCTAAGTTCTAACCTTATTTACGAATACGATTAATGAGGGATAATTCTTAAAAGATGTAACAATTTTATACATTTAAGTAACTTTATGTATACTTACAAATATATGTTTTGATGTATATTTATTTATATATTTATGTGTGTGTGTATACAAATAAATAAATAAGTACCAATCAGGTTCATAAATCAGCCTTGGTGAAAATAGACATGGCTTATTTGTCTAAATTGGCTTGGTTATAGATTTAAGTTTGACCTACTCATTTATTCCTCTGAACTTATTTTTTTTTGCTCAAACCTCTGAACTTATTTATAAGATAAGAAGACAAGTTTTTTTTTCTTAACATCAAAGTTTTTTTTGACCTACTTAAAAATAAATAAATAATTTTCTTAAAAAACCTAAGTTGAAACGAATGGGTCGTAGTTAATTTTGACACACACATAGTTAAATTTTTAATAATCTCTCAAAATAAATAAAGTATTGAAATTGATGTTTTGCCGGCTATAATAGTAATAATAATCTTAATTATAATCCCTACATCTCGAGCGGTTAACGCGAGAGAGGGAGCAACATGTTCAAACCGCAATGGCTGACCAAAACCACCAACCGGCCGATTGAATTCTTAAACCCAAAACAAAACTTGACTTTATCAGAGTCAATCCTCTTTTTTTTCTCACCGTCGACATTTATCAATCGGTATATAAATCTCTCCCAACTCTCTTCTTTTCCTGCAAATACACCCTCCGGCCTCCTCGAATATCTCTCTCACAACAATATAATCGAGCTCAAGATTCTGTGATCTGATTCTCTCTCTCTTTCACTCCTCATGCACTGGAACTGAAAGCAAAGAAGATCCATCTGAAAGTTCTTTCATCGAAGAAGCGAAGCTAATTGATATCCGACTACTTAGATTTCAAGCAGTACTTTCTGATATGGGAAATGCAATTGTGACACAGTGTTTTGCGCAGCAAAAACCTAGTTCGTCATCGTCATTGTCGTCATCAATAAAACTTGTCTTCTGCGGGGGTCCGACGAGATTCCTGAGAGGGAAACACGTCGCCGGCGAGGTCAGGTTTGAGTTCCCAGAAATGATGGTATGCCACGCCGACTCCTTCTTCATGGGATTCCCCGTACAGGCGTTAGCCCTAGACGACGAGCTCATGCCGGGACAAACCTACTTCATTCTCCCCATTGATCGCTTTGCATGCAAGGTCCTCTCACCGTCATGGCTCGCAGCCCTAGGGTCGTCGTCCTCGTCATCTCCGACGATCAAGTTTGGAGAGAGCCCTAGTCCTTTTGAGTACCAAAAGGGCTCAAATGGGAGAGTTGTTATAAAGGTGAAACCTGAGTTCATCACGAGGCTTATTAATGGAGGTAATAATAATGACAAAGAAAGTGATGGTAATGGTGATTATAGCTTTTTGTGTAGTACTCCAGAGTTGAAGAAGCATTATGATCAGCTTGTGAGGTCTAAGGATCAGGTTTGGTCACCTAAGCTTGAGACAATTTCCGAACATAATAAGGCTAGGTTTTCGCCTTGCAGATTATTCGGCTTAGAACGGAAACAAAAAGAAAACATTGTATATTAATTAATGTTTAGAGGAGAGATCTATATGTAGATGATAGAGTTCTTTTTTTTTTTTTTTTTTTGAAGAATTGTACACTGGTAGATCAAATGATATGTCGATCGTCCCATAAAGTGTTGATTAATTTCAATGCTCATAAGTTTTGCAATCAATTCATGATATGATGCAATTTTTTCCATGACTGGGTCTAATTATACAATAGAAGCTTGAGAGATGAGGCCACACACACATATTCCAAATTCTTGCACATTTAAGATATTCCATTTGAGATCAAAACAAACCCATTTGCTAGATCAGACCGGAGAGATTGTAGTTCACCTATTTCATTCATCTTTTGAGCTAGCATTTATATATATAGGGAATAACATTTCTGTATTTACTGCAGAAAAATCCATCTACAACAGCCCCAAAACGAGGCTGTTTCATTTGTTTTTTGGAAACCTAGGGTGATGCAGACGAAAAATGTTATTCCCTTCTTCAATACCAGTGAGCGGAGATGAAGTGTTGTGTGTGGCAGCGCACACCTCTTTCTGGTACAAATAACATGGAGTTATCACCTATCCCTCGATCCTTGGATTGTGCTCCAAATCGGGATGTCTCGCTTCATATATGGATAGATCTTAGTTCCTTAGCAAAACACCAAACCTCATATTGATTCGATCAGTTCGCAACAGAAGACCGATCGACAATGGAGGAAACAGTTTCCTCAATGCTCCCCGATGACGTTACTCTCCACATCTTCCTTAACCTCAAAGACGATCCCCGACACTGGGCTCGTCTCGCCTGTGTCTGTACCAAATTCTCCTCCTTGATTCACAATTTCTGCTGGAAAATCAATTCTCCTCCTTCACATTCTCATCTTCTTCATCTGCATCATCCTAGGTTTCCATTGTGCCGTCAGGGTTACTTGTAGGGAAGATTAAAAGTGGGGTAAATTAGATATAAAAATGGAAAACAAAACAAAACAAAATATAAAAAGGAAAAAAAAAAACAAAACAAATGAAGTTAACATCGTTTGGGAGATGCTGCAGATGGATTTTTCTGCAATAAATGCAGAAATTTTATTCCCATATATATATGAAATTTTTTGAAGAGACTATGGGTACGCCATCTTAAAAGTAGCTTTTTGATGCCCAAAATCAAATGAAACAACATCGTTTGGGAGATGCTGCAGAAGGATTTTTCTGCCGTAAATGCAGAAATGTTATTCCCATATACTACTACAAAATATGGATACTACTACCCTAAAAGACGTCCCTTTTTTAAAAAGGGAAGTAAAAAGTGAAGGAGGTGGCATTTTCGTAATTATTTACTTGTTTTTGAGACTTTAGACGACCTAAATATTAATTTAGGACGCCTAAAAAAAAATTTGATGTCCTAAATATATTATAAGACGCCTAAAATTTAATATTTGACGCAATTTAGAAAATTTGGGAAATGTTTTAACCCTGAAATCTTTTTTTGGCAACCCGAACAAGCTTCAGTTGCCAAAACATTTTTTTTGGCGACCGAACAAGGTTCACGTCGCCAAAAAAAAATTTGTGACGACCTTACGTGGTTTAGGTCGCCAAATATTTGGCGCCATTTAGGATTTTTTTGGCGCCAGAAAATTCTTGAAAATTGATAGCAATTTTGAGACTTTAGACAACCCAAATATTAATTTAGGTCGCCTAAAATGAAATATTTGGCGCTATTTAGGATTTTTTTTGGTGTAGGAAAATTCTTGAAAATTGACTTTAGACAACCTAAATATTAATTTAGATTGCCTAAAATTTTTTGAGACTTTAGACAACCCAAACAATTATTTAGGTCGCCTAAAATGAAATTTTTTAATTTTATTTATCCCTTCTCTCCTCTCGCACAAAGATTTTTTATTCCCCACGTACGCCTTCCTCTTCTCATTTTTGATCTCGCACATACGCCTTCCTATTCTCTCCTCTACACCTCATCTTCTCTTTCGATCTATTCCTACTCCTTCAACACTCTTCGATCTAGTCAAGCGAGGAGAAGGCGGCGAGGAGACGACGGCGAGGACGACGGCGAGGAGACCGAGCAACGAGACGCCGACCCGCACTTCGGAACAAGAGTCACCATCGATTTCATCCAAAACGCTGTCGCCAGTAAGTGTTTTTCCAGATCTGACTCTTGTTGATTTTTTAGATCTGAGAGGGCACCAATTTTTGCAGATCTAGAAATGGAGCCTTGCCTAGATCTGGATTTTGAGTCGGTGGAAGAAGCTCAGGAGCAGAAAAATGGTGTATATATTTTTTGTTGGCGTTACTTTCTTTGTTCTTGAATTTGAACTTGTTTGTCTGATATAAGTATGTAACTATGAATTTTGGTGGCTGATAATATAATATTGGAATCTCTGAATCTATAGTTTCTCCTTTGGTTTTTTATTGTTGATTGCTAATGTGTTGTTCTTGCTGGTATTCTGGAATAATGTTGATTGTTGATGTGTTTTTCTTGCTCATTCTTCTTCTAATTCCACGGCCAACCCCCAAACCTGAGGTTTGGAGGGTTTTTTTAAAAAAAAAAAACAATATAAGGCGACCTGAATTTAAATTCAGGTCGCCTTACATAAGGCGACCTGAATTAAATTCAGGTCGCCTTAACTAAGTCAAATTTTTTTACTACCCCGTCGAGACGTCCCTTTGAAAAGGGACGTTAATTGGGTCTTATTTAGGTCGTTTTTTAGGTTTTTTGTAGTAGTGATATATATATGAAATTGTTTGAAGAGACTATGGGTACGCCATCTTAAAAGTAGCTTTTTGATGCCCAAACATGTTTATGGGTGATTTTAATTTTTTTAAGATGTTTGGGATGAATTTTTTTCAATTGGACTTTTGAAAAAAAAAATAGCTTCAGCCATATGACAAAATTTCTTGCTTTCGGCTTTTCCAACATGGAGAGAGAAAAGTAGTTTATAAAATAAAAATGTTGTGTCTCACTTTTCTTAAATTGAAATACTATTATGGTCCTTATTATAAAGGGTAAAGGAGCAAAAATACACATGTGCTTTACCCTCGGGAGCGCCCAGCACCATATGTTTTTTTTGGAGCAAAAATACACATGAACTCTCAAAATATGTGCAAAATTACCATCACCGTTAGATTCTGTTAATCTCTGTCAGTTTTTGTTGGGGCCCACCATATTAAAAAAATAAAAAAAATTAATATTATTATAACATTTTCCAAATACCCTCACTACCCCTCTACCTCTCTTCCCCACTCGACCGACTTCCCCTTCCCTTCACCTCGCACGATTTCCTTATCAACGGTGGCAACCTTGATGTGCAAAGGCGGTGGCGGCAACCTCTACCAGAGGCGATGGTGGAAATCTGAACCATGGCTGAGCATATCCCCCATGCCGCTCCTCATTCGATTTCTCTTCCTCTTCGGATTTTTATCCCTACGGTGGTAGATCTTCACCCCGAACCATGGAAAAGCTCCAACTTTTTCGCGGCGACACGATTCTGATCGAGGGGTTCTGTTTGTTTCAGCCATGTATGATTTCTAATCACCTTCTTATTCATTGATTTCTTTTTCATTGATCTATTTGGTTTCTGGGTTTTGGGAAAAAAATTCTCGTCTTTGTTCTCAGGAATCAATATATATGTTAATTGATTCTTTAATTTTCTGCGTTTCTAGTTTTCATTTTGGGATCTAAGGTCCTAATTTTCGAAATCTTACGCCAAGACCCATATTATTCTATAAATGAAACCTGAAAATCCCTTTGGCTCTAATGCTTTCGATCTGGATTTTGCTTGATTATCCATGAACACTGCCGACCAAATTTGGAGTTTTATTTGTTCATTTGAGAGATTTTGTTTTGTTTTGCTTGAGAGTTTTATCTAGAGTTTTATTTGTTCATACATCATGTTTTTTCAATTTTCGATTCAATCAAGAAGATTCAATTTGTTTGGTTTTCAATTCAATCAAGAAGATCCAATTTGTTTGGTTTCATTTTTTTATTTCAATTTGTTTGGTCATCCCTATCGCACCAAATGCTTTTCGATTACGAACTGAGGTTGAGGCTGAGTGGGAGATGGCGTTTTTTTTTCCTTCAGAGAGTATTTTTAAATGCTAGTTAACAGGCGTTAGTCTTTTTTAACGGCAATGGTATTTTTTTCTCTGATTTTGAAACTTCATGTGTATTTTTGCTCCCCAAAAAAGCATATAGTGCTGAGCACTCCCGAGGATAAAACACATGTGTATTTTTACTCCTTTACCCTATTATAAATCCTTATAGATGAAATTTTTTGTCTTAAATATAAATTCACTTAAAAGTTAATAATCATGATAGTACTATGATGTAGGTCCATGATACTTTAAATTTGTAAGAATTACTTGATAATTTTTTACATAAAAATCAGGAAAATATTTTGATTTTGGTCATTCTCACCAATTAAATTTTCAATGGGCTTTTCTCTAATTTTCCAAAAAAAATAATAAGTGGTTTAGTATTGTAATTTTTTTCCAAATAATATGTTACCTATTTTTATCTTTATAAAATTTTCTTTTTCAATCTTTTACCTTTAAACTTGTTTTTCCATTAATCATCCAAAAAAGTTTATGTATTTTTCACAATATATATATACACACACACACATATAATATATAGGAAAAATTCCTTTCAGGTCCCAAAGGACTAAGAAAATGTAAAAAAAAGTCTCAAATAGTTGTTAATCCCACAGATGGAGTTATTAATCCCACAAATGAGAGTTGTTAATCCCACATAGGAAAGTTGTAAACGGGACTTTTCTAACATCTGAATTTCCCTTGGGACTTTTTTGACATTTTCTTTAATCCCACATATGCATTATTTATTAAGATTCATATCATTTTTAATTATTTTCCATCTAAACTTGCTTTTCAAAATAATTTTCGAAACAAATTTCAGTTTCAAAAAAGTCACTTATGCTACCGCTAATCCAAACATAAATCACATTACACAATTTAACTTTTACCCAATCTTAAGTTTGGAAAGATCACATTGCAAAAATTCACTTTTGTCATTGATTTGACGAAAACCTTAGTCGCCTCAGGGTCAAATCACAATTTACCACGAATTAAAATGCAATATAGTGCAAACAACTCGGGATCGTTCTCTTATCAAGGAGCCAATTTATTTTGAATTCCCTAGATTAAACTAAGTGCTAAAAACATGGTTAAAAATGGGGTTTTGAAATTGGTTTTCTATAAACTAAAATTCATTAAAATAATAAGAAATTAATTCTATTCTTTTTGATATTTTTAGAAAATAATGAAGAATGATTTGGATTAAAAAGGATTTAATGATGGAATCGCTTCTTGATAATGAAGAAAATAGCTATCCTCATTTCCAAAAGAAATATGGGAGTCAAGCTTCATTAAGTCTTAATAAAAAACCTCAAGATACCACTGGTCCAATATTTTCAATTAATAGAAATCTACTACCGTAGTAGCTAACTACCGCCTCTTGAGATATTGTTAGACACCACTTAATGTTCAATTGAAATTGGAATTATCGCTATGACGTCTTCTTTTAAATTTGAGTCTTAACCAATTTCGCCTCAGGATTACAAATCAACTACATTAACTAGACAATACCACGCTAATCAACATAGCTTCATTGCAATCTCAAAGAAATTCAAACACATATAATCTTCAAACCACAATATCCAATTTCAACTACAATTATCAAACTAACAGAGTTAATTACCATTAATCTCAGTTCCATAATCATGTATAAAAATTAAGAAATTCAAATACATAATTCTAGACTAATAGAATGATAGATAAAACTCCCCTATGTAAGCACATGTGAGCTCAAGCATATCTAATTCATCACCAAGAGCACAAAATTGCCTAGCCACTCATGAAATTAGCTTCAAGAAATATAGTCTCTCTCTGACTCAAACACCCAGCCATTAATCACATATTAAAATAACAAATTAGCACTAATTCAGAGAAACTTAGTGGCTGAGAAATAAAAGAATCAGAAGCAGAGGAACCACGGTGGTGTTGAGGAGGATGATGAAGGTGGTTGAGAGATGGAGCTCCACGATTCTGCAGGAAGAAGATGATGGTGGAGTGTGAGAAGGAAGGTCGAAGGTGGTGTTCAGCTCCCAGGTCGATGATGTGTGTCCAGACCAAGACGATCCATGCGTGGTCGAAGGTCCAGCGTCTGCGTGTCAAGCTCCAACGTCTCTGTCCGAATGTGTGCGTGAAGATCCAGGGTCGTGAATCCAGAGTCTGCGTCTCCAGCCCCCAGGCTCTGCGTGTGAATCCGAATATATCCTCTCCGTCTTCAATCCGCGGCGCAATCCATTCCTCCCCATTGAATCTGTCGGGTTCCCATTTAATTCCCCCCAGCTCCAGGTCTAATTTGTCGGGTCCTCAATTCAAATGCTTCAGCTGACCTAATTCAATTGGCCAAAACGCAGTGTTTCAGACAGGGACCTAAGTGAAAATATTAAAAAGTTCTGGAGTAGGGACCAAACTGACACTTTTAAAACTTGAGTTCAACCTTTCATTTTCAAATTTGATTTAATCTTTTCAACCATCTATAGTCAAAATAATTAACCTAGCATCAGATATTCTCAGAAAAATCAGTGATTAAGAGTAATTACATTTTTTTGACAATTTCGCCCTTTTTAGCCCTAATTAAATATATTTACTCTTAATTTCAATTTATCATAAGAGAAGCATTTTGAGCTCAATAACTATGATAAAATGCATTATGAATCCCAATTTAATGATGAAAAATCATATAAAAATATGGTTTGATCAGTCATCGCTATTACAAACACGCACACATATAGCTAGTTTATTTCTCCAGCGGCACATACAAAATAAATGAAGTTTTTGAACGTTTGTTTTTATAATACAAAGGACAAGTTAAAACCTGAAAATTACATTAGTTTTGAAGTTGAAACTGCCTAGATTCCCAATTTAATTCTTTGCGCATATGATGATGAGTTCTCTTGTCAGTGAAAAAACATGAAATACTCCATCTCCCTCCCTCCCGTCCTTAATATAAGACTTATTTGGAAAGCTGATTTTATCCTAAATATTAAATCGATTTTTTCATATTTGTCAATATTTTTCTAATTTACCTTATTTAATACTCTCTCAACAATAATCAAAGAAAAGTGAATAATGGAATTAAGAAAGAGATGACTTAGGTATGTTAGAAAATATGTATGTCATGTTAACTAATTTAACTAACACTTTTAATTTAATCAAATTAAATAAATATATTTTATATTAAGGACCAATAGAGTGAGTGGTGATGAAGTTATTTTTTTATCTAACAAAGTTATTATCTTTTTGGTGTGTGTGGTTAGTTATATAGAAGAACATTATATCACTAATATATCTGATGAATAATAGTTAGTGCATTGGTAAAGCTCATGAACACTAGAACCCAAATTTTCCTTTTTCTGCTGGAACTTTAAAATTAAAACATGTAAAATTGTGTAAAAGCATGTGCAATATAATTTACAATTGTCCAGAACTTTGAGTTTTCGAAATTGAAAGTGATCGATTCTCAAACAAAGGGGTTTGATTGCATTAAATATATATGCTGAGGACGAATTAAAACGAATCAAATGCGGTCAGAATTGACGAATCTGAATTATTCATGCTTCTCCGAAAGTTGAAAGTACTTTATCTAATTATTCAATCCATGCAATTAGGTGGACCTTCCCTGGCCAGAACTACGATACTCTCTATATGATCCTTAATATAATATTTGTTTATTTAATTTGATTAGATTAAAGAAGTTAGTTAAATTAATTAATATGACATATATTTTTTAAAACACCCTAATTATATTTCTTAATATATTTTCTTATTCCCTTTCTTTTTTTTTTTTATTATTGTTGATGAAGCATTATTAAGGATAAGTTAAGAAAACATAGACAAATATAAAAATATATTTTATATTTAGAATAAAAAATAGATAATATATCAAGGATAGAAGGGACTATTATCTTTTTTAAAAAAACAAAAAGCAAAAGTCAACTTCCGTCGTACGAGGGAAAAGAATCTCACGATGTCTATGGGTGTGTTTGGCATGGCTGTGAGTGCTATAATAAGCACATCAAAAGCACATCTACTGTAGAAGCAAAAAATATGAGTGTTTGGATACCCTAAAAAATTGATGTGCTTCACACTTGAAGCTATGTTTTTTTTTGAAGCAAGACTTGGTTGATTCTCATTGCTTCTCATCGCATCTTTATTTCACCTGTCCCTTCTCTCTCCTCCTTCACTCCTTTTGACCGTTGTACCCCATCTTCAATTTCACGAGCTACCACCTAGTCCTCCTCTTCAATTTCACCTGCTTCTCTGTTCTGCAATTTCGAAATATCTGCTTTCCATTAAACTCCCCGACCTACCTCCTCTCCTCTTGAATTCATCCGCTATCAACCTCCTCTTCATCCGCTATATGTTCGATCTTAGCCATGGCTTCAAACTCTATCTTCTTCGCTTCATAGGCTTGAGAGACGAACACCTTTGAAGGGATCACGAATTTCAGCAGCCCGTCAATTATTCTTTCGTCCTCTGCCGGATCTCGCCGGATCTGTTCGTCCTCTGCCGGATCTCGCAAGTGGGTCATTTTCCTCTGTCCTCTGCCGGATTTCAGTGTGTTACAAGTTGAGGTTAGTTGGAAATAGTTTAATTTTGCTTGAATGGGAATCTCGCGAGTGGGTCACAATTGATATTTTGCTTGAATTTTCATATGCTTTCATCAGTTATTGCAAATTTCGATTTAACTTTTAAATAGATTTAGTTGATTTCTGTCCTCCTCGAAACTTCTTCACTTAATTAAATGGTATTGCAGCAACAATAGTTTCCGACCAAACAACCGGGTCTGTAAATGGTGTTCTTGAACAGTGTGTTATTCGAACAAAATGTTGTTTTTCTTGGACCTGATATGCTCTTTACTCAGTAGATTAGAAGGGGAGGGCATTTATATGTTTTGTTCAGTTAGATGGCTTTAAAAGATTTTCGATGGAGATGATGTCGTCTCTCTTTTCTTTTCATCTCTCCATAATTCTATTACTAGTAAGATACACGTCAAGAGAGACACACTTGTTTCCGAGCAAAGATAACATCAATACATGCTTCTCAGATAACAGCCCCTAGCTGCTGGATGGTTTTCTAGAGGCCATATTGGACAAGTGTTAACAGCAACTAGTAGCTTGCACTAGCTTCCAATCATATATAATGGCTACCAATGCTTGCCCACTTTGACGAATTCTTTCACCCAAGAAAATGAAATCAAATCAAGGAAAAGGAATTTTAATGGCCCAGACCTCACAAGTGTTAACAGTGTGTTATTCGAACAAAATGGTGTTCTTCAAAATGTTGTTTTTCTTGAACAGTGTGTTATTCGAAAAAAATGATCACATTAACAAAATCTTGGACCTGATATGCTCTGATTTGATTTTCTATTTTTTGTTGAACATGGACATGTCTTTTTTTCATATCTTTGATTATGATAGCGTTTAATATGTATTGATTTTTTTTATTACCATTATCTTAGATACAACTTTGATTTCGGTTGATCTTTTGCTTGGGGAGAATAAAGAGTATCGAAAATATAGGTATAAAGGTATGACGTTTGCCAGAGAATTGCAAATAATTTTCAGGGATGTTCTAGCATCAGGAGAAGATTTCGAATGTCCATCGTTAACTAGACGGGTGTCACTTGGTGATGATGAAGATGTTGTGTATCGACCGCAAATGGACCTAGAAGAAGGCTCGGTGATAGTGAGGAAGAGCTTCAAGGTACTACAACCGTAATAGTGTGCGGATGCGCGATTTGGAAGGCATGAACTTGACATCCAACACCCAAAATAGTGCACCTAGTGGTTCAAATGAGCATTGGGAAGAGAAAGAGGGTGAAGTGGTAGATGGATCAAAAAAGAAAAAAACAACCTCCCGGAAAAGAACTTGTTGATTCTCGTTAGTGTGATAGCTAACGCATCTAAGGATAACACAATTGTCCTCAAAAAGATGTCTCGAACGTGATGATAGATGTCCGACATTGTAGCCGAATTACTAACCATTCCGGAGATTGTTAGTGACATCGATTTTCAAGGCGATGTTGTAATATGATGATGTACCGAACGCCTCAGAACATGTTTTTAGGCCTAAAAGGAGATAAAAGTGCCTTGTTGGATTGGTTGCGTGAGCATGCCTACAATGACCCACACTGGCAGGCTGGCCCGAAGCGCTAAACCATTCCATTTTACCATTATTGTTAATTTACAGTAGTTCTTTTATATATTGTATGACGCATCTTTATTTCATTACACTTGTTATTGATAACATGTATCAATATAAACCATTTGATGACACTTATTATTGGTATTGATTCAGTTAAATCTTGCAACATATATTGGTATTGATTCGGAGAAAATTTGCAATTTAACAAAAAATGACATAAATGATTTATGAACCGTCAATTTAGCATATTTAATTAATTAACAGTATTGAAATAATGAAATTACTTTCTTTCTTTCTTTTAACTTAGAGTAAAATTGTCGTGAATGTGTGGCCAGTTTTTAGTATGTTTGGTTTGAGGGGAGGGAGTGAGAGGGAAAGGAGTGGAAAGTAGGGAATTACTTTAGAGGCGCGCGATTAGGGGCCGGCCGTGAAGGGCCGGGGCCTAACGTGAGTCCGACCCTCCGGGGCAAGAAGTAAGAAAAACACATGTTTTTCAAATCCACGCCCTACCGAGCCCGTTAAATTACTATTCCAAATTTTAACTATTTTTCTCCACTTTTTTTAAAAAATATAATGAGTAAATTACAACACGAATCATCCAATAGATAAAGACAATACTAATTCATAATCAAAAGAAACTATGTTCACAAATAACTCACATAAAACATAAAAAGATATCACTAGCGACGTTAGTACGATGACTATTATTGTCGTCATCTTCGTCACTATCATCGATTTTAACGACATTTGATTCTTCTTCACTTTGAATAGTAACCTCTGGCTCATGAGTAAGAATATCATGAAATTCTTCTCCCGCATCATGAACACATTCATAATCTTTATTTAGAACAAAGAATAAATCAAATCATAAAATTAGAGTATAGTTATTATGTATTTGTAGTTAAATGGATAAATAACTCTATAACAAATACAAAATATATATAAATTAAAAAAAAAAAAAAAAAAGCTACGAAAAAGGGCACGCAGTGCGCCTCCTCGAAAGGGCGGCCCGTTTAGCTCGAGGCCGTCGGCCGGCCCTCCAAGACTAATTTCAAATATCTCGTCCATTTTTCAAGCTCCCTACCCTTAAAGAGCGAGGCTTAACGCCATGGCGATGGGCCTAACCCATTTTGCCGACTCTAGAATTGACCAAATTGTCATTAATGAAGGGAATATTTTTTTTTTTGAAAGTATATTTTAGGAATATTAAAAGTTTTCATTTGAACTTTTTAAAGAAAGAGGGGGTAAAAGATCCCCCCTCCCCCTCTCCCTCCCTACCCCTTCCTCAAACCAAACTAGCCCTAAGGGTTAGTTTGGATTAAGGGAAGGAGAGGGAAGGAGGAGGAGGAGAAAAAAATGGGGGAGGGGAAAATTTTGTAGGCCCCACTGACTAAATTTAAGACAATTTTCTCCTCCCTCAATTTTTTTTCTCTCCCCTCCCTCCCTTCCCTCAATCCAAACTAACCTTAAGGGAATGTTTGGTTTGAAGGAAGGGAGGAGTGGGAAGGGAGAGAAATTCTACCCTCATCTTTACTAAATTGTTACATGAAAATTTTTCAATATTCTAAAAATATACTCTTAATAAAAAAAAATATTTTTTTCGTTAATAGCAATTTGGTAAATTTGCTTCTTTCCATTATCTTCACTCCCCTCAAACCAAACATACCCTAAAATTGCCACTTTAACACCCTTTTTATATTTATGATTTTAACCTAAAACTCATTCCCTAACCCCAAATACTCGATCCTTCTTCGCACTTCAGGCAACAAACCTTGCCGTCTCCGGTCTCTTCATCCTGTCCCCGTTCCAGTCGTCGGCGTTGGTATATCTCCAGCTTCCGTCGCATCGCTCTTCCATCTCACTGTCTCACTTTCAGCCTTTTACCTGTTCTCTGGCTACTAATCATCCTCCATCATTCAATCTATAAAACTGTCGCCAATGGGTGTGGAGGCGCCAAATACAGCCCAGAATACTGCACCTGAAGTGACGGAGGAACATGTAGATGCCTTGCTTGAGGTGATTTACTGTTCGCCGATCAGTTACATTCGCTTTCCCTGGCTCACGCCTTCTTCACTGTTAACAACCGAGAACTCCTTTTTCTTCATTGTTAAATATGCCTGTATTATTCACTCAAAAATAAATATATGCTTATATTATGAAACAGGTTAGTTCGTCGGCAATGAATGTAACAATCGGAACTTCTGTTTGTTTAATAGGCTGCGCGATATAATGATATGGATGATCTCGTGAGCCTAGCGTCTATTGGTGTTCCACTTGATTCCAAGGATTCACAAGGAAGAACAGGTCAGTAACCATTTCTGGTTGGTATTTCCATTTGAATTTTTATAATAAAATTGGACCAAGTGTTAGGTGCATTAAATTGAAATGCTGAAGAGATGGAGGTTATGTCTCAGTGGTAAATTTTAAGGCTTGCAGCTAACGAGGGCACAAAGCTTGTATGGAAAGCGTCCATGTCTTAAGAACAAGGATGCATATTTTGGGTTATACTTGAAAATTTGATATTACAAATTGAAAATCAACAAGTATTGGTTCCCTTGCGTTGCACAAGAAAGTTCGTGTCTATTTGATGCCTTAATTAGATTATATGAAGTCGGCTATAGTTGTGAGCGCTGTTATCAAACTCACAAGTCCGAATTTACCAATTTTACATTTCTACTTACAAAATCGAGTCCAGTCACTGGTAGTTCAAGTTCTTGCCGTTTTTACATGTGTAACTTATAAAACCATGATAACTCATACTTAAAATCGTGTTATCTCTTTTGATTTGATCATGCTTAAGGCTTCATATATGAATTTTATAAAAAAAAAAAAAAAAAATTGTCTAATATGATAAACTATTATTGAAAATCAATTAGTAGAAGGAGAATTTTAGTATCACTTGGGAAAAGGGGAACTAGCATCTTTGAAGGACAAGATACTAACAATTAATGGAATGGGAATAAAATATGCTCACACTGGATGAACTTTTGCTTGTTTTTTTGACTTTGCCTCCTTAATGATTGATTTCAGCTCTTCACATGGCTGCTGCTAATGGACATCTTGACATTGTGGACTACTTAATCAGCAGAGGTGTGGTAAGAAATCTTTTTTCTTCTTCCTTAGTTTCACCGGAAGTATTGACGTGCGAAATTTGCTGTTGGAGAAATTGTAAAGCTTGTGATATTCTCCAATTTCAGAGGCTGAAAACTACTTTTTTTTTTTTATTCTCTTTTTAAAGTTTAGTTGATAGTATTGGGCATTATTCACATCGCCCTATCTTGGGCGAAGTTATTTTAGTATCAAGTCCATATAGACTCGTCTTTTGAAAACACTCTATTACCTTATCCAAAAACAAAAACAAAAATCAAATGTTCAGCTGGCTCACAGTGGAGAATCTATCTGTTACTTAGCCAAACGTTATCTATTTGAACATGTTTGGCATGGCTGCAGAGTTTATGCGGATAGGTTATCAATATTCTTGAAATATGATGCACAGGACTAATTTGATGGTGGGAATAATAACTATCTTATTATGGCGGGGGGAATAGAAACCTCATTTTCCTTGCCACATTAAAGATCAGATATGCTTTAACCTATCATGTTTCAGCAATTTCTTCTGGATTTACTTGGTTGTCCCTTTTGATCTGTATTGGTTCTGCAAGCTTGTCCAAAGTAAGACCATAGTTTCAATTTTGGAATTCGATAGAAACTAGAGCAACCCCTGATCAATGCATGTGGGTTTGAAAACTTCCTTCCAAATGGCATTAAAGGGGCTTGGAAGTGAAAAGGGAGCAAAATGACCCAAAATTTACAAAATTTATCACACATATTAATATAACATGGTGATAGATTTTAAATTTATAATACGCTACCTCCAATCCTTAATATAAGAGCTACTTGATAGTTGGATTTGGTCCTAAATATAAGGCCACAATCCACTTTGTATCCTAACTATATAATTTTTTTCTCAAAGTATCAATATTGATGGCACACATTAAAGGATTTTTTATTCAAGAGTAATCATGATGAAAAGTAGCGTTTTTGGAAAAGTTACCTATATTTGTTACAAATAACTAACATAACAAATTTTCTTTAATTCTCCCAAATTAGTCAACAAGCTCTTACATTAAAGACCGGAGGTATTATGTTGATATTGATATTGATGCTTTAAGTTATTACTGTCACTTATGCATAAGATTGTTCTATTATAAAATAATTTTGGAGCCTAGACAGTAGACACCACCAATTTAGCAATTGGAAAGTAATCAAACCCTACCTTTGCAATTATATAACTGACAGTCTTGTTTTATGAGGATTTGAGCTAAAGACAGTGTGTTTGAGTTGGGTTGACCTTGACAGGAGTAGTCAATTTGTTGTTTCCTAGAAAATTTTGTTGAAGCCTAACATGGTAGGATTTTTTGTGCTAGTCATGTGTATCATATCATTACTTACAGGCTTACCTCATAAAGTTATGGTATCTTTTCAATTAATTGTGATTTGCAAATAAACTTTTTATTGACATGTATCTTTTCACTGTATACCTACCTTTACTTATTTTTTAGAGTTAAGTAGCATTTTTGCCCCGGAAGTACAAGTACATCCCCAGGAGCAATTTTGCCCTGAAAGTTTTTTTGGGTTCAATTTTGCCCCGGAAATTTTTTTTTTTGGAGCAATTTTACCCCTCCGTTAACAATTCTAACGGTCAACTAACAGTTGACCGTTTGGGTTGTTAACGGAGGGGCAAAATTGCTCCCCCCCAAAAAAAAACTTCCAGGGCAAAATTTCTCTTAAAAAAAACTTCCGTAGCAAAATTGCTACTTAATCCAAAAAAGTTAAAACTGCTATTTATGATATCATATATTTTTAATTCTTATTTATATAATATCTAGGGGTGGAAACAGGCCAAGCCCATTTCTCGGCTTCACCCTTAATGTAGCGCATTCGGCAACAAAGTGGCTTGAGCGCGTGGCTGTTAGAGGCCATTTTTTCAGCCTGTGCCCTATTAAGGAGAGAGGCCTATATTTTTAAAAATTTTATAATTAGGCTAACAGGCCTCACTGCAAAGCAGGTCTACTTCAAATAGGCCAAAAATAGGCCTACTTTAAACAAGCCGAATTACATAAATCAACAAAGGCAGAGATAAAAAAGGGTTGCATTTTCATTAACAAGTCATTATTGCAATATTAAATATAAAAAATGGTTAAGTAGCATTTTTACCCCGGAAGTATACGGCTATGAGTAATTTTGCCCCGGAAGTTTTTTTTTTGAGCAATTTTGCCCCTCCGTTAATGACCCTAGTTGACCGTTAGGGTTGTTAACGGAGGAGCAAAATTGCTCCAAAAAAAAACTTCCTGGGCAAAATTGAAGCTAAAAAAACTTCCAAGGGCAAAATTGCTACTTAACCCTATTTTTTAATGTCAATAAGTTCCATTATATTTTGGCAAGGATTATTTATAATGATGACTGTAATGGGTGGAATATGGCATCTAAGGCTATGAAGCTTGTGTTAACAGAATGTTAATTCATCAAATGAAGAGAACAATACACCCCTTCATTGGGCTTGTCTCAATGGACATGTTGAGGTACTTTCATCTTTACTTAGAACATTCCATGTTGATTTCACTTGTCACAATTTCGTTAACAAGAAAAACTCTTCAGGTGGTGAAGAAATTGATATTGTCGGGAGCTAACGTTGGTGTTTTAAATAGGTATGTCACATTCCAACTTGGGAGTCTGAAGTTTTTTAAATCGAGTCTAAATAATTTCTCTGGCCCTTCGTGTGCTCACTGTGCTGTATTTAATCTGCCTTTATAACCGTTTTTATTCAACAATAGTTTCCTCTCTCTCTCTCATTTACTTTTAAAAAAAAAAAAAAAAAAGAACTTGGAGCACGACCGATTAATTGGGAGTTCAAATTAGCTTATTTTTTGTTGTTTTACACTGTTTAAAGTAAATATGTGAAAGGTGTTTTGTATCATTACAAAAATGCTTTTTTTCAGTAGCTTCCAAAGTCCAAACACCCTTCAAGAGTCATTTTTCATAATCGAAATTATTTGTTTCCCTTTTGTGCTTTGTAATCTATTTCTTTCCAGTCTGTCTATAAAATAACCATAAATGAATGGTCAAATTAACAATATGATTGGTCAGTTATGAGCGAACTCCAATGGATGAAGCAGTGAGTAAGGGAAAGCTACAGGTGATGGATGCTATTAACGAAGCTGTAACACAAGTTGAACTCACTGGAGCCAGTGTTTCTGCATAAGAAACTTGTTTGGTGAATCATCTTGAATTCCCCTCCCCCCCCAGTTGGACGATTGATTTTGAAACTCTTTGTATCATAATTAGCTTGTTCAGAAATGTTTAATTTTATTATATTTTGTGTCTCTGCCTTTAATGTTTACACCTCTTCTGAGAAAAAGAACAACCACAACAAAAACTTATTTAACTAGGTGGAGTTGGATACATGAATTGTGTGGTGTTATACTCTATCGACTACAAAATCTTTAGATAGAATGTTTATCAAAAGATCTTGTTCAAAAATTTCTTTTTTTCTTCGGTCTTTCTCTACCTCTAAAAGACAGCATATTACTTGATTAACTCTCTTTACTGGTAAATTTAATGACCTTTGTATGTGTGAAAATTATTTCTGATGATTTTATATCATATTCTCTTCAAGAAATTGAAGGACTTTGCCATATTTCATAACTTCAAAATGATCAGAAACTTAGACAGACAAACGTTTTAAAGCAGAGGAATAGGTTAGGTAAAAGGTTGAGTTTATGCATAATGTGGTTGGTTTAATGTTGTCAACCATCAAAATTATGGTTTGGTTTTTATTTTTTATTCCTAAAGAGTTTAGTTTGGCAGATCCAATGAGGAAATAGAGTCACCCATAAAATAAAATAAAAACATTTTTTTCAGTTCAAAAACAATAAATAAAATGGGACATGTTTTCTAAACTAATGTGCTTTGTTAACAAAAGTTATGGACCTTTTGCTGTTACATTTCTCAAAGGCTCTCACTTGCCCAAAGTGCTGAGGTCAAAATCAGGGGGCTCTCTCCCTCTAAGGTCGAGTTCAATTTTTTTTCTCCTGAGTTCAGCAGAAAAAAATATTAGGACTTGTTTACCGTTAATTAATTAATATAACATATATTTTTTATAATATCTGAATCATCTTCCTTAATTTCATCTTTCCTTATCCTTCTCAATTATTATTGAGTTATCATTAGTAAGGGTAAATCACCAAAAGAAAAGTCTACTTATCAAAGAAATAAACAAATAAATAAGTCTTACATTTAGAATTAAGATCAATTCCTCAAATAGGTCCTATGTTAAGGACCAGAGGGAGTATTTAGAAAAAGGATCTAAGTTGATGGGCAAAAGCATTATTTTTTGTTAAGATTGTTGAGAAGGATGGTCTCATAGCTTCATAAACAGTATTTTAATGGTGGAATAACAAAACAAGACAAAGTGAAAGTGTTAGTGGAGGACAGGCAGCATCTCTGCATATATATATATATATATATATATATATATATATATATATATATATTAAAATCCACTCATAGAGGCATTGAGAATCAAGTGTTAGCTTTTGGAGGGCATGTGCATTAATTCTCAAATGCTAACTCATACATATACTAGGTTAGTAGGTTTTAATCTAATGGTTTTGATTAGAATCTCCCTAAAAGTTTCTTTTTTTATCATGTTAGTTTAATGATTGACTTTGTGTTTTATATTAGTCAGTACTTGTGACCACAAATAATACTACCTCCCCTAATTATAAGGCATTGACTTTGTTTGGAAAGATTAAGGAAGCAAATAAGTTACTTAATCATTTTATATGTTGTATATTTTTAGATTATATATTAGTTTATTAGTCAAACTAACTACTTTGAAGAAAAAAATAAAAATAAAAATACTCTAAAATAATTTAATTAGCTTCCTTAATTTCTCCAAAAAAAGTCAACTATGCCTTATAATTGTGACCGGAGGGAGTATAATTTAATTAGTTTCATGTATTATAAATGGAAATACAGTTTAGATAAAAAAAAATATATATATAAGAAACCAAACGTTTTGAAGAGCTTGACTTATTTAGTTTTTTTTTTATCCCACAAGAAAGAGTTTCCTACACACACATGAAATGGTGGGACCCACATATATATATAATGCTAATTATATATATATGTGGGTCCCACCATTTCATGTGTGTGTGACATGAGAATACACTTCTTCTACAACATGAAAAGTGTTTTGCCCAATTTAAAACTAAATAAATACAACATATAAAAAATTTAAAAAAAAAATTATGCTATGAGCACATAAGAAAAGTACATAAGATATGTAGATATAATGTAGACTCTTTTGTTAACAGAAACAAAAACTCACTACGCTCAAAGTCTCGAAATAAAAAAAAAAACCCCTAATCAAATTAAAATAATACCCTATTAATTTGGACGTGGGATTATATAAGAAAAAATAAAATTCCTAAATGAATAACATATACAAGGAAAAGTTTTAGTGAGGAGAAAAATGTAAAAATTGCTTAAGATGATTTAGACAAAAGAGAGAGAAAAAAAAGAAAGAAATTATTGGATGCGCCAAAAAATTATAGAACCAGTAATACGACGTCCTCTAAAAAGATAAAAAGGGAGGGAGGAAAACTAAAAAAAGAACACTAAAAATAATTATTTATTTATTTATTTAACATAATAATAATATACTATTCTGGTTCTATTGATAAGTCCAAATTAACTAATTTTCACATATCAAGGTGAATTAGTTAACTCATTAATTATGGGTTAAATTTTCAATTTTACCCTTATCTATATGATTGGTTCTAAAAATCATCAAGAATAAAAAAAATAGTTTATTACTCCACGTGGTCCTTATTATAAAGCGCACCAACTAACAATTCTCACAAACAAACAAAAAAAAACAGTTAAAATCAATAAAGTTGTTCTAAAATTTAAGTAACTTCTGATACTACCCCAACTAATTGCACTAAACTCTAATATTATATTAATTATTACTCTCACCCACTATCCTTATTAATTATGGGAAAAATAATTAATGCCCTTTGGAAACAGGCAGGTGTCTTATAAAAAATACTAAATACAATTGTTAGTTAGTGTCTTATAATAAAGATCAGAAGGAGTAAAATTAAAAGGGACAAAAAAAGTAAAACAAGTATTTATTATCCTGAAAATACAATTATAATAATAAGGACTAAAATTTTTAGGGAAAATCCATCTCAAGGCCCATATTAGTAAAAAAATATTAAAAAGGATCCAAGAAAAAGTCACATATCAAGAAAGGCCCCAGGGCCTTTTCTAGTATTATTTCATAAAACGTTAGTTGTTAATGGAACTGATATAATTGTTAGTGAGATTGATTTAGTTGTTAGGATATTGTTGTTAATGTGACTAATTTAGTTGTTAACGGATATTGATTTTAACGTTTTATGAAATAATACCAGAAAAGGCCTTAGAGCTTTTTTTTCTGACATGTGAGCTTTTTTTTGACATTTTTTTTTACTAATATAGGCGATAAATCTTCCCAAATTTTTATTCAAAATGTATCATCAGGACTACTATCAATGTAGCCTATTGTTAACTATTTGGGGAGTGGTGTGATGTTGGAAATGGTGTATTTTCATTGGGGTAAATGGGGCATGCGAAGCAGAAGCACTACGGCCCATCACATCACATGGGGCCCAATATCCTATATTCCATGAAAACAAATTTTTGGAAAAAAAAAAAAAAAAAAGGAATAAAATAAAATAGAACTAATGGCTGGGGAAAAGTGAGGGTTAAAAATAAAAGCACTTAAAATGAGAAAGGAACATGTTTAAGAGTTAAGAGTGAAATAAGTGGCAGAGAAGGGGAGGCACTACCATAATTGTAAAGCAATCGTAGGGTAGGGGAGGGGCTTAGGGCAGTGACCCAGCCCAGGCTTTTTGGATAGGGAGGACCACCCTATCCTAATTCTATTCAACCACATAATTGCATTGCCCTTCTCTCATTAATGCCTTGAAACGACATCACTCTCTCTCTCTCTCTCCCCCTTGGGCCCAATTTCAGCCCAACCACATGTCCTGCCTCCATTCACTTCCTACTTCATACCCCTCACTCTCTCTCTCTCTCTCTCAAATAAAAACAAAAATCCAATGTTCTGAAATTCGGATAGTCCACATTTGAACCGGTTGGTCTTGACGGTTAAAGGTTAGTGGGTCGGGCCCGGAGTCAACCCGGCTGAGATGAGGTATAAAAAATTAGAAAATAATTAATTTCTTATCATACCAACCTAAATTTGACATACTATATATCATTTCAATATTTTGGATCGGTGGTAAATAATCATATACTCCAATACTTGTGACATATTCGTATATTCTTAACAATTTTCTTTACAACCTACATTTGACATCCACTTAAGCGAGTTAACCGAAAACGAGAAACCACAATAGCTTCAGAAAAACAAAAAAACGAATCCAAATCAAATCCATATGACATCCAAAAGTGAAAAAAGAAAAAAAAAATTGAGGGAGAAATAAAAACAAAAAACAAAAAAGTGAAGGAGTTTTTTTTTTTAAAAAAAAACGTCGACCCAGCCGTCCCGGTCACCCGTCCCGGTCGATCGATTTGCAGACTAAACCGACCGGTTTCACGGCCAGTTCGTCTGAACCCATGGCCGGCCCGGTTTCACAAACCATGCAAAAATCTGATAAAAGTTGATCTTGTTGATAAAGATGTTAGCTCATAATTATAAGATTGTGTTTAAAATCCCACCAATGTAAAAATATTATCGGTGTGAACTATTAGTAAGAAGTTATGTAAAATCTCTTTCAGGCCGAAAACATGTCGTGGCTCTATTAAACAAAGTTATTAAACTAAGACCGGTTACTGAATCAGTGGAGGTGTATTGAGTAAGGATTAGTAGATCAAACCGGAGTCAAACCAAAGCTAACTCCCGGCCAAACCGGTGAGAAAGTGAATATTTTAAAATTATTAATATGAAATTATAAAGATCCGATTTACCGATCGGTTTGTTGGTTCCTGTCAGCTTCAAGTTTAATAACCGCGTTATTCAGTCTTGAAACCCAACTCTATAAAACTTAATTTATCACCCGAGAAAGAGGTACACCTTTTTTTTTTTTTTTGATACTGGTACACCTCTGTTTTGGTTCAATAGAAATGTACACTTCATTGAAATACTACCCAATGCTCAATGGTAGTAATTTAAATGGTAAATCAAAAAATCCGTAATAATATAAGGTTAGAATGATTTAAATTTTATAACATAGAATATTTTTTTTATATAGTTTCTTGGCATTTTGAAAATAAAATTAGTAAAGAATCACTTTTTTTTTTTAATTTCACTAGCAAACAATTTTTTTTTTAATTTACTTAATCCTTGACACATTCAAGCTGCGTTATTTTATGAAAAAGCTATTGTAGCATTTTGAAGTAACAAGGATTGTATTCTTCTAGTTTTATTTATAAAGGATTTCTGGCAAGTTTCACACGTGTTAACATTAAACTTCATTAACCCTACTATAAAATTTCACATCGTTTAAACTTTATTTATATTTAAGAACAAATATGCTACATATGGAACATTTAATGAGATGACAAAAAAAAAAAAATCTCCCCACTACAATAGACAAAGTCACAAAGAACTATATAGGAGTAATTTATTAATGAGAAAATTAATCTTTTAATCACTAACTTTAACTCAGTATAACTTAATCCTTATAATTTAACTCGATGTAACTCAATATTGTTTTGACTTGATTATAATTTAATCTCTGAACTTTGACTCATTGCAACTCAATCCATATAATAGATACGTTTTCACCATTTTATAAGTTAGTTTTTAGGGTTTAAGAACAAAAATACACATGTGCTTTATCCTCAGGAGCGCCCATCACCATATGTTTTTTTGCTCTCAAAAAAATATATTTTTTGGGCGCCCGAGATAAAAAGATACGTGTATATTTTTACTTCTTTACCCTAATTTTTATGTTTTAGAATAAGGCAGGGGATTATATTATAAAAAGTTAAAAATATAAAGAGTAAGTTGTAGTGAATGAAAATTGAGAGAATGAGTTACAGACTTACAACCGAGTCACAATTATAAAGAGTGAACTATACAAAGTCAAAATGTAAGAACTTTGTTATAACCCAGTTAAAAGATAGAACTGAAAGATTTTTTTTTTATTAATTTATAAATAAGCATATAAATATATGAAGCGGGAAAAGGCCACGTGGAGAGCGTAGAGAAAAGAGGTCCTAATCTATGCGTAGCTGAAACGCCAAAACCTAAGAAAGCCCCAAAAATATGATCAGATCAGAGAATTAGACAGAGGCGCCGACTGAGTGAGTGTTTGTTTGCTGGTGGGACCCACCAAAGAAGAGAGAGACAGAGGGTAAAAGCGTAACATTAATAATAATAATAATAAATTAGAAAGGTAGTAATGTTTTAAGGGCTCGAGGCAAAGAGGGTGGCCCTCCTCGTCATGTACGCCGCTATTGCCCTAAAGTGCTGTCCCTACCTACCCTTACGTGGCTCCCACTATTTACATGTCTCTATTTTATTCCTCCTTAAAAAACCATAAATAAACATTTTTATCTATTAACAATTATAAAAAATTGATTCATAAAATCTGTATATTTTATCAATTTTTTAGATTATTTTATTTTATTTTAAGTGGACAGCTGTAATTATTCTATAGGAATTCATTTTTTAACATAAAATTAACTAGTTTTAATAGTTTTTTCAGAAAAAGAATTTTAAATTTACAAAATTTTAAATCAGACATTTCTAAAAAAAGAAAAAGAGTTATATTTATCAAATTTCATCATTTCTTTTTTTAAATTTTAGTAATAAATCTGATTTAAAATTTTATAATTTCAAAGTTTTTTTTCCCGTGTGATAGAAATTGTGTTTTCTTCATTTTTAATATTGTTTTAACCCCCATATATTTCTATAATTAAAACTTTAATTTATAAATTAACATTATAGAATCAACAAGTAAGGACCAACTTCAATTAAAATAGATAATAGGGATTTGATTTAAAATTTAAATAATTTCTATCTCCTCTTGAAGAATCATGCCTCCTAAATATTCATGTTACTTAATACGAGTAGTATATTGATAATTTTATGACAAACACATCGATAATTATATTAGATTTTTAATATGAAATAAAAATCATAATTTTCAAATAATCAATTATAATTTTATAATTTTGAAAATATTTTTTTATAAACACGTGAAAATCTTAAACACGCAACAAAATAAAACTCGAAAATCGTGATTTTTTTAATCAAAATCGAATTCTTAGCTAATAAATCATGGGAACAATATTTACATCCGTACAAATTAATTTAACCACAATTGAATTTCAAATAATTTTGTTAAAGATGAATTATAAATATTACTGTTTCATTGGAAATAACTTGACTCCCATTTATATAATTTTTTAAAATATAATAATTATTAAATTGAGATTTATGACCTAAATATTTTTTTTAAAATTGTGTATAAAAATATGTGTTTTTTATTTTTCTTACAATTTTGCAAAAAAATTGTGGATATCTAAAAGTATTTTTTTGGGGTTTCTAAAGAAATTAAAACCTTATTTTTGACTTCCATTAGAGCACAACAGCATTACTTTTATTTAAACACTTTTGAAGCGATATTGAATAAATTAAAGCTTTAAGTATACTCAAACCTTTTACACAAAAACTCGCCCGGAAAATTTTCAAAATAACCCATTCATAAATACTAATAAAAGAGCACGCACTTGGATGAAAAAATTAAGAATTCGTAGCAAAATTAATGTTTGTTAATAAAGCGAGACTAAACAAACATTAATTTTGCTACTAATGATCATCATTAGGAGCCTCCTTATTCTAATCAAACCTTGCTTTTTTTAATTTTGTCAAAACCACACCATACATATATTCTTCTCTTCCATAACAATATTAATTACTCCACTACTTAAACTAATAATTAATTATTCTTATTATTATTATTATTATTTTGAAAAGATGAAATTGATACTTTCAAGCAAGATTGCGAAATTAAATCATGCCTAATTATTGACCTTGAGCCATACTCTTACGACACCATGCACCAACTTGCCCTAAAGTTGCCTCTTTTTTCTCACTCCTTTCATTTTGATTTGATGATGCATCTTATCATATATAATTCCTCCTTTTTTTTTCAATATATTTATTTAATGTGTTGTGTGGAATCTTCCTCTACTTTCAACCTTACCCTTTTATTTTAATCAAATCAAATCATCATCTTGTTTTTTTAAAATAAAATTGTTTACAATGTTTATTTCAATTATTTAATACACCGTCATGCTTTCTTTTTTTCAACTTGTGAATAGTGTGTTTTTATACAAATTTATATGCTAATAAACATGTTCTAAATTGTTTGGATATGATTTAGAGTTATAAAAGGTTTTGCATTTTACATGGTTATTAATTAAAATCTTTACTGTTATTACTTTTTAGGTTTTTTTCATGCATGCAATTACGAAGTAAACAAGACACTACAAGAAATGACATTTTAAGAATAATTCAAAATTGACTATGCATTTATTTTTATAATAATTAAATAATTGGCCAACTCCTATTAATTGGTAAGGAGAAACTTTGAATTAAATGCTGAGAAACAGTGGAAAATAGCTAGCCGTCTTGCTGTCTCCACAACACCTCCATATTCATACATGATCTAGGTCATCCACAAATGAAATCAGCCTTTGAATTTTCAGCACATTAAATAAGGTTTTAATTTATACATTAGAGTATTGATATTTTACTTTTTATTTTAGTGCATAAAATGAACATACAGAAGTAGGATCCAAGCAAACTAATGATTATTTAAACTAATGATATATGAGGGATTCAGTTTCTTGAGAGAGTCTGAATTTTATTAATACAAGAAAGCATGTTAAACTATTTTAAATCAGTCTGAACCTTTTTTTAAAAAAAAAAAAAAATATCTGATCATGTATAACATAATTATTTATATACACTAATTCTGATTTAAATACAAATTACTTCCAAATACCTCAATAAAATATAAAAGAGCAATTAACTCATTAAGTCTGTCTTAAATTACAAGATCTGAAATTAAAATAATTTTTATATATATATTTGTCTCTATTCAAATGTGTCTCACCCCTCTCATATTTTTCGATGTCTAATTTGTATCACCAATGAATAGAGATAAAACTAACAAACATTGTTATATAAATATGATCCACGATAAAAAATTATGATGAAGAAATTGAACTACAAAGTACATATTATAGTACTACCTCAGGTCTTAATTATAAAACATAGTTGACTTTGTTTGGAGAGATTAAAAAAATTAAATAAGTTATTTAATCATTTTATATCTTGTGTATCTTTAGATTATAAATTAGTTTATTAGTCAAACTATTAACTTTTGACGAAAAAAAAAAATAATCTAAAGTAATTTAATTATCTTCTTTAATTTCTCCAAAAAGTCAACAATGCCTTATAATTAAGATCGGAGGGAGTAATTAATAACTCTTCATATAACTTGTATCATTCACGATGATTTTTTTTTCTTGAAAGCATCGATCGTATATTTTAGATCTGAAGAAGTACTGCTATAATACTATAAAAGATGGCATACAAGCTAGCTAGCATGGTAGAGAAGTGAAAAGGATAGGAAGGAAAATGGGGAAATGATGGGGATTGAGGAAAGATAATTAAGCAATGGAAGCTGCAAAATGTCTTTGTTAATGATGCTGATTTTGCAGTGCACTAACCGAATCATTTTTAAACATGTTTAAAAAGCAAACATAATGAGGATTCATGTGCACGTGAAGCTATTTTCTAATGTTTCCAATTATTATCATTACTATTCTCATTATCTCTCTCTCACCTCTCTTTTTGTGGCTATTGTTAGATAAGTTTTGTATGGCCAGAGTTTGAATAAAATGGTTCATTTATTAATGATGCAATGCTCAAAAAAAGTCGTGGAGTAGGCAAGGGACAAGCTATTTTGCTCAAATGGGGTATATTATTTATTAAATTATTATTCAAAATTGAATATTTTCCCATTTTTTATTTAATGACATATGGATGGAAGTTATAATTAAGGATCATTTTACGTTTCATTTTATTATTTATCATTCAATAAGGAGAGATTTTAGTGAGTAAATTAACACCTCAATGGCGAATGAATTCTCTTATGTCCCGGAAGATAGATTATTACGAGCTATACTTAGCATTCAGATATCCACCTCAAAGGAAACTTTCCTAAAACTACCAATAAATGGTAGGGTCGAGTTATTGATATGAGATGGATCCATAAAAAGAGAATTTCTAGTTATAATACAGAAACAATAAAACTAATGGATTTCTAGTTTGTATATTTGTTAATTTTTTTTCCTAATTTACCCTTATAAATGCTCCCTCAACAATAATCAAAGAGAAGAGTGGATGAGATAATTAAAAAATATTATTAAAATGTTTTAAAAAATACATGTCATATTAACTAATTTGACTAACTTCCTTCATATAACCAAATTTTATATTAAGGATTAAAGGGAGTATGTCTTATATTAAGGACCGGAAGGAGTACTATTTTGGTTATATTTATATGACACTTCCAACATTTTTCACCAAAAAAAAAAACTTAAAACTCATTAACTCAATTATAAAATTCAACAACTTTCTAATCTCATTGTCCTCTTTCTCACTATCTTCTCATATTCATCCTTAGATCATGAAAAGAATGGTTTACATTTAATATTTTATAAAAATACATTATAATATTTTATTAATTAAAATTTATTTATTTTGTATGGATTGCAATTATAAATGGTATATATTAGATTTTAAGAGTTTAAATTTAATTATTTATGTAAGTTTATAAAAGATTGAATCTGAACTACGTATTATTTTAATTTATAATGATGAATATGAGATTATGAGAAGAAAATAAGAAAATGGAAAATGAGAGAAATCCAACCAATCTTATAAATATAATTAAAACAAGTCTTTTCTCTCCCCGATTTATACAAGGATTTTGGGAGTAATTAATTGTGTTTGTTTTATATCTTGTGATTCTTATTATAAGCCACCAATTTTAAATTCTCACAAACCAAGAAAAACAGTTAAAGTCAATAAAGTTGTCCTAAAATTTAATTAATTTTCAATATTACCACTACTAGTTACACTAAACTCTAATATCATATTAATTATTACTCTCACCCACTACCCTTATTAATTAGGGGCATATGTGAAAAAAAATAATTAATACTCCTTAAGAATAGGGAATTGTTTTATAAAAAATATTAAATACACTAACTAATTGATGCCACTAAAATGAATAATAGTAAAAAACATGAGGATAAAATAGGCAGATGAAATGGTGGGAGTGAAGGGTCTAGAAGGAGGAGGAGGAGACCCGCAAAACAAGGGCGTGTAGTGGAAGTGGGAGAGGACAACGATACCTAAATTTGCGGAGGTTTGCGTGTTGTCTCTCCCTATTTACCGTACCCCCTGGGTCCCACCTCCTTCTCTTAATCTCTCAAATTATTGTCCACATTCCTCCTTTCCTTCTACAATAATACTTAATACTCTCCGTCCTAGTTATAAGACCTAATTAATTTTTTTGGAGAGATTAAAGAAGCTAATCAAATTATTTTAGAGTATTTTTATATTTATTTTTTCTTTAAACTAATTAATTTGACTAATAAACTAATATATAATCTAAGGATACACAACAAAATGAAATGATTAAGTAAGTTATTTAAACTTCCTTAATTTCTTCAAAAAAGTCAAAAAAATCAACTAATTCTTATAATTAGGACCGGAGATGATATTATCTCTTGTCTCTTAAATAAAAGCATAATAATCTATATTTTTATTGACTTGATCAATATTTTAAATTAAATAAAATTTGAATAATTAAAACCAAAATCAGGACAAAACAAAACATTATATTAATCCACTATTTTTTTTTTCATTTCCTATTTACTACTATTTCATTATTCATTCATCTTTCCATTATTTAGCCTTGTGGCATCATTCTTAATTAATTAATTAAATAAGTGGGGCTAGAATTTTCATCTGTTTTGGAAATTGAAACAAATTCAAGTTTATTCTTGCAAAATATAGAAAAGGGCCTCTTTCATTTTTCTTACGGTTCATTTCCCTCCATTTTTTTATTTACATCGTTGGATTATCTCTGACGATTGATATTTAATATCTTATAAAAATATTATTATTATATTAAACAAAAATGTAAATAAATAAATTTAAATATTTCATATCATTATAATTTTATTAAAATATTTTATATAATTTTATATACTCTTTGTAAAATATTAAATCTCAATCATCAAAATTGATCTAACAATTTAAATAAAGAAGTTGAGGGAAATGCGCGGTTAAAAAAAAAAAGGAAGAGGCGTACCCCCCGGGGGCGCCGGACTCCCTCACCGTCAAACTTTATGATACGTTTTAAAAAAAAACTTCTTATGGTAGTACTGGTACAAGTGATTTAATTAGAAAGTTGTTGATTACCCATTTTAAATTTTACACCTATTTATTTGTGGCCAACTTTGGAATGAAAAAAAAAAAGGAGTGAAGTGAGATGGGCTTCAATAGAGGTAAAGATTTTTTTAAAAAAAATAATTTAAGATATATTTAATAAACTAATTATTCTCGATCATTGAAAATGACTTATCTTTTAATTTTTTTTTAAAGGAGGGAGTAGTGTCTATTTATTAATCTTAAAATAGTTGAATTATAAATTGCAAGGGAAAAAAAACAATTCATATGTATACTTCTTTGTTCATATTTATAAAACACCTTCACGATATTCATGAGAACGAAGAAATACATTAAATCTCCTTTATTTTGTTTTAAGATTTAATAATTTTCTTGCTTTACCCCATTTAATATGAAGCACCAAGTGAGGTTGACGAACAAAAATGAAGCACCATGTGAGAATTGAGAAGTTTAAAAACAATAAATTGGAGGTAAAATTATATATTTATAGAAAAAATTGTACCTAGGTCCGATTGAAGAAAAATACGGTAAAATGGTTTCTTAAAACCTCAAAATCACGTTGAAGTAAAATGGTTTCTTAAAACCTCAAAATCGCGTTGAAGTCCCATGTGACTTTTTTGTAATACTTTTTATATTTGAAAAGACACAAATGCCCCAATGCAAGCTCATTGACTCGTTAAAACATACTCATGGATTTGCCAAAACGTGTTCATTTGTCCAACACACGCAGTGGCGGAGCCACATTATTTTCTTTGGGTGCAAGTGCACCCATAAAAGAAACCCTTAATTGGAAAAAAAAAAAAAAATCATTTCTCTTGAATGTGGAGATACATTCACACAAATCATAAATATACATGCTTAAGATTTTTAATAAAATAGGAAACAACCAAAGAAAACCTAATAAAAATAAATTAGTAAAACATCATAGTATATGTGTGGCTACTAGTTTTGAAGGTCCAGCCTGACTTTTGCAAAACTCAGTTTTGGTAATGTCTGGCTTTTGCAAAACTCAGTTTTGGTAATGCTTATTTGAGTAACTCAAAAGTGACTTTTGAAAAATGGAATATTAACCTAAAATTGAGTTTTGTAAATGGTAAGAGTGTTACTTCTAGGAAATTGGTTTTTGAGAACGAAAACCTGGTTTGGCAAACTAAGCGACCTCACATACACATAAATGTTTCCTAATTTTCCTTGAGTGAGATATGCCTGTATCTTCTAGAGTATAGTTCATTCTTACATTTAATATTGCTCAGTTGACTCTTGATTATTATTATTTTATGTTCAATTGAAGTTTTCTTTTCTTTTCTTGTCTATATTCTTTTATTTTTTTAATACATTTAAAACTTCCTTAAAAAAAAAATTTCGGGGGCGCTGCCCTCGAACCCCCAAATCCCACCATTCATTGTGCACCCACAAATATAAAATTCTGGCTCCGCCACTGAACACACGCACATGGATTTATCAACACAAGCACATGGACTTGTCAAAACATGTATATAAACTTGTCAATATAAGTTCATGGACTTGTCAACACAGGCACATAAAGGCATTTGTGTCTTCTCACATATGAAAAATGTTGTAAAAAAGTTTCACAAAACTTCACCGCAATTTTGATATTTTAATGGACCATTTTGTCATAAAACCCTTACTCAAGACCTAGGTGCAAATTTTCCCAAAATTTAATGAGATAACTTATTGATGGGAAAAAAAAACACTCTTTTTTCTACCCCTATAAATAGGATTAGGATAGTGCGTGTGTGTGTAATATATCATTTAGTTGAAAAAAACTATGAAATATCATTTCTTTTAGGCTATTTGCGTCATCAGCACTATTTTGGGGAAAAAAATAACACTAAAAAAAAGGAGGATTCACACACACACACACACACACAAATCCCTTAATCCGCATAAACATGCGCATTAAACATGGTTGCAAAAGAAGAAGAGGGAATCGTTGTTTGGACTTTACAAGTTTATGTCTCCATCGTCTTCAAACCATTTACTATTTTTATATAATAATTATAAATAATTCCCGAATTTGCTTTGAATCAATCATTATAATGATGATGATAATATGTAGTGATATAGAATCAAAGAAGCTTGGCGAGTCATGTTGAAGACAGTCATATATATCATCACATTGCAGAAAATATTAATGGAAACCAAAGTTGTGCCATCTAGGCAATTGAACCTGTAAATATACAAAAGCCTCCTTCATCACTAAAATAAAAAAAATAAAAAATTCAGTTTTTCGGATAAATAAATAAATTTCATTTTTGATTAGAGAAAATGAAGAAATTGACTTTCTAAAACCATATATAATATGCAGATATTGCACATTATATCAAAGTTGTCAAACTCATTAAGTTTAAGCAAACTTGTGACGATGACTAAACTCATATTGTAAACTCAAATCGTAAACTTATCAGAGTTTATTTTTATCATTAAAAATGTATATTGATCATGGTAATTAAAATGTATATTCATAAAAAATTCATATATAATTCTGCATATTTTCAAAAATTATAAATTAAGACTCTATGAAAAGTTTGATATGTCTACTTTCTAATGCAAAAAGAATAACTAAAAAAATATAATCATTTGACCCCTTAAAATTCTATAATTCCAAAACTATTCCAAAAAAATATTATTGTTCAAATTCGCTTCTTCACCGGTTTAGCCTGAGATAGCTCCTGTTTGACTATGATTTGACCCACTGACCCTTAACCCACTATCCAAATCGATTTTGTGGCTGGTCTGGGTTTAATAACATTAATATTAATAGTGTATAATTAAATAATTAAAATATAAAAAATGACAAAAAATTAATTTAAATAAATTTTAAATCGATTCAAATAACTGAAATTAAATTTATCAACATTTGTAATGTATCATACTTAATAAAGGAGTTTCTATAAAAAAAATCATATATAAAATCACTAAGCATGATCAAATCAAAAAAGCTAGCACGATTTTAAGAGTAGATTAATACAGTTTTATAAGTTATAAACGTAAAAACGGTAAACCCGTTGTATAAACTTGGAAAATTAACTCGTGAGTTTGAGAACAATGCACTATACAATTCATGCTTGTATCAATCATGCAGCCCAAATTGAATCAATTAATCACATTTATAAGTTACCTATCAAGTTATCTGTCCAATAAAACGAATTTTGAATTATATGCTTTTATATGTCTTTTTCTAACGTAATTATAAAAGTTATAAGTCTAATTTTATGGTCTTAACCATAGTATATCTAGTTTCATATATTTATCATATGACTTAAACATAGTTTTTTTCTTGGAATGGGACTTAAACATTGTTATATAATCATTATTTTAGTAAATCATATAGAATATAATAAGCAAGGTTGATTTTATTGAAATTAAAAAAAAAAACTAATCGATTGATGGTAGAAGAATTAGAGCTAGGAAATTAGGTAGGGCGGAGTAAGGAATTTTAATGATGGGGGGCGAAAATAAAACATACTACTACCTCCGGTTCTAAATCTAAGACAAAGTTTGTCGTGCAATTTGCACCACAAACTTTGTCCTATATTTAAGACCGGAGGGAATATATCATAAATAAAAGTATTTGAAATACAATACAGACCTAATATACAAAAAATTGAAAGAAATATATTACATAAATTAAAATCATTTCACTTGACTCTTACTCTACATGTTTTCATATTGTGAAACTCATCTATAATTGAATCAGTGTTAAAACTGAAAACAATTTATTTTCTAATGTATCTAATCAAATAATCATCAAGAAATTGGTCTTCTATTATATTTTGAAGCCTGTTCTTGATTATCTTTATAGCAGAGAAAAATCTTTCAGTAGTTGCTGTAGAAACTGAAAGAGAGGGTACAAACTTCCTCCTTAATGGAAAAGATAGGTTACCCACAGAGTATGAACTAAATAAGAAAGAGTAATTAAGAAAACAAGATAAGGAATAATATGGAGCAATAGGACTAATCCGGAAAATCCACTATCCACTATGTTTAAGGATTGCTTCCTTGCGGCATATGAAGCATCATTGGATCTCGCCTAACATCTAATTAGAAAAGTCAAGTCCCCTGTTATATATATATTTTTAAAAAAAAATTAGGGGGGTGGGGGCCACCCCTAGCACCCCTAAATCCGCCATTGGAATTAGGGCTAGCCCGGCCGTACAAGGCCGGCCCTCAAAGGGATAGGGCCGGCCTTACAGGGTCAGGGGGTAATAAAAACATCTGTTTCTCAAAGCCTGACCCAAGAGCACCAGGGCCAGGGCCGACCCAACAGGGCTGAAAAGTTACTATTTCAAATTTTAACTATTTTTTCTCCATTTTTTTTGTTCTTTAGAGAAATATAATGAGTAAATTACAACAATTAAAGTTTTTATTTATCAAATAAATGTTGTCAATATTAATATCCAAACAACATAAATCATCCAACAAATAAACACATTCACTAATCCGTAATCAAAAGCAAATATTGTCAATAGATAACTCACATAAAATATAAGAAGCATATCACTAAGCAACATTAGTACGATAACTATCATTGTCATCTTCTTCACCACTATTATCAATTTCAAAGACATTTGATTGTGCTTCAAGTCTGTAAGTGTGAGTGAGATTTTCGAAGAAAAAAAGGAAAGAGACACCGATATTGAAATTTTTAGGGTTTTCACTTCTCAATTCTCAAGTCTAGGCAGCTTAAGTAATTTTTTTAAAAAAATAAATTAAAAGGGCCTAACCGACCAATCTTTTTAAGCCCGAGGCCTACAGGGCCGGCCTTGCATGGCTAATTTTGTTTAGCTCCTCTAATTTCAAGCCCGGCTCTTGAAGGGCCAAGGCTTAAACGGGCTCGGTTAGATTTCCCGGCTCTAAAAAAAAATCAAGTATTACTATTTCGTTGCATTATTATATTATTAGGTTCAGAAGTAAATAATAAAAGGAAAATATTTATGTCGATTTCTTTATATTTATTTGATTAAGTTCTCCAATTATCTGACCATATGCATGTGTTCTATTTTTGAATTATTGCTATTTAACTATACATACATTAAAAAAGAAAAAAGAAAAAAAAAAAAAAGACATATGATGATTTGTGATTGGAGAACTTAATGTAATGGATATAAGAAACTTGATTTAAGTATGGTTGATAATAAAAATCAAATTATTTGTAGGAGTCTTTTGGCTCCATTGAGTGACTTAATAAAATCGAATAGATTATATCATCAAAATACCATGTTGCATCGAATTGTTTCCAAGCGAAATTATTTTTGCTTTGGTAGACTCGAAGACTAATTATTTAAAACCAATGACTCGTGTTAATAATCACATTTTTAAAATGGTTTTAATTTTTTACTTCATTTAAAAAAAAATATCTGGAATAACATTGTATTGGATATCTATGTTAAGTTGAATAATCAAATTTTATTCAAAATGACCATGTATTTGATCACGTCACCATTATAACATAGTAGCTACATTCCCAAGTCAACAAATTAATTTTGGAACCTCTCATATTTTTACTTAAACAAAAGTATAATCACTTAATTTTTATTCTACTTTGTATCGGACGGTGTTATCAATTTAAACGATTCAAAATTATATTTCACAAGAGAGTATCAAAGGCCACATATCATCCCATTGTGCAAAGAACCCGGCCTGGAAAAAGCTGTCCATGTGGAAAAGAATTTTTTTGTCTATTGCGGGGTGTTCGGTACTTATTAAGTCTGTTCTATCATCCCTGCCAAGCTAGTGTATGCAATCAACCCTCCTTCCTATTTGCACTATTAGTGAAATTGAAAAAATTTCCAGGAATTTCCTATGGTTGAAAAAAGAAGACATGATGAAAATGCATCTCGTTGTGTGGGACAAGATTACTCAAGCAAAGAAACAAGGGGGGCTGGGCTTCAAGAACCTACGCCAACAAAATAAAGCTTTCATTATGAAACTTTGTTGGAGCCTCCTAACAAAGAAAGATTCGCTTTGGGTTCAATGTCTTTGGTCTAAGTACAACTGCGGCAACCTCCATGTGCCTAATGTTTCCAAAAAGCAAAACTCATTCTCTGCTTGGAAAGCGATAACTGAAGTTTGAGATAAATTTCTCAGCGGAATTGGGAAAAAAGTTAATAATGGGGCTGGAACTAAATTCTGGTCTGACCTCTGGCTTCCTCTTGATTGTCCCATCATAACCTATGTTCATGATCCATCCTTAGTAAATGAAGATGAGACGGTTAGAGATCAATTGTTGACGAATGAGAGATGGAATACTCATAAGTGGCAAGGAATGTTACCTTCGACAATCATTAATGCTCTTATCAAAATGCACCCTCCCTCTAATAACCTCCTTTTACCTGGAGTGCAGCAAAAGATGGATGCTTTTCAGTGAAATCGGCCTACCACTTTCTTTCTGACAGAAGAGCGGCTAACGGCAACAACTTCTTGTCGCAAATATGGAAATGACAACTTCCTGACAAAGTAAAAAAATTTATGTGGCAAGTTGGTCACGAGAGGCTTGTCACCAACTTGCTCAGATCCCAAAGAGGTCTTACTAATGAGAGTTTTTGTCCATTTCAATGTAACAACAAGGAAAGTGTGTTGCATATTATCAGAGATTGTGAACGTGCAAAAAACCTACGGAGACAAATTTTAATGCCTAATTATTTCTCTCAGTTTTTCAATGATAGTTTGCAGGTTTGGCTTGACTGGAACACCAACTATAAACCTAGAAAAGGAAGATTTCAGAATTTCTCGTGGACAAGAATTTTCAACTTGGGGTGTTGGATCCTATGGACAACTAGATGCAAATTTCTATTCCAAGGAGAGAACACAGACACTAGGGAAATTATACACCTATGCAGTTATCTTCTCATGGAGAACAATGCGTATCAGAGTCTAAATCATCATATCTTTCTCATTGGTAATGCCGGGGAGCAATCTTGGACTCCCCCTCCTGCAAATACCGTCCACATTGATGTAGATGGATCAGTTCGTTATCAACACCAAGTAGCTTGCGGGGGTGTGATACGAAACGCTCAGGGTGATTGGTGTTAGAATTTAGGAGAAAATCTCATGGGTTATGAATAAGAAGAAGGATGGAAAAGAAGAGGAAAAAGGAAGAAGGAACGCGTGTGAAATAAAATATTAATTTTTAATTTAATTATTTTTTGTATTAAAAAATAATTTTTTATTAAAATAATTTTTTGAATTTCCGAACGTTTAAATAATTCCGTTGTACCTCTCCGAGTTTTCCAACCAGCAGCTGCGTTTTGCGATCCGTTCTGATCGTTCACTCCGTACTGGTGCGTCTGTTCGTACGACGCACCAATTCGCTGGCAAAAGACGCAGGTCACCTCTGTTCGTTCCGTTCTGATGTGTCTCTTTGCACAATGCACCAGTTCGCAGCAACAGACGAGTCCGTCTGATCTTGTTTTTTCAGAGTCTATAAATAGGGCGCCCTAGTCACAGATTAAATTACGTTTTTTTTTGCATACTCTCTCTTTCTGCATTCTGCATATACATTCTGTGCGTTCCGAAAGCAGACTCGTTGGATTCGCTTGGGCTTCAGATAGACAGAGCCATCTTTCTAGAGACGAATAATCTGCTCTATCCTGGGAGGCAATTGCTCAGAAACCTTCGGCATCCGTATTGAGGGAGCAATATAGTCTTAAGGACACAACGAAAGTTGGGCCCGGATTTCTGCATTTTTTCCATTACCTTATCGGCAGTCTTGTGAGTTCGTTTAAAGCTTTTCTATATTATACAGACTACTTGTATGCTCTTTGATTGCTCCATTTAATAAATACAGATTTTTCTTATACTATTTTTGTTCACCGTATATTCTATCTCTATCTACTCAATACATTCTGAACAACAATTGGTTGATGGGTTTCTATAAATCCCTTGGCCTCCACACTGTTATAGAAGCTGAAATTTATGCCATCATGATAGGATTACAAATAGGACAACAAATAATTATTCTCTAATCTGATTCCCTCGATGCTGTTAATATCCTCATGAGAGACTGCCCTAGGGATCATCCTCTTAGAAACATTATTAGGGAGACAAGAGATCTTCTATTCCAAAACTGGGACGTGGAGCTTCATCACACCCCAAGAGACAACATCTCATGTGCTGATTATATGGCCAAACAAGGCCATGACATGGTCGTCGATGCTAAAGTGGTTATGGTTTCAACTATTCCCAGAGAATGCCTTGATATGGTTATGAAGGATCAACGATAATGTTTTTCTTAGACTTTTCTTTTTGATGTATTATGGGTTAGATTTCACAATCTAGTTTCCCGTTTCCACTTTTTCAAGCTGCGGCTTGCTTATATTATCAAAAAAAAAAAGAAATGAAAATGATTATAAAATAAATTAAAAATAATTTTATCGATCTACATTAGCTAGGCGATGAGAATTGTATTGAAAATGATGATAATTCTTCGACAATAAGAGATCCAAGTTCACAGACTAGATTTGAATCTCCTCACATTTTGAGAAGCAAAAACAATCACATTCTCAGTGTTTTTATCATCAATATATTAATATAACCCCTTATTATTTTAATATGAGATATAGATGTTATAAAAAGTCATATTATTTACAAATTAACATAACCCCAGTTATTTTGAAAATTTCATATATAAAATATACACTTGACACGCATCTAATATTTGAATGCTTTTCATTATTTTATTCTCGCAATCACAGCAATATGTGTGTGTGTGATAGAGAGAGCTAGGAGGAATATTATAATTAGAAAACTTTGAGATGATGATACCATTATAGTGTTAAATTTCATGTAGTATTGTTAAAAAAAGAAAATCTGATTTGTGTGTGTGTGTGTGTGTGTGTGTGTGTGTGTGAATATGATATTTTTATCATTTACAGTTTATTTCATATAAAAAAGCATGCGATAGGAGACTTGTATGTATGTATAATTTTATTGGAAAAAAATTAGATATGGTATTTTATGTGAGTAAATAATGAAATTTATTATTTTTGATTTATGTTATAAGTAGTGATGAACATTACTATCAATGTTGAGTTCACTTCCTCTTCAACTTGTTTTTAATATAAGATATATTTGATGAGTTAATTTTACTTCTAAATACAAGATATATTTTTTATATTTGTCAATATTTTTTAATTTATCTTTATTAATATCCCTTCAATAATATTTAAAGAAAAGAGGAAAGTTTAGAGTTAAGGAATATGATTAAGGTGTTTTAAAAAATGTATGTTGGTAAAAAAATTTCTTAATTTAATTTAATTATATAAATATATTTTATATTAAGAATAAAGTGAAGCATTTTTTGAGTGATGGAGAGGAAACGAAATAGGATAATTATTTGAGAATTGAGATAATAAATAAGGAGCATCAATTTTTATGCGAGTGATAAGCGTCACAATTGAGGACTGTTTGGTGGTCAACGGTACGTTTTGGGTTAGACGGCGATGATACTATTCCTTCTTTTTTCTAATTTTTTGCTCGAACTCCCTTTTTCTAATTACTAATTAGGAATTTCACCCTTTTGCTTTAGATGTGACTCTCCACGCGCCTACGTTTACGTGTCTCACCCCCAATATCTCACTAAAGAAATCATGTGAGCAACCTTTATGTATAGTTCTCTTTATTTTTTTAACTTGATACCTTTGTAATTTTTTTATCAAATTCTTTAATTTCATCGTGCTAGTAAAATTAACATTTTTATTGAGATAACAATACTAACAGAACAAAGTTACATGAGCTAATAGAACTAAAAGAGTAAAATTAAATAATTTAACAAAGAGAAAAATCGGCTAAAATATACTTTTAGTCCTTTAAGTTTTAAATAAGGTATAGTTTTGGTCTCTTAATTTTTTTTTTAAGTATACTTTTGGTCATATATTTTTAACACAGTTAATATTACTGCCGAAAAATGTTGACGCAATAAATACAAGTGATAACCGCTAAAATTACAAAAAGATATTTAAGTTTTAATTTTTAATATAATATATCTAGATCATTAATAAAAAAATAAATTGAAAAATTACTGCAATAAAATTGAGGTTTTGCTATTTCGATTATTACATAAATTTTTCTAAATATAATTGAGGTTTTGATATTGATTGCTCCATTAGGTATTTAGATATTTTTCAATTTACACATATTTTAAATTTAAGACTAATAGCATTTAATTCTAAAGTCATCGCTTGCGTTTGTTGCGTTAGGTTTTTCCGTTAGAAACCATAACAATATTAGAATTATAGGACAAAAAATATATTTTTAAAGTTAAGGGACTAAAAATATACTTTAAGTAAATTTAAAAAACTAAATTATACTTTAGCCAAGAAAAAAACATAGATACCAAACTGAAAATTAAGGGAAACTATATATACCTCAAGAATGGTTTTCTCTTATTTTTTTTTGTAATTAGGTATGAATAATTTTTTTTAATAACTACTTGAATTTATCATAAGAATAAATTTGGTTGTTAAAAATTATTTGTTTCAAAATTTAAATCGGGTAGCCGAAATTATTCTACTTAATTACACCCCTACACATGTATGTATGCATGGATCCCTTGGTGTGTGAAATCAATATAGTCTAAAATTTATTGGAAATCATATTATACATAAAACACTCAATTTTTACTTTATATAATGTATGGGACACATGTTTAGTACTAGTAATAAATTTAGTTTATAAGTCGTGCTTTATTGTATAAAAAAAAATTATAAAATGATAATTGTCATTAAATATCTTATTTATAATATATTGAAAAACATTTACGCTTCAAAATACAGTAAACTAGTGGTTAATGAGTTGTTTATTTGACTTTTCACGCGGCAACGGATTGACAAGTATCCACAAATTTTGACAAAAATGGGGAAAACAAATATTACTTCTGTTAGAAATATAAGAGCTATTTCAAGTAAGGTATCCTTTTTTTTTTTTTCAAAATTTGAATTATTAGCTGGATTATGAATTAATGAAGAGTAAAATATAAGAAATGTACTACTTTCGGAATCTAATCAAATCATAGATGCATGACAACATGCGAGAGAGATTTTACACATATAGAAATGATACAGTTCACTGAAAGTTATGCAAAGAATAGTTAATATATATTCATCACTTCAAAATCAGAAATGCAATATTCATATTTTATAAATGTCTTATCCATGTTATAATACCCCTTGTAAAAAGTGTTCTTAATCCTATAAGGCACTTATTGATTTTAAGAAGTATTAAATACCCCTTTATTTTTAATATCAGAGATAAATAATTAATTTGTAGATAAATAGTTAGACTAGTTATTTGTAATAAATTTGTGTAATTTTCTTATAATACTCTTTCTAATCATATGCATTGTAATCACCACTTGATAGAAACCCCTTCCTATGTGTAATCAGTAGGGATGTTTTGAATGAAAAAATTATAAATTTGGTAGACAAAGTGAATTATGATCTTATATTTAGGACGGAAGTAAAACCAAAAAACCCTCTGTCTAAATCTTCTATTTAGAACTGGAGTGATATTTTTTTATTAAAAAAAATTACATGTTCATATCTAATTAGAGTAGTAAGAGAGAGTAGAAAGTAATATGATCACTAGTGCAAAAAATGGCTTTAAGACCGCCTCATTTAAACCGGACATTCGTCGCAACGGTCTTAAAGTTATGACCGGTGGCAGTTTTGTAAATATAAAGAACTTCTTATGTATGACCGGTGACAGTTTTGTAAATATCAAGAACTTCTTGGACCGGGTCCTTTATTAATAGGTCTTAAATATATTATTCGTGACCGCTTAAACAACCAACCGGTCTTAAAAATGTAATTAAAATTTATATTATTTTATAGAAAAATCTCGTACAAGTCCGAACTTATACTTTTTGCGGACCAAAATAATCAGGAAAAAATTAAATATAAAAGTTAAAACTTTTAAGACCGGACATATATAAACACGGTCTTAAATGTTATACTTTTAAGACCGGACTTAAAGTATGGCCGGTACAAACTATTGAAAAAAATTGTTCGAAAATTTTATTACCTTTAAGACCGGCTTTTAATAATGGACGGTCCTAAATGTTGACCTTTAAGACCGGCCTTTTAATTCGTCCGGTATGGAAACTAAAGTGCCAAATATTCGTGCGACGTTGCCGTAAGAGTTACGACTGATACGTTGCTCTCTGAACTCTCAAACCCTTGTTCTTGTTGTGAAACCCATCTTCCCGTTGCATTACTTCTCTTCCTCGCCCACCACTACCATCCTCTCGTTACTCTCTCACTTTCTCGAGCGTTCCTCTTTCGCACCACCACTCTCAGCCTCTGTTCCATTCTCGAAAATGAACAGAGAAAACGGTTCTTCTGCTATTCCTTCAACGCTAGTTACTGGTGCGACTGGTGCGAGTCAGAACGAACCCTCTTCATCTCACAATGAGCCTTGTAACCGCCCTGCACGCCATGGTAGAAGTGGCACATGAATGAAAGACGTAACCGTATGTCGGTCCTGCGGGTCAAAGATCGAGATTCGGTTTGATGAAAAGTTGGCTCCTTTCGGTCCTAATAAACAAAAATATAATAGTTATGTCGGCTATCTAGCACGCAAGAAGGCTAGCATCTTGACGAGATGAGTGGAAAAATGTCGACCATGACACGAAAGGATCCTATTTGGGACACTATCAAGCTCACATACACTGTCCCTGACTCCAAGAAGTTGAAAGACAAGACATTGTCTTATTGTGCTAATCGGTGGAGGAAATTTAAGACCTTTCTAGCCAACACATATATTTTTGCCGATGTTAGGCCTGACCATAATCCTTGGGACAAGTACACATTTATTGATGAACAAACTTGGCAACAATTTGTTCAGATGCGGACCACTCCTGAAGCTTTGGTGAGTTTATATTTAGTTTTGTTTGCCCTCTTTTGTTTGCTTATTAACTTGTGCGGATATGTGAATGTTATTGTACGTGTTATTGTATGTAGAAGTATATATTTCCATCCTTTGTCCTGCATTAGAGGAGCATGTCTTAGTTGTATGCAAGTCTGATATGTAAACCGTGCAAAGGTAAAATACTAAGTAGGTAATTAGGGAAATAATAATGGCATAAGAGTCAAACCATTATTATAGTCTTAGCTAGTTCTTTTGTAGTAGGTAGTGGTTAGACATTGCTATTAGTTAGTTAGTATGGTAACGTGTAAAGATTTCGTTGCGCTTACGCAACTCCCTTTACTCGGTTCTCCCAATTTCTTCTACAATTCTACATCTTCCTTAAATGAAATGTTGAAACTTGATGAAGTGAATTTGACTAGTGTTTGAGGTTCATATCAAGCGGAAGTTCTCTAATTTACGTTAGTGAGATGGCTGGAATTCATAATTAATAGTTGTTTTCAATTCGATTCACGAAAAGAAGGGAACAAGCACAGGAGATAGGGAGAAAGAATGATTGCCCACATAGGGCTTCTCGCGACGGATATGAAATGGCCGAAAAAGAATTGATGGCGGCCAAGCGGAAGAGATTATTGGAAGATGATGAAGCTGAATCCAATCCTTCTGCGATAATTTATTAGCCATCTCCTATACGTCGCGAGGAGTTGTGGTTGCATATTCGGCAAAAGCCAAGCGGCGCCTACACGAGTGAACAAACTCGTGTAGTTGCTAAAAGAATTGTAAGTATCGTTATTGTTATTTTTTAGTTACTAAACATGTTTCATTACCAAGCTTCTTGTTATCTGTATCTTACAGGAAGATCTTAAAAAGAAAGAAGAAGAGGGATCTTTTGTGTCGGACGGGAGGAATGACGTTCGACCATTGGGACCGAACCGGATCACGCGGGGCGTGTAAGGGGGGTTGGAGGACGGGTAGGCCTGAAGGAATACTTTGGTAAATCCAAACGCCACAAACAAAGTATGGTTACCGGGAGGAGATGGAGCAGTACGTCAAAATTAAGTGATGAAGCTGCGGCTAAAGAAACAATGCTTCAATCCCAGATGGCCAAATTAAGTGAGGAAGCAGCGGCTAAAGAAGCAATTTGGCAATCCCAGATGAGCCAGATGAAGGAGGAAATGAATCAGATGAGGCTGCTTTTTAGCTCTCGTCCAGAGAGCAGTGTTCCCGTCACTCATTCACCTGCACCTATGCAGCCAAGCACTAAAGGGAGCTGCATTGTTGGACGATCGAGCAACCTTGTGAATTGTCTCGTGGAGGATGGTGATAGTCATAGACGATTCGTTGCAAAGGGACTCATCCACAACTTGGGATCAACCGTACACCACCAACAAATGGGCGATGATGATGTCGAGTGACAGTTGAAAAAGTGATCGTTGATGCACCTCTCCTCTCCCAACTAATGAGCCAAGGTTGTGAGTGATGTCATTGGAACCTTCATCTCGTGGCCGGTGAAACTTGTACATGTCTCTACTCTTCCCGAAGCTTCATCCCCTCCTCCTCAAGTTCCATCCCTCTCCTCAAGCCGCATCCCCTCCTCCTCAAGTTCCATCCCCTACGATCATTTGATCGCAAGGAAAAAATATCCGATTTGGTAAAGAACGGATATTTTAAAGATAAATCGTGGCTGTCAATGAAGTAGTAGGCCTCCTCATCCTCAAGATGTTTACGTTGACGGCGTAGATGTAATGTCCCTACTGGTTCCTGGACAGGAGCTTTCATCTGCAATTGTTCAAATGTTTATGAAGTAAGTATCTTCTTCTATGAGTACATAATTTAAATGCATCGTTTAGACACACATACATATATATACTAATTCCCTGATCGATGTCATTCTTGTAGGTTCTTACATCAACAATTGGTTGAACAGGGCAGAATCAATGATTTTGGATTCTTGTGCCCTGTCTATGCAAGTACAACAGCCATGTAGTTTAGACAAGAATACATGTCAAATAGGGTGTGTGAAGTGATAAGAAAGGTTTACGTGTTTCCATACTTCCACAGGTATATACATATCACAATTCTTGTATGCAATTAACTTAATATAATTCTCGCTACATATAATACTACTTGCTGTGAATTTTCAGCCGCCACTCGCGATTGGTCCTCATGTGCATGGAGGATCATAAAGTTATCTTCTTATGCTCCACTCACGATCGGCCCGGGTCTACATTGTCGGAGAGCGTCAACAAGTAAGCATGTCATTTTGATTCTCTTGTATGAAATCTCTATTGTGAATTTTCAGTGAACATTATTGATAAATTTGTGATTTTGATCATAGTGCCATGAGGACCTTCCAAATCGTGGTAAACAAAAAGCGTGGGTCTAAGGCCACTAATCCTACATGGTACAAACCACATGTTAGTACATATTTCGACACTGGAATCACTGCCTTGTGAACTTGGTCATTTTTCCTAAATGCTAGCTCTTATATATATTTCTTGTTCGTTTTAGACCCATCGGCAACCAACGGCGTCCAACTTATGTGGCATGTACGTCTTGAAACACATGTATGATGTTATCACGGAGGAAACGACAAAATTAACTGCACAAGTAAATGTATTTAATAAAGTAAGCATGTCATTTAATTCAGTTTGTGGCTTAATGTTAATTCAGTCTCTGTCTTTGATGTTATAGAGGTTTGCCGGACCTGCTCCCTTTCCTGATTATGAAGTGGAGCACATACGCAAAGTGTTTTGTGAATATATGTATGACCTAATTAGGTCCTAAATTCATTTGTAAAATACGCACAATGTGTAATTCAATAATATATTTGTATATATTTTTGAAGAAATTCGTTCGTTCATTCATTCATGCTATTTTTGTGCTTGAAATTTTGAGGTACGGGATGTTGTAAATGAGAAAAAAGAGAGTATCCTAAATCCCCTTGCTAAAAGTTGTCGTTTATTTTAAAAAAAATATGGCTAGACTTTTAGGACCGGACGTATTTATTTGCCCGGTCTTAAAATACTTCAGAAAATATTCTACACGCCGTTGGACCGCATATTTATGATATGACCGGTTCTAAAAGTCTGATGTCTATACTTTAAGACCGCAAATTTGTTAAATAGCCGCTCCTAAAAGTCCATCTTCTTCCTTCATTTGAAAAAATTTCGCGAAACTTTAGGACCGCTTATTTATTAGAACACCGGTCCTAAAAGTCTTCTAAAAATTTGCTAGTCTTTTAGGACCGAACTTTTATGTTATTGCCGGTCGTACACGTCTACGTTTAAATAACTAAAAAATATGTCTAGACTTTTAGGATTGCACGTTTATTACAACTCCGGTCCTAAAAGTCTTCTAAAAATTTGCTAGACTTTTAGGACCATATGTTTATGTTATGACCGGTCCTAAAAGTCTACGTTTAATTAAAAAATATGCCTAGACATTTAGGACCGTTGTGTTGTTATTTGTCCGCTCCTAAAATTTCAGTCATAAAAATATTTTTTAAAAATATGGCTTAACCTTTACGAACGTGAATTTGTAAGCTTTTAATAGTTTTTGACTGATTCGACAAAAAAAAAGTTTGTTTTCGACAAATTTTTTGGGTTCATGACAACCGAGGTTACGGCTTTCTGCTCAAGCTAGGACCTTCCTTGTCGTCGATGTTACCTCTCTTGATGTTGAGCAGCATTATCTATTTCCCTTTTCGTTGTCTCTTTTCTTTTTGTCGAAAAGATAAGAAGATACGAAAGGAAACGAAAATATTCAACTCGGGTAGAGGTAACACCGCTACAACGGCGGTCCAACCTTGAGAAGAATAGTCACTTTGTTTGTTTTTATTCGAATAAGGATAACGACCTTTTTTTTGTTTTTTTGTATGTTCTTAACGTATTCTACGAATTTTTATTGTTGATTTACACGAGGACAATGTTTTGTTTGTTTCCTTTTTGTAGGAAAAAGAAAGAAGACAATAAAAAAACATGGCGATCGAATATGGAAACAACAATTTTTTTATTATATTTTTTTTTCTGCTGCCCCGTGAGGAGCAGCAGCAGTACAGACAAAAAAAAACATCTACTCCCCCCATCGTTGTCGGAGGGGAGGGAGTCAGCGGAGAGGTCGGAGATGTCATCATCTGAAGGAGGGTACTCAACGTTTTGGGCGTCGAGTACCGCCTGCAGCTTGGCGTTGACGGCGTGATAGACCTAAAACAACTGGCCTTGGCGTCGGTCTATATGAGCGAGGCGGGCTAGAATGTGCTGAATCATCTGGTAGATTGTCGGTTCTGGCGGCAACGGAGGAGGGGGACCTTGTGGTGGTGGAGGACCTGGTGGTGGTAGAGCAGCCATTACTGTGGATGTTTCAGAAGTGATGGAGAAGAATGTGAAGGAAGTAAAGTAACATCGGGTTTAAATAGAGAACCCCGCGACTAATGTGAAACGCCGGAAACAATAACGAGGAGACGCATAGTTACGTTCGTCGAATACGAAGAGACGCCTAGTTGGGAAGTTTTTACGAAAGTCGCGAGACTCGAATCGTTCATTTGAACGAGTGTAAGGTTACGACTATGAGTCATTAAAATTAAAACAAATAAATGAATTCTAGGATCGGATACAATGTAAAAGGTCGGTCTTAAAAGTGATTGAATTGATTAAAAAAAAATAATACTTTTAGGACCGGAGACACTATAAAAGACCGGTTCTAAAATCAATTGAATTGAAAAATTAAGTAAATACTTTTAGGACCGGACATATTATAAAAGGCCGGTCTTAAAATCAATTGAATTGAAAAAAATAAATAATATAATTTTAGATTGCATATTTATTAACTCATCAATCCTCTCTCTCTTTATTATATTAAACTCCTCATACCTCGTAACTCCACACTTCGTCGCTCTACGTGGCTCTCGCCTTTGCTCAAACCATGGTTAGATACAAGAGAACTGCTCGTAGGGGTACTCTTTCTCCTGATGCTCGTGCCTTCCTTAGATCGTTATACGGTGCGCCTCCTCCAGCGAGAGTGCGTTCTATCGTGACTGAAGAATCTCGGGTCGTTGGACCCATTGTTATATCTGATGATGAAGAGGTTGCCGCACCCCCTCCGGATTCGGACCATGCGGAGGTTCCAGCTCCCCCTCTCCAATCAGTTGGACCCAGCACGCCTACCGCTGACCCCTCTCCTCTTCCCTCTAATGATGCATTGCGTCTCATGTGAAGAAGACATGAAATTACTGATCTCCGGCGGGAAGTTAATGCTCTTCACGCCGATATCACCAAGGCATTGGATGATAATAAGCTTTAGGATGTTTAGTTAGATTCTTGTAGTTTATAATGTTCAGTTATTGTTTTTGATTCTTTTTTTCTTATTGTTTTTGTTTCTTTTTTTTTTTGTGTACGTGCATATTCTCCGAGTTATGTATGGAACGGTAAGAACTAAGTTTGTGCATTTTTAATATTCATATCCTCCAGTTTTCCTTTATTTATTTTATTAATTCGGTTCTTCTGCAAACCTTTTTTTTTTATAGTTTGGTTCATTAATAAACGAAGAGGTTTACGACTCGATGAGTATTTGACTTTTAGGTCCGGATGTTAATAAAACTCCGGTCTTAAAATTAAATCAATAATAAATTTTAGGACCGGAGTATTCTTAATTGCCGGTCTTAAAAATGTATTAATAAAATTATATCTTTAGGACCGGACACTTTATAATTAACTGGTCGTATTAATAAAATTATATCTTTAGGACCGGACTCTTTATTAATAACCGATCTTAATAAAATCCAAAATATAAATCTCTGTCGCGGGGAAAATTAAATTTCCCTCTCAGAACTTCTCTTGTCGCGCCGAGAGTGATTACTCAAGTTTTGTCTCCACATTTTGTGTGTCGCGTCGTCGCTGCTTCGCGCTGCTCTCTCGACAATCACTTTCTGGTTCCTTAGCTAAACGTCTATTGACCAAGTTGTACGAGGTGTTTCGGTTATATAACTTTATTATTTTCCTGCTTATGGTTTTGGGTTTTTCATGTGCGCTGCTCTCTCGATGAAATGTTCTTGTGGGTTTCTTTGTTGTTAATGAATATTGTATATTGAAGATTATATTTGCACTTTAGACCTACCGAACTGACCAACTAGTGTTTTTAGGTAACTCTTGTTGTCTGCAACATCAACGTTCGTGGCCGAAGAAGAAAGACACAGCAAACCCATTTGAATTTATATGCTACAGGTGAGTCCACAAAACCTTCATGCGATGCATTTAATTTTCCCGTCATGCATTTATTTTGCTTCTTGGATTCATTGTGATACATTTATGACCAAAAGTGATACTTCGTTATGCATTTAATGGGCAAGTCTCTCCGTAAAGAAAAAAAAAAGACATAACCGACATTTGAGCATATATATGCATTTGGATTATGTATGTCTTATTTTATATGCAAGTTTCAATTTTTTCGGATTATGTATGTTAAATCTTTCCGCATATATATAGGAATTCTTCTATGGATCACAGTTGGATAAATGCTTTATGGACGAGTGTTGAATATCAGAATGGGGTGCGGGAATTTATAGAATTTGCTAAACAAAATGCCCATGATGATAGTGGGAATTCAACAAGTGTTTTTAGGTTTCTCTTGTTGTCTGCAACATCAACGTTCGTGGTCGGAGAAGAAAGACTCAAGAAACGCATTTGAATTTATATGCTACAGGTGAGTCCATAAGACCTTATGCGATGCATTTAATTTCCTCGTCATGCATTTATTTTGCTTCTTGGATTCACTGTGATACATTTATGACCAAAATTGATTCTTCGTTATGCATTTAATGGGCAAGTTTCTCCGTAAATAAAATAAAATAAAATAAAAAAAGACATAACTTATATTGAGCATATATATATGCATTTGAAGTTGCCTTATATTATAAGCAAGTTTCAATTTTTTCGGATTATGTATGTTAAATCTTTCAGTCTATAGGAATTCTACTATGGATCACAGTTAGATAAATAATGCTTTACGAACGAGTGTTGAATATTAGAATGGGGTGAGGAAATTTATAGAATTTGCTAAACAAAATGCCCATGATAATAGTGGGAAGTTCTATTGCACTTGTGTAGAATGTTTGAATGAGAGGAGACTAAGTCTTGAACTTATACACACACATTTAATTTGTGAAGGATTTTGTAAGACTTATACGGTATGCAAAATTATATTCCTTTTATGTTCTTAAACAATGTCACGACTATGAAGATTGTTCTTGTTTTATTTTTGTGGCGGGATCGGATCCAAAGGGGCATGTTATAAAAGAGGATGTTACGTTGTTGGGTGGGAATCGAGATGAAGGCATGGTGAATATTACGTTGGTCATGTATGTTGTATTTGTAACTTATTGTGTATTTGCATTGTAAGTAAGTTATGATATTGATGTATAAATTAATTTAGTTGTTGTGTAGTCATAGTATAATCATTAATTAACAAGCCACGTAACTCATGGTGAATAATATTTGTATTCTTTTTCCCAATTCAATTTATTCATAATTGTTCATAGCTTGTATTTAAAGTATCGACTTTTATGTCTTTGATTGGGTGGTGGATTTGTGAAATATATGATCGGGAAGAAACGAACGGGGAAAAAATTCGGGAAAATTTAGACCGGTAATAAGTAGGCCGGTTTTAAATGTTTGTCTTTCAAGACCGTTGTATTTATAAGTCCGGTCTAAAAAATAAATCTTTAAGACCAGATGAATTTACCATCAAGTCTTGAAAGTCAGTCTTTTAAGACCGCGTATAATTAGTCGTCGGTCTTAGAGCCACTATTTTTCGACCGGAGTTATATTTGTCCGGTCTTATAATTTTGATCTTTTAATAGCGGCGGGTTTTTGCCCGGTCTTAAAAGTTGAGTTTTAGGACCGAACGTAAAATATTTCAGCTTTATTTAGTACGACTTTTAAGACCTAATTTTTTAAATGTCCGGTCTAAAAGAATTTCTTTAAGACCGGTTCGAGTCCGGTCTTAAATGTGGACTTTTAATACCGGCTGGAACAAGACCGATCGTGGGTCCGATCTTACGATGCCTCTTTTGTCCAGTCTTAAAGCTTTTTTTTGCACTAGTGGATGTGTGGTTTAGTGTATTCCTTAATAACAATAATATAAGAAATCACTTGATTTTTATTTCAAATTGAATACTTTTTTTTTATTGGTACATACTCCCTCCATTTCTTTTTATAAGAAACCTTAAACTGAATTTTACAGTTCGAAGTGTCAGTTAAGAATAATAAATGTGTCAAAATTGTAACAGTTTTGTACTAAAATATCCTTATTTGTGATGATATAGGGAATAAGAGAGAGAATAAAAAAATTACTCCCTCCAATCCTATTTATAAGAGCTTGATAACCAAATTATGCAGTTAAGAAAGCAATTAAAATTAGTTTAAAATAATATGTATGTCTAAAATATTTTTTTTACCGAATACGCCCTTCTTTACAAGGGGAAAGTAAGAGAGAGAAATATGGTAAAGATATAAGCATCATCAACATTTTAATTAATGAAATACATATAATTAATGAGGGGGAAAAAAAAACTCATTAATTGCTTAGACAACTCTTGTCGACTCTTATAAAAATAATCAATGCAATTCAAATTTTGGGTTCTTATTAAAAAAACGAGATGAAGTATTATAATAAGGAGGATTGTAGAAGAGAGAAAATAAGAAAATAAATATAGTGGAAGTAATAGGTTTTTGGGGTTGTAAGAATTTATTATATCAACATTAAATAGAGGTAATTAAATGAGGGCAAAATGAAAAAGTAAGAAGTAAAAATAAGAAATTCTCTGTTTTTTTTTTTAATAAAAAGGAATGGGGTATGTGTGGTGGTTATTTCTTTACAAAGGCCCGTTTGCAATAGCGGTAGAAGAAATGACTTTTGTTTCGGATGGATTTTTCCTGATGTGATTTGTGTTTGACATGGCTTCAGAAGTCACTGTGAAGCAGAAGAAGCTCCAACAATGAGCTTAAAAAAAAACCTACATCAAACTCAGAAGCCTATCAAACACTGATGCTATCCCAAACACTCAATTATCATGTTTTCGCTCTTGATGGGTTTTTCCTATCAGATGCTATCTCAAACACACTCAAAGAAGAATGAAAGGAGGGAGTATAAATTAGTTAGATGTGATATGTATTTGAAATAAGAGGGAGTATAAAGGATATTATGACATAGCTGGGAAAAAAAAAAAAAGCATCGTGATTTTCAGAAACTATTTATCAACGTTTTAAATGTAGTATTCATCATTAATAATTTGGAAAACATATCAAACAACTAAGTGGAAATACTTATGAAATATTTGCCACTTGCATGCAAGAAACGCATATATCACATATGCTATCACCTCCACATTCAATCTCAGCTCTATTGTAACTCACAATCATCACATTAACCCCACGAAGCAACCACATTTTACTAATCTTCTTAATATTAACGAACCAATTAGTGAATCTATGGTTATAGTAACAATTTATAGTTTCACCTTCAAGGAACACTCTTAGTTTTCCACTAACATATTCTGTGTCCCACAGTCACTATTAATAACCCCACTGTCATTGATGTCCCCATTATGTTTCTACCACTATCATATTAGTTTAAAGATAAATATTAGTGGTGCGAGTTGACTTTTTTTATAAAAAATATTTTTGTAAAACTGTTTCTCCATGTATTTATAAATATGAGAATATTAAGAGTTTGAAATCACGTAGAAATCCACTTATTTTCGATAGGCTAGACGGCTAGTGCGGCAAAATGTGTCACAACCTTCGTACAGTTATATTTATTGTTGTTAAACTTGCGAGTTGATTCTCTAAATTTATCGATTTTTTTTTTCTAGCTAGCTTACAAAATTTTGTAAGTTGGTAGCTATAAAATCGGTTAAACTGATATGTATGCACAATGAGTGTACCATTTTTACATTTTTAAATTATAGAATTGTGTCAATTTACTCTTAAACTCGTGTTAGTTTGTTCGTTTTGATCATGTTTAATTGTTTGACATATGAATTTAATAGAAATTTCTACTTTAGATATAATAAATTATAAATGTTGATGGATTTAATTTCAATTATTCATATTTAAAATATATTTAAATCAAATTAATGTCATTTTTATATTTTTATTATTGTATAATATACTTTTAACACCTATTTATTAATAAAAGTAAACTTTTGAGTTTACAAATCGAATATACGATCCAAGTTTACATTAATGAGTTTATTTAAACTCGTGAGTTTGACAACCTTGTTTACACTTAAACTCACATATATAATTAAGGAAAATTTCAAATAAAAACCATTTGAATTTATAAAACCCAAAAAGTCTGTTAACATATAAAAATGACATAAAGGTGACATGGATCAAACTATAATTTTAAAGTGTTGATGATTTTACCTTTATACCCCTCAGTTTTGAAATAAATAAAAAAAGGTGCCCTTGCCGGAGCATCAGAGCTCCAACGTCGAGGATTTTTTTTTGGGGAGCGGGGTTTAATTTAAAAAAAAAAATGAAGCAAAGGGGTAAGAGGTGGTATTCAAACCCATCCCACCATTTTACTTTTGGGCTACCAAAACCCCTTTGTTATATATATGCAATAGTAAATATGTATATTATAAATAAAGGCATAATTACATTGACAAAATAAGTAATGGAAATGACTAAATGTGTAATGTTATTGACTAGAGGCATAATTGTTTGACTAAATGAGTGATGACATTAACTAAAGGCGTAATGATATTCACTAAATGATTAATGATATTCATTTAGGGGTTTAAATTTTTCATGTTACATGAGAAGAAGATGATTCCTACACACACATGAAATGGTGGGACCTACGTCTTTAAAAAAAACTCAAGCACGGAAGTCGAAGTATCTATAACGTAAGAATACACTTCTCCAACAACATAAGAGGTATATTTCCCATTCATTTAAGGCGTAAATAATTTGACTAAAGGCGTAATGATAGGCATGGGCAAAAACCCGGTGGTCCGGTCCATGCTTATCCCTAATAATGGTATTAACTAAACGAGTAATGAGATTAACTAAATTAGTAATAGTATTGACTAAAGGCGTAATGATTGTTAGATATGCTTAGTTTTGATTATGTCAAATATTAATAGCAAAATTTTTTCATAATGTAGTTATCTCCTACATTGACTAACTACTATATTTAATGTGAAATATATTGTAGATTAGTCAAGTAAAGAAAAAAGATATTAAGTTGAGATTGATCAAGAAGAAAAGAAAGAAGATATCGGATGATGAAGGTATCAACTATGATGAGAAGAAGTCAAGAAAAGAAAGAAGTTATTGAGCTAGATTGTGGAGAATAACCATCAAGACGAAAAAGAACAAGGAATAATGAAGAAATAAGAGCCTTCATTATATTAAGTCCAAGAAAGGAAGAAGTTATCAAATTGGAATGATAAAAATGACAAAGAGAGAAGAAAGAAAAACTTGCAAGATCTAATGGGAATATTCAAGCTCTTAGATGTGACATTGGAGGTCTTTAAATGGAGGTTGGAATGAGTTAATTCGAAACTAAAATGACTTATAAATAAATTATATCAACTTTACTCGAGTGGCATTTTTAGAGATGATCACTCTAGTAGTGTGCTAATGATGACCACTCTGTTGTGCTTTGTTTTCGTTCAACATGAGAGAGGTTCAGTATTTTAGATATATCTCTCAAACTACACATCCAATTAACGTGAAACTTGTTTTATATGAAACTAGACTCCAAATATGACACACAAACACTAAGATCAAGCTCAACGGAGTTTAGATGAAATATAGATGAGATTTGGAAGTTGACATTGGAATTTCTCACATTATTACAAAACAAGTTCAATAATTAGGATGTATCTCATAAAATACACATCTAATTGAGATGAAACTTGTTGCATATAAAATGGAACTCAATTTTTTTTTTCATTAAAGTTGAGATCAAGCTTAAAGAGACTGAGACAAAATATATATAGATCTTGAAAGTTGACTCTCGGTGTTCTCATGATATTCCAAAACAACTATAATTCTTCGGATCTTAACTTTCAAAAGACAACGAGTTTAGGACTGAAACTTATTACATATAAAACTAGAATCAAGAGACATTTCAAATAAATCAATATCACACTCAACAAGTAACATCTGGAAGAGAATTTTGGTATTTCACGATTGTATAAAGATGCTGCTTCAGACTAGTTGCTATGAATTTGATCGTAACTTTCATAATATAATGAATTTGGAGTTGATTCTTTTTACATTGGAACATAGATTTCAAGAGATTTTTGAGGATGTGTTATTTGCCATATTTGAAATCAAAATGAGTTTATCACTAGCAGAACACTCCAGTAATATTTCAAGTGATTTACAATACCACTAGAGTGGTCTCATTTTATTCATCACTAGTACATCACTCGGTGTTCCAGAGAGTGATGCACTGTTCACTTTGAAAATCACTCCAGTGAACATTTGAGTGATGATTACTAGCACATCATCAATCTCACTACCATTTAGTTGATATCATTATGCCTTTAGTCAATATAATTACTCATTTAGTCAATGTCATTACACCTTTAATTAATCTTGCTACTCATTTAGTCAATGTAATTACACTTGAATTAGTATCATTATTCATTTAGTCAATATCATTATGCTTTAAGTCAATTTTACTACTCATTTAGTCAATCTCATTACATCTTTAGTCAATCTTATTATTCATTTAGTCAATATCATTACTCATTTAGTTAATATCATTACGTCTTTAGTCAATCTCATTACTCATTTAGGCAATATCATTATTAGGGATAAGCATGGGTTGGACCACCTGATTTTTGCCCACGCCTATCCATTACGCTTTTAGTCAGTTTATTTATGCCATAAATGAATATTATTACTCATTTAATTAATATCATTTCACCTTTAGTTAATGTTGTTACTTATTTAGTTAATACAATTATACTTCTAATCAATACCATTACACATTTTATCGTTTTTATTACTTATTTTATGAATGCTATTATGCCTTTATATATATATAAAATAAAGGGGCTTTGGTGGCCTTCAATTTTGTTTAATTACATGATCTCATCGCGACATTTCAATAATCAATCAGAGGAATCAATTGATATCAATGACTTCACATAGTCTTCGCAATTATTACTTTTCTGAACTTTTACGTAATTTATAAAATTCTACGCCATGAGTATAAAAATTCTTAACATTTATAAATTTAGTGGAACGTTTTTGCATTTTTTTTTTAAATTATAGAAATGTTTTTTTATTCATTTTTTGCTAGTAATTTCTAATAAAATACTAAATAATACAATAATTACATGCTCATAACTTACAATTTTAGAGGTTATTGCTCATCGTAACTCATAAATTATACTCATCTCACTTTTATATATAAGACATATTTGATTTTTTTTTGAGAGATTAAAGAAGCTAACTAAGTTACTTAATTATATCACATGTTGTATATTCTTATATTATATATATTATTTTATAAGTTAGGAAAAAATAATTTGAAGAAAAAAATGGAAAATAATTTTTTTAGAATAATTCAATTAGTTTTCTTAATATTTCTAAAAAAGTCTTCGATTGAGTTCAAAAAAATTAACTCTATATTATATTTAAAACATAAAGGGGTATAAAATATTGTACATTGTACATATATACATACACACACTCAATCTAAAGAAAGGCATGGGATCTTTATGAGATAAATCATGATGATGAAAGTGTTATAATTTATTCCTAGAGACATCACGAGAGCAGTCCTGATCTTATCCTGAGACTTTTGTCGTCCTTTTTGTAATAATCAACAACTAAGGAAGGAAACAAAAAAATGGTACAAAAATTAAATCACCTCAATTATATCATTCCTCATTTGTCATTTTATTATTATTATTTTCATTATTATTATTATTAGTATATTTCTTATTATATGATCAGGCGTCATATATAATGGCCGAGAAACCATATATATAAGTTTATCCCCGAAGATAAATTTTAAAGCCATATTGTGATATGGTAAAAGTTGGCAAAGCGGAAAGAGGCGTAATTTAGACAATGCCAAGAAAGGCATAAATTGTCGAAGCCAAGAAGAGGCATAATTTGGCTGAAGCCAAATGATAATTTGGCTGATCTTTGTGAGACATATTGGCCTGAAGCAAAGAGATAAATTTGCCTGGAGTTATAAGACATGGCCTGATCCATAATTTTTGTATGGTATCATTTGTATGAAAGTCTCAAAATTATATATTTGGCATTAAAAGATTCTTTTGTTCTTTAGAATAAATTAATAGGAATGTATGACCACCAGAAGATGATTGTTCTTCTAAAAGTTTATTATATATGGGAATATTCAATTTGCTCACGAAGTAGCAATATTGTGAAAAAATCAAGAAATATTTTGATTTAATTTCTTGCATGTGATCAAACAAAACATTGAGTTTTTGTTTTAAGAATCATGAATTTCCTCCAACGGAATGAACTACATTCCCGGAAGTGAATGTAGTAATGAATTAATTGTGGTTGTGGATATGTGTGTAAATTTGTTTACTAATGGACATGGTTGTAATTATGGTGGTTCAAATTCTCACCTAAGTGAGGAAAGATTATTGATAAGAACCATAATAAGAGATATTATTAGGTATAATAAACATGATAGTAATTCATGTTATTGTTGTGGTGGCAAAGGGTCATTAGTTTTGTATTTATTATATGCCATAATATATTTGTTAAAGGTCAAATATTTGATATAAATTATCGATAAGATAATTATTATATGTAAATCAGCCTCAAAATCAATTTCAAAAGTATGAGGCGTTGATTTTCGGAAAATAGGACCAATTTGGAATTTTAAATATTTGGGTATTATTTTATAATTTTACGTGGTAGTAAAATAACATTCATAGAATTTGGGGTCAAGTTATGTAATCTTTCCCAAGCAAATTTTTCAATGCTTCCACGTGAAGGCAGGAGAAATTTTTGGCCTACCCACATTTTTATATTATTTTATTATTTTATGAATAGTATTTACTATTCACGAAAAAAATCAAAAAAAAAAACTGATATTTTTGAATGGCATGTAGCCATAATATTTTGTTTTTATGGCAAGAAGTAGTCATAATATTATGATTTTATGACAAGGAAATTTATCATTTTTATTGCCATAAACTTATTATTTGATGTTTAAGAAATTTATCAATTTACGTAATTGTTCTTTTATAAAAGAACAATATTGGTTTAAAGATATGGCATGGCAAGAAAATTTTATAAATTATTATATAAAGACCACGAAAGTATATGTATCAAATATTGAATGATCAAAGAGTTTTAAGTTATTGTCTTAAAAACAAATATTTTGCATAGAAATTATGCCACATGAGTAATAATTTTAAAGGCTAATAGTCTTGGAGACTAATTAGCATAGTTTACCCACTTCATTTGAAAGACCAATGTTCGGACTATATTTGGTAGTATAAATTTGTTTTAAGACTCACCGAAGAGTTAATGTATTGTTTAAAGGAAGGAACAAAATTATGCATTAAATATGCATTTTATTCCTTCGAGATATGAAAGAAACTTGTTGAGTTTCAAAGATATCTACAGAAATGGATATCATATAGAAAAGTATTGAACCACATGCTCATTGTAAACCAGAAGTTTACAATATGACTAGTGAGGTCATAAGTGATTAATAAAGATATGAAAAATTATTGAGAATTCATATCTTAATGTGTAAACAAATATTATAAATTCATGACCAACAACAAGAAAAATTGAAAATAAGTCTTCATTTTTCAAGAGCAGATACAAGGAGGAGATATTTGAGATATTTTCCATTGGGAAAATATAGTCCTCAAAGGAAGATGAGAATATATGTTGAGTGTTAATTTCATTTGATAATGAATTAAAGGATTTAAAAGTGAAAACTCACATTTGGATTGAAATCCATTGATGTATGTGAAGTATTTTTAAAGGACTCACACTTGAGGGGGAGATTTCTAGAATACAAGTGTGAGTGAAATTTTGAAGAGTTATATACTTCATACATTAAGCCTCTCTTATGAAGAACAAAGTCCATGAATTTTAAGGGGAATGTTTTGTCTCACACTTGAGGGGGAGATTGTTAGTATGCAAGTGTGAACTAATTTGTAGAAAGTCATACTCATACTTCCCACATAATGACAGATATGATTTCCTGAAAATGAATGATAAATTATGATTGTGGATCATAATGTTACAGTAAACCAGAAATTTACTGAGATGAGATATATGTTACAGTAAACTAGAAGTTTACTATTTGTTGGCATGACTTGTTTGATCATCCAAGTCATATATAATACAAATAAGAATTTGTATTGACATCCATTGAAGAATCAGAAAATTCTTCATGAATAGTCGCTTGTTCTCAAATATAGATGACTATGAAAATGTCATAGGTCATAATTGGTAATAATGGATCTCGGAAATATATCAAACAGATTTATATGGGCCCATTGAAATAACATGTAAACCATAGATGCATCTATAAGATGGTTACATGTGAGATTATTTGCTTGCAACATGATGTTTGCGAAATAATTGCAACATGAAGTTTGCAAAAGAGATTGCAATATGAAGTTTGAAATAATGTTTGATGTTTGAATAAATTAAGCGCGCAATTTTCCAGATGATATGATTTAAGAATCATAATTAAAGCATCCATAAATAAGCTGGATGAATGCTTATGAGAACAAAATTTGATGTTAGTATATTTGATGTTATATAGCAGTGCTTATATAAGCCAACAGAATTCTCCCGGTAAAAATGGCTTTTGGTCAGAAGCCAGACAAATTTCCATCTTAAAATGGTTGAATGTGCAATGATTATTAACCCACCACAATGCACATAGATGGATATAGAAAGATATTTGAGATAAATGTTGTATAAGTACCTTCTATTTCTTGTTTGTCTCTATATGAAAAGAAAGATGTTTCTAAAGGAAACAAATGGATTTATGAGACTTATCTTTTGCATGATTAGTCAATTGTCGTTTGACATTGTTTTTACCATGAGGGGGAGAAATTGGATAGGCTGGAAAAGACAATATATGGAATGCATTATAGTAAAGTATATATCCTCGAATAATGTTGTATGAACCCGAAGTTCATCGTTATGCATTCATGAATTATTTGCTAGATAATATTCGACTCAAATGAGATTTATTAAATCTCATACTCCACTGAAAATGCTCCAATCTGTATGAATATGAATGTGGCATGCTCGAAGCATGAGAAATTATTCGGTTCCAATTATAAATGTTATGGATAAATTGGAGCAATAATTAAGATGATCATATTAAGGAGGTAGATACTCCGAAAGAGTATCGAGACATAACTAATTGTAAAAACCTCAAGAGAGGTTCGAATTGCACCTGAATTATATTGATCTTGATAAGTTATGTCGAATTGGAAAAATGGAACCGAAAAGATAAAGTTGTCGATAACAATTTTGAAAGATAATATCACGTGATCAAATGAGGATATTATATAAAGATATGTCACAAGAAATTGACATATAGATGATTGGCCAAGAGGATAAGTGAAATTGAATATGACGCAAATATAATCATATTATGACGAGTTATGGACCGAAGTCCAAATTGAGATATATGAATGTTTATGTGAAAATAAAGATTTTCACAAAGTCTAAATATGATTATGATGTGATATATGATTTTGTGGTGGATACAATAATTTTGTATATATATTGTTAATCCTGCAATTTATGAAAGAAAGAGAAATTATGCGTCTATTAGATATTGTTATATAGCCTATGCATAAGGCTTACTAAATTATGAAGATTACAGAAGAATCTTCAAAGGATCAAAAAGTGCTAGTAGCACATGTCCTCAAAAGGACTTAATGTGGTAAGGTAGGACTTGGTGCGAAAGCACATGTCCTAGAAAGACTTAATGTGCGAGATGTACATGTCCCTGAAGACTTAAGGTGCCGAAGCACATGTCCCCAAATGACTAAAGGTGCCGAAGCATCAAATGATTTATTGTGCTAGAAGCACAAGTCCACTGAAGGACTTAGGATGCTAATCAAAAGCATTTAATTCAAGTTATTGAAAACCATAGAGGGAAGAAGTTTTTGTATGACTTAAATCAATTAGGGCACGAGGTATAATCTTCTCAAGAAATATATGTTGAAAGAAGGGTATAAAGAAAGTAAATCAATATGCCCATGCATCTTTATGAAAAGATCTAGATGTGAATGTTTTAATTGCAAGTCATGTTGATGATATCAACATTATTGAAATCATTGAAAAGCTTCAATAAAGCAATTAATTGTTTAAAGAAAGAATTAGAAATAATTCATGACTTGAGAAGAACGAAATTGTATTGGATTACAGATTTAATACCTAAAGAATGAGATCTTTTGTTTATACAAAATGAGATCCTAGATTGATTTTATATGGATAAGTAATATCCATTATATATTTTAAAGTATTTGCGGGTGGATAAAGAACAATTTCAACCTCAAGCAAAGAAGTTGAAGAATGACACTTATGTATCATGTTTAGCATGAGATAATTCTTCACCAACACAAAGACATTAGAAGTAATGTAGTCATCGGGGGAGTAAATCTAATGTATTTTAGTAGAGCAATTGATGTACGCTGCATTCTTTTTCCCTTATCTAGGTTTTGTCCCACCTTTGGATTTTCCTAGAAAGGTTTTTAATGAGCGGCATTAGAAAATCGATGTAATTAAGAGGGGGAGCGTCGATACACGTTGTACTCTTTTCCCTTATCTAGGTTTTGTCCCACTTGGTTTTCCTAGAAAGGTTTTTAATGAGGCACATAAAAAAGTGTATCGATGGATAATGTACTCTTTTCTTTAGCTAGGTTTTATCCCACTTTTGGGTTTTCATAGTTAAAGTTTTTAATGAGGCATATTCATAATGGACATCCAAGGATGTGGATGTCCATTGCATAGTAACCCTTGAAGGTCTATAAATAGAGGTCTTGTGTAAACATTCAGAAGTTACTTGAAATGAGAATTCCTCCATCTCTCTAGAATTTCTCTCTGACTTCTCTCTACTTTTCTATACATTTTCTTCAGTTTTATAACAATTCCTCTATTTTGTTGAAAAAAGTTATAGGCTTATAACAATGTTACTTAAATTTTGTGTAAATATCACAAATCCTAATTTATTGTATGTTATCAAATTTATAATAAAGTCTATTTAATTTATAAGTCATGAATAATTATTTTTTATTAATTAACTCTATTCTTGAAAATAATAGTGCTCATATTATCAGCCTGACTCATATTCAATATACATTAGACTAAAGCAATTTATTTCTTAAACACCATGTAATATATAAAAAAATCAGATATTAATCCACATAGAGTTGATCTATAGGTGTAAGGCCCCACTAAATCTTTTTACATCTTGAGTTTGAATCTTAGAGGAAACATATTTGTTGGAAGAGACAACCCCAACCAGATTGGATGATAAAAAAACAAAACAAAAATCAGATATTAAAATTTTCAAGCATAAAAATTAAAATTAAAAATACTTTAAAAATTAAATTTATTAATTATTCACTCGTGGAAATAATACCATAAAAAATTACATTAAATTTTTAGTAGTAAAATTACAATTAAGTTTTAAATATTATAATAAAAATATCATGATTACCATATATATTCTTAAAATTAGATACCGTGAAAAGGGTTTGAGATGAATTTTGTCGAAAGTTTCAAAATGGAAACAATTTTGCTCTGACCGTTATCTTAATTAATTTTGACAATTAGTTGACCAAATATACTAAGCTGGCATTCCATATTGTCATTTACATCATTTTTGTTAAGGTGCAAATTTGTCTTGAAAATTTTCAATCTGACATTAAAAAAAATTGAAGTAGATGACACAGACTTCCAAGGTAAATTGACAGTTTAACAAAAATGATATGGATAACATGTGGATTGCTAGCTCAATATATTTATTTAACTAACGATCAAAATTAACTAAGATAGCAGCCAAAATTGCTCCTGTTTTGAAATTTTTAGGATAAAATTGTCTCTCGGTAAAATCTTCCAAGGTAATCGTAAAAAAATAAGTACTGTACACTTTAATTCGATTGAGGTTTAAATTTTTAAAAGTAATTTTCTAAAACAAGTGAAAGCAATTATTGCCGAGTAAGAAGAGTTCATGTAGCAATCAGATTAGTGTGCATGGAAGGACAAAACAGCTTCGGTGGCAATTAGCTTTTTGAAGCGATGTGCATGCATGTGTACCAAGAGACTGATACTTTGGTCGGTGGAAAATTAAAGCTAAGTCTCTATGCTCATCGATTTTTTATTATTTTAATTGAATATAATATCATGTACCTTTTCACTTTTTGATTAAACAAAATTAATCCTCGATGCTTTCTTTTGCATCTCTAATTGAGCACAACATATGTTATATAATTAATACAACCAAGCACATAAAGTGTTTTTTTTTTTTTGACATACATTTAATGGCTTTGGTTCATACCCACCAAGAAAAGTTTGAATTTGAGAGCATCTGTCTAGTGATCTATTAAAAATTGAACCCAAAAAGAAGATGGGGGCCAAAATTTTGTGATGCACGAAATAAATTATGTTGCAATTTTTTATAATGATTTAAGTTGATGGGGAAGAATAAACTAATTCAAATCTTTTTATCTCCATGGAAATAATTACACACACAGGGAGATTATTGGGAGAACCATAACTAGGTCCCTAACAAAAATTTCTGAAAAATGATTTTGCTATCGATTGAAACATAGTCGTAAATGGGGACCTTAATTGCAAATATTTAGAACATAAATAACTTATGTATAATTTAGACTCCCAAATTTGTAAGTCTGAATTTTTATTCGTAATTAATTTTATACTCCTTCCATCCCTAAATATAAGTTTTAAATATGAAAATATGTCCGTCATAAAATATAAGCTTTATTTCAGTTTTGTTTCAAAATTTATTGTTTTTTTTTTCAACTTTACCTTTTAACTATGTTTGTTGCATCTATTATTTCTTTCACTTATCTTCTTTAAAAGTAAGAGTATAATTGAAAAAAAAAATTTGTTACTCTTGATTAATTTGAATTGTTTTAAGAACCAAGGGATTATAAATTTTTTTCAAGACCTCATTATCATTTTCCTTTATAATTATGTTACTAATGATTAATTGAGGCATTATTTAATTTATTTTTCAATACAATTACTTTGTTTTTATAAACTATGTAAGACATTTTAAAAAACGAAATGCTTCTATAAGTTTCGAAGGGATTATATCTTTAATAAAATGAAAACAAACATGTTGATTACAAACCCAGAAAAGACAAGAAGATCTTAAAAACAAACACAAGTGATGTCGAATAAAAAGAAAACTAGAAAAGTTGGGACAATCACCAGAAGATGGAAAACCCAACAAAATTAATGTTTGCTTTAGAGAAATGACGATTTCTCTGTGGGGGCAAGAGCACCTCACAAAGAACAATATAAAGAGGACTTCAAATGAAATAGGGGCAAGCTCACTTTCTTTTCTTTGTTTGTTTTTTGTTTTTTGTTTTTTCATCTTGGCCAAACAGGTTCACTTTAAATACAGTGAAAAATTGGACAAACGAAAAGGGAGAGAGAGGGCCATTTCTTTTTTAAAATGATCAGTTCCTTTTTAATGTTTTAAATCAAGGGTCCTGTCCTTTATGCATTGTAAGGAAATTGTACGTATTTTATATGATTTGATATAAGTTTTGTATATTTTCTATTCATAAAAGAAGAAAACAAAATTCTGTTCCCATTTTTAATTCGATCTTCTCCTTTTTTGCAAACAAAATTGATCAAAACAAGATGCTTAATTAATCATCTGTGATTTAAGACATTTAACGATGATGAGGAGATGCAATATATTGGATAAGATCAAATAAAATTTTATTAATAAGAAATGATTAGTGTGTGTGTGTGTATAAATTACACACTAATAGCTAATATTAGCTCCAATATAAGACTACATGTAGAAACTATGTAACTAATTTATAGAAATTAAGTAGGCTATAAATTAGTAACAGTTAGTTATATGTAAAAAGATATATATTAATTTCTTTTAAGCACCCCTTTTAATCAGAATATTACTCTCTTAATGAAATAACCCTCTTGCAACTAACATGAATAATTTACTAACATAGAGTTGGTTTAACGGTGCAAGGCACACTAGATCCTTTTGAGTTTCAAATTTAAGTCTTAGATGAGATAGTTATGCTGGGAGGGTTGCTCGATTACCTAATAAAAAGATTTAGAAATGACGTCCAAAAATATGAATAAGATTTTTTTGATATATATGCATTAAAAGGATAGACACTAACAAACTGAGATTATGAGTGAAATAGAATCCACGATCTATGATTAACAAGAAAGTTTTTATGTCATTAAATTATAAAGTCGTAATATCATAAACGTAACAGATTCACAAACTCTTGTTAACAAAAAGGCCATTGAATTAGTGTCTTTAAAACTATTAAATTTAACTAAACGATTGTTAAATTATAAGAGAAGAAAATATAATTTTAAATTGTTTACTGATATTTTTGTTGCTTCACTTATTTGTGTCAGATAACTATCAGAAAAAATATATATATATTGATAAAATTACATCTTTCACCCTTCAATAAATTATAAAGCCGTTAAAAGAGTTACATCTAAATCTAACCCTTACAATAGAACTAATCTTTCACATCTTAATGAGAATAGAGGAAAGAGAGCAAGAAGGAAAGGAACCAATGGGAAAAAACCTTGAGACACAAAAGAGTGATTGATTGATTGATTTGATGTGAGGAGAAGAAATAAGGAGCCAGAAAAAATGAAAGTCGTGGCCCCCAAAGGGGGTAAGAAAGAGAGGAATTCAAAGAAGAATGTGCCGAAAGATATTTCCCATCTTTTTATCTTTTACTTTCCCTATTTCACGTGCCCACCCCCCAAAACAAAACAACCACACACACTCTTATGTTAATCATTCTTTTTGTGTGGGGCCCATCCTAATGATCTTGTGTTAGTATAAAGTTACCCACTTAATCAAGCTTTGAAGTGACCTTAATTAACACACAAACGTGAGGTTTATGTTATACTCATAACATCTATCACAAAAAGCTTTTAAAAGAGGTCCCACCCTTTTTCTTAATTTGGCTTCTTTTATATGCTTTCAATCTTTCTCTTTTATTAATTCACACCAAACATGTCACTCTTCCCCATCCCATCCTTCTTTTAACTGCGTTTTATTCCCTCCTATTAACTTTAAAATAAGTTATACATATCATCTATAGATTATAAAGAGAAAATGAGTTTGTTAGTCCTTCGTGTTATTCCCTCCTATTTTCTCTTTATAGATTATAAAGAGAAAATTCGATTTTATTTAGATCCTTGTGACAAAATTGATTTAGATGTATACTTAATAAAACTCACGTTGTCAGCTACTAATGCCGTTTCTTTTACAGATGATCAAATTATGAATATAGGGAGTAGTATTTATTGAAATTATAAGAACTAAATTAAAACATATACTACATACAACTATACAAGTAGTTAATTGAGAATGAAGTGAAATCATACATTCTTACATATTAATTGTTCCTTATAAGTAATGTTAGTATTGTATTAACTCCAAAGTCTCTTGCTTCTGCCATAGGACTGCTAATTAAGCTAAGGCACACATGCAACAACCAAAGAAAATGGGGGAAATGATACAGACACATAGACACACACATATATATATATTTATTTATTTATAGAGAGACAGAGAGAAGATGGCTGGAGTAAATTGAACCACGCTTATACTTCTAAATTTTCAAAGTTATATGATGTCGAATTTTCAATTTAAAACTTGTCAAAGTGTTATGTTCTTAAAAACATACATAGAGATCAAATTAGCTAGTTGACTGTAAAAAAATCAATTCCATATAACAAGGACAACGATTACTATACTTATTAATCCTTTTAAAATAATCTCAAAGATTTATAATATATCATTGCTACTTGCTAGACACATCTTGATGAAGCATGCACCCCGAAATAGGGGATTCTGTTTCTCTTTTTTTGTTTTTTCTGATAAAAAATAGAAACTGTTGAATATGGGAAGACAAGATCTTGCGTGTTGACTATAAATACTATAGTGGTCTCATTAATCATTTGCGTGCTAGCCCAAGCCAAGATAATTGTATTTTAATATTTAAATTTAAATTTAAATTTAAATACATTGTGATGTTAATTATGTTATTATTCTTTTTAATTTTGCCATCTAATCATGTTATTATTCACAGCCATCAATATTCAATATTAATTATAACACTTGGTTTGAATTTTAATGGGAAAAAATAGAAAAATATGATTAAAATTGGTAAAAGATAAATAAATATGTTGAATTTCAATAATTTTAAAAGACTAATTTGAAATTTTGAAATATTATAAAATTTGAGAAATTACCTAACTAACTTTACTTTTAATACAAAATCTTCAAGTCCCTATTGGCCATCAAAGCTCCAGCGTAGGAGCCTGGCTGCGACGACCATCATTGGAGCTTCAATGACTGGCTGCCAGAGCTCCGTTGAATATTATCAACAATTCAAATATCTATAATAATAACTTTAGTATTGCTATTAACAATTCAAATATCTATTATAACAGCTTTAGTCTGGGGAAAAAAAAGATATTAGCCACCAGAGCTCCGATGAAGATTATTAAGAAATTTTCAATAAATACCTCATTTACAACTTTATTATCGCTATTAGTAACTTAAATATCTTTATTAAAAAGATAGTAGCCACCAGAGCTCCGGTGAACAATTTTTTTTTTTTTTAATTTCTCAAACAAAAGTTGTTAATATATATACTTGAGTTGTTAATAGCAATACTGAAGTTGCTAACGACAACCTTATATATATATATATATATATATATATATATATATATATATATATATATATATATATATATATATAAATTTTCACGCAAAAGTCGTCAATATTAATACTTGAGTTGTTAATAATATACTAAAGTTATAAATGAGATATTTGTTGGATATTTCCAAATGATTTTCACCGAAGCTCCGATGGCTAAGTTTTCTTTGAATTTCTCTGGCTAAGCTATCAATATAGATACTTGAGTTGTTAATAGTGATAATAAAGTTGTAAACACAATATTTGTTGAATATTTCTTAATAACTTTCACTAGAGCTCTAGCTGCTAATATTTTTCTTTTGAATTTCGCAAGCTAACGTTGTTGATACAAATATTTAAGTTGTTAATAGCAATACTAAAGTTGTTAATACCCTTCACCATAGCTCCAACATCTAATATCTATATATATTTTTTAATTTCTCAGACTAAAGTTGTTAATAGCGATATTAAAATTGTAAATGAGATATTTGTTGAATATTTCTTAGTAATCTTCACTTGCGCTTTGGCGGCTAATATCTTTTTTTTTTCTTAAAAAAAAAAATCTCTAACTAAAGTTGTTAACATAGATGTTTGAGTCGTTAATAACATTCACCGGAGCTTCGGCGTCTAATATCTTTTTTTTAAAAAAAAAAAAAATTCTCTGACTAAATTTGTTAATATAGATATTTGAGTCTTTCATAGCGATATTAAAGTTGTTAATATAGATACTTGAGTTGTTAAAAGTTTTCACTGGAGCTTTGGCAGCTAATATTTTGTTTTTTGAATTTCTTTGACTAAAATTGTTAATATAGATACTTGAATTATTACTAGCGATACTAAAGTTATTAATATAGATATTTGAGTTGTTAAAAATCTTCACCGGAGCTCTAATGGCAAGTCACTAGCAAGATCATTGGAGCTCCGATGATCGCCGCCGCCTCCGCCTTTAGTCATTGGCGGTTGGTAATGGGTTTGATGATTTTTTATTTTAAAAAAAAAACATATGATGGATAGATAATTTCTCAAATTTTACCACATTTTAAAATTTAAAATTAGTCTTTTTAAAATTATTGAAATTTAATATATTTATTTGTCTTTTATCAATTTTGACAGCATTTTTTCCCAAATTTTGATCCTTCTTTTTTTGCCCTTACTATGCCTCACAATTGAGCTAAAGACAAATAGTATAATTATTAGGGTTATTGAAGTAATTTAGTAATAATTCAATTATGTCATATCACTCATCACTAGCAGTTAGGTCAAGTTAGGCCAAGGTATTGTATAGCTTGTCTTGGTTTAGTGCAGTATATATAACAGTTTATTATATATTTTTTGTAATTTTATTTTTTTGTTTTGTAAAAGGATCTAATTCAAATATAACTTAAGTGAAGTTTATATAATTTGTTAAAAAATAACGGAAGGATTCCATGAAAAGAAGAAGGTACCAATTCAGGAAAAAAAAAATCCATAATTCAAATGTTATGCTTCAATTATTTAACCTAGCTAGCTAGACTTCGAAATGAAGTCATCATTTTACTTAGTGCGACAAACACATATGTCGACATATAATATAATTGATCAAAATGCACCAACATAAAAAAAGGTTTGGATTGAAACTCACATGCTTTTCAAAGACATATTTGTTTGAGGTTTGTGGCATCTTCTTCACACATTTAATTTATTGATTTGTAGCTTTCAAGAGAGACGTGCCTTATGAACTTAATTAAAAGTGATATCTTATAGTCAAAGAATTTAAATAGTCCCAAAACGCTAAGCAAGGAACGACATTAAACCTAATTGTCTTAATTCTCTTTGTATAAATAATCAGTGTCACATGCACTAATCCGATGATTCGGGTTGTTGTCATTCACTAACTATTCTCTGTGTGTCTTAAAGTCAACAAGATAATTTGTCTCACTTTCATTGTAGACTAGTGTGTCCACTACAAGACAAACAAATTTATATATATATATATATATATATATATATATATATATATATTCTTGAATAATCTAATTATAAATCACATGTTTGCTAATGATCTTGTAATTAACTTCGTGATGTTAAAACTATTGTTATGAAACTCAGACACCGGTCTAGTTTAGAGCATTAACTTGTTTCGGTATTTTTTTTTAAATTCTTTATAATTTTATATTAATTACCTGAAATCTTTAATTTCTCACTGGTTTGACTTTGTGTTAGTTCCAGTATGACCCAGTAACCCTTGACCCCGGTTTAGTGGCCGGTTTGAGTTTCAAAACCTTGATTAAAACTCCTATGTAAATGATAGTGTTATGGTTTAATTTCAATCCCATTTTTAATATCTTTGTTTTGTTATGTTTGTAAGTGTGCATATACATAAATATATACACACATATAAACAACTTCATCAATGTTAAATGACAACAAGTTGAGTGGGAGGAAAAATTAGAAGAGAAATAAAATAGTGGTACTTGAGGAGAAATGGATATTCATTGTAACGATTTTGTTGTTGTTGCCATTTGACGTTTTCTTGAATTCGACCAAATGTTAAATGAGAAAGATTGAAGCTACGATCTACATTTTCAGGAGAAGACACACAGTTTTCCATTAGGGTAGATTTATTAGGTTTTTCGTGTACCAAGTAAAAAATGATAGAAAATGGAAAGGACACATTCTTCTTCTTGAACTTGTTCAAATAAAACTATGCGAAGGATTTTGAGGAACAAATGAAAAATTAAACAACTAATTCAAAAAGGGAAGGAAAAAAAAACACTACACATGAATTCTTAATGTTATAATATACCTATATATTTCAATATTTGTAGCTATTCAATGCCTTCGTGCAATGGATACTTCTTAATTAGACAGCTAAATTATACTAAATTTTGAAAGAGAAGTAGATAATAATATAATTAGTAGTGTGGGAGTTCTTTAGAATAATCTTATCTTCATCTAAACGTTCATGCATCAAATTTACATATATACATCAAAAAGGTATATAAACACTTTATAGTATAGTATCATAAAAGATGTATTTTTTTTGAACGACAATGGCTTTTGAATTTAACTTAAGCTGATTATATAATGATTAATTAATTAACTATAAGAATACTATTTTAATTCATAACTTTCTCATTCCTTAAAATTATAATTTTTGATATTTTAAATTTTTTTTCGTAGACACCATATTTAACATGCTATCAAATATAGTACAAAAGCAGCCTAACAAATCAAAGAGTTATCTAGAAAATATGACACGAGACAGGGACAACCTAACAATAGAATTCACTAGATTTTCTAGTTAAGAAAGGCCTATTTATTAAGTTTATTAAATCAAAATTATTTAAAAGAAGGACAAGAACTAGAGTGGGCTATTCGAATTCTAGTATTCTACGTCTAGTTTAATGAAAGTTTTCATTTTCCAGTACTAACATTAATCCCAAAATAATACGTACTCGATCTTGGCGCGTGCTGTGCACGCTCCAAGCTACGGGACAAAGTGTCACGCGCCTCAGGAAGCACACGCGCCGGCAAGCAGAAAGTCGGCCACATGGAACAAGAGGCCTTCATGTGACTCAAAGGGGTCCATGGAGATGAAAAAAAAAAAAAAAACACTGAGGGGCTTAAGAGAAGTCTTTTAAGCCTTCGGCTTCTTTCTCTCTCTGGTGGCTACTTTAGTTATAAGGGCAGATAATTGGAGAGAGAGAGAAACAAAAGAGCAGAGAGGGTAAAGAGAGAAGAAAGAAAGAAAGGTTAGGGAGGAACCCACCTTCACGAGTTTCGCTTTCTAGGAGACCAAATTTGAGAGAAAGTGAAACAAAACAGAACTAAGAGTGAGAGTGAGAGAGAAAGCTCAGAGAGAAGAAAGAAGAAGAGAGGGAAGTGAAAGAAAGAAGTTGATGGTGACGGTGATGAGAGAGAAAGGGTCAGCAACAATAACTGCAGAACAACAAAACACAGTGTAGTGTGAAACGCAGAAAGAAAGAAAGAAAGAAGAGAGAGTAAGGTCGTAAATTCGTTCGGTATTATTTGCATTCTCTCTCTCTCTCTCTCTCCTCCTTCTTCTCTTCTCTGTAGTACACTTCTCCACTCAAGTTCTCTACTTTTTCTTTTTATTTTTGGAAAAAAAGCCTAAGTGGCAGAAGCAGTAGAAGTAACTGTATCAGAAGAAGGGCCAGAAACAGAAGCAACCGAAGAAAAACCAGAACTGTGCTGCTTCCTGCCTCCTTTCTCTTTCTTTAGAGGAGAAAAAAACCCCAACAAACTAGATCTCATCTCTCTATCTCTCTCTAACTCGATTACACTTTTAAAACTTCCTTTTTTTCTTCTTTCTTCTCTCACTCTTAAATTTGCAGAGACCCCACTTCAATAAGACCCGCATCAGATACAATCCATATAGATTGCCTTCCAAGTCTATGAAGATCTATCTCTCTCTATCCTCTTCTATATATCTATCTCTTCCTTCATTTATAGCCAGACAATCATACAAATAGCCATTCCATTTTGATTAGTACTAATATTATTATTGTTATTAATTTTTTTCTCAGGCCCTATTTCTCTCTCTTTTTAAATTGGGTTTTTGTTTTTAATTTTAACTGGAATTTAACACTACATCCAGTCGTTGTGGCTACTACAAGGAGGCTGCCTTCAGATTCTGGTGGTGCCTTCGCTGACTGGGCAACCACATCTTCTGCCGCACGCGCCGCTGCCCCCGACGATCTTTCCCTCGGATTCAATGCCTCCGCCGCCGCAGCCGCCGGGGGAAATCCCGCCGGGATGTGGTCTGGTGGAGGGTCGTCTAGGTCACTCAACTTCGGCCATTCCGAGATGGGCATGGTGGGCCTTCGAGATGTCTTCGTGGTGGCGCCAGCTTCTTCCTACCACCACCATCACAACGACGTCGTCATGGCCGATCCTCATCACAACGCCGCCACCATCCACGGCGTTATTCCACTCCTCACGGCGGCTCCTTGTCTCGACGGTGACACAAGCAACATGCTAAATCTCAGTAGCCATAATAATAACCGAAGCCGTAACACCGGAATTCAGTTTTGGCAGGATCATTACTTGAAGAAGCAAGGCCTTAACCCCGAACACGGCAATGGTACGACGATCTCCGGCAACCTAGCTCACAGCGGCGGCGGCGGTGGGTTAAGCGGTGGCTCGGCTTTGAGCTCAGGAGGAACAACGTGCCAAGACTGTGGCAATCAGGCGAAGAAAGATTGTAGTCATAGAAGGTGTAGAACTTGCTGTAAGAGCCGAGGTTTTGATTGCCCTACTCACGTGAAGAGCACGTGGGTATCCGCTACTCGTCGAAGGGAACGCCAGCTTATGGCCGCTGCCGCCTCATCCGGTGGTGGTGGTGGGTTTAGTGGGGCTACCTCAGTCTCCAAGAAACCTAGATTCGTCGCCTCACAAACCACCACGGCCTCTCGTACTTCTACTTCCAACACAACTCCTCCTCAAAGCTTCGAAACTAGCTCTAGCCATCAAGGTTTGTATATTTGTAACCATCCTTTTTAATCTGTCAAGGATCAAACATTAAGCACCACTACGAAACATGACGCTATAATAAATTCTCAGTTTGTTTGTATTAGCGGTTATTAAGTTTGTATGGGGAGTTTTGCATCTCTTGTGCTTTTGTCAACGTACTTTTTGAAAGCTAACTCAAACAGCCATATAGTTTTGAGATGTCGTGTTTGGCGAATGATGAGTAGAGTTGATTCATCTTGTTTCATGGTTTTTAAGAAGAAATTTGAAGAACATATAGGGTTTTGGGTTGAAATGTTGCGTGCAGATGCGAGTTTCAAAGAGTCATTGCCAGGTCAAGTACGTGCGCCAGCGGTGTTCAAGTGCGTTCGTGTGACAGCGGTGGCTGACGGGGACGATGAGTATGCTTATCAAGCGGTTGTGAAGATTGGTGGCCATGTGTTCAAAGGGTTTTTGTATGATCAAGGGGTTGAAAATGGAGATGGATATCCTAACCTCTCCGAGCTGCATTTAGGCGGCGGCGGGGGGAACGGTGGAACAAGCGGCGGCGGTGCCGGAAGAAATGGAGCTACTTCATCTTCCCTAATGCTTGATCCTTCTGACTTATATGCTGCTGCTTCAGGTGGGGGTATACTTGCCGGTTCAACATATGGTAATGCCATAAATTGATCAAAAAACCTTGTCTTTCCGAGTGAAAGATATTAATTGAGATGAGCTTGGAAAGAAAGAAAAGAATCAAATCATCATTAATGGATGAATGACAATGTAGGCTAATATCCATCTTTTTGGTTATTTTGATAGGGGGCGGCAAAATTATCATCATCATCAATATTTTTACATGTGTTTTGAATCTTGTCATATATTATTTTTAATTTTAATATATGGGTTACTTACTCTTCATCAATTTTGTTTCTGCCTCTCTCTCTCTCTCTCTCTGCTCCTCCTCCTCCTCCTCCTCGAGCCCCGGTTTATTTTTGTCATTGCATGATTTGATGTTAATTAAGTGAGGGAGTCACTTTTGTCTCCCATTTTGGTTTATACGTACCAAATTATCCGATAATGGAAAAGTATTTGAAAGCTAAATTATCTTTTGTTTTTTTATTCATGGTGTGTTTCCAGCTTATTGCTCATAATGAATATCTGCTTGCCTTTTGGTCACTTTTCCTTCTCTTTATTATTTTTTCCCTTGTGTTCTTGAGGCAAATAATTTGTCCCATGTGTAATCTACAGTCCAAAGTTTTGAATCATAATGAACCTAGAGATCTTTAGATCAATGCATATATATATGTATTTGTTAATTCTCAGTATACGTATGATACACTTAGTATCTGAGTTTATGTGCATATATCTATGTGAAACACACTTAGGAAGCTAATATTATAAAGGTTTTGCTTGCTTTGTTGGTGATGGGTTAGTAATGGAATAGAAATAAATGTGGGTTTCACTTCACAGTGCTGCTTTAGACTTTGGTTATTAGAAGTGGTTGTGAGGTCACCATCATTATTATATGGCTGTCATTTTCATTTTATTTTATTAGTCATAAGCCATTATTTCCATCTCACTCTATGAAGCCTAGACTAAACAGCCTACTAAGTTCCTGTATTCTCACAACACCCCCAATAAAATAATAGACTTGTTCGCAAACTAACTTTGGTCTGTGCTCCATAAACAGTGAAATCTCAAGTGTGTTTTATTTCTAAGACTAAAATGAACTTCTCAAATAAAAATGTCTTATATTAAAGACCGAAGAGTATTTTATATATTGCTGGAGGAGCAGAAATGGGTCATTTATATTCTTTGTCTAGAATCTATCTTGCTTGTTTTTGTTTATTTATTTTGGTTTTGCATTTTTTGTGGTTGTTGATGAAGAAGTGGAGTGTTTGTCTGTATTCAATGCATGTGTTTTGATGATCTTTTTTTACCTGCACATGCTGCTACCACCTTTTATTTGCACTATATATAAATATATGTATGTATTTTGTCATGTGGATTGCATTATAATTGTTTTTACTTTTGTTGGTGTTGTCTTGTGGGTAACTTTGGATTCGATTCCGCTCAAGTAAAGTTGATTGTCGTTGTGGATCATAGAATAACATTCTCATTCTGTCTACTCTTTTGTATTATTCTAGTGTGGCAAGTTGGATGTTGGTAAAATGTTGAATCTTTCCCTTACAGCTAAATCAGTTGAAAATGGTACAACCTCAAAAATATTGGTTGGCTTAATTAGTTGTTAGTTATGAGAATTGAGTAAATGGTCTTTGACTGGAAGGTATAAGACGTACAAGGAGACTAAGTAGTAGTCTGTAGGAGGTTGTGAAATGAGATCTCTTAGTGAATGTTCACATATCTCATTTATTAGCTTTTGGATAATAGCTTTTACTATTTACGAAATAAATATATGAGAAAAGTTTTGCCTCAGCTTGCGAAAAAGAACTTCTGAAACCATGATTTCAGAAGTTGTCACACACTTACAAGACTTCTTGTTGTTATCTGCATGTGCGTTGGTTCAAATTCCATTTTTCGGTTGGTAAGCTTGATTTATTGTATGAGGAACTCTTGGCATTTAGGGACTAGTTTTTGAATCAAAGGAGCATGTACTAGTGGCTTGATGTTATAGGAGGGATTAAATCCGTGACCTCCGACTTATTAGAGAGCTTATTGGGTTACAAGGCTATTGATGAAACTTGAATAATCAATCCATTTCAAAGTTCAAAAAAATTCCTTTTTATGCTACACTAACCTTTCCTTTTGAGATCATTGTATTTGGTTGGGTCTGTGAGCGTTATTATTGAATAGCTTCTCCTTGCTTAATAGTTTTGACAAGTGTAAAATGAAAGCAAGAAAATCATAATTGATACCAGGTACGAACGAGATTTCATATTAAGGAGATTTTATATTAAGGACCGGAGGTCTATTTCATTTGATTTGATTTGCTTGCATGTATGTATATATTTATGCTGTCTGTTAAATTCTATGTTCTTTTGATGATTGTCTTTCTCTGGGTTAAGGTTCATAAGTATGGCTCTAATATTTTCCCTCAGTTTTATTTGTCGTGTTTATGTGAATGATTTTGATTGAACCTGTCAGAGTGAGTGTGAGCTTGTTTCGTGCTTGATAAATCTCAAATGTACGTGTTTGTAGTTGTATCATATGGTTGTTTGTATCATTTTTACAATATTTAAAAGCTTGTTTGAATTAACATTTGCGTGATGACATTTAATTCGAATTGATTTTTGCAAACTAAAACTGTGAAGTAATGTGATTTATATTTAATCTAGTTTTTACATAAAAATAAATTTGTTATAATTTATTCTGAATGATATATTGAATTGTCTATTTTAAAAGATTGTAATCTTGGAAAAAGGTGTTTTTTTTTTTTTTTCAAAAGCTCATTTTATCATTCAGCTGGCATTTTTAGTCGTCCCTCTGGCTTTATTGATATACCAAGCATGCATTAAAAATGACTATTACGAGATTATATTAAACCTAATCACTTATGTAAGGTTGATGTATAAACTTAAACACGAGTAATATATTTTGATGCACATTAACACTAAAAAAGTTTCGTCTTGTGTTCATTTGATTCTGTGATTTGTGATGGCAAAATCACAGAAACTATGAGAGGTTTTCATGTTTTCTTGTCACATTGCGGAGAACAAAAATAATTCACCATTTCGATTTTTCGTTATGAAGAAAGAACTCATCTGTCTGAGCTGAACGGGTAATGAACGGTATTTGGGGGAAAATTAATATTTTAATCAATATTTTAATCTGGTTTAACGATTGAATTATTTAGGTTCATCTTATAATTTTCATCTCATAATTTTTCCTCGTGTTTGCTTTAATGACTTGACTTTGAACTGTGGTATGAACAGGTAGAAAACTTTTGCTGTGGAATTGAAGTTAGGTCTAATATTCAGTTTTGAACAATTATTGTTTTGTTGAAAACAAATTCCCATTTTGCTGTGGGAACAAAACCTTTTGATTTTTTGTTTTTGGGGGAAGAAAATATTCTGACAGCAACAACGGGAGAAAAAACTGATTGATTGTGAGGTTTTATTCCATTGCGCATATAATGCTCTCACATCAAAACAAAAAGGTGTGATCATTCCCAAAGCTCTCTGCGTCTTTATTGGAAAAATTTCATAAAAATATGATTAAAATTGGTAGAAGGCATATAAAGTTGTGAAATATGCAAGTGAAGACGTTAACGTATATAAGATGTTAATGTATATGATGTCGTTAATTTAGATATAGATGTTATTGATTCCGTTAATTTAGATATAGATGTTATTGATTCTTGAAATTTGTGTCCTAAAAATTATACTTGAGTAAGTGTTGGTTTTTGGGATATCAAGTTGTGAAAAATGGAAAGGAAGTTGTTAATATAAATTCTGATGTTAATCTGAATACAAATGATGTTATTGACATTTGAAACTTGTGCCATAAAACTTATACTTAGGTATGTGTTGTTTTTTGGGATATCTAGTTGTGAAACATGAAAATGAAGTTGTTAATGCAAATTCTAATGTTGTTAATTTATATAAAGATAGATGTTAATTTCAATTGTTAACTTATCAATGTCTCAAGTAAACTATGCAACAAACATCTCTTGCCTTACCTGCATGTAGATAAAAATGCCTAATCATCCATACATAGTAGACATTAAAAGCCACAATTTCTGGACAAAAATATTATAATATTGACCAAATCTGACAAATGACAATTACAAATTAAGATAAGCCGTTATAAAAAGATTTACAACGTGTTGTCAATGTTGTTAAAATCGAGTTTCCACGTAAACACAAAAGGGGTGGTAGAAATATAAATAGTAGAAACGGCACGAAACGTAAAGCTTATACTTTCTACTATTTAAGGTCAAAGCTCAAAATATTATAATATGTGCATGAAAAATATATATAATAAATTATTACTCAAAATTCAATAAACTTCATATTTAAAAGGTATAAGTCATATAACTATATAAAACATAAATCCAAAAATATCAAAAGAATAAAGTTTAACAATTCCTAAATTATATCACTTCTCTTGCTCTTACAACAAGTTCATTTGCAAAATTTAGAATATCTAAATGATGACCATTTATAGGTTCCTTAACTTTAACTTCAACTTCAACCAAGGTTTCCTCATCAGAATATGTTCAATTGTTTAGAATAATATCATATAACAGGTGAGATTACTATCACTTAATCTTTCATGGTAAATCAAAAACCCATTATGTACAATAATATAGGATTAATCAAAATAATGTTTTTTGGCAAAAAATAATGATAATCAAAATCATGTTTTTGCTTTGTTGTAAGAAATGCATAAAAAAAAAAAAAGGAAATGCCAAAGGAGCCCAAAAATATTAGGTCAAGTCAGTGTGCTTGTCTCCACTTTCCAATAATCTCGAGTCCAAGCACGACAAAAACAAAGTTTTCAACTTTCATCATTTTTTTTGGGGGGGATATATATATATATATATATATCCTTTTTTGTTGTTGTTAAAGTAGAAATTGTATAAATTTACGGTTTTACCATTTTTATGTGTTTGCATGAAGTTTTTACCAGTTTCTACTCAGGATAGTTTTTACTTACTTTTCAGCACATATAGCCCTAGTAAATATGTACGTTTTTTTTTTTTGCTTGTTTTTGACAATAATGCGTGTTGCCATACAGCTAGAGTAAAAAAAGCTATAAACTATTGTGTTGATAGTTGACGTTGGGTCTGACATAAGACTCAAAGTATCTGCCCTTCTTCAACCACGTTCTGCCCTTCTTCAACCCCCTCTTGTCCTTAAGCCACCATCTACTTTTACAAAACAAATGTATATCTGTGTGTGTAAGGGTTGACATATAAGCTAAGCTTCACAATTATTAAACATTAAAAAATTCACTACAAAAACAAAACTTTCACAAAACTCTAATCACAGTTTTCGGCTAACATCTTCCAATGCATTATTTTTATGTGGTTTGCTACATAAAATCATACACAAGAGAGGACGTGACATTTGGGCATTTCTTTTCTATTTTTTTTTTTTTTAAAAAAACTTGACTTAGCGAAATTTGATCATTTGTTGAGAATTGAAAATCCCAGATTCCTCCTTCATTTCTTATATTAACAGCACCTATTTGTTTTTTTTTGCCAATTTTTTTTTCCTGGTATTTTCCCTTCTTTATTTCGCAAGATTCAATCTTTTGTGCTTTTCTAATTTCTGTAGTTTGAAAATTGTTTTTTTCTAGATGCACAGACCTACTACTATTTTGTTTTAATTTATTAATTATTATTCCTTATATATCTCAAAGCCTGAAAACCTTTAATCATGACACCCAATATATTCCTCTTTAAAGACCACTCATTTAATCGTCAAGAGTACAAAGAAAGTGCATAAAATTTTGGTTGGTGCATATTTTAAGATTCAGTTTAACATAATTAAGTACACGACTTTGAAAATATGTCGCATGTAGGCTTTTCAAGCATGTAATGAAGTTATAATTTATTTATCTTTAATGGAATAATTAGTTGAAAAATTAAAGTGATTCATTTCCGAAGCTAGTGTGTCTGATGGATGATAGGCAATCCTATATTATAATCATAATGATTGTTGGAACAAGAGCGTAAAGTTGGGTTGTAGAGACAAAGATATTGAGATGAATGTACAGTTATAAAGAAAAAAGAAGAAGATAAAATTAGACAACAAATTTAGACAATAGGAGTTTTTTAAAAAGAGAGATTAGATATATTTAATAAAGTTATTGAACAACAAGTGCAGGTAAAGAGAGTAAATTAATTAGAAAGCAAATCTTTCAAAAAGAAATAGAGAAATATCGAAATGAATATTTAATAAAATTATTGAACAAAATTATTTATTTAATAATTTATTTTAAAATTTGATTTCGATTGAGAACAATAATATTGTGTGCTCCATGTAGGCAACTCTATGTGTACTATCCAATAAGTAGCTTCTAAGAAGAGTGACATTCCCTTCAGTCCTAATTATAAGAACATTTTTGTAATGTAAATTGTACTACAAAAGTGTTTCTATAATTAGGATCGGAGGTAGTATTTGAGTTTCAAATTGAAATATAAATGAGACTTAATAATTTTTAGAGATCGATTTTAAAGAAATTGGATAAGAAAGTCATGGACACCATACCATAGTATGCATTGGCGTTAGAATGTATGTGTTGAGTTTTTCTTATCATTATTTTCTTATCATTCCTTATAATCTTTAAATCATGTTTGTCCAATCGATCTGAAATGTTATAATACTACTTTGATTTTTCTCTCATCTTTTCAATCAACGGCCTAGATGTGTTGATGATAGATAATGAAAAAAAAAAAGAGATGAGGAGAGGATCTGCTTCCAAAAATGTATACATAAAAGTTAGTCTAGGAGTTTGTTTTGACCTTAAATGTAATATTTTGAATATGATGGATATCATTGTTTGGCTCAAGGGCAATTGAGTGTGTGGAATAGGAACACGAGAGGCACTTTATTGACTCGGTTATGTTTAGTTTGGTAAGAATGCAATGTTTTGATTCCATTACCAAAATGATTGAAATAGTCTCCAGTATTGAAGAGATGGTTGGCCAAAGTGCTCTCGTTCTCTCTAGTAACAATACTTTGCTCATTCCTCCTTCGGTAGAGGAAGAGGATTTCATCACCAGAAGTTCTAAGAAGATTAAAAATGGGGTGCCCTCTGTGGAGGACTCTATGGACAGACATTGGCCAAAATTGGGAAACAAGGAACCAAAATCTGCTAGTGGAAGTATCTCCTTTGCGGATATGCTAAAAGGAGTTAATCAGAAGAGCGACCAGGTGTAGGAAGCGAATATAGAAGGTGATGGAGAAGATTTATCAGACGATTCCATGTCCGATGATGGTGTTCCTCATTGCGAAATTATTGAAGACCTTATAGAAACTTTGCAACCTTTATTTTTTCTACAAAGATGAAGAAACACATGTATAAAGCCTGGAATAATTCTGTTATCATTAAGCTGTTAGGTAGAAGTATTGGGTACAAAGCTCTTGAAGCAAGAGTTCAATTCTTCTGGGCTAAACGTGGAATTACCAAGCTGATTAATATAGGGCATGGATATTTTGCAGTCAAGTTTTCAAACAGGGAAGATTTTATACACTCATTGACTGGAGGACCTTGGATGATATACGATCATTACTTGATAGTCAGACCTTGGGAGCCACAATTTAATTCAGCCAGAGCAAAAATAGATAAGGCAGCAGTTTGGGTTCGTCTGCCAAGCGTTTTTCTTGAGTACTACGATGAAGAAGCTCTTACGTGCATAGGTGATAGAATTGGCGAGACGGTGAAGGTGTATATTAATACTTCATGCCAGTTAAGAGGCCATAACACGCGGCTGTGTGTCTTAGTTGATTTATCCAAACAACTCATGTCTGGCTTCTCAGTGGATGGGGAGGTTTATTATACCGAATATGAAGGGTTACACTTATTATGTTCAGAGTATGGATTTTATGGTCACCGTATGGAAGTTTGTTCGGAGAGAAAGAAGAACGACGAACAATAAGTTGTTGCAGCTAAAAATCCTGGCCGTTGAGGTCATCTTGAAGTAGAGAGGGTTAGTCTGAGTAAGGAGGATAAGCGGGGATGTTGCTGGAAGGTTGTACAGAAGCCTAAGCGCCCTTGCCGGAGTAAAGAAAAACATAGTGATAGCGGTAAGGAAGTTCCGACGGGCACACGGTTTTCTCTTTTGGTAAAAGAAGAGGATGGCGTCCGGTGGCAGGTAGCTAGTACGTCTGAGGTTCTGCAGCAGGCTTCGGCAAGTGTGCCACAATCCTTTCCTAAGTCCATTTCGAAGGTACGGGCTACCAAAGGGAAGAAAGCCGTGTCTCAAAGATGCGTCCCTAGTACACCTATAGAGAGACAAGAGGCACAGGTTGTGTCAGAGTTTCAACCAGTGGAGAACAAACGAGTGGACAAGAGATCAAGGGAACTGGGGAGTATTGTGGAGGGAAACCAGAAGGGACTGATAGTTTATAAGGAATGAGTTAACCATGCTCTGTCCGGAGTTAGTGAGAATGGGCCTGTTCAGTTGGAGGCCCATACGTTTGAACCCAATTCTATTGTTCCTGGTCCTTTTGATCCAGGTGAAGACCGCCTTACAAGTAAAGAGAATGAGGCTATGGAAGTTGGGCCAGTTTTGGACAAGTCGTCGCATGGTGAACCCAGAGATATCTCCATGAGCAATGATGAGGTAGTCCTTGAAACCCAGTTGGATTAGGGGTTCCGAATCTGGTGACCTTTATTATGATGGTTTTATGGATTGTTACATGTATTGGAATACCCGAGGAGCTTGCAAGAAGGGCCTTCTCAGGAATTTAAGAATGTTATGTAAGGGGCCCAAGCCCAGTTTGTTGGTGTTGGCCGAAACAAAAACTGAGGATTCATCCTGTTTTCAGTCCTTGCTTTCTCTGGGTTTCGACTCGGTGAGAGTAATTCCAAGCTCTGGTAGATCAGGTGGATTAGCGATTGCGTGGAAGAGCGATTTGATCTCAGTTTCTGTGTTGGAGGAAAGTCGTCAGTTTTTCCACCTCCACTGTTAGTTGCCGGCATCTCCTTCATTCTTTTTAACCATTGTTTATGCGATTCCCCATTCTAATTTACGGTCGGAATTGTGGAGTGATTTAGTAAGGATTTCACATGGTATGTCGGATCCATGGAGTATCATCGGAGACTTTAATGATATGCTCACAGCTGATGAACGAATTGGAGGCCGGGGAGGTAAACTTCATCACATGAAGTGGTTTCAAGATCGGGTCAGTGATTGTGGTCTGGTCGATATGGGTTCAGTCGGACCTAAGATGACGTGGAAAGGGCCCCAGATTGAAGGTTGTGCTAGGCTTTTTGAGAGGCTGGATAGAGCATTTGCGAATAGCTCACTTATGGTTCATCTTCCTGATTCCTATGTTCAGGTACTCCCTCGTATTGAATTTTCAGATCATAACCCCTTACTTTTGTTTGTTGGTATTAAGCTGACTAGTAATAGAGTTAGAAGGCCTTTTCGCTTGGAAGCTATGTGGCTGGGTCACGAAGATTTTCCTAGTTTTCTTAAAAGCAATTGGCCCTCCCAGAATCCTTTAGTGGACAATTTGGTTTCGTTTAAGGATTCTGTTACAGAATGGAACTGGAATGTATTTGGTTTAGTTGAAAAAAGGAAGAATGATTTGCTTGCATGTTTAAGTGGCATCCAGAGATCCAAAGCTTATCCTTACTCCAATTTTCTTTGTACTTTAGAATCTGAATTACAAAAGGAATTGGGTGAAGTTCTTAGATTAGAGGAAGTTAAGTGGTTTCAAAAATCACGATCAGACTGGGTTTCAAAAGGTGATCGAAATACTCACCTTTATCATTTGAAAACAAAGTCTCGAAGAAGAAGGAATATGATTATAACTCTAAAGGACTCTAATGGACAGTGGATTGATCAGGAAGAGGAAGTTAAGGAACTTGTCATTTCCTTTTTAAAAGACCTGTTCCAGAATGAAGCTAGGCAGGGTAATAATTTTCATCTGAGAAGCTCTTTTCCTAGAATTGATCCTGATGTTTTAAGTTCGTTGAGCTTGGAACCTTCTAATTATGAAATCAGATATGCTATTTTTGCCATGGGGCCCTTTAAAGCGCCAGGATTGGATGGCTTGTCGCCAGTTTTTTATCAAGCAAATTGGGATATTGTAGGCCCTTCTCTTTGTTCCTTCGTGAAAGAGGCTTTAAAGGCAATGTGTCCTTAAAAAATGCCAACAGAACGCTGATTGCTTTGATTCCTAAGATCAACAACCCGGAATTGGTCAGCCATCTTCGTCCTATTTCTCTATGTTCTGTCCATTATAAGTGCATCACTAAAGTAATAACTTCTAGATTGAAGAGGGTTATGGATGAGCTGATTTCCCCCTACCAAGCTGGTTTTATCAAAGGGAAGCACATTCAAGACAACATTATTGTAGGCCAGGAAGCTCTCCATACGATGAAGAAAGCAAAGGGTAGAAAAGGGCTAATGGCTTTAAAGATAGACTTGGAGAAGGCTTATGACAGACTAAACTGGGAGTTTTTTAGGAATGTTCTTGTAGAAGTGGGCTTTGACTTTTGTTTTATTCAACTGGTCATGAATTGTGTCTCTTCAGTTTCATATAATGTCTTGTGGAATGGTGAGAGGACTGATTTATTTGATTCTCATAGAGGATTAAGACAGGGAGACCCTATCTCCCCCTATCTTTTTGTACTGTGCATTGATCGGCTCTCCCACATAATAAATGATGCTGTTGAAGAGGGTTCCTGGAAACCTATTCGGTTAGCTAGAGGTAGGCCTGAGATTTCCCATCTTATGTTTGCTGACGACTTACTGCTTTTTGGGGAAGCTTCAGCCACTCAGGCAAAGTGTATCATGACTTGTTTGAACAGTTTTTGTGAGGCATCAGGGGAAAAAGTGAGTGTTGCCAAGTCCTCTCTCTTTTTCTCTCCAAAGGTCTCTACTTCGACTAAGCTATGTATTCAGTCTATAATCCATATGCGTATTACTACAGAGATTGGTAAGTACTTGGGATTCCTATTGTCCAGGAAAAGGAAACCTTCCAATATATTGTAGACAAAGTTAAGTCAAAGCTTGCCTTGTGGAAAGCCAATTCGCTCTCTTTGGCAGGAAGAATCACATTAGCCAAATCTGTCCTTAGTGCTGTACCTTTGTATCCTATGCAGGTTACACAAATTCCAGTTACTATCTGTAAGGAAATTGAAAGACTACAGTGTAACTTTATATGGGGAAAATCAAATACTCATGGTTTCCACAACCTTAGTTGGAATGCGCTTCGCCAACCTAAACTAAATGGAGGCCTTGGCTACAAGAACCTGGCTGCTATGAATCAAGCATTCAGTCTCAAGTTAGCATGGCAGGTTATATCAGGTTCCAGTTGTCTCTGGTCAGAAGTTCTATTTAAGAAGTATATGATAAGGGATGGATCAAATTTACTCAATGTTAGGCCAGGGGATTCTTCAACTTGGCAATTTATTTGTAAGCAAAAGAGCCTTGTTGACAGTAGTACTACTTGGCGAATTAGGAACGGTAAGTCTGTTCAGTTTTTCTCTGATTCCTGGTTGGTGCGGGGGAAGAAGATTCAGGATATGTGTTTAAGACCTTTGACAGGGGGTGAAAAATCCAGTTCAGTTTCGGATTGGACTGTTAATGGAAGCTGGGATTATTCCAAGCTTGGATCATTGGTGTCAAACGAAGTTATTCGTAGATTAATGGATGTCCCTCCGCCTTTACCGTCAGCAGGGGAGGACATTATGGTTTGGAGTGGAAATATTAATGGATGTTTTTCAGTTAAATCAGCCTATTATCTCATTGAAGCACCGAATTAGCAGCTTGCTCACCTGTGTTATAGACTAATCTAGAAATGGCATGGAGCTGAGAGGATCCGGTCTTTCATGTGGTTAGCTTTTCAGAATAGGCTCCCTACGAATGAGTGGCGGAGTAGATGGTCCTCAGCCTCGGCAATTTGTCCACTCTGTAATTCCCATGTTGAGACTCTCCTTCACATTCTGCGGGACTGCGTCTTCGCTAGAAACATGTGGCTGTCTCTTGTTCATCCACAATTTTTACAATGTTTCTTTAATGCACAACTTAGGGACTGGTTTCAACTCAATCTCAAGAAAGATATTGGCCAATCCGGAAGCTTTAGTTGGGATCTTTTATTTGGGATGGGAGTGTGGATGCTATGGAATTGGAGGAACAAGTCAGCGTTTAGGGAGGATTTTATCAAACCTAATAACCCTGCCTTGGTCATTTTAAATACTGCTAATCTGTATGTGATTAATGAATTTTAGGGTATTGATACTTTGCACAACCTTATCAGTCATGCGACATGGCAGCCTCCTTTGCATGGATGGATCAAGCTCAACGTAGATGGAGCAGCTTCTGTTTCCCAGAATAGAGCAAGCTGTGGTGGAGTGATGCGTGACTCTGCTGGCCATTGGATTGCAGGATTTTCGTCTTATCTTGGCTGTTGTGAGCCTTATGAAGCCGAAGAGTGGGCCCTGCTCAAAGATCTAGAACTAGTATGGCAGCTGGGCTTTCGGAAGGTTATTACAGAATCAGATTCTCTAAATTTAGTTAATTTGCTTCTGGATAGTGAGAGGGTGTCAATGCAGTTTGGTAGCTTATAAGATTAAGGCTTTTATGCGTCGCCCATGGGAATGGAAGATTGTTCACATTTCTAGAGTACAAAATCAAGTTGCAGATAAGTTAGCAAGAGAATTTCAGTTGAACTCTTCTTTCATAGAACATTGCCTAGCTGATCTAAGGGCTCTTGTTTCACAAGATTGTATGGGATTAAATTCCCCCACTATTTCTTCTTAATTTAATGGCTATGCCTCTTTTATATCAACAAAAAGAATGCTCTTTTAATTATTATAATGTGATTATAGTTTTTATTTGTGACAATTTTAAAGACATTCTTTAATTTTGAGATTATTAACTATAGATAAGTAAAAATGATTCAATTAATATTTTAAAAATATCTTTATAGAATAAATTATTAAAATTAAATGGTAGGTCATTTTTATTGAATAGATGTAACAAATGATTCAAAAAATAATTCAATTCATTTTTGTAGTCAAAAGGAAACCATCAATTCCTTTATATATGCATATGGATATGGTGCGAGGAAAAGTTTGTTTAAAATTGGTTATGTTGTTTGAAAAAAAAGAAAAGTTTAGTTGAAAATTATTTTATTTTGTGCTTTTTTATAGTTTATAACATTAAAAATGTTACAGTTAATTATAATAAATGTTTGGAAGGAGACAGAGCAGAGGAGAAATCGTGTCTAAATTATTTCTTGGTGATATTATTTTCTTAAATGTTATAGGACAACATTTGAAGTTGATCTTAGTCCTAAATATAAGGTACTACATTTGGTCCTAATTATAAGAATTAGTTGACTTTTTTTGGAGAGATTAAGGAAGCTAAATAAGTTACTTAATCATTTCATATTTTGTATATTATTAGATTATATATTAGTTTATTAGTCAAACTAAATAGTTTGAATAAAAAAAAAAAATAAAAACATTCTAAAGTAATTTAATTAGCTTCCTTAACCTTTCCAAAAAAGTCAACTAACTTTTATAATTAGGACCGGAGGGAGTACAACTTTGGTCCTATTTATAAATCCCTTTTGACCAAATCACATATACCAAGGAGAGGTAGTTAGCTCAATGATTATGGGGTGAATTTTCAACTTTACCCTCATTTATAATTAAGCACCTCTCAATTTTTTCTTCTCTCTCTATTTTCATGGTACAATTAATATGGAAAAAATTGTCACAATTTCATTTATTTGTTCAAAAAGAACTTATAAATATGACCAAATTTTTTTGGTCAAAAGGGACTTATAAATAGGACCAGAGTTGTATAATTTATCTTTTTTCTAATTTACCCTTATTGATGCTTCTTTAATAATAATCTTGGAGGAGAGAGAATGATGAAATTAAGAAAGATGTTTAGTGTGATTTAGAAAATATATGTCATACTAAATAATTTAACAAAAAATTTTAATTTAATTTAATAAAATTAAATAAATATGTTTTATATTAAGGAGTTGAGGAGTAACTTATTATTTGGAGATATTTTCAGCCAACTAAGGATTTGGGCCATCACTAGGTCAGAGTGGCACCTTGCCCCAAATAGAGCGAAGAGCATATGGTACCCATAGAAGAATAATGGGCTATTTTTTGCTTTTTCTGGGCCCGAATACATTTCATACTAATGAAAAAATGTGCTTTCACTTGTGGGCTTATTATGAGCCGATGGAGGTCAGCCTATCAGAAAAGGTTGTCGAGTTTTTACAAATTTAAGAAACTCGAATTAAATGTAAATTTGGACTGTGAACTTAATCATAAACTCATAAATATTTATTTTTGTTAATAAATAGATGTTAAAATCATATAATCAAATAACAAAAATATTTTAAAAAACACAATTATTTAATTTAAATATATTTTAAATATGAAATATTAAACATAAATCCATAATATTCATAATTTTAACTCAATAAAGAAACTTTTATGATATCCATATATAAAGCAAAAAGATGATCATATGAAAAAAACATGAGTTTAAGAATACAATTTTGATAGACTCAACAAGTAATTGAGTCTAGACTCGAGTTTTAGAGTAAGTTGATACAAATTTGTAAGATAGAAAAGTAAAAAGTTGATGTGAATAAAACTTGCAGACCTAGTTTTGTCCAGCAACATAGAAGTCCACGATAAAGGGAAAGGGGCACTAGCGGACCCAGGTTCATTATTTTTTTGGGGGGGGGGGGGTTGCCCCCAAAAATTTGGGATTTTTTGGATTTTTTTTTTTAATTTCAAGTTAAAGGGGATTTGAATATAATGGTTTCAAATTTCTATTAGCATTAGTATTAGCATTATTTATCTACTTTCCTTGAATTAATACATGTTTGAATGATTGTCCACTCTTAAATTAAGTGCCCACCCTTAATACATCAAGATTGCAATTCGTAATCGGATGGGGGGAATGAATCGTTGAATGATTGTTTAGTGCCTTATATTGAAAAATATGTATTTGATAGCATTGATAATAAGACAATTATGATGGAATTCCAAAACATAAGGCCTAGAAGGATGACATTGTAATTTTTTTTATTGTAATATTTTTTTTAATTAAAATATACGTACTTGAACTTATTAAGTGCCCACCCTTCATTGTAATTTATGTAGCTGCATTTCTAACAATATTTAGCCTTGCTTTTCTAAATGACAGGTTTGTAAAAGAATTTCCTCTCTCATTACATCATTAATATTCACTTGATTTCATAAATATTTTTTTTTATATATATTTTTATATTCTTTTGTTTTTTTAATGCATTTAAAATTTCCCTTAAAAAAAAAAAATTCGCCCCGAATCCCCCGCCAATTGTGCCCCCTCTTACGTAATTTTTTGGATTCGCCCTTTGGAAAGGGGTGAGGGCATAATAGGAATATTATAAGTATTATATTGACAATTTGATATAAAACAAGCTTTCCAATAGGGGAGTTTTTCCAATTTGATATAAACATTATTTGAGGGAGGGTTGCTCTATAACATATACTCTCATGAGTCTCGCATTGAAGAGCTCTTCTATTCAACACGTCACGTGTTTTAGAATTGGGCTCTCCCTTTAACAGGAGGTGGCTGAGTGAAGTGTCGTGTCAACACTTGGATGTGATGTTTTTTTTTTTTTTTTTTTTTGATAATAAAGAAGGCTAAAAGCCTAAAGGAAAGGAATTACACACTGGGGGAAATTAATCGAAACACTCGATCCACAATGGACCTCAAAGAACACGGACAAGAATCTAAAATAGCGAGAATCGGATATGCCAAATTTAAGCCAAAGCATCCGCATGTTAAAAAATCCTCGAAATAGAATCAACATAACTTGCCAATGCCCTTAACATTTCCCGATATCCCGAACCAACGAGACTCAATGACCGCCAATCCTCATCAAGAATTCGCTTAATCACGCACTCAAGACGATTCCAAAATAATCTTCCTCAAACCCAAATCCCAAGCCAAACGCAAGCCTTCAAGCACCGCCCACTCCTCAGCCATATCCGATAAACAAACCCCAATTTCCTTCATGAATCCCACAATCCACTTCCCTGTCCAATCACGGATCAAAGATTCACAAATGAAGTGGGGTCATGGACTGGTGCTCATATATAACATTAGAGCTTCAAAACGGGCCATCCTGGCCCGTTAGGCTTTAGCCCACGCGGGCTAGAGTCAAAAAGTCTGCATGTTAAATAGCTCGCACAGGCTAAAAAATTATGTAACCCTAAGGGTTAGGGCCAGCCTGCGAGCACAAAATCATTTTAGAAAAGAATATGTGTTGGTTTTATTAAAATACTTCTTTTAATTATTTGCATTAAAACTATGAAAAGAGTATCTCCATTAATCCATTTCTCCATAAGAACTACTCCTTAATTAAGAATTAAAAGTTATCAATAAAGTAGTTAAAAAAATGATAAATATGATATAGGACAAAATTAATTAACACAACAAAATCAAATTACAACTAGCTTTTATATTAAAAATAGAAGGAAGCATTATATATTGATTACTAGCTATTTGCATATATGATACAAATACATTTAAATTAATTTATTAAAATTTTTATGTTGTTTTGATACAAATATAGCTGTGAAGTTTTTCAAGATGAAAGATCGAGACTCCTTGAGCGTGCTTGAGCGTGCACGCATCTATTTGTTTTCTATGTTTTAACTAATAGTAATTAATTTATTAATTTTGCTTAGTTTACAAGTTGAGTTTATAATCAGCTTAATAACCTGCACTCCCTTGTGTTTAAAAAATGGAAGAAGAAACAACTAGAGATTAAAAAAAATCAGTAAGGACAAAAAAATTAAAGTTATAGTGTGTTTGTTATATTTTTATAAATTTTTTGTCTTTTTGCACGTATGATAATCATCATTAATCACATCAAAACTATGAGCATTGTAGAATAAGCTCTTGCCCATATTTATAGAGTTTTAATTTTCCAGATCATGAAGTTTCAGAAATATATCGACCTATGTTTATGTTCATAACGAAAGGCACAATCTATTCATCAAATAATATATAATATAATAAAAACACCTTTATATATTTCTCCTTCCAATTATAAATGTCATAAGAGCTAAGAGTTCACCAATCTATATTTTTTCTTTAAATTATTCCTATTAATTACAACATTAAAATGTTTTAATTAATTAAAACGGTTAAATAAAAAAACCAGGGCATAGTTGGCCGAAAAAAGAAAAACTATGGCACATGAATAACTAATTTAACTGAATTTAAGCGGCTTAATACTGTACAGAGAAGGCCAAGCCGTTTCTAATTGTATGAGCCATTGCGTAGGAAGGGTATAATGAATTGGCGGTTGTGGAGTGGAATCCAAAAGTTGGGGAGAATTTTTGGCCATGGGGTTGGCCCTATCATAGTCCAAGAAGAGTGGGGGTTATTTTGGGTTAAGGCAAAAAATAACCCCATCACATGGGGCTAAAAATAAGGGCGGCTAAAAATGGGGTTTAATGGGCTGGCCCGCGGGGTCCAACCCATTTTAACAGCTCTATATAACACTTAGATACCAAAATGTCAGAAGCTCATGTCTTCCTCAAGCTTTCCCTGTCCCAACCTTCCTTTAGGATACACTACTACATATTCGGGCATATACAACGCTTTATAGGAAAATGGTTACAACAAATAAATATTATGTATAGCAAGGTGGATGTCATATAAGAATATATAATGATAAAACTTAATGGTAAAATATGCATATCCTCATGTAGAGAAACAAAATTTGTGAAAAGACAAAAATAACTATAGTAGTTGATAACAGTAATTTATTTAGTGACAAAAATAATGGTTATTATGAAACAATTGTTATGTAACACTTATAATTATAAACGATTTATCTTCCAACCTCATATTAGTGGAAACAAAAATATAACAGTCATAACAATTGACCGTAAATTATAATAGAGAAAAATTACGTTTCTTGATAAACAATCGTAATGTAATACTTTCAAGAGATTTGTTTTCCCCAACTACACTTTTCCCAACTACTCTTTTTTAAAGTAGCTTCTAGCAAATCTCTAATTAAACTCACCTAATTAAACCCCAGGGAGCTCTTCCTCCACAAACCCTAAACTCCTTCGTCATGATATTCTCTCTTATTGTTGTCAATGGAATTAGCGATTATTGGATTTATACCATTCTCATATGGAAAGTTTCGTAGATCCAATAATTGTGAATTCCATGGACACCAATTCTACAGGGACATGCCTATTCGTGTTTGGTTCGATAACCCGTGAAACCCTTTCCATTCTTTCACAAGCTCTTAATTAATCCTTCATCATGATATTCTCTCTAGTTGTCATTGGGATTGGCGATGATTAGTTTTGAAAAACTTTTCATATGAGAATGATGAAATTTCATTCTCATAATGGTATGTTTGAAAAATATAATTATCACGAATTCCATTAAAAGAATTTATAGGGATATGCCCATTTGGCTTGATAACCCATGAAACCTTTTTCTAAACAAAAACTTACTTTGTTGTTCACTCTTTGAATGAGAAGGTCGAAAAATTACAAGAGAATGAAGGACTTGATGATGCATCAAATCATTCATCTCCATAACTTTTTTTTGTTTGTTTTTAATTGTATTTTTTTTTTTAAATTTTTTTCCCCTAATATGGTGGTTGATTATGCAACTAGACACCATAATTTTTTTTTAAAAAAGTTAAATACATAACGGTTATTAAATAAAACCCATCACTTAATAGAATAACATTTTAATTTCCTAAAGGTTATTCAGAAACAACCATCACCATTTATAAAATATAATGATCTTTCATACTAAAGGACATGATGACTTGATAATCTATGAAACCCTCTCTATATTAATGTGTGAAAGATGAACTCTACTTCTCCACTTCCATTTCAACTTCTCATAGCGAACTACTGACTTTTGTTTTTGACCAAAATCATGGACAAACACAAGAGAACTTCTAGTTCATCATTTGGGAAAAAAATTGAAAGATAAACCCCTCCACCAACAAGTATTGAAGGCCTTGTTCATGCAACCTATGAGCTCCATCATATGGTCCATGTTTACTTGCGAGAGTAAGGACACATACATAAGTACATGAAGGAACTTGCCTTTCTCGTTCTCTCTATGAACAAAAAGTTGGACAAGTTACTGAAGAAGGAAGAATTTGATGATGCATTAGATTCTTAAAGCATTTCCATGACTTTTTATTTTTAATTTGTTTATTTATATATTGTCTTTTTTTTCATAAATATTTTTTTGGGTAATATATATAGTGGTTGCATAATCAACCACCGATATTTCAAAAAAGTCAAATACATAATAGTTACTAAGTAAAATCTGTCACTTATTATAATGCATTTCCAAAGTTTATTCTGTATCATATGTTGATATAAATGGTTGTAATTAGTAACTGTCATAAATTATTTCACAAAAATAATGATTTTTACGAACAAACCGTCATAAAACAATTTAAATGATTTGTCTTCTAACTTTAGATATCAACGACAACAAAAACATAACAATTTTTGTTTAATAACCATCAACTAAACGTTTGAAATCATAACCCACCACTGCGCGACACTGCTTCTCTTCAACTTCCAACATGTGCAATGATGGTTCAAACCCGTAACTTCCAATCTATTTAAACCCCCATTTTCATATGTTTTTTGTTCTATTTCTTCATCGTCATCCTCTGTTCTCTCAATCGCCAAGATAAAATGTCATGCTAAAGACTTGCTAGGAAATCCTTGGTGTCATCCTCCTCCTCCACCACCTCCTCCTCTTTCTGCTCCTCCTCCACAACCTCCACCTTTTCGTCCAATCTGCCTCCACATCCTCTACTCCCTCAAGTGGAGGCAATGCTACGTCATGCAAAACAGATTGAATATGCTGTAAGGAGGCTAGCCGGATAATTGTCAAGTATGAACTAGAAGACCAGTCTGATTATTGATGAGTATGAGATTGGCTACCATAATCCTGACATACTCTCAGATGATTCAGGCCATTCTTCTAGTGACGAGTAGTGCGATGATGTGAGGTATGCTGCAAATTTTTGGAACTTTTGATTTATTACAATTGAAGGAAATAAAAGTTTCAAAATTAGTAGCAAACTTGAGATAATCTATTAAGCAACTAGTCACCAGAGAGTGATATTTTTTTTTTAATTTTATCTTTATAAAATATAAAAATATAATTATTTGGGCACTACTAGCCCAAAAAGTGAAAAAAAAACATACCTCATGATTATCAACAAAGAATCGTGGTAAATGTAATCAAATAAAAAACAATTCTTATGATAAGACGGTTAACTATAGCCTTTTCAAAAAATAACTTACCTCACGGTTAGGCATGATAACTAAAACACTTACCATTCCACTTCTATTTAAACATCTTAAATAGAATACACTTAAAACTTTGTTTGATTGAATGAAACCCACCAACATTAGAACCTTACTACTTGTAACATTCCATCTCCCTATTCTTGGTATTGTCCGCTTTGGGGCCCATCACCCCTCACGGCTTTAAAACACGTCAAGAGGGGGATGTATCCAGACCTTTATAAGGTGTCTTTTGTTCCCCTCTACAGTCGTTGTGGGATATTGTAAAGCCTGTCCTAAATACCCTTTATTTATAAGAGTTATAGCGCATAGACATCGAAATAATTTGGACGACTTAATTGCGAAATACACTTTCATAAAATAACTTAGTTTGAAAATATGAGGATAAATTTTTTGAGATTCGAAACTATCCCATAGTGGGGATCTTAATACAATAATCAAAAAATAGACAAATGATAAACGAATTAGTACAGTCTACTACTTATACTATCATAAAAGTCCCTTCTGCTGTAACTCTTACAACTTTATCTTTCCTCTTGATCTTGATCCACTACCTGTCTCTTTCATGCGATCTGGAGTTCAAATGAATGAACCCCGGAGAACAGTTAATCTTATATGCAGATATGAAATATAAATGACAGTATAACACATGATAAGCATAGAATAATTTATTGTAAACAAGTCGCACCTAAATCGTAGTTTTCGGCTAAGGACCGCAGCCCCAAAATCCATAGCTAGGAAATAAACATGTAAATCATCTAGCAAACATGATCAGTCATACATGAATACATACATACAGACTAATAAGATAAAAGTTACCCACCTCAAGCTTGAATCCTTAATTCGTCCGAAGATGTTGGGATCAGTAGAGGTGTCAAGGTATGCCTATAAACGTTCATCATTATCATTAGTCACTTCTTGCGTCGCAAAATAACTAACTATGAGAATTATGTTTAGAGGATTAAAAGTGGTTATTAATTCTTAAAAATTCCCTGAATAATAATCCCCTTTTTAATAAAAAATAATATTATTTATTTATTCTATTACTTATTTCCTTTCCTAATAATAATAATAATAATTATTTATTTTTTATTATCATTATCATTATCATTATCATACTAATAAATTATTATTTTTCTATAATTATTTTAAACTCTTACATATAATGTTTCTCATGGTTTTCCAATCCATTAACATTTTCCTACTATTCCAAATGCACATGAATTAATATATCTCACACACACACACATACACACTAGCATCACACACACACACACACACACACACACACACACACACACTAGCATCAAGGGCGCGTATATAAATATACACACACATATACATATATATATATATATATATATGAACAAAAATGACAGCAAATAGTGGTGGAACTAGGAATTTTTTTTAGCCCGGGCAAAAAAAACAAAATTTAAAACCATGAGATCATTTAACAAAGGATCAATAGATAGATTTAGAAGAAAAAATGTGGCTTCCCTTCTCGAATATACCCATGAACTATACTACAACCAGTAGTTTTGCACTCACTAATGATCCAAATCATGCATATGGAAGTTTCATAAACACAACACATTCAAACCAGAGGCTAGATATCTGAGATACGATTGAAATAAAAAATATATATAGTTGAAATAAAAAACGATTGGAACTAGATTCATTCATTTATTTGAAATATCAGTGATTCATTCATAAATTAAATAAAAAATGATTGAAGAGGAATAGAGGGGGAAAATATACCTGGTTGGACGATGGTCACTGGTTAGGTAATTGTGAGATGGATGGGGCTGGCTAGTCGCTGGTTAGATGTCGCCACACACGTCGGAGACTCGGACGTTGTCATGCCCCATGCACGTCGGAGACTTGGAGTTGGAGGATGGAGAGCACTCAGAGCAGAGTGCAGTCAGGTCGGCGTCAGACGGTCGGAGACTTGCCGACTCGGAGGAAGAGGGAGACTGAGGGTTGACGGTGGAGTCATGGAGACTGGAGAGCATTCAGATTTCAGAGCAGTGAGCAGTCAGAGTCAGAGCAAATTGGAGACGTGGAGGGAGAAGGGAAGCGTGGCGTGTGGAGGAAGTTTCAGGGGAAAATGTAAAAAGAAAAAGGAAAAAAAAAAAAGAAAAGAAAAGAAAAGAAAAGAAAAGAGGAGATAATGAAATTATAAAGAAGATAAGAGATTAATTAGACCAAATTATTGGCCATAATAAAATTTTATATAATAAATACATATATTTTAAAAAATTTAGAAGGTAGTGGGGCCTTGATAAGAGATTAGCTAGGGTCAAATTAGTGGCCAAAATAAAATATTATATAATAAATACATATATTTTAACAAATTTTAGAAGGCCAGCTGGCCATCAAACAGTTCCGCTATTGACAGCAAAGCTTCTTAGCAACGTGATATATATACATACACACAACACCATGTACATATGGATCAGTTTTTTTGTTTTGTTTTGTTTTGTTTTGTTTGTTTTTTTTAAAAAAAGAATGGCGACATATAGGGATAAGGGTCTTAAATGCTATGAAAGTTTTCGCTCAGGAGCACTGGTAAGACGGAAGTTTTTTTGGACAAAAAATGCCATGAAAGTTTTATTTGAGGAGCAATTTTGCCCGGAAGTTTTCACTAAGGAGAAATTTTGCCTTTCTATCTCCAAATATTAAATTTGACTATTAAATCAAAATACCACACATGTTATGCCTTGAAAAGGCCAAACTTGGAGCCGAGAGAAGGAGATCCTTGAGATGTTGAGCTCAAGGCGGCCCGGAATTTGTGAAGCCGAACCGGTCAAAGGGATTGAAAGGTCGATCACAAAACCCAAAGGAAGCATCACTTATGATTTAAGCAAATGATCGAGTCTATACAAACGTAAATATTATCACTATTGATTTGTTTTACTAAACCAATTTTTGGAACAATTCATTTCTCGTTTTGCGTTTCATGTGCGTTTTGTGACAGACCTTTAAGTCCCTTTGACCAGTTCGACTTCACAAATTCTGGCCGTCTTGAGTTCAACATATGAAGGATCTCCTTCTCTAACTCCAAGTTCGACCTTTTCAAGGCATGACATGTGTGGTTTTTGACTGATTTAATAGTCAAATTTAATATTTGGGGACAGAAGGGAAAAATTGCTAGGTTTTGTAAATTTCCGGGGCAAAATTGATCCTTAGTGAAAACTTCCGGGGCAAAATTGCTCTTCAGCGAAAACTTCCGTGGCAAAAGTGATACTTCCGGGGCAAAATTGATACTTCCTGTAAACTTCCGTGGCATTTTTGGTCTAAAAAAAACTTTCTTCTTACCAGTGCTCCTGAGCGAAAACTTCCATGACATTTAAAACCCTTATCCCGCGACATATATTTATTATACAAACTGCAACTCACACACACAGTGACAGTAGGTTTATGGTTTTTCTGATATATATATTCATATAGATCATAACAAGTTTTTTTTTTCCTATTACCTTCCATATGAAATGATATATATTTATATGCAACACTCAGCAAGTTCATGCAGCTATATGTACTGTTTCTAATTCTTTTTTGTAACCTATGATTTATCCTATACCTATATATATAAAAAACGAGTCTCTATTTTTTTTTTCCCCCTACAGATCAGTGTATATACATACACAATAATGACAACACGTTGGGTCCTTTTAAAAAAAAACACAGCTTTGGTTCTTTCTTATGCAGCAACACACGATCATATAGATATAGATAGTAAGCTTCGGTTTCTATATATATACTAAGAACTTTCTCTGTTTACACCCCTAAAAACAGAGACCTATAGGCAGCAAACTCATGTAGAAATAATGGAAACAAAGAGGAAGAGAGCTTGGTGATTACCTCCGGTCTCCAAGTTCGTTCGAATATAATGTCAGATGAAAACACACACCTATTTTTGGCTACTCAAAACAGAGCAAACACAGTCACAGCTCCTACGCACTCTCTCTCTACTACTCTCTCTCGGTTTTCCTCTCTGTCCGTTCTCTTTCCCTCTCCCTCTCAGCTTAAAGCAAGATGAATAATGAAAGCATGAAGTTGTGGTTTAATAGAGAACTAAGGGTCCAGTTCAAAAAAAAAAACTAATGGTCTGAGGGAGAAAACACGCTGGATATTAACGTTGAGTTCGAGAAGCATGGAACTGGGTTGTTCCTGTTGGTGATCTCACACTGATGCTGGGTTTGACCAAGACGACTAGGGTTAATGGGTTTGATCAGTCTCCTCACGCTGTACAGTGACGTATTGGATATTCCGATATGCTTCTACTGTGTGTGTGTGTGTGTGTGTTTTTTTTTTTTTTTAAAATCAGCTGAGAGTAAACTGATAGGTTGGGTTGAATGGAGAATGAGGAATGGATATTAAGACTTTAAGTGCTAAGTTATATTGGCTTTGTTGCTTCAGCTAGTATATACACGCTCCAACTGTTGCATTTTGATGCAGCTAATGGTAATGGAAATAATGGGCCAAAACAATATGTATGGGCTGTGTGTTGTGAAATAAACAATTATTCCACTTGATTCCCTAGAAGCCTACATTACTTATTTAATTGCAATTATGGAAAATAAATCCTTAATTTAATATAAGGATTTTTCTTTATCAATTTATTTTTTCCTAAACCATAAAATATCGATTATAAAGTTTTTAGGCCTAGGTTATTCCTTTCTTGGAATTATTCTTTTTCTGAAATAAATTAAGGAAAAAATAAGCCTAAATTTCAAATAATTATTCTTGTAATTATTTTAAACCAAAATTTCATAATTAAATTTCAATATAATATTCCAATAAATTTGGGATGTTACATTCCCCCCGGTTAATTTACATTTTGACCCCGAAATTTGCTACACATTTTGTAAACTCTGAGCCATAAATTCCGGGTACTTCTTTTTCATGCTTTCCTCTGTCTCCCATGTTGCCTCTCCAGGAGATAACCCCTTCCAGACCACTTTCACAAATGGGATACTCTTCTGCCTGAGCTGCTTTTCCTGATGATCAATGATCTGCATCGGCTCAACCATGAAAGTGTTATCGTATCGGAGTTCAACATCCTCATACTCTATGACATGCTCGAGGTCCGATTGATACTTTTTCAGCTGAGAAACATGGAATACATCATGAAGTTTACCCATGTTTGGGGGGTAGGGCTAGCTGGTAGGCTATTGGTCCACGTTTCGCCAATACTTCAAATGGACCAACATATCGAGGACTTGACTTTTTCCTCTTTAATGTTCTACCAACACCTGTAACTGGAGATATCTTTAGAAAGACGTGATATCCTACTTCAAACTCCAGGGGTCTTCTTCTTTTATATGCATATATTTTTTGTGTGTTTTGCGCTGCTAGGAGCCTCTTCTTGATTAGGTCAATATTTTCGGAGGTTTTGTCAACTAAGTTTGGCCCAATTAGCTTCCTCTCAGACAACTATGTCCAGCAAATGGGTGATTGACATTTTCTGCCATATAATGCTTCAAATGGAGCCATCTGGATACTCGAATGATAGCTGTTATTATATACAAACTCTACCAGTGGGAGATATTGATCCCAATTTCCTTTGAAGTCCAATACACACGCTCTCAACATATCTTCTAATGTTTGTATGGTCCGTTCAGATTGACCGTCGGTCTGGGGGTGATAAGCTGTACTAAATTTTAACTTTGACCCCAGAGCTTCATGTAAAGCTTGCCAGAATCGGGATGTGAATCGATCATCTCTGTCAGAAATAATACTCTTCGGTATACCATGGAGTCTCACTATCTCCTTGATGTAGACCTCAGCCAATCTCTCAGGAGGATAACTAGCATTGATGGGAATAAAGTGTGCCGACTTAGTAAAACAATCAACAATTACCCAGATTACATCAAAATGCCTGATCTTGGGCAATGCCATAACTAGGTCCATGGTAACATCCTCCCACTTCCATTCTGGAATTTCAATTCTCTGCAGTGGTCCTGGCGGCCATTGATGTTCAATTTTCACTTTCTGACAAGTTAAGCATTTGGCCACATACTGGGTTACTTCTTTCTTCAACCCTGGCCACTAGACCTCAGACTTTAGATTTTGGTACATTTTGACCATGCCTGGATGTAAGGTGTATTTGCTCTTGTGAGTTTCATCTAGTATTTTCTGCCTCAACTCAGCATTGTACATATATCCTTTTCTTATACCTAACCAATCCGCTGGGTGATAGGTCGTGATCTTGAGTCTCATTCTGAGATTTCAACTCTCGTATAGCATTTGCTTGTTTATCTTGCCTCTTAGCTTCTTCAATTCCATCCCTCAGATCGTACTCTCCTTGGCTAACAAGAAGACTTGCAAGATAAGCCTCATGAGGCTCTTTTGGTTCCATAACAATTTGATTCGACAGATTCAGATCCCTGAATTCTTCTAATAATTTCTGCTCGTGGATTGTCACGAATGCTGTCTGCACTACTTTCCTGCTCAAAGCATCTGTGACAACATTGGCTTTCCCTGGGTGGTTTTAATTCTAGGTCCTAATCTTTCAACAACTCCATCCATCTACGTTGTCTCATATTTAGCTCTCTTTGGTAAAAGAGGTATTTGAGACTCTTATGGTCACAATACAGTTCCACAGCAGTACCATACAAATAATGCCGCCAAATTTTCAATGCAAAAACAATAGCTGCGTACTTCAAATCATGAGTTGGATAGTTTGACTTGTGAGGCTTCAACTGTCGAGAGGCATAAGCCACTACTCTGCCTTGCTGCATCAGGACACATCCCAATCCATGCTTACTAGCATCACTATAGACAACATATGTCTCACCCAGATCTGGGATAATCAACACTGGTGCTGTAGTCAACCTCTTCCTCAGTTCTTTGAAGCTATCCCCACAATGCTCATCCCAAACAAATGATTGGTTCTTTCACGTCAGCTTCTTAATGGCAAGACAAGTTTGGAGAAATCCTTTATGAATCTGCGGCAATATCCCGCCGACCCAAGAAACTCCGTATTTCAGTTACCGTCTCTGGTCTCTTCTAGTCTAGTACTGCTTTAACTTTACTAGGATTAACAACGACCCCATCTTGTGATATCACATGGCCCAGAAATTTAACTTCTGAAAGCCAAAAGTCACACTTTCTCAGCTTGGCGTAGAGTTGCTTCTCTTTCAGCACCTCAAGTACCTGCCTCAGATGGTGCTCATGTTCCTCCTTATTCTTGGAGTAGATCATAATGTCATCAATGAAGACTACTAAAAATCGATCCAGATACTCACGAAAAATTCGGTTCATATAGTCCATGAACATTGCAGGTGCATTAGTCAAACCAAAGGGCATCACCATAAACTCATAGTGCCCATATCTGGTTCTGAAGGTTGTCTTCGAACATCCATAGCTCTTACACACAACTGATGGTATCCTAAGCGCAGATCAATCTTTGAGAAAATGAAGGAACCAGATAATTGGTCTAACAAATCATCAATTCTAGGGAGTGGATATTTGTTTTTGATTGTCGCCTTGTTCAACTCCTTGTAATCAATGCAGAGTCGAAGACTCCCATCCTTCTTATTCACAAACAGTACCGGAGCTTCCCAAGGTGACACACTGGGTTGGATGAATTCTTTCTCCAGTAACTCTTCGATTTTCTTTTTCAATTCTGCCATTTCACTAGGTGCCATTCTGTAGGGTGCTTTAGATATGGGTCCCGTGCCAGGCATCAACTCAATAGTAAACTCAACTTCCCTTACCGGTGGCAATCTACTAATATCTTCTAGGAATACTTCAGGGAATTCGTTCACTACTGGTATATCTGATAATGATGGTTCAATCTCTGCCTGTACTGAGAAGAATACCATGTACCCTAGGCAACCTTGATTTAGACATTTCTTCACTTCTTGAGCAGTGAGAAGATTCAAACTGTTTGCCGTAGTATCCGCTGTTGACTGTGAGTACATGATTCGCTTGTTACCACAGTTGATCAAAGCATTGTTGGCCGTCAACCAGTTCAATCCCAGTATGACGTCAATATCAACCAACGGTAGATAAATTAAATCTAATGTGGACTTATGTCCATTTACATTCAATACACAATTCAAACATGCATCAGATACTACAGACTTAACACTAGTGGTGTATTCATAATCAGATCGTTTGGTAATCTATGGGTGTTCATCCCTAGCCTTTTTGTACAATTACACGCAATGAAAGAATGGCTAGTGCCCGATTCAAATAATGCTTGAAAAGAATTATCATTTAATGAGATTGTACCTTGAATCATGTCGGGAGATTTTCTAGCCTCTTCATGGGTTAAAGCAAATACCCTTCCTTGATATAGCGGTTTGTTTTCCCCGGCATTCTGCGGGCAATTAAAGTTGAAGTGTCCCGGCTGGTTACACTTGAAGCAGATCAACTTACTGTCACATCTCGCCCCCGGGTGGCTCTTCCCGTACTTCTCACAAGGTCGGGGCATTGGTGGTCTTGAGTTGTTCTACTTGAAGTAGTTGGGCTTCTTGTTTCCGCCCTTGTAACCAAACCAATTCCCTTTCCTCTTCTGATTGCTTGTGGGATTCTCATGGCTATTCCCACTGTGAGTCATCTCCATCCTGCTCGCATGCAGCTTCTTCAGGTTGCGTTCGATTATCCTACATTCTTCCTCAGCTTGGTGGAATGTACGAAATTGTCGGGAGATTAGCCTATCCCTCATCTCAAATTTCAGTCCTTTGATGAGTGTGTCTGCCTTCCATTCCTCATCTTCATTCTTCTTTAGGTAGGAGGAGTAGTGTGAAAGATTGACGAACCTTGCTAGATACTTGTCAAAAGATTCTCCCGATTTCTATTTGATGGTTATAAACTCATACTCTATCTCTACTTGAACTAAGTGGGGAAAGTACTTCTCATTAAACTTCTCTTGGAACAGCTCTTAAGTAATTGGACTGTATTGGGTACGTAGAGCCTTGGCCACGCTTGTAACATCCCATTTTCAAAAGCAGTATATTTTTTTTTTCATCAGAGTAGAGCATCGGAGCAATTGAGTAACTGATACATTTATTCAAATTGCCGTAAGTCTGGATGATTTACGAAGCGGTACATTGACCGAGAGTTTTCAAAATGAATAACACCCGAAGAAAGTCTTCACCGGTCTCGTGCGGCTGCTCGCCTTTATCCTCGGTTCTCGGTTCTCCCGAACTGACGCTATGATAAGAGCTAAGATCCAATTACAATTTGGATCTCGGGTAATCTGTTAACCTCATGCTTAAATACGACTACATATACACGACAACGGCAATCAATACAACAGTCCACAACGGATGTATGATTAAAAATACATAACCACGTATGTAAGATAATAACCACGTATGTAACATAACCACGTATGATACAAAGAATAATAACCTCGTATGTGACATAACCACGTATGTGACATAACCGTGTATATAACATAACCACGTATGCTACAACAACAAACAGAACACAACAAACATATATAATCATACAATAACCATCGAGTTAGTGTTACGGACGCGAACGTACCTTTTTGGCGGTACAACGGAACTTTTACGGAAAACGTGAAATTCGACGGCGGAAAAAATGCGGTATGACGTATGACGGCACAACAAGCAGCTCGACAGCGGTACGATTATCTCGGATATCCTATAAGGATAATATTTAACAACTTTTAGCAAATAACGGGCATTTTAGGTACAAATTACCATTTTGCCCCTGAACCCCTAATCGGCGGAATTTCGCGGAACTTCGTTACTTTGACCGTATTCCATTTCAAAATTATCCCCACTATGTTTTTACCTCGTCAGCATCTTTCAATGCAATGAGGCATAAAAACAAGCATAGGAATATATTCTCAAACTTCCTAGATCAAAACAACAAGTTCTACTATAACTACCGAAAGAACTACGGAAACTAAAAACTAAGGACGGAAAGAACTTACTCGGAGCTAAGGCACAATTTTTCCAGAGCTTCTCTCTCTAGAACCTCTCTCTAGGATCTGAATTTTGGTGTGAAGAATGAGAGCAAGAGAGCTTGCTATTTATAGAGAAAAATAGGGACAAGGTGGGAATTTCCAAAAAGTCTTCGAAAATGATTCCCGGCCGTTGGATCTAGGGTTTTGGGAGGAGCAATCTTGGCCCTCCATCCATAGGTGCCGACCTCTTTGGCCCAAAAAGTCAAAGAATGAGTTGTCATCTTGCTTTATGGCCTCCGGTCCCGATAAAGCTACCCGATCGGTGTCCGTTTTGCGCGATTTCGCGAAACTCAAAAATCCGGCGTGTAACTTTGAAGATCTTTCCATCCTCTTTCATATTATCTATTTGGATCCTCTTTTTGATCATATCCAGGTATTCTCCGGTGCGTCGGAAGATATTCGGACAAACGCGTCCGATTCTGAAATCGCTTCCGATAGAACCAACTTCTCGGACAACAATTCACCGAATCGTAAAACGTCCGGTTGTTGCCTAACTTAATCTCGTGTTTAAAAAGACACAATTGTTTCTATAGGTTCTCACTTTGCCTATCGACTCTACTCTATCTGATCAACTTTTTGTCTTATTTGAAATTAGGGTTTTCGGTTGCGGAAAACAACGCCCAGTAAATTCTTTCTTCGTGTAAAAATTCACTTGTTCTTAATTTGATCAGTCTGGAAAGACTTTTACCTCTGGTTTACCTGTAGAATTTATTTCTAACTTTTCCCTCGGCCTCGCCTATAAGCCGACTCACCGCATTATATTATTATTTTATTCTAATTAACATTTTAATTATTTAAACAATTCTTTTTAATTAAAAATATTAAGAATTTCGACCCCTTAATTAAAAAATTCAGTTTTAAATATTTTTTCATAATTTTTTCCATTTTTTAAAAATATAATATTTTTTTACCAAAATTCCCGTTTTACCCCCGCGCTTCGTTAAGGCTTAATCGAGACCTAATTTCTTCGTTTAGTGATCTTTTTAGGATCAGGTTTCTTCATATATTTATCTTTACCAATTTTACAGTATATTGTTATCTTACAAACTTTTATCTTGACACTTGTCATTTTATATCCTATGTAAAATATTAAAAATGTTTACTCCATCAGTTTACTTTATGGTTCCGAAATGCTTTTTAAACTTTTCTTCATGTTATTTCCTCTGAAATAATTTATTAAATTCTCATATTTAGGGATAACACTTCCATATTTTTCTCATAATTTTTCATGATCTTTCGCACTTATCATAATATTTTTAGACTTTTTTTATCACAATTATATCATTTTTAGTCATTACGTTCATCGATTTTCCCGTAACTTTTTTGACAATTTACTCTATAATTATAACAATTTTCTATAACATTTTTAAGCTCATGATTTTGCTTTATCAAAATATTCGTTAATTTCCTTTATCTCAAAACTTCCAGATTTACTAAAATTCGGGTATTACAACGCTCTTCTACCATTGGTCTGCATCACCTTCCAGCTTATATATGGCCAATTGTGCCTTTCGCTCTCTAGGGCATTCCATGACTTTGAAGATTTTCTCCAGTCTGAGTAGCCAATTCTCAGCAGCTTTGGCGTTAATCTCCCCAGTGAATGATGGCGGTCTGTGCTTGCAGAACTGGATAATCCAGAACTGGGATTCTCCAACACCCCTCTGTCGTTGCGATCGGGCAAGAGGTGGAGCCTCTAATTGTGAAGGGTTAACTTCTTGTTCTTCTGTCTTTGTAGCCTAAGCTAGCTGTTCTTTTGCAGCTTTAGCATGCTGCCTTTCTTCGTTTCATTCTGTCCTCAATATGAATACCTCTTCTTTGAGCTCCCTTAACGAGTCTCGATGTTCGTCCAAAATCCAAAGTACTTGTTGCATGAGGTCTTGGACTTGAGGTTCTTGTTGATTGGGCCTTCCCTTGCCTCGGCCTCGGCCTCTGCCCCTTCCACGCACAGATGAATTTGCTTCTTGTTAGGGCGCTTGCTCAGGAATTGGCCTTCGTCTGGATCTTGTGTTGGTCATTGTACTACTTTAGTACTTTATGTCAAAAAGAAATTTGTTGTTAATAACAAAGGTATAATAATCATTCATGATATTCATATGCACTTAAAACATATATCATACTTGTTATTAACATTCCATATTCTTGTCAAAACATGAAGTACTTGCTATTACAAAATGTCATTCTTTAATATAACTTCCCTAGGACTTTAGGGATAGTTGATACATGTCTACTACACTTAATCTAGTGCTAGGTTGGATTTCCTTCTTCTCTTAACTGTTAGCTACATGTGATTAGCTACAAAGGTCTTCATGAAATCTCTAAAGATCTTAAAATCATTAAAAGCATATTCCTTAAAGATTTCCTCTATCTTATCACACCAAGCTTTGGTGTGGGGAAAGAAGAATAAGGTTGTCCGTATCCATGCATCAAGGTCATTATCCTCATAACCATGCCTTTTCTTGTTGCGGTAAGCTTGGATCTCTAGGTATGTCGCATATAGGTCAGCTTGCTTGGTTATTTTCCAACGAGCCCGTGAATGAAGGTCACTAAGATGACCCCATAAATCCGTATCTACAATCTCAAACATTGTAGGCTTGGGAGGTTCAGCTTCTGGGTTACCTACGGATGGATGATTCGCAAGTACGTCGGCCTTGTGCTTCGGTGTAGTTTTATGGGCTCATGTACGGGTGGTACTCTTTTCCTAGCGGTTTGTGCCCTCAATGATCCTCCGCGCGTACGATAAAACCCGTAAGGTACATTGGGGGGGGGTAAGCCTCCCTCGTAAATCCTCATCCTGTTTTCAAAATAACTAAGTTTTGTTAAATCCTTTTTCAAAAACTTTGTCCAAATCGATGCTTTGATACTAAACTGTAAAGCCCGTCCTAAATGCGCCTTTATTTATCAAAGTTACAGCGCACAAGCATAGAAATAATTTGAACGATTTAATTGCGGAATAAACTTTCATAAAATAACTTAGTTTGAAAATATGAGGATAAATTTTTTGCGATTCGAAACTATCCCATAGTGGGGATCTTAATACAATAATCCAAAAATAGACAAATGATAAACGAATTAGTACAATCTACTACTTATACTATCATAAAAGTCCCTTATGTTGTAACTCTTACAGCTGCATCTTTCCTCTTGATCCCGATCCATTACATGTCTCTTTCATGCGATCTGGAGTTCAAATGAATGAACCCCAGGGGAACAGTTAATCTTATATGCATGTATGAAATATAAATGATAGTATAACACATGATAAGCATAGAATAATTTACTGTAAACAAGTCGCACCGAACCGCAATTATCGGCAAAGTACCGCAGCCCTTTAGGACATGCAGCCCTATGGGACACGCAACCCCAAAATCCATATATAGGAAATAAAGATGTAAATCATCTAGCAAACATGATCAGTCATACATGAATATATACATACAGACTAAGAAGATAACAATTATAAATAATTTAATCTCCCACCACATTTTTTGAAATGCAAAATATTTTAACAGTACTCATTGTTTTAACAATACTCATTTAATTCAGATATATTTTGTGAATTTGTTAATTTTTTTTATTAAATTGAATTAACGCCCCATCTACTTAATGATGTAGTTAGTTTTTATTTTTGTTATGCTATACTAGTACTTTGTAATATTTCTATTTATTATTAACATGTTTTTGCCTTATAATTAAAAAATATTAAATTGGATTAACGATTAATTATATTTTAATTATTATATATTTAAAAATATTATTTTAATTTAATTATTTCGTCATCGGCTCGATCGAACGACCCAACCAATCTGATCATTTGAACCATGACTAGTTGATTTTTCTGGCTCAACATCCGGTCTAGCTTTTAAAACATTGGGTATGAGTCAACAATTACATTATCATAGATATAGGTCAACAATTGCCATTAATTCTTCTCACAGATCCTGGAATGTTATGATAAGTCCCAAATTTCAAGGTAAGTTGTTGTGGGAGGTACTATTTTATTATATACAGATGAGTCCAACTAGCTCAGAACTTTCACTTGAAGAGTCTAGCATCGATACATCACGGTTATTATATAAAAACTGTGGTTAATTATAAAAGTTTATGATTCTTACTTATAAACAGTGTCTATATTACTAAATAAATAACAATTGTTTATCTGAATCCATTATTCATTATTAATAAATTTCATGGTTCTTAAATAAAAAATGTTATTTATGTTTTAGAATATACAATGATTGTTTATGTGAGACCATTATGTATCATGCCAGCATTAATGATTATATAACGGTTGTTTATGGGAGCTTTTTTTTTTTTTTTTTTTTTTTTTTTTTTTTTTAAAAAAATGCGTTAGCATTACGCACATCATGTCCTTATAACAAGCTTCAATACACAATGGGTGTTATATTAGAATCATTATAATATGTATTGAATACATAACACTTCATAACCATTATATGATAGTTTTAAAATCATGATTTATGGTTGATAACAACTGTCATATATCGACAATTTGTAGTAGTGGTAGTACCTAGGGTGAAATATCTAAATTCGTATCATACTTAGAATGTATCTAGTTCACTCACCATGGAATTTAAATAAGAACAAGGGGTTAATGTGAAATTTTTCCCTAAAAGTTTTTTGAAAGACAATTTTGCTTCGAAAGTGTAAAAAAGGAAGTAATTTTTCCTTGACCGTTATCTTGATTAATTTTAACCATTAATTGATCAAATATGTTGAGTTAACAGCTCACATATCATCCATGTCATTTTTGTTAAGATGTAAATTAGTCTCGAAAGTCCATGTGTTATCACTTTATTTTTTTCAAAGTTCACTACAAAAAAAACCATCATTTGTCGCTGTTCACCTGTAGCGGAAGCATTGGCACCAAAGCGAGGAAAGATTTACGGGAGATGAGAGTTCGTGGAGACGCGTGGCCGGATGAGCATGACAGATTTCAACCGAAAAAATTTACCCTGACAATACCGAATAAGGAAATCTTCCTCGCGACGTTGAAGAATATAAAAGTTCCTGACGGGTATTCAATCAAGATTTCACGATGTGTTGACGTGCAGGCTCGAAATGTTACTGGGCTAAAGAGTCATGACTCACATGTGCTTATGCAACAGTTACTTCCACTGGCCATAAAAAATACGCTGCCTCTCGATGTGTCGATCGTTTTGGTCGAGCTTTGTACTTTCTTTCGGAAGTTGTGTTCCCAGGTTTTGATCGTGGAGGATCTCGACCAGCTGCAATAGAAAATCATTCTTACACTGTGTCATTTGGAGGTGATCTTTCCTTTGTCATTTTTCACGGTCATGGTTCACCTGACAGTGCACCTTGTTCACGAAACAAAGCTTGCTGGCTTAGTTCACTACCGATATTGAGAGGTACTCATTTAAAATTAATTACTTTCAGATTACTTCATAGTCACTCATTTCATCTTTGATGTATCAACATTTTTCCTTCATTACTTTGTAGGTTTCTTGGGAAACTCAAATCTTACGTGAGGAATAAGGCATGGTCTGAAGGTTCAATAGCAGAAGGTTATATTGGGGATGAGGTCTTGTATTTTTGTTCCAGGTATTGTGATGACATTGAGACGTCATTCAACCGACCGCCTCGTGTAGACGACTGTCCAGAGCCAGAGCCATCAGCAACAGAGTTGTTGATCCCTCGTGTTGGTAAACCAGTTGGCGGAAGTGAGAACTTCAAACTGACGGACATGTCTTGATTAATTACTCTAAAGTTGAACCGTACCTTCAGTAAGGATTGCACACAGATATATGTTATCCTATATATTTCCTTACATATTATACTCACATTTCATGGTCGTCTTCACATGTTTAATTGCAGGGAATTCAGGAGTCATGCCAAGCGTCAACTGAGGATCCGTACACAGACATCATCCGACATTGATAGAATGGTCCACAGAGAATTCCTGGGTTGGTTTAGGAGGAGAATAATGAATGAATACAACCTGCACTCACCAGAATTCAGAGCTCTCGCACTCATCCCGCTTTATCACGCCCAAAGATTTATGGAATACAATGTCAATGGTTTCAAGTTTTGCATCGTTTCACGAGATCAGAGATTGTTGACCCAAAACTCGGGTGTATATGGCACGTTTGGGACGAGGAGTTATGCAAGCAGCAGTGACGGGAACATGCAATTCGGTGACGTCCCGTATTATGAAAAGCTGCTTGATGTGGTCAAGATAAATTACCAAGGCCTTTTCACCGTGACCCTGTTCAAGTGTTTGTGGGCGAATACGACGACATCCCGGGGACTCACGACTGACGACTTAGGCATCACATTAGTGAATTTCTCCCGGCCTATTCACACCGGTCAGTCTGAAGATGATGAGCCGTATATTCTTGCCTCAAAGGCCCAATAGGTTTATTATGTCGTCGATGAGAGGCACATGGATTGGAATATGGTGGTTCATTTAAAGCCTCGTGACTTTTACGACATGGGCGATGGTGATAACGTCGCCTACGAGAGTGAGCCGTTTCAGCCGCCAGTTTCGAAAACTTCTTCTCAGACGGTGATGACAATTTACCTATAGTTGGGTACATTTATTAATATACAGTAACATTTAACTAAAGTCTTATTTGTGTTCAAACATATTCAACTCACATGTAACATTTTCTCCATACTTTTTTTGTAGGGATGGCGACGATGATTGAGAGTAAAAATTATGCCTACGATGTAATCTGTAATCTTCTATTTTTTTTAAAAAAACAAACAGTATTTGTAGCGGTTATAAACCGTTACAAAACGAATATAACTGCTACAAACATTAACCGCTACAAAAAGTGCATTCTTAACCGCTACTAAAAACAACCGTTACAAAAAGTGTCATCTCAACCGCTCAAAGTTATGCACAGAGATCAATATAAATATACCCCCACCAAACCACATATAATATGGTTTTCACACATGTTTTCTCTCTGTTTTCTATGTTTTCTCGAAGAATTTAAGTGTTTGAACCGGCTAAGTACTGTTCAACTGGATCAACTAGGATGAGTATCGACATATTTCTTTTTTCTTCTATCTTGGTGAGACTAACTTTTGTTACTTTACAATTGAAAATAATTTTCAACTTTCTTTTTACTTTCACATACATTATACCAACTACTTTCACACAAATTTTTTTAGAATTAAATATTGTATTAATCAATTCATAATTAGTTTTTAATATACCTACATGTATATTTTCATTGTTTTTCACCAACATAATAACCTTATATAAAAAAAATATCATATTTTAACATCATTTATTTCCACTAAAAAATAAATTATTAATAATACAATATATAGTATTATTATTAATTTAATTACTAATGATTAAAAAAATATAAATTATTAATTACTATAGTGATTTAAAACAATTTTTTTTTTATTAATTTTGTTCATTTGTAGCGGTTATTAAACCGCTACAAAAATGAACAAAAATTTGGAAAACGTGCCAAAACTTTTTTCCTTAACAATGACGGAAATATTTTGTAGCGGTTCACAACGCTACAAATATAAAAAACAATGTGCAACAGGTGGGAAAACTTTTTGACCAAAAAAATGGCGGGAATTATTTGTTGTGGTTAGAAACCGCCACAAATATTAAAAATAATTCAAACTGGCGGCAAAACACAAATAATGGCGGGAACATTTTGTACCGGTTATATAACCGCTATAAAATATTTTCAAATTTAAGCACTTTTTTTTAAAAACATAATTAGTATCGATTACTTATCCGCTACAAGTCTGTGAATTTCACTTTGTAGCGGTTTGTTCACCGCTACTAATGTCTCCCAAAAGACGTCAGAACAACCTTAGGTAGTCGCAGTGATTTGGAACCGCTACAGATACAGTAGTGGTTATGGTATATGTAGTAGCGGTTTTTATTAATGCTACAAATATACTTGTCACGGTGTATTTTATCGCGGTTTGTATAACCGCTACTAATGACATTAGTAGTGTCTAAAACTGCTACAAATATGGCATTTCAATCGCTACCAATTACCTTTTTTTTTGTAGTGGTTAGATTTAAAACTTTCAGAGCAAATTTACATATTAAAAAAATGACGTGGATGACATGTGGATTGACAGCACAACATATTTGGTTAATTAACGAGGATAACGACCAGTGCAAAATTGCCCTGTTAAAAACTTTCAAGACAAAATTACCCCTCGCGGTGAAAACTTGTGGGACAAAATTTCCCCTTAACCCTAAGAACAAGTGACCAAGAAATCAAAGAATAAATTGTTAACCAATGTTGGTATAATAAGTAAGAATGAAACTCATACTTGATCATGAAATACTACATCTGATACTAATATAATAGCTAGTTGGGGTTAAATTTAGTCATAAATATAAAACCTTTATTTATTTTATCTCCTAAGTTTATAATTTCTCCCCAAATATTTTTATTGATTTTGCATAAATTAAGGAGTTTTCATCAGAGGATAGTCATGATGAAATATATTGTATTTTTGGAAAACTAACTCATATTTATTAAAAGTAACTAACATATATAATATTTTTAATATAATTCATCTAACTTTTATATTAAAGATAAGAGGTAGTAAATGTCCCGAATCAGGTATAGCTTGAATCATTATCCGTTTTGGCGCTTGCCTTGCGAAGTTTAAATAAACCGTCAAAAGTTTAAAATACTTGACAAAATTGATTGTGTATTTGGTTATGGATGAGTCGGATATAGCTGTCACAACTCACAATCACAAATAACACCTGTAATTGTTTGGCAAGAGCGTATTGCTGCCATTATGACACGGATAGATTTTTGGGTATATATGTTTGAGTTGATGTTCACTTCACGTTTGTTGAAACAAAACTCATTTCATAAATTTACCTCGTATATTGTAAATCACGTTGGAAAAATAATTTTTATTGCTAGTCCAAACAAGCAATTTAATGTTCAAACCTTGATAAGGGAGATGAATTATTCATAATTTGTAAATAATGTGCTTTCTTATAAATTTTACAATTAATAACACAAATATTGATTTTGATGATCCTAAATTCTACAATTATTCTAAATTGTCAAAATAAAAACTTCCAACTTATCATGTTTTTGAACTATATTTTTTTTTTTCTATACGGTTAAATTTCTAAATCTTTCAATACAAAACTTTAACACTTGATCTTTGGTTTGTGTGTGTATTCCTATAATAAACCTTACAAATAAATCACATAAGATTTTTTAATGAAAAAAAAAAGTTAAGTTGACATGGGTCTTGGGATTAGTAGGAAACAGGAGCAGTTATATGACTCAAAATTAAATGTTTTTCAAGAAACAACAATAACAAGCCTAATTTCATTAGCCGTGATTGTCTACACGACAGAATCGAACTCTTCTAACAACCAAATCTTTAAATAAATTGTTAGTCAAGAGGTTGTGCTTAATAACTTCATAAGTGTTATCTTCCATTTTTCTTCCCTTTTCAGAAGTCGGATTTGGTTTCTCTCATTGGCTTTTTTCTCATCATCTTTCATCAACTTTAAATCTTGACCGTACAAAATGAAATTAACAGTGTAGATTAGCTTATGAGAGATGAGGAGCTCTCATCATCTCTAAATCTTGACCGTACAAAGTGAAATCAACAGTATAAATTAGCTTATAAGAGATTAGGAGAAAGTTAGACGGTGAGAGAATCTGCTTCCCCAGAAGTCATGCTCTTCATGCGGTGTAACCTATTTCTAGGTAGGCCCCACAAATGCATTTTCAGTTTCAAAATCAAGCCATTACAAATTCTGTTCCACAAAGTGAAAACTTTACATAAAAGGTCTATCCTCTTCACTTTGCTCTTCCCTTTTCTCTGTGATACCATGGCAAATCATATTCATGGCTATGGAGTCTCCTTTCCCCAACACCCTCAACCATCAAAAAACGACTCCTTTGAACAATATATTAACCCCCAAAGCTTGGCCGCACAATCCAAAGGAACTGGACTTCTTGTTGGTGGTGACTTTGCTGCACGCCCATTGTTTGTACGACCACCCTGGCCCAGCCAATTCAACATCCCCGGTGGCGGCTGCGGTGGCAGCAGAAAAAGTAACTACAAAGGAAGTGGCAATAACACTGCAAATATGCGCAGAAAACTGAAACAAACAATAAGGAAACCAAAAGGAAGGCCACCTGGGTCCAAGAATAAGCCAAAACCTGCAATCATGGATGAACAAGCTCTCAAACATGTAATCATTGAGATCCCTGCCGGGTGTGACGTGGTGGAGGAGCTGATCAAGTTTGCAGAAATTCATGATGTCGGCCTTACTGTTCTTAGTGGTTCTGGTTCTGTAACTAACGTCACTCTTAGCCACACACTTTCCAATAATGCCCCCTCTTTGACCCCTAGTGGAACCTTAACTATGCTCTCTCTTTCTGGTACTTATGTGAAGACCCAAATTTGTTCTTCGTCGTCATTACCACCAAACCCATCTTCATTTCCTGGTGTTGTGTCTTCCCCTGGAATTTCTTGTTTCACTATGTGTCTTGCAGGAACTAAAGGTGAAATCTTTGGAGGAGTCATAGCTGGAAAAATCATAGCTGCGAGTCTTGTGGTTGTGGTGGCTGCATTGTACAAGAAACCTATGTTTCACAGAGTCCTAAACAATAATGAAACTAATAATAACAGTCTTCTAGTTGATCTCTCTGATGTGGATGAGGAAGTACTAAGGGGTGCCACAAATGATGCTAGTTTGATGACTTTGCTTGATTCCTTCAACAATGCCATGAGCTCATCAAGCCCCTTGAATAGTCAATCTCCAAATCTTCCGCCTACCTAGTTAATTACCAGGGATCATCTTTAAGTTCAAGAATTAGTGACGTATCTGCATTGTTTTATGATCTTCTGAGTTATCTTATTGCAAGAGAGAAGAGACTATTAGGCTTCAATCTCTTCTTCAAGTTTAGAAATTTATGTTTCATGTTTCAATTATCTTGCTTATGTACATGCCTTCCTTTGAAGGGAAGGGGTAGGAATTGAGTAAGCATTTTCAATGGGTTTCTTCTGTAGTTTTTTTGGTTTTTGTTACGTTGTGCGTTTGATGTTTGGCTTTAAAATGTATTTGAACAGAAGTAATGTTGTGGTGATGGAAAAAATCAGTTGTGGTATACTTAATTGAACTTATATGTTATCTACAGGTGGTAATTTGATGTGGATGATATATCTATCTACTGCAATTCAAGTTCCCCCCCCCCCCCCCACCCTCCCCAATTATATTGGTGCTTATGTTGACTTGTGTCTGTACATAGTTTCTAGAATTCTTTGCAAGACTTGTTTTAATCCTCTCAGTTGCTTTGTGTGTATGTCAGGTTGTTAGTGTCTGCCTTTCTAATTAAAACAAAGTTGCTTTGTACATAGAGAGTAGGAAGGGTTGTTTTCTTTTCTATTTCTCACTCGCACAAGAACTCTCATATGTTTCAAATCTCAATCTCAAAATGTTCCAAAAAAATTTGCAACCTTGTATAAATTGGATTATTGATCTCTCTAGAGTGTGTTTATTTTATGTTTTAAGAAGACTTTCAGAAGAAGTGACAAAATCCTGCATTTCACAAAATTATTAAAGTCATGATTAGACTTGGTAAGGATACTGTAGTGTGCTAAAGTGCAAGCAGGAGCATTATATACTCTAGAGATGTATCTAAAGTAAATATTAAGGAGAGACGTCTAGGAAAGGATCGATCTCAATGAAGACTAGAATGAGAGAGTCAAATAACGGAAGAGAATTTCAGAAAGTTTGTTTCCTACTTTTACTTCCTCGGGAAGAGCCGTTTACAATCTCCGATGCACATATTCCTCCTTATTATAAGAAATTTCCAATTTGCATCACACATATTAAGAAAATTTATTTCTCCTAAATCTCATAAAAATTTATTTCAGTTTTCAACTTTGGCGTTATCCGCAACTAACACCTGCAATTTCTCATATGTATAGACTCAGGCACATTAACCAATGCCAGGGTAAAATTAAAAAATGTTAGGTTAATACTATTGTTGATTTTGACAATTTGATCGAATTTTGGTTTTAGTCTCTATAATTTCATAACGACTTGGCATGTCATTAACTTTCGTTAAAGTTGTTAAGTATTGGGACCAAAAACAAAATTTGTTAAAAGTATAGAAAATAAAATCAAAACTCGTTAAAAGTATATGGTATATGGTTGTTCCTATACTTTTAAATTTTGGTTTCGGTCCCTATATATAACATCTTCAACTAAAGTTAATTCCGTTAAACTCAAATAAATTCCTTATAAACTATAGGAATTAAAAATCATGATTTCAAACTTGGAAAATCAAAGAAACTTTGGTAATTTCTTCTTATATGGAAAAGAGGGTGAAAACACCCTAATTAACTAAGCCTGTAGAATTGGAAATAGAACTAGAACCCAAGAATTGGGCTGTTTGGTATCTTGGAGCTTACTCCCATGTGGAACCCAATGCCATAAAAATGATGGAAGTGAGTTCCTTTTGGGTACCCCGTGGAATTGATATGGGTTTCTTGGAACTTAGATTTTTTTGACCGTTGCTTCCTTGATTATTTTATCAATAGACAATTTTACCCATCCAAATTATAATCATATTATAAATATATATTTCAATTAAAAATTATACCTCACTTCCACTTTTTCAATTACAATCCCACTTTCACTTCCATAAAAAATTCTACCATGACACCAAACGAGGAATAAATTAGAATAAGAAACATAGGAATTCATTCCAAGTATACCAATATGAACAAAAGGCCTTATAGCTCCTATTTATAAGTCTCTTTTAACTAAATCACATACCAAGGAGAAGTAGTTAGCTCAATGATTATAGAGTAAATTTTTAACTTTGCCCTCATTTATGAATATGTATCTTTCAACTTGTTCTTCTCTATCTATTTTTATTGGTACAATTAATATGGACAAAATTGTAACAATCTCATTTATTGCCGAAAGATGACTTATAAATAGGACCAAATTTTTTGGTCAAAAGAGACTTATAAATAAGATGAGATTGATATAATTGGGAACATCAGTAAAGTCATGATTAGACTTGGTAAGGTAGTTATAGAATGTTAAAGTGTCAGCGAGGGCATTATGACCTTGAGAGACATGTCTAGAGCAAGGTTCTGAAACCCGGACCGGTCCAAGTACTGGGTCAAGGGTCAGTACACTACTAAAAATTTCGGTTTTTGCTACGGAAAAAATCCGTAGCAAAAACCCATTTTTCCGTAGCAAAACATGTTTGCTACGGATTTTGTCCGTAGCAAAATATCGCGTCGCAATTGCTACGGATATTTATATCCGTAGCAAATTTTCAAATTTGCTATGGATATTTTTTCCGTAGCAAATTTCACAAATTTCGAAATTTGCTACGGATTTTTTTCCGTAGCAGATTTGTTTTTCCGTAGCAAATTTCAGAATTTGCGGAGATTTTCTTTTCGGTAGCAAATTTTTTTTTTTAATAGAAAATTAAATACAAATAGTAAAGTAATGTACCATGAATAAATTAACGATAAAAAAGAGTTTACATAGTGAAAACACAATATATATATAATCCGTAGCAACAAACAAATACAAAAAAGTAGTAGCAACAAGCAAATACAAAAAAGTAGGCTAAACACAAAGATTGTGATCATCTTCATCACCAAAGATGGTCATCATCACCAGGAGTCGACCCGAAACCTCTCCTTTCATAAGGGACATGATTTGAAGCCGCATCGCCCTCATCATCTCATTCTGCTGAGTCATCTCCCCGTCGCATCATCGCCCGTTCTCGCGCAACGCCCGCTTGATCTGATCTTGTTCTCGAATCATCTGCTGTCTCATCATCTCCGTTTCGAGCGCCGCTGGCTCATCGTCTCCAGTTCTGGGTCATCTGTGTTGCTTGCTCCTCCACCAACGCCTTCATCTTCTTTAGCTCATCTACAGAATTGATTAGTACATTTATTATTTGTACTTCATTTGAATGGACAAGAGAATGAAAATTATAAAAAACAAATGTATTATGTTTACTTGAAGAAACCCCTACAGTGCCAGATGAGAAGCGCTTTGTTTGCTTCAGTCGGCTGGCAGACTCACCGTATCCAAAGACCCTCCTTCTTGTCAAATCCGCCGAGCCTCAAAGAACGAGACTCTCGTTATCGGATATAGAGGATGAGGGTTCGGTCTCACGCCGCGAGGCTCTCTCCCCGCGACAGCTTCTCAAAGTTTTCCTACAAGCAAACAAATACATAACAAATAAGACATGTAAAATGAAATAAATATGGTGGTGCATAAAACAAGTAATAAAGGCAATAAATGTCTAACCGCTATTTGTTGCGCCTTTTGATTAATCCATTGCCTCTCACTCCTTCGATCCCCGTCGGGAATGGGTCCGCGAAAGGTAACCCACGCTCCCGATCCAATTTGGAGCTTCCCAGACTCTACCCGCAAACGCAAATGATGACCTTAATTAATTACTTCAAAGTACAAAATATTGAATACGTAAATAGAAAATAACGTGTACTTACAACTTTGCGTCGATGCTCATTAATTGATATGGAGCCGCCAAAGATATGATGGTCCTTCCATTTTGGCCATATTTTGCTTATTTTTCGCACTTATGGTCTTAAACTTGTCATTGTTTTCCCAATTGCCAAATAATTCATCTTTAGTGTCCTATGGAAGCCAATCTGTCTTGCCTCTCGACCTTCTCAATGCATAGAGCTTTCAACGCACCATCACGCTGGCCCTGTGGTTATAAGCTTTTTTCAGATTTTCAAGATGCTCAGGCAACATCATATGCTTATCCTGAAAATCAATAACGAACAATTAGTGCTCAAAATTTTAAAAGTACTTAATTAACACGCATAAAAATAACTTACCAAGAACTCCTTGAACCACGTGTCTCGTTGCGTCTTAGGAATCTCTCGTCCACGGTCCAAGCTTGAGTGTAATTACGGAATATTTGGTCCGACATGAAAGTCTCCACCGGAGTATCAGGCACAAATCTGAAAACAGAGATTATCATGCAAATATTAGCATACAAACCAATTAGAAAAGAAAATTGTAACATTACGGGTAACTTGGCATGACTTACTCGTTGCCGTCGGGACGGATCCAAAGAAACCCTATCTCGATCTCTTGAGCCCCAGTTGGTACCTCGAAGAACTACCTTCTTCCCCGACGTGGCTCGAGGCGACGCAGTGTGCTAAGGAAGAAATGTGAAATATTGAAGATGTTTGTACATAGATGGTTTCAAGAAACTAAACAAATGTAAATCAATCAGAAATGGTAAAGTAAACCTGTTGTCCCCCTTGCTGTGCATCAGGGGGGGTAGCCGTCGGTGACGACGATGTATAAAGTGACGGTGAAGATGACAAATATCTCGACGGTGACGACGAAAAATCAAATAGTGGCACCTCTGGAGAAGAGCTGAGCCCTCTGCCTCCATATAGAGTAGTTGGCGTCGCCCTACCCCCTCTTATAGTACGGGGTCGGGCTCGACCACTGCCACGTCCACTACCTGAACGTCCTCCTGGATGCTCCATCTCGAACACTTATAAACATCATGGCAAAAAATATATATAAAAAAGATATTTAGTTAATATGACGGTAGCAAAGAAACAAAGTATGTAGTATAACATATCGTCATAAACAAAGAACTAACACAAATCAATCGGACGATTCTGTTCATCGACATCTACTTGCATGTCTTCATCGAACTCTCATAGTCGTCGAACTCGATTCACTATCGAGAAGCTCATTTCGCCTCATCCTCATCGTCGATTTCTCATCGTCAATTTGTATAGGAATCAACTCTAACTCGCACGAGAATCAAAGAGATTGCTTGGTACTTCGTCATCGAAGATGTTTATGGGCGCACATGTTCCACATCGCTTGGAAAGGTTCACCATACGTCATTTGATTCCGGCTCTTTCGACTTTGGTATAATATTTCATGCTTTGGTTTTAATAACTCCCGTCCACCCTTGGCGAGATGTAGGGTATGGTGTATAGTAAACTTGTTCCGCCTGTTGAGCAAGGATGAATGGGTCATAACCAACCGTATATCTCCTTGTCCAGTGGATCTCAATATTTCCATGTTTGTCCACTTTTGTCCCACGCGGACTGTTATCAAACCACTCACACTTAAAAAGGGTCACCACCTTGTCCCATTGGTAACTCAATGAATTATCTCAACTAACTTCCCGTAGTAGTCGGTCTCCACCCCGTCAACTTGGTCACCTCGACAACATACACCGTAATTGCAACATAGTGTACTGCGTTCGCGTCAACGCTTGCAAATCGATACCCATTGATTATATATTTGTTGCATCGGGTAACTTGTCATTGCAGCTCCATAAGATAAACTCCACGCAACTTCATTGGGATTTGATGGATTTTCCAAGATATAGGATCGAAACCATTTTGGAAACTCGAATCGTGAATTGACCAACTTGGGACACCGACATTGAAGGATTTTCCGATCGGACCCAATTAGAGAAGTAATCTTGTAACAAAAAAACTGAAGTTAATATTTTAATACTTACCGTAATAGTAAAAAGAAAAAAAAACTTACTCTAGGTACTGGGCGGCCTCTTCACAGTTGTTTAGAATGTACCACTTCGCAACTCGCTTATCTTTTTCGTCAAAAGTTGACCTCCAACGTTTTCCCACGACTCGCCCTGGAAAATTAAATATTGATTTTTGATCCCTTGTATCAGCTGCATCATCGTTGCAAGGTACCCTCTCCATCTTGACATCATTTCGGGGGATAATAGTATGACGCAAATTTTACGGCCTCTTCGACTAGATAAGCTTCAAATAGATCCTTCAACGTACCTTGTATTTTTGATCTTGTGCTTAAGTGTGCGTAAAAACCTACAATGGAATATCGTAGGGTATTTATAAACTCAAGTACCATGTCGATCAATTAATAACAACGCGAAATCAATATATATTACCTCTCAAACGGATACATCCATCTATCTTGTTGGGGCCTCCTACCTTTGCTTCGTAGGCAATGTGAATGGGCAAATGTTCCATTGAGTCAAACAAGCTAGGAGGAAACACCATTTCTAACTTGCATAGCGTTATGGGCATGCACGCCTCCAGGTGTCGTAACTTTTCAACATTAAGCTCTAAAGCACAATTTCTCTAAAGAACATGGACATCTCCGTTAGAATAGACCATATATGCTTCGGTAGTGCTTTGAAGGCCCACGGCAACAATCTCTGGAAAAAAATATGACAATCATGACTCTTCATCTTGCTCAACTTCACCTCGTGCATGTCGACACATATTTTCCAGTTTGACGCATAACCGTCAGGGAGTTTCAGATCTTTAACCCATTGCAACAATTCTAAATTCTCGCTTTTATTGAATGTGTACGGCGCTCCGGGTTTGGAAATTGTCATGTGCCACTTGTCCACCAAATGCAAAGCGGCCTTCTACAAATCGCTTCAACGTCCAATCTTGCGTTGACGTGTCTTTCGTCTTGCCCTTGGTGTCCATCACGGTGTACGAAATATTGCAAAACACATTCCTCTCAATATGCATGACATCGAGGTTGTGTCTTAACAATTGATCTTTCCAATATGGTAGTTCCCAGAAGATACTGCGTTTGTTCCATTGATGATCAATGCCGTACCCCTCAGGTTCGCTTGAAGCAGCCCCCTCTTCGACACTCGGAATGTGCTTGACCCTGTCCCATATTTCTTGTCCACTTAAACGACGAGGTGGATCTGCTTGTTCGACAACCTTCCGCGTGAAGTCTTTTCTATTTCTCCTAAACGGATGATCGGGGGGTAGGAATCGTCGGTGCCTGTCAAATCAATTGACCTTGCGACTGTGTTCCAAGCTAAAACCCATGTTCTGTTCAAGACATACCGGGCATGCGAGCTTTCCTGACGTTTGCCATCCACTCAACATCCCATATGCAGGGAAATCATTTATCGTCCACATTAAGGCAGCCCGCATGGTGAAATTATGACTTAATGATATATCATACTTAAGAATACCTTCACTCCACAACATTTTCAACTCGTCTATCAAAGGCCTGAGGTACACATCTATCTTCTTTTTTGGGTTCGACGGCCCGGGATTAACGCGTTAAGGAAGAAAAACTCTACTCATGCACATAGAAGGTGGGAGGTTGTACGGAGTCACAATGACCGGCCAACAGAATAATTCCCGCACGTATTGTTGAAAGGAGCGAACCCATCCGAACATAGACCAAGACGAACATTACGGGGATCCATAGCAAAGAAAGGATTCACCTCGTCAAATTTACGCCAAGCTTCGGCATCGATGGATGCGTCACAAAGTTCTCATCCCTACGATGCTCCGGTGCCATCTCATGAGAGCGTTTTGTTTGTTCGGATGCATACAATCTCGTAAGTCGGGCACCGGAGGAAAGTACCACATCTTGCTTAATGCATGACGGTCATTTTCCTTCCTTTCCCCACAACTTTATATCTCGTCATCTCCACAGAATTTGTAATTGGTCAGCTCAAGATCATCCTTGTAATATAACATACATCCTCTGGGGCAGCAATGGATTTTTTCACATCCAAGCCCAAGCTCTTTCACCTTTTTTATTGCTTGGTAAAAGTCCTTCGGTAAATTATTGTCTTTGGGAACAACCTTACTCATGATCTGCATCATTTCGTTGTAATTCCTCTCACTCATATGGTGATCAGTCTTCAAGCTTAGTGTTGCTAGGGTAGCCGATAGCGATGAATATTCACTATTTTCAAAGTGGTCGCAACCTTCCCATAAAGGACGTTGTGCTTCTTGAAGCATTTTATAGAACCTAGCGGCTTCGGATGAGGATCCTCACCCATGTTTGATGGTTGATGATGGGTACCGGTCTCCTCTCCCATGTATGACGGTTCAGCATGAGTAACGGGATCAAAATATTGGCCGATCGACGGTCCCGCGGCATCCATAACCAACTGCTCATATTGATTAAGGTTTTCTCGATGACTACCGTCCCCGTAATAACCACTCGGTGTCGTCGGACTTCGCCATGACATTCCCAACATTCATAATCTCTAATGAATCCCTTTTGACACAAATGAATTCGACCGTGTCCGCATCTCGTAAATCTTAAACACTTACATTTGGCACACGGACACCGATCTCCCTACTTGAATTATTTGAATTCACCAAAGCAAATTGACGAACTCTTCCAAACCCGCCAAGAATGCTAGCGTTAGTTCTCTTCTATCGCTTAGACGATTGTACATCCAACTTCTATCATGGTTGCCTTCCATACTTCCTAGCTATTTCAGTTACTAACCTAATTAACATCTCAACATACCACAAATATATATAAGTCGCCTCTTATGCCTACCAATTGTCACTTAATCAAGAAAGTGAAAAACAAACACATGCATTGAACAAAGAACATATTCCAAAAGCAACCAAAGAATGAGGATAGCACACTGAGAACATGGGGACATGCATGTGGAGGGGGCAAACAAAGAATAGAATACTAAGTATTTTGGAGTTTCTAACATATATGGGCTAGATCAAAGAGATTACTTAACATTTAATCAAATTTATTGTATAACTTGTTAAACATAGATTGAAAAAAAAAATTTAAATGAAATATTTTTTAAACAAATTACTAACGAGTCATTTTTATAGTAACCTAAATCAAATAAAAAATTCTACTAATTTTTATAACACATACAAATGTGATTATTCTTCAATGTCACACCTTCCTCCTCCCAGTTGACATTAATTAATTAATTAATTGTTTTATCCCTAAATCTTATTTCTAAACACTTCACTTTTCTAGTTTCAACATCATCCTATTTAAAGATTTATGTATCAATACCAACTAATACAAAATCTTAATTTTATCACACCAAAATCAGAATTGGAATTTCTAAATTCCTAAAAAGTGCTAGATAAAAATATTTCATTATTCATTATTTTCATTATTCCAACTAAGCAAACATAATACAAAATCTTAAAGTGCTAGAATTGGAATTTCTAAATACTTCATCAATACCAACTAATACAAAATTTTAATTTTATCTTAATTTCACAATTTATCTTATGTAAAAAAAATGATTTAAACTAATGTAATCGATAATCTTCTACCAACATACATATTTTCATAATAAAAAGTGCTAGAATTGGAATTTCTAAATACTTCATCAATACCAACTAATACAAAATCTTAATTTTATCTTAATTTCACAATTTATCTTATGTAAAAAAAACGATTTAAACTCATGTAATCGATAATCCCTACCAACATACATATTTTCATTATTCCAAATAAGCAAACATAACATAAATATCAAATTGTGATAAAAAGAAAATATACTTCAAGATAACTCCGCAAAATCAAAAGTGCTAAGATTTGTTTGATAATTTCCCTTCTGAAGATCTTAGTGCTAGGATTTGTTTGTAACCTGCAAAAAAATGAAAGGTAAAAAAAACTGCAAAAAGGAAAAAAAAAAAGCTTACATACCTTGCAAAAATGGGGGACCGATCGGGAGAAGCTGACGGAGGAGGGGCTGACGGAGATGGGGGAGGAGGGGTACGGTGAGGGAGGGAGGAGGGGGGTCGGGTGAGGGGAGGGGGCCGGAGATGAGGGGGAGGAGGGAGGGGCGGCCGGAGGAGGGGGGCCGGGAAAATTGGGTTTACGGGGGGAATGTTGCGGCTTTAAGCCGCAACATTTTGCGACGGATCTATATGTTTGCGACGGATCGTTGATCCGTCGCATTTTCTTGCGACGGATCAAGGATCCGTCGCAAAAAGGAAAAAAAGGTGGCCTTTTTGGCCGCCATTTTGCGACGGATCGTTGATCCGTCACAAAAAGTATTAAAATGGCGGCCTTTTTGGCCGCCGTTTTTGCGACGGATTGTTGATCCGTCGCAAAAATTCTCACAATAGCGGCCTTTTTGGCCGCCATTTTGCGATGGATCGTTGATCCGTCGCAAATTTGTGCGACGGATCAATGATCTGTCGCAAATAGTCTCACAATGGCGGCCTTTTTGGCCGCACGTGCGACGGATCTTTCTCCGTCGCACTTTCTTGCGACGGATAAAGGATTCGTCGCTATACCGCGACAGATTTATTATCCGTCGCAATATCCGTAGATATTGCGACGGAATTTTTATTCCGTCACCAAGTTTTTTTTTTGCTACGGATTTATAAATCTGTAGCAAGATCCGTCACTATTGTTACGGAATTTTGTCCGTAGCAAATTCCGTCACTATTTCTTATTTTTCTAGTAGTGGTAGATCGACCGGAGTCAAACCGGAGCTAAATCGGGGTCAAATCGGTGAAAAAAAGAATATTTTAGAGTTATTAGTATGAAATTTAAAGAAAATAAATAAAAATTAATTTTTTTTATTAAAAATAAAATAAATAAATAAACCGGTTTGACCCTTGGACCGGACCGGTTTACCCACCGGTTCTCGATGCCTGTCCGGGTCTAAGAACTATGGTCTAGAGTAAATATTTAAGGAGAAACTTCTAGGAAAAGATCTCAATGAAGACTGGAATGAGAGAGTGAAATAATGGATGAGAATCTAGAAAGTGTGTTTTCTATTTTTACTTCCTCGGGGGGAGCCCATCTACAATTTCGATGCATATATTCATTCTGATTATAAGAAACTTCCAATTTGCATCACACATATTAAGAAAATTTATTTTTCCTAATTAAATCTCATAAAAAGTGATTTCATTTTTATATTTTGGTGTTATCTGCAACTAACACTTGCAATTTTCTCAGACACAATGACTCATCACACATTAAACAATATCAGGGTAAACAAAAAATTGGGTTAATGCCATTGTTGGTCATGAAAGTTTGATCGTTTGATCAAATTTTGATTTTAGTTCCCATAGTTTCAAATTATGGCTTTTAATCCCTATAGTTTCATAAGAATTTGGTCTAAACTTAATTACGTTGTTGAAAAGACATAGTACCTATAGAGGAAGGACATAATTAAAGGCTTACAAAATGATGAAATAGGCGACTGTAGAAGTAATAATCTGGGAGAACGTAGGATATCTTGTCATATTACATATTCCCTTGGGTCTTTAATATATGGTCTAACTGAGAAGTTGATCTTGATCCTAAATGTAAGACATATTTTCCCAATTTGTCAATCTTATTCTAATTTATCACTATTGATACCCCTCAATAATAATTAAGTAAGAGAGAGATGGAAGAAATTAATAAAGATGATTAAGGTATTTTAGAAAAACATGTCGTATTATAACTAAATTAATTAATTTTTTTAATCTAATCAAAAGTAGGTAAATATGTCTTATATTAAAGACCGGAGGAAGTATATTACTACTACAAAAAACGGTTTTTGCGTCCCAAAAAGACATTCTTTTTTTTAAAAAGGAAGTAAAAAATAAAGGCGGTGACATTTTTGTAAGTATATGTGATAAAAGTTGACTTTTGGCATCTAAGTTCTAAACTTAGACGCCAAAATGCCCGCGAGAGACACTTTTGGAGTCATGTCGTACAACAGACAAGAAGGTCACATCGTGCAGCAGAGGGTTATGTGTGGGGCCCGCGAGAGACACTTTTGGAATCTAAGTTTTGTACTTAGACTCCAAAAGTCATGCTTTTGGAGTCTAAGTTTAAAACTTAGACTCCAAAAGTGATTCAAAAAAAGAAAAAATGCGGTAAACGAAAATCCTAGCGGGAAAAAGTATCACTTTTGGTGTCTAATTTTAAAAATTAGACGCCAAAAGTGATTCAAAAAAGAGAAAAAATGCGGTAAATGAAAATCCCGGCGCGAAAAAGTATCGGTTTTAGCGTCTAAGTTTAAAACTTAGACGCCAAAAGGCGCCCCTTTATTATTTTCACGCGTTTTATTCACCCACTCTCTGAACCTTAGAACCTTACCCATTCTTTGAACCTCATGCAATCTCTCACACCTCTCACCAACTGCTTGCGTTGCTGCTCACCCGCTCGTCGTCACCTCGTCCTCGCGCGTCTCGCTCGTTTCGTCTCGCTCGAAGCTTCGCTCGAGGTCACTCTTTCTCCCATAGCACTTTTTGTTTCTTCTTCATCCGTCCGGTTCTGCAGCTGCGATCAATCTAATTTTCGACCATTTCGGTATTTATGCATTCATCTTCTTCTTTTACCTTTTTCCTCATTAGATTTTATCAATTCCTAATGGTTTTTTTTGTTTTGTTTTGCAAATAAATGCAGATGGTTGCTCGTCTGGCTATGGTGTTGCCCCGATTCTCAGTTCCCTTATCTCAGTTCATCATGTTTAATTTTACTTTGATATTCAAAGATGCGTTCTGGATTTTTTCCAGATCTGAAATTTCTCAGATATGTGTTTAACGCCATCACCGTCCTCATCTGTTTTTTTTTTTTAAAAAAAAAATACTTAAGACGTCTAAAAAAAATTAGACGCCGTAAGTCTCCAACTTTTTGCGCCTCCCGAACAAACGTCCCATGTTTTTAGACGTTAAAAGCCCAAATAAATGGACGTTATAAACGTTATTTGTAGTAGTGTATCAATGAACAGAAGTTGGAGAAGAAAGCAATGTGTCCTTGTTTCTATCTAAAAAGCTAATTAAAGTTGAAAAGGATAAGGGTCTAAGGATTTCTTTGACTACTTGCATGCTAAGGAGGCCAACTGATATTATCATGAAAGTATGATTTTGGAGTTTGTAGAGAAACAACCAAACTAAACTGACTTGACAAAATTAGCATGCGATAAATAAGATGGTGAGCTTTTAAAACATCAAGATGGAAGTGCATGGTCTAGTAGCTTCCAAACAAACGACAAGTATTTTATTTGTGCTGCTGAATTGAATAAGCATTTCCAATGGTTTTCTTCTGTATTTTATGCCTTTGATGTTTAGCTAGAAAGAGTATTTGAACAGAAGTAATATTGTTGTGGTTATGTAAGAGATCATTCGTGGTATATATTCTGAATTGAACTTGGAGATTATCGAAAGGTGGTAATGAGTTGGCGATGATATAGCTATATCTATTGAAATTCAAGTTATTTTTTTGACATTGATAATAATGTCAACTTGTATCTCTACATATATAATTTCTAGAATTCTTTACAAGACATGTTTTAATCCTCTCTCTCTCTCTCTCTCTCTCTCTCTCTCTCTCTCTCTCTCTCTCTCTCTAAACTGGGTATTATTGATCTCTTAGTTTTATGTTTGAAGACTTTCAGTAGAAGTGAAAACACCCTAAATTAGATTTAGAAAACGTGGGGAATTCATCATCCCAAGAATATCAATATGAACAAAATGTGATAGAGTTGGGAACATTGGTAAAGTTATTACTATTAGACTTGGTAAGAGTACTATAGCGTGCTAAAATGTTAGTAGGAGCATTTTGCATTTGAGAGATGTATCTAAAGTAAATACTTTAAGGAGAAACTTCTAGAGAAGGATCTTAATGAAGATTGGAATGAGAGAGTGAAATAATAGAAGAAAATCTCATAGAGTTTGTTTGCTACTTCTACTTTCTCAAGAATAGCCTATTTACAATCTACAATTTCTGATATACATATTCCTTCTGATTATAAGAAACTTCCAATATGCATCACACATGTTAACAAAATTTATTTTTCAAATATCTCAAAAATTTACTTAATTTTTCAATTTTGGCATTATTTGCAACTAACACCCGCAATTTCTCATACACAAGGCTAGATCCTTTTCGATCTCAAGTTTAAGTATCAGACACCTGTGTTGGGAGGAGAAGTCACATACCCAAAATTGGAATATACAGTTACTTTGGATACATATTAATAGTATACAGAGAAGGAGAAGACATCAGATACCAGTTGAGAGTATTAAAAAAGAATAACATTATTCTTATTATTCTCTATTTGTTTTCTTTTTACAGGAGATATATGATGAGTTTCAGTCCTTTAGATCTCTTTGTAGTTTTGCTTATGACTATTATTTTTTGGTGAAAGGCCATGTTTTGCCCGAGTTTAGGGTTTATATCTTGAAACAAAATGCTTCATTCGTCTATCAGCTCAATCCTCTCATTCGTTAAGTATCAGTTGGGAGAAGACATTATATTAACTTTACTTTATAATTTTTTTTGTCAGTGGTGTTAAGATTATTACTTTGCCTTGTTTTCTTATGTACGTTTTGACTCTTCTATTGGTGTTTTAACCATATGTTTATCTAATTTCCTTTTGTCTTGGATTAAAAAAAAAAAAAACGAAACAAAATGATTATGTAGTCCAGCAGAGAATTTTCTTACAATTTTTAATTTGTTTGCCCTTTTCACCTTCTTCAAATACAGTACTATTTAATCATTTTGAAAGAATAAAAAATGATTTGATTTGATTTTAATGTCACATCGATATGTTACAAAAGAATAATAATGATGATTTTTTTTTTTGATCAATTCTATGGATATTCATTAAAGAGAAAACAAAGGTATTACAGAGAACATGAGGTTAGCAACGAAAACCACGAAAAAAGACAACCTGACAAAAATAGAAAAGAAACAGCAAGGAAATAATTAAAAAACACAGCAGGATAGGAGCAACCCGAGAGAACTCCATCTACTAAACACTGACAGTGTATCAGTTCAGCCAGGGTCAATGTTGCTGGGGTGAACAGATGCTAGAGACCGTTGAACCCGAGAGTACTTCACGTCTTCCTCCAGAACTTGAGACAAAGAAGGTGATGGTATTTCTACCTGTAATATCCTCGGATATTTGTTTATCTGGAATCTTATTGAGATAAATAAAATGACTATTCCTTATAGGTGAATTTGAGGTCTCAAATAATAAGTTATAATTATCTTATTTTCTAAGGTAATTTCTATAGAAATTAGAAGAGATAAAGAGCTAAAATCCATAAAATGCATTTATGGGGCATAAAATGGCCTGAAAATATTATGATAAATTTCAATAAGCAATAAAATATTTGTTAAAAATTAGAAAGTATGTTGTCTCTAATTTTAGGAATTTATGAGAATATTTCCTTGAAAAATAATGAAGCAAAATTTAATATTATTTTTGGGAGCCCTAAATGGCCCCATGATTTTTAATATAATGCATGGGACATAAAATACCAATGTCAGTGAAATAGTTGTGAGAAAATGATTAATCCTAATTAAGAAAATTATCAACAATTAGTAAGTGATTAATTAAGTAATTAATGGCTAATTGTTTAAGCTTGAATAAGAGAATATCCAAGGTAAATTATGTAAAACCCTTAAAATAGAAGTTTATGGCTAAGGTTAGCATAAAGCATACTTGCTAATTAATTGGAAAAGATTAAGAAAAATGTATGAGATTAAGTACATGAAAACCCTAAATCCTAAAAGATTGCTAATCATAGTTTTAAGCCCTAATTAAGCTTTCTAATTAAATCTAATATTAATGTAATTAAAAAATAAATATAAATTAAAAAGGGGGGGCGAAATTCAAGTGTGAAAAGGGTTAAGGTTTTTTCAAAAATAATATCATGATATTTATAAATTAAATAATAATATAAATGAGATATTATGTAGAAAGACCGGTGGGGTGAATGAGAATCGATAGAAATTAAATCCTATCTCAAAATAGGTGAACTAAGTATCTAACATCAGGAACAATTATAAACGAGTATAATTTTATCCCGGAGTGGGCTGTCTCCGAAGTCATTTCTGAAACCGGTGGAATGATTAAGAGATCAGATAAAAAAGGAAAAGGGCAGATAGTAGAAACGAGAACCAATGGAAAATAAATCCTATCTAGAAAACCATGAACTAGGTTTATGAGATCAGGACATATTATGAACAAGTGAATTTTTACCCAGAAGTTGGTGTTATCGGAAGTCATTTCCGTAATCGACAACGTTTATCCGAAAATGTTTAGCAGACTATGGAATACCCTTAATGGGATCAAAAATTTAGTTAAACCAATTATTTTGAAAGAGGAAGAATAGACCTTCAAGGCTATGTTGTCGGATTTTTGAGATTGTGTAAGATTACGCGATTAGAACACTGAACAGGGAGTTTTATCGATACAAGACCATAAAGCAACAAGGTGACATCATGGTGATGTAGGAAACTTCTCCTAAAAGGAGAAGGGGAGGTCGGCTAGAGTGGATCCAAGGGCCAAGATGGAGCCATGCAAAAACCCTAGATCCGACGGTTGAAGTTCGATATGAAAAAGTGTGAATAGTGTCTCAAATTTTCCTATAAATAGCCTTTCCATTCACTTCAAATCCTCACACCAAATCCTTGAGCTATTTTCAAACTAGAGAGAGATTTTAGAGAGAAGAAGGAGTCTGGAGAAAGTGTAGCAAAGCCCTGGGTAATTTCTTCAGTCCTTAGTCTTAAGCTTTAGTAGTTCTTTCGGTAGTTATAGTAGAAATGCTAGATAGATCTTTAATTTGCCAAGGTAGTTTAGATATCATGTTTTAGGGGTAAATATGATATTTATTTCAAAAATATATTGGAGGAAGAAATATGACAAACTTTTGGAAGATTAGAGTCGAAGTAGCGAAGCTCTGGCGAAATTTCGCCGATTAGTAAAACTAGGGGCAAATGGTAATTTGTACCTAATATGCCTGTTATGATGTTGGACATTGATAAATGTTATATTATCCTTATAGGATATCTTTGATCACGTACCGCTGTTGTGCCGCTATCAAACGTACCGTTTTCCGTCAGAAGTATCGTTTTCCGTCAAACGTACCGAAGTACCGTCAACGAAGGTACGGACGCGTACTGTAACCCTAACTCTGTGCTACTCATATACATATATGTGATAGATACGTTCATAGACTGAGGCTCTGTCTAGGGTCGTCAATTATACATACAGTTTACACGGGTTATAGTATTGGTAATACCGTATGAGTTTTCCTATCGCTGAGGACACGTGTTGTGATCGTGGCACTGGGTATGTGCAGACATGTTGTGGGACTTTACATACTGCTTTGTGCTTATGTTCTGTCATTGTATTGATCATACATCTGCTTTGTGCTTATGTGTTGAAATGCTGCTGTATTGTTATGAATATCTGTTGTCCATATACTGTTTTATTTGAGCATAAGGTTAACCGTTACCTGAGATCCAAATGGGAATTGGATCTCAGCTGTAGCTTCAGGGTCGGGAGGACCAAGGATTGGAGATAGGGGCAAGCAGCCGGAGTAGGCTTCGAGACGGAGATTTACTTACCGTCTATGTATTTTCTTTTGAACACTTGGATGACTGTATCGTTACTATTACACTATGGTTGAATGTTTTATTATGGCTCAGTTACTCACTCGCTCCAATGCTCTACTCTGATTGATTTTTAAAAAAAATTCAGCTGTTAAAATGGGATGTTACACTACCCACCCAATTGGGCACACCCCCTTATTGGTGGATGAAGCAAGAAGATCAGCTGCTATGTTCCCCTGGCGAGGAGTAAACTGGAAAGTAAAACTGGGCTCCGATCGAAGAACCTCTTGGATGTCCTCAACGATATAGCGGCACTGCCTCTCACAGCAATTTATTTGATTCTTTTCCACATAATGCACTAGAAGTTGACAGTTGGTTTCTATAATGACATTCTTATTCCCTAGGTCCTGCATAATCATCAAGGCTCTTTGCATTGCCAACGCTTCTGTCATAAACGCCGATAGGGATTTGACCTTATCAACAAAAGCCCATTGCATTTGACCCCAATGATTACGGCATATGATTCCTATTGCAGCCACTGACGTGGTGTCATGGAATGAGCCATCGATATTAATTTTCAACCTATGGATAGGCGGTGGCTTCCATCTAATTATTGGCTTTGGTAGGTTACGTGGCTTTTCAATGATCCTCTCTTGGTTACATGCGTTCCTGTGACTAACCAATGATTGGTTTGCCTTTTCAATTGTAGCGGTCGATCTGGTTTTTTGCCATTAAAGATGTAGTCATTTCTCCCTTTCCAGAGATACCAAAGTAGCCATCCTATATAGGCAATATCATAGTCTGCGAGAGGGCTTTGAAGATTCATTATCTCACTCCACCATTGATTAAAGCTCGGTATATTAGTGGGGTCACTCCTTATGGATAACTTACATCCAAGCCAGACACAATGCACCCATGGACACCGAAAGAAAAGGTGCTCAATTGTTTCACTAGCTGATTGGAAGATTTGACATGCCTCTATAGTACTCCTCTTTCTACGGGTAAGGGCTTCATATGTAGCGATGGCATTAGACATGACACGCCATATAAAATTAATCACTCTTGGAATAGATTTGATTTTCCAAGTGTTCTTCCATACCTCACTGGAGAATTGGGATGGGGGTCCAGCTGGCTGGTCATGCATATTAGAGCAACCCGTTGTAAGATTATACCCCAGCTTGATTGAGTAGGAACCATTTTTTGCAAGCATCCACATTAACCGATCTTCTCTTGGTACCCATGGGAGTGGTATAGCAGATATAGCAGCGCTGGTGTGATCATCAATAAGGTTTCTGATTGGAGATAAATCCCAGGTCCCACTCACACTGGACATAAGGGAGGCAACATGTTGGTTTGACTCTTTGAGGCTTTCATCCTCGGTAGCCAGTTTTCTTGAGGGTAACGAAGGAATCCAATTATCTTTCCAGATACGTGCAGATCTCCCATTGCCTATTTGCCAGCATAAATCATCTTTAATAAAATCCCTTCCTTCTAAGATGCTTGACCAACACCAGGAGGCTCTATGGCCTTTTACTGCATCCAGGAAAACATCATTAGGAAAATAAAGGCTTTTAAGAACTTTCACCCACAAGGCATTGAGATTTTGGGATAGTCGCCAAGCTGTCTTTGCTAGTAAAGCATTGTTGAAGCGTGTGAAATCGCGAAAACCCATGCCTCCTTTCGTCTTGGGTCTCGTAAGCTTGTGCCATGCAACCCAATGGGTTTTATTTTGGCCCTCCCACCAAAAGTCTGATACCAAGCTATTTAATTCCTTGCACGTTTTAACTGGAAATTTGAAGCAGGTCATAGGAAATATTGGAATGGCATTTATAACAGCCTTAATCATGACCTCTCTTCCTGCAAAGGACAAGTGTTTGCTGCTCCAACCTAGGACCTTCTTGCTGACTTTCTCACGGACATATGCAAGTGCCTGATGTTTAGTCTTTCCCCAAACACTTGGGATGCCCAAATATTTGCCTTGATCCATACTTTCCCCAATTCCAAGGATATCACAGACATTCTATCGTAACTCAGGTGGGGTGTTGCTTGAGAACACAATACTGGATTTCTCTAAATTAGCTTGTTGTCCTGAAACATTGACTTGGTTGCATGATGGCATGTCAATGTTTTTTTTTTTTTTATTTTCACACAACGCTGATTCTCCTCCTTTCCATGAGATGAGAATTATTAATATTATTAAGTAAAATAGGATGAGATATATCATCCATGTCCCACCAGCAATTTCTCACTTGAATTAATTTAGCAGAACTACATGTCTCCAGCAGTCCAAAGTTTGAGCATCAAAATTAATTTAATATAGTTCCGTTGTTTGGTGAACTTGTACGCCATGTTTGGATTGAGAGAAAATTAGGTTGGGAAAAAATGGAAGGGAGAGAAAAGTAAAAAGATAATATTTTCCTTTCTTATGTTTAGATAGAGAGGAGAAAAGATGGAAGAGAGAAAATGCATATATTTGCAATGACAATAATGCATATATTGAAAATGGGACAATGCCAATGTACGTGCAAGTCTAAAAGACGTAATGTATAAAAGTTGGTGCTTGAGATTGAACACACACACAGATATATATATGTGTGTCTATATATACATATAATTCAATCTCAAGCACCAACTTTTATACATTACATCTTATATATATATATATATGTGTGTGTGTGTGTATATGTGGAGGTGTTTCTGAATTCTTATATGAACTTCTAACTCAAGTCCTCTGAGAAATTATTAGAATTTGTAGTGCGTTTAATTTCCATGGTGAGATGTGAGTTGTGCAATCTTTATAATCTAAAAAGGGAATCTTGCTATTATTAGAATGTATTAAGTCTCATATCGACTAATTGAAACATAAACTTAAAGTATAGAGGCAAGTTCTATCAAATTGGCTTAAGGTACTTTGATAGAAAGAGAAACCTAATATATCATTTAATTCACTAATGAAAATCTAATAGTTATATGGTGGCCTTGGAAGCCTTTCTAGTGAGAATAAGCCAACAAAGCACGCGATATAGTAGAAAGAAGCCAAGCATGATGCTCACATTCATCCACCTTGTATCTTTATCAAGTCCTCTACTTTTGAGCACATCAAAACCAGTAAGCAAGCAATTGGATTCTGCTTCTGATGAAGAGAAACACTCAGTCCTAACATTCCAATACTCATTTGTGAGCAATGCATCAAGAGGGTACTTATAAAGTGACACATAATACATGAAAATTCAGTACTTGGGGATGCTCTCTTTTGGAATGAAGTACCCAGAGAACAAGAAGAAAGCTCCTAACACAGTGCAGATCATGGAGTTCCCAGAAATGAAATCAGGAGACAGTGCACTTAAGAACAGAACCAGAGAGCTTGCCATGAGCACTATGAGCCAAACGATGAAGATGAAGAAAGCGAAAGCCGAGAGAGACGGGTTGAGACCAACAATCCAGTACACAGGAACCGAGAAAAGTATGGATACTACAAACAAGAAGGGAAGGAAGACAAGTGTGTTTGCCACCATGTAAGAGGAAATTTTGTAGGCTCCTCTTGAGGCTTCTTTCATTAGAACACATCTCTCTTGAAGGTATATTGGAAGTGCCTCAACTGTGGAAGAGAGCAGAAAACTCAGACTAAATGCAAAAAGGCCAAGTCTTTCTGCAACCCCTCCTTCATCCTTCCTCACCTGGTCCACCACCAAAATAAACCCTTAAAACATCACTCACATATGAAATTTTCAAAGTAGACTATACTAACTTTCCCACAAAGTTACTGTATAAAGTTATGCTAAATCATATAAAATGATTTTGACCATATTTTAAAAAGGTTTTGGGATAGTTTTGGACTAACTTGTGGAACAAATAAAAGAAACACTGAGAGGTGTTGGGATAGTTAATTACCTTTATGTAAACACTTCCAAGGCCAAACCCACCAACTAGAGCCTGCATTGTTCTGGCCAAGAAAAGCTGCTTTGTTCTGTAAATGACCTTCCAAAATTTTGAGCAGAGAAACAAGATCTCAATCAAGTTCAAATACCAGGCACTGCAAATCCTTTTGCTGTTATCATCACTTGTATAATTATGAATCTCAGCAGTTTCTTCTTCCATGTCTTGCATTATGGGACAAGTGATGTCACTATCATATGTGGAATTTTTTGAATCTTCCAATGTTTGTATAATTTCCATTGCAAACTCTAAAGCATTGAGCTGCATTGGAATCTGAAATCCCAACTTGGTAATGGTTTTCTCAAGTGACCTCAAGCTACCATTGTGCACAACTGAACCATGAGAGAGGATCAAGAACCTAGAAATGTACTGCAATATTTTATAGCTGGGTTGGTGAATTGAAAGAATCACTATCCTTTTCCTTGACTTAACCATAAATGACAGAAGCTCTATAACTTGAAGAGCTGAAGAACTGTCTAGACCTGTGGTTGGCTCGTCTAAGACCAAAATAGGAGGATTATGAATCATATCAGAACCTATAGATACCCTTTTCCTCTCTCCACCAGAAATCCCTCTATTCTCTTCATCTCCAACATAGCTATCTGCAACATGAAGCAGCCCAAGCTCTTGCAACAAACTCTCTACCCTCACTTCTCTATCCTTTGATGACATTTCTTTTAGCCTAAACTTGGCACTGAACATTAACGTTTCTTTCACAGTCAAAAGAGGAAGCAAATTATCCTCTTGTGGCACAAACCCACAGATCTTCCTCAACTGAGATGGACTAGTCATTGGATGATCATTGACTGATATGCTTTTGGGATCAAAGTCTCTGTATTTAACTCGCCCTGCAACCACACGAAGAAGCGTGGATTTCCCGGTTCCACTTGGACCCACAACAGCAACAATCTCATAACTTTTGGCAGCAAAAGAGACTGACTTTAGTATATGGAGAGACCTTGGCTTTTGAGGTATGTGAAAGAATGAAAAGGGTATGGGTTTATGTGGGTGAAGAGTGTAGGAGAGATTGGTAACAGAAAGTTTATGATTACCAGAAGAAGAAGAAGAATGATATGAAGAAGATGAAGAAGAAGGGCTGATGGAGACTGAATCTTGAGGAGAATTAGAGGTTGAAAAGAGTATCACATGGTCATCTTCAGTGCTAGATAACCTTGGTGGGTTCAAGCATGAAGGTGCCATTGTGCTTGTTTGATCTATTTTTCTGTTTGTAGGACACAGAAATTGGAGGTTAATATGGGAGTAAGAAAGTGAAGATTCATGAGGAGATCGGTGAAGATTAGTAGGAAAATTAATACGGGAGGTGAGACAACCAGATTTGACTGTAAATGGTTACTTGTTGCATGATATTGGTGATAATATGTTTGGCAGAGGTAGGTTATATCCAACGTTGGAATTTTCAAGTGTCTGTTTAAATTTCTTGCTTTTTTTAGTTTTCTCTTAAATTTTCATCAAATCGTATATCTACTTAAAGAATTAAGTATTTCAGAAAATCAATCTTTATGATTATTTTTTCCTTATATAAAGGCACTCAATTTTTAAGCAAATCATTAGAATATTTTTTTTTTAAATCTAATTATTTTATTTTTGTGGAGATACAATTCTGAGTCTATGTAGAGTAGAGGAAGATTAAAGAGAAAATGAAATTATTGAAGGAGATCTTTATTTAATAATTTATCAAAAAATTTAATTATTGATATAACTCAATGACGTTCTCCAACTTTATGGGATAAAGTTTATTGTTGTTGTAATTATTCCTATTTTAAAAATATCTATTTTAACAGTTAGTTAAGTGTGAAATAAAAATAAATGAATTATGAAGTTACGCATGGTATATATGGGTAATGTGTTTACTTCAAAATAATAATTGTGGAATGAAAATATTAAAATTAAGTTACTAGTTCTGAAAAAAAAAAAGAGTTAATAGTCAAAAACAGTTGAGCCCTTGATCTAATTAGAAAGATTAATTACAGTTTAAGAAATAATTGAGTCAAGCCGAACACTTGACCTAAAAAGAGGGCCTAGGCACCAGTCAACTTGGACTGACTTCTAATTTGTTTATATGTCTTGTTTGGTGTGCATATGCAACTTCCTCCTCAAGAGGAATTAAAAACCTACCAACTAACAAAAGCATAATATAGTTGATAGATTTTTTAGCAAAAAAAAGATATAGTTGATCGATGACTGAGTGTTTTAAATATAATGTCTTAGGTTTGAATCAGACTGTGTGCGTACAAAAATGCTTTATTGGGAGGGACACAACCCACTTTGATAATCTCTATGTCTCGGAAAGATTAATCTCAAGGTATTGGTTAGGAATACCGCTTAAATTCTATCATTAACGTCCATGGCTTAATTTGTAGTATATGAAAAAATGGATCCATTCCTCTGCTCTCTTTTTCCTCTCACTACTATTATATTAAAATTGTAATGGTATAAATTTACATAAAAACATATAAAAATTTGAAAAGATTAAAATTTGATTTGAATAGTTTAAACGGTAAACAATTATTCTAGACTCTTTTTTTTTTTTTTTAAACTGTATCTATGAATTGTTCAAATCAAATTTTAGCTGTTTGAATTTATGTATGTATTTTTTAAATAAAATTATAATAATATTTTTTTAAAATAATAAATTTATACCACTAAAAATTTAATCCAACAAAAGTAGGGTAAAGGACATTATGGCTTTATTCATCATTTAACTACATTATATACGAGAACTAAGAAGATATCAATTCAATCCATTACCTTTCTTTTCTTTTCTTTTCTTCTAGGGGTTAAGAATGTGTAGTTAGAGTCAGTAAAATGGACTCAACCCGCTGGACTGCGGGTTGGCGTAGGGCTAGGTCTAGAAGTTTTGCAGCCCGCACCTTACATAGAGTTGTCCAAAAATCTGCGCGATCCCAGTTGGTCCAAATCCGTAGGCCGTCCGAGATAAAATAAAAATTGGTCCAAGACAATTTGATCGACCAGGACTACTTTGGGTTGATCGGATTTCGGGTCCGAGGGGATTATACCCTTTGGACCGGTCCAGTCTAAACTGAATTTTTTTTTTTTGGTTGTAAATTACCACTACACTTTGCACTCAGCTATTTACTGGAACCTAGACATCCTAATATACTTTTTAACTTATATCAATTACTTTTCACTCAATCACTTTTTATTACTTTCAGATGTCAGATGAAACTAGAGCTAAAATATTGGCTCCCAAGAAAGCAAAAAAGAAGAAGAAAAAAACTGGATTGGTTCAAGCGATCTGCGGTCTAGTCCAAATCCAACTCAACCTCGCAGCTGTATCGATCAGACGGGCCTCAGTGACTTTTCCAAATGAGGTCCCATAGGGCTGACTTCAGGTTGACCTTCAACTCGGTCTAGTTCAGTCTTTGGACATCCCTACAGCATAACCTGCATACTAATGCGGCCTAGCCTGTAATAAAATTTTTTAAAAGAAATTTTTTGTGTCAAACAAAAGGGATTAAGGGGTGTAATGGGCTTGACCTCTTTATACCAGTAAAAAAAGGGACTGAAGGGAGTGTAATGGGCACAACCCCTTTATATCTTCAAAAAAGAGACTAAAGGAATGCAATGGGCCGGGTCCCTCTCTCTATTTTTTTTTTTTTAAAAATATGGTTTGGTCCCTTTTTTCAACTAAAGAAAAATAATAATAATGTGCGGCTACTGGTTAGGGTTAGCGTTTTGCTAGCACGTGAAAGTACGGGCTGTACAGCACGCTACCGCATTTCCAACTCTATGTGTAATCAAAGGTTCATTATGGCAATCAACTTTGTTTTAGATATAGATGGCACCCTCTGTTTTAATTAGATAATCTTACCTCAAGAGAATAAAAGAAATCTCAGTTATATTGGTGAAAACAGAGCATTTTCATTTTTGTGTTTGAAGGGAAGAATAAGAGGATAGTGTTATGGAATAAAATATTAGGCCTACTAAAGGTGTGGTCCAACAAGTGAACTAATATAAGCGCAAGATGTGATGGCGGGACATTTGGAGCCTAAATACAAGCGTATCCATCACCAAACCCTAACCTTAAGGTATCTACTATAAATAGATGGTAAACCCTAAAGCGCATATCTTCTAAGCTCTCTCTCATTTACAATATCGCTTACACTTTGCTTGTACACACCCACCCTTTAGCGAAAGCCTTCATATCTGTTCATATCTCATACAGACAATGATCTTCTATTCCAAAGTGATCCCATCCATGGATACCAAGAAGCTTATTTGATCCAATATCAACATACTTAGTCCACCCAGTACGACATCTCGTTTCTTATGACGAACATTGGCGACCGTGTGGGGAACGTTAAAATACGATTCCTGTGACCAACGATGGTTCAACCAAGAAGCTGCAATAATGGGTAAATTTAGATTACCGCCGCTAAAAATGTTCAATACCAGAGGCGATGTGATTTTCAGCAAAGAAGGGTTTCGAGCGATGGAAAAACGTCACAGAGAAATCCAAGAAGAGTAGTCCAACGATGAAAGGGCCGGTGAAATAGCAAACCCAGTGCCCTAATCGCGTAGACTTCTCTGACGGCAAAAATAAGAATCCAATCGTGGATTCAAAAAGTGAAAACAAGACGGGTCAAACTAAAGGAGTAGGCCCGAATCATTAAACCAGGGGCTCAGAACTGGCTCGTAAAATGCAGAGAAGATACCGAGATGTCAAAATTTGATGTCGGTTTGCCTAGATCATAGAAGACTGAACAATTTTTGCAGATGGTATCAGCGGTGTCCGGGTTCCAACAAGCGAGTAGAGGAGCTGGGTTTTCCACCATAAAACCGGGTTCCAGAGCTTTGAATTCGAGTTAAGAAGCTGGATGGTACCCCTAATACTGGGTTCATCGCATAAGGCCGGGTTCATCACACCAGGCCGGGTTCCATAACTTGCAAACCAAGCAGAGAAGTTGGACCAAAGAAGACATACGTGGACCAAAGAAGCCGAGGTACCACCAAGCAGATATGAATCTCGGCACCCAGCCAAGATGGCGTCTCGGGATCGTATCAAAACCAATCAGAATTAGCTCGTCTCGTCTACAAGGCTATATATGGGCGGTATACTGAAACCATCAAGGTAGACTTTGCTTCTCGGAAGGAATGTGCATTTTGATTCACACCATGCGGCATAGCGAGGCATTCGAATAAGTCGTCATTGTTTCTGCGATGCCGTGATGTGGCGATGTGGCCAATCATACTCGTCTCCGCCCCGGCCTGCACATCCTGATAAAAGGTTGGAAGCTTGCATGCCGAGAAACTTCAAGTCGACCCAGCCTGCCCCAGCTTATATCAGTCGTTGTGGTGTGATGGTTTCCTGATGCAATCTTGTGGAATAGAGGCTGTTCTGTCTGTTGAGCTTGAGAGCAAGGACAGGTTCTATCTATTTTCTGTCGATGATAATGAAGATCAGCGTATTCGCTTGCTCTTTTTCTACAAGAAACATAGGCATCCATCCAATGATCATCTTGTTGCTGGTGAATGCATTGGGCGAGTTGCCAATCAACGTTCATAGTATAATTATGATTTATATGGCATGGCGCCGTGCTTGTTTGGGAGGGCCTGCAACTAGTTTGCATCAGGACACTTTTGTATTAGCGGCAGACCTCAGGGTCCGAGTTTGAGTTAGGTCGGGATACCTCAGGGTTCAATGCCGGGATACAAAGCCGAGAGGGACAATGGAGAAAAGGAAGTGCAGATCACGATTTAAAGTTCTGGGGGGAAGTGGGTTTCCAGAGCTGACTCCAGATACACTTTTGCACATGATTCATTTATGTCCATCGGGTGATGGCAGATTTGTCCGAGTTACTTGGTGTGTGTCCGAGATACTGACAGAGCTGACGCTGAGATTGTACGTCGAGATATAGAGACGCACGCCGAGATGCATGCCGATATGTACATGAAGCCAAGATTATGAGTGGACGTCGGAGATAGAAGGAATATCACCGTGACATCGTTTTGGACAACTTCCTCAGTTCACCACCTCCTGGAGCAAAATTTTCATTAATGGAGCTTTGAAGGAAAGATTTATCTTTGGTACTGTCGAGAAAACCAATCCGAACACCGACACCAACACCAAAATGGCTAACAATAGCTACTTACAGTGGCTTGGGAGTCCGGGGTATTAATTTGAAGCCGAGATATATCTGAGATTACAGTATATTACTGGATCCATCGTGGGTCTGTCTATTCGCCAAGGTAGGCCGAGATGAAGAAGAACTGAGTTTCAGACAATTTTAATCTGCAAATTTGCTATTTATCTCGGTCGACTGGAGGGCATATAAACCTGGAAGGCTAGAACTACTATAAGTCGTGCCAACGCCGGCAAAGAATTAACGAGAAACCCGGCAGGCATCAGTTGTGCACCTTGACCAAAGGCATCAGGTATGCCGCCAAGCCAATGGTTTGCCAAACCTGGTCACGTCCCTGTTTGTTGCCGTTACAGATTGTTGATCTTGGTGCCACACATCAGGCTGCATTGAGTATCACCAATTTCATGCATGCTACACCATCAGGATAACTTGAGGTAGAATCCTTTAGAGGAGCAGGAGCATTCTTGTTCACCAGGCTTTGGTTTTTCATGCAAAGATGACCAGATGCGTGTTCAAGGTCTCATTCCAAATGGGAGAACGTATTCGACGTTAACTAATGGGTTCTGCCAATAGGGATGCCTGAATGAAGCTTGTAATTTTGTGAGTAAAACGATTATCTTGAAGGGGATAGCTTATGAAACTTCAATTTATCTTATGGTAGGCGATTTATGAGGTCCAAAGATCTTTGCTTCCAAATTTTGTATTTACTTTTCATGTTGGCATCTGCATTTTTATCTTCCCGAGAGTTGGCATTTGCAAGAGCAATATTAAGTCTGGGATACAAGACATGCATTGATTTTATAGAAGAATTTTTGCTGGAGGGAATCCACCTAGTTATCTCATTTGGCTGTGCTGGTTTTGCTGCTCCACTCTGCTGCTCTTGCAAGTTACAAAGTTGCTATATGTTAAGGCAAGAGGTTATTTAGGCTTGAAAGTCCTCGGTGCTGATATGCAAGCAGCAACAAAAATTTGATTATTTCAGTTATATTCTCGCGTTTGGAACGGAGCATCATTAATGAATTGTTGTGTTCAATCTTTGTTGATAGACTTCTATCATACAAAAGAAGATTTTGTACGTGGAGTTTATCTTCAAAGCTGATATGCAATTTAGTGGGTCTGCATCATTAATGAATGATGATCTAGTGAGGCTATACTTGGGTTGGTCTTCCATTCGCTCATCCACGATGGTGCTTCACATTGTTTTCTCCAAATCAATTGAGGACGACAATGAACTTTGTCTTCCATCACTTGATATCTGGCTGCATTTTTCTGAGTGGATGGAGGCTGTTAACTTTCTTAAACAGTTTTGTCAACATTTTGCAAAAACTATGCCGTTGGAAGAAGCTTTAGTTAAAAAATTTTGACTACAAGAACTCATATCGTTGTGGCATGAAGTTCAACTCCTTGGGATCGAGAACTTTTCAACCATGCACATAATGATGGCTTCAGGCCTATCATTTGTCATAACCAAGGGTGTGATTTTCTTTCTCTGCAGATTTTGGTCTACATGGATTTAATTCCAGGATTTGATGATGGGTGTTGATCAATTGTTTACTCTCGGGTGGACATGGAAGGGGAAGCAAAACATGTTAAATTATTTTATAAGCATTCAAGGAAGATTGTAAAATTCATGGCTTGCTCTGGAAATTGGGGATGCAATCAGATATGCTCATTGAAAATGCATTGAAGGATTTGTATTCAAAATCTGGATGTTTAGAATCTGCATGGAAGATTTTTGCGCCAACTGAAAAACTGGATCATCCAAATTGATGGAGTCGACAACTTTGACTTCATCCTCAAAACCTGAAGGGAAGGTTAGTGACCAGGGCACCCTTTCTCAATCTCTCAAAGGGAATAAATATGGACATGATCCATCTAGAAGAGGAATTAACTCCCATCAGGTATGATACTCTGCCATGTAATCCAAGTTGTGTTTTGTAAATGTGCATATTAACTCTCCCATCAGGAATTAAATCTGCATATTTATTCCAAGTGAAAAAATTATTTGCTCTGCTCCATCGATTGGCCTTGTAAATTTGGGGCTCTATGTATGTGGCTAACTTGGGTTGAGCATAGGGTAGTTGTTTGTCCTTTAGGGCACTCAACTACTTATGTTACCATTTTTTCTGCTATATCAAATGATGGAGAAATTTTTGAGCTCGCCATCTAATGAGCAAAGATTTTTTCAAAGAAGTTCCAGACCCCAACGATAATTGTTCAAGAAGCAGTTGCTAAATTTGTGATTACTGCTGCAATTTCATTTGTTGGAGAAAAAGCCCATGATCCCACAATATATATTCTGTTGATCTACAATAAGGGCGGTGGTCAGGAAGAAAGAAAATAAAATGTGGGCCCTACCCATTTATTATATTATTCTTAGAAATCCACTTCACCAAAGCCTGTTTAGATTCACAAACGGAAACATCATCTTCTTGTCAAATGATGCTCTGATGAGATCAAATAGAGGGGTGAGTTAGCTTGATTTGCTGAAATTAATTCCTGCATAATTCACCACTTGAACCAAAATGAACTTTTTCAAGTTTCAAAGTGGTGGACCAAAAAAATAAAAATGAAGTGGCCGGATGCTGTGAAGGGGATTAGTAGTGTATTCTCACACTATAGAAGTTCCCATTTTAGTGAGCATATGTCACTAAATCTATCTATGGGCATATTTAATGACCAAAGCCATGGAAAAGAGAATGACAACCATTCATTTGATTTTTCTGCTGAGCAAACTTCTCAATAATGTCCCAATCATTGTGCTTCTAGTGCTAACAATGATGAGAGTGCTTGTTTTGTTAACCACCTCTGAAATTGTGAGAAAGCGGACCCGGTTTAAACTGAATCTAGTTTAAATCCGGGGTCCGTGTGAATTTTTGAAGGCGGAGCTGGTTATACCGAATCTGGTTAAAATCCCAGCTCCATGTAAATTTTTGAAGGAGACCCCGATTTAAACCGAATCTAGTTTAAATTAGGGATCCCTATAAAGTTTTGAAGATAGACTCCGGTTTAACTGAATCTAGTTAAAATCTGGGCCAAGTATATCTTAAAGTTCCTTAATTGGAATTATTTAAAGGCGACTATTTAAAGAGCCTATATAAAGTTCCTTAATTGGAATTATCTAAAATTTTGAAGGCGGACTCAGTAAAACTGAATATAGTTGAAACCCGAGATCCGCATGGAGTCCGTCCCTATGAAAGGGATGAAGGTGGGGACCCGGTTTAAACTGAATCTAGTTAAAACCCGGGCTCCGTATGCGACGGCAATGCCGCCAATTCTATAAACATGTAGGAATCAGAGGTACAAAATCCCGTTTCCGAAAATCATGTCGAAATTAAACATGTAGGAATCCGAGGTACAGAAACCCGTTTCCGAAAATCATGTACAAGTTAAACATGTAGGAAGCCGAGGTACATAAACCCGTTTCTGAAAATCATGTCAAAACTAAACATGTAGGAATCCGAGGTACAGAAACCCGTTTCCAAAAATCATGTACCAGTTAAACATGTAGGAAGCCGAGGTACATAAACCCGTTTCCCAAAATCATGTCGGAGTTAAACATGTAGGAAGCCGAGGTACATAAACCCGTTTCCCAAAATCATGTCGGAGTTAAACATGTAGGAATCCGAGGTACATAAACCCGTTTTCGAAAATCATGTCGCAATTAAATACGTAGGAATCAGAGGTACATAAACCCGTTTCCGAAAATCGTGTATAAAATAAACATGTAAGAATCTGAGGTACATAAACTCGTTTCCAGAAATCATGTCTCGAGTTATACATGCATGAATCCGAGGTACACAAACCCGTTTTCATGAATCATGTCAAGTTTAAGTTTTAACCCGGATTGGAGGGTGTTTTGCTCAAAAATCAATACGTTCTTGAGGGCGGTTAATTTTAACTTAGCCCGGATTGGAGGCGTTTTGCTCAAAAATCAATCCGTTCTTGAGGGCGGTTAATTTTAACTTAGCCCGGATTGGAGGGCGTTTTGCTCAAAAATCAATCCGTTCTTGAGGGCGGTTAATTTTAACTTAGCCCGGATTGGAGGGCGTTTTGCTCAAAAATCAATCCGTTCTTGAGGGCGGTTAATTTTAACTTGGCCCGGATTGGAGGGCGTTTTGCTCAAAAGTCAGTCCGTTCTTGAGGGCGGTTAATTTTAAACTTAGCCCGGATTGGAGGGCGTTTTGCTCAAAAATAATCCGTTCTTGAGGGCAGTTTATTTTAACTTTAGCCCGAATTGGAGGGCGTTTTGCTCAAAAATCAATCCGTTCTTGAGGGCGGTTAATTTTAACTTAGCCCGGATTGGAGGGCGTTTTGCTCAAAAGTCGTCCGTTCTTGAGGGCGGTTAATTTTAAACTTAGCCCGGATTGGAGGGCGTTTTACTCAAAATCAATCCGTTCTGGAGGGCGGTTAATTTTAACTTAGCCCGGATTGGAGGGCGTTTTGCTCAAAAGTCAGTCCGTTCTTGAGGGCGGTTAATTTTAAACTTAGCCCGGATTGGAGGGCATTTTGCTAAAAAATAATCCGTTCTTGAGGGCGGTTTATTTTAACTTAGATCGGATTGGAGGGCGTTTTTCTCAAAAATCAATCCGTTTTTTAGGGCGGTTAATTTTAAACTTAGCCCGGATTGGAGGGCGTTTTGCTCAAAAATAATCCGTTCTTGAGGGAGGTTTATTTTAACTTAGCCCGGATTGAAGGGCGTTTTGCTCAAAAATCAATCCGTTCTTGAGGGCGGTTAATTTTAAACTTAGCCCGGATTGGAAGCCGATTAATTTTAATGTCAACCCGGATTGAGGGGCGATTAATTTAAAATGTCAACCCGGATTGGGGGGGCAAGTTCATAAATGCATATACATGCCGAGGTTGAATTCTTGGTAAAGAAACCAATTTCCTAAAATCATGTGAAAGCTAAACATGTAGGAATCATTTGCGGTGGCTACGGCTGCCAAGCCTATTTAAAGTCCTTTATCGGATTATCTGCTACGGCAAGGCCAACAAGTCTATCTTAAATTCATGTAAGGGAAAAGAAAGCGGCCCCGGTTTAAACTGAATCTAGTTTAAATTAGGGATCCGTGCAAAGTCTTGAAGCCGGACACGGTTTAAACTGAATCTAGTTTAAATTAGGGATCCGTGCAAAGTTTTGAAGCCTAACCCGGTTTAAACTGAATCTAGTCTAAAATCAGGGATTCGTGCAAAATTAAAGTTCGAGATCCAGAGTAAAGTATAAATGCATCCCTAAGCCCGCAGGCGCAGACCTGAACCACCGTGCTGGGGGGCAACATGGGTTGTTAGTGGAAAAACATGATTTTCAATAGCCGAGATTAAGGCAAACCAGAATGCAACAATAAGTATTTTCCATTGAATGTGATTTGCTTTCATGTTATTAAATGCAAATATATAAACCGGATAATTATCTTGGGAAAAATCGCTACAAAAGCAAGCAAGGGATCTTATTTGATCTCAAACAACCCGGATAAGCTGGATATATCTCGGCCAAGTCCACGTTCCATATCAAGCAAATAATACATCCCGGCAGCTCGTAGATCCGAACCACCAGCCGGGGGGCAACTGTATGGAATAAAATATTAGGCCCACTCAGCTGTGTGGCGACAAGGGGGCAACCAATATGGCACGAGATGTGATGGCGGGACATTTGGGCGGGAGCAAGACAAGAGCCCATCGCCCAAACCCTAACCTTAAGGTATCTACTATAAATAGATGGTAAACCCTAAAGGTACATATCTTCTAAGCTCTCTCTCATTTACAATACTGCCTACACTGTGCACACACCCCACCCCTCTTAGGCGAAAGCCTTCATATCTCATAAAGCATTTAATGATCTTCTATTCTCAAAGCGTATCTCATCCATGGATACCTAAGATGAGCTATTTGATCCAATATCAACATACTACCACACCTGGCAAATTTGGACATCTCGTGTTCTTATTACGTAACGATAGGTATGAAGTTTTAAAAAGCAACTAAGTATTTAATATTGCTGAGTGTCCCAGAGTTTGAATTCAAAACCTCTGGTTAAGCCATTATGAAGACTTTTTAATAATGCAAAAATACACAAGTCTGTTAGGTTTGACCAGGAAGTGAGATAATGTTTCCACTGAAAAGAAAAAAAGTGATGATATGGATGCAAATGTGGCACAAAAATGTCGAGGCTTTCCCTTTTCACCACAGTATTCCAATCTGTGTGAGTCGCCAATTCGCTCCTCAAAGCATGGAATCCACCTACTAGAACCCCTCATAGTCCAAAACGATACTTTCGAACGGCGAGATCGAATTTTGAGGAATGTAGGAGCGTGAGAATCATTCTTTGAAAATTCCAAATCTTTTAAGGGTGTGCGACAACCATTCTCATTTATGTTTCCCAACACCAAGTTTCGAGATGAAACAGCTTTTTTCTCGATTCTCAAATGGCTTCTAAGAGTTAAAATCGAATCACAAGTTTTGTTAACTTATTTTATTTTTACTCCGAATAAGAATTACGTTTGTTAACACATTTTTTTTCCATTCAAAGAATCAAAATTACGTTTGTTAACACATTTTATGTTTATTCTGAGAATTAGAATTACCTAATACAATACAAATCTATTTCTTTATTTTTTTTGTTTACAGATTTCATCAACTATATAAAATAATAAATTTTAAAATAATTTATATATTGTGTATTATTAGATTATATATCGCTTTATAAAATAAAAAACTAGTTTGGAGAAAAAAAAAAAAAAAAGTAGTTTAAAATAATTTATTTAGCTTTTTAAAAAAATTAACCGTATGTTAGTATAATCAATCTTTGCTTCTCAATGCAATATTTATCCCTCTGAAATGTATGTGGAAAAATGTTTTTATTTAAAAGTATTAAAATACCCTTTTGTCTCATAAGAATCCTTTAAAATGAAGAATGAGTGCGTTTTCTACTTTTAAAAATTGGCCCAATTATATTAAACAGTTCAAAACTTCAGAAAACCAGTCAAAACTGAGTAAAAATCATAATTATAACTAGGAGATGCAATTAGATTCAAACCAACACCCAAACCAGAAACTTGTATCAGTAGGGGGATGATTATAAACGCCTAAAGATGAAGACAAGAAACTCCTAAACTTGAAATATATTTTGCGTCTTCTTTAAAGTACACCAGAATTAGTACCAACACCATGAAAGATATGAGTTGTAAAGTTGACGTCTTCTTTAAAGTCAGTCAAGAATAAGTGAAAGTTTTCTTCAATAAAGAAGTGTGTATTTGCTTTAATTTGGCCAAGATATGATTAAAGTCATACAACTGATCAATAAAGTACATTTGATATTTAGCAATATAACATCCCTAATACAAATTAACATGTACAAAAAATTTGAAGTACTAAAACTATAATGAGTAAATATTTAGTATTAAATTGCTGCGTAAGATTGTAATGACTAGAAGATTCTAATGTTTCACGGGTATAAATTGAAGACCATGTTCAGATATGAACTTTTCACCACAACACCACTATCACCACACTGTAAGATGCACACACTCTTTCCAACATTACTATATAACTTACAACTTAAAACACAACAATTACACTATGGCACAAAAACAAGAGGAGAAAAACGCTATGTGATTCACACGGCATAAGTGAAGGTGATTCCTCAAATTGAAGCATTTTCTTGAACCAGCCCATCAAGCTGATTTAATATTCTAACCTCAGTAGTTTGTAAACTCCGGTGTTGAAGCCGCTGATGTAGCATCTCGAACATCTGGTTGAAAAATTCAGTTCCCATCTACGAATTAATAAGGGGTCTTCTGCATAGTAGATATAAAAGGATGTAACAGCACTTTCCACCACTACCATTGCCACTCCCACCTGCAACTATACATGCTTCATGTCATTAGGATTTGCTACTAGCAGCCTTCACTGTACATCACCATCTATTAGGCAGCCTCATCAGTACTGGATCTGTCTCCTATAACATCCAATATATCCTCAGTATCATTTGGTAAAATAGGCCTAAGTCTCACCCTTGGTTTACATGAAGGTAACAATGGAAGTGGTGCTTCACCCTTGAGAATCCTAGCTGCATCTCTCACTCTTGGCCTGTTCTCATGATCTGGGTGCACACATATAAGCCCCACCATGAGCATCCTTTCCATCTCTTGCACATCATACTTCCCCATCAACCTTGGATCTCCTGCTTCAACCAGCTTTCTCTTTTCCCACATCTTCCACACTTGCCTTTTTCCTCTTAATCAAGAATAAGCATATTACAAATGCAGAGATTATAAATGCAGCAATGCCTCCCAGCCCAAAAGCCATCTCCACAAGCTTTTCTTTTACAAAGTGAGTACTATCAGGTTGTTGACTAGCTATGGTAGAATTCTCTGGATAACAAAAGAAACAGTCTCCTTCCTCTACCATATTTATAGGAGTCACTGAACTAATAAGCCCAAAAGTTTTGAATTGCCAATGATCAATACTATGAATACCAGAGCCCATCACGTTGGAGGCAGAGAATCCCACATGCATATTGCATATACTCCTTATTGGAGGTAGAGAATCCCACATGCATATTGCATATACTCCTTAAGATTCTCAGAAAGGTCAATCTGAGCAACCAAAATAGGCGTTGGAGGCCGAATTGGAGAGTGAACCACCCATACACGAACCATTTTCTGGGATTCTCTGTACTCAATCCAAGCAGTAATTTTTCTCCCACTCTTCAGATCGATTGGTGTCAAATTCCACGGCAAAATAAGAATCTTGCTCATTTACAGATATAGATGGGAGACCCATATAGCCAGAGGAGAAGCTGACCAAGTCGGTGTCGGAGATGATCATGAAGGCAATTCCATCACCAGAATGAGACGAAGGGGAAGAGACAATCGAAAAAGTGAAGCGGCAAGAGAAAGAAGCCGTAAAGTTCGTTTCAGAATCAAGAAACCGAAAGATAAAAATCATAACAGATCAAGAAATTAAGTTTCGAAAGCAGAAAAAGGAAAGGGGAAAAGATAAACCAAAACTCACATAGACTATTGGATCTACAACGAAGCCTGGATCAAAACGTTCTGAAAAAGCCAGACTCTTGCTGAAGCTCGCCGGCGTGGCAGACCGAAGGTGATGGCGGTGACGGAGGATGAAGACGGTGACGATGGTGGAAGCTACGGTGGAAGGCCGACAGTGGATGGCTAACTGGTGGTTATGGTGGAAGTGGATCGCGAGAGGAAGGACGATCTGGTGCGTGGCTTGCGTCGCGATAATGAAGATGAGAAACGCGAAGAGGTAGCAAAATTGATTCTGATTTTTTGCCCAGGATCAAAGAAGCCGAAATTTTCTGCTTCTTATTCCCTAACACAAAAAATAAACTGTTCATTCCGGGAACAAAAAAATAAACTGGATTTACCAAACGCAATTCTTATCCATTTTAATTCCTGAGAATAGAAATTTAAAAAAAAAAAAAAAAAACTCATTCTGGGAGGCGTTCTACTACGCACACCCTTAGCAAGAACCTTAAGACATAAATTCATTGCTTTAATTGGGATACTGGTAAGGAATCGGATTTGGGTAAAGATCGATTGTGAAACGTGATTTATGTTTGGATGGATGGTTGGATAAGTAGGCATGGAAAAGAAACCGAGATTGGGTAAAACTGTTTGTTTGGAATGACATGGATAAATGACTTTTGAGATAATTATAAAAAAAAAAATTACAAAAAATATGAAAAATGCTAAATTACAAAATTTGACAATACTAAAATACATAATTTGATCAAATAAATAAATATTATCATTTTCAGCTTATCATAAGCTCGATTGAAATAAGTTGTTTTTGATAAGCTAGCAAAGACAGCTTTTCAAATAAATTGATTTAAAGCCCATAAGCTTGATTGAGCAAATTTTCTATCCAAACAAAAAAAAAAATACAAAAAATACTCATAAGCTAGTTTCAAATAGTAAATAAGCTCATAAGTGGCTCCAATAAACTCTCCCAAACATGCACCAAAAGTAGCCTGCATCAAATTTAAGATTCATATTCCTTACGAAGCTCAGGCCCCAGTACCAATAAGCTCCCGCTTGAAAAACAAATTGTACTTACCAATTATCACTTATAAAAATGGATTTATCATTTAAAAACACACACACACATATATATATATATATATATATTAATTTAGAAAGTTCATATTAAATTTAAACGGTTCAAACCTTATCATTATGATGAGAAATAAGGTGCTTGTGATGACCATCGAATATAAGGACCCAATATGGTATTTTTGTACTCATTTAAAAAGTTTATGTGTAAGGAGGAAGAGAGATTTATTTTACCCTTGAATCGTGGGTGAATCCAACTCCTTTCCTAAAATTTTTGTTTCAAATAAAAAAGTTTATATATATTTTTGCATCCAAATAAATTTCATGGTGTCAGATGCCCCTTACCTAAAATTCAGGGTTAAAATCGTACCTTGTTAACATGGTTAAAATAGTACATAAAAATTTTAAAAACTCAAATTTCTTCAGTAAGTACTATATGAAATTTTAGGTATACAACATTTTCGAAGTGATGACAAGCCCCTGAATATTATATACTACCTCCTGTCCTAATTATAAGATATAATTGACTTTGTTTGGAGAGATTAAGGAAGTTAAATAAGTTACTTAATCATTTTTTATGTTGTATATCTTTAGACTATATATTAGTTTATTACCAAACTAATTACTTTGAAAAAAAAAACTCTAAAGTAATTTAACTAAATTTTCTTTAATTTTTCTAAAAAAGTTTAACTATGCCTTATAATTGTGACCTAGGAAGTAATAATTAAGATGCATAGAATTAAAAATATAGGTACAGAAGTTTTTGTCCATGATGAGCCTTGATATTGCGGTCATGACTCATGACAGATTCTTCTTCGATGCAAAAACACGAGAGATAAGATAAGTTAGTCAAAATAACTTTTTTTTCCCCTTCTTTAATTCCTTTCGTCTCTCTCTTACTCTATTATTGTAGAGGAAGCATCAATAGAAGTAAATCAAAAAAATATCGACAAATATAAAGTGTAGATCTTACATTTAGAATCAATATCAATTTTTTAATTAGATACTATATTAAGGGTTAAAGGGACTATGTAATATGACAAGATATCCATCTTATGTTAAGAAAGTTCCCCGTGATTTTTATTTCTTTAGCGCCTATTTCATAAGTTTGTGAACCTTTACTTATGTCATATCTCTTTATCTTTCTACAACAAGGCTAAGCTCAAACCAAGTCCTCAGGAAATTATAGAGACTGAAAATCATGATTTGAAACCATATGGAGCATATCCAAAATTTGGTCTAATTTTTAGGACCAATAATAATATTAACCCAATATTTTTAATGTGCATTGAGTCATTGCGTATGAGAAAATTGCAAGTGTTACTTGCGGATATTGCTAAAATTGAAAAATGAAATCAATTTTTATGAGATTTAGGGAAAAAAATTGTCATATGCAAATTGAAAGTTTCTTATAATCAAAAGGAATGTGCATCAGAAGTTATAGATGGACTCTTCCTAAGAAAGTAAAAGTAGGAAACAAATTCTATGGGATTTTCTTATGTTATTTCACTCTCTCATTCTAGTCTTTATTGAGACCCTCCATTAGAAATTTCTCCTTAAAATATATACTTTAGATACATCTCAAGAAAGCATAAGGCTTTTGCTAACACTTCAGCATTCTATGACCCTCCTACCAAGTCTGATCATGATTTTACTAATTCTGTGAAACGTAGGATTTTGTCACTTCTACTAAAAAGTCTTCTTAATTAAAACATAAAACAAACACACTCTAAAAAGATCAATAATCTAGTTTATATAAGGTTGCAATTTTTTCTTGGGATATTTTGAGATTGATATTTGAAACATGAGTCTTAACCTCAAAAAGGATTATACCCTTCATTAAAAAAAAATGAGTTCTTGTGGGAGTGAGAGAGAGAAAAGAAAATGAACCCTTCTTACCCTCTCTTTATGTACAGAGAGAAACTTTGTCAGTTTTTAATTAGAAAGAGACACACTAACCATCTCAGAGAGAGAGAGAGAGAGGGAGGGGGGATAAAAAACACGTCTTGCAAAGACTTACAGAAACTATGTACAGAGACAAGTTGACATAAGCACCAAAGGCAAAAAAGTAACTTGAATTTCAATAGATAGATATGTTATCGACAGATAATTTCCACCTTTTGATAATATCTAAGTTCAATTCAGAATACCACAAATGATTTTTTACATCACCACATAACATTACTTCTTTTCAAATACTTTTTACAGCCAAACATCAAACGCATTACGAAAACGAAAAACAACAGAAGAAACCCATTGAAAATGCTTATTCAATTCCTACCACTTCCCTTCAAAGGAAGGCATGCACATAAGCAAGATAATTGAAACATGAAACATATATCTCTAAACTTAAAGAAGAGATCGAAGCCTAATAGTTTCTTATCTCTTACAATAAGATAACTCAAAAGATCATAAAACAATAGATATATAAAGGCAATGCTTGAACTTAGATGATCCCTAGTGATTAGCTAGGTGAGAGGAAGATTCGGTGCCTGACTATTCAAGGGGCTTGATGAGCTCATGGAGTTATTGAAGGTAGCAAGCAAAGCCATACAACTAGAGTTATTTGTGGCACCCTTTAGTACTGCTTTATCAACATCAGAGAGATCAACAAGAAAACTGTTATTATTGTCTATGATGAGTCTTGATATTGCGGCCATGAGTGATTCTTCTTCTATGAAAAAACACCAGAAATTTGATAATAACTAGGTCCACGAAATCAAAGTAAGCATCACTCCAAGATCGCTTCATTGATAATATGAAATAAGGCACCAAAATCCCTGCTGCAAATCCCACACCAAGACTCAAGTAAAACCACTCATCAACTAACCCATTATCATCACCATCATTTGCTTCATCTTTACTTGCTCCATTATTATTATCAGAACCATAAGCTGGGTCATCCTTATTACGTAGGCATCTCACAGGAAGGGGACAACCATAGAGACCAGGATTTCCAGCAAATGAAGATGCCTCAAATGTTGTTGTTTGACCTATATAAGGTATGGCACCTGAAAGATTGTTGTAGGACAAATTCAAGTAGCCCAAAAATGATAAGGAAGACAAGTTTTGAGGAATAGAACCAATAAGTTGATTATTTGAGAGGTCAAGTGATGATAGCTGATGCATATTTGATATGCTTTCAGGAATGGGACCATGTGATTCCTTGACAGGTTCAAATACATTAAACTAAATAGTCTTGTCATTTCATGTGGAAATCTTCCAGACAAGTTGTTTCCAGAAAGGTCTATACTTGTGACTAGAGGAAGAGTCGTGGTGTACATCAATGATTGGCCTTTTGTGTTCACAACCAACCTATCTTGATAGTTCTTAACTCTATTGGACACAAATTTATTGTGTACATCTGGATATACCATATATGGCCTTAAACTCTTGTTCCTTCTTTTGACCTCTTGATGAGTTATCATTGCTTTAATATCACCAAAGCTGGCTGGAATGCTACCACTCAAGTCATTCTCCCCAATATCCAGGACTTGCAATGAACTTAATTTTGAGAGTTCATGAGGTATTTCTCCAGAGAATGCATTGGACCTTAAGTTAAGAATTTACAAATTTGAAAACCGATCTCCAATCCAAGACGGAATTCCACCACAAAGTTCATTGTTTCCAAGATCCAATGTTTGCAAATAGGATAAATTGATAAATGATGATGGCAACTTCCCAGAGAGTTGGTTACCACTTAGGTGCAACAATGTGAGATCTTGCAATTGACCTAAGGAATTTGGAATAGCCCCAGATAAATTGTTGTTGCTAAGGTCTAGTGCATTCAACGAAGAACAATTTGCAAAGCTTGAAGGGATCCTTCCAAAGAAGTTGTTGCTTGAAAGATCAATGCTCAAAAGAGAATTGCATGTCTCTGCTATAGACTCTGGTATTTGTCCAGAAAATTGATTTTGAGAAAGAGATAAGAAATCCAAGTTTGTCATTCCCTTCCAAAACCAATTTGGTATAGAATCTGAGATGCTAGCATTTGAGAGGTCTAAAAATTCCATGTTTTTTTGTGATTGGAGCCAAGATGGAAATGAAGGTCCCAAAATGCATGAACTCATTATAAGTACTCTGACTTGGAATGGAGGCGTCCAATTATTGGAGCTGATATTCACAATAAATGAATTGGAGGATAAGTCTAAGAGTGTCAAATTGATCAATTTAGAAAAGTGAATTTCAGATATTATGCCTTCCAATTGATTAGAAGTAACATGAAGCTCTGATAGGGCAGAAAGTTGCCCTAAACTTTCTGGAAGAGTCCCGTTGAGTTTATTCTTTCCAAGTTGCAACAAGTCAAGATTTTGCCATGATCCTAAAGAAGTAGGGATGGTCCCTCAAACAAATTATCCCCAAGGTCAAGCCCAACCAGATTTTCTAAATGTCCAAACCAATATGGGATTTTACCACTTAGATGATTGTTGCTCAAAACAAAATATTGCAGATTATGCAGAGGTTTCTTAGAAGGGCATGTGTTCCTTCAAGAATTTCAGGTAGATTTCCTGTCAGATTATTCAACGAAAGAGAAAAACGACTCAAGTTGCAAAGTCTTCCAATAGAGCTTGGAATACCATCCTCAATAGCATTAGAATCAAGATAAAGTCTAGCAAGAGAAGTCATGTTTCCCAAAGAAAATGGGAGTTTTCCTTGCACATTGTTTTCCCTAAGATTGATGACTTGTATCTTTTCCCATCTTCTTCCAAAGAGTTGGGAGCAACTTGCTGTAAGATCATAATTCCGACTTAAATCCAACCACAATAAATTTGGCATTTCACTAAGACCAAGTGGTATTTTTCCAAACAGGCTACTTTCACTCATAACAATATGTTGCAGGCTACTTATATTTACAAGCCAATCAGGCATCTTTGAATGAAAGCTGTTAAAGCTAAGATCTATAACAGCAAGTGAAGAAAAATTTAGAGGCGCATGAGGTGATTGAATATTATAACTAGATAAGTTACAACCAGATAGATGCAATTCAACAATAGAAGGCAGTTGATTCATAAATGCAGCAACCCAGACTTTGTTTACCAATGAAAGGTTAACCCCATCCATGGCAAGATATTCCAAAGAAATAAGACCATTTATCCATTGAAAATTGTCAACATATAGTTCAAGAAACCCAAGATCAAGAACTTGCAAGTGAGATAGGTTTCCTAAATGTGGAGGAATTGTTCCGGTAAAGCCGGCATGTGACAGGTTCAAGTATTGCAAATTTTTCAATGATCCAAAAAACTCAGGTATTTGTACTCCATTGAATGAGTTAAAACTCAAGTCCAAATATGTTAGTGACTCGAGATTCTTCAGAGATGATCTTATCTTACCACTAAGATTCCAGAACACATACCTTCCATATGAAGAATTGGGGTTATTAGGATCTGAATATGGGTTGTGGAGATCAACTGTAATAACTGCTCCTGTATTGTTGTCACACTCTATTCCATGCCATTCACAGCAATTGCTTCTTTCCCTCCATGAAGATAACACATTTGCATGATCTTGAAGCCCTGTTTTGAAGTCCAAGAGAGCTTCTTGATCAGAGGCCAAGCAAGTAATCAAGTGGCCATTACTGCTCATAACAGAAGAAACTAAGATTAACAAGCAGACAAAGTGTAATAATAACTCAATCACTGGTAACTTTTCCATTGATCTCAATCTATAGCAAGCTTAATTTGGTTGTAGACAAATAAAGCTGTACATATCTCAGCAGCATATATAATATATATAATTGCAATTCATTACCGCGTAAGAGGATAGACTTGCATTTTGTGGGAAAGAAATATCTCCATTGAATGTATCCACCATTATATCAAGTTTCATCGAACATTCAATGGAGAAGAAATGAAGAGAGAAATTAATGGAGACATTCCTCTCCCCATGTGTCCGAGAACTGAACTTTTATTATTAAGTGTCATCGAATTTAGAAAATGCAGTAACGTAATAAAATCAACTACGTACATATAGCTATGCCGTCATAACATTTGGCTTATAACAATTGGCCGCCCACTTTTCACGCGTAAACTATAATTTTATTTCCATGTAGAATAGTTCAACTTAAACGAAGCTTCCAAGCAGAAGAAAATTAAATGAGAAAATTTATTAATTAACATGCAGTCAGACGAGTTAGTTGAGTGGCGCAAGCAATGCATTACGAAACTGGATAGAGATATTTGACACCTAAATACTACTCCCTCCGGTCCTAATTATAAAACCTAGTTGACTTTTTTGAAGAGATTAAGGAAGCTGATTAAATTACTTTCGAGTATTTTATTTTATTTTTTCTTCAAACTAATTAGTTTGACTAATAAACTAATATATAATCTAAGGATACACAACAAATAAAATGATTAAGAACTTATTTAAATTTCCTTAATCTCTCCAAAAAAGTCAACTAGATCTTATAATTAGGACCGGAGGTAGTAGTATTTCTTTATTCAATCACTTTAATTAACAAGCCAAGTCAATGAACTATATGCTCTTAATTTAGGGACTATAGTATTTAATTACCGCCAGGGAACTCTATCATATCTCTTATGACTTTCACTGATATGGACATCAACTATGCATAATATAAGAACTACATAACTTTATAGCAAAAAAAAAACTACATAACTAATTTGAATAGATTAAAAAAGGATTAAAATTCATCCAGGTGTATACAATTTTACTCTTAAAGGATTAAAAACTAAAATTTGAAACTGCAAAGACTAAAACTAAACTTTTATGAAAATGTAAGGACCAACAATGATATTTACCCAATACTTTTTTTTTATCCTGGTATTAACTAACGTGCACCAAGTCCTTGTGTATGAGAAATTGCGGGTGTTGGTTGCGGAAAATGCCAAAATTGAAAAATTAAGTAAGTTTATGAGATATAGGAAAATACTTTTCCTTAATATGTGTGTTGCATATTGGAAGTTTTTTATAATAAAAGGAATATGTGCATGGTGATTGTAAATGGGTTCTTCCTGAAAAAGTAGAAGTAGCAAACAAATGTTTTTGGGATTTTCTTCAGCTATTTCCTTTCACTCTCTGATTCCAATCTTCATTGAGATCCTTCACTAGAAGTTTCTCCTTAAAGTACTTACTTTAGTTACGTCTCTCAAGTGCATAATGCTCCTATAAAGTCTAATAGTAACTTTATTAATGTTCCCAACTCTACAAGACTTTTGGTTCATATTGATATTCTTGGGATGATGAATTCCCACGTCCACTAAATCTAATTAATTTAGGGTGTTTACAATTCTACTGAAAGTCTTCTTAAAACATAAATCTAACACAATCTAAAGAGATCAATAATACTCCCTTTAATCTTTGATATAAGATCGACTTGCAAAGTTGATCTTAATCGTAATAACACTTATTTTTATATTTGTGAATCTTTTCTTAATTTAATTTATTGATCTTCCCTCAATAATAATCAATTATGAAAGAGAGTGAGAGATTGAAGGAATATGACTAGAATATTTTTAAAAATATATGTTATATTGACTAACTTTCTTAATTTAATAAAATTAGGTAAATAAACTTTCTTAATTTCATAAAATTAGGTAAATAAGCGTATATCGAGGATAGAAGAAGGGGTATCAGTTTATACATAGACATATAGAGCAACTGAGTGGATCGAAGCATGTCTTGCAATGAATTCTTGAAACTATGTACGGACACAAGTTGACATAAGTTCCAATGGCAAATAATAATATTGAGTGATCTTTTACCGTTCAAATAATTTTTATAGCTAAACATCTAACGCCCGGCCCCCGGGGGACTAAAAATGTTTATTACTCTCATCTTATTTATAAGTTCATTTTGACCAAATAATATGGTCCCTACTATAAATTAATAAATGCATTTTTTTACTTTTTTGTCCCTATTAATTGCAACAACCAAAAAGAATTTATTCATATTGATTTTTGGAATTTAAATAAGGGCAAAATTAGAAATTTAGCATATAATTAATGAGTTACTAACTCTCCTTGGTATATGAGAGTTAGTTAATTTTGACTTATAAATAGGACCTGAGTGGTATTCAATTTGATTAGCAACACAAATAAAATACTTCATCTAGTTCTTTTTATAAGCAATTTTTTTTTTCTAATTGCGAAAACAAACCGACGGTTAAGATTAGTTAAAAGAAATAAATATGTATAAAATGTCATGTCTTTTTTCAGATATGCCCCTATTTATCACAAGAGCATATATGAGAGAAAATGAGTAAAAAAGATATAAGAGAGAATTAGTGGCCAATTAGTATAAAGATATGTATTTAATAGGGGTTAGAAAAGAAAAAAAAAATAGTTTAAATTTTCAAATAAAAAAGTTGTTTATATTAAGAACCAACTCAAAAAAAAAAAAAAAGTTGCTTATAAATAGGATCACGGGAGTACTTCTTGTTTGTCTGGAAGCTACTCCTCCATCCATGCACTTCCATATATCTTCATGTTTTAAAAGCTCACTATCTTATTGATTCTTCTGGTTTATGCCTTTTGGATGTGGTAAGGAAGAAATTAAACACTTTAGCATTGATTTAATTATCACATTTTCACATGCCAAGTATGTCAAACCAGCTTGGTTTTGTTGTTTCTCTATAAAGTCCAAAATTATTCTTTTACATCGTTTAAGCGATGGCTGAAGCAAATTATTTGTGCAAGGACCTTGCTCTTCATGATGGTATTACTTGGCCCCTCGGCAAGTGGCTTAGCTTCTCTCATTTTTTATTTTCATCCGTTCTCATCATCTATTCTAAAACTATGTAGCTTTAGGGTCAACAAAGAAGGGATCACTTTTTTTTTTAAACAAAAAAAAGAGCATATAGTATTTTAAAATATTTTTTAGTAGCATTAGTTGTTTTAAATTAAATTTTAATACACTCGACACCCTAAAAATTTTTTACTGACACCCAATATCTATTGAAAAATATTTCAAAGTGATACTAAATTATGGGTGTCTTTAGTATATTTTCAGCTTTAATTGGCTTTTTTAATAGATACAAGGACCCATTGCTTTCTTCTCCACAACTTCCATTCATTTACCATATGATATACTCTCTTTAGTCTTTAATGTAAGACTTATTTACATGATTTAGTTAGATTAAATAGGCTAATTAAGTTAGTTAATATCACATATTTTTTCTACAATATTCTAATCATCTTCTTTAATTTCTTCTATCTCTCTCTTAATTATTATTGAATGAGCATCAATAGGGATAAATTATGATAAGATTGACAAATATGAGAAATAGGTCTCATAGGTCTTATATTTACGATCAAGATGAACTCTTCAATTTATATATTAAGGACACAAGGGACTATGTAATATGACAAGATAACCTTCTCATGTTAACGGAGTCCTCCCAGATTATTATTTCTACACACTAGCCTATTTCATCATTTTGTACACCTTTAATTATGTCCTTTCTCTACAGGAACTAAGTCCTTTCTACAATCTACAACATAGTTAAACTTAGACCAAATTCTTATGAAACTATAGAAACTAAAAACCATGATTTGAAATTATGAGAACTAAAACTAAATTTGATCAAACTTTCAGGACCAACAATGATATTAACCCAATATTTTTTTTTTTACCGTGGTATTCTTTAATGTGCGTGCACTGAATCATTGCATATGAGAAAATTGCAAGTGTTAGTTACAAATAATGCCAAAATTAAAATATGCAATTTTTATGAGATTTAAGAAAAATAAATTTTCTTAATATGTGTGATGCAGTTATTAAGTCTAGATTGGCCACTTGAAATGGTCACGTGGTGGGTCAAGGGTCAAACCGGAGCGAACTTGGGGTTAGACTGGTGAAGAAGTGCAGATTTTAGGATTATTAATATGAAATTATGAATAAAATACAAATACAAATTAAATTTTTAAATAAAAATATTGAATTGGTCAAACCAGATGGACCGGAACGGTTAGAAGACAGATTCGCAGATTTTTGGCTCAGACTGATCGTTTCAGTCTGGTTTTAATAACTATGATGCATATTGAAAGTTTTTTATAATCAAAAGGAATATGTGCATTGAAGATTGTTCATAGATGGGCTCTTTCCGAAAAAGCAGAAGTAGCAAATCAATTCAATCTCTAGGATTTTTTTTTCTGTTATTTCACTCTCTTTCTAGTTTTCATTGAGACCCTGCAATAAAAGTTTCTCCTTAAAATATATACTTTAGATACATATCTAAAGTGCATAATGTTCCGTTGACAAAAAAAAAAGTGCATAATGTTCCTAATGACGCTTTAGCTCGCTATAACACTCCTACCAAGTTTGATCATGACTTTACTAATTTTGTGAGATGCAGTATTTTGTCACTTCTACTAAAAATCTTTTTAAAACCCAAAACAAACACAGTACTCTAAAGAGATCATTAATCCAGTTTATACAAGGTTGCAAATTTGTTTGGAATATTTTAAGATTGAGATTTGAAACATGAGAGTTCTTGTGGGAGTGAGAAAGAGAGAAGAAAACGTACCCTTCCTACTCTCTCTTTATGTACAAGGCAACTGTTTTTTTAAAAAAAATTAGAAAAGCAGACAATAATAACTTGATATGTACACAGAGAGCAACTGAGAGGATCAAAACATGTTTTGCAAATAATTCTAGAAACTATGTACAGAGACACAAGTTGACATAAGCACCAATGGCAAAAATAAACTTAAATTTCGTTAGATAGATATACTTTCTTTGATTCTTATTATGAGACATCAATTAATAAGTATTTTTTGTTCTTTTTATAAGGCATTTACAAGTTCTCAATGAGCATTTAATTTATCTTTCCATGTCTGCCCACATTTAATAAAGGTAGTGTGAGAGAGTAATAATTATGGTCATATTTATAAGTTTTTTGACCAAAAATTTGGTCTCATTTATAAGTCTAGTTTTAGGGTAGTAAATGAGATTGTGACAACTTTGCCCATATTAATTGTATCAATAAAAATAGAGATAAGAAAGAGTTGAAAAATACCTCTTCATAAATGAGACAAAGTTGAAAATTTACTCCATAATCATTGAGTTAAGTACCTCTCTTTGGTATGTGTAATTTAGTTTTTTTTTTTTAAAAAAAAAAAACTTATAAATAGAACCAGAGTGGTATGATATTTGAGTTTAGTGTAGTTAATAAGGGTAGTATTGGAAATCACATGAATTTTAGGATAACCTCGATGCTTTTAATTGTTTTTATTGGTTTATGGGAATTGGTATAATTGCTGCCTTATAATAAAGAATAAAGGGAGTATCATCCACGGCTAATTACCACCTTTAGATAATATCTAAGTTTAATTAAGTATACTACGATTAATTTTTTTTTCCATCGGCACAACCAAGGTTGTCAAACTCACGAGTTTAAACAAATTTGTGACGTAAACTCGTATCGTGAACTCGAATCGTAAATTCGTAAAAGTTTACTTTTGTCATAAAATAAGTATTAACAAAGTGTATAATTAAAATATAAAAAATAACAACAATTTGATTTAAATATATTTTAAATCCAAATAATTGAAATTAAATATATAAACATTCATAATTTTTTGTATTTAATAAAGAAATTTCTATAAAATTCATATATAAAGCCATTGAGGATGATAAAATTGAAAAAATTAACACAATTTGTAAGTTAGAAACGTAAAAACGGTAAATTCAAAGTGTGTAAACTCGTGAGTTTAATCGAATTTACAAAATGATACGAAGTTTACTAGAGACTTGACTCGATTTAGTAAGGTTGAAACGTAAAAAACGGTAAAACTCAAGAATCAATTCGCGAGTTTGACAACAATGGCCACAACATTACTTCTTTCCAAATACTTTTTATAGCCAAACATCAAACGCATTACCAAAAAAAAAAAAAAAACTAAAGAGGAAACCCATTGAAAATGCTTATTCAATTCCAATCACTTCCCTTCAATGGAAAGCATGCATATACGTAAGATAATTGAAACATGAAACATAAGAACGAGAACCACTAAGAACAGTAAGGCCGACATCATGAATTTCTGCAAACTTGATCAGCTCCTCCACCACGTCACACCCGGCAGGGATCTCAATGATTACATGTTTTAGAGCTTGTTCATCCATCATTGCAGGTTTTGGCTTATTGTTGGACGCAGCTGGCCTTTCTTTTCGTTTCCTTGTTTGTTTCAGTTTTCTGCGCATATTTGAAGTGTTATTGCCACTTCCTCTGTAGTTACTTTTTCCGCCGCCACCGGGGATGTTGAATTGGCCAGGCCAAGGTGGTGGTACAAACAATGGGGTGCAGCAAAGTCACCACCAAGAAGAAGTCCAGTTCCTTTGGACAGTGCGGCCAAGCTTTGGGGGTTAATACTTCTACATTCGCCTATTTCATCATTTTGTAAGTCTTTAATTATGTCCTGTCTCTATAAGCACTATGTCTTTTCTACAATGTAATTAATCTTAGACCAAATTCTTATGAAATTATAAAAACTAAAAATAATTATGAGAACAAAAATCAAAATTTGATCAAACTTTCATGACCAAGAATGGTATTAATAACACCAACAAAGTCATTGGGACCTTGATCTATCCTATATATCTACTGGGGTAAACCCAGAGAGTCTGATAAATTGAAAATTATGATACTTAAGGCATGACAGTAGAGAAAATTTTAAAATGAGGTATGAATCTAGTGGACAGTCCGAGCCTAACGAGCCTCCTTGCTCACGCTGAAGGACACTTTAGGATCCAGGCCTCATCTCAAAACATACAAAACTCGGCATGTTCGACCGATTTTCAATACTCTCTCATAGTGGATCGTGGTCTTAATTACGTTCGTGCATGTGGTCCTCTAAAAGAGGCAAGTGCAGAGCATACTTAGAATCTAAATGGCAGATAACACTAACATACTAGAACGTTGGCTTTCAGAAACAAAAGAGAGTCTAGAAAGATTTCATAGAAACACACTGGTATTTTATTCGAAATCTGGTTCTGCCCCATAACTGAGGACTGATCCTGCTTTTATAGGGAAGCAGGGAGACTACACGACAACTCAAAATAAAGCACTCTTACAAAAGTAGTGGACGAGAGCTAAAGAGAATAGACGAACAACAGACAATCGTACAGACACCTTAATAAAGTAAAACATAAAGCGAAGCATGCGTGAAAAAGTAGTACACACACATAAAACACATGACTAATAGCTGGAAACTGGCTGGAACTGTCTGCCGACACTTATTTTGGAGACCCTTTGCAGATGGGCTCATGACTTGGGGATAGGTTGTTATTGTCACTGTCACTGTCGTAGCCGGACTAGAGATAGCTGAGCGGATCTATCATATTGTAATATGGGTCATCCTTTGGGCCTAGGTCCTGGGCTCGTGGCTGAGAGCATTGGGCTGGATACTGGGACGGTAAAGATGGTTGGGTAACCTGACTTTCATAATTATCTTCGTAAGGGTCTTGGGAGTCTTGGAGGATGTTTCCCTGAGAGTCAGTTAGGGGTCCTTGTGCTGAAGAGGGCTGAGCATAGTAAGTGGTGACATAGTGAGGCTCTGGCTGATACAGTTGTTCATAAGCATCTTCTTCTTTGGGCAGTGGTCCAAGAATACTGCATTCTTTTAAAGCTTGCTTGTTGAAGTCGGCTAATGAGGCCAAGTTCTTTGAGCCGACTTGGGTCGATTTGACCCGGTCCAAGGAGCGATCCCAAGGTTGTGCATTGGTCTTCAAGTAAACACCATCAAAAGCCCGAGAATGATAATCCTGCGAAGAAAGAACACACAAGAAAATCTTTTTGTTTAGGTTTTTCTAAATCCCAAAGGTTGTTATTAGTGAGAATATTAAAACGGTGATCCTCTCCAAAAGTGAAGAGGGGCAAAGAGAGTGAGGAAATGGACAAGGGAAGAATTTTCGTTGTGATCATTAAAATGTAGTGATAAACGGGAAGAGGAGAAAGGGCAACAAGATCGGGTGTGAAGTATGGTCATTGACCATATGTACCAAAAGAGTTCATTAGGTATAGGACCTTGAATGAACGGGATGGTGGTGTAAGGGCATAAGAGACTGAAATTCTGAGCTGTAGGAATAAGGTCAGTCTTGTTGAACAGGAGATGGAGCCAAGAGTAGAGATTTTCTGTGGCATATTTGTGAAAATCAGTGAAAGAGTGAAGATTTGTATCTGGAGGAAGAAGTTCTGCTTTGCTAACATAAACCATGGGGACGGAAAGAAGTTTGTCTGAAAAAATGAGGATGTAGAGAATTTGAGGGTGAGGAGGAGGAGTCTTTTGTGGTCTGGAAAGGAAATCCGCAAGGATGTTCTGAGGACCCTTGAGATGTTTAACTGAGAATTTATAGCGTGAAAACCAATCTTTCCACCGGAGTAACTGGGCATCTGGCAGTAGCTTCTTTTTAGGGTCTAACATTTTTGGAAAGGACGTATTGTCCATTTCTACTGCAAAGTGATAGGGATTCGATGAAAACTAAACTTTTCAATTCCCGCTTGACAAAAGCAATGATTTCTTTGTAGGTAGCATGATAGTGTTTCTCTGAGTCTTTGAATTGGCCACTCGCATGGCCACAATAATTACGTATCCCATTAACTTCTTCAAGAAGTATTGCACCCCAATATTCTTCACTAGCATCAGTCTGAAGGATTCTCTGTCCTTGGTCAGGAATCTTTAATGGTGGAGGGTTTTGTGCAATTCTTTTGAGAGTGATAACAGCATCTGTTTGTACTTGAGACCACGGAGGTAGATTCTTTTTTAACATTTTGTACAGGTGGCTGGTGTGATGGGATAATTGGGGAATAAAATCTCTGAGAAAATTAACAATTCCGAGGAACTGTTGAACTTGTTTGTAAGAGAGATTGTTATCAGGAAATTTCAGTAAATCCTGAGCAATATGTGGACTGGGACTCGTACTTACCATCCTTAAAATGCATTCCAAGAAAATCTACTTCAGTAATTCCAATATCACTTTTCTTGGAAGATAGCATGACACCATGTTGGGCAATAATCCGGTAGAACTGGGCCAAAAGTGATTGGTGTTGTTCTTTAGTTGGTGAGAACAGGAGGATGTCATCAATATAGATGAGAGCATGATCAAGGATAGGCTCAAATATTCTGATCATGGCCTTTTGAAACAGGGATGGAGCAACTTTGAGGCCAAAGGGCATAACAGTCCACTAGTACTGGGCATTGGGTATACAAAAGGTTGTTTTGGGCCTATCTTCTGGGTGGATCCCAAGTTGCCAAAAACCTGCTTTGAGATCAAACTTGGAAAAGATATGGGCTGATCCTTTTAGCTATGCAAACAAGGTTGTGGGCTTAGGGAGAGGGAATTTATCATCTTGGAGGAAATGGTTAAGAGGTTTATAATCAATTACGAGCCTTTTCTTTCCTCTCTTGATTTCGACCTTTTTTCAACATAAAACGCTTGGCATGCCCATTCGGACTTAGTGGGCTCAATTAAACCTTGTCTTAACAAGATAAGACATTCTTCCCGGGCTAATTTCAAATCATCAGGATTCATACCTGGATGTGAGGCTTTGGTTGGGTTGATATCTTCATTTCTTTTGAAGGGAAGGTGAATGAAGAAACTTTCATTTTTCCATAAAGGGGAAGGATGTGGAAACTGGTCATGGCTATCAAAGACAAGATATTGTAACAATTTTTCCTTGGCATCTATATCAAAGGAGCATCTTGTATTTCATACAGAAAGAAATCTCTCGTCCATGGACTAAAATTTGATTTCCACTTAATGCCATTAGGGAGTATCATAAGATTCTTGGTATGATGAAAGGCATCAAATCCAAGAAGGATATCTTTGCCTGGGAGATCACTTCCTAGTACTTTAATCTTTAAAGTACATCCTGGGAAGAACTTAATGCTGATTTTTCTTCTGGTAATCAAATCAATCTTGAAAATTTTTGCATCAGCAGTATAAAAATACTGATTATGAGGTACCCATTCTTCAGGAGGGAGAATGTGAGGTTTCATCACAGTGTGAGATGAACTTGTATCAAAAAAGGCTATTGCAGTAATGGGTTTTGAGTATTTTTCAGGTAGGACTTGAAACTGGATATTTGGTAATGGAGCCTTGACATTATATTCGAGTTGGAATTCAAAGATCCAAGACATCCAATGGATGGGGTCCGAGGAGAAGACTTTTGGAGAAGATTAATAGTTCCCCAAGAGGAATATTCTTCTTCCTCGATTCTTGGTCTTCGATTCGAATAGGATGAGTCTCGTTGATTCTTCATAAGAAGGAATGACATATTGTGTCTCATCATTCTGTTCATCTTGTTCTTCAAGGTAGTCTTCAATGTTTGCAGAGCCTTCTGATATCATTAAAATCTTCTGAAGCTTCTGCATCATCTTTATGTCTCCTTTAGTCTTTCTAGGACAATTTTTAGCAAAATGTCCTGGCTTCCCGTGATGAAGGCATTTGGAATCTTTGGAGAAAGGTTTTCTAGATTTAAAAATCTAGGCCTTCTTCGAACTTTGATCGCTTTAACTTCCCGTAAGGTTTCGGAAAGATTCGAATATTGGCGATAGTGAGATTTCTTTCTTGTAGGGCAATGGCGCCTTTATGATTTTTGCACTTGATTTTCACGTATGGCTTCTTGCATCCTGGTTTGAACTTATGAGCCGACTTTTGCATGTCCTTAAAAAACTTGTGTTGTTCACAAAGTTTATCAAGGGTACTGAGAGCAAGTTGGTATATTTCACCAATGGATATTGTAGAGATGTCCCTATCGAGGGCTTGGATGATCCTATTGAGTTCCGCCAAGTTCATCCTAAGAGAAACAATGAATGTATGTCTCAAATTTACGTCATTTCCACCATTCAAAATGTGGTATTTCGGCAACATTTTTTGATAATGATTTTGTAAATCAGACCGCTTCAACGAGCAGCACTTCATTTCAAAGAATTCTTGTTTTTCTCTTTTTCGAATGAGGTTGAAATCTCTAATAAACTCTTTGTGAATAGCTCCAAGAAGGATTTCATCACCTTCTACTTGAACCGCTTGGAGTTTTTCATATGGGGACATGTTCTCAAACCATTCCCCGAGAGTTCCAAAGAAACCTAGAAACAAATTCTTGTAATGCCTATCTGAGTGGGATTTGTTGTGCAGTAATCTGTAAGTCAATCCAGGCACTAAACTCTTGGAGACGAGATCTCCATTTTTCATATGGAAGATCATCAAAGGTGAACCATGGGCCACTAGTAGGCTTGTAATTGTTGTCCTGTACAGGAGGATTATCGTCTGGCCGTTCAACATATGACTCATCAAACTCTTCATCATCTCCCGGTCGAACCATGGCAATTCTTGAAATATCTCGCAATTTCATCTTGAGCTAGAATCGAATAGTCTTGTGAAGAACTTTCTCGAATCGAGATGACTCTTGTAAAGGTGTAAAAGGATTGGAATCTTGGAGGATTCCAATAGATGAGGTGTGTGGTGGGTTGGTGGATTGAGAGGTTGGCACCGAGGTGATCATGGAGTAAGTTGGTGGTGGTGGATTTGGAGGAGAAACAGCTTGTTTGAGTTTTTCGGTTGACAGAGAGGTAGGAGTAGCCGTTGGGGTTGGAGTAGGTTCCTTTATGTGGATACCTGTTGATCCTGAATGAGATCCTGGATCATAGGTTTGGAAAGGAGTGAAATGGGGAGGTCTTTGTCTGGGATAGACAAACTGGTTTCTTGGTTGGGGTTTAGTTTGTGGAGGTAGCTTGGGTGGTGATAGCTGGGCAAACAATGGATAATTGAATTTGAATTGTTTGTCAGAATGTCTATTTTCGGATAGGATGTAGGAGAAGAGGGAAATAAGGGAGCCGGAATGGTTGGTAATGAGGGATAGGAAGGATAGGGCTCATATATGGCTTGAGACTTCTTCTTAGCCATGTCTAGCTCAATTTTCTTCAAATCCTTTGAAATGCTTGTAGTTCAAGTTCTTTCGTTTGAACCGTGATCCTATGTATCCTCCGTCGATAAAAGCTCGAGTTCCGCATCCAATTTGTCGCTTGTTGTCGTATTGGAGGTACAAATTCTTGACTTCTTTGGACAATTGATCAAACCGGGAGAACAATCCATCGGTCTTAGTAGCCAAAGAATCTATTTTTGAATCGATTCTTTTCAAGACGATATTTTGGCAAACAACGTTCGGGTCCGCAATTTAGCACTTCTTCAGCTTGTGTGGCTTGATGGTTTCCTTGAGCATCAATTGTATTTGGAACTACATAGGGTTTGGATGGTGCCCTAGTATTCTGATCATATTTCCTCTCAAGAGGAGGAAAGTCTTGCTCATAAGCATTGAGCATTGCTATACAAGGAATAGGTTGAGGAGTAGTTGTAAGAGACTGAGAATAAGGCTCTGGCGAAGTATCTGGAGTAGCATTTGGAAAATACTTCTGGACCAAGTCATGGTGACCTGTTTCTATCATTAACTCGGCAAGAGACATATCCTTTGAAGATTTCTTTGGAGGAGGCGGAGGCTGCCAGCGACGTGTGGAACGCCGGGAGGAAACTGGTTGTGGAGGACTATAGTCATCATCATCTTCAAACTTCTTTGATATGTGGGATCTGCAAAGAGATATGTGAGAGGACTTGTTTTTCTTTGCTTTCTCAAAAGCATATTTGGAAGGATAGAGTCCTTGTTCATCATTTGAACAATCTTCTTCCCACCATTCTGGGGTATTGCATTCACAGTTAGGATCGCACATACCAGAACCTGGAACATCCCATAAAAAATGTCCATTAACATGCGAGACAAAGCATGGCTTGGCGTCTTGGTTAACCCAAGCAATAGGTGGATTTTTTCGGAGGGTGTATAGGCCGGTCTCGAGCATCAAAATTCTGCCAAGCTGGGTCCGGGACCGGAAGTACTTGGTCTTGAAAAAAGCGGTTTTTGTAACACCATTTCCAAGATCTTGAGTAGTTGGAGGAGTTGTGGTATGGACATCTCGTCGAATGCTATGAAAAAGCTTTTCATAATTGCTTATCCATTCCATAGGCATGATCTGGGCAAGTTCTTCTTTAGGAATCTCGACGAGGATCTGGATGATAGAAGTATCATCTCGCTCTATTAGAGATGGCAACAAGAGCATCAGTCGTAGAGTTTGGGAGAGAGATCAAGGGCATGATTCTGAAGACGATAAACAATCTGGTGATGGGGAGTAGCCATGATGGCTTGTGAATCTTGTTCTGCTCCTGTGATCTGGATTTGGACTTTGAGACGTCCAGGGAGAGTTCTGTCAAAGAGACTGACATTGTAGTCTGGCGGGATTGTGAGTATAACACTTTTTGTTGCTAAGAGTGGTAAGGAGTGCACCGATAAGAGCATCGAATATTTCTTATAGGTGAGTCTAGGAGAGCCACTTTAGTCAGAATCGGGAGTCCTTTTCTTCCATGAAGAGTAAGGACTAGGCGAATAGCACCAAAATGAAGATGGGTGTGTCCTTCAGATTTCCACTTGTCAATGAGATCTGGGGCGATACAGTGGACAGTCCTAATGAAGAGAACACACAACCTGTTAATGGAGCTGATCCCAAGGTTGTGCATTGGTCTTCAAGTAAACACCATCAACCTGTTAATATGTGTGATGCAAATTGGAAGTTTCTTATAATCAGAAGGAATATGTGCATTGAAAATTGTATATGGGCTCCTTCCAAGAAAGTAAAAGTAGGAAACAAACTTTCTGGAATTCTCATCCATTATTTTACTCTCATTCTGGTCTTCATGGAGATCATTTGCTACAAGGTTCTCCTTAAATATTTACTCTAGACATGTCTCTCAAGTGCATAATGCCCTCGTTGACACTTTAACAAATATTGGTATACTTGGAATGAATTCCTATGTTTCTTATTCTTATTTTTGCTTTTTTGGTATCATGGAAGAATTTTTTATGGAAGTAAGAGTGGAATTGGAATTGAAAAGGTGGAAGTTATGTATAATTTTTAATTGAAATATGTATTTATAATATGATTATAATTTGGATGGATAAAATTGTCTATTGATGAAATAATTAAGGAAACAATGGTCAAAAAAATCTCAGTTCCAAGAACCCATATCAATTCCATGGGGTACCCAAAAGGAACTCATTTCCATGATTTTTTTATGGAAGTGGGTTCCACAAGGGAGTGAGCTCCAAGATACCAAACAGCCCAATTCTTGGATTCTAGTTCTGATTCCAATTCTACAGGCTTAGTTCCAGCGTATCAAGCAACTAACTTTGGATTTCCAAGTTTCAAATCATGATTAGTTTATAAGGAATTTATTTGAGTTTAACGGAGTTAACTTTAGATAATAGGGATCAAAACTAAAACGTAAAAGTATAGGGACAAGTGGACAACCCTACACCCTATACTTTCAACAAATTTTGTTTTTGGTCCCTATACTTAACCGCTTTAATGAAAGTTATACGTGCCGAGCCTTTATGAAACCATAGAAATTAAAACCAAAATTTTATCAAATTGTTAGAACTAATAATAGTATTAACCTAACATTTTTTATTTGGGGAAATCACTGTCAGGTCCCAAAGTATGGAATTAATCACACAAAAATCTCATACCAAACCTCAAGGATTTTTGTGTGATTAATTGCTGAATTCCCTTCACAAAAAAGTCATGTTGTCAAAATGATTTTTTATGTTGTCAAAATGACTTTATTAGTTATTAAAATGTCCCAATGAAAATCTCGTTGTGAAAATGACTTCTTATGTTGTCAAATGGTTTTTCATGTTGCCAAAAATTATTCAGGTTTCTAAAATTCTACACGTCGGAGGGAAAACTCGGAGAATTTTTACAACATACAAAGTCATTTTGACAACATTAAAAGTCATTTTCACAATGAGATTTTCATAGAGACATTTTAACAATTAATAAAACCATTTTGACAACATTAAAATCCATTTTGACAACGGTACATTTTTGTGAGGGGAATTCCACAACTTATTCACAATTAATTTTGTACCTTAGGACATGACAATGATTTTCCCTTTTTATTTTTATCCTGGCATTGGTTAACGTGCCTGAGTCTTTGCATATGAGAAATTGCAGGTGTTAGTTGCGGAAATGCCAAAATTGAAAACCTAAATCAATTTTTATGAGATTTAGGAAAAATAAATTTTCTTAATATGTGTGATACATATTGGAAGTTTCCTATAATCAGAAGGAATATGTGCATCTAGAAGAGCCCTTCCTCAAGAAGTAAAAGTAGAAAACAAACTTTTTAGAATTCTCTTCTGTTATTTGATTATCTCATTCTAGTCTTTATTGAGATCCTTTACTAAACATAAAACATCTCTCCTTAAAATATTTACTGTAGATACATCTCTAGAGTGCGTAATGCTCCTGCTGGCACTTTAGCACGCTAGTATCCATAATTATCAAGTCTAATCATGACTCTACTAATTTCGTGAAACCCAGGATTTTGTCACTTCTACTGAAAGTCTTCTTAAAACTTAAAACAAACACAGATCAATAATCCAAGTTATAAAAGGTTGCAATTTTTTTGGAATATTTTGAGATTGAGATTTGAAACATGAGAGCTCTTGTCCGTGTGATAAACGAAGAAGAAAACAACCCTTCGTACTCTCTGTATGTACAAAGCAATTTTGTTTTTAATTAGAAAGGCAAACACAAACAACCTGGTATACACACACCCAGAGCAACTTAGAGGATTAAAACAAGTTTTTCAAAGAATTCTAGAAACAATGTACAGACACAAGTTGACATAAGCACCAATATAATGGGGGGAAAACTTGAATTTCAATAGATAGATATATCATCCACAACTAATTACCACCTTTTTAGATAATATATAAGTTCAATTAAGTATACCACAACTGATTTTTTCCGTCAATACAACATTACTTCTGTTCAAATACTTTTTAAAGCCAAACATCAAACGCACAACAAAAACCAAAACAACTACAGAAGAAACCCATTGAAAATGCTTACTCAATTCCTACCCCTTCCCTTCAAAGGAAGGCATGTACATGAGCAAGATAATTGAAACATGAAACATAAATTTCTAAACTTGAAGAAGAGGTTGAAGCCTAATCTCTTCCCTCTTGCAATAAGATAACTCAAAAGATCATAAAACAAAAGATAGGTCATTAATTCTTGAACTTAAAGATGATCCCGAATAATTAACTAGGCAGGTGGAAGATTTGGAGATTGACTATTCAAGGGGCTTGATGAGCTCATGGCATTGTTGAAGGAATCAAGCAAAGTCATCAAACTAGCATCATTTGTGGCACCCCTTAGTACTTCCTCATCCACATCAGAGAGATCAACTAGAAGACTGTTGTTATTAGTTTCATTATTGTTTAGGACTCTGTGAAACATAGGTTTCTTGTACAATGCAGCCACCACAACCACAAGACTCGCAGCTATGATTTTTCCAGCTATGACTCCTCCAAAGATTTCACCTTTAGTTCCTGCAAGACACATAGTGAAACAAGAAATTCCAGAGGAAGACACAACACCAGGAAATGAAGATGGGTTTGGTGGTAATGACGACGAAGAACAAATTTGGGTCTTCACATAAGTACCAGAAAGAGAGAGCATAGTGAAGGTTCCATTTGGGGTCAAAGAGGGGGCATTATTGGAAAGTGTGTGGCTAAGAGTGACGTTAGTTACAGAACCAGAACCACTAAGAACAGTAAGGCCGACATCGTGAATTTCTGCAAATTTGATCAGCTCCTCCACCACGTCACACCCGGCAGGGATCTCAACGATCTACGGAAGGCACGAGCATCAGGAGTAAGAGTACCCCTACGAGCGGTTCTCTTGTATCTAACCATGATTTGAGCGGTTAGGGCGGAGAGCCGCGTAGTGTGGAATTACGAGATTGTGAGGAGTTAATAAGGACAAGAGAGGTATGAGGAGTTTATATACTTTAAGAGCCACGTAGTGTGGAGTTACGAGGTATGAGGAGTTTAATAAGGACAGAGAGGTATGAGGAGTTAATAAATATGCGGTCTAAAATTCTATTATTTATTTATTTTTTCAATTCAATTGATTTTAAGACCGACCTTTTATAATATATCCGGTCCTAAAAGTCTATTATTATTATTTTCAATCAATTCAATCACTTTTAAGACCGACCTTTTACCTTGTATCCGGTCCTAGAATTCATTTATTTTTTTCAATTCAATTTTTTTAAAAGTAAGAATTTTTTTCTTAATAAATATTAGTTTTAAGAACGGATCTTTTATAAGATCCGGTATTAAAGGTTCATTCTTTTCAAATTACTCGATATAAGTAGTCGTATCCTTACACTTTGTTCAAATGAATGATTCGAGTCTCTTCGACTTCCGGATAAACTTCCCAACTAGGCGTCTCCTCGTATTCGAGGAACTATGCGTCTCCTCGTTATTGTTTCCGGCGTTTCACATTGTTCAGGAAGGGTTCTCTATTTAAACTCGATGTTACTTTACTTCCTTCGCATTCTTCTCCATCACTTCTAAAACCTCCACCGTAATGGCCGCTCCACCACCACCAGTTGTCCTTTTCCGTACCCTCCTCCGCCTCTCCGAACCCATCATTCTACCAGATGATGCAGCACCTCTTGGCCCGCGTCGATCATATAGACCGACGTTTGGGCCAACTGTTTCAGGTCTATCACGCTGTCAACAACAAGCTGACCGCGGTACTAGACGCCCAAGACGTTGAGTACGATCCTTCAGATGACGACGTTGACGACCTCTCCGACGACTCCCTCCCCCCAACAACGATGGGGAGGATTAAATGTTTTTATGTTTTTTTTCAGTATGTTGTCTGCCCCTAACGGGCAAAAGATTCAAACAAATATAAATAAAATTTATTATTGTTTCCATATTCGTGAACATTGTCCTTTTCATTATCTTTTATCTTTCCCAATTGTCCATATTCGACTCCCTCCCCTCCGACAACGATTATCCATATTCGTGAAACAAACAAAACATTGTCCTCATGTAAATGAACATTAAAAATTCACAGAATACAGTTAAGAACATACGAAAAAACAAAAAACAAAAGACAAAAAAAAATCGTTTACCTTATTCGAATAAAAACAAACAGAGTGACTATTCTTCTCAAGGTTGGACTGTCGTTGTCGTCGGTTTTATTATGATTTTTCATGGTTAAATGGGGATTGTTAATGCATTTTCTGGGACATTATTGCATGATTAAGCACTAATTTAAGTTAAGGACATTTGTATTGAATGAAGTGAAATTAGGGTAAAATGATCATAATTTGATAATTATTCATACAATTGATTCCTTGGACTTTTGATACTACATTGTGTTTAATCTTGCATTGTAGGTGATTAAGAAGAAAATGGGATCTTTGAGGACCAGAATTAATGTCAGAGAAGATCCTAAATCGCTGTCAAAAAAGGGCCCAAAATCAGAGATATTGACAGCGAGGGCCCAAACATCACTGTCAGAAAGGGCCCAAAATCGAAGATTATGTCAGATAGGGCCCAAACACGAAAACTGCAACGTTTTGATTTAGGTCAGCTGATTTGAATTAAGAAAGGAACCCGATAGTCTTTGTGAGCGGCTGAACAGAACCTGGACCTTCGTCATTTTTCTTTCGTTCTACACAGCTGCAGACCTTCCCCATAGTCGACCTTCGATTTCCTTTCGTCCTCTCATCTTTAACCTTCCTTCTTCCTCCTTGGTCGTCGGCGATCATCGCTGCCTTCACCGTCGCCGGCGACCTCCGTCGCCCTTCTTCCCCCAACCAGAACGGAGCAGCGCGAGAAGAGTAAAATAGAACGAGAACAGAGCTGTGACCTTCGAACCAGACCTTTGACCACTCTTCACCATACTTCCGGCGACCTCCTTCCTCCCACAACTCACCTTCACCGTGAAATCAGAACGGAAATCACAGAGGAGGTTTGCAGCACATTTTTGCAGCTCTGGTTGGGTGTTCAAATGGTTATGTATAGCTAATTTCTCAATTCTTGGTGATGCTGATTTGTGCTTGAGCTCAAGGCACTGCATAGGGGAGTTTTTCTATCAATTCATTAGTCTAGATTTATATATTTAGGTTCCTTTTTAGTTTTAGGGATTATTGTGTATAAATTAACGAGATTAATGTTTATTGTCTCTTGGATTGATAATTGTAGTTGAATTGGATTTTGGAGTATGAAAATTATGTGTTTTAATTTCTCGTGGTTCTTTGAGATTATATTAATTAGCGTGTTATTATGCAGTTAATGTGATTGATTTGTGACCTTTAATTATCAATATGTCTTCAATTTCAAAGAAGACTAATATTTTATTATTCCAATTTTAATCGCGTCAAGTAGTTTTTAACAATTTCTCAAGAGATAGTGGTTAGCTTATGTTTGTAGGAAATACTATTAATTGAGAATATTGACTTTCAAGCAGTGTTATCTTGGCGTTTTCCTTAAGACTTAATGAATTTAACTCCCATAATCTTTTGTGAAGTAATGATATCATTTCTTCATTACCAAGAATGTTCATCATTCATATTTTCGCTTCATCAATTCCATTCACCATTTTATAAAAAAATACCAAAAATAATAGTTTAGTATTTAATTAAATTGCATTTCTCTTTAGTTTATTAATTCAAAAATCCAAAACCTATTTTTCCCTTTGTTTATATTGCATTTACATGACATTTAGATTCTTAGATTCAATAAAAGGCTCCTCGAGAGAGAGAACGATCCTAGGGTTTGCCTATGCAATCCTTGGTTATTTTTTATCGTGACCCCAAGCTAAAGAGACAAAAATTCATTCAATCAAATGGCTGCTGTTCTTGTCGGGAGCTAAGTAATTGGCTCCCTAGGTAATCTAATTGTCAAATTCACTTTTGACATGAGGGTTTCGTGTGAAGCTTTTAGTTTTGCATTTTTTTATTGCATATAATTTAGGATTTTTGCATTTAGGTGATTTTGCATAACATTCATTGCATTATTGCATTGTTTTTAACTTGGTAGCTTCGTGTGGTGTGTTTGCATTAAATTTGACAAGATGTTGAGCTTAATTGTTTAAATTCACCATGTCTCCAAGTTAATTCATAGATACTTACATTTTTTTATTTTATTTTAAAATTACTTTTTCTTTTGCATTTGCATTTGTATTTTCTTAAATTCATTTTCTTTGTTTTTTATAGTTTATAGTTAGATAGTGATCTTGTAATTCATTGGGAATTAATTGTATTGAACTGTCATGGCTTGGTTTAATGGTAATCAAGATTCACTCTCTCAATCCCACTCTTTTGTAGGAGATTCGACTAGAAGGGAAGAGTCCATCTCTCAAAGCCTCGATTCCATTCTACAAACAATACGGGGTATTCAAGCTAACTTGGGAATTCAAGATAAGAGTTCAATTGGTCAAGAATGTCATGGTCCATTCCACCACCCATATCATGAACCTTACCACAACCTCCATTTCAACAAAATCACTCACTACACCTACCTTATGGATCATATTATGAGCTGTCTCATAATCCTCCACCATACAACCGCATGGCATACCATGAACCTCCTCCTTCATTTCATCCCACTTCTCAACTATGTCATCCATCTCATGAATTCCTAAACCCATTTGCGCCACCTTCTGGACCTCATTCTCAACCATGTGTGCCAAACAGAAAACCTATCATTCGTGAAGTCCTTAGTAAATTGCCTGCACAAAAGTTGTCAAATGCCACTTCACAAGTGGAAGCTCCCAAACCTACCATTCGCGAAGTCCTTAGAAAATTGCAAAATCAAGAGACTCAAACTGTAGATGAGGAGTGGTCATACAAGACCAACTTTGACCATCAAATGGACTCTACAATGAGACGAATGGAATATCAAGGGACAGAGAATGAGAGAATGGAAAAGGAAATTGAGTGTCTCACTCAGCAATCACAAGTTTTGAAGACAAATTTTCAAGAAAATCCTCTTCCCATATTCACACATACACAAGAAGTGGAGCAAGTGCAAAAGAGCATTGAAGAGTCTTCCCTACCATTTGGTAATGATCCTATCCTAATAGAAGTAGACTCTCCTACTATTTTAACTAGTGAAGCAATTAATGATTTGAATGATGATGAGGTGGATGAGGAAATTATTGTTGAATCCCCTCAAATGTTTGAAAACGTAATTGCTCAACCCATTAGTTCTAGTAGTAGCAATTCGATTGTACTTGTCAATGAATGTGCACCTACTTCTTTGTGTGATGCTTCAACTATTGAAAATGCTTCTCTTCATAGTACTTGGGGATGATTGTGATAAATTGAATGAAATATTTTCATGTTCTTGTCCTAATATCAAATATGTGTAGAAGATCAAGTTATCATGAAAAAAGCCACTTACTTGTTGAGTTTCAAAAGAAAGCATTTAATGAAGTGGTTGATTCTACCATTGATCATGATACATCCTCGTGTACTATTGATGATAGTAAGCATGACAATTGTGAACATGTTGAATCTTGCATGGATGACAATGTGGTTGAGTTGAATGAAAAAGACCATAGCCTTGAAAAAGATCTTTATCTTGATTCCAATGAATTGCATTATAGTTTAATAAGGGAAGATTCGATTGTTTTGATTGATGATATTACAAATGAAAACGAATTTTTCCATATGATTCTTTCTTGTAATTTGCCACCCGATATAGACAAAGAAAATGATTCTTTTGAAAATTCAAAAGTTTTTGGTGGTGACAATTTGCAAAATTCTCTTCATTCTTCCACTCTTTTTCCTTCCATCTCTTGTGATTGCAATGATGATGTGGTATACCCAACACTAAGTTGGATTCCGCACCTTCCACTTTGCAAACACAAGAGAATTTTCAAAATATGACTCTTTGTGTGACTCCTACGATAGGAGTAGCATTGATTTTCTTGGATGTGATAGTTACTTGGAGAGTTTGATTCCTAAAATATCTTTAATTCACTTGAAATTTCTCCATGTTTCTATTTTTGGATGGGATCTTTCTTTTGGTTGCTTGTCTTCTTTACAGCACATTCTTGGAAAGGTCCTCGATGGAACCAACGTCCACCATACATTCTTGGACCTCTTCCAATTGATCCCGAACCACCTCCACCAAGGAAATTCAATGCGAGAGAAGATGTTTTGAAAGACAAATACATGATTCTCATCAACATGAGAACTTCTCCTTCAAGCGACTCAAGATTCTCTAAAAAAGGTTGTCTCTTTCCTCACTTATTTTCTTCCTAATTCCTTTGGTTACTTGAGATTAATTGTTGTGTGAGGAAGATAAGTGTGGGGGAGGGACACAATCCAAAGAGAAAAGGTAGAAATAATTTAGTTTAGTAAGCAAAATAAGAACCCCTATGTATGCTTTGCATCTTTTTTTGCCACCACCTTACTTAATTACCATCAAGTGCCTTGAATTTCAACTCGTTTATCATTCTTTTTAGGGTGATTTTTATACATTGAGGACAATGTGTTGATTAAGTGTGGGGAGGAGAATACATTTTGAGTCCCAATTAATTGGTTGTTTTTAAATGAGAAAATGCCTTAAACTAGAAAAAATTTCAATTTTTTTTTTTTTTTCAAGAATGACTTGCTCTAATGCATGCCCTTCTTTAAGCTTTCATGAGATCTAGTGTTTTGGCAACTTTTTAAAACCATGCTTTGTTTTTCAAATGAATGGGAAGAGAAATTAACCCACATTTGGATTTTTGCTTACTCCTTATTTTGAAAAAGATAGTTTATAAATCATTTGTGCATTTAAGAGTTAAGCATGATTATAGCTGATTGCAATGTTTTGATTGGTTGTGTTTGTAAGGTTGACACTTGGAATAGTTAAGTAGATGCTTTGTGGTTAACTTACTATGCAATTGATTATGTTGAAGTGAGCATTGGAGAAAAACCTTGTTGGAAGGATATTTGAGCCTTAAAGTCTTTTCATGTGTGCATGTTCACTTGGGTTTTCACCTTCTAGAACTTGTTTCAACTCTTTTTCAAAACGGTATTTGCGTTATTGTGATGAAAATGAAAGAGGCATTCAATTCTAAACCATTTTTCCCCAAACACAAACCTACATTCATCTACCCTTTGCTTACCCCCCCCTTTGAGCCTTTCCTATGTTATATGCATGTCATTATTCATAGTGTTTATAGTATTCTAAAAATCAAAAGTGAATTACCAATAAAAAGTTGAACAATGTATATACTGAAATGCCATGTATATGAAAAGAATGAAAAAAAAAAGTGAGTATAGTTTGAAAAAAGAAAGAAAGAAAGAAAGGTATTAAAAAGGAAAAAAAAAATTATGAAGAAGGCATTTGTTCATGACTTTTCAAAAGAATTGGCAAAAGTTTGTAAAGTTATTTAGATCTTATGAACTTGGTTATTAACTGTGACTTGCATATAAACTATTTTCTTTTTCTCATTAATTCATTCCATTTAGCCTTCATCCATCATTACAAGCCTTTAAAGTCCTCTTGATTCATTACATTAATTGCTATTAATAGTGGAGATGCTAGAGTTGTTACAAGCCTATGGTAAGGTATTGATTAAGTGAACTAGAGTGAATTATTCCAATGAGATGAGATGAGAAACACTGATAATACCTTGAGAGCTCTCTTGTGCTTCATTTTAATATTTTGGATTGTATGGTCACTAATTTATTTGCATCACTTGATTATGACTAGTATTGGCTAAATGAATTTGATTAATTAATCCATTGTTTTCTAGTTATGAAATTGCTCATCTTTCAAATGCATTAGTGTTTTGAACTTGGAATTTTGTACTTAATTGCCTTTGTTCGGAGTACAAAGGTCTAAGTGTGGTGGAATTGATCGTACCATATTTTATTATGATTTTTCATGGTTAAATGGGGATTGTTAATGCATTTTCTGGGACATTATTGCATCGCTGCCTTCACCGTTGCCGGCGACCTCCGTCGCCCTTCTTCCCCCAACCAGAACGGAGCAGCGCGAGAAGAGTAAACATACCACTCTCGCCATATTTTTTAAAAAATGATATTTAAGACTGACCTTTTAGAAGCGGACAAATAACAAATATACGGTCCTAAAAGTCTCGCAATAAAATTTTAGGAGCATATAATAAACAAATGTACGGTCCTAAAAGTCTAGCCATATTTTTATAATTAAACGTAGACTATTAGGACCGAAATATTATATAATATGCGGTACTAAAAGTCTTGCCATATTTTTTAATTAAACGTAGACTTTTAGGACCTGGATGTTCAATTGATATGCGGTCCTAAAAGTATTTAGAAATTAATGAAGTCTTTTAAGACCGGATGTTTAATAAATATGCAGTCCTAAAGGTCTCGCCATATTTGTAAAATAAACGAATTCTTTTAAGACTGTACTTTTAACAAATATACGGTCCTAAAAGTCTTTTAGGACCGGATCTTTTAAAAATATGCGGTCATAAAAGTCACTGAGTACTTTATTTAATTATTATTATTTTAAATTCCTTTTTTTTTAGATTACAAGGAAAATAAATTCCTAATTTTCCAATTAAGTTTAAATCATTGGCTATTCTTCATGATTTAATTCTCATATATAATTTTAGGCATAATTCATTGAATTATTCTTTTCCCTTAATTAATTTAGGTCATAGAAGTTGCGAATACTTTTCAGAGTATCTTATTGCTCATTTACAACATCCTGTACCTCAAATTTCAAGCATTAAATATCTAGAATCAATGAACAAATTCTTCGAAAAAATAAACAAATTTATTATTGAATTACACATTGTGTATGTATATTTACAAATGAATTTAAGACTTAATTAGGTCATACAGATATTCACAAAACACATTGCGTGTGTGCTCCACTTCATCATCGGAAAGGGAGCAGACCGGCAAAACCTCTCGTAACATCAAAGATTTAAACTGAATTAACTTGTGTGCATGTTTCATATGTAACATTAAGCCGTAAACCGATTCCCATCATATGTAACATTAAGCCGTAAACCGAATTCACCATCATATGTAACATCAAATACATTTACCTTTGCAGTTAATTTAGTCGTTCCTTTCGTGATAATATCATATATGTGTTTTATGACATACATGCCACATAAGTTGGACCCCGTTGGTTGCCGTTGGGTCTAAAACGAACAAGAAATATATATAAGAACTAGCATATATAGCTTACTGACCAAGTTCACAAGGCAGTGTGCCAGTGTCCAAATATGTACTAACCTGTGGTTTGTACCATTTAGGATAAGTGGCCGAGACCCACGCCTTTTGTTTACCGACTTGGAAGGTCCTCATTGACACTATCATCAAAATCACAAATTTATCAATAATGTTCACTGAAAATTCACATTAGAGATTTCAGACAAGAGAATCAAAATGACATGCTTACTTATTGACGCTCTGCATCAATGTAGACCCTAGCTCATCAGTGAGTGGAGAGTAAGAAGATAACTTTATGATCCTTCATGCACACGGGACCAATCGCCATGGCGGCTAAAAATTCACAAAAGAAAGTACTCGGATATATGTAGCGTGCATTAAGTGAATTGCGACAAGAATTGTGATATGTACTCGTGGTAGTATGGAAACACGTACACATTTCTTATCACTTCACACACCCTCTTTGACATGTATTCTTGTCTCAACTCCAAGGGTGTTGTACTTGCATAGACTGGGCACAAGAATCCAAAATCATTGATTCTACCATGTTCAACCAATTCTTGATGTATGAACCTACAATAATGACATCGATCAGGGAATTAGTATATATGTATGTGTGTCTAAACGATGCACTTACATTATGTACTCATAGAAGAAGATACTTACTTCATAAACATTTGAACAATTGCATCAATAAGCTCCTGTCCAGGAAGCAGCAGGGACGTTACATCTTTGTTGTCAAGGTAAACCTCTTCAGGATGAGGGACGCCTACTACTTCATTGACATGCCACGATTTATCTTTAAAATATCCTTTTTTTTGCCAAATCGGATATTTTTTCCTTGGCAGTCAAATTAGCAGTAGGGAGTGGAACTTGAGGAGGAGGGGATGCAGCTTGACGAGGGGATGGAACTTAAGGAGGAGGGTATGAAGCTTCAGGAGGAGTAAAGACATGTACAAGCTTCACTGGCCAAGAGATGAAGGTTCCCTTGACATCACTCACAAACTTCAGCTGATCAGTTGGGCGAGGGAGAGGTACATCAACGATCACCTTTTCAACTGACACTCTGACTTCATCATCAGCCATTTGTTGGTGGTGTACAGTTGATCCCAAGTTGTGGACAGTCCCTTTTGCAACTAATCGTCTATGAGGTTTTTCCACATACAAGCAACAAGGTTGCTCTGATTGTCCAACACTGCAGCTCCCCCTAGTGCTCTGCTGCATAGGTGTAGGTGAATGTGTGACGGGAACACTGGTCTCTGGAAGAGAGCTCAAAAGCAGTCTCATCTCATTCATTTCCTCCTTTATTTGGCTCATATGGGATTGAAACATTGCTTCTTTAGCCGTTGCTTCCTCACTTAATTTGGCCAGCATCTGTTCCATCTGGGATTGAAACATTACTTCTTTAGCCGCTGCTTCCTCACTTAATTTGGCCAGCGTCTGTTCCATCTCCTCCCGGGTAACCATACTTTGTTTGTGGCGTTTGGATTTACCAAAGTATTCCTTCGGCCTACCCGTCCTCCAACCCCCCTTACACGCCTCGCATGATCCGGTTTTCCGCCGCAACTAGTCGAACATCATTCCTCTCGTCCAACACAAAAGATCCCTCTGCTTCTTTCTTTTAAGATCTTCCCGTAAGATACGTATAACTAGAAGATTAGTAATGAAAAGGTTTAGTAACTAAAAAATAACAATAACGATACTTACAATTCTTTTAGCAACTACACGAGTTTGTTCACTCGTGTAGGCGCCGCTTGGCTTTTGCCGAATATGCAACCACAACTCCTCGCGACATATTGGAGATGGCTGATCAACTATCGCAGAAGGATTGGATTCAGCTTCATCTTCCAATCTCTTCCGCTTGGCCGCCATCAATTCTTTTTCGACCATTTCATATCCGCCGCGAGAAGCCCTATGCGGGCACTCATTCTTTCTCCCTATCTCCTGTGCTTGTTCCCTTCTTTTCCGTGAATCAGAATTGAAAAAAACTATTAATTATGACTTCCAGCCATCTCACTAACAGAAATTAGAGAGCTTCTACTTCATATGAAGGTCAAACATTAGTCAAATTCACTTCATCAAGTTTTAACATTTTATTTAAGAAAGATGTAGAATTGTAGAAGAAATTGGGAGAAACAGAGGAAAGGGAGTTGCAGAAATACTATAACAGAACTAAGACTATAATAATGACTTGACTCTTATGCCATTATTATTTCCCTAATTACCTTCTTAGTATTTTACCTTTTCAGGGTTTACATATCAGACTTGCATAGACAAAGGCAGGAAATGTATACTTCTACTCACACACCTAACCATTTAACTAACAAGATTAGATGAACACAATAACATTCACATATCCGCACAGGTTAATAAGCACACAAAAGGGCAAACAAAACTAAATATAAACTCACCAGAGCTTCAGGAGTGGTCCGCAGATGAACAAATTGTTGTCAAGTTTGTTCATCAATAAATGTGTACTTGTCCCAAGGATTTTCTTCAGGCTGAACCTCGACAAAAATATATTTGTTAGCTAGAAAGGTCTTAAACTTCCTCCACCGATCATCACAATAAGACAATGTCTTGTCTTTCAACTTCTAATAGTCAGGGACAGTGTATGTAAGCCGGATAGTGTCCTAAATAGGATCCTTTACTGTGCTAACGTCCATATTTTTCCACTCATCTGTCAAGATGCTAACCTTGCTGCGTACTAGATAGCCAACAAACTAGTATATTTGCATTTATTGGGACCGAAAAGTTCCAACTTTTCATCAAACGAATCTCCAAATTTTGACCCGGAAGTCCGAATTAAGGTTACATCCATCATTTGTGTGCCTCTTCTACCACGGCGTGCAGGGCGGTTATGAGGCTCATTGTGAGATGAAGAGGGTTCGTTCGACTCACACCAAGAATCGGCGTTCCGAACACGAATAGAATCGTTTTCACCGTTCATTTTTGAGACAGAAGAGAGTAATGCAACGGGGAAGGGTTTCGCAACGTGAACGTAGAGGTTCTTTAGTGATAGTAACAAAAGCTTTCGCACGAAGAAATGTTTATTTGGCATTCATTTTTAAGACCGGATAAACAAAGAGACAGATCTTATTAATTAATATTCAAGACCGGTCATATTAAAGTTCGGTCTTAAAAGTAATTAATTTTTTATCCGCACTCTTTTTCTATATTTTATACCGACCGCATTTTATGTCCGGTCTTAAAAGAATAACTTTTAAGACCTGCTTTTAAATATGTTCGGTCTTAAAACTTTTTTACCTTTATATTTAAATTTTTCCTTATTATTTTGGACCGCAGAAAATATTAATCCGGTTGTGTGAGATTTCTCCATAAAGTAATTGATATTTGAATTTTTTTAATAACATTTTTAAGACCGGTTTGTTTTTTAACAGTGTCCGAATAATATATTTAAGACCTATGAAAAAATGATTCGGTATAAGAAGTTCTTTATATTTACAAAATCACACCTTATACATAAGAAGTTCTTTATATTTACAAAACTGCCACCTGTCATACCTTTGAGACTGGGGCGTTGAAAGTCCGGTCTAAATGAGGCGGTCTTAAAACCCTTTTTTGTACTAGTGCAAGTCTAATCATGACTTTACTGATGTTCCCAATTATACCACTCTCGTCTTATTTATAAGTCTTTTTTAACCAAAAAATTTGGTTCTATTTATAAGTCATCTTTCAGGCAATAAATGAGATTGTTACAATTTTGTCCATATTAATTGTACCAATGAAAATAGATAGAGAAGAACAAGTTGAAAGATACATATTCATAAATGAGGGCAAAGTTAAAAATTTACTCCATAATCATTGAGCTAACTACTTCTCCTTGGTATGTGTAATTTAGTTAAAAGGGACTTATGTGGTATAAGGCCTTTTGTTCATATTGGTATACTTGGAATGAATTCCTATGTTTCTTATTCTAATTTATTCCTCGTTTGGTGTCATGGTAGATTTTTTTATGGAAGTGAAAGTGGGATTGTAATTGAAAAGGTGGAAGTGAGGTATAATTTTTAATTGAAATATGTATTTATAATATGATTATAATTTGGATGGGTAAAATTGTCTATTGATAAAATAATCAAGGAAACAATGGTCAAAAAAATCTAAGTTCCAAGAAACCATATCAATTCCACGGGGTACCCAAAAGGAACTCACTTCCATCATTTTTATGGCATTGGGTTCCACATGGGAGTAAGCTCCAAGATACCAAACAGCCCAATTCTTGGGTTCTAGTTCTATTTCTAATTCTACAGGCTTAGTTAATTAGGGTGTTTTCACCCTCTTTTCCATATAAGAAGAAATTACCAAAGTTACTTTGATTTTCCAACTTTGAAATCATGATTTTTAATTCCTATAGTTTATAAGGAATTTATTTGAGCTTAACGGAATTAACTTTAGTTGAAGATGTTATATATAGGGACCGAAATCAAAACTCAAAAGTATAGGAACAACCATATACCCTATACTCGAGTTTTGATTTTATTTTCTATATTTTTAGCAAATTTTGTTTTTGGTCCCAATGCTTAACAGCTTTAACAAAAGTTAATGACGTGCCAAGTCTTTATGAAATTAGAGACAAAAACCAAAATTTGATCAAATTATCAGAATCAACGATAGTATTAACCTAACATTTTTTTAATTTTACCCTGGCATTGGTTAATGTGCCTGAGTCTATGCGTATAAGATATTGCAGGTGTTAGTTGCGGATAATGCAAAAATTGAAAACTGAAATAAATTTTTATGAGATTTAGGATAAATAAATTTTCTTAATATGTGTGATGCAAATTGAAAATTTCTTATAATCGGGAGGAATATGTGCATCGGAGATTGTAAACGGCTCTTCCCAAGGAAGTAAAAGTAGGAAACAAACTTTCTGGAATTCTCTTCCGTTATTTGACTCTCTCATTCTAGTCTTCATTGATATCGATCCTTGACTAGACGTCTCTCCTTAATATTTACTTTAGATACATCTCTAGAGAATGCTCCTGCTTGCACTTTAGCACACTACAGTATCCTTACCAAGTCTAATCATGACTTTAATTATTTTGTGAAATGCAGGATTTTGTCACTTCTACTGAAAATCTTCTTAAAACATAAAATAAACACACTCTAGAGAGATCAATAATCCAATTTATACAAGGTTGCAAATTTTTTGGAACATTTTGAGATTGAGATTTGAAACATATGAGCTTTCTTGTGCGAGTGAGAAATAGAAAAGAAAACCACCCTTCCTACTCTCTATGTACAAAGCAACTCTGTTTGGATTAGAAAGGCAGACACTCACAACCTGACATACACACAAAGCAACTGAGAGGATTAAAACAAGTCTTGCAAAGAATTCTAGAAACTATGTACAGACACAAGTCAACATAAGCACCAATATAATTGGGGAGGATGGGGGGGAACTTGAATTAAAGTAGATAGATATATCGTCCACATCAAATTACCACCTGTAGATAACATATAAGTTCAATTAAGTATACCCAACTGATTTTTTCCATCACCACAACATTACTTCTGTTCAAATACATTTTAAAGCGAAACATCAAACGCACAAGGTAACAAAAACCAAAAAAACTACAGAAGAAACCCATTGAAAATGCATACTCAATTCCTACCCCTTCCCTTCAAAGGAAGGCATGTACATAAGCAAGATAATTGAAACATGAAACATAAATTTCTAAACTTGAAGAAGAGATTGAAGCCTAATAGTCTCTTCTCTCTTGCAATAAGATAACTCAGAAGATCATAAAACAATGCAGATACGTCACTAATTCTTGAACTTAAAGATGATCCCTGGTAATTAACTAGGCAGGTGGAAGATTTGGAGATTGACTATTCAAGGGGCTTGATGAGCTCATGGCATTGTTGAAGGAATCAAGCAAAGTCATCAAACTAGCATCATTTGTGGCACCCGTTAGTACTTCCTCATCCACATCAGAGAGATCAACTAGAAGACTGTTATTATTAGTTTCGTTATTGTTTAGGACTCTGTGAAACATAGGTTTCTTGTACAATGCAGCCACCACAACCACAAGACTCGCAGCTATGATTTTTCCAGCTATGACTCCTCCAAAGATTTCACCTTTAGTTCCTGCAAGACACATAGTGAAACAAGAAATTCCAGGGGAAGACACAACACCAGGAAATGAAGATGGGTTTGGTGGTAATAGCGATGAAGAACAATGTTGGGTCTTCACATAAGTATCAGAAAGAGAGAGCACATTGAAGGTTCCATTTAGGGTCAAAGAAGGGGCATTATTGGAAAGTGTGTCGCTAAGAGTGACGTTAGTTACAGAACCAGAAACACTAAGGACAGTAAGGCCGACATTATGAATTTCTGCAAATTTGATCAGCTCCTCCACCACGTCACACCCAGCAGGGATCTCAATGATTACATGTTTGAGAGCTTGTTTCTCCATCATTGCAGGTTTTGGCTTATTCTTGGACCCAGGTGGCCTTCCTTTTGGTTTCCTTAATGTTTGTTTCAGTTTTCTGCGCATATTTGCAGTGTTATTGCCACTTCCTCTGTAGTTACCTTTTCCACTGCCACCGTAGCCGCCACCGGGGATGTTGAATTGTCCAGGCCAAGGTGGTGGTACAAACAATAGGGGTGCAGCAAAGTCACCACCAACAAGAAGTCCAGTTCCTTTGGACGGTGCGGCCAAGCTTTGGGGGTTAATATATTGTTCAAAGGAGTCATTATTTGATGGTTGAGGGTGTTGGGGAAAGGAGACTCAATAGCCATGAATATGATTAGCCATGGTATCACAGACTAAAGGGAAGAGCAAAGTGAAGGGGATAGACTTTTTATGTAAAGTTTTCACTCCGTTGAACAGAATTTGTATATGATGGCCTGATTTTGGAGCTGAAGATGCGTGGGGTCAACAAAGTAGTGTGGCCACTCTAGAAATATGTTACATTGCAATGATTGCATGAAAAGCATGACTTCGAAAAATTGAAGAATGGCAAAAATAAAACACTCAACAGAGTTACTGTACTTCTTAGTTAACAGTTTATTTAAAATTTAGTTTTTTTTTTATATATTATCATTTAGTATTCGATTTAGGATTCTGATTACCCATCTCAATACAGGTATCTTCTCTTAAACTTAAAACTTCCTCATGACGTTGAAATTATTGCATTTATTTTTCTATCAGCAATAATTTCAAATCATTAATATTACACATATTTTTAATGAAAATAAATAATAAACTAGAAAAATTACGTTGTTTGTTGTTCCTTAATATTCGCATGTTACATAGGGAAAATACCGTATAAAGACCTTCAAAAATTTTAAAAGACAGAGAAGTGCATGCTCCGAATATTCATAATAACATAAAAGCATGAGGCCTGATTGATACTTTTTAAAATCAAAAGGAAATAATATAAATACCCTCAGACAGTCACACACATTTTTTTAAAAAAGAAAAGGTAACAAGCGACGGAATCACTTTCTCTGCCTATCCAAAGGATAGGCAGAGAGCGATTTTCTCTCATGAACCGTTCAGATCTTTTTTTTTTTTTACTTTATATTTTTTCAAAAAAAAATATTTTAATGGGTAAAGAATCTAAAATAAAGATAATCTCTCAACTAACATTTTTTTCAAAAAATGATTTTTCTATTTAAAAAGAGGCGGTTTAAAAAAATCACATCCGAACCGTCAGATTAGATGGGTAGATGGTGCCTATGCACTGAAAGTGGTTCCAACAAGTGACATATCCCCGCAGCGGGGGAGCTATGTGTCACTTTAGGTTACCCTCTTGATGCATTGGTCACAAATGAGCATTGGAATGTTAGGACTTAGGATTGAGTGTTTCTCATCAGAAGCAAAATCTGATTCCTTGCTTGCTGGGTTTGATGTGCTCAAAAGTAGAGGACTTGATGAAGATATAAGGCAGATGAATATGAGCATCATGTATGTGTAACATCCCAATTTTTGATGTTGAAGTTTTGACATAATTAAGAGTTGATTATTGAAGAAATTGAGATATCAGTCAGTCGAATTTGGGTGTTAGAGGCTTGGAAACACAAAATGATGATTGGAAGTCTTATCTTTAGGCTTTATTAACAGTTTTGGAAATTGGGAACTTTTGAGAACTAATGATAATATTTTTGAGTGAGTCTTTTACATTAGAAAGTAAACATCTTCAGCTTTCTATAGAGTTCAAGTTTGTAATTTGTTTAGATGTATAGAATTAGTTATGAATTTTTGAAGTTGTGATTTTGGTTGCTGTATGGAATTCGCCATAGTGAAGTAAAAGCAAAAAGTCGAATTTCAATATAGAAGCACACAAAAATTTGGGTTTTCGCCGTTGCTTTGCTTTGTGAAAATTTGAAATGCTGAAAAAAATCAGTGTTTCAGACTTCAAAAATCAATAGTTTAGGTAGAAGAACGAAGAGGGCTCTGCTAGGGCTTGTGGATTTCGGCCTTGGGGCGCATTTTTGAGCTTCCAAACTCTTGTATATGTGTTCCTAACCTCTTTTCTACTCTTTTCTCATATATTTCCAGATTTCTCAATAATTGAAAGTTGGGTTTACTGAGGATTTCGAACTTGATGATTTCACCGATTATTTTGAGTTTAAATGAGTTATTTGGGTTAGATAAAGAGTTTAATCAGTTTAGTTTTGTTTAGATTGAGGTTATTTGAATATTTGAGTTACTTTTGAATCTTTGAAATAGCTAGGTTTTGTTGAGATATCATGTTGTACGGTGATTGGAGATGAGTTTTAATGTTTGGGATATGCTGCGCTATTGTTTTAGTCACTATAACTTAATCCCTAAACTTTGACTCATTGAAACTTAGTCCTTATAGTTTTAATCATTTTATAATTTAATCCGTGAAAATAAAATCACACACACACACACACTAAAATTATAAGATGATTAAAATTATAAGGATTGAATCATGATGAGTCAAAGTTCAAGAAGCTACAACCAATCGAAATCTCAATCACTACCAAAATATATATATATATATATATATATATATATATATATATATATATATATATATATGATTTGTCGCGGTTTTTCTGTAGCGGTCACACATAACCGCTACAAAATCATGTATTTGTAGCGGTTTATTGAGAACCCGCGACAAATTAGTAACGGAATCTTGGCGCCAATGCGCGGGCTTGTTTACATCGACATTTGTTGCGGTTTACATATAATAAACCGCGACAAATGTGGCGAGCTTTAGCGCGTAATTGCGGGAAAGTTTGTGGCGTGGAATTTGTTGCGGTTAATTCAAAGTAATCATACAAATAATTGAAACGTCACCAATTTGTTGCGCTTAATGCTAAACGACACCTTAACCGAGACAAAATGCTACACTTTGTAGCGGTTAACCCAATAACCGCGACAAATACTTACCCTATATATAAGTGATTTGTCCGTACACATATAACTATCAATTCTTTAAGAAATTTTTCAATCTCGGCTTGTAACTGAATGAACTATCTCGACTTGGTAGTCGAAGACATGCAGATATCTGCAGCTTTAATCTCTTATCTCGGGAGATGAGAGCGGCAGATATTTGCCTCTCTCATCCTTATAGTCGAGACGGTTCCTTCAAGACAATCCAGATTTAATTCTTTCTTTGATGGAAAGACTTCTACTCTTTCGAAGATAGTCTAACATGCGTAGAAGATTTGGTTCCATTATAGCCACCATTCTCTCGAAAAATATTTCGATCAAAATGAGTCGGTGAGTTTTTCTTGGGAGATTGGTGGCTATATTGAAGCCGAATCTTCACGGGGATGTTAGACTATTGTTAGTTAATTTATTATTCTAAATTTATTACTCTCGACTTTGAAATTAAATAAATTATTTAAATTATTTAAGAGCCTTTTAAATTTTAAAATAAGTATAAACTAATTAGTTTGACTAATAAACTAATTAGTTTAGAGTTTTTTTAAAAAACAAAAATTTATTAACTTTGTAGCGATTCTACGAAGAAACCGCCACAAAATGTGAACTGACAATATTTTTGTAGCGGTTCGATTCTATAACCGTTACAAAATGTAAAAGGTCTGTCATTTTGTAGCGTCTAGTTCACCGTTACAGAAAATCACGAATAACGAGGGAATATAGTCGCGGTTTTTGCCACGGTTAATGTCGTAACCGCAACAAAATTAATAATGTTGTAGCGGTTATATGAATAACCGCTACAAATTGTAGCGGTTTATATTTCACCTTTCACTTTTTCACTTTAGTTGCGGTTACATTTTTAACATTATGGATTCTAACAATAACGGAAAAGGAAAATTTTGGGCAGTAATTTTCTTCCAAATTTGTGTCGATTTTTGTCACGGTTATCCAATAACCGTGACAAATCTGAATTTCAAATTGGACAAAGGCGCCATTTTTTGTCGCGGTTCTTGTGGCAGTTCAAAACCACTACTAAATGTTGTGTATACTTGTCGCGATTTTAAACCGCTACAAATACGCTGGATGTTGCATTTAAAGATGTCGAAGCTTGCATTGAAGCTAATTAAACATTCTCTTTTCATTTGTATCCTATCTTACATTTGTTTACTACATATGGATAAGTCTTGGATCAAGTTGCCGCGAAATTCTCCCAGTATATTTAGCGGGATTGAAAGCTTTCTTAGATTTCGCCTTCACTCATGCCAACATTAATGGCAAGATCAAGTGTCCATGTTGTCGGTGCAAGTTTAAGAAGTGGCAAACACGAGAAGGTGCTATGGAACATCTTCTTCAGAAGCAATTTCCGGAAGCATATACATTCTGGGAAGTTCATGGTGAGACACGTGGTATGAGATATGGGGTTCATCGTCCTCGAAGCTCACAAGTAGCAAATCAAGTAAATCAAGATGATTCGGTTAATGAAGCTGTTCACGATGCTTTTGGTTATCAAGACGACAACTTCACGGAAGAAGTTCAGGGCGCAGAACCTGTTTTCTTCAGGAATGATGCAGCTCGGGAATTTTTCAGCCTCATGGATGAGAGTGATCGTCCTTTGTATCGTGGTTGTCGAAATACTCAAAATTATCTTTTACGATCAAATTGTACCATATCAAGTGCTTGTGTGGATCACCGATAAGGCAATGTCGATGTTGCTTGAATTGCTACGGGATGCTTTCCCTGACGCGGACATCCCCACAACCTTTTACGAGGCCAAGAAGGTAATTAACAGATTAGGCTTGAACTACGAGAAAATCGATGCCTTCCCCAACGATTGTATGCTTTATTGGGGAGAGGATGCTCAGAGGGAGACTTGTAAGAAGTGTCACACTTCGAGGTTCAGGACAATTCGGAAGGGAAAGAAGCAGAAGAAGAAACCCACAAAGATTTTAAGGTACTTTCCTTTAAAACCTCGCTTGCAAAGACTGTTTATGTCGTCTAAGACAGTTGAGCATCTGAGGTGGCATGAAGCTGACAAGAACGAAGATGGTAGACTCAAACATCCACGGGATGCTGAAGCGTGGAAAGCGTTTGACTCAGACTTTCCTGATTTCGCGGCGGACCCTAGAAATGTTCGTCTTGCTTTGGCGACTGATGGTTTTAATCCTTTTGGAAATTTTAGCACCAGCTATAGTATATGGCCAGTTATGTTGATACCCTACAACTTGCCCCCTTGGATGTGTATGAAACAAAGCTCATTCATTATGTCCATGATCATTCCAGGCAAAAAGGCACCAGGAAATGACATTGATGTGTATCTCCAACCGCTTATCAAGGAGTTGGTGGAGTTGTGGAATGTAGGCGTCGAGACATATGACGCGCATGAGAAGACACTGTTCAACTTACGTGCGGCGTTGATGTGGACTATCAGTGACTTTCCGGGACCGGGCACATTATCCGGTGGAATGTGCATACCGGCCTTGCGTGTCCGACTTGCAATTTTGACTCGACTCGGTTCGTCTTCCTCACGGTCGTAAGTGGTGCTTCATGGGTCATAGGAGGTTTCTCGATGGTACGCACAGTTTAGGTTGCAACGCAATCGTTTCAATGGGCAACAAGAAAAAGAGGACCTCCTAGGCATTTATCCGGTGCGAAAAATCATAGAGCAGCTTGTGGATATTGAATTTGAGTATGGGAAAAAAGACGATCCAAGAAAGGCGGACAAAGACCGCTGCCAGGGCGTTTGGTTCTGCGCCCCAGCAATGGCGGAAGATAAGCGTCTTCTTCACTCTTCCGTATTGGAAAGATAATTTGCTCCGACACAGTTTGGATGTCATGCACATTGAAAAGAATGTGTGCGACAATGTGTTGTACACGATTCTGAACTAACCAGGCAAGTTAAAAGATCATTTTCAAGCGAGGAAAGATTTATGGGAGATGGGAGTTCGTGGAGATGCGTGGCCGGACGAGCATGACAGATTTCAACCGGGAAAGTTCACCCTGACAAAACCGAATAAGGAAATCTTCCTCGCGACATTGAAGGCTATAAAAGTTCCGGACAGGTATTCAAGCAACATTTCACGATGTGTTGACGTGCAGGCTCGAAAGGTTGCTGGGCTTAAGAGCCACGACTCACATGTGCTTATGCAACAGTTCCTTCCGCTGGCCATAAAAAATACGATGTCTCTCGATGTATCGATCGTTTTGGTCGAGCTATGTTCATTCTTCAGGAAGTTGTGTTCCAAAGTTTTGATCGTGGAGGAGCTCGACCAGCTGCAATAGAAACTTATTCTTACGCTGTGTCATTTGGAGATGATCTTTCCTCCCTCATTTTTCACGGTCATGGTTCACTTGACAGTACACCTTGTTCACGAAACAAAGCTTGCTGGCCCAGTTCAATACCGATTGATGTATCCTATTGAAAGGTACTCATTTAAAATTAATTACTTCAGCATTCCTCCCTAGTCCCACGTCTAACCATTGATGTATCGACATTTTCCCTTCATTACTTTATAGGTTTCTTGGGAAACTGAAGTCTTACGTGAGGAATAAGGCGTGGCCTGAAGGTTCAATAGCAGAAAGTTATATTAGGGATGAGGTCTTATATTTTTGTTCCAGGTACTTTGATGACATTGAGACGTCATTCAACCGACCGTCTCGTGTAGACAATTCTCCCGAGCGAGCGAGCCATCAAAGAATGAGTTGTTAATCCCTCGAGTTGGTAAACCAGTTGGCGGAACTGAGAACTTCAAACTGACGGCGCTTTAGAAGTTTCAAGCACATAGACATATTTTGATTAATTGCACTAAAGTTGAACTGTACCTTTTGTAAGGATTGCACATAGATATATCTTACACTATATATTTCCTTACATGTTATACTCACATTTCTTGGTTGTCTTCGCATGTTTAATTGCAGGGAATTCAGGAGTCATGTCAAGCGTCAGCTGAGGATCCGTACACAGACATCATCCGAAATTGATAGAAAGGTGCATAGAGAATTCTCGAGTTGGTTTAGGAGGAGAATAATGAATGACCACAACCCGCACTCACCAGAATTTAGAGCTCTCGCACTCGGCCCCCTTGATCACGCCCAAAGATTTACAGCATACAATGTCAATGGTTTCAAGTTTTGCATCATTTCACAATATCAGGGATTGCTGACCCAAAACTCCGGTGTATATGGCACGTTTGGGAAGAGGAGTTATGCGAGCAGCAGTGACGGGAACATGCAGTTCGGTGACGTCCCGTATTATGGGAAGCTTCTTGATATGGTCAAGATCACTTACCAAGGCCTTTTCGTCGTGACACTGTTCAAGTATTTGTGGGCAAATACGACAACGTCCCGGGGACTCACGATTGACGACTTAGGCATCACATCGGTGAATTTCTCCCAGCCTATTCACACTGGTTAGTCTAAAGATGACGAGCTGTATATTCTTGCCTCAGAGGCCCATCAGGTTTACTATGTCTCTGATGAGAGGCACAGAGATTGGAATATGGTGGTTCACCTAAAGCGTCGGGACCTTTACGATATGGGCGATGGTGATAACATCGCCTACGAGAGTGAGCCATTCCGGCTCGCGCCGACTTCGAAAACTTCTTTCCAGACGGCGATGACAATTTACCTATAATTCGGTACGTTTTTTAATATACGCTTTATGGAATAATAACATTTAATTAACATATGTTTTATTTGTGTGCAAACATATTCAACTCACACCTAACATTTTATACAAACTTTCTTTGTAGGGATGGTGATGAAGATTGAGAGAAAAAATTATGCCAACGATAATCTGTAATGTTGTTTTTATTTTAGTTTTTTAAAAAAAACATATTTTTTTATTTTGTAGCGGTTAAAAACCGCTACAAAATAAAATATAACCGCTACAACAAAAACCGCAACAACTACGCATCTTTAACCGCGACTAACAACAACCGCAACAAAAAGCGAACAAGAAACCGCTACAAACTTATGCGCGGATATCAAAATAAATACCCCCAACAAACCTCATTTAATATGCTTCAATATCCTTTTCAACACGTGGTTTTCTCTCCTTCTTCTCTCATATTTTTACGTTTTCTCACGGAGGTTACGTGTTTGAAGAGGGTAAGTTCCATTCAACTGGATCAAATCTAATGTTTATCGAAATATTTCATTTTCCTTCTACCCCGTTCATACTAACTTTTGTTATTTTACGCTTGGATTACATCTATTTTTTAACTTTTGTTCTACTTCCACATATACTTTGATCCATTTTGACAGACATTTTTTAGAATTAATTTTATTTTAATGAACTCATAATTTGTTTGTATTATAAGTACATATTTTCATCGTTTAATACCCCACATAGTTACTTTATATACTCAAATATCATGTTTTAATATCATTTATTTTCACTAAATATTATAAATAATAAATATTTACTTAATCAATATAATAATTAAAAAAAAAATCAATTTGATAAATTTGTAGCGGTTAGAAAACCGCTACAAAATGGAACAAATATACAAATTAACCCGCCAAAAATAAGACGGAAAATATTGTCGCGTTTCACAACCGCTACAAATATATGCAATATTTTTTTAAAAATGGCAGGATTTATTTGTAGCGGTTTATCACCGCTACAAACATTCCAAAAAATTCAATATCTTGGCGGCAAAATGTTTTCCAAAAATTTGGCGGGAAACTTTGTAGTGGTTATATAACCGCTACAAAATATTTTTAAATTGGTGGCGCCATTTTTTCACAAAAATAGTAGCGGTTAGTATTCCGCTACAAATATCATCACACCAAATTTGTGGCGGTTTGTTAACCGCAACTAGTGTTCCAACAAGGTGTCATCGCAGCTTCATTTTGTAGCGGTTATATTACCGCCACAAATACAGTAGCGGTTATGTTGTATTGAGTAGCGGTTATTTTCCACCGCGACAAATAGGTTTGCCACGGTATATTTTGTAGCGGTTCATGTAACCGCGACAAATATCATTAGTCGCGCCAATAACCGCTACAAATGTGTCATTTTAACCGCTACTAATACCCCTTTTTTTTGTAGTGAATTATAGTAACTGATTTGTATTGAATCAAAGTATAGGGGTTAAATTACAACTGAGCCAAAAACTATACAGACTAAAGATTAATTTTTCCTAGAATTTATTAGTTAAAATGACCTAATTTAAGCAAGTGTAACTCAATTTAAACTCGTGAAACTTTTCTTCAATTATGTGCATCTTCAACTTTGTACATAAGTTTTTTTTGCACCAACTGAAAATAAGTTGCATTAGATCACATTGGCCAATAAATTTCTAAGCAGGTGCTTTTAACCAAATTTCTCATATTTTTATCTTGATATTTCAAAATATTTGGGTTTATTGCTTAGCATAAAGATCAATTTGGCATTCATAGACTTATCCTCCAATTCATTCATTGTGAACATCAGCTCCAATAATTGGACGCCTCCATTCCAAGTCAGAGTACTTATAATGAGTTCATGCATTTTGGGACCTTCATTTCCATCTTGGCTCCAATCACAAAAAAACATGGAACCTTTAGACCTCTCAAATGCTAGCATCTCAGATTCTATACCAAATTGGTTTTGGAAGGGAATGACAAACTTGGGTTTCTTGTCTCTTTCTCAAAATCAACTTTCTGGACAAATACCAGAGTCTATAGCAGAGACATGCCATTGATCTTTCAAGCAACAACTTCTTTGGAAGGATCCCTTCAAGCCTTGCAAATTGTTCTTCCTTGAATGCACTAGACCTTAGCAGAAACAATTTATCTGGGGCTATTCCAAATTCCTTAGGTCAATTGCAAGATCTCACGTTGTTGCACCTAAGTGATAACCAACTATTAAGAAAGTTTCCCTCATCATTTATCAATTTATCCTATTTGCAAACCTTGGATCTCAGAAACAATGAACTTTCTAGTGGAATTCCTTCTTAGATCGGAAATGGGCTTTCAGATCTGTTAATTCTTAACCCTTTAGTCCAATGCATTCTTTGGAGAAATACCTCGTGAGCTCTCAAAACTAAGTTCATTGCAAGCCCTGGGTCTTGGAGAGAATGACTTGAGTGGTAGCATTCCAGCCAGCTTTGGCAATCTTAAAGCAGTGATAACTCATCAAGAGGAAAGAGAGAACAAGAATTTAGGATATACTTGCTCTGTCCCTTATTATAAGCCTCAAACTTGTGAATGGATGTGTCCCAAAATATGTTTTTTCATAGGTTTGTCTAAACATTTATTGCTTCTTCTTTTTTTCAACTTTTCCCCTTGTTGACTATATTTATTTCATTTATTATCTTTCACTCATTCTCTTTACACATAAGGGCATAGTTGAAAAAATAATACGTATTTATTGCTTTTAACTATTTTTTTACTAACGAAAATCGGTTATTCAAAGCTTATAATAAGGGACAGAGGAAGTATCCATATATGCACAGTAAATTTTTGTCCCATCCCTTTGAGAACTCTATTAAGATAGGTTGGTCGTGAATACAATTGGACAGTCATTGATGTACACCAATACTCTTTCTCTAGTCACAAGCACAGATGAAGCAAATGATGGTGATGATAATGGGTTAGTTGATGAGTGACTTCACTTGAGTCTTGTTGTGGGATTTGCAGCAGGGATATGTTGGTACCATATTTCATATTATCAATGAAGAGATCTTGGAGTGATGCTTCCTTTGATTTCTTGGACCTAGTTGTTATCAAATTTCTGGTGTTTTTGCATAGAAGAAGAATCAATCATGGCCGCAATATCTTGACTCATCATAGACAATAATAACAGTTTTCTTGTTGATCTCTCTGATGTTGATAAAGCAGTACTAAAGGGTGGCACAGATAATAATACTAGTTTAATGGCTTTGCTTGGTTCCTTCAACAATGAGCTCATCAAGCCCCTTGAATAGTCGAGTACCAGACCTTCCTCCCACCTAGTTAATTACAAAGGATCATCTAAGTTCAAGCATTTCCTATATATCTGTTGTTTTATGATCTTTTGAATTTTCTTATTGCAAGAGAGAAGAGACTATTAGGCTTCGATATCTTATTTAAGTTTGGAAATTAATGTTTCATGTTTCAATTATCTTGCTTTTGTGCATGCTTCCTTTGAAGGGAAGTGATGGGAATTGAATAAACATTTTCAATGGGTTTCTTCTGTAGTTTTTTGTTTTCGTTTTGCATTTGATGTTGTGTTGATGTAAAAAATAATTTGTGGTATTCTGAATTGAACTTAGATATTATCTAAAGGTGGTAATTAGTTCCCCATTATATGTCTGTCTATTGAAAATCAAGTGTTTTTTCTGGGTTAAGGCGTTCCCAACACTCCACTTCGAACTATTTTTTGGATGTGCAATTAGCACCTGAAGTATTTATGGGTACAATTTTGACCCAACAATTCTCACTCCAACACAATAGACCTGTTAACCTCTGTGTCAAAAGCACGGTTCTTCTCTCCTCCCTCGCTAAAACATACCAGAGGAAAAGGAATTACCGAAGGTAGAGGAAGTAATTAGTTTTGGGGTGAAAGAGTGAATTACCAAATGAATCTGGTTTTTTAACAAAAAAAATGAAGCTGGACATAATTATGTATGATTGAGGAAAAGCGAAGAGTGAACAGAACCGTGCATTATCGAAGGCACAGTTGTCCTCGTTCCATACTATTATTTCCTCCACATTGCCTCTTCTCTTCAATCAATATTATCCATCTCTTTTCGGTTTACTCTGCAGCCATCTCTGCAACAAAGGCATATACATTAACATAAATTGAATGGATATGGAATAGGCAGCTCAACAGGAACAAGTTTAACGATAGAGTCTGAAGGGCGTGGGGTAGCGTGCGCTAATCGATCATCCTAAAATCATCTTTTCTGCTGGTATGTTTCAGCGAGGAAGCAGAGAAAAACTGTGCCTTTGATGAAAATGATGAACAATAATTAATCATAAGTTAACAGGTCTGTTATCTTAGGTAAGGATTGCCCCCTTTTTAATACTTTAGGTTCAAAATTACACCCATAAATACTTTAGTGTGCTTTCGGGGTGCCATTGGTGGTTATGTAAACTTGTGTCTGTAAATAGTTTCTAGAATTCTTTGCAAGACAGGTTTTGATCCCCTGTGTGTGTTATATATACATAAAGGGAGAGTAGGAAGGGTTCATTTTCTTCTCTCTATTCTTTTTTTTGGGTAAAATGATCATTTCCATAGATAATAAGTTTAAACATACAAAAAGTATGAATAGAGATTAGTAGTACAAAATAAAGGATTTGTCCTGCGATGCGAGAAATTAAAATTGCACCACCTAACTGAACTAAAAGAGTCAAGAAGAGCAGCTACATCCTGAAGTGAGATACTTGGGGTAGTCCTTTTTCAGATGAAGGACCAGAAGAAGATCATTTGTTAGTTGAGAATATTAAGTCCCAGAACAATATCATCGACTTAATCGAGACTGCAAGATGGTAAGGATTAGGTTTTGCACCTTCATGAAGAATAGAATTTATTTTCATCCAAATGAAATTCACTACCAAGATCATACCTTTCATAACTTGCTCATGTTCATCCTTTAATTTTTAAGTTCCAATAATGTCCTCTTAAACCATGTGCAAAAACCAGACAGATCTACCATATTCATATGGAGGGATAGACATTCATACCATACGGCTCTAGAAAAAAGAGGCATGCACAGAAAAATGATGAAGTGTTTCTTCCTTATCGCATCCAAATAGACAGTTACCTACGACATTTAGATGGTGATACTTGAGGATATCAGTTGAAGATATTGCTTATTCTTCTCTCTTTCTCACTCCTACAAGAACTCTCTTGCTTTTTGATTTAATCAAGGCCTTAATACTTTTCGGGGCTAAGAACTCTCATGTCTCAAATCCCAATCTCAAACTGTTTTTGTTTTATGTTTTAAGAAGATTTTCAATAGCAGTGAAAAAATCCCGCGTTTCACAAAATTAGTTAAGTCCTTATTAGACTTCGTAGGGGTGTTATAGCATGATAAAGTGTATCCAAAGTTGTAAGGAGAAACTTTTAGTGAAGGGTTTCAATGAGGACTAGAATGAGAAAGTGAAATAACAGAAGAAAATCCTAGAGTATTTGTTTTCTATTTTTACTTCCTCGGGAAGAACCCATCTATAATTTCCGATGCACATATTCCTTCTGATTATAAGAAACTTCAAATTTGCATCACACGTATTAAGAAAATTTATTTTTCCTAAATCTCATAAAAATTGATTTCATTTTTCAATTTTGGTATTATTTGCAAGTAACACGCGCAATTTTCTCATACACAATGACTCAGCACACATTAAACAATGCTAGGGTAAAAATCTAAAAAAACAATTGGGTAAATACCATTATTAGTCATGGAAGTTTGATCAAATTTTGATTTTGGTCCCTATATAGTTTCAAATCATGGTTTTTAGTCTCTATAGTTTCATAAGGATTTGGTTTGAACTTCACGGTATTGTAGAAAGAACACAATACCCATAAAGAAAGGACATAAGTAAAGGTTTACAAAATTATGAAATAGTGGGGCTGGAGAAGTAATAATGGGCTGCTAGTGATACAAGATTAATGCTATTTCTTGTTGTTAAAGAAAATCTCCAATGGTTCTTTATGTAATCTAGTGAAATCATTTTTGCTAGTAAACCAGTATACGCAGCCCGAAAACATAAAGCAGGAATGTATTGGAAGAGAAAGCTCATTTTTTTAACAACAAATTAAAAAACCATACCAAGCATCCCAAGTTAAGGATAATGACATGACATATGGCTAATCTATTAATTTTCATCTTGTGAATCACCACATACCATTGCTTACTGGGATAATATCCTATGGTCAATGAATGGAAGTTGGAGAAGAAAGCAACTGTGTCCTTATTTCTATCAGAAAAAAACTAAAGCTGAGCCAAAGTAACGATGACTTGTAACCTAAGTAGCGGCATGAAGGCATTGGATTGTTATTGGGTTGTAACAAATGTCTATCTGAGCCAGGTTCAAGCCAATATGAGTTGATGTGCCAATGAGGATGTTGGACCCAAAGGAGGGTAGAGTCTTATGTCTCACATCGGCTGGAGAAGAGAACAAAAGATACCTTATAAGGATTTGGATATCTTTCCTCTCAACATGTTTTAAAACTGTGAGAGGTGACGGGAGCCCCAAAGAAAACAAAATGTCTCATAGATTTGTGAATGTTGGTAAAGTTATGATTAGACTTGGTGAGAGTACTACAGTGTGCTAAAGTGTGAGGAGTCGCATTATGCACCTGAGAGATGTACCTAAAGTAAATACTTTAAGGAGAAACTTCTAATGAAGGATCTTAGTGAAGATTGGAATGAGAGAGTGAAATAAAAGAAGAAAATCCTAGAGAATTTGTTTGCTACTTCTACTTTCTTGAGAAGAGCCTATCTACAATCTCCTATGCACATACTGCTTCTAATTATAAGAAAGCTTCCAATATGCATCACACATGTTAAGAAAGTTTGTTTTTCCTATATCTCATAACAATTTACTTAATTTTAAAATTTTGTTATTATCCACAACTAACACCCGCAATTTCTCATACTCAAAGACTCATAGCACGTTAACCAATACCAGGGTAAAAAAGATATTGGGTTAATACCATTGTTGGTCAGTACATTTTGATCAAATTTTAGTTTTAGTCTGTACGGTTTCAAATCGTGGCTCTTACTCCTTCCAGGTCCTAAATATAAGACAGAGAGTTGACTTTTTTGGAGAGATTAAGAAAGCTAAATAAGTTACTTAATTATATCATATATTTTCTATCCTTAGATTATATATCGCTTTATAAGTTAGGCAAAATAATTTGGAGGAAAAATGACAAATTTAAATGTTTTTAAAGTAATTTAATTAGCTTTCTTAGTATCTCCAAAAATAATCAATTCTATCGTATATTTAGGACCGGAGTGAGTAATATTTTAAGAGTGAACTTGCAAGACAAAAGATGTATCTGGAAAAATACTTTAGAGTGTTGGATGAATCTTAACCCCTTTTTAATCTATTCAAATTAGTTAAGTAGCTCTTATATTATGAACGAAGGAAGCATGGTCATATTAGTTGAAAGTCACAGATATATGAAAGAATTCACTCGCGGTAATTAAATACTACAGCCCCTGAACCTAAGGGTGTTTAGTTTAGTGGTAGATCAGCTAGACTACAAAATAAGTTAACTGAGTTCGAATCCTGCCTTATTTTATACTCCATCCACTTCTTAATATAAGAAATATTTAAGGAATTTATCTTAGTCTTAAATATAATACATAGTTTTCGTATTTGTCAATCTTTTTTCTAATTTACCGTGATTGATGATCTCTCAACAATAATCAAGGAAGAGAGAGAATGGAGGAATTAAGAAAGATGATTATGGTGTTCTAGAGAATACATATCATATTAACTAACTTCGTTAATCTAATCTAATTAAGTGAATATGTCTTATATTTAAAGACTAGAAGGAATATTATAAAAAATAATGGAGCAAGTAAAGATGAAACAAACGATGGTGATGATAATGGATTAGTTAATGAGTGGTTTTACTTGAGTCTTGGTGTGGGATTTGCAGCTGGGATTTTGGCACCTTATTTCATATTATCAATGAAGAGATCTTGGTGTGATTAGAACTGGGAATCAGGGCTGGCTCGTGAAGGGCCAAGGCCTAACAGGGCTGGCCCTCCAGGATTCTGGATAACAAAAACATTTGTTTTTCAAGGCTTAGCCTGAGAGCACAGGGCCGGGGCCGCCCTCCGCGCTTCGGAAGTTACTATTCCAAATTTTAACTATTTTTCCTCTGTTTTTTTTTCAAAGAAATATAATTAGTAAATTACAACAATTAAAGTTCTAATTTATCAAATAAATGTTGTCAACATTAATATCAAAACAACATGAATCATCCAACAAATAAGCACAGTCACTAATTCAAAATCAAAAGCAAACTATATTCACAAATAACTCACATAAAACATAAGAAGCATAACACTAAGCGACATTAGTACGGTGACTATTATTGTCGTCCTTCGCCACTATCATCAATTTCAACGACATTTGATTGTCTTCGTTTTGAGTAGGCTCGGTTCATGAGTAAGAATGTCATGAATTTCTTCTCCCACATCATGAACACATCTATAATCTTTATCTCAAATAAATAATAAACCAAATCATAAAATTAGAGTATAATTATTATGTATTTGTGTATTTATACTTAAATGGATAAATAACTCTATCACAAATACAAAATAAATATAAATTAGTAAATTACCATCATATGTGAATCTATGCATAAAAAAAAAAGGGGTCTGAGCCGGCCCAAGGCCCTCCGTAGCTTTCTTCTTAAGTCCGAGACCCTACGTAGAGCCGCCCGAAGGGTTTGTTTCATTAAACTCCTCTAATTTTCAAGTTTGAACCTTCAAGGTTTAAAAGTGCTTGGCTTGATGGACTCCTATCCGATTTCCGGCTTGTGATGCTTATTGATTTTTTGGACCTAGTTATTATCAAATTTCTGGTGTTTTTGCATAGAAGAAGAATCAGTCATGGCCGCAATATCAATCCTCATCATGGACAATAATAACTTTTGTACTTGTATTTTTAATTTTATGCATCTTAATTATGTAATATTCAATGGCTTGTCACTTCGAAAATGTTGTATGTTGGTTACCTAAAATTTCATATAGTCTTGAAGAAATTTGAATTTTTAAAATTATAGGTGCTATTTTATTATAAAATAAAAGGCATATAGCAGTGTCAGAAAAATTTGATACATTGATTCTCCCAATTGGGAGAAAGATAAGAGAGTTCCATATAAAAAAACCAAGAAAAAAAAAACACGGGTTTCATGTACCAATAATCTTATTCTTCTCTTCAAACACAAATAAATAAAATGCTCTGTTTTCATATTTAAAACAGAGGATGCCATCTATATCTAAAATAAAGTTGATTACCATAAACGAACCTTTGATTACACAGGCTTAACCCGTGAGAAAAAGAAAAGAAATGTAATGGATTGAATTGATATCGTCTTAGATATCTAAAATATTCTTATAATTTAATGTGAAAAAACATAAATAAATTTAAACTACTAAAATTTGATTTAGACAATTCACAAATTTAATAATAAAAGAATGGGAAAAAAAGTATATTTGCTAGAAATAGTTGTAAAATATTCAAACCAAATTTTAACATTTTACGTAAAATTATAATAATATTTTTATAAGATGTTAAATTTATATCGTTAAAAAAAAGTTTTAATCTAATAGTAGTGTAGGGAAAAAATAGAAAGTAGAAAAAAGATCCATTTTCCCATATATTTTAACATTTTACGTAATTATAATAATAATTTTATAAGATGTTAAATTTATGGGATTAAAATTTTAATGTAATAGTAGTTAGGGAAAAAAGAAAGTAGAGGAAAGATCCATTTTCCCATATAAAAAATGAAGGTTAATAATGTCTAACTTTGCCGGAAAAAACAGCTTTCAATTTTAATTCCTCTGTATAAGAAAGAGGAGGAGGGAGTTGCAACTGCCTACCAAACAGGACATAAACAAACTTTTTAGGTCAAGTGTTAGATTTGACTCTATTATTTCATAAACTGTAATTAATTATCTTTCTAGTTAGATCAAGTGATCAGCTGTTATTAACTAGTAACTTAATTTTAATATTTTCATTCCACAAATATTATTATGAAGTAAACACATTACACTTGGTGTAACTTCCAAATTTATTTATTTTTATTTCACTCTCACCTAAGCCAAAAAAATAGATGTTTTTGAAATAGAAATAATTACAACAAGAACAACAAATGTTATGTGACTAGGTGAGGTTGGTTACATTAATTGAACAACACTATTATGTTCTACAAAAATTAAATCTTTAAGAAAATTGTTAGCTAAAAGATCTAGTTTAATAATTTCATTGAATGTTATATTTAGTCTTCTCCTACTCTTTATAGAATTTAAAATTGTCTCCACCAAAATAAAAATAATTAGATTTAAAAAAAAAAAATTAAAGGTTTGCTTGAACACTTAATTCTTTATGTAGGCATCTGATTTTGATGAAAATTCTACAGAGAACTAAAATGAGTAGAAAAATGTAGCAAGAAATTTAAATAGACACTTGAAAATTCCAACGTCCCAGATAACCTACCTCTGCCAAACATATTATCACCAATTTCATGCAACAAGTAACCATTTACAGTCAAATCTGGTTGTCTCACCTCCCATATTAATTTTCTTACTAAACTTCATCGATCTCCTCATGAATCTTCACTTTCTTACTCCCATATTAAGCTCCAATTTCTGTGTCCTACACACAGGAAACCAGATCAAACAAGCACAATGGCAGCTTCATGCTTGAACCCACCAAGGTTATCTAGCACTGAAGATGACCATGTGATACTCTTTTCAACCTCTAATTCTCCTCAAGATTCGGTCTCCATCAGCCCTTCTTCTTCTTCATATCATTCTTCTCCTTCTTCTTCTTCTGGTAATCATAAACTTTCTGTTACCAATCTCTCCTACACTCTTCACCCACATAAATCCATACCCTTTTCATTCTTTCACATGCCTCAAAAGCCTAGGCCTCTCCATATACTCAAGTCAGTCTCTTTTACTGCCAAAAGTTCTGAGATTGTTGCTGTTGTTGGTCCTAGTGGAACCGGGAAATCCACGCTTCTTCGTGTCATTGCGGGGCGCGTTGAAGACAGAGACTTTGATCCCGGAACCATATCAATCAATGATCATCCAATGACTAGTCCATCTCAGTTGAGGAAGATCTGTGGGTTTGTGCCACAAGAGGATAATTTGCTTCCTCTTTTGACTGTGAAAGAAACCTTAATGTTCAGTGCCAAGTTTAGGCTAAAAGAAAAGTCATCAAAGGATAGAGAAGTGATGGTAGAGAGTTTGTTGCAAGAGCTTGGGCTGCTTCATGTTGCAGATAGCTATGTTGGAGATGAAGAGAATAGAGGGATTTCTGGTGGAGAGAGGAAAAGGGTATCTATAGGTTCTGATATGATTCATAATCCTCCTATTTTGGTCTTGGATGAGCCAACCTCAGGTCTAGACAGTTCTTCAGCTCTTCAAGTTATAGAGCTTCTTTCATTTATGGTTAAATCAAGGAAAAGGATAGTGATTCTTTCAATTCACCAACCCAGCTATAGAATATTGCAGTACATTTCGAGGTTCTTGATCCTGTCTCATGGTTCAGTTGTGCACAATGGTAGCTTGAGGTCACTTGAGAAAACCATTACCAGGTTGGGATTTCAGATTCCAATGCAGCTCAATGCTCTAGAGTTTGCAATGGAAATTATACACACATTGGAAGATTCAAAAAATTCCACATATGATAGTGACATCACTTGTCCCATAATGCAAGACAAGGAAGAAGAAACTGGTGATATTCATAATTATACAAGTGATAATAACAGCAAAAGGATTTGCAGTGCCTGGTATTTGAACTTCATTGAGATATTGTTTCTCTGCTCAAGATTTTGGAAGGTCATTTACAGAACAAAGCAGCTTTTCCTGGCCAGAACAATGCAAGCTCTAGTTGGTGGGTTTGGACTTGGAAGTGTTTACATAAAGGTAACTATTCCAACACCGCTGTGTTTCTTTTCTTTGTGCCACAAGTTAGTCCAGAACTATCCCAAAACCTCTTTAATAACCTTTTCAAATACATTTGAAATAATGTCAATATCATTTTATATACTCTCGTTCATAATATAAAGCACTTTAACTAATTTATGGGAAGAAGTGACAATTAATTCATTGAATATGTCATAAATTGGAAAAAAAAAAATCCACTTTTACCCTTACTAGAAAATGTGTTTGAAAATTTAATGAATTGGCAAAATTAGAAAAGAGCAATAATTACAAGGACAAAACTGAAAAATGAACCTTAATTATCTTACAAGTGAATAATATTTTGGACTAAGTTATTCTTCTAAAAGCGCCCTATATTGTGGATCAGATGGAGTATAATTTAGCATAACTCTACTCCAATTCTGCTGTAGCAAAGAGATAGAACCTGCACATAACTTTGTGGGAAAGTTAGTATAATTTACTTTGATATGTGATTATCTTTTTAAGGGTTTATTTTTGTGGTGAACCAGGTGAGGAAGGATGAAGGAGGGGTAGCAGAAAGACTTGGCCTTTTTGCATTTAGTCTGAGTTTCCTGCTCTCTTCCACAGTTGAGGCACTTCCAATATACCTTCAAGAGAGAAGTGTTTTAATGAAAGAAGCCTCAAGGGGAGCCTACAGAATTTCCTCATACATGGTGGCAAACACACTTGTCTTCCTTCCCTTCTTGTTTGTAGTATCCATACTTTTCTCGGTTCCCGTGTACTGGATCGTAGGTCTCAACCCGTCCCTCTCGGCTTTCGCCTTCTTCATCTTCATCGTCTGGCTCATAGTGCTCATGGCAAGCTCTCTGGTTCTGTTCTTAAGTGCACTGTCTCCTGATTTCATTTCTGGGAACTCCATGATCTGCACTGTGTTAGGAGCCTTCTTCTTGTTCTCTGGGTACTTCATTCCAAAAGAGAGCATCCCCAAGTACTGGATTTTCATGTACTATGTGTCACTTTATAAGTACCCTCTTGATGCATTGCTCACAAATGAGTATTGGAATGTTAGGACTGAGTGTTTCTCTTCATCAAAAGCAGAATCTAATTGCTTGCTTACTGGTTTTGATGTCCTCAAAAGTAGAGGACTTGATAAAGATACAAGGTGGATGAATGTGAGCATCATGCTTGGCTTCTTTCTGCTATATCGTGTGCTTTGTTGGCTTGTTCTCACTAGAAAGGCTTCCAAGGCGACCATATAGCTATTAGATTTTCAGTGAATTAGTATTTCTCAGAACTTAATTCTATACGTTTAGTTCATCTTCCAATTAGTCGATGTGGGACTTAATAGATTCTAATAATAGCAAGATTCCTTTTTTTTAGATCATAAACATTACACTACTCATATCTCACCATCAAAACAAAACCCAATAATTAAATTCCAACCATTTCTCAAAGATCTTGAGCTAAAGGTTAACCAAAGATCGGGATTCAGAAATACCTGCAAATATATACCATATATATGCGTCCAATCACAAGCACCAACTTCTATACATTACATCTTCTAGACTTTCACATTGACATAGTCCCATTTTCAATCTTTGTATATAGAATCTACATATATATATATTTATATATGGTGGGTGTGTTTAAGGGTTAGAGTGAGAAGATTGTTTGGAGGACCTGGTAGTGAGAGAAGGCTTCATTTTCACAATGTGTTCATCACTGACTCCCATCTTCACGGCGTAACGACCGGCCTCGAAGAAGCGTTTGACAGCGTCTTCCATGTAGGCTTTACCTTGCTTCACAGTCATTTCCTTCCCTATAGTTTGAGGGTAACTGGTGAATATGTTGTCTCCTTTCAACACTGCTGCTAGCTGTATCAGTTCCTGCTGAAACTCACTCACCTTTGCTTCTTCATTTGGACCTCCCTTTCTTATCTTCACCGGAGTTGGAAGTTTCTCTGCGCAGTACAATTTCCTTTTTTTTCAACATACCATTCTCTTTCAATGATGTGTATCTTGTATATCATTATGTTTAGGGAAAATTGGCATCAAGTATTTGTTTGTATAATTTAAGGAAAGTTATAGTTTTGACTTTGTCCTTATTTAGTACTATTCAGTCCTTATAATTTTACTCGATTGTAATTCAACCCCTAAATTTTGACTCACTACAATTCAATCCCTATAGTTTTAATCATTTTATAATTTAGTCTATACGTTTTAGAAAATAAAAGCATATATATAATTAAGGTTAGGGACTGACTTGCAAAATAGTAAAAATTTTAAGGATTAAGTTGCTGTGAGTCAAAGTTGAGGGACTGCATTACAATTGAGTTAAAACTATAGGACTGAGGTTGCATTTAATCAAAGCATAGGGATTAAGTTATTGAATCAAAAAATATAGAGACCAAAAGAATAATTTGCCCCAAAATTTATTAGCTAATAGGACCTAAATTTGAGCATGTGCAACTTTTCTTTAGTTCTATACAACATATCTTTGACTTTGTTTAAAAGTCTTTATCGCACTTGTTAAAGATGAGTTGCATTAGATCCTATTGGCCAATAAAATTTCTGAATAAGTAGTTTTAACCAAAGTTCCCTTAATTTGTATTTAGATATTTCAAGATACTTGGGTTTATTGCTTAGCACAAAAATATGTATAGTTTTTTTTTTCTCATAGCAAACAAGTAAATATGATATATACCTGGGCAATCAGTTCTTGGTTGAGTTCTGGTCTGAAGAATGCCTTCAAAGGTGGCAGCCCATTGATCTCTTTTAGTGAGGAAGTTGGGAAGATTGTAGAGCTTCTTCACTGTGGCTACAATGGATGAGTGTTCATATTCTGATGTTGCAGTGGGTGACCCCTTTGCCCCATGAACAACTGCACCACCATTATTAAAAAAAATATATTACAAGTTATAAAAAATTCTATTTTAATTAACTTTTGTTTACCCCAATTCACAATAATCAAAGAAACCATACAGAAATATATAAAGATGTGAGCAGCAAGTCCAATATCTTAAAGTAAGTTGTAGAGAAGTAGAGAACAAGTAACATAAAGAAGCAATAAAGATAGGGGCAAAAAAGAGAGAGTTGGATCTTTAAATATGCTTTAGATGAGATAAATAAGAAGTGGGTCCCTATTTTTGAAGTAGATATGATTCTAATATGCAGACTAATTGGACAATTAAGTAGAAAAAGATAAAATTGCTAGGCGGGGCCTACATATTTCTCTGCTCCCGGATGGCCCATGATGTTAAATTGACCAAAATCTCTCTATCGTTTGTAAATAACTGGTGAAGGGGTCGGACTTCCTCACCTAAAGGGAGGGGGTTCGATCCCTGTGTTGGCTCAGCAAGGGGGGGAGAGATTCTGCGCCTAAGAAGAATGGAAACGCCAGGGTAGAGGTGGAGATATGTACTTTCTCGCAAAGATCTTGCGGGACGGGCAAAGCCAGCGCCCGCTGATCATTGTGGTGGTGGCCCCTTTCCTAAAATTTTTATATCAAAAAAAAAAACTTTCCTAACTTTTTCGGACACTTTCAGGATGGGGTTCCATTCTAGTTTATCAAAGATATGGGGAGGCATCCTAAGAGTTTGCAAAACAACGGAATCGAACTCAGGAAGTAAAGTAAAGCGTATGTCTTTTAGTCCGCATTTTACTACGGAGTGGGGCAAGACTTTCTGCAATTCTTGGATTGTGGATTAAATCCTAACCCTCCCCTATTTTTTTTTTTTTTAAAAAAAAAAAAAAACTTTCCTAATTTTTGTAAGGCAATTAGAAATACAGTGATATAACATGCAATTAAGGAAGGGCAAAAAAAAAAAGTGGATTAAAATTTTAAACATCTTTTAGGTGTATTTTATAAATGTTGAGTTTGAAGCATCACATTAAAGTATAGAAAAAATGCTCTGAATATTATTTATCCTTGAAAATAAGAGTGAATATAAAGAGGCGTTTCGTTTATATATGCAAGCTAACAGACTAATATTAACCATAGAATTTAATCTAATTAAATTAGATAAATATATTTTATATTAAGCATCAATTGACTTGTGAGGAGAGAGAGAAACATGTGTTCTCATCACGGCTAAAAAGTCAAACCTCATTATATTAGGTTATGGCTTTACCCATTCATTGGCTAAGCAAAGCATGGCGCCAACAAACAAGAAGTCCCTGCAGCTAATTTTCACACACTCACGCAAGAGGGAGTGGGGCCCACTCCCCTCTTGTCCTTTTTCCCTTAAGATGAAGAGGTGGTTACGTGTAAGTTTTTTATCGGTTCATCTAAAGCACCTCCTAATCATTGAGCTCAAGTCAGCCCTCCATGTTCCCTAGATGGTGGTTGTGGAATTTGGTATAGCGTTTCACCAAAAATTTGATCTTATTTATAAGTCCAATTTTATATAATAAATGAGATTGTGACACTTTTACCCATATTAATTATAACCATAAAGATAGGGAGAGAAGAAACAATTTTAAAATACTCAATGATAAATGAAGGCAAAGTAGAAATTTAACCCTCATAATCATTGAGTTAACTATCTCTCTTTGGTAGTATGTGAGATTTGGTCAAAATGGACTTATAAATATGATCAGAGTAGTATACCTTTGCAAAGCATTACCTAACTTCTGGTTTTCGATTATTTTAAGCATTTTAGTAGATGAATCATTTATTGAATTATTTACCAAAATATACAATCAAACTATATATGTTGAGTCCTATTCTCCTATTTGTTGGATGTAGCAGTTTGAAAAATATCCACATCCATTCATACCCATTTCTTAATTAATTAATACTTTCAGATATTGTATATTATTGTTCACCATTCAAAAAATATCCTTATTAAAGAGTTGTTGCCATTTTTAGTGGATATAACCTTTTTTAGTTTCCGTGTAATATATCTTCAGTTATGTAAATATCTTTTTTTTTTTTTTTTTTCACATAAGGCCTATTTAGATTTATGTTTGAAAAAGACGTAAATCAAGTCAAACTTTCTCTCATATATTTATCTTATATATCATAAATTATATTTGAAACACAACTTCTATTACCAATTCAAATAAGCATATAATTGAAGATACATTACACCCAGTTAAAGAAAAATTGTATCCGCAAAAGATATGTTGCAATTGAATTCTTAGATAAATTTTAGAGTAAAATACTCTAATCACCCTTCTGTTTTACCTTAATTACAAAGACCTCCTCTCTTTTTCAAAAACATACACTTAAATTCAAACTGTTAATTATGTTAAGAATAGTCTAAAAAGATTCTAAAAATATATTCTTAATTGAAATTTATATAAAAATAAAATTTATTTACTAGATTACCCTTAATGTTAAATCCTAAATTATAATTGACAACTTATAAATATCACAAACTTTTAAAAATTTGAGTAAGGTTTTTAAATATTTGTAGAAAAACATTTAAATTTAAATTTAAATGAATTAATACAATCTCTCAAACATATCTAGTTTATTATAATTGATAGAAAAAATGTGTTTGATATATATTTTAGTCGTTTAAGAAACTAAAAATAAATAAATTTCAATAAACATGGTAAAAAATTAAAACTATATATTTTTTAATCTCAAAATTTATAAATTTTTAACATATTAGAAAGTTTTAAAAAAAAAAAAAAAAAAACTATTAAGATAAAAATTTGGTGGTATAAAATTTTTCGCCACATATATATATTTGTTTAAATAATTCTAATGTTAAAGAAAAGCATTTTGATAAAATAAAAGTTCAAAAATCAAACTATATGGTTAACTATCATGGTGGATGGAAATAGAATCTTAAAATATAAAGGAGGTTTTTTGTAATACATTTTAATTTTAAGGGAAAAGGGAGGTCTATAAGTGTTCTCAAAATAGAGGAAGCTCTATGTAATTAAAGCAAAATAAAGGGGTAGTTAGAGTATTTTACTCTAAATTTTATGTACATCCACAATGAATTTTACCATGTGGATTTTATGGAAATTTTCTCAAAATTTTATATGTATTCTGATAATTTTTAAAAAAATATTAAGAAAAAAGAAGTAAAGAATTGAAAGAGAAATACTTGCCTGTGCCTTTTTCAATCCAAGGCGAGATTGCGATGGTAGGAACCCTAACCCCCAAGCGATCAAACTTAAAATAGAAAGGTTCGGGCCCCACAATCCCATCTGGACTGGGGACCCCACGTACTGGCGTCGGCACGTGATCATAGAACCCTCCATGCTCGTCGTACGTGATCACCAAGAGGGTCTCGTTCCACTGCGGGCTCGCCCTCACCGTCTCGTACACCTCCTTCACAAACATCTGCCCTTGGTACACGTCATGCGATGGATGGTCATCATTGGCTGGCGTCAACTTCGTGTCCATGTACCGCTGCTCCACCACAACATAACCCGGCAACTTCCCTGCCCTCGCGTCTTGCTTGAACGACAAGTCGTATGGGTGGAATTTTATTAAGTGCTTAAGCTTCCTCAGGCTCCGGTAGAACAATGTCGCCGGAATATTCTGGTAGTATATTCCGAATGATATTCCGGCGTCATCCAGGTTGTCAAAGATGGTTCTCTGTGGATATCCCTGTACAAGCAGTGTCGAGTTGTTGCTCGTCGCTCCGGCCGACGTCCCGGAGTGAACGTACAGGCGATTTGGTTGTGTGGAAGCTGGCACTGAAGCAAACCACCTAGCAAGATAAAATGATAATTAACATCAATGATTATTACATAATTATATATAACCTAATATTTTCTTTTTTATTAATGATTTTAATTTGCAATTCATAATATGGAGTAAGAAAAAGCTTAGCATAAAGTGCAGAATATGTCCCCTATCACGCCAAGGAAAAAAATTCTTAGATTTCCTTTATAAATTAAAAGGTGGCTAAATTATTAAATATTATTTATTTTATCCTATTTATAAGACATTTTCAGCATATTTAATATAGTTTAAATAAAATCTTAAACTTCATTAATTTTTTTTAAAAAAAAATAACTCAATAACTTTACACATAAAATAAAATTAACTCAATAATAAATTAAAGGTAAATTTATACATTTACATAAAAAAAAAAATAATAATGAGGTGCAACGGAAAATTTTCTAATATCTCTACTCTTTAAATATGTCCCTAAGGAGTTAGTAAATCCTTAGAGATATTGGATTTAAATCATTCAATTAAATCTTATAATTAATTGGATTTAAAGAAAGAAGTAAGAAAATGAATCATTCTAACTTTATCAAACTTTACTCTGTGATTAAAAATATATAACTTTTTCTCCCTAATTAAGAATAAATAAATCAGACTGGATTGAAAAAAGAGAATAAATAAATAATAAATTAATGGAGAAAAGAGTGTGAACTGAACTCAGTGATCTTTGAATTCGGCGAAGATGAAGCAAAGCTAACCTGTCAAACACAGCAAACTCAGAAACAAGAGTTTTATAAACGGCGAGCATCTCAGGGACGAAGCCGTTCATCACATTGCGAGACATGGCGGTGGTGTTATCCATGGAGTAAGCTTGCTGCACGAATCCGTTCATCGGAGCCGGGTCTGCCGACGCATCGTCCGACCCGAATATCTGCTCCCTAATCGCCTGAAACGAGTGTCCTGGGTCCGGGTCCACGAACTGCGACTGGTTCCCAAAGAAGAACCGCTTCGACTTCGGATCTTTCACCGAAATCGGGTTCGATTCAGACCCGTCGACTCCGTCGATTTCTGGATTCACCTTTTCATCCACCCCAGCATGTGATCGAAGGACCGGTTCTCCATCACCAAAACGACGACGGTTTTAATCGGGTTCGCAATTGCGTGGCCGGTGGGAGAAATGAGGAGCAAGAGGTTGAAGACGAAGAAAAATGTGAAAGAGAGAGTATCGGGTCGATTACAGGTACCCATATCTCTTCTCCTTTGTGGTTTAATGGCCATGTAGAAAGAAACAAGAGACGAAGGAGGCTGAAATGAAGAACAGAGTGTATAAAGGGATATATACAGGTGGGTGGGGTCCGTGAGGTGTTTTCATTTTTTTTTTTTTCTGGGAGTTATATTTCAATTTTATTAGAAAAAGTTGGCAACAACATTTATTGGAAATAGAAAAGGAGATTTTTTAACTTTTAATGGAAAAAATGCGCATTAAATATTTTTATCTTCACACATTAAGTTTTTATTATTAACAAAGACCTAAAAAAATTTTATCCAGAGAAAGTATGTAAATTTATATATACACATATCATCTTTTGATTGTTAATACGATATATAAGGACCTACTACAAAAGTACTACACCCTTGATTGTGAAATATCGATTGCTTGTTGAACCTTGTGAATTGCGTGAAAGTAGGATACTCCAAATTCGGAAGTTCTTGTTATTTTGAGGTCATATCTAGTAATAGTATTCAGAGTTTGCATCGATTTGGTTCCGCTCTCACGACCCGCACCGAAACAGTACTTTACCCCTAGATGTCCAGTCAACTGTTACGCTTCAACGCACTTTGGGGAGAACCAGCTAGCTTTGGGTTCGAGTGGCATTTCATCCCTAACCACAACTCATCCAATAATTTTTCAACATAAGTCGGTTCGGATCTCCATACTCATTCAATCATTCACTCCAATAAAGGAGACTTTTTCCCAATTTTTCTATTTTGTTAAAAAAAAAAAAAAATTGCTACCATAGACCTTATTAGGGAGTCACTAATACAACAGCAATACATCTTATTAAATAAGTCGTCAATTACTTCCCCATTTATAATATAAGACACTTAAATATAAAAAAAAAATCAAAAATTACAGTTAACTCATTAAATATGTTAAAACTTTTTTTTTTTACTTTTACCCTTATTAAAAAATTAGTTTCAAAATTTAATGAGTGGGAAAAATTATAAATAAATTTAATTTCAAGAAAATAAATACTAAATAATGATAGCAACTTACCAAGTTCCTCTTTTTTTTTTTTTTAAAAATGTGGTTTGTTAATTTGAATCCTCTATAAATATAGTAAGTGCATGAATTTACTAGGACAAAACAAATAGTAACATTTACCGAATGATATTATGTTAATATATTAATGTATAAGTTATTGATAACCAAAAAAAAAAAAAAAAAAAAAAAAAAAAAAAAAAAAAAAAGCGACAATGCATATATGTGGTTGTATGTTAAAGTGAAAGGAGATTTTTATATATATTCGTATGGTGGATCCCACGCATTCATGGATCCATCTTTCTTTCTTCTTTAAATTTATATTAAAAAAATGAACTTATTATTTACACAACAAAATAAATATAAAGTTTTCTTTTAAAAAAATTAATTATTCTTTCCATTTATGATCAGACAATTCCGTTGACTCATTAGTTGTTTTCATACATTTGTTTGGAAAAAAATACTTTATTTTATGAAAATTTTATAATAATTTATATTTAAATTCTTCTATAGCATATTTTATGAATACCAAAAAAATACCTAGCAAGGCATTATAAACTGAGTTGGGCAGATCAGGTCAAAATTTTAATTTGTCTGCGTCGTTGATTAATTAACAACTAAGGGAATAATAATAATAATAATAACTCAATTTTTGCATTATTTATGACCTTACCTGGCCTATTTTCTACTATACAATGTATTGTTGATTGCATTTCTTATATTCCAACTGATGTATATTCTTTTTGGTTATCGGTATAAATTACTCCAACTAATTATTAAAACTAAGAAATGACAGTTAATTTATTGAATATGCCTTCAATTTAAAAAAGAATTCAACTTTATTCTTAGAATTAATATTATTGTTGGTCCTTACAATTTGATCAAATTTTGGTTTGGGTCCTTGAAATTTTAAATTGTAAGTTTTGTTCATATGGTTTCATAAAGACTTGGTTCGAATTTAAGTATAGGAACAAAATTAAAACCAAAACTTGTTAAAAATATTGAGACCAACTATTAAAATTAGACCAATTTTTTATGAAACTATAAAGACTAAAACCAACGATTTAAAACTACAGGGATTAAAACTAAAATTTGGTCAAATTATAAGGACCAACAACAATATTAACTTTTATCCATATTAAATGAGGTCTTGAAAGAGGGGAAAAAATGTTTTAAAAAATGTCACATTTAAGCATTTATTAGATGGAAAAAATTGTCAAATAAATATTAATTGCCCTCCAACTAACTTATATTGTAAATTATGATATTCTTCAAGAAATGACTTATATTATTGAATAGAGCAAGAACATATTACTCCTCTAATCTTATTTATAATGTACTTCTAACATGTTTCACATATAACAAAAAAGACCTTAAACTTGATCATTAACTCTTTCATAAAATTCAACATTTTTTAATTTTATCCTTATTTAATATACATTATATCTTATGAGAAAAAAATCAATATAATATAATTAATAAATGATAAAATTATATATTCATATGAAAAATTTCTCTTTCAGTCCTATAATAGCATCGAAAATTTCGTTTCTGCCCTATAAATAGAACTAATGCAGTAATTCCCACAATAAATGCAACCTTAACTTCATCCTTCTAATGTAGATGTGCAAGCCACGTTTTAAACCACACAATCAGTCCTTTGTATTGCCAGTTCAACACTTTTGATCATCGTATTAGGAGAAGAGAACCAAAAAGCTAATGACCACAAACATAAGAGGAACAAATGGAATGGTTTCTTTTTGAAGACCACAAAAAAGGGAGATAATGACAGAAAAAGAATTTTGAAATTGCAAAATCTTAAATCATGTATTTCTCATAAAATAAGTTATGAATTACTCCCTCCTGGTCCTTATTATAAAAAGCGTTAACTAGAATTTATTTGGTCGCTTTTTATAAAGCGACTTCTTTAATAAAGAATGATTATTTTTTTCCATTTCTCGCCCCTAATTAATAAAGGTAGTGGGTGAGAGTAATAATTAATATAATATTAGAGTTTAAAGTAATTAGTATGAGTAATATTGGAAATTACTTAGATTCTATGTTAACTTTATTGACTTTAACTACTTTTATTGGTTTGTGAGAAAAATTAGTTTGTGCCTTATAATAAGGACTAGAGGGAGTACTTATCAAGATGTGTCATTGCTTTATCAATTTTCAATAACAAACCTAGTTTGAGATTTTACAATTTCAAAGTTCTTTTCCACTCATTTTCAAAAATTCCATAGACCTCTAAGTAATGTTATCAGAATGTAATATCTATTTTTACAAGTCAAAGTCAAATAATATTGTCAAGTAAATTCACTTCATGAACGAATCTCACATATTCAAATTGTGTGTTTTTTTAAAAAAATAAAAATAAAAAAATCTCTGAACTAAAAATATTAATTTGAACAGAAAATAAGATGATATGATGTGGTTAGGAATTAGGATTTACTTAAAGCATAAGGTTGGGATTTACCAGCGAATTCTTATCCGTAAATTATTGTACATGTATATCCTTTACAATGAAAATAAACTTCAATGGTTATCACTTACAAATTTTAAAAAACTTGTTTATTTGGATCACATGCTTCATTTGGAAAAGATATATATACCCCTTGTTTGAATTCACGTTAAAACTGAAATTTATCCCAATTGACTTTGATAAACTAATTTTAGGGTAAAAAGTAAGTAGTGTAATAGTGATTTGAGTTTTGATAAGCTTTTAATGAAAAAAAAAAGTCAATTTCAGAAGAATAAAAGTCTAAATAAAAGAAAGGTAGAAAAAATTGGTTTAACTTTTAAGCTAATTTTGACCCAGATGTTTGGATTGTTTATGATACGCATATTTACGTAAACTGAGATAAAATTCTTATCGCATATTTACCTCGTAAATTATAAAAGGAAAATCCCTTCAAGGTCCTAAGGGACTAAGAAAATGTCAAAAAAGTCTCACAGAAAATTTAAATATGAAAAATATCTCAAAGAGTTGTTAAAACCTATAGTCTATAGATGTAGTTGTTAATCATCTACGGAAAGAGTTATTATCAATGAGACTTTTAAGCTAATTTTGACCTAGATGTTTGGATTTGCTTATGATAAGTATATTTACGTAAACTGAGAGAGAATTCTTATCACATATTTACCTTGTAAATTATAAAGGGAAAATCCATTTAATGTCTTAAGGGACCAAGAAAATGTTAAAAAAGTCTTGCAAAAAATTTTGATGTTAAAAAGGTCTCAAAGAGTTATTAAAACCTATGAATGTAGTTGTTAATCATCCACTAAAGGAGTTGTCAATGAGACCTTTTGACATTAAATTTCTCAATGGGGTTTTTTTTTGACATTTTTTGATCATTTGGGACTTTAAAGGGATTTTTCTAATTATAAAATCACAATTGATTTTTACTTTTTGAGTGGAGGAAGTAAGTTTTGGATGAGGCAAATTTATTGTGGAAGAGGCATAATAAATAATAGGCTAAAAGATGCTTTTAGTCATTTAAGTTTTTACTGTGAAAAGCATCTTTTGGTCCCTTAACTTTATAAAAGATATCTTTTGATTAAATTCTAACACCGTTAATAATATTCTAACGGAAAACGCGACGTGGCGAACTCAAGTTATGATTAATAGCATTTAATTACACAAATTTTATATATTTTTCAATTTACCCATATTTTTAATTTAAGTTTAATAGTATTTAATTACACAATCATCATTTCAAATTACATTATTATCACTTGAGTTTGAATTTTCCGTTAGCAAAATTAACGGTGTTAGAATTATAGACTAAAAGTTTACTTTATAAAGTTAAGGGGTAAAAGATATCGCATCGTAAACTTAAAGACGACTAAAAGATACTTTTAAATAAATAATAATAGTTGTTGCCGTTGGGCTGACTTGCTTGTGAAGTTATTAATATTTGAAAGAAATAAACAAGAGATGGTTGCTGTGTTGCGTCCCGTGATGCGCTACGCAACAATTGACCGTTGGATTTGTTATAAATGTCGTGCCGTCACCGTTCATCTTTTCCCCTTCTTCTCTATTTTTTTTTTTTTTTTTATCTTTTACTTCCACTCACATTCATGTATTACACAATAAAAGTAAGAGAAATATGAGATAAAAAAAGTACTCCCTCCGGTTTTAATTATAGGAACACTTTTATAGTGCAAATTGTTCTACAAAAATGTTCCTATAATTAAGACCAAAAATAGTAAGATATAAGATAAGAGAAATATGAGAGCAATTCTCATTTTTCTTGTTACAATACTTTTACACCCAAATGATTTTCATGAATTATGGAAAGTTTAGAGTGAATGGATATCCACATAGTTTAATATATTCATAACACTGTCCTTTGAATATCCATTATGAATATGCCTCATTCAGAGATGGAGCTTAGTGTAGACAATGGGAGCCATGGCCCCCAAAAAAAATTGTGTTCAGATTTTTTTTTAAAAAAAAATTAATATAATGTAAAAAAGTATGTTATCTTATATATTAGACTTGTTAAAATACTTTTATTATACATATGGGCCCCCAAATTTTTTTTCCAAGATCTGCCACTGACCTCATTAAAAATTTTAACTAGGAAAAACTCAGTGGGATAAAAACCTAAATAAATAAAAGAGTAAATCATTTATTGATATCTCACTGAACCTTTCTAGAAGAACTCAGTATGATAAAACCTAGATAAGGAAAAAGAAAGTCAACGCGATCTACTCCCCCTCATAGATTGAATAACCTCTCGTCAAATCCACATCTACCATCCCCTCTCATATTAATACTCAAGATATATAATGACAATGGATTATCACATACCATTATTAGTTCACAAGTTATTAAGAGAATTTTTCCAATCACATAAATGAACACCAATTCATATAATATAAAATCACTGGTAATTTCTCCATGAAGATAAATCCCACAAGACAATTGTATTATCAACATAGTTTCATAGTTTTATATAGTTAAAAATCACTCATAAATATCATACAAGCATTATATCAAAAGGAAAGTGGTTACCTATCATTAAAGCAAATTATTACTACTCTGCTCTTAATCCAAGAGCTTAAACAATACCTATCGTCAAAGCAAATTATTACCACATTGCTCTTAATTCAAAAGCTTAAACAAACACGAAAATTAATCTACAACAATCAATTTACTACACGTTAATAACTCTTTTATCATCTAAGCAAATTATTACCACACTGTTCTTAATCCAAGAGCTTAAACAAACACAAAAATTAATCTACAACAATCAATTTACTACACGCTAATAACGCTTTTAGTTATTAGAACAATTAACTTACTTAACTTAATTCTATAATTTTAAAGTTTTGAATTAATTACTCAAAAACCAATTTCACACTAAAATGCCAATTATTTATTTTAAAATTAATTCAAATATTTTTCTTACCTCAAACAACTCATTCAAGTCATTGATTATCATCAATTTCATTCCACTTCATAAAATCTCCAATTTTAAGTTTAGGGCATAAAGTAGCTAAATTATAAATCTTCACTTTAAGTTTTTTTAAAAAATTCTAAACCAATTAAAATTTTGAAAAGATCTCCAATAATCCAAATAAATAATTTAATCTGGAGAAACATACTATAGGACATAAATCCTAAGCTTTTTAAACAAAATATTAATTTTAAATTCCTACGACAACCAACTAACAAATTTTAACTGATTAAAATTAATTGTTAATCATCCTCTACATATATATAGTAATCTATTATCAAAACTCAAAACTTTTCAAAATTATACCTCCAAAATTTTCACTAATCAGCATAATATTACCTTTATTAAAAAAAAATACATGAAATAACTTTGATAAAGGAAATTTGTGAATAGAAATTATTTTCAATAGCTAAATGATTCTAAACTGTTGAGTCCTAGACTGTAAAAATGAACAAAATTGCCCTGAGAAGTCGAACCTCAGTCCCTCCAGATGTGAAATGAGCCTATTGATTAAGGGTTGGTGGGTCATTTTAAATACCCCACCTCCCTTGTTGACTAAAGGGCGTTGCGCCCATTATTGATGGGTGGGGTATTAAATTACCCCACATGCCCTTTTGACGGGCACGGTGCCCTTTTAGTTTTTTTGTTGATTAATTTTTTTTATTATGATAATTACATAATAAATTCCTTTATCATCCATAACTTTTTTTAATTATAATTAGATCATAAAACAAAAAATTAGGATGTTAAACTAGATGCTTTTTAAAAAATATTTCAGGAGTTAGGTGCATTAGAAAAAATACTTTATGGTACTAGATGCACCACAAAAATATGTTTTTTTTTTATAATGAATTTTAGAAGAGAGTTGGGCTCACCCACAATCCAAAGATATGACGCTATGACTTTGCTCCCTAGGGCATATAGGATTGAGAGTACGCATCCACCTCACCGCGCGTTTCCACAAGTTCACATCGCCCAAGATCTCCAAATGCTTTTGACTAACTCCGATCGAACCTCTCTCTTGGTGAGAGTGTCCGACCACTTTACTAATTGAACCTAAGAAAGAGAGGTTCCACCAAAATATGTTAAAGAACTGGATGCACTACAAAAATATGTTAAATAATTGGATGCACATAAAAAAAAAATAAAAAAAAAAACTTAAAGGTGCTTAAAGGTGCTGGATGCACTTTAACTGTATATTACAAAATTAAATCTCCACTAACCACTATCAAAAGGAAGAAGAAAGACAATGTTTAATTTCTAAAATGTTCTGTTGGGTGAGCCAATGATAATGTTTAATGTTGAAATGTTGAATTTTGATATTTTTAATGTTAACAACATTTTTTAAGAATATTAATGTTGGAAAATATTTATGGCAAACTCGTTTTCCAATCACATCTGATAATATGTCATTTTTTAATTATCATCATTTAACCATAAATCCATATAAAAAAGAGAGCATACGGTTAGGTTATACGTGGTTGAAGAACTTAATGTAATGACCATAAAGAACTTGACATAAATATAGTTTTTATCGGAAAATTTGGTAAATTAATACCATTTTTTATGTGAAAATAATCAACACTTATATTTATATTTTATATATTTCAATTTTAAATATATTTTAAAAGGAAAAAAGACAAGGAGTCCGAGGGCACATCATTTTCAAATCAGCTGGCCACCACCGGTAAATAATTAATCAATTCATAAAAAGGGGAGGAAATAAAATCAATGTCACATCAATGTCAAGGTCTCAAGGACTTTTTTTTTTTTTTTTTTTTTTTACTTTTTTTAAATAAGTAAATATAAATTGACTGAAGGTCTCAAAGACATTAAATTGATTGAATATGCTAAAATTACAAAAGCAACTCAAAACTCCACATCAATCAGAATTATATTTTATATTTTGTGGAAAACAGAAAAATGTGGTTCCATAAAATGATTTGAAACAAATCATGGGATTTTCACACTATGTCTCTTATTAATTATTATCATTTGAAAATAATTATATTATTTATTATTTACTATATACGATATTTGTCATGAAAAATTAGTTTACTGTTTCATTTCATGCTTTTCATTTAATTATGTTCCACAAACTAAACAAATAAAAAATTTCAATTATAAATCAATCATCTTAAATTCGAGTCATTTTTATAAATTTTGATGCAATTTTCCCTCTAGATTTGGATCAATTTGATAGATCTCATCAACCAATAAGATTCCATGATTAAGTGAGAAGTTATGTTTCAGTTCGGGAAAAAAAAGCACTTTTTTAAAGGTTGGCAAAGGAACACAAATATGTTGGTTTAATCTTTTTAGAAGTGATTTTACATTATTAAAAATACATATATAAGGAGGAGTTTTATCTCGATTTATGAAGGAAAAAAATACCTAAAAAATCATTTTTTTTTTGTTTCCCAAGCAAGCACCAACAACCCATTGAATTGTTCCAAAAAAAAAAAAACAACCCATTGAATAAAACTCCCACTAGGTAATCTTTGAAAAAAATATATAAGGAAAATTTCACTACACCACCTCTGGCAAATTATTCTCAAACAGCCTTTAAAACTTCCAAAACTTCACTACACCCCTCAGGGTTAAACTGAAATCAAGTTCTGAAATCAAGTTTTCTAGCCGGAAGAAACATTTATGCCTGTTTAATATATGGTCAAAACAGTGTTGTAAGTTCCCACATATATCTTGTATGGCATGTATTCTTATAAATATACTCATTGTCCTGTATATGGCAAAAGAGTCTTGTAATTTCACTTATTTGTAAAGTAAAAGCACAATTGTCTTTTCACCTATAAATTTTATTTCAATTTAGCCCCAAAGATGCAGTAAAGTTTTAAAAAGTTTTAGGGGCTGTTTAAGAAGAATTTGCTACAGAAGAGGTGCAGTGAAATTTTCCCAAAAATATATGCACACAGCAGTCTCACCCATAAGCAGAGAGACCATATTTAATATTAACTTACAACATCGTTCGAATTTTCACATCTGATAAATAAATTGCGTTTAATATAATGATAAGCAATGGGAAAGTGAGTGGAAGAAAATACAAGTTATTTCTTCATATATGGAAGGAAAATAGCAATGCATGGGCTCCAGGCTCCCAAAACCAAGATTGTAGATCAACCCAGAAAAATAGCAGCTAAATTCCGTATTCAAGAGTCAGGTTAAAACCAAAGTATCAAACAAATAAATAGACCAAACGCAAACTGCAATTAAGAGAGTCATGGCCCTCCAGACTGTACATAAAACACTGCACAAAATAGAGGGAGATATCTGATTACATACTTTACTTACCACGATGGATATATATATATATCCACCAAGCAACAGAATTCTTTATTCACATCTCAACTTTGAGAAGAAAAACGATAAAATGAACCATATAACACTCATCATACACTAAACGCCACCAGCAAACTAGTGTACTTGATCACGTGAGCCCCAAGGTCATTAATCATATACCAATATCCAACTCTGACTCCCAAGACACCCAGGTCGTTCCTACCGGCCTTTATTATAAAAGTCTGAAGCTGAGGCCAGATAAAGGGATAGCACTACGTATCATGGGCAGCCAGATGATGGTAACAATTCTTGATAGGTGAATCATGGCCATTTCCACCAGAGAAGTGAACAAACCATTGTCATACTAGTATTCCCTGGAGATACAGGACCCAAAATGACTGGGATAATCCTTTATTTAAACACCTATTCATTCAACAAGACAAGGCATGTACTCTTTAAGAATATCGAACTGTAAAGATGCTTGCATGTTATCCTTCCTCCGGCCAGAGAGCTCAGCCAAATCTACACAATTTTAAGAGAACAATTGAATGAGCAGGGGAAGATTCACAACTAACACTAAATAAGCATCCATTCAGGGATTCAGATGTAGAATCAACAATAATCATTAATGCCTTGTTTGGGAAGCTGGCAGCAGCTGCCAGGTTCGAACAGCATAAACAACAAATGGATGATTGGGGATTGGATGTAAATGTAAAACTCAACAATTTCAAGTTGTATAATTCGTGTATGCAAAATCGAAGTACAAGAATGAATCAGTACCCACCTTTCTTAGTACCAAGTGCCTGCAACAAGTCCAAATAAACTCCAACAATATTCAATGACATAGCAGCAGAGGAGTTCTAATGGGATATGCAACGAGCAGCACATTGACAACACCTACAAGGAACTCAAAACATGTTTGTATGATATCTCTTAAAAACAGGATTTAAGCCATGTCCTAAGCAGGCAGCAATTAATTTATAATTGATGCATACCATTCATGCTCTCACACTGACATCACACAAAGTAATGGCCTGTCCAGGTCGATTGTCCTTGAAATTGCTCAGGTAGTGGAGTAAACTGTTGATTTCCAGCAGTGAACTGTTGCTGAGGCTGCGGCTGCTGATTATGATGAAATTTTGAGAGTTCAGCAGTGTGATAATCTTGCCACCCATTTTGCTTCTCCCTATAAGGTGGCACAGGTGGGACTTGTTTCCCAGGGAAGGGAAAGCTGACTGTCCCCCCCATGCCGTTATTGTTAATGACCTGCTGGGAATTTGAATGGGAGTAAGTGAGAGGACCATTAGAACCCAAGCCTTTGGTTGATGAAGGCAACTGATATCCATCCAACCAACTGTAGTTATCCATCAGTGGATTCCCACTGACAGAATCTGAAATATTACTTTTATTAGCTTGACTAGAAGGAAGGGCACTAAAACCAGGGGGAGGTCCAAGGCGCCTAGCAGGCCGACTGACAGCTTTACTTAAGCCAGCGTTTACAGTTGATTTATTCACAGCCCCATTATCACTCGAAATTACAGAAGTCGCAACAGCATCAACTTTAGACGGTATCACAGATTCTGGAGCTTTTGAGAGACCATGAAACAACGCAGTAGTAGCAGCACTGACAAATTGTTGTTGGGTGGGAACAGGAAGTGATCCATAATTGGAGATGCGTGCAGCTTCCTGTAAATCAGGTTTCATCACATAACCATTCTCCAAGGTGAGACCTTTTAAACTGTTAGCAACAGAAATTTCCTCTAACCACCTTGAAGAATGTGGCTGAACTGCTTGTAGTTGAGGAAACATACCACCAACAGAGACAGGCATGTTCAAATTTGCATCAAAAACATTTTGATGGTTTGGATTATTTAAGGGGTTTGATATGGTGTTTGCATGAAATTCTTTATCTCCACCAGAAGCTTTATGAACAGGTTCCAAGCGTTCAGGAGCTGTCCTTGTTGAAACAACCACCTCAGCTGGTTTCTCAGACCCCATAGGCTTAAAAACTATAACTTCATCATCCTCATCTCCCTCCACATACTGATATTGATTTGGCGGTACAATTCCTGCCTTAAGTTTGCCTGTGGGATTTTCTTGCACCAGATCTTCTGCGTTAGGCATGGCTGAATATGTGGCAGTAACAAAATCATCAACTGTTTGAGGCTCCACACCAATTACAAATTTCCTCCCCTTTGAGTCAAAATAAACCACATTCTGATTAACCCTGACAACATTTGCTAAAGCCTTTCCAGCAGATACAATCCTTCTGACCCGAGCTTTTCCTTCCTTGTCACTCTCACTTCCAAGGGAATGCTTCTTTGAAAAGTTCAGGATGGTTTGTGCAGGAATAAGAGGAAGGAATCCCCTTAACTCAAAATCCTCCCACAAAGCAAAACTGCTTTCAGTTTCTCCTTCTTCATACCTGCTCATGTTATTAAAGCAAGTATTTTCTTCATCATCCTCGATAGATATTGGCCCATCTGAAAGTATCTTGTTCAAGAAGGATATACAATGATTCCAAAATTTTGATCTGACCATCGTTTGGTTCTCATCTGCATCACTGCCAGCAGCAAAATGTGGATAACATGCCAACCATTCCACAAAAACCAAGATGCCTGGCAGAAGATAACTTGAGGAAGGTTCACACAGCTGCATGCATCTTTCTACAATGTATCCCATCAGCTCAAAAGCTGCAGTAAATGCTTTCTGAAGTAGGACAGCACGCTGTACTATTTCCGCATAAGTTTGACCTTCAGATTCTCTATTCACATTATGTACTGTAAAAATAAGAATGGACACAACTCTGACAATTGCAAGTCCATTTTCAAGAGTGTCAGTGCCAAAATTCAGCTCATCATTTTGTCCTCCAGACAAAAGCTGCCGCAGGTCAGCACTAACCAGAGACAGAACTTCAGTGAAGGTCTCAAGGCTATCAACATGGGAAAGAGACAAATTAAGGAAAAAAAAATAAGCGCATGGATCAATATTATTTAGTATAACGCAAAATGGAGACATGTGCAAAGAAAGGAAAAAAAATCACGGAATAATGACCTAGTACGTGTGAACAAGATTCCATTTAGACGAACAAATCTAGTGCAGAAGTTTTGTATCTCTCCTGTACATTAGATGCTCCATCTTTTCTAGGACCAGCCTCTACACCACTACTCCTTACTGCCAGTTTAGTTTCCACTTTCCCTCTTCCTTTACCAGTTAACCTCCCAGAAGATTCTTTCACTGCAAGTGCTTTGACATCACCAGGAAGCTGAGAGTAGCTTTGACGATTCTATTAAAAGAATATCCGGTTAGAATAACACAGGACAATTACTTAGAGGATCGCCTATTATAGCCTAAAAGAATAGAATACAAAGGAAAACGGCCAAGACCACATCACCAGAATACAGATAAAGAAAATCAAGGATGGCTCATTATGCTTCTTCCCCCACACTCAAGACATAAACATACTTTTACACCAGCAGAAATTTAAAACTTTATTTTGTGATGCCGTTAGGTTTAAGTATCAAATAGTACGAGAGGTTCAAATGGCTGAATTTGAATATCATAATAATACCTCAGTATTCAGACCACCATCAATATATAAAGAATGTCAGTTAAATAAGAACAACAAACCATCAATGGAGGAAAGTTCTCGAGATATATGATATTTTCATGATAAAAGGATCTATTACAAAATCAACACATTTGAAATACCTTCTCAAATGCAAGAATCAAATTCTCTCTGGCAGTTGTAAATGGACTCTCCACAGCCAGACTCCGGAAATACCGATAAATAGTCACTAGCTCATCCCCAGAATATGAGGCCACTAGGGCAAGCTGAAACGAAAAGAATTATCAAACCGGAGTATAATAAACATTATCGACAATCCCAAAAAAGTGAGATATAAACAGCAAAGTAAATCATAACATATAAGGAAATGGCAGCAACCTGATGGTGGGGATTCCCGCTTGAAGAACAAAGAGATGCAGCTTGTAAGTAGTAACTAGATGCTGCTGCAAACTCACGATTTACAGAGTCTCCTTCACCATACTGTCCTTTGTAGCGAGCAAGGTCACCCAAATATATCAGACAACGGTGACAGGATACTAAACCTTTCTTCATTTCCGCAGATTTCTTCCCGTCCTTTTCCATGACAATTCGATTGTCTGAATCCTCAAAGTGACCAAGTGCAAGACCATGCTTCGCTCTTACTTTAATAATAAGATCGTGGTAAAATCCAGTTGCTTCTGAAAGGAAGGTCTTAAACTGCAGCCTTATTTTAGTTATCCTATCAGGTTGTGCAGGGGTCTTCATCCCCTGCGTTGAATTTGAGCTTGTGGAAGAAAGAGCTGCACTAAAGTATGCCCTCAACTCCTCAATCCGCTTGTAATGCAATTGCCACAAGGCATACTCAATATTGTGCTGCTCAGCAAAGGTATGGTCCTCAAGAATTATAGCTTCATAGTTCTCACGCATTTGTTGCCAGGCATTTGGATCTGATGGTACCCGTGCCTGAGCTGACCTCCGGCGCTGCTTCTCCAATTCAAGGTTCTGGGTTATCAATAAATCCATCTATTAGACAAGGTACCTTTAGAATTCATCCCTCAAAAATAGCCTTTTTATGCATTGATTGGAGGGAATAAGAAAATAACCGTTGCAAAAACAGAAAAATAACGCTTACACAATTTAAGCTGACAAGATATTTGTTAGTCGCTACATTTGTTGTGTAAGGCTAAACAACACAAGTTACATGTTGCATAAATAATGTGAATTTTAAAACAAAGAAGCTCATAATTTTAAGTAGGCTTTTGAAATCATTAGTTTCATTAATTAATCAATCCAAAAGAGAGTGGAGGCCTCTTACAAAGGGTGCAATAATATGTTTTCAAATGATTTATTTTTTGTAAATAAATCAACATATTCAACAAAGACCCAAGAACAATAGAGCACCAGAATTAAGAATCCAAAATATTCAAGACACCTAAATAAACAATATACAAATGGGTGCAGGTGTTGTCAACAAGGCCCATTATGGCACTTGAACAATCCAGGTTGGTAAAGGTAGAGGGCCACAAAGTACTAAATTATCCAACAGTCCTAATGACAAACAGTTTTCACAGGAGTCAACTGATAACAAGATACAGTCTTTGTCTTGATGAATATGCTTTTTACTACTAACATGGACAGATTTGTCAATTAAGGAGAGAAAACTTCTTCAAAATCATACTTCCAAAAAGCATGTAAGTAACAGTGATCAAATTTTGTAAAGCGTTTTGCTTAGCAAAAATGTGAGATTTAGATGGATAATTCTCTATTTGGTTATCTTGTAAGTTTACCGCATAGTAATGACGAAGAAGAAAGAAACACAAAATACCTTGTCATAAAGGCGTTGCGCACGCTCCCATGATGAAGGAGCAGACATTTTATCCATCTATACAATCATCATCCATTATATTTTGTTGATTGAACCCACACTACAGTAAAAATAAAAAATAAAAATTTAGACAAAATCTCAACTGTAATATGAGTCACAATCTACTTAAATGGAAAAAAAAGGCATCTTGCACACTGTGTTACAGATCCTGAATTCATACAGCCTATTTCCACATCATGAATCATATTATACAATCGGCCAACAAATTGATAAATAACATTAAAAATATCAAATTATTATGCACCTGCAATATGAATCAAATGCACATGACAGTAATTTTAAAGTTAAAAAAACTAGTGTCACATATTGTTCTGGGCCAGTGATTTTGAAATAATAATTTTAGTTACAAAAATATAATTACAATAATGTCTATTGAACAAAACCATGTACATGATCATAGTCTTCAGATAAAGAATTTTTATTTCAAGAAAGTCACCCAGGAGGCATCAGTGTATTATTGGTCTTGAAATTGCTTTGACTAACCATCAGTCTAATTCTAGAATCACTCTGTGAAGTTAGAGATATGTTTTTGCTTATCTTTCTAATAAATATACTTTGATAAAAAGCATTTGGATAATATCAATGGTTCCAATGTTTAAGCAGATCGATTGACGGAGGTAGATAGACACGCTCTAGACCAATGCTATATCAGTAAAAAGGGAATAGGATTGGCTTGTGAAAAAGTATGAAGTATATTTTATAATTTGAAATTTAAAATAAATATAGACACTGAATTTTCCCCTCCATGCCGTGAATAATTTCTTATGCATGTCAATACTATTAATGCCTCTTGCGACCAAGCACAAATTTGGTAACCCTAATCAATACCCTATGAAAGTGTAGCTCGAAAGAATTGTTTCTAAACTGATGTCATGCTCATAGATCTATGTGCTCCTTGTGACCATTATCAGTCCAAACCACCACGACGAAAAAAAAAAAAGACCCTCAACCCTCAGTTCTTCATCTTGATATAAACAAACCAGATCAAAGTTAACCATAAGGTTCTTATACCAACATGGCTGTAACTAGACTGTCAAACGACGTACAGAATGTGATACTCTATGGCAAATTAGATCACTGGCAGTAGTCATGTGATCACGTCAGAGGTGGGACCCAATTAAAGTAAGCTGACTAGTCCACATGACTATTTCTCGTTCTCATTGATTTGGACTACCAAAATGGGTAGGACTAAGAACACACAAATTTTACTAGCCAATGCATCAAAAATTCAAAAAGGATCTGCTTAAATTGTACACACGAGATCAGATTAATGAAAAGAAAAAGGAACAAAGGAAAGGAACTAGACAATTTTAATGATTATCGGGAAATCCAGAAACACTATGGTCTTCTGCATATATAACTAAATTTCCAGCTTAAATTGGAAACAAATCGTTATGCGGAAATCATAGACTAAAAATTTCCTAGAAGAACCCTTCATTCAGTCCTCAGTCGCAGAAAATAAGGACAATTATACAATTTGAAAGGGTAAATATTAAACTCTACCGTTCGAGTGGGTACGTATTAACACCAGATCCACAAAATCCATATCATATAGCTAAAACATTCATCTCTAAAATCCGCCCCCCCCCCCCCCGGGGGGGGAAGAAGACATACGCATACAAAAATAAGAACTGAAGTTTTCCAACAGAAAAGTACTACCAAAAACTCACCTCTTAAATCGAATCCACGAAGACGCCAGGATCAAAGCATAGAATTGATTTCTGAGAAAATATAATAAGATGGAACGCCCTCTCTAGGGTTTCGTCGGGTGAGACAAACGGAGAAGGAGAGGGGGAAGGAGGAAAACAGAAGAGAACCGAGAGAGAGAAGCGAAGAGCGTGATGTTCTGGTTCGGGTCCAAACTTAGATGATACCGGGTTTCTTCGAGGCGGCGAAACCGAACCCTAAACGACGTCGTTTAGACTACGACCTTTGCCCTTTGCTTATTTGTATTGAACCTTGACCTGGTCGGCAGAAAAAACCTTGACCTCAATTCTTACCGAAGGGGAAAGGGCCTAATTATAGGTGATTTGTGAAGCCCAATGTTCTTTTACCAAATAATAATTATTATTATAAAACAATGGGTAAAGGATTTCTCCACTTACTGGAGATAAGTTATCTTAAGTGACTCCAAAAACTACATCGTTTTGAATTAATAAAGGATGTTTCTGTAATTTTGTTTACTTTTTTATCATATAAATTTTACCAAAACACCCTTCATTAATTCACCTAAAATTACAAACACACCCTACATTAATTCAAAACGACATAGTTTTAGGGGTCATGGAGTATATGCCTAGTTGTAGTATGACATGTATATATATACAATTATGGTTTTTATTATAAGTCCAATTTATCAAAAAGAAAAAAAAATTGTCCTAAATGCAAGTCCACGTGAGAGTTATTGATGTTCCAATTTTACCGTTATTGAAAATGTAGGTGAGAGAAAATGTATAGAATTTTTTTAATACTTATTATTAAACAAGGGCAAATTTGGAGAGTTCATCAATTTAAGACATATTTAAATTTCTTAACTTCCATTTTTTAATATGTGAAAATTTGTTAAATTGGACTTATAATAATAAAGATCAAGGTGGTACTCCTTCAGTCCTTAATATAAGAAATATTTGGGAAGTTGATCTTAATCCTAAATATAAGATATAGTTTTTATATTTGTCGAAATTTTTCTAATTTAACCCAATTGATGCCCCTCAACAATAATCTAGGAGAAGAGGGAATAAGTGAATTAAGAAAGATGACTACCGTGTTTTACAAAATACATGTTATATTAACTAACTAAACTAACTTTCTTAATCTAATCAAATTAAGTAAATATGTCTTGTATTAAAGATTAGAAAAGTATTGTATTTCCAATCATAGACAAAACTCAAGTCAAATGCTCACTTTTACTGATTTTTTCTAGGCCAAAAGGAGAATGAAAGAATTCTAAATGAAATGGAGAAGGCTGTTAATATTATATGGAACTGCAGATTGCCTTCGCCAAGAGTAACCAAAGCATGATAATAATACAATAAATGCCTCTGATTGCTGCTTCCTCTTCATATCCATAATTTTCCCTCTCATAATTTTATGTCATATCTCAGTGTTGCAGTTGATGCTGTTGTTGAGACTCAGCTGGTTTCTGTACTTCCAATATTAAGCTTCCCAGAAATCATCTTTACTTAAAATTAGATATTCATGTTTGGATTAGTTCTTGGAAAATAACTTTTATGAGGTAAATATGTAAGAAAAGTTTTATTTCGCCTTACGGAAAATGGCTTCTAAAAGGTTTCGTGGTTGCCAAACACATGAGCTGGGAAGATCTTGTTCCGTGAGAAAGGTAATGGCAGTTCCTTACTACCAAGAGAAAGCTTCTATTATGAAAATAAGACTTGTCAAATCTAAAGATTGTCAAAACGTCTTTAAGGATTGATTTGTTTTATTTAAACTATATTTTATTGGCAAATTTATTTCATAAACTTTTAACATTACTTAGTTGATATTTGTGTTGGTTAAAAAATATATTAAAAATGAACATAACTGTAGTTTATTTTTGCTGAAGGAGATGTTGGTTCACATATTTGATTTTAATGGAAGAAACTGTAATTCAGTCATTTCACCTGTTTAATGAACAAATATAATTTTATGCTATTCTTGTCATATTTTCCTTTGAACTCCTTTATTTTATTTTATTTTTAAAAAGTAAGGACATTGAATTTTAACTCCTTTATTTTTTTAAAATAATTATGAAAAACCCCATGTAAACTCTTTACATTTTCATCGAATTTTAAGCCTTATGTTAATAATTTTTTTTTTGGTCAAAAGAGACTATAAATAGATTAAATATAATAATTTTCTAAAGAGAAAAATGCTCTGTCCGCCAAATAAAATTATAGCGAGTATTGCATTGGTTATCAATCTCTTGAATAAAACATGGCAAGTGAGTTTTTTAAAGCTCAAAACTACATGATTAGATTTCTTATAGAAAGAATTTCTCTGGGTGCTCCATTTTTATGGAGAAAGAGCTTTACTTCTGGAATTTGGATTAATTTTTTTAAAATGATTTTACGGTATATAAAGTATATATAAAAAAAGCTTTTATAAAGTAAGTATATAAAAAAAACTTTGCCTCATCTAACATTAAAGTGCTTTTGATAAGATAATTAAAACAAGCTCGTTCTTCTCAGCTAACTAGACTTAACTTTTCCTTTTCATGGTCACAGGGATTCGAAATGCAGATGAGTTGTCAAAAATGACGGCATCTATTAAGGAGCAGCAAAACCATCCTTTTTAAATAACTTTACAAATTTTCCAACATGACATTCCTTCGCTTTCTATCAATAACAAGACAAAATTCTTTGTGCGTTGCACGGATTTGTGTTTTCTAAATATGATTTCATCTAACTCACATGATCCATGGTGAGGTAGTTAAGTAATTGTTCAAAAACCGACCCTGGCCACTCGAACCTAGGTGAGACTGCTTGAGTTAAGAGTCATGGGTCGAATTGGAGTGGGATAATTATTAATTAATAATATAATATAATTAAAATTAGTAAAATTATTCATATTTCAATAATAATAAAAAATTTGTGGAAACATGGGAGGATGTGTAGAGTGTAGTACAGAAAGATTAGTAATTTTATATTGATTTTTTTTAAACCAAGAGATCACAGTCACGAGCTGGGCAAAATGTGAGATTTCTCTCTTTAGTACAGTTCACACTCACAGAGTCACAGGGCTACAGAATTAGGAAAGCGACTTATGAGTGTTTGGCAATAGGTGATTGGGCATGAAAAAGTATGTGCGTAGGAATGTGGGACTATTAATTTATTATTTTAGGCAAAATCTTCATCTTGTTCCTTTGTTCGGGAGTGTACCAAAAAGGGCGAGGGTTTTGTTTATCACTTATCAAAGATTTTGGAAGAGCAAGATTTTGCTATAGTACCTCCTGATCTTTGATGATCAGTCCCTATTGTAAACAAAAAAAAAAAAAGATTTTTCTTCACCATTCAAGAGTTACCTTCTTCAGGGTAGCATCGTTGATGAACACCGGCAAACACCTTCTTAAGTCTTAACCTTGTTGATTCGCCGACGCCGACGCTCACACCTCATCGTCTTCGTTGCCAACAATAGTTAGATCTCATCTTTCTTACCGATCAGTGTGATTTATCTTCTCCGATGATAGTCAGATCTCATCTTTCTCACTTATCAACGAAACCCTCCCTCCATCATCCATAACTTCCATCGATCTTTGTTTTCTTACTGAGAAAGAACTATTTTTTCAGATGTCTGCACTTCTACATCTCCATCTCCATCTCTACTTCTCCATCCCTTTTTTTTTTCGTCGACTCGGTGACTCCTCAACTCGGCCGGTTCAGGCCGAGTTGGCCGAGTTAACTCGGAGTCACCGAGTCAACTCGGGTTATACCTAACTCGGACCGGTTTTCCGGCCGGTTCGACGATTTCCGGTCCGAACCGGCCGGTCCGGTCCGGGTTCTTGAACCATGGTAATTGTTTCCAAAATAGAATATACTCTACTTCACATCAAATATAATTATAGTTCACTCCATGAGAAGGTTTTGAAACACTTTTATTAACATTACATTTGTTGTTCGATTCGTATATTTTGTTTGCTCATCTAGTATTAACAATTTCAACCCATTGAACCTTTTGACCGGGTTTGGAAGGTAGAGTCCAAAATTGGACATTAACTATTCTTGGCTTTTGTTAATCGTCAATGCAAACGAAATAACGATTAGGAATTACCTCCTTATCATATTGAACGGTAGTCTTGTTTCGAATGGATTCATGTCCATATGTTGGATTAAAATATCCTCACCAACACTTATTCCATTCAACACCTTGGCTTTAATGAAGTTTTTGCCCAAATATGTCACTTGCAACCTAGTACTATTGCATTATCCGGCTTCTTGGTTAATATTCCTTTTTAACATAATTGGGACGCCAACTTTGAGGATTAGCCTATGATGAGGTATGCCAGAACATGTTATTGAATTTAAGAATTATATATCGTACAGATCTTCAAAACTCTCATTCACCCTTTTTGTGCGGCTTATGGAATCTAAACTGAAATACTCTATTGCATCACTTGGTAGCATATATAGAACAAATGTGATTGTTTAACTTGTCAACATTATCTATAGTAGGAGTTAGAATTGTCTGGCTTGTCAAGTAATTTTTTTTCTGTGTTACTTTTACTTAGTTTGGGTATGTTGATTCAACAATTGACTTCACTAGGAAGACATTATCATGAAGAATCAAATGTGGGGATTTCAATGTCTGTAATGCCATCATGTGGAAGTCCAATATCACCATCACCAACCTTGAGCAACCACTTGGAAATTTTTTTTTTAATTTTTCCCGCTCGACTACGTCAATTAGTGATTGTAACCTCATATTGTTAGTCAATCGTAAGATCTTGCACACTTTCTAAAGAAGAGATGTGTTTGTCATCGCATCAACAACTTCAGCTTTACCATCCTTGAGAATAACTGGTAAAATCTGTCTAAAGTTACCGCCCATCACAAACACACTTACCATCAAATATAAGATTAGATTTCATCAAGTCTCTCAATGTGAGGTCAAAAGCTTTGATACAAATATCTCTTGACCATAGGCGTTTCATCCCAAATACTGAGGTATGTGGATTTTATTAAGTTAGCCAATGGGGAATTATGAATAATTGTACAAATTAAGTCCTTGTTAACATCAATTAGAATAAGAAACTTGAATGAGTTGTCCTTCCAGATGGTAGTAGCAAGAGTCTCTGATATTCCGTTGGATGCAACGTTAAGAATTATTCCCCCATTCGCTCTTATAGCTGTAGTTAATATGTTCCATGTATATGTTTTCTCAATCCCGCCAAAACCATAGACAAAGAATAAAATCCACATTCGATAACGGTCACAATTTTCGATTTTAAAATGATAACAACAATTTAATCAATTTTTAAATATACTTTAGTTCTATTATGAAAAGAAACAACCATTGTTATAAATTAATTATTTCAGATGGCCATTTAGAATATACTCATGGCTGCAACTAAAAGGACATCCTCTGAAACTCTTAAAACGGAATAACATCAGTTCCCATTAAAAGTTTAATTAACTTCCCCTGATTACAAAACTCTTGTTAGAGAATAGTTTATTATTGTAATATAATCCTTTTGTATATTGTAAAGATTCGTTTGTACGATTAGTCATACACGTGTCAACAGAGTGTAGGTTTTGTTATGATTGTATTCCTCCAAAGATTGTGTTTTCAGCATTATATAAAGAACACAGGTGCTACAGAATAACACATTGTGATTTCCATTTCATTTCTTCTCTGTATTCTGTTTGGTATTTTATCTTGGTATCAGAGCCATGTCTACCACCACCACGCTAACTCCGGCGCCGCCCAAAATGCTCGTTCCTACTCTCTGTTTAGTTCCTCTAGTTAGACAACAGTTGTTAAGCTTGATCGAACCAACTTTCTAGTGTGGGAATCGATCGTTCTTCCTCTTATTGAGGGCAATTAGCTTGAGGGCCACATCAATGGTCTCACTCGAGCTCCGACAAAAGTTGTCGTCGGTTACTCTAGCAACACTAAAAACCCAGAATACACTGAATGGTTTTCAGTTGATCAATTGCTAGTAGGCTGGCTACGCAACACGATGACTCAAGAAATTGGTGCCCAGTTGCTTCACTGCAAAACTTCCGAGGATCTCTGGAATGCCTCCAGAGATCTAACTAGTGCATCCACGAAAGCCCGAGTTATGGTTATTAAAAATGACCTCTACACCACTCGCAAGAACTCCCTTACCATGGATGAATATCTAAACAAGATGAAAAAAATTCTCCGATGAACTGGCTCTTGTCGGTTCCCTTATTCCAGTTGATGATCTGCTTCTCCATACTTTGAATGGCCTTGATGCTGATTATAATGCAATCATAGTAAAACTTGTTGACCAGCCAGACATTTCCTGGGTTGAAGTTCAAGGAGCCTTGATGTCCTTTGAATCTCGCCTGAATCAACTGAGTCATTTCTCTAGCCTCAGTATTCAACCAATGGCCAACTACGCTCAGAAACAAGAAACCAACAATAACTCAGGAGTTGGTCGTGGCTGGAAGAATTATTCTCGTGGAGGACGGTCTCATGGAGGAGGCCGTGGCCGTGGCAACCATCCCTTCTGCATTCATTGCCAGTGACTTGGCCATACTCTAGCCACTTGTTATTATCGAGAGGGAGCCTCTAAATTTAATTCCTCTCCTCCCCAAAACTATTATGCTAATTTTGCTTCAATTTCAAATCCCTCCTGGTATATGGACAATAGAGCCAATTACCACGTAACTCCTGACGCTGAGCAATTTGATTAAATTACTCCTGTTGGTAAGTCTCACTTAACTACTTATACTAGTGCAAAGAGCTCGATAGTAGGCATAGGTTCAGTAACTCTTCCTTGTGATCAGTCTCAGTTGCGCCTTAGAAATGTTCTGTATGTTCCCTCACCGACAAAGAAACTGATGAGTGTGAATAAATTGGTTAATGACAATTCAATTGATATCAAGTTTTCTAACACCAGCTGTGTTGTGAAGGATTCGGAGACAGGTCGATTGTTGCTCCAGGGAACACCAAAGGGCGGAATGTACCCCATGATGGGAAGAAAGCATGATAATCCTAGAGTTCTAATGGCAGAGGCAAAGCAGGTAGATCACAACAGCTTACAACGTCGTGAGTTTTTGAAATGGCATCACACATTGGGGCATCCTAGCATCCAGATTTTAAGTCAAATTTTAGGCAAATGTAATAAGAAATTTTCAAGAATCATTGTTGATGACAGTTCTGTATGTGAAGCCTGCCAATTAGGGAAATCTAAACTTCTTCCTTTTCCAACCTCAAAGTCACAATCTACCTCACCACTTGAATTAATACACGGATCTATGGGGTCCTGCCCCTGTAATTTCCACATGAGGACATCAATATTATATACACTTCATCGATGACTACAGCCATTACACTTGGTTGTACCTCCTGAAACACAAAAGTGACGTTGTACATGCATTTAAGCTCTTTAAGGCCCTTGTCTAAAATAAATTTGACTCCAAAATAAAGGCTATTCAGTGTGATAATGGGACTGAATACAAGCCTTTCATTCCTATAGCACAAGACTCTGGTATAAGCATTCGTTACACATGTCCCTATACTTCCACTCAAAATGGAAAAGCCGAATGCAAACATCGCCACATTGTTGAAATGGGACTGACATTATTAGCACATGCAGGCTTGCTATTGAAGTTTTGGGGAGATACTTTCCAACATTCAGTTTTCCTTATAAACAGGTTATCAACACCAGTTTTACACAATGACACACCTCTGTTTTGTTTGCTTCAAACAGAGCTGGATTATGAGACTCTTCAACCGTTCGGATGTGCATGTTATCCCTGTCTTAAGCCCTATAATAGTCACAAATTTCAGTTTCATAGTCAGAGGTGTGTGTATCTGGGCTCTGCGTCTCACCAGAAAGGATCGAAGTGTCTAAGTAAGTCTGGAAAGGTGTTTGTTTCACGTCATGTTATTTTTGACCCTGGTTGTTTTCCTTACAGATCAATTGTTGATGAACGAGATGACATGCTCCTTCCTCTTAGACCTCCACTCAATCCCGTTCATCATTGACGCAAGCCACGCTGCAACTTTGATGAGCACACCTGATAACCACATGGTCGATGAGTTGTCGGAATCTGTCTCGTCGAGCACTGTAGGTGATGACACTAATGCACTCAATAGCTCTCAGAGTCCAAGTCCGCGAGCTTCACCTTCTCCTTGTCCAAGTCCACAAAGATCAAGTCGTCGAGTCCAAGAATCAATGCCAGCTGGGCCCAGTAATCTTCACTCAATGGTTACACGGGCCAAGGATGGGATACTTAAGCCCAAGTATCCATTTGCTAGTCTTGTCATTGCCTCACTATCGGGTAACTCTAAACCTAAGACTATTCGTGAAGATTTTTCTCTCCCAGAATGTAACGCCCCAAAATCACACACCCAAAATCTAGGTCAAAACACTTGAAATATCTCCAACAAGGATGATCAACATCCAAATCATTAAAATACATAACTAGTTCAATTCAAAATGTATTTTTGAGTCAACATAAATTCCCAAAATATTTAATAATAAAATACAAAGCGGAAGTCTTATAGTCATGGAAAATATAATAACATAACATAAATTCTAGGAGCACAACCGAGCCTTCAAGGCTCACTCCATAGATTCTTTCCCTCGCTCCCTACTAGAACAATCACCTGAAAGTTGTTAATATAGAGTGAGATTTGACATCCCAGTAACTACTGAAAGTTTCTACCGTACACAAGCAAGTCACATATGACAAAAAGCAGGAGCTAATTACATATATATTTGTATATATCATAATTTCATACAACATTATTTATCATGATATCAATGTGAGCTATACAATTATACAATATACAATATGCAATATGCACCCTCCCTTATTTCACCGTCCATCCTCAACCGCTGACTGGAGCCATAGGCTAACACATAGTCCAATAGCAACTCATCCATTTGACTGGATTGTCCCAAGCTCACCAAAACTTAAGATACACCCAGCCAAAGGTATAGAGCTTAAGTATGGACTATAGCTCTCTTCCTAAAAAGATCACAACTAAGGAGGTGTCACATGTCCCACAGCTCCAATGCAATCCCGGCCAAAGGAAAACATGGAAGAAGGGGCCCTAACAAGTGTGACCCACTGTGCACAGAGTGATGACATACCACGTGGTAAAAGATCTCAACATACAAATCTCTCCTTACTCCAACCCATCACAAATACAGTCGCCATGACAAATATGTTCAGAATCAATAAATCATGCTTCAATTAATATAAAATATCAATTTGTAATACATACACTTATACATATGATTCAGTCCTTTAATTTTTAAACAAAAGATAGTTACTCACAATCACATACAATTTACAAGTATATGGAAGAATATTCAGAGTTACCTGTTACTCCCTAGTACACAGGTAATCACACAAGTGTCACACCAAAGCTCTCAATGAGAGTCTGAAAAGTCACAAATATAAATATATATTACTATATTTCTCAAAACTATTCTAAAGTTACTCTAATACTACTCTAAACATAAATATGCCCATCTAAGAATTTATATAGTATAAATACATATGTTATACTACTGACTCCCCCTTAGGCTTGTACTTTTTGAGTCCCAGAGGTCCACTGACTTCGGACTTGTACTCCTTTTTGAGTCTTAGAGGCCTATTTAGAGAGTAGCAGATACTTGAAGAACGTTTGGATTTACTGGCTGCGACAGATCGACGGCGAATCGCGACAAGACGAACGGCAAACGAGATACTCGACAACTTTGGAAGTTACCGGCTGCGACATATCGACGGGCAGTAATTGCAACAAGATCGATGGACAGCAACTACAACAAGGTAGACGGGCTCTGGAGGACGACATCAAACGGACTTTGGCGTCGGACGGGCTCTAGAGGACGGTGTCGGTTGACAAATGACATATTGATCCTGCCATTAATCCTTTCTATTTCGTGAACACCGTGAAGAATTGTCTTGTGTGCGGTAAACAATTGAAAGGAAAAACGTGTGGACCGGCGGACACTATTCATCGACTGTTTGATGGACACTATTCACATGCACTATTCATCCAAGACTTTGTGGGGCTCCACACCTACTTTTAGATATAATAGGTGCATGACTTTTCTCTTATCTGCACCTTCTTTTTACCACTGTTCTTCAACTTTGCATTCTGTAAGTACTCTTCTTTTGTGGGGCCCGCCACTTCCAACTCTTCCATCCTTTTTGAAATCTGAGTGCGTTGCACATATTTCTTCTTTCAAATATATGGAAATATTCAAAAAGAAGTGCGTTGCACATGCACTACTACCTACCAACTTTTTTTTTTAATTGCAACTTTTAGGTCTCGATCATCTGTGACTTTTTCAGCCTAAGTGTCGCTGTTCTTCAAGATTGGAGTCTTGTATCTCACAACCTTCTCATCCTTTGCCTTCAAATCCTTCTCTTCTTTTTCTTCACAGCAACGCCGGACACCTTCTTCTTCACCTTCTTCACCAGACACACCTTCTTCTTCATCTTCTTCACCGGACATACCTTCTTCATCTTCTTCTCTCGCTCTTCTTCTTGCCCATCTAAGAATTTATATAGTATAAATACATATTTATTAGTTACAACATATTTACTTTGTGTTTTAAATTCATTATATGTATGAAAGACATTTAAAGGACCCTATACGTGGCCGGAACATTAATGGAGGTACTTAGATGATATTAATTATGGAAGAAGGAATAAAAATATAATATAATAATTATAATATTCCCACAAATACATATTTATTAGTTACAACATATTTACTTTGTGCTTTAAATTCATTATATGTATGTTTGGGTGGCTGCAACTTAGATACGCTGAAAAGGGTGAAAAGGATTAAAGGACCCATAATGTATAGGTGTGTTCATGCGCATAAGAGAGTGAAGGAAAGAACAAATTAATAAAACATATATGCCTGACCACAAAGCATTAATGGAAGGGAGGGGTTTTGACTTTTAAATGAAATATATATGTATATATACTCATTCAGAAAACACTTCTCAAAATATGACAATGAAGAATGTATATTACCCACGTTGCAAAGGCTATAAAAGCAATACCTATAGAAGAAATACCCCCACACTAAAATGGACAAGATGTGGGTCACAAGGATTAATTAAATATCAACCCACATGGACGTTGCATTGAAATTTAGTGGAGGGAGGAATAGTGCCCTGCTAATTTGGTGGAGCAAAGGACAAGATAAGACAAGACACACAAAATAGGAATACATGAAAAGAGGGAGGATGAACAGTGAATTCTTTTGACAAGACTAGAAGGAAGAGAATGCCGTAAAAGAGAAAAGAAAGAGAGGAAAAGAGGGTACCTGCGACTGCGAAGAAAAACGGACTAGTTGCCTATGACGGAGAATGATGTCGTCGTGGGAGAAATAAAATGAGGTTTTATAAGGGTAGGGTTAGGGTTTGACTCTTTTATTAAAATATTTTTAGTTTAAAAAATATAAAAATATATAATTATTTTCTCTCTTATCTCTTTCTTTTATATAGATCGATTATTTTATGAAGATATTTCCCTACATATTTTCTTTTCCTTATTATTCTTATCATGTCATTTATCATTCTTAATTAATCAACTTTAAAAAAAATGATAATTTATTTATTTATTTATTTATTATTATTATTATTAACTCTTAATTTTATACTTCTAGATCTTCTCTAAACCCAGATTACTTAATAAATCATATCCTAATAGTACTTAATTACTATTAGAAAAATTGGGATGTTACACAGAATGGCGACACGCGATGAACGACAAGTTCCAGGCGCAGTTACGCAATCGGACCTGGTCACTGGTGCCTTTCACTGGTCAAAAACTTGTCGACAACAAATGGGTCTTTAAAACAAAGTTTCGAGCTGACGGTATGGTACTGAAACATAAAGCACGTTTAGTTGCAAAGGGTTTTCAACAAATCTCTGGGATCGATTTTAGGGAGACTTTTAGCCTAGTGGTGAAGCCGACTACAATATGTGTGATTCTCTCTCTAGCCGTCACTTACAAATGGGAAGTTTGTCAACTTGATGTGAACAACGCCTTCCTCAATGGATTCTTGCAAGAGGAAGTATATATGCCTCAACCCGATGGATTCGCGGATCCAAACAAACCAGAGCATGTATGCAAGCTAATCAAAGCCATCTATGGTTTGAGGCAAGCTCCAAGAGCTTGGTTTGATCAACTTCGATTCACTCTATTGAATTGGGGCTTTCAGAGTCTGAGGAATGATACCTCCCTGTTCATGCTTCAAAAACGCGGTTTGGTCATCTTTATCTTAATTTATGTTGATGATATTTTAGTTACTGGAAATAACATTGCTTAGTGAATGAATTTGTGAGGAGGTTGAATAAAACCTTCTCATTGAAAGACTTAGGGCCACTGTACTGTTTTTTGGGCTTGGAAGTCTATAGGGACAATCTGGGGATATACCTAAATCAGTTTAAGTATGTTGTTGATTTATTGCACAAATTTGGCATGACTGATTGTGCACCAGTGCCTACACCAATGGTAACTAGAAAGTTGATTGCTTCTGGTGATGGTGAGTTGCTTAAAAATCCTACTGAGTATAGACAAGCCATAGGTTCTTTATTGTACCTAACTACCACAAGACCAAACATATCATTTGCAGTAAATAAACTTAGTCAATTTTTATCTCAACCAAGAACAGTTCACTTTCAGGCGGTAAAAAGAGTTTTCAGGTATCTTAAGGGTACTTATAATCTAGGATTACATATTAGACCCTTTAGTAGTCCACAATTAATTGCTTATACAGACGCTAATTGGGCTTGTGATCTAGATGATTGACGTTCTATGGCTGATTTATGTGTGTTCTTGGGAAATAATCTTGTTTCTTGGTTTTCATGTAAACAAAAGGTTGTTTCTAGATCTTTGGGATTAATTTCCTTGGAAAATATTATATCCTCTTGGAATTGGAAGAAAGTGATGGAGGAGAGAGGGCCACGTTTTTGGCCTTGGCTTGAAGAAGAATTCAGATTATTTAGTGTAAACCCATGGTTCTCATGCAAGATGAATTAGGTTAGGAATAATTACCAAGTGTGCCATGACCTTTTAGTATAAATAGGCACCTTGTGTCTTCATATTCTTCACACCAAAACCAACTCCAAGTAGTGGTTTTCTAAAAGAGAGAAGAGAGCTAGTGAGAAGCAAGAAGGAAGTAGTAGCAAAGTCTTCAGGGTAAGTTTTCTACAGTTCTTAAGTTTTAGCTTTTAAATTCATAGAAATTTATGCTTTGATCTTAAATTCCTAGAAGCAATTTTATTTTCATGTTTTTATGGTTAAAATTAGCTTTATTTCGAAAAAATAGTGAGGGTAGTCCTAGAGCAAAATTTACGGAAGAGAAACATCAAAGTAACGAAGTTACGAAATTTTATCGGTTAGGCGATTTACTGAAGTTAGCTTCCCAAAAACCTTAAATCTATGGGAAGATGAAGTCGTTTTAATCTGAAATTTTTCATGGCTAGAGTAGACATATAGACCTTTCAAAATATGCTTATAGCATGTCAAAATGAGTTTTTTTGCAAGTGGTTATGAATTTTTGAAATCAGGCCATTTTTATGGACGAAAATTCTGGACAGATCTTTGGAAATTAAAAACTGGGAATTTTATAATGAATCTGGGTTGAAACCAGTATTTTTAATCAAAATTATACATCTTAATGATTCCAAATAATTTTACGGATACCCGTTTCAATTTTTCTAGAATTAGTTATGAGTTTTTCAAAGTTAGACGAAAATCAAAGTGTAACCAACGTGGTTCTACGAAATTTTGGGCAATAAATTGTAAAATAAATCCATCAAGGGCAAAATGGTCATTAGTGGTCAGAATATCTCTTAGGATACTATTCATGGATTAATAAAGCGATATTACCATTATAGGCTATCCGAGAACACATACCGATGAGGTTAACCGTTACCTGAGGTTCAATGTGCATTGAACCTCAGCTCTTATCATAGAGTCGGGTTCGAGTATAGAGCTTTGTCTAATGGTTACGGCAATTTGAATAAATGAAATTAAATGGTTCTACTCGATGAAAAAAATATCTTGCTTTTGATTTTACACTGAGTATAAAGCTTTGTCTAATGGTTCTGCTGAAATTAAATGGTTGACTGCTTTATTTTCTGAGATTGGACTGAAAATTAAAAATCCATATGTTATATGGTGTGATAATATGAGTGCCAAGTCACTAGCTACAAATCTTGTTCAACATGCCAGGAGTAAACACATTGAAGTTGATATTCATTTTATTAGAGATATAGTATCCTCGGGTTTGATTGATATCAAATACATTCCCTCTTCATAACAGCTTGCTGATTGTTTTACCAAGTCATTGTCATGAGAACAATTCAATTACTTTAGGGACAAACTCGGGCTATTAGTTACATCCTCTCGTTTGAGGGGGAATGTTGGAGAATAGTTTATTATTGTAATATAATCCTTCTGTATATTGTAAAGATTCGTCTGTATGATTAGTCATACACGTGTCAACAGAGTATAGGTTCTGTTATGATTGTATTCCTCCAAAGATTGTGTATTTAGCAATATATAAAGAACACAGGTGCTACAGAATAACACACTGTGATTTTCATTGCATTTATTCTCTGTATTCCGTTTGGTATTTTATCTACTCTTAAAACGGAATCAAAAGTTTAACTTCTCCATATTACAAAATTCTTCAGACGATTGCAAAACTTCCTAGTTGATGGAAATACTATTACTCTGTGGTGACTTCAAAAGAGATGCAACTAAACAATTGAAAGTTATGGGACATAACTGTAGAATAAAGTCAACAACACAGACACAACTTTTACGAAGTGACAAACAAAAATTATAGAGACAATTGAAAGGGATAATGCTAATCAACGAAGAACGAAAGTCTGATAGAAATCATGATTCAGATAGAACGCTTAAAAGTTATATGATGCGTTTTCAAATGGTGTTCATCCGATCCATGTCAAGCTTTAAGGGAGCATTCAAGATCGATCATCTTAGAAGTTCGAAGGTGATATAACCTCTGACGGAAGTTTTCAACGGCTTGGTGTTTATAATTAAAGAGAGCCTCTGACAGGTCACAATGGCTCATAAAGAACGTTTTGCCACCTGAAATCCAACAAACAATACATGAACTTTCATTTCAGATTGAGCAAATTAAAGGTCATTCATAGGTCAAGAGACAATACCACCAAGGCGCATCATCGATCTTCACCCATATCAATGCAACAACAACATCGTCATTGTCCACCACCATTTTGTAGAAAAATGAAGCCCATAAGCAAGTAGTGCCTCTAAAGCAGCAATGAAATGCCATTATGATCATTAATACAAATATGTTAAAATAAGTAGACAAATTGCTGCAGAACATAGCGAATGGATGACATTGTAAATTAATATCCAACATTTATCCGAATGTTTAGTTCTCATACCATTCATCCATTATCTCGAAGTTAAACTGAAACAGAGTTCCCCCTTCAACTTGAACCTCACTTATACCAAGCACAAGGCCTACTACGTTTGATAGTCATTATCGTAGAAGACAGAATAAAAAACAGTCCTTGTTAACAATGATGTAAACAAATGAATGTCAAAAGCCACGGAGAAAAAGTATCATATGAATAAGACAAGGTTCACAGTATGTAGTTGCAGCCAACATGTTCAATGGTAGAAACAGTATTGGTGGTGTTTTGATCACATTAGCTATCAACTCAAGTCCAGTAAAAAGGTTCCATTATTATCTTTAGGTCAGGATTGATTATGTTTGGTCCAAATTCTACCGTGAATCTTCACAAACCGAACGTATATCCGGGCACAAGGACACCACAAAACTTCCGAATCATGTCACGTCGACGAACCACATCCAACACAACGTAACCCTGAAACGCACATGAAAAATAAGCACTGAGTAATGATAAAGCTAAAGGAAATAAACATGAAGAAGAGATTATTAAGTGGAAGGATAAGGAATGATAACCTTCGAATTTGCTAGAACAGCATTGTACGTCATCTGGAAGTGGCTTCTTTCCGGAGTTATGTCCCAGAACTTGGCGATAACCTTTGCATGAACAACCCCAAGAGTGGCGATAGTAGTCAATGCCATTATAAGCTTTATGGGTCTCCTTGTAAAGGATACTGAGTAAAAATGGGGGATGGCATTGTGGAATATGGTAACCAGCTTTATATACATGACAGTAACAAGTGAATTAGTGATACTAGTTAATGCGTGAAGGGGGGGAAACAGGCTTTGAATGCCAATAGACCAAACTTGGTGAAGAACTCGGAATATTTTCCAATGGGAGGGTTGACATCCAACATGGGGAAGATGACAGAGACGATGGATATTAAATGGAGATTAGGAAGACCACAATTTATTGAGTTCACTAATGGGTCTTTACTTTTAGCCGTCTAATCGTCTTCGTAGTGTTTCTTGATCCCTTGGATTGATGATGTGTCAACAAAAGACATAGCAAAGCTGAGAAGCCAATAATAACTTGTTAATGGTGCCATGTAGATGATTATCTGGGTTCATTACTGTAGAGATACACATTTTAGTAGTTGATATATAGTTGATAGGGGTTTGGCTACGGTCCTCTTCCCTTTCCATCCACTTCCCATCCTCTTCCTCATCTCAACCGTTGGATTAAAATCTTAACCGTTCAGATCTAATATTATATAAAAGTATTATTTTTATAATTTTTTTTAATAATTTAATATTTTTTAATATAAAAATAATATTTTTATAAAAGATTAAATCAACCGTTCGCATTTCAATCCAACTACCGGCCGAGATCGGTAAGAGGATGGGAAGTGGATGGGAAGGGAAGAGGATGGGAGCCACTCCCAGTTGATAGTTGGTAGTCCAGTCTCTTGAAGACATTGTCATTTTGTTCAGTTTTGTCAAAAATGCAAGAAGTATGCATAGCTCCTTTGACTGTTGTATGTTCCACAATAGTCAGTCTTATAAGTACAGTTTTCTAATTCTCAATTACTAAAGAAAGTTAGTCAACTCATTCCATATGCCCTAAATTGAAGTATTTTTCCAATTTTATACTCTATGAATGATATTCTCAAGTCTCAACTCTCTCTTATCTTTCTCTCTTTCTAACATGAATTAATTTTTTTTTATTACATTTAATAGGGGTACAAACTGTCATTAATTACCCTCTAAATGGGCTTATAATAAGGGTAATTTATTTTTTTCCAAACTAAACTTATAAAAATAATCGGAGTGGCTTGCCAAATACGAGATGAGGAAAAAGGAAGGATGTAAAGGAAGAAAGAAAGCAAGCAGTTTGCCAAAACAAGAGAGGAGTTAGGGTGAAGGGTCAAAAATACACATGACCTTTTCTCCAAGGATCCCCCAGCACCACGACCTTTTTAGGGGATCAAAAATACACACGACGTTACGTTTTGGGTGCAAAAATACCACGGCCGTTAGTTGACCGTCAACTTGGATGGAACACGCGACGTGGCGATTTGACCGACACGCGACGTGAAATTAAAAAAATTAAAAAAAAATTAAAAAAATTCAAAATTTTTTAAAAATTCGAAAAAAAATTAGAAAAAATTCACAAAATTAGGAAAAAATTTAAATAATTAGGGAAAAAATAAAATAATTAGAAAAAAATTCAAAAAAAAAAAAAGTTCAAATAATTAGAAAAATTCAAATAATTAGGAAAAAATTAAAATAATTAGAAAAAAATTAAAATACCTCCGCCATGGGCCCCACCACCGAATCGTTGGCCTCCGCCTTTATTTTAATTAATTAATTAATATTTTTTTCAATGAACAAACTTACCCTAGTGCATCTTCAACAACCGTACGGCCGCTACCGTATATAGAACTCCTCCTCCAATAGCTTACCCTAGTGCAGCTTACCCTAGTTTTTGGTTATCCTACCCACCGCCATCGGCGACCGATCAATTGCCAGTGGTGGCGCCGGCGGCCGACCCGGTGGTGGGGTCCACCCGGAGGTATTTTATTTTTATTTTTCCCTAATTTTTTCCATTTTCCCCTAATTTTTGAATTTTTTTGATAAATATTTACATTTTTTTATTTTTTTCGAATTATTTTATTTTTAAAAAAATTACTTTTTTTTTCTAATTTTTTGAATTTTTTAATTCCACGTCATCGTCTACGCGCGTGTCGTCGACCAAATCGTGTCACGTCGATTCCATCCAAGTTGACGGTCAACTAACTACGTGGTATTTTTGCACCCAAAACGTAATGTCGTGTATATTTTTGATCCCCTAAAAAGGTCGTGGTGCTGGGCGATCTTGAGGGAAAAGGTCATATGTATTTTTTACCCTTCACCCGAGGAGTTATTAGAGACTATTCCCTCCTGTCTGAATTATAGGATCTAGTATGTAGTGCAAATTGCACTACATACTATATCCTATAATTGGGACAGGAGGTAGTAGTATTTTTAAAAAAATTAGGTAACTTTGAGGACTAAGTTACAAAGATTCAAAACTATAAAGATTTAAGTTACAAACTCAATTAAACTATATGGATTAAATAATTAATTTTTCAGAAAAAAGGTGGAATGAAAAAAATAAAGGTAATATTTTGTATTTGATTTGTTGAAAAAAAAAAAGAACAGCAGTTAAATTAAATTAAATTAATTACAATAAATTAAATTAATTCTAAGTAAATTAGTGGTGTTATAATTTAGGCTAAAGTCTACTTTTAGTTTTATATAAGGCATACTTTTGGTCCCTTAACTTAATAAAGTATACTTTTGGTCCTAAAATTTTAACACCGTTAATGTTACTAACTTAAAATGCCAATAAGAAACTCAGTGATTTACTAATAACATTTAATTACACAAATTTTATATATTATTCAATTTACCCATATTTTAAATTTAAATTTAATAGTATTTAGTTACATAGTTATAACTTAAGTTTACACCATTATCACTGAGTTTGCAGATTTTCCGTTAGTAAAATTAATCGGTGTTAGATTTTTAGGGACCAAAAGATACTTTATAAAGTTAAGACCAAAAGATACCTCACGTAAACTTAAAGCGACTAAAAGATATACTTTTAGCCTATAATTTATAAGGGTGAAATCTTTACTATATTTTCAAATTTTTTTTTTTTAAAAAAATCTTGATAAAGTTTAAGGACCAAATCAAAATTTTTAGTAAAATCAAAGGCCTGATAATAATTTTTTTTTCCAATTTATTTTACTTCTCTAACGATTAAGAAAAGGGCCTGAGTTTTTAAATCTTAAGTTGGATAATATTTGACTGGGATTAATAGTACTGATATGAACAACTGTCTAAAAAAAAGTTGTTTTGTATTTATTTTTTTTTGGACATGACATGTAAATTTTTGTTAGATTCATTTCTTTTCCTTGTCGTTTAAGTAAGAAAAATTTTAAATGCCCTCGGTATTCTATTGGCTGAACAACATCATAACATCATTTTTATTTCTTATTAAAAATCATCCGAATAAAAGGAAAAATCAACATAAATAACGAACCACCAGCGAACAAGCAAGCAAACGGTGAAATTTACGCAAGCTCGTCGTCACGCGCCCTGCTTCTCTCTGATTTAGTTATTACCGTTTGCGAATCCGAACCCCAGCGTTCTCATCTTGACTAGGACCACCTTACGGTGACGATCTGCACTGTATTTCGGTGACTTTACGGCAACAGGTGAGCTCTCGCTCTATTGCTTTCTTTGTTTGTTTCTCTATGTGAATCTTAATCGTGTGTTTGGATGATTGGATCGTATTCCTTTTGGTGCAGAAACTAAGATTTAAGATCCAAACGGTTTTGTTACCTTCATCTTGGTTTAACTCTTCAATAACGGTTTCAGTTGCTGGTAATTTTGATCAGGACACTTTATCCCATGTGATATATTGTTCAACTGGTTTTTGGTCATTTCATTTTATAAGATTTTTTGTTTCTGTTATTTTGTTTTTGAAGTAGTACAGAAAACTCTTTGAGAAAATTATACGCGACGTGCAGTAGATCTATTGTTTTGTACTGTATTAATTTAGAAGTATTAATTCATAACTTCTAGGATTGCTCTCATTTTCTTGAGGAATTTTGGGGGAGGGGGGGTAAAGGCGAGTTGCTATCAACTTTTGAACCCTGGATTGGCTTCCTAAAGTTGCGAGTTTGAATCATAGGATGAAAATTTTTAATTTGGATATGGATACTTATTTTCAATTCGGGGCATTATCAGTCTCGACATGTTTATGATCATTCTAGGTGCATAACTATGGAATTTAAATCCTATTAAATTATAAATATACTAATTTCAAACTTCAAAGTTATTAATGCCTTTCCAAAATGTTGAAAAACCTGAAACTACTCTTACAGAATGCACTAACTGTAGAGAATAGTCCTTATATGATTTGTTTGTCATGTTCAGTGTGTGTGTGTGTGTGTGAATGATAGGATTGTATCTTTTTTTCTTCGTATGACTATTGAGTACAAACTTATTTAACTTCCCTTGAGTTCACAAATATATCTGACTGAGAGGCTGAATTAAACTCAAATAAAATGTGCCCATGCACGTCTGTGTGGGGTATCTTTGTACAGTTTTGACCTTATTTACTGGTATTGTTGGCTGTACTTTCACTTTGCAAGCATGCATCATATCCTGTTGAGATCTATTTCTGAATTTGAAAAGTGTTTGGTATTTATATGGAAGGCTGAACTAAAAGATTAACTTCGTTTAGACAGGATATTTACATGTTTCTTTTTATAATTGTAAGGGCTTGTTTTTACATGAGTATTTCTGGATCAAGATTTTCTCTGGTGGTTATAATGCTCTATCATATTTGATTGACTGTCCGAGCTGAATATTAGCTCACATTCATATTTTAGCTGATTTTTCTTCTTTTGTGTTTCAGCGAAGGAGAAGCATTTAGACACCTGAATCATTGGCAAAATGGTTACCTTTGAGATGAATGATCGAAAGAGTAAGTGGAATTTCTCCTCCTCCTCTTTTCCGTCAATGTTAAATGAACATGATATTTCTTGGGGGAAGTATAATTGGATTTTGATTTATGTGGGTAAATTTATCAAGGTCTTGGCCTAAATCTTCCGACCTTATGGTGCTTAAATTCCCAAATAACTAGAAATAGCTATCCTATGAATATCGTAATATTCTGGCATTATACTTATTTGTAACCTTCATATATCTGTATAAAAACTTTATATTCTAATTGGTATTCTATTGGAGATTGGATGTTATAATCCCAATCTGATCTAATGATCTTTCAAGTTAATTTAATAACTTGACCTTCACAAGTGTTGTGTGATGATATTCAGTTGGCCTTTGCTTATCTTTTTCTCTACCGTCATATTTCTTGGATTTCTTTCTGGGTTAACACTTTAGGTCATATTTCAAGTTAATTTAATACCGTCATACTATCTGTGCATTAATTATTTTTGTACTTTTAGTTGGAATTTTTAGCTACATCAGTTTCTCATGTAAAATGTTTTTAGTCTTAACATTCATGTCACTTGATGTATGAAATTGGGACATGAAACAGAGATTGGATTAGGATTGACTGGCTTTGGCATATTCTTTTCATTCATTGGGATTCTTTTCTTCTTTGACAAGGGACTCTAGCCATGGGAAATGTAAGTTTCCTGATATTATAAGGTTATTGTTTATGTTGATCTTTTTTGTTTTGTTTTGTTTAGTGACACCTTTTCTAATTCTTTGTTATTTTGTGTCACTCAAACCAGGTCCTCTTTGTGTCTGGTGTGTCCTTGACCATTGGACTAAAATCAACTTTACAATTCTTCATGAAACGGAGTAACTTCAAGGTACCTTTCTGTTGTATTTGGTTTTCTTTCACTTTATGTATCTTGCCCTCTTTGTGGACATTATTTTATCCTATCCTATGATTTTTCTTTTGCTGGTTTTGTAGGGGACAATTTCATTTGGCATTGGATTCCTTATTCTCATAATAGGATGGCCTATTCTGGGCATGATTCTGGAGGCTTATGGGTTCATAGTACTCTTCAGGTTTGCTGGAATTTGATAGAAACTTTATACTGTAATGAGTTAAAACTTTATTTACATGCTTGAAGCTAATGATTGATTATGCTTTGCAGTGGTTTCTGGCCTACTTTAGCTGTCTTCATGCAAAAGATCCCGATTCTTGGCTGGTTGTTTCAACAACCATTTGTCAGATCGGTAGGTTTATGTGATGAAGTGTATTTACCTATCTTTTTTAAGCCGTCATATAAGTCTTTTGTTATGGAACCATATTCATCACTGCTACCCTGTATGAGCGTTATACTTTGAAAACAACAACAACAACAAAGCCTTATCCCACTAGGTGGGGGATCTTTGGAAGGATTATCAACCAAAAGATTTTGCTCTATAACTTCATTGAGCGTTATACTTTGACAATCCTGGCTTATTATGGAAGTAATATATATAGTTGCTATTGATCAGGGTATCTAAAATTTTATCTAAAGTGATGCCCTTGAGCACAAATTTGAAAAACAAGTTGACCTTAATTGACAAGCTGTAGTCTCACATTATTGGAGCTGGAGAGTCTCAAGTTTGCCATTACTTCTGTGATAATAATTCAATTGAGAGAAAACTGTGTTTGGTCTTCTGTCAAACACCAAAGCAGATTAGTTTGGCCAGCTGAATTAGTGTTGTCCAGTATGCTCGCTCCTTTATTGTTAAACCACCAGAAATGCAATGTTCTTCTCCTGCAACTCCAGCCCACTAATTGCAAAGAAACTTTTTATTTGTTGCCTCCACTATCAAAACAATGGCTATTACGGTGCTTATGACTTATGAGTCAGTGAACCGTAGAGTGAGATATTATGGATGTAAGATTTATCCCGGAAACTTCATTCTAATTGCTAAGCTGAAGTTCCTCACAACACAGGAAGCTAAATATGTTATCTCATTTTACTAAGCCTACAAATTTTCTTTGATTGCCATTATGGGCTGAATTAAGGTGGCGTGGTCCCCTGATATGTGGGGAAGAACTCCTATCTTTTCTAGTGTTATGCCATTTTTTGTCTTGAAGGTGAAACCAGAAGAAAACCATGATGTGAATTATTGTCAGAACTTTAACTGTTACATGATTGTTGAATGATATGTGAATGCACAAGTCTTTCCATAGTATGGTATCAGGTTGAAACCTTTGGATTGTGTGCATAATTTTTGAGTTGTTCTAACTGAGGTTGCTTATTTTCTGCCAATTTTCCAGTTGTTTGATCGATACAGAGGTAGACGAGTGCCGGTGTAAGGCAAGATTCTCTTAATCATAATGTAGCTGTGAGTGCACTTATAACTGAATGTAAAGAAAAACATACAGATCGAGGCCTAACTCTTTTAGTTCGCATCACGATGGAAGAAAATGATTCTCACTTCTATGATGATGATGATGATGATGCTAAGGAAATGGAAAGGGAGAAGTTTTGGTTTAGGTTTTGCTATTTTCCTTATTTGGTCTCTTCTTTTGGTATATATGTCATGCCTAGTGGAAAATTCATTGATAAAATCAGTTGTCAGCTGTGTAACCATCCCAACCAGACAACTTTGGAGAAGCATCAATCTGTACGCAGTCTTCTATTGGCATTTGTATTGCTCTCATTATAGGAATATAACTGACGATTTTAAGTGTTTTCAGACAAATTTTAGAACAAGGAATAGTTCTTGTATTACCTTGTGCATTACAGCTTGTCTTGGTGGTCCTAAATACTAATAAACTTAATTGGACAAATTTTAGAACAAGCTGACATCCCTTTCGACAAGGTCCCTAGCTAGTGATTTTTTTTTTTTTGTAAAATTAAATGAAATATGCGACAAAAAAAACTGTAAGTTGCTCATACGTCCTACCACTGTTGATTTAATATGATCTTCCATTCAATTGTCTTGTTCAGATGTAAAGAATTTAATTTGATTGCTTCATTACAGGCCTGTTCTTAGCAATCAGATTGATCTTGTTGACTTACTAGAGATTCCAAAAATTATTAGCACCCGTGTAGTTTAAAGCTATGCATGTATATTAAAATAGAATGAAAATCTTGTTCTCTTTTTATAGGAAATGCTACTTCATCTATGGGTGACTTTTTTTGTTTACCCATCCAGTTCACTGAAACCTTTGATTCCGACTAATCCGGATCCATTCCGAGTCGGGCCTAAAGTTATGGAAAAAGAGTTTCCAACACCATTTTCTCTATTCTCACACCTCCAACTAAGGACCTGATTAAGAGAGATCAAGTCTCTTTCCACTTGCTCCCAAGTCCCAACGGATGTTGGTGTCGATGGGTGATATTCATAACATGTTATTTGCCTTAGTTATATGTGGATGAACGGATCAAAAATCCATCAAAAGGAAATTTCCTAAATTATAGTTGAATTAATGCACGAGCTTAACCTATTAACTTGAAATAGTGCTAGAATCTCAACGCAAAAATTGATCTAAAGGTCACAATTTTCATGTTACTGCACTGATCCCAGAAAGGTGGGGTCGTATATTTTAACTCCAAGGGGTCACCAAGTCATTGAACCAATCCATGTTGACAACATCATGGTTTAACAAGCATACTTAGGCAAATAAATACATATCACTATGTACAAAGAAATTTGCTGAAACTAAGTTTCACAAATGTTTCGTTCCACAAGATGCCCCCAACCGTTGACCCAACAATAATTACACCAACCTCCAACCCATTCCCTAAAGAAAGAAGGAATTAATAAGAAAAAAAAAAAAACTAGCAATAAAGAGTAATAACCTGAGGGCCAAGAGAAAAGATTTCATCATCCAAACACCAATGACCTTTTCACTACCCAAAGAGAAAGGAAACTGAATATGGAAACATGACACAGGACCACAAACAATAACCTTATATACAAAGAGTCTAGGGATATACAAAAAGGTCAGCACAATTCTTCCCAGATGATTCATCAATTCGGCTGGTCAACTCCATAGCAATGATGATGGTCTATAGAAGAAATCTTGAGAAGCTGTCTAACCATAGTTCAAGTCAAGGTTATGGAGCTGCTCCATCAACTGGGAACGCCTTTCCTTGAAGAAATCAAAACGAGTAGTTAATTCTACAAGGGTTGAGGATGCAACAGATGGATGTCTGCCGTGTTCTGAAACCTGGAATCATTGATGTTATGTAAGTGCCTAACCATTTGTAAGCAGATTGTACTATTGGTGATGGTTTACAGGACCAGAACAATCGAGTATTTTATACAAATAAGAGATTCATTATGATTGCAAAATGAAGAGGTTAAATCACTAAACTTTGCAATGCCATATTTGCCCAATTTTAATTCTTACGTCGGCTGCTCTCGAGGTGGAGGGTAGTGAGGCAGAATCAATAGCACAGAGCTCATCAACAGACATGCTTGTCGATGCATCCGTACTTTTAGAATCACATGGACTATTTGAGTCGACAGGTCGCTTCCGAGAAGGCTGCCTGCTGCCATTACCAGATGCCAATGCTTGTTCTTTTACACCTCTCCATTCAGCACCCAACAAATTCTCCTGTTGAGATGAAATGTATCAACGTGAGCACTCAACTGTAAAAGCAGCTGATCAATGGAACATCGAAAGGCATACATCCGTCTTTAAATGATCGAAGTACAGAACAAGGGTGCGTGCCATATCGAGTTTTCCATGTCAATGAAAAATTCTTTTATGCTTCTGTGTGAATTGGAAAGAGGAAGAACTATTTACTATTACCAATCTCATCTCAGTTGAGGTAAGGTATGGATATTAGCTTCACATCTAGTTACCAACTTGTTAGCCCCGGGAAATTTTTTCCATTAAGTATGGATATTTACCTTTACATCTAGTTACCAACTGTTAATTTAATAAAATAATCAAAGAGCAGTTGATGAAGTAATTGATACGCTTTACAATTTGAGAGGATTGAACTTGCTATCTCTGTAGCTGGATCAGAAATAGACATTCCTATTTTGCATTGTCATAATTTGACATGATTTTTCCATTAAAAATCAGAGGGTGGAAATAAAAAACAAAAACTATTATTTTTCTATAATTAAGATAACTTATGGACCCAATTCTAATCATATAATTAATCTCAGTTGTGACAAATAAGTTACTACCTCCAGTCCTTAATATAAGATCTTGTTCACAATGCTATTTACACAGTAAACAAGATCTTATATTAACAACCGGAGATAGTACTTTGTAGCAGAATAGGTTGGTCATTAGAACAACAGTACTATTCGCACTAACAAAAGCAGGAGTTGACTAGAGAAAGAAAGACTAGAAGATGTTTAGGCAAGAGCATGAGTGATAAAGTGGACGATTATAGAGCAGGAGAAAAAGTAATTGACCAGGTGTGCAAGCTCCAGCGCCTTTCTTCCCCAAAATATACTTTGAATAACAGTTATAAAGCATACCTCAGTTCTTTGTTTCCTTTCATGATTACAAAAGGCAAGGGTTGTATCAAAATCTTGCTGAAGAAATCTCCTGCATAAGTCAGACACAAGTAATTACAAAAGGATGATGTAACTAATAAGGTCCAGAAATGAAAGATCAATTAGAAAAGGCGCCATGGAATTAAATCCATGTTGGCAAGCGATGCATACAAAGATGTGCTTTCATAAGAAACTAAGAAAGCTGAAATATTACAACAAAACAAGAAAAAGAGTCCATGTATTTCAAATCTCTCCTTTTTTTCAAGCAATTGTTTTTTTTTCCTGATACCTAGTGCAACATTTCTCGCATCATATCATGAGTTAACAGTGGCTATTGTCATGTTCATGTGCAACTAAAACTAATATAAAGCTCTTCCGGCTAACAACATGCCCACCAGGGAAAGAAAGAAAGAAAAAAAAAAAAAAAAAAACCTCTTATGGCATGGAATCCTGTCTTTTATTTTTTTGTCTACATGGAGATGAAAAACCACTTGATATTGTTCTGTTAATTTCTCAACATAATCAACATTAGCAAGCAAACTTTGAGGTTAGCATAACTCTAAATACTTACTGTTGAGGAGGATTTTGGATATGTTGGTACCGTTCAGATGCATCAAGTGAACCATAGTGGTGCTGTCTTTGCTGATTGAGCTGATGGTGGAGTTCTGCAACTTTCTGCTTCAACCTGGCCACATCAGCTTCAGCGAGTGCAATCTCCTCAAGTTCAGCTCTTGTCTTTACATAAATAAATTTGATACGTAAGATTATGTGTACTGAAAAAGCTATTGAACAGGAACAAAATAGTAAACTATGAAATTTCTTAAAACCTTGGAATCCATTCCACGTGAGCCTGAAAACTGTCCTGAAGACATGCTCAAACCAACTTCTAATGCAGCTCTAAGATCCCTCTCAGCTTGCAATTGCTCTTGCAATCTTGAAACCTTTATTGTCACAAATCAATTAGATCTTGCATGGATTAGAAAAACAAGAAACACAGAGCAGCATGCATCCACAGAAAACTAGAAAGAAAGAAAGGCTAGAAATGACAGCATGAGGGTGGAAGAAGATGGGAAATAGAAATAGGAAGAAATCAAAACAAGGATATGGGAAAAATAAGCAGTTGCAAAGGGACTAGGTAGTATGGGATCCCTGTTGAGGGGGAAGAACCACTTTCTGTAGAACCACAAAAAGTATTTCAATCAGATCTTAGGCATCCCATATTGACCAGACCCTATCAAACTCCCACAATGAACTATTCACGACAACATTTGCAACTGTCACCTTCCAGTTCCTAGGACTGAATTCCATGAGCACAACAGGAGAATAATAAAATTGATTAAGAAAAGAAAATACAAAGACTAGATTTTGTCAACAAAAGTTAAGGGTATCAAACATATGCCAGCCAATCATATTAAAGCAGTCAAAATTCACCAGACAGGGATATATATATCAGTGAAGAAGATTTACATCTTGTTCAAGTGCCAAACGCCGCTCATGCAAAGCTTGCTTCCTTCTCTCTAAGCTTGCTTGTAAAATTGCATTTCCTCTAGCCTAAAATGAAAAAACATGACCAGTTCCATAAATAATAATACACAAATATTTTATATTTTTGCATGAATGATTTAGACAATAGTAATATACCTCCTTAGCAATTCTATGTTGCAAATCACTTTTTGCAATCTCTAGTCTTTGAATAGCAAGTCTAGAAACAAACAGAAAAGAAATAAGTATTTATATGTTTATTTCTTTCAAGGAGAAAAGAGAAGAGAGCGTGCGTGAAGCAAATCAAATAATAGAGAGAGCATGGTTTCTATAGCTTTAGAGACGGAAGAACACATAATGCCATAGTCCAGAGAGAGGGAATAACCATTACAAAGAAACAGCAATAATAGCAATATCAATGAACAAAAAAGAGGCCCTTAAAGCCAGGGATTTATTGGCATTAAATCTGAAAAGTGGCATGCATTAAAAGTTTCATTCTATGTAGTAAAAATGAACATACAAATCATGCTAGACAGCATTTTCTATTTGAAAAATAATAAGACAATAATAAGCATCTTACTCTTCTTCTCCAGAAGAATCTACAGTTTCCACTGAGGGTGTCCTTTTTGCCTGCTAAATCAGATCGCATCAACAGATGTATAGAACATTAAAGATACAATTACACAAAAAGGATAGGAAATTGTACAGTGGTTTTGTTGCTATCATGGAATTAAGTTTTATCATCAGCTACCATGGTAGGAGGACATATTAAATTGGAACTCATTTAAAAATCATTACGACATCATTATATGTAAAGTGTAAACTGCATTCAATTAACTATAACACAATAATATCATTCCATAAATCAGCCCCTAAAAATGCAAACATTTTGTAGTCCAGTTTAGATTAGCAGTTCAGAGATAGAAACTTCTCTTATGTATTATAGATAAAATGTTCTAAATGGACAGATCTTCAGATAAAGCACCGTAAACAAAATAATATGATAAAGAATAAAATGATGATATTGACAACGTAACACAGAAAAATGAAAATGTAGAGGAAAAGGAAGAGAAGGAGAAATAGGATGGAGATGTAGAAAGAAATACAGCGGGAGGAGGCAAAAGAATAAGAAAATTTATTCAATCATCAATAAAAGTAAACTGAGCCTAATTACTTAGGCCTTGATAAAGAGCCCAAGAGAAAATTCCTAACAAGATAAAATGTAATAAATAAATAAATGATTAACAAAAAATATTATAAGCCTTACAAAAGAATAATTATATCCGAAATAAAACAAATTAAATAATTTCTAGTTCCCATGTTTGTACTGAATCACTAATTTACGAATCATTATTAATATCTTCCCTTAGATTCTTTTCTCAGTTTTCATAACAATAACCGCCATAAGTTCAACTACTGCATGATATGCAGTAGTAGCTCTGAAATTCATGCTCTTCCATTTATGCATTGCTCAGCAGCCAAGTACGTAAGGTTTAAAGCTGCTGTTGTAGATCACTGATTGAAGCTTGCTGCTGTTGTAGATCACTGATTGAAGCTTTTAAAGGAAACAGGAAGGCAATGTGCGGGAGTCATGTAGTGCTGCCTTTTGATGTCTTTGATTGAAGCTGGTTGAAATTGAAGGATCACATTGAAGCACAAGAGAAATACTCTAAATATTATTGATCCTTGAGAATAAGAGGATACGAGGAGGCATTTATATAGGCAATAGACTAACTCTAACCCTAGAATCTATCATAATCCAATCAAATCAAATCATAATATCTTCAAGATATATTTCTAAAATGTAATTATCATATCTAATCCTAATAAATACTAAACGATATCCTTAATAATAATAATTAATTAATATTTCTAAAACTTGATATTCTCAACACTTCCCCTCAAGCTAGAAGCAGCGTAGTGCAAGGTTGAGATAATAATCCACCAGCTTCACCAGGAGCTCGAACAACAAAAAGTACCAAACCAGAGTAAAAGCTACAACAAACGGTCTCACAAGGAACCAAACCAACAACGAACGGTCTCACAAGAGACCAAAGCAACAACGAACGTCTCACCAGGGACGAACACCAAATGGTCTCACTAGAGACCAAACCAACAACGAACGGTCTCACAAGGGACCAAAGCAACAACGAAGATCTCACTAGGGACGAACACCAAACGGTTCAATACTCCAAAAATCTCACCAAGGACGAACATCAAAGGTCTCACCAGGGACCAAAATCAAAAGAATGCAGCCAGAAGAAAACGAAACTCACATGTCCAAATCTAAAACCATGAGATACGAGAACGATATGAAACCACCAAGGGTAAAAGAAAGAACCTTAAGGCCCTTAAGGCTTTGATACCATATTGAGATTGAAGGATCACAATGAAGCACAGAAGAAATACTCTAAATATTATTGATTCTTGAGAATAAAAAGGAGTAAGAGGAGGCCTTTATATAGGCAAGAATAGACTAACTCTAACCTTAAAATCTATCATAATCCAATCAAATCAAATCATAATATCTTAAAGATATATTCCTAAAATATAATATTCATATCTAATCCTAATAAATACTAAACGATATCCCTAATAATAATAATAATTAATTAATATTTCTAAACTTGATATTCTCAACAAAGCCTAATACAAGAATCTCTAAGAAGTTTCTGTCATAACCTTTTTTATCTGTAAAAAACTATTCTCCTGGCTTCACATCAGTCTAAAACTAGGGACCTTTTAGGGGCTTTATTGCATTAATGTCTTTTTCATGTTCTAGTTTTGTTTTCTGTACAAGGATGTCATTCCTACACCACTCCATGTCATTCAAACCCTTTTTGTAACAATTTCCATTTTTCTAAGGGAAAATAGGGTTATTATGAACAGGGAGTTATGTTTAATCTGTGATGAGTTTTGGCATTTATTAACCCAGTATAATCTTTAGAGTGGATACACAGATTATTATGCATACAATTTATAGGGATAAACGGTGACTGGTTATTTTCAAATATTTTGAGCTATACCCTCTCTACCTTCACTCCACTCCCCCACACCCCTTTCAACAACATTTACCTCCTGAAATATGAGAAAGGATAGAACTTAAAGAACAGTGCAAGATGGTGAACATGGTGTATACTGGTAAGTTGTTAAAAGCAGCAAAGGTAAGATAAAAACGACTCACATTGCTCCTTCCCCAGAATGTTGATCGCTTAGAACTGACATTAGTGTTGCTAGATCTACCACTTTGCTTCCCAGAACCTGATTCATTCCCAGGTGCAGAAAGATGGTTACCAGGATCCATGGAAGCTAATATCTCACCCATAGAACGATAAGACTCAGGGCCAGACAACATATTAGAAGCATCCTTCTCATCAGCTGAATTTTCATTGACCTTCTGCTTGTTGGGATCTGAAGAATGTTTAGCATCAGCATCAGCATTGCGATTAGCACTTTCAGCCTTAGCATGGTAACCATTGGAGGATCCAGCATCAGAATCATCACCCCCAAATGCCTGCTGAAAAAAAGAGAAGACAAATGATGATTACAGCATGATTATCCTCCACATCTCAATCATGCTGGCTTAATTAAAAATACTTGTCCAAGCAAGCTTGAAATTCATTTATTACCATCCCCCTTTTTGTACCTTGTCTAAGAAGAATGGGTTAGAAAAAGAGTAGTGATAGAGAAAAGTTTAGGGAAAAAATTGAACACTCAACTCAGTTATAAGCACAGATACAGAACAGCTGACAAAGCCAGTGGGTTATAGGTATACATAATGTACCATACCGTGTTCTTAGTTTATAAATAAAATTACATCAGCACAAACAACGGGCTCAGGAGGAACAAATATGGGACTAAATGAGGGAGAACCTTGTATTCATATAAATCACTGCCAGCATAACCACTACTTTCACTCATTTTTCCACTGTGCACACGATCAGCATCATCATCCGTCTCTTGATCAGCTTCATTCTCTGCATCATGGTAGCCATTTTCTTTCACATCTATATTATTATCGTCAGTGGAATCCTCAGTCTCACTGTTTTCGACCTGAGAGCCTGCTGAAATGGAGCATCTCTGCATATTTTCATCCTGAAACAAAAGCTAGAAGCTAAGTACCAGATTCAAATTAAACGACACACACACACACACACATATTATACAGGTACAGGATTAGCAACTAGCCACATTTAGTCACTTGTACAAGTATAAAAGATAAACCATAAATCAACTAATCACCATATTTTTAAAACAAACAATAAAAGGCTGGCTGAGAGTTTCACATCAGTATCTTACATCAAAAATACTATCATACTCTTCCAACAAAGTGGTAATAATTGCTTGAGCATTATTAGCAGCATTAGCAGCCGCAAGAAGCTGCGCTGAACTATCACCACTAGGATCAAATTCATCCTCCAGTTCACATTCTCCAGCTATTAAGGGTCGTAGGAGCAATGGTGCCATGCAAGCAGCAACAGCAGATGGAGTCATCCGATTCTCAAGAGAATGAGAAGCAATTTTATGCATCATCTTCAGGATTCTGCACCGGTAGAGATATCAACATTTGTTATATTTCCTACATATCTCAAAATTAACATATTAATATTTTATTAAACACCACATTTTTTTACGAGTCAAAAGACATCACAATGAATAATAGAAAACAAGTTTTCTAGTTTATTTCTTAGAAATGACACAGATTACATAATGATCAGTGATTTGTCAGGAGTGGGTTAAGATGGTCAATAAGGAGGCACCGATTATTATAAATAGGAGGAGATGTTGATGTAATGAATGGATAATGCCCTTTTCTGCATTAACTATGTAACGATGGTTGAAGTCCAGAGAAAAACCAAGAATCTTTCTCCTCAAGTCCAGCTCTTTTAACAATCCCACCATTCTCTTTAACCAATATAAGCTTATAAACATAAGAGTTTTCCCCCAAAACTTTCTAAATCCAAAATATATAATCACTCAGACAGAACTACAAATTTGGCAAAGATCGTGCAAATGGATATTAGTTGAATAAATCATCCATCATAGTCCACATGGGAGCCACATGGGGTTACCTCTGTAATAATCGTCGATTTGGCTCTGGAAAGGTTTCCAGTATAGCAGAGCGCATTGCACTGATTCTAGCTTCCTTCCTATCAATTTCTTGCCAAATAAAAGAGTACAGAACATCATCAATGTCACAACCAAACCTTGAAGGTGGTATTATTACATAAAAGAAAAAAGAATCTGCCTAAATATTCAACCAAGCATAAACTGCAACTGTAGCATTGAGGATTACGATAATTTCATACTGTTGAAAATAAAGAGACAAGAGGGTGGTCTGTCTTCTCATTATTCATTAAAGTTGTGGATTTATTTGCTGTGGTTAGGGATTTATCTTGTATTTTCTATTCCTTTTTTTTTTTTGTGGCTTTTAGGATACGTTTTATTTATTTTATGTTTGCCTCTCTCTTGGGATCTAGTGGGATAAAGTTGTTAGCAATAGATCCTATAAAAAGCATCCTATTTCATCCAGAAATAACGCAAGATCAGAGTTTAAAGCTCAGGTTTTTCACAATATCACTCAGATAGCAAATATAACAGCATAATTCAACACTTCTAGATTCCTAAGAAACAAGATTGTGTATGTCAACATTTGGCATTTTCTCAAGATAACAAGTGTGTGCTTCTTCCCATATATATTATATCATGAATTCAAGAAACAATCTTGATAGGCCTAACTTGTATACACATTCCAACATAAAGCCTAATGCATTAATCAGCAATTATGAACAGAATTGTGAGATCCATTCATATTTTCCAGCATTCTGAACATAAAAGAGAACATTAAACTAAATTCGGCATGTAAAACCATCTAATACAAAAAATGTAGAAAACAATAAAATTCTAATGTGAAACAGAGATGGAAGGGGGAGGGGGGAGAAGGAGAAAGGAAGGAGAATAGAAATTTAGGGGAAGAAGAGACATCCTGAGGGAGAGGTGTGATGACAAAGTTCTCAATGTTTGTTCAGGAAGTCTAACATCAAGATAACCTAGCAGCTATAAATAATCAATGTTGATAAATACTGCGGTTCATTTTTGAGACTCCATGCGATGTAACTCACACTAGTTATTTAAATAATCTAAACCTAATCTAACCCTTAAACATAAGATAAATTCTATCCTTACTCAAAATCAAAATGAATTAAATCCTAAGTTTTAAAATAGAGATAGTTCTAAGTTCTAACTAGGCTTCCCATCAAATATTATTAGCATCACATTTTTTAACTCTTTCTCAATTCAATTCTTTCTGACAGCAGGATCATTAAACAAACATACACAGCATTCAGGATTTTAGTAGAACGCATGGCATCTATTGTTAAAACTTAAAACATATGGCAAGAAAAGAAATGAAACACAGAAATAAACTTACTATAAGCCTCCAACAAAGCAGTGCAGCATGACGCTGGAACTGGAGATGAAGGTAGCTCCCTTAATACATGCTGTGAATACAGCAAGCAAGTTACAATAAAAAAAATGCATAAAAAATAGTCTTTTCATAATCCAGTATTCATATCAGTTGAATATAAAATGCTTGCTTCTTCCTGATTAAATTCATTAACCCTCATAGCTGATCAAATGATGCCCGGTTGATCTACAGCCTCAAGTTTTTAATAGTAAGGACTGGAAACTAATGGAGAAGCAAGAAGCCAAATATCTGAAAAGATCTCTAGGTTAATGAACCTATTAATTGTTTGGACAGGGGAAGGGTAAGGAAACAACTGCCAATAAAATTGTACAATCAGTAATTACAAACATATTAAATCAATTCCAGTTGTTTAGCGGTTATTTTCCGTCTAGAATATGCTGCTTCAAGGAGTTTTTGGAAGTTTAGGGTATACAACGCTAAGGGCCTATTTGGTTTGAGGGGATGGGATGGGAGGGGAAGAGCCCCTAGGGAGGATATCAAATTGTCATTAATGAGAAGAATATTCCTTTTTGTTGAGAGTATATTTTTGGAATATTAAAAATTTTCCATGAGCTATTTAGTAAAGACAAGAGAAAAAATTTCTCCCTCCTCCCTCCCTCCCTCCCCTTCCATCCCCTCAAACCAAACAAGCCGTAAGTTTTATATTGATGTCATTGCTCTTGTTTTTACAGTTTCTGTCATGTGCCCTACTGCAGGGCATGAGATATATATCTTATCCTACACTTCGTAATCTTCTCCATCTAATAAAATTTCTTCTTTCATCTAAAAAAAGGAAAGAAAAAGAAGTCCTAAAAAACTTAGAATCTCCTATATAAAAAATCGATCCCACTAAATTCAGTTTTCATGCTTGAAAGATTTGTATCTTAGTCATCATTAACAATCCTAGTGCACATGTAGAATATTACATGCAGGTTTTTCTCCTCGATGCTACAGTATGTTCAACATGATATTTTGTTCAGATTTCATTTATTTAAACTGAATAAATATTCAATAAACAAAATATAAATACCTTCACACAGTCACCAACAACATGAGCATCCTCATCAGGGGAAAATTCATTCTTGCCTGAAAAAATCAGTAAAAATAAGGAATTTTGAATCCATGCTTGAAAAGAATTTCTTCTAAAAAGAAAAAAAAAGACTAACAATCTAAGGGTCAAATAGCATCTCTGCCAGCCTTTAATGGTGGCTCTAATTTGGCTATACATATGCAGACAGGATTGACAGGCCATAAACGTTATTAGTACCTTGCTCATATTCTTGAACTCTTCGATCTACTTCCTCAACATCTGCAGACTGCCGCAGAATTCCTTCAGCTTTAGTTCCTGCAAAGAGACAAGGTAAAATGAACAGAACTCCATAACTAAAGAATAAGTTTAACATGTTCCATGCATTATAATTATTTTCTTCTCCATTGTACAATTGGATTTATTTCCAATATGCTTTAGCAACACGAAGTGAAAGCCATTCAAAGCTTAAGCAAATGAAATGATAAATAATTTATGGCTATAAGCTGATTCACAAGATTAAGGCATAAGATGTGGACCAACAAAATAATCAAGAACTACCTTTTACAGCCCAATTCAGGAAAAGTCCAACCCAAAACTGTCAATTGAACACAAATCTGGACAAATTAAATTGATATATATATATATATAGTCTCTTGCCAACAAACCTCATATTGTGCATACAATTCATGTAAGTTAAAAAATGGTTGACAGACTCAAGTTTTTCAATAATCAGGTTATTGCAGTTCTTTTTTTTTATCCAGAGACATGAAATAATGACTAAAGTGGAACATGTCCATGAATCTTTACCTTTAATTACGGATTGCAAACTTCTATTATGTTATTAACTTCCAAAGAGCCTTGTGTCTCAACTATTAATGCAATTGATTTAAAATAATTTAAAGTTAAGCTCATGTCTCAATTACTCATGATAACCTCTACCATTGTTCAGCACATGACCTATTTCAAGGAATCTCCTTGTTAGAAATGCAGAGGAACTTGAGTGATCTATCATTTCGACATCCATTTTTTGCATTAAGAATGTATATTTTCACAGCATTCCTAGGGATAACACCTTGTTCTCTGATTTTATTCTCACCGCCCAATAGAATTCTCATTAATATTTTCACAGCTTTGAAAAGAAATGCATTTGCACAAGGTTATGGCAACCAAAGCCTATTTTAAAAGCATTACTTACCATACTTCTCTAAGAACTGAAGAGCTTTTTCAAGGAAGGATGGACCCCCATCAATATCTTCAAGTGCAAGTAGAATTGGTCTTCCAACAACTAAAGACTTAACTGGACGTTTGTCTTTCCCTAAATGCACAATATAAAATCATGTGACAATAAGAATGACAACAACCTTGAAAAAACAACAAATAAAATGGTATTAAAAATTTTACAAAAGAAAAGGAAAGAAACCTGAAATAAGTTATTGAACTTGAAACAAAAGCATAAAATGTAATGAAGAATGAGAAGTTGAGAACAAACATTGATGGAAAGACCCTTCAATAGAATCACTTGCATCACTACGAAAGATCCCATTTTGTCCCATGACAAGGGCAGCACTTGGTGCTTGTGCAAGGGCTTGTTCAAGAGCTGTCTTCCATTCATACAAGTCTTCGGATGTCTCAGCCTGATGTATGAGAAAGAATGGAAAAATTATAAAAAAAATAATTACAATTGATGCTCATTTTATCCCTTAAGGACTTAATTGCAAATAAAGCACCTTAAGAGTGAATGCTCGGCCATCACGTCCATCTGGAAACAGTACTGTGAGAAGCTTTTTGTCTTCTCTGACAACAACACTGGAAGATATATAACCCCAAGGTTATGATTACTAAAAAGATAACCAAAATGTTACATTAAAAAAAAAAAAAAAAAAAAAAAAAATCACATATACCTCCCAGAATTATTCAAGTCAATACCACCCAGCGTTAGATTAACTTCACCACCTCTCTGAGGAAGGGCACTCTACATAATCAAAATAAAAACAATTACTAATTCTAACATCATAAAGCAATCCATCGCTTCTACCCTACAACAATAACTATTAACTAAATGAAATGTCATTTATTAAGAAGAAATTGCACAAAGCGTATCCATATTCTGATGTTGATAGGTGGGCTTGGTTTAAGGAATCACACATTACTTTTTTGTTTTCAACATCATTGTATATAACTAAACATCTGCTTAATCCAGAGCAGAATCATAAAGAAAGAACAGAAATAATTTGACACGAGAAAAAACAAATCCATATTGAGATGATCAAATGACTTGAAAAGATTTAGCCATTTATGTGATACTGACAGGGTCATTTTTGAAGAAAACTAATGATGTCCTCGTAAGTATAAACCAACGCCTCTTCCAAGACTTCCAGCCTATTCCTACAAAAATTAAGAACAGGACCACAAAGATAAGTATTTGTATCATTCAATATATTTGGATATGTAGGCTAATTAGAAATACTGAGAGCAGAAGAGCCACCTCAGAAAATAACACCTTCGTCCTTGTAAGAAAAAGAAAGTAAACAAGGAAAAAGGTACAGTAGCCAACCTTTAGAAGATATGTAAAGTGGGCCACTTTTAAAAGCCTGTCACAAATCGCCAAAATGTCAGAAACCCCAGTAGACAACCACTTTCTCTCTTCTAAGTAAAACTCATTGAAAATCAAACAGTTGGTGCTTATGATGGAAATACATAAAATATTTCCACCAGCTTTACCCTTAAAAAATAGCACCATATTTGAGGAATGGAAATGTTATTATTATCCAGCAGAAGAGAAACAATAGGGAAAAAAAAAGTGAGGTAAAAAAACACTCAACATGATCAATATTCAAGAACAACATAGTTTATCTGTTTTATAGATAAATAAAAATAAAAAGTTTCATAGTAGGAAGGTAAAATATACAACAAAGAATATTAGGGAAGGAGCTTTATGAGGCCTATGATCTGCAAAAATGATAAAAAGTCAATAGTATTAATCTACTAGAATCCAGGTAAACAACTTGACCTTTCAAGGAGCTTTTGATTTCCAAATTGCCTTCTCAAAGAAAACTTTCCCCAATATAGGAGTGCATACATCAAAGAATTTATGGTTTACATGACTGCACACAGCCAGGATCAATATTCCAAACTCTCTTACCCAAAGTGGAAGAAGAAAAGATGGGCTCAAGAGAAAGCAAAGGGATTGTCATTCTTGACTCAACCTAATGAATCCCTCTTAAAATATAAGTTCCAAGAAAAATAATGATCCTGAAAAGACCGAAGTTTTTTGAACAAAGAGTCATACAAAGATGAAATTTGATAGACTCAAAAAGGCCTCAATGAAAAGAACATTTTCCTACCCAACTAGTCTCTCAATATCTAAAGGCAGGCTACCACCCACCCTAAAACATATCATAGGTCTGAAAGAGGCAAACACTTGAGAGATGAATTTCCACAGTATTGTCTTTCAGAGACATAAATACACTCAGTTTATTGATAATCTGATTGAATACATAGCCCATGTATATATAGGCTTTAGGAGAGAATCATACAGATTGGAAAGTAGAACAATAAGTGGAACATTGTGGGTGGAAAGTAAAGTGATGAGTGAGTGTAGTAGTGGGTGAGATGATACAGGGTGGAAAGTGAATTAGAATAAAAGAGGACAGAACATAGTGGAATAGAACAATATTCTAACACACAGAAACAGCGCAAATAACATTGATTGTCAGGTCCGCATCTTACCTATGCTAATTTAAACCACACTCACTCTAAATGACCTAATTCCATAAAGTATCTGTATTAAGAGGCAATTTGTCTTAGCTACTACTTAACAAGAAAATCCAAGAAGATATATTCCATGAACAGAGTATAACTATGACCATGGACTAGAAATCATCCAAAAGAAATTAAAAACTAGAGAACAAAACAATCAAACTGTAAAAACTAAAATGCTCAATAATTCCAATGCAATCTCAGATAAATGAGAAAATAAAGTTATAATGATGGATAGTAAAATTTAAAAACAAAAGCATAATGCTCAAGTAGATATAAGTATATAAATAAATGACGTATCTAAGGATAAACAACTGGTTCTTGAAATTATGCTTGGCACAAAACACCAAGGTGGGGACAGATCAATGTCAAGCTTATGAAGACTAAAATAAAATTGAAAGAGGATGAATAAAGAAAATAAGATAACCAAGTTCTGAATTTCAAAATATCCATGATCTCCAATTAAAAATAGGGGATAGACATGTACATCATAACATATTTAATTATGCACAAATAGAAGATTGCTATACAAATAGAAACCCTAGGGAAAAAATCCAGAAGACAATCATCTATCAAGACATATCAATTAACTAAACATCTGAAGGACATCAACGCAGTCCAACTGACTAGAATAGGTTCCTTCTCAATGTACTGTAACGAGGATGGAAGTAGAAAAGATTCACTTTACCCTCTATATTATTCTATGTAGCAATTCAAGTTCATAGTAAGGTCAGGCAGCACCTTTTGCTTCCTTTCACAAATACTGTTCATGGAATTCTTCTAAATTCTACTGCTTCAGTCATGAAGTTTCTTTTTATGCCAATGCACTTACTTGTTACCATTATTTATTAAGGACGCTCCCATCTGTCAACAGACACCCCTCTTTTCAAAACTATTACCATCTGGTGCTAAGTATAGCCCTTAGCCGTGCCAACAATGTCAATTATCCATATGAAATCCCTTTCATTGTAAGTACATTATAAATGTAGGAAAATTGTCCAAAGTCTTGGAAACAGGTATACATAGGAAATTTGAAAGGTGCATGAGTGAGCAAAATTCTTCGCTACCTCTTGGAAACCAATGTTCTGACAAATTTGAAATTTCAGAGATACGAAAAACAAGCAAGGCCTTACTCAACTCCCTTGAATATTCTCTCCTATGACTACATTCTCATGGCAGAAAACCGCTTATATAATTACACGCGTCCAAGTTCAAGACATAAATCTACTCAATTTCAAATTGCAACCGTTCCCGCCTTTGATTCAACTCTAATTAGAATCCATAAACGAAACTCCCTCCCAGATGGTATATCTCCTTTAGAGCAAGAAGAAAACATACCGTGTTGGAAGTGGCAGGTCGAGGTCGCTCAAAAGACGCCAAAGAAGCCGACATTTCCACAGATTATCAAAGAAGAATCAACTTCATTGCGTCTAAGTCTGAATCCGACCATGACCATCACCTCAAAAACATCACCATTTCAAAACCGCGAGTGAGCTCCGACTTCAACAGCAACAAACACAAATCAGAAAGATCTGACTCAAAATTCCCAAACATTCAAACCTCCAACTTGGATGTGAACATGGGATTTATCCGTCACTTCAACCTCCCCCAACCACTTCCCCAAGATGTCATTTACTCCAAAGACCAGAAAAAAAAAATTCACGAATAAACTAATCGCACAAACCCCCCACGATACCAAGTTCAACTCCACCGGGTAACTCTACTTTCTCTCTTCTCACTTTTTCCGGTGAATTTCTCGCACTTTTCTATTAGATTAGGTAAAAGGAGCTATAGTGGTTGTCACGGAAATGTGAAAATCTGAAATTGTGCCTTGCTTTTCACCTACTTCTGGTCTCTTTGCGCCCAGGGAAGAGAGAGAGACAGGGAAACAGAAAGAAGAGGAAGGGAGTGAAAGAGAGAGAGGGTTGGGTTGGCTCCTCTCCGCTGGAGTCAAGGTTGTATCTCTTGAAGTAAGAATCCAATAAGAAGAGGACAAGTCAGCAACATAAAATAATTTCAGCCACTATATTTTATTTGGGGGTTGTTATCATATTTACTCATGTCTTTACACTTATTTTGATTTTGGTCCCTAAAATTTTAAACTATTAATATGATCTAGGTTTTTATTAAGTTATATCATCTATGGATAGACATAAAAATAGGTCAGGACAAACTAAGTTTTAAATAAATAAAATGTGATGATAATGGGGCAAAAAAGTCAACACGAATCAGATTTTTCCTAATCTAAACCTTGGTTGAAGCATTTTAAATCTTTTTACAATGTAGGCGTTAAAATATATTATAGGCGCCTTAAAGCCATAAGTAGATTTTGACACTTTGAATTTAAAATATAAGAATTTAAAAAATAAATATTGTGTTATTTATATAATAAAATATAATTAAACTTATTTAATGCATAAAAAGGTCGGAGCTTAACAAAAATAGGTCCAACGTGTTTACATATTATTTGGCCTTTAAATGACGCTTTAAATTTAACTTTTTTAACAAATAGGTCGGGCCAAAATCGTGTCTAAATGCGCCAAATATGGCCGACATAAGGTAGTATGGCCTATTTAACAAATAAGGTATGACCTATTTAACAAACAATTTTTTACAAACTAAGTTTTCCCTATGAATCAATATTTTAAACAAAATGAAACTTTTGAAATTTAAGGGATTAAAATTAAAATAAGGATAAATTTGAGGAGAAGAGATTATATTTATTTATTTATTTTATTGAATGAATTTGACTTTAAGAAGTGAGATATTGGGATAATACAGGGATATTATTATGTGGGTGAGAGAGACATAGGAAGTAGGGAGCTAGAAGCTAGCATGTCTCTATCATTCCGTGAATAAATCTTTCCTGTTCTGCACATGACTATCAACTTTAATTACTATCATTATCCTCACTTTCATGATTTATCACACACCCTAATATTCTCCTTCAGTTTTTGACCGTTTTGAAAAAAACAAAAGGATTAGAACGTATGGTTCTGAAAAATAAGGTGAATGTCTTTAAACTTATTCTATATTTATTGATTATTGATATTAATACTCCATTCGATCTAATTATAAGATCAAGTTGATTTTTTTAGAGAAATTAAGAAAGTTAATTAAATTATTTTAGACTATTTTATTTTTATTTTTTCTCCAAATTAATTAGTTTAATTAATAAAACACTCCCTCTGCTCCTAATTATATGAAAGACTTTTTATAAGACAATTTGTCTTACAAAAGTCTTTCTTATAATTAGGGCCGAGATAAGAATATACTACCTCCCATCTAATTATAAGGCATAGTTGACTTTATTTGGAGAGATTAAGGAAGTTTAAATAAGTTACTTAATCAGTTTATATGTTGTTTATCTTTAAATTATATATTAGTTTATTAGTCAAACTAATTACTTTGAAGAAAAAAATAAAAATACTCTAAAGTAATTTAATTAGCTTTCTTAATTTCTCCAAAAAAAATCAACTATGTCTTATAATTAGGACCGGAGGGAGTATAATCTAAGGATACACAAATATGATATAAATAAGTAACTTATTTAGTTTCCTTAATCTTCGAAAAAAATCAACATAATCTTATAATTAAGACCATAAACTTTCAGAAACAGGCTAGTTTATTGTTGGGGGAGAGTGGGAGAGTAAACTGTTGTTTGATTCTGTTAATTTTTTGTTTTTTTAGAATTGTTTTATTAAATTGTTTCCCAGAATTTTTTTTGGGAAGAAATAATTTTTTTAAGAAAAAATATGTGTAATGATTATCATGTTTGAGGGAAAAAGTTATAAAAACTTATTTATAATAATTGTTTTTAACATTAATTACTGTGAGCAAGTTGGAGGGTGGACACAGCATGCATACAAACTTAAATTAGAAAACGTTGAATTCGAGTTTGAGAGATCAAACTTATTTTTATGCATACAAACCCGCTTATTATAAATGGGCGGGAAATAAGTTAGGCTACGGAGTAACTCTACCCACCCATTGCTCAACCCTAAATAAAAGATCAAGTCATTGAAGGAAAAATATGAAAATATATCAAACAAAAAAAAATTTTTTTTTTTTTTAAAGATACTCAACTAAAAATTAATTACTCGTATCAAATATGTTCTTTTATTTTATTTTTTGAAAAATAAAAAATTTATTTTGCAAATAGGAAATGAAACCAGGCCTTTTTTTCTTAGTACTAAAGGTAAGTAAAAGTCTCCCAAATAAATTAATACACATACGAATAATATTCGAAATTTAAACTTTAAATTATAAAAGTTTTTTTTTCTATTCATTTTTTCGAACAAAGAATTTCATTCAATCATACACAAACCAAAGTTCAATGGAGAAAAAGGTAAATGGGGAAGTTCATAATTCATCTCCCCAAATTTGCTTCTCTAGAAATCAATCTAGTACCACGTTTCCTAATCAAATATTTTCCTATCTAAAATAGCATTTATAAATTTTATTATATATTTTCATGTTATATTGATTGATATATTGATTTTTTTTCATGTAAATATTGAGATCTGTTGAATGGGAAAATGTGGGGAAATATAGTGATATACGGTACATTAGTAGTAGTTAGAAAAATTTTTTAAAAAAAAAAATATTCCGAAAAAAGTCTAACTTATGATTTTTTTTTTTTTGAAAAAAAAAAAAGGTTCTGACTTTAATTCTTTAAAGCGTGTGCTCTTTGTTTGGCGGCGTGTAACTAATAAGTCTAACAACGATATTTATGATCAATTAATGAATATAGCAAAGATCGATCCGACAATGATGGGAATAATAAATAATAAATTTATTGCAGTATTTAATGAGTTAGATATTCTGACCAAACAAAAGTAGACCAATTTATGTAGGGTTAAGGAGGCGTCAAAACAACAAACTATTAAATTTCGGGAAATATCCAAAGACAATTAACTATTAAGTGGGCCATCAAAGACAATAAACTTTTAAAAAGGAAATCCAAAGACAACGCCGTTAAAAAAGTTAACGCCGTTAAGAAAAGTTAACGTCTCATTATCTAAGGAAATGCCAAAGACAACAAACTATTATTCTAAAAGCACGTAAAGACAAAATTCTAAATTTTACTAAATTAAATAATTTTTTTCTCAATTGTCATTATTCAAAACTATTTGTATAAATATCTATGGACAAAAATTACTCATTTTTCAATTTTGTCAACAAATTTTTTAGATTTTTTAAATTTTATTAACATTAAATGAATTTTTTAACTCACATAAATTTCTTCTAAAATAAAAATAAATCATATATTTTTTTTGTTTAACATATATAATAAACTATAAAACACCTTGGGTTTTTACTAAATTAAATAATTTTTTTCTCAATTGTCATTATTCAAAATTATTTGTATAAATATTTATGGATAAAAATTACTCATTCTTCAATTAAATCACAATGATTTTTTAAATTTTATTAACATTAAATGAATTTTTTAACTCACATAAATTTCTTCTAAAATAAAAATAAATCATATTTTTTTAACATATATAATAAACTATAAAACACTTTGAGTTTTATTTAAATCATATAATTATATTTTTAATCAAAACTTTTGTTTATTTTAGCAAATTATAATTTTGACAAAATTGAAGATGAGTAATTTTTGTCCATAGATATTTATACAAGTAGTTTTGAATAATGACAATTGAGAAAAAAATTATTTAATTTAGTAAAATTTAGAATTTTGTACTTTGACGCTTTCTTAGAATAATAGTTTGTTGTCTTTAAGCATTTCCTTAGATAATCGACGTTAACTTTTTGCTAACGGCGTTAACTTTTTAACGGCATTGTGCTTCGGCGCTCCTTTTTAAAAGTTTATTGTGTTGGGTGGTCCACTTAATAGTTAATTGTACTGGACGCTCCTGAGCTAATAGTTTATTGTGTTGGACGCTCCTTAACCCATTTATGTATTTGACCAACAAAAAGTAAATAATTTTGCAGGCAATAAAGTACTCCTATTTTGAATTTATGATATTGAAACTTGGAAGATTTTCAAGAAAATAAAACACATAGTGGTACAATTAGGATTAGCGAATTAAGGCTCATCCTGTTCAACATCGGTATGACCTAGGAGGAAGGGAGATTTCGCCTTGCTCTTGGATTGTAGGTAAACCCAACCCCATTCTTAACATTTTCTATATAAAAAAATAAAAATTACCTAACTAATATAGAGTTGGTTTAGCTCTATAAAGTCTCACTAAATTTCTTTAGGTCTTAAATTCAAGTCATAGAAGAACAACTTGTGTTAGAAGGAGAAGTCACGAATCCAAACATGATAATATAAAATAAGAAGAATTACTGAATATATCAATGATCCATAAATTTAGGGAATAATAAATTTAAATTTATTGTAATGTTTAACGTGTTAGATATTTTGACCAAACTATTTTATCGATCAACAGAAAGTAAATTATATTTTCACATTATTTATGAAATATGTTATGATATTTAAACTTGTAAGTCGTAACATCTTCAAAATAATTTTTCAATAAATTAATTAAAATTTTCAGGAAAAAATCTCTTGTTGAGGACTAGAGGATCTTAGGGTCAAAACTTAAACAGAATGTACATTTCTTTAGGGACATTTAACATTAGAAGCTAATTTGGATTCATTGATCTTAAATTGATGAAATGGAAAATAAAGCTAGTAATTTTTTCCATTAAAAATGCTTATAATTTTTTAATTATTGTAAATGATTATTTTTTATAGCTGGTCTCACTTTGTAAAATAAGACTTATTGTCTTTATTTGTGGTAAATTATCACTTTTTAATATTATATTTCAATATTTTTTTTGTATAATATTATATTTCAATATTTAATTGAACATTAACCTCAATGAATCATTTAAAAAGTCCAACTTTCAGATTACGCATGCTTCTCAAGATTCAGTGTTTGTGTTTGGTAGTTTAACTAACCTCTTGGACTTCAGTGCAGTAACAATTTATCAAGTGTGTGATATTGGTGCTCCCTCCCTATGTATGTGTGGTACTTTTAATTGAACTAGCCTAGGTCCGCACAATGCGGGCCGGATATTTATTTATCAATATGTTATTATGTAAAAAATCATCTAAATTGTTAAGAAAATAATTAAAATACTAAATTAAATATTTTATACTTGTCTCCCCCATTATTAACTTACAAAATATTATATAACTACCTTCCTCATTATCTATCTTTCATAACCGCCTGACTTTTTTTAAAAAAATATTTTGTACCTACCTCTCCTATTATTAATTTACAAAAGATTGTGTAACTATCTTTCCCACTATCCATATTTATAATCGCCTCGCTTTTTTTTTTTAAAAAAAAAAAAAATTAGTGTCAACCATTATTAATTTCCAAAATATTGTGTAACTATCTTCCCCATTATCAATCTTTTATAACCGCCTCGCTTTTTAATTTTTATTTTAGTGTTTTGAGCTTGCCATTTTTCTAATGTGTGAAGGGAGTTACTTTGTCATTTAGTCTGGACACATGTCTAGCAGAGGGCCGCTTACTGGTTTGCTTTTATATATAGGTAAAATGGTAGGTTTTAAAAAACAATTAAAATTAGTTAAAAGTAATATATGTGTGTGTATGGCTTGTTTTATTAGGTTTTCTATTTTTCTGTCTTCACAACAGTTTTATAAAATCGTTTTTAAAAAACAAGTTTTGGGAAAAAAAAAATTGTTTGCATGGATAGTTGTACTTAAGTCCCAAGCAAGACAAAATACAACTCAAAGATCCCTTTAAATCTTCAATTTGTAGTGAAGTCTTGTGGAACATTTAGGTAATATATTCCAATTGTGAAAAGACCAAAATAACCTCATTGATTTAATAGAGAGAAAGAATTGGAATGTATTTTGAGGTTATTTTGGTCTTTTCATAATTAGAATATATTACCCAGATGTCTCACAAGACTTTCTTGCATATTGGAGATTTTAAGGGACCCTTGAGTTGTATTTTGTCTTGCTTGAGACTTAAATGCAATTTTCCCTTTTAAAAAAGAACTAGTTTAATAATCTAAATTTAAAAAAAAAATCAAAACCTAAATATCTAGTTGGAAAAAATAATAATAATTAAATGTCAAAACCTCGATTTTATTTGCAAGGGATTTGTCAGTTTGTTTTAATTTAATAATCTAAATATATTATATTAAAAAATTAAAATATGTTTTGTCAGCTGCATAGTCATTACTTGAGTTTATCATGTCAACATTTTTCATTAACGATATTAACAGTATTAAAAATATAAGACTAAAAACATACTTTATAAAATTAAAAGATCAAAAGTACAAATCAAATAAAACTAACACAATTGAACTACAGTAAAATCCAAATGAGAGAGAGCATGGAAAATGTCTCCTTTTACATACAAAGAGGGGGTAAGTGAGATATGACAAAAGGTAGTTAGGTAATTAATAACTACCATCAACAACTTTCTAACTCCCTCTTGTCCGGAGCTCTTACAAAATCAATGTACCATTCAATCTGTTACTGAAGCGGAGATTCACGCTATTATGACTGGACTAACCGTGGCCCGCCAGATGGGTCTCCAAAAAGTCATCCTATATTCTGACTCTCTTGACGCCATCAACACCATTATGAGAGACCACTACGCCGACCACCCGTTTAGAGACATCATCAGGGAGATTCGTGATTTTCTTCTCCAGGATTGGAGCGTGGAGATTCGCCATACGCCTAGAGAAAACATTGCTTGCGCAGACTATATGGCCAAGCTGGGTCAAGATGTTACCGACGTTGTCGATGTGGTCCTAATCCCCACAATTCCAACAGGATGCCTTCCTATTGTTTTAAGGGACCAGCTGGCTTGTAATTGCTAGTGTTTTTTTTTTTTTTTTTGATATTGTATTAAGGACTAGACTCTTTGGTCTAGTTTCCTTCTTAAACTTTTCAAGCTTCGGCTTGCTCTTTCATTCAAAAAAAAAAAAAAACACTCCTGTGTTAGGTAAATACATGAGAGCAATTTTATGTCATAAAATGCAACAAAAAAAAAAATTATGAAAACCCAAGCACCCACAAAAATCCCTTATCCTTTACTGGTAGAGTTTAGGTATTTCTCCTGAGTGGCACGTTGTGATCTCAATTAGGGAAGCTTTGTCCAAGTACTACTCCCTCTAGTAATTTATATACAAATAAATTGAGGGAAAAACACTTCTCATGTTGTAGGAGAAGTGTATTCTCATGTCACACACACATGAAATGGTGGGACTCACATATATATATAATGAGCATTATATATATGTGTAGGTCCCACCATTTCATGTGTGTAGGGAATCTTCTTCTTCTCATGCAACATGAGAAGTTTAAACCCTATAAATTTATAGTTTTTTTTCCATAACCTTTTGGAGTACTTAGGACTCTCTCTGATCCTTATTATAAAGTATCAACTACTTATTTTCACAAACTAATAAAAACAGTTAAAGTCAACAAAATTCCTAGAATTTAAGTACTTTCCAATATTACCCGTACTAATTGCACTAAATTCTAATATCATATTAATTATTACTCTCACCCACTACCTTTATTAATTATGGGCATACTTGAAAAAAATGTTTGCCATTTTTAGGTCTAGCAAAAAGGGGTAATCCTTCGCAATGTGACAAAAGGATAAATTTATAGTTATTTTTTTCAAACTTACCCTTTTAAGGATTAAATCTAGCAGAAATGGGTAATCCTTCACAATGTAACAAAATAACCTTAGAATCTTCATTGGAAGAAGTGTTCACATTTAATGTCCAAAGTTCAATATTACCTCAAATAGGATTACCTCCAATAGAAAGACATATATGCCTAGCAACAACAACAAAAAATCCCTCCCACTGATCATTAATGTAAAGTGTGTGTGTGTTGTTGGCAAAAAAAAAGTGTGAGCATGTCACTTTTGACTATTTTACTAAAACTAATAAAAGCTAGTAATCTCAAACTATAAACTCTAACACGGTTAGCATTGAGCTAAGTGTTTTAAACATTTAGTGTGGGCCTCTAGGGTTTGATCCCTAAAAGTGTGAATGAAGAGCATCTCATGGCCAACACTAAAGCCTCTTGAAGAAATCTACAGTGGTGGGTCTACTAGATCATAAAGTAAGAGGACTAAGGTCTAATTCCCATCTTATTAAAAATCCTCATGAGAGAGGCACCTTAGTTGCAAAGGCTTGGTTTGGATCAGTCAGTTGATCAAACATTTATCAATAATGCGAAAAAAATGTCAAATACTCCCTCTAGTCCTAATTATAAGGGACCAACTAGGAAGTTTATTTGGTCATTTTTATAAGGTACTTGTTTGTTCCCAAAGAGCATTAATTTTGAACAATGTGACAAAAAGATAAATACCTAATTAATATCATATTAATTATTACTCTCACCCATACTAAAAGGATCACAAGTATGAATCTAATCTTTTTTTTTTATATACATAAAAATTTTTGGAGGGTTCGCGTGATCCCCCACCAAGGCCAGTAGATTCGGCTCTTTTTAAGAATTAATAGGACTTACGAGATCACCTACCAAAGAAGTCCCAAATGACAGCGAGATCGTACACACATCCCTTTCGGAACTTGAACAAATCCCTTACTATCTATGCCAACTCTCTTTGGCGTATGAATCTAATCTGAACTTTAAATAAGGGTCCCCCCGGTAAGTTGAAACTTGAGCCTGAGCCTACCAAAACGCCTATCGGACTTGAAGGCCCATTTAAAGGCCAACTCAAGGAAGTAAGAAAGTTAGACCATTTAAATAAGCTTTAAACCTAACAAATAAGTAATTTTAGTATGATTTAATATAGCTAAATAAATAAAAGGTGAGATTTTTATTTTAATTTTTTTTATAGTGTTTTTCAGTTATGCCCAAAAAACCATCTGGTTTTTTTGAAAACCATTTCGGTTCTCTCGTCCAATTCTGGGTTTTGGTTCAATAATGACACGACTTTGATATAAAATAGACCAAAATCCTTGTCCTTCCGAAGGATCCTTTCAACCAACAGACACATTCCTAAATTTGCCCTCTCTCAAATCCTACAATCTCTCACCATCGTCGCTTTCTCTGATTCTTCTTCTATCCATTGCATTATCATTATCATCAAAACCAAAAATACAAATTAATTCATTAATAGTAATTCAATAAAGTAACGGTAAAATCCCACAAAAATACCTCTTAAAATTCAGAATCCCAACAAGGTCACCCAAAAATGCTAAATCTCATAATAGTCATTGAGTAACAAAATGGAATTTTAATTTTGAGCAAAAAGAAAAAATTGTCCTTCACATTTTTTTTAAAAGAGTCCCAAGCCCCTCACATTATGAACAAAAGCCGGCCGGTTAGCGAGGGACCGAGATTCAGTGCTCGTCCGTAGAGCTCGTCCGTGACGAGCTCCTGGATCCATTTGATCCGGACCGGTCCGGATCTCGATTTTTTTTAATTTTCGTTTTTATTTTTTTTATATGAAAAAATCATTTTTAAAAAAATGTTAGTTGAAAGATTATCTTTATTTTAGATCCTCTACCCATTAAAATTATTTTTGATAAAAAATATAAAAGTAAAAAAATCGAGATCCGGACCGTCCCGATCAAATGACGGTCCCGAGCTCGGTGCTCATCCTACGATGAGCACCGAATCTGTTCCGTTAGCGAGGGGCTTGAGACTTTTTTTAAAAATAAAAAATAAAAAAAATAAAAAAAATATGTGAGGGGTAGTTTCATCTTTTGTCCAAAATTTAAATTCACTTTGCTACCCCTCATTTTTTAGTTCAATTGGCAAAGGGATCAGACACTCTCACCAAAAGGAGGAGGGAGTTCGATTCAAGAGTTGGTTAAGACGTTGGGAGAGGCATCCTAATTCTTAGGTACCTGGTAAAACGCCTGAGGGTAATAGACAGTTCGCCCTGCCCAACATTGGTATCACCTAGGAGGAAGGAAGACTTCGCCCTACCTTTAGATCGTGGGTGAGCCCAACCCCTTTCCTAAAATTTTCTTATAAAAAAAAAAATCACTTTAATTTGCTGTTTAATGACCATTGTGGGATTTGGCATTTTTGTATGAATTCATGAGACTTTGAATTTCAAAAGGTATTTTTGTAGATTTTCTCTAAAATGACATCACTTTTTTTTTTTTAAAAAAAAAACTTTTATCTTTAATTATTTTCCAATTGTTCTCTCTCTAGCTGACACCAAAACTTTGCCTTCAAACTCCAAAAACCCTCAACTCTCTCAAACTTGACCATTCCTTATCTTATATCTCTCTGAATCTCTTGCCTTTTGTTTTTTCCCCCACATCCATTTTCTTCCTCCCCTCCACCAATCGCCATGGGCAATTGTTGCACCAACAACAATGAGGGAGGAGAAGCAACCACTGACAACCAACAGAACAATATCATCAACAACACAGGACGAGGAACACCCACCTCTTCCAAGCCTCCTCCGACACCATCCCCTCCTTGGTCAAAAAAGATCGGCACGGTCCTCGGCCGGCCCATGGAGGATGTGAAGGCCACGTACAGCATAGGAAAGGAGCTAGGACGAGGACAATTCGGTGTCACACATTTATGTACACATAAACAAACAGGTGAACAATTTGCATGCAAGACCATAGCCAAGAGGAAGCTTGTGCACAAAGAAGATATAGAAGATGTACGTAGGGAGGTTCAAATCATGCACCATTTGGCTGGTCAACCTAATATTGTGGAGCTCAAAGGTGCTTATGAGGACAAGCAATCGGTCCATCTCGTCATGGAGCTCTGCGCCGGCGGCGAGCTCTTCGACCGGATCATCGCCAGAGGTCATTACACAGAGAGAGGTGCAGCGTCGTTGTCGAGGAACATAGTTGAGATTGTTCATACTTGTCATTCCATGGGGGTCATACATAGAGATCTTAAGGCTGAGAATTTCCTCTTGCTTAATAAGGAGGGAAATTCTCCTCTCAAAGCCACCGATTTTGGTCTCTCCGTTTTTTACAAGCAAGGTTCGTTAATTTCATGTTATGAAGCTCAAGCTATATATATATATATAATCATTAACATAATACCAGAAACGTAAACGTACTTCCTTATTCAACCTAATTAAGCTATTAACGTCTCAGAATACAACCAAGCTTCATTCTTTTGTTCTCCTTCAATGTTATGAAGCTCAAGCTATATATTGGTCATTGACATAATACCAGAAACTCTTAACGTCCTTATTCAACCTAAACTACATACATACATACATACGCACGCTCGAGCTATATATATACATGCCTTATATTTAATCAAGCAAACAGTTTTAATTAAACCAGATATGAATATTATGACTCGGACCGAGACTGATAAGAGTTATTGATTCATGTGTATAATTGAACAAAATGTGCATGAACTCAAGGGGATGATTTGCACAGAGGCGGAGCCAAAAATTGCAGTTAGGGGGGCGAATTTTACATAATAAAACCCAACTGTTTATGAAATTACATTTCAGCCCCACAACACATTTCATATTTCTATTTTAGTCCCTTTACTATAGAAATAATAGTGACTACATTGAAAACAGTAAAAGTTTTATAAGGCTGAAATATAATTTTATAAAAAATTGGGTTGTTATCTGCAATTTTGGTCATGAATATAAGAGTTAGATAACTAATTTGACAAGATTAAAAAAATTAGTTAGGTTAGTTATTTGTAAGAAATATGTGTTGATTTTTCTTAAAATACCCTTATTTAATCATTTGTATTGAAAAATACGGCTTGTTGGAAACTTCTTAAAAAGTGTAATCGATACAAATGATATGAGGAAAAAATTATAAATTTGGGCGATAAAATGAATAAAATTATAAATTTGGGCGATAAAATAAATTAAGATCTTATATTTAAAATCGAATGGAGTCTTCTGATAGGATTCGAATGGTTTGAAATTGGCAGGAGAGATATTTAAAGACGTAGTTGGGAGTGCTTATTACATTGCACCGGAGGTATTGAGGAGGAAATACGGGCCAGAAGCTGATATTTGGAGTGTTGGCGTAATGCTTTACATTCTTCTCTGTGGTGTTCCTCCATTTTGGGCAGGTTCAATTACTATTTATTTATAGATGTACTTCTTTCATTTTGTCCTAAATAGAAGACATAATTGATTTTTTTTTAGAGATTAAGGAAGCTAAATAACTTAGTTAATCATATTATCCATATGTTATGTATGTTTAGATTATATATCAATTTATAATTAGGTAAAATATGGGAACAGATTTCCTCAGAATCTCTTCTCTCATTTTCTTCTCAGAATCTCATTTTCACCATTAGATTAAAAAATGAACGGTTCAGATTCAATATTTTCTAAAACAATGATGATAGCGTTTTATAAATTAATTTTTTTTTTAATTTTTTTTGTATTACAAGTATAAATTGTGTAGATAATGATTTAACAGTTTAACTTTATTTATTCATGTTCAAAATAATAGTTTTATAAAATATTAAATCTGGACCATCTATATTTTTAAATCTGAGGGTAGAGATTAGATACTGAGAAGAAAATGAGAAAAAAAAGATTATGAGAGAATCCAAACCCGTTAAAATAGTCCAGAGAACAAATGATAAATATAGTTTTCTTAATATCTCCAAAAGAATTAACTTTGTCTTATATTAAGCATAAGGGAGAATACTTTTTTCAGTTTGGACCACAAAAATATGTTTCTTTCATAGATTCACCTCATTTAAAAATATGCAGAATCAGAGAATGGAATATTCAATGCCATATTAAGAGGGCATGTTGACTTTACAACGGATCCATGGCCAAGCATATCTTCTTCAGCAAAAGATCTCATCAGAAAAATGTTAAATACAGATCCCAAGCAAAGGCTCACAGCTTATCAAGTCTTGAGTATGCATCCATTAATCTTCTTTAATTTCTTTCTTCAATATCTCCTTTATCTCTTGCACTGAGAAATTAATATTATATATATATATATATATATATATATATATATATATATATATATAACGTACAGATCATCCATGGATAAAGGAGGATGGAGAAGCACCAGATACACCTCTTGATAATGCTGTGCTGAATAGGCTCAAGCAATTCAGAGCCATGAATCAATTCAAGAAAGTTGCTCTCAAGGTATTATAATAATTAATTATCTAGCATTGTGTTTGAACTTTGAATAAATGCTTTCATAAATTAAAACCATACTCCTCTGGTCCTATTTATAAGTCGGAAGGAGAAGGTTCTTTATTTACAATTACCTCATCAAATTTTTGACATGAATGTATAATTTTGCCCTTCATATCGGTAACGGTAAGGTTTGAGAGTTATTAAATTTTAAGATAAAGTCAATGAAGTTTAATATTCTTTTTTTATTATTTCAATGAAAGATGCTGAATGTGGCTTATAAATAGGAGGCAAAAGTTTTTTTTTTTTTTTGGTGCTACTCTGAATATATCTGATTAATATATGTGTGTGTGTAGGTAATTGCTGGGTGCTTATCAGAGGAAGAAATAATGGGATTGAAGGAGATGTTCAAGGGGATGGACACTGACAATAGTGGAACCATAACAATTGAAGAGCTCAAGCAAGGCCTTGCAAAGCAGGGCACCAAACTCAGTGAGCAAGAAGTCAAGCAATTATTAGATGCTGTAAGCCACTTATTTAACCCCTTAATTACATAGTTACACACACACATATATTAAAAAAATTGAATTTTTTTAATTTTCTTTAAATTATTTATTAACAACTCTGAAATATTCCTTTGCTCACTGATTTGACATTGAGTTAGGCTCAGGTTTTGATTTTGTCTGACTTCGATCTGCAATAGGTTCGATGGCCCACTCATGCCCTGCAGTTATATTGACCATAATTTTTAGCATGACTCCCCACAAATTGTAGTTTTTCTATTGAGCAACTTTTTTTAATATAACTATTTAATATATCATATTCAAGCATTATCAAACTCAGAAAAACTCTTTCAGAATCATTATAATGTTAATCCATGATATCATAAAAGAATACAATAGTTAAAAATGTAGGCCCATTTTTTTAACACTCATGAAAAAAGCAATGGGCCATTTTGAGTATTTGGGCTTTGCTATTGGAAACCCAACAGGAGCCCAAGACAAGAACTCAACCCAAAAGAAAAGAGTAGAACTTTTCTTGAAAAATATTTTACTTAATGATATTTAATCACAAATACATAATATTATTTCTCAAATAATGTTTGTTTGTATGGATTACATATTCCAGGCAGATGCTGATGGGAATGGAACCATAGATTATGACGAGTTCATCACAGCAACATTGCATTTGAACCGAATCAACAAAGAAGAACATCTTTATACTGCTTTCCAATACTTCGATAAAGACAATAGCGGGTAATAATAATTAAAATTCTTAATCTGAATTATATTCTAATTAATACTAATTAATTTTTCATTTATTCGATATATCATTTATTATGAACAATACATATATAATATTTCAGGTTCATTACGATGGAAGAACTAGACCAGGCACTCCGGGAATATAACATGCATGATGGTAGGGACATCAACGAAATATTATCAGAAGTCGATTCAGATAATGTAAGTCCTCTAATTCTTGGTTACTTTGGTAGTGTTACGTCACATCTTAAATATAAGACTTAATTGATTTTTTAAGAAGGTTAAAAAAGCTAATTAAATTATATGAAAGTGTTTATATTTATTGTTTTTTTTCTCTAAACTAATTTATATGACTTATAAATTGATGTATAATTTAGTCATACACAATGTATCATATAATTAAGTAAACTTTATTTAGTTTTTTAACCAACTCAGTTTTTTTACCAAAAAATTAATATTGAATCAAAAATTAAACAGCTAATTTTCTTGTTGATTTAGCTGACATTAGATCAAAATTGTAGTAATTAATATTGATAGTGTGAAAAATTAAACAACCAATTTTCTTGATTGAGAAGCTGACATTAGATCAAAATTATATTGTACCTTTTCTTGCTTTATACAACTATAATCTGTGTAATTATACAGTGTAAAAGAAACAATTTTGCCCTTACTGGTATAATTCCTTATCACAACTTGGCGAACTAGTGTTTGGATTTTGATTATTTTCATCAAAAGTACATGTGTCATGTACTTCACCTTTTTTCAAAATTATATTTAAAACTGTCCTAACGATTATGCATCCAAAAAAAATATTGTCTAAATATGGGATAACAAACGCAAAATTTGCTTTCATTTTTTACACTTCCAGGGTAAAATTGCCTCCAAAAAACTTCCAAGACAAAATTATCCTTCGGTGAAAACTTCCAAGATAAAAATACCCTCTAACCCTATGAAAAAAAGAAGGGGGGGTTGTTTCGCCCAATTGAATGAGTCATTAAACAGCACTATAATTGCCACGTGAAATATTATTACTGGTTATCATTTTCTCTAACGTGTGTATATAATTACTGGTTATCATTTTCTCTAACGTGTGTATATAACTATATATGGGACAACTAAGAAAAGAATTTTTGTGGGGATATATATAGGATGGTCGAATAAACTACGAGGAGTTCTCAGCAATGATGAGGAAAGGAGCTCCGGAAGCCCAAACCAGGAAGAGACGTACAGAGTCATTTAGCAAATGAAAAGACATCGTCGGAGGAGGAATCAACTCAATAATGACCATCATCGTACGTGTTGATCGATCATTATTCAATTTGATCGTCAGCCCTTTAATTGGTTTTCATCGATGGGGAGGATAACCTCGTACGTAAGTACATACGTGCATGCAACGTCAAAAAGGAAGAAACAAAGATTGTGACTATTTTGTTGTCTGTTGGTTGCGAGAGGATATAAGTACTAAGGATTTGGTCATCAGTAAAAGGAACAGAGAATGTACAATTTTTGTTTGTTTTGTTTTTTTTCTTATTCTAGGTTTTGATTCGGTTGTTCTTTTCTTTCTGACCTCCGTTTATCTGTAATTGCGTCAATGGAGGAATCAGATGAGGGTGAATTCTTTATGTATTGATTCTTTAATTTATTACTAGGTTTAAATTTTCTTCTCAAAAGCCTTAACTATTACTGTTATATTTGCATGGTTGACCTCCCTTGATCCTATGAAATTTATATCACAAGTTTTATTCGACTTATTTGACAATCATAAAGTGGGAGAATAGCTCAATTTAAATTTTCAAGTAAAGATATTAAACATTTAAAAGTGATGGAAAAATAAGTGCAAAATATTTTTAAAAAAATTATGAATATGCATAGTTCGTATATTTATTTTAAAAAATTCAGATGATTAATTACGGTATATATATTAGAATATGATGGTCAAAGATAAGGAAAGTGAATTCTAAAGCCTTTCGAAAACTCTCTGTCAGTCACCCACCCAAACTCTCTGTCATGCATGTCTATTTTTTTTTTTGAAAAAATTAATAAAATAGACCTGTATGTGTGGGTTTTTAACAACAACAACTCACCCACCCAAACTCTCTGTCATGCATGTCTATTTTTTTGTTGTTGAAAAAACCTAAAATAGACTTGTATGTGTTTTGTTGGAAAAACCTAAAATAGACCTGTATGTGTGGGTTTACAACAACAACAGGTTTCATGCGGAAGAAGAGAACAAGGATATTCTCTGCGTTTTTTTTAAAGTAAGTTATTTATCTTATAAAATTATTTATATAAATAAACTAAATTTATTTTCAATAAAGAACTATTCTACATATTTTTTCTTTCGAGAACAAGGATATTCTCTGCGTTTTTTTTAAAAGTAAGTTATTTATCTTATAAAATTATTTATATAGCTAAACTAGCTTATTTTCAATAAAGAATTATTCTACATATTTTTTCTTTCTAATAAGGATAATATTATGATGGTTAGTGAATTTTTGGGGCTATAGTTTTGGGAAAGTTTTGAGTTTTGTCAATATATGGCTACAAGGTGGGCCGAGAAAAAATTACGAAGAAGAATCGCGATTATTGGCGGGGATATTCGGGGGTTCGGGGGCAGCAGGCCCAATTTTTTTTAAGGAAAGTTTTAAATGCATTAAAAAAAATAAAAGAATATAAACAAAAAAAAGATCAAAAAAATATTTATGAAATCAAGTGAATACTGATGATATAATAAGAGAGACAATTATTTTACAAACCTGTCATTTAGAAAAGCAAGGCTAAGTCTTTATTAGAAATGCGAGATACATAAATTACAATGAAGGTGGGCATCGAAGACATATATTTTAGGTTAAAGTGCTAATAAGTTCAAGTATATATATTTTAATAACAAAAGTATATTACGATAAAAATAATTACAATGTCATCTTTTCTAGGCCTTATTTTTTTTTTTTTTTGAAATTCCATCATAATTGCTTTATTATTAATGCTATCAAATACTTCTTTTTCAATATAAGGCACTAAACAATCATTCAACCATTCATTCCTCATCCGATTACAAAGTGCAGTCTTGATGTATTAAGGGTAATAACAAAAGACTTAATTTAAAGGTGGACAATAATTTAAATATGTAATTTTTTTTTTTAAAAAAGGCTTCCCAATTTTATGGGGGGGGGGGCACTTGCCCCCAACCTTCAATGTAGGTTCGCCTATGTATGACTATAGATATGTAGATGATGATCAATAGTAAATTTTAATCGGTTAGATTTGTTAGTTGTCTGTTGTAGAATTTTAAAATCAATTTTATATTTGAAAAGTTTAGGATTTATGTCCTACATGATGTTGTTACCAATTAAATGTTGTATAAATAATTTATTTGGGCTAATAGAGGTATTATTGAAATTTTAATCGGTTTAGTTTATAAAATTTGAAGGACTAAATAGTCATTTTTAAAACTTAAACTCCAAACTCATCATTTCGGTTTTTATAATAATAATAATAATATATTATTATTATTATTAAAGAACTGGAATTAAACGTGTCAAGAGAAAGAAAGAAATTAAAACAGATCGGTAGTAAACTACGCAGATCTAGTTCATAAACAGAGAGAAGAGTAAGGAAGAGATGCAGATGCAGAAAGTCATAAAGAAACACAAGTTTATTTAAATCATGAAAACTTACAGGAAAGCAGAAGGCAGAAGAAAGCTTAAAAGAGAGAGAGGGGAAAGAGTGTAGAGAGAAGGCAGAGAGAATGGGTAGAGAGAAGATAGAGATAGTTCGGCGATCGAACCTCGCCTACGAATCGAAGGAGCTTCGACTTAAGTAAACAAATTCGAATCATTGTTTGAACAAGTTCCGGTTGGTGGTGACCGCGGGTTTATTTTGAGTACGATTCCGGTTGGTGGCCACGGTCATCGTTGGTTTATAATGTATTTAGCTACGCGTAAATACCGTAACTAACTACAGTGATCTACTTATTACAATATTTAGTGCTATATTTGAGAGAACACCTAATACTATAATACAGATCAAGATTATTTATACAGTTTTATACATGGAAGTTACAGTTTGGTATCTTCCGTAAAAAACTGCTGCAAATTTAGTCTTCGCCCAAATTGATAATGAAATCTTCATCTTCATCATCGCTTTGGTCTGGATTTCCTTCTGTTGAAGTACTAGCCGATTTATGGTTTCAAATTGTTCCTCGTTGGCTTTGGAATTGTTTGAGCAAGGAGGTGAGCTGTTTGAAGTATTCTTGTTGATCCCCAGCTGCTGCAAGTATGGTCTGTGCATGGGATTTTTGGTTCAAAAACTTGCTTTGATCCGTTGCACAAAGATAACTTGGATTATTTTTGAACCCAGAGATATCAACCGCCTTAGAGTCCACTTTTGATTGGTCAAATTTTGCCCACCATCCGACAAAAGGTTGTCTTTGGAGGAATGGCAAAGCCAAAGATTTTTTATCATTGTGAGAAAAGTCGTATTGCCGGAAAAAATCCAAGATACAACTAATTTTGAAAAGTAATGAAGATCAAGTGAAAAAGGATCTCCATTATGGTTATATTTTATTTTGAAAAGACTCAATGCTTTTTGAACGAAGGAGGGAGGATTTCGTGTATAGGCCCGAAAAAGTCCCACCATTGTTGAAACCATTGAGGAAAGTTATACTTGGTGTTTTTCTTGAAATAAAGAAACCAAGTATGTTTGAAAATTTTATTTTGATCATAAAAGACATTATACCAGGCCTCACAATAATCCCAAGAATTATATCCTTTAGGATCATAATCAATTTTAAAAGAGACATGTTTATGTAAATCCCGTCCCATTGGGAGGGTGTGAGAATTTTTAAAATCTGGAGAGTAGAATGAGTAATAAAAGTTCTTTCTTTATCCTCTTTTCGAGATAACTCAATGGATTCGAATCAACTAATATTAACTCATAAAATTCTCTTGTTTTTTGTAAATTGGTAGGAATAAAATGAAATCCCGGGAAGACTTTTAATGCTACCTGGTTGGGTGTTTGGAAGAAGAACTCGGTTCAATTTGTAAGATATTTTTGACCTTATCCAGGTTTGGGAATGTAAGGTGTATCCATTGGGTTAATAGCCGAAGAGACTACTAACTGTTTAGTAACCTCGAGGAGGCCTTTTAAGCTAGTTGGAGATTGAATTCAGCATTTGCTAAATCATACTCCTTTTTACTGATTGCCTGTGAAGAAGAGGCAAGTAATGATAAAACGAGTGCTCTATCATACTCAAGGGCTTGGGTTTTATCATCCTTTTGCACTAATACTTCCCCCCAAGTCTTTGTAGGAGGCTTCTTAGCATAGGATTCAACCGTTTTCCTGTCAGGTTTGGTGGAGGTGAGTCTTTGGGTTGAAGACTCAATTTGGGTTATCGGGGGTCGAAGACCCCGATTTAGTTTGTGATCTTGTCCGCAATCGTGGTTCCCGTGTTTGGGAAGTTGATTGACTTGGAGGATGATCCAGGGGTTGGTAGCAATGATCCTTGAGTTTGAGGAGCGATTCTTTGTTTTAAGAGTTGTTTGATGATCTCCTTCAAATCGCCGAGATCCGGACTTTGGGCATCTTGAAAGATGCTTTGTTTATCATCTTCTTCCTGTAGGGTTTGTTTATTTTTTTGTTCATCACCAGGTTTTTTCTTTCTGGTCATTTTCTGGAGGAGGAAAAAGGGTTATGGGGTTAGAGAACTCTCAACCTAAGAACTACCCTGTAAAAACTCACGGGTAAGAAAATCAGGAAGAGAATTGGAAGTGCCTTCTATGAATTCAATGTCAAAATCAAAAGCACTCAAAATTGCTTGCCAACGGGCAAAAATTTGTTTTGATGCAAGGTTTTTAACATCTTTTTGTAAAACATCTTTTGCAGATTTACAATCAATGCGGACTAAAAACCTTTGATTTAAAAGATCACTTGAAATTTTGAAACACATAAAACAATGGCCAAAATTTCCTTTTTTATCGTGGAATAATTCTCACGAAAGGATTCCAATGTTTAGACGTAAAAGAAATAATTTGTTCTTTATCGTCAAGACGTTGTTTAAGGATACCTCCATATCCTATTTCAGAAGCGTCGGTTTGGACGATTTTGAAAGTCGAAGGAATGGGAAGGTTAAGACATGGAAGTTCTTTAACCTCGTTGTTTGATTTGTTTGACAATGTTAGTATGGATGTCAGTCCAAGGAGGAGGATTTTTGTTTAGCCTTTGATGAAGAGGTTTAAGAAAGTTGCTAAGTTGAGGAATAAACTCAGCTACATAATTTAAACAACCTAAAAATCGTTGGAGTTGGTTTTTATCCAAAATTTGATCGAAATTTAATTGCAAACCGAATTGCACGTTCAATTGGAGTTATGGTTCCTTGGTAAATCCAAAGGCCCAAAAAGCGTACTTTTAATTGAAAGAGACCGATTTTTGGTTTGGAGACCACTAAACCATTTATTTCTCAGTTGAATGAATTTTAAAACATGTTTAAAATGTTCTTCCAATGAGTTTGAAAAGATAAGAACATCATCAATATAGACGTTAATATATTGACCTTGATCATTAAAGATCTCGTTCATGATCCTTTGAAATTCGAAGAGCATTTTTTAAACCAAAAGGCATAACATTCCATTCATACGACCAAATGGAACAAGATCAGCGCTTTTATACCTATCTTTTTCGAGATTTGGATCTCGCCAAAATCCAGATTTCATATCAAATTTAGAAAAGATTTTTGCGAAATGTAAATGTTTTAGTAAATCAGCCTTGTTTGGAATTGGATAACGAATCCATTGCAAAGCTTCGTTAAGAGGTTTGTAATTAATGACTGACGAGGCGTTCACGCTTCGATTTCAAAGATTTTTGTTAACGTAGAAAGCGAAAAGGTGCAAGACCAAGGACTACGGCTTTTTCTAATGAGTTTTTTGTCAAGAAGATCTTGTATTTCCTTTTTACAAGTTTCAAGAAGTTCTTGGCTCATTTGAATAGGTCGGACTTTTGTAGGAATATGTTTCTCAGAGAAGTTAGGTTCGTAAGGAAGATCAACCGTATGTTGCTTTCGACTCCAAAAAGCGTTGGGTAAATCAGCACAAACCGTTTTATGAATTTTATCAAGACAAGAGTGGATCTTTTGTTGGACAAAAGGTTGTTTGAGTTGTTGCTCAATTCGTTTGAATTGGATTTCGTCCTTAAGAAAGTTGATCTGGTTTTCTTTGAGAAAGATGGGATTTAATTCTCTAATTTTTGGCTTTTGAGTAAAAGGAAATAAAATTGTTTTTCCCAAATGCTGTTTTGTAATACCATCAGATTGAGTTCCATAAGGCATTAATATGGTAGCAAAAGGTGCACCAAGAATAATTGGTGATCCCATTTGTTTCATAAGAATGAATGGAACTTTAACCCGCCAAATTTTCATTTTGAACAATAACCTTTGAAAGTTTGTATTGAATGATATTGGTTCTCCAGAGTGACGAACTAAATCTTTCAATTGTTTTCTCAAAATATTTGGTAGGAACCAAGCCTTCTAAAATACAAATAGCCTGGGCTCCAAGATCAAATAAAACAGGTTGTTCAAAAACAAGATCTTTGATAATGATTTTTACTTTAATGTAAAATTTTTGGGTAAAACATTTTGAAATCACATTTAGAAATGGTGTTTCTAAAATTGGTGTTTCTAAAGAATGATCATCCTCATCTTCTTTTTCTAAAACTTGATCAACAATCTCTTTTGGAGAAATCAGAAAGAGGAAAGAAATTCTTGGATTTGAAAAAGAGCAGACTCATGAGTATCACGAGAAGATTTAAGATTTTGTATTTCAATTTTGAGATTATTAACCTCAATTTTGAGATCGGGAAGAGTAACAGGGGTTAACGAGCGTTTAAATCTTTCCATAGTTTTGGTTAGGTCATAATTATTCGAAAAGCCAAAAGTTTGGAAGTAGGAGGAGTAGAAGAAGAAGAGGAAGTTGGAGGTTGTGAAAGAATATCTTTGAGTTTTGAAAGATACTCACCTTTGTCACAATCTGGAAGTTTGGTGATGATATCAAGAAGCAGATCTTGCTCTTTTGTGATGACGTTTATTTGAGGAAACTCATCATCAGATGTTGAATTGAATTCATCATCTTGGATTTGGTTTATATCGTCGAAGAATAGTAGCTTTCCTCACCTTCGATCCGGGTTGTTTCAAGAAGCGATTATTGATTTGGTCGCGAAGAGATTCTTCAAGAGTAATTTCATTGATTTTTCCGGACACACGACGCATTTGGCATAATGACCAATTTTACCACATTTAAAGCAAGTAGCATTATCTTTATTTTGAAAATCTTTTGTAAACTTGTTTTGTTTAGGTTTAGACCTAAAACTGGAACGAAAATTCCTTTTGTATTTCTTCTGGGGATTTTGAAGATCATTCGTATAATGAGGATGTTTTGAATAACGAAAATATTTATTTTTTGAAAAAGAGTTTGGAAATTGAGAATATTTATGAGTTTTTTGCTTTGGTTTTGAACAAGAAGGAAGACCAAAATTGTTCACAAAAGGATCCCAATTCCTTTTTGTTAATACCCTTTTCTTTGGCAAGTTGATGTTTGATTCCATCATCTTGACAATTTTTTAAAGCGATTTTTTGAATATGGGAAATCAGTTCTCCATAGGTCAAGCTTTCATAAGGGATGTTGCCATCATTTAAATTTCTAAGTTTGTCTCTAACCTTGTCACCAAAAGATTTTGGTAATCCAAATAAAAACTTTTCTTTCCAAAAACCCTGGTTAGCATCATCTCTTGTGAGAACCCGAGTCATGAAGGTATCTTTATACCATCTAAAATCAGATAGTGTCTTGCATCTGATGTTAGAAAGAAGTTCAGAAGAGCGATCTTTCAAGATATCTGGATCGCCAATAAAATGTTTAATAATTGTAAAAATAAGGGTATTTACGTAACTCCGGAATAGGTTCGCCGTTATGAATAATAGGGGTTCCATCGATTTAGCCATAATAGAAGAAAAAATACCGGTTTTTTCATTAGGAGATAGATAATAATCCCACCAACCTTTTAACCGTCCAAAAAACCGAGGTTAAAAGAGTAGTTATCTCATTATCTCGAATAATCTTTTGAAGTATGATAAGCAAGATTTACCATTGTCATTTGTTGTAAAATTTGAAGAATATTAGTCTCACTCGACCATCTATATTCCATTCATAGATGTCGTTTGAGTTAAAAGACTTAAAAGTTTGATCATGTCTTTCTTCGCTTAAGATATCCAAAGGATCGGCCCTAGGATAGTATAACTTAGAAGATTTTGGTAAAACAGAGGAAGAAGGTTTTTTCCAATTTTGATGATTGATTTGGAAATCGACTCGAATCGAAATTTTTTCCAAATTCATAAGAGGTTTATTTGAAAAAGATGATTCGAAGGAGTTTCGGAACAACTTTACGTTGTAGTTCGAAAAATGGGTTTTAGGATCATCAACTTGCTTTAAACGTTGGTTAGCTTGTTGCACGATACTCGTGTTATTTTTGCTTTGTAAACTTAACTTAATTTTTGGATCAAGTCGAAAGGTTTAAACAAAGGCGAGAGAGGCCTTAGAAGGATTTTGAGAGGAAGAAGAATTGACAACATGATCCCCAAGAATCTGGAGATATTGATTTGTATAATTATTTTGTTCCATGAGATTTATGATATCCCTAGCATTAGGAGGTTCATCAGAAGTTCTAATTTTAAAAGGAGAAGCAAGAACAGGATTTTGCTTACTGTCAAAAATACCAGGAATTTGATAAGACCCTTTAGGGGGAAGCTTTGAAGAAATAGTTTGTTGATCTGGAGTCTTCCATTCCCTTTTGGTCATGTTTAAAGATTGTTGGAATGGATATTCTATTTTTTGTTGTAAAGCATATGCTTCAAACCAATCAAAAAATGGAATATTCATTTCATACTCTTCAAGGAAACCGTAGAAATTTGTTTGAACCTCGCCGACGCAATGTTCCTTGAAAATTTTCTAAAAACCAGCTTTCTTTGTAGAGTATTATGTTCGAATAAAATTCCTTTTGCAATTTTTTTTTGTCAATTTCAAAATGATGTTCGAGGACACCAATACCGTGAGGCTCACCTAAATCGGAATAAGACATTGAAGCAACCGAATTTAGATCATCCTCTTTTTGATAATTTGCATGAGAAATTGTACTGAATTATCAATTCCTTGTACCGTTACATTAGCAGCTTTATCTTCTTCTTTTGGTCAAAGGAAGAGTAGTTGAGTGAGGGGGTGGTGGTAGATGAATAACCGGAGGAGGAGTCGGTTTTTCAAAAGAATGTCTTGGAAGATTAGGAGTAGGAGATCTAAAATCTTCATATCTTGAAGATATAGATCCAGAGGAAGAAGAATTTGATTTTTAGATCCGTCAAAGGATAGGTGAACAGCCCAGATTGAGTTTGAAAAATCTTGGTTATGTGAGAAGTGGGTTTTGGTGTGGCTTGTACAGCCTTTTCCATAACCCAAGTTTCTCGCAAGATGAACATCCTTCCATAGGATAGTTCGAGGAATTGTGATATTTGTGTTTGTTGGATCGAAGGAAAACAACAAATGCTTGTCCATTGTCGGTTGGTTGTTGAAGAAGGGAAGAAGCGAAAGAATTTGAGACCTTATACTGAATTCTATACATTAGGGTAACGGTATAGATCCGTGTTTCATAGAAAATCCACCGAATGAAAGATTCAGCTTCAAAGATTCAAGAACATTTTTATCGTTTAAATCAATAGTTTGGGTTGGGTAACGCTTGAAATAAACGGACCGATATGGAGGCCAAATTCGGCGGCGAGAAGGGAATCTTCAAAAATATAGTGTCGGTTGTCACGAAGGCAAGCGAGACCGAAATGTTTAACCCTTTACGCACAAGAGGTTTAAGCGCAATTTGGACACATCCAATATGTATGAAATTGTACTTTTCTTTATGTTTAGAAAGAGAGTTTGGAGAAAGAAGGAAAAATTCTTCCTTTTCGGGATGAATAGGAATGGATTCTTCAACAGCTTTTGATTATATAACTGACCGAAAAACCAATTCTTATTCTTTTGAAAGAGGTTTTTGCGGTCAATAGGAGGGAGAGTCCAATTATCAACAGCTTGGTTGATATTGTTAAACCGGATTTCTTCATTAAAAATATTATGGGAAGAGGACTTTGGATCCTCATGGTTTAAAGAAGAATTTATGAGTGATCGTGGAGAGGAAGAAAAAGAAGTTGCGGAAGAAGAAGAACGTTTATGAAAACCGCGAAATAACGAAGACATAATTAAAAAGGCAAATGAAATAAAATGACCGGTAAAATAAACAAAGAAAAAAAGAACAGAGTAAAAAGCAAGAGTAAACAACGAAGATTACGATGAGAAAAACAATAATTGTAAATCTCCCTTCAATTAGTATCATTACCTTCGTGTAAAATAGGGGTATATTAATTAAATATTTACTACAATTTACCAATCAAAATATTTAGTTGGAATTTAGCATAACCTTTAGATCTAGAGCTCCGTGAGTGAAGTAAGACATAATTTAAATTACAAAAAATTAAAAATCCTAAACCACCCACAAAGGATGAACTAGATGATGAAGAAACAGATCCAGATCTTCACTTAAAAGTTTATATACAGAGGTTCATACATATGACAGCCTTACCATGGGGCAAATCGCCCGCCTCAACATACGGACTTATGGACTTATGGACTCATGAGAAAATTTATATATGGTTTTTCTCGCATATGCTAGCCGAGTTTTTCTCGTGGGATGTCTAAGGCCATAAGTCCCGTGTTTGAGCTCTTGGATTAAGAGCGTGCTAATAATTGGCTTTGGCGAGAGGTAACAACTTTCCACTTGTTATGTGTATTGATATTTATATATGTATAAGAATTGGGAATTGAGATATTATGGCATACATATGAGAATGATTTAAATAACATGATATGAATGTGAAAAATTTTGGAAAATTCTTGTTGTGCTATTTATTGTGATAATTATGGTAATGATTGAATTGGAAAGAAATTGAGTAGTTTATTTCACCATGTGGTGTAGCCTCCATTGGTGCACGATGGTTGGATTTCTATTGTCCCACTAGTTCAATAAGGGATTGCCTCACTGTTTCAATGAGGGCTTGCAACACCCCACTAGTTCAATGAGGGGAAAAGACCCACGGTCTGGGGCAAATGCTATGGGGATTTTGGTCGGTCGTCATCACATGACCAGTGAGCTTTTTAGTAGCCAGTAATATGGGTAGTCACTTATCCCATGGGTTTAGTCGGCGGAAATAAGACGGTTTGGCTAGATTGATGGGAAGCGTCTTGGGAATTGGGTTAAGGAAACTATGATACATCGTGTTACAGAATTTATGATACAGAACTCCATATTTGGAAATTTGTGAATTATATTTTTAATACTTTGTTATATAAATTGTTCCATTTGGCACCTCACGAGCACATATTAGTGTTTGTAATGAGTTGGTTTATGGTTACCATTATTTTTCAGGTGATAGTTCTTGTGCGGGTCCATAAGGGAAGACTTCGGAAGTTTAAGCTACTTCTGCAGACAGTAATGCTTCTATCTTTTGGTATATGTTGGATTATTGTATATTGCCACGTTAGAGGTCAATCTGCATACTCTGGTTTATAGTTTGATATTTTGATAAATGGTGAAGCATTATTAAGTTATTGATCAAACCCTTAATTAGTTATTATGTTAAGGAAATGGAGAATGTCACACCAGACAAGTATCCCTGATACTCGTTCAAATATTTGTTAGTTCCCCATATTTTTGTGTTTTGATGATAACAATTATAATGTAAATAATTTTTAAGATTCAATGAAAATTTAGAGTTTCAAAGTTGCCTCGAGTTAAGACCTGATTGCCTCGAGTCATATGGTTCTAATTATCAAGGCAAAATGTATTATTCTCAGATGTCTCGAGTCAGATTGATTTTAATTTAAAGTTAATTAGTTTGAAAAATTATTGCCTCGAGTTATAATCATTTTACCTCGAGTTAACTGGTTTGAATGTTTTGAATCCTTATTTCGTGCTCAGCTTTACCTCGAGTCAAATATTTGCTACCTCAAGGTAATTGTTTTGATTCAAATGATTTTTAGCTCAAGAAAGTTGCTCTTATTTGCCTCCACCATTTTGACTCCGTGCACTTTTATTTTAACTCCAATTAAGCCTTATTTCCTTTAACTTGCGTTCTTGATTTTCACAGGAAATTATTGCATCATGTCATTTTGACTCAAGTCATTTTAACTCAAATCATTTTGACTCTAGGCACTCTTTCTCTTTCTCTGATATGCTTTAACTTGCGATATAATCATGCTTTGCCTCAAGTCATTTTTTCAAGTTAACTTTACTCTTTCCATTCAACATATCAAGTTAAACTTTCTCTGTATCATTTGAATCTTGCCTCGAGTCACATTTACCTTCACCTCAAGTCATTTTAACTCAAGGAAATTTATTTTAACTGGAAGTTAAACTCCTATGATTTCAAAATCACCGTATCCGTATATCCAAATTTCTTGATTGTGATTTCATTTCTTTATATCATCACTCATTACGATTCTTAACTATCTTTAATCAGTTTGTTAATGAGTTTCAGATGATTATTAAAAGGATTAACATCAGATTATTGTAAAGCAATTTGTACTAGAATGCATTTAATGCAGTTGCCTTATTAAGACACAATCTCAGCAACCATACCTCTGAGCAATCGAAAGATATTCGTGCTATTCCATTCATATAATAAATGTTGTTTCACAACGGGCAAAACAGAAGAAATGAAATAATGTCGTGACGACACAATTTCACCTAAAACATTAACGGCGAAAGTGACTATCGAACTTCATCTGTCTAACGGCTATTTTGAAGAGTCACAACGGATAATCTTCAAGCTTCTCCAACGGTCAATAATGACAATTTCTATAAATAACAGAAACATTGAATTCGCCAACTACCGAAACTCTGCGCATTCAATTCGAATTTATTACAATCTACTGTTTCATTAGTTTCATTTAATATCTTCAGATATTATTGTACTTCAGTGATTATTATTCATTTGCTCTGTGAAAGGGTATAAACACTTATTTGATTATTTGTTTAGTGATTAATTCTCAAGGTTAAGGAACCTTGAGTGTGGGTGTACGATTACAACTTGTAAGGGAGAGTAAGTCCTAGTGTGATAGGATCATCTCGAGTACACAGTGTGTAATTGTAACCGTGTTTGTGGATTATTGAAATCCCAAAGTGTCTGGAGACTGGACGTAGATCGAGGAGTTAGACCGAACCAGTATAAACTATTTGTGTCCATTCTCTTTGTCTTTGTTTCCGTCTCTGTTCTTTGTGTTCTCATTTCCATCCAAAAAATTATTTTGAAATCCCTATTCACCCCCTCTAGGTGATATTCTATCTTCAATATTCCTTTTAATTTCTCCATTTCAATCCATTAACGACCAAAAATAAATAAATACTATCGGTTTTCTAATACTATCAGTTTTCTCTCTCGTACGTACGTACGTACGTATGTATGGTATTATTTTCTCAATTATGGGGATAAGGCTTATTATTAGTGCTATATATTTTATTCCTATCTTATACTATCTCGGTTATAAATAAAATACATATTTGATTTTTTTTTGAAAAGATTAAAGAAGTTAAATAAATCGTTTTAAAGTATTTATATTTATTATTTTTCTTTCAAACTAATTTGTGTAATTTATAAATCAATATATAATCCAATGATACATAACATATATATTATGATTAAAATCCATGTATCAAGGAAGATGGTGAAGCACCAAATAAGCCTATTGATAATATTGTGATTAATAGGTTCAAGCAGTTGAAAGCACTCAAGTTCTTCCGTCAGAGTCATTTGTAACACTTCTACGGTCCTCCTCCAAAGAGATAGGGTAATTTTTAAAATTCTATTTATAAGACATGCCATTATGTGTTTTTTTTTTAATAAACGGACAATTTTACTCTTCATTTATTATTATATATGTAAATTGTTTTTGGTGTGGAAAGTTTGTAGTTAAATATGTATGAAGTTAAAAAGTTGATGACTTTTAAGACAAAATTAATGAAATTTAAGGTTTTTCTTGATATATTTGAAACCTATTGGACCAACAAGCTATTGGTTGGTTAAGATAGTAAAAGGTCATACTCCCATAAGGAAGATAACACAAGTTTGAACCTAAGAATCGTATTTATTAAGAGAGACAAAAACCCTTTACGCTCCAAACTTAAAAAAGGAAAACCCTTCATTAAAAAAAAACTAATGGAAGTACATTATAAAAAAGACTAGGTAAGCATAATACTGGGTGAGATTAGAATTATTTAAACTGGCATGTTAATTAATTTGTTAATTTCAGGTAAACATGAGCATTGATGAATTTTAAAAGATATGTCTATTTTTTTACCTCGATAAAAGATATGTCTTGATGAAAGTAATTTGTGGAGGCTACAAATATGCCTCTCTCTCTCTATTTTTTTTTTGCCCAATACAGATATGCCTATTAATACCTTAGAAAAGGCACGTCTCTAATTTGAAATTAATAAAATCCAAATAAGAAAGGATTTGTGGGAATTAGGTCAGGTCAGAATAGTGACAATGACACTGTATATTTCTATTTATAGAAGACAACAACCAATTACATCTGGACATGTGTCCCTATGGAATTGTTCTAGAATACAAATATTTACCTTGAGATTATTCTAGAGTACAGTGTACAATATACATAAATATAAGAAACTATTTATTTCTAACTCCCTCCTTTACATTGGACCCCTTCTTCATCTTCTTCGTTTTTGCAAGAGTCTGTTTCTGTTGAGAGATCCTTGCTGGAGCTACAGTAACGCCTAGCTTATCTCTGAGAAAACAGAAGCGTGTATGACTCAATGGTTTAGTTAGGCAATCGCCTACTGCATATCAGTTGGAACATAGGAGACTTTCATATTTTTAGACAAAACTTGATCTCTCACAAAGTGCACATCTATTTCGATGTGTTTGGTTCTCACGTGATGGACTGGATTTGCAGCAAGGGCTACTGCACTGGTGTTATCACACCAGATTGTTGGACTGGGAAACTACCTGTTGCTTCTTTGATGACCATGTAACTAAAGAATTACCAAGAAACACACAATACCCACCAACAGATCTTCTATCATCAGGACATGAAGCCCTATCAACATCTGAATATGCATTGATGTTTAGAGGAATAGAAGGGCTGATATGAATCCCATAGTGAATGGTTCCTCTAAGATACCTTAACACTCTTTTCATTGCTTTCCAATGTTTTGTGGTAGGTTGGGAGAGAAATTGGCTCAATTTATCAACACTAAAACTTATATCAGGTCTGGTATTGCACAGATACTGTAATGCCCCTATAGCACTTCTATATTTAGAGGGGTTGTCAAGTATTTCACCAGAATAAGCAGACAATGATTTATGAACTGCCATTGGGGTGTGACATGGTGATGCATTATGCATATGAAATTTTTCCAACAAATCACAAATATATTTGCCTTGGGTTAGGTACAAACCAGTATTTGTTAGTTTTCTATGTGTTTTGATGATAACCGACAATTGTAAACACAAGTTGAAGTTTGTCTTCGAAAGTTGGAAAACTTATCGTCAAAGGCAAACTCGAGTTTGCCTTAGGAAACTCGAGTTTGGACTTAACATGAAGTGTCTCAATTTTAAATGAACTAAGCAAAACTCCGCTTCTTATGTAAACTCGAGTTTTGACCTTGCTGAGGCACTCCAAGTTTTCCCACTTAGACAAACTAGAGTTTGGGTTTGCAAACTCGAGTTTGCGCCATATAGAAACTCTTCAATATTTTCGTAAGTTTTCAAAACTCCAGCTTTCCATTTGGAAACTCGAGTTTCGATCATACGAAAGTTTCCAAAGTTTTCAACTTGAGGAAACTCCAGCTTTGATATGAAAACTCCAGTTTGCAACTTACCAAGAGCTTTCTTAATTTCACTAAGTTTTGTGAAAACTCGAGTTTGGCTATGAAAACCCGAGTTTGCTCTTAACCGTAAAGTTTTTCGCTTTTTAGAAACTCTAGTTTTGAAATAGAAACTCCAGTTTCCTCTTGGCTTAGATTTCCAAAGGTTTTCATATTTAATGGAAACTTGAGTTTAGTTTAGCAAACTAGAGTTTGGGTCAAAAAGAAAGGATCATCGTTTTTTCAATATTTTGAAAACTCCAGTTAAGGATTGGAAACTCCAATTTTGATGTTTTGGACTAAAACTCTCTTTACATATCAATGTCCAAAACTCGAGTTTGAATTATGAAACTCGAGTTTGGATTCCACTTAAAACATTTTGTCCAAAGCCGAAATCCCGACTTTCCTCTCTCGGATGTAGAAAACTCGAGTCATGATTTGGAAACTCAAGTTTATCTTAAGTACACAAGAACAAACTCCAGCTTTGATAAACGAACTCAAGTTTGGAACGTTGTTTTTGAAATTCCAATCTGACGATTTTGAAAAACCTTCTTGTTTGATCTTAATACTTCTTATTAACATTCTTCTATATTCCCAGATATATTTAATCACTTTGTTAGTGAATTACAAATGTTTTAAAGAATGTTTACTGAAGGTATAAAGCAAAAGCAAAAAGTGTTGTCAGCTCATTAAATGCAAAACTCAGAAATCTTGCACCTTTCTGGACAATCATTCTGCACACGCATACAAAGAATTAAAGAATGCATTCCACATCCAGTAGCTGCTATTACAACGGACTAATATTCAAGAAGTCAACTTTGAACTTCTGCACAACTGGATTAAGTGAAGAATAGAGAGAGAAGAAGCCCTAAACACATCCTAATCTTTGGTTAAAGTCTCCAACGGTTATATGAAGGATTACAACGGTCATCTAATGCACTCTCGGTATAAATAGAGCTGCAATCAATTCTTCCCAACAACCAAGACCGTTAAAACTAAAATCATTCAAGTTTCCAACTACTCTTGAGTTTTCTTGTGAAAAGTATCTCGTTGATACATTAGAGCTTCAGTGTTTATTCCTATCCATTCTTAGAGAGAGTTTCTTACCTACAAATCATTTATTGTAAAGAATCACAAGTCGGGGGACTTGGTGATTGGGTTCATTGATTACAACTTGTAAGGGGGGAGTAAGTTCTAGTAAGAGAATTACTCTTGAGTGCGAGTGTGTAATCAATTGTGATAGTGAAAAACCCGTAAAGTCCGGGACCGGACGTAGGTCAAGAGATTGACCGAACCAAAGATAATTCCTTGTGTTTTGCTATTCCTCTCTACTCCATAGTCTACTCTGTTTTAGTATTCGAAAAACAGAGCTTTTCTGAAAAGAATTTTTAAAATCCCCAATTCACCCCCCTCTTGGTGATTAAGCTTCACTTTCAGTATTGTCTCTATGTGCTTCAATCCTAAGGAAGTAGTGAAGTGAGCCAAGATCCTTCAATGAGAAAATATGATGCAGCCGTGCAGTGAAACGTATTAGGCTGGACTAAAATGTCATCAACATAAATCAGGATCATTAGGATCTGAGTTTGGTCTGAATAAATAAACAATGAAATATCACTTTTTGAGTTAGTGAAACCCCAAGCTAGAAGGACACTTCGAAGCCTATCAAACCAAGCACGTGGGGCTTGTCTTAGGCCATAAAGGGACTTGAAAAGCTTACACACATAATCAGACTTAGAGGAGTCAATGAAACCTGCAGGTTGCTCCATAAACACAGGCTCAGATAGAAAACCATTCAAGAAGGCATTATTTATATCAAGTTGCTTTATATTCCAGTTTAAAGCAATAGCAATAGTCAAGATAATGCAAATAGTGGATGCCTTAATGACAGGACTGAATGTCTCATAAAAGTTGATACCTGCTGTTTGTTGAAAACCCTTAGCAACAAGTCGGGCCTTTCTTTTAACTAGTGTACCATCAGCAGCAAATTTGGGTTTAAAAACCCACTCGTTGTCAACCACATTACGGGCTAATGAGCGTGGAACAAGAATCTAGGTTGAATTATTTTGAAGAGCAGAGAACTCTTCAATCATGGCTTGTTTCCAAGGAGGTGAAAGAAGTGCTTCCTTGACTGTTTGGGGAACATATTCTGCATTTGTGAGTCCGACATAAGGAACTTTGGGTTTAGAGATCCCAAGTTTTGCTTCTAGTTTGCATTGGATGAGCATTCAGAGTGGTAGTGGTTTGTGAAGTTGATACTTCCACTGATTCAGATGAGGGATGCCTACTGACTGATGGTATGAGTTCAATAGACATAGGAAGTTCAGTTGAGGATGGCGGCCTTGGAGCTGATAGCAACAAAGGTGACACTGAAGTAGTAGTAAATTCACTGTCAGAGAGATGTAGAGGTGAAGCTGAGGACACTCCAAGATTAGTGCTGTTTAGTGAGCTAACTGAGTCAGGACTGAGTGAGAAAATTGTAGGAACAACTGGAGAATTAGAAGTGGTCGGCAACCTGGAGATAGAGTGAGACCTGTTGTCAGCTGAAAGTGCCTCAGTTAGAACACCAAATGATGCAGCATCACAATGAACAGAAGTGCCATTAGGGAAAGTTACAATTTCTACATAAGAAGGCTGCTGTTAGCAAAAGGGAATTCACACTCATTAAAAACAACATGACGGGAGACATATATTCGGCCTGTTGAACTCAAGCACTTAAAACCCTTGTGTGAGCCACTATATCCAAGAAAGATAAATTTAGTGCTGTGGAACTGTAACTTGTGGCGATTATAAGGTCGGAGACATGGAAAACAAGCACACCCAAAAACCTTAAAATTCTTATAATCTGGCTTTTTCTTGAAAAGGAGCTCAAAGGGTGAAACATACTGTAAAAGTGCTGTGGGCATCCTATTTATAAGATATACAGCTGTAGAGAATGCATCCCACCAATAGGAGGTAGGCATGTGAGCATGTGCTAGAAGTGTGAGACCGGTTTCCACAATATGACAGTGCTTCCTTTCAACTCTACCATTTTGTGCTGAAGTGTGTGGACATGAATGTCTGAAAACAATTCCATTCTCATCAAGAAAAGGCTGAAAACTCCTAAATTCACCATCCCAATCACTATGAAGAACTTTAATTTTCCTTTCAAAGAGATTTTCAACCATGCTCTTGAAAATTTTAAAAGTAGATAAGGCTTCTCCTTTTGTTTTCAAGGGAAAGATCCAAGTATGCCTACTATAATCATCAAGAAAACTAATATAGTAATGATACCCTCCACATGACTTTATTGGAGATGGACCCCAAAGATCTGTGTGAATTAAATCCAAAACATGGGATGCACGTGAGTTGGAAATAGAGAAAGGTAGTCGATGAGACTTTCCCAATTGACAAAAATCACAAAAACGAACTTCTTCATTAGAGTTAAAAGGGACATTACAATCAGTAAAAACTCGGTGTAAAACATCCTTACGAGGATGACCAAGTCGTCTATGCCAAAACTCTAGAAAGGACAGATTATAACTAGTCCTAGTATCATTATTTCCAACTAAAACAAAACTAGCAAAGCAGAAGTCTTCACTGGAATCACCGGGTTATCTATTCGGTATAAGCCTGGAGTAGATCCTTTGGTTGTTTTCCCTTGAAGCAAAACACTATGCTGATTCTTGTCCTTCACAAAACATCCATGTGAGTGAATTTCAACAAACACATCATCATTATCATTAGTGAGCTTATAATCACTAATCAGTTTCTTGGCAATTTTAGGTGCAACAAGTACATCATTCAGTTTCATTTTTTTGTCACAGTGGATTTATCACAAACTAGTCCGGCATTTCCAGCCCAATTACACTCACAGATGCTCCATTACCTACTGAGATAGATTTTATACCTGAATTCAAGTCATTCTTAGAACCAACATTCTCAGGAGCATTTGTGACATGATGAGTTGCTCCAGTATCAAGATACCAAGCTGGATCAGCGGTTGTTTCTGGAGTTGTGATGTAGGCAGTAGCATTATCATGTCGACGGGGAGGCTTAAAATTCTTATCGAACCTCTTGAAGCAGTTGGCAACTTCATGTCCTACCTTGTCACAAAGGTAGTACCAGGGCCTGTTATGTCGTGGCTGAGATTGATTGTTGCTTCGACCACTACTGTGATGTTGTTGTCTGCCTCTACCTCTGCACCCCCTCCTCTGCCACGTGAGTTTGGAGGTCGACTGGAATTTGTAGCTGAGTGGGAAGCAGAGTGAAAAGATAGATTGGCGAATGTTGAGGCCAAATTAGTAGTAGTGGTGGTATTAAGTTGCTCTAGTCGAGACTCATAGGTTAAGATCTTCGATTGGAGATCAGACCAAGATAAGCTATCCTTCTCAGAGAGTATCACAACTATAGGAGTGTATTTAGTGTCAAGCCTAGCTAGAGTCTGAGTTATCAAATCGATGGTAGAGAGGGGAGAGCAAGCAAGTGTGAGATTGTCGAATAAGGACTTCATTTTCACCATGTATTCTCTCATCTTGAGGGAGCCTTTCCTGATTCGTTGAAATTCACTTTTCAGGAAGGTAACATGAGACTTTATATTTGCACCAACAAACTCAGTTACAGACTTCCACAGGGTGACTGAGGTTGTGCAATGCGTCATCTGGCTAGCGATTTCTACGGTCATGGTTCCAAACAACCATCCGAGAAGAATCTGATCGGTAGCTAACCAGTCATCATAAAGGGGGTTTGGACACACCTGTTCAGCCAAATCAAATACATATTCTGGAGGAACAGCCTTCGTTCCAAGGATGTGATCGTCGAGCCTGTGACCCCGAATAATGGGCATGATCATCGAAGCCCAAGTCAAGAAATTATCACCGTCCAACTTGACGGGATTTCCTTGGTTGAGTGAGCTCAAAAGAGGGGTCGATCGAGTCTAGACCTGAGGGGGTATCTGAGAAAAACCTGAAGGAAAAGCAGTCGGATAGCTGGGAAATGAGTGTGGGTTGAGAAAGGGATAACCCAATGGTGAGGAGAGAACGGCGGAGGAAGAAGAAGCCAAGAGTTTCTCATGCACCAATGAAGAAGATCATAGCATCTATATCAAGCAAGAGAACTCTCAGGGCACCCATTGCTAGAACTATAAGGTCTAAACATCAAAAGAAGCAATGGATACAAGCAAGAAGAGTATCATCTGCCTCAAGAACGGACTATCATGAAGTTTCATTCAACTATCTTGAGGAGAATAAGAAAAGAAGGATCTCTCGCGCACAAAGGAAAAGATTCTTGAAGTCTATATTTTCTGAGAGAGTTTTTGCCAACACCCATGGAAAGACATATGAAGAGTCAATGTGACAGAAAAAGACAGTGTGTAAGCAAAGTCAATCCTCCAAGTACCTAAGGTAAATGTATACAATGGTAAAACCTCCTATGCTATTATCTGTAATATTTATTGAGGTTTTATATTGTGGAACCGTAGGAATGAGTATTGCAAGCTATTTTGAAATTCAGCTTTCATATCTCTTAAAAATCTATTTAATGGATTTATTCCTAAAAGGATTGCAATATTCAATAGTCTGACTCTTTATGCATACATGATGATTTGAAAAGAAAATATTTCCTTATGCATAAACTCATGATTAATTCACTGTGCTTTATTGTTCTGAATTGATTATATTCATAAGAGCATGTGAATTTTATTTTGATTCCTACAAGCTAACAATGATTGGATCCAAGTAAGGATGGATACCAAGATAGAAAAAGATTTATACGGTTTTGTAGGATGAGAAAAGGCCTCTCAAGAATGCAACAAAGAGAAATAATTCAAGTCTTGAGGAAGCCAAACAAGCTATGGTTGATGCTGATGGTGAACGTCGAAAAAGGAGTTATCTACATCAATTCATCTCAACCAAGCAAGCTATTTCAAGGACAAGAGGAATTACGGTGATATTTATTTCTTACCCCATACTATGATTATATGAAATTCATTTTTGGGTAATGAATACTTGTCCATTATTGCATTCCTTTAGCAATCAATCACCTATTTTTTTTTTCTTTCAAATGTTTTCAGATTGCTAAATGGACAGTAAATGAATTTGTGCATAACTTTCTGATTTTATGTTTTTAAAATGCACAATTCTAAAATTTGTTTTGAATTTCAACTCACTCTGTTTTGTGAAAAATGCATACATATGTTTAGAAAAATATTTTGATTGCATTCAAATGATGTTTCAAAGTTGGAAGTTAATATTGTATACTGAATGTCGGATATGCTTCAAAATTGGCCAGTTGAGTTTTCCCTGTCATTCACACGTTGATTTTTTCTTGTATAATGCGATGCTTGAACTCCTCATTCTTTATTCTCTGACTAGTTGGACCTCATGTCTCACAAGTTGATCATATATGAGTTTCAAGTCTTTCTTCAAGAAAATAATTCAATTTGTGAATCTATTATGCCTTAAGCATAAATTCTCAGTTGGCTGAGTCATTCCAAGCTTTATAAATGTTCATTAGTGCATTGAATATTAATGCATTAACCATTATATGAGATAACTTACTAGGATAATATTATGAAACTCTAGTCATTTGGACTAATGAGTTTGTGCTTCATCATCCATGAATGCTATAGTCATTCTGTTACTCAAATACATCAACATTGTCTTCATCCATTCTTTTGAGTAACTATATTCAAATTCTTGCCTTGAATGTTCATATACTTCAAGACTCTATTCTAAGAGGCAAGATGATCTCTTGGTCATAGCAAAGTCATTGTGCAAATATATTTCTATCCTACTCAGTCTTTTTGACTAATTCATTTCCTTTATGACTTTTGCTTTTGGGAAAATTCTTCAACATGTAAATTTAAATGTTCCACATGTTCTCCAAATCTTGTAGCATTCTGATATATTCATTAACATGTTAACTCCCTCCATTTTGGGCTTAAGCATGGATTTTGAACATATTTCAAAAAGGGGATTTGTCTACTCTCAAAAATCTCAATTTCATAATACATTATCATGGTTTGAAAGAGCATTTAAGTTTTGAAACAATTTGGATATTTCATTATCATTTTTGAAAATTTAATCTCATCCGTAGATTTCGTGAGATTCATATTAATGACATACTTTCCTATGTAAGTGTATTTATTGTTGGTTATGCTTAGTTTTGATGATGTCTTATATTGATGCCATTATCTAGAGCAAAAAGTTTATATCATATACATTGACTAACTACTTTGTTTATTATAGGTTAGTCCAAATTAAATTATAGAGAATGATCAAGAATGAAGTTTAAAGATAGAAGAACTTGTTAAATATCATGAGAATATCAATATTCAAGTTGCTATGATCAAATAGAAGTTGGAACTTCTTAATTCGGAGTTAAACCAAGCAAGTTCAAGCTTCCAGATGAATACTGGTTTGTTGGAGGGTATTTATGTAATTTCTACTCTTGAATATTAATATTCAAGTCTCCGTGATCAAACAGAAGTTGGAACGACTCAATTCGGAGTTAAAACAAGCAAGATCAAGCTTCCGGATGAATACTGGTTTGTTTGGGGGCATTTATGTAATTTCAGCTATTTCTATCATGTCTTGCTCGAGCATATTGAGTTTCTGAAGTCATGCTCGAGCAACAACAAAGTCTTGCCCGAGCAAGGTGCATTTTCAGCCCAAAATCCGCTCTTGCCCGAGCAAGAAGAAAGCTTGCTCGAGCAAGGTTCTTCTTCAGCATACTCTGTTCAGCTCTGTTTCAGGCGACCTCTGATAATTCGATGATATCTCCAAAACCAGGAATTGGATTGACGTGAAATCAGTTGCATATGAAACTAGACTCTCAATGCGTCATTTTGATATATAATTCAAGTCCAAAGGAGTTCAGATGAGAGAGATATGATTTCTACAAGTTGGAACACAAATCAACGTCACAGTCCAGACAAACCTTCGGTAATTTGAGTGTATCTCACAAACAGAAAATCCAAATGAGCTGAAATCGGTGCCTTTGGAAACTAGACTCAAATACCTTTTCAAAAGAATCAAGAACACAGAAAAATAAGATCAATTGAAGGAGATATGATGTTTTGAAGTTGGTAGTATGTTCGGGATGTTGCAATCAGCATTGATTAAGAACACCTACATTCTAACCAACGAAATACAAGAAGTTTGAGACTGATTATTCTTGTATTGGAAAGAAGACTAAAAGAGCTCTCGAGGTGTATTGACCATGAATGCCCGAGCAACGAAAAGTATATGATATCACGCCCGAACAATCCTTAAAGGCATCCGAAAGCATGACCTTGCCCGAGCAAGGTTATAAGCTTGCTCGAGCAACAACGAGCTACACTGAAGAAAGAAGGAAAGCACAAACAACTCGCCCGAGCATCCCTTGAAAAGCCAGAAAGTATGCCTTGCCCGAGCAAGGTTATAAGCTTGCTCGAGCAACATCGGATATTGAGGAAAGTTGAGAGGAAGCACCAGCTATTTGCCCGAGCAACCTCCAAAAACACCAGAAAGCAATACCTTGCCCGAGCAAGGTACTTACTATACCCGAGCAAGATTAGGACGAAGCAAAAATCCAAATCGATGGTCTTACTCGAGCGAAGAAATAGCTTGCCCGAGCATATGCTCGAGCAATAGAAAAAGGTTGCCCGAGCAACCACTATCTTTCGCCTCTGACTTGAGTTTGCCCGAGCAAACATGAAAGCATGCTCGAGCAACATCAGCAAATCTGCATATCTCCGAAAGCATGCTTTCTGCCTTGCTCAAGCAACAACGATATGCTTTCACTTCTCCAACGCTGTCTGAGTCTTGCCCGAGCAAGAAAGTGAGTTTGCGCGAGCAACATCAAGAAGAAGCACTTAACAAAGAGCTTGCCCGAGCATGAAGAATTGCTTGCCCGAGCATTATGCTCGAGCAAGAGAAAAAAAGTCTGCCCGAGCGGACTTATGTTCGCTTCTTGAAATTGCCTCTCGTCGGAGTTTGCCCGAGCAAGGTTATGAACTTGCTCGAGCAATGTCGAAAGAAAACACTTTCTCCTTCACATTAATTAAGCTTGCCCAAGCATCATAAACACCATGCCCGAGCATCATTGGCGAGCAAGGAAAATCCATGCCCGAGCATCAGTGAGTATGAGGTCTTTATAACTAAATCCTAAAGTGCTTGCTCGAGCAAGCCTGAGTTATTGCCCGAGCAAAGTTGCCCCTGTTTTGAAAATTGCTTTTGGACAATTTACGAAATCATTAAGTTTATCTTATTATTTCGGATTATCACTTATTAAGATTACCAAATGCTTTTAACCGATGTGTTGATGAGTTTCGATTATCTAAACACAAATTACCAAAGCAGATTTGGATAAAGCAACTTCTCCGACGAAGCATTAAATGTTGTTACCAAAACCGGTGATATCCTCGGTAACCACTTCTCGATCAAAGTAAAGCAACTTCGATATTCCGTCTACGCAATAAATGCTATCTCGCAACGCGTCAAGACAAATGGAATAGAGAATGTTTATGAAGAATGAAGTCAGCAACGGTGATTGTGACCAGCGAAGCTTCATCTGTCTAACAGCTAGATTCATGAGTCACAACAATTAATCTTCAAATATCTTCAACGGTCATATTCAAACATTCAAACGGGCATATTCAAATCCTTCAACGGTCCTCAATCTTCAAGTACTATAAATACTCGAAGGTTTGAATTCTTCGTAGAGGAGAACACGAGACATACACGTACAAAACATTCAAAGTGTTCAATTTCTACTCAGTATATATCTTAGGATACTACCGAGCTTCGTGCTTATCATTTATCTACTCGTGAGAGAGTCTTATCATTTGTATTACAATTCATTCAAATCTCAAGATAGAGGTATCTTGAGTGTGGGTGTATTAATTACAACTTGTAAGGGGGAGTGAGTCCGAGAGTGAAAGGATCATCCTTCGTTTACAGAGTGTGTAATTGTGTCCACGGTTATTTGGTTACAACTTGTAAAGAGGAGTAAGTCCTAGTGAGAGGATTACTCGAGAGTTACTGAGTCGTAATCAAGTTTGGAGATAGTGAAATCCCGTGAGTGTTTCGGGACCGGACGTAGGTCAAGAGTTGGACCGAACCGATATAATCTCTTGTGTTCATTGCTCTTCTCTCTATCTCTCGTTTTAAGTGTTCTTGAGTAATTAGCGAAAGAATTTCATAATCACCTATTCACCCCCCTCTAGGTGATATTCCACCTTCATTTTTATAAACTGTCATTGATAAATAATTTTCATGGTAACATTTATTCGTTGACCTGTATGCTAAGTGACATGAACTAATTGGATATCACCATTGTTGATTTAATTCTCTTTGCTCAAATATAATATGTTTAAATTATGTAAGAGCGAGCTTAAGAGTTGCTATGTTTAATCTTATGTGGACCCAAGAAACATAGGGTACCAAAGAGCATTTTTTTTTCAAATGTTCTGTTTTGTGGTCAGAATTACAGAGTCTAAAAGAGGATGATAATTCTCAAGTATGATCTTATCATACTCGAGAATTGGTGTATCATCTTCCCTCAATTCATTATAATTGCTAAACATACTCTCGAGAATTGACAATGAGTTCTCAAGAAATATCAGGATTTGATAAATTTGCTGAGTGTCTCAGGAATTGACTGTTCGAAAGAACATCATAATTCTCGAGAATCACTAAGGCATTCCCGAGAATTGTCGAGACAGAGACCATTCCAGAACTGTGCTTAATTGATCATTCTCGAGTATTCAATTTCAATTCTCGAGAACGATCAATTAAAGGTCTCTTCGCGCAAACATTATCATCAGCTTCTCAAGAATGAGATAAGAATTCCCGAGCATCAATCTCTCGTCATCTGGGAAAATCAAATCTATTTCAACAAATTGTTATGCAAAATTTGTTCATAAAAAGGGATTCAAGTGTTCACAATACACACTTGAAATGAGGTATTTAAGCATTGATTTTAATTTATTTAAGTATGTTATTCTAGAGTATAGTGTGAATTTAACCTTTATTCTCAAGAATCGTTGAGAATTCTCGAGAATTAGTGTAATTCTCGAGAATCCAAATATAATTCTTGAGAATTGTCGGGCATTTTCAACCAAGGCATATCCCCTCACTGTAATTATCCGTCTTTATCATCTGGTTAAACATGTAATTCTCAAGAATCAATTGATTATTCTCGAGAATTAGTTTAATTCTCAAGAATTGCAAGTCAATTCCCGAGAATTGTCGGGCTGTTTTTTTTTTTTTTTTTTTAAAAAATAAATAAATCGCGTCGTATTATGAGATACCATGTTGTGTCCTCTGGAGCAGGGATAACTCCAAACCTCATAACATTTGATGTCACATTATTATTTGGTATCATTATAAGAAACTTCATACTTTTAGTCATGCATTCATTAAGGGGGAGCTTCACATTCTCATGTATATTATATCTTAAAGAGCTCATCTCCTTTATTTGAAGAAAACCTTTTTAAGCATACTCATCTGCATTCATTATCTTTTATTAGTTTTGATGATGAGTTAATCTTATAATTGAAAATATCTTATCTTGAAAATATTATATAAAAAGGGATATTTTGATAGCTGGTTGCACAAGCCGTAAGGCGATGCATAAATTAGCGGCTAAGATACCATGTAATGCCATGGTAGAGGTATCACTACGGAATTACATTTGGTATGAACTAACACATTTCTCCCTTGCAAGAAAGTTTTACAATTGTCGCAGGCGAATTCGGTCTGTGCAAAAGTCTTCCTTAATGCTCTACAAAGAGAAACTATTACATTAAGGGAAGATGTTTTGACGCTTAATCACACTAAAGCCGAGATATGCTCTACAAAGTAGGCGAAAAACCTCTTAGAGTCAGCTAAGCTATGCTCCATAAGGAAGAGAGTCTACCACTGCTTCATCTTAGGCCACAATGACTTAACAGAATTTCATACAGCAAGCAAATGGACTTCACAGATCACTCATCACTTTGCCAAATATACATGAGCATTTCTAATCTCTATCTTTTTATATTCAGAGAAATTTTGCACATGTTTGGTATCTATATGCTTTAATTGTGAAAGATGTTTTGAAAACCTCTTCAAATTCTTTCAAATTTGTTTTCATAAAAACATTCCAAATTGCTTCATATTTAGAATGAAAACAATTTCAAATCGGGAGAGAAAATCAGTTTCTTGACTCATTCTAATTTGGTTTCATATTTACCTCTCCAAGTATCTCTTCTTACTTCAACTTTTCGCTAATGACAAATAAGGGGGAGAGAATGGCACGAAAAATATGTTGCATCTAATATATTTTCGTATTCATACATATTTTTCTTAAAGTATTTGCCATCATCAAAAAGGGGGAGAATGTTAGTTATGATTAGTTTTGATGATGTCTTATATAGATGTCATTATTAAGAGCAAAAAGTTTACATATTATATTTATCTCCTAATTGACTAACTACTATATTTAATGAAGATTAGTTCAAGTTAAATTATAGATCAAGAAGGAGATAGGAGATTTCAGAAAGAAGAAATTGGAGAAAATGTCAAGTTCAAGAAGAAGAGGAGATATTGAAGAAGTTAGAACTTGCAGAGAATGACGAATCCAAGTTAAATGGAGTTAGAATGATCAAGAAAAGAGATTAAAGAAAGAAGAACTCGCTGAATGGAATGAGAATATCATTATTCAAGTTCCTAGATTGATTATAGAAGTCTCCACGATCAAATGGAAGTTGAAATGGGTCAATTCAGAGTTAAAATAGCATTCCTGAAGTCATTCTCGAGTATGACAATGTAATTCTTGAGAATTGTACTGTTCATGTGAAAATTGCAAGTCATTCTCGAGTATGAAACATCAATTCTCGAGAATGGTACTGTGATTCTCGAGAATGGTATTGTAATTCTTGAGAATGGTCGTGTTTCAACTACTCTGTTCAGCTCTGTTTCACGATTCACTTGGGCAAGGTCTGGTATTTCAATGACATATTATAAACCAGAGATCGGATTGAGGTGAAACCAGTGGCATATGAAACTAGACTCCCAATGCGTCATTTTGATATAAAACTAAAGTCCAAAGGAGTCCAGATGAAGGAGCTATGATTTTTTCAAGTTGCCACAACAATCAACATCACAGTCCAGACTCACCTTCAATGTTTTGAGTGTATCTCACAAACTACAAATCTTATTGAGCTGAAATCAATGACATATGAAAGTAGACTCAAAGGGCTTTCCATCAAGACTTGAACGGACCAAAAATGAGTTACGACCAAGGAGATATGGCCTTTGAAAGATGACAATCAGTTCAGGACGTTGCAAAAACGCTGGTCAAGAACAGCCTCCATTCATCTGATGATAACGGACGAACTACAATGAGTTTGGAGCTGATTCTTCTTGCATGGAAACAAGGATTTACAGAGTTCAAATATTTGAATCAGAATTAACTCACTTGCATCTCCTTGTGTAATTGATTCTCGATAATGGTTCAAAGATTCTCGAGAATGCTTTAACAAAATCACATAGCAGAAGACTTCTCTGATGTGATTCTTGAGAATTGGAAATCAATTCTCGAGAATGAACGGTAAATGTTCTAATCATTCTCTTCGAGTTTCGACTTTAAAACACAATTCTCGAGTATGAGTATAGGATTCTCGAGAATGCTTTGTCACGAATGCTTTACGAAAATACTTTGACATGTCATTCTCGAGTATCTAAGTTATAACTCTCAAGTATCTTTGAAACATGCTTTCTGGAAGAACATTTTCTCCTATAATTCTCGAGAACCAGAAGAACAATTCTCGAGAATGCATCTTGGTATTTGAAATCTCCGCTGTCGTAAATCATAAATCATTGGTTGTGACTTGGGTGTTTCATGTTATTGATTTATACTTCTTCTAACCAAGCTTAATCAGTTTGCTAGTGCTTTTCAGATATGATTAACATGTTTTAATCATCAAATTTCCATAAAGCAAATATGTGTCGACGCATTAAATGCAAAACAGAGATGAAGCAAGAAAGTAGAATATGGACCTCTAAGCAACTGTAAAGCATTTCAAATATTTCCATGTCAGCATTCTACCTGACTCTCAACGAACAAATCAAACAAAGAATGTCAATGGAGTATATTGACCAAAGTCGGAAGATTACGAAGAGACAGAGCAACGGATATATTTATTACTCTCAACGGCTCATTAATCTCTCTCCAACGGTCATATTCTAAACTGGAAGAATAGCTCAACGATCGGATACCCGCAACGGTCGAAACACAAATACCTATAAATTGCGAAGTTTTCAAACCGGAAGAAGTGATGATTAACGAACGATCAACAAAGACAAAATTTCCTTCTCAGTCAGAATGCCTTCTGACGTTTATCTCATTTTCTCTTTGTTTTCTCAGTGATCATATAGTTTATTAGAGAGTGAGATTATTTGTAATGCACTTCGTGTTCATCTTATCACTTCGAGAGAGAAGATTATTTGTAATCATTCATTACAAAGATTGTATCCTTACAGTGGGTAAGGGGGAGTATCTCGATAAGAGATTGTAAAGGCTACACAAGTGCCCGACCAAACTTGTGAGGTTGTAAAGGCTTCTCTTGTGCCTGGTTAAACAAGGAGATAATGGATTGAAAATCTCAAGCGGAGCTTGGGGACTGGACGTAGGTCAAGGATTGGGCCGAACCAGGATAAATCACAGTTTGCATATTCTCTTCCCTAAACTCCTATATTTCCGATATATGTTTGAATGACTGACTATTGCTTTATAAAGTATTTCGTCATACGAATTGATTTCAAAGATAAGTTGCGAAAAGATTTTCAAAGTTTCCAAAAGTTTTATCGGACACCCAATTCACCCCCTCTTGGGTGATAGCCAGGTCTTTCAGATAGGATTTGTGGGAATTAGGTCAGGTCAGAATAGTGACCATGACACTGTATATTTCTATTTATAGAAGACAACAACCAATTACATCTGGACATGTGTCCCTATAGGATTGTTCTAGAATACAAATATTTACCTTGAGATTATTCTAGAGTACAGTGTACAATATACATAAATATAAGAAACTATTTATTTCTAACTACCATTCAAAGTGTCTATGATATGGACCCGGGGAGCTCACCATCATACTTTCAACTGTCCAAATTTATTTTTATTTTTCTAAAAGGGTATTTTAATAGGTATAGAATTTAAAAAATCTCTTAAAAAATAAATTTTTGTTAAAATCATTAATTGAAAAATAATATTCAATTTGGACTCATCCCGATCAAATTTGAACAAAAAGATTGATATGATAAATTGAGGGTGCTCATCATTTACCAAATCTGATATGATATAGTTTATTAATTAAATATCTTATATTTGAGTTCGGAAGATCAGAAGGGAAGGGGCATAAACCAAGATAACTCATAGAATTAAAGGAAGATAATATTTGGTTAGTTCATGCTCATTTAAAGAGATTGTAAGTGGTTCGAAAAAATTTATTGTATATGAAAAAGTAGTATTGTTTGTGATTATACTGAAAAATCTCCTAAATTAAAGATAGTGACTTAATTTGTTATGCCTTGAAACCTATTTTCTCTTACTAACATGTTTAGTTTCACATTGAAACCCATTAAAATATATAGTTTTGACTAGCTATATTTGCAGCATAAAAAAATAACTTTAATGATTTCTACTACGTCCGGTCTTGATTATTTTGATATTAACGATAATTTTGATATTTTTCAAGAAATAACTAATCATTAACTTATATAAAGTTTATATTAGATTATTATACTAAAGATAAAAGGGGCATCACGAATCAAACACATAAAATGTGTTAGTTATGATTAGTTTTGATGATGTCTTATATAGATGTCATTATCCAGAGCCAAAAGCTTGCATACTTCATTTATCTTCTACTTTGATTAATCCTTATTTATTAATGTAGATATGAAGTTTAAAATGATCAAGAGAGGAGATTGAAGAAAGGAGAATATCAATATGAAAGTCTCTATGATCAAATGGAAGTTGAATTGGCGGAGTTCAAATAGGCTACAGATGCATTCCTGAAGCAATACTCGAGTACCACAACTTAATTCTCGAGTATGGTACATAAACAGATCCTATCCAGGCAAAAAACCCAGCAATACTCGAGTATGACACTTCAATACTCGAGTATGGGACTAATACTTGAGTATGAGACTTCAAATACTCGAGTAATGTCGTGATTCCAGCTACTTTGCTCAACTCTGTTTCTGGCGACCTCTGGTAATTCGATGATATCTCACAAACCAAGAATTGGATTGATGTGAAACTAGTTTCATATGAAACTATACTCCCAATTCATCATTTTGACATAACATTCAAGTCCAAAGGAGTCCAGATGAGAGAGATATGAGTTTTTCAAGTTGGCACAAAAATCACCATCACAGTCCAGACCAAGCTTCGGTAATTTGAGTGTATCTCACAAACCATAAATCCAAATGAGCTGAAATTTGTGCCATTGGAAACTAGACTCAAATAAATTTTCAAAAACATCAAGAACACAGAAAACGAAGATCCATTGAAGGAGATATGATGGTTTGAAGTTGATAGTCTGTTCAGGATGTTGCAATCAGCACTAATTAAGAACAACCTCCCTTCATCTGATGTTAATGGACGAAATACAACTAGTTTGGAGCTGATTCTTATTGAACTAGAAAGAAGACTTAAAGAGCTTTCTGAGATGGGGTAATTTGCCAAATTTGGATCTATATCGAAGACGCTATGCTCACTGGAAATTGTCTCTTGTACTGTCAATATGATTGCTTCGTGAAAATCTGATATTTGCACAACGACATAGTATATGACAATAACAGTTTGACATTCGAAGATGATACTCGAGTAGGAGATGATACATACTCGGTAACGCAGAGACAGAATCATCGCTGAAGCAACCTATCAATAATACTCGAGAATGTCACTTATATACTCGAGTAATATCGGGAATCAATTGCTGGAAAATGGTGATACTCGAGTATGATTAATTGCTGAATGTCATTTGCTCTCTGGATGTGTAATACTCGAGTATGAGAATTGGGATACTCGAGTATTGAAAGAGTTGAAGTGTTTGATATGATCTTGTTGCAACGATTCTAGAGTATTGGATATAGATACTCAAGTATTGGATATAGGATACTCAAGTATTGGGTTTGGCTACCCGAGTAATGACAAAAATGAGCATCTGTGAAGAAGTTCTGCAGGGAATACTCAAGTATTCAGAAAATATTCCGAAGGTATTGACATATCAGCTGCCGAAAATCATCTATAACATTGATCGAATGGATTGATTATTCAATTAATCTTTCTTCTACATCACTCAATATTATCTATGATATTATTAATTATCTCCTTGAGTGATTTTCGATGATTAATCATTGTTTGAATTTTGATGAGTCATCAAGCACCGAAACCGACGGAGAAACAAAGGCGACACGGTGAACCCAATTAAGGCTAGCTCATTCTACCGAAATAGGCGCGGATGCTTAAATGCTTTCAACGGCTAAAACGCAACGGACGAATGCTTCTAGCAATTGTCTATAAATAGAGAAAGGGCGACGGAAGAAGTGACACACACAGAGACATGAGTTTACATCTTCAAAATGGCAATACTCTGATATTCACTTACTCTCTGTTCTCAATGCTTACATAGTTTACCGTAGAGAGTGAGATGACCAATTATGTACTTCAGTGTTCATTTATTCACTTCTGAGAGAGAGAAGATTATCTGTAAACATTTTATCTAAGAGTTACTCAAGATTGTGTGATATTGAGTGGGAAACACATTGTGTTGATTACAGCTTGTAAGGGGAGTGAATCCTAGTGAGAGGATTACTTCGAGTACAAAGTGTGTAATCAAGCGGGTGTATTGATTACAATTTGTAAGGGGGAGTGAATCCTAGTGAGAGGATTACTTCGAGTATAGAACGTGTAATCAAGTTGAAATCAGATAGTGGATTGAAAATCTCAAGTGGAGCTTGGGGACTGGACGTAGGTCAAAGATTGGGCCGAACCAGTATAAATCACAGTTTGCATATTCTCTTCCCTTATCTTTTACATTTCTAGTATATGCTTATTTGAATATCTAACTGTCACTTTAGAAGTTGCCAAAAGATTTTCTAAGTTCCTAAAGTTTTATCAAACACCCAATTCACCCCCCTCTTGGGTGATAGTCATGTGTAACAAAATGATCTTGTTATATTTTATTCTCATCTATAGTGCTTGTATGTGCATGTGAACAAGGATGTGCGAAAAATCCGGGGGTCCAAGGAATCCGACCAAACCCGACCCGGCCACGTTGGAAAAAATGGCCCGAGATAGTATTGGGTAGATCAGACTATATTGGTCTGCTCAAGCTAGACCGAACTTCAGGCCAAAAGCTCAGACCTTTTAGTTTGATCCAATCTAACCTGAGCATTTTTTTTTAAAAAAAATCCCCACGCTGCACTCCGATGATGTGACATGATTATTTTCCGTTGTCTATGAATATAATAATGCTACAAATTGAGGCCAAACACGACAAAATCATATGTTCCTTTATTTATTAAAAAAAGTTTTTAGCCCTTGAATAATTGGATATATATTAAAAGGGAAAAGCCCTAAGCCATTTGTTTGTTTGCGTGATTGAAAAGAGATTGGACAATTAATAGAATTGTCGGTTAACAAGGACAGGATGTAATTTTAGGGGTTTTTTTTTTCCATTCGGATATTTATTAGAATTATTTTTTTAAAAAAATAATTTTCTAACCTATAAAATTATTTTTTGAAGAAATTAATAAAAAATTACAAAGATTTCTCAAGAAAACACGAGGTGAAAGCCATTTATATACACACATATCTTTGTTTGCATCTTTGATCTTGCCATTAGTGGAAGTGTTGCCGCTCAATTAAGAAAGAGAGAAGCAAAAAGGAACTTTTGAATTTGAATTTAGGAAATAAAGGTGCTTTTGTATTTATAAATGGGATTGGTTACCGGATAGTTTAGATGATACTAACGAGACATGATGATAGGCACATGATGATAGTTGTTGGAAGTTGAAACGTTACATATTTACACCGATGGCATTTGAAATGTGATCTAAATAATAATTACGAGACTAGTGAATTCTCATCTTATTTGATGTAAATAAAAAGTGAATGAAGGAAAAATAAACAACATTTACACCAGTCGAAAGTTTAACGAAAGTTTAGATTAACATATTTATACCTTATGCCACTACGATCGGTCTGAACATAATTAAATTATATAGTTAATATAAACAATATCCCAAAAACAACAGAACAAAGATAAAAGAGACATGATTAAGATCAAGATCGAACAAGATGAAGATTAAAAATTTTTTTCATTAATAACATATTTTTTATGCTACATAGATTTAAAAAACATTTTTCATAATGAGAAAAACCTTTAATCTTCCTCCTCATTGCCGAGGCAGAGGAGGAAGATGGGGAAGGGGAAGAGGAAGAGGCATGATTGTCTGAAAGATTGTGCTCGACGTCATTAGTGTCGAATACAAGGTTAAACTTGATGTTGACAGTGTGTAGCAATGTGACAAGTGTCTTCGAGGCGTCTATATATAGGATCTGTAACATCCCATTTTCAAAAGCAGTATATTTTTTTTTTCATCAGAGTAGAGCATTGGAGCGTAAGAGTAACTGATACATATATTCAAAACGCCGTAAGTCTGGCTGTTTACAGTAATGGTACATTGTACCAAGTGTTTACAAAAGTAGATAACAACAAAGGAAAGTCTTCAGCCGGGTCTCTATGCGGCCTGCTTGCCTTTCTCCTCGGTCCTCATTCCTCCTGATCCTGACGCTATGTTAAGAGCTGAGGTTCAATGCCCATTGAACCTCAGGTAACGGTTAACCTCATATTTACGTACACAATATATGGACTACGGACAATCACAACATTAACAGCACGTGAGCCCAATAACAGATATACTACACATACAACCAATGCAGATATATCACTCCCAGCGTACAAACATATCGCTCCCAGCGCACAGAATCAATACAGATATATCGCTCCCAGCGTACAAACATATCGCTCCCAAATAAGCATTTAATCAATGCGGATATATCGCTCCCAACGTACAAAACATATCGCTCCCCGTAATACATACAAATATACTCTAACATCTATATGCACCCAGACAACATAACAACTATACACACACAATACACATAGCACATACATGCATAACATAAACACCAGCGTTAGTGTTACAGTATGCGAACGTACCTTCGTTGGTGGTATAACGGTACTTTTTGACAAATGGGTGAAACAAATGTATGACGGCAAGACAACAAATGTCCGATTATCTCGTATATCCTATAAGGATAACATTTATCAACTTCTAGCAAGATAACATGCATTTTAGGTACAAATTACCATTTTGCCCCGAACCCCTAATCGGCGGAATTTCGCCAGAGCTTTGTTGTTTTCGCTCTATCTCTCCTCGCAATTTTGACAGATCTTTTCCCTCATCATATTTTCGAAATATATATCATATTTACCCCTAAATATGATATCTAGACTATCTTGAAAAATTAAAGATAAATCTAGCATTCCTACTATATCTACCGAAAGAACTACCGAAACTAAAGACCGTGAGACCGAAGAACTTACCCGTGGTCCGCTAGAACTTCTCCGGGCTCCTCCTTCTCTCTAAAACCTCTCTATTTCGGTTTTGGGGTGTGAGAAATGAAGAGGGGAAGGCTTCTATTTATAGAAGAAAAAGTGACACTATTCATTACTTTATCGACTAGATTTCGCCGTCGGATCGCACTTCGCCACGTGGCTCCATCTTGGCCTTACACATGTCTTGCCTATGTCATCCTTCTAGAAGAAGATGATGTCATCTTGCCGACTTACCGATAAAGTTCCCGATCGTGTCCTAATCACGTAATCTTGACAAAACTCAAAAATCGGGATCAAGGCACCGAAGCTCTATTCTTTCTCTTTAAGAATACCTTGGGTTAACTAAATTTTTGATCCCATTAAGGGTATTCCGTTGTCATTGAACATTTTCGACGACGTCACCTAAGCATTTAAATCACTTCCTAAGTTCCAGAACTTTCTTGCGTAAAATCACCGGTTCGTAATATGATCTGATCTAAGTAACCTAATTCCTGGTTTGAAAAACACTACCTGTTTTCTATAAGTCACTTTTAGCATTATCTCGCCCTTTCCTAATTATCCTAGTTCTCCTAATTACGCTGTTGGTTTTAAATGACTTCGAGACCGCTTACTCGGATAAAATTCCACTTGTTTATAAAAAGTGCGATGTTAATGACTTCGTTTCTATATTTGGAGGTAGGATTTAATTTCTATCCGTTCTCATTTCTCCGTTGGCTCTTTACCGATTATATTATTATTTTAATCAAAATATCTAGATTTTCTTTTTTCTTTTTTCTTTTATTTATTTTTCTAAGCATAAAATATTTTATTATTATTTTATTATTTATTTAATTAATAATTTCGAATTTCTCCTCTTAAATTAATTATTTACTAATTAATTTACTTATATCATAATCTAAACAATTAGCCACTAATTACTTAATTAGCCACTTACTAATTGTTGATAATTTTCATAATTAGGATTAATTATTATCTCACAACTATTTTACTTACATTGGTATTTTATATCCCATGTAAAATATTAAAAATCATGGGGCCAAAAAGTGCTTTTAATAATATTTTATTTATGCTTCTCTATTTTTCAAGGAAATAATCCCAAAAATTCCTAAAATTAGAGACAACATACTTCCCAAGTTTTTGTCGTATTTGTTGCCATATGAGATTTATCATAATATTTTCAGGGGTATTACGATCCACCCCATGCATGGAGCTACTGAAGAAACTACTTGGCTGAAGGTGGTGGAGGAGGCGGCTATAGAGAAGAATGATGAAAAGAATTAGCCCTAACGCATACCATATTAATATTCTAGAGACAAGAGGAAGAGGAGCTGAATATAAAGAATCAAAAGCAATGAGGAGTTTAAATAAATCAGACAATGAAGATTACATTTATTGAAGTGATCTCAGATTTCAAAAAGACATGTAGTTAAGAAGTTTACCTTGGAAGTTGAAGAGTATGAAACATTTAAGACATGTTATAATGAAACGATGGTATCTAAAACAATATTTACGTACATTAGATGTATAAGCGCCTGATGTAAAAAGAATTTAAATTTAAATTTTCTTAATGTTTAATATTTATCGACACATTAAATTACAACCGATCCAGAAAATATTATCAGTGCTACGCCGTATAAACATTTACAAAAATGTCACTAATCATACCTTTTAAACCATCTCCACCTTTAGATCTTTAGATGTGGCGGTCTTATAGACTTTTTTCTAGTAGTGGAACCAAAAAACCTTAAATCTCATTAGTTTCATCTTAAAATTGAATAAATTTTCAATTGTACCCCTACTCAATGCATACACACGCACACTTTAATGAAAAGTCTAAGAAATTAAATAGCACTCCCTTTTGTTCTTAATATAAGACAATTACTTAATTTAATTAGTTTAAAGAAGTTAGTTAATAAGACATGTATATCTTAAAAAACACCATAATAATGTTAATTAATTCTCTCATTTCCTCACCTCCTTAATTATTGTTGAGGGAACATCAATAGAGGTAAATTAAAAAGATATTGACAAATATGAAACTATGTCTTATATTTAAAATCAATATCAACTTTTTAAATATGTCTTATATTAAGAATCGATCAAGAGTAATAATTTACTGAAGAACAAATAGGGATAAACTTATACATTTATATAATAAATTTAATGGGGGTGACTAACATAAAGTTTTTTTTTTTAAAAAAAAAAAAAAAAAATCTCTCTCCCTCTTGTATTAAAACTAGAGGGGTATTTTATAACTCAAGACCCAATTCATCCAAAAAAAAAAAAAACATGGATGGGAGAGTGTGTGGAGAGGGGAGGAGGGGAAACAGATAGATTCTTCTTGTAATGGACTCGACGCCATGCATGGCTGTTAAGAACGCTACTAACGACCAGTCAAAAGTCCAATCTTCCAGTCAAAAAAAGGATTGGCATCGGGGGAAAAGTGTGTCTTGGCTAACTCAATTCCCCTCTTCCTCTCTACTTAACATACTTTGAATTAGTCTATGAAAAATAGCTTTTATGATATACGAAGGAAATATATAAGTTTTGTTTCGACTTTAAGAAAAGGCTTCAAGCTATGATTTTGTGGTTTCTCAGACACTCACCTAATTTCTCTACTATTGAATTAGCTTTTAATAGTTGAGATTTTATACTATATTAAAAATATTATAATAAATAATAAATGATAATAATATTTTTACCAATTAAATATCGACCATTAAAAGTCAATCCAATCGTAGAGAAATTAAGTGGAGAAAAAGTGGATAAAGAGGTTAATGGAGACCCTCATTTCTACAGGGAAGGGCATAGTAGACGTTAAATCTTCCTATTACTTACAAGAGAATCTATTAGAAAACAAATAAACAAATATATGACACAAATTAAACGGCACAAAAACACCTAAATTATTAACATAGAAAACCCCTCAATTCAAAGGTAAAAACCATGGGTCCGTTCGACCAATGAAAATATTATCCATTATTATCAAAGCAAGGCTTGCAGAGTCTCAACCATATGCAAAAACATGTGTCATCATCTAGCCAAACAATCAAAGCTACAAGCTTATAATAAAGAACAAAGCCACACAAAAAAATAAAAAATAAAAAATAAAATAAAATATATATATATATATATATATATATATATATATATAAAACAAAAAGTCCCCTAACCACGAACAATTTTCTCCCACACCAAGCCTCAACGATGATCCTATCATTGCAAAAGATGAACCATATGTTTTGAACTCCGCTTGATTAAATTTCCGCTCGATCCAAAGGTCAACGAATGTGCAAACATCGATTTACCGACACTAATATGTGAAGTTGCGTTTTTCGCTTTCTCTATTCTTTTCTCTCATATGGTTGCAACATTAGACTTAAGACTTCTTTAACCTCACTAACCTCTGCCTATGAGGCCTTGGCGGGGCTTCTCTATCCAAAAACCTAATATGCCCTCTATCCACTTAAATAAGTGAGACATAACCTCAAGTTAAGAAACTTCAATAGAACATTCTTTCTCAAAAACAATAATGTACCTCTTTATATTCTCTCACTATTTTCCTTCTTTTGTATTTTTTCCTTTCCTTTCCTTTCTTTTCTTTTCATAAAATAGAAAATATATAAAATTTGGGCATTTCTAAGTATAGGAATGGAGTCTAAAACTTTCTCAAGAAACAGTGGTACCCAAAAGTTTTTAGATCAATTTTATCTTGAAAGTAGTAAAAAATTAACAAAACTGCTCAAACCTTAAAAAGAAAACTAATGTCGAGAGTTAATATTTTAATAGTCCGAGCGGCATTACTCCTTTTATAACACTACAAAATTGATTAAAAATCTTTCATATACTCATAACTTTTATACAAAAACAAATATTTCTTAGTAAAATTGCATCTTATCCTAATATTTCTTCCTCTAATCATTTAGGTGGCATTGATGATTAAGGCACTTACATTGGATATTTCTTAAATATTTTATGAATTAGTGGGACAATATTAGGTACCACCCTTATCTTATTTATAAGCTCATTTTAACTAAAGGTCCTTATTATAGGTTCAGTTTCAGAGTAATAAATGTGTATTTTATATTTTTGCTCTTATTAATTGCAATAAATAAAAAGAATTTATTCATGTTGACTTTTAGAATCAATAATAGATAAGAGTAAAAATTTAAAATTTAACAAATAATTAATGACTTAATTAAGTCTCTTTTATATGTAAGAGTTAATTAATGAGAAAATCACTTTCAGGGCCCTTTTTGGAGAAAAAAACCCCAAAAAAGGCTCTCAGATTCTGACAATCCCAGGACCTTTTCTGAGATTGTCAGAATCTTAGGGAGTTGTTAACGAGGCTGGTATAGTTGTTAACGGGCCGGTTTAGTTGTTAGAAAATTGTTGTTAATGGTATCGATTTAGTTGTTAATACCCTGGATAATTATTTATCGGAATATTATATTTCGATAGATAATACCTATTGAAAATATGTGAACATGTGGTTTCAAATAATAAATAATAATTATCTTATTTTCTAAGGTAATTACTATGGAAATTAGGAGAGATAAAGAGTTAAAATGTATTTTTAGAGCATTAAATGGCCTAAAAATATTATGATAAAATCCCAAGAGGTAGTAAAATATTTATAAAAAATTAGAAAGTATGTTGTCTCTAATTTTAGGAATTTTTGGGATAATTTCCTTGAAAAATAATGAGGCAAAATTAAGTATTATTTTGGGATCATAAGTGACCCCATGATTTTTAATATTTTACATGAGATATAAAATACCAATGTAAGTAAAATAGTTGTGAGATAATGATTTATCCTAATTAAGAAAATTATTAAAAATTAGTAAGTGGCTAATCTGGTAATTAATGGGATAATTAGGGTATAAAGTAAATGAATTAAAAATAATTTAAATAATTATTTTTAATTGGAGAAATTCGAAATTATTAAATAAATAAAAAATAAAATATTAATAAAATATTTTATGCTTAGAAAAATAAATAAAAAATAAAAGAAAAATAAAATAAATGTGAAGGCATTTTGAATAAAATAATAATATAATCGGTATAGATAGAACCAAGAGAAGTGGAACAACTAGAACTTAAATCCTACCTCCCGATATAGGATTGAAGTCATAAACAACAAAGACTTTTTATAAACCAAAGAAAATCCATCTCGGATTGAGCGGTCTCGAAGTCGTTTTCGAAACCAACAGCGTAATTAGGAGTACGGGTAATTAGGAAATGGCGAGATAGTGCTAAAAGTGACTTAGAGAAAACAAGCGAGTTTTGGAAACCAGGAATAAGGTCACTTAGATCGATCATATTACGAACCGGTGAATTTACGCCAAACTAGTGTTTCCGAATTTGATTCCGTAACCGAAGCGTCGAGCCTAAAATCTTCAAAGAGATAACGGAATACCCTTAATGGGATCATAAATTTCATTAAAGTATATATTCCTACCGAGGAAGAAAAGTACTTCAAAACTACACCGACAAAGATTTCGCGATTCGGCAAAATTACGCGATTCGAGCACCGATCGAGAACTAAGCGGTAAGTCGACATTATGACATCATCAAAGATGATGTCATAAATGGGCAAGTAGGGCAGCCCAACTAGGTGTAAGGCCAAGATTGTTTTGTCCTCAAAAATGCGATCCAACGGTGCAAGATTCATTCTGGAAACAAATCCCTTAATTCCAACCTTGTCCCTCCATTTTCCTATAAATATGAACCTCTCCTCTTCTCATTTCCCACACCACAACTTCGAAACCTAGAGAGAAGTTAGAGAGAAGGAAGAGCTCTTGGAAGTTCTTGCCAAGCCGGAGTAAGTTTTTCGGTCCCTGGTCTTTAGTTTCGGTAGTTCTTTCGGTAGATATAGTAGAAATGCTAGATTTATCTTTAAATTTTCAAGATAGTCTAGATATCATATTTAGGGGTAAATATGATATGTATTTCAAAAATATGATGAGGGAAAAGATCTGTCAAAATTCGGAGAGATAGAGCGAAAACAATGCTCGGCGAAATTCCGCCGATTAGGGGTTCGGGGGCAAAATGGTAATTTGTACCTAAAATGCCTGTTATGCTGCTAGATATTGATAAATACTATCCTTATAGGATATCTCGAGATAATTGAACCGTCGAGCCGCCGTCGTAAATTATCGTTTTTCCGTAAAAAAGTACCGTTTACCATCGTGAAGAAGGTACGTTCGCGTCGTAACACTAACTCGATATTTACTTTGTATACTTATATGTGATAGACGACTATACGAGTGAATTGTATAGATAAATTTACATGAGATGTGTACTTGTTAACGTAGATAACTTTACATGCGATGTCTTGTTAGCATAGATAACTTTACATGAGATGTGTCTTGTTGTTATATTAATCTTCCATCTGCTATATACTTATATTTTGATTAATGCTATGATGTCTTCCATATGTTGTGTATGTAAATATGAGGTTAACCGTTACGAGGTCCGATGTGCATTTGGACCTCGCATTTAAAATAGCTTCAGGGTCAGGAGGACCGAGCGCCGAAGATAAGGGCAAGCAGCACGCTTAGAGTCCCAGCCGGAGGATTTCTTTTATTGCCACATCATGAGTGTTTCTAGGGAGATACTTCTGTTGTTATCTTCTTTTGTAAACACCCGGTACAGTGTACCGTTACTGTAAATAGCCAGACTTATGTCATTTTAAATATAGGTATCAGTTACTCAATCGCTCCGATGCTCTACTTTGATGATATATGAAAAAAAAAATATACTGCTTTTGAAAATGTGATGTTACAATGGAGACCCTCCTTTCTACAGGGAAGGGCGCAGCGGGCGTTAAATCTTCCTATTACTTACAAGAGGATCTATGAGGGAACAAATAAACAAACATATGACAGAAATTAAACGGCACAAAAACACCAAAATTATTAACGTTGAAAACCCTTCAATTCAAAGGTAAAAACCATCCAATGAAAATATTATCCATTATTATCAAAGCAAGGCTTGTAGAGTCTCAACCATATGCAAAAACATGTGTCATCATCTAGCCAAACAATCAAAGCTAAAAGCTTATAATAAAGAACAAAGCCGCAAAAAATATTTTAAAAAAAGTCCCCTAACCACGAACAATTTTCTCTCACACCAAGCCTCAACGATGATCCTATCATTGCAAAAGATGAACCATATGTTTTGAACTTGCTGACTAAATTTCTGCTTGATCCAAAGGTCAACGAATGTGCAAACGTCGATTTACCGATACTAATATGTGAAGCTGCGTTTTTCGCTTTCTCTATTCTTTTCTCTCATATGGTTGCAACATTAGACTTTAGACTTCTCTAACCTCACTAACCTCTGCCTATGAGGCCTTGGTGGGGCATCTCTGCCCAAAAACCTAATATACCCTCTATCTACTTAAATAAGTGAGACATAACCTCAAGTTAAGAAACTTCAAGAGAAAATTCTCTCTCAAAAACAATAATGAGGAAACTTTCCTCTTTACATTATCTCACTATTTTCTTTTTTTGGTATTTTTTTTTTTCTTTCCTTTCCTTTTTTTTTTTTTAATAAAATAGAAAATATATAAAATAAGGAATATATAAAATTTGGGCATTTCTACATATAGGAATGGAGTCCAAAACCTAACATCTAAAACTTTCTCAAGAAACAGTGGTACCCAAAAGTTTTTAGATCAATTTTATCTTGAAAGTAGTAAAAAATTAACAAAACTGCTAAAACCTTTATAAAAAAAAAATAATGTCGAGAGTTAATATTTTAATAGTCCGGGCGACATTACTCCTTTTATAACACTACAAAATTGATTAAAAATCTTTCATATATTCATAAATTTTATACAAAAACAAATATTTCTTAGTAAAATTGCATCTTATCCTAATATTTCTTCCTCTAATCATTTAGGTGGCATTGATGATTAAGGCACTTAGATTGGATATTTCTTAAATATTTTATGAATTAGTGGGACAATATTAGGTACCACCCTTATCTTATTTATAAGCACATTTTAACTAAAAACTTTGGTTCTTATTACAGATTTAGTTTCAGAATAATAAATGTGTATTTTATATTTTTGCTCTTATTAATTGCAATAAATAAAAAGAATTTATTCATATTAACTTTTAGAATTAATAATAGATAAAATTAAAAATTTAACAAATAATTAATGAATTAATTTAGAGTAGTACTCAGAATGATCTTGTGAAAAGATTCGGTCACATGCATGACGAAGTCAAGACAAAATATTTTATTCTTGCATTTTGTTCGCACTTGTTTGGTAGTATGGGGAATTTTATTCTTGCATTATGTTCGCACATGTTTGGTTTGGTAATATGGGGAATTGGGGATCACATGTGCCCCTCCTAGTACTATTTCCTAGAAAGGTAAATTTTAAGCCGAACGACAAACGAGCCTCAAGCCCTCAACCCAAAGGTAATATTCCAAATGCTACTATATGTACTTGCCCCCTTTTTAATTTTATGATTATGCATGTAATAAAATAAAATTAATCTTTTGGTTTTGATGACTTCCCATTTTTAGTAGATTTGAGGTATATTTTGATATATTTGGGAAGTCATTAATCTTAATTTAAAGAAATTTTATTGAGATTTTAGGAGAAATCAATTTGGATACATCGTTTATGGGATTTCAATTTAAAATAAAGATTTTTGAGTTTAAGAAATAAATAATAGGAATGAGAAATTTAAAAAAAAAAATCAGTTATTATTATTATTATTAGTATTATTGTTATTATACAATTTCCTTTTATTTCCACAGCCACATGCGCACCGTTTTGGCAAATTGACAAGGGAAGCTAGACCTAAAAGCTAAAAGCTATGTGAGGTGGCATTGGAATAAAAGAAGGAGGAGACGCACAGGTTTTGTTGGACGGAATTGAAGAAGAATTAATAGACAAATGGGCCCCACAATTGAAAGGGAATTGGAGACCTAAAGGCTACGAATTGGAGAGGCAGAGGCGGCTGGACTAAAAAGAAAAAGCTGGACAAAATAATAAAAAGGGTTAACGAGTCGTCAAGACAATAAACTATTAGTTAAGAAGCGTCAAAGACAATTAACTATTAAGTGAATGCCCAAGACAACAAACTTTTAAAAAGGAAAGACACAAAGACAATCTTAGTTAAAAAAGTTAACGCCAGAAGAAAAAGTTAACGTCATATCTAAGGAAATTCCCAAAGACAACAAACTATTATTCCAAGAAATGCCTAAAAAATTCTAAATTTTACTAAATTAAATAATTTTTTTCTCAATTGTCATTATTCAAAACTACTTGTATAAATATTTATGGACAAAAATTACTCATTCTTCAATTTTGTCAAAATTATAATTTGCTAAAATAAACAAAAGTTTTGATTAAAAATATAATTATATGATTTAAATAAAACGCAAGGTGTTTTATAGTTTATTATATATGTTAAAAAAATATATGATTTATTTTTATTTTAGAAGAAATTTATGTGAGTTAAAAAATTCATTTAATGTTAATAAAATGTAAAAAATCTAAAAAATCTGTTGACAAAATTGAAGAATGAGTAATTTTTATCCATAGATATTTATACAAATAGTTTTGAATAATGACAATTGAGAAAAAAATTATTTAATTTAGTAAAAACCCAAGGTGTTTTATAGTTTATTATATATGTTAAACCAAAAAAAATATATGATTTATTTTTATTTTAGAAGAAATTTATGTGAGTTAAAAAATTCATTTAATGTTAATAAAATTTAAAAAATCTAAAAAATTTGTTGACAAAATTGAAAAATGAGTAATTTTTGTCCATAGATATTTATACAAGTAGTTTTGAATAATGACAATTGAGAAAAAATTATTTAATTTAGTAAAATTTAGAATTTTGTCTTTGGCGCTTTTTGGAATAATAGTTTGTTACGGCTTGGGTCTTCCTTAGATATGACGTTAACTTTTTGCTAACGGCGTTAACTTTGTTTTAACGGTGTTGTCTTTGGCGCTCCTTTTTAAAAGTTTGTTGTCTTTGGAGCCGGTCCACTTAATAGTTAATTGTCTTTGGGCGCTCTGAGCTAATAGTTTGTTGTCTTTGACGCTCCTTAGCCCTAATAAAAATGCAAAGAAAGAGACGCACATGGAGCACGACAGCGTTTTTGGTGAAAAAAAGTAATTGGAAGACCTAATTGAGAGGAGAGATTAGAAGAATCAGAGGCGGCTATTTAGACATTTACGACTGGAGGCGATTTTTTTGGCTATTCTCGCGGGTGCACGACTTGGAAGAAGAAACCGTGCAGAGAACGAGAGGCGCAGAGGCGGGAGGAACATAGCATTCTCGCCGGCGGTTTCCTCTTCCACCAGGGTCGCCGGTGAGTAACCCTCCTTCCACCACCATCCAACTTCATCTCTCTCCCTCATCATCTCAGACACACAGCTGCGATTAGAAGCTCCAGAGGCAGATTGGTTCCTTGATCCTTTTGGTTCTGTTTGCCATTTTGAATATGGATTTTATCTCTTTATGTGCTGTTCTAATTTTAGTTAAAGCCATGTTTGGCTAATTTCCCTTTACAACCAAGAGGACCTTTGAACTTATAATTGTGGATTAGACTTTGTTTTTATTATTTAGTTATAATTAATATTAATTTTGGTTACTTAATCTTGTTCGATTTATCTATTAGTGATAGCCATCATTGAGTATGAATTTGAGAATTAGGATTTACCTTGACGAAGAGAATTTTAATTAAGCTCTTAAATTAAGTAATATGGGATTAAATTACGATTTAATTTGCGATTAAGATAGACATATATCTAATGGCCCCATATAATTGTTGAGGAGTGTGTTCAAGATTTATTGCCTTCTTGAGTAATTATGTTAGACATAACTAATTTTACTCAAGAGAGGGTTGTAAGTGGACCGACATGCACTTATAACTATTTATACTCGAGATTAACAAAATTGATATTAAGGCTAATTAAATTAGTGGAATCAAGGTTTATGAAGCTAATAAGGGATTAGTGACTTTGGGTTGCTCATTTAATATTTGTGGTAATTTGCTTATTTTGATTTAATCTTCTTTTCCTTTAATTAAATTTAATTTGGTTTGCTTAACTTAATCGAAAGTGTAAAATTAATGCTTAATCGAAGTTGTGGGTACAAAGTCCCATGAGAACGATATTTTTCTTATCACTTTATTACTTTGCATACGGCCCGTATACTCATTCTGATATTTAATATAAGATATATTTAGATTTTAGATATAAGATATTTTTTGAATTTACCTCTCTTGAAGTCTTGATACTCCCTTAACAATGTTCAAGAAGGAGGGGAAATAAGAAAATTAAGAAAGATGACTAAGGTGTTTTAAAAATATTTCCTCCAATCACTTTTATAAGAGTTCAAAATTTGAATTCCCTTGGTTCTTTTTATCGATATCCGACAACTTTTATTTAAACATTTAATGAGTTTTTTCTTTTTGTACCTATCATTAATTATATATATTGCATTAATTAAAATATTAACCGTACTCATATTTACTTTCTCTCTCTCTCTCTCACTTGTTCCTCATAAATAAAGAAAAAACAAAGTTTATTTCAGACATATTATTTTAAACTAACTTTAACTACTTTTTTAATTAATTTCTTTAATATAATCAAATTAGATAAATATGTATTGTATTAAAGACGGAAGGGATTATAATTTTTAGTTGCTTGTAATTCAATCCGTCTTTAAATTTTGACTCAATGCAATTCCATCTATATAATTTTGATTTATATCAAAACTCAGTTTTTGAACTTTAGCTCATTGTAACTCAATCCCTCCAATTTTAACAATTTCAAACTTTAGCCTATAATTAAACTTCATAAAAAAAAAACAAAATTTAAAATTATTAAATTGTAAAGACCAAATTGTATCAAAGTCAAAATTTCGGAGTTGAGTTATCATAGAGTTAAAATTGTAGGGACTAAATTGCTTTAAATTAAATTTAGGGAATGAGTCGAGCTAAGTCTGTCAAAGACAAAAAAGAAAGAGTAATTTTTCCTAAAATAATATCTGTAACGAAAATTCAAGTGCAGAGCGCAAATTATTCTATTAATTGCCACTCAGCTCATTCCTGTCAAAAGCTGGTCTAAAATGAATTTTTATTAGTACAAGAGCGCCGAAAGCTTCATATGAATTGTCGTTAACAAACCATATACTTATTACTTAGTAAAAGTAAATCTTTAGTATTTCTTTAACTTTACATAAAATACTATCATTTTAGTCCCTTAATTATTGCTTTTGATAAAAATGTCGCTCAATGAAATATATATTGCAACACGTACACATGCATTTATTCAAAGGCCATCTCTTCACAGAGATTAAACTTGATGCATAACTAAACAGAAAATAAATTAAGAAGAGGAAGGAAAGCTTAGTTATTATACCAATCCTATAATGGACTGATCAAACCATAAGACTCAGACATGTGCATGAATTAATTAAGGTGGTCTCTAAGGAATGTAAGCATCAGCAGACAACCTAGGAGAAACCAAAGCAGCAAGAGGCACTTTCTTCTGTAACGCAAGCCCAAAACTCTCCTCCATGTTCAACTCAGAAAGCCCATGTGGAAGCTTCCAGTCAAAGGAATGAATCAAAGTTCCCAGAATGTAGTGGACAAGGGTGATCCCCATTCTCGTCCCGGCGCAGATCCTCCGTCCGGCTCCGAACGGGATGAGCTCGAAGTCGTTGCCGCGAGGATCGATCTTCGCGTTCCGGCCACTCATGAACCTGTCCGGGTTGAACTCCAATGGCTTCTCCCACACATTTGGGTCCCTTCCGATTCCCCAGATGTTCACACTCAGTCTCGTCCCCTTTGGTATGTAGTAGCCGTTCACCTCGCATGCTTCGCTCGAAACTCGCGGCAGGTTCAGCGGCGTTGATGGATGTTTCCGGTACGTCTCCTTGCAGATGGCCTGTACACAGGAATTGCAGTTCATTTGTTTTGATCCATGTCCAGGGCTAATACTTGAAATATTAATATAAGATACACACACACACCTGGAAGTAGGGGAGGTTGGCTATATCGGATTCTTCGAGACGTCGTTGACGGCCGATGACTCGATCCATCTCGTCGTGAGCTCGCTTCATGATGGAAGGGTTCTGCAACATTTCTGCTAGGGCCCACTCTATGACGCTTGATGACGTGTCAGTTCCAGCTGTGAAGAGGTTCTACAAAAACCATACAAGTAAAACGTTCATATCTGCACGCGTGAAAAAGTCAAAAAGAAGTATTGCTAACTTTACTAATTAAACAAAGATAAAAAAGTCAAAAAAAACCTATACCCTAATACCCTACTTTGGACACATCACATTTAAGGGAATTGGATTCCTGCCTATTCAAAGGATAGGCAGGGGAGCTCTTCCCCTTGGATTGTCTAGATTAGATCTAGACGGTCCAGATCCTTTTTTTTTTTTACTTTCTCAAAAAAAATTATTTTAATAGATACATTAATCTAAAATAAAGATAATCTCTCAACTAACATTTTTTTAAAAAAAATGATTTTTTTATTCAAAAAGCAGCCGTTAAAATAAAATAAAATCTGGATTGTCCAGATCGCATCTAAACGACCCAGATGCACCAAGCTCTTGGTGCCTATCTAAATGATAGGCACCAAAACCGATTCCCACATTCAAGATGTGAGAACTGTGAAGTTATGCATCATCACATAATATATACTATTATAAAATATTTTTTATTATTAAAATAGAAATATTTTTACCTCTTTTAATTAAATTATATTTTTAATTAATATCGGTCTACTCATTAACCCTTGACTCGCATCTAACCGATTTGGTGACCGAGTCCGGTTTTCAAAACCTTGCATTTTACCCATTACTTTGAACCCAAAAAAAAACCAAAGAAAACACAATATCATTATGATTAATTTAAATTATTTTCCACTAAAGCTTATCTAATAATTTAATTCCTTCCCCCACTTCAAAACAAGATGGTACATACTGTGATTTAGTATTATTTCCATTCCAAATTAAAATTTAAACTATGTTCCTCTTCAGTCCAAGAGTGACATGCTTAGACTAAAGATTCAACCTTTGCTTGAAATTAATTAAGCAGGTCTTGTTTCTCCCTCTATCTCTCTCTAGATGTTTTTGGTTTCATCTTAAGAGTACCTGAACCCCAATCACAGCACCAATATAGGTTATGAAATTAACAGTAATCAAATAATTATATTTAACCGAGAGATAAATAAATCAAGTGAGAAAAATACTACCTCTAGTCCTAATTATAAGATCTAGTTGACTTTTTTTTGGAGAGATTAAGGAAGCTAAATAAGTTACTTAATCATTTCATATGTTGTGTTTTTTTAGATTATATATTAGTTTATTGGTCAAACTATTTAGTTTGAAGAAAAAAATAAAAATAAAAATACTATAAGCTAATTTAATTAATTTCCTTAATTTCTCTAAAAAAATCAACTAGGTTAGGACCAGAAGGAGTATATATTTACCAGAAGAAGTGCTTTAATGTTGGTCAATGTAAGAGTCTCTCCCTCAGGATTCTCCTTGTTGTATTGGGTAACAATATCTAAGAAATCATGCTTGCCTCTTCGCTTATGAGCTGTAGCTTGGTGCTCTTCAATCATCTTTGTCAACAACATATCGAATTTATGATGCAAATTCTTCATTCCACTTTCTATTCCCTGCAAATCCAACGGCCTCAAGAACGGTATGAAATCGCCGATGTTAAATAATCCGGCGCTGGTCATCAGCTCCACCACCATGTCCTTGAACTCATTACTCTCCGATCCCTTTGTCTCAAACACTCTCTTCCCTAGAATCACTTGCCCTACCATGTTCGCCATGGCGTACGTTAGCATCTCCGGGATGTTCACCGGTTGCCGTTGCTTGCTGGCATCGTACATGGCTCGGAGCATGTGGCCGAGCTCGAGGGCTCGGAATTGAGCCCAGTCGTCGAGAGCTTTCCCTCCGAGCATGTGAAGGTTGCTTATTTTTCTCTCGAGCTTCCACCGGGAGCCATAGTCGGCGAACACCATGTCGGCGTTGTAACCAAGGATGATGGAGCCGGCGTTCGGCGGGCGGTTAGAGAAGTTGATGTCGAGGGTTTTGAGGAATGCGCGGGCGGCGTCCGGCGTGGAGGCAACGACCATACCATTGGTGCCCATCTTGAGGTACATGACGGGGCCGTATTTTTTGGCGAGGTTGAAGAGGCTGACGTGAGGCATGGAACCTAGAAGAGGAAGGGCTCCGAGGAGAGGCCATCCAGTCGGGCCGGGAGGGAGCTTCCGGCGGCTTTTGAACACGACGGAGCGGAGGAAGAAACGAGTGGTAAAGAAGATGAGAATGGAAACAGCGAGATCTTGAAGGAGAAAGAGGCTTAGGGAAGCCATTTTAGTGAAATGAAGCTAAAGTTGGCAAGCTTAGATATATGTGTGAACAAAGACAAACGATGATAGTATATTTATATACACATACGAACACATGACACTTTTTTTTCCCCGAAAATGAAGGATGTATTTTCTTTTAAATTTCTTATTTTGACATTAAAAGATAAATCATATGCCTGGGTTTTTGGAAGGTCCTCATTTGACATGATGATGTTCTAGACTAAGGATACTTATTACAATGATATATACTTACAGATGGCTAACTGTCAAATCTGTACATCTGTTGGTTAACAAAGATGAGATTTAAAACTCACCTGAGTTATGAGTTAAATGTTTACCAACTAAACTAATCTTTATTGATATATCTCTCATATCCTACATATAAGATAAAATTAATTTTTTAAGATATATTAAGAAAGCTATTTAAATTACTTTAAAATTATATTTGTCATTTTTTCTTTAAACTATTTTGACTATCTTATAAACTGATATATAATATAAGGACACATACAATATATGATATGATTAAATAATTTATTTAACATATTTAATCTCTCTAATAAAAGTCAACTCTGTTTTATATTTAGGATCGGAGAGAGTATATTATATCTGAATGCAGCATGCACAACAACTATTATATATATATATATTACTCTCTCTTTCGTTAATGTAAGGCCTACTTTTTTTGGGTACTTGATATACTGTAATATTAGTAAGAATATTACATATTTTAGGTAGTTTTAGATAAAAAGAAAATATTTGTGGGGAGATCCCGCGTAACAGAGTACTACAAATGGTTGGTTGTTCGTATGCAAAAATAAGAATTAAAATGGGTGAAACGTGGCGTTTTTTAATGCAAGAGGAATTAGGTGGGTAAAAAATCACGTTTGTGTTTGGTATAACAAAGGATCATTTGAATTGCAGCTAGTGGTGTGGCTTTCAACTAACTGGCTAGTGCACGAACCTAAGGACTAAGAAGGGCCGGAGATATATTATTTTAATATTTATTACAGTTTTAATAATAATAAATTAATAACTACTTAACAAATTAGTTAGCTCCAATTTGGAAATTACCATGTCCCCTCTATTATTTAAAAGGAGCCTTCTAAAGAGGAAGATGCAATTTCAAATTTTGGGAAGCGTATTTATTGAGTATAGTGAAAACTCTTTACGTTCTAAACTTTTAAAGGGAAAACCTTTGATCAAATAAAAAAAAGAACTCATAATTTCCAAATATAAATATAAGTTAATTAATTGATGATCATTAATTAACACACTCTCCAAATATTACCCTTAGTACAATCACTACAAAAAGTGCGCTAAATATCTAAGAAAAATTTGAATCAAAATTTGTAGCGGTTTTAAAACCACTACAAATTATTGCAAAATTGAAAAAAAAAAACCATAATTTGAGTTCATTGTCTTAATATTATGTTGAATATTTTATTATTTAAGTGACAAATAAATGATAATAGTTAATATATGGAAAAATGATTAACTTAAGTTAGATAAGTATAAATATTATGTAGGTATAATACTGAAAATGTATCGTTACACTATTACAAAAAATGATATTACTTCCCTAAAGAATGTTCTTATTCTAAAAAGGGAAGTAAACAGTGTAGGTGGTGACATTCTCGTAATTATTTACCTAAACTTTGAGACTTGAGCATCCTAAAAATAATTTTAGGATGCCTAAATATGAATTTTGATGTCCCAAAACATAGTTAAGACCTCAAAAATCATATTTAAGAAGTTCCAAATATGTTGTGGCCTTGTGGGTCGCCAAAAGGCTCGGCCATGCATGGACAAAAGTTGGTTCTTCAGTATGTGCGAGAAGGATAATGACTGATAGGTACGGGCACGATCATATCATATTTCCCAACAAAATATCATACCTACTCGCAATACTCGTGCTCTCACAAGTTTTTTTAACAGTACTCAATTATGCATTCATTCTTCCTCTTATCTTTTCTCAACCATTCTCTCAGCAATCCCTTTTGTAATTTTTTTTTATACAACACCCTAGAGCTGGGAAATCGACCAAACCTCGGATCGACGCCTGAAGGGCCATAAGTTCTCGACTTGAAGGTTCGAAATAAAAATAAGCGCTTAATTTGAAATTGACCAGAGGCTGCGCTTAATCGGGCCAAATTTCGTTAGGCCAGTTTAACTGTAGTTTTTTTTTTTAAAAAAAAAATTAATTACTTAGACTTCTACTTAATGAATGTGTTTATTTGTAATCACTTAGATTGTTTTAGTTTAAACTATAACCCTTTTTATGTTTATTATTATTTTGTATTAAAACACAATTAGTTATTATAAATTTTAAAGAAGTGATGTTTTCATATTAAATAAACATATACTTTGGTATTATAATATTATATAAGTAATAAATTATAAATATATTTTGTGTAAAATAAGTATAATTATTTTTACCTGTTAGTAAAATCATGCATGAACCGAAGAAATCTGCAGACACCCACAAAATTACGAGAGAGAAAGATGTAATACCCGCATATTTATTTATCTGAAATATTACATTTTGGTAAATAAATTGGCTATTTCTGATAAGTGAAATTATTGTTGCAAGACTTGTGTTATTATAGCCTATTTTTCTAGGATGAGTTCTGTAGGAAATTAGAGAATTTAAGGGCCAAAGTGCCAAATGACCAAAATACCCCTGGTATGCAAAATGACTTAGGAAAATTGTGAAAAATCCTAAAAGGCAATGAAATAATTATTTGAGTTAGGAGAGTATATTATCTCTAATTGTGATAATTTGATAAATTGTGAGCTTGGGGAAATTGAATAAAAATGCTCAAAAAGCATTGTAATGACCATAATACCCTCTCAAATTCTAGAATAATGCGAATACATGAAAACAGAAATGTCAGTGCTAGAATTATGAGGTAATGAGGCATTTTAATTAAGAAAATTATCAACTAGTGATAATAAAGTAGTTAAGTAATTTCTGACTAATTACTTAAGCATAAGTAAAGGAAATTCATAAGTAATTTTGTAAAACCCTAAAATTAGTGGTTTTTGGCTTAAAATTAGTAAGAACATATTTAGTAATTAATTGGAGAATTTTGTAAAAAATAAGTGAGTTTAGGTATTTTTAAGCCTAAATACAAGAATGGACCAATTAGGTAATTTTGAGAAATTTTTGGAAAAATGGAATAAATAAATAAATAAATAAATAAAAAATAAATACAAAAAAAAGGGCAGCCGAAAATTGAGAAAGAAAATAGGGATAAGGATAAAATTTTAATATCATGAAAAATTGTATTATTATATTAATATAATTGAATATAGTGAATAGTAATGTAATTAATAGGAAACGGATCCTATCTAGAGAACCAGGAATAGGAATTCCAAAGTCAAGGTAAAATATTGATCAGTGATTTTTTACCTTCAAGTGACCTCTTCCGGAAGTTAATTCCGAGGCCTCGGTAGCGCATTTGCCTAATAAGACGAAATAGGGAAAAATGCAGATAGTCACATTTTGGATCTGAAGAAAATAAATTATAACTCAACATCCGGAGATGAGTTTATAATTATATGGACATATTTGGAATCAATGAATTTTTGTCCAGGGGTTGATGATTCCGAAAACGATTTTCGTAACCGACGCGCCGACACGGTTTTCTGAAAACTTCAATCGGACGGGACCCCGTAAGGGACCAAAATCTAAGTTAAAATATATATTATTGATGAGGAAGAGAAGATCTTCAAAGTTATGGATTCAGAATTTTAAGATTTTCCGAGACTACGCGAAACGGACATCGATCGGGGAAATTCTATCGGACCGGGCATAAAGTAAGCTTAAGTCACCATTCTTGGACCAATGGTTTGATGCCATATCACCCCCTATATGTCGACCAAGAAGCCCATGGACAAGGATTTACCACCATTTCAACTTTGATTTTACATGGTGATAAGTTAAGGAAAAATTACAAGATTGGAAAATGAAAATTACCAAAGTGGCACTAATTTTTCCTATATAAAGGCATGATCTCCTCTTGAATTCTCACACCCATTCTCTAGCTAAAAACTGAAACCTAGAGGGAGAAAGTAGAGAGAGAAGCTCTGGAAAAATTTGTGAAGAAGTCTTCAACGGGTAAGTTCTTCGGTCTTAGCTTTTAGTTCCGTAGTTAGTTCAGTAGTTATAGTAGAACTGTTGTTTTGATCTAGGAAGTTTCAGAGTTTATTTCTATGTTTGTTTTAAGCCTCATTGCATTGAAAGATGCATGACGAGTGGTCAAAGTAACGAAGTTTTGACGAAATTCCGTCAAATTAGGGGTAGAAGGGCAAAATGGTAATTTTTACCTAAAATGACAGTTATGATGTCAAATCACTAATGAAAGTGATATTACTCCAATAGGGCATCAGAAACTCGATTTCTTTGCTTGCTGTTGCCGTTACGCCGCGTCGAGCCGAAACATTTCACGTTTTTCCGTAAAAGTACGTTTTTTAAAACGTTACCTAACGTCGTCAACGAAGGTACATTTTGTCTAATCTTGTGCTTCTTAAATGCATATATGTGATAGATACGTTCGTATATATAAAACAATTCCTTTGTTTAATATTTTTTTTCCATTGAAAAAAATGTTTTGTCGGCATAAAAAAAACATATTATACTTTGTGTTTATTTGTTTTTTTGGGTTTGATTACGAGATTAATGAATTGAATCTTTATTTCGTTGAATGATTTATATTGTTTTCAGATATTAATGTTGATAACATTTATTTTGATATGAATTAGAATGCTTTAATATTTGATTAAAAAAAAAAATATTCCGTAGTTTTCAATTTACTTTTGTCGTTATATTTTCTTTGAAAAAAAAAAAAAACATATTCTTTGAATTTGTTTTTTATTACGAAAATGAATGTTTTTATTTGTTAAAATGATTTATATTGTTTAGATATTAATGTTGATAACATTTATTTGATAGATTAGAACTTTAATGATTGCAATTTACTAATTATATTTCTTTGAAAAAAAAAATTGAAGGAAAAATAGTTAAAATTTGGAATAGCAATTTTCAGGCCCTGTAGGGCCGGCCCTAGCCCTGGTACCATCGGGCCGGGCTTTGAAAAACAGATGTTTTCCTTACCCCAGACCCTGTAGGGCCGCCCAACCCTGATTCCCAACTCTACAACACCCACACACTTTCTATTAATAAATGTTCTTTTGAAAAACAACAATGAAACTATTCAGGCCAAAAAGAAATGACAACTGTAAAACTATGTACTCTCTCTCTTCGATTCTTATTATAAGGTACCAACTAACAATTCTCATAAACCAATAAAAACAGTTAAAGTCAATAAAGTTGTCCTACAATTTAAGTAACTTCCAATATTACCCCTACTAATTGCACTAAACTCTAATATTATATTAATTATTTCTCTCACCCATTATTCTTATTAATTAGAGGTATATATGGAAAAAATAATTAATGCTCCTTGGGAACAAGCAAGTACCTTATAAAAAAGATCAAATACACTTGTGAGTTGATGCCTTATAATAAAAACCAGAGATAGTATTTAGTACGAGTATTTTTAATTAATTTCCAAGCACCTTCATTATCGCAAACCTTGGTCCTTTCCAAGCACCTCCTTCACTCTTTTTCGTCGGCGATTCTCCAACCCAACTCTTGCATCCATTATTCTCCGTTGGAACTCTCTGAGCCCTTCATTTTTGATGTCAAAGAGATGCGCAACCTCATGGACGCTCACCATTTGGAGGGTCAGGATTGGTTGTTTGGTTTGATAGATGACACATGGCAACCTCTTCAACCCTAGGAGATTGGGGGGAAGGGTCTTCGTCTCGCCTGATTTTAACCAGCCCGCTAAAACTCTCTTCGATCTGCGATTTCAACAGTACCGGTGAGTGAGATTGAATGTGATTTCTTTGTTTTGGGATGATCTACGATTTTGTGTCTTGCTCGATCTGTGCCTTCCAGGGTCTGATTCTTACGGCTCCTCCCTCACCAGTCCAAGACCGATGTTGATGACATATCTACGATTTTGTGTCTCGCTCGATCTGTGCCTTCCAGGGTCTGATTCTCGCTACTCCTCCCTCACCAATTGCAAGACCGATGTTGATGACAGATCTACTATTCCACTTCGCTCCGATGCTCCATTGCTCGATGCTGTTGATGTCTTCTTCCCCCTTCTTTAGATTTGAAAACATATATGTTGTTCTGGCCTTTTTTTTTGTGACTGCAGATTTTGGATTTAGGAAGACCGATATGAAGAGAACCACTTATTCTGGCATTGCTTGATGCTCTATTTCTGGAAGAGCACTAGTCATGGGCAGGAGTGGGGGAGGGAATTTTTCTTTTTTAAAAAAGAAAAACCTGAAAGATGTCCTAATTGTGTTTGGGACGCCAAAAAAAATCTAAAAGACGTCCTAATTGTGTTTGGGACGCCAAAAGTCCCAACTTTACTGCGTCCCCCACAATGGCATCCCAATGAAAAATGACGTTAAATGAGCTAAAAAATGAACGTTAAAAGGCTAATTTGTAGTAGTGTTAATAAGAATTTATTATATTGTCCACTATATCGATGATATTTTATTATGGAAAGAATGTTGATGATAGAATGAATGTTGAGGAAATGTCTTTAAAGTTTTGTATAAGAAAATAATAATAATTAGTATTAATATTATAAAGTCTTTAAAAAAAGTTATCATATTTGATAACCTCGCTCAGCACTTAACATCTTCACAAAACCTTTGCAGATGAGAGAAAATGAAAGAGAATGGGGTGGTAAGAAATGAAAGAGTGTGTGGTGGGGTATTTATAGGAATCTACATAACTTTTGTAGCGGTTGATGTAATGGATTTTGTAGCAATTTTTATTTTTAGAGGTTAATGTGACAATTTTTGTAACGATTTCATATTTGCAATAGGTTTTGTTTGTTTTCCAACGGTTTTTAAACCGGTACAAAAATTAATTGGTATTTTTTTAAAAAAAAATCACATTTTGTAACTGCTACAAATTAATGACATACGTTGTAACAATTTATCTATGAAAACCACTATAAACTTCATGACTGTTGGGGAAATCAAAATATTCAAATTTTAGTATAATATTTTATAGCGGTTATTTTTCAGAAACCGCTATAATTGTTTTCATTTAATATATATGTAAACTCTTATTGATTAATGATGAGGGGGATTGCATGTGTCCAGGGACGGAACTTGGGATAAATGTTTGGGGGGCCAAATATATAGTCATTAACTAATTAACTAAAATTAGACCTCTTTGTTTGCACAATATATGCACAAGATGACAGTGAAAATGGTACTACTGCAAAGTAGAGACCATTTTGGTGCATAACTGATAAAAGGATGACTTCATTTGTTTCTTCTGAATTTTCCATAATTTGCCCTTTGAGTTCTTGAAGATTTTGAAGCATTTCTGCTGCTACAACTAATAAGAATTAATTAGTTGCAAATATATGTTACCTTTATTCCTTGAAAAACAGTTACTACTACTAACTTTTATAAATATAACTAAATTTTAAGAAATCCACTGCAAACTAAACTTACTCAAAATTAGAACGCAAACTTTCCTAAAATATAACTTACTTTCCAAAATCCAAATCTCAAGACAGATTATATATACATTGTTAATGGCAATCATATAGAAACACCAATTACCAAATACTGCTAAAGAGTTTATTGCAATACTGGTGCCTCAACTACTACTGCTATAGCTACGAGCTAGTGCTTCATTTCTTCCATTAAAGCATTTTTCTAGAAATTCACTGATCTAATCAAATTCTCTCTATATATAGTGCCTTCCCTACAATTATGAGAAGCAACGATCGAAGGAGCAATTACACAATACAACTAGAGACGAGGAAATCCAAAGTTGAGATTAGGGTTGCGAGTTCTACCTACTCCTTATGCTTCTACTTTACGATCTTTTTCATCGGATTCATCGAGCCGTCTCAGTTTGGAAACCGACGCTGCTGCTGTTTCTGCCGCATCATTCAGATGCAAGAATGGGACGATAGCAAAGTGTAATGAAGAATAATAGAAGATGGTGGAGTCGGAGATCAGCCACAGGTTAATTGCACCGCAGAAGTACATATCTCTAAGAGCTCTCTGAGAAACAGAGCATTCGGTAAAGGCGGAGACAGTGGCGATGCTTATCGTTGTCTTCCTCCTCATTCTGAACAAATTTTTTTTTGGGGGGGGGGTGTCCCCGAAAAGCATCGTCTCTGCATGTGTCTCAATTTGAACCGAATTCATAATTTTCACTCTCATTGTTAAAATGGAAAAAAGGGAGTTGAGTATTTTATATTTGTTTTGAAGAATAGGATATTACTTGTAAATAAATGCTAGTAGGAGCAGTGGTGGACCTAGGAATTTTAATGATGGGGGACGAAAATAAAAAATATTATATTATAAATAAAAGTACTTGAAATACAATACAGACCTAATATACAAAAAATTGAAAGAAATTTATTGCAGAAATTAAGATCTTCACTTGACTCTTACTCTACGTGTTTTCATATTGTTAAACTTATTTATAATTGAATCCGTGCTAAAACTCAAAACCATTTCTTTTTCAATATATGTAATCATAGAATCATCAAGAAATTGATTTTCCATTCTATTTTGAAGCATGTTCTTAATTATCTTTAAAACAGAGCTAGAAAGATCTTCAATAGTTGTTGTAAATATATATATTTAAAAATTACCCAACTCATCTATCATCAGCAGAATAAAACCAAGTTAACAAATTTAAATATGTATTCTTTCAATAATTATTATCACTTTTTTATTTTTAAACTCACCATATATTAAACGATATATTATTTGGTGTGTACTGTGTCGTGAGAGCTGTTATATACATGGTGCCAGTACCACCATTGCAGAAGAATGACTCTTTCCAAAAAAACGCAAGTTCTCTTGTGCACAATATATACATATAATACATACACACAGACACATTAAACCAAACCATTTTATTTCTATATAGAGATAGATACACACACGTTGGAAATTATGGACTTGGCTTGCGTCCACTCAGGGGCAGCATCCGCTACGGGAGCACATAAGGTGCTTCTCACCTTATGTGCTTCTTACATGCTCATCCCTCTAATTAGAGGGATGAGACATTTTTTTTAATTTTTTTTATATATTATATTTATTTAGATTTAAATTATATGTTGCTTTCTGGAATGTTTTTTGGACCCAGTATCTCAAATTAATCAATTTTTAGGATACTGGTATTACAGGAGAAACATTTCTAAATGCGGACCGAAAATTAATTAATTTGAGATATTAGGTGTAAAAAAATTTCGAAAGCCATATATAATTTAAATTTAAATAAATATATTATATAAAAAATTAAAAAATTGTGCTCATCCCTCTAATAGAGGGACAAGCACATAAGGATGTGCACCTAATGTGAACCCATCCGCTACCGTCTTTTATTTAAAACTTTGCTGTTTTGGTGTAGTTTTAAGTGAACCTTGGCTTTTTGTTTTGAAAAAAAAAATCAGGGTACTGACAGATACTAAAAAGATACTTCAGGCTACTGAAAAAAAAAATACTTTATGATCTTGAAAAATTATTTTATGATCTTGAAAAAATATCTTGAAGTATATTTTTAATACTAGTCAGTACCCTGAAATATTTTTTCAAGATCCTAAAATAATTTTTCAAGATCATGAAGTATTTTTTTAGTGCCAGTCAATATCATGAAGTATATTTTTAGTACCAATCAGTACCCTAAAATATTATTTCAAGATCATGAAGTATTTTTTCAATACCATTCAGTATCCTGAAGTATATTTTTAGTACCAGTCAGTACCATAAAATATTTTTTCAAGATCATAATGTATTTTTCAGTACCAGTCATATATTTAGTACCCGTTAGTACCTTGATTTTTTTTTTAAAAAAAAAAAAAAAAAAAAAAAGAAGAAGAAGAAGAAGAAGAAGCAAAGGTTTACTTAAAACTGCGCCGCTAAGCAAGGATAAAGTCAAGGAGTTTACTCTTGATTATGAATTAGTGACTGCGTTGTGTAAACATTAATGTTGACAAGATTTATTTGATAAATTAGAATTTTAATTGTTGTATTTTACTAATTATATTTCTTTAAAAAAATACAAGAAAAATAGTTTTAATTCATAAAAATGTCTTCCAGCCCTGTAGGGCTGCATGCTTTCAAACTGGACCTTGGACATTTTTCTTACCCCGAGCTTAAACGAACCGACCCTAATTTATAAATGCTCAAAATTTGAATTACGCAGTTTATTTTTTTTTTTTTACCAAGTATGCCCATATTTGTGAGGAAAAAATAAGAGAGAGAGAGAGGGGGGGGTATAATAAATGTAAGCACCACCAACTTTCTAATTAACAAGACTTTCTCCCCGTGCATTGCACGGATAAGTTTATTTTGTACATGGTTGAAATTAACCAAAATATGCTAATATGTGTTTATTTAACAAATTCAAAGCAATATCATAATATATCTAATGAAGGTTTTGAAAAACCTCTCTGTAAACAACATTTGTTGTAGTACAACTGGATTTGTTGGATTCATCCAAAATAAGTAATCTCAATCCGTTAAAAGACTTAACCCTAGATAAAGTAATATATAGTTGCTCATGTGAAAAAATTGGACTGTGAAGGTAAACACCTACCTTAGACATTGATTGACCTTGGCTTTTGTTTATCGTCATTGGAAACGATATTATGATGGGAAATTGCCTCCTTGTCATATTAAAAGGCAATTTAGATTCAAATGGATACATATCCATTCTGTATATCAAAATCTCTTCCCCAACACTTATGCCATTCAAAGCCGTAGCCCTTATGACATTTTTTCCAAGTTTTGTCACTTGTAGCCTTGACCATTGCACAACATTGCTGCTTGATCAATATTCCTTATTAACATCATTGGCACACCTACTTTCAAGACCAATTTATGATAAGGTATCACTGAGCATTTAACTGCATTTAAATATTCTGTTTCGTACAAATCTTGTAAACTTTTGTTTGCCTTATCTATATGACTTATAGAGTCATAACTAAAATACTCCACGGGATCACCTGACAACAAAGAACAAATGAATTCATTCAATTTGTCGACATTCTCAGATATAGGAGTAAGAATGGTTCTATTATTGAAGTAATCTTGGTCGACAATACGTTCTACTAAATTTGGGTAGATAGATTCAACGATGCATCTAATTGGATCACAATCATCATGTAGCAACAACTCTGACGAAATCAATATGTCATCAATACCATGATGTGGTAATCCAATTTCTTCGTCTCCTTCTTGTAGCAACCATTTTGAAAACATTTTGATCTTCTCTTGTTCAACTGGATTGCTTGAAGATTGTAGCCTCATATTCTTGGTTAAGCAAAGTAATTATATGATGTGGTAATCCAATTTTTCCGTCTCCTAAGCATTTAATTGCATTTAGATATTTTGTGTCGTACAAATCCTTTAAACTTCCGTGTGCCTGATTTGTATGACTTATAGAGTCCAAACTGAAAATACTCCACCGAATCACTTGGCAACAAAGAACAAATGTATTCATTTAATGTGTCAACATTTTCAGTTAAAGGAGTTAGAATGGTATTGTTATTGAGGTAATCTACGTCAACAACATGTTCTACTAAATTTGGGTAGGTAGATTGAACGATGGACCTAATTGGATCACAATCATCATATAGCAACAGCTCGGAGGGTATTGAAATGTCTGCAATACCATCATATGGTAATCCAATGCCTCCATCTTTAACTTGTAGCAACCATTCCAAAAATGTTTTAATTTTTTCTTGTTCAACTGATCACTTGAAGATTTAAGCCTCATATTCTTGGTTAGGCGAAGTAATCTGCATTCTTTCCAAAGATGAGAAGCATTGATTCTTTGCATCGACGATTTCAAAGACGCCCACTTTTAGGTCTAATCGGTAGGTTTTGCCTGAAATCACCACCCATCACAATACATTTTCCCCCAAATATCGAATTGCATTTCATTATATCCATCAACGTTCGATCAAAAGCCTCAATACAATGTCTCTTAATCATTGACGCTTCATCCCAAATAATAAGATCAGTAGCTTTGATTAAGTTTGCAGTTGGTGAAATATGAGTAATTAAACATATAGAATCTTCATGAACATCAATAGAAATACAGAACCTTGAATGTGCAGTTCTACCTGATGGTAGTAGAGTTGCTGTTATCCCACTGGATGCTACATTAAGGATTATTCCACAGTTTCCCCGTACAGAAGCCGTCAATGCATTCTATATAAACGTTTTACCTGTACCTCCAAAACCATGCACAAAGAAGAAACCCCCCATTTTTTAAGAAACTGTACTTATTATCTCATCAGATACTTGCTTCTGCTCATCAATCATTAATCTCTGCATTCTTTCAAATGCTTCTATCTCCTTCTCTCTATTGTAATTCCTCTCTTGCAAAATTAGCTGGCTTGATGTATCAACTATGTTCTCTTATTTGTACACTTCCCTGTAGGCGCCATTTATACTCCTATTTGTACACTTATTAAGATAATCTAATATAAGTAATTTCAATCTATTGGAACTTTTAACCATTGATAGTGCAACATATAATTATCCATGAGAGCAAAACCAGGCTTGGAAGGTATACGCCAACATTAGTCATGAATTGTCCTTGGCTTTTGTTGATTGTCAGTGCAAATGAGTGTCTCCTTGTCGTGTTGTAAAGTAGTTTAGATTAGGAAAGGTTCATGCCCATATGGTGAATCAAAATCTCTTCACCAAAACTTATGTTATTGAACGCCTTTTACCTTTATGACATTTTTTCCTAGATGTTTTATTTGCAAACCTTGTCCCATTGCATACGACAAATTATATTTTCCTAAAAATAATTTTTACATAAACAAAATAATTTTAATATATATGTTCAAAATTTTCAAAATATTATAAAATTTAAAATTTTTATCATATTAATTGAAACTTATTTATTTAGTATTCTTTTAAATGACCAAAAACATATTTCTTTCATTTTCTTTTGACACGACACCATGATTGGTTTACCAAATGTTATTAATAATTTAAATTTTAGACATTATATAACTTATAAAAATTTTAATTTTAAATTTTTTAAATTCATTTTTTTCACTAACATTCATAAACATGTTTATTTAAGTATTCATCTATTAAAAAAATTAATCATATTTTTTTATTAATTTTTATATGTTTGTATTAATTAAATTAATTAAGTATTTATCTCAATGTGAAAAAAAAATTAAAAGATAACTATTTGCAAAAGTAAAAAGTAAATTAAGAAAAAGGAGAAAAAGAACTCTTAAATTACTTAGACTATTTTAGCTAAAGTTAGGGAATTAGTAATGATGAAGGGTAAATTAATATATAAAATTTATTTTTTTAAAAAAAAATCCTAAATTGAGTTAATGATTTAGATTTTTTAAAAATGAAAATGAGTCTGTGTAATTAATACAAAACGAAAAGGAGGATAGAATAATTAATTTTACTCTTTGAATTACTATCAAGTACCGTAGAGTGCATAAGCATGTCAATTTTGACAAAAAAAAAAAAATAAGCATGTCAATGACACGGGTTATGATCATAATTTTCCTTTATCAATTTCAGTGGTTTTTAACAAAAGAAAAAATTCACTTATTTATGCTGTTAATTTCCTCAGTTTTCGCTCGTTCTAAGTTTTCTTTAAAAACTCTAGCCGTATGTAATTTATAGCATGTACTCTTCGTATTAATAAATAGCATCTCATCTTGTTTTTTTTTTTTTAAAAAAAATATCAATTAATAATGGGGACCAAACACGTGTAATGAGACTCCTCATACAATTGTCTATGCTGTGAATAGAGTCAGTGGCGGAGCCACGTTCAAGGTTGGGGGGCAAGTGCCCCCCAAAAATTTTGGAATTTTTTTTTTTTTAAAAAAAATTCAAGTTAAAGGAGTTTGAATTAATAACTTGAATATAATTGTTTCAAATTTTCATTAGAAAATTAGTATTATTTGTCTATTTTCCTTGAATTAATACATGTTTAAATGATTTTCCACTCTTAAGTTAAGTGTACACCCTTAATACATCAAGATTACACTTCCTAATCGGATGGGGATGAATTATTGAATAATTGTTTAATGCCTTATATTGAAAAATATGTATTTGATAGTATTGATAATAAGACAATTATGATGGAATTCCAAAACACAAGGCCTAAAAAGATGACATTGTAATTATTTATTGTAATATTTTTTTTTATTAAAATATATGTACTTGAACTTATTGAGTGTCCACCCTTCATTGTAATTTATGTAACTGCATTTCTAACAATATTTAACTTTGCTTTTCTAAAGGACAGGTTTGTAAAATAATTTCTCTCTTATTACATCATCAATATTCATTTGATTTCATAAATTTTTTTTCTTGTTTATATTCTTTTATTTTTTAATGCATTTAAAACTTTCCTTAAAAAAAAAAAAGTGGGCATAACCCCCGAATACCTCCACCAATTGTGCCCCCTTCTGTAATTTCCTGACTCTGCCACTGAATAGAATAGCAGACTCTACAATGCCATGACAACCAATGCAAGCCAAGGACTAAAACCATTATGTCTCCCTTTTCAAAACTGCTTCTTTTGTCAATAATAAAAGTCATTGGATCAAATATTAAGATTATTTTTAAAACCAGCTATCATAAATGGAGGTTGCAACCCTGACAGAAGGAAATTACGCAGAGTGGAAAAAGAGAGTTAAACATTGATATATATGTGTGTGTTGGTTGATGAAGAAGGAATTACGTACTGCGATGACCTTGATGCAAAAACAATACAAATGCTTACTGCTATAACCTTAGCTTAATGCAGTAAATCCTTAGGATGAGGATGCTGACACAACTATTAACCAATGAATGGATGACTCTGTGAACCATTCACAATGAACACGAGCTTGCCCACGGTTTTCACTGGAAATTACTAGCTGTTCAACCAATCTGCACGACGCCCTGAATAGACATGTTACCTTGACCCAAAAACCTGTGTTGATTAAATAAGTTTCTTTTCCCTTCGGCCGCCTCATGGCTACTATGTACAAAATTTATTAAATACAAAGTAATAGTATAAAATGCTTGTCATCCTACGGTAAAAAAAAAGCCTATTTAGGAAACTTATTTGAGCTACTTAGTATAACACGCTTGTCAAAAATTGTACCTGCATCATGTTTGGAAGTTGATCCTACAAAGTGCAATTTTTTTTAAAAAAAAAGTTTAGTAATTGACTTGTACAACAATTTGTAATTAATATTAAATTGAACACAAATTTGAAATTCAACCTCTATATTTGAATACTGAAACTTTCCACCAAGTGAGTATAAGCACAAAACTGAGTAATCCCAATGCTACTTGTCATATGTTTAATGTTGTGGCTCTTAAGCCTAAGCTTGAGAATAACAACCTTCCCTGCAACTTCATCAAGCTTTTCCGCAACGGTAGAGTTTCTACCCTCCTATACAATAATGAAAGACAAATATATATTCAAAATATTGCATTGGTAATGAGTGTAAACATTTAAATTAAATCACAAATGTGCAATAACCTTATGCATATCTTCTTTGATATGAAATCGTTTGATCCTTCTCACAATAGCCATTACGCGTAATGTATGTTGTATAATTAGCTGGAAATATCCTCTGCATAAGAATGTAAGCCGCATTTTCTTCGGATCCTGCCTGCTGCAATTTTAATAGAGATTCCCTCACTGCATCCCCATAGATATTGTTTCCTGTAATTTAATTACAGCTCATTTAGTAGTTTTCACTCCATCTTATTATATTTTTTCCCAACAAAACAGGTGGAAAAGGTGAGGTATAATGAAGGTAATGTACGACCTCCTCCTTCTCTTTGGGGTTTCATTACAAACAATTCTGGACTTTCAATTGCTTTTCTAACAATGTCAGAATCATCCAAACTCCAGTCCTGCAAAGCATTCGCGCAGTTTGGCAATGTCATCTTTATTTTCAAGGAACCTGTTTACAGTTTAACTCAGATTTAGGAAGAGATATCTATGTCAGAAACAAACTCTATACCAACAACTTCGCAAGATACCTCTCAAGAACGTTGGCTTTCACAAGTTCCTGTTGAACTTTCTTGTTTCCAACCAAATGATAAGATATTGATGGGCATTTGACAGCAGAAGACAGTTCCATCATTAGCCTAGCTCTCCATTCCTAAATTTTGAGCAAGATGTATCAAACAGTGATAATCATATTTTAAGTTCACCACAAACAACAATCATTTTCTAGATGAAAGAATTGTCTACATTAGAGAATAATGCAACTGTAACTGAAATATACTATTATTCTAGAGTAGATGACAAATAAATACTAACATAATAAAAAGTATGACATCATGAAGACAAAATTATGGCAATTCATATTACATTATTACACAAGTCCCAAAAATGCAGAAAAATTTATGAGGATAATGTCACGCAGCAACTGTCTAGCCAATCACCCAGGAATTTTACAAGTGAAAAACAACATTTGGAGAGTCCACATAGTCTGTTATAATTGAGATATCCTGACAAAATGCTCAACTCAGGAAACAAAATTTGTATTGATATATTTATCTAAATCTGATTAAATTTAGAATTAGTTTGTATATCCAGGGTCGGCATAGGATGCAGGATGGCTCCAGTATATAAACTGACTTTCATTGCACGGGCAAGTACTAAGCGCCTATCTTTTTTTTTCACGTGCGATTTACCACTCTGGGTCACAGAAATCCTGGTTGTTCTGGTTCTACTAGCACACATGTTAATCAAATATTGACTGATAAGTTGATAGTTTCACCACTCAACACCAGATAGTTAATAATACTCCTACAAACTAAGTCATATTGGGTTCAGCAGGCTACATTTCCAAAAGCACAGAAGGATGGTAATAAAAGCTATTTCTACAAGCAAAAAGCACAATTATAATTAGCAGCAGAGCACTGCAGTCAAATTGCTGACCGATTCTGAAGGATAATCAACTGGTGTATACCCAGCCAAGAAGTAAATGACCGCAATTGGTTGTCCATCCCTGCCAAGGCCATGACATGATATATTTTCAAGTCAGAAACAACAGTTGATGAGTCATTTATCTAGACTTAGTAGTGAACCTTATATCTACAAAAATGAATTTCAATTAAGACCACATCAGTAATATATACAAGCTATCTTGATGTAACTTCTGAACAACATAAGAAGCATACTTGGGAAGAGTCATTAGCACATCTTTATCACACTTCATACATCTAAGACTACCATTGGTACTCAGGCTTCTTATCACACAGACATGCATGATACGCCCAGCCATAAAGTGAGCGTTTCAACCTTTTGAATGGTTACTTTCGTAACCTCATCACACTCCTAAAATAGGAAAATTTAAAAATTTGGTTGTAGTAAAAAAAAAAAAATTGAACACGTATCATTGAAAAAAATTAAAGCATAACATCTAATGATAGTTGAGTAACAATATAATTAAACGAAGTGATTACTTGCTCTAGCTTAGCAATCTGGGACAATGGAATCCTTGTTTGAAAATTCAGAAGAGATTCACTTGAGTATGTAGGATGATCTGCAGAGTAAATAGTTGACTGCCAAATTGAATTCTACAAGCTTGAATATGTCCAACAGCTCCTTCTTTGCTGTCTCGTGCTCTTCTCCTTTTGAAAGCCACATTCTCCTCCATGTCTCATACACCTACATGCATTCCCATCAATCCAAACCCTTTCTATTCACAGATCAAAAGAGATATAAAGATGAAATACAGAGATTTCTTCTTCAAGTGTGAAAGATTTTGGTACTGATATGAACAGTAAGTAGAGGAATCCAAGGAAATGAGCTCAAAGAATCTAGAATCGACCTTTTTGTCAATGAAACCAACCCAGAATCTGGCTTGAGCTCGCTCGTATGGATCTGACGGCAAAAGCGGAGATTTGTCCTTCCACACCTCGTCGATCACTGCACAATAAAGGCGGATTCGCAAACGGGTTTGCCATTGTGGATGAGAACTGGGACTTTCTTGTGAATGGGATTCATTTGCAGAAGCAGAGGACAATGAAATAACTTTCGACTTTGACATATGAAATAGCAAAATTGAATTCTACAAGTTTGTCTAATGTGATAAATTCGAGTTTTTCAACTGTTAATGTTTAACCAAAAGTCAGAACAGTGAAGTAAATGGCATTAACTACGTACTACTCCCTCTGCTCCTTAATATAAGGCACCAACTGCCCACATATTTTGGTCCTTATTATAAGTCACCAACTGCCTCCAAACCTGATTTTTGCCCATTCTACCCTTACTTTTAATACTCCTCGTAAATAGTAATTATCATCAGCTGCACTATAAATATTTACACCCAATGGTTATATTTCTCGCTCCCCCATAGCCATTGCCCATTACAATGCTGCTCATACAAGCAGAACAATAATATTGATTGACTTTTTCATCCAAATATCCAATGGGCACGTTTCTCTCTCCCCAAAATCAACTTTTCATTTCTCTTTCTCTGATGCTCCTAATTCTCCTGTACGTGCATCTTGCCTTTCGTTTTCGTTTCTCATCCAAATTTTTTTTGCAAAGCTTTTACTGAAAAAAAATGGCGCCACTGTTAATTTCACTTGAGAGAATGAGAGCTTAAAAAAATGGAGTTCTCCAAAAAAAAAAAAAAAAAAAAAAAAAACTGTGTGAAAAATTGGCAGTGGCGCCACTGTGACCAACCTTTGAAAAACTGTGAAAAATTGGCAGGGCTACTAGTTGCTTGTTGCGTACACGATGCGCAAAGGGGATTGGGGAGAGAGAATGGAAAAGTGAGAGACACATAATAAAATCGACAAATAATAATTTTAATATTTTTAAATCAGTATCATTAAAGCAGGGGTAAACATGGAAATATTTATCAACTGAACACATTTTTAATGACTAAAATGTCCTTCCTTGGTTTAAGAGAAATGGGCAGTTGGTGCCTTATATTAAGGACCGGAGGGAGTATTTATTACTCCTCCGGTCCTTAATATAAGGCACCAACTCCCACATATTTTCGGCCCTTATTATAAGTCACCAACCGCTCCCAAACCTGATTTTTGCCCATTCTACCCTTACTTTTAATACTCCTCGTAAATAGTAATTATCATCACCGCACTATAAATATTTACACCCAATGGTTATATTTCTCGCTCCCCCATAGCCATTGCCCATTACAATGCTGCTCATACAAGCAGAACAATAATATTGATTGACTTTTTCATCCAAATATCCAATGGGCACGTTTCTCTCCCCCAAAATCAACTTTTCATTTCTCTTTCTCTGATGCTCCTAATTCTCCTGTACGTGCATCTTGCCTTTCGTTTTCGTTTCTCATCCAAATTTTTTTGCAAAGCTTTTACTGAAAAAAATGGCGCCACTGTTAATTTCACTTGAGAGAATGAGAGCTTAAAAAAATGGAGTTCTCCAAAAAAAAAAAAAAAAAAAAAATTGGCAGTGGCGCCACTGTGACCAACCTTTGAAAAACTGTGAAAAATTGGCAGGGCTACTAGTTGCTTGTTGCGTACTAGGGTTGATCATGGACCAGACCAGACCGGGTCTAGCCCCTACCCGAGGTCTGGTCCAGGTATGTCCTCGGGCTGGACCAGACTGGTCCAGGTGGACTGCCTGGACCAGTCCGAGACAATTTCTTGATTACGCCAGGTTGAAACAAACCGCAGCTCTGCTTTTAATTAATGGGAGTGGGTGGGGTATATTGCTTTTTGAATTGGAATGGAGTGGGTGGGGTATATTTCTTTTAATTAATGGGAGTGGGTGGGCTGGACCAGTCCTATTTTGACACTTCTCTGCTTTTTTTTTTTCTTGAAGAGTGATGGAAGTTATTGGCAATTAGGAAAAAAAAAAAAAAAAAAATAGTCGGGTCAGACTGGACCAGACCAAATGGTCTGATCCCCTGACCCGAGGTGCTGGTCCCGATCGAGAAAAATCGACCCAGCACGGGTTAGGCCGGTCGACTACCTAGACCAGTGGACAATATGATCAACCCTATTGCGTACACGATGCGCAAAAGGGGATTGGGGAGAGAGAATGGAAAAGTGAGAGACACATAATAAAATCTGACAAATAATAATTTTAATATTTTTAAATCTGTATCATTAAAGCAGGGGTAAACATGGAAATATTTATCAACTGAACACATTTTTAATGACTAAAATGCCCTTCCTTGGTTTAAGAGAAATGGGCAGTTGGTGCCTTATATTAAGGACCAGAGGGAGTATTACCGAAGAAATCCACCAATATGCTTCCATATAGAAAGAGTTTTACTACTGATATCCACAATCACGCATGGGAAATATAAAAGACTCCTTGGAACTCCACCTGAAATAAATAGTAATTCATCGGAAGTCGTAGTGAATTAAATGGGTATAAAACTGTTTTGAAAACTTAGCCCAATAGGATAAGCATCAGATTTAAATTTTCCTTCACTGTAAGTAAAACACGTATTACTAGGAATTAATAGACATGGGGAAAGTGGTTGAGAGCATGGGTGGCCCAATAAGCACGTCAGTTTTATCCAATTAGGATGACAATGTGGACCAATTAGCTTTGAGACACAAGGTTTAGTAATATATATTTGATGATTGATTCAATACGTAAAATTAATGAGGAATAAAGAAAGGAAAAAAAATTACTAATTGCTCTTACAACTCTTATTAGACTCTTATAAAAAAAGACAACAACAATTCATATTTTAAGCACAAGATAGAGTATAAATTATGAATGTTGATATTTAAAACAAATTGTTGACATTTTTTATCTTAAGTATTTAATTATATACTTCTAAGAATTATTTATTAACGAGAACTATTACTTTTTATTAAATCAGAGGTTCTTGAATTATATAAATTGGGTGGATTATCAGTTTTAGAATGAAGTAAATTCTGGGTATAGAGAGGAGTGAAGAGTCTTTTTTTTTTCTTTTTTTTTTTTATAAAAAAATAATCATTTAAAAATAGTATAGGGCTTACAAAACTAAAAGTTAACAGCAGTTACCCTCATTTAATCCGAGTGAGCATTTTGGCCTCATTTTTATAAGTTTATGGACGCTTTTGTACTAAAAAGTGTTAATGAATAAAGAGCTTGTTTGGATATTTTTGAAAATCCTAAAAATACTTATTTACATAAAAATTTAAACTTTGTATAGACCCACATATAATCACACGCAAAGTCACATAGCCCCAAAATTCCCAAAAACCGTGCACTTTTGTCATACGTGTGCTCATCTCCATTTTTTATTCATGTGCTCTCTATGCAGCCACCTGTATATATTTTCTATTTAATCTTAATTATAAGATATAGTTGACTTTTTTTAGAAAAATTAATAAAATTAAATAAGTTACTTAATCATATCATATCTTATACATCATTAGATTATATATTAATTTATTAGTCGAACTAATTAATTTTTTTTTTAAAAATATAAATATAAATACTATAAAATAATTTAATTACCTTCTTTAATAGTATTCCCTTCAGTCTTAATTATAGAATAAATTTTGTAGTACTTTACTGTTTTATTATATAATTAGCACAGAAGATAATCAGGATACATCTCTCCCTCAGAGAGGAAAGAAAGTGGCATGGCATCCCTCAGTCACATGGATGGACCTTGGTGTGTATGACCCATGAACAACCTGACATTATATTAATGTGTACGGCCCACTTGCAGTGTCAGCAGCCCACATGCACCTTCCTTCAATAATGGCATTCAAAATGAAGGACAGCCCCACCCATTTACAATTTACATACACAACTGGTATGCTTCTTATGTTTTATGTGAGTTATTTGTGAACAATAGTTTGCTTTTAATTATGAATTAGTGAATGAGTTTATTTATTGGATGATTTTTGTTATTTGGATATTAATGTTGACAACATTTATTTAATAAATTAGAACTTTAATTGTTGTAATTTACTAGTTATATTTCTTTTAAAAAAAACGGAGGAAAAATAGTTAAAATTTAGAATAGTAACTTCTAGACTTTTTAAGGCCGACCCTGGCCCTAGTGCTATCGAGCCGGGCTTTAAAAAATATATGTTTTTCTTACTTCAGGCCCTGTTAGGCCCTAGCCCTTCAAGGGCTGACCCTGATTCCCAGATCTAATCTCTTTATATATAATTATAGTGGTTTGATAAAGGATAGGGTTAAGGTGAATTCATAATTTAAATATTTTTTTAAAGCAAATAAAGTGTTTTAACTTTTAAAGTAGGGTTAACGTGCAAGCCCAATACTAAATGTTTTTTTAGGTGTAAAAGTGACTATGTGGTTATAAATTAGGTGCAAAAATACCGTTTGACCATACGTTTGACTTTGACTGTTAAGTTTGACTTTTTTTTGTTGATTAGACAATGACGTCGCTTTCAAAGGTGCAAAAATATACATGTGATTTGGCCAAAAGAGCGCCCAACACCAAGTACATGTGGTTTCACAATGCCCGATGTAACGCTCGTCCTTTTAGCGCCTTTATTCATCAGAGTTATAGCGCACAAGCATCGAATGATTTGGACAACTTAAATGCGGAATAAAAATTTCATAAAATAACTTAGTTTGAAAATATTGAAAACGCGAGGATAAATTTTTCGCGAGCGATATCTATCTCATAGGGGGGGTCTTAATACAGTAATCCAAAATGTTAAGACAAAAGATAAACATTTAGACTAATAGTCCTGAATGATAAAAGATAAACTTCTCCAGTAATCACTACTGATGCGCCTTTCCCTTTGTGCCTGATCCACTTCCTATTTCCTTAATACGGTCTGGAGTTCAAATGAATGAACCCCAGGGGTAACAATTAATCTCACGAACAATTATGAAGCATAAATGACAATATAACACATGTTGAACATAGAAGAATTTACAAGTAAACAAGTCGCACCGTAACCGCAGTTATCGGCCAAGGATCGCAGCCCTATGAGACACGCAGCCTCAAATCCATAGCTAGGAAAATCATAACATGTAAATCATCTATCAAACATGATCAGCTAATACATGAACACATGCATACTTGCTGACAAGATTAAAGTTACCCACCTCAAACTTGAATCCTTAAATTTACATCCCGTAGGTGTTGGGATCGGTCGAGCATCTATGAAATCTTATAAACGTTTATTATTGCCATTAGTCACTTAATCGCGTCGCAACGTAATTAGCTACGCGAACTAATTTTTAGAGGATTAAAAATGAATTAACCCCTAAAAATTCCATTACTAATAATATCTTTTTTTATTATCATTAATTGAAAATAACATCCTTTTATTTATTATTAATTAATCAACTCCTTTTTTAAAAATAATAATAATAATATTATTTATTATTATTTATTTATTTTATTAATTAATAATTTATTTTATTATTTATATCCCCTCATTAATATTTCTTATTTCTTTATTATTATTATCATTACAATATAACACACACACACCAAACTAGCACAGTACGCACACATACTCATAACCATTAAAAGGATCTTGCATGAAAACATGGTTATATGACTGGACAAAGGCGTACGTACAGTATTTCAATTATCATTTCTATCCAAAGTCAAAACACCCAACATAAGAGATTGACATGATAATAAGACAAAGACTTCATCAGCTACAAGATAATTTCTAAATGCAATAAACTATATATATGTTTCTTTCTTTTCAAATGCAACGTGATATATGTATAGACACAAGGGAACAACGTTTTCAAGCAAGACAAGTCCTTCCCTTTCCTTTTACATGTGCAGCGTAAATATGAGCTTGCATTTTTTATATTTATATATATTTTAAATAGCAACACTAACATATATATTTTACCACTTGAAAACTTGGGTGTCATTTATATATCACACAGTAAGACTTTCATTCTTTTCCCAATGCAGAAATATATCAGTAAAGACAAGTTTTAAGAGTTTCAACTCATATACATAAATATAGACTCCTCTTTTTCTTAAACAGTAATGCAAACACACACATATATATTGAACAAGTCTTTTTTTTTTTCCTTCTCTTTCTTTTTCCTAAGATAATCGATATATATATATACTATAAACTGAACCCTCTCTGTTTTGAGGGTCAAAAATCAGAGCAAAAGCTTCCTCTTTCTCACCCCTATGCAGTTTCGAATACACACACACTTAACTCACAGCAAACTAACGCTGGAAAATGACAGAAAAACTAGGAGGAAGATTTCCGAAAGCTTACGTTCAGCTCTTGCCTGTCTGTGTGTCGAGAACTTTGCTGAACCGAGCCCCTGTTTTTCGCTGCAAATGCAGAGAACGAAGACTACCAAAAACTCTCTCCCTCTTCCTCTCGTCTCACGTTCTCTCCCTCTATCTTGGTTCTCACTCTTTCTCTTACTCTCTCGGCTGTTCTTGGCGTGACTGGATGAATATAAGATAATGAGTAGTGATTAAATAGAGAACGAATGGTCTAGTCTGAGAGAGGAGAATGAATGGACCGGATGAGAATAAGCCAACGGTCAACGCTGGGTTCGAGGAGAAATGGGAAAAGGCTGTGTAGCTGATGCAATATTTCGCTGGTCTCACGCTGCTATTGCGTTGAAACAGATACTGTGATCCTTGGCAAGCTGATAGCGTCAGCTGCTTATTTCCGTGATTTCCCTCTGCTATTTTCTGTAATTGGTGGGTACTGTTCCTCTCCTTTTCCCCTCTCTCCCCATCCCCATCCCTCCTCACAGTCCCTTTTTCGTTGGAAAAAAAAAAAAAATTAATAAAAAATTAATTTTTATTTTGTCTTTTTTTGTAGGCCGTTGGATCCCACGATGGGACTGAGAAAGATGGGGAGAGAGGGTGCGAAGGAGAGGATCCTCTCGCGTAATTGGCGCTGATATATATATCTTCCTACTGCTTTTGCGTTTCGGTGAGAGACAACTTAATAGGTTAATGAATATTAAAGGGGGATAGATGTATTTGTGTGTGTGTGTATATATATATATATATATATATCTTTTTTTTTTTTTTTTGCTAAAAAAAAAAAGTTTTGGATAGATGTATTTGTATATATTGTTGTCAGGTACCTGATCACGTGCTGGGCTAATGAATGGGAAAATGAATAAAACAATTTGATTAAAATGGATATGGGATTGAGTTTAATGAATAGATGGTTCTGCATAAAGTGCTTTGCTAGACGCATGTGGGCCAAATAAAAATAATGAAACAAATGAAAGTGTATAGGAGTTTGTACTTTGGCCTGATGAAATGGATATTAAAGAGAAATACAAGTACTTGAGTCTGTGTGACTATATGAGAAGAATAAGGTGTTACATGAATGGTATAAAAGAGGTACCAATTATTAAAATTAAATCTTTAATTCCATTTAACGATTTTCTTTCTCAATTAAATTTTTTTGGCCTTAAAATATTCTTTATTTTAATCATTCTTTTTCCAAAATAAATTAAGGGAAAAATAAGCCTAATTTCAAATAATTATTCTCATAATTATTTTAAGCCAAATCTCATAATTTAATCCCCATAAAATATTCCAATCTCAAATCCCAAAATTTAAGATGTTACATCCGACACCCCTCCTAGCTGAGAATTTTCGGCGACATTGTCATTGATGATTGCGTGCCCTCCATTGTCTAATTTCCAGCCACCGCGCATTATGTTGCCTCGGCGATAGTTTACCGAATTAGTGTATGTATATGTATACGTATAGGTATGTGTGTGTGTGTATACATACATACATACATGTGTATATATATATGTATGTATATGTTCACGCAATGCACACACACATACATACATATATATATGTATATATGTGTTTATCACACACACATTGTGTACACACACACACATATATGAGTTTATCGTTTGTCATGTCATTTGACATAAGGTTATATCAAGTCACCCCAAAACTATGTCGTTTTGGAGGTTAGAGGAATTAATGAAGGGTGTTTTAGTCAAATTCATATAATAAATACAAAAATAAAAATACTAAAACACTCTTCATTAATTCCCTTAACTCCCAAAATGACGTAATTATAGGGTTATGAGAATTAACGAAGGATTTTTTGGTAAAATTCATATAATAAATACATAAACAAAAAATACCAAAACACACTTCATTAATTCCCCTAATCCCAAAACAACGTAGTTTTGGGGTGACTTGACATAACCTTATGTCAAGTGACATGACAAACGATAAACCCTATATATATATATATATATATGTGTGTGTGTGTGTGTGTCTATATACACATATACCATATAAGTAAACAGTCAGGTTATATGCTCAAATATAGAGAAGATATGGGTATAACGATACTATAACCAACCATCAAGCCTCAAGGTTTGACCAAATATGATCCGGGTCTTGGAAGGATACCTGTCCTCTTTCATACAGGGATACCTTTACAGAGAATATAGTCTCTCATACCTTCCTCCTTCAGATCACATTTAGCACAGCCTTCTTTCGTTTCCTACTGGAGACATAGCTAAAACTTGATTTTATGGTTTTTTATATGGTGATAACTAAACCTTAGCCTTATTTGAGAAAATAACCATGTGTGTCTTACATGACCATAACTAATAAATTGTTGATAATATTACTCCATAATTTGATCCCCTTAGAAAATTAAAAACTCATACCTTAAATTTGTTCCACAGATATTTGAAATATGCTTCAAAGAAGGAAATGATTAAACTGCTGAAATTTTATTTATCAGAAAAAGTGTTTACAAAAGAGCAAACTAGTAATGTGAGCGATGTTTCGAACTCGGTGTGTTTTGCAATGTAAGATTATATGGCTTTATATAGACAGTCGGCATCCAAACTGCTTCCTAATCTATTAGAAAACATTTACGTAGCATAACTCCTAATTTTACAAAAGTCTAAAAGCCTAAACCTACCATTGTACTCTTGTCTTCATATATTTATTACAAGTACATACATTTATTACAACTTTACACATATCTACTTTACATTTACTACATGATAACTCTTTAAAAACTTTACGTAGCACATCTTCATACATATCTGCACTATCACATAAGACAAATGCACTTTTTGTTGTTGTTGTTGATTTTCGTTTTTTTAATAATCATATTCTTTAATTTTTTTTTTAATAAATTCTTGTCAGTGTCGGAAAAACTTTCACCATACACGATGCATGTTCTTTTACACTTCTTTGCTTCTAATCTTTAACCTTTCAACTCTTTATCAGTGTCGGCAAGCTTCCTTATCTTCTTCTATTTGTCTTCTAGTCTTCAGAGAACACTGAGATCTGTCTCTGGGTCTTCAATGTCTTGCATGGCTCTTTCTCTTTCTTCACAATTTTTACACCTGTGATTAGAGTACTCTGTCAAAAGATTACATATCTTCTTCTTTGTTTTTTTTTCCTGAATTTTCCATTTTGTTATTTCTCAGCCGGTCATACCACTGTACGAATAGAGGCTGATCATGTGAGGTCTTTCCAAATGCTGCGATTATTGATGTCATTCCACAATAATATACCCATTGCTTTTCATTCTTAATAGCTCTAGTCATTTCTTGATATATAATATGATAATTCTAAGCTCTTATATTGGACATCTTGTTCTGGAATTCTTGGTCCTCTTCAATGTTTGCTTTAATCTCTGCTTTTGTTTCAATCGGCTTCTTTGTTGTTCCAAGTCGAATTAGAGTGATCAGAGCATAAAACTTCTCTGGCGTAATTTCTGCAACTGTAGAATAAAATCTGATATATACACTGTATTGGGTTATAACTCCAGCATATATTTTGACTGCTTCTTGCAAGGCTGATGGTAATTCTTTGATTTCATTGGGATTGGGATTATTGGATAAATAAATGGCATGTAACATTCGATATTGGTATAGAATTCTTATTAAATCTGGTGAAGTTCCTGGGTAGGCTACAACTTTTTTAAAGGCAAAAATGGGATGCATATTTAACATGTGGGTCTGATATCTCCATGTTTCTGGTTTTTCTAACAAGGGTTTTGAAATATTGAAATTTAGAATAAGTATCAAAGGAATTATTTCGGGTAATTCTAGGTGTTGAAGTTGAGACTTCAATGACTTTTCCTTTTTCTTTTCTTCAGGCTTCTTCTTGCATTTGGACTTTTATAATTTTGTTGAAAGGGGTTACTGTTTGAGATGTTTGGGCAGTAGGTCCACTAACATTTTCTTGGGTAGATAACCCATTTCTATATATCTGGGTTTGGGTAGATGACCCAGCTTGAGTGTATGACTCATTTAGAAGGCTTAATTCCATATCAGTTTGTCTTCTTTGATTCAAATTGTACTTTACATTTCTTTTTCCCTGTCCTTCCAACTTCTCCATTCTTTTGAACAAAGTTTCTACTTATTGGTTTAGATGAGCAATATTATTTAGAAGATTTTGTATGGTTGAACTGCATTAACTGTTTAACAGACTAACATTTATTTTTAGAATGTTTAAGTCGGCATGCATTACAAGTTTGATTAAAATTCATCCTTGAACTTGTTCCTGCATTAGATTCCATCTGCTAATAAAATCTGCAATAAGATTATTCTTTCCTGGCACATATTCAATAATATAATCATGATATGCCAAATCTCCTTGCCATTTAAATAACATTTTATTTGCTATTTTATTTGTTTTTATTCCTTTATCAAGCCAAGATTTTACTTGTGTATTATCAGTCCTAATTATAAATTGCGCATTAACTATAAATAATTCAAATTTTTCTCTTTGCTTTTACTATTGCTAATAATTCTTTCCAATTCAAATGATATTTCCATTGTGCTTCTAAGAATTTTCCACTAGCATATCTAGTTATAATTTATTCTCCTTTTTCATTTTCATGATATAAGGTCGCACCCCAATACTTGATCAGATGCATCAGTACAAATTATCCATTTTACATCTTTTTGTAATGGTATTGTTAATTTGGGTAAATTTTGACAAATTTTCTTTAATTGTTCAATGATTTTAATTGTTTTCATTATTCCATTTCCATTTTATTTTTTCTCTTGCTAATTTAGAAATTTTTGATGTTAATTTTGCTAAATTTGGGACATAATTTCTTACTTGATTAATCAAACCTAAAAATACTTGTAAATCTTTTTTATTTGTTATTCTACCAAATTCTAAGACTTTTTTACTTATATGATCTTATAATTCTATTCCATTTGTGGTAATTATCTGGCCTAAGAAGGGTATTTCTTGTTTCCATAATATAGATTTTTTAGGTGATATATTCAAACTTTTTTCTTCTATTAAATCTACAAACTGATTTAAATGTTTTTCATGTTCTTCTGCATTTTCTGAAAATATTAATATGTCATCTATATATATTACAACAAAATCTCTTAGAGGTAATAATAATTTTGATACAAATTCTTGAAATATCTTGGGACTATTATGATATCCCATAGGACATAGGTAATACGTTCCATTCATACAAACCTTCAGAAGTACTATCTTCTTCTAATTTTACTTGAAAAACAAATCCTGATTTACAATCAAATTTACTAAATATTTTCTTTCCTCTTATAAGGTTAAATAATATCTATTTCTTATAATTTATAACCATTCTACTTTTTCCTCTTCTCTCTTCACTAAGTTTTTTAACAATCATTGTTGGTGAAGAATATTCCGATCTAATTTCTCTTATTAAATTATATTTTTTCATTTCATTTATATGTATTACAAATTCTTCTTTATCCTCAGCTGTCCAAGGATAAGGTTTACAATTTATTTCCTTACTATAATCTTTCAATTCTATTTTTGCCATTGGCTTAGATTTTTCCCAATGTATTAAAGGGTTTTCACTAAAATTTTCTAATATTCTTTGTTCTATAGATCTTTCTTCTCTTATTGTTAAGGTGGCTAACATATGTTCTATTTTTACGGAATTGGATCATCTCCTTATCCTACTTTCTCCTTATCCCTCTTCATCCAATCTCAACCTTTGATTTCTCTCCTCAACTAATCTAGATCGTTGATTTGAATTAATTTTGACTGTCATATCCTGAAGTACTTTTTAATATTAGTCAGTATTTTGAAATATTTTTTCAAGATCTTAAAATTTAGGATCTTGAAAAAATATTTCACTATACTGACTGGTATTAAAAAAATACTTCAAGATACTGATTGGTAATAAAAAGTATTTCAAGATACTGACTGGTACTAAAAAAAAATACTTCAGGATCTTAAGAAATTATTTTAGGATATTAAAAAAATATTTTAAAATACTGACTGTTACTAAAAATATATTTTAAGATACTGATTGATACTAAAAAAATGAGAGATAAGGAGGGATGGGGAGAAACCATGCCAAGGAGAGAAACCGGACCCTATTTTTACAGGTTCATTATTTTGTAAAAATTGTACTTCTTCTTTATGTTTTTTCTTCTGAAATTCATCTTTTCTTTTATATGGGCTTGTTATTCTAACTCCTATAACTTGATGTTTACAGGGTGTTGTTAACACTAAAGCTTTTTCTATAAAAGTAGAAGGATAATATTTTTTCTAAAAAGTCTAATCCTAAGATTATATCACATTGAGGTTCATTATATTGATTTAATTCTTGAATTTTTAATTCATAATTTCCTATTTGTACCATTACATTCCTTGCTTCTAATTCTAACATGTGTATTTCTCTTCCGCTGATTCCATTCTAATAATTCTATTTTTTCTTTTCCACATTTCTGGTGGTAATACATTATATTTTGCTACTGTTAGATTTGCTCCTGTATCTATGTAACATCCCATTTTCAAAAGCAGTATAATTTTTTTTTTTCATCAGAGTAGAGCATTGGAGCGATTGAGTAACTGATAATTGTATTAAAAAATGCCGTAAGTCTGGCTGATTTACGAAACGGTACATTGACCGAGAGTTTTCAAAATGAATAACACCCGAAGAAAGTCTTCACGGGGTCTCTCATGCGGCTGCTCGCCTTTCTCCTCGGTTCTCGGTTCTCCGAACTTGACGCTATGATAAGAGAGCGAGATCCAATTACAATTTGGATCTCGTGTAATGTTAACCTCATGCTTAAATACGACTACATATACACGACAAAGAAAGAATCAATACAACAGTCCATAACAGATGTATGATTAAAAACACATAACCACGTATGTAACATAACCATGTATGATACAACAATAATAACCTCATATGTGACATAACCACGTATGTGACATAACCGTGTATATAACATAACCACGTATGCTACAACAACAAACGAACACAACAAACATATATAATCATACAATAACCATCGAGTTAGTGTTACGACGCGAACGTACCTTTTGGCGGTACAACGGAACTTTTACGGAAAAACGTGAAATTCGACAATGGGAAAAACAAATTTACAACAAATGGCTAACAATGGTACGATTATCTCGATATCCTATAAGGATAATATTTAACAAATTTTAGCAGCATAACAGGCATTTTAGGTACAAATTACCATTTTGCCCCCGAACCCCTAATCGGCGGAATTTCGCGGAGCTTATTTGTTTTCGCTCTATCTCTCCGAATTTTGACAGATCTTTTCCCTCATCATATTTTCGAAATATATATCATATTTACCCCTAAATATGATATCTAGACTATCTTGAAAATTTAAAGATAAATCTAGCATTCCTACTATATCTACCGAAAGAACTACCGAAACTTAAGACTAAGGACCGAAGAACTTACCCGAGACTTTGCTCGGACTTTCTCCAGCTTCTCTCTCTAACTTCTCTCTAAGAGGCAGATTTTTGGTGTGAAAAATGAAGAAGAGGAGCTTGGTATTTATAGAAAGACGGATGGCGAACGGTAAATAATTCGAACTTCAGTCTTGACGAATATGGACCGTAGGATCGCATTTTTGAGGACAAAACACTCTTGGCCCTCCATTTCTTGTGTAGACCTCCCCCTCCCCAATAGTCAACAAAATGATGTCATCTTGATGGTGACATCGAGCGTGCAGATAAAGTTTCGGTCCGGTGTCCGAAACGCGTAATCTTGACGAATCGCGAAATGCGCCGATCGGAGAGTTTCAAGTTTCTTTCTTTCTCATTAGGAATATCTAGTTTAATGAAATTTATGATCCCATTAAGGGTATTCCGTTATCTCGCTTTGAAGATTTTAGGACGAGACGTCTTCGGTTACGGAATTGAATTAAGCGTCGCGTCTAGGCAAAAATCCACCGGTTTGTAATATGATCGACCTAAGTCACTAGATTCCTAATTCACGGCAACTACTTGTTTTCGTATTGACTCTAAATCCTCTATCTGCATTTTCTCTCTCCTACCCGGTGTCTTAAATACCCTATTGGTTCCGAAAACCGACTTACGAGACCGCTCAATCCGAGATAGAATTTCACCGGTTCATAAAAAGTTCGGTGATAAAAGACTAAATTTCTATATCTTGAGGTAGAATTTTATTTCTATATGTTCTCATATCTCCCGTTGGCTCTTTACCGATTATATTATTATTTTATTCAAAATATCTAGATATTTATTTATTTTTATTTTATTTTTTTATTTATTTTTCTAAGCATAAAATATTTTATTATTTATTTATTATTTATTTAATTATTAATTTCGAATTTCTCCCTTAAATTAATTATTCACTAATTAATTTACTTATATCTTAATCTAAACAATTAGCCATTAATTACTTAATTAGCCACTTACTAATTGTTGATAATTTTCATAATTAGGATAAATTATTATCTCACAACTATTGCACTGACATTGGTATTTTATGTCCCATGTAAAATATTAAAAATCATGGGGCCATAAAGTGCTTTTAATATTATTATATTTATGCTTTTCTATTTTTCAAGGAAATAATCCCAAAAATTCCTAAAATTAGAGACAACATACTTTCTAATTTTTATAAATATTTTACTACCTCTTGGGATTTATCATAATATTTTTAGGCCATTTAATGCCATAAAAATACATTTTAGCTCTTTATCTCTCCTAATTTACATAGTAATTACCTTAGAAAATAAGATAATTATTACTTATTATTTGAAACCACATATTCACCTATTTTCAATAGGTATTATTTATCGAAATATAATATTCCGATAAATAATTATCCTAGGTATTACAATCTACTAAAGCATGATACTTTCTAGCTTTTTATTTTTCATAATTAAATTTTATCAATATATAATATAATGGTCTTTCACTCATACTCTTGATAATATTTCCAATTTCTTTTTAAATATCTTCTTTTTCACTCCTTTTTCATAAATATATTCTTTTATTCTCCATTCTGTTGAAGGATCTATATTTTGTGTTTCTAATCTTTCTTGTTGTCTTTTTATTTGGTCTTCTATTTGTCTTATTAATATTCTTAAATGACTTATTTCTACATTTGGTACTTTCCTTCTTTTATTATAAATTCTTTCTCTTCTTATAATCTTTCCATTATCATGAATTTCTTCCCATATGATTATATGTATTCTTTGTCTATTATGAAATATAAAATTATTCATACCCTAGATAACAATTCTAAATGCTTTTTCATTACATCTAAAACTCTTTTATATTCTAATCTATCTACATCTCTTATCATTTTAAGCATTAATCTGTACATGTTTTTATCTGATGATGGTACTTTTGTTTTATAGTTTCTTCCAACATATGTAAATGTAGGGTTTTGATTCATATCCTAGACAGTAATTCCAATTTTCTTTTAAAATGCATTCTTAAAAATCTTCAATTATAATAATGTATTGGTTCTCTATTATTCAATATTATTTGCCATCTTCTTGTTAATATATCTAATCTTTTTAACATTTTTCTCATAAAACATTTATCTACTTCTGGTATTAATATCCTATTTCCCTTATATACATAATAATTTCTTATTGTTATTGTATTCATATCCTTGATAATAATTCTAGTTTTTCTTTTAAGTGATATTTTATGGTTTTACATGAATTCATTCTTCTCATATTTTGATTAAAATACATTGGATGATTAATAAATTTTTCAGTTGTTAGTCTTGATTTATAGGGTTAAATACCTAATTTGCCACGGAAGTTTTGCTAAGGGAGCATCCAGCACCCGAAAGTTTTTGTGGTATCATTTTTGCCCCGGAAGTTTACAAAATGGAGCAAATATGCCCCGAAAGTTTTTTTTAGGAGCAAATTTGCCCCGGAAGTTTTGTTTAGGAGCAAATTTTATAAACTTTTGGGGCAAAAATGATACCAATCCAACGGTCAAGATTAACTGATGGGCATATTTGCTCTATTTTGTAAACTTCCTAAAAATGATACCACAAAAACTTCCTCTTGGATGCTCCTTAGCAAAACTTTCATGGCAAATTAGGACTTTAACCCCGATTTATATATTTTAATTTTTTATCCTAATTTATTTATCGGTATTCTTATTAATTTTTTATCTCGCATCCATGGTTTGTGAAACCGGATTAGCCGGTTCGGACGAAAACCGGCCCGGTTTAGGACAAAACCGGATTGACCTGGTAAACCCGGGTAATCCTGACAGTTACAAGGGTCACTGGGTCAGACCTTTTTAAAAAAAAAAAATAATAATAATTCTCCTTCAATTTTTTTTTTCTTTCTCCTCAATTTTTTCTCCTTTTTTCACTTTTGGATGTCATATGGGTTTGATTTGGATTCGTTTTTGGTTTTCCCGAAGCTATTGTGGTTTCTCTCGTTTTTGGTTGGCTTTGCTTAGTGGATGTCAAATGTAGGTTGTAAATAAAATTGTTAAGAATATCTGAATATGTCACAAGTATTGGAGTATATGATTATTTTGCCACTGATTCAAAGTATTGAAATGATATATAGTATGTCAAATTTAGGTTGGTGTGATAAGAAATTAATTATTTTCCAATTTTTTATACCTCACCAGTCTAGACCTGGGTTGACTCCGGTCCTCACCCACTAACCCTCAACCCAAGACCCGACGGTTCGAAGGCCAGATTCCTCGGGTTTGAACCTTGTTTGCATCTGGTACCATTGTAGTTTCATCTATTTCCATTGTTTCATTATTCCTTCTATATATAAATACCATTTTACTTCTATTTTCATCCCATTCAATAATTATATCTTCATAAATCATGATAATACACACACACACACATATATATATATCTATATAGATATATATATGTATGTATGGAAGTATTTTATTTGTGTGTGTATGTGTATACATTTATAAGGAAGTATTTTATTTGTATATTATATGATTTTTTCAATAAAATTTTAAAACTTGATATTTATTCAAAATTATTAATTTATTTTATACTCTTTTGACTAAATAAAATCTAAAATCTACACTACAAAAAAGTCAATTTTTTGGGACGAAAAAATTCCGTCGCAAAAATGCATTTTCCGTCGCAAAATTGTTTGCGACGAAATTAAATCCTTCGAAAAAGTTGAGTCGCAATTGCGACGGAAAACATGAATTCCGTCTCAAATTTGGAAATTTGGGACGGAAAAAAAAATGCTTGTCGCAAAAAATTCGAAATTTGCGACGGAATTATTTTTTCGTGGCAAATTTTGAATTTTTGCAACGAGACTTTTTTTTCCGTTGCAAAATTCATTTTATTGAAAAAAAAAATAAAAAATTATGCAAATTTAAAAAACTTATATATCATAAAAATATATAGTAACAACCATAAAGAGTTTACATAGAAACAACAAAATATAAATTAATCCGTCGCAAAAAAAAATTTCAACAAAGAGAGGAACAAAACTTAGGCTCGGTTTGTGGCGGATCGATATCCGTCGCAAAACAAATGAATTTTGCGACGATACATTAATCCGTCGCAATTTTTTTTTATTTTGCGATGGAATTTTTAATCCGTCGCAAATATTGGAAAATTTGCGACGGAAAATATTTCATCGCAAATTCCGTCACTATTTTCTTCTTTTCTATTAGTAGTGCTAAACTACAACTAACTCTAAATGTGTAAAAAAAAGGATGCTGCAGATATCATAAAACACGTTATCTACTGCTCTATTACGTTTTTAGAATTATCTAGTTGATATGTTTATATTTAATGTAATTGTATCATCATCATCATCATGTTTATTTGTTTACCGTAGATTTACTTTAAATTTTATTTTTACAAATTTATTATTTGTAATTACAGAAAGGAGTCTGAAGAGCACTCAAAAATCATGTGAAGAGGGCCGAGTTGAGTGGTTTTTTTGTAGCTATCACTTATGTTTTTGTACACATGTGAAGAGCATTAAATAATTTGATTTATTATGTAACATATTGTAATTGAAAACTGTGGATCGAATGAACATTGTTTGAGGTTGTAGATACATGGAAGACCGTCCTGTAAGACTTGGAAAATGCAAAAAGAAAGTCTTCATTCCACAGGTATAAATATGATATTCCTTTTGTGCTTGTTGCCCTCTTGTATGTTTTTTGTGTGATACATGAAAATTTACATTTTTTTGCTGGTTATATATTCTTTGTAGTTTTTATAGTTAGTGTATGTAAACTTTAGTCCATAGAATTCGTTATGGTTGGGATTGCGAAACTTGTGATTATAATAATAATACAATTTCATTGTATCATTCTCATAATAGCACGTTTCGCAAATACAATCATTACGAATTCCATAGACAAAAGTTTGCGTACACGTATGTTAATTGAATCTTGTTTGTCATGCCTTTGTTTTTTTCATTTTTTTTTGGTTTCGATGCACCCTTCTAGAAAGGGCTTAGATCATTATTGAGTGTTGGATGAGAGTGTCGATTGTAACTTTAACACCGACGTGTAGGAGCTGTAGATGCATGGTTTGTATCGTGGGCCATCCATAGAGTCAATTGTAGTCACCCTTGGATTGGATGCTAAGTCTACTAATCTTAAGCATTTTGGTTCTTTTGAGATTTCAAATAGAATATGGATTTGGTACCTCTGTTTTAGGTGATAAAGATAGAGTATTTTATTTAATGAAGCTAAGTCTAACATTGTTGACATATAAACTTAAGAATTCTATTTTATATGGTTGAATTTGGTTGTGTGATGAGGTCTTAATTGAGATAAAAAATGAAAATGAAGGCCAATAATAAGGAGCTACCTAACTATGTGGAGTTACTAGTGACGGGTTGATGCTTAAGACGTTTAAATTAATCAATGAAAAATGTAGGCCGGGTGATCAATGCTTGAAAGAAAAATTTCGTTGAATTGGATTACCACCTAGTCCAACAAATGTATCCTATAAAGTAATGATCATCTAGCCAATATTTTTCATCCTTCAATTTTGAGTTATTAATCCTCACCTTGTTACTAGTATTTCCACTTAGTCGGTTACTTCCTTATTATTGGACTTTAGTTTGGTTTCTTTTTCAACCAAGACCCCCACGAGATCATATTAACATATAGAAAATCAAGTTCTCATATATACTTGTATATTTACTCTGTTATACTCATGTTCATTAAATAATAATATTCTCCTTTATCACTTCAGACTGAGGTAGGGCAGAGCCATGTTTCATATTTGAGGTCTAGAAGGTTCAAAATGCATAAGTATGGTAACCTAGCAGCCAATCCATAGGTAGTTGCATTCAACTGTAATAATGCTCATAATATGAATCATGCGTCAACAACATGTAGATGCCAGGCTTAAAATTGCATCCACTAAATTCAACACTAAAAAATCATCTAACTCCTTGGGAGATGGGAAAATGCAAGTTGAAAAAAGTAATCCGTGAAAAATCAAATACTGATATTAAGATTTAATAATTATCTAATAATATAAGGCTTATATTCATGGTTATTGGTTACAATTATTTTTTATGTCAATTGCATTTTTGTTTTTAGGGCTATTTGTAAAATTTATATTGCATAATATAGCTTTTAAATACAAGAATATCCAATAGAGCTTCTGTGAAATAAAATAAAACGTACATTTTAAAAAAAAAAAAAATTGCCCACTTTTTAGATCGGGTATTAAATTACTTGGTCTACGAGTGAGATTTCGTTTGTTTGTTATTAATTGAAACTTTTTAACACCAATCATTTAAAATACTTGTATGAAAAAATAACTTTTAAGATTGGTTGTAGGTCGGGTCTTAATAATGACAAACTTTCTAAACTGGTTGATACAAAACTGGGCCTAAACCCGGTCTAAAATGCTAATTTCCACCGGTCTTAAAGCCCTTTTCCTAGTAGTGGACTCAAAAGAAACTAGAGAGTTAACAAGAACATTTTGGTCATTCCCAAAACAAATAAGGGTATTCGCAAAATAAATAAAGGCATTTACAGGACAAATAAAGGGAATAAAAAGAAATGAAGGAGCTAAAAATATTTTGGCAATTACAAGACATATAAGAGAATTCACAAGCTAAATAAGGGTATTCACAAGACAAATAAGGGATTCAACAAATGAAGCAAAGGCATTTTTGTCTTTTCACCTACAAAACTTAATTTCATTTTCACTTAAGGGGGTGTAGTGAAATCTTAAAATCTTTTAGAGGTTGACTGAAATTAATTCTCTTCCATGGGGCTAAATAAAATTTTTCATTTTTGGACCCAGCTCAAAAACATTTTCCCTCCACTCACTTTCCCTCCCCTCCCCTCCCCTCATACCAAACAACCCCTTAACAGTAAAATTTAAATTATCTGGCTAAATTATACAAAACCCTCTTATTTTTAGGTTGATTGCATATAACTCCCTGACATTTAGAGCTTAAATTTAAACCCCTTGACCTTTTATTTTATTACTATTCATCCTTTATCGGTAACTAACCGTTAACTTTTTAATAGAAATTGCCATGTCAAAGTAACAGATGACACGTGGCATCCTATAAAAATTAATAATTTCATAAAACCCCCAAACTTTGATTAGTTACAAATGACCCTATGACATTTCAAAATTTAAATTTAACTCCCTTAAAATTTTGATTTATAATATATATTAAATCCCATATCATTACTTTTATTATTTTAAAAAAATTATTAAGATTTTTACTATTATTTTTCAATTTAAAAAGATTTTTTGTATTGCAAAAACTATAAGAATAATATTTAAAAAATTAAAAATAAACTTTGAACATTTGATTTAAGGAAAAATATGCAGTACTAACAAGAAATTAATGAGGGTAAAAGTGTTCCTTTAACACAAATGTAATATTAAAACTGTTCATGCTCAATTATCCCAATAATATATTTAACCAAAATGATGACATTTTTATTGTTATATATTTTTATATATTATTCTTCTAGATTTTTCCATATGAAAAAGATATTTTAATTGACAAATGATAGTAAAAATATTAATAAATTTACTAAAATAATAAAAGTAACAACATGAGATCTAATATTATAAATCAAAATTTTAAGGGATTTGAATTTAAATTTTGAAACCCAATGGGTTATTTGAAACTGATCAAAGCTTAGGGTTTTATTTATTTATTTATTTATGAAATTAGTAATTTACATAGGATGCTACATATCATTTGTTAATCTGACGTGGCAATTTCCGTTACAAAGATAACAGTCAATCAGTTAATGGCAGGGGTTAATAATAAGAAAATAAAAGGTCTGGAGGTTAAATTTAAACTCTAAAATATCTTGGGAGTTATATATAACTGAACCAAAGTTTAAAGGGGTTTTGTATAATTTAGTCTTTTTTTTTTAAATTGTTAGATGCCACATTATCCTCATTAACTTGATGTAACAGTTTTCGCCAATAACTTAATAGAAAAATTTATGACATGTGGTTTAATGCCAAAAATTAAAATGTCAAAGAAGTTAAATTTAAACTATTTAAGCTCAATTTTTTTTTAAACTTTGAAATATGGCAGTTATATTTAACTAACCTAAAGTTGAGAAGAGTTTTATAGATTTTAGTCTATTTTAAAGCATTTAACTTAGAAAACTAATTTTTTTTCTCGTTATTGAGAACAATAATTATTTATTTTTAATGTTTGGAGATGGAGGGATAATAAACATTATTTTCAAACTTGCGAGTTGACTTACCGAGTTAATCTTTTTGTGTTTCTAACTTACACTTGTGTCAACTTATTCTTAAACTCGTATAGCTATAAATTCGGTTGAATTAGTAACTTGGCTCGCCGAATTTATTATTTTTGTGTTTTTAGCTACAAATTTATATCAACTCATTTTAAAAATCGTGTTATGTGCAAACCCAGTTGAACTCTTGAGTGAATCATTCAAACTCAATAAACTCACTGTTTTTTTCCCCCTACTTGATCAAGTTGAGCAAACATGCACTCAGTAGAACTCGCTTACTTTACAGGATGTGTAGGAAGGCGTAGTCCAATAAAAATAAAAAATTAAAAGGCAAAAACTAATAGGAAAAATCTCATTAAAAGACTCTTTAAATACTCAAATCTTGAATTAGGCCATTAAACTTAACAAATTCTAAATTAAATCAAACAACTCAATTTAAAATTTTAGAATTGAGTGATTTTACCTGTATGCCATCATGTTCTCTCCCCTATTAATTCAATAACTTTTTTCTTAAAAAAACATGTCATTCTCTCTCATCTTAAACTCAATTTTCTTTCACATATCTGCACGACGGCACCTCTATTGGGTGTGTTTGGGTTCACGTTGAAGGCAAAAGAACGCAGTGGAAGAAAAGAAAATGCTCGACAGTGAAAAAATGTAGTCGGCAGGTATTTGGATTCCCATCTGATTAATCGAGCTTATAAAAAAAAAAGTCCCCGCAGAGGAGAAGCCAGAAATTGGAGCTTTTAGGCGCAGTGGCGTTGAGGAAAGAGAAGCCATATTGTACGGTTTCAACTTTTACTGCTGCTGCTGCTGCTATGGTGAGAGTGTGATGGGTCAGAGAGACGGCTGGGAAGTGGGTAATCGACAGTCTCCAGTCAGTAACCCTTTGCGACGGAACTTCACCCATCGGTGGCAGTGGATGTGAAAAATGGTGAAGCAATTCTGAAAGTGGAGAGGAGGAGACGCCGACTTGTGATGGTGGTGGTGAGCAACGGAGTCGGTGGTGGTGGTCTCCTCCTCCAAGCTTCCCAGATCAAATCTGCCCTCTCCTCTGTCAAGCTCTCTCTGTGTTTTCCCAGATTAAAGTTCATGACGCTATTGTAATGTTCAGAGTGTTTCTCGGGTCTAGTAGCTTCTCAGGAAGAAGGGTTCCTGGTCAAAATGCATGTTTTGACTAGGGACCTATCGATAAATTTTGAAAGTTCTAAGGAGGGATTAAAGTGTAGTTTTTGAAACATTTTTGGTGCATAAATATAGTATTCAATAAGATTCATGCTTTTTTTAGTCATTTTCCATCTCAACTGACTTTTCAACGCTAAACCAAACACGTCTTCGTTTAGAAAAAAGTCACTTTTGCCACCGTTAATCCAAATACAAATCGCATTTACAACCGGACTTTTTTCTACCGGGCTTATGCAAAAGTCAAATAGAAAATAAGTCACCCACTCCCATCGCTAACCCAAACAGTCCCACATTCAACCATCATCTCTCCTCCTTCGAAGTCTCTCTCCTCTTTCTATCCTTGGTCAGATCTTCTTCCCCATTAACAAAGTTTGAACACATTTACATACAAACCAACAATCAGAATGATGGGAAAAATAAGGATTACAAAGCTGGAAAGATTCTTAACCAATTTCAAGTATGAGCAACGTCAAATTAAATCTGGTAAAAAGAGAAGAAGAAACTCATATTTCCCACCCAGCATAGGAATCCAAGATGTTTTTCCTTAGAAGAAGATACCTCTTCATCTTCTCTCACCACTGCTCTTCTAGATTATAGCTCTGACACAAGAAGCGGCTCTTCTTTAATTTCTCTCTCTCATCAGTTGCTTCGCAGAATATCTTCTCAAGTTCATCTCACCCAAAAATAGTTTTGATTCTTTCTATTTTCTCTCTTTGGGTTGTTCATTTTTCTCAATGTTCGAGTCTGGAGATCCCAAAGATTGTACTTTCACCAAATTCCTTACGTGCTTCACTAAATTCCCTTTGTGCCCAATATAGATCGTTTTTTTCTCTCAAATTTTGTTTTGCAACTCTTCTTAAATTTTGTTTCCCAATAACTCAAGGTTAAGGAGGTAATTTAACTCAATTTCTAAATCTTAATTTGCTCCATATGACTTAATTAATGATTTGTGAAGTTTCGTAACGTAAATTATAATTTGAACATTTCAAACAATTTTTAAAGGGATTTTCCCAAATTAATATTAATAAATAGATAAAATTGTCTTATTTTAAAGTTGTAAAGTGGTGTTATCTTATTTATAGTCTTCTATTCCATTATGTTGCCACAACCTTTACCCTCTAGTTGACTGACCGAAAGAAGAGGAATAAAGGAGCTAATATGTAGAAAGAGATCATAAGGTATAAATTTGGATTTTCATATACATAGATGGTTATTGATTTATGTTTTTAATATTATATTGACGATGATAATTTGTGAATTTTAATGGTTTAGTTTTAATGATTTATATTTCAAATATATTTAAATTAAATTGTTAAAAAAATTGTTTTAATTATTTAACTATATACTCCTAATAATTATTTATTACTAGAAGTGAACTTATAAAAATTTTATGATATGAGATTATGTAACTCTTTAAACTCGTCAATTTGGCAACCTTAAGTATAAGGGACTTTGTAAAATATAACTAACATTAAATTTTTTCTTTTCATAAATGTCTTTATTAATTATGTTATAATCCCTCCAATTTTAATTTAAGACCTATTTACTTTATTTGATTAGATCAAGGAAGTTATTTAAATTATTAAATATTCCATCCGGTTTTGTTTATAAGAGCTCAACAATAAATATCTGAACAATTAAATATATATTTTTACATTGTCAACGTTACCGTCATCGTCAACATCATCGTTATCGTCACCGTCATCGTCGTCATCATCATTGTCATTGTCATTGTCAACGTCACCATCATCGTCTCCGTCAACATCATTGTCACCATCATCCTCATGGCTGTTTGGGATAGCAGTGGCAGAAGTAAATTTTTTTCATATGGGTTTTTCCAGATGAACTTTTTCCAAAAATTTAGATTGTAGATGTGATTTGTGTTTTTGAGAACGTTGGCATAAATGACTTTTTTTTCCAAATGGGCTCTTATTTGGATGATTATTTGAGATAGAAAATGACATGAATCTTATTGAATATGTATGTATGTATGTATGTATGTATGTATGTATGTATGTATGTATGTATGTATGTATGTATGTATGTATGTATGTATGTATGTATGTATGTATGTATGTATGTATGTATGTATGTATGTATGTATGTATGTATGTATGTATGTATGTATGTATGTATGTATGTATGTATGTATGTATGTATGTATGTATGTATGTATGTATGTATGTATGTATGTATGTATGTATGTATGTATGTATGTATGTATGTATGTATGTATGTATGTATGTATGTATGTATGTATTGTGATAATTGAATATAAAAAATTACAAAACTCTAAAGTACTTAATTAAATTTATTATAATAGATAAATTAGAATATATATAAATGTATATTTAATAGTATATTGCTTATTAGATTACTTATCCCAAACATTTTTTTTTACAAAAGCTGAAAAAAGTTACATCATAAGCTAAAAAAAATGACTTCAGGAAAAAGTCACCTTTTTTTATTGAAGAAGCCCTATCACCCATAAAAGCTATCACAAACGCCTCCAAATCCTCTGTTAGCTTTTCTCACTGCCCGTTGGGCTTTTTTAAATCTCTTACAGCCATAACAGGCTAAATAATACTTTGGATACACCATAATTATTGAACTGAACCAAACTTCACAAAATTCAACTTCGCATTTCAATTCTGCAGAAGAAAACTACATATAATTCTCTTCAAAATTGCATGTACTTACCCCTTGTCCTTGGGTTCAACTAGTAAAAGGGTCGGACACTTTCACCAAAAAAGGAGGGAGTTCGATCTTGGAGTTGATCAAGACACTGGGGAGGCATCCTAGGGGTCTACGAAGCAACGGTAACTCAGGCTAAAGTGGAGGCATGTGTACTCTTCGTCCTGAATTCCTTAGGAGTGGGTTCCAAGCGCCCTGCCCTTGGATTATGGGTGAGTCCAATCTTAAAAAAAAAAAATCGCATGTACGTAACCTTTTTTAAGAATGAAAAAAGCGAAAAAATCTACCCTGGGGGGATTTTCAATTTTTATGAGGAAGAAGAAGAGGAAGATAAGGATGGAGATAGAGAGGAAGAGAATGAAGAAGTGAGGAGAAGGTTCTTTCTAAGATTGAATCTTGGAAGGAGAAGCGAAAAAAATTGGACCTTGAGATCTCCTTCTTGGTGGGGTTTTTGTTGGTGGTTGGCGGTGTTGTATAAGTATGAAGGAGGGGGAGAGAGATCGGAGAAGAAGGGGTGTTTGCGGGTTCTCAGATTTGTACAAAGAAGAGGAAGAGGAAAAGAGAGTTATGCCGGTTGTGGCGGAGAGGAAGGCATCGCCGGTGTGGAAGTGGGAGCAGTTGGGGGTGAAGATCTAGAGGAAGAAGTAAAGGGTATTTTAACATGGGGGTAAAGGAGCAAAAATACACATGTGTTTTACCTTTGGGAGAGCCCAACATCATATTGTTGGAAATTATGCCCTAGGGGCAAGTCATTTTCCTTTAGTTATCATTTCATTTGCATGTTTATAGTGATAACTGATCATTGGATATATCTTATAGATTATCCTAAATGTCCCCTCGGTCGGTCATCTACACACGAGAGCGAATGAAAAAGACCCGCATATGACTTTGATGAGGTATGGAGATACGAATCAAAGTCATGGGCACTTGTAGAGTATAAGGTCTTTGACGACCCACTATGAGAAAGCTGCATGGATTTAGTAATAAGCTTATCTCATGTATAACCGTGTCACAACGCCCTTTGACCTGAGATCATCATGGATTTCTACATGAGAGTCGCTGATCTTTGACCTAGTCAAAAGTCACATTTGACCGGGTGATGATAAAGGCTTTGATCGAGATCAATGGTTGTCATGCAGAGGAATGTGAATGGTCAAGATGGAATTTGTCCCTCACATTTGAAGAGAGATAATACTTGGCCCCTCGATGAGTGAGTCTGAGAAATATATGGTCATACTACGATGAAAATGAGTTTCCATTTCAATTGTTAGACTACTCAAGAGTCGAGAAAGTAATGGTCAAAAACAGGAGGTTGACATTATCCATGCTTCATCTTTGACCAAATTATCGCGTGACAAAAGGGATGTAACATGGTTATATGATAGGTTGTATCGTACCAACACGATCCTCATATGAGTTGGGTAGTTGCAATGTCTTGCTAGAGGCCGCTTGCGAATTAGACGAGCCGCGAAAAGAAAACTCTAGAGGAGAGATTTGAGACGAGAAGCTTGAAGGCCCTAGCACACTGCCGTCCGTGTTGGAGTGTTGTTCGGTGTGGATACCGGTAGAGGGAGTGGATTCGTAGAGTCAGCTTCTAACCGATCGAATAGACGCACACGATTATTCGCAAAGGTAAGGTCCCTAACGAACCTGATTTAAACGCCGTTGATAGATCTTCTTCATTGGGATTCGTAAAGATTTTAATGGATGAAATCCTTCCGCTACGTGTACGGATCCCAACAAGAGAGACGCGGGAAGGTGGAGGGAAGTAACATGACGAAGAATACAGAGAGAGTTTGAGGAGGTTTGGTCAGTTTGGCTTCTTCTCACTCCAATTCATCATCCACATCAACATTAACGGTCAACAATGGCTACTTAACAGTCAACGTCCAGTGGCTGAAGGTTTTGTATGACTTTTGCTCATAAAATTTAACCACATGAGTATTTTTGCTCCCAAAAAAAGTATATGGTGCTAGGCGCTCTCGAGGGTAAAGCACATGTGTATTTTTACTCCTTTACCCTTTAACATGGTGCAATAATGAGGTGGCCATGAATTGTACTATTGAGTGCTAATTCAGAGTGTCACGTGGCTATTTAGTCAAACATAACGGTAAGACTTAACATCTATTAACATGTGGCAACATTTTACACTTCCGAGTTCCGACGATGCAAAAGACAAAAAAACCTTTCAGGTAACATTATTCCTTCGCAAATATTTACGAAGTGAATTTATACCTTAACCCTTTATTCAAAATACTAATAATCTTTTATGACTAAAATGCTGAGGGTATATATGTAAATTTTTTTAGTCAAGGTTTAAGGATTTGTTTTTGTTTAAGGATACATGATTATAATTAAAGGATCTGTATGTATGTGACACTCTGACATGAACCTAAATCCAGTATAGTCTCCTTATTCTGGATTATCACTTTACGAAGACAATTCAAATTCTACCAAAGTATTAATTACTACAAACTAAATTAATGAGTTTCTTTATACATTATTCTTGGAATTGGGTAAGTTATATCTATTATTCGCACATAGTCATAAATTAAAAATGTATGTAGTTATAACAGTTTCAAGATATTTATTAGTGCAAACTAAATTAATCAGTTTCAAGATTTTTGTTACTGATATATATAAAGAATCCTTAAATGATAATCAACGGTAAGGAGTTCAAATTCAGACAAATGTTTTATTTTTCAAACCAACATCACATGTCAAGATAGAGAAAATAGAATAATTAATAAATAAAATATTATATATATATATATATATATATATATATATAAAAAAAGCAATTGGTGTTGGGAGCCACATTCCTAGCAATTCAAAGGAGTGACACATGGACACCATCTAGTAAGAATTTTACAAATTAACGGCAGTTATTTAACTTTAACGGAGACATGTGATTTTTGCATCTATTTTGTAACCACATAGTCACATTTTGTATATAAAAAAAAAACTCTTGGTGTTGGGCGGCTCAAAAAGTAAAAACGCATATGTATTTGTGCACCTCAAACATTATTAGACCATAAAGGAATTATTCTTTATCTCCCCATCAAGTGCGATTAATAAAAGAAGTTATTTATGAATCATGTTATCAATTAAAATTAACGCCTAAAAATATAAATACCAACCAAACAAGGGGAGGGAAGAAACTCCCCCCACCCCACTGAAAAAAACTCCCAACCAAATATAACCTTAGATTTTAAAAAAAATATTGAATGGTTGATATTTAATATTTTTATAATTATTATTATAATATTACATAAAAATAAATAAATTAAATAAAATTTGTTATAAAAAATTTACAATTGTAAATTATCATAATGAGATTTTCCCCCCTCTTTCACACATGTTCATAGTTTAATCTCCACTCTCATTTTATCAACAAAAAGAAAATCCAGACGAAGAGCAAGTAGAAGGTGAAATCGAAAATAAAATGTGAGTGGAGATTAAATGTTGGTTTAGGGGTAGGTTTCGAATTTAATTGACTCTATTATTGCCCAGCTGCCACATTCCTAGCAATTCAAAAGAGTGACACATGGACACCATCTGGTAAGAATTTTAAATTAACGGCAGTTATCTAACTTTAACTGAGACATGTGACTTTTACACTTATACTTATTTTATAACCACATAGTCACTTTTGTACCTAAAAAATGCACTTGATGTTGGGTGCTCATCAGGATAAAACACATATGTTTTTTTTTCACCTTAACCCAATGTTTATTAAGCATTATAATTATTAATCTACAATATTTATCTCTTATTTTACTTTTGATCAAGATCAGAGTTTTCAATTCTCCTTATTTTTCTTTGACTTGTTATTTTATTCCATTTTTTTAATCTTGTGTATCAAATGGTCCAGATCTTAGTGGGCCATGGTATGTTTAAGGATTTATTCTATAAATTGTTGATAAAAAAATTCTTGTTCAATAACATTTCCTTTGGTTTTCATTTACTCCTTTTTAATGACTCCATTCCATACTGCTTGATTAACTTTCATAATCGATGCATCTAATGACCTTTCAAATCATCTAAAACAATTTTCTACCCTTTTCTACAAAAGCACAAACTATACACCGATTTTATTGTAGAACAACCTAAGGTTTTTTAACGTACTTGTTCTAAGGTACACAAATACACAAAAAGTGATCACTGATCTAGAACACCGACACCCACATATCCTTTATTTGAAGCTTTGAACAGATATATACAATAGGATAATGCCTGAGTCTTCCTCGGCTCATGTTCTTTGAAATCTCAGAATGCCGACCGACTTTATGATGCAGATTTAGCTCGATTGACTGGAGCTTGAAGCGAAGACAGATGTGCAGCATCTATCTTGTCAATTCCGTCATACAGATAACTGAAAGGTGGCGTTTTGATGTATCTACCAGTACCAGGAGCAACCTTCAGTTCATTATTTTGCCAAACAATTCTTCCTCCAGCTATGGTCACTTCAACTTTACCCTGAGTAAAAAGAAACCAAAGTTTGAATCTTTACAATGCATGACAGAGTTTCAATGATAATCAATCGAAAACTGAACAATTAATCGGAGCCTAAGGACATGAACCAGTACTGAACTAGCTTTTCAATCTCTGAGCCGTTTCTAATGTTTCTTGTTTTAATGTAAACAAGTCAAATACTCAGGAAAGCGTTCCTGGTAGTGCATCCCAGGTATATACAGTTTTAAGGGACGGTCATAATATTCAAAATTCATATAAGTATGAGCTCATGAATCAGTGTTACGAATGCCATTTGAGAGTCTATCAGTGAATCTGTTTGCATTACAATGTCTCCACCTAATGATATGAGGGTTGGTACGGATCCAACAGAAAACAAGTGAGAAAATCAGAGGCTTGGCCAACAATTTATATGATGTTCAACAATTTCTAACTTGCCTACTTGTATCCATGAATTGTAGAGGCTTGGTCTACTAAAAACATATCCTAATATTCTGAAATGGTTATTGGAGAATGAATTCCAAAATAATAACGAAAGACCTGAAGCTAGACATTCAAAACATCCAATCCAAATCCTCTGCATTTACTAAAATCACAATATATCAGCATTGGAAAAATGAGTCCCACACAGTCACTCTTTTGCATCACTTTGAATACAACTGAATGGGTGTAGAAAATTTAATTTATCTTCATGTCATGGAAAAACTCTAAAGAACTTATGTATGGACCAACAATATAAATCACAAAAAATCGTAAGTTACTTTAACATGCCTGGATGGAGTATACTAATAAAACCTAGTACCTTTCCTTTCTTTCCCTCGAAGACGTTCGCGTCTAATCTGGAGTGGTGGGATTTTGCAGTTATTTCAAAGCTTGCATTTGGATTGAGTATGATGATATCTGCATCAGATCCTGCAAGTATAGCCCCTTTCCTCGGGTACACATTGAAGATTCTAGCACTAAAACCATTGTAGAAGTCATTAAAAAATGCAATTTAGAAGCTTTATCAAATTAAAATAAGAAAGTCATAAACAAATCAATGTTTGGAGTTCCCTATCTTACTGGATGCCAAGCTTACTTTAAGGTGAAGCATAAAATGGAAAAGAAAATTAAGGACTTTAAAAGAATACCATTCAGTGCTTGTCAACCGAACATAGTCAGTAACAGATATTTGGCCAGATTCCTGTAAGATATAAAACAAAAATCCTGGTCAAAAAGGTTTTTTTTCCCCTTTTTAACTGAATTTTCCATGCAACGGAGTCAAGCTGGAAATAATGATGCTTACCACCATTGTATTCCACACCAAATGCATTCTTTCTTCAATACCTACAGTTTTTCATTTGCACTAAATTTCAAATCAACTAGGAGATGCACTCAGAGAGAAAATTCAAAAGTTTCCAGGATCCTCATGTGATTACCATTGACACCATTAGGAATTTTCCGGAAATCATCAATTCCAAATGCCTTTTGGGTGGAATTGAAGGCACAATGATCAGTTCCTACCAGCTGCGAATTGTAAGAGGTATCCAATGGTCAAATAAAGGAGGGTTAAATACCTCATTTGCCACGAAAGTTTTGCTAAGGGAGCATCCAGCACCCGGAAGTTTTTGTGGTATCTTTTTTGCCCCGGAAGTTTACAAAATGGAGCAAATATGCCCCAGAAGTTTTTTTTAGGAGCAATTTTTATAAACTTCCGGGGCAAAAATGATACCAATCCAACGGTCAAGATTAACTGATAGGCATATTTGCTCCATTTTTTAAACTTCCGGGGCAAAAATGATACCACAAAAACTCCCGGGTGCTGGATGCTCCCTTAGCAAAACTTCCGTAGTAAATTAGGACTTTAACCCAATAAAGGATGGATAGAAGGAGAAAACAATTCTGACAAGGCATAGCTAATAAAAAAAATCAAAGTAATTAGAACTGTGAGGATGCAACTGATGACAGAGGTTACAATCTAATAAGTACTTCAAGGAAGCCTTATTTTCAAATGATCTCAATATAGGAAGCTACCAGTATAATTCCCTTGTAGAAAAGAGAGGGAGAAGAAAATAAGGGATCAATAAATGTAAAGTGATATCTTGTGCAGGAAAATATGCAAATGCAATGAGGAAAGATGATTACAAAATAGTGAGCTTCAACAGTAACAAGCAATGTTAGATTAATTCAGAAAGTTATTGAAAGTATCTATTCAATGTTCCTGTGTACTTTTATCTAAGTTTAGAATTTACTGGTCTGACTCAAAAATATCATGATTCATTCTGTTAGCTGTCAACAATCGATTGCCTTAGTCAAGATTCGAGAAGGATCAAACTGAATATATAATACTTCATTTTGAAGATAAACTTCTTCTAGTTACAATCAGAAAAAAACTATACACAAACATATATTTACAATTAACATCTCTCATCCAATTTCAGACTTGATCATAAAATTTGTTAGATAATCTTCAATTGATGCATATTTTAATTCAGATGCAGCCCATCTATCCAAGGACTCTAACAGGAAACAACTAATTAATTTTCTTAAATGTACTTGGAAGGAAAACGGCAATAAACTAAAAGGGTACGACATATTTCCAGTTTCCCTTTTGCAGCAGGGCCCAGCGAATGAATGGGGAACTACCCCCTCGACTACTGCTGAAGATAAAGTTTTTGAAAATTACATGAGTTTTGTTTCTCTAAAGTCAGTAATGTTTAACCTGCAAAACACCTGTCGAAAGGGCACCTTGAAGGGCCTTGTCATGTCCTCGTTTCCTGATAGGGGGACTCATGACATACCTGAAACATAAGAAAGAGTAATCCTCACACTTTTTAAACTGGAGGCAACAACAGAATGACAGCTAGAAGCAGCAAGACAAGGAATTAAGAAACTTGCCTTGCTGCAGTCTTGAAGTCAGGATGCCAAAGCCAAGACTCATCGAGGACTAGCCCAGAGACAACAGGCTCTCCAATAACCCTTTGTCCTGCAATTTCAAAACAAGTGATTAATCTTCCTGCAACTAATGTATCAAGAAGAAAATGATGAATCAAATTCAAATAAGGAGGTATTCAAAGACAACTAATTTAGCTGCGAAATCTAATTCCAAAGATAAGCAATTGCATAACCATAAGTATATACTTGACACTACACAAGGCACGCTCTTTATCTTAAGGAACTTTCCTTTGAATTTGAACAAAAAAGAATTGATTTTTCTCTTTAGCATGACAGGATAATTGCTGTAAGGTAAAGGAACTGCGTCAATATAAGGATAACCATGGTCAATCACATTTCAGCAGTAAGGTCATCAATGTTCATTACTTGCTATACATATCAATAACAATTAACATGGGACTGCAAGGGTTAAAGCTAAGAACCTTCTTTCCGAGCTTTAGCAATTTCTTCCATGGCATCAATGCTCATTACATGCACTACATACAAAGGATTGTTGACAAAACTTGCTAAGCGAATTGCACGTGCAGTTGCCTCGCCTTCCAACTACAAATGCCAAAGTCAAGGAAGGAAATAAAGCATGAGTCCAAGAACTCACACATAGAGATAATTAGACTTCATAGGAAATACAAATATGCACTAAAAAACTATGATATATTACTATATTAGTGTCAGAGGATGTGTGATTATGTGAATTTAGTTAGTAGGAAAAATAATGTCACACACCCAGATTAGAAAGTTTTAATTTAGCCACTGCCTGAACTTTTGAAAAAAATAGTGTATACTGGAAATTCCTGTCATTTTTGCATCATTGTTGCAGAGCGTTTAGAACTTCAAACTTAGGCCTCTGCCCAAATGCTCCAAGAAAGGATAGTACATTTCCATCTTAGTTGAGTTCACCAATAATCTTATCTACCTAGAGTTTACCACTCAATCTCCTAAGATCTTATCTCCTCCAGAGATTGTCTATGCTTTGTTTCTGATGTAAGTAATTAGTACTTCAATTAATTGAATACTAAAAAGCTTTATACTTTATACATTCATAGCATATGCTATGTCTGATTTTATAAATGAATCCTCATTCAGTGTCCCATTTTGTCTCTCACAAGTAATGCCCTATCCTCTTGATATTTACAAAAGCGGACCCTCTCCATCAGAGAATCGCCATTAGCAAATTTTTGAAGTATTATGATAAGAGGAATGGCTGGTCTATTCCGTCTCCATGTCAATATTTTAGATTTATGTATCAGATGGAATGTCTGGTAATTGTCAATACGTGGATAACAATGCTTTCTTAGCTGCTTCATCTCGAACAATAAGCACCAATAATTAATCAAAGGAGATAAAATTAGCAAAATTACCACTGCAGGCCTTGAAAGGGCATGTCCTTCAGGACCGGTTATTCCAAGTTCTATCATTCTTTTCTGTCCTTCATAAACAGCATCTCCATTTTCTGCATGAACCATGGCTAAGGCGCCAAGGGACTTGCACTTTTTGAATCCCTCCAAAAGAAGATCATCATTTATCATAAGAGCTCCTTTATATGCCATGAAGAACTTAAAAGAGTTGATACCTGGAAATGTAAAGCATGATTGCATCATATATGACATAAGAAAATGTTCTCAGAATCATCCACAGGGCTACTTAAACATAATCAACCAAATTTTTGACCAAAAAAAAAATAAAATCAACCAAATAAATTATCAAAATGCAACAAGGAAATAGAATTTTGACCTTTCTCCTTGACCATGAGTTCCATTTCTTTTGAAACAGTTTCATCCCATTTGGTTATAGCCATGTGAAAGCCATAGTCCATGCAAGACTTCTTTGCCTTCTTTTCATAGGCTTCAAAGCCAGCTGTTAAACTTCCATCCACTGGTATGACAAAGTCAATGTGCATTGTTGTTCCGCCTGCTAATGCTGCAGCCTGACCACTGAAGAAGTCGTCAACAGTAACAGTACCCATAAATTCAAAATCTAGGTGAGTGTGCGGATCAATTCCTCCTGTCAGTTGACCAAAAAATCAAAATTTATTGCAGTCTATCAGTGATATGTAGAACTAAAATAGTTATGTCAAAGAGGATGGATAGAGGTTCAATATACAGACATTAGACAGGTGCATTTAGGACTCTGGCAGGCACATGTTCACTTGAGTAGTTTCAGTTTAGTTACTGATTAGAAATATATTCGATAGGAATTACATCAAAATTGTAATCTAACCTGGCATAACAAACTTCCCAGTAGCATCTAGCACAGTAACATCATCCCCTACCTGCCAATAGCAATCAAATGAGGAAATAGGTCAAACATTAGAAACATTCTGTGCATATAAATAGGATGAAAATTGATAAAGCCACAAACTGATGCCAAATGAAAACAGCCTGGGCGCATCAATTTACTAGAGTGTAATTCCATTCAGCTGAAACAGTCATGAATCATGATGGCTTAAGCATGGAAATCTTAGCAAGTGATCAACACAGGAAACACCTTACACTTACAAGTGAAAGTTATAAAATCACAAGATACCCCAAAGCATTTGTCCTGCAACTGCTAGGGGTTTGATATGACAATCACTTTAGCATTATTCTGAGTCCAAACCATTTCTTTTTTCGATACAATGTCCAAACCATTTCTTTGAAAGCCCAGATAACATATTCCTTTTCAATTGGATGAACAATATCCAATTGGAAAAGAGTAAGGTCAAAGTAAGTTTGAACTTTATATCAAGACAAGAAGAATTTCAGTGTTTTCTAGCCAAATATAGCACTAAGAATAAGGATAAGATTTTTTTCTGGATCTTACCTTTGCCTTTTTCTATTACAGTAGTAAGTTAGTAACTGTTTTCTCTTTCTTCCTTGAAAAGTATGCGTTTTTATCTGTATGCTGCCAAATATGTATTTTTAGTACTGCATGCGGCCCTTCAAATTGATGGAATTTAGAGTTTTCTCAACAAAAAATCGGTTCTTAATCTTTCCAGGGAAATGGGAAAAAGTCACAAAAAGTGGATATATTAAAATAAAGCATAGAATATACCCTGATATTGGGCTTCACGGCAACAATGATACCATCCTCCACATATACATCAGCAATCTCTTGGTGTTGAGCATTTACGACCGTTCCCCTTTAATTAACAGCTTCGATGAAGCCGAAGATGGAATTCCACACATAGACTCATCATATCCAATCCCAGCATCACAAAACTGAATGATTGAAAATCAAAAGAAGAAGGGAAAAAAACTAACACATCAGGAATTTAACTTTGAGAATATATAAATCGCAGAAGAACTGGAATAAAACACTGAACCATCTCAGATCAGGAATGAACATCACTTTCTAAACACGTAATTTACTCTCTTTCATTAACCTTGAAAGTTTCAGGAAAAAATTAAATGTCAAATCTGAAAGCTTCAGTGTCTATACATTAAAGTCAAACTCAGAAGGAAGTGAGGGGAAATCGATGGAACTTTAGGATGAAACAAGGAAAACAGAAGCACCTGGTTTGGTTCTGAAATTGAAGCAGAAGCTATAATGAAGAAGACGATCAATAAGAAACGCAGCAAGTAAGGTGTTGAGCAGCAGCGCATGAGTCTCATGCTGAAGTTTCTGCTTGTGGGGATTGACATGAATGTAGTAGATAAAGGAATTTTATATCCTTAGTACTTCATCGAACAAATCATTGATGGCGATATTTGGCTGGTGCGATGGTGTTTATTGGCTGGTGCAAGGATCTGACTTGTCGTCGCACGAGACAATTGTTAGCGTGGTATAGAGTGGAATTTTCAATATCGTGGAATTTGATTTGGCTCAGGTGATGCGACTGCACAAAGGTTTGGGTTTGAATTTTGCTACCAAGGAGAGAATCTCTCTAATGAGTAGCGAATCATGGAGAGAAAAGTGGACAGGGATTCTCTTTACTGACTTGATAACTATGTAAAAAAGTTTTGTTTCAATACTTTCAAAGACTTTAAACGTGAGACCAAATTAACAAATGTATACTACATAGTTTTGGGGGTGAAAACAAGGCAGAGTAGATTTTTTTTTTTAAAAAAAAAAATAAATAATTAGACATCCATCACTTTAGAATATTTTTTCAGTAGTATTCAGTATTTCAAATTATTTTTTACTGCACTCAATGCTCTAAAATATTTTTTTAGTAGCCCCAAATATCTAGCACTCATCACTTAAAAGTATTTTCTTAGTAGCATCAGTATCTTAAATTAATTTTTAGCACATTTTTTAGCACTCAGGAGATTGGATGCTACTAAGAAAACACTTCTGGGTGATGGGTGTTGGATAATGGATGCTAAAAAAACATATTTTAAAGTATTGAATATAGGGATATGATATTGTCATTATCACTTTTTTCACCGTTAGATCAAGATTTCATCTACTTTTATCATTTATCTCTCCTATTGAGATCCTGATCTAACGGTGAAAAAAGTGGTAGTGACTTGATAGTAACCAGAATTGGTAGTGACAATATCCTATCTATCAATATATTAAAAATTAATTTGAGATATTAGATGCCATAAAAAAATATTCGACAGTAATGAATGATTTTTTTTCAAAAATAAAAAAGCTTCCCTACCTTGTTTTTTCTCTATAACTATTTAGTTTTGGGGTAAAGTATGAAAGCGGATGAGAATAATAAATGAGAAAATCATAATCCGAGAAAAGTGGGGGGAAATAGGAAGAAGAAATACATTGAAAACTTCCACAAATGACTTTTAGAATTTTCTTCCCCCAAATCTTCTCTCCAATGAAACATAGGGTTAGTTTGATTAATTTTAATTTATTAAGAAAATTAGATTTTTTTTAAAGCGTTTTTGGTTTCGAATTTAGTCGAGAAATGAGATTTTGGATTTGGATGAGTGTTAGTTATGTTGTCAAGTTATTTATGTTTAAATACTCTTTATCTAAAAATAAATTTAATTTTGAAAAATGACACAGCTTAGAAGTTAACTAGAAACTCAACTTTTGTTTTTACAATTACTCGCTCAATTTCCATTTTTTTGTTAACTAAATTACACAAATCATGATTTTTTTGTTTATAAAACATTAGTTATGTGTAGTTTAAAAAATATTGGTTAGGCATTTCAAAACTGCTTTATGGAAAAGGAAAATGTTTCAAGGGCACTCTTGAAAGAGCACAATAAATGTTTCACTATTTTTTTATATAAAAAAAATTGTATGACATGGAAAATTAATTATTATTTATTATTACGTTGGCTCTTTAATATAAGATTCAATTAATTAATTTATGGAGATTTACTTTAAAGTATTTAAATTTATCATTTTTCTCTAAATTAATTTAGTCAACTTATAAATTGATAATATAATCGATGATATACGTAAGTATTTTAGAGAGATCATGTAACATATGATATGCTATAACTAAACTAAGTAATGCATTTAACTTCTTTGATCTCTACAAATTAGTCAACCGAGTCTTATATTAAAATTTAAAGATTCTATATTTTCATGACTTGTTGGAACCTAACATGATCATATACCAGGCAGGTCTTATATACCAAGCAGGATCATAAGTGTGTGTTTGGCAAAACCAAAAACCATGGTTTAAGGACAAATTTGCCATACACTCTCCCAAAATCTAAAAGTGTTTTTATCCAAAACCATGGTTTTGAAAAAAGTTATTTTCCCTCCTTTTTCCACCTCTCTTATTTTTCTCTCTCCTATTTTTTTTTTCCACTTTTTTTCGGCATCTGAATATGATTTGAGGAATTTTTCTTTGCCCTGCGATTCATAAATTGTGATTAATATGTGGCATGTTCATGTGGATTGAAGGAAGAGGCGCTTTTTTTGTTGGCTGAGGATATTTTGGTCTTTTCATTCTTTTACATATATAATTAAATGTAAATAGTAATTTTTCTTTTACTCATCCCAAATACCAATGTCATACCAAACATCACTCTTATATATTTAAGGTTTCATTTTAGCCATCAAACATTTAACTATTTATTGTTTTGATAATTAGTATTGTCAAAGAGGATTTTTGTCTGGATAATTTATTAATACAAATATATTTTATCATATTACATAACTTACTAATGTTATAATTTTTATTTTGTACACAAATTTACATAATTTTTTTTTTGTATTTATCATGAAATTTAATGTTAAAAATATTTAAAATAAAACCTTATCCTTTATAAGTAATTATCACAAAAGCTAATGCTCTTTTTAGTAATTTGAGCATAACAAACGGGCCGGTAGCCCTTGGAGATGACAAAGTTATTCTGCTAACAATATCCAAATATTATCATTTTATCAAAAATCACTTTTTTTATAGAATCTATTTTTTTTAAAAAAAAAACAATTTTATCATATATTTTTTTTAAAGTCATTTTCTAAAAAGCTAATTCAAACGGGTTATCATTGAGAAGTTCTATTTCATTTTTCACGGATTGTTGGAACGTAACGTGATCATGTGTGTGTGTGTGTATATATATATATATAGCAACAACTAATTGGAATGGGCACTAATTAACAAAAAAAAAATTATTTGACCGCAATCTCAGAGAATATTATTCATTCAACATATACTACAAAGACCGGAGAGGATTTTCTCCTCTTCCCTATCTCTCATTTTTTACCACAGGGCGGATGCGGGGCCGTCCCCAATTTTGATCCGACGGTCCAGGATCTAAAAAAAAAAAAAAAAAGATTTTTTTTTTTTTTTTTTTTTAGATCCGACCGTCGGATCAAAAATTTGACTAGATCCGCACGCAAGAGAAAAATGAGAGAGAAGGACTGTGAGAAGGACCCTACAAAGACCCAAAGATTTATGGGTCCTGATGCTCTCCCCATCCCCCTCTCCCCATCCTTCACGCTTTATCCTGACCATCCAAATCTTGATCCAACTAGTCCATTTTTTTTTTTTGACGATTTGCGATTTCTACCGTCCAAATCTGGATTGGACGGTACCGAGATCGATCGGGCGAAGATGACGTGACCGTGAGAGGATCCTCTCCCGTGATTTATATGAAATTGAAAAGTACAAATCTGTACTGAATAGTACAACGTTGTCAAAAAAGAAAAAAATAATAATAATAAAAATATCACTTAAATTTTAAAATCATGTTGTCCATAAGAGTAATGAGATTAATAACAACGATAATACAATTAACAACTTATTTTAATGAAAAATTACTTATTTAAAATTTAAGTGATTTTTTTTTTGGATTTTTCAAAAAAAATATATATTGAATATTACAATATTATGTACTCTTTTATAAGTATGTTAATAATAATGGTTAATGAATACTCCCTCCAATCTTTTAATATAAATTTACAGAAAGATGGAGGGAGTATTCATTAAAAAGATATCAAACAAATTCTATTAAGAGCATTTCCCCAATTTTCTCAAAAAAAAAAAATATGAAAATGGACCACGGGAAGAAACTGGAAACAAGACCCATAAAAAAAAAAAGGAAAAAAAATACCTAATGAAGAATTATAGTGGGAATATAATATGGCAGAGGAAAGTACAGCAGGGGCGACCTGAGAACACATGATATGATATTTGTGAGTGGTGAGGCAATCTTCATAATTCATGTGGTCTCAGAACGCCCCTGTAGGACTCCTCCACCTTCTTCTTCTTCTTCTTCAAATTTTGAATCTGAATGTGATTATGAAATCCAAAGACTGGCTCACCTGTATTTATATTACACACATTTCTGCAAACTCAAACCTAACCTATGTTGTACTTCTTGTTGTTCTATATGTACTGCACGCCAAAGTACTACTACTACTTCACAAAGTACTAACCCCTCGTACCATTTCTCTTGTACTACCCATTTCTTTCTAATCCTCTCTCTCTGCTCACATTTTGACATTACTTCCAATAAAATATCTTTATTTTCCGAAAACAGAGGACCTTCCCACTTCTGCATCAATCAATGATTGAGATTTGAGACAAGTTATTCTTAATCTATTTTTATATTTTGCCTTATGATGAGTCCATTTCTGGATTTTTTTTTTTTATGAAAAAAAGATGAAAATCTACAACTTATAGCATCTATTGTAGTGATGTTTGAGGTATTGTTAGAAATTAAAAATGACACATAACCTTTTTTAATTGCCCAATCCATTGATCTCTTATTCTTTTGAGTAAATACCTCCCTGACAAAAAACGCGATCCCTATTTTGGTTCCTTACAAAAAAAAAAATTTATTTTTTACCATAAAAAAAAGATTTAATAAAGGTCGATTGGTTGACATTTTGATCCCTCACAAATTTCCAAAAAGTTTTTTTTAGTCCATAAAAAGGACGAATACGGGTCGATTTTTTTTGTAAGGGACTAAAATGGGGTCCGTGTTTTTGTCGGGGACCAAAAATGATATTTACTCTATTCTTTTTATTGATTAATGGTTTTTCATTTCAAAGCTTAGAGGGCACAAAGTTGTTTTTGCCTTTCTCAATAAGTGTATTTTTCGGGATTTGAACTTGTGTTCTCCTCCTTACCGTCTTAATCATATTCCTTTTATTTCTTTTTTTATATGTATACAATTTTCTCTTTATTTCTCAATGAGATTATATTTATAATAGTAGCTGTAGCTCTATAAAAATAATGAGGCCCAAGAAACAGTCCAGGTTTGTGATATAAGCCCAAATAACAAATATCCCAAAACTGGGCTAAATCCACGAGAATTCAAAACATAGGACCAAGCCCAACCCATTTCCATTTACTTGAACTTTTTTTTTTTTTTTTTTTTTTTTTTTTTTTTTTGATAAAAACATGTTTTTGGAGGGTTCGACATCGATCACCAAGCGCCAGAAGACGGCCTGGCCAGCATGAAGACTTTCGGACTTACGAGATCGCCTACCAAAGCGAGCCCCTGGGCGACGCGGGGGGATCGAACCCACGACCCAAAGCGCCTATCACTTCAGATCTTACATTCTACGCCAACTAGTTGAACTTATTATTATTATTATTTTCGTGTTAGGAAAAAACAAATCTCTCGTGTACATTTTTGCTTGTTTCTTTGGGCCAATCTTTTTCAATTTGACCCAATCGACATTCGGTGGGTACCAACTGGCAGACTGCACTGAAGCGACGTATGTTTTCATTTTTGCTTGTTTTTGTTTCAGTGTATAAAATTTGCAAATGACGAACTGGGGTTTGACACAAGTGGTAAGCGGCTTGTGTCGCTTAAGCAAGGTCTCGAGTTTGAGTCTTTGTGAATGCAGAAAAACTCCGTTGAGGGACTCACCTACTATATAGCCAGGTGCGAGAAGGGGCGAGACCTTAAAAATTATAAAGGGGTACAATTGGCGGGGGCGCCCGATTTTTTTTTAAGGGAAATTTTTAAATACATTAAAAAAAAATATTTATGAAATCAAGTTAATATTGATGATGTAATAAGAGAGATAATTATTTTACAAACATGTTATTTATAAAAGTAAAGGCTAAGATTGTTAAAATAAATGCAAATACATAAATTATAATGAAAAATGGGTACTCAATAAGTTCAAGTACATATATTTTAATAAAAAAGTATATTACAATAAAAATAATTATAATGTCATCCTTCTAGGCCTTATTTTTTAGAATTCCATCATAATTGTCTTATTATCAATGCTATCAAATACATCTTTTTTTCAATATAAGGCACTAAACAATCATTCAACCATTCACCTCTCATCTCATTACGAAGTGTAGCCTTAATGTATTAAGGGTGAACACCTAATTTAAGGGTGGACAATCATTCAAATATATATTAATTTTTTTTAAAAAAAAATCCCAAATAATTGGGGGGCACTTGCCCCCCAACTTACAACCTAGGTCCGCCACTGGATGCGCGACCCGGGTCAGATTCGGATTAGTTAGGGCGAAGCTCTAGATACCGGGCAACAAATTATTATTTTTATTTTATTTTATTTTTTTGCAAATGACGATCTATTAGTTAAGACTTAAGATGATATGAGAATATTTTGAAGTTATTATTCGGTCATACGCGTTTGGAAGTTGGAACATAAAACATTTTTCAAAATATCTAAAATGAAATAGTTGTCATACTCCAAACTTTGAAGCCCAAATTAAATTGGATGATAGTGAAGTAATCTCCAACACAAGGGTACTATGTACGCACCCTACCCTTTATTGACATAGTATATTTAGTATATAGTATTACTATAAAGAGAGAACTGCAATCTAGTTCTTGTAAACAACTTATTTATACTTAGATCCTTTTGAATTAGGATTTTTAAAATTGAAAATTATAATATAATATATTAATAATTTGTGTTCTGTCCAAGAACACAGATGTCTAGCCCTAGATGGACTAGTGGGTTGATGTAGGATCTTTAGTCTTTTCTTAGGTATCTTCGGACGAGATACCCAGATAGATATGAGATCACAAAGCTTAAACTCGGGTTCTCACCCAAAGGCGTGAGGTGTGTGCTCTGTGTATGCAATATGGTAAAGAGGCTGAGAGAGAATGTGTGTACCTCACACCTATTGAATTCTTCCTATTTATAGAGAGGAAATAACCTGGCGGTTGGTTGGTAGAAGGCCCATCCTTCCACTCGGCGTGTTCCCCTTCCCGTCATTCATGATGATGGGGGTAATGGGATCGTGAGATCATGGGATCACGGGTCCTGTTCCAGCAATTGTATATTAATGGGCCTCATCTTCCGAGACCCATTTATCTCGGTCCATAACAGTTTCCCCTAAGCTCGGTCGCTTAGGTTTCTGATCTGCCGAGTTGATTTTGTTGTGGAAGATCCGACTCGGCGATCGAGCTTGTTGATCCGCAAATCCCGACTTTTGAATTTGAGTATTCTCCGATCCTTTCTTGCAACACTCTCCCATGTAGATTGAGGATGAGTTGCACATCTTGTCTCCTGCCTTGGCGACTAGTTCATTTGACTAGGCGCCTTTCCATTTACTCGCGAAGCAACAGATAATCACTAATGTTCTCGAACTTACAGCCACCCGTCCCCAGACGCCGCCTTCGGTTATCGTTCCCATTAATGGCCCCTATCGTTTCACATGTCTGTTCACTTGTTTGTCATGATTGCTTTAGGGTTTTCGCCTCGTAATTGTCACGACGGTAGGCGTTTCGGGTTCCTTGGTGCTACCTCGTCTTTATATTCTCCGCATTTCGTCTCACTCTTTACGTATCCGTTACTGCCTTTGAAACACTCGAAGGAACATCCATTTGCTGAGCTTTCATTGCCTGTTCTTCCTATTCAGAAAGTAACTTCATCTCCTTGCTTCCAGGTATTTTCTTTGATCTTAATGTTCTCGCTTGTTTTATATGCGTTTGACTTCTGATTGAGCTGTATGCCACTCCTTTTCTCTTGCATTCGTCATTTTGGTGATTTCTCAGTTCATACGTGTTTGAGTTTTCTGGGTGTTCTGGGTGTGGATAGACTATGATGACTTGATGAATTCCTCTCATGATGGCGATAATGATGAGATACTTCCCCCATTAGTCTGAGACTATTTCACACCCAGGGGTATTTTGCCTTGATTGTTTGCATTCATAATTTCTGGGTAGTCTGGGTTTAGCGTTGATAGAAATAAGCCAGTGCCTATAACCTCTTGTCATTTATAAAGATGGATCCCGACCCCGAGGTGGTAGTAGACATGTATGGTAGACCTATCTCGGAGGAAGATAGGGAAATTCTAAAAAACGTCCCTGGTACTACAAAACTATGGCTATGGTCCATCCTTCCTACAGAAGAAGAAAGGATGGGAAGATTACTTGGCTCCACTCGGGGAGGTGGCTCTTCTCGGGGAGGCGGAAGAACGGAAAGTGTTTGAGATTTCCCATCGCCGATTTCTATGCCGGCTGCAAGTGCATCAATTTCTTCGTTGGCAGCTTCTTTTTCGACGCCCGTGGTTAATAATCCACCAATTATGTTTCAAGGTTGTAATCCTTGCGAAGATTGCCGTTATAAAGCGATAGAGCTTATCCGCCATGGCCAAGAGAGAGAGGCCGATTTACTAATTGACAAATGTCGCTGCAACATCGGATCGCAGACATCTTCAGCTGTTGCTTCTCGGATTCCTCCTGTCCCTTTGTTCTACGATACTCGTCCTGACACTCATGTTGCGTCAGGTATACTTCATGATTTTGACTCCGCCCTTTGCTTTTTGTTTTCATTATAGGTATTAGATGTCTTCACCTTCAGACCCATCACACCAATCCGAGACCGGAGAATCCGCCCCTTCTGGGTCTTCTCGAATGTCGTCGGCTAAGAAGTATGCGGTGAGCAGCGTCGTAACCCATGTACGGAATAGAATGTCCGTGAAGGAGCTTGACCGCATCGTCCGAGGTGGCGAGGGATATAACGTAGTTTTGCCTTCGGAGGGCGAATCAGTGGCTTCTGGTCGGCCATTTGATAAGGATGGCCATTTCTTCTATTTTTACCAGGATGTAATTACCCGTCTTGGCCTTCAGTTTCCATTTTCTGACTTCCAAGTGTGTCTTCTCCACTATCTCGCACTGCCCCCCTTCGCAATTACACCCGAATGGTTGGGCCTTTGCCTTAGCTTTTGAAAATTATTGCACGAGACACCAACTCAAGTGTTCAGTACTCATGTTTTGTAGCTTCTTCTCAGCTTTGGAGACCAATGCTACAACGGAGGAGGAGAAGATATGGTTTGGTTGGACGTCACTTCGTGCTTGTCACGGACGCAAATTTCTAAAGCCGTTTATTGATTCATGGAAAGGGTTTAAAACTTCTTTTTTCAAAGTAGTTGCCAAACCCGGAGAATTATCCTGGTTTCTCCAGAGAAGCCCGTCCGGGGAAATTGAAGAGCGATTTCCTCTATACTGGAGTGAAAGTTATCACAAGTTTCAATCCAAGGATTTCTTACCCGCCCCTTCACAGTGTTTTGATTCCGAGAATAAAGTCATTGTTGCCTTAACCACACTGGCCAGTAGAAAAGGGCCTTTGGTGGACTCGGCCGATTATATCATATCTAATAAATCAAAACCCGTCTTGGGTATGATATATCATGTTTTCATCATCTTTTGTTTATCTTGGTCAGATCTGTGATGTTGTGTTTTTCTTTTCAGGTGAGCAGATAGGGAAAAGACCCGAGTATCTTGACGTCACTTGTCGTCGGGAGATGGCCCATGTACCCACGGGTGGAAAACGAGCACCCCCTGGTGGGGAACCTAGCACGGCCACGGTTGCCAAGAAAGCAAAAACTTCGAAGAAGAAAGCTACTGCTCCATCTTCTTCAATTCCCGAGCCTGAGATGCAACAAGATGTGCCCTCGGGATCCAATCCTGGTCCCTTAGTCCGAGTTCCTGCTTCTTATCTCTGGGAAGGCCACTTTCCTCCTGGCCTTCGCAAAGCTCTTCGTCCTCCCCCAAATTATTTTGATGGGAAGAGACTTGCCGATGTTGAGAAGGAAGAGCTTTTGGAGCCGGGCGCGTGTCAATTTAAAGAACGCCGGCCTATGCCAACTAGTTGCCCATCTGAAGGAAAAGGTCGGCCTCAATGAAGAGGACTTGGACTCGTTTGAGGAAGAGAAGAAAAAGACCGAGGAACGGTTAACCCAAGCGCTTGAAGACTTAGAGTTGGCAAAGGGCCAGAAGGAGAGTTTAGATGAAGAGATTCGCCGTACGCGTGATAGTCTTCATAAGGCTGAATCCGAAGTTACTCGGAGGCTGCAGATTGATAAAGAAGACTTGGAGGCCATGAGCCAGCATAAAGCTAAGATTGCGGCCTTAGAGTCCGAGTTGGCATCCTGCAAGAACGGGTCGTCCTCGGACTTGGCTTTATACAAAGAAGCCTTTTATGTTTCTCAAGCCGATGTTGCCAAACTGAAGAACGGTGTCTCGGATGCGTTTGCTAACGCCCTGGAGCAGGTTCAGTTTTTGAACCCCACGGTGAATTTGAATTTGGAAGGGGTTCACATGAACGCCTATGTCGAAGACGAGAAGTTTTTCCTGGCTCCTCCTCCAGCTGTTGGCTCATCTGCTCCTAGCTCCGAGATGGTTCCGGAAACCCATGGGGAAGGCCAATCTCCTCCCCCCAACTGATTATCTATGTCTTTGTAATTCGTTTTTTGCTTTATTTGGAGCTCTGCCCGCCTGGGCCTTTGTAAAGGACAAATTACTGAATGACTTATGATTCCCCTTTGCGCCTACTGCTTTATCTGCTCTCGTCTTTAATTTGAGTTAGGATCCGACGTGATCAGTGTCGGAAAACCCTTCTCCATCGATACTCTCCTAGTCAATTTAGACTCGGGGTATTTTTTGAATTTGGCGGTTTTGCCTCTATGACATGTTTTGCGTAATCGGGCTTGTTGCCCTGAGTCGCTCATGTTTTGTATTGATACTCGCCTTGTCATTTTAGACTCGGGGTATATTTTTCTTTGGCGTGCCGCTATGACATGTTTCGCGTAATCGGGTTTTTTACCCTGAGTCGCTCATGTTGATTTATGAATGAGTTCCGAACCTCGATTCATACACATGTTCAGTGTTTTTATATTCACTTGTAGATTGCAAAATATGGGCTCCATGACCCTATATTCTTTATTCCTTCAGTTCACGAAGTTACATCAGATTTGATTCCCATGGGAATTTACATGTACTTGCGACTGGTTTTCCTGAAAATAAAACTAAGTGAAATTGCGAAAAGCGAAAAACATTTAAATTTTGGAAACTAATCTCCCGACTTCACTATAGTAAGCCTTTAGCTTGTCCGCATTCCAGGTCCTCTTGATTGCTTTGCGGTCAATGATTCCAAAGATATAAGCTCCTTTTCCGAGTTCATTTGTTATACGGTAAGGTCCTTCCCAATTTGCGGCGAGTTTGCCTTCCCGAGCGTTTTTGTTACCAACGTCGGCCCTTCGGAGTACCAGGTCGTCCTTTTTGAACGAGCGTGGAACTACCTTCCTATTGTACCTCGCAGCGACGAGTTGCTTGGCGGCTAAATCTCGAAAGTGAGCTATGGTTCTGACTTCGTCTATAAGATCCATCTCCACCGCTAGCTCCTGATCATTCCGCTCTTGCGAATGGTGTAACCTTCTCCATGAGGGTTCCCCGACTTCGACTGGGATCATTGCTTCGCATCCATATGTGAGTCGAAATGGAGTCTCGCCTGTTGATGTTTGAGTAGTGGTCCGATGTCCCCATAACACTGAGTGTAGATGTTCTACCCAACTGCCCTCAGCATCTTCCATACGCTTCCTCAGTCCGTCCACTATGACCTTGTTAGCCGCTTCGGCTTGCCCGTTGGATTGTGGGTGTTCAATCGAAGCAAAATGATGTTTAATTTGAATGTCGGATACCAACTTTTGAAATTTTTTATCTACGAATTGGGTTCCGTTGTCGGTCACCAACTCGGCTGGTATTCCGAACCGCGATATAATGCTTCTCTGAAGAAATTTCTGCACCTTTGCCGAGGTGATGGTCGCCAAAGGTTCGACTTCTATCCATTTGGTGAAGTAATCCACCGCAACAATGAGCCACTTCAATTGTCCTTGTGCCGCCTTGAATGGCCCCAACAAGTCGATACCCCATTTGTAGAACGGCCAAGGGGCCGAGATTTGGGTCAACTCGGATGGAGGGGTCCATATTATCATGCCGTGTTTTTGGCAGCTTTCACATTTTTGGACATGATCCTTGGCATCCTGGGCCATAGTAGGCCAATAATAACCGACTCGTATTGCTTTTCGGGCTAACGCCTTTGCGCCCATGTGTTGTCCGTTGATCCCTTCATGGACTTCTGCCAGTACGTATCGGGCTTCAAGTTGGTTGAGACATTTGGCCATTGGAGAATGTAGACCCCTTCGATACAACTGATCGTCCATCATTGAATAAGCGGCTGCTGTTCTGATCAGTCTCTTTGGTTCCGCGGCATCTTCTGGAATGATTCCCCTTTCTTGATAGTCGGCAATTGGCTTTCTCCAATCGCGATTATCTGATATAAGCCTGATGCAACTCGGTTCTAGGAGATTCTGCTGGATTATAGTTCGAAGATTTCCCGGACTTTTAGTGCTAGCAAGTTTAGAAAGGACATCGGCTCTAACATTTTCTGTCCGAGGAATGTGCTCAATTTCTACTTTATCGAAATTCGCAATGATATCCTTCACTTTTTGCAAGTATTTGGCCAACAACGGGCCTTTTGCTTGATAGGTTCCTTGAATATGGGAAGCCACTAGTTGAGAATCGGTTGCTACATGCACCCGTTGAGCTCCATTTTCCTTAGCCTGCAGTAAACCATCAATGAGGGCTTCATACTCGGCCTGATTATTCGATGTCGGGAAATCCAGCCGAAGCGATAATTCCATTGCTACTCCTTCGGGGCTCTCCACAATGACTCCCACGCCGCTCCCTTTTGCATTTAAGGAGCCGTCGACAAATACCTTCCACGGCTCTATTTGTGTTCCCTCTGTTGGAGTTGACGAGATTAATTCCATTAAGAAATCAGCCAAGGCTTGAGATTTGATTGCTTGCTTAGGGCCGTAGGCGATATCAAACTTGGACAACTGGATTGTCCAGCTTATCATTCTACCGGTTAAGTCTGGCTTATGCAGTACTTGGCGTATGGGTTGATTGGTCCTGACGACGATAGAATGACCGTGGAAGTAATGCCGGAGTCGCCTTGCCGCAGTTAGCAGTGCAAATGCCATTTTCTCCAGCTTCTGATATCTTAATTCAGAACCTTGTAAAACTCTACTCACAAAGTAAACGGGTTTTTGTCCTTCCTCCAGTTCTCGGACAAGAACGGCACTTACTGCTTCCTCACCCACTGATAAGTATAGGATCAATGTTTCTCCTGGTTCAGGTTTAGACAGCACTGGCGGAGATGCCAGGCATGTTTTTATCTTTGCAAATGTCTCTTCACACTCCGAGTTCCATCCTCCTTGCGCCTCTTTTTTCAGAAGTTTGAAAAAAGGAAGTGACTTTTCAGCCGACTTAGGTAAAAATCTGGTTAACGCTGCCAATCGCCCTGTTAACTGTTGGACTTCTTTTTTGTTGATTGGAGCCTTCATTTCCAACACTGCTATACATTTTTCCGGGTTGGCCTCTATGCCCCGGTGGGTCAGTAAAAAACCCAGGAATTTTCCCGATGGTACTCCGAATGCACATTTGGCCGGGTTCAGTCTGATCCGATGCTTTCGCAATTTTTAAAATGTCTGTCGGAGACCATTAACATGGTCATTCTCTTCCTTTGATTTGACTATCATATCGTCTATATATACTTCCACGTTATTCCCCATTTGACTAGCAAAGACTTTAGTCATCATCCTCGATAAGTGGCTCCAAAGATTCTTAAGGCCAAAGGGCATCACGTTGTATCAATAGTTGGCGCTATTTGTGATGAAAGCAGTCTTTTCTTGATCATCGGGATGCATGGCTATTTGGTTGTACCCCGAGTATGCGTCCATGATTGATAGGAGTTGAAAGCCCGAGGATTTGTCAACCGGTTGATCGATGTTGGGCATCGGAATCGTCTTTTGGGCATACCTTATTCAGATCTTTGTAATCAATACAAACACGCCACTTCCCACTTGGTTTTTTAACCATAACCACGTTGGAGAGCCATGTCGTATATTGGACTTCCCTGATAAATCCTGCTTCAAGTAACTCCTCCACATGTGTTTCCAAGGCCTTAGATCGATCAGAGCCTTGCTTCCTTTTCTTTTGCGCCACGGGTGTTGAGCCGGGGTGGATCGCCAAACTATGTCAGCAGAACTCATGATCCATCCTTGGGATTTCAGACGCTTTCCACGCAAAGACATCTTTATTTTCAATTAGGAATTTCTCAATCTCCCTTCGGACCTCAGGATCCAGCCCTTTTCCGACTTTAGTGATTTGCTCAGGGGTGTCCCCCAAGACATAGTCCTCGAGTTCGTCATTTGGTTATGCTCTTTGGATCTTGTCTTCTTCCCTTAAGTCTAACTCCACTACATGGATCGACCCTGCTTCTGTACCTTTACTCCCTTTGACTGTGTCAAAGTAGCATTGACGAGAATCTTTTTGATCACCTTTGACGGTAACCAATTGGTTTTTCTTGTTGATAAACTTTAGTTTTTGGTGGTTTGAAGACACCAACATGTTCCAGTCGTGAATAGCGGGTCGTCCTAGGATGATATTGTATGAGGAGGGGAATTCGGCAACGACAAACCGAACAACGTCCGTCTTAAAAGCTTCTTTGGTGCCCAGAGTGAGTTTGAGGTCAATGAATCCCTTAGGACGGGTATCCTGACCGTTAAAACCCGTTAAAGTGGTCTTACAAGGCTTCAATTCTTCAGAATCAAATCTCATGCGTTTGAACGCATCCCGAGGATGATGTTTACAGGCGCGCCATTATCCACAAAGACTTTCCTTACACGGCAGTCCACCAACGTTCCCGTGATGACTAGGTCGTCGTGATGTCCCGGTATTACCTCGTCTAGTTCTTCATCAGCGAATCCGAGTATTGGGGCAGGAGCTTTTGCAGATTCTTCTTTGAACTCGGGGCGACTCTTTACAGAGAGGATCTCTTTCAAATACTTCTTTCTTTGACTAATCGAGTCTCCCCCTCCGCCGAAACCTCCGACTATGACATTACAGTCGTATTTTGAATCGGGAAATTCGTCATCTTGGCCTCGCCCCAGTTTTCTCTATTCCCTTCTCTTCTTTTCAGATGCCGGGCTTCTACTTCTGCCTCCCTGACGTTTGTTTTTCCGTCCTTGTGTTTTTATAAGATAACGACGTAGTTTTCCTTCTCGGATAAACTTCTCAATGGTGTCACGTAAGTCCCAACACATGTCCGTCGTGTGGCCATGCTGATCATGGAACTCGCAATATCTAGATTTATCCAGAGTGGTTTCATTGCGCATTGGCCGTGGTCGTTCCACCGATTTCATCTTCGTCAAGGAGACTTCCTTCCATATTTGTGCTTGCGGTACCCTTAATGGGGAATATCTGTCATATCTTCCTTCAGCCTTGTCCCTCCTTGGTTTATTATCCCTTGCATGCCCTCGGGTATCCCGCTGATTCAGTCCGAATTGTTGCTTCTCTCTGGGAGGTGGACTTTTCGCTTTACTTCGAGGCGCGTGGGTCATGATGTCCATCTGCTCCAGCTCTATGTATTGTTTAGAGCGATCTCGGAAATCCGACAGAGTTTTGGGCCGACGCTTCATCACCGACTTCTTCAGGCGAGAATCTTTGTCTAACCCTAAAATTACGCAATGTAAATGTACTTCGTCTTTCAACCCTGGTACTTGTAAGGCTGTGTCTTTGAAACGCTCCAGATATTTTTGTACTGTTTCTCCTGGAGAATGCTTAACCTGGTCGAGTTGGAACTCGGTCTTTGGTTGTTTTCGACTTGTGGCGAAGTTCTGCAACAATTTCTTCTCGAAATATTTCATGTCAGTGATCGACTTTATTGGCAGAGAGCTGAACCATATTTGAGCCGGATCTCGAAGTGTTCCGGCAAATAGCCGAGGAGTAACCGGCCCAGTAAACCCTTTCACCATTATGTCCAACTTAAAGTGACCGATGTGCACTTGCGGATCTTGACTTCCGTCATATTTAGGCAAATCTTTGGAATCCAATCGTTTTGGATATGACGCGGCCATTATTTTGTCCACGAAAGGACTCTGAATATTGTCGTCATCGTAGGCATCTGACTCGGAGGATGTCGGTGCTGCATCTTTTTTGAATGTTTTTGGGCGTGCGGTGGTTCCTTTGTTTTCTCACCTATTATCTTCTCGGTCCCTGTCGATGATCTTTTTTCTTTGCCTTTGTTTGCCTGAGAATTCACTTCCTGATCGTGCTTATCTGGGTTCCTTCCCGGCTGTTCCAAGAACTTGATACGTTCTTGCAAGGCGTGTATCTTCCGTGACCGGTCCTCGATGTGTTGTTCTTGATCTTCCCCGAGTATGGTTTCTTCTCCCTGTTGTGCCCATGAAGTTCCTGCATTCTGAGATACGGAAACCTCATCTCGGCTAAGGCCGACAAGAGTTTTACCCGGGATCCGAGTAAGGTTTTTCGCACGTCCGAAATGTCGTTCGAACAACTCGCTTCCACTCTTCATTTCGACTATCCAATTCCCTCCTGAACACTCGGGCATCCTCCTCGCGCTGTAGGCGATTGCGGGTTTCCATTTCCTCCATCCGATTATACATGGAGCCGAGTGTGGTTTGCATAATGCGAATGTCGGGGTCTACCGTCTGGAACTCTAACGAGTGTTGCTGTGGTAGAATCTGCGGGTTAATTTGCTGGACGATAACATTCTCAGGAGGAAGAGAATTTGTCGTGTCTGATGTTTCAAACTCGGTCTCTACCATCACATTTTCCTCTTCCGGGTTGGTAGAACCTTCCTGGCGAGATGTTTGCCCCTGGAGATTTTTCCCCACTTCTTCTGGCAGTTGATCCTGCCGAGTTTCCACGTTTCTTCTTTTGGTGTTTGCCATCCTCCTGGTTGAGCTCGTAGCTTGCGATGTGGGATTCGAAATTTACGGTCCCCACGGTCGGCGCCAATGTTCTGTCCAAGAACACAGATGTCTAGCCCTAGATGGACTAGTGGGTTGATGTAGGATCTTTAGTCTTCTCTTAGTTATCTACGGACGAGATACCCAGATAGATATGAGATCACAGAGCTTAAACTCGGGTTCTCACCCAAAGGCGTGGGGTGTGTGCTCTATGTATGCAATATGGTAAAGAGGCTGAGAGAGAATGTGTGTACCTCGCACCTATTGAATTCTTCCTATTTATAGAGAGGAAATAACCTGGCGGTTGGTTGGTAGCATGCCCATCCTTCCACTCGGCGTGTTCACCTTCCCGTCATTCATGATGATGGGGGTAACGGGATCGTGAGATCATGGGATCATGGGATCACGGGTCCTGTTCCAGCAATTGTATATTAATGGGCCTCATCTTCCGAGGCCCATTTATCTCGGTCCATAACAATTTGTTTTTGATAAAAAGATCTAAGTATAAATAAGTGCTTTACTACAAGGGATTTTGCTATAATTCTCTCTTTTATACATTTTATATTTAATACTAGTATTAGTAGTATATTAAAGGTAATACGCACCATCATTTTTTGTGATTGTTTTTTTTTTCCCCCAATGACTAATCATCTTCTATAAATCAGGGATCTAGTAGTGATCAGAGGAAAATGCACTTGCTTAAGAAGGATCTTTTATTCCAGCTTAATAAGGGAGGTTTTGGTTTGAGACCTTTTAAGCAGGTTAATCAAGTTTTACTAGAGAAACAGCTTTAGAGAGTTCTCTCAGCAGAACATAACTGTTTTTTAATTTGGGTCAGACTTTGAAGGAGAAGTACATTGATGTCAAGTTTGACACAATTATTAGAAAAATCCATATAACTCATCATGGATATGGAAAGGTATAGTGGACTGTGCTGATTTAATCTTGAACAATTTGTAATGAAAAGTGGATAATGGTTCTTCAATATCTCTCAACCATCGATTATGGTGGCTAATGCAGTTGGATCTAAACTCGAATGGAATCATCAATTGAGTTTAAGGTCTGTTAATGCATGTTTCATCACCCCGGAACCCCATTAAATGGAACCACTCAATGGTCATTGGACTCTACCCCCAGCACATACATGGCTATGTAGATTCTTGGTAGCCCACTTTCTCTCTCCAATATTCCTGATAGTTTCCACTGGAAGGGTAATGATTTGGGTTCCTACAAGGTCAAAGACGAACTTGACCTCATAACAAATTCTAGTAATCAGTTACAACATATAGATGTTATTTTTTGGGAATCATTCTGGAAGATCCCAATGATTCCTAAATTTCTGCTACTAATCTGGAAGCTGATCAATAGAGCAATACCTGCGACATATGTGCTTCAAAAGCATCACTTCTTGATTTCTAATACTTGCCAATTTGGTTGTGATGCAGATGAAACTCTGCAGGACATTTTCTTCTCATGCCTAATTTCTAGGGCTATCTGGTTTGAGTTACTCCGCATTAGAATTCCTTCTTTGGAGTTTGATGAATTTATTTCATGGTTTGAAGTACCTTGCTATATTCATAACAGTTGTAGGACTCATTACTGTTAAAGCACGCTGTGTTGGCAATTCATGTTTTGTGGAAAAGAAGAAATGCAGCCTTGAACCATGAAAAAAACTCAACCGAAGATGATCATACAAGAAATCAAGGGACTTTCTGCCACCATGGGCTTTGCTAAACAAATTGCTGGTAGCAGTATGGTCAAAAGAAATTCACAATCTTCATCAATGATTGATAATGGTCTAGTGATTGATCAATAGAACATAATGATGCATTAAGGGACACTTATGTGAGTGTTACATTTGTTATCAGGGGGAAACATTAATCCACTTCATTTGGCAACTCTGGAACTCTTGGAACCCCCTTCCATGTTCGTTGTCTCAGTGGCAATTATTATGGATCTCTAACTCAAATTGGCAAGAAACAATGGGGAAGCAAAATCTGGGGATCACATGTGTCAACAAGGCCGTCCTGTTGATTCCTAAACTTAAGACTTCTATCAATACTATAACTTGACAGGAAATTTTAGCTTTGCTCAAGAATTTTACTCTATTACTGCTGCACGTTATTTCAATCTCGAATTACCTTCAATACTTTAGCTCTATTGTCTGTAATATTTGCTTTGGATCGTTGTGAACATTTTTACTTTCCTTGATATCATTTGATATTTTACTCAAAAAAAGAAAAAGAAAAAACATCTCTATTAAAGAGGGGAAGAGATAAAGAAGTGAAAAGCTTAGGAATAGGTTTAAAGTACCAGATCCCATCAATGAATTTGGTATATGTTGGTCTCTCCCAAAGCTTGACCCCTTTTGTTGTCTCCCATAAATAACAAAATAATAATAATAAGTTTGCATGTAAGTGATAACAAAATATAAGTAAATCATACTTGGCTCATGCGGTAAAAGGCTTAATACATTTTAGTTGGCTAAAAAAATATATGGTTAATATATTTTGAATAAAATGTACGTCAAATTTGAGTATTGTAAATGAAAAAAAAAGGGAGATAGTTATATATAAGTCCACTGAAATAGGATATTGACTTGCAGGTTCCACGAAATAAACTAAAAATGCTAAAGTCTCTCGATTATTTAAAAAAAAAATTGGGGAAAATATTTTCCCATTGAAAATTTTATTAACATGAAGAACTTAAATTAGAGTATCATTATTCTGTGGGTACAAATTTGTAAATACCAACACTTTCTATACATAAAAATTTAACAAGTCTTTCTTGTCAATAAAATTTTAATAAGAGATCACTTTTCTCCAATTTTCCCATTCTTTTACGATATTAAATCAAGTTTGGCTAATATTTTTGTTGCTAAAAAACTTTTAGTGTATCTTTTTTGCTACAGCATATGAGATGATTTTTTAAATTGTGTTTCCGGTGCTTTTTGGGAAATATAGTTTGCTAGGAGCCTATTACTGTAGTGTGTCAAGTTGATGATTTTTATTGCTGAAAATTGTTTATTGTGAATTTTTTTGATACAGCAAAGTAGCTGATCTTTTAGTTCGAGGTTTTCGTTGCTTTTTAGGAACTATTGTTTGTTAGGAGCATATTAATGTAGTTTGTTAAGCTAATATTTTTGTTACTGAAAACTTTATAGGATGCATTTTTTGGCTACAACTCATATGTTGTTGAAAATTTGTATAGCAATTAACAACATTAATGAGAATTGCAAGTTTAACTGAAAGAACTATTGTTCTTTTTAAAAAAATTGGTTTGTGATATAAACAATTTAAATCACTGCAAAAATCTATCCATGAGAGACAAGAATAAATTAGTAATTTAAAATTTATCATGGATAATAAAACCTTTTTCTAATCAATTGTACTCTCACTCATTTCAAATCAAGATATTTATAAAGTACTCCCTCTGGACTCTGGTTCTTATTATAAGGCACCGACTAGAAAATATATTTGATCTTTTTTATAAGGAACTTGCTTGTTTTCAAAGCGCATTAATTATTTTTTTCATGTATGTCCATAATTAATAAGGGTAGTGGGTGAGAGTAATAATTAATATAATATTAGAGTTTAGTGCAATTAGTATGGGTAATATTAGAAGTTACTTAAATTTTAAGACAACTTTATTGACTTTAAATGTTTTTATTGGTTTGTGAGAATTGTTAGTTGATACCTTATAATAAAGATCGGAGGGAATACTGTCAATTAATAGCTGGGCCTTGAGCTTCTCGAAGCTCAAAATATAGTATTCAACCATAAGCCCAAGATAAACTCATTTTGAATAATATTCTTTCACCAACATTTATAAAATGTTAAAAGTCAACTATCAATCAATCAAACATTTAAAACCTATCATGGATAATGAAACTCTTCCCGTCGTTTCACAAATTAAACTATAATTAATAAACACACTTAAGCTTTGGATTTTTCATTAAGCCTTGGATTTTTCAAAGTCCAGAATATAGTCATTCAATCACAAGCCCAATATCAAACTCAACTATCAAATACTTAGCAACAATTTTCTTAAATATCCACTTGAGTTACTTATCTATGATAAGAAACGGTATAATTCAAAACATAATATCATATCAGAGTATGCAACATGAGCCCTACAGTGGCAATACAGAACAATTTATCAAATAAATAAAAAGGAGGAGGCTTTACAAAGATTATCACAATAATCAAGCTTCTGGAGCCTTCCCGGACTAGCCAACACAATAACTATTACCTGAAAAATGTTAAATCAAAGAGGTGAGACAAAAGCCTCAATAACGAGTTATTCAACTTATTACATATGCTAATATATGCTCGTGAGTTGTCAAGTGAAACAATTTATATGAAAAGATATATATAATTCGCAAAATTCTAAATCACAGATTCTACATCACAAACAATGGCGGAAGGCTTTGATGGCTAGCTGGGGCCTTGGCCCCAGCTGGTCCCGGCTGATCTTATAAAATTTGTAAGAATATATATGTATTTATTATATGATATTTTATTTGGCCACAAATTTGGCCTTAGCTAATTTTTTATCTTCTCTGTAAAGATAATGTTTGTTTCATTACTCGTTGGGTTGTGAGAAGAACGTAAAATTCTTGTTTGAGATATCAAAAAAGTTAGTATCATCTTACATATTGTTTTGATTTATAATTATTAGTTATTATTTATTTGTATTTTCAAGGTTATTTGATACTATTTAGTAAATACTCCCTCTGGTCCTTATTTAAGGAACCAACTAACAATTCTCACAAGTCAATAAAAACAATTAAAGTAATTAAATTTGTCCTAAAATTTAAGTAATTTTCAATATTATCCCTATTAATTATAATAAACTCTAATATCATATTAATTATTACTCTTTTTTCTCGAAAAAAAAAAGAGTAATAATTAATTTCTCACTCACTATCTTTTTAATTATGGGTATACATAAAAATATTTAATGCTATTTAGAAACAAGCAAGTGCCTTATAAAAAAGACCAAATATACTTGTTTGTTGGTGCCTTATAATAAGAACTAAAGGGAGCAGTTCAATATGTTTATTTTTTGGCCCGGGCTAAAAAACAATTTTGGTTCCGCCACTGATCACAAATTCCATATTGCAATTTCTATATCACATTTTTTTGTATCACAATTTCCATATCAAAATTTCTATAAAATTTCTATACGTATTACAACATATCACAATTTCTATATCATAATCCCCGTATCATTTTCATATCACAATTCATATATCCACTACTAAAAAAAAACTTTTAACGTTTGTTTTTAAGACCATTAGATGACTGTTTTCAAGGGTCGTAAAAAAAAGAGTCGTTGAAAGTGTATGACATACAACGACTGTTTTTTTAAAAACAATCGTTGTATGTCTACAAATCCACAACATGCACCATGTTAAGTAGTCCATAGAACCATCTAAAACACAATATAAGACACAATTTGAACAAGCTAAAGCCTCGTGAGAAAAGGATTGGATTGAAAATGGACGATAAACAACACAATTCAAGATTCGACGCAAGAAATAGAGCTTTTCATACCCAACGAAGCACAAAATAAGAAGAAAAATAAAAAATAAAACTTTTCAAGTCTTAACTGAATGAAACAGAAGACAAATAAAAGAAAGCACCAAGAAATAGAGCAGAAAAACACTACAATGGAACTATCCATTCAAAATTTTCAACAAAAGAAAACATCAGGAAATAGAGCTCTGGTATCCTCATCATCGCCTATAGGGGGGTTTCATCCTCTTCAAGGTACGCGGGATCGTTACTCGATATATTGTTTGGTGAGGGGAGAGAGAGAGAGAGAGAGATAGAGACGCAGATATGTAACCGAGATCTTAAACGTACGGCAAATGACAGATCTGGAGGCTGTACAGCATGCTCGTAGTTCACCATAGAGGACGAGTCTGAGTCGGAGTCGCTTACACTGCGATAGCAAACCTCCTTGGTGGCAAGGGTAGGGCCGTTTGGTGCAGTGATGGAGATGGGTGGGTCTCAAGACTCTTATTGATAGGTTGCGTTTATGATAGATTTGAGCTGAGGGAGACATTCTGCACCGTTTGAAGAAAGGGAACAATAAAATGTAGAAGGCGTGAAATGAAGTTGAAATATATAAAAAATTCGAGTTTCAACGATTGGTTTTGAAAAACCAGTCGTTGTAATTCAAAATAAAAAAATAAAATAAAATGGGATGAGGAAGGCTTAAACTAAATGATATTGATATATATTTTATAAATCGGAAAAGGATTTCTCCAATTACTGGAGATAAGTTTATCTCCAGTGACCTCTAAAACTATGTCGTTTTGAATTAATGAAGGGTGTGTTTGTAATTTTAGGTGAATTAATGAAGGGTGTTTTAGTAAAATTTATATGATAAAAAATTAACAAAATTACGGAAACACCCTTCATTAATCTAAAACGACGTTGTTTTAGAGTTCACTGGAGATAACTTACCTTCAGTGACCGAAGAAATCCTTTACCCTTTATAAATATATATATATAAGAGATATATATTGTTTAATTTCTTAAATTTAATTAGAAACTAACTAAATAAAATTACAATTAGATTTCTTCTCTAACTATAGAAATTTTTAGCTACATACTAGGAAATAGCTATAAATACGGGATAAAATCATTTATATATATATATATATATATATATATATATATATATATATATATATATATATATTGTTTAATTTATTAAATTTAATTATTTGGAACTAACTAAATGAAAATATGGATAGATTTCTTTTAAGTATCGATATTCTAGGCTACATACTAGGAAATAGCTATAAATATGAGATAAAATTATAGTGGTCATATAATATTGAAGCTTTTATTCTAATGGTAAGTAGCACTAATTTTTTGCAAAATACAATTAGATGGTGTCTCCAAATAAAAATAAAATAAAATAACTGGTGTTTAAGATACAACGACTGTTTTTATCAAAACAGTCGTTGTATCACAACATTTAACGTCTGTTTTTTTAAAACGGACGTTAAAAGTAAGAAAAAAATTTACAACAGTGTCATCGCCTACGTTTTAACGTCTACATTTTTTAAAACAGACGTGAAAAGCAAGGAAAAAATTACAACAGTGCCACCGCCTCTACGTTTTAACGTCTACATTTTTAAAACAGACATTAATTGTGGGACGTTAAAAGTAATTTTTTTTTTTGTAGTAGTGATCACAAATTTCTATATCACAATTTTTGTATCACAACCTATTACAATTTCATATCACAAATTCCATACTAGGAATTCTGTATCACAATTTCCAAGTTTCTTCCCATCAATCCAACCGAACTGTCTTATTTCTCTCTACTAGACCCATGGGCTAAGTTGCTATTCATATTATTGGAGATTCAAAAAGCTCACTAAAATCCATGGAGTACATGCCCAGACCATGTGTAACATCCCATTTGAAAACGGCGGAATTTTTTTTAAAAAACGTTTCCAAATATTTCAAGCAGAGTAATCAGAGTAGAGCATTGGAGCGAGTAAGTAATTTACATTACATTAAAAATATGGACCATAGTGTAAATGTATCGGATTACGATCATCCGAGAATTCTCAAAAGTTAAAGAAACTAAAGAAAACGATAGATAATGTAGACACGTCTTGGCCTACTCCAATGGACTTGCCTCGATCGCCAAACATCGGTCCTCCCGGACCGATGCTACGGCGAGAGATCCATTCCACATATGGATCTTAGGTAACGGTTAACCTTATGCTCAAATAAAACAAAGATATCGTACAAGATATTCATTTCAATACAACATATCATCACAAAAGCAAACAAAATAGATGTATGATCAATAACATGGACAAACATAAGCACAAAGCAAAGTATGTAAAGTCTCTCTCGACTAGTTCTGCACATATCCAAGTGCCACGCCACTAACGTGTCCTCGCGCTAGGAATAACTCAAACGGCATTACCAATACTATAATCCGTGGGTAAAGCCAGTAAGTATCTCTGACGATTCTCAACAGAACCTCATTCTATGAACGTATCTATAACGCAAATGTATATAAGCAGCATAGAGTTAGGGTTACAGTACGCGTCCGTACCTTAGTTGCAGATATCCGGCTCTTCCGGCTAAAAACGATACTTTTTGACGGCCGTACGTAAAAAACAAATGGGAACAATGTTTCAACGGCAAACGGCGGAACGATGGAATTTCGACGGTTCGACGCCGAAGTATTCTAATCAGAATAATAACACACTTATGAATATTTGGCAGCATAACGGGCATTTTAGGTGAAAAAGACCATTTTGCCCCTACTACCACTATTTGGCGGAATTTCGCGGAACTTCGTTACTTTGACCTTATTCCATTTCAAAATTATCCCCACTATGTTTTTACCTCGTCAGGCATCTTTCAATGCAATGAGACTTAAAAACAAGTATAGGAATATATTCTGAAACTTCCTAGATCAAAACAACAGTTCTACTATAACTACCGAAAGAACTACGGAAACTAAAAGCTAAGGGCAGAAGAACTTACTCGGAGCTAGGCAGAATTTTTGCAGAGCTTCTCTCTCTAAGTTTCGGCCAAGGAAGAGAGAAGAATGGTGTGAAGAATGAAGAAGAGGGGAGGGCTATTTATAGAAGAAATTCAGGACGTATCGGGAATTTTCTGCTTTGTTTCTGGACCGTTAGATCTAGGGTTTTGGGAGAAGCAATCTTGGCCCTCCAATGCTCTTGGCTGACGTCCAAGGGCCCAAAAAGTCAAAGAATGAGTTGTCATCCAAGATGACTCTTGCTTTATGGCCTCCGGTCCGATAAAGCTACCCGATCAGTGTCCGTTTCGCGTGATTTCGCAGAAACTCAAAAATCTGGGCATGTAACTTTGAAGATATTTTCATCCTCTTTCATATTATCTATTTGGATCCTATTTTTGATCATATCCAGGTATTCTCCGGTGCATCGGAAGATATTCGGACAAACGTGTCCGGTTACGGAAATCGCTTCCGATATAACCAACTTCTGGACAATAATTCGTTGAGTCGTAAAACGTCAAGTTGTTGCCTAACTTAATCCCGTGTTTGAAAACACGCAATTGTTTCTATAGGTTCTCACTTTTCCTAACTGACTCTACTCTATATGATCACTTTCCGTCTTATTAGGAATTAGGGTTTTCGGTTGCGAAATCAACGTCTGGTAAATTCTTTCTTCGTGTAAAAATTCACTTGTTCTTAATTTGACCAGATCTGAAAAGACTTTTACCTCTGGTTTACCTGTAGAATTTATTTCTAACTTTTCCCCTCTTACACTTATAAGTGACTCACCGCATTATATTATTATTTTATTCTAATTATCATTTTAATTATTTAAACAATTAATTTTAATTAAAAATACCAAGAATTTCGGCCCCTTCATTTTAAAATTCAGTTTTAATTATTTTTTCATAATTTTTTCCTTTTTTAAAAATATAATATTTTTTTACCAAAAATTCTCGTTTACCCCCGCCTTCGTTAAGGCTTAATCGAGCCTAAATTCTTCGTTTAGTGATCTTTTTAGGATTAGGTTTCTTCATACATTTATCTTTACTAATTTTTCTTAATATTTTTATCATAATCAGTAAGTATATTTTATCCTAATTACCAATCTTAATCTCTTAATTAAGGATTTTACCATAAATTTAACTTTCTATATTTCTCTTGTTTTACTGAATCAATTAGCTAGTAATTATCTAATCATTCTCTTACCAATGAATGATAATTTTATAATTTACAGTATATTATTATCTTACAAACTTTATACTTGACATTGTCATTTTATATCCTATGTAAAATATTTAAAATGTTTACACCATAAAGTTACTTTATGGTCTTGTAATGCTTTTTAAACATTTCTTTATGTTATTTCCTCTGAAATAATTTATTAAATTCTTATAATTAAAGATAGTACTCCCATAATTTCCTCATAATTTTTCATGATCTTTCAGTATTTATCATAATGTTTTTAGACTGCTCTTATCACCATTATTGCATTTTTAGTCATTCTATTCATCTGATTTTTACGTAACTTTTTCAACAATTTACTCGACAATTATAACAATTTTCTATAATAGTTTTAAACTCATGAATTTGCTTCATCAAAATATTCATTAATTTCTGTTATCTCAAGAATTCCAGATTTGCTAAAATCCGGGTATTACACCATGGGTTTTTTCCCCTCGTTGAATTAGTGGGATGTCGTAGCCCCTTGTTGAACCAGTGGAGCAATCCCTTGTTATACTAGTGGGACAATAGAAAGTTAACCATCGTGTACCAATGGAGGCTACACCAAGTGGTGGAACAAATTACTCAATCTCTTCTCAATCCAATCATCACAATAATTGTCAATAAACAGCTCAACGAGAATTTCTCAAGATTTTCACATTTATATCATGGTATTCAAATCATTTTCATATGCATGCCATAACATCTCAATGTTCACACACACACACACACACACACATGTATATATAGATGTATAATATAGATATGTGTGTGTATGCATATATACACATACATATCTCACAATTCAAACTATTAGGTTCCAAAAGGCAATTTCTATCAAAATAGTCATAAACATCATAGTAACTTTCTCAATTTCCATAAACATTTCAAATTACTCATTGAAATACCTTATCAATATTAATATACCATTTTTGTTCTCATAATCATTTCACAGAATATTCAAAAATAACATACTAACACACATAACAAGTAAAAAGTGATTAACTTTCGCCAAAGCTAATTTTATCACTAGAATCCAAGCTCCAAGTTCAACCACAATTTATAAACCAATCAATAACAATCAATTAGAACCACAATTTAGTATTCAAACTAATTGAATAATTGACAAAAACAATTTAGAGACTTTAGAAGTTTCAACTATTATCTTTGGCCATTCCCAATCAACCCAATTACCAAACTTTATTTCCAGTAATCTCATTATCAATACCAACTCAAAAATCTACTGACAGATCAAACCCTAGCTATTTCCAATCTTTATATCACCTTCAAATTATTCACTTTAACACAAATGCTTAGAATTCTCAATTTACTACCACAACTCAATTTCTCAATTTCAATTATATTTCTATATATATAAAAAATATCTAAATTCTCCTCTCCTGGAAAATGTTTAGGGACGCTTATTCTTTCCTATCAAGCATTTCATCAAACACCTTACATGCACTTAAGATTAACTCATGACATCAACTTCTCAATTCATAAACCACTAACAACTAATATACTCCCAAGCATTCATAAAGTTTTCAAAGATCAATTCCTCAAATCATGATCCCATTCATAATCCTATAATTTCTCAACTTTATTTCAATCACTAAAATCCTTAATTAACTACAATAATATTTTTCTCTTCAAATCCTTCAAAATCTCCAAAATTCCAACATTTAAAGTTTTACCCAAAATTATCAATATTCAATTTCTTCACAAACTTAAATATGAATCCATTCAATCTTCAATATAAACCACAATAAGTTAAAATATAACATAAAATTCGAATCTAAAGCCCTAATATCATAAATCACAAATTTCTCGATCAAACCCTAACTTTATTTTCCTTAAATCAATCATTTAAAGCACCAATATAAACCATATGACTTTTCTTCTAACCCCAATAGCTCCAAAAATATGAGAATAATAAACTAGAAACCTTTAAGATTCAAAATCTATCAAGCCCCAATTTTTCCTTCATCAAAACTAAAAATAAAATGGAAGAAACTAAAGAGAGAAATAGGAGATAAATAACTTACCAAACTTTTAGGAAGAAAACCCAAACGAATTCTCCTTGCTTCACTCTCTCTCTCTCTCTCACCCATGCTGCAGCACTGTTGAAGGATGAAGGGATCTTGCGCGGAGTATTAAAAAAAACGTGAAGGAGGCTTGGGGAAAGAAATAGTGGTGTGGTTGGTTTTGTTGGGGGAGAGAGGAGTATGTTACCTTGTTTAGTTTGTTAGAGGGAAGAGGAGGGGAAAAAGATCCTTTGATTGATTTAAGAGGGAAGGGGAGGGTTGTTTAAGATTTTGGCTCCCCTCCTCTCAAAAATTTTAGGGTGTGTTTAGTTTGAGGGGAGGGGATGTAAGGGAAGGGCAAATTATCCCCTCTCATCAAATCAATATTAATAAATATCTACTGTATTAAATTTTATATTTTTTTATCAAAGATAATTAGATACCATATGAAAGTATAATTAAACCTCATTTTTCCTGACTAGGATTCCCACTTCAATTTCAATCATGTGATTTTTTTTTCTCGAATTCTATGTTTCGAGATCTTAGACAATATATTTGATCTTCTTCGAATGTCAAGTTAGTTGATATGTAACAACCTAATATTATTTGATTTAGTGATTAGTGATAAAATTGGGGAATGTTACATTATAACTTAATAATAAGTTACATTATACTCCCTCATATCCTTAATATAAGACATATTTACCTAATTTGATTAGATTAAGAAAGTTAGTTGAGTTAGTTAATATGACATGTATTTTTTAAATTGTCCTAGTAATCTTCCTCAATTCCTTTATTCCATTTCCTCATTGATTATTGAAGAATGAGCATCAATAGGGGTAAATTAAGAAAAGATTAACAAATAAAAAAACTATATCTTATATTTAGGATAAAATAAACTCCCTAAACATGTCTTATAGTATTAAAGACTAAAGGGACTACAATAATAAAACTTTCACTATTACTAGTGGCGACTACCACAAGTTGAGTAGTAACAACTACTTTGAGATGATGATCTTGTTGGTTTAAAAGGTTACTAGTCGCCTGGAGCTCAATGATGAATTTAACGAGAATTCGGATATTTGTTTGTCATATTATGAGATAGTAGTCTCTTTCGTAGACCTAACCTTCATTCGCGAATGGTGAGTAATAACTTATTATAATGATCACAACTACAAATCCAACACTGACAATTATTTTTCAGAGGATAGATACGGGAATATAATAAGAAAAATTAATGTTTGAAAAGTAGTTAAAAATTGGAATATAATTACCATATTTCGTACGTGAAACTTATAATCTTACGTGTCAATAGTCAATACCCAACTTCAGAGATCCCCTTGCATGGATCATTCTATCTTTTACAAGATAATTCAGTTGAATTAGTCCGTATTCAAATAGTACCAAATAAGTATTCAGTATTTTCACTAAAATAGTACTTCCCAACTAAATATAAGATTCAGTTGACTTGTTCTTTAAAGTGATTAAGAAAGCTAAATATATTAGCTAATCATAGTATATGTTATGTTTTATTAGATTATGTATCAGTTTATAAGTTACGCAAATTATTTTAGAAAAAATTGATAAGTATAAATACTTTAAACTAATTAACTTATTTAAATTCATTAATCTCTCCTAAAAACCAACTGGGTGTTATATTTATAATTAGAGGTAGTCAATACCAAATAACTTGTTAACCAAAGACTCTTTTTCATGCGGATATACTATAACATCAGAAAGACAAATTGGCTTTTTATCAATTTCTTTTTTCTCATCACATCAAATGCCTCGTGTGTTCCCACACATCCCTATATCTGTTTACTCATCACTATTTTTTTAAAACATTTTCTACAACTTTTTAATATTAAATTAAGAAAGAAAAAATTGTTGCTTCTGAGATCTGACAAGTCTATGGGGTTCTCAAGCATCCATCCAGGAAACCCACTTTCCATAAAGATACCATTATTGGTTCAAAGGATATATGTTGACATTGGACCCCTCCTTACAAGACTCAATCTTAGAATTTTATTATTTTATTAAAATTTACAGAACATCAAATTCTTTTTATTCAAGAGCCAATGGGGTTAAGTAAGGTAGCATGATGATGATTAAGTTTAAGAAATGAAATTAATTATGTGAGTGAGACAAAATGCACGAGACGTAATCATGCAAAAATCCATGAACCAAATCCCTTGCCTTTTATAAGTGTTTTGCATGTGAAGCTTCATCATTTGGGCAAGTAACTAAGAAGAGATTGATAAAACCTGTTTTTACTGCTTTTAATTCATAATTAATGTTTGGTTCCACTTAAATTCAGAGTCGCAACAATGGTGCCTCACATCATGCGTTAACATTTACACTTATATTTATATATACAAACTAAGGTATTTTGTTTTTTTAATACAGCCAATCAAAAAAATTTAAGATTGATTTTAGTATTATTGTACTTCATTGAAAATAACGCTTCCGACATGATTTTCTTATTTATAAATTACAAGTCAGTAGTAACATGATTTAGAAGGAATTAGGTAGCTTGAACTCAACATTATTTTTTATTGTTAATGATGATACATCAAAATCAGAAGCCCACCCAGAAAAATATGAAGTAGGCCCATGTCCCCAAAAGAAGTGGCTTGGGTGAGTTATTGCCAAAGTGAATAGGTCATATGCTTCCTAATGATGCCAATGCAACTTAGCCAATCTATGTATTAATTTAAAGTTATGGCCAATCGTAATGAGAGAAAGAGAGACCACAAAAAGATTATACTGTACTACCACCACATCCAATGGTAAATATAAGACCTAGTTAATTTTTTTTGGGAGATTAATGAAGCTAATTAAATTACTTTAAAGTATTTATATTTGTCGGTTTTCCTTTAAACTAATTTGTCTGACTTATAAACTAATATATATATATAATTTAATCATACACAACATATGATATGATTAAATAACTTATTTAGATTCATTAATATTTTCAAAAAAAGTCAACTATGTCTTATATTTAGGATTGGAAGTAGTATAACTACTACAGATTCACTTATAGTCGACGCTCCATACTCAACGATTTTCCTGAAACTGTTAAATAAACATAGGCAAAGTTAAGGGAATAAAATAGATAATGGTTATTTAAAACAACCGTTAGGTATATGAGACAATATTTGACGGTTTTATATGACTACCGAAATATATAAGTTTGGTTTTTTTTTTTTTTGAAAAAAAAATGGTTACGTTTACTTGACAGTTGTATGTAAAGCACTGTCAAATATATGCTACCAATATATGACAGTTGTTTCTTAAACCATAGTGAAACTTATATATTTGTTGGTTTTTCAAAATAAATGGTTATATATAGCGCTTTTAAATCCCTTCTGTCGTGATTTCAGAATTCTCACCATTTTCTCTTTGCGCTCTGCGAATTGCTCCAACCACTCTTTTCAAGCATCCCCACCGTTATTTCCCTTTCCATTGTTTTCAAAATTGTGGATCTCCTCTGTAACATCCCATTTGAAAACGGCGGAATATTTTTTTTTTTTAAACGTTTCCAAATATTTTAAGCAGAGTAATCAGAGTAGAGCATTGGAGCGAAAAAGTAACTGATTCATAACAGACATCAACCACAGTGTAACATTGTAATGATTACATTAATCCTAGAGTTTGAAAGTGAATAACTGAAAGCGGTAAAGATAGATAAGTCTCCTCGCCGCACGTCTACGATGCTTGCCTCGATCTTCGATCCGTATTCCTCCGGATCCTGAAGCTATAGCGAGATTCAATTTACCGCATTGAATCTCGGGTAACGTTAATCTCAAACCCAAACAATACAAAGTATACGGATAACGAGATATTCTAGACAATACAACAGTATATCACTACATAAGCATACAGCAGATGCATGATCATTATGCCGACAAAACATAAGCATTACGTAGTATGTAAAGCCCCACAATGTAAAACAACAATAACAGCTTGAACTATTCACCAGTGCCACGATACCACTCGTGTTCTCAGCGCTAGAAAAACATACGGCGTTATCATGACTATAACCCGTGTAAAACTTTCTGTATATCGGTCTACGAACGTATCTATCACACATATATGCATTTAAGTAGTACAAGATTAGTGTTACAGTACGCGTCCGTACCTTTGTTGACGACGTTAGGTACTTCTGGCGGAAAAACGTACTTTTTACGGAAAAACATGAAATGTTCGACAATGCACGTCGGGCGGCGTAACGGCAAATCGAGTTTCTGATGCCCTATAGGAGTAATATCACTCTTATTAGTGATTTGAAATCATAACTGGCATTTTAGGTAAAAATTACCATTTTGCCCTTCTACCCCTAATTTGGCGGAATTTTGCCAGAACTTCGTTACTTTGACCTTATTCCATTTCAAAATTATCCCCACTATGTTTTTACCTCGTCAGACATCTTTCAATGCAATGAGGCATAAAAACAAGCATAGGAATATATTCTGAAACTTCCTAGATCAAAACAACGGTTCTACTATAATTACCGAAAGAACTACGGAAACTAAAAACTAAGGACGGAAGAACTTACTCGGAGCTAAGGCGGAATTTTTCCGAGCTTCTCTCTCTAGAACCTCTCTCTAGGATTCGGATTTGGTGTGAAGAATGAGAGCAAGAGGGCTTGCTATTTATAGGGAAAAATATGGACAAGGTGGGAATTTCCACAAAAGTCTTCGATCGGATTCCGTAGTTGGATCGCATTTTTGAGGACAAAACACTCTTGGCCATCCATGGTCAAGATCAACATCTAAGAGCCCTAAAGTCAATGGATGAGTTGTCATCCATGATGGCTCTTGCTTTATGGCCCTCCGGCCCGATAAAGCTACCGACGGTGTCCGTTTCGCGATTTCGCGAAACTCAAAAATTCGGGCGTATAACTTTGAAGGTCTTTTCATCCTCTTTCATATTATCTATTTGGATCCTCTTTTTGATCATATCCAGGTATTCTCCGGTGCGTCGGAAGATATTCGGACAAACACGTCCGGTTACGGAAATCGCTTCCGATAGAACCAACTTCTGGACAATAATTCGTTGAATCGTAAAATGTGCAGTTGTTGCCTAACTTAATACCGTGTTTGAAAACACGCAATTGTTTCTATAGGTTCTCACTTTGCCTATCTGGCTCTACTCTATCTGATCAACTTTCCGTCTTACTAGGAATTAGGGTTTTCAGTTGCAGAATCGACGTCTGGTAAATTCTTTCTTCGTGTAGAATTTCACTTGTACTTAATTTGATCAGTCTGAAAATACTTTTACCTCTGGTTTACCTGTAGAATTTATTTCTAACTTTTTCCTCGGTCTGCCTATAAGCTGACTCACCGCATTATATTACTATTTTATTCTAATTACCATTTTAATTATTTAAACAATTCTTTTTAATTAAAAATATTAAGAATTTCGACCCCTTAATTTTAAAATTCAGTTTTAATTATTTTTCCATAATTTTTTCCATTTTAAAAAAATATAATATTTTTTACCAAAAATTCTCGTTTTACCCCTGCCTTCGTTAAGGCTTAATCAAACCTAATTTCTTTGTTTAATGATCTTTTTAGGATCAGGTTTCTTCATATATTTATCTTTACCAATTTTACAGTATATTGTTATCTTACAAACTTTTATCTTGACATTGTCATTTTATATCCTATGTAAAATATTAACAATGTTTACCCCATCAGGTTACTTTTTTGTTCTGAAATGCTTTTTAAACCTTTCTTCATGTTATTTCATCTGAAATAATTTATTAAATTCTCATAATTAAAGATAATACTCCCATAATTTTCTCATAATTTTTCATGATCTTTCAGTATTTATCATAATGTTTTTAGACTTTTTTTATCACCATTATTGCATTTTTAGTCATTCTGTTCATCTGATTTTTCTGTAACTTTTTTGACAATTTACTCGACAATTATAAAAATTTTCTATAATAGTTTTAACTTATGAATTTGCTTCATCAAAATATTCATTAATTTATCTTATCTCAAGAATTCCAGATTTGCTAAAATCTGGGTATTACATCCTCCTTCCCGTGTCCATGGTTGTCTGTGAAGGCGTTTGTGGCTTGTGTTGGGTTTGGTGTTCTTTGAAGCTCTGCAAATTTCACGTCAATTCGCCTAAAGGTAAGAAATTTCTACCCTTAACTAGAGCTAATTAATAATATGAAATGGATGCTCTATGCTTGTTGGATGGGTTTTGGATTTAGGTTTCTTCGAAATTGAAGATTTGAGTTCGAAACTAAGTATCAAATGGTTGAGACGGAAATCATTGTTTATCCTATGATATTAAGTTCGTGTGATTTCAGTTCCTATATTAAGTTCGTATGATTAGATCAATGAATTTTATTAGTAATTTTCCTTCCCTCCCCGATTTGAACAGTCAAGGTTTATGATACTAAGAGCTTGGGGGCTTCAAATTTTTGGGAGTAAAGATTGATTAAAACTCACTGTTTGAATTTTTCAAATTCAAACTAAGAATCTTGAAAAAAACACCACCAAAGTAGCAACTTTTATAAAAAAAAATGTACCAAAATAACGCAGTTTTGAAAGTATTTACCGAAGTAAGGTTGTTTTAGGGCAGTCATGGTGGGTGGTACGACTGCACCAGTAGTGCTGTCAGGGGTTTTGACGGCACCATCAATGCCGTCAGGGACCCTGACGGCACTCAGTGACGTCAGGTACCCTGACGGCACTAAGCGTTAGGGCATTCAAATTGGCGCTTACCTAGACGCTTAGTGCCGTCAAGGTCCCTGACAGCACTGAGCACCTGTACCGTCAGGGTCCCTGAAGGAACTGATGGTGCCGTCAGAACCCCTGATGGCACTACCAGTGCCGTCATACCACCCACCGTGACTGCCCCAAAACAACCTTACTTCGATAAATACTTTCAAAACTGCGTTATTTTGGTACATTTTTTGCTAAAAGTTGCTACTTTGGTGTTTTTCCCTAAGAATCTTAAATGATTTTAACATGCTTAAACACCTCAATACATGGCTAAGAGAATATTTTGTAAAGTTGGAAAAGTTGTGTTTGTTAGGAACAAAATTGAAATTCAGGAATTTTTCCCTTACCCTTTTTTGTCAGCCATTATTTTAATATGAAAGAGTTAAGTTCTGTCTAATTTTATGCTTCCAATAAGTTTAGAAGGGTTTTTTTTAGGATAATGCCTCCAATGCAATTTTGGATTTTTTTTTTATTATTGTAAATGGAATTTTAGAAATTTGACCACTGATTTTATGTGAGGTAGAACCAAAGCAAACGATCTCTTTTGGCCATGGAATTTGGTGGACATTTATTACATATATTAAAATTTAAAGAAATTCCAAGAACACGTTAATTGGATTTGTAGATTGAAAGTTATGAATTTTCAAAGTTTGGACAGGAAAACTGGAAATCCTGTTTTTCCAATTAGCATTCAATGTTCATGCTAGAATTATGGACCAATGCTCATGATTTGATTCAAAATGTTAGTTTTCCATTGTAGAGGATTAAAACATCTTTAAATAGGGGGTTGAACCACTTCATTTGGAGTTCCTTAGATTAAGTTATGATTTTTAAAAGTTCATTGAAAAACTAAGGGTAGAGTTTGTTTTAAAGCTAGGATTTTAAGAGTTTACTTTGAATCATTTATGATTTATGCTTGTTCAAGGAAACTTTATGGAAATTATAATATAAGGGTTTAATATTTCTTTTATTTGTTATAGGTTAATATGTCAGCATTTGATATGGATAGTGGCCTAAGTACTGAGGGTCCTAACCTCTCTGCCAACCCCTCTAGTGCACAGCAAGATGATGACGCATGACTTATAGCACAATAGAAAAGAACATTGAGGAAGGGCCTTGTTATGATGAAGGAGGTCCATAAATCAAAGAGAGATAGGAGTAAACTTAATGTGAGATGAAACAAGAAAGGTCAAGTTGTGAAATCTAACAAATTCATTAGCTACTTCGAGCATGCGACAAAAAACAACATGCATATTACTTTGGACAACTGGAAGAAGGCAACCGAGTCAATAAGGAAGGCTATTTGGGATAAAATGGTTATAAGATATGATGCTACATAGTTAATAATATCTTGCTAACAAGTATACCTAACACTAACAATAATTTGTGTGTTTTATATTCTGGATTCCACATAGATGACGAGAAGAAGGATTATGTGCTTGAGAAGGCTAGCAGGATTTGTGACAAAGAATTATTTGTTGGAACCCAATTCAATAGATGAGTCAGTGGCTTCGATGCTGCTAAAGGAAGTTGTCAAATAGCCCAAATAGGTTGTTTTTGTATAGTCACAATGCTCTAAAGTGTTCAGGTAAATTAATTTGAAGGAATAAAAAGCCAATAGTACTTATGTAATAATGTGTAACTCTGACATCTTTGTTGTTTCTTTTCAGAGAATTAAGCAAGGCAAACCATGAGAGTGTGAAAGAACAACGAATACCTATACCTTGGAGGTCGCACAAGGTATGCAAACATCGAGCAACAATTGATAGAGAAGCAAGGGTAAGGATCAAATGTCACTATCAACCGTGGAGTATTATGGGTTGCTATGAGGCAAAACAAAGAGGGCAATATTGAAAATCCTCGCGGGTATGAGGTTTTCTAAAAAATGGTAAGTACTAATAATTTTGATTCAATTATAATTGAATTTTTTATATAAAAATGATTTAACCATTCATTTTGCTACATAAGACCTTAAATCAAGAATTAGAGTGAGGCGAGCTTCTTGGAGACGAGGATATCTTGAAAAAGGCTATGGGTCTTGAACACAATGGTCTTTTGAGGGGTGTCGGCTATAGAGTCAGCAAAAAAGAAACTTTGAGAAGTGAAAGAGGCTGTCAAGGGTGTTTGATTAGAAGCTTCAACAGTATATGAAGATGACCAAGATGTTAAAATAGCATATTGAAGCACAACAAGCTATTTTTGATCAGTTCATCAGCCAAGATACAACGGGGAAGAAGGGAATGGCTTACAACCTAAGTGCCAAATATAAATGCATATTCCTCTCTCAGATTCTACCTGAGGCAATATGACTCATGTTGAAAGTCCATGCTTTATTTATTTTTGCTTTACACTAATTGTATTTTTTATTTATTTAGGGCGAGGTGGAGTTGGGTGTGTGGCAGATAGCCCTAAATGGCATACAGTTGATACGAGATGCATGTACAACTTTCAAGAGGAGAACACAATTCATAACTCACCTCTCCCTCAATATCATGTTAAGGTAGAGCTGAAGATGGCCATCAATCCTAAGTATGCTCTTCCAATACCCACCCTATATGTAGATACAATGGGAGGAGTTGTTCCTAGCTTTGTTGCATGGCCAAACCACCTTATTGTCATACCATCTAAGACAAAACAAGTATACCATCATCCGTTAAGCTTTCTAATGAAGTTTATAGTAACTATTTTCCTCACTTTTCAACTTATTTAGCCGAAGAGGAGGAAGAGCAATTTGAGAGCTCCATATGGCCATGATTTAGTGTCTTGTACACCGAAGAAGATGGACGATGTTATGCTTGCGCCTTGGCTGCCTATTTCACCAGTTCCACTAATTTCCAATAAATATCGAATGGCTCTTGAGGCACACAATAGCGTAGTCGCCGAAATAGACCTTGAGTGAGAAGACTACACCAAACAGGTCCCCCTTTGAGCAAGATATATACAGGGAAGAAGGTGTGTTTGATGCTATCAATTGGGTGTTAGTCAAAGAGATCGTCACGGGCGATATGGCTATCTTGAATTGCTTGTTTTTGTATGTAAGGTACCTTCACAAAGAGCACATAACCCGTGATGATCTACAAGACACATTCCTGCTCCTCAACCTCTACCACTATTATGTTAGATGTAGGTAATAAGCCAGATTTTGTGGAGAGAAAAGTAAGGGAACTAGCGGATATGGTCATTAGAAGGGACCAAAGTAGAAGGACAACTTTTTCTTGGTTCGTACTTCCAAGGGTAATTATACTACTTCATTAAATTGTTTGTTAATTAAGTAGTTTTTTTTTCTCATTATGTTTATTGTACTTACGGATCAGTGTATGCTCATCGTGCTAAATCCCTTCAAGCAAAGGATTTGCCAATTTGGTACTTTGATTCAATTCATGGGGATGCGGAAAATCACCCACAAATGGTCAAGGTTTTCAATAAGTAAGTTGATGAATTTAAATTTGGTACTTTAATTTCTTATTGTCCTGTCAGAGTTTATTATAAATTTGGTGCTTTAATTTCTTATTGTGATCTTGTTAGAGTTGTTTACTATTACGCCACAGTAGAAGGCCTCAACTGCCCCGTGTTACCCAGTAAAGGCATTACATCCGCTTATAAATATAAGAGATTATCTATAATTCGCCAATACTAACCATTTTGTGTTAGACTTGTCAAAGTTGGTTTTTTGTGTTAGACTGATACATTTCATTTGTTTTCTTATAGTTTCCACGACAACCAAATCAAAGCTCTTGTTGTGGGTATTGTGGCATGAAGGAAATAGTCACCTACAACCTCGGCTCAATTAATATTAAGATATGTAAATATATATGCATATATGCAGTGGCAAAGCCATACTTACGCACATGTCCGCACGTGTAGACATAAGATTTTGAGTTTTTTTTTTCAATAAATGAAAAAAAAAACAAATTGTGTGTCATTCTCTCTGTCGTTCCCAAACTCTCCCAAATCGAAAGAACCTTATTTTCCCAAATCTTCGTCGTTCTCTCTACCGCCACGACGGTCAAGGGGCAACCTTAGAATAAAAAAATGTTAAAAAAAAAAAAAAAGGCTGTAAATAACGCGGAAGGCGGAAGAGAATAGCTATTGAGAATGAAATCGCACGGCACTGACACCTAGGTCATATTTTGAGACCAACCTGAGCTTCTCCCTAAGCCCTTCGCCACTGTTCTCTTCTTCTGAACTTGATCTTCACCTTTCGCCACCGTTCCCTTCACCCAAGTCTGGTCCAGTTCCCTTCGCCGCCAAGTCCAGATTTGAACCTGAGCTTTTGGCTTCATTTGCCTTCAATAGACGATAGATACAATTGCGAAATACGATCCTCTATGATCTGTCTCTACTCTCTGAGCTTCCCGTTCCTTTTTTATCTATTTATGCGTGTCAATGCTTTGCTGTTGACAAAACTGCTATTTTTTATTTTTTGTGTGTCAGTGCTTTGCGTGTAAGCTTCCAGTTCCTGTTCACAATAGGCTTTTACTGTTATTTTTTTTATTTTTTTTTGCTTTGCTGTTGCCTACTTACCTAGTTGCCCTTTGTTTCAACTTTTTTACTGTTTTGTTTCTAGAAAAGGTCAAGAATACAATCTTGTTTCAAACATCTAAAACCCACAAATATAGAACCTGAATCTCAAAGTGAGCAAGTTTCAAATAGTATTTTAGTTCAAACTGTCCAAGAATCCTCTCAACAACCACAAGTGTCTCAATTTCAAAGTTTTCAATCACCACATCAAGCAACAGTTAATATAGAAAATCTTGAAGCAGATCCAGGAAAAAGACCTTCAATTTATTCAATGACATCAAATCCTATAGAAAGAGAGGATATTTGGAGAGCTTATTTGCTCAAGGGGCCAACTCAACCAATTCTTAAACCATTCCCTCAAACAGAAATGTATGGAAAAATGTGTAGATTAAATCCTAAGTGGTATGAAGAATTTGGTTCTTGGTTGGAGTATAGTGTATCAAAAGATGCATGTTTTTGCTTGTATTGTTATTTACTTAATATGGAGGTTGGAGGTAGTAGTTCGACGCATGAAGCATTTGTCGGTGTGAGGTTCAAAAATTGGCAAAAGAAGGATAGATCAAAGTTCATGTTGAAGATCATAAGAGTGTTCACAATAGATGTGATCAAGCTAATCAAGATTTAATGAAGCAAAAACAACATACCAATATTGTCTTTTCAAATATTTCTGAACAACAAAGAATTGATTATCGTATTCAGCTGAAAACTTCTTTAGATTGTGCTAGATACCTATTACAAAATGGTTAGCCTTTTCGAGGACATGATGAATCTAAAAGTTCAAATCAACAAGGTTTATTTCTTGAAACTCTAAAGTTTTATTCTAAGCCAAATAAAGAGATAAGTCATGTGGTCTTGCAAAATGCCCTCGGTAATCATAAATTGACTTCACCAATTATTCAGAAAGATATTTCTCAAGCTTGTGCTGATTTGAATGTTAAAGCAATAATTAGTGATCTTGGCGATGATTACTTTTCCTTGCTAGTTGATGAAGCTCGTGATGTTGCAATTAAAGAACAAATGGCAGTTGTACTTTGGTATGTAAACAAAAAAGGGTCCATTGTTGTTGTTTTATTGGCATAATTCATGTTTCAGATACTACTGCACAATCACTAAAAGCAGCGATTGATGAGTTATTTTCTAAACTTAGTTTAAGTTGTCTAAATGTCGCGGTCAAGGCTATGATGTTGGTAGTAATATGCAGGGTGAATTCAAAGGGCTTAAGAGTTTGACTTTGGTAGACAACACATCCGTATTCTATATTCATTGTTTTGCTCATCAGTTACAATTGGCACTTGTGAAGGTTGCAAAACATCATAAAAAGATTCAAGAATTTTTTGACATGCTTCAAAAGATACCTACCGTTGTGGGGGGGTTCATGCAAGCATAAGGAAATTCTTCAAATGAATCAATATGAGCAAATAGTTGAAAGAATTGCTCGCGGTGAATACCAACTGGAAAAGGTTTAAATCAAGAGACAACCTTAAAGTGACCTCGAGACATTGGTTGGGGTTCCCATTTTGGTACGGTTACAAGTGTTATCTCATTATTTTCTCCAATAATTTCCTTGATGAAAATTATTGAAGACGAGCCGAAAAATGATGCTGCAAGAACTATGCAGTTTGCATTTTGTATTCCATGGAGGATTTTGACTTTACAGTCTTGTTGCATCTTATGAAATTGATCTTGGGGATTTCTTATGAGTTGTCACAAGCACTACAAAGAAAAGATCAAGACTTTTTAAATGTAATTGGTTTAGTGAAGATAGTCAAGTCTCGTTTACAAGAGGTGAGAGATAACGGTTTTAATGAATTGCTTCAAGAAACGAACATTTTTACCAATAAATATAATATTGACATTCCAAATATGAACGATGTTTATTGTCCTAAAGGGAGATCAAGACGTCCTTGCATTACTTTAAGGTGGAGTTATTTAATACAGTGATAGATATTCAAGTTCAAGAGTTGGGTGATCCAAGTTGCTTAAGCGTTTGAGTTGTCTTGATCCTCGTGATTCATTTGCTAATTTTAACAAAGAAAAGTTGATTGAGTTTGCTAGATTCTATCATTTGGAGTTTGATGAGCTTGCAGATATTCCTTTTCTTTCTTCAAGTCTCGGTAATTTTATTATTAATGTAAGAGCTGATTGTAATTTTGTCAATTTAAAAACAATTTCTAACCTTGCTTTGAAGATGGTTGAAAAGAGAAAGGATATTTTTTATCCATTAGTTTGTTTGTTGATAAAGTTGGCACTCGTTCTACCGGTAGCAACTGCTAGTGTTGAGCGGGTTTTTTCTGCAATGACTTTTATTAAGGATAAGTTGCGCAATCGGATAAGTGATTATTGGTTTAACTCATGCATGCTAACTTATGTTGAACGTAATATGTTTGATAAGATTGATGATGAATATATAATGTAATATTTTCAAGGAATGAAGAATCAAAGAATGCTTTTGTAATCGTTATGTTATAATAGCTTAATTGACTCTTGATTATTATTTTTCTATATAAAGTTGAAGTTTTATTTTCTTTTCTTGTTTATATTCTCTTGTTTTTTAATGTATTTAAAAATTTCCTTAAAAAAAAATTTAGAGGCACTGTCACTGAACCCCCCCCCCAAGCTAATTGTGTTGACATAAATAAAAAATCATAACTCTGCCACTGCATATATGTGTGTTTAAGTTAAATTAAAATTCAAGTCATATATATTTTAAAATATTTGTTTTTACGTGCAGTACTTTGATAACAATTATTCTGAGCAATATTCGCCCCGACAAATTGAAGAAATCATAGAAGGGTTGGCTATGATAGTTTATCATAAATGGATAGGAGCATAACAAAGTTAGCTATAGAGTACCATCTTTTTGTTTAAGTGTATATTAGGTTCTTAGTTTAGCTAGTTCATATTTGGTTTTGGCTTCTGTTTTCTTTTCTCTTTTCCTGTTTCAAATTAAATTAATTCATTTCTAAATTTTATTCAGTTTCATATAAATAACTCTGAAATTTTCACTTCCTCACTAGTCAAAGCCCTAGGTTAGCTCCAGTTTGAATTCAATTTAATTCACTGACCATTGACTTAGTACCTCGACCAATTCAGTCGCCGATCTGGGTTTAATAACCTTGGTAATATGCATGTGGGCTTATCGAAAATGAACCCCAATTTTCTTTTTTTAAAAATTGTCCACAATACTTCACGGTTATTAGTTAATAACTATCATATATTGACATATTTATCACGGTTTTTTCAATCAACCGTTAAGTATATACATATATGTTACGGTTAATTACCAACAACCGTCAAATATACACTTTACTGATAATCAAAACTGGTATCGAATACTCAATGGTTAACCATATGATCTGTAATATATTTGATAATATATTTCATGGTTTTAGTGAATAAATGTTGGATATAGTTTGCCATATATAACAACCATTGACTAAAAACCGTCAAATATAGAATCCTATAAATAACGGTTGTCTTTAAATAACCGTGAAATATAGGGCCATATATTTAATGGTCGACAACCAATATATATATATATATATATATATAAAAAACACTCGGATATTTAACTGTTGAAAACTATTAAATATAGTTAAAGACAACCGTTAAATATAGACAAATTTATAGTAGTGTATCAATGGATTTATTTATGAGGAAAAAACAGAAAAAGAACTTTGAATTTGTAAAATTCCAAATCAGATATTTCCCAAAAAATGATATGTGAATTGTTTATCAAGTTTCGTCATTCCATTATCAATTCTTGGTAACAAACCTACTTTGGGAATTTGTAATTTTAAAGTTATTTTTCTCAATCCCACGTAAGTTATTTAATTACTAAAAAATCTTATTATGATTGAGAAATATACATCATGCTGCTGTTATTTCTTTCATTAGATCTTGTTATTACCTATTGCTTACTTGTTATAAAACTTTTTAATGATTAAATTACTTATGTAGAAATGAGAATTAATCCTTCCATATTTATTTTTCATATAATCTACGCCAAAAAACATGAACCCACCACAACCTCATATTTTAACTCTAAAGCAATACTTAAAAGACGTGTTTTGTTCCATTGAGCTAAAAAGGCCATGAAAACTAAATAAATCTTAATCTAGAAGATCTAGATTTGATGCTGAAATTCAATCCCACACTTAAAAGGGAGACTAATTTTTTTTGCACAAAAATCGAGGCTTTAATCGTATAAAGAATTCATGTCACTACTACAAAAAAGTGGAAAAATGTCCTGAATTAGAGGCAATTAACGCCCCTTTTTCAAAGGACGTCTATCAAGGGGAAGTAGTATAATAATTATTTCGGCGTCCTATGTTAAAAATAGGACGCCTTAAAAAAGGCGTCCTACGTTAAAAACAGGACGCCTTAAAAAAGGCATCCTATGACTGAAATAGGACGCCTTTTTTAAGGCGTCCTATTATTTAAACAGGACGCCTTAAAAAAGGCGTCCTGTTTTTAATATAGGACGCCTTTAAATAAAGGCGTCCTATGTTTCTTAAATTAAGGCGTAAAATATGGGTATAAGGCGTCCTAAAAATAAATTTAGGACGCCTTATGTATAATTTTTTTTTAAAAAAAACATGCTATATTTCTTACTGGCCTCCTTAATGAACTACAATTTTAAAGTGCTATTCGTCCAGACAATTTTCCAGCGTACATATATATACATACATTTATATTACTCAACATTCATCAAATGCGCATTACCTAAATACTCAATACTCAAGTATCAACACACAATGACAAATCTGCCATTTAGAGCATCAAACAAAGGCAACGAAAATAGACGATTAAGAATGCTAGCAACTACAATTTGTGCAGCAAAGTGAAGTGACAGAACATATTTACTCTATAGGATTTGTGCAGCAAAGTATTTCACACTAATGCAAGATCAGAAGTTCAGTGAAAAAGGCACCTCCTATGTAAATGACAATCACTTAATTACTTTGAAAATGAAATATGCAAGTAAAGGGGGTTGTATCATTAACTTCTGAATTTTACCTTCTAAACTTAAGTAATAACTGATTATACAACAACGAATTCCAAACATCATCCATGTCTATCAATTATATGGAAAAAGTTAATACATGACGTACATATCTATATTATGTTTTGAAGAAAATGTTCACCATAGCGTTTAACCGTATCGATGTCTTCGTCCGAGCACGGATCCACATTATCAAAAAGCTATAAATTGGAAAACAAGGTATAAGTTAAACCAATGAAGTGAATGAAGTAATAATTAACAACTTAAGTACAACAAAAAATATTATCATTTGAGAATCACAGAGCGATTACGTACGTTCAGCAAACCTGTCATCTGTCCGCCCTTAACGATGGTATGCATATAATAGATAACGTAGTATCCGCACTCAGTGTTCCCTGGTTGTCGAGGGCACTATAAATCAAAAGCAAATTGTTAAAACGAATAAAGGCATATCGAAAGCTAATGTGTCAACGTAATAACTTGAATTGAAAATACTTACTCTTGGATAATACCACTTCGGTCCACCCTGCTCCTGTGCTTCAGTAACCGATCTAGCCGACTTGAGTGCACTATCATTAAAATGAAAAGTAACACACATGAAAACAAATTATATAAATGAAGAATCAATTATTTTAACGAAAATTTACTTACTTGGCAAACATGGATTTGATATCGTCGTTTGGTTTGCCACCTAAGGAATTGAACCAATAACAAGCGTTCTTGGCGGGACAAACGACACATAGGGTCCAATGACCACTATAACATATACATTTTAATATTAAATTAAGATAAGAAAGGAATTTATTCTAAAAAATCTTAAATAGACAAAACTAACACTACGTACCCTTCAAGTATTGGGGCTAGATAAACAGGAAAGTCGTCCTCGGCAATTGTATAACCAACATAAAGCGTCCTTTTGGTTAACGTAGTATTGCGAGTTGACGACGAGTTTATTGGACTTAAGAATCCATACAAACTCGTTCGGCCTTTCGGACGCATATGTCATTGCGGATTAACCGTGATCGAAATTAAATAAAATCAACTGCGTTGTTGAGTATAGAAAACAAAAAAGATCAATGCAATAATTAAAGGGAAACAAAAACTTACAAGTATCTCAACTTCAAGAACGACTAAGTCTAAATCCTTCATATGCAGAAATTCGTGCAGATCTTTTTTGTCAACGGTAAACTCATATGTCTTTTCTCTGCCGACTATTCCCGCACGCATCTTGAAGGGGATATAGGCGATGTCCTTGTACATGTCTCGCAGCTGTGCTAGGAAGGGAGATTTGCCCACCTCATCTTCATTATATGAAAACATAAACAAACATATTAGTATGAGTGAGTTACCAATGAAAAAAAGTTCTAGTAATGTATTTCTTACCATTGGAGGTGTCGTCCCCGCCATCTGAATAAGATGACTCGGCCAAAGGATGAACGATCCTATTGCCCGGCCTAAATCGGGAACCTCGTCATCATCAATCGGGATGTTTGTTTTTCCTTCCCCCTCTCGAACACATTTCATAGTCACCCTACGTAGGTCTTGTGGAATTTTAATATTATGGTGGGTGGTGTGATCTGTGTAAATAAGGGCATCAGCAACAATACGCCGGCGTGGGACATCCAAATAGAGAGTGCAAGGTTGTCCTCCCTGTGGAATGTGAGAAGGTTCACCAAGATCAACATCCGAGAGGGTTAAAACTATCTTTACCGGGGGGAAGGCCGGGATTCACGGGCTGTATGTTCCGTATTGTCCTCGAATCTAGCATTGTTTTCATTTCAGATCGTACTTGTAGCATGATTTCGTCATATAGATTCGCCCGAATTGAGGCTACAAGCGTAGGACTAGGGTTCTTCTCGTCATAAACCCGTGAACGCCGTCCAAAATATTTCGCGGCAGTCACTCCCCTAGGCTCCCCTCGAATGTGATCAAGGTAATCTGGCTTCCCAATCGCCGTTGACAAAATGTCCATCCGTACACCCGGCGTAAATGAACCTTGGGAACTCTGCTCCTCAAGTGCATCCCGTATCATAAGATGTTTCATAAATAACAACTAAACCCTATAATATGAAACAACCGAGGCTATTTAAAACATCTAATTTAACTACTTACAATCTTTGAGGCAACCTCGAACATCTCGCATTTATGTAGTTGTCGCCCTTCTTCCCGGCAAACTTTCCATTTTTTGTGACGAGGAGGACGTTCGTGGGCCGGACAACAAAGTGGAAGGATCGGATTGGGCAGCTTCCCTCATTCTCTCTAACTCCTCTTCCATCATTCTCCGTTCAAGCTTCCTATACCCACCACGGGACATGCAATGCGGATACTTATTTGTCGCTTGCCTCTCTTTATTGGCTTGACTTTTTTCCTGTGACATGAAAACAAATAAAACTGCATCTAAGTTGTCAAGTAGGTTAAAATAAAAGATATGATATATGAAAGAAATTTTACAACAAATTCTGGATTTTGTCGTGACGCCACAAACTCCCTCCAGTCCTCAGGAGAAATATACAGATATATCTGACATGGATCCTCGTTCCTCTTTTCCCCTCGAACCCACTTTCTAGTTAGCTTGTTCTTAAAGTCTTTCCAACGTAGACGCACTTCCCCCATCCAATGCTTGTGCATTGCCGTAGTGGGAGGGACGTCGTACGTTTGCTGCTTGGTAAAAGGAAAGGTAATTACATTTCAAGCAATAAAACAAATGATACAAATGCAGATATTATCAAAGGTGACGTACCAAAATTTGTACCCAAATCAACTGCTTCGTTTTGTCAGGAACGAACTTCCAAGCAGAGTAGACAATGCGAACTTTGCTTCGAGCCGGATAGCCTAAATAGCTAATGAAATTGTCTTCCTCTCGCACCCGCTTGGATTCATATTCTCATCAAAGTACACATGCAGCCTCTCTTTTTGATGCTCACGACGGGCCACTAGCGCACTCATCTGTGTGCTACCTCTACCCTTTCTCACAACGGGCTCGTCAACTCTATCACCTCCTGACTCGTCGGAGCTAGACTTGTTCCTGTTCATCAAGGACAAATCAATGTTATATATGTTATTAAATAGTAAACAAATTAATAAAATGAACTAAAACCCTAAACCACCACAAAAATAAGATAGTACTATTTTATAACTTAAGATCTTACTTTATATGGCTTCCCATATTCCTTCACAATGATCGTTTCTTGCATCATATTCTTCATCATCTACCAATTCTGCTTCACGTGTTGTAGGGAGATTTGTTGTAAAAGAGGGTGTATCATCAAGGTCGAATGATTCTTCACCATACTTTTGTTTTTTTACTTTGAAGTACAATGAACATTTTTTTATTTGCAGGGTCTGTAACATAAAACACTTGTTTCGCCTGGCTTGCTAGAATGAATGGCTCATTTCTATGACCAACTCTTTGAAGATCAACTGAGACAAACCCAAATTGTGGATCTATCACAACAAAGATTATTGCTAACCCACTTACATTTCAATAAGGCAATTTTGAACTTGGTGTAGCATATCTCCCATATTTCTTCAATAACTCCATAATAGGCCATTGATGCTAATACCGGGTTTTTGTCTTTCGAACTCGAAAAGTGCATGGATTCAGCTTTAACCATCACCCCACTATTTTGCACAGAACTTTTGTCATCTTGGTCCTTAGTGTAGAAAGTATACCCGTTTATATCATAACCGCTCCATGTGATGACTTGAAAAGAAGGCCCCCAGGCGAACCACTCAATTGTATCCGACACTCCGGTCTCGTGCAATACCTTCTCACTGAACCACTTTATGAACGTCTTCTTTTGCTCATTCGCTATCTGCATGTCACTCTTCCTTGGATTCATATTCTTCAAAATCTTTCTGTGTTCATCAATGTATGGTTGAACTTCTTCCATATTATTCAAGATGTACATGTGAGCTTGCAACACCTCTTCACGAGGCTTATTCTTCGCTTGATTCCTCGAGTTCCTCGCTTATCCCCTCGTCATGCTGATGTTGTATCGTCGTCCTTGATAGATAATCTTTGTAAAAGTCCATAGCCTCTTCAACTACATATCTTTCAACAATTGAGGCTTCCTAAGTCCGATAAGGATTTTTAGAATACCCTTTTAAGATCTTCATGTATCGCTCGAAAGGGTACATCCACCTTAGGTAAACGGACCGCAAAGCCTAACCTCCTTTACCAAGTGCACTATCGGGTGCACCATTATGTCAAAAAATGCGGGAGGAAAATGCATCTCTAGTTGGGACAAAATAATATAACCCTCATTTTCCAATTCATCTAACTTTTCAATGTCAATGACTTTGTTACGAGATAGCATTAAAGAAAATACTCAATTTTGTTATAGTGGTTCGCACTTCATCTTTCATAATGCCTCTAATAGCTACTGGTAATAGTTGTTGCATCAACACATGATAATCATGGGACTTCATCCCAACTAACCTCAAATCATCCATTGAAACACACCTTCCCGAAATTAGAAGAATATCCTTGTGGAACCTTAATGTCATATAGACACCCACAAAAACTTTTTTTCTCTGCTTTTGATAGTGTATGAGCTGCTGGCTCCAAGTATACCCTCTTACCATCTTCTCTTACTTGTGGATGTAACCGTTCTCTTATTCCCATATCAACCAGGTCTAGTCTCGCACTAATTCCATCCTTAGTCTTCCTTGGTATGTGCAAAAGAGTACTGACAAGGCTATCGCATACGTTCTTCTCCACATGCATCACATCAAGACTGTGTCTCATATCAAGACTACGCCAATATGGAAGATCAAAGAAAATTGATCTCTTCTTCCATATATTCTTCTCACCCGTAATCCTCTGCTGCCTACCCAATATGACATTGATATGTTTCACCCGACTATAAACATCCTCTCCGGTTAATGCCTTTGGAGTCGTTTTATGCTCCGGTAAGCCGTTAAAACGCTTTTTTAACTTACGATATGGGTGGAAACGATGAAGAAACCTCCTGTGACCGAGGTAGACCATTTTTTTCGTGTTTTAGTTGATGGAAGTTTGTGTCCGCTTCACATATTGGACATGCTTTATGCCCCTTGACACTGTACCCTGACAAATTTCTGTATGCAGGAAAGTCGTTTATCGTGGTAAAAATCATTGCTCGCAAATTGAAGGACTCCTTCTTATATGCATCAAACACATCTACGCCTTCCTCCCACAACTTCTTCAAATCCTCAACCAGAGGCGCCAAGTACACATCGATATTGTTCCCGGGCTGTTTTTGGTCCGTAAATCATCATAGAAAGCATCACATACTTGCGTTTCATACATAGCCAGGGATGTAAGTTGTATATTACAAGGAGAACCGGCCATGCACTATGGGTGCTACTAAGAGTTCGATACGGATTGAAGCCATCTGTACAAAGCCCCAGCCGAAGGTTTCTTGGCTCACTGCCAAATTGAGGGAACATTTCGTCTATTTTCTTCTATTGCGGAGAGAGTCACCGGTGTCAAGATATTTTCCATCAGATATTCTCTCATCCGAATGCCATCTCAACTTCTTTGCCGTTGCTTCACTAGTAAAGAGACGCTTAAACCGCGGTATTATTGGAAGATACCTCAATGCCTTCAAAGGTTGCCTTTTTGTTGTCTGATCTCCAGAACCACCACTTTTCTTCACTTTGTATCGTGAAGTTTTACACTTCGGACAATTACTGAGGCCTTCATATTCATTTATGTACAATATGCAGTCATTAGGGCAACTGTGTATCTTTTTATACTCCATATCCATCGTAGACAAGATTTTCTTGGCCTCATACATACATTTTGGAAGTACATTGTCGTCTGGCAACATATCACACAACAATTTCAGCAGCAACGTGAAACTACTATCGGTCCACCCACAAGTTGCCTTTAAGTTGACCAAATGTAAGGTCCCAGTCAACCGTGTATACTTATTACACCCAGGGAACAAAGGTGTCTCTGCATCACTCCGCACGCTATCATATTCATGCGGTTGTGCAAAAGATTCGGCCTCAATATCATGAATCATTCTCTCCATTCCATCATCATCTACCTCAACTTCATTTTCGTATGACGCACTGGTAGTTACCTCATCACCATGCCATATCCACGTTGTGTATCGGGGGTTTCTTCCATCACAAATTAGGTGATCCCTTATATCAGCAATATCCCGTCGAACCCCATTTAAACAATTCACACATGGACAATAATACATCCCATTTTTGTAGGCACATTCCTTGTAGCAAATTCAATAAACTATTCCACCCCATTCTCATATTTTTCACTAGTTCTCAAAGCATTTATCCAACTATGACCCATTTTATTACCACCTAAGACATTTCCAACAACAGTCAAGTTCATAACAATTTCAAGAACTACATGCTTTTTTCTCAATCCTAAAAAAAAAAAAAAATCGGCAAAAGATTTCCCCTCAACAAGAAGACATCCCAAAATTCCAACAACAAACCATCTCAGCGTAATTCAACAAAACTTACTAATTAGGGCAATTCAGATCAACATCAGCTATTAATTCCAACAGTTTCATCAATACAAAATATAAAAATATAGCTAAATTCTCTAAGTCAAAAACTATAAATTATGGACTTCTAAGCATCTTTATTTATCCAACAAAGTTTACCTAGATGAATGCACATCAACAAAAAAAACAATAATATTTAACTGTAATTACCTCAACTTTAAATTCTGATGCTTGAAATTTGTTTACTCTATTCAACCTAAAGACAACAACAATAAAGACAACATTAGAATTATTCAAACTAACATGAGAGTGAATAATTTTATGACAAAAGGAACATGACAAGATATACCTACCCTAGCACCCCTCAATCTCTTGTGAGTTGTTGTCGTGACCAAGTCACTTTACTCAAAAGGGTTATTTGCTTCCTCAAGTCATACAATACTAATTCATCTTTGACAAAAGAACACATCAATTTTCAGAAATGCAGAAAAAAGTCAACAAGTGTTCCAAATCAAATGACGTATTGAAGCTGTGATTGGTGGAGTGTCATTGACATTGACGAAGATGACTTAATACGCATAATACATAACATTCAAATATGTATGATTCAATCATTTAAATTTCAAAATAATATACATTGGATACTTACTTAAGCAAATCCAAAATCTACAATTTACAAGTGAAGTATATGCATAGGAATCACGTAGCTAGAAAAAGACAATAATTCCAATCATGAAGGTGATCATCACTTTCTATCTATCAAAATATACGTACGTATGTATGTATGTATGTATGTATGTATATATATATATATATATATATATATATATATATATTTTATATATATATGTGGTCTATTTTTGCCCTTTAAATACGTTTTTTAAACATTTTATACCAAGCATGTTTCATATATTTTCCCTAATTAAATTTATATATCCATTCACACAACAATTTAATTCTTCTGTAAGTCGACGATGAAGAGCAAGACAGAAGATTCATTATGGTTTTTCTTATTTCTTGTCGCAGAATAATACATCTAACACATGCTACGTATTTATCTTCTTTTAATAGTAAAAAATGTAAGCAAACTTCAATCAGATTTTACACTTAATTGAAATAATTATGATTAAATAATCTATCAAAGAGACAATGAGACAATCAGTATGAATTCCTTGAAGTATATATTTCATGTTAAACGTGAAAAGCTATAAATATATTATTTCAAAATGATCACACAAGCCATATTTGTACTTTTTTTTTTAAAAAAAAAAAAAAAAAACATAAGAAACCATGGTACTTATAAAGCCAAGAATGATGCAGTATTAAAGAAGAGAAAATAACAAAAAAAATGTCATTTGAATTACAAAATTCAAAATGTTTAGTAAAATGATAAATAGGTGATCTAGTAAGAATATCAGATTTTATAGTTTAGGCGTTGACAACTTGAATATAGGAAATAACAACTTAAAAAAAGTAATTAACAATCTGATAAGAATCAAGTTATCAATCTCTATACTTAAATTGTTAATTTCTATACTTAATTTATTAACACACAAACTTCAAAATCTCATATTCCTACCATATGATTTATTTATCTTTTTGTTAATTTAATAGATATTTTAAGGGTTTTTAATTCAAATGGTATTTTTCATTTATTTTCCCTTAAGATGAAACTTTATCTAAAATATAAAACCTGTTTTTATTTTTGTTCTAATTTTTTTCATCATAGGACATTTTGTAATAAATGGAATGGTTAAAACCTGTAGTTAAATGATAAGCTTGATCTATCCTCTTATTCCCACGAGATTAAGCTAATTCAGAAACGAAATGATGCGAAAAAAAGAGTATCAGAGTCTTCATAAAATGTTCATATTCAAAAATATTCATATTGCCATAATTCTTAGCTTTTCCACCCTCGTCAAAAAAAGAGTATGATCAGGATTCCAAGAAACTTTACCCATTGATCTTTTCTGGGCAAGGCTTCAGAAGATTGATCAACTCATTTTTTACATTTAAAAGTCAGTCAATCACTATAATTAATTAAAATTAATGTTAAAAAAAAGTAGTACGAGTACCTTTTTTTTCTTCCCCTCCATGGATGCTATTACAGTCAACAAAGCCGGACGACACAGCTCAAATTTGAGACGAAAATCTGACCCAAAACATCAAGTAGCATTACTAACAGAAGCAGCCCTAATTTCCTATTTGAAAACAAACGGTCGAATTGAAGAACCATCAAAGCAAGGGGAGTACGTACCGTTAGAGATTGTCTAAGACGGTGGGGGACGCGCCGGAAAGAGAGAACGAGAGAGACGGCCCACAATGTGAGAGGTAGGGGCGTCGGAGACGGAGGAGACGGTGGGGGCGTCGCCAGAAACAAAGAACGAGAACAACGGCCACCGCGAAGATCGATAGAGGAGACGGCGTACAACGTGAGAGGTAGGGGACAGTGAGGGTGACTGTTGCGATTAGGGCTTGGGAAGAGGAAGACGGAGGAGACGGCGCACAATGTGAGAGGTAGAGAGTGAGGGTGAAACGAGTGTGAGACGGCGGCTAGGGTGGTTTGAGGGGAATTGAATCAGGGGAAATTAATTAAGAGTGTGAGTAGGGAAGACGTGGGGTGTGGTTCGGGGAAAAATGGTTTTTTTTTTCAAAAAAGGCGTCCTGAACATTAATTCAGAACGCCAAAAAGTATTTAAGGAGTCCTGAACTTTTATCAGGACGCCTTTAATTTTATTAAGGCGTCCAGAAGTTCTATCAGGACGCCTTAAAATTTAATTAGAGCGTCCTGATATTAAGTCAAGACGCCAATAATTTTATTAAGGCGTCCTGAAGTTCTATCAGGACGCCTTAAAATTTAATTAGAGCGTCCTGATATTAAGTCAGAACGCCAATAATTTTCTTAAGGCGTCCTGAGTCATTATACAACACTATTATTGTTGTTACTCTTATCTTTGTTTTCGTGTAAAGTTTTAAATTTTTTCAAAACATCTTTGATAGATTTGCAATCAATTGTAGTCAAAACATAATCATCGATGATCATCATCCTCTTCTTCAAGAATACAAATGACATTATCCATATATATGTTTTCATTTTATTTCCATTTTTATTCAATTCGTTTTTGTGCAGCAGAGTTATATATAATTGTATTTTCGCAAGTTATCGTGCAAGTGTATTTTCGCCTTGGATCACCAAAGGATTAATTATTATAACCGTGTGTGTGTAAGGAATTCATGTAATTCATTCAATATTTAAGAATAAGTTGGAAGACAAAATACAATAACTGTTCCAAAAATATAATTAAAAAAATTAAAGTTTGATATTAGGTTGAACAATCAAACTATTCTAGCTAGGAACTGTAAACTTTTTTTTTTAAAAAAAAAAAAAAAATGTGTTATAGAGATAAAAGCCAGTTAGGAGTTCTAAAGATATATATGTGTATGTAAAAGACCTCAATTAATTTTGTCTCCGAAATTTTTATTTTTCTCCAAACCATTCATATTAATTGAACATATTAAAAATGTTTTTTTTTTATCAATGAGTACTTTCAATAGAAATGATTTAAATTAAAGAGGGTTTTAGAAAAACCACACTTATGTTTAATAAATAATGAACGTATAACTAATTTTCTTCATCTCCACCAATTAGCTACCTCACTTCTATATAAAAAATTGTACACAATATATCTCTTAATTACAAACTAAACACAAATTACTAAAAAAAATAGTGGACTAGCAATGGAATTGTATGATTCCGCTATTAAATAGATTGTCATTGATAAATTAGCGACGGAATTCTATCACTAAATCCCGTTGCTAATTAACTATTTTTTTAAGGTGAAATTTGAATATGATCGATGTATTTAGACAAATTCGTAATCAAACAAGAAAGATTCACTCACACATTCAGACAAACGATCACCATTTTCCCGAACGTCAAAAGGACAAATGATCCCATAGATAAAGTTGTAAGCTTAATTAATTAATTATAAGCTTTTCTCTACTTTTTGTAAATTAATAAGATGATTAACCTGTTCACTAATGCAACTTTTCCGTTGATAATATAATAATATAACTTGTATAATATCTGCCATTTCCTCACATGCTATGCATATAGATTTGTGCTGACATGAGACAAATCTAAACCCTCTCTAGAAATTAAAGTCATCCAGTGTGTGTCACATGGACATCGCCAAAGCGAGCAAGCTGCATCATGTGGTGAAGAAGATATTTTATATATATATTGGGAAGACATTAGGAGAATGGCTGGAAAAAAAAATTGTAAAATTCTAAATCATGTTTTTTACCAAAATTTTTTAAAGTAATTATAAGACTTAATAATCAATTTACAACTCATTATGAGAAATACTTAATTTGAAATTTTCCAATTTTAAACTTTTTTTTTCTTTCATTCTGCCAAACGGGATCAGCTTTGGTCCGCTGCGGACCGCTGCATTAAACTGTGCCCTGATCCCTTTTTTGTTCCAAAAAAAATTGAAAAAAATATTTTAGAACTGCTGGGTAGTAAAAAGATATTTTAGGATAATGAATGGTACTGAAAAAATTATTCATGATCTTAAAAATTATTTTAGGATCTTGAAAAAATATTTGTGGATACTGATTGATACTAAAAAGATAGTTTAGGATACTAACTGATACTGAAAAAATAATTCATGATCTTAAAAAATTATTTTAGTATCTTAAAAAAAATATCCTAAAGCATATTTTTAGTAGCGAAGATCAGATTTTTGAATTATTTTTTTAACATCCAAAAATAATTTTTTTAAGATCATGAATTATTTTTTTAGTATCTTGAAGTATCCTTTTAACATCAATTACTACTCTGAAATAAAATTTTAAGATCTAAAAATAATTTTTTAAGATTATAGAGTATCTTTTTACTAGCTAGTAGTTCCAGAATAATTTTTTTCTTTTTTTTTTTTTGAACAAAAAAGGGATCAGGCTGCATTAATACGTAAGTCCGCAGCGGACCAAAGCTGATCCCCTGCCGAACACATTTAAAGGCATGTACTCTTTTCTTCATCAATTTTAAATTGAATAACTTTATGTTTTTTTTTTAATCTGATCTCTCTCCTTTTTTTTTCTGTCTACTGCCATCTTTTTCTCCCTTCGTAACCATTGAATCAAAATCTAATGATTCAGATTTAATATTTCCTTCTCATCCTCTCCACATTTCCTTCTCATTCTCCATTGTAATAATATTTTTATAAAATATTCAATGTGGGCTATTAGATTTTGATTCAATGTTTATGAAGAGTGAAAAGGACGACGTCAACAAACGAAAAAGAAAAGAAAAGAAGTCAGGTCCTATTTTTAATTTTGCTCAGTTACTATTATTAACTCATGCAGAGGAGTTGCCAGTTGCTGATAGAGTAAAGTTTTGGGAGCTAACAGTTTTGATAGGTCAAAATGCTTTTCCCTTTCTGAGTTTAAACATCAAAGAAGATATATTTATTAGTGACATTATGATGATTGGCTAGGAAATTAAATAGAATATTATAATTATGGAGTGTGTGTGTGTGTTTTGGAGCCTTAGGATTCGTTCTAATCTTGATATGCAGTGATTCAGGCTCCATTAGTGGCTTTACTGTGCACTTTGACCACTAAACATGCGAGACAATAATATGCAAATCTTTTTTTTTTTTGGGTCAAAGAATATGCAAATTTTGATTGATTGATACACATAAAGAAATAATATAAATAAAGGATATCATTTTTTTTTTTAAAAAAAAAACCTTTTAAACTTGAAGTATATCTTTTGTGTCCATAAATAAAATTAATAAGTCACTGTAGAATAAGAATACTAATAGAGGCACCGGTACGTACTCCTTTTAATTTGTCATTTGTATGTCATATTTTAGAAAAATTTTGTTTCAAAATATAAATATATTTTGTATAATATAATTGTTTATAAAGATATATATGCTTCTTTGGTTCATTCCCTCAATGTATGCTACTACCACTTGCAGGTTGGCGTTGCAATGACTTTTATTATTTTATATATGGAAAAGAAAATTTATGGGATCCCAAAAGCATTATTCATTTGACTTTCCATAAATTTTAAGCTTTAAAGAAGAGGATCGAGATGGTCTGTATTGCTAGTCTCAAAGCCAGTGTGGTTTTTATATGAATTAGGTGCAACTCAGCTATACTCCCTCCGATCCTAATTATATGATAATATTTTGGAGTTGATCTTCCGAATTACAAGACAACTTTTTAATTTTTGTCAATTTATTCCTAAAATACCCTTATTGATACTTTATCAATAATAATTAAACACAATGATAATTTAATAATGCACCTATATATTCTATAAAATAAGTAATGCTTGAAACTCATTAATATCACATACACCTCAATTCTACTATTTTTTGTGACAACTCGGAGAAGTCTACGATATATATATATATATATATATATATGAGTGAGTCTTTGTGTGTGTATTTGTATACATGTGTGTGTATTTACACGTGTGTGTACGTATGTGTATATATAGATATAGACATGTGTATGTACGCGCGCATGTATGTGTGTGTGTGTGTGTGTGCATGTATATGAGAGTGTGTGTATGGGATGATAAACACACTCAAACAGCACATATTTTTATAAGGAAAAAAAGGCTTACATCAGACTGTGTGAGAGCTTGAAGAAGTCAACGATGCCAGACTTGGAGAAGTCATGTGAGGTCGGAGAGGTATAAGCGCATGGGGCTATTGATTCAACGATCTTTCCTTGAAGCCATTTTAAATTTTAAATAAGGGTATTTTAGGGGAAAATATAATTAAATAATTTAACTATTATCCTTAATCTCTCCAAAATTTGATAAATATGTTTTATAATTAGGATATGAGGGAGTATTATACAAATACTAAAGAAGTAATTCCATTGCTTATAACTCTGGTGTGTGAGTGTGTGTATTAATTTCATTAATTTATTTTTATTTCGTTCACAACAATTTAACCCAATGTAATTAATGAAAATAGGGAGAAAAACTTCCATACCCATTCACGTCCTTTAAAAGTTTCCAACTTTATAATCCGCATGTTCCGCTTCTCATTCTTTAGTCCTAAAGTTTTGGACTTTTTTTGGCTTTTGAAACAACAATCTCAAAGGGTTTACATTAGCTGCACATCTTTTATATACATTTTATGTGCCCATCCCTTTAATGTTGGGGTGATCACTTTTTTTTTTTTTTTTTTTAAAAAAAAAACTATATGTTACATCTTGAAAAAAAATTCACACACAGTATCTTAAATTAACTAATTTTTAGTCCTGCATTTAGAAATATTTTTCCGTAACACCACTATCCTGAAATTTGATTAATTTGAGATACTGAATGTAAAAAATATTTTAGCATTCAGCATATAATTTAATCTAAATAAATAAAAATGTGCTCCCCCAAATTTAGAGTGATGAGCATATAAAGTGCATATAAGGGATGTCAACCCCAATCTCAAACTACATCACATGAAAATTAGGGGAAATTGCTGAAAAATTGCCAATTGAAAGTTTTATTGCCTAAAATTACCAGAAATTTATTTAAGGATTTATTTGTAACATATCTTCAACGAATGCAACAATTATTCAACTATGTATAATCTATCTTCAACTATTATTTAAGGACCCAGGACAATTTATCTTCAACTATATATAGTTAAAGATATGGGTTTAATGTTTCTACTTTTGGTGCAGAAATATTTTTTTTGTTATACTTACATAAAAGTGAATGGATCCTACTAATATTTTCTCTTTCTTCTCTTTACAATAGGACCCACTCATTTTTATGTGAGTGTGGCAGAAAAAATATTTCTACAGTAAAAGCAAAAACATTAAACCCTAAAGATATATTACATTATTACTTAGTTAATTATAGGTGAAGAAAAATTACTTATAGGTAAAAGTAATTATGTCACTTTACGTGATACTTCTCCTATTTGACTAGGGTCGTCACATAAAGTGACAAAATTGCTTTCTCAATTCCCATCAGTTGTTGGGGCAAAAAAAAAAAAAAAATTCCCATCAGTTGCACCAGCTCAATAATCTAGGTACTTAAATACTTTACGGTAATAAACTTTGCAATGAAGTTATTTTCAGTAATTTTTTCTAACAACCTAAGTTTTAAGATAAAACTTTGTCGTCTGTGTGTTAGAAATATCAATACCAATACATTTTTTGGCCAACCTCTACCCTGATATTAAGATAACATATCCCATAACCAAATAATTAACTTGGTACCTTCCTCGCAATATTATAATTTTTTTTAAATAGATACCGATTTCATACCAAAATATAGGTTACACAATTCACCAACAGCTTACATTTCATGTTTCTCCCTTACATGCCCATCTCTCTAATTAGAGGGATGTGGACATTTTAAAAAAATATATATATATATTTTATTTATTTAAATTAAATTATATGCTGTATCCTTTTTTTTTACACTCGTATCTCAAATTAATTAATTTTCAAGATACTAGTGTTATATGAAAAATATTTCTGAATGTAGGACTAAAAATTAATTAATTTAAGATATTGGGTCCAAAAAAAATTCAGGATACAACATATAATTTAATCATACATATAATTTAATCATACATATATATATATATATACACACACACAAACACACACATATATACCTTCATCCCTCTAATTCATGTAAGGAAGAAGTATGAAATGTGAACCCGTTAACCAACACCTAACTTCTTTCATCACCCTCCACCTCCTGATCCATGGGCGGAGGATGGTCAATGGTACAAAAGTGTTCCTTGCAATTTTTAAAGGGAGAAATACTAATAACAACCATAAATTATAAATAGGACCAAATTCATCGGCTTTCAGTTACTAAAAAAAATGTCATGGCATTAAACTATGATATAAAGCCATTCCCCACATCGCGTGTACTTGAAATTAGATATACTCAATTGTGAATAAATTAAAGCCAGCACTATCTTGATTTCTGCAAAACAGCATATGTGCCTCCTCTGATTTGTGTTAACAGGGTTTACTAATACACACACAAATATATATTACCTCCGATTCCTTAAAATTGTGTGTGTATGTCCTGTTTGTACTAAAATAATATACTTAAATTATAAATTAATATATAATCTAATAATATACAATATATATTATAATTAAGTTGTTGCTTGTTTCGTTTCTTTAATCTCTTGTAAAAAAGTTAAATGAATCTTATATTATATAAGGGTCAAAAGTATATTTATATAAATGGAGCCTTCTTCTCTTCTTGGTTGGAATCTTGAGCTAGCTAGCAGCCTAATAGACATATAGATGGGAGTGCATGAGATCATAGATCATATCTTCTGTTCTTAGGCTGAAGAAAAACAGCTTTGAGAATTGGAATCAACTAGTACTATTGGTGAGTTGAGCCTATACCCTAAAAAAAACACAGAAGCTTCACTTGTTAATTAACATTATATAAAAGGTGATTGAAGATCACAAGAGAAGAAGGTGTTTGTGTCCGTAGATGATGAATGTGATGAGTCACGGGTATGCCTTGGTTTGTGGAAAAATGAATGAATAATGTACAGAATGTTCCAACCTTATTCCATTTCCTTGTAACTTGTTCCTAATCTCATCACCTATTCACCATTCCTCACCTTTTCCTTATTTTACACTCTTCCCTTTACTTTTTCTTCTATTTGTAGACATCCGAGGCCTAGGAAAAAGTTATTATCTTTTTGTGAGGTTATGTTTTTATATTAGCTGTAATTTAAAAAAGAAGTTAAACAATTATTTTTGAATTAGCTTTTAAATTATATACTTTCTCTAGTCATTATTATAAGACACCAACTAGCAAGTTTATTTGATCCTTTTTTATAAGGAACTTGCTTGTTCCCAATGAGCATTAATTTTTTTTTCCATATATGCCCATAATTAATAAAGGTAGTTGGTGAGAGTAATAATTAATACTAGTATGATATTGGAGTTTAGTACAATTAGTAGGTGTAATATTGGAAATTACTTAAATTCTAGAACAACTTTATTGACTTTAACTACTTTTATTGGTTTGTTAGAATAGTTAGTTGATGCCTTATAATGAGGACAAGAGGGAGTAGCTTTTACGATTTACAAGGTAAGCATATGAGAAGAATTTTGTTTCGACATGTAGAAAATGACTACTGAAATCGCAGTTTGGGTGTTACCCAAACACTCTAGGACCTTTAAAAAAGGCAGACAAAAAATCGAAGAAAACAATTAATGAAATCATTGAACGAGATTTTTTTTATTAATAATATATTTAAAGATTTGGTTGTTGATAGAGTACAACAATATCATATGATTCATGTAACGGAGCTCACTTAATAGGATAAGACTTATTGTTGTTATTATCATTATTATAATCTTCTAGCTGCATTTGAAAAGGTGGAATTTAAAACACAAAGTTCATTTCAGCAAAAGCAAAAGCATCCAGATTAGTACCAATGACCTTATAATCTAATAATCTAATGACATAAAAATTCTTCTGTAAATGAAAGATTGTAGATTTGATGTTACTTATAACTTTAGGATGTTAGAACTGAACCTCTAATCTTAACTATATAAAAGTATAGTAGTAAGCATCTCTCTGACTGACACATCACAAAGTGACATGCTTAAAACATTAAAACAAAAACAAAACAAAGTGGTTATGAAAGATAGATAATAGGAAAGGTAGTTGCACAATATTTTGTAAATTAATAATGGGGTAGTAGATATAAAATATTTAGTAAATATTTAATTTAATATTTTGATTATTCCCTTAGAAATCTAAATAAAATATAAAAATAAGGCGGTTATGAAATATGTATAATATGGAAGGTAGTTATTATACAACATTTTGTAAATTAATAATGAAAGTGAAAAATATAAATTATTTAGTAAATATTTAATTTAACATTTTAATTATTTCCTTAGAGATCTAAATGATTTTTTACATAACATCACATTAATAAACACCTAGTATCTCACCCGTGCAATACGCGCGCCTTGGCTAGTTAATAAAGAAAAGCAAGCAACCAAAGAAGTCATCCTCATAGAAAATGGCTTTGGAAAAACTTAGTTTAGAAAATGGGAAATTGTGGTTTGGTGAACAAAACCCATTCTAATAAAGGCAACCGAACAAGGATTTAATGAAAATTGTGATTATTATCCAACAATTGTTTTTATTAGAAAATGTTTAGCGAATCATAATTTTTTAAATAATAAAAAAAGACCATCAATTACATTATCGAATTAAACCTTAACTTTAGAGCATCATTGAGAGTAATAGGTAGGCGCTTGTAAATTATAATCCCTTGACCCCCTATACATAAAAGCATTTTTTTTAATGGATTTGTTCTTAAATATAAGATCCGGTTGAATTTGTCTCAATAATAAATATATTTTTTCTTATTTTACTATCAGTTAATTGTTATACTACATATATTCTCTTTCATCATTTTCTTATTATTACTCTCTCTCACTCATTCATAAATAAATGTATTTTTGGAAAAAAAAAATGAATTTCCTATATAATTATTACATTTAACTACTTTTAACTATTTTATTACAATCTCATGATACAGTTGATATAGATTTCTTTAGAGAGGGAGTATTAAATTTGAGAAATAATTAAGAATTATTGAGCACAAATGACCTCACGGACTCATCATCAGTGATTTGTATATGTGTGATGATTATTTGAAGAACTTGATCTGCCCAAGTGGGAAGATAAAATTGATTAATCCCACACATTTGAACATCTTTTTTGAGGGGTCAAATTTCTAAAGATAACAATAAATTAATCATGATTTGGATGATCCAACAAAAGGACTTCGATTTGTCCCATCAAATTCAATTCTTAGTGCTTCACGAGTGTTACACACACACACACACATATATATATATAATCCATGAATGATATAACATGCATGAGTGCTGGGTTGTGTGCAAAAAGATCATCTTTTTATTTTTATTTTTATTTAAAAAAAAAAACATTTTTCACACCGAAAGTTGAAATTACTTCTTGGCTTCCCCATCCCCACCACACCCAACAACAAAAAAACCTTTTTATCAAAAGCATATATAGTCTGTTTTTTTTTCCCTGTTCAAAAACCTTATTAGCCTTAAATTTCATAGACAATAATTATTAGAAAACAAAAGAACCAATAAAAAATTCAACTAAAGACGTGAAGGAACCTTTTTTTTTTGTTGCTCCTAGAAAGAAATGAATCTAGATCATTTCCTTTTTATTATTTCTTTGTCTTTGGAATTTGCATTAGATTTGAGATCCCTGTGTCGTCTGTGAAAATAAATTTGAATATATTTTTATTATATGATCAGATGATCAATAATGTTTAATCGTTTAGTTATTTCATGGAGGGACAGAGTCGTGATTATATTACATCCAAGGGTGCTCAGTGCCCTAGAGAAACATAAAAATAGAGGATCCAATAAAAATAGGATGCTTCCCCTGTTCAGTTATATATACATATGAATTAATTAATATTAATAATATATAAAAATTTGAAAAAGTAGGAGCACGTCCCTCGAAGAGGAATCAACTTACAAAACAACTATACTGTGTCTGTGTCCAAGAGAAGAATCAAACAGAAATATATGTATTTATTAAAAAAAAAAAAAGATCTTAGAATAAGATTGTTGTGTTGAAAAACTCACTGTTTTTACTTTTACTGACATGCTCATATGCTTCACAAACCTACAAACATCGGATTAGAGAGGGACAAGTGTGTGGGCATAAAAGAATATGTAATAGTTTAAGTGACATATATGCATGTCATGTGTTTCTCAAGAAAGAAAATAAATAATTCAATTTACATAAATATATAAATACATAAGCAGTAATGATTAAATTAACAAAATTCATTTATGACATGAAATTGCAAAATGAAAAATGATTTTGAAGATAATAATTGATCTCATCATGATAAATATTACTCATTCTTACTTTTTTTTTTAAGTTACAAATAACTCAACTACACATTTCAATAATCAAGAAGTTGATTAAAATATTAGTTTAAGACAACAAATATGTAAAAATAATATATAGTTTTCAAATATACCCTTATCTTGTGAATATAATTTCTATCACAGTTAAAATTAATGTAAAGATATATAATCATTATAATTAAGAGGGGAAATGAAAAAAAAAAAGTGCATTAAAATTTTAAATTTCTTCAAAGTATAATTAATAAAAATAATTAGAACGAAGAGATTAATGAGTAATTATTATGATAGAATAACTTAGCCAAGTTAAACAAATGAAATGATTATGTCTAAAAACTATGCGCTTGTTTGATTCTATTCTTTTTTTTTTAGAAACCATTTTATAAAATAGTTTTTGGAAATAAGTTTAAAAAATAATAAACAAAAACAAAAAGGATTTGTTTAGATAGTTGTTTTCAAAAATTTGTTTTAAGTGACGTGACAGAAGTTGTCACTAGTAATGTAGTCTAGATAGTAGATAAATAACGGCATCAAAAAATAAAAAATAGGAAAACGAAAACAACTGAAAACTGTTTTTTCTTTAACAACTTTTTTTTTTTTGTGTTTTTAAACTGTTTTCAGATTTTTTTTTTTAAAAAAAAGTTTTTAAAAACAAAATTAAACAGCCCCCATAATTCTTTTCCATGAAACAAAATTAGGTTGTACTTTTATGATTTTCAAGAGACTTCATCATCACCTTTCTTTGAAACCAAAAAGGAAAAACATTATCAATTGTTTATGAGTGAAATTTAAACAGAATATTTTAAATCTAACATGTTTCTGTGGAAGTTACAAGTTAGAGTGAGAGTATAAATAAAGGAGCAGGTAATAAGAAGCGTTCATAATTAAGAGAAGTGTTGGAACAAAGTTAAAAATGGCATTCACAGTAGAGAGAAGCGACGAGATAGAGAAGATGGCGGCGATGGTGTTCATGGATGAGAAGTCTTCAGCGACGCAGGTGCCGGCACCGTTCCTGACAAAGACGTATCAGCTGGTGGATGACCCTCTCACCGACCACATTGTCTCTTGGGGTTCCGATGAGTCCTCTTTCGTGGTGTGGAGACCTCCTGAGTTTGCCAGAGATCTCCTTCCCAAGTACTTCAAGCACAACAACTTCTCCAGCTTCGTTCGCCAGCTCAATACCTATGTATCTCTCCTCTCCCTCTCTTTACATTTTTTTTCTTCACTGACTAATACAAGTAGCATCGAACCTGTCACTTCTCACACAAATTTTTTCATGCCACTGCAAGAACATTAGCGCTCTCTCTCTCTCTCTCTACATATTTGTTCTAGAAAAAAGTTGCTGAAAAATTATTCATTATATAACATTTATTGCGAAGGACTTGAAATTTGTTTAAGAATTTGAATGTAATCTATTTTCAGTATATGCAACTTTTTTTCAGTTATATGCCAGTCAAAAGCCATTTTCATATGGTTAAAGATAAATTGCACGTAGCTACAAAAGGCCTTGTAGCCCAACTATAGATACTCCCTTATTAGTGGAAGATGTCGGGCTTGTTGTAATTCTAGCCATTTTCATAAATGCCTGTCCTTATAATTCAAAAAAAAAAATTGCACACACCTGAAGAAAAGTCGCACATGTTTAAGGACTTGAGTCCAACATTTTAGTTTGTGTTTGAATTATCTTTTTGAAAGTGTGTTTGCATGGACTTTTTAAAAGGGATTTTACTGTGTACAAAGGAAGTAAATATGTGAAAAGAGTTTTATGTAAGTGGTTTAAAATAATGGGTAATTTTCCAGTAAGTTGTCCTTTATTCTATATACTTACTAGTATTGTGTGTATATTGTGGGATATTGTGATAATTGCAGGGTTTCAAGAAGGTAGTAGCAGATAGGTGGGAATTTGCAAATGAGTATTTCAAAAAAGGAGCTAAGCATCTTCTATGTGAAATCCACAGAAGAAAAAGCACTCACAACCACCACCATCTCCATGAACAGCCACCACCTCAAAATCTCTTTTGGAACACAGAAACTACTTGTAGTCCATTATTAATGCCATCACTTTATTCTTCTCCCACTAAACCTGCAACAACAAGATCAGGAGGATCTTCAGGAACCAGTAATACTACTCATGAAGTTCTAAGAGCACTTTCAGAAGACAATCAGAGACTGAGGAGGAAGAACTTGATGCTGTTATCAGAACTCACTCACATGAAGACTCTCTACAATGACATTATCTACTTCATACAAAACCATGTCAAACCAGTGTGCAATAATAACAATGATCATATTCCCAAGATGGTTGAATTGGATTCATCACCAGTCACACTTGATCGTCATCAGACTCAAATTGATAGTTCTAATAAGTTGGATGATTCATCAGCTGCCGGTTCTTCTGTGAAGCTATTTGGGGTCCCACTTAGTAGCAGAAAGAGGTTGCATTCTGAATATATGGATGATGATGAAGAATTTGTTTAGTGCTGTTAATTAATTAATTAATATATATATTGTTCATGATTGATTGGGATTTTTCTTTCTTTTTTTTTTTTCCTTTTTTTGGTAGATGGCGAGGCTCTGATTGATTATTTTGGCTTGATGAGAGACCCACTCTGCTTATTAGTTGTTTTGTGTATAGCAATACTTTCTGGCTGTGCTGGAAGAGAAATGTTTATTTAATCAGATTTACAAATTACGGCATCTCTTTACTTTTTTTTTTTTTATATATATTTATTGAACTATTTGGGATTTAGAAATTTCATTAATTTTTTTAAATCCATCATTCCATTGAAATGAGTGATTTTTTCAAGCTAGCTAGCTAGAGATGAAACTATTTATGTACATTTATTTAATTTGATCCTACTATCCTTATTACTCGCCAGATCAATATATAGACAGTGAGCTGAGTGATGGCTTTTCAATCTTCACACTTTCTTCTAGCTATTTTATTTCCACAAGAGTTTCTAAAATAATTGAATAATAATTCCAATTATTCATAATTTATGAATTGTGAATGTTGATATTATATATGTTTGACTAGACCCTTCTATTGGCATTATTTCTTTATGGATTGGATAAAAGAATTCTCCCTAGCATTGTTTCTTTAAAGTGGACTTCATATATTTATTCAAATTGTTGATTAATTATTTGTTTTATCTGATGGATTTATATCATGAGAGCACGGGTTGTGTACTTAGGTTTTGCTGTATATTTTGTTAGGCGAAGCTTCAAGTTCCACATTGATCAAGAGTTATTTAAACCTTCAATCGTTGATTCATACCAGATTATGTGTTAAAAACGGCTAAAATAATGAAAAAAATTGCTCTGTCTCAAAAGTTTTATGTGATTCATCGCCAATAAGTGGAGTGAGGAAACAGAAGGAACGAGGAGAGGATGAGAAAGACAGAAATTAAAGTAAGAAACATTACATTCCGAGGAATGTGCAAATGTGACTGAAAGTAACATAGCGCAATCATTCCCACACGATCCATTATTATATCTATTTATGTGGAATCTTATGCATATCACACATTTTTCTTATCAAAAGAATACAAAACATAACACCCTTAAAAAGAGATATCAAGACATAAGAATACTCCTAAACAAAAAAGACAAAACAGACAAACAAATACAACACAACAAACAAATACAACAGAAAGAAACTACAAAAACATAAAGCATACTAGGAAAAAAATCAGACAAGCCACCATTCGATGAAGAACTGGTATGCGAAGGATTATCAACACCAGCATAAGTCTTCTGAGCCTCCAGAGTTAGAAGAGATAACAAAGCGGGTGCTGGTTGCAAAACCCACCCAACAGGGCACACCCCTTTATAAGCATCAGCTGCAAGGATACCCGCAGCACGGTTGCCCCCTCTCGGGGAAAAGAACACAGAGAACCCAACCTTAGAAGACAAAAGACTAATAACATCTTGGATAATACTCCTACATCTCCAATCATCCAAGTCCGGTAACTTGGCCTTAACACAAGAAAGCCGAGAGAGGCAAGCCGATTCAAAAATCACCATATCATGACCCAGGTCCAAAGCTAGAAGCAGGGCCCTCTTTAGAGCTAAGGCTTCAGTCATAAAGGCAGAAATAGATTTGACTTTATCCACAAAACTCCATCTAAAGAAGCCAGCAAAATCGCGACAAATAACCCCAATAGCAGCATCTTTCTCATAGGAAGAAAAGGCTCCATCCCAAATAATTTTAAGGCTGCCTCGTGCTGGGGGAAACCAATTAGTGCCAGGACTATCACAGCCCCTCGACAAGAAAGGTTCCCTAACCCCTTTAGCACAGTTAGCCCAAAAATCAAAATTACTTTTCTGAGCAAATTCAAACACAATACTGGATTGGTCGCTATGGTCAAAAATCATTTCATTTCTAGTCATCCAGATAAACCACAAAAACCAACAAATCATAGAAAGAACATGCTTACTCAGCAGGGGGTAATAGAATAGAATGTTCACCGTAAGCACATCGGGCCAAAATCTGTAAAGGGTTAAAATGCGTGCATTCAGCACTTTTGATTATTATTAATGCATTTATTACCTTTTTGGTTAGAGTAGAAACTGATTTTCCAACGTGAATTACGGTATTATGAAGTAAGTATATGAAAAGAGTTTTATCTCGATTTAGGTGAACGTGCTTCTTGAATGCCAACTCAAACAGACACTTAATGCCTGAAATTATTTTGTTGTGCACATAACACCATAAAGTATTTTTTTTACGTACATTCAACACCTTAAAATATTTTTTCATATGCATTTAGAACCCTAAATTACTTAAATTTTTAAATGCATAATTATTTTAAAAAAAATAGTTTAGGGTGATGGATGTGCCTGAAAAAAATAATTCAGAGTGCTAGATATATCACAAAATACTTTAAGCTACTACATTCACATGAAAAATATTTCAGGATGCTGAATTTACCATAACCCATATGTAAATTCTAATATAGGCGTTCAAAATGACTAAGGGCCCGTTTGGATGGGCTTTTTTGATAATTTATATGTTTAGATCATATTTTTTATAAAAAGTAAGTCACAAAAAAAGTCAAAATGCTGTTTTTTTTAAAAGCTCCAATTTGAAGCTTAAAAAAAAACACTACAAAAAAACACTTTTTTTAAAAAGCCCATCCAAACGGGCCCTAAAGCATAATAAAATCCTTATATATTAGTTTGAGATTAAATTTTAAAATGAAATTATCTAAATGCTCTTAATTTAAAATCTGAAAAGAAAAATTGACAATTATAGTTTAAATAGTAACAACTTTAACTTCTCTTATGAAAGAAACTAATAAGACAATGTCATCTTAACATATTTAGATAATTTTTCTATAAAATTTAAAATTACTAGTTTTAGGAAGTTCGAGGTGTTTAGATCCTTCTATGATCCATGATTTGTATTTGCAAATTTGGAGTCCTCTTGTCTTCTTTTCCCAAACAGAAAGAAAGATAAAAGCAGTTCCTATCATGCAGAAAAGGAATAAAAATAAAATGAAAGCTTGTCTTTCCCCCTTTTTAAATTTTATAGAATTTAGATAATTTTTCTATAAAATTTAAAACTAGGAAGTTCGTGGTGTTTAGATCCTTCTATGATCCATGATTTGTATTTGCAAATTTGGAGTCCACTTGTCTTCTTTTCCCAAAAAAAAGATAAAAGCATTGCCTAGCATGCAGAAAAGGAAAAAAAAAAAAAGGAAAGCTTGTCTTTCCCCCATTTTTAAATTTTATAGAGTTTAGATATTTTTATTGATCACTAATAATGATGATACTCATTTTCAATTTGGCATATACAATAATCTTAATTTTCTTAAGAGTTCCTAATTTTTCAAATAAATTTTGATTAATCAACCCAATTCAAATAGGTATACCAAAAACATTATATTTATGCATTCACAAAAGTAAAATTGTAGACTTTAAATAAGAAGATTCAGTCATAGATCTAATAGTTCGATTAGGTCAAATTCTCAAGAAAAAAAAAGAAGTGTCTTTGGCTATAAAGAATTCCTTGGGATTGTAATATTATCATAATTGGTTGAATTTTTGCCTCCCACACATTCTTGCCTATTTAGCTTTTTCTTATGTGATTTCTTGATGTGATATTCAATGGACCAATTTGCTTGAACACCAAAAGTTGGAAAATATCATAAAAGCATATAAAAAGCTTGCTTTTTGTATATAAAGCCGAACCAATAAATTACAGCATTACCAATACCATAGTATGCTGAGAATATCAAACACTCTCACATAAAAAGTATAAAAGATTTCCAAGAAAAGAAGATTCTCTATTGATGACCATCTGATTTTGATAAATACAACATAATTATGATCTTGTGAACAAAGCCATGCATATCTATTTTATCATGTCTCACTTAATTTATTTCACTTGATCTATATATCCATGTATAACAAATACTCCAGCCGGTCCTTGTAATAAGGTATTTTCTAAGAAGAAATGAGTGATTCTTCTTATAAGTTATTAAATAGGATATTATTACATTTTTCGAAAATTGCTCATATTTAAAGTTTGATATGATTTTCATTTTTCATTTTTTCATCATATAATTCGTAGTTTTTGTTAATTAATTGTTCCTCTAGTCCTTTCTTCCAGCTGTCTATTCCAACTTGCATTTTGTTGTTAGTGCAACGCACACAATTCCCTTAAAGGTTATAATTTATAGTTTTAAATATGAGTAAATTTGATTTCTTTTTTCATTTTTAAATAAATTTAATGATTTTATCGTCTTTCCTTGATTCTACTATTTATGATTTGTTATATAGAACTTCATTGATCTCTCTTTAATAAGAGGCCCTATATTTGGGTCCAATGAGAACGGCTCATAGCCACATGCAGTAAAGAAAAGATAGCTAAAGTTTCCCAAAAAGAAAGTGGTTTCGGCTGAAAAATTATCCATTGGGATGGGAGTATCAAATTAATTGTTGAAATTTTGCCTCCCATATATTCTTAGTCTAATCAACATTTTTCTCATGTGTTTTGTTGATGTGATATTCAAGGAAAAACAATTTGTTGAAGCAACAGAAAAATAGGAGAATATATCAAAAGCATGCATAAAATTTTGGCATAAAGCTGCACCAACCAATTATGACATTTAAGTGTTTGTTTGGAAAGCTAAGAAAAGTTCTTTTTTAAGCATTTTTCCTTAGATTAAAACAAAACTGTTTTGATATACTTATCTCAAATGTCGTAAAAGCATTTTTTTTTAAAAAAAAAAAAAAAAAAAAAAAAACCAAACATGCACTTTAAGTATCATGTTGAGGATTACACACTCACACATCAAACCCTTTTGATTGTTTGATCTTAATTTTTTTTTTTGTTGAATCACAAGGAGGCAAAACCTTGCAGTAAGAAATAAAGGGTTAAGGTCCAAACCTACCCTAAAAGTATTCAAAAAAATCTTAATTTTATCTTAGAAGTTTTTTCATTAAAAACATAGTAATGTCGCCATTGACGGCTAACAAAGTTAATTTTATCTATTAGTTCCTTAGTTTGATTGAAATAATATACATTGCACTCTTATCTGGCAAAGATGATGAGATGGAGTAATGACTAATGAGTATTAGGTAAGAGTGTCATTTGTATTATTTCAGTCAAACTAAAGAGTTAACGGTTAAAGTTAACTTTGTTAACTAGTCAAGGAACATTACTATATTTTTAAACTTTCGAAGTGGTATTGAGATCGAAAAGACTTAAAGTTGACATTTTTTTGAATACTTTCATGCTAGTGGATTTTGCACCTTAACCCAAGAAATAAATTAAAGAAAAGGATAATAAAATACGAATACATGCACAAATTGACAGCTAAGTGGCGTGATACTCATGGAATTGACAATCTCCTTCACCAATAGAACAACCTTTTCAATGGTCAGGTTAGGAGAATAGGGGGAATATAAAATGGAACTACGTGGGACATTATATTCTGAGGTTCTCCGAGTTATCTGCCAAAAAAGCTTGGCTCTCTACATCCAGGCTACTCACGATATCAATTCTTGTTATGGTGTTCTATATATAACTGTTAACAGTTGTAATTGAAGAAAGAAAGAAAATCTTTATTGTATTAACTACAAAGAGCAACATGCTCATTCAATGAGTAACCCACTTGGGTTATCTCTAAAACCTAGAAGGAGACCAAGTTAACTCCTTCTTGAAGAGAGACCAAGTTAACTTTCTCTTGGAAGGAAATCAAGTTAACTCTCTCTCTCTAAACATGGTAAGCACTCAACATCCAATACACTTATCTCAATAGTTAAAATTCTGTATATATAGACTAGGCCTAACTTTTTAACTAACTAATCGATCAATTAATCCCTTATACTTCTACTAATAACAAAGTTCAACTTTGTGTTTGTTGTTGTGTTTCCAGATTCACTTTCACTCGCAGCATTTGGTTTATTGGTCAAGGCATTGAGGTGTGAAGAATTATGAGGCTCCTTCTGGATCTCATGGTCAGGCATTATAGCTCTCTTTTAGTATTTTGTGAGATACTCTTGCCCTTGGTGACAATCTAGATGAAAAATTGTGCTTCGTGCTACTTCTAGTGCAAAGGAAGTAGTTTGTCATTTGCCTTATCTGCTTCATACTTCATGCATGTAGTGTCAGATGTTAATAAAATAAACTCAGTTGCTATTCACGTGTTTGCTAGGTGTCATAATTAGTTGTAAATCTGTTATGAGAATATGACGTGTCAAATGCAAGTGGTCATTAGTGTCAACTTGTATAGCTTCTGTATTCTGCTGTTAGCTTCTGGTATCTTCTACGTACAACTAGTTGCACTTATCAGATTGCCTATATAATGTAACTGATAGTCTCAACATCAACAAGATTCATTTTCTCTATTGAATCATTTTGTTTAAGCATAGATCTTGGCATGGTATCAGAGCTCCAGCCACACCGGCGAAGCTCTGTTTTCCTGTCCAACCAGTGAAAACAGAAATAGAGACATTGACGGTGATCAGTCTCCAAATCTGGATTGACAGATCGTCAAACAATGTCCACAACGACTTTACCGGTGTCCAACGATCCAGGCCTGGGCAGTCGTAACTTCACCAACAAAAAGATAACGGTGAGACTCGACGACTCCAATTACCTGATATGGAAACAACAGGTATATTTCATGGCTAAACAACATCGACTCTTCTCTTATCTCGATGGTTCTGTACGTGTGCCGTCTAAACTTACTCGTGATGCTGCGACTGGTCAAGAAGTTGATAATCCAGCTTTCGAGACTTATGAGCAACTTGACTCTGCACTTGCGTCGTGGCTACTTGCGTCAGTAACCTCATCTGTCCTACCTGATCTGGTTGGTTTAGAAACCTCATCTCAGATTTGGAAAAAATTGAATAGGCTATATTCTGATAAGTCTGACTCAAAGATATTGCATTATAAAAATCTGTTAACTAATCAGAGAAAGGGAGAACTGAACATGCGTGATTATTTGGCTAACCTGAAGTCTATTTGTGATCACTTAGCTCTACTAGGAGAATCTGTATCTGATGCAAATAAGATTTCTCATATTCTAAATGGCCTTACTATGGAATATGAATCAGTAATTGCCATTATCAATGCTACTAAGCAACAATTTGATCTAGACACTGTTACAACTATGTTACTTGACTCTGAGGCTAGACAAAAGTCTTTTATTGCTAATTCTGTGTCTCAAGCACACTACACAGCTGCATCATCACATTGTCCAGATCCGTCCTATGAAGATACAATGGCCTTTGCTGCTCAGTCACATGGCTATCCAGTCAATGCTAACACTATGGGAAGAGATCAATCATCAGTACCATATCCTCATTCAAACTTTCATACTGGTCGAGGAAGAGGCCGTGGAAGAAATTTTTTTCAGTCTAGGCCTTCATGTCAGATCTGCCATAAAGTAGGTCATTTAGCTGATGTATGTTACTTCCGGTATGATTCCTCAAATTCTTCTCGCTCTTCAGCTCAGGTGAATTATACTGAAACAGGCAACCCATACTATATGTCATCATATGATTCTGACAATCAGTATAATTGGCCATCTCAATATACTGAAATTCCGGTAGTAGCTGCTAAATCTGCTGTTACCAACTCTCAAACAACAAATTTAACTTCTGGTCTTAAATCTACACCTGCGTCCATATCTAATCCTACTGTGACTAGTAATCAGGTGCTGTTCTCTGGGGATAACTTGCCTCAAGCCTTTGTTGCTTCACCTGAGATAATCACAGATGAGGCATGGTATCTTGACTCTGGAGCTACTCAACATATCAGTAACTCAGTAACTGATCTCTACTCTGCAGCACCTCCAAAAGGTAAGAGTACAGTAATTGTTGGTGGAGGTACTAGCCTTTCGGTGTCTCATATTGGAAAATCAAGTTTAAATGCTTCCGCATCTGTGCTACATCTGAGCAAAGTCTTGTGTGTTCCTACAATGCAAAAGAATTTAGTTTCTATTGCACAACTAACAAAGGAAAATGGTGTGTCCATTGAATTTTTTCCTCATATCTGTGTTGTTAAGGATTTGCAGACAAGGAAACCAATCATGCGTGGCACTGAATCAGCAGGGATGTACAAACTGGATGCTGCACCTAGTCGTCCTAAATTCTCCACTCCTGAGAAGTTCACTTCCTCTCAACATCAGGAAAACCGCTGTCATTACACTGAGACAATGGATACATACACATTGTGGCATAGGCGCCTCGGTCATCCACATGAAGGAACTGTAAAGAGTGTTCTCAAATCACTCAATTTTGCAATTTCCAAGTATAATACAGATGTTACATGTTCTTCTTGTAAAATGGGAAAGAGTCATAGGCTTCCTTTTACAGCATCATCAACTGTATACAATAAACCATTTGAAGTAATATTCATGGATCTATGGGGACCAGCTCCTTTTCTCTCCAATGGTTTTGTTTATTACATACCCTTTGTGGATGCTTATAGTCGGTTCACTTGGATTTATTTGTTGCACAAAAAATCTGAAGCTCTAACTAAATTTAAGGAATTCAAGATGTTTGTTGAAAATCGTTTTAGCACAAACATACAACAAGTACAAAGTGACAATGGTGGAGAATTTGTTGCTTTTAAACCCTTCCTTGTATCATGTGGTATTCAACATCGGTTTTCATGCCCATACACTTCAGAGCAAAATGGACTAGTTGAGCGCAGACACAGGAGCATCGTTGAGACTGGATTGACCTTGCTGGCTACAGCTTCATTACCTCTGTATTACTGGGGTGATGCTTTTCTGTCAGCTGTTTTCTTGCTGAATAGGTTGCCTACACCAATTTTGGAGAACTCTACACCTTATGAAAAGCTCTTTGGAGTACCACCAGACTATTCCATACTCAGAGTCTTTGGTTGTGAGTGTTTCCCATATTTACGCCCCTATAATGACCATAAGCTTGAATTCAGATCTGCATCATGTCTATTCCTGGGTTACAGCTCAAACCACCGAGGATATAAGTGTCTTAACAGATCTACTGGTAGAGTATACATTACTAGGCATGTTCAGTTCCATGAAACCATATTCCCTGCCTACTCTCAATTTAATATCAGGCATAATTCTCATCAGACATCCACAATTCCCAGCTTCCAACCTCCAGTACCTTTGTCATCTGCTATCACTTCATCTTCCTCCTCTTCCCCTCTCAGCCCTGCACCGTGTCCTTTACCTTCTTCACCAACCCCTGCATCTCTTCCCATTGCCAATACCCACTCTATGGTAACCCGTAGCAAAACTGGTGTGTTCAAACCTAAAATATTCACTGTGGCTGAAGATGTTAATATTCCAAAAACAATTGATGAAGCCCTTGCAGATCCTAACTGGACAAAGGCAGTGCAGGAAGAATACGATGCACTCCAAAGGTTTAAAACATGGGACCTTGTTTCTGCTCCAACTGACAGGAAAATCATTGGTTGCAGATGGCTTTGCCGGTTAAAGACACATGCTGATGGTTCAATTGCAAGATACAAAAGTAGGTTGGTTGCAAAAGGCTATTCTCAAGAGGCTGGCGCTGATTATCATGATACATACAGTCCAGTTGTCAAATCTCCTACAATCAAAGCTCTCCTTTCACTTGCTGTTACTAAAAAATGGAAGCTACATCAAGTGGATTTCAATAATGCGTTTCTCAATGGCGATTTAAGTGAAGATGTGTTTATGGAACAACCACCAGGTTTTATTCAAACTGATACATCAGGAAAACCGCTGGTTTGCAAGCTCAAAAAAGCCCTCTATGGACTCAAGCAAGCACCTAGATCATGGTTTGTCAAATTGAGTACTTATCTACACACTTTGGGTTTTATCTCTGCTAGAGCTGATTCTTGCTTGTTTGTTAATAAGGATGCCACTCAGGTTACCTACTTAATTGTTTATGTTGATGACTTGGTGATAACCGGGTCTGATGAGAATTTTGTGCAGAATCTCATTCACAAAATGAGCTTAGAGTTCTCATTGAAAGACTTAGGAGAACTCTCTTATTTCCTAGGGATTGAGTTTCAGCGATCATCCAGAGGAATTCACCTGACACAAAAGAAATACATTCATAACCTTCTTGCAAAGACTAGAATGACTGGAGCACATGCATATGCATCTCCAATGGCAGTTAATACTCAGCTATTTGCCAATGACAGTCTGCAGTTTCATGATCCGCATCTGTATAGAAGTATTGTTGGGTCTCTCCAATATCTTTGCTATGTCAGATCAGATATATCCTTCACTGTGAATAAATTGAGTCAGTTCTTACATGCACCAACTATAAAACAGTGGGAATGTGTCCAAAGGCTCCTACGTTACTTGAATGGAACCAGTACACATGGTTTATTGATTAAACCAGTTCAGCAATTCAGTATTCAGACATATACTGATTCAGATTGGGGTGGCACTAAGGTCAAGAAAAACAAAAATGAAGAAGTACAGATCCTCCCTGAGAACAAGAGATCAACCAGTGGCTACTGCATTTTTCTTGGTCCAAATCCAATTTTATGGGTCTCAAGAAAACAACAAGTAGTTTCCAGGTCTGCCACTGAAGCAGAATATAGAAGTGTAGCTGATTCCATCACTGATATAATGTGGGTTCTGTCATTATTAAAAGAAATGCATATTGAAGTGGTCAAAACACCTTGTATTTGGTGTGATAATACAGGCACAGTAGCATTGGCCTCTAATCCAGTCCTGCACTCCAAAACCAAACATGTGGAACTTGATGTTCACTTCATTAGAGAAAAAGTAGCAGCTGGGATTGTGACCGTCGGGTATGTTCCATCGACTCATCAGGTGGCTGACATATTCACCAAACCGCAGGTCTATGGGATGTTTGCGTTTTGCAGAGACAAGCTCAATATAATCTCTCAAGAGGAGGTGAATAATGGTGAAACGAGATAAGTCAAAATTCAGCAGGGAGAATGTTAATAAAATAAACTCAGTTGCTATTCACGTGTTTGCTAGGTGTCATAATTAGTTGTAAATCTGTTATGAGAATATGACGTGTCAAATGCAAGTGGTCATTAGTGTCAACTTGTATAGCTTCTGTATTCTGCTGTTAGCTTCTGGTATCTTCTACGTACAACTAGTTGCACTTATCAGATTGCCTATATAATGTAACTGATAGTCTCAACATCAACAAGATTCATTTTCTCTATTGAATCATTCTGTTTAAGCATAGATCTTGGCATCAGACACTGACTCGAAGTTGTTTTAATTTTTCTGCCTCGAGTCTTTTATATTGCTCTGTTTTTAATTTTATTTCAGGTTTGTTGAGTTTGTTTGATTTAAGCATATATAGTTTATGGATTAATTGAGCTCTCATGTGTGCTTACCAATCTTTCTTACGTATCTCTTTACTTTCCTTTGAATAAATTGCCTTATTATAAACAAGAAGACAAATTAAGAATGTTGGTCACAAGGCGGTCAATGATCGTCGATAATTATATAGGGTTAATATAATTGTTAGCCTTTGAAGTGTGATCGAATTTTGATTTTGGTCCTTATAGTTTTAGATAATTTATTTTGATTGTTATAGTTTTAGAAAGATTTTGTTTGAGTCTAAAGATTAATCCATATACTTATAACGAACTAAAGTTCCTTGTAAAGAATCGTAATGTATTATCCATAATATTTATTAATATATTAATATAGTTTTAGATTACTTAACTATTATTTATGAAAAATAGTAATATATTGTTAAATAATTGTTTTTTCAGAATCCCACCTTTTTATATTAAATCATACTTAATGGTTTTTTATGGAAAAATGTAATGTCTTGTCAAATAATTTTTTATAGACTCTCGGTTTTTATAGTTAACATTTTTCAAAATCCCGATTTCTTATACATGACGATTATTATTTTTCACCGTTAAATAATTTTAAAGAATATATAACAGTTCTTTATAGGGTTAAGGTGCAAATTTACCAACAAACTATTAGAAGAAGAGCATCCAGCACAAACATTTATTTAAGGTATCTTAAATACAAAAAAACAATTAAAAGAGGTAAAAAAACACAATCTCCGTTAGTTTTTTTTTAATGGTGGTTTATTTGATGATGTGGCGAAGATGTGGAAATCTTGTGTCAGAAAAATTTGACTTTTTAGAGCAATCGAGAGAGACTGACCTATGGAACACACATTTCTTCCCCTAACCCAGAAATTCTAGAGTCTTACGCTGAAACTTGAGGGAAGACTCCTTGAAATCGTCGGTGAGCCTCGAGTGTTCTATGAAATCGGATCTGGGTCACATCATGATGTAGACGAGGAGGAGGGAGGTAGCTGGAGAAGTCCACGAGGTAAACTAGAGATGAGGAGGAGGGAGGTAGCAGGAGAAGTCCATGAGGTAAACGGATCTGGGTCGCATCATGATGTAGACGGTGGATCCAAAAACGAGAAAAACAAAGCATATGATGACGGCAACAAGGTTGTATTGGAGGTGGAGCAAAAGGTTGCGAAGGTTGTCGGGGTTGGTCTGAGAAGCTTGGACAAAAATGACGGCAACGAGCGGGATCAATATGAGGGTCAACAAATGGGTCATCAAGTAATGGTAGCCGAGCTTGACATACTTGAGATTGATGCTCTGTAAAAAGTCTGGCAGTATCCGGGAGGACGTATGAACGGGAACACCAACGTTGACGGCGGCAGGGGGAGGATTGGAACTCATTTTGAATTGAGCAAATATTGGTCAGAAATCAGGGAATTGGCGGGTGAGTTGAATCAAATCGGAGAAGGGTGTTATGATTTGTGAAGGTGTAAGAATATATATATATATATATATAGAGAGAGAGAGAGAGAGAGATAGAGAGAGAAGAAAAGAAGGAAGAAATTTTGGTGGGGGTGGATTTCTAACCAGGTGGTACGATACAAAGTGGAAGGGATTTAGAAAGTGGTTTGAGACTGGGAGAAGAAGAAGAAGCAGGTGACTCTCTTTCTCTTTCTCAGCTTGCTCTGCGAGATTGCGTTTTCGTTTGGCCTTTGCTTTCGGTCTTCCTTGAGAGTCTGAGCAGAAAATAACTTGACACTTCATCAATTATCTTCGCCACATCATCATAACCCATGAGGTAAACGTCCGTGAAAAAAAAAAACTAACGGGTCATTGTGTTTTTTACCCCCCTTTAATTGTTCTTTTGTATTTAAGATACCTTTAATAAATGTTTGTGTTGGATGCTCTTCTTCTAATAATTTGTTGGTAAATATGGACCTTAACCCTTCTTTATAAAGAACTGTCAAGTATTGTAAAATAATTTTCTTAAAATCCCGCCTTCTTATATATGACAGTTCTCATCGATAACTGTTAAGTATTTTTAAAAAATACATAATGGTTCTTTATGAAAAACTATCAAGTATTGTCAAATAATTTTTTTTTTAGAATTATGTCTTTTCCACCTCCTTAAGATATTGATAAATAATATATATTAGATTAGTATCTTGATATAGTATATTTATCTTAAAAGTATAAATCCGACATATTATTATTATAATTATATCTTAACATGTTGTATTTATCTTAAAATTATAAATTTGATATTGTAACGTCCGTCCTAAATGCACCTTTATCTATCATAGTTATAGCGCACAAGCATCGAAATAATTTGGACGACTTAATTGCGGAATAAAACTTTCATAAAATAATTTAGTTTGAAAATATGAGGATAAATTTTTCACAAGCGATATCTATCCCATAGGGGTATCTTAATACAATAATTCAAAAATCGACAAACGATAAACGAATTAGTACAGTCTAACTACTTATACTATCACAAAAATCTCTTCTGTTGTAACCCTTACAGCTGCATCTTTCCTCTTGATCTCAATCCACTACCTGTTTCTTTCATGCGATTTGGAGTTCCAATCCAACCTGAACTTAGTATTCTATTATATTTGAATAGAAGATTACTTCATCTTCAAGGATTGAGTGGAAAGTTGCAGAAAGGAACTCTTTCTAAGTAAGTTTTGGTGGACCCTCGGCTCCCCCAACAAAACAAAGCAATGTCATTCAAATGGCAACAAGAGAAGACCATTCTGGGGGCAATTTACTCAGGAGCAGGTTGAAGAAACTTCAAAGAGGATTCCAAAAGAAATACCTAAAGAACTCTGGGAAATGGTCATTTTCAAAAAGACCAAAAAGGTATGAAATATAAATGACAATATAACACATGATAAGCATAGAATAATTTACTGTAAACAAGTCACACCGAAACTACAATTATCGGCCAAGGACCGCGGCCCTTTAGGACACGCAGCCCCAAATCCATAGCTAAGGAAACAAACATGTAAATCATCTAGCAAACATGATCAGTCATACATGATTACTTTACATACATGCTAATAAGATAATAATTACTCACATCAAGCTTGAATCCTTAACTAGTCCGGTAGGTGTTGGGATCGGTAGAGGTGTCAAAGTATGCCTACAAACGTTCATCATTGTTATTAGTCACTTATTGAGTCGCAAAATAACTAACTATGCGAATTATTTTTAGAGTATTAAAAATAGTTATTAATCCCTAAAATTCCCTTAACAAAATACCATTTTTAATAAATAATAATATTATTTATTTATCTATTTTATTATTATTTCTCTACAATTATTCTAAACTCTCATATGCTATCCTAACACTTTAAATTAGGAGTTTATAAATAACAATCATCATATAAATTATATTTTAATGCATTACATATAATGTTTCTCAAAATTCCAAAATGTATATATAACTTGACTCTATATATAGGATTTTTCCATAATTTTCTGATTAAACTTTGAAAATCCGTAATTAATTCTACAAAAATCAAAATGAGATACTTCCAAAAGCTACGTGTTCTTTAGCATGTCTACTTTCACATAAAAATAATAAAAATAGCCATAACACATTATATCATTCCCAGGTTTCAAAAACGTGATCATTGTCTAGATAACTTTCCAAAATTGTGACTCAACTTCCAAAAATTATATCTCGAGCTATAGACTTTCATTTAAGGTGATCCAAAGCTCGTTTTAAATATTATCATGTGTAATATTAACACAAAGCTTTCATGGAAGAACTCGAAGGTTTCCCATTCCAAAATGGGACTCAAAACTGGTCACTATTTCTGAAACACAAAATTCATCCAGATTTTTGGTTAGACTTCGGAAAATCATATCTCCCTTTCTATAGGTCCGATTTAGTTTTTATTTGGCTCATTTCAAATATTAAGAGGTCTACTATATCCTCACCAAATTTCATTGCAAAACTCAAACGTTTACTATTTCAAAATCGAGCCCGAAAATTACTATTCACTTCGTTTTTTCAGTTTTTAGTGTTTTACTTTGCAAAATCATAACTCCCAATCTACACGTATGTTTTAGCTGTTTTTTTGCTCATTTTAAACATTATTGAGTCTACTATTTACTGTAAAAATTCAAATAAAAACTCAAAGGTTTGCCATTTCAAAATCAATCCCAAAACCGATCTACTCTCTGGAAGTGCAGAAACGTTTCAGGTTTTTCAGCTGAACTTTGAAAAATTATTTCTCTCATTCTACATATTTTTTTTGGCTGGGTTTTGACTCGTTTTAAACCTTATTGAGTCTGCTATTTACTATAAAAATTTCAAGGAAAAATTCGACTATTTTCTTAGGAAACAGAAGCTCGAAAGTTTGCCCTATTTCAGCCAAGAGAAACATAGCTATTTCGTTTCTGTTTCCTTTTTCCTTTAACCCAGACAGCTAACAGTATACCAAGGCCATGAAAACTAGAAGGAAAAGACTTAAAGAACTCACCTTGGTTGATTCTTCAAGCATGCACGAACGTTTGATCCATTTTCCTTCAAATTACGTCTCTCCGTCTACATCTTGCGTTTCTGTTTTCTCCTTCTCCCTCTCACAACGTTCTGGTTTTTTAAGGAATGAGAATGAGACTCTCACTGTCTCTCAACCTCAGCTCTCTCTCACCGACTCCTGCACTCTCTCTCTCTCTCTGCTGCTCTCTACCTCTCGGTCTCTCCCTCCCTTTCTTTCTCGGTTGAATATAAAGAGAGCAGAGTGTATAGTGTTGGGCTCGAGGTTGCTTTCTGGTCTTGCCTGAATAGTTGCTGGCCGAAAGTTATATGTAGTGTCAAGGAGTATGACGCTAATGGGCCTGTTTGGATTGGCGGTAGGAGCGGTGGCTTAAAAGCTATCTGACTTTGAAAAAAGCTCGGTCGGAAAAAAGTTAGGTTATAGATAATGATTTGTGTTTGGATTGATTGTGGTAGAAGTGGCATCAAAAGTTAGAGCGTTTTGGAAAAACTAGATTCTGGAGTTTTTTCCTTAACTAACTTTTTGAGCTTTTTTTGATTTAAAATTAAGCTCAACGTTGATAAATCCAAACAAAGCAGCGGTTAGGCTTTTTCCTTAACTCTTGTGTGACGTTGGGCTTTTAAAAATTTCTTTTTTTTGCGCTAACGCTTAAATTTAAGTGAATCCAAACAGGCACAGTTTCCTGCTATGTTTCGTGTTGCAGCTTCTTCCATCTTTTATTATTATTATTATTATCAAATGCATCTCCAAACCTGATGCTTGTTGGGCCCTTGAAGATTAAGTAGTAAAGGAATAAAACGCACAGCTGAATGGAGAAATGAGTTGAATAAGTTATACTCATATGGGCCAATATAATAATGTCCATTGGAGGGATATGGGCTCAAGAATGGAATGAGTAATTGGGATAAATGAATAATGGATGTATCGCATCAATAAAGGCTGGATGAATTGATGAAAGAGCATGGGCTTGTATTGTGAAATTATCCTACTTGATCATCTCCAAGACTCTCATTTACAATTACGTCCTTTCTTCAATTAATTGCAAATATTAGATACATGTTAAAAATCAATCCTTAATTCCATATAAGGATTTTTCTTTCTCAATTAAATTTCTTTTGGCCTTAAAATTATCTCTAAAATATTTATGTAAAAAAATTATTCCCTAATCATTTGTCCTTAATTTATGGGAAAATATGCCTTAAATTCCAATAATTAATTTCATAATTATTTTAGGGAAAATTTCACAATTTAATTTCCATATAATATTCCTAATTTTCTAAATTTCAAAGCCCAAAAATTGGGATGTTACAAATATATTATTATATATTATATCTAATAATATCTCATATTTATAATAATACTTTACAGTTAATTATTATAACCGTTATGCATTTGGTTTTATTGATATAATGTTGGAAGACGAATCGTTTCTAAGTGTTACATGATGGTGGTTTCGTAAGAACTGTCATATTTGTTACTAAATAAATTATGGTTTTTAACTATAAGCGTTATTTTTGTGTTTTCACGAATTCCGTCTTTCAATACATGACGGTGCACATATTTAACAGTTATATTTTAGTATTATATATTTTTGCATGACCTTCATCTCGACATACATGACATTTATTCATTGTAACCATTATTTATTCAGCGTTATATATGCCTACTGCAATCTTTTTATGTCCGTGAAGATCCCACTAGAGCGTCTTCTACTTCTAATAGGCCATCAACTAGATTAGAATCATTCTTAATGAGTCCATAAGGAGTGATCCCATTTTTTCATTAGGTCCGGGTGGAGATCCATAGTAGTGGGACCAAAATCAAAATTTGATCAAACAGTAAGGAGAAAAAAATTATATGAACTCTTATAAATAAGTATTTTATGTTTGTTTGTAAATGTTGGGCAGAACAATGCAGCTGCTAACATACAAAAATCATGGCAAAAGGAGTAATGTAGTAGATTTTTTTTTTTTTTTTTGATATTATCATTTGGTCGTTTTGGGGTTCGTGGTTACCCCTCCCAATAAAAGTGTCTCCTCTAGACTTAAGCTCGAGATCCAAAAAGATATAATTAAGCTTTACACAGTTAGACTAACTCTATGTTGGTTTTTTTTAAAAAAAAAATGAAAACTTTAGGTGGGGTAGACACCGGTACCCTTTACAAATGTATTTACAAATCACGCACCAACGAGGCCCTCATATCGACCAACGGATATCAAACCTCCTCCCTTTTAAAGTGATACTTCATTCCTCATGGGCGTCTATGTTGGTAATTGGTAGTAATGTAGTAGATAATACTACTAGAGGTTAAGTACCACATACACATTGGGCTCAATTATCTGCTTAATGAAAGGTCCAATTTTTTATTCCAACCGGCCCACAACATAGTGTATATAGATTGTGGGCTCCTTAGATATCACAACAAGGATGGTGACATTTTAGCATAATCAAACATTAGGCATAAAAATGTCTATATCATATTAATCCTACATGTCACTTTTTCTCTCTTCTCTATAATTACATCACTTTTAATTATTTTTAATCTTTTTTTAAAAAGAATTTCTCTTCTTCTTCTCCAAATCTTCTTCGCCTCCTCCAACAAGTTCTCTATCGCCTTCATCAAGCCTACCTCCACCACTACTAGATTCTCGTAATGTGCCACATCATGTGCACTCTGGCCAGTCAGAACACAACACCGTACTTAACTTTATTCCCAGTTGTAGTTCATCCGTCATTAAAAAATAATTATTCAAAAATTCTATTTTGTTAAATAATTAAATCCTTTTTTTTTCAAATCTCTCCTCCTCTTTATCCTTCCTTCAATAGAACCCTTTCTTCATTATCTCTTCATCAATGAAGCTCTCCCTTCCTCATATTTGAGGCCAATTTTTTTTTTTTAATACTGAAAAGTTTATGTGAGGGTAGACAATCTTCACACTAGAGCTTTGCGAGTCTTGTTAACGCTTTCGAAAGATGATATTTATAGATTCTTCCACCAATAAGGCCTTCACATCGACCAACAGTTATCAAATCTTCTCCCTTTTAGAATGAAGGTCGACACCTTAACCAATTGTGCCCATCCTCATTGGTATATTTGTGGGCAATTGAATAATTTATAAAGCACCCCTTCCTTCTCTTTACTTTTTGTCATCATTCATCTTTGAACTATAATATAAAGCAAAGGGAGGCAGCGATTTTTGGGCTTTTATTCTCCATATCTGATTTTATGGGCGATGATTTCTTCTGGATCATCATCTTCTTCTTCCTCCAACAATGAAGAATGTGATGAAGAATAGGAGGGTCGTGGTCATGGAGGTGAGCTCCATCAAAGGAGGAGAAGAGGAAGAAAATATTAAAAATAATTAGAAGTGATGTAATTATAGAAAAGAGGAAGAAGATGACAATTAGGTTTAATATGATATAATCACTTTTGCATGAGGTTTGATTATGGTGCCAGTAGCACTTTCTAATAAAGATTATGAGTATTTTTGCTTCTTTAAATAAATATGTTTTGAAAAGTAACAGAAATTTAATAGAGCTAACGAAGATGATACTTTTGTTTTATTTTAAAAAGTTTATGTATATTTTGACACTTGATGTTTGATTATGGTGCCAACAGCACTTTCTGAAAAAGATAGTATCAGTACTTTGCAAAATTTGCATGCTACTCTAATTTATGTTGTTCTCACCAATAAGCTTTTAACGAGGGACTTCCCCAATTTTCCCTTTATGTATATTAATTAAATTTTTATATTTATATTCGTTGATATATTTATATTGATGGATAAGAAGAAAATGACACATTATTGTGGTTCTACATACAGGATGTCTTATAAAATGTTTTTTTTTTATATAATTCTTTTTATTAGTGACTGTATAGTGTTGATCCATTTAATTAGTTGAAATTGTGCTCAAGTGACTTATATAGAAATTACAGACAATGGAATTTCGGTATTGCATGAAGGATTGGAAACTAATTTATTTTCATGATCAATTTTGTTATAAAAGTGAAGAAATATAAAGTAAGTAAACAGAAAGGCGAGAGATTCGAGAGAATGAGAGAAGGAATTAATTTTATTCCAAAATCAATAGTTACGGAAGGCCTCTATTTATAGAAGAAAAATGGGTCAAAGTGTAATTATTCCACCTGGGTCATTAGCTGTAATTTTCCCCAAAGTCACCAATCAACTTTCAGCCGCCGTGGGTTCTGGAACTTGTGAGAATGTGCGTGGGCCCCACATGAATAGTAACTGTATACATGAATAGTGAATACGTATACGTGAATAGTAAATACGTATACATGAACAGTGAATACGTATGAATAGTAATCCGTAAATATTATTTGAGGAACAAGAGTCAATGGACATCCACATAATTAGTATATTCATAACAAATTTAATGTTTTAACTAACATCTAACTGTTTTTAAATTAGTTAATTAAAAATAGTAACTTATACTTGTTTCATTCTATTTATAAGTCATGTTTTCTTTTGATTTCAGTTTTATCCCTAAATATAAGTATTTATACATATTTCTAAGTGTAATTAATAATACTTGTTTTTTTTTTAAAAAAAATCCCTACTTAAAATAAATATAATCGAAGGAAAAAAAACAAACAAACAATTTTTTACTTAATAAATAAATTTTGATACCTCTTTGATTTAAATGTTTTTTTAAGGGGAAAGAGGTGGGGCCTATAATTTGAAAGCTTGCAAGGACAAATGGATGAGGATGCTGAAACTTTAGGGGACAATCACCAAAATAAGGTCCCCCTTAGTGCATATATTCTAGAGGGGACCAAAGTGGATATTATGAGTACTTACCAAAACCATATAAATATGTTTTTGATGTCTCTTAATTTAATTCTTTGGGCAATTATTAACCATCCACATATGACCACACAAATTAAGAACAAACAAAAAGGTACTGAGTATATAACTATTAATAATGCAACTTTGTTTTTGTCAATTAGGGTAGTGCTAAGCAACCGACATACACTTGTTGCAAGTGGAATTAAAAGGCTTCCTAATACACATTTTAGCACATATCCACATATTAAAAAATAATTAATCAAGCATTAATAATGTACTATCTCCAGTCCTAATTATAAGAGTTAATTGATTTTTTTGGAGAGATTAAGCGAAATTTAAATAAATTCTTAATCATTTCATATGTTGTGTTTTTCTTAAATTATATATTAGTTTATTAAAACTATTTAGTTTGAAGAAAAAAAAATAAAAATATCTAAAAAATTAATTTAATTAGTTTCCTTAATTTCTCAAAAAAATCAACTAGCTCTTATAATTAGGACCGGAGGGAGTATTAATATGCACTCATCTATACCAATTATTTAAATAGTAATAATTCCCTATTTAGCCATTGACCTATGATTCCCTATTTACTCCATAAACCTTAGAATGTTGGTGCGAAAGTCATAGAGAATCTTTGTATGTTTGAGTGGTAAAGCCGAAAGAGCGAAGAAGGAGGATCCAGCTTCTCTCCTATGCTCTTGATCTCCTTTGCTTCTTCATTCCCTAAAATTATATCGTTTTGGGTGTTAACGAGGGTGATCTTACTTTTTTTTTTTAAATAACATTCAGAAATCTGAAGTATTTTTTTTTAGTAATACTCAATATTCTAAAATTATTTTTCATGCATTTTGTAGTCTAAAATATTTTTTTAGTAGTACCAATATCTAACAAGTTGTACCTTAAAATATTTTTTCAGTAACACTTAGTATAATAAATTAATTGTTAGCGCATTCAGCACCTTAAATTATTTTTCAATAGCGCCCACTAGGATGCTGAATGTGCTAACAATTAATTTAGGATACTAAGTATTACTGAAAATACTTCAAGGTATAGCTTGCCAGATATTGGGTATCACTGAAAAAATATTTTAGACTACATAGTGAACAAAATATTATTGGGTAAAGGTACAAAAATACACATATGTTTTACCCTGAAGAGCGCCCAATACCAAATGCTTTTTTTCGGTGCAAAACCACACATAAACTTTCAAAATTGGGGCAAAAATACCATCGCAGTCAGATTGGCTTGACATACATTACTTTTGCAGTGGGCCACATATTATTAAAAGAAATAAAATTGCCTAACTTTTTTAATCTATTTTACTGCTTTCCCTTCCCTCTATCAGTCGCTCATCACCATCCTTCAAGCTCGATCGATCCCCCTTCTCCGGCTACTACTCGTGCCGTCGTGTGTGGAGGCTTTCTCTCTCCCTCAGATTCCAACACCAACTCAATGGACTCAAATCCAAAAACCTCCGCAGGACACGCAATCTTAAGAAAAACTCGGTTTCATCTCTCTCCCTCAAATTCCAACGCACGATTCAAGCTTCTTTGGTTTAATGTTTGACAAATCGTCAAGTTTGGCTCATCGCCAAATTTGAGTTTCAACGATTGGTTTTGAAAAACCAGTTGTTGTAACTCAAAATAAAAAATAAAATGACATGGAGACAAATTTGAGTTTAATGACCGGTTTTGAAAAACTAGTTGTTGTAACTCAAAATAAAAAATAAAATAAAATAAAATATTCTCCTTCCTTTTAACGTCTGTTGTTTAAAAAATGGACATTAAAAGTGAATATTTACCGTCCGTTTTATAAAACGGACATTAAATGTTTTGATACAATGACTGTTTTAATAAAAATGGTCATTATATCTTAGACACATTTTTTTTGAGACACCATTTATTTTTATTTTATGAAAAATTAGTTCTACTTACCGTTAAAATAAAAGCTTCAAGATTATATGACCACTGTGATTTTATCCAATATTTATAGCTATTTCCTAGTATGTAGCCTAGAATTTCGATAGTTAAGAGAATAAATCTAATCGTATTTTCATTTAATTACTTCCTAATTAAATTTAATAAATTAAAAAATATATCTCTTTTATATATATGAGTACATACACACCATATTTTCATTTAGTTAGTTCCTAATTAAATTTAATAAATTAAATAATATATCTCTTATATATATATATATATATATATATATATATATATATATATATATATATATGATTTTATCCTATATTTATAGCTATTTCCTAGTATATAGCCTAGAATTTCGATAGTTAAGAGAAAAAATCTAATCCTATTTTTATTTAGTTAGTTCCTAATTAAATTTAATAAATTAAACAATATATCTCTTTTACACACACACACCATATTTTCATTTTGTTAGTTCCTAATTAAATTTAATAAATTACAAAATATATATTATTTTGAATTACAACGACTGGTTTTTTAAAACCAGTCGTTAAACTCAAATTTGCCTCCCTCATGTCATTTTATTTTATTTTTTATTTTGAGTTACAACCATTGGTTTTTCAAAACCAGTCGTTAAACTCACATTTGTCTCCATGTCTTTTTATTTTATTTTTTGTTACAACGACTGATTTTTCAAAACCAATCGTTGAAACTCAAATTTGGCAATGAGGCAAACCTAACAATCTGTCAAACATTAAACCAGAGAAGCTTGAATCGTGCGTTGGGATATGAGGGAGAGAGATGAAATCGAGTTTTTCTTAAGATTGCACGTCTTACGGAGTTTTTCGATTTGAGTCCGTTGAGTTGGTGTTGGGATTTGAGGGAGAGAGAAAGCCTGCACACACGACGGCACGAGCAGTAGCCGGAGAAGGAGGATCAATGCATCTTGAAGGATGGTGATGAGCAACTGATAGAGTGAAGGGAGGGCAGTAAAGTAAATTAAAAAAGTTAGGCATTTTTATTTCTTTTAATAATGTGGGGCCCACTGCAAAAGTAACGTATGTCAAGCCAATTTGACGGCGATTATATTTTTGCCCTAATTTTGAAAGTTCATGTGTAGTTTTGCACTGACAAAAAGCATTTGGTGTTGGGCGCTCCTCGGGGTAAAACACATATGTATTTTTGCACCTTTACCCAATATTATTTTAGGATATTAGGTGCTGCTAAAAAAAATACTTTAGGCCAATAAATATTATTTTGGAAGGAAAAAAAAAAGATCATCCGACCATTTTACACCCAAACCGACATAGTTTTTGGTAATGGAGAAGCAAAGGAGAGTAAAAGGATGAGTGAGAAGCTAAATCTAAAGAAGGATTTAAAATGATAAATATTGAGAAAATATATATATATATAAATTTAACAGGGGAAAAGAGAAATTTAAAAATTGTTGTGACAGATGGACGAGAGATTAATAGTAGCTTTTGGATTCATAGTGATCTCACGCGCATACACAGCTCGCTTTGAGGTTTGTTATGGACTTATATATTGTGGGCATAGTAGATATGCGCCCAGTGAGAATGCTTATGATAGAATCCTTCTTTAATCAGGTAAATGGCTAATCACCCCCTCATCGTGCCTACAATCCAGGAACGTACAGGTAGTGGAGCAACCATTTACAGAACGTGGGAGGCGCACATTGCCTGAGCAATGGATTCACGATCATTGGAGCAAAACCCTAGGTAATCCCTATAAATAGGAGATTACTCACCAGGTGCAAGTTGGACATTCACTATTCCATTATTTACTATTCAGTCTCACTATGCACACAGCCCACCCCTCTAGCGAAACACCGCACTTGTGTAGCACAGTGATCTGAGAACGCTCTTTGATATCTCCCTCATAGGTATCACGGAGCAATCACCTTCCCTTTGGTGTTTAATCCACAGACATCTTTGAGGAGCCATTTGATCCTACATTAACATCCCCTAGTCTATTGAGGCTAGACATTTGTGTTCTGTATCAGAACATTGGCACTAGATTAAAAAATGCATAATACATAGACTAAAGGGCGCATATATATATATATATATATATATATATATATATATATATATATATATATATATATATATATATATTCTCGTACTCGTTGCTGGTCATCTTCTAACCAGGGGTGTGGGGATGTAATCGGCTGGGTCCATAGGACTATTCAGTGTACTGGCGATCTTTAGAAGCTTTACCAGGGCTGCATCTTCGACTTCAGAAAAAACTGGTAGGCTTTGGGGCAAAGTCTCCGGGTTTAAGTTTATGGTGACCTATAGACCAGTATAAGGGAAATTTTTCCTCAACCTCCCCGGAGTCAGCAGTCTGAAGGAACAGGGTAGTTGCCCGGTTTCAGCAACAACCTTGATAAAGGCAGGCTTGAAGGTTTTCTAGGAGTCAGTGAAGGGTTTGAAAAGCTTACGATCGCAGACACTTCGGAGTGAGGTCCAGCCGAACCATGTCGTTTTACCTTTGGAAAGGACGTTGGTTTCTAATGGAGAAAAGAAAGACATGAAAACTGAAAGAAGGAGCTTAATCACCAAGAGGGGGTGAATTGAGGATTTTAAAATTTTCTCTCGAAAGTGCTCTGTTTGTAGAATGCAAACCAGAGATGAACAGAGTAAGAGTAAGAGAGATTGAACACAATGGATTTATACTAGTTTGATCCAAATCCTTGACCTACGTCCAGTCCCCAGACTCTCCGGGTTTTTCAACTAACTCAAATGATTACACACTCTGTATCTCACGGAAGAATTCTCTCACTAGAACTTACTCCCCCTTACAAGTTGTAATCAAACAGTCCAATCCCAAAGTCCCAATACTTTGAGATTCTTACAAAGGATAATTAATAAAGAACTCTCTAAAAGAGTAGATTAATAATCACTGAAGATTGATATATCCGAAGATATTAACTTTTAGAGTAGAAACAATAAATGCTCTTAATCACTAATTGAATGCGCAGAGTTTTTCGGTAGTTGAAGACTTGAATGCTTCTGGCTTTTATAGATGCTTGCATTAAATGACCGTTGAGAGGAGTCTTAATGAGTCGTTGATAGGAATGAATATATCCGTTGAGATTACGTTGCCATGTTTCTTTGTATGCTTCCGAATTCGTCCGTTATTCTCCGTTGACATTCTTTATTCAAATTGTCCGTTGAGACTCAGTTAGAATGTTGTCTTGGAAATAGGCGGATTGCTTTTCGCTTGCTCAGAAGTCGATTTCCGCTTTCATGCTTCGTCTCTGCTTTAGCATTTAATGCTTCTGACATAATCTTGCTTTATGATAATTTGAAGTTTAAAAACTTGTTAATCATGTCTGAAATACACTAACAAACTGATTAAACTTGGTTAGAAATAATAACAATCAATAATATCAAGTACCCAAGGTTTAATCAAAGAGTCTCATATTACGAAGACGGTGAATTCAAATTCTAATACAGATAACTCGAGTTACACGTATTGACTTGAGTTATCAAACTAGAGTTATAGTCCCTTAACTCGAGTTACATTTGAATGAATTAACACAGAGAGGAATTGAAGCTTTAATTGACTCGAGTTATAACCAATGACTCGAGTTACTTGTGCATACAGAAAACATCTCAAAATAAAATGACTGGAGTTATGAAGGTTAACTTGAGTTTGGTAACTGAGTTACACTTGACAACTCGAGTTATATTAACAATAATATCATACAGAAAGCATTTGACAATATCATGACTCGAGTTACTCCCAGTAACTCGAGTTATATCAGTAACTCATATCAATTGGTGTCTTCTAATTTACACACAACTCGAGTTATTTTCCATGTGACTTGAGTTATATTAGTTAGCCAAAATCTAATATCGAGATAAACCTTTTAAAGCTTGAAGTACACTCCATGACTTGAGTTGTTAAGTGACAACTCGAGTTATGGACCTTGTAAAAGTAGGTTTTGTTAAAATAACATGACTTGAGTTGTGATTTAACAACTTGAGTTACTATGTATCAAAAACCATTCTTAAAACCATGTAATTTGAGCCAAAGATCATTACAATTGTTAGACATCATCAAAACACATAGAGAACTAACAAAAACTGGAATGGAACAGACGATATCTAGCTCTGTACATAAATTTTCAAAGGCAATGGCAAATGCCCAGCCATTGGGGTGAAGTTGTGTGGGTGCATGATGTAGATGGTTCAGAAGGCGTGTTTGAAAGTCGGTGAAGGGAAGTCTTACACCGAGTAAGGAAATGACATCTCGGTAAAGGAAAAAGAAATAGGGATCATTATCCCTTGGTCGACAGGAAGCAACCGATTCGTCCCCTTGGGGCAGCCGTATGGTATATCCCTCTCTATCCCAGAGACCGAGCAATGGGACATCATCCGGGGTCATGATGTTTTTAATGCGGATCACGCAATTGTTAATGGCTGGGCCTAAACCAGTCGGGACTTGGGAGGAGCCGGACGAGCTGGACTCCCCCGTCATGGATGGGTCAGTAAGGTGTGAAGACGAAGCCATCTATACCTAAAATAAAGAAAAAGGGTAAAAATCAGAAGATGATATATACCTGAAGCAACATAGCTATCTCAGCGAGAAGCAAAAGATGCTTGACTGGGATGACTCAGGTTCCTAAAGGCCGGGGTGGCTGGAGGAATGAGATTATGCCGGCACCTGCCTAGAACCAAGTCGGCCTCCCTCTCCTGGCCAAATCTAACAAGGTCAATGGTTTCATAGCAACAGTTATCACAAGGAGTTGGGCCTCGAGTTCGGTAAGCCGAGGTCGGAGTACTTGGGCCGAGCTTCCAACTTGAAGTTGGATGAGATGAGAATCTTGGGACGAGATTTTCTAGGTTATGGGACGCAGATGATGGAGTTGGGACACTCTTCCTACTCCCACTTCCTGAAGATTTACCAAGTAACGCTTCTTTTTTCTCTTCCTCAGTACAAGGTATTGCCCAAAACCAAAATTTCTTAGAACCAGAGAGGTGTTCGATGATCTCTCTATCTTCTTCAAGGATTGACCTGCCGTACATATCTAAAGGCACATCGGAGTTGTGATTCATTGAGGGTGGAAAAGGGGAAGAAACGTTTGGTTTGAAGAAAGGAGGTCTGGTACAGGCCATTCTCTAAACCCAGAAAACCTAGAAAATTGAAAACCTACCCAAAAACCCAGCAAGCAAACTTAAGAAATCCCAAAAACTCATAAAACTAGAAAAACAGTTTCTGACGAATGCAGGAAAAGAGAAAAGATAAATAGAGTGCAATGGAAATATAGAAGGCTAAAAGAACAATTGTAATGCATGAATAAGGATTTGAGAAATGCTGAGCAAGCTTGGAAGAAGAGAGCGTTTCGGAAAGGGAATGTAATCTCTGAGAGAGCAAACAAGAGTTTGAATGTAAAGTGGTAAGACGAAGGAATTCGTGGGAGTATATAGACGTTGTGGATTTGAACAGTCAGGGGTAGCGACGTCAATATACATTGAAAATTAGGGTTATAACCCTAAAAAGTAATGATGGCTAATCTGAAATAACATGAGCATTAAATGCACACGGATATCAAAGGCGGCAGAGGTGGTGGCCAATCCGCGTGAAGCGACGGTTACGTGCCATGATGACTACTGTCAGTAACAATGCTGGTGGAGTCCATTCGGATTCTACATTTTAATGACAACCCGAATTGGGCGCAACACGTGGCAGGGATAACATCCATTCGAAGATGTGAAAGATAAATCTTGGTTGACATAAAATGATTTTTTAGAATCACATTCAACTCGGCATGCGTGCCAATGAGCTGGATGGAAACAAACTCGGACGACACTTTGAGTAACTCGGATACAAAGTCCGAGTTAGGCAGTCAATCAATCTCGGCACATCAGAGACTTGAAGTACCGAGCTTGGGGGAAACTGTTATGGACTTATATATTGGGCCTAGCAGATATGCGGCCCAGTGAGAATGCTTATGATAGAATCCTTCTTTAATCAGGTAAATGGCTAATCACCCCCTCATCGTGCCTACAATCCAGGAACGTACAGGTAGTGGAGCAACCATTTGCAGAACGTGGGAGGTGCACATTGCCTTAGCAATGGATTCACGATCATTGGAGCAAAACCTTAGGTAATCCCTATAAATAGGAGATTATCCACTAGGTGCAGGTTGGATATTCACTATTCCATTATTTACTATTCAGTCTCACTGTGCACACACCCCACCCCTCTGGCGAAACGCCGCACCTGTGTAGCATAGTGATATGAGAACGCTCTTTGATATCTCCCTCATAGGTATCACGGAGCAATCATCTTCCCTTTGGTGTTTAATCCACAGACATCTTTGAGGAGTCATTTGATCCTACATTAACATCCCCTAGTCTATTGAGGCTAGACATTTGTGTTCTGTATCAGAACAATGTTTATTATGAGAGGTGAAGATCTTAAGATGCCTTGTAAACAAAGATTGGAATACTCCCACCGGAGTTCGAGAAGGATAGATATACACAGTCTTACACTTAGAATCGAAAATGTTGTTTCTAGGATTTGAACTTGTTTCCTCTAGGTCACATGACAACAACTTTACTATTACGTCAAGACTCACCCTCATATTTTAAAAAATACTTATATTTAATTTTTATATGAAAATAAAAATAAAAATATATTAATAAATTTCAAACATTTATAAAACTAAAAATATATATATAAAAAAAATAAGGAGCGGGAGATGAATAAATAAATAATTTAAACTTAAAATTTAGAAAGATGCTAATTGGTCATTCAAATTGTAAAAGGTTAAAAAAAATAGTTTTCTCACTACAAAAAAAGAGCTAAAAGGTTTCTAATTCCTCTCTTTCTTTCCCTTCCCTCTCATTTTCTCTCATCGCTTTCTTAACTGTGTTAATGTCATTAGTAAAGTTAACACAATCAAGCTCAAGTTTAGGCCCTAATAAAAATAGAGGGACCAATGTTTTGGACATAATAGGGAAAAGTGATGGAAAATAATAAAGAAAAAGTATATGGAGCAAAAAAAAAAAACAACAAATCCCAGTCAAACTATAAAACTTAGGGGTGGATTTAATCCTACAATCATTTACATTGGAACAAGATAATGGGTGAGAGTGGGATTAAGAATTAAACTTAATACTCTCTCACTTTTTATTAGATAACCGAATTACGTAAATAAAAAAATTATTTAAAGTTGGTTAGAGATAATAATATATATAAAAAATACAACCCTTTTATAAAAAACACCTTTATCTATAAAGAAGGTGGATGTAAGAGAGAATGAGTGGAAAAAGTGATGACTTGAGACATATAATTAATTGAGTAGAAAAATGCAAAAAAAAAAAACAAAAACAAAAACAATAAATGTTTAGGCGTCTCTAAAATATATCTTAATAAAAAACATACAAATTCAAACAATTGCATCTTATAAAAAGGAATGGAAGGAGCATATAAGTATTTGAGATGGATATGTGTGTAAATTTTGTTTACATGTGGATATGGTTATAATTATGATGGTTCAAATTCTCACGAAGTGAGAAAAGATTATTGATAAGAACCACTGAATGAAATCTTCGGGTATAATAAACATGATAGAAATTCATGTTATTGTTGTTGGCAAGGTCATTAATTTTTTGTATTTATTATATGCCATAATATATTTGTTAAAGGTCAAATATTTAATATAAATTATCTGATAAAGATAAGTATTATAAGCCTCAAAATTAATTTTAATAGTATGATGCGTTGATTTTTGGAAATGTGGACCTATTTTGAGTTTTAATATTTCAAGGTATTATTTAGTAATTTACTAAAATACCATTATGAATTTTGGGGTCATTTTTTTGTAATTTTCTCCGGACAAATTTCTCACCCACGTGAAGTCGGGTGAAGGGGAGAAAAATTTGGTACATGTTTTTATATTATTTTATTATTATTTATGAATAGTATCTACTATTCACGAAAAAAAAAAAAAAAAAAACTTGATATTTTTGAATGGCGAGTGTAGCCATAATATTATGGCTTTATGGCAAGAAGTAGTCATAATATTGTGATTTTATGACAAGAAATTTTATCATTTTTATTGCCATAAACTTATTATTTGATGTTTAAGAAGTTTATCAATTTCTATAATTGTTCTTTTATAAAAGAACAATATTGGTTTAAAGAAATGGCATGGCAAGAAAATTTTATAAATTATTATATAAAGACACTTTGAAAGTATATGTATCAAATATTGAATGATACAAAGAGTTTTAAGTTATTGTCTTAAAGACAAATATTTTGCATAGAAATTATGCCACATGAGTAATAATTCTAAAGGCTAATAGTCTTGAGACTCATTAGCATAGTTACCAACTTAATTTGAAAGATCAATGTTCATATTACATTTGGTAATATTAATTTGAGGTTCGGGAAGAGCTATATGAGTATAAATTTGTTTTAAGGCTCTGAAGAGCTAATGTATTGTTTCTTGAAGAAACAACATTATGATTGAATATGCATTTTATTCTACCAAGTATAAATGAAGAAACTTGTTGAGTTTCAAAGATATCTAGAAATAGATATCATATAGAAAAATATTTAACCATATGCAATTGTAAACCAGAAGTTTACAAATAATAATGCCAAATTTGTATATATAAACTAGAAGTTTATAGTATGACCGTTAGGTCATGTGGTTAATAATGATATGAGAATTCATATCTTGATGTGTAAACAAATATTACAATTCATGACCAAGAAAAATTGAAAATGAGTCTTCATTTTTCAAGAGCAATCTGAGGAGGAGATATTTGAGATATTTTCCATTTTGGGAAAATATAGTCCTCAAGGAGGATGAGAATATATGTTAGGTGTTAATTTCATTTGATAATGAATTAAATGATTTGAAAGTGAAAACCTACATTTGGATTGAAATCCATGAATATTTGTGAAGTATTTTTAAAGGACTCACACTTGAGGGGAGATTTAGAATACAAATGTGAGTGAAATTTTGAAGAGTTATATACTTCATTCATTAAGTCTCTTTTATGAAGAACAAAATCTAGTTTTAAGGTGAAAGTTTTGTCTCACACTTGAGGAAATTGTTAGTATGCAAGTGTGAGTTAATTTGTAGAATGTCATACCCATACTTCCCATTCTCCCGAAAATAAATGATAAATTATGATTGTGGATCATAATGTTATAGTAAACCAAGTTTACTAAGATGAGATATATGTTACAAAACAAAAAGTTTACTAATCAAAACATATTTATTGTTGGCATGACTTGTTTGATCATCCAAGTCATATATAATACAAATAAGAATTTGTATTGACATCCATTGAAGAATCGAGAAAATTCTTCATAAATAATGCTTGTTCTCAAATATAAATGACTATGAAAATGTCATAGGTCATAATTGGTAATAATGAATCTCTTATATCAAATAGATTTATATGGGCCCATTGAAATAGCATGTAAACCATACAATGATATGAGAAATTTGATAGATGCATCTATAAGATGGTTACATTGCAACATGAAGTTTCGAAATAATTGCAACATGAAGTTTAAAAGAGATTGCAATATGAAGTTTGCAATAATGTTTGATGTTTGAATAAATTAAGCGCAGAATTTTCCAGATTATATGATTTAAGAATCATAATTAAAGCCTCCATAAATAAAATTTGGATAAAAGCTTATGAGAACACAATTTTATGTTGGTATATTTGATATTATATAGCGGCATTTATATAAGCCAACAAAATTCTCCCTATAATTGGTTTTTTAAGCCAAACGAATTTCCATCTTAAAATGGTTGAATGTGCAATGATTATAAATCCACCACAATGCACATAGATGGATATAGAAAGAAATTTTAGATAAATGTTGTATAAGTACCTTCATTTCTTGTTTGTCTCTATATGAAACGCAAGATGTTTCTAAAGGAAACAAATATTATATTGCATAATTAGTCAATTGTCATTTGACATTATTTTCTTACCATGAGGGGAGAAATTGGATATAAAAGTGAATACATGAGATCATTATAGCATTGTATATATCCTCGAATAAGTAGTATGAACCCAGTTCATCAGATTATGTATTCATGAATTATTTGCGGATTATATTCGACCTAAATGAGATTTATGGAATCTCATACTCCGTCTGTATAAATATGAATGTAGCATGCTCGAAGCATGAGAAATTATTCGGTTCCAATTATAAATATTATGGATAAATTGGAGCAATAATTATGATGATCATATTAAGAAGGTAGATACTCCGTAAAGAGTATCAAGACATAACTAATTGCAAAAACATCAAAGAGGGTTAACATAATATATTGATAAGTTATGTCGAATTGGAAAAATGGAACAAAAGATGAAATTGTCGACAACAATTTTGAAAGATGATATCACGTGATCAAATGGGGATATTATATAAAGATATGTCACAAGAAGTTGACATAAAGATAATTGGCCAAAAGGTTAAGTGAAATTGAAAAAGCTATAATCATATTATGATAAGTTATGGACGAAGTCAAATTGGGATATCTGAATGTTTATATGAAAATAAACATTATCACAAGGTTAAATATGATTATGATGTGATTTTCGCGCTGATACAATATTTTATTAATCTGCAATTTATGAAAGAAAGATTATGCGTCTATGTTGATATTGTTATATAGCCTATTCATAAGGCTTAATAAATTATGAAGATTACGTAAGAATCTTCAAAGAATCAAAAGTCTAGTAAAAGGACTTAAGGTGGTAGAAAAGGAGCTTAAGGGTCTTTGGGAAAGACATGTCCTTTAGAAAGATTTAAAGGTCGAGAATGTCTCGTAAAGACTTATGGTGCCAAAATGCATCAAATGATTTATTGTGCTAGAAGCACGAGTCCTTTGAAGGATTTAAATGCTAATCAAAAGCATTTAATTCAAGTTATTGAAAACAATAAAGGGAAGAAGTCTTTGTATGACTTAAATCAATTAGAAGTGGGTATAATCTTCTCAAGAAATATATGTTGAAAGAAGGTATAAAGAATGTAAATCAATATGCCCATGCATCTTTATGAAAAGATCTAGAAGTGAATGTTTTAATTGCAATTTATGTTGATGATATCAACATTATTGAAAACGCAATAAGGCAATTAATTGTTTAAAGATTGAATTTGAAATAAAAGACTTGAGAAGAAAGAAATTATGTATTAGATTACGATTTAATACCTAAAGAATGAGATCTTTTGTTTATACAAAGGAGATCCTAGATTGATTTTATATGGATAAGTAATATCCATTATATATTTTAAAGTATTTGCAGGTGGATAAAGAACAATTTCAACCTCAAGCAAAGAAAAATTGAAGAATGACACTTATGTATCATGCTTAGCATGAGATAATTCTTCACCAACACAAAGACATTAGAAGTAATGTAGTCATCGGGGGGAGTAAATCTAATGTATTTTAAGCAATTGATGGATACGCCGCACTTTTTTCCCTTATCTGGTTTTGTCCCACCTGGGTTTTCCTAGAAAGGTTTTTAATGAAAGCAAAGTTAAATCGATGTAATTAAGGGGAGCGTCGATCATCGTTGTTCTCTTTTTCCCTTATCTAGGTTTTGTCATAAGAAAGTGTATCGATGGATAACGTACTTTTCTTTTCTTTAGGCGGTTTCCTCTTAAAGTTTTTAATGATATTCATAATGGACATCCAATGTTATAAATATATGTATTATGTGGATGTCCATCGTTAAACCCTGAAGGTCTATAAATAGAGGTCTTGTGTAAACATTCGAAGCTTCTTGAAATGAAATTCCTCCATCTCTCTAGAATTTCTCTCGACTTCTCTCTACTTTTCTATACATTTTCTTCAGTTTTATAACAGGAAGGAGTATATAAGTATTTGAGAATATTTTGTCAACATTTAACATTTTAATATCAACATTTTTTGCTAACAATATTAACGTTAGACTTGTGAAATTAAGAATCAAAATGAAAGCTCATATGGTTTTTTTTTTGTCAAAAGCTATTTATATTATTACTGCAAACCGGTACAATACATGAAAACAAACTGAAAATGGAATACAAACAAAGTCAAATCAAATTCAACAAAATAAGCCAAATACAAAAACAACCAATCACCGTATATTAAAAATTTAAGAGTAGAAGTAGAAGCATGGACAAAACTGGCCTCCTCGATATCATGAAAGAAAGCGTTTGTTGTAAAACTCACCCTAATGAGCACACCTCCTTATAAGGAGTAGCTGCAATTAGTGCTTCTGCATAGATACCCCGACTTGGGATAACGATCAAAGAACACCCAACCTTAGAAGGAAGAAAACTTGTGATATCATGAAGACCACTTCTGCTCCTCCGTTCAAGCAAATATGGTAACCTTGACCACACACCGAAAAATACCTCTTGAAATCTTCCCCCAAGAACACATATTTGAGCCACCAGGTGATAGTCGAATCTAATAACGTTCAAACAACCATTCAACCAAGAGGATTTATACTCAGATCTGTTTATTTCCTGAGAAAACAAGAACACCACCACAAAAAAAGAAACAAAAGACATATAACTCTCACCGCCGCAGAACAGATCTGAAGAAGGAGAGGAAAAAATCCGCCACAATAGCGAGAAAAGTCCACAACCGCTAGAAATAAGAGGGAGAATGCCACAGTTCAAAGATGTGGGAACTGATCTACCACTCTGATGCAATTGTGGCATAGAATAATACTCGCTGGCGGCTTGCGATGGTGTCACAAGCCACCGGCGAGAAAGAGATGAAGGAGGGTCGTGAGGCAGAGAAGAGAGAATTCAAATTTTAGGGTTTATAGAGAAAGCCCAACTCATATGAATTTAAAGTATTAAAGATAAACTTCTACACATTCTTTGTTATTTTTGTTGTTATTAAAAGAAAAATTCTAGGAGTAGAGGGACAAGGTTTTTTTTACTGGTTATTCCTCTCCTTATCCTTCTTCTTCTTCTTTCTCATAGTAACCTATTTGGCTCTTCAAAACTTGCATCGATTTACAACTCAAAAGTTAGTTTCACTCAACCCAATTTTACACCTTAGATTTGTTTGGATTAGTTTATCTTTTGTTTATTAAGTGCTGTTGTTCTGAATAAAATAAATATATGAGATAAGTTTTATTTCGAATTGTTCATGTTTGTTTGAAATCTCACTTTAAAGTAGTCTCTTCAATCTTAAATATAGAACAAAATTTATAATACAAATTATACTATAAATTTTATCCTATATTTAAGATGGGAGGTAATAACACTCATAACTAATGAAGGCGAGCTGTTTGAATGTCGGGTCGAGGATCCATTTTCTCAGATCTGATCCGGGTCTAAAATCATTGGTAAATGAGCGTGTGCGTAGTGAACAGGAATAAATAATGGTTCACAAGTTTCAAAGTAGTGGGGCCGGTGCCGCCCGCCGCTCTTTTGGTGGATCTCAACGCTCTGCTCACTTACACGCATTCGAATCTCTTATCCCAACTAGGCAACTACCAACTTAACGCTGCCCCCCTTTCTTTTTCCCTTCCCACGTTTTCTTCCTTGCACGCTCTCATTCATTGGATCGTGCATACCACGGTCCCCGCATTCATCAACCACACCCCGATCCTCTAAGTCCAATGATTCCAGGAAAATCCCCTTAGGGCGTAGAAAACGCCAAAAAAATATATATATATATATATATATATAAATATATATATATATTAAAAAAGTAAAATTATGATGTCAAAAAAAACCTAATTGATAACTTATTCAATAGGACATTGACAACTTTATCGGTGAATTTTAACAATTCATTGAGACCTTTTTTACAACAGAATTTTTTAACATTTTCTTTAGACTTTAAAGGAATTTTCCCAATGATTTGGGTGACAATCATAAACTCCCAATTACTTTTGCCTTACTTCTAATTGGAATGGTTATAAAAGCAAAAAATGGTTTTTTTTAATTGGAATGGTTATGGCAAAAAATGGTTTTTTTTTAATTGACTTTTACAAATTTAAAATTGGATAAAAGTTAAATTATTTAATATGATTTATGTTTAGACTGACGGTAGCATAAACTACTTTTTTGAAACTAAAACTTGTTTAGTTGATTATTTTGAAAAACAAGTTTAGATGAAAAATAAATGAAAATGACGTGAATCTTATTAAATAATACATACATATATATTATATTTATATATATATTATGATAGTTATAAGATTAAAATTAAAATTACAAAAAAGTGAAAAAGGTTAAATTGAAAAACTTGGCAATGCTAAAATACATAATTAAGTACTCCTCCTGATCCTTATTATAATGCACCAACTAACAAGTATATTTGTCCTTTTTATAAAGCACTTACTTATTTCCAAAGAGCATTAAATATTTTTTCCATATATGCCTATAATTAATAAAGGTAGTGGGTGAGAGTAATAATTAATACTACCTCCGATCTTAATTATAGGAACAATTTTGTAGTGTAAATTGCATTACAAAAGTGTTCTTATAATTAGGACCAGAGGAAGTATGATATTAGAATTTTGTGCAATTAATAGTGGTAATATTGAAATTACTTAAATTTTTGTACAAATGTAACTGTTTTTATTGATTTGTGATAATTGTTAGTTGGTGCTTTATAATAAAGACCAGAAGAAGTATAGTTAATGAATAAAAATACATATAAATTAGAAATCATATAAATCTTTTTTTATCAAATAATATTACATAACTAATTGGCTATGAATTGAAAGAGTTTCATGAACATAGACCATTAAGCAATAAACATAACTTTCCAACTCCATCAGAGACCAAATTGACCACTAGAGCATAATTTAAAAATTTATCAAGCAATTCTCACTAGTTAAATTTCTCATGGACCTAAATCAGAATACTATCATAAAAAATTATCACTTTGGCCCATATTATAAGTTTATTTTAACTAATGCCCTTAGCTTACATCTTTCTCTATTTTCAATGCGTATTAATTAAGGATAAAAATGAAAAACAATGATTATTAACTTTTTTGTGAATTTATATTCAGGATAAAAAGATTTATCTATAAAGATTTATGATAAGAACCAGAATAGTATTTCAATTAAAAGAAGTAGGATCTAACATCTTTCTTTTATAAGCTCATTTTCTCTCTTTATGATGGAAAAGCCAAAAATAAAAAATTTTGATTTATGGTTTAAGTTTTTTTCCCCCCTAAAAATCCAATTGAAAAAAGCTATCCCAGACACTTGAAAAAAAGCCAAAAACACCTAATTTCACTTTCGGCCCTTAATTTGAGGCTCTAAAAGTCATCCCAAATATACTCTAGTCTTCTCTAATTAAAATAATCTAGCAAGTATTACGCTCAAGAACTAAAATCATGAGCTCAATATTATTAAAGGTATGCCAACTTTATGAATTTAACCACCGAAATATCTGGATCAGCTTATTTTAAATAATTTTTTATTGCACAAAAAATGTGTTAGAAAAATTGTATCACATAAATTGTGAAAACATTTTAAGTGTTATGTGTTTTGTTCAAGAACAGGATCTGGCTAGTCTTAATGGACTAGCCTGTTTGATATTGATTGAATCGGACTTAACCTAGGAACAATGCCTAGGGCCTATGTACCCTGTAGAGGGATCAAAGTCCACGTAGTTTGAGACACCAATAGGCATTTAGCCAATGGGTGGTGTGTGTGCTCTGTGACGGTTGAATTGTAAATAGCTAGAAAGAGTATAATCTGTGTACCCTAGGGTTTGACCACTGTATTTATAGAAAGTACCTTAGGTTGATATGGGCCCTATGTGATCCATGGCCCAAGTATCGTAACTGCTATATCTAGATGAAGATCTTCCTGAATTATGGATAACATAGGATCCTCCTTCATTATAGATAGAACCTAATCTGCAGAATATTCCATGTTGCGCCATTCTGCTATTGGGCCTAATATAGGTTCGTAACAGTTGCCCCCTGCCCCGTCCTCCTTAAGCCATTATGCATATTGCCCCCAAACGTATGATCCGAGCCGACTTACCCTGGATCTTGCTTATCTATCAAACTTTGTCCGAGCTGGGATGCGTTGATTGTTTAACCCGGATAAATAGCTAGAAAGAGTAGAATCTGTGTACCCTAGGGTTTGACCTCTATATTTATAGAATGTACCTTAGGTTGATATGGGCCCTATGTGATCCATGACCCAAGTATCTTAACTGCTATATCTAGATGAAGATATTCCTGAATTATGGATAACATAGGATCCTCCTTCATTATAGATAGATCCTAATCTGCAGAATATTCCATGTTGGGCCATTCTGCTATTGGGCCTAATATAGGTCCGTAATCTTGCCCCCCCACCGTAGTTCGGCTTCGAGCCGACTTGCATATTGCCCTCGAACGTATGATCCGAGCCGACTTACCCTGGATCTTGCTTATCTATCGAACTTTGTCCGAGCTGGGATGCGTTGATTGTTTAACCCGAATTTCATATCCGAGTTGTTCCACTTGATTTGCTTCTGTTCGAGTCTTGACTAATTCGATTCAGTCGTATTCCGCTACCGATTTGTCTGTTTAGGCGATATGTTTTTCCCAGATTTGCTTGTTTAGGTGATAGGTTTTTCCCAAGGCAGAATCTATTTGTCTTTCCCTCGTTCTTTGTTTTCGCTTGCCTCGATCTCGGTTGATGGTGAACATGCTTTTTCACTAGCAACGTTCAAGCAACTAGGATAGCATTTGAAAATTCAAATACCTCGTGAGGGCTTCCGTTAGTTCCTCTTACACCATTGACAACTGTATATTAGTTGCCCCCATAGCCTGGAAGTCAAGGGCTCTGGGCTGCCAGGAGTGGATCTGTTATTGAACCCGGATATTGTATCCAAGTTGCTACAACTTGTCAGATTTTGATAAAGTTTCTATCCAAGTTTCAATGAACCTCGGATTTACTTGTATTCTGATTGAATTGCCCCCAGACATGTAGTCCGGGTTAATTTGCTTTGAAGCTTTGTCTGTTTCTTTTCTTGACCGTCGGGATCTCTTTTTCCTCAACCATCAGGGTTTGGTTGCTGCAACACCGAATTCCCCCAATCCGATTTATCCTGAAGAGGAATGAACGGGCTTCCAGGTTTGTTTGTTGTAGCACCGGGTTCTCCCAATCTGAATTATCCTGTAAAGGATGGACCGCATTTGCTTATATCACTGACAGCTTTACAGTGCCACACTTGTCTTGTCGCCCCCCCAACCTGGCAGTCAAGGGCTCTGGGCTGCCGGGGTGCATTGACTATTTAACCCAGATCTCATGTCCGAGTTTCATCTCCATTTCAACAATAATTTGATTATATGAACTCGAACATATGTTCATAGTTCTAATGAATGACCTAGCCAAGGTCGAAAATGTATTATGCAGGATCCGCTAGAATTTTCTTCCGATATCAAAGACCGGGTATTAGGGTAGGGGTTTTCAATCTAACCACGCTACTGAGTTCCGATTCCGTTGTCCGGGATCATAACCAGGATAAGGGCAAACTGTCACATGTTCAGCCGGGGTGTGGAAACGCAACACTTAAACATTTTGACCTGATCAGGGTTGGGATGACAATTCACCTCCTTATCTAGGAGCAATTTTTTGATGCATCAAAATAGCGAAGGCTGATGACAGCGGCTTCACGCAATGTGGGACCCGGGCTCATAGGCCCTGGTGATAATCTTCAGTTAACCCGGGTCCAACTAAGGAGCACGGATTTAACTAGATAATTCTCAATTTATCCGGGGTCCAATTAAGGCGCGCAGAGTCAACTGTATAATTTTTAGTGTATATGGGGTCCAATTAAGGAACGCGGAGTCAACTGTATAATTTTTAGTTTATCTGGGGTCCAATTAAAGAGCGCGGATTCAACTAGATAATTTTCAGTGTATCCGGGGTCCAATTAAGGAGCGCGTATTTAACTGTATAATTTTTAGTTTATCCGAGGTCCAATTACGGAGCGCAGATTCAACTGGATAATTTTCAGTGTATCCGGGTCCAATTAAGGAGCGCGGAATCAACTGGCGATTATCCAGTTTTATTGGGTTCCAAAGTCAACATGGAAATACAGATTTAACCGTTCTGCTGTTACCGGGCTCCAAAGTTAACATGGAAACGCATATTTAACTATTCTTTCGATGTTACTGGGTTCCAAACTGATCGCGGGAACACAGATTTAACTGTTCTTTCAAACTTTACATGGAGCCCAGATTTTAACTGTATTATGTGTAACTGGGGTCCGCCTTCCTTTCGCTTCCCGCAAAACTTTACATGGAGCCCGGATTTTAATTGTATTAAGTGTAATCGGGGTCCGCTTTCCTTTTGAGTCCCGCAAAACTTTACACGGAGCCTGGATTTTAATTGAACGGAGCCCAGATTTTAACTATATTACAGTGTAACCGGGGTCCGCGTTCTTTTCGTTTCTGCAAAAATTTTCCTGAGTTTGTTTATCCATGATGGGTGTCGTAACCTGAGATTCCATTATGGGTGTCGTAACCCAATTTTCCATTATGGGTGTTGTAACCCTTGATTTGTTTTTACGCGGAACTCGGATCTAACTGTGATCAGTTTAACCGGGTTCTGCCTTCGTTCCCTTTCATAGGGACGGACTCCAAGCGGAACTCGGATTTTAACTATGATAAAGTCACTTTATCAGGGTTCCAAACTCAATAGGTACTCGGATGAACCAGTTAGATATGCCATAGCAATGAAAATATAAATTATTCTTTCTTGGCAACCAAAAAGTGAGAGAAAAATAAGAGTTACTGCAAAAGCAGTGAGCTTTCATAGAGGAAATTTTCAGAAATTTCACAAGCTTCGGCCATCGTCTTGGCTTTTCCATATGGATTAATTGGGACCTGTGGTGTTTCTTCAAAGTGCATCACAACATCAAACTTGTCCTCTGAAAATATTTTATTGACAGATTTCGTACTCCCAAGTCAGCTTACATAAATTGAAGTCTTCTAGGTTTAGGAAATAAATCTTGAAGAACCCTGATGGCCCCCAAATTTCCTCTAGACAAGTTGTCCAAAATGGTTGCCCCCTAGCTAGGGTAGTTCAGGCCTCTGAGCTGCCGAGATGTATTAATTGTCTGATGTGAAACGCGGATTTGGCTAAGATATTTCCAGCTTATCCGGGTTGTTTGAGAAAAAAAAAGATCCTTGCTTGCTTTCGTAGAGATTTTTCCTGGGATAATTATCTGGTTTATATTCCTGCATTTAATAACATGTAAGCAAATCACATTCAATGGAAAATACTTACTGTTGTGTTTTGGTTTGCTTTAATCTCGGCTATTGATAATCGTGCTTTTTCCCTAACAACCCGTTGCCCCCCAGCACAGTGGTTCAAGTCTTTGGGTTGCCGGGATGCATTTATAGTTTAACCTGGATCTCCACACGGAACTCGGATTTTAACAAGACACGGAGCCGGGATTTTAACCAGATTCGGTGTAACCGGGTCCGCCTTCAAATAATTTATACGGAGCTGAGATTTTAACCAGATTCGGTGTAACCAGATTCAGTTTAACCGGGGTCCGCCTTCAAGAATTTACACGGAACTCCGATTTTAACTAGATTTAGTTAATCCGAGTTCGCTTTCAAGACTTTACACGAAGCCCTAATTTTAATCATATTTGGTGTAACCGGGTCCGCCTTCAAAACTTTCACGGATCCCGGAATTCAACTAGATTCAATTAAAACGGGTCGCCTTCTTTTCCTTTACAGGAATTTAAGATAGACTTGGCGGCCTTGTCGTAGCAAATAATCCAATAAAGGACTTTAAATAGACTTGGCGGCCGTAGCCATCGCAAACGATTCTCATTATAATCTTAAATAGTCTTGGCGGCATAGCCATTGCAACATGATTCATGAAAACGGGTTTGTGTACCTCGGATTCATACATATATATATAAACTTGACATGATTCATGAAAACGGGTTTGTGTACCTCAGATTCATGCATGTTAAGCTTTGACATGATTTTCAAAAATTGGTTTTTTTACCATGAATTCATACATGTTTAGCTTTGACATGATTTTCGGAAACGGGTTTATGTACCTCGGATTCCTACATGTTTATCTTCGACAAGATTTTTGGAAACGGGTTTATGTACCTCAAATTCCTACATGTTTAACTCGGACATGATTTTCGGAAACATGTTTATGTACCTCAGATTCCTACATGTTCAACTTTGACATGGGAGCCGGGATTTTAACTAGATTCAGTTTAATTGGGGTCCGCCTTCTTTTCCTTTGTTGCAAAACTTTACACAGAGCCCGGATTTTAACCAGATTTGGTTTAACCGGGTCCGCCTTCTCTCCTTTCTTACACAGAGAGGCTTCAAGGATAAGTGATTTGATTTGCCATTGATGCCATCGTCGATATCAGCTTGACTAAGAAGATCCACAAGACAAGCATAGTGTTTTTCTGCAGGCTCAATGTTATGATCTCTTTCCATGCTATAAAATAAAATCTTACCCTCTTTGATCTGTCCTGAGTAACTACAAGCCGCTAGGAAGGGAACAATTGAGTACCTATTGAGTACCATGGAAAATATATGCAAGTATTCCATCCTTTTAAGATAAATATCCCCAGCAGAGCTGCTAACATTGAAACTGGACACGAAACCTGCTGTATGAGCATCATCATGGTTCCTGTCATTGCCCTCTGCTAAAATAATTCCCAAAGAGAGAACCTGGTGATCCTTCCAACTATCTTTTCGTCATGTGGACACATGGAGAGTTAAAATAAAACCCATGTAAAGCAGCTCAACACCAAAGCCGTTGCTTAAAAACCATTGTTTCTCTGAATCCCTTCACAGGCTACTATGGTTTTTGACTTTGTTGCTACGGATTTTCAGGAACTACCCGTGCAAAGGTATCTGACTGATGCTTCTGGTATTGACCATCTTTGGTTGCATGGATCGAAATTTATGGTTCCCCACGGACGGCACCAATGTTCTGTTCAAGAACAGGATCTGGCTAACCTTAATGGACTAGCCTATTTGATATTGATTGAATCGGACATGACCTAGGAACGATGCCTAGGGCCTACATACCATGTAGAGGGATCAAAGTCCACGTAGTTCAAGACACCAAGGCGTTTAGCCAAGGGGTGGTGTGTGCGCTCTGTGACGGCTGAATTGTAAATAGCCAGAGAGAGTAGAATCTGTGTACCTTAGGGCTTGACCTCTGTATTTATAGAGTGTACCTTAGGTTGATATGGGCCCTATGTGATCCATGGCCCAAGTATCGTAACTGCCAGATCTAGATGAAGATCTTCCTAAATTATGGATAAGATAGGATCCTCCTTTATTATAGATAGATCCTAATCTGCAGAATATTTCATGTTGGACCATTATGCTATTGGGCCTAATATAGGTCCGTAACCGATGTTAAGAGTTCTATTAAAAAAGGCTAGTAAAGGTTGATCTAATTAGTAACGAGTTGTGTTATAATCCATGAGGTTGAATTCGAATCCCGCATTAATATAATTGTTTTATTGGTGGACAATTTGTATGTACTTTTAAAAATGTTTTTTTGAATCTGAAGGCATATTCTATTTTTAGTGAGCCATTGGAAAACGTGAACTTTTCTCTACATAAAAAAGAGCTCTATTAAAAATTTCAAACTAAGGACCTATTTACAATTACAATTTAAAAGTTTACAACTCAAGTTTTTATATATTTTTTTAATTGCATTCATTGAATTAGAACATCTCTCTTCTTTATTCTATGTTATGTTTTGGTACATTATTCCATGCTATTTTGTTAAGTGGGTATGGCTTATTATTTTTTTGGATTTCAAACAAAAACATGTCAACTAAACAAGTTGTTTGTTAATCACAGAATTTAAAATTTCTTTATGACAAATTTATTTTTATGTTTTTCTAAAAAAAATTATATATTTCTATTAGAATAATGGGAAGAAGAAAAAATGTCATGATATTGTGATGGTATTTAATTAATAAATTAATTTTTTATGTAAACACATATAGATATAACTATATAAGTGGTTAAGTTTACATCGAATTAATTATTTTCAATTATTGATAAATAATAATAAGAAATTGAGTTTATAACAACTTTTAATTGAATGAAGCGAGCTTTTATCTTGTTTTGAACACTACTTTGGAGAAAAGGGAAAAAGTAATAACATCTCATTAAATATAATGTTATTGTTATAAAAGTGAAGAAAATATAGAGAGAAGTAGAGAGAAGTCAGAGAGAAATTCTAGAGATATGAAGGAATTCTCATTTTAAGTGTATTCTGAATGTTTACACAAGACCTATATTTATAGACCTTCAAGGGTTACTATGCAATGGACATCCACATAATACATATATTTATAACACTCCCCCTTGGATGTCCATTATGAATGTGTCTCATTAAAAACTTTAACTAGGAAAATCCAGTGGGATAAAACCTAGCTAAAGAAAAGAATACATCATCCATTGATACACTTTCTAATGTTGCCTCATTAAAAACCTTTCTAGGAAAACCCAGTGGGACAAAACCTAGATAAGGGAAAAAGAGTACAACGTGTATCGATGCTCCCCCTCTTAATTACATCAAATTTTCTAATGCTGCCTCATTAAAAACCTTTCTAGGAAAACCCAGTGGGACAAAACCTAGATAAGGGAAAAAGAGTACAACATATCAACTTGATCTTCTAAATTACATCAGATTTACTCCCCCCCGATGACTATATTACTTCCAAGTAAAATATGGTACTTCTAGACCAAGTAGTTCTTCTTCAACTTCTTTGCTTGAGGTCAAAATTGTTCTTTATCCACCTGCAAATACTTTATAATAATTTTAGTACATAATAGATATTATTTATCCATATAAAATCGATCTAGGACCTTCTTTGTATAAACAAAAGATCTCATTCTTTATGTACTAAATCTGTAATACAATACATAATTTCGTTCTTCTCAAGTCCTTTATTTCAAAATCTTTCTTTAAATAATTAATTGCCTTATTGAAGCTCTTCAACGTTTCAATAATGTTGATATCATCAACATAAATTGCAATTAAAATATTCACTTTTAGATCTTTTCATAAAGATGCATGGGCATATTGATTCACTTTCTTTATACCCTTCTTTCAACATATTTCTTGAGAAGATTATACCACTGTGTCCTAATTGATTTAAGTCATATAAAGACTTCTCCCCCTTTATTGTTTTCAATAACTTGAATTAGATGCTTTTAATTAGCATCCTAAGTCCTTCAATGACTCGTGCTTCTAGCACAATAAATCCTTTGATGCTTCTGACACTTTAAGTCTTTTGGGGACATGTGCTTCTCGCACCTTAAGTCTTTATAGGACATGTGCTCCTGACACTTTAAGTCATTTCCTACCACCTTAAGTCCTTTGAAGACATGTGTTACTAGCACTTTTTGATTCTTTGAAGACTCTTCTGTAATCTTCATGATTTAGTAAGCCATATGCATAGGCTGTATAACAATATCTTAATAGACACATAATTTTTCTTTCTTTCATAAACTGCCAGATTAATAAAATATTGTATCCACCACAAAATCACATCATAATCATATTAAACTTTGTGAAAATATTTATTTTCACATAAACATTTATATATCCCAATTTGGACTTCTGGTCCATAATTATCATAATATGATTATATTTGCGTCATTTTCAATTTCACTTATCCTCTTGGCCAATCATCTTTATGTCAACTTCTTGTGACATATCTTTATATAATATCCTCATTTGATCACGTGTTATAATCTTCAAAATTGTTGTCGACAATTTCATCTTTTCGGTTCCATTTTTCCAATTCGACATAACTTATCAATATCAATATAATTTAGGTACCTAAACCTCTCTTGAGGTTTTTACAATTAGTTATGTCTCGATACTCTTCTGGAGTATCTACCTCCTTAATATGATATCTTAATTATTGCTCCAACATCCATAACATTTATATTTGGAACCGAATAGTTTCTCATGCTTCGGGCATGCCACATTCATATTTATACTGATTGGAGCATTTTCGGCTGGAGTATGAGATTTAATAAATCTCATTTAGGTCAGTAATTCAATCTGGCAAATATATCATGAATGCATAAATTGATGAACTTCTGATTCATCCTTCTTTATTCGAGGATATATACTTTGCTATAATAATGCATTCCATGTATTCACTTTTCCAGCTTTTCAATTTCTCCCCTTATGGTAAGAAAACAATGTCAAATGACAATTGACTAATCATGCGAAGATAAGTCTCCTAAATCCATTTGTTTCCTTTAGAAACATCTTTCTGTTTCATATAGAGACAAACAAGAAAAAGAAGGTACTTATACAACATTTATCTCAAATTTCTTTCTATATCCATCTATGTGCATTGTGGTGGATTTATAAGTATTGCACATTCAAAACTTTTAAGATGGAATTTGTCAAGCTTCTGACCAAAAGCCAATTTTACCGGGAGAATTTTGTTGGCTTATATAAATGCTGCTATATAATATCAAATATACCAACATAAAATTTTATTCTCATAAGCATTCATCTAGCTTATATATATGGAGGCTTTAATTATAATTCTTGGATCATATCATCTGGAAATTGCGCGCTTAATTTATTCAAACATCTAACATTATTGCAAACTTCATGTTGCGAGCAAATAATCTCACCTGTAACCATCTTATAGATGCATCTTTCAAATTTATCATATCATTGTATGGTTTACATGCTATTTTAATGGACCTATATAAATCTGTTTGATATATGTAATACCCGATAATTATTTATCTAGAATATTATATTTAGATAGATAATACCTATTGAAAATAGGTGAACATGTGGTTTCAAATAATAAGTAATAATTATCTTATTTTCTAAGGTAATTACTATGGAAATTAGGAGAGATAAAGAGCTAAAATGTATTTTTAGAGCATTAAATGGCCTAAAAATATTATGATAAATCCCAAGAGGTAGTAAAATATTTATAAAAAAATTAGAAAGTATGTTGTCTCTAATTTTAGGAATTTTTGGGATAATTTCTCTTGAAAAATAATGAGGCAAAATTAAGTATTATTTTGGGATCATAAGTATTGACCCCATGATTTTTAATATTTTACATGGGATATAAAATACCAATGTAAGTAAAATAGTTGTGAGATAATGATTTATCCTAATTAAGAAAATTATCAAAAAATTAGTAAGTGGCTAATCTGGTAATTAATGGGATAATTAAGGTATAAAGTAAATGAATTAAAAATAATTTAAATAATTATTTTTAATTGGAGAAATTCGAAATTATTAAATAAATAAATAAAAAAAATAATAAAATATTTTATGCTTAGAAAAATAAAAGAAAAATAAATAAATATCTAGATATTTTGAATAAAATAATAATATATATGGTAAAGACCCAACCAGACATTTGAGAATGGATAGAAAAAAATCATACACGAAGGTATAGGGATGTAGTCTTTTTATGAACCATAAATTTATCTCGGATTGAGCGGTCTCATAAAAACCAACGGAAGGTATTTAAGACACCGGGTAGGAGAGAAAATGCAGATAGAGGATTTAGAGTCAATACCGAAACAAGTAGTTGCCGTGAATTAGGAATCTAGTGACTTAGGTCGATCATATTACAAACCAAGAGATTTTTGCCTGAGATTGACGCGTTTCAATTAAAAGTAACTAAAGACGTATGTCCTAAAATCTTCAAAGAGATAACGGAATACCCTTAATGGGATCATAAATTTCATTAAACTAGATATTCCTAATGAGAAAGAAGGAAACTTCGAAACTACTCGTCGGATTTCGCGATTTGTCAAGATGCAGCGTTTAACGGATCGAAACTTTATCGATGCCCATTTCCCGAGATGTCACCATCAAGATGACATCATTTTGTTGACTATTGGGGGAGGTGGAGGTCGGCACAAGCAAATGGAGGGCCAAGAGTGTTTTGTCCTCAAAAATGCGATCCTACGGTCCATATTCGTCGATCAAGTTCGAATTATTTACCGGTTTCCGCCATCCGTCTTCTATAAATACCAAGCTCCTCTTCTTCATTTTTCACACCAAAAATATTCCCCTTAGAGAGAAGTTAGAGAGAAGGAGAGCTCTTGAAGTTCTAAGCCAAAGCGGGTAAGTTCTTCGGTCCTTAGTCTTTAGTTTCTGGTAGTTCTTTCGGTAGATATAGTAGGAATGCTAGATTTATCTTTAATTTTTCAAGATAGTCTAGATATCATATTTAGGGGTAAATATGATATATATTTCGAAAATATGATGAGGGAAAAGATCTGTCAAAAATTCGGAGAGATAGAGCGAAAAAAATGTCGGCGAAATTCCGCCGATTAGGGGTTCGGGGCAAAATGGTAATTTGTACCTAAAATGCCATTATAGTGCTAGAAGTTGATAAATGTTATCCTTATAGGATATTTGAGATAATCGGACCGTTGTTGTCCGCCGCCGTACCTGCATTGTTTACAAAAAAGTACCGTTTTAAGTCAACAAAGGTACGTTCGCGTCTTCGTAACACTAACTCGATATTTATTGTATTCGTATATGTGATATGTGTGTTGTATATGTGTTGGTGGTATGTTATTTGAATGCATGGTGATGTTAGAGGATAATCAACATTTGCATGCTACTGGGAGCGATATATCTCGTATTATTTGGGAGCGGTGTGGTTGACTGAGCGGTATGTCGCATTCGCTGGGAGCGACACATGTAGGAATGGCTCATTTGTTATGATGATATACTGTATATGTAAATATGATCTTATAGATGGACATCTTTCAAATTTATCATATCATTGTATGGTTTACATGCTATTTCAACACTTTTGTTGATCCACTTTAAAAACTCTCGGTCATTGTATTCTTGTAAATCACCGACTTACGGTTTATAAATATATGTATATATATACTTCTTTTGAAAATGGGATATCCATTACCAATTATGACCTATGATATTCTCATAGTCATTTATATTTGAGAACAAGCAGCTATCATGAAGAATTTTTTGATTCTTCAATGGATGTCAATACGTAATCTTATTTGTATTATATATATGACTTGGATGATTAAACAAGTCATGCCAACAATAAATTTGTTTTGATCAGTAAACTTCTCATTTACTGTAACATATATCTCATCTCAGTAAACTTATGGTTTACTGTAACATTATGATTTAAATCATAATTTGACATCTATTTTCGGGAGATCATATTTGTCATTATGTGGGAAATATGAGTATGACTTTCTAAAAATTAGCTCACACTTGTATTCTAACAATCTCCCCCTCAAGTGTGAGACAGAACTTTCACCTTAAAATTCAAGGACTTTGTTCTTCATAAAAGAGGCTTAATGTAGGAAGTATATAACTCTTCAAAATTGACTCACACTTGTATTATAGCAATCTCCCCTTCAAGTGTGAGTCCTTTAAAAATACTTCACATACATTCATGGATTTCAATCCAAATGTGGGTTATCACTTACAAATCCTTTAATGTATTATCAAAGGAGTTTTACACCCAACATATATTCTCATTCTCCTTTGAGCAACATATTAGTGCATTATAATAGTACTATAGGCACTTCTGCACACCCAATGGAAAATATCTCAAATATTTCCTCTTTGTATTTGTTCTAGAAAAAAAATCACTTTCTATTTTTCTTGATCATGGAATTGTAATATCTGTTTACACATCAAGATATAAATTCTTAATCATTTTTCATATATTTAGTGACCACATATGACCTAACTGGTCATACTGTAAATTTCTTGTTTACATTTACAAACCATGCATTATTATGTGTAAACTTCTGGTTTACAATAGCATGTGGTTTAATACTTTTCTATATGATATCCATTTTTGCATATATCTTTGAAACTCAATAAATTTCTTTCATATTTGGTAGAATTAAAATGCATAATTTTATCCCTTCAGGTAACAAAATATTAGCTCTTCCGGAGCCCTAAATCAAATTGATACACCCATAGCTCTTATGGAGCTTCAAATTTATACTACCAAATATAGTATAAATATTAGCATTTCAAATTAAGTGGGCAAACTATGCTAATTAGTCTCCAAGACTATTAGCTTTAGAATTATTACTCACATGTGGCATAATTGCTATGCAAGTTATTTGTCTTTAAGACAATAACTTAAAACTCATTATACATACATATACTCTTTGTATATACATTTCTACCTATTTTCTTGTCATGCCATTTCTTTAAACCAATATTGTTCTTTTACAAAAGAACAATTATGAAATTGATAAACTTCTTAACATCAAATAATAAATTTATGGTAACATTAAAAATGATAAAACTTCTTGCCATAAACTTATAATATTATGGCAATAAAAATGATAAAACATAAAACTCAAACATTTTTTTTCATCAAAATATTATTTTATATTTTATGAATAGTAAAATACTATGCAAATAGTAATAATAAAATAATATAAATATGTGGGACCCGCGGCCACAATTTTCTCCATTCAGCGATTCAGCCGCCTTCACGTGGGAGGTTTGAAAAATGTGTTTGGGAAAATTACATAACTTGACCCCAAAATAAATAACATTTTAGTACCACGTAAAATTACAGAAAAATACCCTGAAATGATAAAACTTCAAATTGGTCCCATTTGCCTAAAATCACCCCCACCAACTATTGAAATTGATTTTGAGGCTGATTTACAAATAATTCTTATCTTATCAGATAGTGTATATCAAATATTTGACCTTTAACAAATATATCATGGCATACAATAAATACAAAACAAATTACCCTTGCCACCACAACAATAACATGAGTTTCTATCATGTTTATTATACCCACTAATTTCCTTTTGTGGTTCTTATCAATAATCTTTCTTCACTCACAGTATCATATTACTAAAATCAACAATCAAAACTTAATAGAAAACATACCTGAGTGAAGGGATCACAAAACCACCGATCTAAAAATTTGTTTCTCAGCTTAAAACACCTCCTTTGAGCTATTTGAAAAACTTCTTCTTCCATGGAAGGTGAACGATGGTGATGATAAACAACGCATGAAGGAGGCTCAGTTGATTAGAGCTTCGTGCTGATATCGTGTTATAAAAGTGAAGAAAATATAGAGAAAAGTAGAGAGAAATTCTAGAGAGATGAAGGAATTCTCATTTCAAGTGTATTCTGAATGTTTACACAAGACCTCTATTTATAGACCTTCAAGGGTTACTATGCAATGGACATCCACATAATACATATATTTATAACAGTTATATATTTTTAATAGAAGATACAATAATATTATATTAAGACATGATGTAGTTGCTCGGTCTTTATTTAGGATTTGACTTCTCTCTTTTTCTTTTCTGGTTCGCTCCCATCCTTTATTCCCTTTATGACCATTGGATCAAGATCTAATGGTCCATATTTAATGCTATTAATATTTCTTTTCCTCTTATAAAAGGAAGAGAGAGAAAGATGGGAAGGAAATGGAGAGAATGATAGGAATGAAATTAAATGTGGACCATTAGATCTTGATCCAATGGTCATAAAGGGGTAAAGGATAGGAACGGACCAGAAAAGAAAAGGAGAGAAGCCAAGTCCCTTTATTTATGAGTACTCATTTACTTATTTGCCTTTTTATTTTGTATCTATATATAAGTTTATATCCAAATTTCAAGATAAAATTATTACCCACACTACAAAAAATTTGCTCATTTATACCGGTTAAAGTTGCGTATTTGTAGTGGTAGTAATAGTAGTTAAGCAAACCATTACAAAATACACTATTGTAAATTATCTTGTAGTAGTTTTATGGAACCGCTATACATGTCAAAATAATTGCTACTATAAATGTAGCGTTTGAACAAACCGCTACAAGATGTGTTTGTAGATTACACATTGTAGGAGCATTTTGTAGTGGTTAGCAAACCGTTATAACTATCATTTGAATTTCGGAGATTTTATATATATATATATATATATATATATATATATATTGTAACAATTGCTTAATCGCTACAAATGTGCTGCCAATTTTCCCCCCAAAAAATTTGGGTGTGGTGGGGAATGAAATTTGAAAATTTGGCGCCAACACTTGTAATAGTTCACCAACCGCTACTAATTAATTGAGTAAATACCCTTTTGGGTCCTTGGAAAAAACACGACCCCATTTTGGTCCATCACACAAAGAAATGCCCTTTTAGTCCCTAAAAAGGACGAATAAGGGTCGATTTGTGAACATTTTGGTCCCTCGCAAATTTCCAAAAATCCCTTTTTAGTCAATAAAAAAAATCTCATTTTAGTCCTTAGGGACAAAAATGAAGTCCGTGTTTTTTGTCGGGGACCCAAAAGGGTATTTACTCTAATTAATTTCATAAATTTAAAAATATGGCACCAAACATTTGTAGCTGTTGGGGAGCCGCTACTAATATTTAATAAAATTCTAAATTACTGCACAAAAAAATTAAATTTTACTTTAACTTTGTAGTGGTTGATGCAGAGGTTGACCAACCACTACAAAATGTTACATAAATTAAAAAAAAAATTGGGTGAATAATTTTTTCAATCTATTGTTCCAATATTATTTTGAATGGTTTATCATTTAAGTAACAACTTAAACGATAGTAATAATTATTTGAAGAGAATGATTAAATTAAGTTAGATAAGTATGGATATTATATATATTTAAATATTGAGAATGTGTAGATAATAATGATATAGCTCTTCACTTTATGAAACTGAAGCTGAAGATGGAAAGATATATTTGCTTGTGGAAGAATGTAGAAAATGTAGTGGAAGAACCTTCAAATTTTGTAGAAAGAAAAAAATTAACATAAAAATTATATGAAGAAGCAAAATAAAATGAAATGATGAAATCAAAGATTTGAGGGAAAAAATTTAGGGAAAATGACAGCTAGGTCCCCAGGACCATAAAAAATAGCAAAAAAGTCCCAACAAAAATTCACATATCAAAAAAGTCCATAGAGATTTTTTTGATATTATTTGTATTGACAATAGGAAGTGCTATATTCATAACAGGAAGTGCTATATTCACAACATGAAGTGCTATATTCATAACAAAATTTAAAAACTTGGCCATTCACAATAGGAAGTGCCATATTCATAACAAAATTTAAACACATGAATTTTGTTTCAAACTCAAGTCCCTAAGCGTACAGAGGTTATTCACAACAGAAAAAAAGCTAGATTCACAACAGGAAGTGCTATATTCACAACAAAATTTTAAACTTGACCGTTCACAACAGAAAAAGTTATATTCACAACATGAAGTGTTATATTCACAACAAAATTTAAAAACCTAAATTTTGTTTCAATACAAAGAATATCAAAAAAGTCCCTAGGCACTTTTTTGATATGTGAATTTCTGTTGGGACTTTTTTGATATTTTTTATAGTCCTTGGGACCTGGCTGTCATTTTCCCAAAAAATTATCATATAAGCTCAACTCCTTATCAACAAGGGAGAGAAAAACAAGAAGGAGAGGGGTGAGAAGAAATGGAAGAGGATAAGAAATGAGGTGTGGTAGACATATTTATAGAGATCAGTGAAATGTTTGTAGCAGTTAAAGTGATGGTTTTTGTAGCGGTTATTTGTTAGTTTGTAGCGGTTATGAACCGCTACAAATATTAATTAGATTTTTTTTTAAAAAAAATATAAATTGATTTCTTTATAAGAACTAAAGCTATATTTTTTAATTTTGTTATCCCTAAAAAAAATATGTGGAGAAAATGTTAGTGTTGAGCATATGATTTTATACAAAAAAATATATTTAAATCAAAGGATGATGAAGTGTAATTTATAAAATCACACCTAACTATTGGTAAATTGCCATCGCCTTCAGGGGAAGAAGTTTTTGAAATTGGTGCGCTAGAATGACTTACTCTTGTAGGTGATGTTATCACCATCACTCATGTCATAAAGGTCTCGAGGCTTTGAATGAGTCACCATATTCAAATCTTAGTGCCTCTCATTTTTTACATAATAAATTTGGTGTGCCTCTATGGTAAGAATATATGGCTCATCATCTTCAAATTGACCGGTGTAAATTGGCAGGGAGAAATTTACATATTTGATGCTTAATTCGTCAGTTAGGAGTCCCTGTGAAGTTGTCGTATTTGCTCACAAACATTTTAAGAGCGTCATCGAACACTATGTCCTAGGGTTATACTTTGACCATACAACTCTATCCTCTTGAAAATGGGGAGAACAGTGTACTCTTGGGTGTAACTCAAATACATGAGTATAGATGGACATGCTGAGAGGACTCACAGTCCCCTACAATGGATTAGTCATTCACAAGACCGGTAGAGCTTGGATAGCTTTCAATTAAATCGAGAGTCTGTGCGCACAGCAAGTGATAATGAAGAGTCATGATCTGTTATAGAGTTAATATAAGAAGATTCATAGTTCTGTGAATTAGCTACATTTAGTCAATTAAAAGAGATGATACTCTATCTTTGTTCTCGACTAAATGTGAATGACGATGTGAGAGATGATGCCTGCACGGTATCCAAATATGAAAGATAGATCACTTGATCAACTCAATTAGTTCTGGGGCCGCAAAGCATTGCTAGTATCTTATGAGGTCATTAAATAAATTAGGCCTGTTAGAGGAGTTTAAAATGGTTCAAGTTTATTTATGTCAGTGACTAATTGGGCCTAATGGGTCACACACAAAGGTTATTCCTGATTGTTTAAAATTAGCAAACTTGAGACAATAATTGTTATTGAGCTTTGTAACATCCCATTTGAAAACGGCGGAATATTTTTTTTTTTTAAACGTTTCCAAATATTTCAAGCAGAGTAATCAGAGTAGAGCATTGGAGCGAAAAAGTAACTGATTCATAACAAACATCAACCACAGTGTAACATTGTAATGATTACATTAATCCTAGAGTTTGAAAGTGAATAACTGAAAGCGGTAAAGATAGATAAGTCTCTGGCTGCACGACTACTGTTGCTTGCCTCGATCTTCGATCCGTATTCCTCTCGGATCCTGAAGCTATAGCGAGAATCAATTTACCGCATTGAATCCCGTGTAACGGTTAATCTCAAACCCAAACAATACGGTATACGAGATAACGATATTCTAGACAATACAACAAGATATCACTACATAAGCATACAGCAGATGTATGATCATTATGCCAACAAAACATAAGCATTACGCAAGATGTAAAGCCCCACAATGTAAAACAACAATAACAACTTGCACTATTCACCGGTGCCACGATACCACTCGTGTTCTCGCGCTAGAAAAACATACGGCGTTATCATGACTATAACCCGTGTAAAACTGTCTCCGTATATTGGTCTACGAACGTATCTATCACATATATGCATTTAAGAAGCACAAGATTAGTGTTACGACGCGTCCGTACCTTCGTTGACGACGTTAGGTACTTCGCGGAAAAACGTACTTTTACGGAAAAACGTGAAATGTTCACGTACGTCGGGCGGCAAAGAACGGCGGCAAATCGAGTTTCGATGCCCTATCGAGTAATATCACTTTCATTAGTGATTTGACATCATAACGGCATTTTAGGTAAAAATTACCATTTTGCCCTTCTACCCCTAATTTGGCGGAATTTTGCCGTAACTTCGTTACTTTGACCTTATTCCATTTCAAAATTATTCCCACTATGTTTTTACCTCGTCGTGCATCTTTCAATGCAAAGAGGCCTAAAAACAAGCATAGGAATATATTCTCAAAACTTCCTAGATCAAAACAACAGCTCTACTATAACTACCGAAAGAACTACGGAAACTAAAAGCTAAGGACGGAAAGAACTTACTTGGAGCTAAGGCACAACTTTGCGAGCTTCTCTCTCTAAGTTTCGGCCAAGGTAGAGAGAAGAGGAGGTGTGAAGAATGAAGGAGGTGCTCATGCCTTTATATAGGAAAAATTGTGCCACTTTGGTAATTTTACATTCCAACTTTTGTAATTTTTCCCTTCCTTATAACCATGTAAATTCAAGGTAAAATGGTGTTTAATCCTTGTCCATGGGCTGCCCTAGTCGACATAAAGGGGTGATGTGGCAGCCAACCATTGGTCCAAAAATGGTGACTCATGCTCACTTTATGCCTGGTTCGATAGAATTTCCTCGATCGGTGTCCGTTTCGCGATTTCGCGAAACTCAAAAATCCGGCGTGTAACTTTGAAGGTCTTTTCATCCTCTTTCATATTATCTATTTGGATCCTCTTTTTGATCGTATCCAGGTATTCCCGGTGCGTCGGAAGATATTCGGACAAACGCGTTCGATTCTAAATCGCTTCCGATAGAACCAACTTCCGACAATAATTCGTCGAATCGTAAAACGTCCAAAGGTTGCCTAACTTAATCCCGTGTTTGAAAACACGCAATTGTTTCTATAGGTTCTCACTTTGCCTATCGGCTCTACTCTATCCGATCGCTTTCCGTCTTATTAGGAATTAGGGTTTTCGGTTGCGGAATCGACGTCCTGGTAAATTCTTTCTTCGTGTAAAAATTCACTTGTTCTTAATTTGATCAGTCTGAAAAGACTTTTACCCCTGGTTTACCTGTAGAATTTATTTACGGCTTTTGATCTCGCCTATAAGCCGACTCACCGCATTATATTATTATTTTATTCTAATTATCATTTCAATTATTTAAACAATTCTTTTTAATTAAAAATATTAAGAATTTCGACCCCTAAATTTTAAAATTCAGTTTTAATTATTTTTCCATAATTTTTTCCATTTTTTAAAAATATAATATTTTTTTCCAAAAATTCTCGTTTTACCCCCGCCTTCGTTAAAGCTTAATTAGACCTAATTTCTTTGTTTAATGATCTTTTTAGGATCAGGTTTCTTCATATATTTATCTTTACCAATTTTACAGTATATTGTTATCTTACAAACTTTTATACCGACATTGTCATTTTATATCCTATGTAAAATATTAACAATGTTTATCCCATCGATTACTTTATGGTTAAATGCTTTTTAAACTTTTCTTCATGTTATTTCCTATGAAATAATTTATTAAATTCTCATAATTAGAGACAATATTCCCATAATTTTCTCATAATCTTTCATGATCTTTCAAAGATTTATCATAATGTTTTTAGACCTTTTTATCACCATTATTGCATTTTTAGTCATTCTTGTTTCATCTGATTTTTCCGTAACTTTCTTGACAATTTACCCAACAATTATAACAATTTTCTATAATAGTTTTAACTTATAAATTTGCTTCATCAAAATATTCATTAATTTATCTTATCTCAAGAATTCCGAGATTTCTTTAAAATCAGATTGAAGCTTTATCAAGAGTAAAGGTGTATTTGGATTGGAGGTGGACTCCAAGCCCAATGAGGAGAAAATGGCGTCATATATGGTGTCCTCGGTGAAATCAGTTTCTCCACAAAAGGGCCCAGATGTGTTGGAAGACCCAACAGGGTCTTAGGCCAAGTTGAATTTGGAATTCGAATTTTGAATTTAAGTTTAAAATTTAAATTTAAATTTTAAATAAAAAAGATTAGGTTATAAAAGATAATTCTGAATTATCTAATATATATATATATATATATATAAAGATCCAATAATGATTGGATGAAGATAGGAGAAATAATAAATGAGGATTGATTTAAGAATGATTTTGAATTTTAGTTTAAGAAATGAATGTGATCCATCATCTTGAATTATTATTCAATTAGTCAAGATATGAATTTAATTCATTATGATTTAGATTTTCCAATTCAAGTTTGGATTATGCCTTTCTTGTGAGCACTTAAATTAGGGTTAGACTCTTATAAAGTGCTGATTTTTTATGTGCCCTTTTTATGGACATTTTTTTGAAGGAAAAGGAAATAAATGTGATCCATCATCTTAAATAATTGATTCAATCAATCAAGATATGAATTTAATTCATTGTGAATTGGATTTTCTAATTCAAGCTTGGATTAGACTTTTCTTGCAAGCACTTAAATTAGGGTTTGACTCTTATAAAATGCTTATTTTTGGTATGCCTTCCTCTTGCACGTTTTTCTAGGAGAAAAACAAGAATCCTTATGCTCTCTAAATTTTGGTCTTTACCAAAGGTTTAGAGAGGAAAAGACACTATTCATAAAAGGGTAAGGTTCCAACTTTGTTCATCCTATTTTTAATCTAATCCTAAGAAACCATCATCTTCTTGAAAAGATAAAAACCCAAGGAAATCAAAACTCAACCTTGTCTTCGCCTAGCAAGCATATAAGGAGTGGGAGGTTTCAAGAGAAGGAGTTCTCATTGCAATCGGGGGTAGCCGTGTGGATCAACGTTAGAAGACATCAATAACCTTGAAGTCTTTGAGTGATCTAAGGTAATTCTAATCTCCAATAATCGTTTTATCAAATTATCCTAAACCCTAATAGTTGTTTTAACTAGTAATCCTGAAACTCATGAATATTATAAATTGTTATGAATTCTCATGAGTACCGTAAAGAGTTACGGATTAATTATGAATAACTAATTAGTGTAATGAGTTAAGGTTAATAATTCATGAGGACCGTAAGGAGTTACGGGTTTCCGCCACGATTAAACAAAATTTTTGTTTTCAATCTCATGAAACTTTACATAAAAGTCATGTAATACGCAAAATTAACCAACATGTCCATGGACCAGACTGGACCGGGTTTGGTCTCAATCCAAGGTCTGGTCCTAATAGGACCTCTGGTCTAATCGAGCCCCAGCCTAAGCTCGGGATGGACAGGACCAGTCCAGGACTTGTTTGGATTTTTTTGCCTTCTCATTAGAATAGCTTTAAGAAGCATAATCACACTTTGATTCAAACACCCAACCATAAATCACCAATTAAAGCGACAAATTAACATTGAATATTGAAAATTTGGTGATTGCTAGCAAAACCAAAGACAAAGGAGCCACGACCTAGAAATTGAGATGAGAACATGGTGGAAGGCCAGAAAAAGGGTCCAATAGAGAAGAGAGGCGGTGAGAGAGGGAAATGACGATGGAAACACAACTTCCGCTGACACCAAGCTGAACAGACCAACAATGAAGTTCTTGTGCTCTCTCTCTCTCTCTCTAGTCTTGAGTTGGTTTAGTGCCATGGCTCTATTTTCTGATGGAGAATGACCGGCGGTGGCATGGAAGAGGAACGACGATGGGTGTTAGTGAGAGGCAGTGACGATTTTAAAATAAATAAATAAAAATAAAAATTCAAGCAAGATCAAGGGGTTTGAGACTTTGGCTTGAAGTCCAGTCTAGCCGAACAGACCATTTTGATTTGGTCTGCCTAATATTATCTCGAGCCATTTTTTTAGCGAGATTGGGTCGTGTTAGATCGGGCCGGGTTAGGCTACCTAGACCATCGGGGTTTTTGGACGTCCTTATGTTTCCCAAAATTGCACATGTTGCACATGGCACTATCAAATTTTATTGAGTGAAAAAGTACACATAATTTTTTTAAAATGGGGTAAAAATAACAAAATTGGGCAAACTATATATTACTTTAAGTTTGTGGGGCTCACAAAATTTCTTTCTACACTGAATAAAGGCATTTGTCCAAATTAACAGTTTTATTATTTTTCTCCATTTAAAAAATTATTCGTATTTTTGCACCCAATAAAATTTTATAGTGACAAATACAATTTTAGGACAACATTATGTATAAATTTGCATCCTTCCCTACATATTTTGAACTAAAAAAAAATCATAAGAATGAAAGAAGCTACAATAATTAGATATTAGTTATTTTAGGTATAAAAATAGAAGATTAGTTATTTTTGTCAGAGCCAGTTGCATTTTTGGTATCAACTTGCCGTGTCATGAAGGTTAGGGTATGGGCAAAAAAAGAACAAAACTTGGATCATGACTTCAAATCAATTATGATTTTTGTCGGTTTCTTTAAATCTTTATACCTTATCTTTATGTACTCTTGGACTCTCTGCCTTTTCTGCTTTCCCAATTTACCTCCCACTTGTTGTCAATTACAGGAAAAATATAATAATACTAATAAACTATCGTAACTGCCTGTATTTAATTGCAAGTGAAAAATTGTACTTTTATTTAGAGATAATTAATGTCCAAATCCGTATAATTTCACATTTTTTAATAAGGTTGTCGTAGTTTCTTTTCCTGTTTTAATCATATACTTGTAATTTCATATTTTTGGTTGATCCATGTTCACAAATGATTGGACAGAGTTTTATTATTTACCTAGGGTTAGAGCCCGTTATAAAACATAGACGAACACTAAATAAGGTTATAAAACAAAATTTTTTAGCTAATAATTTATAAGTTTAATGTTTCTGCTTTTACTGTAGAAATATTTTTTCTATCAAACTCACATAAACGTGAGTGGGTCCACTAGAAGAAATTAGGGTTACGGCCTGGACAGTAGCCCTATAGGGCCTGGATAAGGAAAACATCAATTTTCAAAGCGACTACCGATAGTATTAGGCGGGGGCCCCTACAAGCCTGAAAATTACTATTACAAATTTTAACTATTTTTCCTTCGATTTTTTTTCAAAGAAATATAATTAGTAAATTAATCATTAAAGTTCTAATCTATCAAATAAAAGTTATCAACATTAATATCTAAACAATATAAATCATTCAACAAATAAACACATTCATTAATTCGTAATAAAAAACAAATAAACACAAAGAATATGTTTTTTTCCTTTTTTTCAAAAAATATTAAATAAAGGAATTACTTTATGTATGCCCACGACAAAATGTCTTTTCCTCTTGTAATTTTGTGTGTGTCTGTAGATTCCTTCTGTTCATATTTTTAACTTGACAAGTAAAAATAATTATACTTATTTTACACAAAATATATATTACTTATATAATATTGTAATATCAAATTATGTGTTTATTTAATATGAAAACATCCTTTTTTAAAAAATTTATAATAACTAATTATGTGTTTTAATACGAATAATAATAAAAACATAAAAAAGGGTTATAGTTTAAATTATAAAAATCTAAATAATTACAAATAAACACATTCATTAAGTGGAAGTCTAAGTAATTATTTTTTTTTAAAAAAAAAACTACGAGTTAAACGGGCGCAGGGCCGGGCCCAGCCCTGCAGGCGCCGGCCGATAGCTCGAGGCCTGGCCAATTTCAAATTTCTAAGATATTTTTCAGCCGAAATTTCAGTAGGGCGCCTTAAACGGGCCGGCCCGATGGACTTGGCCCGATTTCCCGGCTCTAGGTCTCACTAACATTTTCTCTCTCTTCTTTTTACAATAGGGCCCACTCACTTTAATGTGAGTGTGACAGAAAAAATGTTTCTGCAGCAAAAATAGAAACATTAAACCTATAATTTATTTATCTAATTTTTAATAAAACACAATGACGCCACATGATCCATCTAGCCAACCCTACATTGAGAGATAATGCTATGTTGTAGTTTCATCTTCTTCTTTTTTTAAAAAATAAAATAAAATAAGATCTATACATTTTTTTTCTTTCATTTTTACCTTTTATTTGTCGCTGAATCTACCAGATCTAATTAAAAATTAAGTAATATTATATGTATATGATAAAATATATATATAAGGACTTGATGAAAAACATGTACAATTATAAGGATATGATAGAATAAAACTAGAGTTAAGTGCAGATTTGCCAACAAACTATTACCCGATGAGTGTTTGGTACAAAAAATAATTGAAGGGACCAAATTGGCCAACGAACTATTAAAAAGTGAAAAAAAAAAAAAAAGAAGTATTAAAAAGTGAATTTTTTTTCCAAAGAACTATTTAAAAAAAAACAACTATCACTATTACGTTAAAATATGAGCGACGACGTAGGACGGTAGCGGAAACGCTTTTGGAGAAAAGAGTGGTTAAGTTAACTTGTTGGATAAGGCAAACACCAACGAGAGATGGGGCCCGCGAAGATGCGTTATGACAATGGCGGTTATTCTTGTGGATCGGAGGCACGCAACTGGGAGTCTGAGTGCGTCGTCGAAAAGTCAGGTAATTTCTTAGATGAGTTTAAGAGGGTGAGTGAAACACCCAAGAATAACAATGGAAGCTTTGGAGATCTTGACGTCGCCAACATCAAAGTGACGATTAATGGAAGACGGAGATACTTAGGCAAATGACGGGGTAATAGTTCATTGGCGAATCTGCTTCAAGATTTTTTTTTTTTTTTCACTTTTTAATAGTTTATTGGCCGATTTAATTCCTTCAATTGATTTTTTGTGTCGACGCCTTCCTCGGGTAATAGTTTGTTAAGAATCTGCACCTTAACCCATAAAACTATTGGGATCTGACTAAAAATTAGATGAAATTATAATTAAAAAAATTACTAAATGTTTGGGTTCAAAGTCAAAACTCTCAACGACAATATTTTTCTTTTATAGTGCGTGTCTATTTATCTAATTTTAATTAAACACAAGTTCAAGGCATCAATCAGAAGAAGAGACTCTGACATGGCTCTGTGTTTTCTTTTCCAACCGGAGAATTCACCCATAAAGTTTCTACTTTAACCATAACCGCCCATTTCTTTTCCATCTCTATATATATAAGTGGTTATTCCATTTCCCTTCATGGTCCTTTATATCCTGAAAATCGAATCAGGAAAGGTTCGGAAACGAACGAAAAGTTGGTGCAGAATTTTGTTGGTGCGAAGGAAGGATTGCTCCCCCTTCCTTCCTTCCTTCGCATTCATCAGAATCATCATCTTCATCTTCACCATCACCAATCTTTGTTGTATGCTCTGTAACTCTACCCAAGGTTCGCCTTCGTTCATACTTTCCCTCATTTGTTCCAATTTGTTTCTGCGACAAATCTCGGGGCGTTTTTGTTGGGTGTGCCGGAATCTGGAATTGCAGTAATTTCAACTTCCCAGATCTTTATCGAAGACCCAAATATATCTCACTCACTCCCACAGATTTTGATTTTCGAGGTTGTGTAAGTATTTGGGTCTTTGTATCTAGGCACTTGCCTGTTTTCGTCTTTTGATTCCGAAATCCATCTTCCAGGTGTCACATACCCTCGGAATAAGCTTTTATTTCATACCATAACTGTTGATTCAAGCTTATTTCATTCCTAGTTTGTTGCTCTGATCAAGCGTTGGCAAGGAGGCCCACCATAACCTATGGTGGGCTTTTGATGAAACCAATGAAATTTATTACTCTCCATCTTTAAAAGGTGTTTTGAACTACAACTTCGATAAATTGCTCAGTCTTTTTGCTTTTCATTAGTTTTGGGTCCCCCTCAAATTGGCTCCTATACTGACCATTCCTCTCAATTATAATATACAAAACTCAAGTTTGACCCGACTTAAAGATTTAAGATTTTCTCCCTTTTTCTAATAATAATGCTTCTCTACTTCATCACTTGTCTCTCTTTCTTTCTCTTTTTAAAGTCTCTTCATCCTCTCAAGTCACTCCCACCATGGGCTAGTGAGATCAGGCTGATTTCCCTTTTGTTTTACAAAGACTTGTCTTTAATCTCATTCTATAAGTTGATCAGTCAAATTCCTTCGAGGATGTGCCTAGTGAACAAGACCCTTTCTACAAATAAAGCAGAGATTAGCATTTCTGAAGAGGACACACATGGCTTATCAGTGTTGGACTTGCCAGACCTGGTCTTGGAATGCATTCTTGAAAGGTTGTCTCCTCCGGCGCTTTGTAAAATGGCAGGTGTTTGCCGTTCCTTGAGGGAGAGATGTGTGAGTGATTATTTCTGGGAAAAGCACATGAAACAGAAATGGGGTAGAGTTATTGGTCCAGCTGCTTACAGGCAGTGGCAATGTCATATTGCTTCAAAACGTGATGATGTTGTCACTCTTATAAAAGCCAAAGAAAGGGGCTTATTGAGGTATCTTCCCTTTGGTCTGTGGCCTTTTTCATGGATTAGATCATTGAAGGTTGCTTCAAACAATAGCAGTAGCAAGCAGCAGAGTTCTTTGCCTACTCATTCAGTCATGGCGTGGTATCTGGCTCTTGAATCTGGCAGTTTTTGGTTCCCTGCTCAGGTTTATAACCGGGAGGTATTATTTATGGATCCCTTTTGTTCTTTTCTGTTGGAAAAAACACTTTAATTTCCTAAAAAATCGGAAGAATTTTGTTTGGGTTTCGATGAAATTCAGACTTCAAGGAATTATGTGATCCCACAAGTTACATTTATACTTTTTTTTTTTGTAGAATGGTCATGTTGGATTCATGTTATCATGCTATGATGCTGAGCTTAGTTATGATCCACGCACAGACACCTTCCAAGCCAGGTAAATAGGCATGATTTGCAGTGATCATATATGGATATCAATCTTGTATAGTTTGTGCCATAGTTTGCTTAACAAAATTTTGGAGGGAAAAATCAACATTGATCTGGTGGCCTAAGCATTGATTTGTCTTCTATTGACAGGTATCCACTTCATGGAAGTAAGCCAGTTGCAATAGAGAGTGGCATTCCATGGGAAAGATTGCGAGCCCCACCTGTTGATACTCCTCCACGTGATCTTCATATCTCTAATTGTTTGAATAATTTGGGTCCTGGTGATCATGTAGAGATTCAGTGGAGAAGAAACAAAGAATTTCCTTATGGTTCGTTCCTTTCTTTAGATTGTTTGTCTTCTACTTCTCCTCTCACTGTCACATGTAAAAAGGAGTAGGATCTAATTGAGGCGTTGATTAAGAAAGATTTCACCAATATCAGATAAACTTGACATTGGTTAATGGAGGAGAAAAGAGAAACAGAATTCTTATAAGTAGTCAGCACTCAGCAATATGATTACAGAGAAGTTTTCAGTGACTTGCACGCTTATTGTGAGTAAGGTTCTGACAGTAGAGTCACAAAAAACAAAAGGTTCTCACAGTAGAAAATTGGCTTCTGATGTAAAACTTATGTGTATTCGAATAAGAGATCTCGAAGAATTTTAGTTAGTAGTATATGAGTAGTGCTATGTTAACCTAACGAGAATCGCTGCATTTAGCTAACCCCCACTTAGTGGTTCTTTGTCGTTGAGCTATTGTATGACAAGATGCATTATTATGGCAGGTTGGTGGTATGGTGTTGTTGGTCACCTGGAGTTATGTGATGGGAATGAAACTTACTGCCAATGTCATAATAGTGGTGAGTCAATTTCATTTTCTTTTCAGATGATTACTATTACTATTCATTTAACCCATGTTCTTTTTCTCCATCTAAGTGAATTATATATTTTGGATTTATTATTTGCCTTGAGGAATAAGCAAAAGGGTAATTCATAGATTTTGAAGTGGTCGAAACTTGGGAGAATGGTCGTTGGATCATTTGAATTATGGACCTTTGATATAACTGGATAATTTTCCTATGATGCAATGTAGTTCTTTTCACCGACCTTCCTTAGTGTGATAAGACTCGCTATTGCGGCGAACTAGTGTTTTTTCCTTTTATGATGATAGGAAAAATAGAACATGTCATGAATTTTATGGACATGGAAATGCAGTGACTCTTAAAGTTTAGACTTTTCTGTTTTATGACTTATTTTTAAATCAACCATTATGTTATTATATATTTCAGAGAAACATAATTTTTTTTTTTTAAAAAAAAAAAGACTTAAAAAAGTTTAAGGCTATGACAGACCACTGTTAATTGGGTTAGGTCTCTTTCCTGTATATAATTTATCTAAAAGTGGACCACCTTATGCTTTTTGATTGGTCCCCAAGACACATCATTGTCAGTATGTCGTCATTTCCACCAACAAATCAATAAATTGTGTCTTAGTGGATTCATTTATGGCCAAGTTGTCTACTATGTTGAAAGAATCCAATTGCTTTTTATAGTCTTTTATTCTAGCAGGAATCTTCTTCGCTTGTGGTTTTCCATGGGTTTTGGTCATTATAAGCTTCCAAATTCTGCTTTTATTTTTCTGATCTCTGGGTAAGCATGCTTGGAATGAACCATGACTTCTGCTAAAGAAAAACCATAAAACGACTTTAATAGAAAAAATAGCTTGCCTCAGCAAACGGAATCAACAGTTACATCTTGTTGGTTATGAATAAATACTGTTTTGCCTTTGCATTGACCCTTGCCTTGTCATTTTTGGCTGGTTTTAATTGTGAATAAAGATTGCTATGCTGTTTGATTGGTCCCCGAGACATATCATGATCAGGGTGTCATCCTTTCCATCAGCACATTAATAATCTATGTCTTAGTGGATCATTTATGGCCAACTAGATAACCATATTGAAAGAACCCAACTTGTTTTTTTATAGGTTATGTTTCAATTCTAGGAGGAATCTTCTATGCACGTAGGGCTTCCATGGGGTTGGGCATTATAAGCTTCCAAATTCTGTTCTTATTTTCTTGGCTGTGAATAATTTTGTTTTGCCTGTGCAATGACCCTTCCTTTTTATGCTGTTTGATTGGTCCCCAAGACATATCATGTTCGATATGTCGTTATTTCCACCAACACAATAATAATCTGTCTTAGTGGATTCATTTATGACCAACTAGGCAACTATGTTTAAGGAAACCCAGTTTCTTTTATAGGCTGTGTTTGGATTCTAGCAGGAATCTTCTTTGCTTGTGTGGCTTCCATGAGTTTTGGTTATTATAAAATTCCAAATTCCTGTTTTTTCCCTGATTCCTTGATCATCATGCCCAGAATGACTCAGACCTTCTGGCTGAGAGACATAACTAAACGGCTTAAGAGAAAAATATCATGCTGCAGGAAATGAAATCAACTGCTACAGCTTCTTGGCTGTGAATACAGATTGTTTATCTGTGTAGTGATCCTTTCCCTGTCATTTTTTGGCGGGCTTTAGTTGTGAATAAGGATCTTTATGCTGTTTGATTGGTCCCTATGACATATCATGGTCGCTATGTCATCATTTCCATCAGCAATTTAATATTCTGCGTCTTAAGAATCATTTATGGGCAACTAGGCAACTATGAACCTGATTTCTTTTATAGGCTGTATTTCAAGAGGAATCTTCTTTTATTGGGGCTTCAATGAGTTTTGGTCAACATAAACTTCCAAATTCAGCTTTTATTTTTCTGATCTCTTGGTAAGCTTGTCTAGTATGACCCAAAACTTGGCTGAGAAAAATAATAAAACGACTTAAGAGATAAATATCGTGCTTCAGCTGACTTAATCAACTGTCAGCATCTTGGCTGTGAATGAAGATTGTTTTGCCTGTGGGTGACCCTTGTCACTTGTTGGTTGGCTCTAATTGTAAAACAATCTATGTTCATAATATTGATCTTGATACCTCTATTCCCTGGAAATTATCTTTTAGCTGATGAGGTCGTTTTTCATCTTATCATCATGCCGATTTTATATGTTGGGTGTTTTGACTTTGGATAGAAATGATACTTGAAATATTGTACGCCTGTGTCCAGTCAATATCTGCATGTTCTCTTGCAAGATCTTTGTAATGGTTTCATGTATGTGTGTGTGTACATATGTTTTGGGCGGAAGGTTTCAGAAATGATATTATCGTCACGTCCTCCTTTAATCTGTGTGGAGCTTTTCAGTTCAGTTCCAAAAAAGTACTCCCGGTCCTTAATATAAGACATATTTACCTAATTTAATTAGATTAAGAAAATTAGTTAATATAACATGTATTTTCAAAAATACCTTAGTCATTTTCCTTAATTCCTTCATTTCCTCTCCTTCTTGATTATTGTTATGGAGCATTAATAAGGATAAATGAGGAAAACATTAACAAATAGGAAAATTAGGTTTTATATTTAGGACCAAGATCAACTGTCCAAATATTTCTTATATTAAGTATAGAACATAGAAGTAGTTTTTATGTGACTATTGGGATTACTCTGTGATAAATTGTAGATATGTTGTCTCACCACCAAGAGCTTGTAGTCTAAAAATATTAGATCAATTACTGTGTTAAGAAGAGCAATTTGCAAGGAGTTTAGTTAGAAATGATATTGTTGCCAAAAGCTCTCTTCATATGATTTTGATCTTTATGTGTCCCTATTGGCGCAATATCACTTTCTCATTAGATAATAGTTTTGTATAGTTATAAATGTAAGCTCTTGTAACGCGAAAACCCATTGGGCGACTAATATGATGTTGAAGGGTAGCCTCAATTTGTTGAATTGTTTCCAACAATTTTGTGAAACTAGTAGTTCCACTGTAGAAAGTTAACAAGTTGTTGGTCTATTAGAAGTCGTCCATTTACCAAGCCAAGAACACTTCCCACCACAACTAATGATGGCATAAGCTTTGTTTTCATTTAGCTGAACCCCAAAGAGAGATTCTTGGGACTCAAACTGACTAATCTGACACTGAATGTATTGGTTGCAGACACAATTGTCTTGGTGTTCAATCAGTATGCCCCTGGCTCGCGATGGAGACGGGCGACTATCAGTAGGAAGGATCATAGGGAGGAGGGAAATGAGGCTGATGGTTTCTACGGTGGAATTCGGAAGATTGACAATAAGCATGAGATTTCCATGTGGAAACAACTTTGGCCCTCTGAAATCTTAGACTGATAAGGAGGAATTGCATCAATATCAGAACGATGTTCATCGCCTAAGCATGATGGTTTCAAGAAAGATGCTCATATTTTTTTCAGAGACTGAAGCAGTGACAAAAGGAGGTATATAGAGTTTGAAGTGGCTTCCTGTGAGGACAAAAGTGTTTGTTGTCAAGTTGTTTAGTAAAATAATTACAGGAAGATCATTTTTATGAATCAGCATTTTGTTAAGTCGTCTGTCATAATTATGTTGAGCAACTTGAGAGCAAACATTTAAAAGTTAGATTTAAGTTTCTCCCTTTATCCTCCTCCTCCTCACTCCTCTGTTATATTTTTCAAGACAGCTTGTCATGAGAATATTTAGGCATATTCATGTGGTTTCCATCAATGTAAATTGGGAAAATTACTTCTCATTTATGGACACATGTTGTAGAATATTCATTCCACGATATAAACAGAATGATTCTATAGTTCTGCCATATTGATCAATACTCTGTAATAAGCATTTTTACTCAATCTAGTATTCAATGTTTTGGTTGTTGATCAATGCTCACAAATTCTTTGGCCGATACATTCACATCTTAGCAGAATTACTACCTCCGGGTCCTTAAAACTTTGAAGATAGCTGTAATCTACACCAAATCCCACTTTTGACATGTAATGGCAATTTAATTTACTACTCCCTCCGTTCTTAATATAAAATATATTTACTTAATTTGAATAGATTAAAGAAGTTGGTTAAGTTAGTTAATATGACATGTGTTTTGTGAAATACCGTAATCATTTTTCTTAATTTTCTCTTTTCTCCTTTTTTATTGTTGAGGGAGTAGCAATAAGGATAAATTAGAAAAAGATTGATAAATATAAAAAGTATGTCTCATGTTAAGAACAGGAGGGAGTATCAATCTTATGAATTTTACAATTTAATTCTCCACCATATATGACATTTGTGTTTTTGTCATATTTAGAACTCATTCTAAAATTTATAACTCCATCATTTAGTATTTGAGTCATCTCCCATGATTGGTAAATGTGCTGTGTTGTTGTCAAGTAAAGACATTTTCATAGGCAAAAATAAAAATCAAAGACATTGTCAAACATAAGTTGTTGTTTTTTTTTTTTTTTGTTTTTTTTTGTTTTAAAGTTAAAAAACTAGGTACTTACTTATGAGTTACCCCTCCGTACTTATATATATAAAAGATCCTTTTAACTTAATTATGCTGTCTAAGGAAATAGTTGGTTAAAAGTACTCCTTCCAGTCCTTAATATATGATTTATTTGGAGAGTTAATCATGGTCATAAATATAATATCTATTTTTTATATTTGTCAATCTTTTCTAGTTTACCCTATCAATGCTCGTTCAACAATAACCAAAGAGAAGAGGAAAAGAGAAAATTAAGAAAGATAAGTAGGATGTTTTAGAATATACATATTATATTAACTAATTTTCTTAATATAATAAAATTGGATAAATAAGCCTTACATTAAGGAATGGAGGGAGTAATAAATACGTAAGAAATAAAATTTTATTTTCAAATATACCCTAATTTATGAATTAGTAAAAGAAAGTAATAATGAGAAATACAGTAGAAAAGAATATATGGGGAAAGATGATACGATATACTAAAGGGAATAAGTCAACATTTTAATGCAATATATGAAATTAATTGAGGGTAAAATGGGTAAAAATATATTATTAGTTAGACAAACTCAAATAGAACCTTATTGAAAAGGGACAAACCTATTCAAAAAGGGAACCTTATAGATAGGAAGGGAGAGAGTATTTTGCAATCCCTATAATCTTATGTGTTAGTATTATCTTATGTCATTTTCCCCTAAAAAAAGTATTTCATTAAATTTATTGGATTTTAAAAAAACACGATAAAATTTTAATTTTAATATATTGATTAATTATTGGGAAAATTGGCCAAAAAACCCTAGTTGGGAAAATAATTGGGTATGATCCTTAAATTTGACCTTATGTGTTTTTATCAAGGTTTTTAAATGCGGACCCGTCACACTAAACCTGAAGTATTGGGTTAAGGGTCGATAAGTCAAATTAAAGTTAAACCGAGCTATCCTTGGGTTAAACTAGTGAGAAATTGAAAATTGCAGAGTTTTCAATATAAAATTCTAAAGAAATTTAAAAAATCGAATTAAAAAAATAGTTCACCAGATTGATGATTGAACTAGACCAGTTTACCAACTAGTTCGCCAATTTTCATGGCCGAACTGATCGGTCGAGGTTTCAAAACCCTGATTTTATATATAAAATACTATGCTCTAAAGGATTTATGTATTTATTTCATGATGACGAGTCAAATAAATTTTTAATCAGGACTTTGGGCCAATTTTCCTAATTTTTATTCTCTTAATCTTAAATCTTAATCATAATTTATAAAAGGAAAATTTCAAATAAATACCTTTTGACTTTGTAAAACCCCAAAAAGTTTGTCGAATTTGTAAAAAGACTGAGAGATACCAAAGACCTATGAGGGATATGCAAATTTGGGTGAAATTACCATTTTGCCCTTAGTTTTAAATAAAAAAAATTAAAACACCCTCCTCCCTCCCCACCGCCGGACGCCACCACCGACCACCACCACCGGCCATCCCCCGCCGGCCAGCCGCCGCCACCACTGCCACCGCCGGGGGGCCAGCGGTGGTGGTGGCCGGCGGTGGGAAGGGAGGAGGGTGTTTTTTTTAAAAAAAAAAATTTATTTAAAACTAAGGGCAAAAAAGGTAATTTCACCCGACTTTGCGTATATCTTCATAGTCGCCCCTGATCTCCCAGTTTTTTACAAATTCGACAGACTTCTGGGGGTTTTACAGATTCAAAATGTATTTATTTGGAATTTTCCTTTTATAAAATCTTTTTTTTTTTTTTTTGGGTATGAAAAATCTGTTCGGAAACCATATTTGAGTCTCTTCCCTCCACTCTTTCACGCTGGAGCCTGGCTCGGACATTGTTCAAACTTCAAACTATGCAATATACACGGAAGCGAGCCCTCTGACTGAAGTGATAAAGTGTAGCTTTACCACTTCGTCTTCTTGAAGTAACTACTCACTCCACCATCTTCCTTCTTCTACTTGAGGGTTTAATTTTCATGCAATACACACTGTTAGTTTGCCGCCAAATCCGGATCCCTTCTTCTATGTACTCACTGTCTTCCCAGTTCAAAACCGCAATTTCCTTCACCTCCGTCAATGACAGAGGCAAGTCCTTCTCTACCTCTTCTCTCACTTTCGATAAAACTCACTTTCGTATTCGAAATCAAATTCACACTGTAATTCCCGATGAACCCGTTCGAAGAAAGGGTGTGAGGCGTAGGGTAAAGGAGTCGGAGGCGGAGCTTAAGAAGAACTGGTTGGCTTCACTATCTTGCCCTTTGTTTGAAAAGAATCAACTGATGGATGGTGGAACGGACCTGAATCACAACAATGAGGGTTCCGGGTGGGTCATTGGAGTTGACCCAGATGTCTCTGGTGCGGTGGCGCTCCTGAAATACGAAGACTCCGGTTGTTCTGCTCAGGTAACACGGTTTTTTCTGTTTCGGTTGGATGAAGTGCTACGTGTTGTGGTTAGCGAAATGTTTAGAAAGAGTACTTTTTGTCGATGAACAAGTTAAACAAATGAGGGAATTATCGCTTTTGTTCTTCAAAGATACATTTTTCTTTTTCAATTTGGTCCCCACTTGTTCTTCATGTGTGCTTGTTCAATATATTGGTTGAGGCCACGGATGGATTTTGTCAATATACATACTTTCTAGCGAAGCTGCCTTGTGGAATATGGTATTTATGCTAGAATTGGACATTGATTTATGACTATCACTTTCTGTTGAAATGGTTAGTTGGATTCTGACTTCCAGTGCAAGGACTGAGAACTATTAATATCCCTATGCCCCATCATAATGTATAAAATATAGTTTGATTTTTACCACCTGTTGAGAAACAACGGGGAATCCTATGCACATATTGCATTGTAAAACAAGATTATATGCTAATCTGGTAAGCTTGATGCAGGAAACTGTTCTGTTGCTTGGTTATTGAGAATGTTTTTATATAGAGGATAATTGATGATGGTTTATATTCTTTTGTTACTCTATCAAGGTCTTTGTCCTTTTCCCTTGGAAAATACCCCATCTTCATTAGTATCTTCCTTTCTCATTATTTTTTTTAAAAATGATTTTTACTCCTGCCTGGGGTGTTACTATATCTTATCAATCAAGAAAGAGTAAGAAAAAGCATACAAGATGTATGAAAATGGTTTCCGACTATCAGACTTTATTTCCTTTTAACCTTCCTGAGTTGTCTTTCAGACCTCTTTCTTGATTTTCAAGTTTTAGTCATAGTGTACATATCTTGAGAGGGGTTTTATGTGTGTGCAATGATTGTTCCTTTTACAGGTATTTGACTCTCCACATGTACAAATACTTGTTGGCAAAAGAACTAGAAAGCGCTTAGATGCCAAGTCTATTGTTCAGTTGGTTCGTAGTTTTGATGCTCCTATTGGTATGCTAAATTTCCTCTCTCCCTATCTTTAAACAAATGCATGTCATATTTTCAGATTGTTATTGTTATGCTAACCAAGTTTTCCTCTATCTTGTTAGAATGATGTTAGAAGTGAATGATACCAACCTCAGTCACTGTTTTGTCTTGTTGTTGTAGATTTTACTCATTATGTTGAAGTTTATTTTCTTTTCTCCTTTTTCTTCAAGGGTGTGGTTCTCTTTGGCCGTTGCTTTACAGCTGACATAATCTTCCTTTGATTAATTTCTTATAAGAATTTTAGTCGTCTTAATCATATGTATTTGTGTTTTTGTCAATAAATATTTTGCTTCCATCTTTTGTAAACTTTTATAATTTTCAATTTAGAGTTAAAGAAATTTGTGGATGTACTAGAAGTGATTAAGTTAAATAGACATATGCTTGAAATTACGTTGTGGATTTTACTACTTGAAACTGTATTTCGTTCTTCTCTCCATCTTAATTGTGTGAAAAGCTAAATTGATAGTTCTTTTCATATTATGGTGCTGAGTATGGGGATTATTAACCTTATTTTAATGTATCTGAAAATACTAAAACATGATTTTAGTGGTCTCAATTGATTGCACTTCAAATTTTTCTTTGCTTGTCCTGTCACATGTTTCAATCTGCTGATGTCTTTGGTTCACCCATTGGGCTGAATTATGTGCACTCTGTTATATATTATCAGTTTGCAGTAGTGATTTGTCAACATTATTTTCCTTTCTAATATATTTATTTTGACACTTGACACTGTTTATTCTTGGTCTTTTGGAAATTGACTCTTGCTTTCATTAGGAACCACTGCTTATGTAGAACAATCAATTCCATTTCCAAATGATGGGAAGCAGGTTGGTGTACTCCTTTATCCTCTAATATATATATTTTTTGAACTTTTCATGCTGTCGTTCTAATTTTGAATTGATGCAAATAATTGAAAATGCTGACGTGGTACTTTTTTGCAACATATATGAGGTTGGAGTAATATGAAATGCAAAGCACATATTGCAACCTGCTTGGCCCATTTGGATTCTGTAAATGATGGTCTATGATAAATTTTTACTGTTCGAGCCAAGTATTGTTTGCTAACTTACTGATTTTGTAAGCCATAAATTGATAATGGTGAATCTTTAAAACTGAATTATTATTTGATATGTGCAGAATGCTTTTATAATATTATATTTTGATGGAACTATTGATGTATCAATCAGAAATATTTTTTCTCATTGTCTTGTGCTGAGTTTTTTTCCTTGTATTTGTAATCAAGGGTTGGTGGGGCGGAGGGTTTGGATATGGGCTATGGATTGGCATCTTAGTCGCCTCTGGATTTTCTGTTGTTCCAGTGCCATCTAACACTTGGAAAACCAAGTTTGAACTCAATGGAAGTAGGGCTGCAAAGGTTTGTTTGGTCCTCACAACATAGACTGGAGTTTGTTTTGTCTAATTATTAAATGCAACTTTATCTCAAGTTTATGTGTGTGTGTGTGTGTGTGTGTACATATGTATAATTTGTTGTTTGTTGAAACTTGTAAATTTTGCACATGCTGATATATTTAGTATAAATATATGTATGTGTGTATTCATTTTTGCCTTCGCTGTTGCCTCTTTTGGATTATAGTAATTGAAGTTCTGACATTACAGGATGATAGCAGGAGAGTGGCATCTACCTTTTTTCCATCACTGAGTTCGCTGTTCAGAAGGAAAAAGGATCATGGTATTTTTTGTCGTCTTACTTCATCTTTGGAAATGTGTAATAGCAGGATTTTGAACAAGACATTCCCAAACCCTAGAATCCTACATGGTTTGAAAGTTTAACCATTACTTCCACTGTTAATTAATACAATTTTTATCTTCAAAATCCTGCTTGTTCTCTTGTTAAAAACGATGTAGGTTTTACAGGAGTCATTGAGCTCCCTGTAATTTATATAGCTGCAGTTTTAAAATTTTCTATTGGTCTGAATAGAGATATCACTATTTGGTCTTTCATGGTACTAAGTTTTTCAGTATCTTTTTCTTTATTATTTCTAGGAGTTGTCAAACGGCCGCTAAATGAGGAAGTTACTCAAGGAATATAGAGTATTTGTTTCAAAAGAAAATCTTCATCCTTAAATAAATCCTCCATACAAAGAGCCTCTTCAACAGGCAGTGACTGTTTGGACAATAGAGATATGCATCACAGTCTTATGTTGATTTTGATTACAAGAAAGAGCTACGAGGATTAAACCTTATGCCTGTCTAAAAGGTTCTCTGTTATTAAGTATAGAACACAGACCATCTAATATCTTATGGCCATTGGAAGGTACTCCTTTTGGTTTTTAATACTATTAGATTCACTTTAATGAAGAAATTGAACTACAAAATCGATCCTATATTAAGGATCGAAGGGAGTACTTAAGACTAAAAGATAACAAATAAATTTTTGAATGGCATAAATAATGTTAAAATTTCAACTGAAATATAATATATATAGCTGATTCACTAATTGTATAGGAGGCATGGTAGTCTAAATATTATTTGTTAATCAACTTGTGGATTTCTCTTTTACATCCCTTAGGGTTTGTTTGGCAGGAGGGAAATGGAAGGGGAAGGGAGGGGAGGGAAAATTTGAGTTGGATTTAAAAAATTGAAGAAGTGGGGTTATAAAATTTTAAAAAAGATAAGATGTAAACTAAAAAAGTAAAAAAAAATAAAAAAAAAAAAACTTTTAACCCCACTTCTCCAATTTTTTTAAATCCCAGTCATAAAAAATTTCCCTCCCCTTTCTACCCCTGCAAATCCCTCATACCAAACAGCCCCTTAGTGCTGTTATGACTTATGATTCTTGTTGAAAGCTTGTTCTGGAGAACTGCAGTGCCCTGAATTATAAATTTCATTTGGATACAGTCTCTCATCCCTTATGATCTCGACATTTAGGCTATTAACTTTTCAACATTCCCTGAAATATGTTTTATATAATCATGCGTGCTTATACATGTAACTAATCTGTCATGTTGCAGGAAGGGCTGAGGCTCTACTAATTGCTGCATATGGCATGGGCCAGATTAATGAGTTGGATTTATCACCCTATTCCATTTTGGAGAAAATGGAAACTTGACAATAACAATGAAAATATTTCGCTTGGCTTTGTTTCTTGTTGCGTGGCCACGGCAAACGAATTTATGTTTGACTGAGGCTGTCTATTTTCTTCAAAGTTGGAGCTTCGGCGTCTGTTGAATGTTTATGAAGACTTGTAAATGACAGGTATTCAGTATATATATTCTTCTGGAATTTGTATTTCCTCCTATGCATATTAACGATGCTGTAGGAAGACATCTAACCATTGTAGGAATTCTGATACATTTGGAAGGACCAACTATCGTCGGTCCTTATTCTAGCCATTCTCACTCATTCTGTTACATTTCTGTTGGGTAGAGATTTCAGTGAAATGTTGAGGATTAGCCAACTTGGCCGAGATTAGAGTCTTGTTCTTTCATTAGCTATTGCCATCATTGTAATTACCTGTGATATGAATCACAAGTACTTTATCCTTCATTCTCTGATGAATCCAAAATTCTTGAAATGTACATGTAGTGATTTTTCCCTTTGTGAGGATCAAAATGAATATTAAATTGTCTTCCTTAAGGTAAGGGTACCCCCCCCCCCCCGGCCCCCCCAAAATTAATCCATGTTGATGGTGGCTTTTCTTCACACCTTGAACTTAATTCAAAGAATAAAATTGATTATCACTAATATTAGGAAAAATTCAATCACATTACCTTTATTGCCAACTTACTATGCCTATTTGAATTAGGCCTTTGTTTATATTAATATTGGCAATAGTAGAATTTGTCTCGACTAACTTTTACAAATTGAAGTTGGGTAAAACTGAATTATTGTAATATGACTTGATTTTGGATAGAATTTTTTTTTAAAAAAAAAAAAAAAAAAAAAAAAAAATTGGCATAAACTTATTTTGGCAATATATTAAATAGTTAGTTTCAAAAGGTTTGAATATAAAGAGAATCCAAAAAACAAAAATTGGATTTTAGTTCAAAAATCAATTGCTACTAAAGTTGTGTTAAACATGCATATTTGAAATAACGATTGAAACCTTTAAAAATAGTTTTTCAATTGTGATTTACGGTATACAAGATAAATGTATGAATAGATTTTATCTTGATTTACGTAATTAAGCACTTTTAGAACCCACAAAAGTGATCCCAAAAAAGCTTAATGATTTACGTAATTAAACACTTTTGAGACCCCAAAAGTGATCCCTAAAAAGCTTAATCTTTTCTTCATCCAACTGAGTCGGATTTGAAGTGCTTTTCGTGCCTACAAGTTAGTCTAAGATGATTCCAACACCATCCAAACATAAGCCCTTGGTTGGCTTAACTTGTCATGCTTCAATCCTCATGATAGAAATTTAACCATACCACGATTGGCTGCCACAAAATCACGTTATTAACTCGTTTTGTCATTCGCCTCGCATCTTATCTTGAAAGAACGTTAGGAAATTGTAAGATGTAGACACTTTGTCACCACTAAATAAATATATTATTAGCTACTTAATAAGTTCATTAATATAATTAAACAGAAAAAATCAAATTTGTTTGATAAGATAATCTAAAGGTGCTAGTGTAGAGTAATCTCAAAGACGACTCCCTCAAGATTCGCAACAATACGCCTAGTACAAGGCAACTCTTTCATCTGCAATCCGTGCTTAGAAGCTTCTTTAACGATCATTAAGTCGATGCTGCAGAGTGAAGGCAATTTAATTAAATGACAAATACCAAGAATTTAGATCAAAACCATATCAAATCAACAGTGTTTAAGACAGAATTAGCCATGGCTTTCTGCAGTTGCTTAGTTTTATGGTTATGGCATATAACTGCATTGTTTGTTAGACATGAAAAAGAATCATAAGCTCAGCAAATAATGGAAGGCATTTCCCTGACAAGTTAAACTGCAAGGGGCTATGGGACATTAATATTCATGGAAGCTCCTGGACCCCATGGACGGTGCACTAGTTGAGTTCAAAGAAAAATCATGGATGCTGTTTAAAACAATGAATCTTGAAATAAGTAGCAAGAACTCAAAGGTCAAATGCTAATTACTCACCGCTTGCTTTGTTAAAGCAAACTTTTAAGATAGGGAAGTTAATACCCCTCAACTCTCAACCTTGCAAGGTGACAGGGAAAGATTTTGATACTGAGTCATGAAGATGAAATAAAAGATTGTGACACTGAGCAATGAGGATTAGATAAGATTTTGATACCGAGCTATGAGGTGGAAAATCGTTTTACAGTTTCACATTAGCAATGACTGCACTATCTTATTTCGGGTCCTCATTACATGCTAGTCTTTTATGTGCTTCTTAGGTGCTTCTCCTCCTAAGAAGCACATAAAAAAATATTGATACATTTTTTTATATATTTTATATATTTAGATTAAATTATATACTGCATCCTGAAATATATTTTTAATACCTAGTATCTCAAATTAATTAATATCTAATTTTACATTCAGAATTTTTTTTCATGTAACACCAGTATCCTGTAAATTAATTAATTTGAGATACTGGGTGTAAAAAAACATTTCAGGATGCAGTATATAATTTAATCTAAATATATAAAATATAGAAAAAAAATTTAAAAAAATTATCAATATTTCTTTATGTGCTTCTTAGGAGGAGAAGCACATAAAAAACGAGCATGTAATGAGGATTCTCTTATTTCCCGTTTAACAAAAGGAAAAACAATTGGCATAGTTTTTTTTGGGAATTCACTATAAAGTTCTACAACAATATAAGATACAAAACAGCCTTCTGTATTCCTAATGCACAATACCAGTGGACTGTAATGCCATTTGGTCTTTGCTAAAGTCTTGTCCTCAGTATATATAGCCCCCAAGTGCAAGATTCATAGAGAGGATCATTGTGAAAGATAGAATCTCTTCAGTTCACTTCCGTGGTAATTTGTGCAAGGTTTTTCCTATTTTGAACTTCGTTGATGAATAAATTTTAACTCATAAAAAAAATTCTGAATATCAGTTTTTTCATTAATTCAGTGCCCCTACACCTGTTATTATCAGAAGATGTGACAACCCAAAAATTTCACTACAATATTGTGTAACAAACTGGGCCAATATCAGCAATGTATTTCACGTGGGAAGGTCCTAAAAGTAATAAAGTATATCTACTGAATATGGATATGTTGCAAATTTTAATGTCATGAGAGGATATCGATTCTAAAATGGTAAACCTTGAACTTAACAGATGAAAAATAGCAAATATGAAAACAAATGATACAAGCATGACGCTGTGAACACAGATGAGCAACAGAGAGACACTTTTGTGAAAGAAAACAATTAAACAGAGAAGCCAAGATTAACAAGCTATGTTTAGGTTACTTACGTCTTTGCTCGTGATACATATGCTAGTATGAATTTACATTTTCTGTCGCCTTTCACCAGCAGCAGCATCTTTACAGTATCAAAAAGCAGAGGAATGCTTGACTGCTGAAAGCTTATGCATTGTCAAGGTTTCTCAAAAAATTATTTCTTCAGTGAAAGGGGGATATTATAGCTCAGAATCAGAACAGATTCAGTTATGTTCCTTTCTTAACATCAATCCATTTACATAATTCATTTCAGCATAGATCTAACATGTTAAGGAGGAAACAAAAACTTTGACCATCTTTATGTGTATTTATTTATTCTTAAACCTCCAACACAAGCAAGGCATGAAGGTTTGAACAAGAAAAAACAATATCTTGCCAAAGGTTTTCACAATAATGATAGGGAACAGAAAGGGGGATCCATATTTCACTTCTAAAACACTAAACTCTAATGTTTTGAAACTCATAATTCAGGTGAGTGACAACACTAAAATATACTGAAACCAATGGCAGTGTCAATAAAAAAACAGCTGATCTAATAACAAAGATGATATCCTCATCTTGTGTGTTCATTCAAGTCTCAATAGTAAACTTTTTCTTGCTGAACACCCATTGATCGAATCCCTAATTCCTAACAAGAAAAAAATAGCCTAATGGAAGGCCTAATTTAGAGAGATAATACTATAGCTAATACTTATATCTCATGAGGGGAATACAAAACAATAAATTATCTGATCTTCAAATAGCGACTGTGTGGAAAAATGAATCATTGGCTTGGGCAGATTATATGCATGATTGTTTTAATCAACTTCTATTCTATATTTCTACCCTAAGCTGAAAAAGCTTATTCTTGCATTTATGTCTTTCTAATGAAAGTAAGATAATATGCACTATGGATATATATGTCAGCTCCAAGAATGAAGTCAAATCCTCCTGGATGATTTTGTAAAATTCCATTGATGTGATCGGAGTTCCCCCATTCTAGTTTCTCAGCAACTAATCCTGCAATTATATACAATTACATTTAAAAATTTAGCACATCCAATCATCAATTTTCTTATAAATTTTTTTGTTCTAACCATGAGGAGTAGGACAATTGTTCTCAGGAATTGAATGCAGCTCTATATTTTTCTTCAGGATCTGAGAGTAGATACCAGATTAGTCTATATCGACGAAAAACTAGAGATATCCTCCTATTGGCCCTACAAACATGATTTCCTATCCTTACCTTGAGCACTTCTTCATTATGATCCGTTAACACAACTTTCTTGCAGAATCTACTGCAAAGTATGCCAGTAATACCTGTAATAATGAAGTATCAACCACCAAGGACAAATAGCACGAAATAAGAAGAGACAGTTTCTAAGTAAAAGAAATTCAAGAAGCAAAGCAACTAAAATAAAATATAAAAAAGAGAAGTAATTCAATTTCCTAAAACAAATGAAGAAGGGGGAATGAGTAATTTCACAATTTCAATGCCATAAAATTGGAAATATTAGAAGAAATTATCATTTCTCCTAACATATATCAAAGAATCTGCTCCCCTTATGCTGACATAAAACACACACACACACACAAATCCTTATTTTACCATTACCATAGTATTAAAAATAAAGGCAACACATAAGAAAACCACTACAAGAAATATTGTAATATGCATTGCACAAGATGATTCTCCATCAAAAGCTTCCACACATATGGGAAAATTTCTGATTTCTAATTGCTGTACGCATAAATGCATAATCACTAGTGTAGTTTTGAGTTAGAATACCATAGCGAATAATCACAACTTTCATATTCTCTATGAAACAGTATTCATCTTTCTACCACAGGAAATATTTTATCTTTAAGTGAAAATACATACCAACACCAGAACCTAATTCAATGACAGTGCAACCCTGAAGGATCTCACTATTTTTCGAAAGATACTCATTTAGCAGAATGGCTCCAGGCCACACCACCTGCCCTGTCAAATCAAAATCGGCTGATAAAAAGGATAATTAGTATCATGACTCAAATTAAGGAAAGGATAAGAAAGCAGGGATATCAAACAAAAGAACACAAACAAGTACACAGTCTAATTTAAACCAAACAAAGAGTACAAACACTACTATGACAAGGCATTTCCAAATTATGCATGGTCAGAACTTAATATATTAATCTCAACACGTTAAAACCTTCAACATCCAATCCCTCCCAACCCTCTCACAATCATATTCCCATTTAAGGTTCACATGGATAACCGGCTTTCTTTTTTCTTTTCTTTTTTTTATTATTAATAAAAAACATTACACATCAAATGGATAATAATTCTAGACACTGACTGTAGACAAAGACTTTACACTCTAGACAACGACTGTGGGAAAATATTTGATCAATATAATGAAGAGTTCAAACTTGGCCACCGGTAGTCTTAGAATTATTTACCAAGGAAAGGAAATAGCACAGCATATGGCTAGCGGTGGTAATAAATCATTATAATAAATTGAGTTACAAAGGGAAGTGCACTTAAAAATAATACTAGTAACACACTATTTCCTTCCTGCACTACTCCATCCAAGTGAAGAGATTTACCATGATAATGGAATTTAAAGAAATGGGCAATGGGCCATCAAATTCTTTACTACTTGATTATTCTTGTTTTCATCCCCCTAGTCTTACATGGTTATTGAATTGTATCAAATTGTATCGGAACTCTATTCAAGTTCAAGTAAACACATTCACAAGAGGACAGGAAAAAAAATCTTTTATTAACCAGTTATAAGAGTTGAAGTGCACAGTCAAATGAATCTCTGTCCCGTGATTATAAAGAAATTAAAGTGATTTATCTTATGTGTGTAAGCAGAAATGAGGCTGAGATCATAACAAAGAAGATAGTAAATGTAGTTTTAGCGCCATCAAACTTGATAGGTTGTTCAACAACAGAAGCATCTCAGATTTTTTTTTTTTTTTTTTTTTTTTTTTTAAAAAAAAAAAAAAACTATAAACGGAAGCTTCAAAATGGGTCGGAAGTAACTCACTAGAGCCAGTATGGAGACAGAAGAGTTGAATCTCTTGAGACCCAAATGTAAAATCCGTCAGCTGGTAGCTTTGAAAATCAAATATAACTCCATTACAAAAAAAAACAGTAATTATGTTATATGTATAACAGGTAGAGAAAGTACGAATAAGCTACTTGTCATTGATGAAAAATGCTTCGTCTAAGCTAATGGTGTCATCGTCGTCGTCTTCTTCTTCTTCTTCTTCTTCATGGCGATTTTGTTCCTGATTTCGTATTCTGTCCATGTTCAACACTTGAGCAATTTGGAAAAGGCCGGGTTTTGCTTTGCAAAATTGCGTCTTCACTCTTGAGAGGGAAAGTTGGGAACCGGGTTCAGGCTTACGTTTTATTTGATTTTTGCTAATATATCAAAAAAAAAAAAGATGGGTCAATTAAAAAAAGTACTACCTTACCTTCGGTCCTAATTATAAGATATAATTGACTTTATTTGGAGAGATTAAGGAAGCTAAATAAGTTATTTAATTATTTTATATGTTGTGTATCTTTAGATTATATATTAGTTTATTAGTCAAATTAATTACTTTGAAGAAAAAAAAAACTCTAAAATAATTTAATTAGTTTCCTTAATTTCTCCAAAAAAGTCAACTATGTCTTATAATTAGGACCGGAGGGAATATATTATGTCCTCCGTTCGAGGCGTGGGAATGAAAAAAATGGTGTTGAGAACTTTTTCCCCATGACCGTGGGCCAATACGGAGTAAAATCCGGATTAGTGGGAACGAAGGTTCCAATAAACCAGGTGGGATACCAAAAAATACAAGATCCAGTGTAAACTAGTGTTAAGTGTCAACCCCGTGCTTTACACAAACGAAAATGTGAAGTCTTATTAATGATACATTGTAGAATTGATTTTTCATGACTATAATGCATTTATTTGTATATTTATAAAAACAAATTTTCAATCATCATCCTTAGGTTTAACTGGTAAAGGGGTCAGATCACTCTCACTAAAGAAAGAGGATTTGATCCTGGAGTTGGTCAAGGAGTCAGGGGAGGTATCCTAACTCTTGGGTACCTAGATAAATTATAGGTGAACCCAACATCTTTTCTAAAAATTTTCTATAACAAAAAATAAAAAAAAACCCAATTTTCAACTCAGAAATACATAAAGGGGTGATTATAAAAAAGCTTATATTATCACTTTTTTAGGAGCTTTTTTTTTGGGAGAATTTATTAAGAACCAGGGTTTGTCAATAGAGTGTCAATAAATTATTAAATGGAAGGCTATGTGGGGGCACAAAATTTGATAACGCAGAGGTAAAATGACTACAATTTTAGTTTTTTTACTAAATATATCAGCGAAAGAGTCTCTCAACCAAAAATTGAGTCTTACCTGATATTTTAAAAAATTTCTCTATAAAACACATTAGTTGTCTTGTTGAGACACAAAAAACTTCCAAAACTACCTTAAGATTTTCGACAATACTTCTGGGGTGGATTTACATCTTAACACTACCAATTATTATTGAATTCTAACATTAGTAGTCTTCTTGTTTTAAAAATACTTCCTCCAATTCACAACATCAATCACTTCCAACTAGTTCACATGAATTATAAAATGACAGTTAACTATTTAAATATGTTTTACATGGATTTTTTTCCTCCAACTTCACCTCTACTTTTGACCATTTTACCCTTTACTCTAAAAAAACATTGAATTTTTGACAGAATTTATCACGGAATTCAACTTTTTTGACGTAAGTAAATATATATGTAATATTATTAAAATTAATAATAAATTAAATAAAAATTTGAAAAAATATTTATATATTTTTTATTATTTAGTTTCAAATTCAAAAAAAATGAATCTTTAATAAATCTTCTTATAAATATATTTTTAGCCAATTTTTTAAAACTGAATTATATTTTTAATTAAAATCAATTAATAAATAATAATTTATTTTTAAATAAAATTAAATATTAAATATTATTTTAAATAAAAATTTTAAATATAAAATTAATAAATAATAACATAATTATAATAATTAAGATTAAATAGAAATAATAAATAAATAAAATTTTAATGTTATAAACATTATTTTTTAAAAAAATTATAAATATAATGTTAATAAATAATAATATAATATTCATTACTAATAATATTTTTATTTTTAATTAAAATTATTTAATAACTAATGTTATAATAATATAAACATTATTTTAAATATATAATTTAATAAATTTTTAATATTTGCCACTGAACTTTTCTGTGGCTAATTCCATAAAAATTTCTATGAGTAATTTAGCCACGGAAAATTTCCGTGAAAATTTCTGTCTGAAATTGATATTTTTTTTAAATGCTTCATTTATATTGTTGGTAATTAATGTACCTTTTCTACTTAATGACTTTTTATAATGGGCATTTTTGAAAAGACGAAATAAAGTGGTGCATGTTTAAAGTATTTAATTAACATAAACAATTTTTTCTTAGTATTAAGAAAGTGGTTTAATTTTTATTTGGGGACGGATAGAGTAAATTACAAATAATCATAAATGAATTTTAAGAATTTAAAAACATTAACTAATTTTGACTGAATTTATCTCCAGAGTAAAACAAATAAACTATTGTTGAAGGAAATATTTTTTGAAGTTCTTCTAGACTAAAATGAATTATTTAAATCCCAACTAATAAAAAAACATCTCGGATAGAAACCAAAAATGGTGAAAACAGACACAAGTTTCCTTCGTGCTATGTATCAAATGGCATTAGATGATAGTATAATGATTATGCCTCCACATGAATATTTATTTATCTTAGAGCAGTTATTTTATTTAGTGCTATTTAATTATTTTAAACAAACTATTGTCCATATCTATTTCTTTAATACATTCAAGACATATTAAATAATTTTAAACCTCAATTTTCATTTCCTTCTATTTCTCTAGCTTACGAAGCTGTGCCTTTTGTCAATTTGTCCCAACTCCCAAGCATGTTTTTTCTTCAGAGAAAATGGAAATTTGGGATTATATTAATTGTGCAATATATATGTTTAATGTCTCTCTTAATTTCCTCTCCATTTAATATAATAGATCAAATTTCAACGATTGAGATTAAAATATTATTATAACATTAAATATAACAAAATTCTACTATGATAAATAGAATATAAATCTCAATCATTATTTGATCTAATAGTGGATACCTTAATGAAGAGAGATCAATGGAAACATTCATTTCCCATTTAGACCAAAGTCAATCGGATTAAGGGCCTCTCCATTTTCTTTACAGTCCATTTTCCTAATCCTGGCCGTTGATCAAATCTAAGGGTGAAAAGGCATAAAGACACATCACAGCTAATACCTCTGAAATACACACTATAATCTCTCTATCTCCTCTCTTTGTTCCATTGCTTTGGTGTTATCGATGGCAATACACACTATAATCTCTTTGTATCCCATCAATGAGTGAGAAGAAAATGGAGCCATACCAAATTACACAATCAAACAATCAAAACAGCTTCTTGATCTAAAATACTCTCCTCCTCATCTATTTCCTTGTCAAGTGTAAAATCAACTTTTTTATGTGTAAAAATGTATTTAAATAATAATACTAAATTGTATAAAGAAAAAAAGGAGGATGTATGGTTAAAAATATATTCTTCATATTTGAAATGAGGAAGAGATGAAAGATTTTTCAAGGCAGACAATAGCAAATGATTCAAAACAGTCCTGTAAGAACTCTTAGAGCCAGTACAAATTTCATAAACCTAAGAGAATCAATTTCATGTTGCAGAATTTTTCAACAACAAAAAAAAAGAACATGTTGGAGAAGAGGAGGCACTTGTACTAGAAAGGGAAACCACAAACTCCAAAACTAAAATAGTTGGTTGCTTATCTGGTAATAAAATCTAAAAACGCGTTGAACACTGGTCGATAGTACTCCCTCCAGTCCTAATTATAAGAGCTAGTTGACTTTTTTGGAGAGATTAAGGAAGCTAATTAAATTAGCTTAGAGTATTTTTTTTTTTTTTTTTTCTTCAAACTAAATAATTTGACAAATAAACTAATATATAATCTAAGAAAACACAACATGTGAAATGATTAAATAACTTATTTAGCTTCCTTAATCTCTCCAAAAAAAGTCAACTAGCTCTTATAATTAGGACCGGAGGTAGTATATAAAAGAGCACTACCTAACTATTAGACAATATTGGAATAGGAAGCATTTATAAACCTTGCTAACTGAAATTTTCAAATGTTACTGTTCTCTTCTTTTTTTTAGTAATAATTTCATCAGCTTTACTTTGTAATTCTTTATTCTTCCACAATATTAAATTCTAAGTTTAGTATGTAGTAGTCTTATAATTTTAAAAGTACTCCATCCAATTTACAATATGAGCCACTTCTAACTAGTTCACCATAACTAAGATATAACAATACGGTCAGCTCTTTAAAAATGTCTTGCGTGCATTTATATGACATGAATCCTCTGAGGCACCCGAAAAAATTTAATTGATGTTAATTAAGTGGTCATGATATCAACTAATAAAAAAGAAAAGAAAATTTCTCCTAAATTTTAATTGATTATGGTGTTATGGACTCATATATGAGGCTCATTTAATGTATGACCCAACAAAGGGCAATTTATGGTGGCACATCATTTGGGCTTGGAGGCACAGAGGCCCATAAGTCCAAACTCTAACCCTAAGGTAAACTCTATAAATAAGAGGTAAACCTTAAAGATATGAACATTCTCTCTCAATCACTATTCTGCCGTCACTGTGCACACACATCACCCCATTGGCTAACGCCTATTCGTGCTCAATGATTTACTGTATTCATAGGTATCTGATCCATAGATACATAAGAGAGAGTTAACCGATCTTATATCAATATACTAGTCCAACGGGCTAGACACCTGTCGATCTAGACCAACACATGGATACATTCATAGCTCTACAATTGAAGAAAATGTATTTTAAAAATTCATTCTTGGTTCTACGACTTATATATAACACACACACATCAAGTTTCCGCTAAAAGATTAAATGATATACTCATTAATCATTATGCCTCCTCAAAAGCATTTATTTATATTAGAGCAGTTGATTTGTGATATTTATTTTAAACTCGTTGTTGTCATGTCCTTTTGGCTCTTTCACTCTTCCATCTCCATACCAACTCTTCATTGTCCTTATTATAAGCCATGTGTTAGAAGGTATTCTTGGTCTCCTTATAAACAATTTACTAGTTTGAAAGTGTAATAAATATTTTATTCATATGTGTGAATTGGTTAGAAGTAACTTATATTTAGAATCAGAGGAGTACTTTCATATCCGTTTCTTTTATTCATTCATCTTCCAAATTTTTTATTTGATGAAATCTTATCTAATCAGATTTGATTAAGACATGTCTGATTAATGTTCTTCATTAATTTACCACGGGTCATGCGAGTTTCATTTTTTATTAGTTTTTAACTGGACGTCATTACTTTCTAAATTTACAAAAGAAAATGACAAAAACAGAATATCACTGGCAAAAAAAAAACATAGAGAGAGAGAGAGAAGGACAAAACGAGTATAACATGAGCGTATACTTCAAGATGCTAAAAAAATATTTCAGCGTACTGATTGGTAATAAAAATATACTTCAAGGTATTGGCTGTTACTAAAAAGAAAAATTTAATATTTTAAAAAAAAAATGAAATTTGGACCGTTCAGATCTAATCTAAATAGCCAAATGCTCACCCCTAAAGGACGAGCGCTGCCGGCTCGAAACTCATTCCCTTGCTACCCCAAATAATTAGGGCCCGTTTGGTTCAAAGAATTTGGGGGGAGGGAAAAGAATGAGGAGGGACATGAACTTAAAGGAAGGGAAAGGAAGATTTAAAAGATGAGGGAAGATAACTTGAGTTGTTTGGTTGGAAGAAAATGAAGGGGTGCTAGTTGGTAAAGAATTAAGAAATGTCTATTTTACCCTCAAAAGAAATTAATTCAAAATAAAAAAGGAAAATATTTTTTTTGTTAAAATATTTTTTTAAAAAAAATGTCTTGTTAAGTTCGAACTTGCGACTCAAAAATTTTTCGCAAAGTTCGAACTTTCCCGCCAAGTTTGAACTTCCCGCCAAATTTGAATTTCAGGGGTAAATATGTCAAAAAATGTGAATAATGACCAGGGAACTTGAGAACCCACCAATTTTGGTGGGATCTCAAGTTCCCACATATGAGGGAGGAGTGGTGGGCCCGGAAAGTTGGGTTCCGGGCACTTGGTGCACCAAACGGTCTTTTTGCATGAGAACTTTATTTAGTTCCTTTTCCCTCTTCCAAATTCTGTCAACCAAACGGGCCCTTAGAGTACATTCCTCTAACGGCCGAAAACAAAAAAAAAACAAAAACAAAAAATGACTCCCTTATCTCCCCAATGCATAATCTTCATCCTTCGCTTGTTTCACAAGTCAACTTAATCGTAAATCTTTGAAGCAAAAGATGAATATGAAGCCTTTTATGCTAAGCCTCTTCCTCACCATGCTCTTCATGTCTGCTATTGCAAGGCCCGTAGCTGATCCTCATCAGCTTTTCAACGAGGACATGAGAGAATTTTTTTTTAATCATATTTACAAGTCATATTTTTAAATTTTTCACGTAAACATATAATTTTACCCTTTATTATTTTATTTTTTTTGCGTAGATCTTGTTCTCTTCGGATAGAATGTATATTTAATAGGAATGAAGTTAGAACGTTATTAAATTTTAAGATAAAATTAATGAGGTTAAAGGCTTTTCTTGGTTGTAATAAAACATGTTGAAAGTAATTAATAAATAAGATCATATATATATTGCCCTGCCCCTGCACCAGTTTATATATATTGTTGCGGTTGAGCTAAATCAACCCAGAAGACATGCAAGTGCCTAAGAAATAATAAAGCATATATAAACTAAGACTCTATAATGAATAAAGCATATGGCTTACTCTCTATCTTCCATGTGAAAGTTCATGTATGTAGCTCTAAGATATGCTTCCATGTAGGAGTATCAACTAATGCAAGTTGCATGAATCAAAATATAATTATTCTTTTGTCCAGCTTTTAATATAAGAGCTAGTTGAAGGTCGAATTTTGTCTTAAATATAATATTTCAATTCACTTTGTCCCTGACATTTATTGGTTTCCCCCTAAAATATCCATATTTATTGCACATGTTAAGGAAATTAGCATCAAATGGTAGTTTCAATGCAAATGACTTGAGAAGATATGTTAAAGAAACCAATACACATTGCAAATAACTAATTAATTTAACTAGTTTCCTTAATCTACCTAAATTGGTTAAATAGATCTTATATTATGGATTAGAGGTAGTAGTATATAAATCTAAGTTATTGTGCATACATATAAGCCAAATTATAGTTGGGTGAGGGAAATCGTTGGAAACGTATATAGTCTTTCAAAAGTCAGAAATATTAAGCATGATAATATGTCGAGTTAGGAATGGAATTGAAATTGATTAACGATGGAAGAATTTGAAAAATGATTAATCATTTTTTAAGATAATGATCTTTCAAAAGAAATATTCATACCAATTATTATTGAATTCTAACATTAGTATAGTCTTCTCATTTTAAAAGTACTCCCTCTAATCCATAATATAAGTCACTCTTCCAACTAATTTAACTAGAACTTAGAAATTATGTTTAACCCATTAAATATGTCTTAAATTGAAAAGGGGAAAAAAAATCCTCCAACTTTACCTATATTGAATGAGGTTATGAAAGAGAGATAATAAAAAAGTCATATTTGAGCATTAATTACATAAACAAAATTGACAATTAAGTATTAATTATTGTCCAAGAAATTAATATTATGGCCCCAAAAAAATTCTTTCTAGAAGTGAATTATGTTAGGAATCGGAAGGAGTAAGTATTTAATTCAGAAAGAAAAAATAGGATGTAAGAAAACGGAGGAGAGAAAATTAAAGAGATACCAGCCTGCTTCGATCCCTTATATTCCCATAACAATATTTGTTTTCTAAAAAAAAAAAAAAATTGATAACTAGAATGTGTTCTAAAAAGTTTATATAAAAAAAAACTAAAAAATCAGAACAACTATTTACCAATTTTGTTATTTTTAGTTAAGTGGAATTGGGAAAAAATAGAGAGCATGTGCTTTCATTGGGCCTGTTTGGGTTGGCGGTAGGGAATGGTGGCTTAAAAACCATCTGACTTAAAAAAAGTTCGGTAGGAAAAAAGTCAGGTTATAGATAATGATTTGTGTTTGGATTGTCCATTTGACTTTTTTGCAGAAGTAGCTTTTTTCTTAACTGATGAGTGTTTGGATTGTCATTTGAAAAGTCAATTAAGACAGAAAATGACTGAAAAGGGGCATGAATTATATTGAGTTACTACTATACATATTAGTCGTACTGCAATAAATAAAGATAAAAATTTATATTTATATTTAAAATTGAAAAAATAAAAAATAAATGTATTTATTATTTAAAAGAGAACTCGAGAACTACGAAAAAAGAGCGTAGGTTGAAAAAATAAAAAAATAAATGTATTTATTATCATATTGGGTTGTATTTATTATTTGTATAGTTGTAGCTTTTATATATATATATATATATATATAACATGAATAGAGAACTCAAATTTAACGCAAAAAAAAAAAAAAAAAAAGCTCCAAAATGGAGAGTTGAATAATGTCTCCATTAGACGGGCTTTAATGAGATAAGTCACCTTGACTCCCAAACAAGATTCGGTGAGCTTTTTTGTCACTGGCTCATTGACTTAAAAGCTATTGGTTTTTTTACACTGTAATGCTAATAAAAAAGTCAACCCAAACAGGCCCATTAATGACAATTTGGTAAAATAGAACAACTCTATCTCCATAACTGTTCTCAATTCGTTCTTCTTCGGGTAGCTGCTTATCAAATCAGTCAGGAGCCAGTAGAGGCACCAGTGAAAAAGTGAAAAAGAGTTGTTGTGACGTCAATTGAAAAGAAAATGAGAAAAAATTGTTTGCAAGTGGATCGGATATGTATAAATGTTTTGCCACACCCTCTATCATTGTCTTCCAACATTCAAATGGATAGCAATTAACCATGTAACTGGTGAAAACTGTAGGGTAGACCACAGAATTTTTAGACTATAGGGGCTAATCTGAAAATTTCATGTCAACTATAAGGATTAAGAAGTTAACATATCCTCAATAACTACTGTGAAAGATCCAAACTCAATATAATAATAACATAGACACACATTACCCAAAGCTGCTTCATTTCCTACAAAACTTGTCGCCACATGGGATCTCATTACTCACCGGTGCTTCTTACCTCTCTTGTTATTTCCTTTTTTCCTTTTCCCTCCACTGGGCCCATGGGTTTCAGTGGCTTGATCTTTAGATTGAGCTGGATTTATCAAATGCTTCACATTAAGGACGCCATTTTTAAAACGACCTTCACTTGCCTTCAGAGTGTTCAGACCCCTCTCCTCAGGTCGGCGCTTGCCTGCCAATCTTTTACTGCTACCACCAAACTTTCCCCCAAATTGTCCAAGAAACAAACGCTGTCACACAGAGTGGGGCAAATTGGTAAAATACACTCAGCAAGAGTCACACACACACAAACTAGTAAGATCATTTATAATACCAGTTCTTCTGTTATATAAAGGATATTCTGTTGTGAAGGGGGTAGTTAAGTCAGTTAAGACTTAGTGTGTTATTCTGTTGGTTTTAATTCATAAAGTGACCGTTAGTTAATGTGGCAGTTAATCAGTTAGAAGGGCTGTGGGTGAGATTATTAGTCTATACTCCCTCTGGTCTTTATTATAAGGCACCAACTAACTTTTTTCACAAACCAATAAAAACAGTTAAAGTCAATAAAGCTATCATAGAATCTAAGTAATTTACAATACTACCCCTACTAATTGCATTAAACTCTAATATCATATTAATTATTACTCTCACCCACTACCCTTATTAATTATGGGTAGACATGGAAAAGAATAATTAATGCTCATTGGGAACAAGCAAGTGCCTTATAAAAAGAACCAAATAAACTTGCTAGTTGGTGCCTTATAATAAGGACCAGAGGGAGTATAAAAACCTAAAGCTATTGTCCAGTTCAGATTTGCGATTTTGTTCATCAATAGAGGAGTATTATCCAGAAAATTCCCCCGTTTCTTCTCTATCTCTCTCTCTGTTCCTATACTCTCTTTCTTTCTTCTTCTCATTACCATATCATCTTCAGTGTTGGTGACCAAGAAATTATTCATAAACTTTACTATGCCACAGCAAATTTGTTGCTACCATAATTCAAGCTCCAAGTAGGATTCAAACACGTGTTAAAGACTAATTAAAACTATTCATCATAGCAGTTTCCTAGAAAGCTTGTGTTATTGGACTGAAACCATTCTTGATAATAAAGGTCAAACCTTGTCCATTAAATTAATTATGTGACCAGTTATTCTTGTGAAATGTAACACCAGCTGTTAAGAAGTACCTCTTGGAGCATTTGCTGCTCTCTCTCCTTCTGTTTCTTCATCCTTGGTCGTGCCACACTTAGAGGCAATCTCTGCTGCTTAGGGGCCTGCATAACGAATGGAGAACAATATGGAAACTTCTTGCCACGTTTCAAAAGTTTATATTGTTTCATAGCACATGATGCAGCAACCCTTTACTCACCTTTCCACCAAGAGAAACAACCTTCTTATCTTCAATCTTTTTACGTTCTTTCCATGACATATGCGAGTAGCCTGGAAAAATAGCATGAGTTGGCATCACCAAGAGCAACATCAATATGAAATTCGATGACCAAGGTTCAACAGGAATCATATAATACCGAAAGAACTGTTTTGAACCATAAATTTCTAAACCAAAACACACCTTCACTAACTTTCATGCAAATATCCCATAACCCAAATCATGATGAAAAATGCGGTGCATAAATGCAAAATACCATAATTGGTGCAAGTTCATAATAGACCCACATTTTCTTCCATAACACCTAATGCTCTTGTTTTACTTTAAAATGCTGGTGAAACCCACGCTCATACAAAAACAACGACAAAGATGACAATGGCAAAGCCTTGACCCACTATGTGAGTCAGCTACATGCATCACATGACGCCATTGAATTCGATCAAAAACCACACTGATAATGTTATTAAAATGATATGATTCTGGCAGAGTACAAGTCTAGCGAGAAAAAAACAAAGAAATTAAGCTTACACACCCTCACAGATTCCCTAGGATTCGAGAGGCTAGATTCTCTCCCTAACAATACTCACCAATTGCCTACCCTCTTACTAAACCCTTCTTCCCAACTATATACAGCACACAGCCCTTCTCTCTTTCCCCTCCTCTCTCACAAACTGCACACACTCCACAAATCCACATGACTTAGCCTTGGCCCATTAGATGTGAACCCGTTAGCTACAGCTCCATCAAATGCTCAATCAGCTTTTCTCAAAAATGCACAACATCCTTTCTTCTTCCTTAAAAAGCTCAGAACACCATTCTCCTTGTAAATATATTCTCATCCCCCCAATCATTCTCCTTGTAACTATATTCTCATCCCCCCATTCTCCATGCAGTAAATGTCTGTTCTAAGGAACTTTTCCATCAAGTAGCCCAAACCAATTTCCTTTGCCATTTGGTAATAGTGCCATCCGACCATTCAAAGACGGTATTAAAGCAGCATGTCACTATCAACAAGCACCATGGACAGTAATATGTCTTGTGGCTCATTTCATTATAGCAGGCAGAGAGAGCAAACAAAAAGAACAAAATAATTTTGAAGACAAACTCTTAGATTGAGTGTCCTCACACAAGAGATCCATTATAATTTTCATCTTTAACATCGTTTAAAAGACCAACAGTTTTTCCCCTCTGACAAAGGATTCCAAGAACAAGGCACAAAGAGAATATCTACATATTGAGCCACCAGAAATGATATGGAAATCCAAAACAAATATAATAGCTTTCTAGGTACATGAAGGGAATGAAGCATTCTGACAAGACAAAAAGTACTGTAACTTCCCAAGATTATCATGAAAAATTCAGGTGCAAACTCTTCCTTCAGCCACAACTTTGCTACAGCTGAAAAAAGGGGCCTTCAAAATCCAATGCATGAACAATAGAGAAGGAAGAAGATGGAATTCAGGGCCAGAGTGACATTGATTAAAGGTACAAAATGAAGATGGAAATGGGATCTCCCAGTGATGAAGAAGGAAGAAGATGAAATCTGGAAAATAGGGAAGGCAAAAAATACTGGGCTTTTCTCGACCTTTGAAGGGAGGAGAAAAAAACAGTGCTTTTTGATTGGGGAGTGAAATTATTAAATGACACAGGATGTCGGGAGCATGTGGCTCCATTAAATCTAACATGACAGTTTCCATTAACAATTTAACAGTTTGACTAACAGTTGGGGGTTCTCGACGTACCAATAAAAGTTAAAGAAAGTTTATTGCCAAGCTAAAAGGATTGTTCTCCACAAATCATTCAAAGTTTAGGGAGGTTATGCATGTTTTAGCCAAACAATAGAAAAGTAAGAAAATAAAAAAAATAAAAATGGAGAATGGAGAATGGAAAAATTGGAATCTTAAAAAATATCAAGTGTATGAGTTATAGTGTGAGCTGCAACAGAGTAGACCAAAGAAATCAAGACCCAAATATTTAAGTTACATGACCAAGAATAAAAGCCTTCAAAATTTTGTGTAGTCAAAACTCCATTTTGAATTCTCGAAAAGAGAACCAAAGCAAAATAAAATAAGGCAAAAGTATATCATAAAATATAAAAACTAATACCATAGGGGTTAAGAATTAACAAAAAGTATAAGAAGGTGGTCCAAAAGAGAACCAAAGAAATGTACCAAAATTTTCAACATCTTTCATAATCTTCCTTATGTCCATTTCTTGATCTTGTGTATCTATATGATCACGTAAAGGTTCATGCTTATCAACTTGTTTGTTCTTCTTGTACATTTTTCCTAGCAATACCTGAAAGTCAAAAGAAAGGATGTCAAGAAACAAACTATAGTAAATGTTGAACTATGAAGCTATTCAGATTTGACAGGGATACAAATTGATGCCATCATCAACCAAAATTTTGTGCATGTACATGAAAGTTTATTCAATAAAAAAAAATCATACCAAACTTTATAAGCAAGCTAGAAAAGAAAGAAAACTAATACTGCATAGATAATTGCAGCTTGCAGACATGGAATTATAAAATCAAGTGTTATACATTCTTTGCATTTTTATCAGTAAGATCATTCAAGATGAGTGTGTGAGATGCTTTCCCCCCTTATTCACTACCGTCGAAGGAAAATTAGGGTTGGATAGTGATGATGGGCCTATACAGTTATATTTACCAAAAAGCAATACAGTCTGGGATATCAAAGGCACCTTCTTTTCTAGTAAAAGTAAGACACACAAACCGGGGCTTAATTGTGTAAAATGAACAAGGGCTTACATCAATGATCCGTCCTAGTCTGCTTACAAATCATATTTTAACAAGTCCCAAAGACAATGGAACTTGGCATTCGTCAAACATAACAACAAGGGGAACGAGAAGGTAAACAAGAAACAGGAAGAAACACAAAATGACCTTTTACAAAACCAGTAAATGTAATTAGCTAATTGTTTTAATGATCCATAGTCAAATTAAGAATTCCAAAGAGAGAATATGTAGAAAAGCAAGCGAGAGAAAAAATTCAGTGCGTTTTTATTCCTAGTAGCTTCAACTAGACCTTGAGCGTATTGCAGGGTTGAAGAGAATAAGGACTCAAAAAGACAGAGAAGGTATTACAGATCAATTCCACCCTCAAACCTCTCAAAAATACCTTTTACGTTGAGAATAACTTGTTTAGGCAGAAAAGCAAACCAAATCAACAAACCCGATTCAATAAAATATTTCTAAAACCGATTCGTACTTGCAATAGTGACGAGAACACGAGAACGAGAGAACGAATGCACAAGGGTCACTGTGATCAGAGGGAGCTCGGGCTGGACCAGTCCTGGTCCCGTGGAAGGACCTATTTGGTACATGATCAGACAAGACATTAATGATAAAAAAAAATCATACGCAGAGCAAACACGATTTTAAGAATTTCCTCAGAAACAACTTTGTCTACCAAACTTGATCAGAGCAACAAATTTTTTTTCATACGCAGAGCAAACTCCCAGACATGATCAGACAGTAACAAATTCACACGCAGAGGGCAGAGAAAACATGATCAGACAGTAACATTTTTTTTCGAAAATCACAGATTTTGTCTACCAAACTTTGTAATTTCTTTCAAACTCCCAGAGAAACAAATTTGGCGCAAGAGATTCAAGCGCTGTATACCAAAGAAACAAACCCTTATTTCGAACTCCCTTGTTGCGTAATCGAAACAGAGAAAGTCAAGAAAAACGATTCATAGACGCAGAGCAAGAGATTCGAAGCTCGCGGTGAAACTAGAGGAAAACCGAATAGAAAAAGGAAGAAAACTTACCTCAACACTGAAACTCGCGGTGACCACCGACGGACTGAGACGTGGCCAGTAAGGAGAGGAGGAGAGACGCCTGGAAGAACCGAAGAGCACGACGAGGTCGAGCCGTCAACGACGCAAGGTCGAGAAAGAGGGAGACGCCGAGACGGGAGAGTCGGATTGTCAAGGGAGAGGCGAGAGGCCGAGAGCTTGACAATATTCCCTCCGTTTTATTAAATTTAGGGTTAAGTAGCAATTTTACCCCGGAAGTATACGCCCACCACCGATTTCTTGCGCGGAAGTTTTTGTAGGCAATGTTGCCCCTGAACTATAAACCCGTAGCAATGTTACCCTCCTTGTTAACACCGTTAAATTCCACCGTTAAAGCATGACACTCAAGCTGCCACCTCATGGCCACCTACTTCAACCTTCTCCACCTCTTATCCACGTCACCATCTCCTTCTTTCCTCCCTCTCCTTTCTCCTGTGTTCTTCATGCTCATCTCAACCCATAACATTTTTCCTCTTAGCCACTCACTGTGCCGTCGCCCCACCACTAGCGATCTAGGGCGGATTTGATACCCATCGCCACTCTTGCCGCCGTGTCTTCATGGAGATGAAGCCTGCCGCCCCTGCCTCCCTTACTGTCACAGACTCGCAAGAGAAAGTCACTTCGGCCTTCGTAGAAGATTATGAACAGGAATGGCGTTCCGATGCGGCAGAACCAACTGCTAAATCAAATTCTTCACCTTGACAGCAGGCCTCAATGAGACCGAGACAGAACCACGACGATGATGAAGGTGGGGCTTTTCGTTGATTTTGGGTTGTGTTTCTAGGTATCCCAAAAAAATTAAATGGAAGTTTGTTTCTGGTTTCACAAAAACCCTTAGAGTATATAAGAGGAATTCAATCATTTCATATCCAAATCCTTCTACGAATTCTTTGGGTAGATCCGTAGATTATGAAGACTAATTCACCGAATCTTTAGTGCTTTGATTTCCCGAAGTCGTTTCTCTATGACTGTGATCTTCTTTGCTTTGATTTTGGTCTGTGCGTTTCTGGGTTTCGCAATTATTCTATGATTTCGTCACTCTCTTCCACGCTTTGAGGATACTGTCGGCGATTTGCTCTGGTTCTCGTGATCCATCGGGAAGTCTTTACTGGTTGACGATCATACGAGACCCACCACCGGCGAACTTGGAGAAGATCTCTCCTTGAGGTCCCGAGGTGGAACCCATATTCGGTGATGAACATCGAAAGAGAGGGAGAGAGGAAGGGTCGGGGATGATGAAATGCACAAGGTAAAAGAAATATGGTGATGGTAAAGGGATGTTATTTCCAAAAGTTTTTTAATCTCCACCTCCTGTCCAAATTTTTTTTGAGAGGTTTGGTATATGGTTCAAAGTTGTGAGAATTAAAATGGGGCAGAGGTAGAAGAATGGCCATGGGAGGAGAGGGAAGTCGCAGAGTGAGATCTGAGAAGGAAGACAAAACAGTCAAAGTATTCAGGAGTCCAAGTCAGAGTGCCACATGGGATTTTTGGTCAAATAAAGTAGTCAAACTTAACATTTGTTAATACAAGGGTAACATTCTTTACGGTTTTATAGTTCGGGGGACATTGAGCTACAAAAAACTTCCGGGAAAAATTGGTCCCTGGGCGTATACTTCCGGGGTAAAATTGCTACTTAACCCTTAAATTTATTCCTTAAAATTATTGTATATAGATTTTTGGGAAAAGTATTTCTCTGGTGGATAAGTTTATCTCCGGTGACCCTAAAACTACGTCATTTTGAATTAATAAAGGGTGTGTTTGTAATTTTAAGTGAATTAATGAAGGATGTTTTGGTAAAATTTATATGATAAAAAGGTAAACAAAATTACAGAAACACCCTTCATTAATCCAAAACGACATAGTTTTGAGGGTCATGGGAGATGACTCATCTCCCGTGAGTGGAGAAATCTTTTACCCTGAATTTAAAAAAAAATGTAACAAATTGATATGTAAAACTATTAATATCTTACCTTTTATCCTAAATATAAAACATAGTTGATTTTGTTTTAGAGATTAATAAAACTTAATAAGTTACTTAATCAAATATAAAATAGAGTTGATTTTTTCTGAAGAGATTAATAAATCTTAATAAGTTACTTAATTAAATATAAAAAAAGTATACGTTTGGTCCTTTATGTTTTTCTCTAGATCATTTTAGTTCGCTTAAGTTTGTAAAATGATCGCGTTTGGTCCTTAATGTTAACACCGTTAGTTTAACTTAACGGAAAATAGTGACTTTCACAATTTTAAGCGATGATCACGATTAAATGCGGATCAAGTATCTTATATGTTAGTATTTTAATAAATTAATATTTTAAAGGGTTAAGGTGTGATTTGGCCAATAAACTATTGGCTCAGAAGCGTCCAACACAATTAACTATTAATTGGACCTTAAATACCAACAAACTATTTAAAATGTAAAATGCACAATTCCGTTACCAGCAATTTAACACCGTTGGTTCACTATTCATCTCCTGCTTCCATCTTCATGGTTCGCTGCTATTCATCTCTTGCTTCCATGGCTCTAATCCATCTCACTGCTATTCCGTTACGTACGGCGTAGCAATGCTTGGTGATTCTAAAAGTTGGTTTGAAAAGCAAGATGCAGGATTCGGTTCACCGCACAAGGTTGGCTTTTCCACGATAGTTTCAGAATAAATGTTGTGAGTTTAACAAAGTGAGCCTTAGAAGGCGAGGTGCTTCGTCTCTGCTCTGAATGGATATTGGAGGTAATAGCAGGAGAAGGTTTTCTTCGTATGAGAGGCTAGCACTCATAAGCTTGGCGGTGCTGGCTGTGGCTTCTTCTCTCTACATAGACCGCAGATCTGTAAGTGAGTTGGAAGATGAAGAGGAATCTATCAGCTTCTCTTTTTTGTTGCCTCTCCTGCTTGTTCTGTTGATTATGGCCGTGGCTATATCGGCCTGCTTGGACAAGAGTTTCACCAGGTTCAATCGTCACTAGACTCATCGAGTTGGTGGTTCTTCTGGAGGTATTGTCATTATTCTTATACTCCTTTTTCTGGTTTTGAAGTGTAAATTGTCTCAGTGAAGATCTGGAAAATATACTCTGTTTTTGAATGAAAGAGCAAAATGAGCAATCGTCTCAAATTGTCCCAGTTCAAAAAAAAAAATCCCTTTTCATCGATAATTGGGATTTACAATGAAGTTTTGTTGTGATATTTCAATTCGTATGGCCGATGTGGTTAAGACCAGAAATTAGAAGTAGATTAAAACATCTGCACATACACATATAAAATCATCGTAGAGGAGGGAATCAGATACTGACTTGCTACCTCCATGTAATTTCCCCCCTTTATTCTTTCCTGTTTGCTTTTGTTTCATAAACTAAAGTGGTAAAATGAGCCGCAGAAGCACCGGCGCATTCATAAATCATTGAGAATTGAGATCTTAGGGTAACCCATTCGTTAAATCGTAAAGATGGAAGCAGGAGATGAATAGTGAACCAACAGTGTTAAATTGCTGGTAACAGAATTGTGCTCATTTTACATTTTAAATAGTTTGTTGGTATTTAAAGTCCAATTAATAGTTAATTGTGTTGGGACTCTTTCCTGGAAATAGTTTATTAGCAAATCGCACCTTAACCCTACTTTAAATCCTATTAATTGAAAAAAAAAAAAAATCTTCACAGACTGTTTTGTGGTTTTTCACAATTTGTGAAGATTAAATATATTTTTTTTGTCAAAGAAAATTAAATATTTTTCAATTAATATGATTTAAAATATTAATTTATTAAAATACTAACATATTAAGACGTCTTGATTAACATTTAATTCGCACAATCATCGTTTAAAATTGTTGAGTCAATATTTTCCGTTAAGTGTGACTAACGGTGTTAACGTTAAGGGATCAAACATATGATTTCTACAAACTTAAGGACTAAAATGATCTGGATTTCTGAAATATAAAGGACCAAATGTATACTTTAGCCTTAAATATAAAAAACAGAGTTGACTTTTTTAGAGAGATTAATAAAGCTTAATAAGTTACTTAATCATATTGTATATTATTAGATTATATATCAATTAATAAATTGGCAAAATAGTTCAAGAAAAAATAATAGATATAAATATTTTAAAATAATTTAATTAACTTTCTTAATCCTTAGAAAAGTCAACTTTATCTTATATTCAAGATGAAACAAGGATAATTTGTGACCAACGCTTGAATGAATGGTGAGATGGGTCATCAAACAACTAATTTCCAAGTTGATTCAAAAAAAATATGTAGTGATGTTCATCAAAGAAAAACCAAAGAAGACGAGTATTTCGTTTAAAACAGAGATTAGTGAATAAATAGTCATTAATCATTAGTCTTCTTAAAAGTGTCGGAATATGGTCTTATTATTATTAGAAAGTAACAGAAACAATTTTTTTATTATTATTCAATCATCAAAACCAAATGGTTTAAAATTTATGTTTTATTTTTATATTTTTGAATTTCCAGGAAACATGTTAAAAACAAATTTGAAATACAATGCATTCACCAAAAAAAATCAGACAATAATTAATAAAGATCTCAAAATCCCCATCACAAATCCAATGAATATAACATCTGCATTGTAGATTTAGTATACAACAATGCAACCTTGCGTAGTCAAATCAACTCATGATCAATTTGATGGCTTGGTCACTCCCAATAAATAATAAAAAAAAAAACAAAATCAAACCCTAAAATAAACAAAATCAATGAAAGCTGGAATTTTAAAAAACAAAGTAAATTCAATTAACAAACTAAAACCAATAAAGCAATCCCAAGCAAAACAATAGTCCCACAAAACTTGTTAAGAAGTTTTGAAGAATCAACACAGAAACAGAATCAGAAGTGGCCTTCACATTGTCACCACCATCATCATTATCACTTGTTGTTGATCCCTTGGGGTTTGAGAAATTAGTAGAAATAACTGTGTCTGGTGTTGCATCATCAGATCCAGAAGCTGGGCTTGATGCAGGAGAAGGAGAAGGATCAACTACATAATTAGGGTTATTTTTCAAGCTTTTTGGCAATCCTTGTCCATATGTCACGTTTATTTGAAAACTTTGACCGTTTTGACATTGCTCACCATCATAGTCACTAGAGAAGAAGTATGCCGTCCCTTCCTTCACCAACGGCACCGCCACAGTCACCGGTCGGACCTCGGTGTTTGACGGATTCGAAGATGACCACTCCATTGTGTCTTTGTCATCTGCATCGTCGTAGTCACATAGATTATATGTAGTTTGGTTATATGTTTGTATGACTGAGTGGTTGGTGTCTGTGTTGAAAACTGCATAAACAATATTAACACAGTTAGGGTTAAGCTTTCAAGTTGTGAAATAATATGCATATAAGAAAAGTCAACTTGAGCATTGTATACAATTCGTTTGATATACTCTACATATTTTATTTTTTTTTTTCGTCATCCATCCTATCTGAAACTTTCTTTTATCCTGGATAAAACCCACGTTACGCACCTGACTATTGTGAGAGATTTTATTTTCTAAAACGTTTTATGATAGTATTATGTTTATGTATTTATTCACGATTAATTGAATTTTTAGTTTAATTTTTTCTTGAAGATTCTAAAATACCCAAAAATGATTTCAAAATTTAACTGAATGTGCTCCCATCTTATCATATTAACAAGAAGAAACTTGATCTCTATTGGTACCCAACTCCATCCCTTATTTATCATTTGAAGTAGCCTCTCAAGTGGTTAAAAAAAAGAGGGGGGGGGGGGATGATTGCTAGTATTTTAATTTCATAAAATATTATTTAAAAAAGTATAAAAATAAAGAATATTGCTTTAAAATTGAAAACAATCAAATTCACACAAAAAATTAAAAAACAATTAAATCAAACAAATTTCCCTTTCCTTTCCTACTTTTCGATCAAAAATGCCCTTAACTTAGTACATAACCATGAGTGATCAGTTCTTTGTATAGCTTCAATATGGTTCTAACCAGAAATTAGATCCAACATTTAAATCTAAGCCAAAGAAAAACAGATCTTATACAGTAATACTATCAAACTATCAAAGATTGAAATTTAAAAGCAGAGCAAGAACACATACAAGCCCAGAAGAAGAAGAACTTACTGAGGAAATCTCCGAGGGAGAATTGTATATCAGAAGCCCATTTCTGGTAATCAACAAGAGGTTTCTCCTGATTATCAAACCAACCCAGAGAATCTCCCACTGTGTAGTTCTTGTAAGCTCTGACACTTCCTGAGAAACAGAGCACAACTACAACAAGAACATGAAGAAGAAGAAGCCTACATATATTTGTTAATTCATTTCCGGAGCAGGATCTCCTTCTTCTTCCTTCCATTTCTTCCCTACTTGGGATTTCTGATTTAATTCCACAGGTTCAGAAATGAGAATGTGAGATTGTTCTGTCAGATGTGTGTATATATAGAGAGAGAGAGAGGTATATGTTTTATATATTGCCTTTCTAGTAGCCGCACTGAATTACTCTGTTTCATGTTACTCTTAATAATTTATGTTCCAGTTGTTTTTTTTTTTCTTTTAAAAAAATGGGTACAGCATTTATTTCTTTACTTGTACTTTATCGATTTGACTAAGATTTAATTGTAGTTGTAAAATTATTATAAAAAATGTTCAAATATTGTATGTACTATATTTATCATCAAAATAAAAAATATGTATAAGTATAAATTTTATAGATGGAAGAAAAAATATTTTGAAAACATTTCTTTCTATTTAGAACCCAGCTAATCCAAATAAACATGATTTTTTGTCATATACTCCCTCTAGTCCTAATTATAAAACCTAGTTGACATTTTTTAAAAGATTAAGGAAACTAATTAAATTAGCTTAGAGTATTTTTATTTTATTTTTTTCTTCAAACTAAATAGTTTGGTAATAAACTAATATATAATTTAAGAAAACACAACATATGAAATGATTAAGTAACTTATTTAGCTTCCTTAATCTCTCCAAAAAAAGTCAACTAGGTCTTATAATTAGGACCGAAGGTAGTAGAATTTATTTATTTATTTATTTTCAATCAATTTTTTTTCTAAGAAATGCATTGAAACATTTTATTACGATAATCATTTTTTTTATTCAATGACTTGTATAAAGGAAAAACATAAAATTAGACAAAAGATTGTCTATGTGTTTGTTGGTTATATTGAAAAAGACGTGTAGAAATTAAAAGTTCATATCTTTGAACCATTATTTTCATAACCGAAAAAAAAATCAATGCAATGCAACCACTTAATTTTTGACAATCAATTATTTGTGAGTACATAGTATGGTGGTTGCAGAAAGTGACGCCTAAACCACTATATATACGATTGGTATATACTCTTATTTTTATATATCGTTTTTTTAACGTATATCACTCACCAAATTATTTTTAGCCAGAGAATCCACAATGAATTATTTAATCACATCAAATAATTAAGTGAGAGCGAATTATTATTGCAGCTACTTAAATATTTAAAAGATATATTATTATTTAATACTCTCCCTTAAATATAAAACAAAGTTAACTTGTATTGGAAATATTAAGGAATTTAATTAATTTTTTTTAAAATATTTATATTTATTTTTTTCTCCAAACTATTACTACTTCTGGTTCTAATTATAGGACGTATTTAACAGATTTTGGAGAGATTAATGATATGAGTTAAATTAGTTAATTTTACTCATTTTCCTAATGTCCTTATATAAATTTAGTTAATTAGCTAGTCGACTTCTCCGAGACTGTATGTCGGATCCAACATGTTTTATTTTGGTACAAGCCCAATGCATATTGATCTTTGACACTTTCAAGTTTCAACATTGATCTGCGCAGAAAAGCCCAACGCATGTTTTTTCACATGATGCTGTATTAATTGAGGTGTATTATTGAAAAAATATAAATAGGGGTATTTTAGGAAGAAATTGACAAAAAAATAGAATGTTGTTCTATAATTAGAACCAAAACCAACTCTCAAATGTTGTCATATAATTAAGACAGGAGGGAATATTATTTTGCTTAACATATAAACTTATATATAATCTAATGACATGCAGCATATGATATCATTATTTAACTTTTTTAATCTCTGGAAAAAAAGAGAGTCAATTTTATCTTATATTTAGAATCAGAGAGAATATATGCTAGTAATCTAAAAGAATAACTTAGGCAATTTTTCATAATAAATAACTCTCTTCGGGGTTTTTTTTTTAATTTTTCCCTCTTCTCAGCTACTTTTCTTCAATCAAGTAAATAAGTCAAATGTACAGATTTTTATAACATTTTGAAAAGGGGAGTTTCACTTAAGTCGACACATGTAAGGACTAAGGACCGTTTGTTACAAAGAATTGGTGGGGAAGGAAAGGGAAGATCTCAATCTTCCCATGGATTTTAGGTGTTTGGTAGAGAAAAGTCAAGATCTTCCGTGAGAAGTCTTATCTTCCCTTATTTGAGGAAAGATGCTTTCCATCATAAAATGGAAGGAAAGTTGCAATCTTTCTAGGAAAGTGTGTTTTTGATTCTTTTACCCCCGAAATTCAAACTTGGCGGGAAGTTCGAACTTGGCGGAAAGTTCAAATTTGGCGAATTTTTTTTCACGAGTTCAAACTTAACAAGAATATATTTTAGCAAAAAAAAAAAAAAAATTTCTTTTTATTTTGAATTAATTTCTTTTAAGGGTAAAATAGACATTTCCTAATTCTTTACCAACTACCACATCTTCATTTTCTTCCTACCAAACAACTCAAACCATCTTCCCTCATCTTTCAAATATTTCTTTCCTTTCCTTTCCATTCCTTTCATTTCCTTTCCTTTCCTTTCCTTTCCGTTCCCAAATTTTCTTTTTTGAACAAATGGGGCCTAAAAGATTATGATTTTAGGACCAAATTGAACTTTTGTTTTGACCACAAATGATCAAAATGCCCTCTGTTTCTTCTTTTTAGAAGACCACATACACATCCTAACAACAGGCAAAAAAACTTAACAAGTGTACATATAAAAATTTACATATGATAATTACATATAAAAAGTTTTTATAACTATTGTTACAAAAACTTGCAAGTGTTTAGGTGAATTTATAAGTACATATAAGTATTTTAACAACTAATAATAGTAAAATTTACAAGTTCACATATGAAAATTTACAACTCCTAATTTACAACAGCTAATATAAAAAATTACAAGTTTTTATAGGTGAATTTATAAATATGCACAAACATTTTAATAAGTAGCAATAATAAAATAATGAGTGTTTATATAAAAGGAATGACATTTTGGGAAAAGCACCTAATTGTTTTATGTTTTGCAGCGACGCATGTGAGAGTAGTTGGATGACAACCTTTTTAAAAGCTATATTCATGTGAGTGATCCATGCCCCATGATCCTAAAGCCACGAGTCTCCCATTGAAAACTCATATGAATTAAACTCTCTCAATTTTATATATAAGAAATAAATAATTTTGCAATGTAAGTGTCTTGCTTTGGACATATTGATTTTTTTTTTTTTTTAAAATACCAATTTTCTTGAAAGTTTTGATTTTGGAATACCCAAAGACTTAAAAAATTTTTTAGTATCATTTTTCCGAAAAGTTTACAAACGTAAGAATCTTGCCCATCCATTGATCTTGACCGTTGGATTGATCATTTTTTGTATCATTTTTTCCTCGAAAGTTTACAAAAATTTGCTCTTAAAAAAAAAAAAAGCTTTCCGGGCAAATTTGCTCCTAAAAAAAACTTCTCGTGGCATATTTGCTCCTCTTTGTAAACTTCCAGAGCAAAAATGATACCAAAAAAACTTTCAGGTGCTAAATGCCTCTTAGCCAATACTTCCATGGCAAAAATGGTATTTAACCCCTTTTTTTTTTCTTCCTCAATGTTTATGAGAAGCTAATGCCTAATAATTGGAAACCCCATTTTGATGGTTTGTTTGGTAGGTAGGAGGGTAATGGAAGAGAGAGGAGGGGAGGACTAACTTGAAAATAAGTTTAAAGTATAAAGACTCATTAGTTAATTTTTCCAGTTATTTTCTTTTGGTTGCGTCCAATTGGCAATTCTCCATTGAATGATTTACAATTATCCAAGTTGGATTCCTTTGAACTTTGAATCAGCATGCCTATTAACATATAGGGTTAACGTTCAATTTTTGAATACCTTCAACTCCTACACGAAAACCTTTGGGGCGATGTTAACCCTATAATATGTGTTTAGTTGTAGATTTAGTTGCAAACTATTGGGTATGCCTCTACCAGTTACAGAATTAATGGGGATGATACTTGCTTTATATTTGTGTTGGCATAGAGATTTTAAAAAAACTTTATCTCCTCTTATTATGTTAAAGTTACCAATTTGTTAACTAGGAGATATAATAATTCCTACCCATTCAAAGATGTAATAGATGAAGCTAGGCTATTCCGCTGTGAGGGTTGGCATGTTATTGTTAACCATGAACCGACCTCATCGTCTCCACCCTGTAGGAACTATGAGATCACCTCAAGGACGCCTTCGGCATCCTGGGATGGCGGACCAACCATAGAACCAGTATCAATCGTGAGCTATGAGCAAATAGAAGACCTTTTAGGAGTATCAATACCATCATAAGCTCTATTAAGAATCGTAAATGCATGAATATGATGCACCAAGAAACCTAACTCTACCTTACTGAAAGTTGTTTGAGTACGTTTGGCCAAGAGAAAGCTAGCCCCTTGTTGACTGACCAGTTAGCAAAGTTCTCTCATGAGATAGAAGGGAATTACTATATCTTTGATCAACATCCATCTTTTAGTCCAGAAGATGTCGGATGATGAAGGATTTTTGTCCTCTCGAGGTTTTGTGTATGTTTCTCTTTTAATAGATTTCAGTTACAATTTAACAAAAAAAGAAGAAGAAGATTATGACCTCACTAAGTGGTAAATCTTGAGGAAACTCTTCATGACCAAGTGTTCTCCATTAGCAGAGGATCTTCAAGAGTCATTATTGCGTTTACTTGATCAATTACTTGAGCTGAAGGTAGAACTGGAAGATCTCAAACAAGAAAATGCTTAACTTTTTAGTTGAAAAGCCTTATGCTCCAATCTCGCCATATGAAGAAATACAGTTGCATACTTGCATTGTTCAACTCCCCCCCGGATCACATTGAATAAGTTTCATTGTATCCGCTCTATCAAGTCATTCTAATTTCTCTGTTACTCCTTCCCCATACCTATTTCTCTTCCATGATCAGCCTCAAAATTGAGGGGCGCTCTTTCTTTCTTTCTTTCCTTTTTTGGATAAGAGAAAAGTTTAGATAAATTGGCCTGAAGGGCTCATTAGGGGTAGGACATGCCTCCAAACTCAGAAATTGCTTACAAAAGTATTTACATATTGCCTATCAACAAGACCATCGCATCGGTAACTAGATTTGAACTCACAACATGACCTTATAGGTTATGAACCGCCTCTTGACCAATTAGACTAACCTTTGTTGACCAATTTTTTATTTTTTAATTTCAAATCTTGTGACACAGTAGAAACCTTATGTCATAGAACTTGACACATTTAAATAAAATTCTTTTCTTTTTCCCCACACTGAGCTTTGACAAATAATGGGTATGACCTGACCACTATTCAGCCTAGACTCATTTCAACTATAAAATCTGGTAAATAATAATAATAATATCATGTCTTCATCATTATATAATAACACAAACATGGACCAAACATAAGTAGAAGAACATATCATCTGACTATGAATAAAACACACCCATGGAAATACACAACTCGCCATCAAGTAATACCCTGAAGTTCAATTCCATCTTATAATTAAAATTCTAATATATCTTCACCTCAATAAATCAACAGCTAACTTATAATCTTACTGCCGCCTCTTCTTCATTCCTGCAGAAGTGAAAGTCAAAAACTAAGTCAAATTGCACAAACAAATACATTATAGGAACAGGGGAATTACTGATCATTTTAAATGGTTACATTCTCAAGAGCTTTTCTCTTCATGAAAAATATGAACAAATAAAATTCAGAAAATGGTTCAAGCTATTTCAGGGGGAAAGAATCGTTCAGAAATTTTCAAGGGCGAGATTTTACTGGCAAGCCTGATTTAAGACAATAATGGCAAAATGTTTTTTTTTTTTTGGTTCAACAGCAGAGAATCGAGCAAGTGACTTGATTGGAGAGACACTGCGACTAAATTTCTCTCACCATCAAATCAAAATGTCGAATGGCAATAATGGCAAAATGTTGACAAAACCAATCTTTGGCTTCGTTGTCTAATTTCAAAGAGAAAAATCAATGTCAGATTTGTTTTCAAAACAATGCTAGCATCAAGAAAAAATTTGTTTAACATGCCCTATAACTTAAGAAAATAAAGGTTGGTCCCCCAAAGAAATGATCTAGAAATACTCAAAATTTTAAAACCACGAGGATGCCCTGTATACAAGTTCAGCCCGACAGCATGTGTATGCGATGATATCTATAATTCAAACTTTAAACATGAGACTCAATTATCATATTTCGTCCAGAATTTAAAACCTATGCAGTCCATGAGCAAATGAAAGCGACAGTATAGTATGTTAAATTCTGCAACGTTGAAGGCCTGTCGTAATTATTGTTGCAAGGATTAGAGCATGAAATATGAGACGAATTTACAGTTACCATACCCTATAGAAATCTGTATAGACGGAAAAATTATAGTACTGGCAAAGGGGTTGCCTACTAGGAGCACATGGGCCTTTAAAATATGTGTCATTCACACCAACAGAAAGTTCCACTGGTTACTTATGAGACACTTGAATAAGCATGAGCTTGCACAGATGAAAAATAAAACTTGCAGGCACATAACAAGAAAAACAGAGATAAACATAATTAACAAACCTCATCGTTATCATCATCATCACCATCTTTCTTGAGACGGGTGGTGCCTCCTTCCTTGCTGATGGGCAGTTTCATTGCTCCGAAGGGAGTGTCAGCGTTAATATTTCCTTTGATGGAGTAACCTGTACCCTTTCCTCTAATCATGTCCCATAGTGCAGAACCAAAGTCCTTGGGCTTAAAGGTGAATGGAAGATCAATGTAACTAATTCCACTCTTCTCAATTTTGGCAGATTTGGCGAGTTCAGCGCCTCCGATGCTAACACCAGCAAGCCAGATCTCATAATCAAGCGCAGTGAGGCCCAGATCAAAATCATTCTTATTTTCCAATTTCAAATGAAGAACTGCAACAGTCTCTTCAAAGGAGAAGGTCTCAAAACGAATTTTCTCTAGATCAACATCAGGCTTATACGGTATGGGAATCTCTCCAGTTTTTTCCAGAGGAATAGTAATCCTTCCGATTACAGGAACATCCACAAGGAGATCAACCTTGACCCTGTAAGGTACGATGCTTCCGGGTTTAATATCATGATAAGTGTTCTTTATATCCTTATAAATCAAAACAACAGGAATTTTGACAGTCTCTTGTCCATGTGCATGGATTGTACCTGCATCAGGTATCAATCCCGAAACTAGCTTCCTCCCCTCACTCTCAATCAAGTATTTAATGTCAACTAGAGGAATCGGTACCGGATTCGGGTTCTTTATAAGCACATCAACAACAAGTTCAGCCTTCTCAAGATTAATTGAAGGAATATGTATCCCAGTAACATCCGCCGTTGGCTTCCCAAACCCAATTGTTTCCTCGATCTTCTCACCGATATCGTGAATGAAATCCTTCACCTTCTCAAGGAACCCACCCTTCCCTTCTTCTTTATCCTTGTCCTTTTTTTCTTCATCCTTAACATCCCTTTCAACTACTTCCGGTTTATCAGACGAAGACATATCTAAATAGCAGAAGATAAAGCAATCAATCATTAAGCAAGATCCGGCCAACAAAAAGAATTCAAAGTGAACTTCCAACTTATACTAAATAAATGTAAAGCAAATTACCGCCACCCTTCGGATCACATTAACTAACAATCTCTAAACACAGATCATTTTAGTTCAATGTCAGATCAAAAGATTATGCAAAATCCAAATCCACAGCGAAAATGGCCGGCAGAGGGAAATTGATCGTGATCGTGATCGCGACCTATAGGTAAATGAAAGAAGATAGGGATTAAATAGAGAAGAGAGACGCACCTGATCAGCTGTGATCGGAGAATCAAGCGAGAGAGATTATCAGCAAATTGTCACTCAAACTTTACACTACACAGTTCAATTGTTCAAACAATGGCTGAACTGACGGATCAAGATTTATGTAGGGGACTTAGATGAGGGGATCGAATTGAGGCCGTTGATGTGGATCGAAATTGGGAAGCTCTTGGATTAAGTAATTTAATTAATGTATGAAGGAAAAAGGGAAAAAAAAAAAGGGGGAAAAAAAAAAGAAAGATAAGAAATTAAGTATTTGAAGATGATGGACGATTGTACGGGCATCACCACCGTTCACGTTGTCCAGCTGACAGTCTGACACTGACGCGGCCACCGACCACTCCTGCTATTTGGACACCTAAGCTTGTGATAATTACCTACATCTTTAGCTTTTTATTAATTAAAAAGAAAAAAAAAACCCGAAAAAGTCATTTTTATTGAATATGAATCACATTCCTGCTTATCCAAAAAAAGGGGAGTTTTTTTTTTCTTTCTAAAAAGACAAATTTATTAGATTTTATATTTGTTTGAGTTAAGTTGTATATAACATGCTAAAGTATATTTTAGTAATACTTAGTATCTCTAATTAATTAATTTTTAGTTCATCCTACACTATAGAGTATTTTTTTCAGTTAGTGAGTACTATTGAAAAATACTTGATGGTACTAAATACCCTAAAAATAAATTAATTTGAGATCTGAATGTTATTTAAAAATATTTTAAGATATTTAGTGCCATTGAACAAATATTTTAGGATAGTAGATAATACTGGAAAAATACTTCTAAATGTTGGATATATTAAAAATTAATTAATTTAGAATAGCGGGTGCCAAAATATTTCAGGTGCAATTTAGTCCAAATAAATAATAATACATAAATATATATATATATATATATATATAAGTATATATATATAAAAGTCCCTCACCCCCACCCCCACCCCCCCCCCAAAAAAAATACTGTCGTTTTGGGGATGAGCATGCCCTACCGAGCCAAATTTTATTCGCCAAATGAATATGAATTCAATCTTAGTACTCTCACATTATGAAATCCTACATAATATCATGTATATAAAAATAGGGATAAGATATTGTTACTACTAATTTTGATCACTACTATTTTTTTACTATTAGATCAAATCTCATCTACCTTTATTATTTATCTTTCCTATTGAGATTGATCTAATAAAAAAAAAATGATATTGACAATATCTTATCCCATAAAAATATATTGAGAGTTTATGGTCAATAGAATTTTTAAATGGAGACTTTTCAACATTTTTTCCAAAAATGAATAAAAAAAATAGGGAAATCCACTTGGGGGCCCTTTTTGGAGAAAAATCCCAAAAAGGCCCAAGATTATGAAAATCTCAAAAAAGGCCCTGGGCCTTTTCTCGGATTTTCAAAATCTCGTTAGTTCTTAATGGGTGATATAGTTGTTAACTGCGTGATGTTGTTGTTAATGTGACTAATTTAGTTGTTAAAATATTGTTGTTAATGCGACGATTTAGTTGTTAACGAGTATTGATTTAGTTGTTAATGTGATGATTTAGTTGTTAACGAGATTCTGAAAAATCCCAGAAAAAGCCTTGGGGCCTTTTTTGAGATTTTCAAAATCTTGGAGCCCTTTTGAGATTTTTTTTTTCTCCAAAAAGGGCCCCAAGTGGATTTTCCCAAAAAAATATCATCGCAATTTCACCACATTTTATTATTTTATTATTTCTTATTCATTCTTTATAGGTTTCTTTATTATAAATATTAATTGCTATACTCATAATTTGTTATTTTGCAAGAGAATAATAATAGTAATGGATCTTGTTATGGTGTAGAACATAGATGTCTAGCTTTACTGAGCTAAAGTATGTTGATATTGGATCAATGGACTCCTCCAGGATGTCTGAGGGTTCAAACACCAAAGAGAAGACGATGGCTCAGTGATATCTATGAAGGAGATATCAATGAGCACACTCAGATCACTGCACAACACAGAGGTGGCGATTCGCCTGAGGGTGAGGTATGTGTACAGTGTGACTGAATGATAAATAATGGAATAGAGAATGTGTAGAGTGCACCTGGTAGGTAATCTCCTATTTATAGGGATTACCTAGGGTTTCGCTCCCATGCAGATGAATCCATTCCTCAGGCATTATGCGCTTCCCACGTTCTGCAAATGCCTACTCCACTACCTGTACGGTCTAGTATTACAGACACGATGGAGTAGTGATTAACAATTTACCTAACTAAACAGGGATTCTGCCGCAAGCCATTTCACTGGGCCGCATATCTGATAGGCCCAATATATATGTCCATAACAAACCTAATTCTTACTCAGCATACCCCTGAATCAATTTCTCCACGTGAACCCAACTAAAATTAAAATAAAAACACATTACAAATTATACAGATAGAAGGAGATGGCTATAAGCTGAATAATATTTTATTTTGTTGGAAAATAATAATATTTTGATAATAAATGCAGTGTCCGAGGGCATAGGCAGCACCCACCAAGCAAATCTTTTTTGAAGAGGCTGGGTTGGCTCCTTTTCGACGGCCGCATTTGGGCTTTTATGAGTTTAGTGCATTTGGATTATTATCTGCAAACTCGATTCTGATTAGAATTAATTTTGCAAACTTTGTTTAGGTTATAATTGAGTTTACTATAATGTACTAGTAATGTATATTTTGTTACTACTTGCTATTACTTCAAAAGTGATTATGTCGGATGATTTTAAACAAAAACAATTTTGAATATGTAATTACTTTCTATTATTTTTATCATCTAATAATGATTACCACCTCATAATAATCTCAAATCCATCAACGAATATGCCTTATGCATACTAACTCAAACCACTAACTATAGAACTGTAAATTAGTACTGGTTCAATAGCTGCGGTTTTTAATAATGTCTTGACTTTTTATTATTGTTCTCAGACTCGGACTGATCCGAACCGGACTGAAAACCGACGAACCAGTCAGTAAACCAATTCAGTCCGGGCATCAACCCAGTATGGTACTTTTAAATAATAATAATAATAATAATCGACTTTTTAAAAAGTTTCTTTAGAATTTTATATTAATTATCTTGAAATCTTCAATTTCTTGTCGGTTTGGCATTGAGTTAGCTCTGGTTTGACTCCAGTGAGTCCAGTCTAACCTACTAACCCTTGACCCAGTATCCCAACTGATTTAGTGGCTGATCCAAGTTTCAGAACCTCACTTTTTATACCTTGTTTTCTCCCACATAAATTGATAATGTCTTGACTTTGTTTTTTTCGCTTGATTTGGGACAAACAATTTATCCACACATCCAAAATCCCCCTTAGTAAAAAATTTATCCCTCAGCCTCAAATCAAAATCACAAGTTTAAGCCTTGTATCCTAATAGTATAAGTCACAAATTCAATCATATGCTATTGTTAACGCCCGTCTATTTAATTCTCATAACAAGAATCACAAGTTTGACCCACAAAATGAAAACCTCATCAACTTTTTAAAACACTCCAAAAGACAATTCCAGCATTAGTGATGAGAAAAGATGGGAAGATATATAAGTATAAAAAAGTACACCGACAGTGCAAACATTAACATGTTATTTGGAACAGAGAAGGCACAAATCCTAGCATCCATAGCAATTGTAGTTCAATTTCCAAACAACAAAACAAGCAGGACTCTTTCAACACTAAAATATTTTCATAATGCCTGTCAATCATTTTCCGCAGTTCCAATGGTTATGTTGCTTTGGTGTAGAAACGAACACCGAACGCCACGCCCAAGATGACCAAGGGAACTAGAAACTGAAGGATCTTGATAACGAACTCTGTTGTCTTGTCCTGATTATAGTGAGGCTGTTTTGGAGGTTTGTACTTATACTTGGTCGGGATGCTCGCCGAATCGATGTCTCCGACATAGAACTCGTCCAACATGGCTTTTGCAGTGGAACTGTGACCAACGTCCTCAAAATCATCAGTTGCATCTTTTCCTGCAGATAAGTGGCACTTGAGTTACATTACTACGGTGAAACCAAGAACAAGTCACATAATTAGGTGCATTCAGAAAAAAATGCTTGTTGGTAGTTGATACCTGTAGCTGACAACAAGACCTCATCCCCGCCAGGATGGTCTTCCAAGAATTTTGTTACATCATAAACCTGTTCCAAGGAATTATGTAAAGGTAATGAAAGATATTTGATGAAAAGCTTGTCGTTAAATCACAACTTGACTAATAATACACTGAAGGCTTATCAAGCCTTCTAAATGGCATAAAGGCAATTTTTTTACTACTCCTTAGGATAAACTCAGTAGATGTGATTATGATGTAACATATCTAAGAATAAGGCATGCTTAGCCTCAGGAATTGTACATATTATGACCAAGGCGTCAACATTGGATAACTGAAATGCATGCATAGCGTACAGTTCACAGCATGTGTGGCTCATGAGAGGTTGAGTAAGAAGACATGAAGTAGAGTAACTCAAGGTTTTTCTCATTTCCAGGGCAACAAATCAGCAAAGGAGGCAATAAACATCAACTGAAGGTTTAAAACTTCCCTCCTAGATATTAAAACCATCTTTTCAATCCTTTTAACACCTCAAGCATTGAAGATAATCAACATATAATATAGTGTGAAAGCATGTTTAACATACTTAATCACTAAAAGTGAGTTCACTGCCACAGACACGGATTTAAAAATTAATAAGTTAATGCCTAAGGGTCTAACTCTGGTAAGGTTAAATGAATCATGACCATTAATGACATTGTGTATCAATTGGTTTACTTTGAAAGAGAAATTAGGTCAATAAAATAACCTGATGTTAGGTCGGACTGATAAATCAAGAAAACAAACAATATTATATAAGTAATATTATGCAGCAATATTAAAAACCATATTCTGTAAACACGCATCTAACAGGGTGTGTTTTAGACTTATGTACCAAACAGTCTTCTGTACCTACCAAGCATAGCAAGAGGTTACATAAAAGCAATGCATTTTTATTTTTTAACTCAAAACAAGAATTTTGACCAGACCTGTTTTGACAAGTCAGCAGACAAGAAAAATGGGAAAGCCCAGGCAAAAGGCCTACCATGCATTTAGTAAAAGAAGCTCTAATGGACCATAATTAAAATAATGGATCAATGCAAAAAGTGACCGAGAGAACCACCCTAAAGCGACATCATTTTATTTATGTACCAAACAAGACTGTTTACAACACCTTAGGGGTATGTTATGCAAAATTAAGGAAAAGAGTAGTTGAAGAATAAATGACAAGTAGCCCATCCATCAAACCATACACCTTAGATACAAAGTCAATTTTCACCCTTACCAAACAAATGAATCATATTTTATTTCCAACCCGACCTTCTAACCATATCCCCTTTTCAGTACTACTAACTTCTCCAATTATACCAAACCAAGCAGCAGAAGAAATCACCCAAAAAAGCCAAATCATGTAAATTATTGGGTAACTGTGGATTTTTAAAACCATATACAAAGCCAAGAAACATTGATATACAGTGCTTAAAAGCAGTCTTCTGTCGTCTGATGGACATAACATGAGCTAACCAAAGCATCAAAGAGGTGCAAATCAACCAAAAATCCACATAATGAAAAACTTAAACAAAACAGAAAAAACTGCATTCAAGTCCAGATTCAGCTGATTCGACATGACTATCACTGGATCCAACAGAGTCATTGCACGACTTAATTCGCAAGAGAATCAAAGTAAAATGAAATCCGAGACACTTAAAAACGTAAACCTAATTGTACATTGGGCAGATACCTTGCCGCCGATGACAAGCCAGCAGTCGTGGCGGTGGTTGTGCTGAGAGACCTCACCTAACGTGAAGGACTTGGCCATCTGAAGAAGAAGAAGAAGAAGAGAAGTGACAATAGGCAGACAGAAATGGCGGAGGCTTGTTAAAGATTTTAAAATGGGGCTGGAGATGGGAAGGTTGGTGAAATGCGGTAACGGGGTTGGTGAGGGTGAAATGGTTTTTCATCACCAACCACCCTCCTCACTCCCACCTCTCAGACTTTTCGGCTCTTTATGACAAAATATACTTAGTATAACACAAGTTTTAAAGTTAATTAAATTATTTTTAAAAATTTATATTTATCATTTTTTTTAAAACTATTTTACTACTAAAGTAATATATAATCTAATGATATGATTAAGTAAGCTTATTTAACTTTTTTAATCTCTCTAAAAAAATTTAATTATGTTTTATATTTAAAACGAAAAAAAATTTCTTTAGTTTTTTATAAGGACCAATTAATAAGTGTATTTAGTCGCTTTTTATAAAAAAATTAATTAATTATTATTTTTTATATATGCCCAATAATTAATAAGAGTAACGGGAGAGAATAATAATTAATATGATATTACCGTTTAATGCAATTAGTATGGGTAATATTGAAAACTATTTAAATTTTAGGATAACTTTATTGATTTTAACTGTTTTTATTGGTTTGTGAGAAGTGTTAGTTAATGCCTTATAATAAGGATAGAGTAGGGTGAGTACTTAATTTCTTCCCAAGCTATTTTTTTTTGGTCAACTTCCCAAGCTAATTTGGCAGTACATGGCTACTCAACTTTTCAACTTCCAACCATATTCTCTAACCTTCCTTGATCCTTTTTTTTTTTTTTGGCTCAAGTCCTTGATCCTCTTAAATAAAACAAACTTCCCTCAATAAAATGAAATTCAAGATTTAACTTATGCATACCTTATTGTTCTTCTTGTTTTTTTTGGTTAAAATACATATAACATCCTTCAACTTTAAGTCAGTTGCATATAAATCCATTCATCTTTAAAAATTTTAAACCAACCCCTTAATATTTCATCTTTTGACCACTAGCTCCCTACCGTTAAAAGAACAGTTAAGTCTAAGGAACATGTGTCATGTCATACCAATTAGGATGACTTGGCAAGTGACTTAGAATTTTTTAGTATTTCATTTATTAAACATATAGTTTGGCTGTGATTTTATCTTTTTATCAATGTGAACCCCTAATATCCCTTTCACTAATACAAGTATCTCCCTCCCTCAATGTCTCTCTCTCTCAATTTTTTCTGCTGCGTTTGGAAGGAAAATCATCTACTACCTTCAAAATGTTATCTTTATACATCCTACCTTCATCATCTTCTTCCTTCAAATCTGATAATGGTATTGTTTTTGTTTTTGTGAAATTTCATCACGCTCACAATAAATCCAAGCCACTTTGGTAATTGTTTACCGCAAATAGTTTTATACATTTAATGGAAGCAGTGTCTCAGAAAAAGAGAAAATAATTCATACAAATAACCTAAACCCAAAGTTTTAAGATGTTTGTGGCTAATCCCATTCCACATTTAGCTTTAACTTATTCATTCTCAGACATTCATTAGTCTCCTATGTTCTATATATATATATATATGGAATTTAAAGCTCGTGGCTACCCCTTCCATTATTAGTGTCCCAAAAACTAAGAGGGATTTAGTAAGACCTTATACAACTAGACTAAGGGCTTGTTTGGTGTCAACGTTAGGAGAGCGTTTACGGTAGAGTTAATGAAACTTTGGAGAAAAAGCTCAACGTGGTGTGTTTGGGTTAAGCGTTAAGTTCATTAAACTTTAAGTCAAAAAAACTCAAAAAACCCGTTAAAAAAAAAGCTCTAGAATCCAGCTTTTTCCAAAAAGCTCTAAACTTTTTGACGTGGGCCCCACCACTTCTACTATCATCAATCCAAACACAAATCATTATCTATAACCTAACTTTTTTCCTACTGAGTTTTTTTTTAAAGTCAAATAGCTTTTAAGCCACAGCTCCTACTACGATCCCAAACAGGTCCTAAACTCTATTTTAGTAATACTCTTCCCTATTCTAACTTCCAAAAGAGCCCATTAATCAATTTGTTGAAATTAAAAAATTAGTTAAATTAATTTTTTGTAAAAAAATTTGTATTGTCTTCTTCAAATATACTCTAATTATTTATTTACATTAAAAATTATATACGGATGAAAATATTCTAATATGTCCAATCAATACCAATGGACAATGGTTTAGGAATAAAATTAGGGAAAATTCAATCAGGTTCTAAGCGATCAAGAAATTTCAAAATAATCCCAAGAGAAATTGAGATGTCAAAAAAGTTCCAAAGAGTTGTTAATCCAACCAATAGAGTTGTTAATCCCACATATGAGAGTTGTTAATCATCTAAAGTTGTTAACCCTTGAGACTTTTTTGACATTTTTTTTTATCCCTTGGACCTAAAATGAATTTTCCCATAATTTTTTTTGGGAGGGAAAAATTAGTTTTAACTCTTATATTTAGAACAAAAAGCAAGCCATTTTATTATATATATATATTTTTTTTTAATGCAACGAAAATAAAAGGTAAAACCTAAATCCAGAAAAATTAGGAATTAGCATTGGAGGCTAAAATCTCCATTGGTAACTCTGGATATCAAAGGTTGGTAGAAGCTTAATTAAGGAATTAGAATATATTAGGCTAATGTTTGTTGACAGAACTAATATAATAATGTTTGCGGTAGATGTTTTCCCCAAAGAACTAGAACATAAAAAAGTGTCAATTGGAATTTAAACAGATGTAAATGAATAAAAATAATAAAAGATAATTATGGAAAATGAACTAATCACGGCAAATTAATATTCCTTCTAGTCCATAATACTCATGTTTACGAAATTAGTTGAGTTGGTTCATATTACATGTATTTTCCACGAAAAATGATACGAATGTTCCAATCAAAGAAAATAATATCAGAAAAGTTGTATAAGTTGTCAATTATATCTCTTTCACTTGTTAGTGATTGCTCATTCATTTGTCATTAACAAGATGTGAGACTTTTATGATATTATTTTTCTTAAATGGGACCTTCGTGTAGTGGCAGAACCATAAATTGTTTTTAGTCCGGGCCAAAAAATAAACATATTGAATTATTTACTAAATAGTATCACATAATATTAAAAATATAAATAAATAATAACCGACAATTATAAATCAAAACAAGATATAAGACGGTACTAATATTTTCAGTAGGTATCTCCAACAAGAATTTTACTTTTCTCTCACATCCCAAAGAGTAATAAACCAAACATTGTCTTTATAGAGAAGATGAGAAATTAGCTGGGGCTAAATTATTGGCCAAAATAAAATATCATATGATAAATAAATATATATACTAACAAATTTTAGAAGGTCAACTGGGGTTAACTGGGGCCAAGGCCTCAACTGGCCAAGTCCTAGTTTTCACACCCTTCGTGTCATTTTTCCTATTTTTTAAAATATTATAGTTATCTTATATAATTCACTCATTCTCTCCCCTCCTTAATTATTATTAAAAGAGCGTAAATAAGGATAAATTAAAAAAATAGATAAATATAAAAAGTGTGTATTATATTTAGGAGCCTTGACTATGTTTTATATTTAAAGGCTGAGGGAACATACACATCAAGCTGTAGTCTTGATATAGTTTACCAAGACGCCACATTCATACCAAACCTGACGTCATCGGCACACAGGTTGTTTCAAGGCACACGGATTGACCCTTACCCGTTTTCTCCTCGTTGAACTTTAGTTTTAGGTAGGCTCCGGTAGAAGCCGTTTGGTTCTTTTCACACTTAACAATTCAAGTTTTCATTTTCTATTTCTATTTTCTTATTTCTTAATGTAAGACTTATTTATATAATTTAGAGAGATTAAAGTAATCAAATAAATTAATTCATTATAACATTTGTGATATGATGTTTCTAAAATATTATATTATAATATATATATGGTTTTTCCTTCAATCATCCCTATCTATAATAATAAAGGAAATATCTAGAATTGTGGTGCTAGCCAAGAGGAATAAAGCTTATGAGCCACACAATAAAATTGTGAGAAAATGTGATTGAACACAGATTGACATTGGAGACTTGCATTTCAGAGAACCAATTTGGATTTATGTCTAGAAGATCTGCAATAGAAGCAATTTATTTGTTGAGGGGGTTAATGGAGAAGTATCGGAGTAAAGGAAGGGATGTACATATAGTTTTTATTGACTTGGAGAAAGTTTATGACCACATGCTGAGAGATGTACTTTGAAAAGTCTTAGAAAAGAAGGATTGTGTGTTGCATATATTAAGGTCAAACGAGATATGTATGAGGGGTAACAATTAGAGTGAGAACGTCTGGAGGTGAGACAAAGACTTTCCTATAAGGATTGACCTTCATCATGGATTAACCTTGGGCCCTTATTTGTTTAACATGGTTTTAGACGTTCTAACTCAGCACATACTTGAAGAAATTTCTAAGTGCATGCTTTTTGTTGATGCTATTGTTCTTGTGGCTAAGTCAAGAAAAGAAATTAATTCTAAACTTGAGTTATGGAGAAGAACCTTAGAATCAAAGGGTTTCCATTTGAGTAGGACAAAATATATGCATTGCACTTTTGATAAGAGGGAGAAAGAAGTGATTTGGAGGTCAAATTGAGAGATAAGGTTATTCCACAGTGATAAAGTTCATATATTTGGGATCAATTCTAAAAAAAATGATGAAATTGATAGAGATGTTAATCATAAAATTGTGGTTTAAATGGAGAAAAGCTAACAGAGTTCTTTGTGACCGAAAAGTATCGGATAAAATTAAAAGAAAATTTTATTGTATTACTATTTGATCAGCAATGCTTTATGATAGTGAATATTTGACTATAAAGGGGATGCATAAACACAAAGTGGGGGTAGCTGAAATGAGGATATTGAGATGGATGTGTGGTCATACAAGAAAAGATAAGATTCGCAATAAACTTATATGAATAAGGGTGGGGGTGGCTCCTATTGGGGGAAAAAATGGTAGAAAATCATTTAAAGTGGTTTAGACATATACAGAGAAGGCAATTAGATGCGAGGATGGTGGATCAAGTTGTTTAAAGCTTATTTAAAGGGGGCAGAAAAAGAGCGAAAAGAACGTTCAATAAGGTTATTAAGCAAAATCTCTTAATTGACAATTTATCCCAAGATTTAGTTTTTAATAAAGCTCAATAACTTTGTTTAATCCATGTAAACGACCCCACCTAGTTGGATTAACGTTTTTTTTTTTTTTTTAATAAGTTAGGAAAATTAGTTGGAAAAAGTAATAAATACAAGAGATATAGAATGGGAAAAAAAAAAAAAAAGACCTTACGATTTATGACTAAAATTCTTTATATATATATATATATATATATATATATATATATATATATATATAAAAAATATATTTTGGAGGGTTCGTGATCATCGTCCCCACTAAAAAGCCGAAGACGCGGCCGAGCTCTTTGAGCACTTAATGAGGACTTACGAGATTGCTTACCAAAAGAGTCCCAAAACGACAGAGGATCGAACACATATCCCTGGGACTTGAACAAATCTCTGACCATCTATGCCAACAAATCCCTTACCATATATCTTACAATTAAGAGTGAAGGAATATTTAAAACACGAGATTGTGTGTTTGACCTTCCGTGAGTTCATGGGATGGGCGTGTGCCGACTTCAGGATTAAAGAGAGAAAAGAGGTGCCAATGTGAGTTGGCATAGATGGTAAGGGATCCGAGAGAAATCTCGTAAGTCCCCATAAGTCTTCATGAGGTAAGCCTCTGATCAAAACCTACCAAAAAAAAAAAAAGAGAGAAAAGAGGTAAGCCTCTGATCATTTTTTTTTAATAAAAAAAAGCATACATAAATATAATATATTTATTAAAATCAATAACCTAAGAGTAAAATATCTTAATATCATGATAATACAGTAATGTAAATTTATTCCTATCCTTATTTTAAAATATACAATATTAAATTAATGTCATGAATACTCAGTGGAATTTCAAAACATTCATATTACTCTTATATTTTATTATTAAGTCTCAACTTTGTTTACTTTAATCATTTTTGTCAACTAATGGGAAATAATTATGAGACACGATCCATAAATAAAAAAGGCAATCAGTTAGGCATTGCAAACACAGGATTTAGTTGCAACCAATTCTACATTCTACAATATAAAAGAAGCTCTGTAAATTTTCTCAACCATCACTCACAAAGGCAAACCAAAAAAATGCCTTGGTGTTGTTGAAGTAAATTTAACCCCCAAAAAAAATATGAAGGGATTCAAAACCACACAAGGCATGAATCCACACCATAAAAAAAACAAACAATAACAAGCCATGTTGTTCTGCTCTCACAATCTTACATCTTCACACTTATAATACAAGAAACTCAAAATAATTACATTTTCATAAATCTAGAGACAGATTTAAGGAAGGCCTTCTTCATTTCATGTCCCTAATGCAGCTCTGTCATCTGGTCCAGCAAGCATGATCTGCATTTTTATGCACTCAAACCTCAGCAATGGCAATCAAAAGACATAATACTGTAAAACTATGCACTTTATCCTTATTATCATTTTGCCAATATCAGTTTGTGCTTTCAGGGATCGTAGATTCTATGAAGTTCAAGGAATTTCAGTCTTGTTCAGTTCAAGATTTCAATACATGAAATGGACAGCTAAGATCTTAAGATAGGACGAGACTGAAATCTCTTGATTTATATATAATCCAAACCTCCATTAGTCCTTACTTATCATGAAAACTAGGTTTCACTCATTCCTTGGACCTTCAACAATTTCAGTCTTCTCAAGTCATTGCCATCTTAATTCTCAGAATACCATAAAATTGTTCAATATATAAGTGCAACAGCCAGTCAAACAAGAGAATCAGTTCCTTGACCAATCTGGTTAAAAGTTTTGGAGGATGGACCAGGTTGGATTTTTCCCCCAAGACTGAAACGACATTGTGTTGAGTTTAAATAAAAAAGAAAAAGAAAAAATAGCAAACAATCAAATTTGTGCTTTAACAACTTTATTTAGTTAGATTATACGTAGTTTATACATGAATATTCTATTTACTTGTAGATTAATGCTTTTAAATGTTTCTCTTTTCAAAGTTATATATGAATATTTTCTGCATATTTTAATTATAATCGGTTTAAGCATGAGTTGACCTGGTTTGAACCAATAACCCTTGACTCACTTTGACTACTCTGGTTTTCAGTACCTTGGTTCTAACATTTTTTAGTGTCAACATAAGAACCAGCTTAGAAAGGTCAGAACCACATACATTACAGTCAAATGCAAACCTCCTTGCAAGCATGATAGCTGCATTCCTTTCTCGCTCTGATTCGAATGCTAACACAAATGATTGCCCCCGCTTTGCTTGCCAAAATAGCGCTTGGGCCACAGCATTTCCACCTCCTCGAACTCCACAGAGCTATTAAAAAGAAGAACAAAGAACAAAGCTTGTTGGTTGGCCATATTACAAGGGACACAATAGAATTGAACAAAAAGAAAAACAGAGTCAACTCCAGTGCAAGGTCAGGTTCCTACAAACCATGAAGATTTGTTTATTAAGTTACAAAAAGGGCTTGCCCAACCGGCCTCTCTAGGCTAGGTTGGGCCGCACAAGGATCCTTTCAATTTAAAGAGTAAAATGACGGTCTTTTTAACAGATTTTTTTGTTGGGGTTAGGTACAGGTATCTTATTATAGGCAATTCTATTTGAGAAACTATCAGACACTAAATGCGGACACCTATTCTAGCAAAGATTCGAATCGTGCTTTGCCAAATTGTGAAAGGCTATCCTTTTTCACAAAATTCATCCCCGTTAGAAATAGTTCTTTATCTTCAGCAAAATAAAATCTGAATTTGGTTGGGCTAGCCCTAACTGATAGGCCTTTGTCTATAACTAGGATGGATGCATGCAAAACTTGAAATACCTGCATTGAAGATGAATAGAATTCTTTGGCAATTGTTGACTTTCCTTTGCAGAGTTTCATCCTCATCTTTCCAACATGAAGTACATGAATAGATTCGGTTGAATGATGCGAGTCATTCATTTGACTTACAACCACCTGCATTGTACAAAGTGTTGAGTGCAATTATGATATCATTGTCATAAATCCAACCATTTATAACTTTTAGCTTAAACTATTATATCCAATTGCAGAGAAGGAAAAACACATGAATACATTTTAATAAGAAAAAAAAAAAATCATATTTGAAATTTCAACTATGACATCGGGGCAAACAATACCCAATTGATCAACAAGGCTGTATTCTAAAACTGCTTGATCTAAAAAAAAGCTATGGCATGGTAGAAAGATTAAATTGGCTAATCAAATTTTGCAGTCATGAAAGATTAAAGCTTTTAAGCAAGGGTGCAAGAGTAGTTTTTACAATACTTGTCCATGTAAAACCATATAACATGCATGACAATGACAAATGATCAGTACATATAATAATTCAGGACCAATAACTCAGCAAAATTCTATATCGAAAGCTCATATAGAGTTAGCTAATTACAGAAGGAAAGTTAAGGGTTTGAATGACATACATTGAATTCAGTGTCATGCTTTCGCACAAGTGCCTCTACGTAGTTTCCCAAGCCGGCGGCTGCACAAGAACATTATACTATTGCTTTAACTTCAATTTGATTGCATAATGAAACATGTACATCTCTTAAAAATTGGGCAAAATATGAGGAGGTAGAAGTTTTAAATTGAAAACATATACAAAACCATGCCTATTGATGAATACTAGATCAAAGTGCTTGGTGGAGATACAGAGTTAGCAACAAACCTGGATCTGTCAGACCAGTTGTTGACAAGGTGATGTGCTGGCCTTCTGAAATAATATCAACTTCCAATTTACGTCCAACATCAAAAGGTTCAGGGGCATACACTGGTTTGGTAGCTCCTGAGAAAGAGAAAGTTGTATTACATACTGCTAACAATCTCAGAATTGGAACAATACAAAACCAACAAAATAAGCCCCACCAATAAGATAAGATGAGTTAATTCAATATGTCAAATAACCGTTAAAGAAAAGCATGTTATTATTTTGAAAAATATTGGCTGTGTATTCAAGGCAGTCAATATAAACATTAATCTAAAATAGAAGCAAAAAATGGTTTTTATCTCAGACTTTCAGTTTGAATAAGTTTCAGAGGACTTGGACACTAAAGACCAACAGATAAGGTGATAATGATTAATAGGTTGAAGATTATATTTTAGAGAAAAGCTGTTGAGAGCTGTAATATTGGGGGAGAGCGTGTAATGTTAATAAGAATACTAATAACTAATTAATGATTGCTTTAATTTGCTATAACACTAAAAGGACAAACGTATGATGACCAAATATGTTACTCTGTTCACATTCTTTTGGGAGTGACTGTAAATATAAGGGAGAATCTAGCTCAAACTGAACATGAAAAAACAATACCACTGGAATATTATGATACCTTAAATATTAGCTAAAATTATTTGCAGCAGTACCTGAAATAAGTTCCTTTTTGCCACTTTCAGGTGATACACGATACCACTGAATCGAACATTTTGAAAGTTCAGGTGCATTATCCGAACAAGGTTGAATTTGCAAATATGAACCTAATGTTTCAGTCCCTTCCAGTTCATATAAATGAGGAGCATTTTCCTCACCCCGTTTTGCCCTTGCTAGCTGGAAGCACAATGGAGGAAAATTATTCTTCAGTTTAGGGACCAATCACATCAGGCAAAATTATAGCACAAGATTGGAGCTCAATTACACGGTACCTTTCTTATACAAGTCACAGATCCCCAAAGGTAATCATTTTATAATTTCAGTTTCTTTTATATACCATTCTTTAAGAAAAAGCATTCCAAGAGCATATTTTTCTGTATTGCTAATTAGATTTTAGTATTTTGCAGTATCATTTAACGTGATATTGCTCACTATATACAGTATATTGTCATAGAACCATAAATAATATTAGTTACTAAATGAACAAGGTATCAAGCAAACCAAAGAATTTACTGAAAGATAAATAGCTTAGGGAACGTAATGACCCACTATTAGTGCAAAAGCTAAAATATGTAACAAAACATGTCATCCCCAAAGTGATCAAAATAAAATCCATTTAAAATCTCATCCTGTGTGATTCTCAACCACCAAAACAAAAACCAAGCACCATGTCAACCATAACAACTTGCAACCTTTTTATAATTTATGCAACACATCATTTACATGAGTATTTTATAGAGGTTAAGGATGCTGTTCATATTTATAAGGCTTCAACATAGCATATGATGGCAGGAGTACCTCTTTTTGAAGTCGAAGATAATGTCTAGACTTCTCAGCAAGTTGAGCCCTCAATGCCCGAAGCTCAAGTTCCATGTCCATAACCTTACATATCAACAACCACTGCATTCAGTTCCTTAAAATAACTTCTACAGATGAAGTTACATAATGTGTCAAGAAACAATACATCAATCCCAAAAGCTTAAGTTGTTAGGGTAAGTCAAGGAACTTTTTTTACTCAACAACTCTTAAGATGCCCTCTCACATAAAAGCTCCTTGAGCCCAAAGCATGGGTAATGATAGGTAAAATATTTTTTCTCTCTAAAAAACTCGACCCTGATCTGTGATCTCTTTTTCTTCAACAAAAATAATTAAGACTTGAGTCCACCAAGTAACATACCCAAATAAGTATCCAATAAGTATGGAAGCGAATTATTGATTTTTTTTTTTTTTTTTTTTTTTTGGGGGGGGGGTTGTTTAGGTTGTGACAAGATAATTTAAGGAACAAAATTATATTCATGTAGTACAAAAATAGGAACAGCTAATCGACATATACCCTGCTAGGCTGATGAAGCATTTTGATCCTTCGAGCCTCTTGAACCTCCTTCATTAATTGTTCCAGGTCCTAAATTTTCAAAAGAAACAGAAAATGATAAATATATTGTAGGTATAGATCTTCTGTATTTCCAGCTTAAATGGTTTTACTGGCAGCCACTATTTTGGTAAATAATATATCAAACAATACCAAGGGAAACATATCCTTAAATAGAGAAAATGTACAAAATTATTAACTAAGATGACATCGCCCAATCATCAGATAATCAGAAAAGTCATGTCTAGATTTGTAAGTCTAAGGAGTCAAGATTCCTTAGAACAAGTTTGATAAGAATTCCAGAAAAGATTCTCTTCAAAACTGATATTAAGCTTTCAGGTTTCAACAACTTGAATTGCGCTTCTATTCCTTTCCAAGCAAAAAGGGTTTGAATGTTAAAGTTCTCTTTGGATTTTACACCAACAACAGGAAATCATGCTAAAAAGGTTGAAGGCACCCATCAATCTAAGAGAGAACACCGATATTACAGTGGTATTACCAATTACCAATCTCTGGTAAATCACCAGCCTTTCATCTTATTCATTACAAGTGATTCTGATACAACCATCCTCTCTTTATACAGCAAGGGTAGCTAGTTCTGTTACATCAGTTATGTAACCCTAATGATCACAACCCCTTTCTTACCCTCCTACATAATTCTGTAATTCCTGTCCCCCTACTTCTAGGGCCTGTTTGGTATGGTATAATTTGAGAGTGAAAAAGAACTTATGAATGTTCTTTAAACCTTTCCTTCTCCAAGTAGATAAGGAATAAATCACATAATTCATGAAAAACACCAAAAGAAAATATCCACCTTATGCTAAAATAAGTATAACTTGGCAATTTCAAACATGTACCGTTTAACTTTGATCTTGACTTCATGCATTTGTTAGACTATTAAGAAAAAGCATTGGTAAAAATACATAATCAAGAAAATAGGGTTCAACAAGACAAGAAAATAGCACAAACCTGCTTCCCAATGGCTCGATTCATTCTCTCATGTTCCTGAAGAGCTTCTTCAACTCTCTGAACTGCTGCTCTGGCATTCTCAATTTCAGAACGAGCAAAAGCTCTTTCCTCATCTACAAGTTTCTTAGCATCTTCAGAAGCCTATAATCAAATTCAAGATTTCAACAATGGACAAAGAAATCCCTCATGTAGGATATAGAAAAAGAACAACCCTAGTTATAATTAAAAAGGGAAAAAGATATACGCTACTAGGTATGATCCAGTCGTGAGGGATGTGAGTAGTTTAGCAAGAGGTCATAGTTTCAAACATCTGCTCAATTTTCACCCAAAAAAATACAGATTTTCCCACTACACCATTAAGTTTGAATCACCTGCTTAAGAAAACTTGCTAGCTTCTTCACCTCTGCCTTCTCTTGTATCAATTCCCCTTCCCTTTGACTTAATTGAACTGCTAGAGCTTCAACCTGAAGACATGTAATGAGTTACAAAAACACTTATTAAAAGTGAATTTAAGTAGCCTATTGAACTTGTGCTAGAACAAACATTCAAAGCCTGATAAAATGAGAAAGCTTCACAGGCGCATGTGCTATCTTTCTCGAAAGAAAAAAAGATGGAAGGAGTTATGTCATAGCTTTTCAATCATGACTGACATTTTCCAATGAAAGTACTTCAAACACACACACACACACAATCTTTCTTGAAAGAAAAAAATGGAAGGCATTAATGATATTACAGTGTTTCAATCATGAGTGACATTTGTCAAAGAAACTACTCCAGACACAACAAGAGCAGAATATTCTACCAACACCAAGAAATCATTCCATTAAAAAATGAATATTATGCAGAAATTAGCATTGATGTTACATCTCCTAAACACTATAACATCAAGGAAATTTCATTGACACGCCGAGAACAGAAATGATTAACTCCAGATTTAAAAGGTATACTTTTCATGCTAACTGGAAGAAGAAGTCAGGAAAAACATTAAAGTGAAGGCAGCCTATCCATTGAGGAACTCCAAGATAAAAATTACAGTCATGAAACTCCGTGGCCATTGTTAAATACATATATTCAGATGTTTATTGTGTACAAAGACAACAAAAGAGTAACGCGGTACAAAAAATTGTAGAAACTAACCATTGCAATAGCATCCTCTACTTCCTCCTTGTTTCTGCCTGCCACACGCCCTTTCAGGGATTCAAGCAACTCTCTAAGCTTCTTCAAAAGAACATGTTTTTCCAATGATGCTGCTTCTCTAAGTCTAGCCTGCCATTTTTCCAGCATATAACACGATTCAATAGTATGAGAAAGTAAATTTCTCTGCAAACCAATATAACTAATAACTTCCATACAAAATTGAAAAAAACCTAACAACTACATTGAAATTATTACAAATTTGAAATTAATAGAAAATATGGAACCTCTTCAGACAACTTAGCAGCAGCAGCTAAACCCTTCTCAAATTTACTAGCAAGATCGCGAACTGAGAGACGTTTCTGCTGTTCCAATAACAGTGAAGTCTCCCGTGCAACAGCTTCCTTCATAGATAGCACTTTCGGGTCATATGTCTCTATGATCTGATTGTTAGCTCCAATTTTGTAATTAGGAAACCTATTAGAAGCAAATATCACATCTGCTGAAACCACAGGCACTGCCTCCTTTTGCATAGTGTCACCAAAATCACGGGACACCCTTGTCATTGTTCCCAGATATTCACTCTGTCCATCATAAAAATAGGCAATAAAATTGAGCTGGTTACAGTTCAGAGAACCTAACTTTAAAGAATTAGAAAATATATCAAAAGAAGAGAAACATTCATTGTAAGAAACATAGCCAAAATCAGATACTTCTAAATTGAGATATCACACCACCCATTAAGCTTGTCGAAGTCAAGGCTAATGTTTTTAAGAAGAAACAGCTACACCCTATATCTACTTCTTTCTTTTCCATATCTATTGTTTTAACTTCACTTTTCCTGTGGTTTTGAGCTGAAGTATTCAAGAAAAAGCTACCCCAGATAATAAAAAACAACTTAAAAACCCAAAAAAGAAGAAAAAGGAAAGTAGGAATTACAGATCATGAGAAGAGAAATAGTAGGCTCAGTAGACTTGAGATTGTTGGATCAGAGGTAAAGGGTTAGCTCCAATTGGTGATGATCCTACGACAGAAAAATGCTTTAAGAGAGAGAGAGGGAGGGAGGGTTGTAGCCTGGGGGAGAGAATAAAAGGAAAGGAAGCTGGAAACTTCGCTTTTTGAAAAGAGAGAAAAAGTGAAGAGAAGGGAAAGCGGATAGAGGACGGCGCCGTCCAAGGCCGTTAGTTTTTGTACGTAAAGGCTTAACGTTTTTGGTTGTTCCGATTGATGGGGACACCCTGACGGACAACACCAAGGCCTCAACTGATCTTGGGATTCTGTGATGTGTAGTGTTATGTAGTTCGATGCCTTGTGCTTTAAATTATGAACTCTTCTGGCGGGTCCGACCGGCCAAGCGGCTTAACGTCACTGTATTAATAGTACTCCCTCCATTCCTTTTTTAAAACAATTTTTTCTTTACGTCTTAAAATTTAAACTATTTTTTTTATCATTATTAAATACATATATTTATATTAATTATTTTTCATTATTGATTCTTTTTCATCTAATCATTTATTACAAATTCTCAATCATATTTTATACTCATACCCTCTCATTGTATTTATTAGGGTGAATCTTATATTAATGACTAGATTTAGTATAATTTTTACTCATAAAAATATATAATTAATCATGATAAAAAAAATTATCTTTTTTAGTTGTACGTTGTAAAAGAAAATCATACTTCAATATTATCCATTTATACAACAATTTTTTTTTTTTGTTTTAGAACGTATTTTATTTCTCATCATTCTCTGTGCAATGCACATAAAAATATGTTTAGTTATTACTTATTCTTCTTAGAGTATTATTCTATTTTCATAAAAGTTTACCTTAATTGTTTTATGATATTAGGACTATAATACTAATAAATTATTACTCAGTAAAATAAAATGCATGTTTGTCCCTAACTTTGTCTGAATTTTCAACTTATAACTTTCAGAATTATCATTTTTGTCATGAATCGTTCATATTCATCAATATGATATTATAAGAATTAATATTCATTTGTTCACATCTATAATTATTAAATATTTGATAAAAAATTGAGTAAATACCCTTTCCCATCCCCAAAAACCGATGCCCATTTTGGTCCCTTCTACAAAAAATCGATCGACCTTATTCGTAGAAAAAAGAACATTTTAGAAATTTGTGAGGATCAAAATGTCAACCAATCGGCCTTTATTAAATTCGCTTTTTTATGGGTAAAAGGACTTTTTTAAGGGTAAAATGGGGATCGCGTTTTTTGTCGGGGACGGAAAAAAACTATTTACTTTAAAAAATTCTAAGTAATAACTCTACAAAATAAAATAACATATTTTATAAGGTATACTTACTGTAGGGCAGATAGGGTGTGCATTTTTTGTTCTATTTATAAGGCCCATCAAAATTATGTTTTATTTATTATTGTGTAGATTATTATTTTCTTAAAAAGTGTGTAGTGAAATTGGAATTTTGTCGATTCTGAAGATAGAGCTAATAAAGTTTTTTTTTTTTTGCCAGTGTGAAATATGCTACAAATGCGTTATAAATAAGATAAAAAGAGTATATATAACTATATAAGGACCAATTTATAAAAATTTTCTTTATCATGGCTATTTGAGGTGAAAATCTTAGTTGGACTGTATGCATTTGGAAAGTCGGTCAAGGATTATAAAAGAGATGTCTTGTTAGACTTTGGTTCTATTAAACATGGAAATGAAAGTGAAGTAGAAGACAAGGCATTTAACTATAAACTATTAAGACTTAGCGGTAGCGATGACATCAATTAGATTGACATTTAATTTATTTCAGGTTGGAGTTGGAGAGAGAATGATTACATGGTTATGATCATTACCAAGATTTCTTTATTTTTGGTTAACATTATATAAATATTAAAAGTCTTTTTTATTGATAATATAACCAATTATATCAGGGAAAATCTCAATTAGGTTTTAAAGACTAGAAAATATATCAAAAAAGCAGCTCCCATTAAGTGTATGTTACTATAATGATAAGTCATAAAGTTTTCATTAACAATCTCATCTATATTAACTAGATCAGCTCTGATTGGCAAGTGTATATCACTATATTGACAAATTATATAATGGCTATTGACAAACTCATTATGTTAACTAAAACAACTTCCGTCGATAAGTATATGTGATTATATTGACAAGTCGTAGAGTGAATATTGACAATCCATCTATGTCAATAAGATAAGTTCACATTTGTAATCAATACCACTGAGATCCCGAGAGATTTTTTTAAGGGAAAAGTATTTCTCCAGTCATTGGAGATAAGTTTATCTCCAGTGCTCTATAAAACTACGTCGTTTTGAATTAATGAAGGGTGTGTTTGTAATTTTAGGTGAATTAATGAAGGGTGTTTTGGTAAAATTTATATGATAAAAAGTAAACAAAATTACAGAAACACCCTTCATTAATCCAAAACGATGTAGTTTTGGGGGTTACTGGAGATAACTTATCTCCAGTGACTAAAGAAATCTTTTACCTTTTTTTTAAATAAAGGAATCTATACTGAAACTTTTTTTATATACATTTTTTTTTTGTCCATGTGACCTGAATGAGATATTCCCATTATATTATATAAAAAAGGAGAAGTACATATAGATGCAACTAGTAAATAACTACTGAAACCAATGGTTAAATTAAGACTTTCAACAAACTTGTACAGAAAAGAAAGGGACAACCAGTTTCTAATAGGATGAGTAACACTGTGGTTTCAAACCAAGACAAAGAAGTATGTTGTAGACGCCAACTTGTTCAAGGTTGTTGACAAAAGGCTAATATTTGCCAAACAATGACCCGGATTGAAACAAATCACTATAACTATATATACTACACTCAAACCTGCAAACTGCAATATCCTTTTACTCTCCAATCCATATGCTTGATGAAGTCACCCATGTTATTGTGTTAGAATTCATATACTTTTGAAACCTGAAAAAAACTAGAAATTAGGGACACAAAAAAAGAACTATGGGTAATTGCTCGATCCTCAAAGCCACCAAACTATCACTTAAACTATAGGAATCTCTCTTTAGAGTCATGAAATTGTCAGTTGGGTTTTCTTACCCACCAAAAACTAGAAACTTGTCATCACTCCAAAGACATCAATGAATCGGGTGTGTTTGAGATGGTTTATAATGATAACGGATTCTCTCATGATCCAAGTTTCTCCTTATCTCTCATAAGCTAATTTACACCATTGATTTTACTTAATCTTCACTGTCCATTTTATATTCTTAAAACTCATTTCCAACCCCTCAAATGCTTCGACTCCGGCAATTGCTTAAATATTTTTAGGTACTGATGGGTACTAAAAAAAATACTTCATGATCTTGAAAATTTATTTTAGGATCTTGAAAAAATATTTCAGGGTATTGACTGGTGCTAAAAAAAATACTTCATGATCTTGGAAAATTATTTTAGGATATTGAAACTATATTTTAGGGTACTTATTAGTATTAAAAATATACTTAAGATATTTTTTTAAGATCTTAAAATAATTTTTTCAAGATCATGAAATATTTTTTCAAGACTTGGCCAACATTCTCAAGTATCTTTTTTAGTATTCATTAGTATCTGAAGTACTAAAAAAAAAGTGTCACAGCGTTTGCGGTAGTTGAAGCATTTGAGGGGTAGGAAATAAGTTTTAAGAATATAAAATGGACTGTCAAGATAAAGTGAAATCAATAGTGTAAATTAACTTATGAGGGATGAGGAGAAACTAACGTCATGAGAGTTGGCTTATAAGTATCTTTTTGTTTCAAAAAGCCATTTAAAGCCCCAACCGTCCTTTCTCTCATGTTTAGCATAGGATGGGCTAATCTTATTTTTGGTCCAATCGTGGCTAAAAGCCATAAGCAGGTGGTTGTAGGTGATTTTGGTTCAATCATGGAGAGAGAAAGAGAAGAAACATGGGGAGAGAGAGGAACAAAGCAACATTATGCAACCATGGATAAAAAAAAAAAAAAAAAAATTCAAACATAAATTATAATATAGTACTATCTAACTTTTGCCCAAACTAAGTTTACTGAAACCAAATGAAATAAAAACTACTTTTATCACCACTTCTCACCAAGCGTTTTATACCTCTCTTATCTACAAAAACATCAATATCACTAACCTTGTGAATTCCCTCCTCAAACTTAATAGAACCTTTGAGAAGTCAGAACCTTAATCGAGAAGCTTACAACACCAGTAAGACATACACACGTAAAAAATGTTTAGCCCATTTATATCTTGGGAGGAGTGCTTCTACTCATCTTTCTCTCCACTTAAATATCTCACTTATTGGAGTTCAATGTTATATATTAAATAGTATTATAATATTAAATATAATAAAAATCTACATTTATAATATTATTATATTGCATTAAATCTCATGCATTAAAACATGATCCAGTGGTTGAGAGTTGAGACATTAAGTGGAGAAAAAATTACTAGAGAAACTCCTTTCTCTTACACCGTAGGTGGTATAAAGATAAATAGATTGGTAAAAGCATTTTGAAAAAGTCTGATTTAAGAAATTTATTTTTAAAAAAATTACTCTTTGAAAACTTTACAAACATAAAAAGGATAGGTTAAAGTATACTTTTAGTCCCTTTTTTTTGTTAATAAGGGACTGATCAAGTAAGATCAGGGAATATTACAAACGAGACGAGCTCGTGCGATACCTACAGCATCCTCTCGAAAAGATTCATAAATCCCATCTGGTGGGTCCCGTAATTCATAGATCCCATTCGGTGATTAATAGATTACAAACTGGATCCACCTCCAACTCTCCGGATGCCTCGAGTTCCTCCCGAGCATCACTATTGCATCCTTAGATATATGCGTGCCTAAGGGTTTCCTGCGGACTTTCATACTCTTACTGGTAGAATTTTGGAGTCTGATGCCATGTGGAGGTTTTTGCGATGCCACCCGATGAGGTGCTTGATTCTCCTCGCCCTTCCGTCGACCTTCATCCCCCGCCGGTACAGCCAAAACTCGATTGGGACTATTACGCATTGTTAGGTCCACCCACGTCCATCAACGAATCCTGCCGCTGTAACTTAACCACCGTATGCTTAGAGCTATCCAAAGTCGATTTTACCACAATGGGTATAAAGGCCGAGCTCTGCAAACCCATGGGACGATCACCTTCCGCTGTAACTTCATGCACTAAAACAGGCCCTACTGGCTTGTCCGATGCAGGAATCACGTTGAGGGGTGTCACGGGTAGGTTGGGTTTGGTTAGTGATGTGAGGGGTGGGGCCTCTTTTGTCTCTTTCCTCCCATAGATGTGGCATGTTGCATCCACCCCTGTTTGTGCATCCAAAACCATCGAATTAGCTCCTTCACATGCTTGTCGGTTGCTTCGAAGTGTGATCACAGTATGCTTCTTATTATCCAGGGACGAGCTAGCCTCCAAAGCCTTAAAGACCGAGCTTAGAAAAACTGTGGCCTTCGACGACTCCTGCACAGGTGTCACCTGAACTGTAGGGACTCCCACTGGGCTAACTTCTTTACATGGGCCCTCACCATTCATGCGTCCTGCCATAAGATCACTTGAGTTGTTAACCGGTTCAGCATTGGGTCCAGTCCGTTGAGGATTTGCGTCTTCTTTTACTGGCTTCTTCCTATATTCTTGATTCGGCTTGGTCCCACCTTGCTTGGCCCCGTTGAGCATTACGCGGCGACGAGCCCACCACGTGGTCGATTATTTTTGGAGTCAACTCTATTGCCTTTAGAGATATCAATTACCTTCCCCTCCTCAATCTGTGGTTCATTAGCTCCTGATTTTGCGCCGTGCGGCATTGAATTATTCACAACCAAATCTTCGCAATCAAAGTCAAAAAGGACATTATATCGGGACCCACCATTAATGCCTGATCCCCCAATCTTTGCTTCACCCCCCCAAATCTGTTTCTTACCTTTCTTGGGATACCTGACTTGCATCCACTCGCCGTACGGCGACGACCTTGACTCCGATGATGTAGCGGCAGTGGCAGCTGAGCAATTCGCACCAGATGGGACGACAGCAGCTATAGAGTGCGGGTTCTGATGCATGGCGTGGCTTGAGCTACTACTCGTCGGCCTTCCCACACCTATCCTTGGTATGACCGTACTTACCACAAGTAAAACGGATATGGGGCGGCCCTCATACTCCACCCTATAAGACTTTCCATCCACTTTAATCCAAGGTACTAGAGGTCACGCGAGTCAATGATGACAAATGACCAGGTCTCGCATACTTGCCACGCCCTTTAGATTCCGTCAAATAATCAATTTTAATGACGTCACCCAATAGGGCCCCGATCAACCTCAACGTACTTTTATGGTAGTACCAGAAAGAAAGGCCTGGAAGCCGAAACCAGACGACAACCTTCGAGATAGTAGATGAACTGGAATCAAAATTCAAGGACCATGGTTGTATCGTAAGATATGCACCGAATATCATCCAGGGTCCACCGTAAGGGCCTTCAGATAATCCTCCTCCTGATCAAACGTAGCGAAATAAAAGCCTCCTTCCATGTCGACTAACTGATAGGATCCCTGTGGCTGCCAGAGAGATTGTGTTCGCGCAAGCAAAACTCTATAATTGATCGATTTACCAAGCAACTTAATGATCACCGTTCGTTCCATTCCCCTCACCAAAGACCTCTCTAATCCCGCTCGAGAAATCAATGGAGGGAATGTCACCATCCCGGCCAACCTTGTAGTCCTCCTCCGATAACACTACATCCGTCAATGACCGATTATTGTCCATGGCTTGATCGATTCAGCTTACTCCGGTAAGAGGTATCCCCTTCAACCATCTTCTCCACCATACAAACATCTCGATGCCTCCATGGTGCCCCCTCCACTTTCGCCCCCCATCGGGCCGTATACGGACTTTCTTGGTAGACCGAAGGTTGTCCTCTGAGAGTGGGGGGAGGACGCCTTCTCGTTCAGAGCCGTCGCGTTCAGAGCCTCCATCCTTTTAGTCCCTTAAATTTACATGAGGTATACTTTTTGTTCATTAACTTTATAAAGTATACTTTTGGTCCTATAATTCTAACACTGTTAATGTTGCTAATGGAAAACGCTGACGCAGCGAACTCAAGTAATGACTAATAACATTTAATTACACAAATTTTATATATTTTTTAATGTACCCATATTTTAAATTTAAATTTAACAACATTTAATTACACAGTCATCACTTAAATTTGCACCGTTATCACTTAAGTTTACATTTTCCATTAGTAAAATTAACGATATTAGAATTATAAACTAAAAGATACTTAATAAAATTAAGAAACTAAAAGATATCTCATTAAACTTAAGAGACTAAAAGTATATTTTAAATTAAAAGGATAAACAGAGAAAAAAAGTATAGGGAACTTTTGTAAAAATTAACAGTAGGATGGAAAGAAAATAAAAATAATTTTTATTCAATAATGAATTATTGAATCATTTGTCTTGACTTATTTCTTTTATACTAAGCATCTTAATTTTTTTTTAAATATATATATATATATATATATATATATATTTTATAATAGCAAAGTAATTATTTAACTTATCACATGAGATTAATTCAGATTTCAAGGGTTAAAACTTTTCCAATGAATTAAAAAAATAGTGAGCGTGATTAAAAATATTAAATTAAATTTATAAAGTATTTGGAAAAAAATATTATGTATAAAAAAATAGAAGGAAGCACAAGGCCACAAGCCATCTTGCAGGGGACCCTGCATCACCAGGATCTATCTTCGCCTTCTTCTTCATCAGCTCCCTCTCAAGCAACCAGCGAGGGAGAGAACCTTCACTTTCCATCCTGAATCTCCATGAAGCCTTAACAACAATGGTGGGACCCAAAAGGCATTTCCTCCCTCTCGCTTTCATCTCTCTCACTGCTGTCTTCTTTTACTCCTACTACCACTCTTCTCTCCCATCTTCAACCTCTGAACTTAACCCTAATTTCACTGTCTCTAACCCCATCCACGCCCAAAACCACAATCCCAGTTTAGCCAATTTTTCTTTCATCGTCAAAGTTCTTGCCTTCAACCGCCTTGATTCACTCTCTCGGTGCCTCCGGTCCTTGGCCAATGCCGATTACCTCGGCGATCGTGTCAGCCTTCATGTCTACATCGATCATTTCGCCCACCAAAATGTGTCGTCTACTACTACAGTGGATCAAAAATTAAGCGAGTCGCGTAGGATCTTGGAATTTGTTGATGGTTTTGATTGGAAATTCGGTGAGAAGCTTGTGCATTACCGAACGACCAATGTGGGTTTGCAGGCGCAGTGGTTGGAGGCGTGGTGGCCAAGTTCTGATAACGAGTTTGTTTTTATTGTTGAAGATGATTTGGAGGTTTCGCCGCTTTATTATGAGTTCATTAAGAGCTTGATTGTGAATTTCTACTACAATGCTTCGAATTATAGCCCATCAATTTATGGAGCTTCATTGCAGCGACCAAGGTTTGTTCCAGGTACTATTATCTCATATTTTGCACCTTAAGAATCATGCTTCACTTGTTTTCCAAATTTTTTAGTTCTTCAAGTGATCAGTCTGATCCATACTAACTAATTCGATTCATTATTAGGGCTGTTCGGCATGTTCAAACCTGTTAGTTATTCTGGGGGTAATTAGATGGGAGCGCATGCATTGTATCGTGTTTCCTCAAACAGGCTTAGTTTTAAATTTGGATCTTTAGTCGGAACATCAATAAAAGTACTCTCATAGCATAAAAAGTTAAAACATGGCATCACGGGCATATGATGTTTTGCTGAAATGGAACTCCTCTAGTTGGGTGTGGCTAGCTATGTCCTTCACGATATATTCAGAATTTGGGGCCTAGCCTTTGCATAGATGTAGAAGACTGAAAACTGTCCAGAGGCGAAAAGAAGTTCCATCTACTTGCACCTTGTGTTATTTTGAAATTGGTTACGGTTATTACAAACTAGAGAATGGTCAAACTCTTTGGCAAGAATAACTGTGTGACTTTCCTCTTTTTCACTATGTTATTCTTTCCTTTGGTGATTTTCTTCTGTTGGTTTATCATAAACTACTTAGGAAATGCACTTATTAGTTTTTAAAACCATTGGCCTCAAATTTAATTCCTGAATTTTATCCCTACATAATTGAGTCCTTAAAGTTTTTGATTTGCTTCTCATTATATCATGTTAGTTAGAAACAAGGCAAAATATATTCGCTCAAGGACTATTGTTGACTGTGGTTCTTGTTGATCACTAAAGCTTTCATAACTTGTATTTATTCGTATTTTACTAGTAACCATTGGTTTCTAACTCAGGTAAACATGGAAACAAATTGCAATTGGATGATAAGACAAGACTTTTCTTGTATCAATTGGTTGGCACATGGGGTCAGATTCTCTTTCCAAAGCCGTGGAAAGAGTTTAGGTTGTGGTATGACAATAACAAGGCAAAGGAAATAAAGCCATTTCTTGAGGGGATGGTAATTATAAGTCTTCACTTTTTTATCTCTAAAAAAATCGTTGTACCTCCATCCCATCCCATTCCTGGTTTTTGTTGGCCACCTAACTTTGTTATGTCAGCAATTTGTACCTAATATTAGTTCTAAAACCTTGTGCAGGTGACTACAGGGTGGTACAAAAAAATGGGAGAGAGAATATGGACTCCTTGGTTCATCAAATTTATTCAATCCCATGGTTACTTCAATATTTACACAAATTTTTTGCATGAGAGAGCTTTGAGTGTTTCTCACAGAGATGCTGGAGTCAACTATGGGAAAACTGCTGGACCTGACTCTCAATTACTAGACGAAAGATCTCTTGATTTCAATATTTTGGAAATGCACCCGTTGAGTAGTTTAAAATGGTTTGATTTTTGTTTCAGAGAAGTAATCCCTGGAAGGGTTGCCACGAACATTGATGAACTTGGACTTTTGCTTCCCTCTTTGAACAAACAAGATAGTATCTTTATGGTGAACCTTTTTGAGGTGTCAGATTCCGTAACTAGAAATTTATTGTGTCATTTTGAAAGGTTAAATATCAGGAATTATATACTTTTGGGCCCCGAGTCCGACTTCTTATTTGATCTAGCAAGGAGGGGACATCCTGTGATTAATGTAGACCAATTTATCAAAGGGGTTGGATTGCATAAGCTTACTTCTCAAGGCTCACAGTTTGAGGCTATCAAGAGCATTTTGGCAAAAGCTTATGTAATTAAGAAGTGTTTGGAAAATGGGTATAATTTGTGGGTGGTTGATGGGAACATGCTTTTTCTAAGTGCTGATCTATTTTTAGAATCCAAGGATCCCAATTATGATTTCTTTCTTGCATCAAGCTTGGAACTCTTATATGTCAGAAGCTCAGCTACTGCTAAGAAAATGTGGGACAATAATTTGGTATCAAAAGTTGTAGCCATGGCAGAGGATCTGGCAAGAAAAGGTTCACTTTCCCATGGTGACCTAAGTTTTGTGCATGTTATGGCAATCCTTTTGGAACAAAATGGTGCAAAGTTTAGAAAACTTGATGAGACTACTTACGGCATGAAGATTGGATCTGCTAATGTCAATAAATCTTCTTTAGGGGATAAAAAGTTGGTGTATTGGTCAGCTGAAATGGGGCTGGAGTCAATTCAGAAATGGCTTGAAGAGTTGAATTTGTGGGTTGTAGACCAGGAAAACTCATGCACTGCTGTGGTCTGTCACAAGTCATAGCATTTAGTGGCAGATAGAAGTAGCTTTAATTTTCTTTTTCTTTTTTGAAATTAATTCGTATTTTTCTTCTTTTACCTTAGTTTTGCATATATTGTTTCTGTCTACTTTGTACTATCATTTGTAACAAAGTTGAAAATTTCCGCCTGTATGAATCTTAGGCAACATGGCAAGATACCCTGAAAAAACAGCTTCAAAAGTTTATAATGAACGAATACGTTTGTCCATCTTCCATTGTAAGTTGGATCCATGATTTTTTTTCCTTTGGTAATAAGAGTTGGATACATGGTAGTTGAGTTGCTGAACCTCTCAAACCTTGCCTTGCCAAACATCAATTCCTCATTTTAAGCCCCAAATTTTGTTTGTTCAACTATATATTATCTATTCCCAAGTAGTGCACGCCTTATTTTATACAGTGTCTGCATTAGCAAGATCTTTTAGATAGTGGGAAATGGTGTCCAGTTTGCATGGCTTATTGGTCATGCAACAACAAGAAAGCCTTATTTCATTAGATGGGTTAGCTACATGAATCATATAATGCTATTATGCTATATATAAAATCACATCTTTAGACAAATTATTAACCAAAAGATTTCGTTCCATATCTTATTGAGTGCTCATTTCAATCTTCCTCCATATCTCTTTGTAAGACTTTAGGAATATCATGAAAAATGATAATAAATTATAAAGAAAGTAATCTTTCAGTAACCTGATAAGTTAAAACAGATTTGAAGAAAAATCATACAATACAGATGAATATTGCTGTTCTTTCATATGATCCTCCATCTTAAGTATATTTTGAAAATATCAAAATGGACAAATCGTTCTCAAACTTAAAATAGCCTGAGAATTAGAGGATGGACTTTCTGTGTACCGTGTTCAGATAAGCATAATCTTGTTAATTGCGCAGAAGAGATGAGGAAGGAAGGAAAAAAAGAAATAAAACAAAACAAAAATCCTGCAATTGTGTTCTGTTCCCTGCTGCTGTTATACATACCTCGTATGTCTTGAAAAATTGCAGGCAACCAGATAGGATATAGTTTATTTGGCCAAAAAGAATAAAAAGGAATATGCTGAGCTCATTGAACCAAAATGCCTTCAACTTATACACCAGCAGGGTCAGAGCAATGAGCCAATAACTTAAGAGACAAATCCCTCAGGCTCCACTTGCCAAAGGATTTGGATCTTTCTCAATTTCTTAGAAAATTGACAACAGAGAGATTCGTTATCTATATAATCCACTTAAGTGTTGGATATCTAAATATCTCCTCTCACTCACACACAAACACTCTTGACAGTCAATATACTAAGGTACTAAGATGATCCAAGTCTCCACAACAGGAAATTCAACATTCTGATAGCCAAATGCCAGAATCTAAGCTCTCCATTTTCTCGCCAACAAGAAATGCATGCACCTGATCTCCAATTTGAACCCAGCTGCAACCAGGATTCTTCCTCGCTCCCCTCGATTTCATCAACTGCCTGATTCTGTCAGCCTCTTCCCATCTTTCAGCTTCTGCATACATATTTGAAAGAAGTATATAGTACCCACAATGCTGAGGCTTTAACTCAAACAAATGTTCGGCAGCCCAACGACCCAATTCTACATTGCCGTATATCCTGCATGCTCCGAGAAGCGCACCCCATATATTAGCATCTGGTGCAATAGGGAGTCCCCTAATGAGGTCTGCTGCTTCCTCCATAAGACCAGCCCTTCCAAGGAGATCAACCATACAAGCATAGTGCATGTGTGTTGGCTCAATATTAAGATCCTTCATCTCCATAAAGTATTTCCTTCCTTTCTCAAGTAGCCCCCCATGACTACAGGCTGATAAAACTGCAATAAATGAAACTGAATCATATTCCACACCATCTTCCTTCATTGCCTCAAAGTAGTTAATTGCAGTGTCCAATTCACCTATCATTCCATAGCCCAAAATCATGGTATTCCAGGAGGCTACATCTTTGTTTTCAATACTTTCAAATATCTTAGAAGCGATGTCTATTTGACCACATTTTGTATACAAGTCCAAGAGTGAATTTGATGCAAAGAGATGAGTGTGTAAAAGCTTCCTTACCAGAAAGCCATGTATCTCTTTGCCTTGTTTTATTGCAGCCAGGTTTGCACAAGCTGATATTACGCCCATGAAAGAAACAATATCTGGCTTCATACCTGAGAGTCTCATTTCTTTAAACAAATTTAGCGATTCCAAGCAATCAATTGTCTGGGAGTAGCCTAAAATTAGTATATTATGGGAAACTTCATCTCTGACAGATATGTCAAAGACATTTTGAGCAAGATTTAAGCTCCCACATTTTGAATACATGTCAGTCAGGGCATTAGAAATAAACAAATCAAATGCATATCCAGCACGAGTTATCCTGGCATGTAGTTCCTTCCAATGTGCAGGAAACTTAGTCTTGCACAAGCTGGAAGAATATTTGTGAAGGTTACAGAGTTGGGAATTTCACCATAATTTTGCATTTGCCTTACTAGGTCCAAAGCTGCAAATTCTAACCTGTTCTGAGTTAAGTTTGCAATCATGGCATTCCAAGATACGATGTTTTTTTCACCCATGTTGTGAAAGACTGAGCATGCTATCCTTGGATACCCTGTTTTGGCATACATATCTATCAGCGAGTTAGAGATGAAAACATCAGACTCAATCCCCATCCTTAGACTAAAGCCATGAATTTCCTTTCCCAGTTTACAAAGTCCTAATTCTCCTAAAACTGGTAGCATACTAGAAATGGCGATTGTGTTTGGTGTCATTCCAGAATCAATCATCAACCTTAAAGCTTCCAAGGCATTCATATTGCGCCCTGTATAAGTAAAACTAGTGATGATTGCATTCCAGGAAACCTCATTTCTGTCAACCATCTCATCAAAAACTTGCTTTGAAGCCTTTTCATTCCCACATTTCCCATAAGCATCTATCAATGCATTTCCAGTTTTTACATGGCCAGACAAACCAACCTTCAAAACATAACAGTGCACTAGACTTGTCATTATCTGATCTCCATTGTCCGCACAGACCGGCAAGACACTGACTATGCTAACCAAATCTGGTTTAAAGCTAGACAACACACTCATTCCTTTAAAATAGTCAAATGCATCCGCATTAAAACCATTAAGAGAAGACAAACCTATAATGGTATTCCACGATACCTTATCCTTCTCACACATTTCATCGAACACCCTCTTTGCATCAATTACATGTGCACAATTACCATATAACAGCATAAGGGTATTCCCAACGAAAACATCCCCATCAAATCCCAGCTTAAACACAACCCCATGAATCTCCATACCCTTTTGAAGCTCCGAACAATCCGAACACTCCTTCAGAACAAAAGGGAAAGTATGACCATCAGGTTGAATGCCTGAACGAACCATCTGGTTATAGGTCTTGAACTCATCCCGAACGCCCGCGATGGAGTTAGCCCGTACAAGGGTGTTCCACAAGAAAGCGTTGCGACAAAGCCCCACAGTTTGGTGGAAGAGAAAACGATAAGTTTTGGAATCTCCATAGGTGGCGTATTGAAGAATGAGGGAAGCAGCGAGAGAGACACTAGCGGGGAGGAAGCCAGTGAAAACCCCAAAGGCGTGAACTTGCTTGATTTGGAGAAGGCTATGGGAGAGAGAGCAGAGTTGGAGAAGATTTGGGTGAGTCTGAATCTGAACATTGCAAAGCGAAGAGAAGGGACTACAGAATGAGAGGAATTGGGGTTTAGCAGGGGAAGAAAATATCGAGGTTAGATGATGTTTCTTGAGCACATGGCTAACGAACATGGAAAATTGGCAAGTGTTTCTGTGCGTACACACAACTGGGAGGGAAATCGATCGTCTCTCTGAGGTGTTTCAGTTCGCACTTTCGCGGCTTCTCCTGTTTCAAAAAATTTCCGTGGGGACTTCAGAATTTGGTGATTTTGGAGATCCAATTCTCTTTCAAATTTTGTCATGCCAACTATTCTTGATAATAAAATTTTATACGAAAACAATTTTATGTTAGATCAGGATATCTTGTTACCTTCATCATTTTTCTCTCCTACCATTTTTTAACCGTTAAAAAGTTGTAGTAATAGTGATAAAAATTGGTAGTAACATATCTTTATCCTAAAATATCCATTTACCCTTACTTTTTAAAAATTTGATATTTATGGGTAAAAAAACTTTTTTTTTTAATTAAATTTTTTAATTTGATATTTGTGACTTTGTTCTGGTACTAACAAAGTAAGATTAAAGCATTTAATTACGGAAAAAACACACACAAGTATTAAATTAAAAATTAAAGAAAAATATAGGTACGTTCAAATAAGTTTTCCCAAATTTTATAATGATAAAATTTCAAAATTGTGTTCAAACATTATTAATAATAAAAATGGAATATAACGATATTTGATTGGAAAATTGAATAATGAATATAAGCGAATAGAAATAAATTTATTAATAAATTGTTGGTTGAAATGGTAAACATTTTATTTTATTTTCTTTTTTTAAGAAAAAATACAAATTCAAATATCAAAAAGTATACTTATTATGAGGGTTTTAACATTACTGCTCCTAAGGATGATTTCAAGTTCTAAAGGAACACCATTAGATGAAATGATTATAATCCTCACTTCAAAATCACATGAAAAGGGGGATAAAGTATATCTAAAATTTAATGGGAGAGGAACACTTCCTTTATATAAAACTATTATAATTCTTTGTAAATTTATTTAAAATATGATATTGAGACCTTACTAAATTATTTTATAAAATAATTTTTTTACCTTTTTATTAAATATTTTATAAAATTAATATTATAATTTTATTTTAAGTGAAATATCTAAATAAATTTCAATCGTTAAAATTTAATCTAAACAAGTTTTTTTTTTTTTTTGCCAGTAATCTAAACAATTTATAACTATATTTACAGCTGTTATTATTAAAATATTTTATAAATTTGATTCTTTTTTTTTACCTTCAAATCAAATTTTAACTATTAAAATATATTGATTATATAAAACTATAATAATAATTTTACAAAATATTAAATTTCAACTTATAAAATGAAAAAAAAAAGAGAAGAGAGAAGCTAGAGGAAATAAAGGTTTCCTTTCCCAAATTGTTGTGTTTCCTGTCACAGAATTCTAAAGTCATCACCATATCTGGAAGCTAAACCAGTTATATAATATGTGGAAGTGGAACAACCAAAATTACAACAAATTAAGAAGAAGAAGAAAAAAAAAAAATACGAAAATGCAGGTTTTGAATCTTTAGCAGAAATCCATATGCTTTTAACACATAAAAGATCTTTAATCTTATGAATTGTGTATCAATCTCTCCCGATATTCCAGAGCATTTGATGGACAAAAATAAGTTATAGGAATATGCTCAAAGGTCAAATATGCCTCTACCCATTTATCAAACTATCAATAAAGGATCTGCTCATGCTCCTAAATTTAGGAGTGAGCAAATGAAAACTGAACCAAACCGAAGGCTATTCGGTTTTTCGGTTTCGGTCTATTCTGTTTTTTTTTTTTTTTTTTTTTTTTTTGTAAAATAGGTTTATTTTGGTTATCGGTGTTTGGTTCGATTGTGGTAATTTTTTTTATTTTTTTTTGGTATAATTGTGTGGTAAAATTTATTCGGTCTTAACCGAATAACTGAAATACGGAGGTTATCTGTTGGTCCATTTCTTTTGTTTTCCAACGAGGCTACGGTGGAGCCATCTGGTAGGCAAGATATGGAGGCCCAACCCAACAAGCTTATTTGGTTACTCCCTTACGCAGTTACGCCCTCAGTCACTACTTCTCAGTCCTCAATTTTCAGTCACATTTCTAAATGTTTTCACTCTCACACACAAAACCCTGCCGCTCTCGCCTCTCGCACTCAGTCTCTCAGAAGTCAGAACGCCTCCTGTCGTCGAGAAAGAGAGATCCGATCGTCAAACTCTGTAGATCCACTCTCACGTCGTCGGCAAACTCTGTACATCCAGACATAAAAAACGCTTTTGGAAGAATAGTACTTTCCATCTACCAACACCGTTGACCTATGAGCAGATAGTCCCATCTACCGCTTTTGGTAGATGGGAAGTACTATTCCTCTAAAAGCGTTTTTTCTAAAAGTTGCTGAGCAAGACGTTTCCAAACTTGCCTATGAGCAGATAGTCACAAAGATCAATGATGAAGGCTTCTTGATATTTTTGAGGTGCGTTGGCTTAGGATTATGATTTCACTAAGTGCATTTTTCAATTATAATTTCATTGGTTCAATTCTTCTTTCTCTATCCCTTTTATTGTATGTCATGTTTATTACTATAACAGTATCCACTCCACATTGTGTATGGGCTGAATTCTTTTATCGATTTTTAAGTTTGTTATTTTGTATGCAAATTAAACTTTTGCTGTAAACTTCTAACAAATTTCATGGATAACATTAGATTATAGCCTGTTGTTGACTTGAATGGCTTTAGTGTGTTAAGTATGATATTGATAAGTAAATGTAAAGAAGAGGGTTAGTTGGTTGTTAATTAGTCGTTAGAATTCTTCTATATCTTCACATCAGATATATAACATAAATTCTATTTCCTATCACTTGACGTACATCTCAGGAAACCTTTTTGTCAAAGAGTGAAGATGTTGGATCCTTCATATGCTCTTGGTTATTTAAGGCATTTTAACATAATCTGTTAACCTCTTGAAGTAATTTTTGTTCAACTTGCCCCTTTGTGTTGTTGTGGATGAATGATGAGATGGAGGAAATACTTATGTTTTCAGTCTAAAGTATTGGTATTTTTGAGATACAATTTTTCCAATGCTGAGCTGTTTGTCCATTTCTGGACTTTTATGAATCTGTTTGACATATCCTTAAACTTGCTGCAATTGCTTGATGTTTGTTTAGCACAAAAATCTTTGAGAGTATTGATTAGTAATGTTCTGATGTTGCACATAATGTTACTAACCTTGTGTAATTTCACTTTGTGATTATCTTTCAGAAAACTATGTTTTTCAAGTCCATCTTAAATGAATTTGTTGCCAAGATGAATTTGGATAAAGTTACATATGACACTGTTCAGAAGGAAGGACATCCGCTTTTTGTATCATCTTTGGTTTTCAATGGCAAATCCTACATTGGTGATCCACCCAGAAGCAAAATGTTGGCTGCACGTATTGCCATTCTTTCAAATCTAAGCAAAATGTTGGCTGCACGTACGTCCTTCACATTGGTGAGTCCTTTTGTTTATGTTTAATTAAGTGCTGATTTTTTTTTTTTTGCAACTATATTAATTAATTTTGTAATGCAGATGATTCTAGGTTAGGAACACGCTACACGCCTTTCTGAGGTAGTAAGCTCAAAATTCAATTTTTGTGATGCAATCAACAATGTGAAGAACTCACAACATACAAATACTGTTTTAAATACGGCTAGCTCACGACGTGTGTCTGTTAGTGCAACTCCTGTGACAGTTAATAATAACAAAAAAAGCAACAAATTTCAGGTTGCACTTCCTGAGCCCTCCTCAACAAGAATACCTGATGTCAAAACAAGAAAAATACCTTATGTCTCAGCAAGCAGGTGAACCACGGCATCTTGATGATGGTTCAAGATGCTAAGAACAAGAACATTTGAAGAAGCGCAAAAAGAACAAGAAAAAGGCTAAGAAGAAGCCCCGGATGGATTGTACTAACATTTGAAATCTTCTGGCTATCAATTGGTGCATTTTCACTTGTCCCATTTGAAAGATCAAAACTTAGCTAGAACTCAATACTTGTGTCATGTTTAAGGATTTTCAGCCCTCTTTGCATTGTAGATTCTGTTATTTTCTTTGGGGCAATGAGAAGAAATTAATCCCATATTATTGTGTAGGGTGTACAAATATTTAAGATGTGCACGCACCTCAAAATTGGCTGGAAATGTACAGCTATGATTTATTTTAGTTTTACATCTACAATGATATTATGTCAGGTTATATTCTCGGAATAGGTCCAAAATGGAATAGAAGGATTAGCGGTTTCAAAGTGAATCATCACCACATGCATATAAAAAAAATACTTCTGCCAATAACCAACCCCAGAAACCAAATAATTAAGTTTCACACTTCAAAATCCAAACCAAAGAAAACTAATTAAGAGATCATCACAGATATGATCTTCCTAAACCAACTTTTCTTAACTATCATCCATCCTAGAAGTTCATCTGGCATTCTCTATCAGCAAACATTTTGCTGGAGGAAGAAGAGCAACAGAACAACGTTCTGGATTACAGAATTTCTTGAATACAGCATTCAACTTGCTTTCACCAGCCAGGGAGTGAAAGCTCACCATGAGTTTAGCACATTCCCTGCACCATTAAATAAGAAGCATCAGATTATATATTCTCATTACGCCAAAACAATTTTTTCTGAAACAAAAAGTTACTGAAACTTACCTTAATTGGTCCTCAGAGAAGCCTGTGTAATGTTCTAGAGTCTGCGTCCAGAATGGGTTCCTTCCAAGGGTTACACGAGCTGCATACACAGCAGAAGCAGCAATAACAGAGGGGCCATACAATATTACAGTGGCATAGTGAACTAGGCTAAGTTCAGCTAGGAAATACACCATATTCTCCATCTACATTTCACATGAAAAAGGAAAAAAAAAATATCAGTCACCAATGAGATAAGATAGGTGTATTTGGAATATCTCTTAGACCAGCTACAAAGAACTATATATACACACTCATACTTACCTCTTTATCAGGAGGAGAAGATGCTTTGATATAGCGGACAAGGAAGACGTATGGTGTAGGAACAGTTAGATACCATTCCAGCTTCCTTAGGATTGTTTTCTCCATCACTAGAACCTGTTCTCTTTTGTAAGAATTGTCTGATATGCACACAAAGTCATTTACCTGCATTATTATTATTATTCAAATCCTATATTAAGAAAGCTATGGATCATCAACACTTAAAGCTTATCATGTTTCTATTCAACTCTTATATGAAACAAATTTGTACTTGTGATGCTTATGATTAGTTACTTTATATAGGACAATCCAATTAAGAAGCCATATAAACTGTGTCAAACATCTGACCGGATACAATGATTTACAACTATGTCTAGAAAACGACATAAAGAAATGGAAATGAATTGTACCTCTGGAGCCCAAATCTCCTCATATTTGCAGGCTATGAGCATGGAACTGATTCCAACAAGCTGAAGCTCCTCATGTTTTGTCAAAGAGTGAAGATGTTGGATCCTTCATATGCTCTCGGTTATTTAAGGCATTTTAACATGATCTGTTGACCTCTTGAAGTAATTTTTGTTCAACTTGCCCCTTTTGTGTTGTTGTGGATGAATGTGAGATAGAGGAAACACTTATGTCTTCAGTCTAAAGCATTGGTATTTTTGGGATACAATTTTTCCAATGTTGAGCTGTTTGTCCATTTCTGGACTTTTATGAATCTGTTTGACATATCCTTAAACTTGCTGCAATTGCTTGATGTTTGTTATCGGTTTGACATATCCTTAAACTTGCTACAATTGCTTGATGTTTGTTTAGCACAAATCTTTCAGAGTATTGATTAGTAATGTTGTGATGTTGCATATAATGTTACTAACCTTATGTAATTTCACTTTGTGATTATCTTCCAGAAAACTATGTTGTTCAAGTCCATCTTAAATGAATTTGTTGCCAAGATGAATCTGGGTAAAGTTACATACAACACTGTCATAAGGAAGGACGTCCGCTTTTTGTATCATCTTTGGTTTTCAATGGCAAATCCTACATTGGTGATCCACCCAGAAGAAAAAAGATGGCTGAACAATTGGCTGCACGTACTGTCATTTTTTCGAATCTAAATATGTACCATTTTGTTTATAGTTAATTAAGTGGTGACATTTTTTTTGCAACTATATTAATTAATTTCGTAATGCAGATGATTCTAGGTTAGGAGCACACCTTTCTGAGGTAGTAAATCCAAAATTCAAATTTTGTGCTACAATCAACAATGTGAAGAACTCACAACATACAAGTACTGTTTCACATATGGCTAACTCGGGACATGTGACTGTTAGTGCAACTCCTATGACAGTTAATAATAACAAAAATAGCAACAAATTTGAGGTTGCACTTCCTAGGGCTTCAACAAGAATACCCGATGTCAAAACAAGAAAAATACCCAATGTCTCAGCAAGCAGGTGAACCACGACATCTTGATTCAAGTTTGAAGAAGCGCAAAACAAACAAGAAAAAGGCTAAGAAGAAATCTTTTGTACTATGTTTGTGTTTCTTGTTCTTTTGGTTGCCAGTTGGTGCATTTCCACTTGTCCCATTAGAAAGATCAAAACTTAGCTAGAACCCAATATTTGTGTCATGTTTAAGGATTTTAAGCCCTCTTTGCATTGTACGTAGATTCTGTTATTTTCTTTTGGGCAATGAGAAGAAATTAATCCCATATTATTGCACAGGGTGTTAAATGCTATAAGATGCACACACTTCAAAATTAGCCAGGAATGTACAGCTGTGATTTATTTTAGTTTTTTACATGTTGAATGATATTATGTCAAGTTATATACTCCGAATAGGTCTAAAATGAAATAGACCTCTAGGATTAGTGGTTTCAAAGTGAATCATCACCATATGCATATACAAAAAATACTTAGCTAGAAAGATCAAAGTGAACTTAGTTGGTGCATTTCTACTTGTCCCATTAGCAAGATCAAAACTTAAGGATTTTAAGCCCTCTTTGCATTGTGGATTATGTTATTTTCTTTTGGGCAATGAGAAGAAATTAATCCCATATTATTGCGCAGGGTGTCAAATGCTTTAAGATGCACACACTTCAAAATTAGGTGTCAAATGCTTTACCATATGAGAAAGATCAAAGTGAACTTAGTTGGTGCATTCTACTTGTCCCATTAGCAAGATCAAAATTTTAAGCCCTATTGTGGATTCTGTTATTTTCTTTTGGGCAATGAGAAGAAATTAATCCCATATTATTGCGCAGGGTGTCAAATGCTTTAAGATGCACACACTTCAAAATTAGCTTGGAATGTACAGCTCCGAATAGGTCTAAAATGAAATAGACCTCTAGGATTAGTGGTTTCAAAGTGAATCATCACCATATGCATATACAAAAAATACTTAGCTAGAAAGATCAAAGTGGCATTTCCACTTGTCCCATTAGAAAGATCAAAACTTAGCTAGTACCCAATATTTGTGTCATGTTTAAGGATTTTAAGCCCTCTTTGCATTGTAGATTCTGTTATTTTCTTTTGGGCAATGAGAAGAAATTAATCCCATATTATTGCGTAGGGTGTCAAATGCTTTAAGATGCACATACTTCAAAATTAGCCAGGAATGTACAGCTGTGATTTATTTTAGTTTTTTACATATAGAATGATATTATGTCAGGGTTATATATACTCCGAATAGGTCCAAAATGAAATAATTGGATTAGTGGTTTCAAAGTGAATCATCACCATAGGCATATAAAAAAAATACTTCTGACAATAACCAACCCCAGAAACCAAATAATATAAGTTTCACACTTCAAAATCCAAACCAAAGAAAACTATGAGATCATCACAGATATGATCTTCCTAAACCAATGCTTTACTTTACTATCATCCGTCTTTGAAGTTCATCTGGCATTCTCTATCAGCAAACATTTTGCTGGAGGAAGAAGAGCAACAGAACAACGTTCTGGATTACAGAATTTCTTGAAAACAGCTTTCAACTTGCTTTCACCAGCCAGGGAGTGAAAGCTCACCATGAGTTTAGCACATTCCCTACACCATAAAAATAAGAAGCATCAGATTATATATTCTCATTACTCCAAAACAATTTTTTCTGAAACAAAAAGTTACTGAAACTTACCTTAATTGGTCCTCAGAGAAGCCTGTGTAATGTTCTAGAGTCTGCGTCCAGAATGGGCTCCTTCCAAGGGTTGCACGAGCTGCATACACAGCAGAAGCAGCAATAACAGAGGGGCCATACAATATTACAGTGGCATAGTGAACTAGGCTAAGTTCAGCTAGGAAATACACCATATTCTCCATCTACATTTCAAATGAAAAAGGAAAAAAAATATCAGTCACCAATGAGATAAGATAGGTGTATTTGGAATATCTCTTAGACCAACTACAAAGAACTATATATACACACTCATACTTACCTCTTTATCAGGAGGAGAAGATGCTTTGATATAGCGGACAAGGAAGACGTATGGTGTAGGAACAGTTAGATACCATTCCAGCTTCCTTAGGATTGTTTTCTCCATCACTAGAACCTGTTCTCTTTTGTAAGAATTGTCTGATATGCACACAAAGTCGTTCACCTGCATTATTATTATTCAAATGCCATATTAAGAAAGCTATGGATCATCGACACTTAAAGCGTATCATGTTTCTACTCAACTCTCATATGAAACATATTTGTGATGCTTATGATTAGTTACTTTACATAGGACAATCCAATTAAGAAGCCATATATACTGTGTCAAACATCTGACCGGATACAATGATTTACAACTATGTCTAGAAAACAACATAAAGAAATGGAAATAAATTGTACCTCTGGAGCCCAAATCTCCTCATATTTGCAGGCTATGAGCATGGAACTGATTCCAACAAGCTGAAGCTCCTTTCTGGACACAACCTTTAAGGAAAGGAAACGGTCCACTATGTTTACAGTCAGATGAAGGGTTTCAGGCATGAGTTCAAATTTGCGATGTACTTCTATCAACCAGTCCACAAGAATTGCTCTCATCTTGGCATTCACATCAGGTTGTGATCCCATGTAATCGTACACACGGCTTTCACTCTGAAATTTACAAAAGCAATCAAATGTTAAGTGAATCAAAAAGAGAAACCACATAACACTGAACATTGTTAATTTCATGATTATTTACTTCTGCAAACTTGTAGTACTTGTAGAGTTCGTCAATGTACTCCACAGCCGCCAATTCATTGTCAACATCAGCTGCATCAACATCGTGCACGTGATCCTTTGGCTTGTAAGTACGTCCACAAGCAGCCTAAGATTGATGAATCAATCACTTAAATTTATCACACCACAGACTTATATTCTGAAACAGAGAAGCTTTGGATGAGGAAAAAGAAAGGAAATAGTTACCCTGCTTCGAGCAGAGAGGATTGCACTGAGAGTCTTCACGTTCTTCTTAGTTGAGTGTTGTTTTGAGTTTAGTACCTTAGCAGGTTCTTTCTTCTTCTTCGTCTCCTTTACTTTCTCACTATCTTCTTCATCAGAGCTAATTGTAATAACTTCAGGTCCTTCTGGCTGGACAATCTTCCCTGCTGCTAATCCTTTCGTTGTTTCAAAGCTTGGTTTCTGGAATATGATACGCAAATAAAAAATGTTCAGTTCTTTACCAGGTTACTAATTTTAAATTAATAATTTATACAAAATAATAAATAGATTTCTCACCTTGATCTTCTCTGCTTCTTGCCTGTAAGACAAAAAAAGAACAAATAAAATATTAACAACTAATTTAAAAAATGAGTTTGTGAAGAGCAATGAGAAAACAACACAACAAACCGAGTGATTCGCTTAGAAACATCCACAAGATTCCCAATATCCTGGAGAACCCGTCGATTCCGTCCTTCTACTGCTACATTCTTCGGCCTATTTTCACCTACAACCATATTTTCTTGATATAACCACACGAAAAATGGACTAGAAATTTTAACTATATGCTTTCAAAGGAAAGTAAAGGGAAACTGCAAAGATTCAAAAACGATAAAACCCAAGAAAGTGATGAAAAATTTTAAGAACAGATTGCATGAAATGTCAAAGAAAATACGAAGATCGCATACCTTTTTGCAGTTCATGCGGCAAACAAGCTTCGGTGGCCATATCTGGCTCTCGCTCTTGAAGATTACTCCCGAAAACGCCTCCAATAGTCGAAATCAGCGATGAGAGAAACACCTGGAGGCGACTGTTGCGCGTCTCTCCACCGCCGGAGTCCGTGTTCGTCGCCACCGCGTCGGTAAATATTCAGAACATAAAATTCCAAAACTCTTTCCTCTTCCTTCTCTCTCTCTCTCTCCGATGGTCCTTTTTCCTTGTGTCGGTGATAAATTCTGAGTTTCTTCTTCTTTGCGTGATTTGAAAGTGAAAATTTGGGATTTTGAGTTGGGAGGATTCTTAAATACGAAAGAGGGTCACTCAGAGTCGAACGGGCGCCAGCTCCAACGGTCAGTTCTTTATCGCATCGGTGCCGTTGGATCAGTGATGTATCTAACGGCTTTAAGCCTTTTCCTGATTCCTTCTTCCTCAACTTTAATATTTACTAGCCGTTTCTGTGCGAGTCAAAAAAAAAAAAAAAAAAAAATTTACTAGCCGTTGATTTATTTTTATTTTTATTTTATTTTGCAATAAAAAAAATTTCCCTCTTCCTCGTGATTTCTTGTTTTTGCTTTATTGACTACATTTCAGTTTTTTTATATATATATATATATATATATTCTTACTAGCCGTTAGGGATGTTATTTCACTTAAGATTAGTTTCATTACATGGAATTTGTTCCACTAATTAGGTAATTCACTTATAAAAAATTTCACATGACCTTCTAAATTACATGGAGTAACTTGCTTTGTTAATTCAATAAAATTATTTCTATATTTAATCATGTAGTATTTTTTCCTTCAATTTTATTGTTTACTGTGTTTTCACATAAAATAGATTTTATTGCAAATAAAAAATAAGAATAATTTTCATATAAACATATAAAGGAAAATACTTAAATCAAGTTCTACTTAAGCATGAAAAAGTTCAAATATCATATAATAAATGTGTGCTTTTGAGCATATCAAAGATTTTACAGTGAGGCATGATTCTTCCTCCTCCAAACATTAATTAATATAAGTTTCAAATAGTTATATCAAAGGGGAAAAAAAATTGATTTTCAATCTTGGAGCATTGGACAAATGAATTGAATATGATTCTTCATTTACTTTAAGAACAAAAATAAGACATAAGTGTTTGGATCTACTGGCTATGTTGACAAAAAAAAAAAAAAGATCTATTGGCTATAGATCATTTCGCCCTAACAAGTAATCTCGTGTTCGAACCCTTACATTATCGTAAACCGAACTAGTAAGCTGCTACTAGCTTGGTGCACAAATCCAAAGAAAAAAGACATCATAATAGAAATAAAAAGAAATTAGATACAACTAATGGGGAGTGACGCGCTGGTAGTGGTATGGCCATGCCGCTTAAACAACGCCGAGTTCGAAGATTGTGAATCAAAAAACCCACGAAACTCACCCACCATATACCAGACGCGTGACCCGGGTCGACTCATTCACCATATACAGGTGCGCGACTCGGGTCGGATCGAGATTAGTCAGGGCGAAACTTTGGATAACGGATTGGCAACTTAAAAAAAAAAGAAAAAGAAATTAAATATAATTTTTCTTCAACAAAACATCACGTTGTATTTAAAATTTCATTAACGTATTCTTCCTCAACTTAATAAATTAGACAAAGACTTTTTTGTTTAATGTAAAGAAAAGATACATTTTAAAAAAAGAATGAGTACTTTTTATAAGTACATCTACCCTTATTTATTACATAAATTAATATAATATTTTTCATATTAGGTTAAAAGGTGGAAAATTATGCCTAAGTACCAAATTTACATATCTTTTATTTTGAATGGCTCCAAATATGTGAAATTGTTATAAAGTTTCACGGTCATTCTATGCAAAAGTTACAACTTGTGAAGGCTAAATTGTTGTTAAAGAATGTAAATAGTAGTTGTAAATTTTTGTTGTCATACAATTTTGTTTTCACACATCCTTTGTTTATGTAGAAAAAAGAGTATGAGCTTTCATAATAATTTCTTCACATATTCGGAGTCCTTTTTCTCACAAGACTCATGTATTTATTATACTCATTAAACAAATAAAATGGTAAAAGGCTTGAGAAAGACTACTATTAAAGTGAGAAAGTTGAATTTTTATATCACTAAATTTATTTATTTTTAGTCATGCATACATTATATTATTAACTAGGCAAAAATATACATTTAATCATTTAACTTCATGCAATGTTTCATTTTGTCCCTTAACTTTAGAAAGTATTTTTTTAGTCTTTTAAACCTTATGTGTTATTAACAAAATGTTGATATTGAAATTTTAAATGTTGAAAAATATTTTTAAATGCTGACATATTAATTTTAAAGGACTGAAAACATACTTTTTAAAAAAAAAATTAAGAGATGATATATGGTATCAATTGTAAATTAACCTCTATTTCTAGGTTCTGAAGTTTGAACCGGACTAGAAACCAGCAAACCGTTGGTAAATCGGTCCGATTTTAATAATTTCTTAAAATTTTATATTAATTACCCTAAAATCTTCAGCCTCACTGGTTTTGCCTAGGGTAGCTTCGGATTTGACCCATTAACCCTTAACCCAGTACCCTCACTGGTTTAGTAGGCGATCTGGTTTCAAAACCTTGCTTTATTCCACTAGCAATTGCAGAACTCCTTAGGATCATTAATGGACTGCAATTGTGTTGGAAAAGGGGTTTCATGAAGATTGTTACAATGTCGAACTACATTAAAGCTATTAATTTGTGTATTAGGGGTTGTGATGGTGATCACCTCCTTCAAGGACATTATCCAGGACACTAGATTTACTCTTAACTTGGACTGGCAAATCTTAGTTAGGCATGGTTATAGAGAAAATCTTAACTTAGCAGATAGGTTAGCAAAAACATCTCATAGCTTAGGAGGAAATTTTTGTTTATTTAATCAAGCCTCCTCTAGTGGAGGAGGGGGAGGAGTTTGCTCAAGTGGTGTAATTTCTTGTATTGACTCTGACTCTTACTCTGACTCTTGATGAGTAATGTTATCCAGGTTTTACTAAAAAAATTTAAGAGAACAAACACAAATTTTATATAAAGCTATAGGACTAAGTTTAAACTTTTGCCTATAAATTATAACAAACTCATACAAATACATTCATTAAATAATGCACATATATTTTACCATCTATATATAGGGACTGGAGAGTATTATATTTTAAGTAACCTTATAATAAAACAAATTGTTGTCACAATGGCGGAACATAGTGATGCCCAGCTGGGGCCTTACTGATCTTATAAAATTTGTTAGTATATGTATATATATATTTATTATATGATATTTTATTTGGCCACAAATTTGACCCTAACTAATTTTTTATCTTCTTTTCATTACTCATTGGGCTGTAAGAGGAAAGTAAAATTCTTGTTTGAGATACCGAAAATATTAGTATCATTTTATATATTGTTTTGATTTATAATGATCGGTTATTATTTATTTATATTTTCAACGTTATTTAATACTATTTAAGTAAATATTCCCTCTGGTCCTTATTTAAGGAACCAACTAACATTTCTTACAAATTAATAAAAATAGTTAAAGTCATTAAATTTGTTCGAAAATTTAAGTAATTTTCAATATTATCCCTATTAATTACGCTAAATTCTAATATCGTTTAATTATTACTCTCACTCACTACCTTTTTAATTATGGGTATACATGGGAAAAAATATTTAATACTATTTGGAAACAAACAAGTGCCTTATAAAATGACCAAATATATTTGTTAGTTGGTGCTTTATAATAAGAACTAAATGAGTAGTTCAATATGTTTATTTTTTAGTCCGAGCTAAAAAAAAATTTCTGGTTCCACCACAGTTGTTGTCATTATTTGATTGGTGGTGGTGGTGGCGGTGCCTCCTCAGTCTTGTGGTCACCACCCTGCATCATTTCATTCACTTGTATCCTAATAATACCATGCTGCGTTAATAATTTTACGGTTAGCCAAAAAAAAAAAAAAACTTACGACCATGATGTGATCTTTTCTTGTTTCATATATTTATTGTAAAAAATGTTTTGCTATTTTTTTATAAACTTGTTATTTTTAGGATAAAATACACAAAACCCCCAAATTTGGGTTAGTTGTACATCACATCCATAACATTTAAAAGTTTAAAACAAGGGCCTTGATATTTCATGTTTTAAGTTTTAACTATTAACTCTCTAGATGATAAAATTCCGGTTAAAGTTAATTGTTTTTGTCTTGTTATGATTTTAATATTTTTAATATATCTCATGTCATTTAAAAAAAAAACACTTATTTTATTTGATGTATTTTTAAATACTTAAAAATATAAAATATTTACCGTATTTTTTAAATATCAAATATAAAATATACTTAAAATTACACGTAGAATACTAAATATTAGGATCTTTAGTTTAAACTTTTAAAAGTCTAGGAAGTGATATGCAATTGACCCGAAGTTTAAAGTTTTGTGTATTTTAGCATTTTTTTATTAAGAATCATTGGTAATTTTCTCTTAAAAAAATTCTTTCAACATTTTTATAGATTTTAATTATTTGTGAGATTTATTTAATTTAATTCAATAATTTTTGAAGATGTATTGGAATGATGATAGGCAATAACATTAGAGTTACACTGAAATGTGATAGATTATGAATGAGTTTTTATGGTTCATATCCAAATTTTTTATTTATTTTAAGATAAAAAGAGTTTCATGTTTCTTGATATAAAATTTCTTCACAATACAATTTTTTTTAAAAGAAAATCTAAAAGCCCTATTGATAAATTCGTAGCTATTCATAATTACTTATGTAACCATGGATATTTGTGGTAAAGGATGTGTCATGATTTCTCTAAAATTCTATCTATGAATATCTTTATATATTCGGTATGCAAGAGATTGTGTGAATTTAACTGAGCATATGGCATGTGAAGGGTAGTTCTTCTTGTTCTGTTTTTTCACCTTTTAAATTATGGCAATATGCGTGATCGACACAGATTTAAGTATTGTAAGATTCAATTGAGAGCAACAATCCAAAGTCATTTTTTGCATTTACGCAAACTCAAACTTTAAACTTTGTACTTAATAAGCGACCAAAACCTCTTTTACTATGACTAAGGCTGGTTGGTAAAAATTAGAGGCAATCTAATTCATGTGATTAAATATAGTATTTTGGGAATTAATTAACAAATTATTCATATTACCCTATCTATAAGGCGCTTTGAGCATGCTTCACATCGACCAAAAAAAAAACTTTAAACTTAATAAAATTTGCCATAAAATTTAACAATTTTCCAATTGTATCCATATCTAACGTACATTATACCGCATAAAACAAAGTCAACACAATAAAAAATAAAGGTAAAATGTATATTCATAGGAAAAATTTTGTTAGATGTCTTATAGATATGACAAAAAAAATTCTTCTCTTTCTACCCAAAAATAAGATCATTGTAGTAGTTTAGAGTGCTATGGTTAAAAGAGGAATTACTAGTTGATTTTGGATGGCTGATTGTGAGAAACTATGAGTTGGGTTGATCTTATTTTTTGATTGTTAGTAATGAAGGGATTGAAATTATTGGTAAGGTTGATCTTTTTAGGTTATTACTTTAAGGTTTCATTGGAAGCTTTTGGGCATGTGCGTTTTCAATCAAGAGCCCCATCACACTTCCCTTCACTTCACTTGAACGCGAGTGGTGAAATGTCGTGATTTATGCTTGGTGACCTCAGGAGGGCACATCATAAAAAAATGTCAAGGACAATTTTAAAAGGGAAAATTTTAAATAAATACTATTTGAATTTGCAAAACCCCCAGAAGTCTGTCGAATTTGTAAAAAAGATCGAAATGTCTCAAAGACACTTATGAGAGATATACGAATCGGGTGAAATTACTTTTTGTCTTTAGTTTTAAATTAATTTTAAAAATCAATAAAATACCTCCTCTCTCCCCTTTGGCGGCCGGCCACGCATTTCCGGGCCGGTGGCCTCCGTGGGGTGGTTGGTGGCGGGTGGCCGGTGTGGCGGAGGAGGTATTTTATTGATTTTTAAAATTAATTTAAAACTAAGGGCAAAAAGATAATTTCACCCAAATTTGCATATCCCTCATAGGTCCTTGGTAACTCTTAGTCTTTTTACAAATTCGACAGACTTCTAGAGGTTTTGCAAATTCAAATGGTATTTATTTGGAATTTTCCCATTTTAGAAGGCTCCTCGGATAAAAAAAGTATTTTTCATATAACCTTTATCTATGGTTGGTAATATAAAATAGGGAAAATTAGAACGAATGACCTAAAGGAAAACATTTTTATAGAGAAGGACAATAAAAATTGTAATTATTTAGAAGGGCCAAATATAAAACTAAAAGTACTAAAATACCTCTAACAAACTCTTCCATATTCTATTTTAAAACTAATACAAAATTCTAAGTTTCATTAAATTAAATCATAATTTTCTAAAATTTTCATTTTTCACAATTGGAATATATATCTATGAAAAAAATTACTCATTCTTCAAAAATTTTTTTTTTAATAAAAAAATTAATTAAAAATGGAATTATATAATTTTAATAAAAGCCAAGGTATTTTATAATTTATCACATATATGTTAAACTAAGAAAATTTGTATGATTTATTTTTGTTTTAAAAGCAATTTATGTGGGTTAAAAAATTTATGTAATGGTAATAAAATTAAAAAATCTAATTAACCTATTATATCCTGAAAAATATGAAATGAGTTTAGTTTTTATTTTAGTAAAAAGAGCTTAATTAATATCAACGTTGATAATATAAATTGGGCAATTTGATCATATACATGGGTGAAAAATAAAAATTAAAAAAATTGAGTTTAACAGTTGTTAATTAAATAATATATTCACAAAAGATATGATCATATCATGATGGGCAGTTTTAGTTTTAATTTTAGTTATTATTTTTTTTAATTATGAATACAAGAGATAATTCAGAGGTTTGATTAGGGGCAATTCAGTAATTTTATATTTAAATTATAATATTTGGTCTTTCTAAGTAATTACAATTTTTATGGTCTTTTATAATAAATATTATTTCCTTTAGGTCCTTTATTTTAATTTTTCCTATAAAATAGGATGGTTTTGATACTTTGAGAGTGACAAATAAGGGAGAATGATATTTAAGTCTCAACAATTGGCATTATTTATGTGTTACACTTGGATTTTTGTAGAAAAACGTGGATTGTATATCATGGAATCAAGTGAATATAAATTTATTCTTCCAACATTTATTCTCTTCCCATCATTTACTTTCTGATGCACACAATTAATTAATTTCGGCCATATAGCCTCTCAATATTCTTCCAACATTCTGAATATGACTCCCTTACCATACATTGCTTAAATAATTTCACTTTTCTTCGATGCTTTCCTCTTGATACAAGTGAATATAAACTACTAGGTTTAACCAATACAATCCATCCAAAGCTATTCACCACCCCCTGGACGAGTTACTCTCCCTGGTGAGTGCGATTTTCTCTTCCTGTGAGAGAGGGTCTGGTTTCTTGGAAAATCTTTTAGCTTGACGGGATCCTGCTTCCTAGTCAAGCCTTGTTTCTTCATCTATTCACGCAAAAGTAGGTATGGACCAAGGACGAGTTCGGTTCTAAGAAAGGGATACAAGTCGTTCCGAATCTCGAGAAGAAGGCGGAGGAGCGAGGTGGCTCGTAGTTGGGAAACTATTAACCAAAAAATTTGAACAAATCCGGTGATTTCTATGATTAAGAAGGGTTGGCGGCTTGGTGAGAAGGTGGAAATTCACGAGCTTGATAGAAACCAGGTTGATTTTTCTATTTCGCTTTTCTAACCATGCCGACTACGCCGTATAATGAAAGGCCGTCCATGGTCGATTCCCGGGTTTTTTACTAAACCCGCGGGCTTGGGATGAGAATATGGTACTTAAGGATACCAAGTTTGACAGTGAACCTTTTTGGGTTCGGTTTCACGGCCTTCCTCTAGCTGCCTTTGACGACAATAACGCAAAAATCTCGGGGATTCGGTAGGGAAATCGATCATGTATGAAAGCCCAATGGTTGATGGAAAAATGGGAAGAGGTTTTATTAGAGTAAGAACACCGATTAGTCTTGATAAGCCACTACTAAATGGAGTCTGGATTCCGAGGGAAGGGAAAGATCCTGCCTGGGTCTCTATCAAGTATGAGAGATTGCAGATTTTCTGCTTTAAATGTGGGAGATTAGGGCATGAGGGCGTGTTGCGGTGAGCCCGGTGATTGGGAAGGAGTTGGGAAAGAAGATCATGAATATGGTAACTGGATGGCTACTCCATGGGTGCGCACGTGCGAGGGCTCGAAGGTATGCAATTGGGATTGGATGGAAGCATGTTTTTTCAAGAAGAATCTGCCGCGATGCTCGGGCGACGGAGTTCCTCGGGAGAAGATGAAAGATAGTTTGGGTGTTTCTTCAGCCAGGGAACAGGAGTGGCAGACAGTTGGTTTTCCTAGGTTGGTGTTTGGGTGTCAGAAGGGGGAATATGTGGTCCATATGCAGAATTCAAAAGTTATTCCCTCTAACCAGCGTGATGCTCAGGAGGGCAAAGTAGTGGAAGGTTTGTGCGCCCCCACTGACCAGCGTGATGCCCAAGAGAATGATTTAGTCATCGTGGGGGAGAATAGTGTTATGGGCCATGAAGGCCCAATTGGTCCCTGTTGGGGTGCGGACCTTTCCGAAAGAAATAGGGGCTGAATCGGGGAGCCCAACAACGTTGAAGCAGACGACCTTCCAAGATGGAATTTCCTGTGGTGATTGAGCCCATTAATGAGTCTAGCCAGAGTAATATGGTTGCTTTCAATGGGTTGTCCCCAATATCCTCTATGGCTCTGTCACTTACCAGAATCCAGATTAAACGAGTGAAAGAAGAATCTCCCTTCACTGAGGCTTCTAAACGTCAGAGGAGGCTATGCTTTGAAGAAGCTAGCCCAACGACTCAACCAAACTCAGTTAAGTCGCTGACTCCAAGAGGGCGCAGGCGCAACTTTAGAGCTCTTAAGCAACAAATTCGAAGGGCGAAGGGGGGAGAGATTGAGGGAAGAAGTGTTATTGATCCAGGGAATGGCGAAATCGATTTCCCCCAAGTCAAGTTGCAACCAAACGCTGATGAAAGCTATGAAAAATGTGATCTTGGTGATACGCTGATTATCACGCCGGTGGCCGGTGAATCCCGCCACCGGTGCACAATGAATATCCTTGCTTGGAACCGCTCGGGGCCTTGGGGCGCCTTGACATTGAGGATCTTGAGGGAAGATTGCTTCCTGTAAAGCCCCAATTTGTGCTTCCGGTCATGATATGGTGATTTTTGATTCGGTTTGCCTCTCTCTGCTTTCTTATGTAAAGGCCAAGTTACTGGACTTGTATGATTGGAGGTGTAGGAGTATTATCCAAGATGTCATTAGTCTTTTGTCTTCTAAGGTTGGGTTCTCTGTGTCCTTTTCCCCGAAAGGGGGCAACCATGTTGCGGGTATCCTTGCAGCTGATGCTTATAAAGGGGTGTGCCCTGTTAGGTGGGTTTCGCAACCAGCACCCGCTTTGGTTTCTCTTCTAACTCTGGAGGCTCAGAAGACTTATGCTGGTGTTGATATTCCTTCGCATACCAGTTCTTCATCGAATGGTGGCTTGTCCGTTTTTTTCCCTAGTATGCTTTATGCTGGTGTAGTTTCCTTCTGTTGTATTTGTTTGTTGTCTGTTGTATTTGATTTGCTCGTGTTGTATTTGTTTGTCTCTGTTTGTCTTTTTGTTATTCGTGCTTTTGTTTTATTAGTCTTAATTTGTAACCGTCTTGGCTTGATGTGTTATGAATAGAAATTCCTTTGACCAAAAAAAAAAAAATACAATCCATCCAAACTCCTTCTATTCTTTATCATTCAAACCTTATTTTTCCACCTTCTAATTAGATTGGATGAGGTTGGGAAGAACCTGGTTAGTGTAGTTCTACCCAAGACGAGACCTCCTGTAGTTTGTACAAGAGGACGAAGACAAAGAAACTCAAAGACATTGATTGAAATTCGAAACTAGCGGTGTTAAAATGATTATATGCTTAATAAATACATGTGTCAGTGGTTGATTGAAATACTGGATGTACTTGATATAGAGAATTTGATACAAGCTTTGTCCTTTAAAGAATAAAACTTGATATTTGACATGAATAGAATACTTAAAAATTTAGAATGTTTTAAAAAGTATTTAAAGTATTTATTTGACCATATTTTTTAAATACAAAATACAAAATATACTTAAATTACATGTAATATATTAAATATTAAGATCTTTAATTTAAACTTGTAAAATTTTGGGTGATATGCAATTAAGCCAAATTTTAATGGAGCTTTGTGCATTTTAGCCTTTTTTTTTTAAATTATAAAGAATCCTTATTAATTTTTTTTTCAATATTTTTATAGATTTTAATTATTTATGATATTTATTTAATTTAATTCAGTAATTTTTGAAGATGTATTGGAATGATGATGGGCCATAACATTAGAGTTACACTGAGGTGTGTTAGATTATGAATGAGTTTTTATTGTTCATATTCGAATTTTTTTAAGATAAAAACATTTTCATGTTTCTTGATATAAATTTTTTTCACAATACAAAATATATATATATATATATATTTTCCTAAAAACCCTATCGATAAATTCATAACTATTCATAATTACGTATGTGACCTTGGATATTTGTGGCGAAAGGATGAAATGTGTTATGGTTTCTCTAAACTTCTATCTATGAATATCTTTATATATTTGGTATGCAATAGGTTTTGTGAATTTAACTGAGAGCATATGGCATGTGAAGGGTAGTTTTTCTTGTTTTGTTTTCCCCCTTTTAAATTATGTTTATGTGCATGATTGAGACATGTTCAAGTATTGTCAGATTCAATTGAGAATAGTTATCTCAAAGTCATCTTTTGCATTTATGCGAACTTAAACTCCATATTTTGTACTTAACAAGCGGCCAAAACCGGCCTCTTCACTATGACCAAGGCTGGTTGGTAAAAAGACAATCTAATACAAGTGATTACATAGAGTATTTTTGGAAAACAACACATATTTTTTACAAACAAATAATTCAATTAGCTAATTTAATATTGACAAATTATTTTTGTATCAAAAAAAATATATTGACAAATTATTCATATAATATTGTATATAAAAGGCATTTTGAGCATGCTTCACATCGACAAAAAAAGAACCTTGTACTTAATTAAGTTTGCCATAAAATTGTATCCATATCTATTATAGTATAATATCCCATAAAAACAAAGTCAATAAAATAATAAATGAAAGTAAAATGTACATTTATGTGAAAAATTTAATGAGGTGTCTTATAAATAGTATTAAAAAAATTTCTTCTTTTTCTACCAAAAAAAAATCAGTGAAGTAGTATAGAGTGCTTTGGTTAAAAGAGGAATCACTAATTGATTTTGGATGGTTGATTGTGAGAATCTGAGAGTTGGCTTGATCTTTTTTTTTTTTTTTTTTAATTGTTGGTAATGAAGGGACTGAAGTTATTGGTAAGGTTAATCTTTTAGGTTATTACTTCAAGGTTTCATTAGAAGCTTTTGGGCATGTGTGTTTTCAACAGCCCCACCCTTCCTTTCACTTGGACACGAGTGGTGAAATGTCTTGGTTTATGCTCGGTGACCTCACGAGGCATGATAAAAAAAATGTCAAGGACAATTTTAGATGGCTTCCCTGGATTAAAAAAAGGAAAATTATTTTCAGGACCCTTTTTAGAGGAAAAATCCCAAAAAAGGCCCTATAATTCTGAAATCCCAGAAAAGGCCTTAGGCCCCAGGAGTTGTTAACGAGGTTGATATAGTTGTTAAATAGGCTGATTTAGTTGTTAGAAAATTGTTGTTAATGAGGTTGATTTAGTTGTTAATTAACAACTATATTAGCCCCGTTAACAACTTACGCAAGATTCTGAAAATCCCAGAAAAGGCCTTAGCCTTTTTTGGGATTTTTCCTCCAAAAAAGGCTCTGAAAATGATTTTCCCTAAAAAAAAAAGTATTTTTCATATATCCTTTAGCTATGGTGGTTAATATAAAACATGGTGGTTTTGATTTATTTATTTTTTTTTGGCCAAAAGAATCAATTTTATTACTATCAAATAAGAGACTACAAACACCAATAGCAAACCAAGAAAACACTCAGAAAAACCTAACATTACAACTTATCCCACTCCTAACCAAAAGCAAACAAAAGCAGAAAAGTAACTATATCAGTATAAGAGTATATCAGCTAGCCTACACCTTCCCTATCCGTTGCCACAAACGACTCATCATAGTGACCCATGGCTAACTCTGCATCATGTAACAAGATATCGCTTAAAGAGGATGGTGGTATAACCAACCAGCCATGCTGGTGCATCCCCTTTGCCGCGTCAACTGCTAAGCAATCAACAGCTTTGTTGCCTCCCCGAGCCACCAAGGAAGCAGAGGTTCCATCCACAGAGTCAAGTGCACCATATATCTCCTGAAAATGTCACAACAACGCCAATCGCAGCCAACAACAGATTTATCTACTATCAGTTTATACAAAACTTCACAATCAGTTTCATATACAGTATGAGATTGTGGAATCTTATCTCTATGTCTTAAAGCTTCCAAAAAGGCTACACACTCAGCCATAAACGGCGTGTCAGCACTAATAACTTTCCCCAAGCCACCTATAAATTTCCCCGTAGAGTCCCTGAAGACCACGCCTGCTCCTGCCACACCTGACGACTGCCTATAGGCCCCATCAATGTTCACTTTAATCGACCCTCTTGCTGGAATTGTTCAACGCTCATGTCGAACCAGCTTTGGCCTAAAGACACGCTTCAAGCCCCCCTCTGCCTTCTCCCTCGAATGCCAATACTCCTCCACCTGCGAGTTCACCCATTCCACTACCAGTCTAGCATCTGGCCAAATCCCATTGAACACCCAATCACACCTCCTCTTCCAAGTCCACCCACACATGGTGACAAATAAGGACTTCTCATAATCCCCCAGCAGACCATCTCTACCAATCATATCATATATCCAGTCCTCACACCTCCTCATACCCCACCTCCATTCCCCCTTCCTCCTTCCTTTATTTTCATCATGTGACGCCAGCTTCGCCAGTGAATAGTCCCCTTCTCGCCCTGCTGGCCCCACCGAAAATTGGAGATCAAGCTATCCATTTCCATGCAAGCCTTCTTAGGGAATAAGAAGCAAATCATGGGATAGGTGGGTATTGCATTTGCCACTGCCTTAATTAGAACCTCTCTACCTGAAAAAGTGAGCAAACTCTGCTTCCATCCTAAAGTTATTTGTAAGGTTAATCTTTTAGGTTATTACTTCAAGGTTTCATTGGAAGCTTTTGGCCTGGGCATGTGTGTTTTCAAGAGCCCCACACTTCCCTTCACTTGAACGCGAGTGGTGAAACGTCTTGGTTTATGCTTGGTGACCTCAAGAGGGCACATCATAAAAAATATCAAGGACAATTTTAGATGGCTCCCTCGGGATGAAAACATAATTTTTCATATATCCTTTATCTTTGGTGGGTAATATAAAATAAGGAAAATTAGAATGAAGGACCCAGAGGAAAATATTTTTATGGAGAAGGACCAACAAAATTGTAATTATTTAGAAGGGCTAAATATAAAAATATAAAATTAAAAGTACTAAAATGCCCCTAACAAAATCTTCTACATTCCCTCTTACATTCTATTTTAAAACTAATGCAAAATTCTAAGTTTCATTAAATTAAACAATAGTTTTCTAAATTTTCATTTTTCACAACTTGAATATATATATCTATGAAAAAAATTACTCATTCTTCAATTTTTAAAAATTATATCTTTTTAAAAAATAAAAAAATAAATTAAAAACGGAATTATATAATTTTAATAAAAGCCAAGGTCTTTTATAATTTATCACATATATGTTAAACTAAGAAAGTTTGTAGGAGAAGTGTTTTCTCATGTTACACACATGAAATGGTGGGACCCACATATATATAATTAGCATTATATATATGTGGGTTCCACCATTTTATGTGTGTGTAGGAATCTTCTTCTTCTCATGCAACATGAGAAGTGTAAACCCCATAAATAATATATTAAAACAGATATAATATCATGATGAACAGTTTTAGTTTTAATTTTAGTTATTTTCTAAATTATGAATACAAGAGATAATCATGAGGTTTGATTAGGGGCAATTCAGTAATTTTAAATTTATATTATGATATTCAGTCTTTCTAAGTAATTACAAATTTTAGAGTCCTTTATAATAAATATTATTTTTTCTAGGTAATTTATTTTAATTTTCCCCATAAAATATTATGGTTTTGACTTTGAGAATGACAAATAAGGGAGAATGATATTTAACCCTCAACAATTGGCATTATTTACTTGTTCCACTTGGATTTTTGTAGAAAAACGTGCATTGAATGTCATGGAATTAAGTGCTGAAGGCATGTTTTGAATTGAAGTGAAAAATGCATGTTTATTCTATCACTAATATATACACACACACAATCAATCATGTGAAAATTCAATTCACCATTCAACCCCATTATCTCCCTCTGCACACAGCCTACCTCATCTTCGTGTATTTTCACAATACTTTTATCCACCAATCTACTACCATCCTCAACCCATCTTTCCTTTTAAAAATTTATTCTCCTTCCATCACCTACCTCCCAATGCACACAATTAATTAATTTCGGCCATATAGCCTCTCAATATTCTTCCAATATTCTAAATATGACTCCTTTATCCCACATTGCTGCAACAATTCCACTTTTCTTTCATACTTTCCTCTTGATGTAAGTGAATATAAACTACTAGGTTTAGCCCATACATTCAAACCTTATTTTTCTGCCTTCTAATTAGATTAGATGAGGTTGGGAAGAACCTGGTTAGAGGAGTTGTACCCAAGACGAGAACTCCACTAGTTCGTACAAGAAGACGACGACAGAGAAACTCAAAGACATTGATTGAAATTTGAAACTAATGGTGTTAAAATGATTATATGTTTAATAAATACATGTGATATTGGTTGATTGAAAAACTGGGTGTACTTAATATAGAGAACTTGATATAAGTTTTGTCCTTTAAAAAATAACACTTGATATTTGACATGTAATTTTAAATCTTTAAATAAAATACTTGAAAATATGGAAGGTTTTAAAAAGCATTCAAAGTATTATTTGACCTTATTTTTTTATATACTAAATATACTTAAATTACATGTAATATACTAAATATTAAGATCTTTAATTTAAACTTTTAAAATTCTGGGAAGTGATATGCAATTGACCCAAATTTTAATGGAGCTTTGTGCATTTTAGCCTTTTTTAAAATAAAGAATTGTTGGTAATTTTATTTTTAAAAACTTCTTTTGCTATTTTTATAGATTTTAATAATTTGTGATATTTATTTAATTTATTTCAATAATTTTTCAAGATGTATTAAAATGATGATAGGCCATAACATTAGAGTTACACTTACATGTGTTACATTAGGAAAGAGTTTTTATTGTTCATATTTAAATTTTTTATTTATTTTAAGATAAAAAGATTTTCATGTACGTTCTTGATATAAAATTTCTTCACAATACAATATTTAAGTTTTTCCCTCTAAAAACCGGATTGATAAATCTGTAACTATTCATAATTACGTATGTAACCATGGATATTTGTGGCGAAGGGATGAAATGTGTTATACTTTCCCTAGTCTCCTATTCTATGAATATCTTTATATATTTGGTATGCAAGAGGTTGGCATGTAAAGAGTAGTTATTTGTAACATCCTAATTTTATTTTTAGGATTTAATTGTTATTATGAAATAATTATAAAGGGTTATTGTAATAAAATTGTAATTGTGAATTAAAAACCAAAAAAAAAATATTAAAATAAAGTTTGGGGCTCTTATGGTAATTTCCCCATTTCAAAAAAAAAAGAGAGGAAAAAAAAGAAGGATACATGGCTGGTGGCGGAAGAAAGAAGAGGGGAAAAAGAAATAGTTCACCGCCAGCAATTAATATAAGGGGTGACTCACCCCTACTTTTTGTAATTATATATAGGGTAAAAGAGCAATTTTACACATAACCTTTTTTTCTAAGAGCGCCCGACTACAACATTTTTTACGGAGCAAAAGTACACACGTGGTTATATTTTGGGAGCAAAAATACCACGGGCGGTTAGTTGACCGTCAACTTGGATGGAACGCCGACGTGGAATAAAAAATTTAAAAAACTAGAAAAAATTCAAAAAATTAGGAAATAATTAAAATAATTAGAAAAAATAATAAAAATATCAAAAAAATAGGGGGAAAAATAAAAAAAAATAAAAAAAATTTAAAAAAAATTTAAAAAATTCAAAAAAAAAATTGTGCCCATCGGCTCTCTCATTCCTGGCCCAGACTTTGAGTTGAGTGTTTTGGGCGGACACTTCCCTGTTACGGTATATCGGTGGTGACATGGGAGGGACAGTATTCTTTAAGTGACTAGCTAACCTTGGTCATGTATACTAGCACTGATAGGCTGTACCACGTCCAGACGATATAAGGAGGAGCAAGATGGATGAGTGGGGATGATTCTACTTATTGTTGATTATTATGGATTAAATAATTATTTGTTGTTGATTTATAAATATGTTAGTAAACCTGCTTCTCGACTTGCAATCCTTTCCCCGCATATTCAATAAATTAATTTTGGTTATCATGACTTTATGTCTCACCCCGTCAATATCAATATTTTTCGAGCGAGACCTCTAGTTTTACTAAAAGTAAAGGAAAGCAACCGGAGGCATAATAGTTGTGAACTTTGTAAGCCTCTTTTGGTGCGGTGTTGTATGAGTTTATATATTGCCATTTTAGGGCCCACATGTTTTGAGAATACTATTTTAACTATTTTGGAATGATTGTTGTTCACTGTCGAACCAAAGATTTTATTTTATATGTTATAATATTTTAGTGGATCCACAATCAAAACTTGTGTGGAAATGTTTTGGTGTAGACCACTTGTTGCAAAATTGGTGTTGAAAGACTCATGGGTCAGATATTCTTCTGTTCAATAATTGTGCCCAGAGTTTTAATTTTCTGTAGTGAGTTTGTGGGCAGAGTTTGTGCCCTGGACTCCGATGTATTTATTTTTGAAAGGAAAACGGATTTTCCTTAATCACTTGTTAATCCGGTTTTCTAATATCATTATGGTTAATTAATGATTTGTGAGGAAGAGTCTTTTCATTATTCTTATTTTGTTTTTTGGTTTTTAATTATGGTTATGTGCATGATTGTGACATATTCAAGAATTGTAGGATTTAATTGAGAGTAGCCATCCAAAGTCATTTTTTGCATTTATACGAACTCAAATTCCAGACTTTGTACTAAATAAGCGGCCAAAACCTCTTCTACTATGACCAAGGCCGGTTGGTAAAAAGGCAATCTAATACAGGTGATTAAATAGAGGGTTAAATATCATTTTTGCTATGAAAGTATTGGCTAGGGAGCATTGAGCATTTGAAAGTTTTTTTTGTATCATTTTTTCCCTGGAAGTTTACAAAAAAGAGCAAATATGCCCCCCGGAAGTTTTTTTTAGGAGCAAATTTGCCCCAGATTTTTTTTAAGAGCAAATTTGCCTTGGAAGTTTACAAAGAATAGCAACAATTCAACAGTCAAGATCAACCGATGGGCAAGATTGCTATGTTTTTAAACTTCAGGGGAAAAATGATACAAAAAAACTTTTAGGTGCTGAATGCTCCCTAACCAATACTTCCGTGACAAATTGGTATTTAACCCTTAAATAGAATATTTTAGAGAAAAAACACATTTTTTTACAAATAACTAATTTAATTAGCTTTTTTAACATTCACAAATTGTTCATATGATCCATATATAAGGCAATTTGAGCTTGCTTCACATCGATTAAAAAAAACCTTAAAACTTAATTAAATCTGCCATAAAATTCAACAACTTTCTAATTGTATCCCTATTTAATATATATTATACCCTACAAAAATAAAGTCAACCCAATAATAAATGAAGGGTAAAATATACTTTATATGCAAAATTAATGAAGTATGACCAATAAATTTATTCTCTTTCTGCCCTATTAATAGAACCGTTGGAGTAATTGTCTTGTTGATATAGTTAGGTTGGAGGGAGTAGTTTAGAGTGCTATGGTTAAAAGATGAATCACTAGTTGATTTTGGACGGTTGATTGTGAGAATCTATGAGTTGGGTTGATCTTGATTTTTTGATTGTTAGTAATGAAGGGATTGAAGTTATTGGTAAGTTTAATCGTCCAGGTTATTACTTCAAGGTTTCATTGGAAGCTTTTGGGCATGTGAGTTTTCAAGAGACACACACTTCCCTTCACTTGGAGCACACGAGTGGTAAAATGTCTTATGTTTACGCTTGGTGGCCTCAGAGGCCACATGATAAGAAAATGTCAAGGACAATTTTAGATGGCTATGAAAAAAGAGAGAGTATTTTTCATATATCCTTTAGCTAGGGTGGGTAATATAAAATATGGTGGTTTTGATACTTTGAGGGTGACAAATAAGAGAGAATGATATTTACGTCTTAGAAATTGGCATTATTTAGGACCCGTTTGTTACCGAGAACTTTTGTGAAGGAAAGGGAAGATGGCCAATCTTCCATGTCTTTTGTCCGTTTGGTTGCGTCAACTTCCCGAGAGCAGACTTCCAGCGGCAGCAATCTTCCCACGTTTATGGGAGATGAGTACCCTCGTATATCGGTGGGATCTCATCTTCCCTCCTCAAAAATTACAATCCTATTCCCTTCATTGGCTCTCATAATTGTGGCGCCGCTCGCTGGAGTGCCACTCGCCTTCTCCCTCATCGTTCTTATCCCCTTCGTCACTCTCAACCTTCGTTTTCACCGTCGAGAGAAGGATGAAGTAGGGATCCGATTTTTTTTTTCTTTTTGTTTCAGTGATCGCCGTCGAGAGAGAGAGGGATGAAGGAGGGATCGAGAGAGGGACGAAGAACGGATCTGTGTCGAGAGAGAAGGATGAAGGAAGAATCTGATTTTTTGGCTTCTTGGTTTTGTCGGCGCGAGAACGATGAAGGAGGAGGAAGATATGTTTTAGGTTATAAGGGTATTTTAGGAAATTCATATTTTATAATTATATTCATATTTTTTTTAAATTATCATCTTCCTTCCCTTTTTCCATATGTACCAAACAGCTTATTTTTTTAAGTTCCCTTTCAATCTTTTATTCCTTTCCTTTCCTTTCCTTCCTTATATCTTCCATGTAACAAACAGGGCCTTACTTGTTTGACTTGGATTTTACATTAAAAACAAGGTGAATTGTATGTCATGGAATGAAGTGCAATATGTATGTTTTGAAACGAAGTGAAAAATGCATGTTCTGTCAATAATATACATTTACACAATCAATCATGTGAAAATTCAATGCACCCTGAATAATATATGTGCCCGTTGAGGATAATGATAGTTAAAGTGAGTTATGCTCAATCTGATTTTTACAAGAGTAAGATAGGATAAAAGTAAAATTGTAAATGTGATTTGTGTTTGGAATGACATTGTGAGAAGTGATTTTTGTGTTGATAAAAGCCAAAAGTTGTAATTTATGATTTCTATCAGAAGTGACTTTTTTACTATAAACCCATAACAAACAAAATCTATAACAAACACCTACTTTCCCTGTGTGTGTGTGTTTTTTTTTCATGGCCACTGGAATTTTGGACCCCAACGCAATGCCAAAGACCCTTTATACATGCAAAATCTTTATTACAGATTCTAATGGATTGCGCTTTTGCTAAAAGAATATGGGGAGGTTTATGTGGATTTTGAGTCTAAATTTTATCAATTGCAAGGTTTGAACTAGAATTTGGGGAGGACAAAGGAGGAGTGAGATGTTATATTTGAGACAACTTGTTGACTATTGTGGCAGTGCGGCAATAAAAGTTTATTTGAGGATGGGTTTAGGTAAACTGAGAACCCAACCAAATTAATTTAGCATTTGTAAAGTAAATAAGATGGGTGTAGCAACAATGCTGCCATGATCCTGGGATGAAGATGGTGAGATTGGTTGGGAAGTACATAGGGACTTGGTTTCCCAACTTGTTTAGTAGGGAGTGCTAACCAAATCTAAACCTTCTATATTAGGGAGTGCTAACCAAATCTAAACCTTCTATATTTAATCTGACAATTCAAATTTGATTTTTTTCAATTTTTAGACTTTCTTAAAAAAATATTTTAATGGATATAGAATCCAAAATAAGAACGATCTCTTAATTATTATTATTTTAAAAAAAGGATTTTTATTAAAACTTAAATCTTAATAGGGAAAGTAATATTTGTGCTGATGCTTTAGCAGGTGTGATTTTTTGGTTACCCATCCGGTATCCGAGCTCGAAGGAATGATGATTTTCTTATGAGTATTGAGCTAATAAAATGGGCTTAAGCTCCGTATTTTATCAAATATATACACACACATCAATATTACAACTATATTATTGTGTGTATGTATAATGGATTAATACTATGTATACACCCCGACCCTTTGTCCAAAATTTGAATTGCCTTAATCTTTTTTGGGGAAATTAAAATAAAGGACCTATTGAAAATAATATTTATTGTAAAAGACCATAAAAACTCTAATTAGTAAGAAGGACCAAATATTAAAATAAAAATTTGAAAATACTAAATTACCCCTGAAATCATCTACCTCCTCACAACCCAAGGAAAACCCTAAAAGCTCAGACTCCTTCTTCCCTCCCATTTTCAGAGACAGCATGGAAGACAATAACTCACCACTCCCTTCCCGTCGGCAATTAACATCCATTATTTTTTTGATTTTCTCTTACCACTGTTGTATTGGTCACCATCCTCCCAACTGTAAGCCCCAATCCCAGAGTTCTTTAGGGTAAGTTTGGTTTGAGGGAAGGGAAGGGGAGAGAAAAAATGTGATAGAGAGAAAAAATTTGTGGGCCCCACTACACTGAATTTTAGTACAATTTTCTCCTCCCCTCATTTTTTTTTTCTCTCCCCTCCCCTCCCCTTTGTTAGTTCTCTATTAGTGTTTTGATGATGATTAATATTGAAAATAAAGTTAGAATCAAGGAAGATAAGCAAAATAACTTTAACTTAGATAAAATCACGTTTTATCAGAAAATATATGTTGTTGTCACATTAACTCGAGGCAATGTTGCAGCCTCTAGTTGATTCCTTAAAAATGCATCATCAAAGCCTCATTTCGACTCGAGGCAGATAGAAGTACCTCGAGTCTAGGTCGTGTCTCGAGTCTACCTAATTGTAGCTTCGAGGTAATCATGTTGCTCTTTTCATATGATTTCTTATAACAGGAACAATTAACTCGAGTCTAGCTTCAAGCTACCTCGATGTTCAGTCCGAACTCGAGGCTGAGTTCTTTGTGCCTCGAGTCAATATATGCTATCACTTATTCTTACTATCTTTATCTTCACATCAACTCGAGGTGAATCTTTTACGCCTCGAGGCAAGTTCATTTTTGAATCTTTCTTGCTATCTATCCGATGATTCAACTCGAGGCTCACTTATGTATGCCTCGAGTCTAAGACGTAACTCGAGGTGAGGAGATCTATACCTCGAGTTAAATATCATTTTCCAATATTCATATTACCTTTCATACTACAGGAACTCGAGGTGAGAAAAGTGATGACTCGAGGCAAGGTTGCCTCTGTTCTAACAAATGATATTTTGATTTTCATATCTCTTTGCATATGCTTATAAATTCATCATATCATCTTATATGGATATTCTTAATTTCATCTAATAAAGTTTGTTAGTAAGTTCCAGTTGATTAAGACACAGATTATCCCAAGATTTTTGAATTAAGCAGTTGTGTCAGAACGCATTAAATGCAGTTGCCTATTCGAGATGATATCCAACAGACAACCTCTGGTCATTCGAAGATAGTTTTTGGGCAAATCTTCTTGCATACCTTCAACGGTCATAATTGCAGCAACAAAAGGAATTAACGAATATTCCAACTAGGATGCCTGGATTATAGATAGAGCTTACGCACTTCAACTCCAACGGACATATGGAAGAAAACTCAAACGACTACTTTCAAGCTTCATCAACGGTCATTAAATGAGAGATCTATAAATAGTCGAAGCATTGAATTCGCCAACTACCGAAACGCTGTGCAATTAATTCGAGTTAATACTATTCGCTGTTTCAACTATTTCATTAATTTGTACTTCAGTGTTCATTACTCTATCTACTCGTGAGGAGTTCATAAACCTTTACTTTTATTATCAGTTGAATCTTAAGGTTAAGGAACCTTAAGAGAGGGTGTATCAATTACAACATGTAAGGGGAGTGGAGTACGTGAGGGGATCATCTTTCGTTTACGAGTGTGTAATTGTTTCTTGAAAGATAGTGAAATCCCGGGTGTTCTCGGGACCGGACGTAGGTCGTGATATTGGACCGAACCAATATAAATCGCCTTGTGTATATTTCTCTTCTCTGCTTCATTTCTCTGTTTCTGTTTTTACTTGTCTGTGGGTGTGTGAAAATAATTTTGAGATCACCTATTCACCCCCCTCTAGGTGATATTCTATCTTCACCCTTCCCTAAAACCAAACTTACCCTTAATGAACCTGGCTAACCTTCTTTTATATGGTTAACAAGTCTAAACAAAAGAAAAATATATTATCAAAAAACAAATATCAATAGGCAATAGTCGACAAGTTTGAAAATGTAATAATACAAAAATTGCTTCCCGATTGATGTAAAGAACAAAAAATAAACTGCTTTTCAATGGTCGTAATTTTCCAAGAAATTGATGTTTTTTAAAAAAAAAATGGTTCTCATTAAAAGCTTTCCTTATTGTATGTGCAAATGGCAGCCACGGGGAGGAAGGTATGGGTGCCAATTTGGTCGCTGGAGAGAAGGGGGGTTTTGAGTTTTTGGTTTTTTGTGTTGTGTTGCCCAGAAACAACAGCAAATTTGAGGGATAATTTAGTATTTTTGAACTTATATTTTGATATCTTGTCCTTATAAGTAATTACAATTTTTATGATCCTTTATTTTAATTTTCCCATCTTTTTTTATAATAAACTTTTTCTATTTTTTATAGGGATGAGGAAAAAAAAAACTGATGGTCTGGGTAGTCTCTCTCTCTCTATATATATATACCTATATAGTTTAAGACTTTCTGACTCTGTGACTGTATGTATACCCAGTTACCCACTCCACTTAGGTTACTCGCCCACTCCGACTCCGCAGCCCTGTCTCTGTCTCCGCTGTCTAGTCGACTTCAGTCCTCCGTCGCTCTTCCAGATACAGGCGCCTCTCCTCCTCTCTTCACAAGCTCACAGTCACCGGTACTGTCTCCCTCTCGTCCTTGCGTCTGATTTTTTTTTCCCCCTTCTGCGTAATCGATCGATTTCTGTATCAGATCCTTTGGATTTCATCCATATATCTATCACGAGAATAATTGCCATAACTTCATTCTTACCACGCTCAGCCCCAGTTCCCAGTCATTTTACCCCTTCTTCATTTAGACAGCATCGACCCTTACAAATGAAGGAGCTTGATCAATACTAGTATACACTCCCCGGCTTTTTGTCCAGAATTCGAATTGTCCTAATATTTTTTTAGGGAAAATCACTTTCAGGGCCCTTTTTGGAAAAAAAAATCCCAAAAAAGGCCATCAGAATCTTACAATCCCAGAAAAGGCCCAAATGGTACTGATTTAGTTGTTAATGACCTACTCGTTAACAACTATATCAGCCTCGTTAACAACTCACGCAAGATTCTGAAAATCCCAGAAAAGGCCCTGAGATTGTCAGATTTTGAGGGCATTTTTTGGGGTTTTTTTCTCCAAAAAAGGCGCTGAAAGTGATTTAACCTATTTGTTTAGGGAAAATCCATCTTAGGCCCATTTTAGCAAATTTTTTTTTTAAAAAAGTTCAAAAAAAGTCACATGTCAAAAAAGGCCCCAGGGTTTTTGTGGTATTATTTTATAAAACGTTAACAACTAAATCAGTACCCGTTAACAACTAAATCAGTAGCATTAACAACAATATCCTAACAACTAAATCAGTCCTATTAACAACTATATCAGTAGAAGTTAACAACTAACATTTTATGAAATAATACCAGAAAAAGCCTTGAGACTTTTTTTGACATGTGATTTTTTTTGCTAAAATAATCCCTGAGATGATTTTCCCTATTTTTTTTAGAGTTAAATACCAATTTTGCCACTGAAGTTTTGTTAAGGGAGTAAGGGGGCACTCAACACCCGGAAGTTTTTTTGGTATCATTTTTGCCCCGGAAGTTTTCAAACATAATGATCTTGCCGATCGGTTGATCTTGACCGTTGGATCATTACTCACTTTGTAAACTTCCAGGGCAAATTTACTTTTTTAAAAAAAAAACTTCCGGGGAAAATTTGCTCCTAAAAAAAACTTCCGGGGCAAAAATGATACCAAAAAAAATTTTGGGTGATGAGTCCCCAAAATACTTTCATGGCAAAAATGGTATTTAACCATTTTTTTTATCGAGTTTCAACAAAGTTATTTAAACATTTAATAATTTTTCCTATTTTCTATAAGGATGAGGGGAAAAAAATGGTGGTCTAGGTAGTCCATAATTTTTTGGGAAAATTACGCGCAGGTCCCAAGAAACGAAAAAAATTACAAAAAAGTCCCTTGAAATCACAAAATTACACAGAAGTCCCAAGGGACTTTTTTGATATTATTTGTATTAACAACAGGAAATGCTATATTTACAACGGAAATGCCTATCTTTACAACAACATTTAAACACATGACCATTTACAATAGAAAAAGACATATTTACAACGAAATGTCTATATTTACAACAACATTTAAACACCCGGATTTTGAACGTAGAGGTTATTTACAACGAAAAAAGGCTAGATACACAACAGAAGTCTTTGTATTTACAACAAAATTTAAAATCTGGAAATTTACAAAAAAAAGCCATATTTACAACAACATTTATATTTACAACAACATTTAAACACCCGAATTTTGAACATAGAGAAGTCATTTACAACGAAAAAAACATAGATTTACAACCAGGAAGTCTTTGTATTTATAACAAAATTTAAAATCGGCCATTTACAATAACATTTAAAAAAATGCATGTATTTACAACAACATTTAAAAACCTGGATTTTATTTCCATACAAATAATATCAAAAAAGTCCCTTGGGACTTCTATATAATTTTGTGATTTCAATGGATTTTTTTGTAATTTTTTTCGTTTCTTGGGACCTCGTAATTTTCCCATTTTTTTTATCCTATATAGTTTAAAACTTTCAGACTCTGTGACTGTATACCCAGTTACCCACTCACTTAGGTTACTCACCCAAAACCCAACGGCCATCGGGTCCTCTTCCCCCGACCCTTTAAGGGTCCTTGAAGAATGGACGAGATATTTGAAATTAACCTCTTCCGGGCCGGCCCAAGTGGTGTCGTTTTGAGCCAAATGGGGGCCTCGAACTGCCTCTTTTTTTTTTTTTTTTTTTTTTTAAATATTAATTTATAAATATTGTATTTATTATAGAGTTATTTATCCATTTAAGTACAAAAAATAATAACTATGGATCTTTTTATGATTTGAAAAATTATTTTTTGGACGTTGAAAAAAGATTTGGATGTGTTTTGTACTGAAAACGATAATTTCATGATATTCTTACTCATAGGGGATACTACTCAAAGTGAAAAAAAATATTTCAAATGTCTTAAAAATTATTTTGAGGATATTGAAGTATTTATTAATATCCTAAAATAATTTTTTTAGTTTTATTGAGTTTTTTGAACATAGTTTGCTTTTGATTATGAATTAGTATCTTATTTATTGGATGATTCTTTTGTACTTTATTAATTTTATTTATTTTTAAAAAAAGAGAAAAAATAGTTAAAATTTAGAATAGTAATTTCCAGTCTGCAACGGTCCGCTCAAAACGACGCCACTTTAAAAGAAGCGCAGAGGACGGTAAGGGGAAGAGGACCCCAGCCGGTTCCCGCCCACCGCTCGCCCGCCCCGCTGTCTCCGGCTCCGCTGTCTCAGTCGACCTCAGTCCTCCGTCGCTCTTTCAAATACAGGCGCCTCTCCTCCTCTCTTCACAAGCTCACAGTCACCGGTACTGTCTCCCTCTCGTCCTTGCGTTTGTTTTTTTTTTTTTTTTAACTCTGCGTAATCGATCGATTTCTGTATCAGATCCTCTGGATTTTCATCCATATATCTATCACGAGAATAATTGCCATAAATTCATTCTTACCATGCTCTGCCCCAGTTCCCAGCCATTTTACCCCCTTCTTCATTTAGACAGCATTGGCCCTTACAAACCTTACTATCATGTCCAATAATACCGTCGTTGTAGCAAAAGCACTGTAGATGCTCGTATTTAACAAATACCCAAACCTCTGAGCCATCCGGCCTATCAACCCAGAAACCGGCAACAAAAGGCTTATTAGTTATTGCAATCAATGAGAATCCTCGCTATTCCAAAACTGTGGCTAAACTTCCCATTAAACTTCGGTTTCTCATACCACACTAGATCTCCTACGATGTCAGAGCTGATAGTTTCCGACTAACACATTCTTGAAATAATTAATCATTATTATTTTTTTGCCTTTCTCTGGCTGTAAACAACAAAGACCCAAGGTCGCTAATTAATCGTTATTCTTAGAGCATTTCTGCAATTTCAACTTTCCTTTTATGATTGTTTGAACCATTTTTCTCCTTTTCTCTTTTAATTTTATTGTGTGTGAGTGGATAAATGATTAAGCATATTTCCCCCCCTCTTTTTTTATGCCCTTTGCGAGTTGGCCATTTTTCCATCTTTGGTAATCATAGCAAACCAGAATGTTTCACAATCTTGAGAAGCACACGAACTCAGAAAGGGGTTTATCAAAACATACCTCCCTTACTGTCATGAACTCGGACCATTCTTGAATGCTTATGTGGGATTGTGATCAAAACCAGTAAAGTAATTGTTGTTTGCAATATAGGGGTTTTATCAAAGCATACTTCCTTACTGTCATGAACACGAACTCATGTGGGATTGTGATCAAAACCAATATGGAGTGGGATATCTGTATTATTGTATCACTCAAACAAAAACAAGTCCTGGCAGTCCTGGTCCAGTATGATCCAGCTCAATCTCGGGTTAGTGCCAGACTGGACCTCGGGCTAAATTGTTCAGTCAGAGGTCCTATCAGGACCAGACCTCAGGTTGGGACCAAACCTGGTTTGGTATGGTCTATGATCAACTCTATTTTTGTTCCTCATTAATTATAGATTTTATATTAATTAAAGGTTGGTGTATTGCATTTCTCTTTCTTACTTGACCTATTATAGAAATTTATTTTAGACCTACTGATTATTTTTAACTAAATTTATTCACTTTCTTATAAGTAGGAGCAGAGCAATATTACTTTCTTTGAAACCCTTCAAATCCACCCTTAAGGCCCCGTTTGGATTGCGGAAAATGGAGGGAGGGAAAAGGAAAATTCAAATTTTTCAGTGGCGACGGTTGTTTGGTTCAAATTTTCCTAGAAAATATTTTCCCGCTAGCGCTCAATTCTCCCACGTTCGAATGAAAATTGGTTCCCCCCAAAAATGGTGGGAAGCCATTTTCCAGCGGCTCTAAAAATGGACTAAAGTCCAATTTACCCCTGAATCATAGCTACCTCTATAAACGGGGACACCATGTGAGCCTGAAAAACAGAGACCTGTGGAGAACGTAAAGGGCGAGTAGAATTTCAACGACGACGACTGTGCATTTCGCACAACAGGTTCGTTGGTTCTTCTCTGTCTTTGTTCTCTTTTTTTACTTTCAGCCTCTTTGGTTTTTAGCCTCTTCAGTTAGGCCATGGACAGCGAAATCCATGAATGTTTGGTTGAAGTGTTGGCCACATGTTTAGCTATAGTTTTAACACTAAGAAAAGTAGTTGTGGCAATGTTTGTCGTAGCCACAAGTAGGCGTACAAGAGAAATCCCTTATAGCTCATTTAGGCTAGATTTCCACTCTAAGAGAGCAAACCTCAGAGCAATGGTATATACTAGCGACACCACTTGCTTCAATCAGATTAGGATGAACCGGGCAACATTTGATGCCATGTGCCACATGCTGGACACAATCAGAGGGCTCCAACCTATGAGGCATATGTTAGTTGATGAGCAAGTTGCCATGTTCTTACACATTTTAGCCCATCATGTGAAAATCCGAGTAGTTCAATTTGAGTTCGAAAGGTCGGGTGAAACAATAAGCAGATATTTCAAGCTCGTTTTGAATGCCACCCTGAAACTGCAAGATCAACTCTTGAAGACACCAGACCCTATTAGAGATGATTGCACGAAGGATCGTTGGAAATCGTTTAAGGTAAATACTTTGGAATTTCGTTATTTCAATCTGTATTGCAAAAGTTATTTTCATCTTCATATACGTTGTTAACGGCAGGGGTGTTTGGGGGCTTTGGATGGTACCCATATATGAGTACAAGTGGCAGCCCATCAGAAGGGTCGATATCGAAACAGAAAAAGAGATATAACTACTAATGTTCTTGGAGTATGCTCACCGGATGGACAATTTATATTTGTATTGCCTGGATGGGAAGGATCTGCTGCGGATGGAAGGGTACTAAGGGACGCGATAAGGAGGACACATGGTTTGAAAGTTCCAGCTGGTGCGTTTTTCGTTCTATCAATATTTGTATTGAGTCACTTACAAAGTTTGGCTTTGAGAAATGGACTGTTGTTGTTGTGCAGGAAAGTACTACTTAGTAGATGCTGGTTACACTAACAGTGACGGATTCCTTGCACCGTATTGTGGCCAGCGTTACCACCTTAATGAGTGGAGAGCAGACCACCAACCTCAGACTCCAGCTGAATGTTTTAACATGCGACATTCATGTGCGCGTAATATCATTGAAAGATGCTTTGGTATTCTGAAGTTAAGATGGGGAATCCTTCGAACTGCTTCATCCTATCCGATAAACATTCAGAACAGATATATTGTGGCATGTTGCCTTCTCCATAACCTTATTCGAAGATCAACTGTGCGTGACCCATTAGATGAACAAGCTGGACTCATTGGAACCCCCAAACCCAAGTCAAGAAATTCCTCCAATTTCTACGATGGAAACTTCTGCTGCATGGAACAATTTTAGGGATAACCTGGATACTGACATTTTCAATGCTTATTTAGCAAATAGATCCTAACCATTGGTGTATTAATTGATAAACATCCCGTTGTAAAACCTTTGTTTGTTGACACTGAAATAAAATGATATTGTGAATGTGTTCGTTTCTTTATCATAGCTGGAGTTGCAGGGGTTAAACTGTTACTCATGGATTAAATTACTTGTTATGGACTAACTACTTTTGATTTGTGTAGTTGTAGAATGGAAGACTCACAAAAACAAAAGTTTCACATGTGGACAGCTGACGAAGACAAACTATTGGTCGAGTGCCTTATGCAATTGAGGACAGAACATAGATTTATGGCAGACAATGGGTTCTAGTTAGGGTACGCCAACCGATTGGAAGAATTGATGCTGGAGCGCCAACCTGAATCGGAAATCAAGGGAAATCCTCACATAATATCGCACATCAAAACGATGAAATTGGCCTGGCAAGTGGTATACGATATGGTGTATGGCCCGAACACGTCCGGATTTGGATGGGATTCGGATAGACAATGTGTTGTTGCGGACAAGGAAGTGTGGGATGAGTACATCAAGGTTGGTGACCATTTCTCATTTTCTTTACATTACTTGCCAAACAGTTATTACTAATTACACATGCACTTGTTTGTTAGGTACACTAGAGGGCTGGAACGTACAGAAACAAGTGCCTACCCCACTTCCAAGATATGTGTTTCGTTTAGTCTAAAGATAGGGCGGTCGGTGACTACTATAAATCACCAAAAGGCATGGTAGAAGAAATTCTTGAAGAAGAAGAAGTGATCCTTGAGTCCCTAATAAATGTGGAAGCCACCACAGAGTTCCCCGTCCCACTTGTTGGTAATTATGCCCATGGAGCTGGCGGTGAGTGTTCTGGTAGTGCAAGGAAACAGAGGAAAATGGGGAATAATGATACGGCTGCGGATGTTTTGTGGGAAACCATTTCCTCCCTTGACGACACAATAGAGAAAGTTTTCAACAGGCTGGGAGCACGTTTATCTCGGGATGCACATCATGCTAAGATGGAAGTCAAGGAAGCTGAGCTGTTTCAACATTTGTTGGAAGTTCCTGGTCTCACCGTGGAGGAGCTAACCACCGCCCATATTAAGATTGTCTCCTCGCAACAACTGCTAAATTCCTTTGAGCAGATTTCCATCCCATTCAAGGAAGCATGGATTCGGGTAGGGCTGAACATCAACCAGACCGGACCGGGTATGTCATTAGCCCGTGGTCTGGCCCGGAAGGTTGTTCGGCCGGACTTCCCAACCCGAAGCCCGGTCCTATCCGGAGAAATACCCGGTGGACACCGGGTTGGACAGACTGGGTCAGACTGGACCGGGTTTGTGGTCTATCTGACCCATGAAATAACCAAAAAAAACTCCAGAAACAGTCGATCAAAATGACGGAAACCAAGATCCAGTCGATCAAAATAAAGATCCAAAAAAAAAATCTACAAACAGAACGATCTATAGTTATATAGGATAAAGCTTGGGCGTCAATCTAAACAAAAAACAATTTCCAAAACCGAAGATCTAGTCGATCGTACATACCTTCGATCCAAAAAAACAAATCTAGAAACCAAGATCCAGAACCTAAAAAAGTTCCAGAAATAGAACGATCTGTGATTCAAAAGACGAAAACAAAATAGAAGGTTTGATAAAAAAAAAAAATCCAAGCAGATCCGTGTGATCAACGAGAAACCAAGAATAGTCATCTTGATTCTTGAAGGAGTAAAAATGGCGTCGAAGCGGGAAGAAGAAGAAGAGAAAATGTAAAAGGAAGAGAAAATGGAAAAGGACGACAATGATGGATCTGCTTTTGCTTTATGTATTTTACCCAAAAAAATAAAAGAGCTTTATGTGAACTTGACCTCATCAAGAGAAGAAGAAAAAAACTTTACCTACGTGACGTGATGGAAAAGTGATTGGAGTGGTAATATTAATTAATAAATATATATAAAGTCACTATATGTATCCGGTAAGACCGGTTAACGTCGAGATACTAGACCGAACCGGTCTTACCGGACATCGGGTTAGACCCGGTCTTGTCTAATTACATGTTCGGGCTTTTTTTATAAAAAAAAAAAAAAAAACTGGACCGGGTTAGGACCGGGCCGGTCCGGGTTGCCGGGTTTTCGGGTTTTGTGTTCAGCCCTAGATTCGGGCATTGCTTGGGACATAGAGTTTCGTAGGCTAATTTGAATATTTTGACAAAGTCTGTCAGATCTTATATTGACCTTTTGGGAAGGTCCATGCCTGGGTTTTTTTTTTTTTTTTTTTTTGTGCCCACCTATATTTATAATTTTGTCAAACGCAAAGGCAAATGTAAGTGTGCAATTGACAACAAACGACAGACAAATATATTGTATGGAACTACGTTTAATATATATAAAGTTGTAAAGTTGTGTGTGTTTCTTCTCTCATATCCCCTGTTCAATGATCTTAATAGAGACTATGGATAACATCTTGTAAGCTCAAGTGAAATGATTCATAGTCGAGTGTGATAGCGAAAATATGTGAAAAAAACTGGTTGAAGTTTTTTTTCACAAGAATAGAGAACATGCCAATTAAAATGTGGAAATGATATTTTTGTTCCTTAATTCCGACGTTACTCAAGTAACGAGTAATTGGCCGCAAGTAATTTTTGTTAGCTACAATGTGTTGATGATAACAAGACTTTTGAATTAATAGAGATTAATTTATGCATCAGAGTCTAGATTATGATTTCCAGGTTCCCCCGTTATGCGGCAGATTTACTGATGCGGTAATTCTCAAGACTGATGTTAGCATTCTCGAGAATTGAGGTATCATTGTTGTTGTAACAAGCATAAATTCCCCCCACGCGATGCGCGGATGCAATAATTTCACAACATGAAAGCATATCCTCACCTTTCACTCATCCAAATTATTAACAAAATTGAATAAAACATAAAGGAAAATAAAGAACATATTTGGATTTCAAATCAACCAACAAAAAATAGTCAACCCATAAATACAATATGAACCACAACCACATCAGTAGTTATACTCTTATATGTTTAACAACTTCTGCCTCAGCTCAAAAGCTAAAAAAGGGGGAAAAAAGAAAGAAAGAAAGAAAGAAAGAAGCAATTACATCAAAATGCTAGCCATCATAGTACATAAACATTCCTATATGTAACATGAATTGACAACATCTCACATATGTTACTAAATTTCTAAAGATCTTATTGGATAATTCCTTAACACCCCCGACTCATTCAAAAGCATGGCCTCCCTCAAAAGCATTCAACCATGCACTCCCCTGTGCGTTGTGTGGGATGCATTTACTTCATTTCATATTTCATTCCTTACCGTTCTCTTACCTTCACTAGATATGTGTTTTGAATGACCCTAAATATGCAGCTTCGGGCTTTCAAATCATATTTTTGTATGGCTTCGTAAAACAAAGCCATACTCTTTAGTACTTTGTGACCTACCATAATTTGATATATCATTGGTTATACCAAAAAAATCATGACTTAATTCATCATTGCCAAGTAGTTGATACACATTATTAGCCTTTAATTGAAAATAATGTCCATCAATGCAAGGGGTGGTGTCATGTGAACTTACATCAATATATTTTATCAGTCAAATAGTCAGTTTTTACATATGATTGTCCCATTAAAATTCCTTCGAATATATTAAGCACAACACTACCCCCCTCAAAAAAACAAAAAGCCACATGTTGTGCGAGAGGCATCTACTTATTTTTATATTCTGTGTTATTCACCTTGATTGACACTCATACAACCAATTTTTTGAATTAAACTAAATATGCAGCCTTGGATGGTTAGTCGGATGATGTGGGGAAAGTTTTGTTGATTTTAATTAAATAAATTAAATATTACTAAAAGATAAAATCATTATCATTCCAAAAGAAAAAGGGAAAGACTAATTAATTAAAGGCTAAAGCTATTAACTTTTGTAGAAATTTTGATAACTTGAAATGGATAATGAAAAACTGACAACACATTAGTTCAACTCCAACCTAAAAAACCTAAAAAAAGGTACTTAAATATGTTCCGTCATTATTTAATTTACTCATCCAAGATAGTCAAGTAGAACATAACTATGACTTTGAGAAACTTGAGTTGTCTTTGTAAAAAAAAAAAAAAAAAAAGAAATAAATCACCATAAGATTATGCGCTTTGTTACTTTCTTATTTTTATTGTCCAATTCTAATCATTTGTGAATGCTCAAGTTCCTATATACTTGCCAAAAGTTACTTTCCTTCTGTCATTGTTTTTGCAACATAGCTTGCCACCAAAACTGAACGCATAAAGGAGAGGGGGAAAAAAAGATTATGCGCCTCGTTGATTTTTGGGAAAATCCTTTTGAGGCCCCTTTTTGGTGTAAAAATCCCAAAAAGTCCCTTAAAAATCGACAATTTGACTCACCCAAAAGGCCTAAGGCCTTTTTAAGATATTTTCGCAATCTTGCGTGAGTTGTTAACGAGGTTGATATAGTTGTTATAATAATACGCCACATTGCCATATAGTTGTTAATGGGAGTTTGATTTAGTTGTTAAAAAATTGTTGTTAATGTAAATTATGATATAGTTGTTAACTAACAACTATATAATTTAAATTAACAACTCGCGTAAATGATTATGAAAATACCTTGAAAAAGGACCTAAGACGTTTTATATTGTCATGGATTTAAAGGGCCTTTTTTAGGATTTTTACACCAAAAAGGGCCCTCAAAAGGATTTTCCCTTGATTTTTTATCTTTGAAAGCATTAGGCTTTTTCGTAGGGGGGAAAATAAAGTAACCACAGTATGTAGATCCCAAGCTATATCTTAGCAAAAGGGCACGAACAATTTAGGCCCTGTACTACACCCACCGAAGCAATCAACATTTCTATTTCCAATTGGTTGGAGCAGTTCACTTCTTGTGCCAACTCATCCTCTTTATTGTTTTGCAAAGTACAAAAGAATGAAAGCAAGAATACTGCAGTTAAATTAAATACAATTATCAAGCCCCAACTTCCAACATCAATGAAAATTTTCTACTTAAATATTTTTTGACAAATAAAAAAGGAAAAATACCTTGTGCAAAACATATTATTGAAATTATTAGAACAAAACTAATTAGCAAGGTGTCCTGATATGCGAATGATGATTTTACTTATGTAAGTGATAATTTTATTTTTTTGGCAAAGAAAGTAATAGTTTTATTTCATTTTGATAGACTTAAAAACATCACAACAATATAAATAATTAATGATCAAGTATGATGATTAATGCTTATTTTGGGATGTTTATTAGCTCCATTAATTACATTTTCAGCATTATCATATGGAAGCATGAGTCACATGGTCATCAATCAAACAGATTAAATTAATTTCTATTGTGGTTATACTTTATCATGAATTGGTCTTATGTTTAGGAATTTACATTTTTAAATCCGTTTTTAATATTTGACATTCACTACCAACCCATTATTATAGAAACTACAAGTAGTTGAAAAGCCTCCCTCCATTTTTCTACACACACAAAAAAGTATGCTATAGTTAATTAGCCAAGAAAAAGTGATAGAGATGTGACTACAATTTGTAACTTGATGAGACAACTTGGAAAATTAGGTTTACTAATGTGTAAATATAATTTACAAAATCCCATTAATGTATAATAGTTAAATAAAATAAAATAATCCCCCACATCTACACCCAAATCCTATAAATTAGGATATATTGTTATCATTTCCTATAATTTAAATGTGTAATATATCATAATCAAATTAATTTAAATTATCTCACAATCTCTGCTCCCATATCAGTATCTTGATTTTTACCAAAAAACTTGTTATAAAAAAAGCAGGAAAAATTCCAAGAGGCAACTTCTCACTTTTCTCCTTCCGCCATTGTCCTATTTCTTTCTTTTATTTTCCTGTAAAAGGAATTAACCAAAGCACACCGATAATGCATCAAAACTATATAGGCAAACATTAAAGAAGCCAATCCCCCAAGAATTAGAATAGAATTGAAAATGAAAACGGGATACCATAAAGCTAAGCCGTAAATAAAAAATCCCAATAAACTCTCTTCATGAAAAAATATACCATTAATATACAATAATCAAATTAAATCAAATAATCCCACGGTATCTATACCCAAATACTATGATGTAGGATCTAGTTTTACCGTTTATTCAGATAATATAAAATCAATGGTTAACTCCTAAATGAAAAATCTCAAGGAAACATGATTTGTTGCCACCTAATAATCTAACCTACTAAAGATGGAACAACAACCATAATTCAAACTATATCCAACATTCAAAAATAATATATTGTCGAAGTTGACCATCCCTAAAAAATTGGGAAAAGTATCCTACAATAAGTACCACATGACAGTCATTATATTGTTAATTAAATTCTTATAATTTATGATGTTGATTTTTACCGTTTCTACACGATGTCATATACAATCAATGGTTAACTCCATGGCAATTACCTCTCTATAAAACTAAAGTGATAAATTCATTAGTCATGAGAAACCCTTTAGCCAAGTCGTAAATAAAAAACGCCAACAAACTCTTCCCATAAAAGAGGAGAAAATCAGGGATATACAATTAACCCATTGATAACAGCACATAATCCAAAGATTTGATGCATAAAATCTTCTCTGTGCTTCTACATATCTACCAACCACTCTATAAAACAAACATTTCTTTATTAACAACACTGTCAATATCACATCAAATAATCTAGAAGTAGGATAAGATACTCATGGAGAAGAAATGAAAGAGAACTCATCCGCTATTTCATCTACCATTAATCTCCTCGTCTTGCACGAGATGAAAGGAGACATGTCATCCACTAAGGCAAACCTATTTTCAGAATCATATAGTACACCCCTTTGGCGATTTTGCCTTGGGGCCCAGAAAGAAAGGAATAAAATGCATGAGAAAAACAAAGTATGGAGAAATCCACCTTTTAGGAGGGCGAATTTGATGATGGAACGCAGCAACAAAGGAAGCATGGATCAAAGTAGAAACTTTCAACAATTAGGAAATTGTGGATGAGGAAGAAGAAATGTAGAGGTCTTTTGAACATTTAAGTTGACAATGAAAAATACTGGGGAGAGAGAGAGAGAGAGAGAAAGGATGGCTATAATAGGGGGGCATTCAAATTTCAAAATTGAAATTTGAAAGCATTGAGGTTAATCAGTACTTTTACGCAAGACCATGTATGTACAAAGGAAAAATAGGTATAAAAATTTATCCAACACAAAACCCTCCCAAACTGCCAGTTCATTCATTTCCCTTCCCCGTCTTTGTTTCCATGCAACAATCGCAAAATATTGTTCCTAACTCTGAAACAGGTTAATCAATAGAAATCAGATAAAAAAATATAACTTACAGCTTAAAAAAATAGGGAGCATGTAAAAATATTTGTCAGTCATGTCAACTTCAACCACTTCCAATGCAATAGAAAAGATTGCTAAAGCTGAAATTCTGTTCCCAAAGCTGATCCAGCCTTCACTCTTAAGAAGGACAATATCTAAATGCATAATCTAAGTGTTCAACATATCCACTGTGTATTGTAGTCCCTAAATAAATGAATAAATCTACAGATCTTGCAGTAGGTGAAAAAACCTATACAATAGCTATAAAGCCTCGTCAACTTCACTAGTAAAAAAGCAAGACAATGACCGATATGAAATAACTTATCTTCTAACATTGTCATTGTGAAAGCATTTCATTAAAGTGACAACATAATTACTAACCAAAAGTGAAGTAAAAAAATCACATAATTTTCAATTTTTTTTTTTTTTTAAAAAAAGTATATGAAAGATCATTGATTCACCTATATAAATTATGCAGAAATTAAAAAAACTCATAAAGATCCTGTCACTACTTCCTTAAATGTCTGGGGTATATGCAAGGGCAAACATAATTGACCAATACTTTTAGCCTTCTGTTGCTCAAATCAAGAAATAGAATTGCATTGGCATAAAAGTCCTCGAGTGTGTTAAATTATGATACAGATTCAATATGAAGATGAAAAACAGTCAAAAATACAAAAACCATAGTTTTGGCATTAAATTACATGGGGCGATTAGACTTACCAAAACTGAAGAAGTACCTATGGAAGTAGCTATGTGATGCCTAATGCCTACGAACACGGTAATCCATGCTACGACTAAACACACAGAGGCAAACTTCAGCCAGAGAATTAGGTTTATTAGGAGATTGCTATAGCCTCTTCACTACTTGAGTGATAGGACAACAGCCTCCATCCTTTAAATACTTACAACAATCCTCTACCAACAAAAAAGATAGATATTATAGGATAGCGGCCTCCATAGCCATAATGCTGAGAAGGTAAACCAAAATGATAGATATTATAGATTCCAATGACGTCCTAAATCTCATCAACTGAAATAAGACTTGTTTTGTTGTTGTTATCAAGAAAGTTTAGACCATGGACCCTACTCATCCCCACTCCACCCTTACTAATTGAGTTAGCTCTTTGTTGCTTCAGCCTAACTGACCAAAAATTCATCATTCTGGCCATTACATGCATAATGCATACCCAAGCAAACCACAATAGTGGAAACCCAAAACCATAATTTTCTTTTCTTACCCTTCATCCGCCAAGCAAAGTTGATTACTCTAGAGAAGAAAAAAGATGTTCTCTTCATCAGAAAGATCAAAGATGCATAGGGGGTAGGAATAATTACATATAAACACTTGAAAGAGATATCAAAAGAGAAGTAGATAGAGTTATAATAGTGAAACAACTATGATGCCTTAATACCAACTTCTATTAGTGTCCGTTCTAATAAAGTAAATCAGATAAGGAATCACAAAAATCCTCTATATCTGAGTTAATGAACTATTTTCAGCATCTGTTAATGTGCATCATCCTTATTGTTACTCTTAAATAGGCATGCAGATTACAAAAGCATAACTAAATGTCCAAAATGGAATTTTTTTCTTGTTAGCAAATACCGGTGGAAACTAATAGCAAATAGTTCAAATCAGATATCTGTACTTGAATAGCACATATTGATTGGTGATCAAATGGTTGATATTAGGTATTGAGGTGGGCATTCAAATGATTTGATTTGTTATTTTAATGATCTATTATGCTAGGAGCTTTGCATATTTTTTATCAGATCAAGCAATAAATGATAAATGTAACAGAACATCTGACCATGTCAAGGACCAATTCAACTAAAAAGCTTAATCTGTTAGGCAAAGGCTAGGCTTATGAATAGTTTTATGATCTATTCTTTAATGTTACTCAATAAGCCGATACCTTAGACCAACATCAAGTAAGGATGACTCACATAATCAGATATATCGTATAGTGCTCTCTCTCTCCTTATATCTGCCACATTGCATCCCAGAACTCCGGATAGGCAACTAAAAGCCTAAAACCACCACTAAAGCTAGGACATAACTATAACCACAATCTATATGAGGCAAAAAAGAAAACCCACTCTTCATGGATTTATTACTTCACCATCAACAGTAAAAACTTATGCATTAGGATCCTGTGTTGCCTATCCAATTAGATTTCAAAAAATGAAATCCAAGATTCATAGGGCCAATATATCAATATTTTACCAAGAGGACATTATGGGAATGGCATATAGTAGCATCATCAATAATATAAGAATCTTCAGCTGGGTATTATGAATATAAGAACATATTGAAGAAAATGATAGTAGCTTGATAGGAAGGAGAGAAGACATCAATCACAATTCTATACCAGAATGAATGTTCTCCATTGCCATTTGAAAGCCATAGAATGCCGAGCCTGCCATTAATAACACTGAAATGTAAATGATAGAGTATAATAAAACATATTTGGTGCCAACTTTTGCTTCGTGTGTGTGCAAAGGTGTCTATGCAAGTTCATGAACAATACTTGTGACATGTAATTGAACTACTCAGCCAAAAAGGTAAACAGGATAAAGCACTTCTAGATATTTAGAAACAAAAAAATAATTAAACTACTCAGCCACTTAGCACTTAGCATGGTAAATACCACGGAATAATTATTAATTATAATACAAGCAGAATGCAAGTTTACCTGAGGAAATTGAACATCCTTCAGAAACCTTGAGGCTAAATTTTCTAGTACTATGCCATCAGATGCAACAAAAAAGGCTAGGACATGGGTTGTGAAGTGCTTCTCAGAGTCAGTCAAGGTTTCCCAATGTTCAACATCATAAGAGAGATCAACCTCCTCAGCTGTAAGTATATTCACAAATTGCCAGAATAAACTGGTAATCAATATCAAAAATCACCATGCTTCTCCTAATCTCTTAAAGCATGAGCTCATTAAGACTTTCAATTATTCCAGGATGGAAGCATATCAACAGGATTAATACAATGTAAGATGTATTGTAAGTTGTAACAAACATCCTTTTCACTTTCAATGTTCCTTAGACTTCCCATATGGCAGAAGAAGACATTGAGAAAGAACTACTTTGCAAAATGAACAGAAAATTAAATATAATAGATAACACAAACCTCTACTGAATTTGTTAAATTATATAAACCTCATCTGTTTTCAAAATATATACTTTAGACCAATTTAATTTAATTTTTTGTAGGGACTTGGACAGAGAATTTTGGGCCAAATATGATGCTAGCTCATATCTACAATTTTTGTAGTGTAGGACTAAGAATCATTAGGATACCAATTCTTATTAAAAAAACTATTTTGGTTCAACCTTGGTCATTTTAAAGTATTACTCTTTGCTTATCAATAATTGAATTGATCTTGAATTTTGTGAAATTTGTTCCTTTTCCTTTAAGCCCCTATACGTTCTGCATTGCTTAGCAAAAAAATAAATAAGTGTAACAATAGTACCTTGTAAAAACTCCGGCAATCATCAACTTATCTCGTATAGCCAATGTACTAATTTGTGTCTGGTAAATCCTTCTAAAAGGCTTCCAGGATGTTTCTATTGACACCACAATTTAAAAGTTCAGCAAATAAGTATAACATGATTAAGTTTGCATTTAGCATAAGCTTCAATAAAGATAATAGATCAATGAAGCAATTATCAGAATAACCTATCAACAAAACAAAAATAAATAAATAATTCAAAAAGTACATACTATAAGGTGTGTAATATGGTTGTCAAGTGCATGAGATGCAGTGAAATTTTGAACAATATGAACTTTGATAGCATTAAAACATCTTTCTAAGCTTCAAGTTTCAGTATTATCATAGTGAGAAACTATTCAAAGATGCACTGGAGAATCCAACTCACCTTGGTAAAACATTAAAGATATTCTTGCATTGAAATTATAACTTGACAAAACAATTTTGTTGAGCATTATCATGCAGCAAGAAGAAATAAAGTAGTCATTACGAGAGAAGAGGCCCGACTTCTTTCTTGGTCTATGCAGTCGCCTCTCCTCTTCTTCAACATGGTCATCATGGTAACCAAGTGCAGCTTTATCTGCTTTCAGAAACCTGCTTGAAATGATGAATGTGTTTCACTTCTTACTTGATTACCAATATTTGCAAAGGGCTTTCAACATCTATAAAGTATAACTTGCTACATGAATGAAAGCTGAGAAAGGGAAATACACAGAGATAAACAACTTTGGTGTTCAAAGGAAAAATCATTTAATGATTAGACAAATACGAACCCTCACAACTATCAGTCAATTACCATCAAATATCAAGTAGGAGTGTGGGTGATTATCATTATATCTATTCAACTTTTTCTTCAAAAACATCTTCCTCTCAACTAATTGTTCCACCTCTTTAGGAAATGCACAACATAAATCTTCCTAAATATAAGAAAGAAACATTATATAAGCAATCTCAAAAAGACCATCAAATATAACTAAACTCAATATCCATACCTCAGGAATATCAACTTTCAATTAAGTAGAACTTTTCTTAAATAGCTCAACCTAAACCTGTTTGACAAAAAAATGTGACATTCACTAAAGTTAAAACACATTGATTGACAGTCACATCAGTTGTGGTCAAGGATACAAAAAAGATCAACCTACTCTTTCGAATTTTCAGGATTTCATGATACTTTGCTAATTGGTATTAAGACTGAAAAGAATTGCCTCTAAAAGACGTCAACTACTTCCGTGATGAAGTCTAAGAAATAAAAAATATGTGTGTTTGCATGGGATGAGGTAAGCATATGGTTTACCCAAAATTTGATAGAAGTTCCAACGTTGACTTCCTACAAACATTAAGCAGCTTGGATGTTTGGAAGAATTAAAGACCAAAAATGCAAACATGAACATCATAAAGAATATAAAAAACATTAAACAGTAGCTCAAATCTATGATACAACAAAAGTAAAACCAATAAGTATAAGACTTAAACATTCAGTCAAGTAGAACATACTTTGATAGTGTGAAGATCTGAGTTTATACTGATGCATATGAATCCCAAGGACCAAGCTTTTGAACTGGGAAGATACTATAGTATACTAGAGTTGCTTAAGCCTATGAGAAATCTGAGAATGTACAACCCCACAAACAGAATCACATACCCATGATGCAGAGAACTTAAAAAGCTAATAAATTCTCTTACCCAAAGGTAATTTACCGATTCACGGGAATAATGGGCAAAAATGGAGGGACAATCCTTGAGCTTAGCATCTTAGGATCCGATAACCATTGTCGATGTACAAAAACATCTGAAATTACCTTCCGAAAAAAATTCAAATGTACAAATCTCCGATTCACAGGGAATAATGGGCAAAAATGGAGGGACATAGAATTTAACCTTGAGTGTAGGAGGAAATAATAAATAGGACAAAGGCATTTTGAAATTCAAAATTCAAAATTGCACTGGAGGAGTCTTGAGGGAAAAGGTACAGTGAACGGCTTGAAGAAGAGGGAAACGTACAGTGAACGGCTTGAAGAATGAGCTGCGCTAGGAATAGTAATATGAGTCACAAGCTACAGTGAACGACTTATATTGATTTCTCTATTAAGTTTATATTGATGATATTGATGATGATGATTTCTAAAGCATTCTCGAGAATTAATAATGCATTCTCGAGAATTATCGGGCGTTGATAATTTTTCTAAGTGTTAACTGTTCACAATTAAATCAACATTCCTGAGCAGCTTTAAAGAGTTCTCAAGAATTGTCGAAAAAACCCTTGTCAAGTCTCCAAATCAAGGATTCTCGAGAATCATCAAGAGATTCTCGAGAATTGGCGAGAGAGTGAAAGTGTTCCAAAGTTTCGCATTCTCGAGAACCATGGGCATTCTCGAGAATTCTTGGGCATTCTCGACAGAATGCGCAGGGAGAATGCCCACCTTTCAAGTTGCATATATCAGATCGCTATGACAAAAAATTTCTTTTACAGCTTCTTTGCAGCACGATGTTGCCCCAAGAACAACTGCAATTTCATTGCTTGCTGAATTATTTCCATGTCTAGCCCATCCACAAGCTCCCACCCAGATACAGTAAGTGTTTGTGAAGCCACCGGGACACCGAGGATTTGTTCTATTTTCCTTTTGATTTCCACTACTTTTTCTTGGCTATCTACTTCAATGAGAAATTGGTTTGTTCTTGTCGCGATAACAACCCTCATAGTGAAATTGATTTGGAATCCTCCTTCAACACTCAGATTCTTAATTAGAACTGCTGGAGATAAGAGATGGTACCGTATCTGTAAGAAATGAAGAGGGCGTTACCTTACTATATAACATGAGGAGGTTATGAAGTGATATAAGTTGTTAGAATCATGTTGATGCTGTCAGGATATGAAATTTCTTTTTTTTTTTAAAAAAAAAATATTGCTTTTGATGACTTCTATGATTAGGCTTAACCCAAAAAAATTGTTCGGATCATTTCATAAACAAAATTGGCATCAAAAGCCATGATTGGTAACAGTCTTTAAGCTTTTAGAGCAAATACAGAGATAGTTTTGGATTATAGGGAGATAAGGATGCTCCGATACGTAATCCTAACCGAACAAGGAAACAAGTGCTTCACAATAGTAATAATGAAGCAATCACATCCAATAGATAGAGAAGAAAGAGAGAAAGAAAAAACAAAACCTGACATAAATGATAAATTCAAGCTATATGAATTGTCTTCAATATGATCATTTATACCAATATAAATCTCAATGAGTATACATATATAGAGGGAAGAAACGGTGTAAAGTGCAGAGAAGGCATAATATGGCATAAAGAAGTTGGTAAAGGTAATAAAAACATATAACAATGTGAAGACATTAATGATTTGCAACGACTTTTTTTGTCTGATCACTAGTTGAATAAGGATTGGGGGAAGAAGAAACTATATATATACACTCTTTCTCATGTCCCACTCACCCACTCTTTCTCATGTCCCACTCACCCACTCTTTCTCATATACCTTCATACCGTATGTTGCTCTTCCTCTGCCATAATTTCGAACATCTCAAGCAAGCAACAACATGAGGTACTGGGAATTCAGAATGCAGCATAACTAAGTGTACTGGGACAATGCACATGAGCCTGTAGATAGCAGGAAATGAATGGAACATGTCGAGAGCATTCTCGAGAACCCACTGGGCATTCTCGAGAGAATGCCTGAGCATTCTGTCGAGAATGCAGGGCATTCTCCAGAATGCCAAGGGCATTCTTGGGAACGCAATGGCATTCTCGCCACATATAAACCCATCGAACCCTATTCCCATTTCAGAATCACACACCCTCTCAAATTATCGACATATCTCCGACACCCATTTCCACGATTCTTCCTTAGTTCGATTGATAGTCGAGAACCATGGGAAAAACTTCTCAAGAGCCTTCCGACAAGCCTCATCCAAAGAAGCCCAAATCTTCCTATCATCCCAAGGTCAAGACATCCGAGCCACCTACATCGAAATCCAAAGGCGTCACTATTGACGAACCCTCTCGGCCAGTCACTCGTCTCCAACCACAGTCCCTGCCTTCTGGGAAAGGGAAATCTCTCTCCAAGGCCGCGGATTCAATAGCAACCAACGCTACACCACCATACGCTCACACTGTTTCTCATTTTCACCAAACTCGATCCAAAAGCATTAAAGATAGAATCCAGAAACCTCCTTACAAATACTGTGGAAGTCAGAATCAACCCTCTTTGAGTGGCACCTTTCCTCCATTTGCCTCTAAGCTCATTGGTAAGAAAAGTGCTCTTCACTGTCCTCCTGGCTTCTGCAACGATAGATTGGTAATTCCATCTGAACCAATCTTTGCGATTGATTATGAGACTAGACCATTTTGTCCTACTGTTTATCTGGATTTAGAAGCTTTTATAAAAGAATGCAATTTGGATCTTTCTCCTTGGTTAACACCATATATGCCTCTGCTTGGTATCACAACTCCCTACTCCCCTCAAGTTGTGAAGATATTTTATTACAATATGATTGAGGAAAAAGAAAATGATGAGATTGTGTTATCTACCTCTGTTCGAGGAAAGCAAATCAGGATTACTGCTGAAATTCTTAACATTTTTTTTGGATTTACTGATGTACCAGAAGATCCTCCCGAATTATCTGAATCTCAATGTTTTAGCATTCTCTTGCCAAATGAGAAGTTCGATGGTCAGCCACTGAAATTCAAACCTGCTCAGATGCCCAATACTCATAGGGTACTTTGGTATCTTTATAGCCGTAACTTAATCAATAAGGGTCAAAGCTTCACTCATTTTGTGCTCAAGGACTATAAGTTACTTGCTTCTATTATTGCAAAGGAACCAAGGAACTTGGGAAAACTGGTTATCTCTGAGATGTCGAATTTTCTCTTTACCTCTAGCTCCTCCAAAAAAAATACCATCCCTTATCCGAATCTAGTTTCTCAGATTCTTGGTTTCCACAATATCTGGTATCTTCTAGAGAATGATACAGCTATCTTTCCCAAACCTTTTGGCAGGTCTCATCTTTTATACATGAAGATTTCCTTTACCGAGGCTACTGGAAAGAAGAAAGATAAGGCTACAAAAGATCCTATGCCTTCATCCTCCAAACAACCTGAGGAAGCCTAATCTTCACAGCGTGGCACTGCCTTTGCCTCTGCTCCTTCCTTTGCTCAAGCTGCTATTCAACACACTGTCGAACAGGCCATTGCTCAAGGTATGGCCAAAGGTATTTCTGAAGCAGTCTCACCACTGGTTGCTAATGCCACCAAAGTAATTGGTATTGCGGACAAACTTCAACACATCACCTACCACATTGTGCAAGCCATTGGTGCTGAATTTGACAAACTAGGCAATACCATTTCAAATAGCTTTCAGGCCTACTTTCAAGCTCAGCAGGAATCCACAGCTCAACTAACAGAAGAAATTAGTTCTCTCTGGGATTACGTTCATAATTTGGATCAGTCTCTAGAAGCTTTAGCCTTCAAGAGATATGATCAGCCTGCTCCTCCTCCTCCTGCAGCTCCTTCTGAACCTTCTTCCTCTGCACCCTTTGCTCCTCCTCCTCCCTCCTCTTTGATTGATGACAAAGGGGGAGATTGTTGAAGAAGAAGTTGATGAAGAATGACATGTTTTATGCTTTGTTGTCTATCATGTGTTGTTTGTCTTATACTTTTGTTAATATGATGCTTTGCTAATGATTAGTTTAGTTTGAACCTCTGACAACTATGACATGTTTGCATTCTTAATTACTTTGCTTATGATATCTGCTCGTTTTTCAAAGCCAAAAACTCCAATGTAATCAGTCTTCTTTATATAAGTGTTGTCATCATTCAAATCAATCTTGTTTACTCGAGAATCCACTCGCAATTCTCAAGAATTGGATGTCTTCATCAGTTCATAAACAGAGAATACCTTACCAATTCTCGAGAAGTGGTAGGCATTCTCGAGAATGCCTCCAAGAATTGGTGGAGGTATTCTCGAAATTGGTCACCAATTCTCGAGAATACCTCACCAATTCTTGAGAATTGGTAAGGTATATTGTGCACTCGCATGAGTGGTTGGTTTTGTGTGGTATTAAAAAAATAAATAAAATATTTTATCTGTAAGGGTAAAATGATATTTTTCCTCATTATCCTACCTTTTTTTTTTCTTTCAACCAAACAAAATTTTTTCTATCAACCCATTTTCTTTTCCATGCGAACCAAACGCATCGAGGGAAAATATTTTCAATTCAATTCCATTCTTTTCATTTCCATTCCATTCCATTCCCATTTTCTTTGATCCAAACGGGCCTAAAAGAAGACAACTTGAACTTGAGTTGGCACTTATCTGCGATAAATTACGGTCTCTTAACCCTAAAAGGGATGAGAAAAAAAAAGGTGGTCAAGGTAACTCAATCCAACTTGACCTGGTTTGGTGAAGAAAAATTGGCTTGAAGTAATATTGTGTAGACCAGACTAAACTGGTTTTATTGGGCCAAGCGGACTTCGGTTTGGTCCAATCTAGCATGAATATTGTTTTTATTATTATTTTTTTAAATCGCCAAACTCTGCCACTTAGTACACACGCTTCACGGCTTCAACAATCAGTCAATCTCACATGACAGTCGATAATAAGGAAGCACATAAGTGCTTCTCTCTTATATGCTTCTTACATGTTTGTCCCTCTAATTAGAGGGATGATGCATTTTTTATATATTTTATTTATTTAGATTAAATTATAGGGAAAATTCCAAATAAATACCTTCTGAATTTGTAAAACCCTAGAAGTCTGTTGAATTTTTAAAAAGATTTAGAGGTACTCAAGGGGCGCATATAAGGGATATGCAAATTCGGGTCAAATTTTGCCCTTACTTTTAAATAATAATAATAAAACCCTCCACCACCATCACGGCGGCCACCACCCACCACCACCACGGTGGTGGACGGCCGACCGGACGGCGGTGGTGGTGGGCCCGGGGCGGTGGATGGATGTGGCGGTGGTGGTGGTGGGGGGGGGTGGTGGAGGTTTTTTTATTATTATTATTTATTTAAAAGTAAGGGCAAAAAATGTAATTTGACCCGAATTTGTATATCTCTCATGGTCCCCTGCACTCTAAGTCTTTTTACAAATTCAACAACTTTCAGGGGTTTTACAAATTCAGAAGGTATTTATTTGGAATTTTTCCTAAATTATGTTACTTTTTGAATTTTTTTTGCAGCTAATCTCTTAAATTAATTAGTTTTCAATCCTGCATTTAGAAATATTTGTGGAGTATCACGAAAATTAATTAATTTGAGATACTAAATACAATTTTTTTTTTTTTTATAGAAAAAACATATCATTTAATCTAAATATAAAAAATAAAAAAAAAATAGTCTCATCTTCTAATTAGTGACAAGCATATCACCCCACCTAATGTTAACCCCAATAATGTCCCTACTCAGGCACTCACACCGTCACTTTCCCTCTCGACCTCCGTTCTCAGCTCAGACTCACTCCTCCGTCCTCCATCCTCTTCAGCTCTCCCAAGCGCCTCCTCTCCTCACCGGTAACGTCTCAGTCCGTCGGCGGTCACCACGAGTTTCAGTGTTGAGGTAAGTTTTCTTCCTTTTCCTTTTTGGTTTTCCTCTATTCAGCGGTCACCGCGAGTTTCACTCCGTCATCGGCTTTCTCTGCTTCGATTTAAAATTTGTTTCTGTCTCCCTCTCGACCTTGCGTCTGCGTATGAATTTTTTTCCCTCTGCCGACAGCTTAAATAGCGAAAATGTGACGCTAGGTTTCAGGTCGGCATACTTATCACCCCGCTGGCGCTCCGCTTAGCCATCCTGCTGGCCGTAGCATATTGCGGTCACCTTGGCATTCTCTCTTAGCCTCCCTGATATTCTCGCAGCCGCATCTGACGCAGTTGCCACTCGCCGTTCTCGCGTTCGTGTTCGTAGACCCTCAGCCTCAATCTCTCGCCATCTCAGATTCGCGTTTGAAGACCACTTACTCCCTCTCGTCTCTCAGCAATTTATTTTGCTCGTTTACTCCTCATTTGGTTAGATTCATTTAGTTCCAGTATACTTTCATTCTATTAGTGTCTTCTTTTTTAACCTTAACCTTTTTCTCTGGATTTCCTTAATTAAGAAATGATAATGAGTGTAAGAGGATGACACAATGGTGCGTTCTTTATAATATTCAGCTGACTGTTAGTTGAATAGAAAAAGTCTAACTTAGGCATATTTGGTCATCCGATTAAGTTATTATCATCTATGCGTAGGAAAGAATAAGTAGATTTTATGTCATCTGTAATGAAAGAAGAATTGGAGATTGAATAAGAGGCATTAGTTAATAATTAAGGAACAAATTAATGCACCATGTTGAAGGATTGTTGCAACCGCACAAATAATAAACACAAGTAAAAGCAATGTGAAGGACCTAACCTGAAGAAATGATTCATAAGCATAAGCAAATGCAAGTAATTGAGGGCAACCCATTATTGAGTAAATAGAAAACAGCAGACTTGAATCTGGAAAACAAGTTGTAGGAGCTGAAAGTTTTAGAAAACGGCTTTAGGTCTATTTTTGCTTTAGTATATGATTCTGATGGCCCTCTCCAACATTCTAAGCCTATATTTTCAGAATTTTTCTTTGTCAGTAGTCATATTGGGAGTAAATGGATATGCAACTTTCTTGATGATAACAAGTTTTATTGGAATGACTATTAATCCATGTATGCTGCAAGTACTTCTTTTTAATGATTGTTATTTATATGTGATCATATGAATAACAATAAATGAATGCATCTGTGAAACTTGCTGTATGTCAAATCCACTCTTGAATAACAGTAAATTTATACTCCCGCTTCATTAGCATTTCCAGAGCGAGTCTATCTAATGGAATATAACAACTTTCTAGTAGGAGTTGCCTGAATCAATTGGTTTACTAAGGCATCTTTTTTAAAGCATATGGAACCAAACTTAAAAAGGTTATGATATCAAGTATGCAAATTCAAATATTTCAGTGGGGGTTGATGCCCCCACTGAGTGTAATATAAGTCCGCCTATGGCTATGAGCCTATCAGGCCTTCAATAATTACAAGTAGTGTGGCATGCTCAAGTAGATCTATGTTCATTTCTATTAGTTTCAATTCGAATTTTCTCTTTAATTCGATGTTGTATTTTTGGACGATACAGGGATTTAAGCTTCAAAGATGGCTGCAAGTTTTGCATCTAAATGTTCTCGTGGTACGTGGTTTTGTACTTGAATTATTTATTGGGAAGATCCAGCTTTAAATTTACATGTCCTATTGGTTTGCTTTATTTACTTGCCGGAATGACTTTGCAATAACACGTTCAAACTTTAGTTTTGACTATATTTTTAGAGATAAATGCCATTTATGCATCATAATCCTTGCTGGAGTAGCATGACACTAAGTCTAGTTCTGGGATGGTCACCTACAATATGGTTCTACAATATACACTCCTACTTGGGTGCATAGAATATGTGTTGCACATGGACATAATCTCTTGTCTGAATAATTACGTTCATGAATCTAGACAGGCCCCTGGGACAAGAGGGAGGTGTTTGGGGAGGATGGGATAGTTTTGAAATTTAATTATTGAATCACATACCTAAGATTCTGCTATCTTTGCTGTAAGATGATTAGAAAAATAATCATGCTAAATATTTTCTGAAAGTGATTCTTTGATTCTTTCCAGTTTCAATGTGTAAGTGTGGAGTAATTTTTTGTGGAAGGTGGAATTACGATTTTTTTTTATTGAAGCAACTGTCAGTGCTTTAAGTTTTTGAACTTCTGGTTTGCTGTAAGGTTAAGCCAATTAGGATGCATTTCAGTTGTTCATAGAAAAAAGCTATCTTTGAATTTGGAAATTTCACCTTGAGTAAACCAATAGAAAGTTTGAAGCAATACTAACCTTGTTTCAAAGTTTGACTACTTTTGACTTGAATGGTAATGATAGACAAATGGGTCTCTCGGTAGTCACTAAATAGATTATTTGGTGATTTTGGCTCCTGATTATGTTGGCCAGGAACTAAACGTTAATATTCTTATTTTGTTAACCCCACTGAGTTCTTTAGCCAATGTTTATTTCATTCCTCACAGACAAAACAGTGTCAATGATGTTCAACTTGTTTATTTTTTGCATTATATCCTTTATTTTCCCCACTAATGCAATCATTGAGTGGCTTTAACTCTTGAAGGTAAATTTTTGCAGTAGTTAACTTTTTGCACTCTGTTTCTTATGTTGAAAATCGAACCAGTGGGCCATTCTCTGTTTGGTGGGCTAGGCAATAGTTTGTCTGGTTTAGTTACCACATCACAAGAGATCATATGCAGCAAATTCTTGTCTCAGGTTAGTGTACAAGACTTTGAAGTTAATTCGAGATTTTAATTTAAGATTGTTTGAACAAGTATAAAATTTTTTATATCTTTTCCATCCTGATAATTAATATATTTTTCTTTTCTTTCTCGTAAAAACATGGCATTGATAGGTCTTACTTTGACAGTAATTTTTTCTTATATATCAATTTTGTCATGCCTGGAATGAGAACCAAAGAATGTTTGTTTTAGAGTGGGATATCTATATTATTGTATCACTCAAACCTTTTGCCATCCTCTGTTATGACTGCCTTTTCAACTTAAAAAAAGTGTTATGCATTTTAGCAGCAGCAGCAGCGCAGCTTCATACAAATGAGGACTGTTCTCAAGGTTGTGGATAATTCAGGGGCTAAGAAGGTTATGTGCATTCAACCTCTGAAAGGGAGGAAAGGGGCAAGATTAGGTGACACCATAATTGCATCAGTAAAGGAAGCCCATCCTAATGGAAAAGTTAAGAAAGGGAAAGTTGTGTATGGCGTGGTTGTGCGTGCTGCAATGCAAAAGGGGCGATGCGATGGCAGTGAGGTCAAGTTTGATGATAATGCTGTGGTGCTTGTTGACAAGCAAGGGCAGCCGATTGGGACGAGGGTTTTTGGACCAGTCCCACATGAGCTGAGGATGAAGAAACATGTCAAAATTCTTACATTAGCAAAGCACATTGCTTAAAATATGGAGCAGCATAATGACTCAAGGTGATCAATTTGCTCTTATTTGGTGTGGAGGGTTTAAGTTGTGTCCAAGATTCGATAGGATAGACACATGTTTTGGACAGCACAGTATGTTTTGAATGACTTTTTTAAATGTTTAATGAGAAATAAAAAAAGCAATGGAAATTGCAAAGAGCTCGTTACCTTGTCATTCTTTTTGTTGATGCAATTTTTAATCCCTCAAATTTGCCCTTGTTTTAGTTTTGGTCCATCAAATTTAAACTATGGGTTTTTGCCTCTCAAGAGACAATGATTTAAGTTTTTATCAAGTTATAGGGATCAATGTTGTAAATGGAATAAACTTTGGAGGACCAAAGATTGTTGCGAACACGGTGTTGTTATTATTATTATTATTTTGAAAAAAGATTCTGCTGATGATTCTTCATTGTCTAGAGATTTTGAGCTAGTATATTTCGTTAGACATGCATGGTATCTTTCATACTGATACAACCATTTGTATGTTTTAGCCGATTTTACTAAGAAACATTGGTAATTTTCATTAAAAAATCATTTGCGTTATTTATTTAATTTAGTTCAATAATTGTTGAAGATGTACTATAATGACGATAGGAGACAACATTGGAGATACACTGACGTGTGTTAGATTATGTATGAGTTTTTAGTCTTCGTACTCATCTCATTTATTTAGTTTAAGAATCTTTATCAAACAAAATTTCACGTTTCTCAATATAATTTTTTTCACAATACAATATTTTTTCATAATTATAATAGATAGATTTGTAAGAAGTGATTTGGAGGTGAAAATAGGAGATTAGGTCATATTTGGGGTCAATTTTGCAAGATGATGAAATTGATGGAGATGTAAATAACATAATTTAAGCTGGGTGGTTTAGATGGAGAAAAGCTACCAAAGTTATTTGTGATCGAAAAATACCTGAATTGAAAAAGTAAATGGAAAATTTTATTGTACTGGATACCAGTAATGTTTTATGGTAGTTAATGTGGGGCTTTGAAAGGACTAGATAAGCACAAAGTAGGGGGTAGCTAAGAAGATAATGATGTTAAGATTGCTCTATAATCAAAATTCGTAATGAGATTATACTACGAAGGGTGGGAGGGGCACCTATTAAAGAAAAATAGTAGAAAATTATCTGAGGTGATTTATATATGTACAAAGAAGGCTATTAGATGTGCCATTGAAGAAGATAGATCAAGTTGTTTGTAGCCCAATTAAAAAGGGTAGGGAAAAACCGAAGAGAACATTCAATGAAATTATTGAGCGAGATCTCTTAGTTAACAATTTATTCCAAAATTTGATTTTTGACAAAGCTTAATGGTATGGTTTGATCCATATAGTCATTCCCACCTAATGAGATTAAGACTATGTTGTTGTGATCATACTATTCATAATTAGAGATGTAGTAATTGATATTTGTGGTGAAGGGATGAAATGTGTTATAATTTCTCTAAAAACTCCCATATATGGATATCTTTATATATTTGGTACAAGAGATTATGTGAATTTTACCGAGAACATATGGCATGTGGAGGGCCTCCTCATCCTCCACCATAAAAAATGAAATTAGGTCAAATTCAAGTCTCACATTGACAACTTTTGCTTTCACATGGACTCGCACTTTAAACTTCGTGCTTAACGAGCAGCTTAAACCTCTTCTATTAAAACTAATGACGGTTGGTAAAAGAGTAGTTCTAATACAAGTGATTAAATAAAATGTTCTAGAATGGAGAAATCTCAACGAGCGAATTTAAAATGATCATATTTAACGGCATTATTCACCTCTTCATCCTTCTAATTCCTCCACCTCTCCATCTTTGTTCACCTGCAATTGTGAGTTTGACTTCAACAATGCAACTTTGCTTCTGCTCCTCCCAGCGTCAGCTCTTTAATGGTGAGTTTGAATGCGTTTCTTCCTCTTTCATTTATGCCGTCATCTTCTTCATTTTAGAGATTTTAGAATCCTTTCTTGTTCATCCCGTGACCCCAATTCCGAATCTCGCTCTGAATGTATATGAATTACGAATCGTTTGTGTGCTCTAGATCTAAACTCTGAAGGACGTCATATTCTCTCTTGTTCGTGCTCACCGTTGGCACTCTGGTTTTTGCTCGTCATTCTTGCTCCAAGTCGTATTCTCATTGTTACTCGTTGCTCCTCCAGTTCTCCTCCTCTGTCCATGCCAACTCGAATTTCCCTTTGTTGAAGTTTGCGAATTGCAACCTTGAAGGTGGATTCTCTCATTAGTGTTTAAAATAGATCGAGTGGGTTTGGCTTTATGATTCTCATGCATTAAATTTTCGAACAAGACAGACATTTGACACCGTTGATCAAAACAGAAAGCAACAGCGGTTAGGTTTGTTTTTTAATGGAGATGGAGGTTGTAGAGAGAAATATCGTTAACTATGATCTGTTTCAAAAATACATATGACATTTGCTCATTGGTGAATTGGATAAACTGGATATAAGGATTAAGGAACTGGATGGATGTAATTTAATTACTTAATAATAATCCCTATGTTAACTTGTCCTTTTAGGAAAATCCCATATATTTATTTTACAAATAACTAATTTTTTTAATATTTAAAATTAATTATCTAATTCTTATATTTAGCTAGGTTGGAGGGAGTAGTTTTTAGAATGCTATGATTGAGAGATCTCACTAGTTGTTTTTGAATGGTTGATTGTGAGAATAACATGAATTGCATGTCATGAAATGAAGTGCTAAATTCATGTTTTGAAATGAAGTGAAAAATGCATGCAAGTGGTGAAATAGAGTGCACTGGTTAGTGGTTACTATCAATTAAATATATATACACTCATACAATCTCAAATAGATATATCAATATTACAAGTATATTACTGAGTCTATGGATAATAGATTAATGTTACAAATATATTATTTTCTCACGACATCTTTAAATCCACCTTAAATAGAAGATATCTTGAACTTTTTTTTGATAACAAAGATGGCATAAAGCCTACAAGAAAGTTAAAAGGAAATTACATATATGGGGAAATTAATCAAACACTTTTGGTTTACCCAAGATCCCAAAAATGGAGGACAAATATCTAACAAAGAAGATTTAACCATGTCCAATTTAACTAACGCATCCGCAAAGATATCTTGAACTTGGATTAACAGAAACGTGGCAACAATCAATCTTAGCTTTCTCCCCCATGAATTCCATGGCTAGAGTATTAATGAGATATTCATGAAGCAAGCGCGTTGGCGTCTGGGAAAGGTTTTGATGGGAAGCGAGAGCGGAGGAAAAAATGGATTGAAAATTGAGTTTTTTTTTTTTTTAAAAAAATATATATATTATGACTTGTTATATTTTCAATGCCTAGAGCACAAATATAATGAGGCTATGCATCGGCACTAAATAAGTATTTTTCTGCTAAAAAAATTAATCTGATTATGTGAGTATTGCACCATTACTACTCAGCTTTGTTTAATCAGCATTCTCTATGAGTAACAATAACGGTGTTAAATTTTAAGAATTAAAAATACATGTTATCAACTTAAAAAGTTAAAATGAAATTTTAGGTAAAGACTAAAAAGTATACCTTATCATTTTGTTAAATACCAAAAAGTTGATTTTACCAAATTTTAACCGAGTACTTCAAGTGTACAGGCTGTAAAATAGCTAAGTAACAAATCAATGTTGTTTCATTGAGTCAGTCAAACTGGGTTTTTTTTTTCCCAATTTGCCCCTTTTAAAATAACTAATTCCCAAAATGCCCCTGTCTGGAAACTATTTCCCAATGTGCCCCTGTTGGGAAACTAATTCCCAATGTACCCCGGTTTAGTCGACTAAACCATGGGGTTTAGTCGACTAAATCACGGGGTCAAATTTTTTTTTCGGGGACCCGTGATTTAGTCGACTAAACCATATGGTTTAGTCGACTAAACCAACCTTTGGGTCCATTTTTTTAAGTGACCCGAGGTTTAGTCTACTAAACCATATGGTTTAGTCGACTAAACCGCGACGAGGCTTTTTTAAAAGCCCCTTTCCCGCCATTTGCTAACCTAATCGACTAAACCCCTCCCCAAACCTCTCCCCCTCTCATTTTTTCTTCAATTCCTTGCCGAATCCGTTGGTGGGTAGCGAAGGAAACTTCATTCAAGTGTGATTTGCGTCGTTTTAGGTATGTTCTCATCTCCATTGTGTAATATTTGTAGTTTAACTTGGTTAAGCTTTTTGTTTTTGTTTGTAATATGAAACTCTTCATTTTGCGGCTCCCAAATTCGGTGTGAAGGATGAGTTTAAGTCCAAACACGCATGTTACTATAATCTACCATAGTGGGAGGCATTTTGTTGGTCCCGATGGTGTTCAATTTGAAGGAAAAACGAAAATGATGAAAATCAAACGGAGCACTACGTACCACGAGCTCAAACAAAGAATTTATCAAAAATTAGGGCTACATGGAAGCCAATGCATTCATCGGTTAATTGCCAAAGTGGAGACTATAGTGGGTAAGAATAGCGTATACTACATTAGCAACGATGTTTGTGATGATGAAGACGTAGAGTGTGTCGTAGATGCATTTGCTAATCGGATATCGCAAAATTATATTGAGATATATGTTGAGCTTGAATCTGGTGAGTCATCATCTGTACCCATGCATACAAGATCTGAACAGTATGTTGGTCAAGAAGAAAGACCTGTCGGTTTATCTGCACCTTCACAAGTCTTAAGTCAGATAACATTGATGGAGGATGAGAATATGTACAGCGAAGAGGAGGACGAATATGAGAGCTTTATTTCACTAGGTGACACCTCAGATACTGATGTGGAGGGTGATTTTGACGCTGGTACGAACCCTGCAAACCTGAGGACCGAATCATTGTCACCGCTGCGAGTTGACCCAGTTAGGAGTGGTAAGTTAGTAAACTTGTATTTGTATTTGTGATGTTTATTTTGTGGTTTTGAAAACAAAAATTCTTGACAAATATAGGGCCTGAGACTGAGCCATTTTGGAATGAAAGCCCGCACTATTCCTTCATTAATGAGGTGGATCATGTGATGATGACATGGAAATGTTGTATGGTGATGATGACGAGCAAGGTGGTTGGCATTTAGATGATCCATTATATCTGAATCAGCAATTTCGTTCTAAGTCTGAAATGCAACATGCCGTGAAATTATATTGCATGAAGTCTCATCGTACAGCCAAAGTTGAAAAGAGCGATGAGGCTAGGTTTGTGATGAGGTGTCAAAACCATGCTTTGACGTCCCACGGTATATGAGGGCAATTATCCCCATGAATGGAAATAGTTGGGTGGTGCGTAAATGGGGTAAAGATCACACTGTCGAACCACATTCTAGCTCGGGATCATAGACGACTAGATACGAGATGTTATATGTGCATCCATTATCGATCGTTCTCCATTTTGACTGTAGTAACATTCGGTTTGTTTATTGACAGTACATTTAGAATTTGCTTTGTTTTCACTAGGTATGGTAAGAGAAGATCCAGCTTTAAAACCGGTCTTTGATACAAGAGAGGATACAACGTACGTATGGATATAATGTGACATTGGTGAAGATGTCAACAAGGTCCTTAGGGGTGCCCGTAATCTTCCGATAACGGCATTGGTGAAGATGACTCTTAGTAGACTTGTCGAATATTTCGTCACGAGACGTGTTGAGATTAACAATCATGTGGCTGCAGGTAGGATAGTCTCAAGAAAGGTTGAAGATGCGATACAAAAAATGGATCAGTTCACCCTCGCGTACGCGTGCGACTCTATGACGACGTAGATTTACAATTATTTGAGGTTGAGGATGCATACAACCAATCTACACATAACGCTTGTAGGTGACATAATGAGGGTTGACTTGATAAATCGCAAATGTCAATGTGGATGGTTCACAACAAGACGGTATCCACAGCCACGTATTAGCGGTATGCAAAAGGGAAAATTTGAATCATTATGATTATGTTGACCCGGTATTCACTATGTCATACATTAGTCGGGTATATCTTTGCCTTAATCGGTATCCTGTAGGCAATGAATTGTTGATTGAACAAGGAGTTGGCCCAACTATTATCCGGACGCAACTTTGTCACGCACAAAGGGAAGACCAAAGTCTACAAGGATACAAAATGAGATGGATTGGGTGGAGCCTCAACCCTCGGGCGTCGGCAACGATGTAGGAGTTGTAACCAAGTCGGTCATAATATACGAACATGTCCAACAAGGATTAGACAAGATTGAATTATATGTAACGTGTTTTGTATTGAGTTTAGGCAATGATTTGATTTGGTAATGGTTTCCCCTGTTTGAGCTTTGTTTTGTTGTAATATTAAAGCGGTCCAAACATATGCACCACCAATGAATGAGTGTTAAAATTTATTCCCGAGTCAAAATTTCTTCCCAGAGTCAAAAAATCGCAAAAACCGAGTCACAATGATACATTAGTCGGTATACAAATGGTTTTGTACACAAAAGAGACGTCATTAACATCATCCATTCTGGTTTAGTCGACTAAACCAGACCAGAGGTGAATTCATCGCCTCTGGAATGCTTTAGTCGACTAAACCAGTCAGGGGACAGTTCCGTATGATGAATGATTATTTTTTGTTGATGGTTTATAATGTCCGTTTGTAGGTTGTTGTCATCATGCGTCGTAAAGAAGTCTCTTCTAACACCGGCAAAGATCTCGGGAGGCGAATTAAGCAACGTGCGAACCGCGGGGCATCTTCTTCTAGGGCACAGCAGCCACAGCAACCCGAACCCGTTATGGATCTCCCTTTCGGTTATTTGTTTGAAAATAATGTACAAGAGCATGAACGATTCATGACAAACTTTGCCACCAGACCCGTCATCAAGCCCAAGTCATTAGATATGACATTCTTTAAGAATGAGGGATTTGAGATAGTGTCAACTTTGGAACTTTCCCATTTGAGAGGCTTGGCGGAGAAGACTCGTCCATATTCAGAGGTTATGGTGAGAGCTTTCTACCATAACATGAGCTACCTAAATGGTGATCTACGAGTCTCGCGTCTGCGGGGTTAACATATTGGTGACGGCTCCCATCCCGGACCTCATTCTTTGGGATATGATTTTGATGGAGTTCGGACGATTCCGTATGATGGGGATGACGCTAAACCCTTAGAGGATTTCATCGGGAGGATGTTGTGCGGGGAGGCCAAGAGCTCATAGAGCTATAATTTACGTGGGCCGGTGTTAATGCCCGTATCCTCTTCTACGTCATGACCCGCATATTGTTCCTCGGGCTTATAATCATTCGAGGGTGTTGGAGGGTGAAATTCCTATTATGTGGGCTGTTCGTCATGGCATCAATATCAATTGGAGGCACTACATTTGCTGGATGATGTCCAAGGCCAAACAGAAGGATAACGCTGCACTCCCATACGCCTATCTCGTTCAGGGGATATTGGAGTATTTTGGTGTTCCTATGGACAATGAGAAAATGGTGAGTACAACAACGTGGAATGCTATATTTGGACAACGTATTTTGGAGCGGTGCAAGATCTCCAAGAGCCCAAATGGTTTACGGAATACACTAATGTCGAGGAGGAGGTACTTGATGCGGCCGGTTCCACCCATTGTTCCGCCCGAGGTCCATGATGGTGATGATGACATTGATGTTCATGTGGAGGACATAGTTGAGCGGAGGGTGGATTCTCCAATCTTGATGTCATGAAGGCCATATCCAGGATGGAAGTAAAAATGAGTAAGAGGTGGAAGAGCCACGTGGATAAGGAGAATGAAAGGTGGAGGTGGATGCAGGGTCGGATGAAGGGGTTAGAGGATAGCCTTGGTCGGTTGCGGCTTGGACGAGAACGAGGAGGTAGCCGGTGACGATGACCAAGGAGGTCCATCTTCGAGGAGGATGCGAGAATTCGAGGAAGAAGTTTAGACTTATTTGTATTTCCATTGTTGTTTTTAGATTTGAATTTTCATTTCACTTGATGTTGCTTTTAGGCTGGATGTTGCATTTTTGTTTGTGTCGCTAGACTTTGTTGACGTCATTGTTTTATTCAATGTTGCTGCTTTTTGTTTTTGGTGTTATGAATTTATCCTTTTTGGTTAAAGCCATTAATGTTGCTTTTGGGTTGATGGTCTTTTGCTTGATGTTAGGGTGTACGGAATGGTTTAGTCGACTAAACCGACGGTTTAGTCGACTAAACCATTCCGGAGGCGATGAATGTCGCCTACGGTGCGTTTAGTCGACTAAACCGAAATGGATGATGTTAATGACGTCTCTTTTATGTACAAAACCATTTGTATACCGGACTAATGTATCATTGTGACTCGGTTTTTGCGATTTTTTGACTCGGGAAGAAATTTTGACTCGGGAATAAATTTTAACACTCATTCATTGGTGGTGCATATGTTTGGACCGCTTTAATATTACAACAAAACAAAGCTCAAACGGGGAAACCATTACCAAATCAAATCATTGCCTAAACTCAATACAAAACACGTTACATATAATTCAATCTTGTCTAATCCTTGTTGGACATGTTCGTATATTATGACCGACTTGGTTACAACTCCTACATCGTTCTTGTTTGCCCGAGGGTTGAGGCTCCACCCAATCCATCTCATTTTGTATCCTTGTAGACTTTGGTCTTCCCTTTGTGCGTGACAAAGTTGCGTCCTGGGATAATAGTTGGGCCAACTCCTTGTTCAATCAACAATTCATTGCCTACGGGATACCGATTGTGCGGCATATACGACTAATGTATGACATAGTGAATACCGGGTCAACATAATCATAATGATTCAAATTTTCCCTTTTGCATACGCTAATACGTGGTCAGCGGGGATACCGTCTTGTTGTGAACCATCCACATTGACATTTGCGATTTATCAAGTCAACCCTCATTATGTCACCGGCGTTATGTGTAGATTGGTTGTATGCATCCTCAACCTCAAATAATTGTAAATCTACGTCATAGAGTCGCACGCGGTACGTGAGGGTGAATCGATCCATTTTTTGTATCGCATCTTCAACCTTTCTTGAGACTATCCTACACTGCTGCCACATGATTGTTAATCTCAACACGTCTCGTGACGAAATATTCGACAAGTCTACTAAGAGTCATCTTCACCAATGCCGTTATCGGAAGATTACGGGCACCCCTAAGGACCTTGTTGACATCTTCACCAATGTCACATTATATCCATACAGACGTTGTATCCTCTCTTGTATCAGCACTGGTTTTAAAGCTGGATCTTCTCTTACCATACCTAGTGAAAACAAAGCAAATTCTAAATGTACTGTCAATAAACAAACTGAATGTTACTACAGTCAAAATGGAGAACGTACTGATAATGGATGCACATATAACATCCAGTATCTAGTCGTCTATGATCCCGAGCTAGAATGTGGTTCGAGACAGTGTGATCTTTACCCCATTTACGCACCACCCAACTATTTCCATTCATGGGGATAATTGCCCTCATATACCGGGACGGCCGTCGGCATGGTTTTGACACCTCATCACAAACCTAGCCTCATCGCTCTTTTCAACTTTGGTCATACGATGAGACTTCATGCAATATAATTTCACGGCATGTTGCATTTCGAGACTTAGAACGAAATTGCTGATTCGGATATAATGGATCACCTAAATGCCAACCACCTTGCTCGTCATCATCACCATACAACATTTCCATGTCATCATCACACCCACCTCATTAATGAAGGAATAGTGCGGGCTTTCATTCCAAAATGGCTCGAGTCTCGAGCCCTATATTTGTCAAGAATTTTTGTTTTCAAAACCACAAAATAAACATCACAAATACAAATACAAGTTTACTAACTTACCACTCCTAACTGGGTCAACTCGTAGCGGTGACAATGATTCGGTCCTCAGGTTTGCAGGGTTCGTACCAGCGTCAAAATCACCCTCCACATCAGTATCTGAGGTGTCACCTAGTGAAATAAAGCTCTCATATTCGTCCTCCTCTTCGCTGTACATATTCTCATCCTCCTCATCCTCCTCATCCTCCATCAATGTTATCTGACTTAAGACTTGTGAAGGTGCGAGATAAACCGACGTGTCTTTCTTCTTGACCAACATACCGTTCGGATCTTGTATGCATGGGTACGAGATGATGACTCACCGATTCAAGCTCAACATATATCTCAATATAATTTTGCGATATCCGATTAGCAAATGCATCTACGACACACTCTACGTCTTCATCATCACAAACATCGTTGCTAATGTAGTATACGCTATTCTTACCCACTATAGTCTCCACTTTGGCAATTAACCGATGAATGCATTGGCTTCCATGTAGCCCCAATTTTTGATAAATTCTTTGTTTGAGCTCGTGGTACGTAGTGCTCCGTTTGATTTTCATCATTTTCGTTTTCCTTCAAATTGAACACCATCGGGACCAACAAAATGCCTCCCACTATGGTAGATTATAGTAACATGCGTGTTTGGACTTAAACTCATCCTTCACACCGAATTTGGGAGCTGCAAAATGAAGAGTTTCATATTACAAACAAAAACAAAAAGCTTAACCAAGTTAAACTACAAATATTACATAATGGAGATGAGAACATACCTAAAACGACGCAAATCACACTCGAATGAAGTTTCCTTCGCTACCCACCAACGGATTCGACAAGGAATTGAAGAAAAAATGAGAGGGGAGAGGTTTGGGGAGGGGTTTAGTCGATTAGGTTAGCAAATGGCAGGGAAAGGGGCTTTTAAAAAAGCCTCTGTCAGCGGTTTAGTCGACTAAACCATATGGTTTAGTCGACTAAACCATATGGTTTAGTAGACTAAACCTCGGGTCACTTAAAAAAATGGACCCAGGTTGGTTTAGTCGACTAAACCATATGGTTTAGTCGACTAAATCACGGGGTCCCTGAAAAAAAAATTTGACCCCGTGATTTAGTCGACTAAACCCCATGGTTTAGTCGACTAAACCGGGGTACATTGGGAATTAGTTTCCCAACAGGGGCACATTGGGAAATAATTTCCAGACAGGGGCATTTTGGGAATTAGTTATTTTAAAAGGGGCAAATTGGGAAAAAACCCCAGTCAAACTAGTGATTAGATATTGAATTTTCTTGTTTCACTTAAATTGAACGAATCAAAATTGACTTCAAATGAGTGGATAGAAATTAAATTCCAACTAAATTAAAAATATATCAAACTAAATACAAATTATTAAAATGAGCAACTTAAAGTTACTAATTCCTCAATAGCTTCATAAATCTTGATTTCACTTAATTAGTTAGCCTTAATGTTAATTTTATTAATCTCAAGTATTAATAGTTATAAGTGCCTTTTGGTCTTCCTATAACTCTCTTTCAAATGTAAAATGTTATGTCTAACATAGTTACTTAAGAGGCAAAACGTAACAACCCTATTTCACTCTTCAATAATTAAAGGTATATTTCTATCATAATCACAAGATTGTAATATATTTCATCCGGTCCTAATTATATGGACACTTTTGTAGTGCAAATTACACTATAAAAGTATTCTTATAATTAGGACTGGAGGTAGTAATTCCATATTACATAATCTCATAGATTAATTAAAATCCCCTTCATCAAAGCAATTGTTAATGCTCCAATTCACACTCAATGATGATCAGTCATCAAATGGATATATTAAAACAAGATTAATTAAGTAACTAAAATTAACATTAATTCTAACTAATTGTGAAAACAGAGTTTCATTAATTCACTAGCAAGTTCATAGGTAGTCTAAGTTGCAAGGGAAATCTAGGCACGCATGGCTTTAATCAACATCAAATCAGCACAAACAAAATCAGCAACCAAAATCAAGATAGAAAGAAAGAAGAAAATAATATAAATTCCCAGAACAGAACAGCTTTGTTTTCTAGAATGACTTAGTTTCAAAACTTGGTTATATAAAGCTAATGAATTGGTAAGAGGATTGTGATCGTTTGGTTGGGTTGGTCAAACCGGCCGTAATCCCTTGATTTGGTTTTTCCCCTCTTGCTAGTTCCTTGATTAATTCTGTTGCTCGTTGTTGTTCTTTTTATGATTTAGCGCTTGACTCTACTTCGTTTTGTATGGGATACGTAATCATTTGGTTTTGTTAATGGAAAAATTCTAAATAAATACCATTTGAACTTAAAAAAACCCAAAAAGTTTCTTAACACATAGAAATGATAAACAGATCTCAAAGGACTATTTGAAAATTTTGAAATGTTGTACTTTTATTAAAATGGTCCCTAGTTTTTCTTTTAAAAAGAATGAACTCTTGTCCGCGCCGGAGCTCTGTGAAAATTTGAGTAATGAGATTGACTACTTGAGTTCCATAAACCCTATCCGGCGTCGTTAACAAGTTGAATAAAGACAATGTCAACTTGAGTTTAGCGATTGACAAATTGTCCTTCCGAAGTTATTAACCACTACACTCAAGTTGTCATTGTTTTTATTCAACTTGTTAATGACGCTTGGTAGAGCTTAGGGAGCTCAAATAGTCAATCCCTATACTTAAGTTGTCACCAGAGTTCCGGCCGTCAGAGATTCAGCTGGCTGGGGTTTTTTCTTTTGTTTTTTTTTTCCTTAAAAAAATTTGAGGGGCATTTTAATAAAAAACATATCATTTCAAAATTAATGATGTTATTGATTGTCTTGGCTAAGAATTTCACCATGACTAGTGAGTGAAGGGAAATGTGCAGTTGTTGGCTTATGCTCGGTGACCTCATGAGGTGACATGATAAATAAAAAAAGTCAAGGATAATTTTAGATGCATTGCTCCCTCTAAATAAACGTATTTTTCATATGATTTTAGCTAGTTAACGTAGAAACTATGGTGATTGGGATACTTTGACGAGGTTAGAGAGAATGATATCTAAGTCTCAACAATTGGCATTATTTGCTTGTTCCACTTGGATGTTATAGAAAAAAACATGAATTGCATGTCATGAAGTGAAAAATGCATGCAGGTGGTGAAATATAGTGCTCTATATCCTATCAATATAATATATATACACATACATACAATCTCAAATAGATATATCAATATTACAAGTATATTACTGTGTGTATGGATAATATCTTAATGTTACAAATATATTATTTTCTCCCAACATCTTTAAATCCACCTTAATTAGAAGATATCTTGAATTTGGATCCATTAAAATAACAGAAAATGCATTATTACAATCAAACCATTGACTTCTGTATCATCCCAATTTTTACAGCGGAATTTTTTTTTTTCAATCAGAGTAGAGCATTGGAGCGAATGAGTAACTGAACCAAAGCAAAATCATTAACCATAGTGCAATAGTATAGATACAGTCATCATAGTGTTCAAAAGTAAATACATAGTCGATAATTAAATCTCCATCTTGAATCCTACTCCGGCCGCTTTGCCCCCGTGTCTCAACCCTCGGTCCTCCAGACCCTGAAGCTACAGCTGAGATCCAATTCCCATTTGGATCTCAGGTAACGGTTAAACTTATACTCAAATAAAACAGTATATCAACAACAGATATTCATAACAATACAGTAGCATATCAACACATAAGCACAGAGCAGATGTATGATCAATACAATGACAGAACATAAGCACAAAGCAGTATGTAAAGTCCCACAACATGTCTGCACATACCCTGTGCCACGATCACAACACGTGTCCTCAGCGCTAGGAAAACTCAAACGGTATTACCAATACTATAACCCGTGTAAACTGTATGTATAATTGACGACCCTAAACAGAGCCTCAGTCTATGAACGTATCTATCGCATATATGTATATGAGCAGCACAGAGTTAGGGTTACAGTACGCGTCCGTACCTTCGTCGACGGTACTTCGGTACGTGTGACAGAAAACGGCACTTCTGACAGAAAACGTCACGTTTGACAGCGGTACGACAGCGGTACAACAGCGGTTCGTGATCAAAGATATCCTATAAGGATAATATCACATTTATCAACATTTAGCATCATAACAGGCATTTTAGGTACAAATTACCATTTTGCCCCTAGTTTGACTATTCGGTGAAATTTCGCCAGAGCTTCGCTACTTTGACTCTAATTTTTCCAAAATTTTGCCATATCTCTTCCTCCAATATACTTTTGAAATAAATATCATATTTATCCCTAAAACATGACATCTAAACTATCTTGGCAAATTAAAGATATGCATAGCATTTCTACTATAGCTACTGAAAGAACTACTAAAACTTAAGACCAGGGACCGAAGAAATTACCCAGGGCTTCGCTACACTTTTCTCCGGACTCCTCCTTCTCTCTAAAACTTCTCTCTATGCTGATTTTTGGTGTGAAAATATGAAGAGTGTAAGGTGCTATTTATAGGCAAATTACGCACTATTCACACTTTTTCGAATCGATTTTCGGCCGTCGGATCTAGGGTTTTTGAAAGGATCAATCTTGGCCCTTGCTTTATGTGTGCCGACCTCCCTCTCCCCAAAAGTCAAAGAAGTGATGTCATGCATGATGTCACACTCTTGCTTTATGCGACTGTACCGATAAAGTTCCCTGTTCGGTGTTCCAATCGCGTAATCTCAGCGAATCCTGAAAATACAGTAGCACCTCTCCGAAGGTCTAGTCTTCCTCTTTCAAAATACCTAGGTTAACTAAAATTTTGATCCCATTAAGAGTATTTCGTCGCTCTTGAACATTTTCGGACAAACGCCATCGATTCGGAAATAACTTCCGGTAGAACCGAACTTTCCGGACAAAAATTCACTGATTCATAATATGTCCTGACCTAAGAAACCAAATCCATGGTTTGTCACAACGGTCTTGTTTTCTATGGGTTCTCATTTCTACTATCTCGCCCATTTTCTTATTTACCCTGTCTCTTAATCACTCCGTCGGTTTCGGAAATGACTTTGGAGACAGCTCACTCCGGATAAAATTTCACTCGTTTATAATAAGTCCAGGCGTTAGCTACTTAGTTCACCCATTTCGGGATAGAATTTTATTTCTATCGGTTCTCATTTAGCCAACTGGTCTTTCTATCGATTATATTATTATTTAATTACTTAAATATTATAATATATTTTTGAAATAACTCAAACCCTTTTCACACTATGATTTTCGCCCCCCCTCCTTATTTTCTTTTTTATTTAATTTTTAATCTCATTAATAATATATTTAATTTAATTAGAAAGCTTAATTAAAGCCATAATCCTACGATTAGCAGTCTTTTAAGACTTAGGGGTTTTCCTGTTCTTAATCTCATATATCTTTCTTAATCTTTGCCAATTAATTAGTAAGTATACTTTAGGCTAATCTTAGCCATAAACTCCTAATTTAAAGGGTTTTACATAATTTGCCTTAAATATTCTCTCATTTAAGCTTAAACAATTAACCACTAATTACTTAATTAGCCACTTACTAATTGTTGATAATTTTTTTAATTAGGATTAATCATTATCTCACAACTATTTCACTGACATTGGTATTTTATGCTCCATGTCAAATATTAAAAATCATGGGGTCACTTATGATCCCCAAAAATAATATTAAATTTTGCCTCATTATTTTTTAAGGAAAATATTCCCATAAATTCCTAAAATTAGAGACAACATACTTTCTAATTTTTAGCAAATGTTTTATTGCCTCTTGGTATTTATCATAATATTTTCAGGCCATTTTATGCCCTATAAATGTATTTTATGAATTTTAGCTCTTTATCTCCTCTAATTTCCATAGAAATTACCTTAAAAATAAGATAATTATTACACTAGTTTTGAGACCACATATTCACCTTCTTGAATTAGTCATATATTTATCTTAATATAAAATTCCGATAAATTAATATCCGGGTATTACAACTTTCCCTAAAATCTAATAATTTTGTGGTGAGGATCGACCTGTAATGCCACAATCAATCTTAGCTTTCTCCCACGGTGAAAACCATAGACAAGAAGTTCACCACTCTAACACTGTCTTTCCTCTTACTCAAGTGTATCTCACGTCACTCCCTCCCTAAATAATCGATCTATAAAATATTGTTGCTAATTAAGATTGCTAGTGGCTGTGGTGGCTAACCATGTATGATGGGCTTAGTCTCTGCATATGAAAAATGGCATCGCATTATAAGCTTTTGATCGGATTTATTTTGAATACTTTTAAAGAAGATTAGTGGTTTAACATGGATGCATAACACGTAACTGCAAATAATTTTGCAATTATGTCCCCTTATCCATCAGTATATCAGATCATGAAATGAAATGGTTTTTCAATGTTTAGAATCCACAGGATTGGGATATTGAGGGATTAAATTTTAAAGTATTAATTAATAATTCATGAATTAGAATCCATATCTAGAGTATTAATGAGATATTCATGAAGCAAGGGCGTTGACGTCAGGGAAAGTTTTGATGGGAGTAAGAGCTGAAGAAAAAATGGATTGAAAATTGTTTTTTTTTTTTATATATATATATATAATGACTTGTTATATTGTTAAGGGCTAGAGCACAAATGAGGCTATGCAGAGGGAGTAAGTATTTTTCATTTAAAAAATTTAAACTGGTTATGTCAGTATTGTATAATAATTGCTGAACTTTGTTTAGTCAGCATTTTCTATGTATAACATTAACGGTGTTAAGTCTTAACGATTAAAAATCATGTTATAAACTTAAAAAGTTAAAATGAAATTTCAAGTAAAGACTAAAAGTACACCTTATCTTTTTGGTAATTACCAAAAAGTTGATTTTACCAAAATTTAACTAAGTACTTCAAGTGTAAGGGCTGTAAAATAGTTAAGTGGCAAATCAATGTCGTTTCATAAAGTCAATCAAACTAGTGATTAGGCATTGAATTTTCTTGTTTCACTTAATTTGAACACATCAAAATTGACTTCAAATGAGTGGATTGAAATTAAATTCCAACTAAAGAATTTATCAAACTACTAAATACAACTTATTAAAATAAGCAACTTAAAGTTACTAATTCCTCACTAGCTTCATAAACCTTATTTTCACTTAATTAGTTAGTCTCAATGTCAATTTTATTAATCTCAAGTATTAATAGCTATAAGTGTCTTTTGGTCTACTTATAACCCTCTTTTAAATATAAAATGCAATATCTAACATAGTTACTTAAGATGCAAAACAACTCTTTTTCACTCTTCAATAATTATAGGTATATTTCTATCATAATCACAAGATTGCAATATAATTCCATATTAGACTAATTAAAATCACCTTCATCAAGCCAAATGTTAAAGCTCCAATTCACACTCAATGATGGCCGGTCATCAAATGGATATATTAAAATAACATTAAGTAACTAAAATTAACATTAATTTTAACTAATTAGTGAAAACAGAGTTTTATTAATTCACTAGCAAGTTCATAGGTAGTCTAAGTTGCAAGGGAAATATAGCCACGCATGGCTTTAATCAACATCAAATCAGCACAAACAAAATCAGCAACCAAAATCATGATAGAAAGAAAGAAGAAAATAATAAAAATCCCCAGAACAGAACAGCTTTTCTTTCTAGAGTGACTTAGTTTCAAAACTTGGTTATATAAAGCTAATGAATTGGTAAGAGGATTGTGATCGTTTGGTTGGGTTGGCCAAACCGGCCCTAATCCCCTTGATTTGTTTTTTTCCCCCTCTTGCTAGTTCCTTCATTAATTCTGTTGCTCTTTGTTGTTCCTTTTATGATTTAGCGCTTGAATCTATTTCGTTTTATATTTATGGGATACGTGATCATTTGGTATTATAATTAGGGAAAATCCATCTTGGGGCCTTTTTTGGGAAAAAAAAATCTCAAAAATGGCCCTTGGACCCTTTCATGTCAGGGATTTTTCATTAAGGCGTTAGTTGTTAATGTATTTACAATTTTTTTAGTTGTTAACGAGGACCGATATTGTTGTTAATGTGACTTGTTTTAGTTGTAAAAATATTGTTGTTAATATTCTTGTTTTAGTTGTTAACGGGGAACTGATATTGTTGTTAATGTGAAAAAATTTCATGAATTTATCCCAGAAAGGGCCCAAAGGGCCCTTTTTGGGATTTTCAGAATCTTAGGGCCCTTTTTGGGATTTTTTTTTCCCAAAAAGGGCCCAAGATGGATTTTCCCTTATAATTAATGGCTAGCTATGGGGTATTAAATGAGTGAGAAGCAATGCAAACATCACTTCAAGATACACATGACTTGTAACAGCAAGTTGGAAAAGCTTTTCCTTTGGACATTGATTGTGAATCGGCAAAGATGCTAAATTTATGAAATTCTTAAACAACTTTTACTAGCCGCAGCTCCAAAAGGATCCACAGAGCCATCAATATCAAGCCTGAACCAACTGGGTCAGAAGAGAAATCTAACGTTGAATGGAGAGAAAAGTGTGGAGAAAATAGGGGAAAGAAAATATTAAGGAAAAAAACTTTAAAAAATAGTAAATTATTGAAAGTTTCCTCTTCTAATATTATTTCATTCTTAATTTTCTTCTCATTCATAGGGTTAGAGTGCATTTCCCTATACTTTGGTGCTACACTGTTCATAAATATAATACTACCTCCGATCCTAAATGGATCCTAAATGTAGGACAAAGTTTGTATTGCAATTCACACTACAAACTTTGTCATATATTGAGGACTAGGGCAGTAAGCATTTTGAAAGGAAATTTTGGCAATATTTGAGTGTTTGCAAGGGCTATGTTTCTTTGGAGTGTCTTTCTCACAGTAAAGAGTATTGCACCTAGCTTTCTATACATTCCAACAAGTGTGAGTGAACAATCTTTGCCAGTTAACTCTTCTCTTACAAATTGGCTTCCTACTTCATTCTTTGCATTTCAAAGAATCCAATCCTACAATAAAATAGTAAAATGTTATTTTATGGAGTTCCTCACTAATTTGTTCCAAACTTGCCTAGCTAGCTTTAACACAATCCCATAGAACATGAAGAGTGTTATTTAGGAAATTACAGATTAAATGAAACAGTTCCTTTGACATATTCCCTGTAATACAAAATATAAGAAGTATTTTAGAAGGAAGTTATGGTCTATAATATAAGAAGTTGTCAGGGTAATTAATTATTGCTTTTCAGATGTTTTGAATGACTTTTTAAATGTTTAATGAGAAATAAAAATAGCTATGGAAATTGCAAAGAGCTCGTTAATTAATCTATCTTTTTTTTTTTTTTTTGTTAATACAATTTTTAGGTTTGAAATTTGCCTTCATTTCAGTTTTGGTGTATCAAATTCAAACTATGGGTTTTAGCCTCTCAAGAGGTAAAATGATCCAGGTTTTTATTAAGTTTTAGGGACCAATGTTTTAAATAGAATAAAACTTAAAGGACCAAAACCTATAATTTGAAATTTGAGGGACCAAAGATTGTATTACCCATGTTTTTTTTTTTAAAAAAAAAAAGATTCTTCTGATGGTTCTTCATTGTTTAGAGATCTTGAGGTAGAATATTTTGTTAGATATGCATGGTATCTGTCATACTGATCGATACAACCATTTGATAACTTTTGATCTTACCTTTTTCAAGAGGTTTTATATATTTTAGCTAATTTTTATTAAGAAACATTGGTAATTTTCATTTAAAAAATGTTGTTTCAATATTTTTTTAATAAATTTTATTTGCGTTATTTATTTAATTTAATTCAATAATTTTTGAAGATGTACTATAATGATGATAGGCAACAACATTGGACATTGGAGATACACTGACATGTGTTAGATTATGTATGAGTTTTTAGTGTTCCTACCCAATTCATTTATTTATTTTAAGAATCTTTATCAAAAAGATTTCATGTTTCTCAATATAAAACTTTCCACAGTGCATTATTTATTCATTTTGTATGAAGTGATTTGGAGGTCAGAATGAGAGATAATGTCATATTTGGGATCAATTTTGCAAGATGGTGAAATTGATGGAGATGTAAATCACAAAATTTAAGCTGAGTGATTTAAATGGATAAATGCTAGAAAAAGTAAATTAAAGGGAAATTTTGATGTTGAAATTGATGCGTGGTCAAAATTTGTAATGAAATTATACAACGAAGGGGGAGGGGCACCTATTGAAGAAAATAATAGAAAATTGTCTGAGGTGGTTTTGATATGTACAAAGAAGGCCGTTGGATGTGCCAATAAGAAGAATAGATCAAGTTGTTTGTAGCCTAGTTAAAAGGGGTAGTTGAAGACGGAAGAGAACGCTCAACAAGGTTATTGAGCAAGATCTCTTAATTAACAATTTATGTCAGAATTTGATTTATTGACAGGGCTCAATGTTTGGTTCATGGGCAAATCCACGTTGTAAATAAGGGGGCAAGTGCCCCCCTTGAATTTGGGATTTTTTTAATAAAAAAAAATTAATATATGTTTAAATGATTGCTCACCCTTAAATTAAGTGTCCACCCTTAATACATCAAGACTGCACTTTATAATCGGATGGGGGATGAATGATTGAATGATTGTTTAATGCCTTATATTTAAAAAGATGTATTTGATAGCATTGATAATAAGGCAATTATGATATAATTCCAAAAAATAAGGTCTAGAATGATGATATTGTAATTATTTTTATTGTGATATACTTTTGTTATTAAATTATATGTACTTGAACTTATTGAGTGTCCACCCTTTATTATAATTTATGTAATTTGCATTTCTAACAAAGACTTAGCCTTGCTTTTTTAAATGATGGGTTTGTAAAATAATTGTCTCTCTTATTACATCATCAGTATTCACTTGATTTCATGAATATTTTTTTGATATTTTTTTTTCTGGTTTACATTCTTTTGTTTTTTAATGCATTTAAACTTTCATTTAAAAAAAAAAATTCGGGGCACAGCCCTGAACCCCCAAATCCTCCCGTCAATGGTGTGCCCCTTCAGTAATTTTCTAGATCCACCCCTGGTTTGGTCCATGTAGCCGACCCTATCTAATGAGATTAAAACTATATTGTTGTTGTTGACAGGGCTCAATGTAGAAATTATGGTGGTTGGGATACTTTGAACGAGGTTGACAAATAAGAGAGAATGATATCCAAATCTCAACAATTGGCATTATTTGCTTCTTCCACTTGGATGTTATAGAAAAAAAATAATAAAAAAATACATGAATTGCATGTCATGAAGTGAAGTGCTAAATTCATGTTTTGAAATGAAGTGAAAAATGCATGGAAGTGGCGAAATATGGAGCGCAATATCCTATGAATTAAATATATATACACATACAATCTCTCTCAATTAGATATGTCAATATTTCACGTATATTACTGGGTCTATGGATTATAGATTAGTGTTACAAATATATTATTTTCTCCCAACATTTTTAAATTCACTTTAACTAGAAGATATCTGGAACTTGGATCCGTTAAAGTAACAGAAAATGCATTATTATAATCAAACCATTTACCTCCGCTGAAATCTAATAATTCTGTGGTGGAAGACCTGTAATGCAACAATCCATCTCAGCTCTCTCCCACCACAAAAACCATAGACAAGGACCTCACCACTCTAACATTGGGTTTCCTCTTACACAAATGGATCTCACATCACTCTTCGTCTATGATGGGCTAAGTCTCTACATATGGAAAATGGCATCGCAGTGTGCCAGAGTAAGCTTTTGATCAGATTTGTTTTGAACACTTTTAGAGAGGATTAATGGTTTAACAAGGATGGTATATTAATTGCAAATAATTTTGCAATTATATCCTCCTTGTGCATCATTATATCAGATCATGAAATAAAATGGTTTTTCAATCTTTAGAATACACGGGATTGGGATTTTGAGGGACTGAATTTTAAATTATTTATTAATAATTCATGAATTAGAATCCATGGCTAGAGTATTAATGAGATATTTATGAGGTAATGGCGTTGAAGTCAGGGGAAGGTTTTGATGGCAAGCCAGAGCTAAGGAAAAAATGGATTAAAAATTGAGTTTTTTTTTTCTTATAATAATTATTATGGCTTGTTATATTCTCAATGACTAGAGCACAGCTGAGGCTATGCATTGGTAGTAAGCAAGTATTATTCATTAAAAAATTTAAACTGGTTACATCAGCATTGCACAATTGCTTAGCTTGGTTTAGTCAGTATTTTCTATAAGCAATATTAACGGTTTTAAGTCTTAAGGATTAAAATTACATGTTATAAACTTAAAAAGTTAAAATGAAATTTCAGGTAAAGACTAAATGCATACCTTATCTTTTTGTTAAATACCGAAAGGTTGATTTTACCAAAATTTAGCTAAGCACTGCAAGTGTACGGGCCGTAAAATAGTCAAGTAGTGCATCAAAACCATCCCATAGAAACTCAGTCAAACCAGTGATTAAGCATTAATTTTTTTTTGTTTCAATTAAGTCGAACAAATCAAAATTGACTTCAAATGAGTAGATTGAAATCAAATTCCAACTAAATAAGAATTTATCAAACTACTAAATTCAAATTATTAAAATAGGCAACTTAGAGTTACTAATTCATCACTAGCTTCATAAACCTTGTTTTCACTTAATTAATTAGCCTCAATGTCAATTTTATTAATCTCAAGTATTAATGGCTATAAGTGCCTTTTAGTCTACCTATAACTCTCTTTCAAATATAAAATGTTATGTCTAACATAAAGAGGTAAAACAACTCTATTTCACTCTTCAATAATTATAGGTATATTTCTATCCTAATCGTAAGTTAGATCGCAATCTAATTCCATATTACTTAATCTTATAGCCTAATTAAAATCCCCTTCATCAAGGCCAATCTTAATGCTCCAATTCACACTCAATGATGATCAGTCATCAAATGGATATATTAAAACAAGATTAAGCAACTAAAATTAACATTAATTCTAACTAATTGTGAAAACAGAGTTTCATTAATTCACTAGCAAGTTCATAGGTAGTCTAAGTTGCAAGGGAAATCTAGCCACGCATGGCTTTAATCAACATCAAACCAACACAAACAAAATCAGCAACCAAACTCATGATAGAAAGAAAGAAGAAACCAATAAAAATCCCCAGAACAGAACAGCTTTGCTTTCTAGAGTGACTTAGTTTCAAAACTTGGTTATATAAAGCTAATGAATTTGTGAGAGGATTGTGATCGTTTGGTTGGGTTGGTCAAACCGGCCCTAATCCCTCGTTTAGTTCCTTCATTAATTCTGTTGCTCGTTGTTGTTCCTTTTATGATTTAGCGCTTGACTCTATTTCGTTTTATATTTATGGGATACGTGATCATTTGGTTTAATAATTAATGACGCCTCTTTGCTTATGGGAAAAAGAGGGGGAAAAAATGAATCATGTGTAGAGACAAATGGCTAGCTAGGGCGTATTAAATGAGTGAGAAGCAAACATCACTTCAACGATCACTTTATTAGTTGTAGCCGAAAGATACATATGACTTGTAACAGCAAGTTGGAAAAGCTTTTCCTTGAGACTTTGATTGTGAATCGGCAAAGATGCTAAATTTTTCCTTGGGACATTGATTGTGAATCGGCAAAGATGCTAAATTTATGAAATTCTTAAACAACTTTTACTAGCCACATGTCATGGTCTCAGATGATACCTCCTAAAACCGTATTGGTTTTAACTTGATCTCTCCTCTTGATCTTAGCTAAGCCAGTCGAACCCTTAAAAGTATGCAAAGAAACTAGAGACTAAGAGAACTTCGAGAGAGATAAGCTCCTTTTTGTATTGCTTTTGATGGTTTACAAATGAGGAGAGTGCTCCTATTTATAGCCAAATCACCTCTTCAATGAACGATCATGATCTAAAGTATCATACAGTTGAGAATGCTTCTCCAGAACCTTCTATTATAATATCTAGATATTTATGTTTACACAAGAGTCTCTAAAATTCTCTATACAATTCTAGCTCTATGTACATATATCTACAACATTATGGAAGTTTTTAAACTCAAGTTTAAACCTCCATAAGAGTGTCTTGCACACCAATATCTAGCGTTTCTTGCAGTGCGTGACACGCAGCTCCAAAAATAGGATCGACAGAGCTATCAATATCAAGGCAGAACCAACTGGGTCAAAAGGAAACTCTGTTTAGATAAAGAGAAAATTGTGAAGAAAATGTGGGGGAAAAAAATCTCAAAATACTAAATTATTGGGAGTTTCGCCTCCTAATATTATTTCTTCCATAATTTTCTTCTCATTCATAGGGTTAGAGTGCATATCCCTATACTTTGGTGCTACACTGTTCATAATATAATAAGTATTTTGAAAGGAAATTTTGGCAATATTTGAGTGTTAGCAAGGGCTATGTTTCTTAGGAATATCTTCCCCACAGTAAAGAGTATTGCACCTAGCTTTCTATACATTCCAACAAGTGTAAGTGAACAATCTCAGTTAACTCTTCTCTTACAAATTGGCTTCCTACTTCATTCTTTGCATTTCAAAGAATCCAATCCTACAATAAAATAGTATAATGTTATTTTTTGGAGTTCCTCACTAATTTGTTCCAAACTTGCCTAGCTAGCTTTAACACAATCCCATAGAACATGAAGAGTTTTGTTTAGGGAATTACAGATTAAAGGACACAGTTCTTTTGACATACTCCCTCTAATACATAAGAAGTCTTTTGGAAGGAAGTTATGGTCCATGATATAAGAGGTTGTTAGGATAATTAATAACAAGACTTCAGACCCGTGAGTTGCACGGAGTATTAAATTCTATTTTGTTTTAAATGTGAATAACAAAGGCGCAATTGTAATAACCAAAATGCTTTATTAATTAATATGTAAAATTCAGCACTGAAGAAATATACAAATGAAAGTAATAAAATATTGAATTAATTTAAATATGAAATTCAAACCAAAACAATAACAAAGTCAAACAAAGTTTCCCCTTACAATTATGAATGTGATAAAATGTTTTAGAAAATTTCTCTGTATACAACATTAACTATGTTTTTAATACACTTATTAAACTCATTCAAAATCAGCATTTTCAAATCTTTAAAACTCTTTACCCCAGATAAAACAACATAAAGTTGTGCATGTGAAAAAATTGGACTTGTTAGATAAAGACCTGCATTTGACATCGATTGTTCTTGGCTTTTGTTAATTGTCATCATAAATGAAATGATGATTGGAAATTGCATTCTTGTCATCTTGAATGGAAGTTTAGATTCACATGGGTTTATGTCCATCCTGTGCATCAAAATGTCTTGGCCTGTGCTAGTGCCATTCAACGGCTTCGCTTTTATGACGTTCTTGCCAAGTTGTGTAATATAAAGCCTCATACCATTGCACAATCTATCCTGATGCTTGGTCAATGTTCCTTATTAAGATAACTGGTACTCCCACCTTCAAAACCAATTTATGATGAGGAATCCCATAACATTTAATTGAATTTAAAAACTCTGTGTTATATAGATCATCAAAACTGTCATTTAAATAATCTATACGATTTATAGAGTCAGCACTAAGGAACTCAACTTAATTTCCTTGCAACAAAGAACAAATGTACTCATTCAATGAATCGACATGTTCCGTTGTTGGGGTTAAATTGAACCTGTTGTTTAGGTAATCTTCGTTGAATAAACGCTCCACTAAATTTGGAAACGTAGATTCAACGATGCACCTTATTGGATTATCATCATCATATTGACGGGTTAAAATAACTAACCGATTAAAAATAACTATTAATCAACTTACAAATCTAAACCGATTAAAAATAACTAATAATCATCATGTACATACATATATATATATATATATATAGTTATCTATTGTCAAAACTCAAAACTCTCCCAAAATTCTAACCCCAAAAATTTCACTAATCAGCACTATATTATCCTTATTAGAAAGAGAAAAATATGTGGAATAACTTTCATGAAGTAAGTTTGTTGAAAATAAGTTATTTTAGCTACTTAAATGATCTTATAAGCTTACCTTATATTTGAAATAAGGGAGGATAGTGCCAGAAACGCGTCTGCAAGCTCAACAGTGAAACCCAATTTTTTTTTTCGCAAATGAAGATCTATCAACTGGGGCTATATATAATACCCCAGACACACATGAAGGGGCCATGTGCCCCTTATTGACGGGTGGGAGGGTATTAAATACACCCACCTACCCGTTTGACTAAAGGGGCACGACCCCTTTAACTTTTTTTTTTTTACTATAACAATTTTTTATTCATTTTTCATCAACTCCCCTTTTATTATAATTCAATCCTAAAAGTAATAATTACAATATTACACACAACCCCTTCATCTACATTGTAAGGTTGATCATCGATACGTTGGATATTTACTCTAACTGTTATGGTAAATTTGTAATCATGATAAATTTGATTTAATTTTAATTATTTATTTGAAGATAAAATTGTTTCATAAAACTTGTAAATGGAATGTTCACCTCTTTAATTCAACATTTATAGATTGAGAGATAAAAAGTCTCGTATTTTATAGTAATTGGTTGGTCAGTTGTTGTAAATATGTTTAAGAATTCCAACGTAAAAGAGATTCTTGGAAGACAAACGACCCAAAGTTGCGTTGCACGGTTGCGTTATATATAGGTTGTGAAAATTACATTTACACATTAAAAAAAAAACAAATTATCTATTAGCCTATGAAAATTTAAATGTGAGCTTTTGTAATTTAGCATTTATAAATTTAGCTCCATCCATCCAAATGTCTGAAATACATCAACCTCATGAAATAATGTTTTGAAACACTTCCACAACGTTTGTTGTCATGTTGATAAATTTCCTTTTTCATCCAACATAAGCAATTTAAAGCCATTAAAATTCTTGACTATTTATAGTGCAATGTCTAGTTGATCATGTAAAAAAACCGGACTCAAAAGGTATAAGCCAACATTCCTAATTGATTGACATTGGCTTTTGTTTATTGTCATCACGAAGGAAATTATGATTGAGAATTGCCTCATTGTCATGTTGAATTGTAGCTTTTATTTGGAAGGATTCATGTCCATACGATGAATCATAATCTCTTGTCCAACACTTATCTTATTCAACGCTCTAGCCTTAATGAAGTATTCACCAAGATGGGTAATTTGTAGCCGTGTACCATTGCATAATCCTTCTGCCTGATCAATGTTCCTTATTAGCATTGTTGGTACGCCTACTTTGAGGGTCAAATTATGGTGAGCAATTCCCGAACATGTAATTGAGTTGAGGAACTTAGTATCATTAGATCTTTGAAGCTATCATTTGCATTATCTGTGAGACAAATGGAATCTGAAATGGGGTATGTTCTTGCTTCACCTGGTAATAATGTGTACATCTACTCATTCAACTTGTTAACATTTTATGTCGTCGGAGTAAGTATCGCCCTACTAGTTAAGTAGTTATCTTCCTCAATACGACCCAATAAATTTGGATATGTTCACTGAACAATGAGCTTCACTGGGTTGTACTCATCATACATCAATAACATTGATGATATAGTTATGTCGGTAATACCATCATGAGGAAGTTCTATGCTCCCATCACCCACTTTTAACAACCACTATGAGAAAGCCTTAATTTTCTCCTGTTCTTAAGGATCACAGGATGACTGGAGTCTCATATTCTTTGTCAAACTGAGTATCTTGCACTCAGACCAAAGGGGAGATGTGCTGATGGCAGCGTCAACAATTTTAGCTCTGACACCCTTTTGTATAACCGACAATATTTTCCTAAAATAATCTCCCATGACTACACATCCCCTATATGTTAAAGTAGATTCTTGTGCGTAATGGTAACCCTCAAGCTTATAAGCTAAAAAAAAAAAAAACAGAGAAACTATTTCAGAGACATCATATTTAAGTGTAATAAACACATAATGTCCATAAATATTAATTAGAATGTCTAGGCATGAATGGAAAGTTTCAAATTAGGTTAACCTCTTCGTCCACCAATATCATTCCAATCTTTCAAACAGGATATGGGGAAGCCGTCTTCCTGATAACTCACTTTCTCAAGAGCTTAACATGGAAAGACCCTGTGTCTTCGGTGTCGTTAACGTTCCTGCATAAATCCTTCTTTGACATCTGGCAAAAGGTTTAAGACTTGGGTTAGTACTTCAAAATTATTCAAATACCATGGATTTCAAATTCATGAATATAAAGTTGCAAGTAGATGGCTTACTATAACACGAAATGGAATAACAGCTAGATGCACTGATTGGAAATGATGATGATATCTGCAGGTTATGTTCTAGCAACTTCTTCCAGTTAAATATACATTATTTGGAAGGAATTGGATAAGTGGCAATCTTTGTTTTTCTTTTTACAAAAAATAATATATTTGAATTGTCCATATGAATAACTATTTACCAATGTACACTATTTACCAACCAGTACATTGGTAATTTGCGTTAGTCATTAAGTGAATTGGTCAACCTCTTGGGGATCTGTGAAATAGGCCAAGCTTGAAAGCCACCTATTAGTACTCCTGTAGTCATCTACTACTGGTTGTCATGGTGATTTAGTCAAATGTGATAATCAGGCCTAGACACTTGCACACACAAAATTGGTGATGTATTAAATTATTTCATAGGCATGTTATGGACATTTAAGTTAATAATAATAACATCGTTTATATGTCAAATTAATTAATATATAGGTATTGACAATTGGGTTGTAAGTTACGAAAATGACCACATATATAGGTAGTAAGAACGTAACAAAAAGAATGAATAGATTTCTTCCATACATTGCAAGTATAAAGTTATTTCAATTTTTTCAACATCATTATTGTGACCTAAGTTCACTATTATTATGCTTAAATTAAGTAATAATCGACGGTAATTCCAGTGCTCCATTTGCTTATTATTAGGCTTCTTCTGCTGATGTTTATTATGTATAAAAGGACAATATCGATGAAAACAGAGTTAAAATCCATGTAACATACAAATGTTAGTTAATAATAAAAAATCTTAATAGTTATGAAAAGATAAGACGAAGGACTGGAAAGTATTGGAAACTCAAAGTTCGGTGAATGCGTGATCAATAAATATAACAAATAGTAAATGTTTACACTTAAATACTAATCAGGTTATAATAATATATACATTTTCCAAAATATTGACAGCAAAAATCTTGATTTTTAAAATTCAAAATGGTCAAAATAAGGGATCTGGCTTTGGTCCTTTGCAAAGCCAGGTTCGTTGCGTCCGCTGCATCAAGATGCTGCTGTTTTGATGCAGCGGACCACCCACCTGTCCTTTTTTAAAAAATAAAATAAAAAATCATGTCCTTTTTTTAAAAAAAAAAATCGGGATTGATTAAATGTAAAAGGATACTTGAATCTGACATGTAGTGAAAAATAATTCATTATCTTGAAAATTTATTTTAGGATCTTGAAAAAATATTTCAAGGTACTGACTAGTATTAAAAGGATATTTCAAGATATCTTGATTGTCTTTGCAAAAAAGAATTCATGATTTAAAAAAATTATTTTAGGATCTCGAAAAAAAATCTTAAGGTATATTTTTAGTAGCAGTTATTACCTGAATTATTTTTTCAAGAGCCTAAAATATTTTTTTTAGATCATGAATTATTTTTTCAATCTCAATCAGTATCCTAAAGTATCTTTTTAGTACCATTCAGTATCCTAAAATATTTTTGCAAGATTCTAAAATAATTTTTCAGGATCATAAAATATTTTTTTAGTCTTGGTGAGTATCTTGAAGTATCCTTTTAGTATTAGTCAATACCTAATTGTTTTTAAAAGGACCTTATTTTTTTTTTTTAAGGACCAGGGGTGGTCTGCTGCATCAAAACGGCAGCATCTTGATGCAGCGGACCTGGCTTTGCAAAGGACCAAAGCCAGGTCCCAAAATAAGTATGACTTAATTATGCAATAAACAAACAACATTTACAAAAGACATATAATTGAAACCCTGTGCATTTGTGTCAACGAAAAATCAATATATATAACGGCTATTCAAGATAAACTACCAGTGTGATGCACGGAATTATGAATTCTACAAAGTCATTGATCAATGCAATAGCATTTTCAATTTTCAATCAATTCAATCTATACGGATATTTTGGAAAACCTATCTGTACACTGCATTGGTTTTCTTACTCGTACGTTTCTTATATTCATCTTAACACTAATAAAATCAACCTATTAAAGCTCTTAATTTTTGACAATGTGACATGCAATTGTCCATGTGAAAAAACCGAGCAAGGAAGGTAAAGACCAACATTGGATATAGACTGCCCTTGGCTCTAGTTGATGTCATTGAAAATGAAATAATGATCGGGAATTTTCTCCTCATCATGCTAAAAGATAGCTTAGACTCCGAAGGATTCATGTTCATACGATGTATTAGCATATCTTCACCAACACTTATCTCGTTCAAGACAAAATACTCGTGCAATGTGAGGGATTCTTTAATTTCTATTTAAGACAAAATACTCGTGCATTGCATGAAAACATAAAACTTAAATTATAAGGATATATATAGTTGTTGTTTGAAAAAATATAGTTAAACACAACAAATTAGACATATACATGTCCTAATTTCTCAAAAGTTGTAACCACTCTTGCTTCTTACCTTGATCATTAATACAACAATTTACATCCTAACATTGGAAAGATTATGTCCTAACTTATCATAAGTCATAACCACCCTTGCTTATATAATCAATAATCAATAATTACATATTAATAATAAATATAAATATAATTCTCCAAATCTCATAAGTAATAATACTAATATTGAATTCATGGACACCAGTGATAACTTCGCTGTTTTGCCATAATAACTTTGTAATTCCCAAAATTACCTAAGAAGAATTATAAAAACCTAGAACCACCGGACATCAAGCGGAGAACTTTATTAGCGGCATAGATGAGTCATTATCTTAGTGTGATTTTGGCCTTAAGAAAGAAGAAGCTCGAATGTGGTGGTTGCTACGGGAGGGTGGAGAGAAGATAATGTTGGAGAGAGAGAGAGACAAATATGAGGAATAGGGTGAGTGATAAACATCCATTCAAAATCTATATTTAAATTTGAATTTATAATATTGAGAAAAAAGATGGAATTTAAAATTACATTTAAAATCAGGAAAAATAAAGAATGGGCACATGAATTTAGAATACCTTGAAAAGTAAAGATACATTAATGTCGCCGTATGAAAATGAGAAAAAAGAGTGGACAAAAAGAAAAAATTGTTATAGGGCTTGGGAAGTAAAAAGAATAGGAAAGAGGAAAACATAATCAGATCTTAGAAGGAGATGAGGGAATTTCAAAATTTCAAATTCAAATACTGACCAATCAAATAGATATTTGTATAGTCTGTAGATATTTTCTTAAAGTTTTAATTGAAAATTCAAAGTGTATTCTAAGATCATATTTACCAATTACCACTCATCATCTCTCTCATTTTGATTGATTGATTATTGATTTCAAATTTTGAATTTTCAAATATTAATCAAATAAAAAATCTGATGGGAAGAAAATATGTTGAAATAAGAGGTATTTTTAATTTTTACCCAAAAAAAGAAATTTTAAATTTTAAATTAATAATTTTTTAAATCACAACTTCCAATATACACCATAATGAGTCTTTACTTCCCAAGAATTTTTTACTTCCCATGCCTTTCCTCTACCTATCCTTTGTATTAACATTTGTAAATATTGATGGTGTATATTTGAAGTTGTTATTATTTAATGGCTATGATGATTTGGAATAGTATATAAATGATGATTAAGACATCATTTTAATAAGTGATTAAATTACTGTTATGAGGAACGAATCAAACCCAATTTCATTTGTAAACTTCTAGTTGTTATTCATTGCTTCTTTCCAATAGTCGTCGTCGTCCTTATCCTGATTGAAAATATATTTATTTATATATTACTTGTAATACCCGCATATTTATTTATCTGAAATATTACATTTTGGTAAATAAATTAGGCTATTTCTGATAAGTGAAATTATTGTTGCAAGACTTGTGTTATTATAGTCTATTTTTCTAAGATGAGTTCTGTGGGAAATTAGAGAATTTAAGGGCCAAAGTGCCAAATGACCAAAATACCCCTGGTATGCAAAATGACTTAGGAAAATTATGAAAAATCCTAAAAGACAATGAAATAATTATTTGAGTTAGGAGAGTATATTATCTCTAATTGTGATAATTTGATAAATTATGAGCTTGGAGAAATTGAATAAGAATGCTAAAAAAGTATTGTAATGACCATAATACCCTCTCAAATTCTAGAATAATGCGAGAAAACATGGAAACACCAATGTCAGTACTAAAATTATCAGGTAATGAGGCATTCTAATTAAGAAAATTATCGACTAGTGATAATAGAGTAGTTAAGTAATTTACGCTAATTACTTAAGCATAAGTAAAGGAAATTCATAAGTAATTTTGTAAAACCCTAAAATTAGTGGTTTTTGGCTTAAAATTAGTAAGAACATATTTAGTAATTAATTGGAGAATTTTGTGAAAAATAAGTGAGTTTAGGTATTTTTAAGCCTAAATGCAAGAATGGACCAATTAGGTGATTTTGTGGAATTTTTTGGAAAAATTGGAATAAATAAATAAAATAAATAATTAAATATAAAATAAAAATAATAAGGTGCCATCCGAAAATTTGAAAGAAGAAGGAGAGAGAAACAAATTTTAAGGTTATGGTAAAAAATTGTATTATTATATTAATATAATTGAATATAGTGAATAGTAATGTAATAAATAGGGAACGGATCTTATCTAGAGAACCAGGAATAGAAATTCCAAAGTCAAGGTAAAATATTTATCGGTGAGTTTTTACCTTCAAGTGACCTCTTCCTAAGTTAATTCCGAGGTCGGTAGCGCATTTACCTAATAAGACGAAATAGGGAAAAATACAGATAGTCACATTTTGGATTTGAAGAAAATAAATTATAACTCAACATCCGGAGATGAGTTTATGATTATATGGACATATTTGGAATCAGTGAATTTTTGTCCAGAGGTTGATGATTCCGAAAACGATTTTCGTAACCGGACGCACCGGACACGTTTTTTGAGAAAACTTCAATTGGACTGTTGGAACCCTGTAAGGGACTGGAATCTAAGTTAAATTAGATATTATTGATGAGGAAGAGAAGATCTTGAGTTATGAATTCAGAATTTAGAGACTACGCGAAACGGACACCGATCGGGGAAATTCTATCGGACCGGGCATAAAGTAAGCTTAAGTCACCATTCTTGGACCAATGGTTTGATGCCACATCACCCCCTATATGTCGACCAAGAAGCCCATGGACAAGGATTTACCACCATTTCAACTTTGATTTTACATGGTGATAAGTTAAGGAAAAATTACAAAACTTGGAAAGTGAAAATTACCAAAGTAGCCCAATTTTTGCCTATATAAAGGCATGAACTCTTCATTCATTCTTCACACCTCCTCTTCTCTCTACCTTGGCCGAAACTTAGAGTGAGAAGCTCTTTTTGCCCTAGCTCCAAGTAAGTTCTTCCCATCCCTTAGCTTTTAGTTTCCGTAGTTCTTTCGATAGTTATAGTAGAACCGTTGTTTTGATCTAGGAAGTTTTAATATATTCCTATACTTGTTTTTAAGCCTCATTGCATTGAAAGATGTCTGACGAGGTAAAAATCTAGTAGGGATAATTTTGAAATGGAATAAGGTCAAAGTAACGAAGTTCTGGCAAAATTCCGTCGATAGGTCCAACTAGGGGCAAAATGGTAATTTGTACCTAAAATGCCCGTTATAATGCTAAATACTGATAAATACGATATAAATCCTTATAGGATATCCGCTGTCATACCGCTGTTTTTTTTACCGCTGTCGGGCCACTGTCAAATTTCCGTTTTTCGTAAAACGTACCGAAAAGACCCTCAACGAAGGTACGTTCGCGACGTACTGTAACACTGACTCTTATGATTGTGTTATGCTTGTATATGCTTGTCAGTGTTCTGTCGGAGACTCGTCTCATTATTTTAATGATATACATGGGTTATGGTTTTGATAACACCGATCAAAGTTTTCCTAGCGCTGAGGACACGATTGTACATCGTGGCACGGGTAGAATGTGCAGACCGGGATAACAAACAGGCTGCGGGGGCTGTGTGTTGTTATTGCCTTGTATACATCATTATGTTTTTCCTACATCTGTTATGGGCTTTTGTAGTGATTTTTCTGAAAATGTCATGAATACTTGTCATATATATATTGCTTGCATAAGCATGAGGTTAACCGTTACCTGAGGTCCGATGGGCATTGGACCTCAGTCTGCATGAATAGACAGGAAAGAGTCATGAACCAGAGGAGACACTAGGGGATGGAGCCGTAGATAGATGCCAGTAGACGGAGCGGTGAGAAGGCACCGGTCAAATAGAATGCGGGAAGAAAGTCAACCGAACCTGCCATATAGCATGAATCTAATAAGGTTACTTCATATCATTTGGTGCTTGAAACAGAAAGGGTCGTCTTGTGGATCAGCCAATCAGTCACCCTAGCACGGTGAGGCTCCCACTAGACCTACCCGGCCTGGCCAAATGGAATGATTTAAGCGAGTTAGGTTCTATGCCCCAAGTCTACTCAAGGCTTGGATGAAGAGGGTATAGTTACATAGTAATTATAAAGTTTTGTATTACTGTATCACATGAATTATTCCTTCGGGAAATCTTATAATATATATCAGTATACGTCAGGCATCATCATATGTCTGAGTATTTCATTTCAGTTACTCAGTGTTATTCTCGTTGTTCAAATTTTTAGTACATGCTCTCCGTTTCCGAAAAACGCTAAGTTGTAGCACCTCAAACTCTGATGAATTTTTATAAAACCACGTGTCACCGGCACGATTTTTGCTACGAAACTTGGGGTGTTACATTTTGGTATCAGAGCTAGCTTCACAGCTAGTCTCGAGAGCATTGTATATACGACAAGAACAAGAGTACTGATATAATACTGATATTGTGATACAATAAAACAAATACCCTAAGGTAAAGGTTAGAGTTTTTGCAAATCTCTAAGACTTCTGAGATGGAAATCGGAGTCTACATGAAATTCCCGAACGGAAGCGATAATTGAACTTAGTTGACGATACTATCTAGGCTTCCCTTCGACTGTAACCTATTGCGTAGGTTTATATCAAAACAATGGTGCCGAGAATAGTACTAGACTATATGGGTAAGAGGATTAGTCACGATGGACTCGGTAAAACTTCCATAATAGACATCTATCCATTTTAGAAAAGAGGACGACCAATCGATTTAAGTAGCAGAGTTAAACTCTACGTTTCTTTTCGTGTGAATCCATTTTAGAAAAGAGGACTAATAGAACTTTAAATACTATGTTGTAGTGATGGACAAAGGCAAATTGCCATATCCAGATTTTTACGGTACGGGGAGAGTTGCGTCTTTCATTCCCGCGCATAGAACTAAAGCCCCGATCTAACAGGATCAAGGCTAAATCCCGAGACCGACATATCCACCTCCCAACGTCACACAGCAGACCAAGCTGTGCCTATGAGCTGAAAAAAGTTCCATTTGAAACTAGACTCAAATACATTTTCAAAACATCAAGATACTCAAGTCCACCTATTCCACTAATCATTCTCTTTTCAAGAAACCATCCGTCTTTCATCCTTTACTCTTCGCAAGTAATGTCATTTTACTTGTTTTCAAAGAAACGTACGTTACTCAAGTAACAAATATATGCTTCGGTACGTTACAAAATACCTTTATTTTCGGACATTACTCAAGTAATATTTTCTCTCGGCTCCGAGAACAATCCGAGCCGAAAAAAGGCAAACACGCAAATGAGTATCATTTCAAATCGAGTATTCCAATGAGTACCTATACAACCCTAGACTAGAGTATCATTCCGAATCGGTACATCGATTGAACCGATTGGGTGATCTTGATATACCACCTTGAATCGTCAAATTTTCCAGTCTCTGAGAAACCCACAATATCTATATATGGCCGTAAAATCTCAGAGGGATATCATCCCTGGCTAGTATACAAATCTGACCTTGTACCTCAAACAGATCCGTCATATCCCATTCCTGGAAGTAACCTTGAGTCAACAAATCTTCCTACTCCCATACCACATATGACCCCGAGAACTGAGTATGAGCCTGAGTATCACTCTAAACCAGAATATCCTGATCAGACCATAGATAATCAAGAACCTTTTTATTCTGAATCTTTAAACATAGTGTACCCTGAACCAATGGCCAATATACCTTCTGAGCCAGAAAGACCTATAGGGTCGGATCATTCATCCTTTGACGATAACCGAGAATACTTCCAATTGTTACCTGGCCAAGATGACCTTGAAGTTGAATCTTGTTATGAACCAAATACCCTGCGATATGTTTTGAATGCAAATAAAGAACTGATAGGTATTTTACGAGACCATTTCTTAAGGGCAGAATATTACAACCCAACCATGAAAGAAACGTATTTTCAGTGGTTAGGGCAAGTCAAGATAACCTACATGAAGAAGAAAATCCATAAACTTACCTACCCAGTAGAAGATTGGGTAATGTCCACGCTATGCCTATTTCCTAGAGATCGCTTCTGGATGGAAAAGACGAATGAGCTTTTAGACGGAAAGCGTCCGGTCGATTTTCATTCTTTTCGACTTACAAAGGGCTAGTTTTAGACAAGATGTAAACGAGTAGATAAACAATATTATGAGCTATGTAAGACATATTGCGGTGATAAAACCGGCTAAATAATATAATATATTTTACCAAATGTGTACATGTATGTTTAAACGATCTCTTAAATTGTTGTTCTTAAATAGAAAGATAGGAGGTCAAGTATGCGAGGAACCGAAGTCTTTAGAGGTCAAAGCAAAGTGATGTCAGACCCAGTACAATACCAGGAACATCAGCGTGAGTTGCAAGAACTGAGGGAGAAGCTGAGAAAGCAGAATGCTCTTATTGATACCCTCCTTGCAGAAAGACTGGGAAGACACATGGAGAGACTATTGGAATCCAACCGTTTGATGGAGAGTAAATTAGAAGAGCTACATAGAGCAATGAATTTCAACATTAACAATACAAGTCATGGTGAATTCAGCCCCAACAACTCCACTCTGAAAAGGAAGTTTTCTAAGGACGATGTCGGGGCAAACGAGCAAGTGATTGCGTCGGGTTTCGCTGCAGGAACTCCACAGAGAAGTGGAAGGCACCCTGGAGCAAAAACCAAGGAAAAGGTAATAAGCCATCTCGGGTGGAAAATTGTTATAATTATAGAGTAAATTGTCAAAAAAGTTCTGAGGAAAATCGATATAATGGTGACAACCCTAAAAATTATGAGAAAAATATGGAAGTGTTATCCTAATTATGTCAAGGCCTCGATGGAGTAAACATTTTTAATATTTATATTTTACATAGTGTAAGATGTGGGAGGAATCACCCTCGAAGCATTAAAGCCTTAACGGCTGCAAGGTAAAACGGGAATTTTGGTAAAAAAATATTATATTTTTAAAAAAATGGAAAAAATTATGAAAAATAATTAAAACTGAATTTTAAAATGAGGGGCCGAAATTATTGGTATTTTTAATTAAAAATAATTGTTTAAATAATTAAAAATGGTAATTAGAATAAAATAATAATATAATGCGGTGCGATGGAAAGGCGATATGCTTTAAGTGTCAAAAACCGGACACATTAGCATACTCCTGGATATGTCTTCAAAGTTGCATGCCCGGAGAAAGGCTTTGGATGGCCAAGAATTCCGGTCAAAGGACTTTTCAAAGATGTCGAAATTCCTACCACTTCTCGTCCTTAGTCTTTAGTTTCGGTTCGAAATACGGGAATTTCCATCCAGTCTCTTACCCGTAGTGGTATACGAATTTGCTACAAGTGTCGGGTTATGTTAGCCGGGGCACATGGCCCGGAAGGCTCGTATTTAAGCATGAGGTCCCCAAAAAGCTGCGGAGACTTTCTTCGCAGCTTTCAAGCTCGGGCCGGATGTTAGCCTTGCACGAAATGGAGGTCAAGAATCTCCTGGAATAATCCAAAATACTACCGCTCAGTAGAAGTCTATTTAGACACTGTACGATTCAGTACTAAATCCGTCAGATGCTTCTGATGAAGATACGAATCATTTTGGGATGCATACCTATATGTATTACCTTACAATCTTGTAATAGCTACACCATAGGGTGTAAACTATTTGGCCTATAAGGCATACCTAGAATCAAATTTCAGCATAATATATATCTTATTCAAAATCTACGTTCCACCATGACAACGACGTTCCCAAATCGGTAGGTAGCAGCAATCAATGCAATGATCAAACGGTGACCATGAGAAGATATCATTCCACAAAGCAGAATCAGAATCAATGCGGAAGCTGAGTCCTTATTCAAAAAAAAAATCAACCTAGTTACGAATAAAATTCTCTGAAAACCTTACCAAATTTCCTTCAGAAAGAGAGAAGTCAAGATTCAAATTGAACTTGATGTCTGGAACGGTATCAACATTTAAAACACCGTATCGAATGACACCGAACAAAGCACAAGAGTTTGTGACTTTGTATCAACCATCACAGGATGGACGAAATGACTATCATAAACACATATCCACTGTCCATGATCTACGATCTACGCAGTTATTTAATTCTTACGTTTTGTCGAGTATTGGCGTATGCTCAAAATACCATCAGCTACAAATTCAAAATAGGAATGTTTTGAAGATAGCTTTCCGGACTTAACCCGGACATTTCTTTGAATTCCTTTAGATGTCTTTTTAACCGACAAACACATCTACTTTTATAGGATATTTAAAAAATTTCTCAACCACATAGGTAGGTTGATTGAGGTGTTGATTGACGACATCCTCATCTATTCTGAAATACGAAAGAGAAACGCAACTCTTTACTAAATTAAGTAAATATAAGTATAGGCTGCCAAGAAAAAATTTTCTGGGCCATGTGCTAACACACGGTAGTAATGCTATTAATTTCAGCAAAATAGAGGCAGGTCTGGACTAGAAAGAGCCAGAAATAGAAATATAGGTGTTTAGTTTCTGGATCTCGCGGGATAGTACCGCAGATTCATATCGAATTTTCTCATAACTTACGCATGGAAATTAAATCATTAACAAAGATTGTGAGACGAGCTTACATAGACTGAGGAAGAAGTTAGTCACAGCACCAAGAGATTGGTTATCCCAGGTCCAAGTTAGTCTGTAGTGGTACCAATAGGTAGGGATTGGGATGTGTCTTGCTGTAGCAGGACAGCGTGATGACTTGCACCTCTCGTCAGTTAAAGCCTCTCCAATTGAACAAATTTACGCGTGACTTAGAGATAATAATTATCGATTAGAGAATATAGAGGCATTACGTCTACGGAGTAACCATAGAATGGTACGGCTACCACGAATACTTGAAATACTTTTTGAGTTGAAAGAAACTCGGTAGTGGATAGCATCGCTAGATAAATTCTAATACGGTTGCAATTTAGAGAGTGATTACCGTCTGTATGAAGTAATCATCATGTTGTTACTCTCTACAGAAAGTTAGTTTTAAATAGCTTGTGTGGTAATTCAAGAACAAAGGCTACTTGAATACTATGAGGACTTTGTCCTGTTTAAAGTAAAAAAAAAAAAAAAAAAAAATCCCGAGAAACTATAAATACGCGTGATTGAAACTTATTTCTCGGATTTTCACGAATACAATAGCATCACTAGAAGCCTTGTATAGGCAAAGGTGTAACTTACTTATGCGTTCGATGGAACTATGGTTAGATCAAGAATTTTCTTAGACCTGTTATGGTCGGTCATGTTTATGTTTGTCTGTAAGTAGATTCATTCCTTGCATTGATGTAACGGTATATGTAAGAATTTTGTCATTTTAAATGATTGAAAGTTATGGTAAAGACGATCGAATACCTCATTTTCATAAGGCATATTTCAGCGGACAGCGAAGGTATGGATTAAAAGTTTATCAGTTAAAAACACCCCCGAACTCGAATAAATTTCACAGTATCTTCTGCATTTCTCATTGGAGAAGTATCATCTTAACATATGATCATATTCTAAAAGACGAAGTATTAAAGTACAAGATGACATTATTGTCAGACCAAAATTCTCGTTTTTTTAGAAGTGACTCAGGGATAAAGAGTACCCCAGTTGCAATAGTAGGTAAAAGCGAGAATTGGCTCTGAATGAGACGATTTAGGAAAAACCATCAGTCAATATATTAGAAGTTGACAGACCAGAGGGCTCGATAGGATGGAATAAATTTCGAGGGCGAAATTTTGTTTAAGGGGGAGAGAAATGTAATACCCGCATATTTATTTATCTGAAATATTACATTTTGGTAAATAAATTAGGCTATTTACGATAAGTGAAATTATTGTTGCAAGACTTGTGTTATTATAGTCTATTTTTCTAAGATGAGTTCTGTGGGAAATTAGAGAATTTAAGGGCCAAAGTGCCAAATGACCAAAATACCCCTGGTATGCAAAATGACTTAGGAAAATTATGAAAAATCCTAAAAGACAATGAAATAATTATTTGAGTTAGGAGAGTATATTATCTCTAATTGTGATAATTTGATAAATTATGAGCTTGGAGAAATTGAATAAGAATGCTAAAAAAGTATTGTAATGACCATAATACCCTCTCAAATTCTAGAATAATGCGAAAAACATGGAAACACCAATGTCGGTACTAAAATTATCAGGTAATGAGGCATTCTAATTAAGAAAATTATCGACTAGTGATAATAGAGTAGTTAAGTAATTTACGGCTAATTACTTAAGCATAAGTAAAGGAAATTCATAAGTAATTTTGTAAAACCCTAAAATTAGTGGTTTTTGGCTTAAAATTAGTAAGAACATATTTAGTAATTAATTGGAGAATTTTGTGAAAAATAAGTGAGTTTAGGTATTTTTAAGCCTAAATACAAGAATGGACCAATTAGGTGATTTTGTGGAATTTTTTGGAAAAATTGGAATAAATAAATAAAATAGATAATTAAATATAAAATAAATATAAAATAAAAATAATAAGGTGCCATCCGAAAATTTGAAAGAAGAAGGAGAGAGAAACAAATTTTAAGGTTATGGTAAAAAATTGTATTATTATATTAATATAATTGAATATAGTGAATAGTAATGTAATAAATAGGGAACGGATCTTATCTAGAGAACCAGGAATAGAAATTCCAAAGTCAAGGTAAAATATTTATCAGTGAGTTTTTACCTTCAAGTGACCTCTTCCGGAAGTTAATTATGAGGTCGGTAGCGCATTTACCTAATAAGACGAAATAGGGAAAAATACGAGATAGTCACATTTTGGATTTGAAGAAAATAAATTATAACTCAACATCCGGAGATGAGTTTATGATTATATGGACATATTTGGAATCGGTGAATTTTTGTCCAGAGGTTGATGATTCCGAAAATGATTTTCGTAACCGGACGCCTTACCGGACACGTTTTTGAGAAAACTTCAATTGGACTGTTGGAACCACAGTAAGGGACTGGAATCTAAGTTAAATTAGATATTATTGATGAGGAAGAGAAGATCTTGAGTTATGAATTCGAGAATTTAGAGACTATGCGAAACGGACACCGATCGGGGAAATTCTATCGGGATAGGGCATAAAGTAAGCTTAAGTCACCATTCTTGGACCAATGGTTTGATGCCACATCACCCCCTATATGTCGACCAAGAAGCCCATGGACAAGGATTTACCACCATTTCAACTTTGATTTTACATGGTGATAAGTTAAGGAAAAATACAAAACTTGGAAAGTGAAAATTACCAAAGTAGCCCAATTTTTGCCTATATAAAGGCATGAACTCTTCATTCATTCTTCACACCTCCTCTTCTCTCTACCTTGGCCGAAACTTAGAGTGAGAAGCTCGCAAAAGTTTTGCCCTAGCTCCGAGTAAGTTCTTACGTCCTTAGCTTTTAGTTTTCGTAGTTCTTTCGGTAGTTATAGTAGAACTGTTGTTTTGATCTAGGAAGTTTGAATATATTCCTATACTTGTTTTTAAGCCTCATTGCATTGAAAGATGCCTGACGAGGTAAAAACCTAGTAGGGATAATTTTGAAATGGAATAAGGTCAAAGTAACGAAGTTACGCGAAATTCCGCCGATAGGTCCAACTAGGGGCAAAATGGTAATTTGTACCTAAAATGCCCGTTATAATGCTAAATACTGATAAATACAATATAAATCCTTATAGGATATCCGCTGTCATACCGCTGTTTTTTTTTACCGCCGTCAGAGCATTTGTTAAATTGCCGTTTTTAAGTAAAGCGTCCGAAAGGACCCTCAACGAAGGTACGTTCGCGACGTCTTTGTAACACGACTCTTTTGATTGTGTTATGCTTGTATATGCTTGTTTGTGTTCTGTCGGAGACTTTGTCTCATTATTTTAATGATATACACGGGTTATGGTTTTGATAACACCGATCAAAGTTTTCCTAGCGGCGAGGACACGACGTACGTACATCGTGGCACGGGTAGAATGTGCGACCGGGATAACAAACAGTGCGGGGGGGTCGTGTGTTGTTATTGCCTTGTATACATCATTATGTTTTTCTTACATCATTATGGGCTTTTGTAGTGATTTTTACGAAAATGTCATGAATACTTGTCATATATATATTGCTTGCATAAGCATGAGGTTAACCGTTACACGAGGTCCGATGGGCATTGGACCTCGATGCGCATGAATAGACGGGAAAGAGTCATGAACCGGAGGAGACACTAGGGGATGGAGCCGTAGATAGACGCCGATGAGACGGAGCGGTGAGAAGGCACCGGTCAAATAGAATGCGGGAAGAAAGTCAACCGAACCCGCCATATAGCATGAATCTAATAAGGTTACTTCATATCATTTGGTGCTTGAAACGAAAGGGTCGTCTTGTGGATCGGCCAATCGTCACCCTAGCACGGTGAGGCTCCCACTAGACCTACCCGGCCTGGCCAAATGGAATGATTTAACTGAGTTAGGTTCTATGCCCCAAGTCTACTCAAGGCTTGGATGAAGAGGGTATAGTTACATAGTAATTATAAAGTTTTGTATTATTGTATCACATGAATTATTCCTTCGGAAATCTTATAATATATATCGGTATACGTCGGGCATCATCATATGTCCGAGTATTTCATTTCGATTACTCGGTGTTATTCTCGTTGTTCAAATTTTTAGTACATGCTCTCCGTTTCCGAAAAACGCTAAGTTGTAGCACCTCAAACTCTGATGAATTTTTATAAAACCACGTGTCACCGGCACGATTTTTGCTACGAAACTTGGGGTGTTACATTACTACATATACATAAAAAGATGTGAGTTGTAATATAATATATGGAGTACAATATAAGAATTGCAAGTTGGCTTTTAAGTTGGCAAAAAGGAGAGCGTACCGTCATCCGTCATCTGTATGTGTGTGTGTGTTTTTTTTTTTTTTTTTTAAAAAAAAAAATCCTTCAAGGTTCTAAGGACAAAGAAAATATTTAAAAAGTCTCACAGAAAATTTTGATGTCAAAAAAAGTCCATTAACAATTTCTTTAGTATGTGATTAACAATTTCATATGTGGGTTTTAACAACTCTTTGGAACTTTTTTTATATCAAATTTTTTTGTGAGGCTTGTTTGACATTCTCTTGGTTCCTTGGGACTTTAAGGGTGTGTTTGGTTTGAGGGTATGGGGTTTAAACTTAGAGATTAATAATTTTTTCTAGATCTTCTCTCCCCCCCCCAAAAAAAAAAAATCCCTCCCCTCAAACAAACACACTCTAAAGGGATTTTTCCTTTTTTTTTTGTAAAACAAACCTCAGCAAAACCCTCTTATCCACAATTATTTATTAATTAACACAAATAATATACTTAATTGTGTAATTTATTCTCTCACTCTCTCTCAATTTTTTAAATGAGGAATTATAAAAGGTGATTGCACAAGTTTCAAACGAACTTGACACGTACATGGTTAATTATAAATATGTTTACAAACTACATTGGTTAACAGTGATTCTATCTTAAGCATTGAATACGTTTACAGAAACACAAGCAACATGCTGGAGCATTTAGGTAACCCATTTAACGCCTCATTAAATTGATTTTTTCCGTTGGTACAAGCCAAATGTCCTTCTATATTATAAACGTATTACAGAAAGGATGTAGGAGGTGGATTTAAGGCGTGGCTTTCCACCAAACCAACCTGTTCACCAACTAATATGGCAGAATTTTTCAACGTCATGAACTCATGGTTTTCCATCAAAACAATCTCCAACAAACATTGGATACACCACCTTCTAAAGCTTTTATAGCATTATGTGTGATGGCGATGAAGTAAACGATATGCTGGAAATAGCAGTATGTTTGACATGCACTGTTTCCATCATGGAATCTTACTGACTCACTCACGCATGCAGCTTTGTAAACTGCACAGTTTTCATCATTGGTGTATTTGACCTTGAACACACATACTATAAAAAAGAACAAAAAAAAAAGAAAAAGTTCATACAATAACGAAGCTGTCATGAGTGAAATGATTGCAGAACTGGAAAATTAAAATTAAAAAACTAAAAGAGAGAATCTTGTATGCAAAAAGTGACATGAAAATATATATATATAAAAAAATCCAACCCCTATAATCCCTGACATTTATAGAAAAAGCATAGCTTAAATCAAGAGTATAAAATCTAATAATTAAACAGTCACTATAGACAATTTCTGAAAGGAAGACTGGAAGAGATAAAACTTACAAAGGCCCCTGTTGTTTCAAAATAGGATAATTCATATTGCATAATATGTACTCAATGGAGGGCAGATGGGAATTGTGTCAGAAAAAAAGGGGCTTTTGATGTAATATACGCTGTCACTTATAGAACAGAACAAAATAGGAGAAAATTACAGAAAGTGACCCCATAAGCTGAAACTTACAGAACAGGCCCCGAATTGAAATCAACGTTTTTGCTTATTGAAGAAGGCCGAATTTGAACCAATTTATTAGGATCTTCCTTCCGAATCAACTCGATTGTTCGGATCTTCTTTTCATTGGCTTTGATTTGGACGCTCTGTTTGGGATCCTCCATGAGGACGCAGACGGGTTGTGGCACGACTTTGCTCAGATTTTCCAATCTTCGACCTCATTCAGATGGAAAAAAATGATGGAAGCATATATCATATAAGAAGCTTTCAATAATTTAGATTCTTAAACGCTTGGAAAAGATAATCATAAAGTTCAAGTTCTTCACAGTCGGTCTGAATTTCACCCGGCAGCGTCTTCCTCTCGGTGTTAGAGTCCAGTGGCATGATGAGCTGTGATAAGGTGTTATCATCATCTTCAAGGGATCTACAGCGCACCATCATGAACACTATCAAACATTTACAAAGATAAAAGATGCACAAAAATAATTATCTCTGGCATAGAGATTCTTGTAAACAGATCACTAAATACATTAAATGAATAGAGATGAAGGAAAAATGTTATACATTTGTCTGCAGCATCAAGCTCCATAGCTGAAAAAGGGATTAAGAATCAAAATGTGCAAACTTGAAGGTGACTGCGTGATGTGCAAAGACACAGATGAGAGAATGAAGAGCAAACGAATAAATAGCCATAGATTGCCAAAGATTTTTAAAAGCCAGTGCAGGTCCTTTGTAAATGCTACAAAACATTTATTGCAAAGATTTAAGGCGTTGGGGATTAATTCAGCCAATGCTTGAACAGAGATGATGCTAATGCATGGGAAATACAAACAGTTCGTTGAAAATATTCCCACTATAAATGCGATGGTTCAACATAGGCACGAAATACTTGATAACTTATGCATGAACATTGAAAAAAAAAAAAAAAAAAGGACATACAGCAGTGTCAATGCATAGGGATAATGCATGACTCATCGGAAATATACGCTAATTAAATATGACAGTTGTGGAGTTGCCTGTAATACCCAATTACTTTCAAAGTCTGGTTGAATTGCTATGCGAACAGTAGATTATCTTGAAAATGCAGTCACGTGTATAATGACGGGAGAATTCCATATCAGCTCCAATAAGAGGACAGGGAATCGACATGTAGTTAGTACAAATGGGCCAATAGTTGAATGGCTAGGAGGTTTAGAGGGTTATATTTGATTGTTTTTTACTTTTACCCCTCATTTGAGAGAGAAGTAGATGATACATATTAATTGCATATTTGAAAGTCACATTATTTAATAAGGGTGAAATAAGTAAGTTCTAGCAATTCAAAATACATTAAATAACTTAACTAACACTTCTTTGTTCATGTGAATTAGGTAATAATGTTTTATATTTTGGATAGGAATGAAAATATACACTAGTTCCTTCAATGTTGATGAAATCAGTTTGGAAAAAGTTTTGCTCTTTTTGTGGATGGGCCTTTTCACAATTTTTGTCCAAATCTTATGATTAGTATTTGCAGCGCATGCTACTCAATGACCTTGTAGGAAGGCCTCCAACATACCATTAGGAGTTGGAGGATGACCAATCAATATATGTCCAATCACATTTCTCTAAGTCTTAAGTTCGAGTTTTAGATGATACATTTATATTAAAAGGGACAGTTATAAATCCCGAACTGAATACTGGATGATAATATATATTTATAGATGTGTGTGTAATCACATTCATGGAGAGATAGCGAATTATTTTATTGGAATTTCTATTTTGTTTTTTTACAGTTATTGATATTTCATCTATAAGAGATAGTGACTTTTGCATTAAGGATAGCCACAGCATTGGGAGCCATAGTTAACAAGGATCCGGCTTTTGTTGCGTACCTTACCATCAATTTCCCTCCTTTAATCACCTAAAATTACACATCTACACCAGGTGTAAAATAGAGAGGATGATCACGTTTTGTAAGAAAAATAACATTAAGCACGTAAAGTATTTCTTTTAATGGCACCCGCTTGCTCTAAAATTACTTTTTTAGTGTACTTAATATCCTAAAATATTTTTTCAATATCACTCTATATCTAGCAAAATGCACCATGAAATATTTTTACAGTAGTTTTTAACACATTCAGGCATTCAGCACTATAAATAATTTTTATTAATAACATCTTTTTTGTGAAATTTTTATTTATTTATTTATTTTTCCATTAACACTTGGTAATCGTAAGTTTAGGGTGCTCTTTGCAATTAGAAAAAATATATAGGGCCTGTTGGTAAGCTGAATTGATTTTAATGTATATGGATATGGATATATGATGTTGAAAAGTATGTTTGGAATGCATGGAAATGAGACATAATTTTTAGGCTAAAAGACCAAAATGCCTTTCTTAAATTAAAAAAGAGATCTTTCCAGAACCAGTTTTGTCTCTCCTTCGAAGTTAAACATTTTCAGCAAGATTTTTTAGAAACCTCCATGGTAGATCTGACGGAGGCAAGCACAAACCAGAGAAACTCGCCAACGATGGAGATCGAAGAACCATGGAGTATTGGGTTGGCCAGAACTTCCATGGCATATCTGACGGAGAATCCAATGCACAGAATGTTCATAAAAACCTTCATGGCAGATCTGACGGAGATCGAAGAAGGTGGGTTAGCCAACGATGGAAGTGGGAAGGTAAAACGATGGAATGGTGGGCGAGAAACTCGCCGGCTGTGTTATAAAGAAGCCAGAAGAATTCGTTGCGCACCGCCGCCATTTGCCTACATCAAGCCGCTAGATCCAAGGTGGGTTTCGCTGGTGACGAGCTTGATGGCTGTCGAACTGTTAAGGGTTGGCCGCTGGATTTTCCGTCGGAATCGTTGGCCGTCAGAGTCGCCGTCCACCGTCATCGGAGATCTGTTGAACGTCTCAGGTGGTGGAGCATGGTGCGTGATATTGAAAAGGCAGAGAGGGTATAGTTGGTAATGAGACCATTGAATTGCAAAACTGAACTTTTTGGATGGAAGCCAATTGGCTTATTTGGCTTTCACATGGATTTGGAAAATTTTCCATTTCCATTGTACCAAACAAATCTTCTCATGGAAATTGAGATCTAATTTCATTTCCAAACACCTCAATTCTTTTTTTTATACAATTATTTTAGCAATTTTACCAGTTAACTGATAACACCCCTCAATGCTAACGTAGGGTTCAGGATGATGGGTGGTACTGGGAAAATATTTAAAGGTGATAAGTTCATAAAAAATTATTGGGTGCCATAAGAAAAATATTTGAGGGTGTTAAATGTTATGTTTTTTAAAAAAAGTGATCCCTCTATATTTAACCAAAACGAATTAGTTTTAGGTAAAAATCAGGAAAAGGGTGTTAAGTGCATAAGAGAGGAGCTAGATCCAATTAACAATTGGAAATGACCATCAAGGTCCCAAAGATCATAAAAATTATAAAAAAGTTCCAATAGAAGTTCACATATTTTGATATTATTTATAATTAATATATGTTTGAATGATTATTATTCTTAAATTAAGTGTTATATTTAAATAAAATTTAAAAACTGGATGAATGATTTTTACAATAAAAAAAATTATATTCATAATATAAAAGACAATTATAATAAATTCAAAAAAAATTTAAATGACATTATAATTATTTTTATTGTAATATACTTTTTTTTTATTAAAATATATGTCTTGACATTTATAACGGGAAAAAGGTTAGATTCATTGTTATTTATATAGTTACATTTATTTCAACAAAATTTTAAACTTTCTTTTAAATGAAAAAAGTCGTATTCAAAAATAAGTGTTATATATTTACATCAAAATTTAAAAACCTTTATCTTGATTTCATATAAAAATATCAAAAAAAGATAATTTTTTAGAACTTTTTTTAATAATTTTTTATGGTCCTTCAGCTTTGTCATTTTCCCAATTAACAATGTTAGGAAACATATATACTTTTACTCCAAAATTAAAACCTCATCTAAATGAGACGGACGACACTACCATCAAGATAACTTGCTATTGATGTAATCTTTAAGCTTTTTATAACACAACCTATTTTGGGAACTTAAAAAAAAATTATTTTTGCATTTTATGAAATAAAACACATCATGTCTATCTTGTACAACATAAAATCACTTAAATAAATTAATCCAAATTCCCATACCCTCTATTTAGATGAGAACAAATTAGTGAGGAAAGAAATTAGGAGACAAAATTCCTAAAAATTGCAAGAGAGTTTTCCTTTAGAACTAAATTCTCATTAAACCATTTAGAACTAAATAAATATGCTCATTAAGCCTTATATTGCAAATTATTTTAATCGGATTAAGAGTTTGAATTTTATTAATAAATAAAATGATGTTTGAAAAATTGCTTTAATTGTTGATAAAAAAAAATGCTTTAATTTGAATTAGATAATACCGCTTTGTAAGATAGTGAAAAAATTCTGAAAAAGTCGAAAACAAAATATGCCAGGAAATCCAAGGGTTCTGAAACCGATAGCGTGCCCATAACATAATATCCATGCACTTGAATGCACCGAATCACATCTCACTCAAAGCCGTTTCTGGGCGTTTCAGATATACGGAGTTATGCACACTAGTCCCTCTCTCAGGTTCGCTCTCTTCCTCGCCACCTGCAGCTTCTCTCTCCCTCTGTCTCATGAGTTCAGAGAGAGATCGCTGTAATTCCCGCCATTTCACATGGATCATGAAAACATGTTTCCCTAATCCTCACCAAACCACCACCATTTCTCCCCAGCCCCACCATTCCATCACCACGACTCTTCCTATCACCACCACCACCATTTCCTCTCTCCCCGACGACGTCGTTTTGGAATGCCTCTCCAGGGTCCCACCATCTTCCCTCCCTTCTCTCTCCCTCGTCTGCCGCCGCTGGGTACGTCTTCTTCACTCCCCCCATTTCTCCGATCTCCGCCGTCGCCGCTCCCTTCTTCATCACTCTGTTTTCGCAGTCGCTGCCACTGATTCCGGCTTCTGTGCTGCCCCACTCACCGACGGTTCTTGGAAGATCGCCCTCTTCCATCCGTGTTACGACGCCATTGCGCTTGATGATTTCCACTGCTTGTTGGCTCATGCGCGATTGGCTTCGATTGGCCCTAGAATATTCGTCGTCGGGAGGAATGCGATGGTCAGGTATGATATTTGGACCGGCACTTTAAGTCCTAGATCGGCGATGATCTTCCCTCGGAAGAAATTCGCCTCTGCCGTTGTGTCTGGGAAAATCTACGTCGCCGGTGGGGGTTCGAGGACTACAGCAGTGGAGGAATACAATCCAGATTTAGATACCTGGAGCGTGGTATCCCACGCGCAGAGGAGACGATATGGGTGCATTGGGGCTTCCGCTGACGGAATATTTTTCATTATCGGTGGACTCAGAATAGGCGCGGCGGGGGAAGGGAACGAATTCTCACGCGCCACCGGTGGAGCCGAGGCGCATGCTGCTTATGCAAGCTCCATGGATTTGTTCGATGTGGACGCCCGAGTCTGGCTCAGAAGCCGGGCAGTCCCCGGCGGAGGATGTGTAGTGGCGGCTTGCGCGGCCGCCAATAACGTGTACGTTCTGACCAGCCACGCAGTGGAGCTGTCGTTCTGGAGATTCGACGCGCGTAGAAAAAGCTCCAACCGTGGCGGCGGAGGGTCATTCGGAGAATGGTGCAGAATTAAGAGTCCGCCGTTTCCGGCGCAGGTGAGGATGGACACGAGGATGAGATTTAGCTGTATAGGAATGGGAGACAAAGTGATGCTGATCCAAGTGAATGGGTGGTGCGTGGATGAAATGATTAGAAATGGACGGACCGTGAGAGAAGGGATGGTTCTGATTTATGATTGCGGCGGCGGAGAGTGGAGCAGAGTGGCAGACTTGCCAGAGGTGTTCCGACGCGCCGCCTACGTGGGTGTGGAATGCTGAGGAACTGGCATACCGACCAGCAGACAGTAGAGCATGAGGCCTTCATAGGCCGTATCTCTAGGCAGGGAACAGTGGTACAAAGTCCAATATAGGCATCAATTTTATTAGAAAAAGAAAAATCTTTCTGAAAGATCATTATTTTCCGATTGATCTAGATTTTTTAAAAAATAAATAAATGTTTTTTTTTTTTGTATGAATCGATATCATGTAGACATATTTGGACGCCAGTCTCATTGCATTCTAAAATTCTTTGTAATCTTTCTGATGTATTATTGTATTGCTCATTTACTTTTTGAATAGCATAAAGTTTGTATACTTTTTTGTTGTTTGCATGGAAGGATAATGTGTTTTTTAAGGTAGAGGTTCATGTGGTGATGTATATGGATTAGGATTTGGAACACTGAAATGATAAAAGATGGAAATATAATCTAGTGAACATTATTTTAATTTTATATGGTTGATTCATGAATTGTTTAATACAATTTGGGAGAGGGGTGGTGTTGAATATGAGGGAAAATTTTCGATCTAGAAGGAAGTGGCTTTATTTATAAATTCAAGTTACAATGATTGACATTGACTAAAGGTAAAAAATAATTGAAGATGAAGTGAACTTTAAGTTATTGAAAGGGATTTGGAGCTCTCTATGTTCTTTTTTACCCTCAATTTTATTTGTTTGTTTAATTCTCAATTTGATTCAATGACAATAGTAATACATTTTTTTTATTATTAGATTTTTTTTAAAAAAAATATCTTCAAAATTTAAAAATATCAAATTAATGATTTTTAATTAAAATGAGTTTATTATTATTCTCTTGATGAGTTACGTTTTGCGTCATATATTAATTTGTGCCTTGTTTTAGACATATTGGTTCGATAAATTTTATTTTGATATATAGTTTGCTTGTTTAAAATTAATCAAATAAAAATCATATTTAAAAATAATGAATGTGATACTTCACATGAGTCAGAGGTTGGTCAATGAAGAAAAATAGTTGGGGAGATTTCTGATTACTTGAACTTGATAATGTTTAAATATGATATATTCTTTGAATAAAAGAAGAAGAATCTATTAGTACTAGATTCCAAAAACAAGGGCATACTTCGAAGCTGTCCAGATGAGCTGAGTAGATTCCAAATGCTCATGCTAACAAATGAATGAATTATGAAGTTGCATGTTAGTATCATAATTATATCTCTTGTGCAAGTCCCACATCTCTGTTCTCTAGCACAAGGTAAATGATAACAAAAAGTGGGGGCGTGAAGAGAGAGAAGCTCCAACTTCTCTCTTCTCTTCTCTGCCTCTTCACTTCTGCAGTTCTGCTGCTTGGTCTTCCTCCCGCCGGCGGCATGGAGCTCCTTCACAAGCCGTCGGCGGGAGCTCTCGTCCTCGTCCCTGTGGCGATTTTCTCTCTCTTCTTCTTCAGATCTGATCTGTGGAGGTAAGAGTTTCCTGTTTTTCTGTGGTTTTGTTTCTTTTTATGTGGTTCTGGGTTTTGTGGTGGTGTTCTTGGTCCAAGAAATAAGCAGATCTGTAAGATCTGAGTTCAAATCCTCTTTGTTGGTTGGGCATTTGGACGGTTTGTTATCCTATTATCCCTTGGTAGCTCGGATCTGCGTTCTGGGGGAAGATCTAAAGAGGTTTTGGTTGTTTTGGTCGAAGTCACCGGATCTGGTTGATCGAAGAAGCGAAGTGTTCTTCGGGACATCGGGTTTTCTTTCTTCTGAGGTTGGGTTTTCTCTTTCTTTACTCCAAGTTGGGGTACTTATTTAGGCGATTTAATTGCAGCTATTGCTTATAAGATTGTGTCTTGCTTTAGGGTGGGTTTTTTCAACCAACACTCTCTTTCTCGTCACTTCTAACCTTGGGTATTAAGGAGGCTGTATCTGTCACGATTGTCTTCTACTCTCACATCTTTAATGTACGGTGATTGGCTATTGTTGTATTTGGGTTTCTTTGTTGTATTTGTTTTAGCTTCCTTGTTATTTCTCATTATGATTATGTATTGTAACGGTTTGCAGTATTAATATAATATATATCCTTTGACCAAAAAAAAAAAAAAAGCACAAGGTAAATGACTTGAGAAAAATCTATTTTACGGGGTACTTGATAATATCAAGTTTAGTCCAAATTTGATCATGTATCAACACTTTTCTCATAATGAGATATGATAAGCTGAACTTCTTGTTGTTTAGATTTAGATTTTTATGATTAAGATGCAGAAATACCTATGAATTTCTATTAAAAGTGCGTCTAACATTATATTTTTTTAGATATACAAAAATATCTATAAACATTTAAAATTGTAGTAAAACTGTCGAAACCCTAAAAAATAGCCTAAGACTGTGACTTTTTGTGGTGGGGCCCATTATTTTTTGCATATGCATATTTAACGGTCTTGACATTTTTTCTTAAATTTTTGAATGTTTATAAGTATTTTTGTATATTTAAAAAGTATAAAAAATTGGTCTACTTTATAAGTCCAGGTTTATGTAATAAATTATTTTACACCCATAAAGATTTATGAGAAAAAGCAGTTGTAAAATCACCAATCATAAATGAGGTAAATTTGAAATTTTAATTTTTATTTATTTTGCTATTTTAGTCCATGAAAATCGAGTATATAACATAAGTTTTTGGAATCATGAGGAAGAGCTGGAAAAAAAGCCCAAAAATGTTGGTGGGTCTCGTGATCATTTAGGAGATATGCTTTTTAGTGAGCATTTTTTTTTTTTATTTTTTTGGGTTAAATGGAAATTTTGCTCTAAAAGCTTTTATGAAGAGGCAATTTTATTTCAAAAGTATAAAAAAGAAGAAGTAATTTTGTTTTGTTTCCCAGTTAATTTTGGCTATTAATTAACTAAATAATATGAGTTACAAATTTATTTTAGAAGTCCATGTATCATCTACTTTCTTTTTTCCAATTTAGATTTAAAATTTTTGGGCAAATTTGCACCTTAACAAAAATGATAGATAAATATGTGAACTGTTAACTCAACATATTTGATCAATTAATAGTCAAAATCAACTAGGATAACAAACAAGACAAATTGCTCATTTTTTTACATTTTTGGGGCAAAATTGTCCCCAAAAACTTTCATGGCAAAATTGCCCCTTAACCGTGTTTTTTTTAAAAGGTTAAAGGTCTAAAATGCTTTGTAAGTTTTTATAAATGGGCATTAGGCATTAGGAAGTTTTCGAGGGGTAATTTTGCCCCAAAATTTTCAAAAATGAGGTAATATTAACCTAATAGATCTAAATGGTCAATCGTTAGTTAACCGATTATTTTGAGGTGTCATGTCCACATGGCATCCATATCCTTTTTTTTTTGTTAAGGGCATTTTTGCATTGAAAGTTTCTACGAAAAAGTAGTTCGCACTGGGAAATTTTTTGAAGGGGCAATAATGCCTCAGAAATTACATATTTATCATATTTGGGATGCCGCCATCAAATACCAAACAATCAAATAAATTGAAAAGTCAACAAAAATAAAAACCTATAAAAAAACACATATAAATGAGTTGAGAAACCTATAAACCATAAACATGAAAACTCAAAATCAAAAGCAAAACAAAATATCCTTAAATCCAAAAAAAAGAAAACGAAAATTTTAGGTTTAAGAAACTAGAAGTTACAACGGAAAAAAAAAAAAAAAAAAACGAACATAGAAGAGGAGAAAGCCACTTATTCACTGGGAAACTCTTCACAAATTTGTTTTATGAAGCACGCCTATATCTTCTATCCCGTCGATGATCGATATGGCCCTCCTTCACAAAATAAATTTGTGAAGAGTTTTTCAGCGAGTGACTTTCCATTTTTTTTCTTCTTCTTCTTCGTTTTCTTTTGTTATATCTTCTATTTTTATGAATTCAAAATTCCTGTTTGCTTGTTTGGACTTGAAGATTTTTAGTTTTGCTTTTGATTTTAAGTTGATGAGTTATGAGATTTTCAACTCATATATTTAGTTTTGATTTAGGAGTTCTTAATTTTTGTTGATTTTTTATTTAGTGCTTGATGACGGCATCCCATCTATGAAATAAATTAACAAAAAAAAAGTGACTCTTGGGGCGTTTTGCCCCCTTGATTTTGAAAAACTTATTGGTATTCACAGCTTTTCCAAAGAAACTTTCAGGGCAAACATGCCTATTAACCAAAGTGATGTGGATGCCACGAAGGTATGCAACCTCAGTATAGCCAGTCAACTAATGGTTGACCATTTAGATCCATTAGATGAGGGCAATGTTGCCCGTTTTGAAACTTTTTAGGCAAAATTGCTTTCTCGAAAACTTCCTCATGTCCAATGCCAATTGTGAAAACTTTCAAGGCATTTTAGTGCAAGTTTGGCAAACTACAAAACCGTGGTTTAAAATTATTTTTTGCAAGTCGAGACAAAACTTTTTTTTACATATTTACCTCGTAAATCATAAAAATTATTCTCCAAAAGCTAATCCAAATATATTATTTTTACATGCAGTTAGCCTTTAACCATTTTTTAAAATTTCCATCTTTTGGATAACATACTCATATTTTCCTAATCATTTTGAAGGGACTTTCATGTGAATTCAATAATACCAATGTGGTCCATCTATATCATAGCTCTCTATGGCCTGCCTGATGATGCCCCAAAATGCTTACAGAATGTGGGGGGTTAAGTAACAAGCTTCAACTAATCCCTTCTCATAAAGCTTCAACTAAATATATGATGTGTGCGTGGTGAGTTAAGATCTAAATCTTTGTTTCAACCAAAAAGTGATGATTGGTCTGGTGTTTAGGTGGCTTTAGTACAAGCCTTCTGGATATAAATTACCAAATCATGGTTTTCTAGAAGTGTTTTTCCTCAAAACAACATAAAAACGTATTTACCTCGTATATGTTAAATTGCTTCTGAAAAGCTAATCCAAAATCATGAGTCGTTTGAACCATATTACACAGAATGCTTATGGTCAGTTGGTAAAACTTCTAATTTTTTGCCAATCAGTTGGTAAAGCTTTTGATTCTTAGGCCTCGTTTGGTACATGGATTCGGTGGGAAGGGGAAAGAAGATTAACAAGTTCCTCTGTTTGATATGTATTTTGGACAAATCTTTCTAGGAATCTAAGTTCTCGGGTCCATGCGGACCAACCAATCTTCCCTTATATGTGAGAAGATTAGATCCCACCAAAATTGGTGGGATCTCAAGTTCTCACGTCATTTGTTCACATTTTTTTTTTTGACAAATTTACCCCTCAAATTCGAACTTGGCGGGAAAGTTTGAATTTGGTGGGAAATTTTTCTACACAAATTCGAACTTGATAAGAGTATATTTTTTAAAAACTATATTTTAACAAAAAAAATTATTTTTCTTTTTTATTTTGAATTAATTACTTTTGAGGGTAAAATAGACATTTCTTGATTCTTTATCAACTACTACCCCTTCATTTTCTTCCTACCAAACATCTTATCTTCCCTTAAGCTATCTTCTCTCATGTTTCAAAATCTTTCCTTCCTCTAAGTTCATTTCGCTCCTCAAATTTTCCCTTTACCAAACGGCCCTTAATATAATAGGTAGTTGACTAATTTAAGTAGATTAAGTTAGTCATGTTAGTTATTTATAACAAATATAAGTTGATTTCCTTAAAATACCATTGAATAGAAACTCCTTAATATATACAATTAATAGAGGTATTATAAAATAATTATAAATTTGAAAGATAAAATGAACCGATGTCTTGTGTGTGTATTTTATCTTGGATGTCATATATTAAAGACTATGTTATGAATATACTAATTATGTGGATGTCTATTGACTCTTGATCCTCAATATTATCTGTATACGGATTCACTGTTCATACGGAGTACTATTCATGTATACGTATTTACTTGTTCACGTATACGGATCTTGTTCATGTGGGGTCCACACGAATTCTCACATCTTCCCGAATGCTCGGCGGCGCAGACGCGTTTTGAAGACCTTGTGTTTTTGGGAAAATTACAGCTTATGGCCCAAGGAGGAAATTATACTTAAAGACCCAAATTATTTCCTATATATATGCATGCTGTCTGGACGCTGAGAGTAGTAGGAAGAAGAAGTAATGATGAGATGAGAGAATAGAAAGAGAGGAAGACTCTGGTAAAATAGGGAGATCTATAAGAGAGTTATTATTGTGATATACATATATAATAAGAAAGGCTCTCTACTTTCTTCTCCAGTTTCTTCAATCTCTTATCCTATATTTTCTTCAGTTTTATAACACGTTATCAGCACGAGGTTCTAACAAACTGAGCCTTATTCCTCCGGCGATGGGTGTGTGTAGAGTTTCACCTTGTTTTTCCATTCCTTCACCTTATCCGTGCCGCGAGTAAGAGAGACTATCAGAGCAGGAAGAAGCTATAACCACCACCACCACCATCCATCTTCACTTTTCTACTCCGCCGACCACCCCCGACTCAGCCTTGTCCTTTCTCTGTGGTTTCCGTCGAGATTCTTCAGATTCCGAAAAATTTCATTTTCCGGCGATATCTCCGCATTCCGCCGAATATTGCATTAAAAAGACGATGAAGGTGTCGAGGTCTCGATGGAAATTTTCACACCTTTGCTATCCGATCTCATGACGAGTGCTAGCTAATGCGTCGCCTGAGTCCCAATTCCACGAAGGAGATGGCACCAGGGTTCCAAAACATAAACAGCGCTTGCTTTCTGCGACTTCAGTTTCCGATTTGTACCGAGCTATCCTCGTGGTAGTTGTGAAGACGCAGTTAGCCGGGGCGGACTTGGCATGCAACCTGAGGCTGGTGGTGGTGGTGGATCGCGATGGAAGAATGAAGTATTCTGTTCGTTTGCTTGAGTCATGAAAGGTACGCTCCTTCCCATATTAAAATAATAATAATATATAATAAATTTGCTTAGTGGAAGACAAGAAAAAGATGAGTAAGTTGGATATATTATTTTATTTATAAAGTGAGGTTGCACTACGTGATTTCCGGAATATGTTTTGGTGGATAATGAATACAACAATAATAGTATATGGGCCACATGTTTTATGATTTATATCTTATTAAAAGAAAAAAATTGAAGGAGCAAGAAGTCACGGGAGAAATGCATAATTGTATGAATTGCCTAATATGTGTGGGTCCCATGTTTAATTATTATTGTTTTTAATGTGTTTACTCTATTATATGTCTGGAGGTAGAAGCGACTGTCATCTAATGTTAATTATATTTTACACATGAATGTGTGGATGACAAGATGAGAGCCATATTGATTTAATTAATATTAAATGATGGGTAATAGAAGATTATTGGATCTATTTATATTAAAATAGATATATGTGGCCGTGATAAGAGCATATAAATGCATTAGTTGAAACTAATCCTGCAATTTACGCACTTATAGTGTAAGTTTGTACCTTTATTTTATTTTCATATATTCTAATCAATAATCAAAAGTGTAACACAGATTGGCCTGAAAGACAGATTGGCTTGAAGCCAAAAGTAGGCACAAATTTGGCATGAAGCCACGAGACTAAAAAAAAATTGGCCTGAAGCCACAAGGCAAATTGGAATGAAGCCAGATCTATGAAATTGAATATTTGGCATTAAAAGATCCCCTTGATTAAATTAAAAGGGATTGTATACCCACCAAAAGATGGTTGTCCTTCTAAAAGTTTATTATAAATTGGTGTATCTAATTTGCTCTGCAAAGATGCAATATTGTGAAAGAGGTTTTTATGAATTAATTTTATTGACCTCATGTAGCCAAATAAAACTATGTGATTATGAATATTGTACTGGTTTAACTCCATTCCCAGAAGTGAATGAATTTAATTATGACCATGGACATATGTGTAAATATGACTGTATATGGTCATTGTTGTTATCATAATTGATTTGAATTTCCACATGAAGTGGAGAAATTTATTTGTTATTAATCTTATGACCCGAAGGTTTATGTTTCGAATATTATATGACACAATAAGATTTTATATCTGTGTTAGTAAAGTATTGTCCAGAAGACAATAATTTACAGAGTTTATGTCATAATAAGTATAAAAGCTAATAGTCTTGAAGACTAATTAGCATATTTTGCCCAACTTTATAAGAGACATTAATGTTCGGAATATATGGCAGTATAAATTTGACAATGATGGCTCCGGAAGAGCTAATATTTTTATTTTGTTACTTGAAGGAACAAAATTATTCATTATTTACTTGGTGTGGATTACCCCATTTTACTTTGTTGTAGATTACCCCTATCTTAGTTCACTTATTTATAAGTACTTTTATTGTTAACATTGTTATTTTAAATAGCTGAAGCTATATACTTTTGATTTCTTATTTTGAAGCTATGTGACCAGAAGTCATGATTTCTTATATATGGCCAGAAGCCATATAAATCCAATTTCTAATAATAAGAGCTAAATGGCCCGAATAGTATTTGAAAAATGAATATTTGGATATCTCGCATAAATAGATATCATATATAAAATATATGTTATTGTAAACCGAAGTTTACAAATAATAATGCAAGGGATTGTAAGTGCAAACTAGAAGTTTGCTAATACAAATCCAATATTTATCAATGCTACAAATAAAAGGGTGATGAGTGAGAGAAATATGACCATATTTATTTTAAAGTCAAGGCTCAAGAGAAAGAATAAGCCCGGTAATATGATGTTTAATTTGTTTTATTTTTGTCATCACATCTCATAAATTTATTGCCATGAGAATCATATGTGTGATTCTAAATCTGCATGATTCTAAGTAAATTTGATCATGAATATCTTCATATGTGGTGGACTGTGTATATTTTGTGCATGTATAAGTCAATTGAAGTATATTAGTCATGAATCATGAGATTATCTAGTGATGTAATATTATATATTTATTCCTGAAGAATTAACATAAATTTTTCTTTCAAAGTTTAAAGAATTTGATAGTAATTTTGAATCATAAATATAATGATAGCATGTTTTTATAACTCACACTCGAGGGGAGATTGTTAGAAAACAAGTGTAAGTTAAAATACAAGGGTGAGCTAATGTTTGAAAAGTTAAATAGTTCTCACATAAAGTTTGATCTCCCAAAATGGATGTTGGTTTTTGTTTAATATGTTATGGAAATTTAAATGTTTATGATTGATTGAGATATATGTTACGAAAACTTGAAGTTTACTATATGTTTCATAAAAGTTTCATCGATACAAATAAATTTATTGTTGGCATGACTTGTTTGATCATCTCGAGTCATATATATATATAATGCAAATAAAATTATGTATTGACATCCATCAAGAACCGGAAAGATTCTTCACAAATAACCAATATACTATTTAAGTCTTTGCTTGTTCTCATAAAAATGACTATGTGAATATCATAAGTCATGATTGGTAATGGATCTACGGAAATACATCAAACAGATTTATATGGGCCCATTACAACCGAGAAGTTTGTAAGAATGCAACTGAAGTTTGCAATAATGTTTGAATTGATTAAGCGCTATTTCCGACTATATGATCCAGAAATCATGTATTCAATGCTTATGAGAACAAAGATTTTTATGTTGGTATATTTGATTATTGCAGCATTTATATAAGCCAACAAAATTCTCCCCGTGATTGGTTTTTGGTCAGGAACCAGACTATTCCATCTGGAAAGTTTTTGAATGTGCAATGATTATAAATCCACTATAATGCACATAGATGGATATAGAAAGAAAATTGGGATTAAATGTTGTGTAAGGATCTCCTCCTTCTTGTTTGTCTCTAAATGGAACAAAATGATGTTTCTAAAGGTAACAAATGGATTTAGGAGACTTACACCGCATGATTAATCAATTGTGATTTGACATTGTTTTCCCAATATGAGGGGAGAAAATAGGCGATTGGGTAAAGAGATTAATTGGAATGAATTATTATTGGCTCATTTTGATCATCGTAAAAATAATGTGAACTGGAAAAGATAATTCATTTACTGATTTTAGCTAATAAAATGCCGAAGCATTTATTGACCCAAAGAAAGTGACAAAGTCATATGTCCCAAATTTGCTAATGCTCCTATTGATGTCCCCGAAGGACAAACTATGATAAATGAATTGATAAAGCACGCTTGCAGGCGTGGTAGGTCCATCGGTTCCAAAGAAAATCCTCGAAAGAGAAAAGGAGCTAAGAATATAGATGATCAAACGAGAGAATAATCAAGATAAATTTATAGCTCCGAAGAGCCATCTCCCGAAGAGATATTATCTCCATATCTCCGTAAGAGAATGTTGTAAGTCCCGAAGAGACCAAGGTACCGAAATATGTAAAAATAATGAGATCTCAATAAATTGTTATGAATAGAATCCGATGGGACCGAAATGAAGTCAAGTTGACGCGACATCTTTGCTTATAATATAGCATATGATGTAATGAATGATATGAGGATCATGAGCCACAATCCATTAGTGAGTGCCAACAGTGAAAGTATTGGCCCCTATGGAAAGATGTTATTATTGTAGAATTAAAATATTGGCAAAACGAAAAGTATTTAGACCTGCAATCCATACAACGATGATGAAAGACCGGTGATGCAAAACCAGTTGGATACAAATAAGTTTTTGTACGAGAAGAAATGAAAAGGGTGAAATCACAAGATATAAGGACGTCATGTAGTTCAAGGTTTTAAACAAAGACTTGGCATTGATTTTTGAAGAAACATATGTGGATGTAAATATTTTTGTTATTTGATAAGCCTAGCGGATATGAAGGGCTTGGTTTGCATCTAGTGGATGTTGTAAATTGTAATTGTCTATTTATATGATTCACTTGATAGTGATATTTATATGAAAGTTCCTGAAGAACTTATAGTGCCAGAAGCACATGTCCCCGAAGAACTTAATGCGCCAGAAGCACAAATCCCTGAAGGATTCAAGATGTTAGAAGCATCTAATTCAAGTTCTCAAAAACAATACTCAATTAAGTTAAATAAGTCCCTTGGCTTGAAGCTATTAGGGAATATGTGGTATAACCGTCTCAAAGAATATCTGATGAAAAGAAGGGTACAAAAATATAACCCAATATACCCATGCATCTTTATGAAAAGATCCAGAAATGAATTTGCTTTAATTGCCATTTATGTTGATGACATCAACCTCACTGTAACTCCTGAAGAGCTTCAAAAGATAATTGAAGAACTACATGGTCGTGTAAGAAAGTACCATATATTAGTGATATTGGAGTATTAATATATCATGCTTATTAGCAAGATATAGTTCTTTACCAACATAAAGACAATAGAAGCAATGTTGACATCATAAAGAGAAAGATTGATATTGTCATCGGGGGAGTAAAGCTGATGTCATTAAGAGGGAGTCGATCTGTGCCTCTTTTTTTTCCTTATCTAGGTTTTTTATCCCACCTGGGTTTTCCTAGAAAGGTTTTTAATGAGGCGGCATTGGAAAGTGTATCGATGAATGATGTACTTTTTTTCTTTGGCTAGGTTTTTATCCCACTTTGGGTTTTTCACAGTTAAAGTTTTTAACGAGGCGCATTCATAAATGGACATCCGAGGGGAGTGTTATGAATATCTTAATTATGTGGATGTCTATTGACTTCTTGATCCTCAATATTATTTGTATACGGATTCACCGTTCATACGGAGTCTTATTCATGTATACGTATTTACTTTTCATGTATACGAGATCTGTTCATGTGGGGTCCACACGAATTCTCACATCTTCCTGAATGCTCGACGGCGCAGACGCGTTTTGAAGACCTTGTGTTTTTGGGAAAATTACGAACATGGCCCAAGGAGGAAATTATACTTAAAGACCCAAATTATTTCCTATATATATGCATGCTGTCTGGACGCTGAGAGTAGTAGGAAGAAGAAGTAATGATGATGAGATGAGAGAATAGAAAGAGAGGAAGACTCTGGTAAAATAGGGAGATCTATAAGAGAGTTATTGTTGTGATATACATATATAATAAGAAAGGCTCTCTACTTTCTTCTCCAGTTTCTTCAATCTTTTATCCTATATTTTCTTCAGTTTTATAACAGACTATACATAATTCCTAACTAGTTCTTAGATTAACAATGTAACAATGAGGGAAAGGGATTTCCCTCTTAATGATGCTTAAATGTGGACCACAGGGAAGAAACTATAATGATTTTGTTTGATGGATATATGGAGAGAATTGGACAAAGTCATATGGTTGGGTGTCCCTACTCTGATAGAGAACGACTAGAAGTAGCCTTAGAATGCAACTACCTACCTAAAGTGATGACTGGCGGATTTAGAAATAGACAGTATTGGTTTTAACGTTTGAGACTGCTTGTTGAAATTTTTACACATTTGTTGAACCAATTTTAGTGCTCATGACAATAAGAGTTAATCGCCACTATAAGCTGTTAAGATTTAGTTTCGGTGGATCAGGTTGAATTTTTTTTTACTTTCTTTTGTAAAAATATTATTTTAATGTATACGAAATCTAATATAAAAGTAACTTCCAATAGTTACTGGACGTTATTATAAATCACTTGTATTGAAAAAGTTATGTTAAAAATATACCATGTTGGTAAGTATTTGAAGGGTAATAAATGAAGTTTTGTCAATTTTACTCATGTTTACTAATGGTTGGGCACATGGAAAACATAAAGGAAAGAGATGTAAATGCAGAAAGATAAAAGGATGTGAGAGAAAAATAAACACCCTTTCATAAATAAGGGCAGAAAAAATTTATCCATTTATTATTTTTCTTGGTTTAAGAGAATGATACAAGTAACTTATAGGATTAAATACCAATTTTGTCGGGAAGTATTGGTAAAGGGCACTTTCAAGACCGTAAGTTTTTTGATATTATTTTTGCCTAGGAAGTTTAAAAACATAATCTTGTCGATCGGTTGATCTTGACCGTTGGATTTTTTCTTTCAGAAAGCTTAAAGCAATTTCTTCTTGAAAAAAAAACTTTCGAGACATATTTGCTCATAAAATAAACTTTTAGGGTATATTTTCTCATTTTTGTAAAATTTCGGGGCAAAAATGATACCAAAAAAACTTTCGGATGCTAAGTGCTCCCTTACCAATACTTCCGTGGCAAAAATAGTATTTAACCCTAACTTATAATAAGGTATATAGTGATACTCTAGTTTGTAAAAAAATTATTTTTCCATTTAAAAATATTAAATCTAAACCATTAGAATTCTATTCAAATTGTATAGATCCCGTTGCTGAGTTGATTAGCTTTAGGTCGTGATAATGAGCAGTGGTTCCTTTGATTATTTTTACTTAATTTGATTAATTAAGAAAGTAAGCTAAGTTAGTTAATATGACATTTTTTAAAAAAACATAATCATCTTCCTTAACTTCCACAATTTATCTTTTATTTGAAGATTGTTGAAAGAGTAGAGTAAATTAGATAAAAATTGACAAATATGATAATTAAGTTGTATATTTTTGAACCAAAATAAACTGTCTAATTAGATCATATGTTATAGAGAGGAGGAGTATAATATCCTCCTTTAGTTATTAATATAAGACATATTTATCTAATTTAAGCATAGTTATTAAGATAAATATTGAAAGTAAGGCCCCTTTGGTACGGGAAAAATTTGAGAAGTGAAAGGAACTTAAAAGAAGGGAAGAAAGATTTTGAAAGAGGAGGGAAGATGGGTTGTTTATTAAGAAGAAAATGAATGAGTAGTAGTTGGTAAAGAATCAAAAAATATCTATTTTACCCTCAAAAGTAATTAATTCAAAATAAAAAATATTTTTTTTGGCTAAAATATATTTTTTAAAAATATGCTATTGTCAAGTTCGAACTCGTGTAAAAAAAAAAACCAAATTCGAACTTTCATGAGTTCCAACGTTCTCGCCAAGTTCAAATTTAAAGGGTAAATTTGTCGAAAAAATGTGAACAAGTGGCGGAAAACTTTGAGATCCCACCAATTTTGGTGGGATTTGATCTTCCTATATATGAGGGAAGATTGATGGGGCCAGTGAGCACGGGAACTTGGGTTCCGAAAAGATTTGTCAAAATGTATACCGAACAGAGAAATTTGCTAATGTTCTTTTCCCTTCCCACCGATTCCGTATACTAAACGGGACCTAAGACTTAAAATGAAATGGGACTACGTTGAAAAAAAAAAAAAAAAAAAAAAGAGAAGAAGTGATGGTACCACACATGATCATAAACAAAGTACTCATTCCTTTTTTTTTTTTTTTTTATAAGTGCCTGGTAACCAAACAGTTTAAGTTTAAGAAATTAGTTAAAAGAAATAAGTATGTTAGAAATAAACTTTTATTTCCTCCAGGGACAAGTAAGGTATAAAAATAGAGTTGCAATAAAATTAAAAAATGAAAGAAAATGTAGTATGAGAAAAAAAGATGAGGAGAGAAAATAAAATTAATTAGGAAAAAAAAGAAAAAAAAAACAATAAATACTCAAACAATTCTAAATAAACTTTTATAAAAAGGATAAAGATAATTTAAATTTCAGGCTCTCATAAATCAGGTCTTTTTAGCTGGTAACATTTCGAAATAAGGAGTTTTCATAGATTGTTTCAATATTTTTGTTGAAATTAAAAATTTGATTTGTTTAATTTAATAATAAAAATAATATATGAGTATATTTTTTATATAAACGAGCATATTTTTATTTTGCCAGTGAATGTGCGAGTATATATTTGTTGATAAAAAATTTAAAACTTCTCGTAATATATCCAAATATATATAATAATATAATAAATAATAAATAACTACTCGTAATACCCCTCTAGTCCTAAATATAAGATAAAGTTGGATTTTTTTTGAAGAGATTAAAAAAGCTAAATAAGTTATTTAATCATACCATATGTTGTGTATTCTTAGATTATATATCAATTTATTAGTCAAACTAATTAATTTAGAGAAAAATATAAATATAAATACTCTAAAGTAATGTAATTAGTTTCTTTAATCTCTCCGGAAAAGTCAACTTTATCTTATATTTAGGACCCAGGGGAGTAATAACTACTACTCACAATAATAACTCAAAAAAATAAAAATAAATAAATAACTACTTGGAATATTCGGAGTATATATTTGTTCGAAAAATTGTATCTAAGTCCCAAATAAAAGAAAATATAACAGAAGAGTCCCTTAAAATTTACACAGGATATAACATTAAGCCAGAAACTGAATTCAGCCATAATATGTAACATCAAATACATTTACCTTAGCAGTGAATTTAGTCTTTCCTTGCGTGATAATATCATAAATGTGTTTCATGACGTACGGCCACATAAGTTGGATCCCTTTGGTTGACGACAGTCTAAAAAGAACAAGAAATATATATAAGATCATATATAGCTTACAGACCAAGTTCACAAGGCAGTGTGCCAGTGTCCAAATATGTACTAACCTTTGGTATGAACCATCTATGATCTTTGTCATCATCATCCTATGCTTTTTGTTTACCTTGCTTTGGAAGGTTCTCATGGCACTATCATCAAAATCACAAATTTATCAATAATGTTCAATGAAAATTCACAGCAGAGATGTCAGAAAAGAGAATCAAAATGACATGCTTACTCGTTGATGGTCTGCTTCAATGTAGGGGATGGATCGCTGTGAGTGGAGCATAATAAGATAACTGTATACACATCCATGCACATGACAACCAACTGCTAGTGGCGGCTGAAAATTCACAGCAGTAAAGTACTCAGTGATATATGTAGCAGAATTAAGTGAATTGCAGACAAGAATTGTGATATGTACCCTTGGTAGTATGGAAACAAGTACATTTTTCTTCTCACTTCACACAACCTCGTTGATATGTACTTACCTCTCCTCCAAGGTTGTTGTACTTGCATACACTGGCGGGCACAAGAATCCAAAATCATTGATTACGCCTGTTGAACCAATTCTTGATGCATGAAACTACAATAATGACATCGATCAGGAACTAGTATATATGTATGTGTGTCTAAACGATGCATTTAAATTATGTACTCATAGAAGAAAATACTTACTTCATAAACATTTGAACAATTGCATCAGTAAGCTCGGATCCAGGAAGCAGCGGGGACGTTAAATCTTCGATGTCAACATAAACCGGTTGAGGAAGAGGGAGGCCTACTACTTCATTGACAGGCCACGATTTATCTTTAAAATATCCTTTTTTTTTTACCAAATCAGATATTTTTTCCTTGGCAGTCAACTTAGCAGTAGGGGATGGAGCTTGAGGAGGGGATGTAGCTTGAGGAGGTGTAGAGACATGTACAAGCTTCACTGGCCAAGAGATGAAGGTTCCCTTGACATCACTCACAAGCTTCAGCTGATCAGTTGGGAGAGGAAGAGGTGCATCAACGATCACTTTTTCAACTGACACTCTGACTTCATCATCAACCATTTGTTGGTGGTGTACGGTTGATCCCAAGTTGTGGACCGAGTCCTTTTGCAACTAATAGTCGAGGTTTTTCCACATACGAGGCAACAAGGTTGCTCGATCGTCCAACAATGCAGCTCCTTTTAGTGCTCGCTGCATAGGTGCGGTTAAATGTGTGAAGGGAACACTTGGTCTCGGGACGAGAGCTCAAAAGCGGCTTCAATTCATTCATTTCCTCCTCTATCTTGATCATCTCGGGATTGAAACATTGCGATCAATGAAGCTTCTTGAGCCTCTGCTTTGACCGCTGCTTCCTCATTTAGTTTGGCCACCGTTTGTTCCATCTCCTCCCGGGTAATCATACTTTGTTTGTGGCGTTTGGATTTACCAAAGTATTGCTTTAGGCCTACCCGTCCTCCAATCCCCCTTACACGCCCCGAGTGATCTGGTTTTCCAGTCGCAACAGTCAGAACATCATTCCTTCTGTCCGACACAAAAGATCCCTCCGTTAATTTCTTTTTAAGATCTTCCTGTAAGATACAGATAATGAGAAGCTTAGTAATGAAACATGTTTAATAACTAAAAAAATAACAATAACGATACTTACAATTCTTTCAGCAACTAGACGAGTTTGTTCGCTCGTGTAGGCACCGCTTGTCTTTTGCCGAATATCCAACCACAACTCCTCGCGACGTATTGGAGATGGCGGATCATGTATCGCAGAAGGATTGGATTCAACATCATCTTCCAATCTCTTCCGCTTGGCCGCCATCAATTCTTTTTCGGCATTTTCATATCCACCGCGAGAAGCCCTATGTGGGAAATCATTCTTTCTCCCTATCTCCTGTGCTTGTTCCCTTCTTTTCTGTGAATCAGAATTGAAAACAACTATTAATTATGAATTCCATCCATCTCACTAACAAAAATTAGAGAACTTCTGCTTGATATGAACCTCAAACACTTGTCAAATTCACTTCATCAAGTTTCAACATTTTATTTAAGGAAGATGTAGAATTGTAGAAGAAATTGGGAGAAACGAGAAGAAAGGGAGTTGCGAATCTGCGCCAACTCGATCAATTCATTCATTCATCATACCCGGTTCCTACACATATTAGTCTAACCTCTTATATATAGTTAGAGGTATGACTCTTGAGGCCCAATAACATAACTTGCACCGAAACCTTTACACAGTTAACATACTAACTAACTAATAGTAATGTCTAATCACTACCTACTATAATGAGAACTAGCTAAGAATATAATAATGGTTTGACTCTTATGCCATTATTATTTCCCTAATTACCTACTTAGTATTTTACCTTTTCACGATTTACATATCAGACCTGCATAGAACTAAGACATGCTCCTCTGATGCAGGACAAATGATGGAAATATATACTTCTATTCACACACCAAACCATCTAACTAACAGGATGAGATGAACACAATCATAACATTCACATATCCGCACAAGTTAATAAACAAAGAAAAAGGGGAAAACTAAATATAAACTCACCAAAGCTTCAGGAGTGGTCGGCAGCTGAACAAATTGTTGCCATGTTTGTTCATCAATAAATGTGTACTTGTCCAAGGATTATGGTCAGGCTGAACCTCTGCAAAAATATAGCTGTTAGCTAGAAAGGTCTTAAACTTCCTCCACCGATCAACACAATAAGACAATGTCTTGTCTTTCAACATCTGACAGTCAGAGACAGTGTATGGAAGCCGGATAGTGTCCCAAATAGGATCCTTTACTGTGCGAAGGTCCACATTTTTCCACTCATATTTCAAGATGCTAACCTTGTTGCGTGCTAGATAGCCGACAAAACTATTATATTTGTGTTTATTAGGACCGAAAGGTTCCAACTTTTCATCAAACTGAATCTCCAGCTTTGTCCCAGAAGTCCGACTTAGGGATACATCCATAATTCGTGTGCCACTTCTACCACGGCGTGCACAGCGGTTACTAGGCTCATTGTGAGATGAAGAAGGTTCGTTCTGACTCACACCAGTAACTGACGTTCTAGGAATAGGACTAGAATCGTTTTCACCGTTCATTTTCGAGACAGGAAGAGAGGAATGCCTGAGAAAATGAGAGAGTAACAGAGGCTAATGGTACGTGGACGAGGAAGATAGGTAATGCAACAGGAATGGTTTCGCAACGTTAACAGAGGTTCTTCAGTGAGAGTAAGGTTTCGCGCGAAGAAAAATATATTTGGCGCTTTAGTTTTAAAACCGGATGAAGTAAACGACGGTCTTAAAGGTTAACATTTAAGACCGTCCTTTATTAATAAATTTGGTCTTAAAAGTAATAAACTTTTTGTTTAAATTTTTTCAATATTTAGTACGGGCACAATTTATGTCCGGTCTTAAAAATATAAACTTTAAGACCGTCGTTTATGTATATCCGGTCTTAAAAGTTTTTAAAAAAATTTCTTTATTATTTTGGACAGCAGAAAATATAAGTCAGGCTGTACGGGATTTCTATATAATTGTAATTTGATTATATCAAATTTTTTAATAACATTTTTAAGACCGGTTGTTTTGTTAACCAATATGAATAATATATTTAAGACCCATTAATAAATGATCCGGTCTAAGGAGTTCTTGATATTTACAAAATGCCACCTTATACTTTTAAGACCAAGTCGTCGGTTCTGCAGTCTAAACGGCGTCTTAAAGCCCTTTTTTGCACTAGTGCTACTACCCTTATTAATTATGGGCATACATAGAAACAAATAATTAATGCTTCTTGGGAACAAGTAGGTGCCTTATAAAAAAGACCAAATAAACTTACTAATTGGCTCTTTATAATAAAGACTAGAGGGAGTATTCATTAAGGGTATTTTGGACTTTTCACATTTAAAATATAATGCACAAATGTTCACGAGAGCAAATTTGAGATTTTAAGAAAATTTTCTGTCATATTTTCTCTTATTTTGGACTTAGTTGCAATCTTCCCTTGATAAAAACCTAATGCGCGCATTTCCACTTCTGCGTCAACACAGACACAAACTGGGAGAGGAGGCAAGAACATAGAAGTAGCAACGGAGCTAAGACGAGGCATAGCCGGAGCTTTGAACCCAATCCTGTAAAAGTTTCAACTTCTGTGCCATTTTTTCATTCCTCTTAAAGCATAGAGCTCAATCCGCGTGTAAAAACTAAAAAGCTTTCATTTTTCCCTTTCCACTTGCAAATTGCAGGCTTTGGACTTTTTCTCTTCATTCTCCTTTGAACCTATGCATTTTGTGGTTCATTGCTTTATTTTTTGTGTGCCATAACTCTTTTTGGTGTAACTCACTAATCTCAATCCCTTTACTTTAAATTTTGCATGTTGAAGTTCAAAGTGTTTTTCCCCCAGAAATCGGTCAAATAATGAAACTTTGAGGTGATGCAGTAATGTTCAGCTCATATATATATATATATATATATACACACATATACTTGAAATTCAAGTTTGTGTGCGTGTGTGTTTTGGGGCCTGAAATTTATACACATGTTAGTGATGTTTTGGGGACAAAAATAACTTCAAATGGGCTATATTTCTAAGCAAGATCCTTTAATAAATTACTGTATATGTTTGTGACTCTTTTGGGCTGAACTACTTGAAGTTGTGTGTAATACCCGATTTTTGGTTTACCGAAAATCTTGTATTTTAGGGAATATGTTACTATATTAAATTGGTTAACATATGTGTTATTGAGTCACGTAAAATAATGACTATTTTAAGTTCAAATGAGCCATGAAAAAGTTATAAAAACATTTAATCAAATTAAGTGTCGATTAGCAAATAATAGGCAAATAAGTTTTGCATTAATTGAGATTAGTGACATAATTCTTCAATTTAATTATAGGAAAATTAAAGCCATCATTTTTGGAATAAAAGAGGGTTGGTTATTGAAGAAAAATTAAAGGCCAAAGAAGATGAAATAATACTCTATTAATAAATGCATAAATATACTTGATTAAATAAGCAACAAATTGTACATTGGTATTTGACATTAAAGGATACTTAAGCACTTAATTAGGTCATCAAAAACATGCAGCCAATAGGAAGGATACTTAAGCACTTAATTAGGGAGTCTACTATCTTTCACATTGCTGGCACTTGCAACAAAATTTCCTCAAACGATATATGACAAGTGTCGACGTCAGCAACCTGAAGCACCATAGACTCATAGCCAATGAATTTATTTTTTAGATTATAATGTAATCAAATATTCTTTCATTATGTAAGCATGCCACGTACTACTATTACATGTTATCTGAGTATTTACTCTATACTTTAACAAAACAAATCTTTCATAATGCTCAATCTCCCAATGGACAAGATTAATTCTGAAATATTGATGGGGAATTAATTACTTCCTCCTGTACTTTTTATAAGCATCTTTCTCTTTTTTGGGGATTATCTTTAATATAAACAACTTTTTTCTTGTGCTTAAAATTTAAACTATTTTTTCCTTTTCTTACCCATATTAAATACATATCTTTATATTAATTATCCCCCACCCACCATTAATTTGGTTTCACTTAGTTATTTATTACACATTCTCTCTCATATTTTCTACACATTCTCTCTTTTATGCTCTTTTCATAAATAGGGGCATATTTGGAACATTTTCATAAATAGGGGTATATTTGGAACAAACATGAAATTTTTAACACATTTATTGTTTTAACTAATCTTAACCGCTAATTTGTTTTGCACAATCAACCAAAAAAAGTTGTGTGTGTGTGTGTGTGTGTTTTGTGGCCCGAAATTTCTATACAAGATAGTGATATGTTTTGGGGACAAAAATAACTTAAAATGGGCTATGCTTCTAAGCAAGATCCTTTGATAAGTTACTGTATATGCTTATTTTGGGCTGAATTCCTTGAAGTTGTGTTTTGGGCCGAAAAGTGCTGCATGGGGTCCATGTTTTGATCAGAAACTCCATTGATATTTTCGACAGCTTCAGCTTCTAGTTTTGTCATGGATTGAAAAGTAGAGCACATGGTCAAAGATTTCGTGCAAGAACTCTTTGTTCAGATTCTTTCATAAATGTTTTATTTTATTTCTAAAATATTGGGCTTGGATTCTGTTTAGTGTTGCATGTTGATATCAAAATTCTGTCCAACCATATGGAAGCTCATGGTTCACAGTTGTGGTTTAGTTTCTTAGACTCTGCATGCATCTAGGTTAATTTTGGCACGCAGAAATCTTTGTGGAGGTTCTTGTCAGTTTTAACTTTGATTATAGATGAATTTAATCTTGCAAAACTTGAAGTGGGAATATGCCTTTCATGATATGTTTGCTTTCCTATCTTCTCATTATAGAATTCTTTAGCTGTTTATAGAGTTAATCAGTTTGTGTAACCTGAGAAATCCTCTGCTTTAGGGAAGTAAAATTCTTTGTTCAAGCACGCTTGGCTTTGCAAAATTTAACAGTTTCATTTTGGGGAACAAGTTATTGGCTATTGCTGTATGGGAGCTCCTATTTTATCCTTGCCATATTGTCAAATTTGTGAAGTAATCATGACTTTTCTTAATACTAATTGCCAGAACCCAGAGAATGCTTATTTTTCCGTTAATGATTTCAACTATAAAAAAGACCTTGTTTGTTATTACCAGTATGCATAACTTATAGGAAGATGATCACTTTTATCTTTGCAGGCTAAAAAGCTAGTCTAACCTGCAAACTACATCCATGGCTCTGTTGGATGGACAATGAGTTCTTTATGGGTGTAGAGGAGTTTCTCGAGTTTGCAAGTCAACTAGATGAATTCAAACACAAAGGGAAATTTGCATGCCCTTGAGATAGAAAAGCAATGGAAATACCAAATGGAAATAATACTGAGACACTGAATCTGTGCCCAGGCGGATCTGGATCTGGTGTATATATAGCAGTGGATACACAAATCCAGAAGAATATTACAGTTATGAGAATTGTAACAGAACAAATGAATGGCTTACACGTGTCTACTAAATACAAGATGGAATCTGTACAGTGTATTATAATCAGCTAATGATAATCAAATACTAATTATATTCTAATATCCCCCCTCAAACAAGAGGGTGTAACTAATAGCCTGAGTTTGTCTCGAAAGAATTGAAATTGCAATGGTGACAGTGGCTTAGTTAGACAATCTGCAAGTTGAAGTGAAGAGGGGATATATCTAATATCAATCAATCCAGACAAAACCAAATCCTTGATGAAATGCACATCAACCTCAAAGTGTTTGCTCCTAGCATGTTGAATTGGGTTTGAAGCCAAAGCCTTTGCACTTAAATTATCACATCAAATCACAGAGGGTCGTTTAATAAACAATCTTATTTCAAACAATAAGAAATTTAGCCATTTAATTTCTGATGACCCATCAGCAAGGGATCGGTACTTAGATTCAATACTAGACTTGGAAACCACTTTCTGTTTTCGTGATGATCAGGATATGAGATTTTTACCAAGGAACACACACATTCCTGCTACTAAACACCTGTCATCAATGTCACAAGCCCAATCTGCATCCGTATAAGCAACAATTTCTGGACTACTAAATGGTTTATTATGTAAGTCAGATTATAGGTTCCCTTCAGATACCTAAAGACCCTCTTAACTGCCTGCAAGTGTAGAGTTCTTGGCTGAGACAGATATTGACTAAGTTTATTCACAACATAGGAGATATTAAAGCATGTTGTGGTGAGATATTGCAGAGACCCTATAGCCTGTCTATATTCAGTGGGGTTTGCTAGAATTTCACCATCACCAGCAGTTGAAATTAATTTACCAGTTACCATTAGGGTAGTGATTGATGCACAATCACTCATGCTAAAACGGCTTAGCAGGTCAAGTACATACTTAGTCTGGTTTAGAAAAATTCCTAGATCATTTCGATGGACTTCCAACCCAAGGAAATAGTAAAGGGATCCTATATCCTTTAGTGAGAAAACCGAATTCAGTCGTTTAACTAATTTCTCAACAAAGCCAGAATCATTACCAGTAACTAAAATGTCATCTACACACACAAGAATGAATATCGTCAGTCTGTGTGTTTGAAGCATAAAAACCAAAATGTCACTTCTTAGATTTTGAAATCCCCAGTCAAGAAGAGTAAGCCTCAAACGATCAAACCAAGCTCTCAGAGCTTACCTTAGACCGTAAATTGCTTTATCTAACTTACAAACATAGTGAGGCCGTCATTGATCGATGAAGCCCTCCGGCTGAGACATATAAACTTCCTCTTTCAGAAATCCATTCAGGAATGTGTTGTTGACATCCAGTTGTCGAATTGGCCACCTGTAGGTTATAGCAATTGACAAGATTACTTTGATTGTAGTCGGCTTCACCACAGGGCTAAAGGTCTCTCCAAAGTCAATGCCGGGAACCTACTGGAAACCTTTAGAGACGAGCCGTGCTTTGTACTTCAAGATCGATCCATCTGCTCTGAATTTCTTCTTGAATACCCACTTATGACCGATTAGCTTCTAATTCAAAAAGGGGACTAGAGTTTCGGTATGATTCCTCAACAAGGCGTTGAACTCATCTTTCATCGTGTCGTACCACACAGGAGAGGACAAAGCTTCATAAGTAGACAAAGGTTCTGGCAAGTCAGGGCATTTTCTCTCTGCTAAACCGATATAAGGGTGATTGGGTTTGACTATTCCAAGTTTACCCCTAGTTACCATTTGATGCATGTTATTGGGCCTATTTGCAACTGGACTAACTTCTTGGGCTGACTCACTTTCTCCATTGGACTCAACTAGGTCTGGGTGCAGAGTACTTTGTGATGAAGAAAAGACTTGCTCAGGACTAGTTTCTTCATTGCTGATCCCGACATCCTCATTCACAGGATTAAACCCGTCATTCGACTAGATTGTAAATGGAACTGAATTGGTTGAATTACTACTTGATTGTGAACGCTTCAAGAAGCCTGTGCGAAAAGGAAACAAATGAGGATCAAACACAACATGTTTGGATATGATGATCTTACCCGACGTACTCAAACATCTGTGGCCTTTTTGTTGTGGGGCAACACCGAGATACACACATCTCTGGCTGTGAAACTAAAACTTATGTGAATTATATGGTTTGAGATAGGGATAACACGCACACCCGAATGGCTTCAAAGAATTGTACATCGGTTCTGTTTTCATCAGTTTAAACAGGGGAGTATTATGTTTCAACACAGGTGTTGGCAATCTGTTGATGAGAAACACTGCCTGTTGAAAAGCTTCAACCCAAAATCTTAAAGGCATTCCAGCATGGGCGAGCAATGTTAGTCCCATTTCGACTATATGGCGGTGTTTTCTCTCTGCTCGCCCATTTTGCGCTAAGGTATAGGGACAGGTAAAGCGAACGTTGATTCCAGCTTCTTGTGCTATAGGGAGAAAAGGTTTAAATTCAGTTCCGTTATCACATTGGATGGCCTTGATTTTTGAATTGAACTGATTCTCAACAAATGCTTTAAAATTTTTGAATGCATGAACTGCCTCTCCTTTATGCTGGAGAGGATAGAGCCAAGTATAACGGCTATAATCATCTAAAAAATGTATGTAGAATTTATGACCACCAAGAGAATTAACAGGCGCTGGACCCCATAGATCAGTGTGAACCAAATCAAGCGGATGAGTAGACTGTGAGACAGATTTAGAAAAGGGTAATAACTTTGGTTTTCCTAACTGGCACGCTTCACATACATAATTGTTTCTAACAGAATCACAGGAGTTATTCTTATTACATTTAATCAAAATGGAGTTTAAAATGCTATTGCTAGGATGTCCCAAGGTGTAGTGCCAGTTGAGGAATTCAGATTGAAGATTCTCATTACTCTCTGCCATGTGTATCTCTGGCTGGTTGCTATGCTTTCTTTCGTTCACGTCCTTCATTGGATACATTCCTACCATTGGTACTCCCTGAAGCACTAGATTGTCGGTCACCAAATCCTTCACATCACAACCATTGTTAGTGAAGTGTACATGAATAGGATTATCACGCAAAAGCTTGTTAACACCAATCAGATTCTTTGTAGCAGAAGGAACATACAGAACATCTCTTAGAACAAGCTTAAATGAGTTAATACCAGATATAATAGAGGACCCAATACCTAATATTGGATTTCACTCACCTGTACAAGTTCTAAGATGAGACTTACCAACAGGAGCAACGTTCTCAAGACGCTCAGGAGTTGGAGTGAAATGATAATTCGCTCCGCTATCCATGTACCAAGAGGAGTCAGCCATCGAGTAAGGATCTACTGAGTAAGCTTGGGGATCCACCAAATAGGCTTGAGGAGAAGAGTAGTTGAAATTATTATAACCAGAATTGTTGTAGCTGGAATCCTCACGATGATAACAATTTTCCAAAGTGTGACCAGGCCTCTGACAGTGAATGCAAAAGGGTCTTCCTCCACCTCCACGTCTACCTCCATGAGAACGGCCTCCTCTGTTACAGGGATTCAGAGAGTTTCCTCTCCAACCACGTTGATTACTTGAATCATAGGAAGCATTGTTGTTATGGTGAGGAGAATCGTTGCGTTGTGCCACATTCGCAGAGGGCTGGATACTCAGAGTGGAGAAGTGAGTGAGTTGATTGATACTAGACTCAAATGAGAGCAAGTCCGCCTGAGCTTCGATCCACGACAGATCAAGCTTATCAAAAAGCTTAACTACTATGGCGTTGTATTCAGAATCAAGGCCATTAAGTGTATGAAGGATTAGATCATCGACAGCTATCGGGAATCCTGCTAGTGCAAGTTCATCGGCAAGGTTCTTCATCTTATTCAGGTTGTCGGCCATCGTGAAAGCATTCTTCCTAGTGTTGTATAGTTCGTTTTAAACAACCATGACCCTTGCCTTCGTAGATGCGCAGGTCAGGTCCTTGGCACAACTCCAAAGGTCTTCTGCCGTCTGATAGTGGAGCAACTGAGCCCCCATATCCTGAGTCATGGTATTTCGGAGCCAGCCTACTAACAGGCGATCAATCGAAAACCAGTTGGCAAATTCAGGGTTTGCCCTACTTCTTCCTTCGCCGGTAATGAGCTTCGGCGGCGTTTGATTGGGTGGATTTTTGTCTCTTTCTTAGCCTTGGGGTCCACAATCAAAAATAAACCAAGGATTGCGTATAAAAGAAACTGAGGATCGTTCTTCTCTCGGTGCGCTTTTATTGAATCCTAAGAATCTCCCAACGCCATGCAAATGCAATTAAAACAAGGGGAAATATGTTTTGGATTTTCGAATTGATTAACTAAAATAAAAGAAATGCAATTTAATTAAATGCTAAACTAATATTTTTGGTATTTTTAATAAAATGGAATGGAGTATGAAAATGAATATGGATGATTCTTTCTTGGAAATGGAATAGTGACTATCCTACTTGATTAAATGTGGGAGTAAATTTTCACTAAGCTTAGATGAAGAACCCCAAGATACTCACTTGGGTCCAATATTCCCAATTAATAATAGCTCCTACTACCGTAGCTAACTACTACCTCTACGAGATATATTGTTAAAAACCACTTAGTGTGATTAGGATTAAATTAATGTAGCTTGCTCCTTTCGATGTTAACGCGATACTGCACGCCACTCAATTAATCCAATTAAACCATACTGCCTAACAATACCACGTAGAAAGACAATTTCACCGAATCAATAGGGAAAATACAAATTATAAATTCAACAAACCACAAAATTCAATCCAATCACATACTAATCCATCACAAAGTTTTCCAAACGGATAAACTAAGCCTCAAAATACAAAACAATATTCCTAAAACTAGGAAATTAAATTGTAATTAGAAAAATAAATTGAAGAAATAAACTCCCCTATTTTGGAAGCTTTAAAACTCCAGCCACTTAATCTATCCCCAAGCAGAGAATTAGCCACCACCAACCATCAAAACAACTCCTCCAAACACAAGTGAACCTTCAGCCATGGTTAATTAATGAAAGGATGGGTAAATTAATGGAAAATCAACTGAATGGAAGAAAAGCAATGGTAAAACAGAGTTGATAGTGGTGCTACAATGGAGAAGACAACAAAATGGTGAAGGTGAGGTTGGGAGTGAAGGAAGGTGAATAAGGGTGGTGATCGACTATGGAGGGTGGTGTCTTGGTGATGCTCACCGGAGATGTATCTCGTCTCTGGTTCTGTCTGCGTGGTGGAGGAAGAAGGTGGGGTGAACGAGAATGAAGGATGAAGGTCGACTTGGAGCTGAGGTGTGAAGGCGTTTTCGTGAAGTCCCCGATGATTTCTCTGATTCAGAAGAAAAACCCCTAGCTCCAGTCTCTCCCCCTGTGTGCGGCGCTGTTCCCCCTTATTAATTGCTCTCCCCCAATTAATTATCAATTCCCCTCAGCTGCTGTTTCTGACCTAAATCAAAACGTTGCAGTTTTCGTGTTTGGGCCCTATCTGACACAATCTTCGATTTTGGACCCTTTCTGACAGTGATGTTTGGGCCCTCGCTGTCAATATCTCTGATTTTGGGCCCTTTTATGACAGCATGTTTGGGCCCTCTCTGTCAATATCTCTGATTTTGGGCCCTTTTCTGACAGCGATTTAGGACATTCTCTGACATTAATTCGGTCCCTCAAAGATCCCATTTTCTTCTTAAACACCTACAATGCAAGATTAAACACAATGTAGTATCAAAAGTCCAAGGAATCAATTGTATGAATAATTATCAAATTATGACCATTTTACCCCTAATTTCACTTCATTCAATACAAATGCCCTTAACTTAAATTAGTGCTTAATCATGCAATAATGTCCCAGAAAATGCATTAAAAATCCCAATTAAATTATGAAAAATCATGATAAAATATGGTACGATCAGCGTACTCGCTGTGCTATTGATGTGGCATTCGAGGCGATTTCCTTCTATTAATGGAAGGACAATAGATTCCCAAACCAAAAAAATTAGTACGATCCAGCTTGATTGTAGTCGTTTGACTGGAAGAGCTAAATAGCGAATATGATTTTAGAGGTGTGGAAGTTGCAGAGGTTGTAGAGGCAGTGGAAGACGATGATGACGTCATGACTGCTCTGATAACAAGATAGAAAAGCAATGGAAATAATATTGAGACACTAAATCTGTGCCCAGGCGGATCTGATGTATATATAGCAGTGGATACACAAATCCAGAAGAATATTACAGTTATGAGAATTGTAACAGAACAAATGAATGGCTTACACGTGTTTATTGAATACAAGATGGAATCTATACAATGTATGTATAATCAGCTAATAATAATCAAATACTAATTATATTTTAACACCTTGTTTAGAATGCAAATGTGAAAAGCATCTCAAGCCAGATGAAGTGAGAACACGATTGTATGAAAAAAGGGTTTATGCCTGATTATCACCACTGGCAGAACCATGGTGAGAAAGAGACACATCCTCATGAATTGGCTCCAAATGAGCAAAAAGCTAAGGACCCTTGCCCTAATTCTGCAGAATTTAACGATTTGCTTGCTGCTGCACATATGATGGTGGTGAGAAAACAGTGTTGTGGATGGCTTTGAAATTGTTGCACTTTCAGTCTAATCATGACATTTCTGGTATAAGACTGTTGAATTGATGAATGATATGTTACCTGATAATCATCGAATGCCTAAGAACTTGTACCAGCTCAAGAAATTGGTTTGGAAACTGGGTTATCTTAAGATTGATGATGACAAGACTAAGCCGAGTGGTGGTGATTCTTCTTAACTTCCATCTAATGATGAGGATGAAGATGAGGATGAGGATTAGGATTAGGAGGGTGATTCATTTCATGGCTATTGTTTAAGTGACTTTATTATGCCTTTATAAGCTATAACTTACGTTTATGACATTTTTATTTTAGCACATTTCCTTGCGTATGTGTTGTGTTTATTGAACTCCCTCTACTTATAGTTATACGTGTTTTGTTTATACTGAAGGCAGGGCATGAATGAACTTACTCCCACAAAATATGTGCATAAACATATATACATGGGTGGAGTTTTGACTTATTAGTCCCACACTTTCGCTTACCAGGAAAATCCAGTGGGCAAAACCTTAGTTAAGGAAAAGAGTACAACATGATCTTTATTCCCTTGATAACAATATCACTTTTACTTCTCCTAATGACAAATCACTTCCAATGTACTTTTGAACATATCTTTCTTTTAACCACCAAACTATATATATGAATAATGCATTGTCATCAATCATTCTGTTGAAATGTAGTCCTCTAACATATATTTTGAATGTTAAAATATCAGTATATTATGTCTTTATCTTATTCATTGTGGAAACAATAAAGGAAAATTATTTTGAATAGCACCACAATATATTTTGCATCCACATATTGAGTTTGTTCTGAACAAAATAACATCATATAATATGTTCATAGGACCATCAAGCCAAATCTCATTTTTGTTTCCATTGTGCACCTGCAAGAACTAATTTTATCAATAAAATCATAATAAATACAATATTAGCATGATACATAAATATTGTCATAAAATATATAAGGTACTTCTGGACCATTAAATTCAATAAATTTTTGCAAACAACATCATCATAGCAAAAATATATGATTTTGAAATCATTAAGGTTTCTAATAACGTAACTTGATCTGTAAAATTATTCATTTTCAATATAACTTTCAACCAATTATATATACTCAAATCATTTTAATCAGTGTTCAAAAAAAAATAAAAAATCATTTTAATCCATGTAACATTTTATATATTGAATACTTTTCTTGAACATGCTTTCCGCATTTTGGATCCTTTCAAGAATTCTCATGTAATATTCACTATCATATGCACGTGCTATATATAATGATATCTAATAGATGCATTATTTTGTTTGCATATACTGCCAGACTAATAATATATGCAACGATTATTGTATCCACCACCAAATGTTGTACCTCATCATAATAATCACTAGACCTTGTGAAAATCTTTATTTTCACATGAATATTCATATATCACAAATAATTCTATATTTCAAATGTTTTGGACTGTAGGTCCATAAATTTCACATATTGAAAGAATATTTTTCATTGCGTTTTGTCCTCTTTTTGAGTTGGCCAATCATCTTTTTTTTTTTGCCTACCAACATATTTATGTATAAGATCCTCATTTGATCATTTTACTAAAACTGTTGTTGACAACTTTATCTTTTCAATTCTATTTTTCTCGCTGTGAAAAAATTCATTGAGATCTCTTTATTACTTTGAGGTACCTAAACCTCTTTTGAGGTTTTTGCAATTAGTTATGTCTTGAATTATTCTGGAGTATCTGCCTCATTAATATAATCATCTTGATTATTTGCTCCTTTCTCTTTCCTTTTGAAATTGATTATTCTCTCATGCTTCTCGGCATGTCTCACTTTAATTTATCTTTGGTTAGAGCATTTTCAGCTGGAATATGAGACTTAGTAATTCTCATTTAGGTCAATAATTGCAGCTGACAAATTTTATGCAATATTTTATGAATGTAAAACCTAATGAACTTCTTGTTCATATTTATATATTCGAGGATGTATACTTAATAGTAATAATGCATTCCTTTTGTTCTCTTTTCCAACTATTCAATTTCTCCCACTCATGTTAGGAAAACTTTGTTAAATGACAATCGGCTAATTATGTAGTATAAGTCTTCTAAATCCATTTGTTTCCAATAGAAACATCTTTTGTTTCTTTTAGAAACAAACAATAAGAAGAAGATTCTTACCCAACATTTATGTCAATTTTCTTTAAATATCCATCTATGTGCATTGTGGTGAATAAATAGGAATGCACATTCAAACTTTTTAAGATGAAATATACATGGCTCTTGACCAAAAGCCAATTTTATTGGGAGAATTTGGTTAGCTAGTGTAAGTGCTGCAATATATAAGATCAAATATGTCAACACTGAAATAGAAATTTTGTTCTCATAAGTATTAATCTAGCTATTTTTGGAGGCTTCAATGAATGAATCATATAATCTGGAAATTGCGCTTAACATAATAATTTATTTAAACATTATTGAAAGCTTCAGGTTGCAAACTAATGATAATATTGTCACACCCCTCTCGGTACACCGACATTCGTCGAGATAAATGCACACTTAATAAACATACCTGTTCCAAAGATAGTAATACTGATTACAAAGTCTCGGTTACATAACCGCAAACCATAACAAGTTCATACAAATATTACAAACTTTCATAACGATCAAATACACAATATATAAAATAAACAAAGCAGATCTTGACTCGCCCAAAGACCATCAATTACCGGATCCACGCCTTACCACGTGAGCCACGTCCACTATTGTGTTCCCGCCCGAACTTTGTGGAATATCCGGGATTCAAACGAATCCCGAGTAACGTTAATCACTCACATAAGATGCATGCACAGTACATGGTAGATAACCAGTTGCAATAAATTCAATATTCAAATAAATTCAAATTCAAATTGCAGTTCAACCATATTCAAGAACCTAGCAGTTCATTCGCACAGCGCTGGATATTCAAATGGGCATTTACCCTTCTTCTCACAAACACAACAATTCTCTTATCGGACTACCACCCCTCAACCGTGATGGCATCCAGGGTTACCCCACATTCTAGGGCACTACCTCCCGCCTCAACCGGCGATAAGGTTAAGTATTCACAATTCACATATCACAATGGTACATACATGCATATAAAGGCACACAGAGTATGTGAGAGAAAGTTACTACCTGAACTCCAATTAGCTAAAAATAATTCTCTGGTGCTTGAACCACTTGGAAACCAATTCCTAAAATAGTACCATCACAAATATTAATTTCCCTTATTTTATAAGGTACTAAAATTAATTACCACTTTATTCAATTCTCCAAAAATATTCAAGAGGGTTCTTATCATCATTTAAGATCCTTATAACCCTAAAATGATAAGTCATACACTTTTAACCCTTATTGTAGTAATTTTCGGATTAACTCCTTTTCCATTCAGAATTTTCACTGAACTTTACAAATTCATAATTAAATGCACAAAAATCCAATCGATGTGCTTCCAAAGCTCAAATGTCCATTAACGTATCTCTTTTCATGGAAAAATAGTCCCAGAAGTCCAGGGAATCTGAATCATTCCCAGTTTTAATATTTTCCAATACTGTTCAGGACTCACTTCTAAAACGTAGGTCATCTTATAAAATTAATTCCCCCTTGTACAGAGCTTTAAAAATTACATATTATATATCAAAAGAAAGCTTAAGATGTCTACTTCAAATCTGGAAACTTTCATAATTTATAGACATCAATAACTTGATCGAAAATTGTGTACAAGTCAACTGCCTTCCAAAAAGTTAAAACTGACAGTTTTGGCAACTTGTACAATTTATTCTCTTTGATTCTAAAAATCATTTCCAACCTTATTCTCACTCAATTTTTCGTGGTAAACTCTTTAGTAACCTTAAAATCTTCAAAATCCTTATAGTTTCACCACTTCTAAATCAATCCAAAATATTAGATAAATCACGTAAAGCAACATTTTAATGCAACTTTACAAATTCTAAGACTTTATGAACCCAATTGTCTTCTGACTCATTTTCTAATCCATTTTAGAAATTTGAGCAGTATATCCCCATAGGATTTTATGCTTTCAAAAACTAAAGAAATAATGGATAAACCATATTTCAAATTATCCATAGTATAAAATAACACAAGACAAGTTAAAACCTTTACTTACTTGTCTTGATCCTTGGACTTAAGCAACTTCTTCTTCTTCCTTATTGCCTCCTAAAACACCGGGCCTTCACTTCTCAAAATATTATAAGAAAGTGTTTCGCTCATAAAGTACTCACTCTCTTATTTTAACTCTCTCTCATTCTTTGCGTTCTTTCCTCACTTAACCGATAGCAAATAAAATGGAAAGACATACGATTGTATATATTTATTGTAAAGGAAAAGATTGATTCGTCCGTGAATAAACAATAAATCCATTGTGATTGCTCCCGTGAATGAATAGAACTCACTCCCGTGAATGAATAGAACTCACTCGTGAAACGCTTGCATTTGTCCAGATGGTGCAAGAAAAATTTGATTAGATTAGCCTTTTGTCCTTGTGCGTGTATGGATATATTTAAAAAAATAAAAGTGGATGAGTGTAAGTTTGGATGCATACGCGAGATGAAGAAAAAATGAGTGTATGTGGGAACACTTGGGACATATTATGGTGATAGTGGAGTGTCGGTAGAAAGTTTATGGATTAAAGAATGAAAATGAGATGTTGCATTTGTGTTGTCGCCTAGCTCAATTGGTTCACGGAGGATGATATAATTGAAAGGTAGTATGAAATGAAGAAAATTCAGGATCCATTATTGCTTTTCCTCTCTTGCATATACGTGAATGGGTAGGGGAAACATGATTAATTGATAGTCAAAGATGTCTCCACAAGTGGACAAACCCTAAACTAAAGGCTAAATCAATAATAATAATAATAGTTTAATATAGTGGAGTCACGGATGTTACAAATATCACATGCAACTATCTTATATATGCATCTATCAAAATTATTGAACATTTATATGGTTTACATTCTATTTGAATGGGCCCATATATTTTAATTTGATTTATTTCCAAAAATTTGGAGATCCATTCCAAATTATAAAACAATGATACTCTCGTAATCAATTTTCTTTAAAAATGTAATACCCTAAAAATCTCACTTATTATAAGTGTCACATTTTAACAAATAATACCTATTAAAAATAGGTGAATATGTGGTCTCAAACCTTAAAAGCTTATTGATTATTATGTTAAGTAATTTCTTCTTGAAATTAAATAAGCTAAAGACCCAAAATTCTAATTTCTTGTAGGGATCATAAAACATCATAAAATTATCATAATTAAGCATAGTCTTAATTTAATCATGAGAGGCAATTAAATGACATAGAAATACTTATTTCAATTAGAGAAAATTACCAACAACTATTAGGCAATTAAATTTGCAATAATTAAAATAATTATGTTAATTTTCGTAATTAATTAATAATTAAATTAAAAAGTCATAATTAAGGAATATATGAGATTAATTAGTGATCAAAGGCTAATAAAAACCCAAGATTAGCATAAAGGGGATTTCTAATGATCATAATTAATATAGTGACCTATCAATTAAGCCTTATAACATCTAAAAAACACTATCTTAGAGATATTAGCCAAGATTAATTTAATCTTCCCTATTTTAATATAAGTGGCGAAAATTCCTTTTTAAAGAGGCAAGATAATTGCACAAATATTAAATCCTAAGAGCACAAAATATATGAACAAAATATCATCAATAGTAGTAGGATATTTTCAAAACAAATTAAGGGCTTAGATTAAATTTAATAAAGCTAAATCCTAAGGCCTTAATTTAACTTCATAAAGTGTAATCCTTGTGAAAGAAAATCATCCAATGAGAGCCTTTCTTCTAGATGAATTAAGATGATTTAAAACACAAGTTGAAGAGGAAAAAGGGGTATACACGGTTTGTATAAAAAAATCTGAATTGAGAATGGAAGTTATTAAATAAACAAATGCTCAAGTTGATTAAATCACATGCAAGTCATAATTAGGGAAGAAAATATGTACCTCCCATTAATGCTCTTAATGAATGTGGAAGAGGATAAACTTGAGGGGAAAAGAGAGAGAGGGGGCGGCTAAGAGAGAGTTGTGAGTGTGTGTGTGTGTGTGTGTAAGAGTTGTGAGTGTTGTGAGCCTAGTGTAAGAGAGAGAAAAATGTGTACTTCTTTGATTTGAGAGTTAAAAACCATTGGGATAAATTCAAGACACAAGTAACCGAGAATCTATAGAAAATAAATTGTATCTGGAGAACCTTTAATCATAGATCAAATATAAGGATTTATTTTGAACAAGCATATTTTAAGCTTGGAATAGGTTGTCTTCAAAATCTTTTCCTCAACTTTTGTGATTAATCTTAAAATGATTGTAACATCCCATTTTAACAGCGGATTTTTTTTTTGAAATCAATCAGAGTAGAGCATTGGAGCGAGTGAGTAACTGAACCATAAAATGTTATCCGTAGTGTGACAGTATTAATACAGTCATCCTAGTTTTCAAAAGTAAATGCATAAACAGTAAATAAATCTCCGTGCCGTAGCCTACGCCTTCTGCTTGCCCTTATCTCCAGTCCTTGGTCCTCCCGACCCTGAAGCTACAGTTGAGATCCAATTCCCATTTGGATCTCGGAGTACGGTTAACCTTATGCTCAAATAAAACAAATATGGACAACAGATAATCATAACAATACAAAGAAGATATCGCACATAAGCACGGAAGCGCGATGCATGATCAGAACAATGACAGAACATAAGCACACAACAATATGTAAAGTCCTACAACATGTCTGCACATACCCTGTGCCACGATCACAACACGTGTCCTCAGCATTAGGAAAACTCATACGGCATTATCAAGACTATAACCCGTGTAAACTGTATGTATATTTGACGACCCTAGACAGAGCCTCAGTCTATGAACGTATCTATCACATATATGTATATGATCAGCACAGAGTTAGGGTTACAGTACGCGTCCGTACCTTTGTCGACAGTACTACGGTACTTTTCCCGAAAAACGGTATTTTTGACAGCGGCGACGGCGGTACAACAGCGGAGTGACAGCGGTCCGATTTTCACAGATATCCTATCAGGATAATATTTAACAACATTTAGCAGTATAACAGGCATTTTAGGTACAAATTACCATTTTGCCCCTAGTTGGACTAATCGGCGGAATTTCGCCAGAGCTTCACTACTTCGGTGTTTTCTTTCAAAATTTTTGCTAGAATTCCTTCCCCATCATAATTTCGAATTTAAGACTAAATAAAATCTTTAAAACATGAAATTATAACTATTCTAAGAATTTAAAGATCAAAGCTATGAATATAAAGCTAAAAGCTTAAGAACTAGAGAACTTACCCTTGCAGAACCCTGCTACTCTGACTTCTAGCTCCTACTCTTCTCTATTCTCTCAGAAAATCACTCTTGAGAGTTGATTTTGGTGTGAAGAAGTGAATGAATGAGGGGTCCTATTTATAGTGGAAGGGAAGGGCATTTTGGTAAACTTCTGTCATCTCGGATACGGGCCGCCGGATCTAGGTCAAATTTGCAAATCTCATCTTGGCCCTTAAAGACATAAAAACCGCCCCCCCTTTTCTCCCTCTTCCCTCATCTTTTTTTCTTTTCTTGCACACAAAGAAAAACAACAGCTTCCGGTGTAAGTTTCTTCCAGCTGAGTCTTAAGTTTTACTTTAACGAAATTCATTTTCGGTTGTTTGGTCAATCCCTAACACTTCTATATTCTGGGTATGCTTTTTGATTAGTAGTTGGATATCAAGATTTATGGTCTAATTAGACTCCCCTGGTTGTACTAAACTTATTCTTCAACGTTTGCAAAAATAGCCTTTACTAGGCTTACTTTCGAGGTTAAATTATGTGGGTTCAAGATAAGTCCTTATATTTTCTCTAGGATTCCCACAACTTCACAACTATTTAATTTTGTACAAATTCTCACTTTATTTGTTGTTTTGATTTTTTACTGTGTACATCAGATCTTTACTGGATTTCAAACCATTATCCATTTTACCTTTGGATTCCAAATCATTATCAAATCTAGCTTTTATTATTTTTTCTTTCTTCTTCTCTCTTTTTTTTTCTTTAAAAACCGTCCCCCCCTTTTATATATATATATATATATATTTTATTTTATATCTTAATCATCTTATATTACTTCCTTAATTACCCGATTAGCCACTAACTAATTTTTGATAATTTTCTTAATTAGGATAAATTATTATCTCACAACTATTATACCTACTTTGGTATTTTATATCCCATGTAAAATATTAAAAATCATGGGGCCTAAAAAGGGTTTCCAAAATAATATTTAATTTCCCTTTATTTTTACAAGGAAATAAATCCCAAAAATTTCCTAAATTAGAGACAACATACTCTCTGATTTTTAATAAATGTTTCATTGCCTTTAAGGATTTATCATAATATTTTCAGGTCATTTTATGACCCACAATTGTATTTAGGGATTTTTTTAGCTCTTTATTCGCCCTAATTTCAATAGAAGTTACTTTAGAAAACAAGGTAATTATTACACTAGTTTTGAGATCACATATTCACCTATTTGAAATAGTCATTTTTTTATATCTCAATATAAGATTCCAGATAAATAATTATCCGGGTATTACAATGATCAAAGGGAAATTAGAGACTTCTAATGGAGTCATGAATTTTGAAATTAAAAGAAAAATGAAGAGCCAAGATTAAAGTTTAATAAATTGGAAACTAATGGTTCTAATTAATTAAACAAATAAAGCTAGATCCATGAGAAATTGGTAGAACCAATAGGAAGCTTGGAGCCTTGTTTATGAGACAAATAAAACACATATTTTTGGGTCAATTAAGGGAAGGTGCCACAGATACAAGTCTTGGAGAAGGGGGTTTCCATTTGTTTAATATAAATCATATGAACACATGCAAATTGAAGGCACATGGAGCATTAATTAAGGGAACAAATTGGAGAGAGGATTTGTACTCAAGATGCATTAAATGGAAAAAAATAGAAGAGGATGAGGGAGGGGAGTGAGGAGTCGGTTTAGGAGAGGGGAAGTTTGAGATTAAAACTTCTCAACTAAATTAAGATCCAAGAGCTACAATTGAAGAAGATGTAGGTTTGAAAGAACTACCAAAATGCCATGACATTTCACTATAAATAGAAGCCTTTGCTCTTCATAATTCTCACACCAAAAGCAAGCAACATCTGAATATAGAGTGGAAAGTGAGAGTTAGTGGGAAGCAAGAAGGAGTAGCAAGGTTCTCCAAGGGTAAGTTCTCTAGTTCTTAAGCTTTAGCTTTGAGTTTATAACTTAAATGTTGTTTTGATCTTTAATCTTCCAATAAATTCTTGTTATCATGTTTTTATGGTTAAAAATGGTTTTATTTCGAAAAATTGATGAAGGAAATGATATAGCAAATTTTTTGGAAGATTATGATCAAAGTAGCGAAGCTCTCAAGAAATTTTATCGGTTAGCGATTCCTGAAGTCAGGGGTAAAAACGCCAGTATTTTATGTTGAAGATGAGGTTCTTAAAATCTGATAAAATTCATGGTTAAATTAGAGATATAGAGCTTTTCAAATATACCTAGAGTGAATTATTTCGAGTTCTGTGCTAGGAGATAAAAATGTCCAAAGTTGGGTTACGTTTTCTGGAAATTTTCTGGGCAGAGGATGAACACGTGAAAAATGGGAATTATTCTTAAAATCTGGGCAAGAACCAGTATTTTACCTTAAAACTAGACATCATAAGGATTCCTAGGAATTTTACGGATCCTCGTTTTGATTTTCTTGGAATTAGTTATGATTTTTCAAAGTTAGACGAAAAATCAGCTCATATGCTGTCAAACAGCGTTTTTACGAAATTTAGGGAAAATAATTGATAAATAAATACACCAGGGGTAAAATGGTCATTTGTGACTAAGATATCTACTAGGATATTATTTATGAATTAATACATGTGATGGTACTATTATAGGCTGTCCGAGAACACAAATTGACAGACAAAACATACCATATCTACACAGACTAAGGTACGTTCGCGGCGTACTGTAACACTAACTCTAATGCTTATAATATGTTTATATATGATAGTGATATTTATAAACTAAGATGCTGTCTTAGTTCATTGCTTATAATATGTTTATATATGATAGTGATATTTATAAACTAAGATGTTTGTCTTAGTTCATTACTTACACATTCAAATTTACACAAAGTTATAGTCTTATTAATACCGTTGAGTTTTCCTAGCACTGAGGACACGAGTGGATCGTGGCACTGGTGAATAGTGCAGACCGAGATAACGGACATGTGAATCGGCTATGCTGTTATCTCAAATCGTACATCTGTTATGGGCTTTTGTATCGATAATTGTTGTAATGTTATGAATATCTCATCATAAATATATTGTTGATATAAAGCGTATGGGTTAATCGTTACCGAGTCCGATGGGCATTGACCTCGCTCTTATTATAGCTTCGTGGTCTGGAGGACCAAGTACCAAGATAAGAGACAAGAATAAGCGAACGCATGAGGACTCGTGGAGCCTCTGTTTAGAGACGTATTATCATCGCTAGTGTATTTGTATTCTCGAACAAAAGTATCTTTCTTATTAAGATACGCCACAGACAATGTTGTACCACAGATTTATCAGTTACTCAATATTTTACATTACTCCGATGCTCAACTTTGATCAAAACGCTATGAAAATGTTTTCGAAAATTGGGGTGTTACAAAAAACATGTGGCACATCATAATTCTTGAATTATATAATGTGTTGGCTATACATGAAGAATCTTCTGGTTCTTTAATGGATGTTAATACATAATATTTTATAATTTGTTGCATCATATATATGACTTAGATGATAAAACAAGTCATGCCAGCAATGAATTTGTTTGGATAAGTAAACTTTGGGTTTACTGTATCATGTTTCTTTACTAACATTAAACTTTACAACTTTCATATCATATTGATATAAAATCTTAATCTAAAATCCATTTTTAGGAAATTAATTAGCCTTTGTGAGGAATTATATGAGTACAACTTTTCAATATTAACTCAACTTATATTCTAACAATCTCCCCTTCAAGTGTGAGTCATATAAATACACTTTCTTTATTTCTATATTTCAAAGACAAACTAATATATAGTAAGCCAATAATCAATCTTTCACTTGAAAGTTCAAGTACTTCATATCTCATATACAATAATGAATTTAAGTGCATTTGGATATAACTCAGACTCCTTAACATAGTGAAACTTTGATGTAAATCTATGTGTCATAACTTTTCATGAACAATTCTTCTTCTGCCCATAGAGTTTAGTTCTCTAGGAAACTATATCGATTTTGTTACATGTATATTCTTTAGGAACTAATATATATTATCGCATATTTATATAACTTCATTACTCATTAATATTAATATGCTTTAATTTGCCTTTTATGAAGCATATTCAAAGTATGAAATGCTTAGAATTTTCCACTACATAAAGAAATATGAGGAGATTCATAATCAAAATACAAAAAGATCTTATTGCAATGGTTTGTGACATTTATGGGCTAAAATTAATTTGAGAGAAATGTAAAGATAAATGTATTATAATATAAAATAATGAATAATTATGATATACATAGTCTTCTTTCAAATATTCCCTACTATTTGATCATCCAAAAATTTGACTTACACTATTGATATAGTTCACGCACATACATTACAAAAATGGTTTTGTCTAACAATTCATAAACTATTCATAATAAATTTTCTCATAAAATTAAATAAATTCTCATTCTCTTAATTCAAATGTGATTATGATTTTTTTTCACAAATGTCATATAAAACCAATTTGATTCCAATATATATATCATATTATATATTATATCATGATTAATGTATGAAACTTGCACATATCATATGAGAATGCTAAGGAGTAGAAGAAATGACAATACAATGAATTGGGAGAGAAGACAATAACTTATAAATACTAAAATAAAATACAAATTGCAGAGTATTTGTATACCTTTAAATAATGAAACGTTTGAAACTAAGAAAAATTGGACATATATGTAAGGCAACATAATAGTGCTCAAGAACAGAAAAGAGATGGAAGACAGAGCTAAAATGAAAAAAAAAGGACTAATAATGAAATAAAGTACCTTGATGTTGAGGTATATGAGTTGAGTGTTTGTTGGAATTGAAAATCTATGGTGCAACAGAGAAGCACAAGTCCCAAGAAGAAAATAGATATAGGTTTGACGTGGTAAACTAATATTCACATATACTATATACTTAAAGTTACAAATAAATTGTACAATTACATAAAGAAGAGAATTAAACAACTTAATTGTATAATTGAAAGTTATATGAATAAATACTAGAAACCATTTAATTTGGGAGTTATAGGGCATAATGACAATAACCATGAGGTAGCAAGAATCCTAAAAGGCCATAAAATCATAAACATCCACACACCATAATATTTAATTTTGTAAATAAATTCGCACTTGTTAAAATTTTAAAATGACCAATAATTATCTTTTTATCTATTTGATTTCATATGTCACTCATGCCGATATCACAATATTAAATAATTATTTCCTTGACACAAATTAATCACAGTGAATTTAAATTTAACACTAATCAAAATCATATAGCCTTTAGGGGTTAGGATTAATTTTTTTTGGCTTTACAGGTTAGTAATCTTTCTCCATAAGTTAGTGTTTTAAGCATCATAACTACTTTTGGTATTTTTCACAATATCTCATGTTCTTTTTGGCCTTACAACCATTTTGATCTTTATTTTCAATAAATTGATACATATTTTCAATATGACTTCTGGTCATATTATACCATTTTTTTCTATCTATATGACTTTGAGTCATAGTATAACACTTGCACATAATTTTAATCACCTTAGAAATGTTATTATCTTCACACTATTGCTCAATAGCCAAGACAAAGTATTCTTGGCTTTACAATATCAATTCCACCAATGCAATGCGATCATGTTCATTTTCACTCTTATAGATATGTTCTTTTCTTTCAATAGCACATCATCAACTTCTCCAAATATTGGTCTTCAGGACCATAGGAAAAATGTTGTAAAGCTATTTTTTTTAGTTTGATATTTGAACCTTTAGCCTTTATGAGCTTTGATATTTGTAACAATTAAACCATCAAAGTGCCAAATGTTTTCATGTCAATCTTGCCATTTAATCAAAAGAATGGTGTTCTTTCATATAAGAACTATTACAAAAGTGATGTGACTTCTGGTCATCTGATCACGAAATTAAGAATATTATGGCTTATGCCCTTTCGATAAAATTAAAGTACTGTAAAATAAATTAAGTTCAATTCACAATAAAATATAAATAATAGATAATCCCATGATCATATAATACTATCATATATTAATGTAATAATAAACAAATGGAAATACAAGATTGACATAATTATATAACAATAATTTATTAATAAAAATAAATGAAATGTAAATAAAATAACAATAAAACAAGATGAAATAAATAACATAAAATAAAGAAACATAAAAAATAAAATATAGCATAAGATGTAAATAAATATAAATGTTAAATAAGTAAATAAACAAATGAAACGTAAATAAAATAAAATAACATAATAACAACATAAAATGTAAAGAATAAAAGAATAAAAAATAAATAAAAAATATAAATGTTGCATAATAAGGATTCTCGAAAAATGATAAATAAAAGTTTAAAAAAATTGCAAAGGAGAATAAAAGAATAATAATCTTCAGTTGGTAAAAGGGTCTCTTTAATTAAGTCCATATAATGACATTGATCATCTTAGTTAAATCAAATAGATATACAGAAAAGAAGGTAAGAGAAATCGTTAAACCAATGGTGAGAAAAATAAACATTCATTAGAGCGATCGTTACGATAATGTGTTATAAAATAAGAAAAGCACAAGAGATTAAAATGAGAGAGATAGAGAAGATTGAGAGAAAGTTGGAGGGGAAATATAGAGGAGCTCTCATTCACTTCATTCTTTTGATGTCAATACATTTTACATGGCCTCTATTTATAGGTCTCTAACCATTGAATTCTATACCTATGGTAACAAGGAAATAAAGATGAGCATAATGGTATTAATCATAAGAAACTCCCATAAACCATTCATTGGAGAAGTTATAGGTTTAAAGAATTGAACACATAGAATCTAAGAGTGAGAGGTTATGGAATAAAGGATATATGAATGACCAACAGTGGATAGTTTATGGATATCCTCATCATATAATATTTACAACAAATACATATTACTATCAAAATAGAGACGATGTTCGTATAATTAAGGGAAAACAGAAAAGTAGTTAGTATTTTACTTTTATATTAATTAAAGACCATTTGGATATACCCTTGAGTCTTACATAAGATGTTTCTTACTAATACACACATATAAAATTTAAGTGGTATCCAATATTAACATTATTAATCATACTAAAATCATTATATTAATTTCTATTCTCTCTCACTACCTTTATTTTTTGTTCAAAGCTCACTACATTTATTAAATATAGGCTTATACGTAAAAAATATTTAATGCCCTTTTAAAATATCAAAATGTCTTATAAAAAAAATAAACATTTTAGAAGACTTCTTATAATACAGACAGGAGGGAGTACTCCTTTTAATACTAAATATAAATCTCTTCTTACTAATTTACAAGTACCAATAAAAACATTTAAAAATATTAATTTTATTAAAAAATTCAAATGAGTTTTGATATTTCCTTTATTAATTAAATTAAACTCTAACATTATATTAATTTTTATTATCTTACGCCACCTTTATTAACTATGGGAAAATAAGAAACAAAAATATTTAATATTCTATCTAAAACTGTCAAATGCTTTATAAAAAAAGGTTAAGATTTAAGAATATCCATAAGGCAAGGAGTGGTGTTTAATTTGATGAGAGGAAGTTGAACCGTTGCTTGTATTTTGATGTACTCCTATGTGAGTAACGGTATGAGCATTATTATTTTTCGTTCAAAATGATATGAGCATTATTAAAACAAAGGTCAAGAATATATTTCAGAAAACAAGCACCAACTTCCCCACATTCTCACCTTCCACTCATCTAAATTATTAAAAAAATGAATAAAATATAAAAGGAAAGAATTGCATTTTAAATTTATCAACAAAAAATAGAAGTTGTCTCAAAACCCAAAAACTCAACATGCATCACAACCACATCAGCAATTGTACTCTTATATATTTAGCAACTTCTGCATCAGCTCAACAATAACAAAAAAATTACATCAAAATGCTAGCCATCATAGTACACAAACATTTCTATATGTAACATGAACAGCCAATATCTCACATGTGTTACGTTGCTAAACATTTCTAAAGATCTCCTTATAAACCAGCCACATTGATAGTTGTACGCTTTCCATGATTATTCCCATCTTGTATCAGAATCTTCAACCCTATGATATTGTTAACTCTTGATAAGACAACATATAATCGCTCATATGTGAACACCGAATTTCGATAAATATAACCTAACATTTTGTAATTGAGAATAATTATTTAATTTGAATTTTTTTTTTTTAAATTAGTAATTCAATGTTGGCAAAAAAAATAATTAGTAAAAAAGTAGTAATAATAAAATAAATTAGCATGCGTAATCAATTACTTACATTGATAATTTAACAAATTAAGATGGCTAACAATCAGTTAATTAATATTGACAATTAGTACTCATTTCAGTCCTATTTATAAGAGTTTAATAATATATTATACGGTTTGAGAAAACGGTTAAAATTAGATAAAATAATAATAATTAAGTCTGAAATAAACTTTTCATTTCAACTATGGCCTTATTTATGAGGAGGCAAGTAAGAAAGAGAAATAAAATAGATATAAGTATCACCAACCTTTTAATTAATGTAAAATATATAATTAATTAGGGTGAAAATGGTAAAAACTTATTAAAAACTTAAACAACCCTTATCAAACTTTTATAAAAAAATCAAGATAAATCAATTTTTGGATTCCCGTAAAAAATTACCAGAGGGAGTCGCTGTTAGTCACTATCAATGCCTGCTAATACTAATATTTGGCCAATAGTTTGGTAGTACTATTAAGAATTAAGAATAACTCAAGAATAATAATTAATTTATAATAGGAATTTTTTTCTGCCAAATGCGTAATCAATATTAATAATACTAAATAAGTAAATTAGAATAACTACCACATTTTGTATGGACATTATTAATATCTGAATAGAACTCATTTCAAAATGGAGTGGAATTTAATTTTGAAAGAAAATAGTTTTTCATGAATATATATTTTGGGCCAAAACAGGATATTTTGGAAGGTATACCTTTCTTTGAAGTAAAATGGGGTGGGTGGAACCAATAAGAGAGGAACCAATCACTAACCATCATAATAAATAATGAGTTTGAAAAATGAATTTAAAATCTTAAATTGAAGACATAATTTGGATTTGAATTTTTCAGATTTCAAAACTTCTCATTGTAAACTAAATACTCATTTAATGAATGGAATTTATCCGCGAGAAGTAAAAAATGAACCAAAGCAACCAATGAGAATGACATGTAAACAGTACAAATCGGCCATCAAGTAGGTAACACTATTGAATATATATATATTAATGGCGACAAAAAATAGAAAATGCTCAAAAAATGATAATAACCAAACGGGAAAAAAGTACTCCAAAAAATATACATTTGTAAATATTTGATGGCTGATTTAACTTAATCAATCCATCTCCAACATTACAGAAACCTCTGAAACTCTACAACCCCCAATCCAATTTCTTGGTGTAGAGATATTATAAGAAGTTCCTGAACAATGGTAAACTACATCAACCAAATCACAATATTAATCACAATATATATTAGAACATATTTATGGTAACAAAAGCTATACAGGACACGAAGAAGACAACAATAACTTTATTGTATGATGAGATATCAAGAAAGAGATCATATCAGACAACCATTTTCTTTTTCTTTTTCTTTTTTAAAAAAAGAATGGAAGACAATTTTCCATACACCAGAGCGAACAACTTTTTACTCCATGCAATTTTTTATTTGAATTGTATATAACCAAAGAAGAATAACATAACATGAATCCATGTTGAGAGACCTGTAAATGTCACGCCCGTCCTAAATGCGCCTTTATTTATCAAAGTTATAACGCACAGGCATCGAAATAATTTGAACGACTTAATTGCGGAATAAAACTTTCATAAAATAACTTAGTTTAAAAATATGATCGAGGATAAATTTTTCGCAAGCGATATCTATCTCATAGGGGAATCTTAATACAATAATCCAAAAATAGACAAACGATAAACGAATTAGTACAATCGACTACTTATACTATCACAAAAGTCCTTTCTGTTGTAACCTTTACAGCTGCATCTTTCCTCTTGATCCTTATCCACTACATGTCTCTTTCATGCGATCTAGAGTTCAAATGAATGAACCTCAGGGGAACAGTTAATCTCATATGCAAGTATGAAATATAAATCACAGTATAACACTTGTAAAAGCATAAAATAATTTACTGAAAAAAGTCAATCGCAAATCAAACTGAGTTATCGGCCAAGGACCACAACCCTTTAGGACATGCACTCCACATGGGACACGCAGCCCCAAAATCCATAGCTAGAAAATAAACATGTAAATCATCTAGCAAACATGATCAGTTATACATGAATAAATACATACAAGCTAATAAGATAACAGTTACTCACCTCAAGCTTGAGTCCTTAATTCGTCCAAAGGTGTTGGGATCAGTAGAGGTGTTAAGGTATGCCTATAAACATTTATCACTGTCATTAGTCACTTGCGTCGCAAAGTAACTAACTACGCGAATTATTTTTTTAGAGGATTAAAAATGATTATTAATTCATAAAAATTCCCTCAATAATAATACCCTTTTTAATAAATAATAAAATTATTATTTCTCTACAATTAATTTAAACTCTTAGAGGCTATCCTAACACTTTAAATTAGGATTTTTTTTTTTGGGGTAAAAATTGGGGCTCAATCGCCATTTACTTTACTGAAATTAACCAAGATCTAGACGTGAGTAAACAACTCCCATAGTATCCCTATATAGAAAATCTACCACCCCTACTGGAGGAGAATCAAAAACAGTAAAATCCTCATTACAGATAAAGTTATACTTGGCTAACCAATCAGCCATAGTATTGACTTCGCGCAAAATATGGGAGAAACAAATCTAAAGCTCCTCGTTATTGTCCCGTAGGCATGCATTTAGAGTTCTGTCTCTAGTCCTTCCTTGGATCCAAGCATCTTGAATCATGTGTAAAGCCAAAGTTGAGTCTCCTTCTGCAATGATTTTGTTGAAGCCCAACCCATGTGCCATTTTAAGACCCTGTACAAACCCCCAGACCTCTGCAGCTAAAGCCTTACAACGTCCTAACTTCCTACTGAAACCACGAATCCAGCTACCATCACTCCTTCTCAACACCCCTCCACAACTTGCCAAGCCTAGACATCCTCTAGCAGCACCGTCAAAATTTAGTTTCACCCACCCCTCTTCCGGAAAATTTTATTTAATTTCCCTTGCTTTCTTTAACAACCCAAATTCTATTAATAGATGCCTCATTTACCATGACTAATCGGAATCTATCTCTGTAGCTTCTAAAAGACAAACTCGCTGCCTCATTCTTGTAGCCACCTCTACGGTGCTCGGACTAACTATAATTTCTGGGACTATGAACCTGGAACCTGAATAAGGCGAAGCGTTCAAATGGAAATTGGAAGCCCTAAGACAAGCATGCCCAGATACCTCATGTAATACCCTAAAAACCCTAATGATCATAAATGGTATATTTTGATAAATACTACATTATAGTAAAAGGAGAGATATTGTCTCAAATTTTGGGATATTGTTTATTTATGAGCAATTTCTCCTTGAAATTTAAGTAGATCAAGATTTAATCTTGAAATTTCTTTTAGGGATCATAAAATACCCTAAAGTTATCATATTAAGTTATGGTTCATATGTAACCAAAATAAGCAAGAAAGTGTTAGGAAAACACTTAAATTAGTTAAAAGGAATTAACAAGCAAATAGTGAGCAATTGAGCTTTCACTAATTAAAGTAATTATGTAAATCTTCATAATTCATCATGAGGCAAAATAGAGGGCATCAATTTATGAATTGTTCTAAGTAGAAATCAAGGGCCTAAAGAGATGGAATTAGGTTTGCAAATAATATTTTAGTATCTTTGGTTAAATAGCAAATCTATTAAACTATGATATTTACCTTTAGTGGACAATTTAGCTTGCACTAAATTAAGATTAATGTCAAACACTTGTAACTACCTGTTAGGGTTACGTTTTAGCTTAAACACAAGAGGTAGATGGCAATAAAAATGAATAGGAATTTAAGGGAATAGAATACTCAATATTCATGTAATTTGTGCCACAAAAACGCATACCAAGCTTGAGATAAATATTCCCTTAATTTTACCCAATTTATACATTTAATATTAAAATTGTGAGAGGGTAATTAGAGACATCTAATGGGGGCCTTGATTTTCGAAAATAAGGGCTAATTTTATTTAGATACAATTAAGCACAAATTCTGGTGATAAATCAATTAGTTAATAGAAAATGCAATTAAGGTTGAGGATTTGATTTAAATCAACACAAGTAAATTCCAATGACCCAAGTTAATCACCAAATTGAGCCAAAGCCTCATAGAGATAAATTAGTCATTTGTGCCAAAATGACATATGCCTTGTAGTAGCTAGTGATTTTCGAAAATTATGGAGTAAATAAAAGACTAAGATAAACTTTGTACATTCTTGTTTAGTTGACAATCAACAATTAACTTATATCTAGTTCCAAAGAGATAATTAAGAGCCAACTAGTGTCATCATTACATTCAAAAAAACCTAACCCCAAAAGTCTTCTTGCACATGGGTTCATTTATAAGTAGAAGAGAATAATATTAATAAAGTTAATAATAAAATTGTGAAACAAATTACAAATGCACATGGGCATTAATTGAAAATTTATGAAGAAGATAAGAGAGAGGGGAGGGGCGGTTTGTGATGTGTGTGTACAAGTGTGTGTAGTGAAATTATGAATTGTGATTCAAGTTTGTTTGAAATCCACCAATGGGAGAATTAATAAAAATGGCCTAAATCCAACATACTTAAATTAAACCAATGTGAGTCTCTTTACTCATAAAATTATGTATCATAAAAATACAATAAACAACTACACCTAAAGATACCTAACAATATATTAAGATGCTATATTAATTGGGGATATTTTAATCCTTGCTTAAGTCATCCATTAACACCTAAAATACTACACTAAGGAGACTAATTGGGATTAAATAATTATTCCTTAAATTTTATTATAAGGGGCGAATTTCACAAAAATAATAGAAGAAAAGGTTAAACAAAAATATAAGATAAAAGCACATGTGATATAAGATTAAAATCCCCAATAGTAAGTAGGATTTTTCTACATAAATGAAGAGCCAAGATTAATCCTCATAAAGCTAAATCCTAAGGCCTTAATTAAACCTCATAAAGTCTAATCCTTGTGAATTAAAACCAACCAATGAGAAATCTTTCTCATTGAATATGTGAGATCATAAAAACACAATGGAAGAGTCCAAATTGAAGGCATAACGCGGTGCAAACTTTGGCTTGTAGGGTAAGATTTCATTTGTTTAATAATTTAAAACTAACACATGGGATAATTAGATAAAGCAAATGGAAAAGGGTAATGTACTTAGGATAAGATGCACATGGGATCAATTATGATTTTGGAAGTGGATGAGAGGGAGCACGGTTTGGAGAGTGTGAAGAGAGGAAAAGGAAAACTTCTTCAAGAAGTAAAGGGCAATTTTGTCAAATCAAGTGCAAGGGCAATAGAGGTCTTTTGCCACATGAGACTTTTACTATAAATAGAGGGGTTGCCTCTTCATAAAATTTACACCAAAACTCAACCAAAGTAGATGAGTTTAGAGAGAAGTAAGAGTTAGAGAGAGGCATGGAGAAGTGAGAGCAAGTTCTTCAAGAGGTAAGCAAGCTTTTAGTTTCTAGTTTTAAGTTTTGTAGATTTTAGTGGAAATGTTGTTTTGATCTAGAAAATTAGAAAATAAATTCCTATACTTGTTTTTAGGCCTCATTGCATTGAAAGATGCTTTTGAGGTAAAAACATAGTAGGGAATAATTTTTGGTAGCTAGAGATTAAAATAGTGAAGTTCTGGTGAAATTTACGAGTAGAAGTTTTCGGTAGTCTGCGAAAAGATGCTATGATTTTATGTGTAAAATTAAGCCAATAAATCATGATATTTTCCATAATTATAGTCGACATATAGGGATTTTCAAATATACCTAGAGTGTAGCATTTTGAGTTCTACACAAAGAGAAATGAATTGTTGAAATTAAGCCATTTTTGCAGAAATAATTCTGGGCAGCGTTAGGAAATTTGAAACTGGTAATGAACTATGGTGTTCTAGGTTCTTGAAGTATTTTTCCTTCAAAATAGACATCCTAAGGTTTCCGAGGAATTTTACGGATCCTCATTTCGATTTTTGTAGATTTAATTATAATTTTTCAAAGTTAATCAAAAATTCTGCCCAGAAATTCAGTTTTGCGTTTTTGAGAAAATGTAAGGGCAAAATTGTAATAATGAATACACCGAGGGTAGAAATGTCAAAATTGGTGTAAATATCCTTTTTGATATTATTTTAAGAGATAGAATATTAGTTGTAATATTATGGGAAAAAGGAATAATCCGACAATAACATATAGGATATCCGGGAAGTCCGGAGTCGGATCAAAAGTCAGGCAAGTTGGCCAATACGCGGTGAAAGGTACGTTCGCGGCGTACTGTAACACTAATTCTAATGCTTATAGTATGTTTATATATGATAGTTGTATTCATAAACTAAGATGCTGTCTTAGTTCATTACTTACACATTCAGCTTTACACGGGTTATAGTCTTGTTAATACCGTTGAGTTTTCCTAGCGCTGAGGACACGGAAGCATGGCACTGGTGAATAGTGCATACCAAGATAACGGAAATGTGAATCGGCTATGCCGTTATCTCAGATGATACATTTGTTATGGGCTTTTGTATTGATAGTTGTTGTAATGTCATGAATAACGTATACATATATTGTTTACATATATAAGAATGAGGTTAATCATTACTCCGAGGTCCAATGGACATTGGACCTCGCCTTAACATATAGTTCATGAAAGGATCATGGATCGAGATGGCACCGTAGATGGGGCCAAGAGAAGGCACGTGGTAGACAGCGAGATAGGGGCATCAAAGGACAAAGCCGAAAAGAAGCCGGTCCAAAGCCAATGCGGAAGAAGGTTAACGTAACCTACCTTCGCATGAATCTAATTGGGTTACTTCAAACCATTTGGTGCTTAAACTAAGAAAGGGTCGGTCTATGTGGTTCATCAATCGATCGTAGTGAATTCGGGAGACTTCCACTAGACTTTACCCAACCCGCCAAATGGATTTGATTTAACTGTTTGGGTTCTATGCCCCAAGTCTACCTAAGGCTTGGTTGAAGATGGTATAGTTACATGTAGGATTTGTAATTATACAAAGCTTTGTATTAATGTATCACATGAATATTCCTTCTAAATTTTTAATATACCGATATACGTCGCATCGGTATATGCCCGAGTATGTTATATCGCTTACTCAATTGTTCAAATTTTTAGTACATGCTCTCCATTCCGCAACACGGTGAGTTGTAGCACCTCAAACTCGTCAATTTTATAAAACCAAGTGTCATCGTGCACAATTTATGCTACTAACTTGGGGTTTTACACCTCAACCACTGGACCTCCCATACAAAGTCATCATCGTTATTATCGTCAATATAAGAAATGGATCGACAACCGAAGAGGAGAGAGGCATTTTGAATTTCAAAATTTCACCCCAAGGAAAACACTGGGCAAAGGAAAAGAAGGAGAACAATGTAATAAGCGGCATTTTGAAATTCAAAATTTCCCACTGTTCATGATATAGACAGTAACAGATGGCATAGAATTGGAAACGGCTTTCAACCAAAGCTAGTTTGTTTGAGTTGGCGGTGGGAGTGATGATTTATTAATTTTCTATCCTTTTTTTTGTAAAACTTAATAGGAAAAAAGATAGGTTGTAAATGTGATTTGTGTTTGGATTGATATTGGCGTAAGTGATTTTTTTTTTCAAACAAAGACATGTTTGGATTAGCGATTGAAAAGTCAATTAATATAAAAAATGACTAAAAAGGCATTTAATCTTATTAAAGATATGAAGATAAAAATTTAAATTTATGTAAAAAAAAATTAATAGATAAAAAGGGGCATGCATCATTTATGAGATTTCAACATAAAATATTTTTTTTTTAATTAAGTATAGGAAATAAAAGAATAATAAATAAATAATCTAATATTATTTTATTATTAGTATATAATTAAATTTAATGATCATTTCCTTTATCCAGTCTGACGTAGAACGCACCTCGTCATGAAAAAACACTCTCAATATTTATACAAAATAAATCCTCCCTTCAGCACCAGTAGAGCCTACAAATAAAGAAAAAAGCAAGGTAAAATGGGCCCCACACGACTTTCTCGACGTTTGTGCTCTGTACAATAGCAAAAAAGCTTGGTCTGAGAGGTTTTTTTTAATCGGGAATAAATGGAAAGGAAACAAGTCTTCTCCCTTTATTATTTAACACGTGTTAAGTGTTTTTAATTTGAGGGGAATAAATGGAAAGGAGGATATTAATCAAATTTGATTAATAAGAAGAATATTATTTTTTTATCGAGAATATATTTTAGAAATATTGAAAAGTTTTCACGAACTATTTAAGAAAGATAAAGGAAAAAAATTTATCTCTTTTCTCTCTTTCTCCCTCCTCCCCTCAAAAACCAACCAAGCCCACTGGCAAAAATTGAAAGTAATAAAGAATAGAAAACTACTTTACCGATAAAATTTGGAATTGCTCGTTTGTTAAGTTAAAACTGAGGATTCAGATTTTTGCAATAAAGAATACAAAAATAACAATTATAGATATAGAAATTTACAACACAATATAAAATTAACAACGCCACCTATGAAAATTTACAACAACAAATAGAAAAATAACAAGTCTACAGATAGAAATTTACAACTTAATTTACAAGTAGTCATAATATTAGGTAAGGATATTTAAAATCTTTTGGTTTCAGAGCCCAACATTTTGTGTCGTTTCTTCTCATTTTCCTAGAAGCTTCGTTGGGGGTGGAAAGTGAAGATAAAACTCAAGTGTGGCAACCAACTTTTCTCATAAGTGTTTTGGAGAATAGCTTCTTAAAAACAAGTGATTTTAGAAAATAGATTTTGAAGAATAACTCTTTAAAAGGTAAAACAAATAGCTTCTGGCAAAATCATGGTACTACCAAAGGAATAGTTTATGTCCTCTTTCTATTAGTGCTGTCCACGCCTTTTATGAAGGGAGAATTTTAGTTAGGTCCATTGATGAGACTTTATTTCAATCAACCAAAGGAAAAAAAAAAATTTGAAACTTTACTGCGTGGCATAAGTTAAAATGAAATTAAATTTTATGGGTGAAATACAATGATAATGTCCTTCCTTCATTGTTTTCCTAAAGAGAATTTTACAAGATAAATAGGGATATTTACAAAACAAATAAAAGTTTTTACAAGACAAATATAAAAGGATTCAAAAGAAATCTTTTGACCGTTTACAAAACAAATAAGAGAATTTATAAGAAAAATAAGGGCATTTATAAAACAATAGGACAAATAAAGCTATTCGAAAGAACCCATGGGGTTAAAATATTTTTTCAGTCATTTACATGAAAAATAAATAAATTTACAAGATAAATAAGATAATTCATAAAATAAATAAAATAAGGGTATCATTGTCTTTTCAACCAAAAAAAAAATTAATTTAATTTTGACCCAATAGGTGTAGTAAAGTTTCAATTTTTTTGGGGTCGATTGAAATAAAGTCCCGCTAACGAAATTTTTCCTTTTATCAATTTTGTTTTCTAATTCCTTTTTATAAATCTTATAATATTTTCGTTTCTCGTGATTTTCCTAGGAGCTTCGTTGGACGTGGAAAGTGAAGGTAAAACGCAGGTGAGGCCACCATTTTTCCCCCCCTTTTTTTGATATAAGAAAGGGTGGTAAAGTGTGCAACCACTCTGATGTTCTGTCGGGCACCAAAGTGGGGGCTCTCCCAAGTTTTTTTCGTTATTCACTGCGCTCAAAACCAAGCACTTTCGCTTAACCGACCAAAGCCCCTTTCACTTAAAAAAAAAAAAATGAATTTTAGCTTTTTTTGTAACTTTTGCTTTTTAAAAAAACTATAATCTAAACACATAAATTAATAATAATAAAAAATTAAATAAAAAATGCCTATCCAACATACTGATAAGAAATAAAGCAACTTTTATGGAATGGCACTAAGGGAGACACATTTCAATCATTTCGAGTTGTTAGACAATGTGATCTTCTTTCGCTTTATCTGTTTGGGATTTGTACATATTGGGATATATGATTAGTCCATATTTTATAATTAAATGATTGGTACATATTTTATGGAACTCATTGGAAGGGAGCAACGCAATTTCACTCCCCAAAAAAAAGAGAGAGAAGAAAAAAAAATCTTCTTCTTTGTTCATAGCAATTTCGATCTTTTAATTCGGGGGCCCCGTGTCTTTTATTAATTTTCTCTTTTTTTTTTCCCTTCTAAACCTTATAATATTTCTCAAAAAAATAAAAGGGGCTTGAATAAATTTTATAGCAACTCTATAATTAATTAAAGGAAAAAGAAGAAAATATAAATGTTAATTGAATAGGTATAGTATATCCATAAATTTAATTAAATATATCCCAATATGCACATTTATTTAATTATAAAATATGTACTAATCATTTATCAAAGATATTTATGTAAAAAAAATTAATATAGTAGACAATTTAAAAAGAGGGATAATAAGAAAGACCAGGCGAACTTCCAAAAACATTCGCGTGAGGAGGTTTATTGGACAGAATCAATAATTCAAAATAACCTATTATATTACTTAAAAAATATTTAAAATTAATTAAAAATAAATAAACATATATTATTATCAAAATAGAGACTATAATTAAGACAAAACAAAAAGAAATTAGAGTATTTTACTTTTATATTAATTAAAGACCATTTGGATATACGCCTAAGTCCTGCATAAGGTTTTTCTAACTAATATACGCATATAAAATTCAAGTTGTATCCAACATTAACGTTATTAATCACACTAAATAAAAAGACCACTTCTTACAAAACAACAATTAATCGATCATTATGGTTTTTATAAAACTTGATTAACAAGTGATTATGAGGAAACCCTTTTCTTTTAAAAATATATTATCGAAGTCCAAGGCACAATTAACAAACAAAGAAAAATATAGCCCGCGAGTTTTATAACATTAAACCCCATGATAAAGGGTTTACACAAAACAAGTTTTACCCAATATATGATTGTGGATTCACACTACTACAAAAAAGGGTTACTACTTCCATAAAGGACGTCATTATTTATTAAAAGGAAGTTAAAGATGAAATTAGTGGCATTATTGTAATTATATTGCTTATATTGTACAATTTGGCGTCCTGAAATATGTCAAAAGGATGTTTAAATTTAAATTAAGGCGTCCTAATATAACAAAAGGACGACTAAAATTAATTTTTTTGCGCTAAAAATTAATTCTTTGGCGCCATTTCGAGAATTTTTTTGGCGCCACCGAAGGTTTTGGATTAAATTAAATTTTTTGCAATTAAGGCGTCCCGTTTAGTTTATCGACGCCTTAATTCTTAAATTTCAATTAAGGCGTCTGTTTGGTGGAACAGACGCTTTAATGTCAATTAAGGCGTCCCGTTTATTTTGTCGACGCCTTAATTCTTAAATTTTAATTAAGGCGTCCCGTGTTGTGGAACAGACGCTTTAATGTCAATTAAGGCGTCCTGTTTTTGTTACCAGGACACCTTAATTTCAATTAAGCCGTCCTGTTTTGTGCAACAGGACGCCTTAATGTTTTTTTAACGCCAAAATTGTTTTTAATATGCCCGCGACTTTCTATATTTCCCTCTCTCGCTTCCCCATCGCCCCCTTCTCTCTCGGTGCTTCTTCAACCCTAGTGTCTTCGTCGATTCACCCCCATTGCTCACTCCTAGTTGTTCTTTCCTTCATCGAATCCTCCGTCGACTCTCACTCGTCCCGTTGCTCGATTCACGCCGAACCCAAGCCCTAGTCGCGGCGACGTAGTCCTTCTCCTCCGTCTTCCCTCTTCGCGGCGAGGTAATTGAATGTGAATTTGCTTTTCTCGCGACTCGATCGGCCCGTTTCTTTCGATTCACGCCGAACCCAAGCCCTAGTCGCGGCGACAAAACGCGTCCTTCTCCTCCGTCTTCCTCTTCGCGGCGAGGAGGTAATTTGAATTCCCCGTGACCATGCTATATTTTTTGAATTTTTTCTTTATGCTATATTAATACGTTATGCAATAAAAAATATAGCATGATTCGCCTTCATAATACTTTGAGTAAATGGCTCTTATTACAACCTCTCGAAGATTCTTTATTTCTATGGCTCTTATTTTTTGAATTCAAATTATAAACATTAGGATTAGTCTTAATTCGGAAGGGAAACCAAAAGTGTTCTTCAATTGCCTCTCGCTTTGTGATTAATTTGATAAATTGTGGTTAATTAGATTTGCCCAAGTTTGACATCTATTAGGCTCCTTTGAGACTCGACTTAGGCTAGATTCCACTTATACCACACTTAGCTTAACTTTCTTTGTTGAATCAAATGGTGTCATTCTTTGGGAGTCTTACTTGTTAAATTCTCGTATGGTGAAACTAACCTTGAAATTCTATTAAACTTTGTGTGCAAAAGTCATTGCTGCCATAGATATTTGCCTCCTACTTTTATTGCATATCGTGTTATTGGCAATTGAAGGGAATGTTAATGCTTTCTAATTGGGGTTGTATGAGAGCGGTCCTTCACTTGGGGTTACAAGTTTGAGATAGATTTACCAAAATTAGACAAGTGAAGTTAAAAGTTTTTTATTTTACATATGGGTCATCTCTATATTAAAATTTAATAATCTCATTTCTCTAATTTGTTTAAGCCCGTTATATATCCTAAACTATGACTAAGGATGTAGTCTTTATTCTTAAAAGAAAACAAGGAGGATATGTTTTGTCTAATTTAAATTGAGTTCACTTTTGAGTTTTGAAGCACATGACGCCCACCCAAATTCCCTCAACAAATCTAAAGCTTGTAGTGGAAGTTTTTTGCAATTTCTAATCTGTTTATTTGTTTCGATTCTATTTGATCTAGTCTTTCATTACTAATCCGTCATAAAATTATTCCCTCTCATATGTTAGTTTGAATAATTCTAATGTTGTCTTTATCGTTGTTGTCTTTAGGTTGAATAGAGTTAACAAATTTCAAGTATCAGAATTTAAAGTTGAGGTAATTATAGTTAAATTTTTTTTTTATGTGCATTGATCTAGGTAAACTTTGTTGTATGAATAAAGATGCTTAGAAGTCCATAATTTATAGTTTATGACTTAGACAATTTAGCTATATTTTTATATTTTGTATTGATGAAACTGTTGGAATTAATAGGCCGATGTTGATCTAAATTGCCCTAGTTAGTACGTTTTGTTGAATTAAAAAAAAATTTGAAATGGTTTGTTGTTGAAATTTTGGGATGTCTTACTTGTTGAGGGGAAATGCTGCAAATTTTTTTTTAAGGGATTGAAAAAAAATGTCGTTCTTGAAATTGATATGAACTTGGTCATTGTTGGTAATGTCTTAGGTGGTAATAAAATGGGTCATAGTTGGATGAATGCTTTGAGAACTAGTGAAGAATATGAGAATGGAGTGGAAGAGTTTATTGAATTTGCTAGAAGGAATGTGGCTACAAAAATGGGATGTATTATTGTCCATGTGTTAATTGTTTAAATGGGGTTCGACGGATATTGCGATATAAGGGATCACCTAATTTGTGATGGAATAAACCTTCGATACAAAACGTGGATATGGCATGGTGAGGATGTAACTCCCGGTCGTCCCACGAAAAATGAAGTTGAAGTAGATGTCGACGATGCAATGGAGAGAATGATTCATGATGTTGAGGTTGAATCTTTTGCTCAACCGCATGAATATGATAGCGTGCGGAGTGATGCAGAGACACCTTTGTTCCCTGGGTGTACTAAGTATACACGGTTGACTGGGACCTTACATTTGGTCAACTTAAAGGCAACTTGTGGGTGGACCGATAGTAGTTTCACATCACCGCTGAAATTGTTGTGTGATATGTTGCCGATGACAATGTACTTCCAAAACGTATGTATGAGGCCAAGAAAATCTTGTCTACGATGGGTATGGAGTATAAAAAGATACACGGTTGCCCTAATGACCGCATATTGTACAGAAATGAGTATGAAGGCCTTAGTAATTGTCCGAAGTGTAAAACTTCACGATACAAAGTGAAGAAAGGTGGTGGTTCTAGAGATCAGACAACAACAAGAAAACCTTTGAAAGCATTGTGGTATCTTCCAATAATACCGTGGTTTAAGCGTCTCTTTACTAGTGAAGCAACGGCAAAGAAGTTGAGATGGCATTCGGATGAGAGAATATCTGATGGAAAATATCTTCGGACCCTACGACTCTCCGCAATGGAAGAAAATAGACGAAATGTTCCCTCAATTTGGCAAAGTGAACCAAGAAACCTTCTACAGGGGCTTTGTACGATGGCTTCAATCCCTATCGAACTCTTAGTAGCACCCATAGTGCATGGCCAATTCTCCTTGTAATATACAACTTACCTCCCCGGCTATGTATGAAACGCAAGTATGTGATGCTTTCTATGATGATTTACGACCAAAACAACCCGGAACAATATCGATGTGTACTTGGCGCCTCGATTGAGGATTTGAAGAAGTTGTGGGAGGAAGGCGTAGATGTGTTTGATGCATATATGAAGGAGTCCTTCAATTTGCGTGCAATGATTTTTACCACGATAAATGACTTTCCCGCATACGGAAATTTGTCGTGTACAACGGTGTTAAGGGGCATAAAGCATGTCCAATATGTGAAGCGGACACAAGCTTCCATCAATTAAAGCACGGATAAAAACGGTCTACCTCGGTCACAGAGGTTTCTTCATCGGTTCCACCCATATCGTAAGTTAAAAAGCGTTTAACGGCTTACATAGAGCATAGAACGGCACCAAAGGCATTAACCGGAGAGGATGTTTATAGTCGGGTGAGACATATCAATGTCATATTGGGTAAGCAAAGCAAAGGATTACGGGTGAGAAGAATATATGGAAGAAGAGATCAATTTTCTTTGATCTTCCATATTGGCGTAGTCTTGATGTGAGACACGCCTTGATGTGATGCATGTGGAGAAAAATGTCTGCGATAGCCTTGTCGGACTCTTTTGCACATACCGGGGAAGACTAAGGATGGAATTAGTGCCAGACTAGACCTGGTTGAAATGGGAATAAGAGAACGGTTACATCCACAAGTAAGAGAAGATGGTAGCGGGCATACTTGGAGCCAAGCAGCTCATACACTATCAAAAGCGGAGAAAAAAGTTTGTGTGGGTGTCTATATGACATTAAGGCTCCACAAGGATATTCTTCTAATTTGAGAAGGTGTGTTTCAATGGGCGATTTGAAGTTAGTGGGAATGAAGTCCCATGATTATCATGTGTTGATGCAACAACTACTACCAATAGCTATTAGAGGCATTATGAAAGATGAAGTTCGATCCACTATAACCAGATTGAGTATTTTCTTTAATGCTATCTGTAACAAAGTCATTGACATTGAAAAGTTGGATGAATTGGAAAATGAGGGTTATATTATTTTGTCACAATTAGAGATGCATTTCCCTCATGCTTTTTTTTTGATATCATGGTGCACCCGATAGTGCACTTGGTAAGGAGGTAAGACTCATGCGGTCCGGTTTACCTAAGGTGGATGTACCCTTTCGAGCGATATATGAAGATCTTAAAAGGGTATTCTAAAAATCCTTATCGACCGAAGCCTCAATTGTTGAAAGATATGTAGTTGAAGAGGCTATGGACTTTTGCAAAGATTATCTATCAAGGACGACGATACAATATCAGCATGACGAGGGCATAACCGAGGGAACTCGAGGAATCAAACTGAAGAATAAGCCTCGTGAAGAGGTATTGCAAGCTCACATGTACATCTTGAATAATATGGAAGAAGTTCAACCATACATTAATGAACACAGAAAGAGTTTGAAGAATATGAATCCAAGGAAGAGTGACATACAGATAGTGAATGAGCAAAAGAAGACGTTCATAAAGTGGTTCAGTGAGAAGGTATTGCACGAGACCGGAGTGTCAGATACAATTGAGTGGCTCGCCTGGGGGCCTGCTTTTCAGGTCATCACTTGGAGCGGTTATGATATAAATGGGTATACTTTCTACACAAAGGACCAAGATGACAGAAGTTCTGTGCAAAATAGTGGGGTGATGGTTGAAGCTGAATCCATGCACTTTTCGAGTTCGAAAGACAAAAACCCGGTATTAGCATCAATGGCCTATTATGGAGTCATTGAAGAAATATGGGAGCAAAATTGCTGTATTGAAATGTAAGTGGGTTAGCAATAATGCTGTTGTGATAGATCCACAATTTGGGTTTGTCTCAGTTGATCTTGAAAGAGTTGGTCATAGAGATGAGCCATTCATTCTAGCAAGCCAAAGCGAAACAAGTGTTTTATGTTACGTACACTCAAATAAAATAATGTCCATTGTACTTCAAAGTAAAAAAAAAAGTATGGTGACGAATCGTTTGACCTTGACGATACTCCCCCTTTCACAACAAATCCCCCTACAACACGTGATGTAGAATTGGTAGATGATGAAGAATATGCTGCAAGAAACGATCATTGTGAAGGAATATGGGAAGCCATATAAAGTAAGATCTTAAGTTATGAAATAGTACTATCTTATTTTTGTGGTGGTTTAGTGTTTTAGTTCATTTTATTCCTCTGTTTACTATTTAATAACCCATCTAAAATTGATTTGTCCTTGATGAACATGAACATGTCTAGCTCCGACGAGTCGGGGAGGTGATAGAGTTGACGAGCCCGTTGTGAGAAAGGGTAGAGGTAGCACACAGATGAGTGCGCTAGTGGCCCGTCGTGAGCATCAAAAAGAGAGGCTACATGTGGAATTTGATGAGCATATGAATCTAACTGGTGCAGAGGAAGACAATTTCATTAGCTACTTAGGCTATCCGGCTCGAAGCAAAGTTCGCATTGTCTACTCGCTTGGAAGTTCGTTCGAGAAAACGGCGCTTGATTTGGACACAAATTTTGGTACGTCACCTTCGCTATATCTGCAAGATTTTCATTTGTCTTATTGCTTGAAATGTAATTACCTTTCCTTTTACCTTGCAGCAAACGTACGACGTCCCAAAGAATAGGGCAATGGAAAAGCATTGGATGGGGGAAGTCCGTCTACGTTGGAAAGACTTTAAGAACAAACTGACTAGAAAGTGGGTTCGAGGGGAAAAGAGGAACGAGGATCCATGTCAGATATATCCTTATATTTCTCCCGAGGACTGGAGGGAGTTTGTGGCGTCACGCCAAAATCCAGAATTTCTTGTAAAATTTCTTTCATATCTTTTCTTTTCTTTGAACCTACTTGACAACTTAGATGCGCTTTATTTGTTTTCGTGTCACAGAAACCAAAGCCAATAAAGAGAGGCAAGCGGCAAATAAGTATCCGCATTGCATGTCCCGTGGTGGGTATAGGAAGCTTGAACGAAGAATGATGGAAGAGCGATTCTGAGAGAATGAGGAAGCTGCCCAATCCGATCCTTCCTCCGTTGTCCAGCCCCCCGAACGTCCTCCTCGTCATAAAAAATGGAAAGTCATGCGAGGAAGAAGGGCGACAACTACATAAATGTAGATGTTGCTGAGGTTGCCTCCAAGATTGTAAGTAGTTCACTTAGACGTTTTAAGTAGCCTCGATCAGTTGTTTCATATTACAGGGTTTATTTGTTATTTACGAAACATCGTATGATACAGGATGCACTTGAGGAGAAGAGTTCCCAAGGTTTATTTACGCCGGATGTACGGATGGACATTTTGTCCACGGCGATTGGGAAGCCAGATTACCAAGATAACATTTGAGGGGAGCCTAGGGGAGTGACTCGCCGCAAAATATTTTGGACGGCGTTCACGGGTTTATGACGAGAAGAACCCTAGTCCTACGCTTGTAGCCTCAATTCGGGCGAGTCTAATGGACGAACTCTTGCAACAAGTACGAGCCAAGTACGAGCTGAAGTGCACACAATGCTAGGTTCGAGGGACAATACGGAACATACAGCCCGTGAAACCCCGTCCTTCCCCAGCAGTAAAGATAGTTTTAACCCTCTGGATGTTGATCTCGGCGATCCTTCTCCCATTCCACAGGGAGGAAAACCTTGCACTTGCTGGTTAGATGACCCACATCAGCGTATTGTTGCCGATGCCCTTATTTACACAGATCACACCACCCACCATAATATTGAAATTCCACAAGACCTACGTAGGTGACCGTGAAATGTGTTCGAGAGGAGAAAGGACAAACAAAAATCCCGATTGATGATGACGAGGTTCCCGATTTAGGCCGGGCAATAGGATCGTTCATCCTTTGGCCGAGTCATCTTATTCGAGATGGAGGGACGACACCTCCAGCTGTAAGAAATATATTACTAGAACTTGCTTTTCATTGGTAACTCACTCATATTAATATGTTTGTTTATGTTTTCATAGAATGAAAATGAGGTGGGCAAATTTCCCTACCTAGCACAAATGCGAGACATCTTCAAGGACATCACCTATATCACCTTCAAGATGCGTGCGGGCATAGCTCGGCGGAGAAAAGACATATGACTTTACCGTTGACAAAAAGATCTGGACGAATTTCTGCATATGCGGATTTAGACTTAGTCATTCTTGAAGTTGGGATAATGTAAGTTTTTGTTTCCCTTTAATTATTGCATTGATCTTTTTTGTTTTATATACTCAACAACGCAGCTTGATTTTATTTAATTTCGATCATAGTGTCTCGCAATGACATATGCGTCCGATTCGGCGAAAGAGTTTGTATGGATTCTTAAGTCCAATAAACACGATGTCGACTCGCAATACGGTAACCAAAAGGACTCTTTATGTTGGTTATACAATTGCCGAGGACGACTTTCCGTTTATCTAGCCCCAATACTTGAAGGGTACGTAGTCTTAGTTTTGTCTATTTAAGATGTTTCAAAATAAATTCCTTTCTTATCTTAATTTCGCCTTAAAATGTATATGTTGTAGTGGTCATTGGACCCCGTGTGTCGCTTTGTCCGTCCAAGAACGCATGTTATTGGTTCGATTCCTTATGTGGCAAACCAAAACCGTAAATCAAAACCATGTTTGCCAAGTAAGTAAATTTTCTTTAAAATCATTGATTCTTCATTTATATATGATTCGTTTTCATGTCTGTACTTTCCATTTTAATGATAGTGCATTCAAGTCGGCTAGATCGGTTCATCGGATCGTAGAGAGCGGGGTGGGCCCAAGTGGTTTTATCCAAGAGTAAGAAGTTTCAATTCGCTCAAGTTATTATTACATTGACACAATAGCTTTCGATATGCCTTTATTCGTTTTAACAATTTGCTTTTGATTTATAGTGCCCTCGACAACGAGGAACACCGAGTGTAGATACTACGTTATCTATTATATGCATACCATCGTTACTAGCGGACGTACGATAGGCTTTCAATACGTACGTAATCGCCCGTGATTCTCAAATGATAATATTTTTGTTGAATCTTGAGTTGTTAATTACTTCATTTACTTCATTGGTTTAACTTATACCTTGTTTTCCATTTTAATGCTTTTTGATAGTGATGATCTGTGCTCGGACGAAGACATCGATACTATTCGAAACGCAATGGCTTCACATTTTCTTGAAAACCTATAGATACGTACGTCATGTGTTAACTTTTCCATATAATTGATAGACATGGATGATGTTTGGGAATTTGTTGTTGTTATAATCTAAGTTATTACAAAAGTGTAGAAGGTGAACTTCAAAAGTTGATGATACACCCCGCCCTTTAATTTACTTACATGTTTCACTTTCAAAGTAATTAAGTGATTAATCATTGAAAGGTGCATAAATCCTTTGTAGTTGATGATACGTATACACCCCCCGTAGGGTGCCTTTTTCACTGATCTTGCATTGTGAAATACTTTTGCTGCACAAATCCCGTAGAGTAAATATGTTCTCACTTCACTTTACGCACAAATTGTAGAGTAAATACTTTGCTTGCTCTAAATGGCATCGATTTGTCATTGTACATGTGCATATGTGTTAGTTGCTACGTACTGGCCGGTTAATTTGCTTGAGGTATTTAATTAGGTAATGCGCTATACAAGGGACCAGCCAATTTGTTGAATGCTGAGTAATATAAATGTATGTGTGTATATGCTGGAAAATTGGCTTATCACTTTAAAATTGTAGGTTCATCCATTATTCTTTGACCCCCAGTGTATGAAACATTTTTTTTTTAAAAAAAAAATTACATATAAGGCGTCATGTATTAGAAAACAGGACGCCTTATATATATAAGGCGTCCTACATTAATGATCGTGACGCCTTATATAAATATAAGGCGTCCTAATAAATACCTGTGACGCCTTATATGTGCAAAAATCACACAAAATAGGCGTCTTGGTTTTCGTTTAGGACGCCTAAATAAGGCGTCCTTTACTTTAAATAGGACGCTTTTTTAAGGCGTCCCGTTTTTAAAACAGACGTTTTTATTAAGGCGTCCTATATTAAAAACAGACGCCTTTGTTAAGGCGTCTGTTTTAAATACAGACGCCGAAAGACTTTTATAAACAACTTCCCCTGGTTAGACGTCCTTTGGAAAAGGGACGTTAATTGCCTCTAATTCAAGACGTTTTTTCACTTTTTTGTAGTAGTGTCATCAAAATATCAGAGTGTATAAAATAAGGCTTCCGACCAAACTGTAGTTAAACAAATAACCAAAAATAGTATTTCAAAAGCATGAGGGCCCTAATTGACAATATAGAAATCCATACAACACTAATACCAAAATATGCCTACAAAGCTCATGGCTTCTATGTCTTGAACTGCTTCCCTTGACCTCTAGCAAAATTAGAGGTGTCACATACCAAAAAATATTAACAACAACGGGATGAAATGTAAAATCCTAGTAACCAAAATCAATTTACAAATATATGCAAGCTGCAAGTCAGAAAAGCCGGTTAGCTAACATAATAATAATATTATCAATAATTAAATAATACATAATAATAAACAACGACTAAAACCATTCTTACTCATCCATCATGCTCCTCATTTATCTTTTGGACATGGCACATTCTATTAGTGCTAGTATACCCCACCTATAACACCCCAATTTTCAACAACCAACTACTTAACCAAAGTATTTAAAATATTTCCAATTTAAAAAAAAAAAAACTCATTTTAATAGGGCCGAATTAACTTCCCAAAATATTTGGTGTCAAATGAATTTCTAAAATATTTCAGAGTTGATAAAATGCAGAAGTCTTAGGGACATGACAAATATAAATGACTTAACATGGATTCTAGGAGTATAAAAGAGTCTTCAAGGCTCACTCCATAGGCGTCTTCCCTTGCTCCCTACTAGAACAATCACCTGAAAATTTGTTAATATTGGGTGAGATTTGACATCTCAGTAACTATTGAAAGTTTCTATACACAAGCAATTCACATATGACAAAAAGTAGGAGCTGATTACATATATATTTGTATATACCATAATTTCATACAACATTAATTATCACTATGTCAATGTGAACCGCACAATTATACCATATGCAATATGCAGTCTCCCTTATATCACCATCCATCCTCAACCGCTGACTGGAGCTATAGGTTAACACATAGTCCAATAGCAACTCATCCATTTGACTGGATTGTCCCAAGCTCACCAAAACCTAAGATATACCCGGCCAAAGGTATAGAGCTTAAGTATGGATTATAGCTCCCCTCCTTAAAACAACACAACTAAAGAGGTGTCACATGTCCCACAGCTCTAATGCATTCCCGGCCAGAGGAAAACATGGAAGAAGGGGCATTGACAAGTGTCATCCACTGTGCATCGAGTGATGACATATCACGTGGTAAAAGATCTCAACATACAAATCCCTCCTTACTCCAACCCATCACAAATACAAACTATCATGACAAATATGTTCGGTAACAATAAATCATGCTTCAATTCATATAAAATATCAATTTACAATACATACACATATACATATGATTCAATCCTTTAATTTCAAATAAAAGATAGTTACTCACAATCACACACAATTTACAAGTATATGAAAGAATATCAAGAGTTACCTGTTACTTCTTAGTATACAGGTAATCACACAAGTGTCACACCAAAGCTCTCAATGAGAGAGTCTACAAGATTATAAACACCAATATTTATCAATAAATTATCCAAAATCTACTCTATAATTACTTTAAAAATATTGTAAGGCTACTATAAAACAACTCTTAATATTGTGCATACACACACGAAGAAAGGTTAAAGAGAAAGAAAGGACCATTAAAAGGAAAATAAAATAAAATAAAATTTGTGTTTGTACCGAGAGGAGAGAATGGGCAACAATGAATGTGTATTTTTGAAGAATATACATATATATTTATTTTTAATGGGAGTAGGAAACAACAAATTAATTCTAATATGGGTACACAGAAAAAGGCATCTCGAGAGGTCTCGAACAACAAATTAATTCTAATATGGGAGCACGAAATGATTGACCATGGCCCCGTCGGTCCACCCCCGAAATGCGCATACCATGGCGTGTGAAATGCGCATACCATGGCGTCTCTTGTTTCCATCCAGATTCTAGCCACGAAAGGGATGCATGTCTGGACAGGTTGGAGTGCGACGGTAGACCAGAGCCAATATGCAAGAGGACGATGTTAATGGAGGAGTAAAACAGCGTGGGTGAGAACTTTCCGACGGTATCGTAGGTTAACTATTAACTCAGTCAAAAACAAACAAGTATGCTCGGGGATTCGAGACAAGAAGGCGTTGGTGGTTGGCACTATTTGGGGGGTGAAGAAACGAGCCCGACGTCGGTGGTTTTTTTCCTATGCTAAAATAATAATATATATGCTTAGTCGCATCTTTGTTAGTCGCAGCGTGTGTTTTTAATATATATATATGCTTAGTCAGCATCTCTGTTAGTCCAGGTGTGTCTTTTAATGATCAACGTTTTTTTTTGTTAACAGAGGTGTGACTTTTGCACCCATTTGGTAACAATATGTGTATTTTTGCTCCCAAAAAAACTCGTGGGCGGGACGCCTCTCGAGGCAAAGCTCATGTGTAAAATTTCTCCTTTACCCATTATCAATTGTCAAAATGCAAAACTCTCTTAAAATTTTGACCCTAAAATTTTTACTAATCAAAAGACAATATTAGCGTCATGAGAAAGAGAAAAATATATAAAATAACTTTTATGAAGGAAGTTTATTGAAAAGGAGTTACTCTCTCTGGTCCTTATTATAAGACATCAACTAACAATTCTCACAAATCAAGAAAAATAGTTACAGTCAATAAAGTTGTCCTAGAATTACGTAATTTCCAATATTACTTTTACTAATTGCACTAAACTCTAATATCATACTAATTATTATTCTCACTCACTACCCTTATTAATTATGGGCATATATGGAAAAAGATAATTAATGTACCTTGAGAATAAGCAAGTGCCTTATAAAAAGGACCAAATACATTTGATAGTTGGTGCCTTATAATAAGGACAAGAGGGAGTATTTTAGTTACTTAAATGATGTTATAAACTTACCTTAGATTTGAAACCATAGAAAAACAGTGCCAAAGACATGCCTCGCGAACCGAACGTGAAACCCAAAATTTTGCAAATGAAGATGGGCTGATAGTCATTGGGTCCGTTTGGGTTAAGCGGTGGGAGTGGTGACTTATTTTCTATATGACTTTTATAGAAGGGTCTCGATAGAGAAAAGTTAAGTTGTAAATGTAATTTGTATTGACAAAAGTAGCTTGTTTCCAAACGTAGACATGTTTAGGTTAGCGGTTGAAAAGTGAGTTGAAATGAAAAATGACTAAAAAAGATATGAATCTTATTGAATACTAAAATACTTAATTATAATAAATATGAAATGATTAATATATTGTAAATGTAAGCATAAAAAATATATATTATAAAGCATAAAAATATTAAATTTGTAACAAAACAATATTCCTATATAAATTGATTTTTTTTTTTAATTTTTTAATTTTTTAGAAATCAAATACTTTCACAAGTCACCTCTTAATGTTTAAACTTTGGGAAAATCATTTTGAGGGCCTTTTTAAAATTTTTTCTTTAAAAAGGGTATTGAAAATGATTTTCCCTTAAACTTTAAATCCTCATTCTCTCTCTCGCCCTCTCCGTCGTAACATCATTTCATTCGCAGACCCTATTCCACAAGCATTAGACCCCATTCAGTACCTTTTCCTTCTATTCTCCCATATGAATCAAATACCATCAATTTCTAATTATAAAGAAATTGTTATTATTGGGTGGTCCATATAATTCCTCTGTTCTAGACTATCATACCCTCCAATCTCTCACACCCACCGGCGATCCGTCCTCCAACCTCCATTTCCGACAAAACAGAGCTCGAAAGCTCCAGAGGTGCCGCGAGTATTAAGAGACCAGAAGCATCGATTACAGAAGTGAGAAGCGCCGTGCAAGGAAATACGAAGGGGAGACCAGATCAAACCTCACCACTACCTAAGCTTCTCTTTCTTCTTCACCGATTGAACCTCCGTCACCACAAATGTGCTCAAAATAATCAAAAAAGATATGTGAGCCATTTTGGGTCAAGGAAAGGAGCAACAAAGAGGAAAATAACAAAGGGCCATTTGGGAAGGGATCGCAAAGAAGTCGAGTAGTCACGCGTCCGCAGAGTTTCAAATGGGATAAGCTTAGGTGGGCTTTTTTCCTATTTGCCACTTTTTAAATAATTAATTACCACTTTGTCACTCTTTTCAAAATATTTCGATCCGCCACACTTTAGTCGACTAAACCAAGGTTTAGTCGACTAAATCATGGGATTTTGATTTTTTTGAAAGCCCCCGCGATTTAGTCGACTAAACCAAGTGGTTTAGTCGACTAAATGTCGACAGGGTTTTTTTTTTAAACCCCGACATTTAGTCGACTAAATGTCGAAAGGGGGGTTTTTTTTTTTTTTTGAAAAAACCCGACATTTAGTCGACTAAACCAAATGAAAATTCATAAACCCCTTTCGACATTTAGTCTACTAAACTAAATGTGTTAGTCGACTAAATGTCGGGGTTTAAGAAAAAAAAAACCCCTGTCGACATTTAGTCGACTAAACCACTTGGTTTAGTCGACTAAATCGCGGGGGCTTTCAAAAAAATCAAAATCCCGCGATTTAGTCGACTAAAGTGTACAGATCGAAGAAATATTTTGAAAAGAGTGGAAAGTGGTAATTAATTATTTAAAAAGTGGCAAATAGGAAAAAAGCCAATTTGGGTGGGTAGCTTTACTTAAAAAAGCTACTATTTCTAGAAAGTAGGGTGAAAAAATGCTCACCCAAACACAAAAACATAAACTCCACTGGGCTTCAAAGCAACTGGGGCCCCAATGCTTCTCCAACGCAGGTGGCCTCTCCAACGCTCCTTATATACCCCACCGCCACATGCCCCTTTAGCCGCTTTTTGACTAAACACTGCCCCCTTTAGTACAAAAGGCGCATTAAATAATAATGTTTTTTCAGATATTTTTAAACTTTTTTTTAATTTCCTTTCTTCTCGTTTCCTTTTCCAATAATTATATGATAAATCCATTTATCATATATAATTATTTTATAATTATAATTAAATCCTAAAAATAAAATTTAGAATGTTTCCCTTAATTTATTATATTGATTTCTATTCTCTCACTATCTTTTTTTTTTTTTCAAATCTCACTACATTTATTAAATATAGGGTTATATTTGAAAATAGATATTTAATGCTGATTTAAACTATCAAAATGTCTTATAAAAAGAATAAAAAAATAAACGTTTTAAAAGACTTCTTATAATAGAGAGAAGAGGGAATGCTCTTTTTACTACGAAATATAAGTCTCTTCTTACTAATTTACATGTACTTATAAAAACATTTAAAAACATTAAGTTTATAAAAAAAACTCAAATGAGTTTTGATATTTTCTTTATTAATTATATTAAACTCTAACATTGCATTAATTTTTATTATCTCACGCCACCTTGATTAACTATGGGAAAATAAGAAAGAAAAATATTTAATATTCTATCTAAAACTGTCACATGCTTTATAAAAAAAGAGTAAATTATATTGCATCCTTAAAATGAATAAATAATCAACACTGTAATGGCATAGTGCGAGGTTATAAATCGAGGAAAGCCGCGTTGATGAGTGGAGGAAGAGTGGTTGTTGTTTGTGACTATTTGGGAGGAAAGTGCATTATGGGTGAGAGGTTGGTGAAAGCTGCAAGAGATGGAGACGTTACCACACTGCACAACCTATTGAAGGAGGATCCTCAAATACTAGAGAGAGCATCTTTAGATCATTTTGCAGATTCACCTCTTAATGTTGCTTCACTGTCAGGGAAATCAGAATTTGTGGAGCAGATTGTGACTCTAATGCCTTCGTTAGCCTTAGAGACAAACAAGAAAGGTATGATCCCACTGCACTTGGCTTCTTCAAAAGGTCATGTTGAGACAGTGAGGAAGCTGTTGAAGGCAAATCTTGATGATGGAGCGAATCAGTGCCTTGTGAAGGACGGAGAAGGCTGGACTCCTCTGCACTGTGCGTCACAGAAAGGCAAAATCAGTGTTATTGAAGGGTTAATCAGCGATTGTCCTGAGTGCTTGGCACAAGTTACAGCAAAAGGAGAGACAGTTCTTCATTTAGCAGTGAAGTCTAACCAGTTTGAAACTGTCAAAGTGCTAGCAGACAACATCAGGCATCACAATTTGCAGAAACTGTTGAAAGCGGAGGACCAAGAAGGCAAGACTGCCTATCAACTTGCAGCAGCAAAGAAACAGTCTCAGGTATATATATATTTCAAGAAAAATAATATATATACTCGGTCCCAGTTTCTTGCCTATCCTTTGGATAAGCAGGTGGATCTTGGTTCCTGGATCGTTCAGATCCGATCCGAATAAATTCGATTTTATTATTTTTATTTAGTGATTTTTAAATAAAAAGATATTTTTTGAAAAAAATATTAGTTAAGAAATTATTTTTATTTTAAATTCTCTACTATTAAAATAATTTTTTTATAAAAATAAAAAGTAAAGAAATCAGATCAACGATTCAAGGGAGCCAAGCCCTGCCTTTCCAAAGGATAGGCAGGAAACTGATCCATATACTTGTAGTTTTTGCATATATCGTGACTGGGGGCAGGTATTGAAAGAAGATAGCAGGTTTTTTTTTTTTTTTTTTTTTTTTTTTTTATATATATAAAAAAAAAAAAACGACTTAGGAAAATTTAATAGGAGTTAATAGGGGTGTCTAGGGATCGGACGGATCTAGAAACCCCATTCCCGATCGAAAATGGTTTCCCGCTCATCCTTTGGGACGAGCGGACGACGATCCTGACAAATTTTTTTTTTTTAATGACTTAGGCAAAATTAATAGAAGTTAATAGGGGTGTCTAGGGATCGGACGGGATTTAGAAACCCCATTCCCGATCGAAAATGGTTTCCCGCTCATCCTTTGGGACGAGCTCCTGGCATTCGATGAGATCTCGGACCGTCCGCATTTTTTTTTTTTTATATATATAAGATATTTTTTTATTAATTTTTCAAGATCATAAAGTATTTTTCCAAATTGTAGTCGATCTTTATATATCTTTTTAGTACTAGTCAGAAATAAATTTTCAAGATCATAAAATAAATTTTCAAGATCGTGAATAATTTTTCAGTACCCGTCAGAACTTAGATTATCATTTTAGTACTAGTCAGTACCCTGAAATATTTTTCCAAGATTCTTGAAAAATTATTTAAGGATACTAACTGATACTAAAAAGATACTTTAGGTACTGATTTTCATATGTAAAAAATCTTCATGATGTTGAAAAATTATTTCAGGATAATGACTCAGATTAAAAAGATATTCCGCGAAATTACTACTGGACCTTAAAAATTCTTCATGATCTTGAAAAAATATTTTAGGATCTTAAAAAAATTATTTTAGGAGACTTCACTTTGGTATTAAAAATTAAAGATAATTCAGATATTAACACATGATCTCATTGGTGCACGCACCTCCCGAGAAGTGCTACAAAATGTGCTGTCACTTTTTAACTTTGTGTAATCAAATAAACTAATCATTGTTGTTATTAATTTATAAAATAATCAATATTATATATATTCGGGATTGAGATGAAAAAACTATAAACATCCTTGGAGTTACCTTAGGACTATTCATTCTCTGATTAGTGAATGGGACTTTTTGAAATATATTCTAATGGAATATAACCATGGCAGGCACTAGAGGTACTGATGGAAGATGGTGAAATAATAAGAGAGGAACATCATATAAACGTGGAGAGTGACGGGGAAGCAGGAGGCAAAAAAGAGGAGAGTAAGATCCAGGAAGAGTCGCAGCGGAATGCAATACTCGTAGTGGCTACCTTAATTATAACACTCACCTACCAATCCATGGCCAATCCTCCATCATCCTTCGCCGACGTGACCAAAGATCAAGTATCAAAGGAGGATCTGACCTACCTATCCATGGCCTATCCTCCATCATCCTTGCACGCGCACAAAGCTGAAACACCAAAGTACATTCTTGTAACACTGTTGACTTTCTTGTTCATGATTTTCAACAGCTGTGTCTTCCTCCAATCAATCTACGTCGTGGCTGCCACTTTGCGGGGCCCAACTGTATTCCCTGTGCGAGTCCTCACTCTGTTCCTCATGTTGTGTTATAGCATCTTGCTCGCTAATTTCTGCTATAATGCACATTATGCTATCTTAACCTACGTTGTTTTAGGTATTGCACTCTTGATATCTGGCATATTGGCACAACAAAATTTCTTCTTACGATGTGTGCCAAGGTATCGACGTCAGCAACCTGAAGCATCATCGGCTCATAGCCAATGAATTTATTTTTTAGATTATAATGTAATCAAATCTTCTGTCACTTATCCCACATTATGTAACCATGCCACGTACTACTATTTTATGTTATATGAGTATTTACTCTATACTTCAATAAAACAAATCTTTCATAATGCTCAATCTCCCAAAGGACAAGATTAATCTTGATATATTGATTGGGGAATTAATTACTTCTTTATGTCATTTTTATAAGCATCTTTCTCTTTTTTGGGATGATTCTTATTATAAGTAACTTTTTCCTGTGTCTCAAAATTTAAACTACTTTTTCTTTTTCTTCCTCTAGTAAATACATATCTTTATATTAATTATCTATCACTCACCACTAGTTCGCTTTCACTTTAATTTATCGTTTATTATGCATTCTCTCTCCTATACTATTTTCATAAATATGAGTATATTTAGAACAAACATGACATTTTTTACAAATTTATTATTTTCAACTAATCTTAACTGCTAATTCGCTTTGCAGAATCAAGAAAAAAATTGTTTATAAAAAGGACCGGGTATTTCTTTTATACTTTAACTAAATATTAAAAAGAACTAAAATATGAATTATTTATGAGATCATGCTAAGCCAACAATGGCATGCCAATGCCAAATCATCAGCCCTTCTTGAATGAAATTACTTACCCCCAGATCTTGCTTACTGGGATTAGTGAGATTATTCACTTTTATATTATATAGAGTCACAATATGCATGTGTTACTTAAATAAATAATAATAATAATAATAATAATAATAATAATAATAATAATATTATTATTATTATTATTATTATTATTATTATTGTTGTTGTTGTTGACCAAGACTTGAGCTTTGTGTACGGTGTGGATCGGACACACGTATATTATATTCAAGCGCCATTAATAATAATTTGTCGATCCTTGTAATGTTGGTCAATATATGTACACCTCCAAATAATTGTTGTTCTCATATAGCTCCTTTTTTTTTTGCTCAGAATATATAGCTCCTCATATTACTATGTTATAGCGTTATGGCTTTCTCCCCAAATAAATAATTAAATTACCAAAATGCAACCCAAAAAAAAAAAAAAATGGAAACTTTAAAAATTATGCATTTCATTCTAACAACCAAACGGTGAAAAGTCAGAGGACTAGTGCTTCCAATCAACACACATAATTGTTGTTATTTGTATAGAAAAATTAACTATATACATCTAATTGACTTAATCTAGGAAAAAGGCTAGGTGCTACAGGATTGAAGTCTATATATATATATATATATATATATGTATTTTTTTTTAATCATAAACAACCTTTTATTTGAATGTTTGAGGTGGTGAATAATGAGATATTACATACATTTTTGTTTGATTTTTATGTCGTATTCTGACTTTTGTGTTTATTAATTAGTTTTTTTTTTGATATCCATTTTCCATTAAAAAAAGGTCAAATTAGCATATCTTAGTTTTATTTAACTATCACGAGGTGAGAAGGTAGCCATGCATGATCACCACTTTTTATATTCCATTGCTTATTTTAATCATGTTAGGTGCAGCTTTAAGCCTATATATTAGGCATTTAGGATGTCGGTTCAATTGCAGCAGAAAATAAGAGTAAAGAGCTTAAAAATGAGAGAAGTGGGGTATAAAGTTTTTAATTAATTTTTCTTACATATTCTCTATATTAAAATTTTGTAACCCTAGTTCTCTAATTTTCTTAAATCCAACTCATAAAAATTTCCCCCCCTCCCCTCCCCATCCCTTAGAATGCAGATCATGTTCAAATTTCAAGGGCTGTGGGAGTTGGCCGAGAAGGGATTTGGAGACAACCAACCTGCCAAGACTGATAAAAATTACAGGTTCAGAAGAATCGTAAGAAGGATTCACATGCCTTCGTTTTAATTCAACAAGCTCTAGCTAGATGATGAAATCTTTCCTGTCATTGCATCAGCAACTACCTACACTCATGCATGGCACATTCTAAAGCAACAATATTTGGGCAATAAGAAGGTAATAATTACACTAATTTAAATTCAATCTACCAGTTTTGGATCTTTTGTACAGGGGCAGAGTGGGGGGGATCGGAGTACTGGCCGGGTCACTATGTGCATCTTATCCAACTTTATGTCATGTGTCAATAACCTGTGTAACATTTGAACCTTAATTTATAATGAATCTCTCTAAACTTTTTTATATTAATAATTTTGTTCATTATTTATCTGTAAATGATTTAAAGCCCTAGGGATTTGTTTGCAAATGACTTAAAGTTCTAGTGATTTATCTGCATATAACTCAAAGTTTTAAGACACTATATACATACAAAAATAAAGTTAAAGATGTTGTAAAATAGAGAATTTAAGATTATCTGGGTATACTTAAGAGTTTATGGTGATTTATTATTAAAAGTTAAAAAGGTTATTTGTATGTGATTCTAAGTTTAGGAAAGTTTGGCCTAATTAATTATTTTTAGTATTATATAGTTGTTATTAGGGTTAATGTAACTTTTGGTCCCTCAAGTTTGCCCTTATTTTGATTTCGGTTCCTCAAGTTTAAAACCATAGGTTTTGATCCCTCAAATTTCATTTCATTTGAAACGTTGGTGTCACGCCCTGAAAACTAAGGGGTGGCCGGCACAGAATATGAGTGAACTCACATTCCTTAAGCCTTAAACTTATATACGAACATTAAAAAATATTCATGATAACATTTGGAGCTATGCTCCTCTATGGCATATATACGTACATATATTCCAATTACACAGGAAGACAAGAGTCCTACCTATAGACTACGTGGAGCATTTAAGCTACAAATGATAATATATAAATGAAAACTCAACTTTACATCCACTAATATATTGACAAGCTCGGTCAGCAATGACATCTCTACTCTTCAATTGAAGGTGCAAGGTGCAAGGTCTGCAATGTCATCTGAAGCCAATTTTTTTTTGGTGAATAACGTCCCATTTATAAAATTCAATGAAATACTAATGAGAGTAATTCAAACAGATTTTACTTTGAATGATAACAGTATGGCAGTCATAAACATAAGTGAAGTTGTATCGTTAATCAAATAAATCTAAATACATAGTAAAAGCTTTTGATTTAACATAATCAATTTAAAACATAATTCTCAAATCTCATCTTTCCATAGGACCTCAACAGAACGGAGTAATAAGCGTGGGCACACAGTCCACGAGGGAAAATAACCAAGCGCGACATAGAGGCCACGAAAATAAGCGTGGACACACAGTCCATGAGGGTAAGTAACCAAGTGCGGCTAAAGGCCACAAAAACAAGCACATCACAAGGCTACCAAACAAACGCAGGTACAAGACCCAGGAATAACAAGCGTGAGAACAAGTCCCAATATCAAGGGAGCTCGAGGTTAACCATGGTGCACCAAGGACTAACAGTACTGCTGTTAGTAACCAGCACTCTGTAATCAGTCCTCTCAAAACAATTTCAAGCATGCATGGGGTCAATTTACCAATAGCAAGAAAAAAAAAAGTTTTCCTCTAATGATGAGAATTCAAATAGAATATTTTGTAACAGAAGACCCCAACATGAAAGTTTACAAAATCTCAAAACATTTCCTTCCAATTCCATCAGTCAAAAGTCTTTCTATATAATAGTAACTCACATAAGAGCATTTTAAATATAAGCCCCGTCAATATAAAAGTTTACAAAGAGTATCTCAAGAATTTTCTTATCAATCCTTTGTATAAAAATTCATAAACGATAAAATGCTACAAAACTATTAACCTTAAATAAAATCATCATTTCATTTAAACATATAAATAACAATAAGCAATTGATATAACTTCAAGAAAACTATCTTGAGGAAATTAGTACTCAAGAAAGTCGATAATTAAAGAAAAATTGTAGCAAGTAAAATATCATTTATAAAATTATAACGGGACGTTATTCACGCACCTGATACACTCCCAAATAAATAACATTCTCCTACCTAGTTGCTTTTGCAAAAATGATCACTCTTTCATACCCTAATACCCAAAGTAATGCCACTGTCATTTACTTAAACTCTACAACTTACAAAGTCCATTTAATACAAATCATTTAGTACTTGTAACCTATGATGCACGGACACGGCAAATTTGAAAAAAAGAACGAGTCCGACACGCTGTTGCTCTGAATATGCAAATTGAAGCAGGATACGCGAATTATGCCGGTCAACAATTCAAATGGCATATTTGTAATTATTTCAAAAGTTGAAGGTGTGTTTTGTTGCTCCAAATTTTGGCCCTAATTGACACGGTTGAGCACCACAAAGCCAAAATCATCTCTCTCAACTCAAGTTCCAACTCGGTGAAACTGAAATCGACGGCGACGCTGGTGAAATCAAACAGCTGAAGCTTCTTACTGAAATCGACGGCGACGCTGGTGAAATCGACGGTGACACTTAAAGACAGTGAGTGAGTGAGTGTTTCTTATTGTATGATTTGTGGCTGTGTTCTACTCTACTGTTAAAGCTTCTCACTCTCTGTCTGTGTTCTACTCTACTGTTCTCCGCTTCTTATTGTGTGATTTGTGGCTGTGAAATCTGTCTGTGGACTGGAATCTATGCTCATTGTGTGATTTGTGTCTGTGCGAAATGCTGAAATCTGTTTGTGGACTGTAATTGTGTTTCAATGTTTCACTCGCTGAGGCTGTGCCTAACTCTTCACTATTCAGGAATCACAAACCTACGACTCTGTAATACCCTAAAATTCCTATTTATCATAAATACTATATTTTGATAAATAAGGCATATTAAATAAAGGTGAATATGTGTCTCAAAAATTTTGTAATTTGTTAATTATAATTTTTGGGCAATATTTCCTTGAGATTAAACTAACAAAAGGCAAGATATAAGACCAATATTAGGGATCATGTAATGTGATAAAATTAGCACATAACATGATAATTATTTATGGCTAAAATAAGCAGGAAAATGTTGTGGAAGCACTTAAATAAATTAAAGGAAAGTATCAATAATTGATGAGCAATTAAACTTACACTAATTAAAGTGTTTAAGTAAATCTTCACAATTAATCAAGAGGAAAATTAAAAAGCATCAATTAGTGATTTTCTTAAATAGAAATCAAGGACTAATTAAAAGACAAGATTAGCCTTAAATAAAGCACTAATGATCATAATCAATTAAGGAACCAATCATATAATGGAAATTATACCTAATAACATCTAAACTACCATATTAGTGGTGCTAATTAAGATTAAACTATCATTCCCTAGAATCAATTGTGGGCGGCGAAATTCCACAAGTAAGAGAAAGGGAAGATTAAACCTATAATTAACCTTAATCCTTGTATAATTGAATTGGCCAATGATAAATCAAGAAAATGATCTTAATCCTCTTGTAATTAAATATACTCAATGGGAGAATTAAACCATAGATTAATGGTAAGGATTTATTTTGATCAAATACAAATAAATCCAATGGTCTTAATAAAACTCATAAATAAATTAAATCCAAGTGATAATTTATGGACTAATGAGGAAGATTTAAACATTATCTATTAGACACAATGGAAACACAACTCTTGAGTCAAAACGAAGAGGAAGGCCCGGTTTTTCTTGTGCAAAAAGAAGCAAGAAATAGTTTAATATTTAAAAACAAACACATGGGATAAACTTGTGGAAGAAGAATAAAATTGTCATATAAAATCTAGATAACAATGGCACATGGGTTCACATGGTGCATTAATTAATTGAGAGATAAAGATGATGGGAAGGGGAGAGGGAATCGGTTTTGAGTGAGTTGTGAGTGTGTGTGTGTAAGAGTTGTGAGAGTTGTGAGTCTAGTGTAGGAGAGAGAAAAGTGTGAAATTCATTGATTTGTGAAGTAAAAACCATTGGGATAAATTCAAGACTCAAGTAAATGAGAATCTATAGAGAATAAATTGTATTATGAGAAACTTTAATCATAGATCAAATATAAGGATTTATTTCGAACAAGCATATTTTAAGCTTGGGATAGATTGTCTTCAAAATCTTTTCCCAATCTTTTGTGATTAATCTTAAAATGATTAAAGGGCTAGTAAAGACTTCTAATGAAGTCATGATTTTTGAGATTAGAGTATTAAAGAGGAAAACTTGAATAAACTACAAGATAACCCTTAATTAATTACATAAAAGAGCATAATCCATGAGATAAGTGGAGAACCAATAAGAAACCTTGATTGGCATTTGTGTGAGACAAATGAAACACAAAAATAATATGATATTAAGGGGGGAGGATGGTTTGTGTAGAAGAAATAAGTAAGTTTAAATCAATCTTAATTTGAAATCCACCAATAGGAAAAAAATCAAGAGAAATGCTTTTTAAATTAAATTGAAACTTATGGATCCAATGGTTAAGATTAAAACTTCTTAACTAAGTTTAGATCCTATGGCTCCAATTGAAGAAGAGGTATGTTTGAAAGAATTAACAAAGTGCCATGACCTTTTACTATAAATAGGCACCTTGAGTCTTCATAATTCTCACACCAAACTCAACCAAAGTAGATGAGTTTTAGAGAAACAAGAGTAGAGAGAAGTGAGAGCTAGTGGGAAGCAAGAAGGAGGAAGTTCTTCAAGAGGTAAGCAATCTTTTAGTCTTTAGCTTTTGTAGTTCTTGAAGTTCTAGTTTAAGTTCATAGTTTAAATGTTGTTTTGATTTTTTTAATCTTCCAATATATTTTTGTTATCATGTTTTTATGGTTAGAAATGGTTTTATTTCGAAAAATTGATGAAGGAAGTGTTAGAGAAATTTTTTTGGAAGATTAGGATCAAAGTAGCGAAGCTCTGGCGAAATTTTGTCGGTTAGCGATTCCTGAAGTCAGAGGTAAAAACGCCAATATTTTATGTTGAAGATGAGGTTCTAAAATTCTGAGAAAATTCATGGTTAAAGTATACATATAGGGCTTTTCAAATATACCTATGGTATAGCATTTTGAATTCTACACAAGGAGAAATGAATTTTTGAAATTAAGCCATTTTTGCAGAAAGAAATTCTGGACAGGGTGTGGAAAATTTAAAACTGGGAATTAAATATGATGTTATAGGTTATTGAAGTATTTTTCCTTGAATATATACATCCTAAGGTTTCCGAGGAATTTTATGGATCCTCGTTTCGATTTTTGTAGATTTAATTATGATTTTTCAAATTTAATCGAAATTCTGCCCAGAAATTCAGTATTGCGTTTTTTTAGAAAATGTAAGGGCAAAATTGTAATAATGAATACACCAAGGGTAGAAATGTCAAAATGGGTGGAAATATCCTTTTTGATATTATTTTAAGAGATAGAATATTAGTTGTGATATTATGGGGAAAAGGAATAATCCGACGATAACATATAGGATATCCGGGAAGTCCGGAGTCGGATCAAAAGTCAGGAAAGTTGGCCAATACGCGGTGAAAGGTACGTTTGCGGCGTATTGTAACTCTAACTCTTATGCTTATAGTATGTTTATATATGATAGTTGTATTCATAAACTAAGATGATGTCTTAGTTCATTTCTTACACATTCAGCTTTACACGGGTTATAGTCTTATTAATACCGTCGAGTTTTCCTAGCGCTGAGGACACGAATAACTATCGTGGCACGGGTGGTGCAGACTAGTTAACTTTACATGGGATTGTATTGTTACTATCTTACATATGTGATTATGTATTACTAATCCTACATCTGTTATGGGCTTTTGTAGTGATTATTGTTGTAATGTCATGAATAACTGTCATACATATATTGTTTACATAAGCATGAGGTTAACCGTTAGTTGAGGTCCAATGGGCATTGGACCTCAGTCTTAAATAATAGTTCAGGAAAGGATCAATGATCAGAGAAGGCGCCGGTAGATGGAGCCGTAAAAAGGCACCGATGGACGGAGCCGTGAGGAGGCACCGGTCAAAGCAAATGTAGGAAGAAGGACAACAGAGCCTACCTTCTGGCATGAATCTGATAGGGTTACTTCAAACCATTTGGTGCTTAAACTAAGAAAGGGTCGGTCTATGTGGTTCATCAATCGATCGCCGCCGTGAATTCGGGGAGACTCCCACTAGACTTTACCCAGTTTGGCCAAATGGGTTGATTTAACTGTGTCAGGTTCTATGCCCCAAGTCTACCTAAGGCTTGGTTGAAGATGATATAGTTACATTGTAATTATACAAAGCCCCGTATTAATGTATCACATGAATATTCCTTCGGAAAATTTTTAATATACCAAAGATACGTCGGGCATCGATATGCTTGAGTATTTTATATCGTTACTCAATTGTTCAAAATTTTAATACATGCTCTCCGTTTCCGCAACACGCTAAGTTGTAGCACCTCAAACTCTGACAATTTTTCTAAAACCAAGTGTCAACCGGAACGATTTATGCTACGGAACTTGGGGTGTTACAACTCCCCTCCCCTGTTTCCTTGTTCTTTTCCGTTTCGTTTGTAAATAAATTTTGTTTCTTATTTGTGTATTTAATATGATTGATAGAATGGAGTCCAACCAAATCAAAGCATAGGTTACCGCTGCTTCAGTGTTTTAATTATTAGTGGAGATGTAGTTTAATTATGCAAATGATTTTTCTTTTATTATATTTTGTTAATGTGAAATACACTCTTTATATTAAAAATATTATTTAATACTAAGACGTGTCGGAACGTGTCGAAATATTAGTATTTTTGAAGTAACGTGTCAACGTCACGTATCGGTAACGTGTCGAAAATGCCGTGTCAGTGTCGGTGCAACATAGCTTGTAACTATCTCATAACTATTATAGTTAACATCCAAGCATCACTCTTAGATATTCTAGAATATAGGCTATAGATACGTTCAAACACTGCCATAAGAGCAAGCAACTTAATTCTCAAATTATAAGTCAAGTGTCTTCAATTTATTTCCTGGCTTCATTATCAATTTCATTACTAATATCAATTGTTTCTTACGCCAACCAACAAATAATATCAACAACACACCGCCACAATCCTCAATTTGTAACAATTCAAAATAAAGGAAAAACTTGTGCTTTAAACACTTTTTCTTAGATAATAAAGACACAATTTCAAATAATAATTATGCTTTACAGCCCCTAAGTATTAAACCCAACGTTTTGAATTTAAAAGAACACCTACCACTTTCCCTTTTATTCTATACATTTTTCAATATCCAATTTAGAAACCAACACAACATCTGCATACCCCTCTACAACTTCAACAATGAACTTAAACAGTTTAATCAATATAAACACAACCAAACTCTTCTCTTTTGCATTAGCAAACACTTTATCACACATCAAATTCCACCATTTAACAATCACACAGCTCTTAGGCATCAAAATAGCTTAGTCCCAATATTCCATTTCACCAAAACGTCCAAGGATCAAACAATTCTTCTTCTTTTTTTTTTTTTTTTATAAAAAAAAAAAACTTCATAATGAGTTTCTTATCTAAGATTTCTGTGTGAAAGAGAATAGCACATACATTCCTCTTCTACACATTTTATCAAACACTTTAAGTGCATTATAAAATTAAATCACAAACAACCCCATGCTCTATGTATAAGAAACCATGTACAAGCATCAACGTAATTTAACAGTTTTTCCCAAAAGTGATCCTTTATAAATAAATTTAAAAAAAAAAAAATCAAACGAAAACAGAGACAACAAAACTTAAATCCACCTTCTTCCTATTATATCAATCAAAACAATTAGAGTAACAGTTCCTAACCGTACAAGCTCCTCAAACTACCATTTTTGCCTACCTAAACTTCCAACGTCACTTCCCCAAACGCAGCCAGAGAATCATTTGAAGCTCAACAATAACCCATACACATGACAGCAACATAGAAACATGAGAAGGAGGAGAGTTTTGATTATGTGTGTGTGTGTATATATATATATACACCTACATAATCGAAGCACCAAAAGAACAATTTCAGAATTTTGCTTACATAGAACCATGAGACAGCATCGATTGAAGGCAGGGGAGGAAGAAGAAATCTGGCCAAGGAAGATAATGGACGAGCAAGGAAACTACACACCCACAATAGCGGCAGTTGGAGGCTAGCAAACAGGCTTGGCGGCGAACACAGAGAGTGGCGATGGAACCAAAAACGAGCAAAACACAGATTCCAAAAAGGTAAAAACAGTTTCAGCATTTTTGGGTAGCAAGCAGAGATACCGGCGGACGGACGACGGCAGATGGTCGACGACGACGGCAGGGAACAGTGAAGGGACAAAGTTGAGCAATGGGGGCTGGGGTTTTTGTTCCAGAAATTTCGATTCCCTTCCTCTCCTCTTTCTATACTAGCATCGGGTAAATGTCTGATGCTACATCTCTTTTTTTTTTTTTTTTTTTTAAGGATGGCAATTAATTTTCATCATGTAGGGAAAAAATAATAAAAATTAACCGATTGTCTTGGAGAGGATTCGAACTGCATCTCCCAAAAACATTTAACCACTTAAACTACCACTAAACCACATGCTTCTCCTAGCTTCCAAGTTACAATAAGTAATTAATATATTAATTAGCTTATTATACAATAATATATATCTATTATTCTATTTTATTTTTTTCGGATCATTACACTGATACGAGCCCATATTCTTATATTAATGACATAGTTATCTTTTTAATTACATGTTGGCTCACCATCTCAATTAATTATTTTATTTAATTAATTAATTAATTTTTATTGTTATTATCTTTATTATTTTTAATTCTCAAATATCTGGGTTATTACAGTTGGTCCCTATATAACTCAATAAAAACCTGGGTCTTTTTTCCCTAGAAGGACTAAAACTTATGGTTTAAAATTTGAGGAACCAAAACCAAAATGAACGCAAATTTGGGAGAATAAAGATGGTATTAATCCTAGTTATTATGTATTTTCAACTTCCTAAGGGTTATATGAAGTATGAACTTATGTCTGTGCATGGGATGGCAAGTGACAGGGGACAAAGAAAGGCTCATTCCTTTATCTTTTTATGTCGCTTATGTTGTTATTCAATTGCTTCTTCTCTCTTGTGTATACTCAGCAACAGTATTGTATTGACTCCCTCTTTTTCGTCAGTTATATGGGAGATGAAGACAGAAGAGAAAAACCCATAGAAACTGGGTAGAATATATAATTTTTTGCACTTTGAATTTATGGATGTATTTAGTTTGATATAAATTAAGAATGGAATTTATTTAGTACATAGATATGAGATTACTTAACTATCTACTATTGAAGTTTTGGAATCCACAACAGAACAACCTTATGTGTTTATAATTTTTAAAATCCAAAAATTGATGCACAATTATTTTTCATTGCAAAATTTATTGTCCACAGGTACAATTACACTATGTGGATGAAAAGACAATAATGCTCTTCCTTTATTTTTTATTTCTAAAAGGGCATTTATAAGATAAATAAGGGCATTTATATGAAAATAAAAGCTTTTACAAGACAAATAAAAGGATTAAAAAGAAATTAGAGAATTTACAAGATTATTTTGTCCATTTACAAGATAACTAAGGGAATTTTGATTGTAGATGTCTGGCATAACCCTTCTCATATTCGCTTTTTGAATGCTACTTTGATTGCTTTGATCCCTAAAGTGTAGGTACCAACATCTATGTCTTAGTTTCGGCCCATATCATTATGCTCAGTCTTGTATAAATTGATCACTAAACTGATTGTGAGGTGTTTGCAACCGATAATGGATATTGTTATTTCGCCTTTCCAATCCAGTTGTCCCCAAGAGACAAATACATGACAACATTGTCATTGCTCAAGAACTGATTCACTTAATGAACAAAATGCGAGGGAGACAATTTATGACAATTAAGGTTGATTTAGAAAAGGCGTATACTCGTATGAACTGGAATTTTTTACACAACATACTTGAGGAAATTGGCTTTCCACGTGCTACAATTGACTTGATTATGCAGGCTGTTTCCACTTCGTCATTCAATATCTTATGGAATGGGGGTAAAACCTCATCGTTTAAACCTTCTAGGGGCATCCGATAGGGTGATCCCATATCCCCCTACTTATGGAAAAATTGTCTCATATTATTTCCACAACTATTAATGGTGGTCTTTGGACCCTTATTAAGGTGGGCCAAGGAGGTCCCCTTGTTTCTCATTTAATGTTTGCTGATGATCTTATGCTATTTGTAGAGGCAAAGTATGATCAATTGGAGACTATTATGAAGTGTCTTTCTTTGTTTAAGCAGAATTCAGGTTTAAAGGTAAGCATGGAGAAAACTGTCATTTATTTCTCTAAGGACATATCTGAAGATTTGGCTGGTTCCTTGGCGGCTAAAAGTGGCATTAAGAGAGTTAAAAAGGTGGGAAGATACTTGGGGGCTTAGATGATACATGGGCGTGCAACTAAACAGTGTTATAAACATATTGTGGATAAGCTACAGAGGAAGTTAGGTGGATGGCAGCAGCAGTGTCTGTCTCAGGTAGGTAGAATAACTCTTGTCAAATCAATATTATCTACTATTCTTGTATTGCATATGCAATATGCTAGGCTCCCCCTAAGTATATGCAATGAGATTGATAAAATTCAAAGGAATTTCATTTGGGGTGATTCACACCGTTGTAAAGCTCATCATGCTTTAAGTTGAAATGTGTTGACTAGTCCTAAGTCTATGTGCAGACTTGGTTTAAGATGGGCTGTAATTACGAATGATGCTCTCCTTATGAAGTGTGGTTGGAGGTTCCAAAACGAACAAGATGCCCTATGGGTTAGATTTCTATGGGGTAAGTACAAGGTACAAATTGGACACTTGTCAATCCTTAAAACTGGTTGTTCAACGTTCTGGAGCTTTTTATGTAACATTTTTATCAATATGAAGGATGAGGTGGTATGAGAAATTGGAGATGAGGCTTCTATTTCTTTTTGGAAAGATAAATGGGTGTCCTCGTCCATTTGTCTTCAAGATTACAAAGTGAGTCCCCTTCCTGCTGAGATGCGAGAGCGTATGGTTAATAGATTTGTTGATCATCACGGCCAGTGGGATCTGCCTCTATTAAACAACCTGCTTCCCTAGAATGTGGTTGAGTTAATTAGAGGTATGCTTCCTCCTTCTTCTAATGATGGGCCATATCATTCGTTTTGGTTGGCTGGAAACTTAACTGGTTTTAGTGTTAAAAGTTGCTATCTTTATTTAGCCAAATCTGGATTTCAACAGTCTCTTATTAATGGTGACATATGGAGAAAGTTATGGAAGTGGGTTGTACCACATAGAGTACAGATATTTGGGTGGAAATTATTCCATCAAGACTCCCTTTGAGGTCATGGATCGGTGCTTGGTCTGACAACGATGGCCTTTGCCCACTCTGTCATCAAGAAGCAGAGTCCATCCTACATGCGTTTAGAGACTGTCATGTGGTTCGTGCTTTCTGGTATGAGGTGGTACCTGTTGATCATTCCCTCCCCTTTTTTAGCTATGATTGGATTGAATGGTTAACAGAGAATTGGAAGAGTGATGAAATTACTCTTGGCGGATTTTATTGGCATGAGTTATTCCTTGTCTCTTTCTAGTTTATTTGGAAATGGCGAAATGAATTTATTCATAACACGCAAGATGCACATTTTAAATATTGCACGAGGCCCATTCTTGAGATATTGGGAAATTAAAAACTAGAAGTGATGAAGGGGGGTTTCAGCGTGTAGCACAAAATCATTCAAATGTTTGTTGTGTCCTTTCCAGAATGTAATACCCGCGTATTTATTTATCTCGAAATATTACATTTTGGTAAATAAATTAGGCTATTTCGATAAGTGAAATTATTGTTGCAAGACTTGTGTTATTATAGCCTATTTTTCTAGGATGAGTTCTGTAGGAAATTAGAGAATTTAAGGGCCAAAGTGCCAAATGACCAAAATACCCCTGGTATGCAAAATGTAATACCCGGATAATTATTTATCTGGAATATTATATTTCGATAGATAATACCTATTGAAAATAGGTGAACATGTGGATTCAAATAAGAAGTAATAATTATCTTATTTTCTAAGGTAATTTCTATGGAAATTAGGAGAGATAAAGAGCTAAAATCCATAAAATGTATTTTTGAGGCATTAAATGGCCTAAAAATATTATGATAAATCCCAGGAGGCAATTAAATATTTGTTAAAAATTAGAAAGTATGTTGTCTCTAATTTTAGGAATTTTTGGGATAATTTCCTTGAAAAATAATGAGGCAAAATTAAGTATTATTTTGGGATCATAAGTGACCCCATGATTTTTAATATTTTACATGGGATATAAAATACCAATGTAAGTAAAATAGTTGTGAGATAATGATTTATCCTAATTAAGAAAATTATCAAAAATTAGTAAGTGGCTAATCTGGTAATTAATGGGATAATTAGGGTATAAAGTAAATGAATTAAAAATAATTTAAATAATTATTTTTAATTGGAGAAATTCGAAATTATTAAATAAATAAATAAATAAAAAATAAAATATTAATAAAATATTTTATGCTTAGAAAAATAAATAAAAAATAAAAGAAAAAAAAATAAATGTGAAGGCATTTTTAATAAAATAATAATATAATGCGGTGAGTCGAACTTATATAAAGGCGGAATAGGGAAAGGTTAGAAATAAATTCTACAGGGTAAACCGGAGGTAAAAGTCTTTTTCAGACTGATCAAATTAAGAACAAGTGAATTTTTACACGAAGAAAGAATTTACCGTGCGTTGTTTCCGCAAACCGAAAACCCGATTTCAAATAAGACGAAAAGTTGATCAGATAGAGTAGGGTCGGATAGGCAAAGTGAGAACCTATAGAAACAATTGCGTCTTTTTAAACACGAGATTAAGTTAGGCAACAACTGGACGTTTTACGATTCATGAATTGTTGTCCGGAAGTTGGTTCTATCGGAAGTGATTTAAAACTGGACGCGTTTGTCCGAATATCTTCCGACGCACCGGAGAATACCTGGATATGATCAAAAAGAGGATCCAAATAGATAATATGAAAGAGGATGGAAAGATCTTCAAAGTTACACGCCGGATTTTTGAGTTTCTACGAAATCGCGCGAAACGGACACGATCGGGTAGGCTTTATCGGTAGGAGGCCATAAAGCAAAGCCATCATGGATGACAACTCATCCATTGACTTTAGGGCTCTTAGATTTCGATCTTGACCATGGATGGCCAAGAGTGTTTTGTCCTCAAAAATGCGATCCTACGGTCCATATTCGTCAAGACCGAAGTTCGAATTATTTACCGTTCGCCATCCGTCTCTTCTATAAATACCAAGCTCCTCTTCTTCATTTCTCACACCAAAAATCTGCCTCTTAGAGAGAAGTTAGAGAGAGAAGCTCGGAGAAAGTCTCGAGCAAAGTCTCGGGTAAGTTCTTCGGTCCCCGGTCTTTAGTTTGGTAGTTCTTTCGGTAGATATAGTAGGAATGCTAGATTTATCTTTAATTTTTCAAGATAGTCTAGATATCATATTTAGGGGTAAATATGATATATATTTCGAAAATATGATGAGGGAAAAGATCATCAAAATTCTAGAGAGATAGAGCGAAAATGGCTTCTGCGAAATTCCGTCGATTAGGGGTTCAGGGGCAAAATGGTAATTTGTACCTAAAATGCCTTATGCTGCTAAAAGTTGTTAAATATTATCCTTATAGGATATCGAGATAATCGTACATTTGTCGAGCTTTTCTTTGTTGTCTTGCCGTCACACCGCATTTTTTTTTCCGCTGTCGGAAATTTACCGTTTTTTCGTAAAAATTCCGTTGTCCGCCAAAAAGGTACGTTCGCGTCTTTGTAACACTAACTCTTATGGTTATTGTATGATTATATATGTTTGTTGTGTTCTGTTTGTTGTGTAGTAGTGTACGAGGTTATGCTATATACACGGTATGTTACATACGAGGTTATGTCACATACGAGGTTATTAATGTTGTATCATACGAGGTTATGTTACATACGTGGTTATTATCTTGTATACGTGGTTATGTGTTTTTAATCATACATCTGTTGTGGACTTTGTATTGATTGCTGTATCGTGTATATGTAGTCGTATTTAAGCATGAGGTTAACCACACCGAGATCCAAATTGCAATTGGATCTCGGCTCTTATCATAGCGTCGGGTTCGGAGAACCGAGAACCGAGGAGAAAGGCGACGGCCGCACGAGAGACCCGGCTGAAGATTTTCTTCAAGTTGTTATTCATTTTTGAAAACTCTCGGTCAATGTACCGCTTAAGTAAATCGGCCGGACTTACGAATTTGAATAAATGTATCGATTACTCAATTGCTCCGATGCTCTACTCTGATGAAAAAAAAATATACTGCTTTTGAAAATGGGATGTTACACAAAATGACTTAGGAAAATTGTGAAAAATCCTAAAAGGAAATGAAATAATTATTTGAGTTAGGAGAGTATATTATCTCTAATTGTGATAATTTGATAAATTGTGAGCTTGGGGAAATTGAATAAAAATGCTCAAAAAGCATTGTAATGACCATAATACCCTCTCAAATTCTAGAATAACGCAGAATACATGAAAACAGAAATGTCGGTGCTAGAATTATGAGGTAATGAGGCATTTTAATTAAGAAAATTATCAACTAGTGATAATAAAGTAGTTAAGTAATTTAAGCTAATTACTTAAGCATAAGTAAAGGAAATTCATAAGTAATTTTGTAAAACCCTAAAATTAGTGGTTTTTGGCTTAAAATTAGTAAGAACATATTTAGTAATTAATTGGAGAATTTTGTAAAAAATAAGTGAGTTTAGGTATTTTTAAGCCTAAATACAAGAATGGACCAATTAGGTAATTTTGAGAAATTTTTGGAAAAATGGAATAAATAAATAAATAAATAATTAAATAAATATAAAATAAATACAAAATAAAATAAATAAAAAGGGGGCAGCGAAAATTGAGAAAGAAAATAGAGAAAGGAATAAATTTTAAAAAAATCATGATATTTTATTATTATATAATATAATTAAAGTTAGTGAATAGTAAATGAATAAATAGGAAACGGATCCTATCTAGAGAACCAGGAATAGGAATTCCAAAATCAAGGTAAAATATTGATCAGTGAGTTTTTACCTTCAAGTGACCTCTTCCGGAAGTTAATTAGAATTCGGTAGCGCATTTACCTAATAAGACGAAATAGGGAAAAATGCGATAGTCACAGTTTGGATCTAAAGAAAATAAATTATAACTCAACATCCGGAGATGAGTTTATGATTATATGGACATATTTGGAATCGGTGAATTTTTGTCCAGAGGTTGATGATTCCGAAAACGATTTTCGTAATCCGGACGTCTTGGACACGTTTTTTCGAGAAAACTTCAACTGGATTTGTCGGGACCCCGTAAGGGACTGGAATCTAAGTTAAATTAGATATTATTGATGAGGAAGAGAACATCTTCAAAGTTATGAATTCAGAATTTAGAGACTACGCGAAACGGACACCGATCGGGAAATTCTATCGGATAGGGCATAAAGTAAGCTTAAGTCACCATTCTTGGACCAATGGTTTGATGCCACATCACCCCCTTGTGTCGACTATGAGCTGCCCATGGTCAAGAATTAACCACCATTTTGTCTTGAATTTACATGGTTATAAGGAAAGGAAAAATTACAAGATTTGGAATGTAGAAATTACCAAAGTGGCACAAATTTTGCCTATATAAAGGCATGAGCACCTCCTTCATTTCTTCACACCTCCTCTTCTCTCTACCTTGGCCAAAACTTAGAGTGAGAAGCTCGCAAAAGTTTTGCCTTAGCTCAGTAAGTTCTTTTGTCCTTAGTTTTTAGTTTAGTAGTTCTTTCGGTAGTTATAGTAGAACCGTTGTTTTGATCTAGGAAGTTTGAAATTTGTTCCTATGTTTGTTTTTATGCCTCATTGCATTGAAATATGCTGACGAGGTAAAAACATAGTGGGGATAATTTTGAAATGGAATACTGATCAAAGTAACGAAGTTACGCGAAATTCCGCCAAATTAGGGGTAGAAGGGCAAAATGGTAATTTTTACCTAAAATGCCGTTATGATGTCAAATCACTAATGAAAGTGATATTACTCTGATAGGGCATCAGAAATTTTGATTTGATGCCGTTACGCTGCCCGACGTGCCGCTGGTGAACATTTCTCGTTTTTCCGTAAAAAGTACGTTTTTCCGCCAGAAGTACCTAACGTCGTCAACGAAGGTACGGACGCGTACTGTAACACAAATCTTGTGCTTCTTAAATGCATATATGTGATAGATACGTTCGTAGACCGATATATGACAGTTTTACACGGGTTATAGTCATGATAACGCCGTATGTTTTTCTAGCGCTGAGAACACGAGTGGTATCGTGGCACTGGTGAATAGTGCAAGATGTTATTTTTGTTTTACATTGTGGGGCTTTACATAATGCGTAATGCTTATGTTTTGTCGGCATAATGATCATGCATCTCGTATGCTTATGTAGTGATATCTTGTTGTTTTGTCTAGAATATCTCGTTATCCGTATATCTTTGTATTGTTTGGGTTTGAGATTAACAGATTACACGAGATTCAATACGGTGAATTGAATCTCAGCCATAGCTTCGGGATCCGGAGGAATACGGATCGAAGATCGAGGCAAGCGATAGGCGTGCGACGAGACTTATCTATCTTTACCGCTTTCATTATTCACTTTCAAACTCTAGGATTAATGTAATCATTACGGTGTTACACTGTGGTTGATGTTTGTTATGAATCAGTTACTCACTCGCTCCAATGCTCTACTCTGATTACTCTGCTTGAAATATTTGGAAACGTTTTAAAAAAAAAAATATTCCGCCGTTTTCAAATGGGATGTTACACAAAAGCTCCATTTGTGAAACTTAATTTAGATGGGGCTTCAAAGGGTGCAGAACAGGTGGCGACTTGTGGGGGTTTGTTGCGAGACTTCTCTGGTAAGTGGCTTGGAGGCTTTGCTACACGTCTTGGAAGGTGCCCAACGATGTTAGCTGAGTTGTGGGGAGTTTTTAGAGGATTAGAGTTGGCATGAGAGGCAGGTTGGAGGCATGTAGTTGTTGAAAGTGACTGTTAATCAGTAATTGCATTACTATCCAAACAAGGTAATGCAGCTCGTGAGTCCCATCTGGTGGCTCGGATACGACGATCGCCCGGGACAGTGGGTTATAAGATATAGCCATGTTCTAAGGGAGGGCAACCGATTGTGCGAGATTGGTTGGCTAACTTTGCTTTGACGCATGTGGAGTCTCCAAACGAATCCCATTTCTTGGATCCCTCTACTAGTCTTCATTGCTTCCTTGTTGCTAATCTGGCGGGAGTACGTCATGTGAGGAGAGGCTTAAGACTTTAATCTCTTTTATTTTATTTTTTGGTTTCGTTTGTTTAAGTTTCTATTGTTTATCTTTCCTTGTGTAAAAAAAAGGGAATTTATAAGACAAATATACAGGTATTTACAAGATGAATGAAGATATTTACAAAATAAACAAAGTAGGGGCATCATTGTCTTTTCACTTACAAAATTTAATTTAATTTTGACCCAATAGATGCATTGAAGTTTCAATTTTTTGGGGAGTTGACTGCAATAAAGTCTCATCTATGGGGCCTAACTGAAATTTTCCCTTTTGTCAATTTTATTTTCTACTTTTCTTTTCAAATCTGTTTTTCTAAATCTTATAATATTTCTTACACAACAAAAAGGGTGTGAACAAATTTTATTGTAACATTTTTTCCGGATTAATTGAATAGATATTATTCTAAATATTGTATGAGTGATGTACATAACCCCTCACTCTTAGGATTCTATATTGTACGGATTGTATCAAGTAATAAAGTGATTAGTAAAGTATCGTCCCACGAGAAATCAAGCAAATTAATTGTTAAGTATAAAAATTCCAAGTTTTTTTCAAATTAAGTGAATCTAATTTATTATTAATTTCAAAGGAAAGTAAATAACGAAAACTCTTAATTTCAAAAGCAATATGGAGTTACTAAGCCCTCACTAGCTCCTTAGATCTTATTTCCACTTAATTAGTTAGTCTAATGTATTTTTTATAAACAGACAGTATTGGTTTTAACGTTTGAGACTGCTTGTTGAAATTCTTAAACAATTTTTTGATGGAATTAGTTTTAATCATCATCACAATAATGAGTATTAATAGTTAATAACCAATATTAACCGTTAAGATTTAGTTTGAATGGATTATATATTGAATTTTTGTACTTTCTTTTGTAAAAAAATTATTTTTCTGGGTACAAAATCTAATATAAAAATACGTGTTAACATTAACACTCTATATATCTTATTATAAATCACTTGTACTGAAAAAGTTATGCATGTGGACACACGTATTTAGTATTGGTTGGGCATGGGAAAGAAAGAACATATAAGTATAAATGCAGAGAAATAAAATTATGTGAGAGAAAATAAATACCCTTTCATAAATAACAATAGAAAAAATTTATTTATTTAATATTTTTTCTTAATTTACCTAAATGAAATCAAAGTGACTTAAAATAAGGTAGATTTATATAGACTATAGTGATAGTTTTTAAGAAAATTATTATTATTATTTAAAAAGCATCATTTAAAAATATTAAATCTAAACAATTAGAATTCTATTTGAACCGTTTAATTAGATGTGGCTGCTGCGTTGAATAGCTCTAGGTCGTTATTATGAGCACTGGTTCCTTTGTTGATACCCACACATGTATCCCTGCTGCATCCAATGGAAGGAGGTGAATCATGAATGGATCGCCTTGGGACTAGATGGTTACAGTGTTCGGCGCCTAACCATGAGGGGAAGGCGAGGAAAACAATAAACAGAAAGAAGGAATATCGACGACTTTGAAATGGAGCAGAAATAAAGTTTCTAACCATTGAAGAGACATTTGCAGAGAAGACACCAATAATAGACTGAGGTTAATTTAAACAACAATTGGATATATATGGGAACTAAAGGGACATCCTACCACTCCCTCCTTTCCCTATTTTGGAGCCCATAAAATATTTTTACCCTTTTTTATACTATTCTGTTCCTTATAACAAAACACTAAATATTAATAATATTTTGTCTTTATTATAAGCACAAACTGCCTATAATTAACTTATTTATTACTATTTTCTCATTATGCTTTCATTTTCAACTAACTCATTTGAGTCCACATTATTAATGTAGAGGTAAAGTTAGAAATATTTATCAATTTTGGACCCACTTAATGACTTAACTTTTATTTATTGGTTCATGAGAAATAATAGGTGATGCCTTATAATAAAGGCTAAAGGGAGTAAGAAATTTTTTTTTTTTTTTTAATATGTAGTTTCAATGAGTACTACCCACTCTAGCTTTAATGTAAGATTTATTTTTTACTTCACTTTATTATATTAAGAAAGTAAGGTAAGTTAGTTAATATAATATTTTAAAAAAAATAACCTAATCATTTTCGTTAATATATTCCACATGTGAAAAGTCCAGAATAACTCTATTGATTAAATAGAAAGAGGGAATGGATGATTTTGTGTATTCATTACGGGTATTTTGGACTTTTCAGATTTAGAATAAAATGCATAAAAGTTCACAGGATTTCACAGCAAATTTGAGATTTTAAGGAAACTTTTTGTTATATTTTCTTTTGTTTGGGACTTAGGTGCAATTTTCCTTGATAAAAACCTAATGCTCGCCATTTCCAGTTCCGCGTCAACACAGACACAAACCGGGAGAGGAGGGAAGAACATAGAAGTAGCAACGGAGCTAAAACGAGGCATAGCCGGAGCTTGGAACCTGATCCCGTATAAGTTTCGATTTATGTGCCATTTCTCCATTCCTCTTAGAGCTTAGAGCTCAATCAGTGTGTAAAAACTAAAAAGCTTTCATTTTTCCCTTTCCACTTGCAAATTGCAAGTTTTGGACTTTTTCTCTTCATTCTCCTTTGAACCTAAACATTTTGTGGTTTATCGCCGTATTTTTTTTTTTGTCTGCCATAACTCTTTTTGGTGTAACTCACTAATCTCAACCCCTTTACTTTAAATTTTGCATGTTGAAGTTCAAAGTGTTTTTTTTTGGCCCGCAAATCGATCAAATAGTGTGACTTTGAGGTAATATAGGAATGTTCAACTCAAGAATAGGCCATAAAACTTTTAAAATGGTATGCATTTGGGAAAACTTGAGACTATAATTTTTTATATTTAGTTGGTGAACATGCACCACGCAGATGGAGAATATATATATATAAAAGGGTAACAACTCATCAGACTTGAAATTTTTGTGATAAATTACTGTATATATTTGTGACTATTTTGGGCTGAACTCCTTGAAGTTGTGTTTTGGGCTGAAGAGTGCTGCATGGGGTCCATGTTTTCCTCAAAAACTCCATTGATATTTTCCACAGCTTCAGCTAGTAGTTTTGTCATGGATTGAAATGTAGAGCCCATGGTCAAAGATTTCGGGCAAGAACTCTTTGTTCAGATTCTTTCATAAATGTTTTACATTATTGCTAAAATATTGGGCTTGTATTCTGTTTAAAGTGTTGCATGTTGATATCAAAATTCTGTCTTACAGCCGAAAAAAAATTCTGTCCAACCAGCTCATGGTTCACTATTGTGGTTTAGTTTCTTAGACTCTGCATGCATCTAGGTTAATTTTGGCATGCAGAAAACATTGTAGAGGTTCTCAACAGTTTTAACTTTGATTATAGATGAATTTAATCTTGCAAAACTTGAAGTGGCAATATGCCTTTCATGATATGGTTGCTTTCCTATCTTCTCATTATAGAATTCTTTAGCTGTTTATAGAGTTATTGTTTGGGAAGGACGGTGGGGTGTAAAAAAAATCCAATATGAGGGAGAAAAGTTCAGTGTGAGTAAAAGCATAATTTGAGGGGTGTTTGGGTTGACTTTTTTTTTTCAACCGGGCTTTTACCCAAAAAGCAACTGTTTTTTTTTTTAAAAAAAAAAAAAGCTCATTAGAACTGCTTTTCACAGTGGCATCACGGTGGGGTGGAAAATTGCCATGGGATTCACATCATCACTCCTCTACTATCATGCGACCCCATTATGTCTCTACCCTTTGTCTATCCCCCACCATTTGTCGTATTTTAACTTGGTGAAAAAAGACAAGAGATTTTTTTTTTTTTACCAAAACATATATGGTTAAACTTTAGGTTGCTAAAAAAATTTGCTAGCCGAAAAACATTGGAATAAAAGTAATTCTAATTCTAGTAATAAAATATTATTCAGTTAAAAAACTTAAGATTATAATTATTTGTATTTATATAAAATTTTATCCATAAAAAATATATCTAATTAAGTGTTACTTAGTATTTACAATTTTTTTCTCAATAATATATCAATTATCAAATTATATACATTTCATAAAAACTTATGTCTTTTTTAGTCATTTTCCATGCAAACTTGATTTTCAAATAATAATCCAAACAAGTTTTAGGTTGGCAAAAAATCACTTCTGTCACCGATAATCCAAACATAAATCACATTTACAATATGACTTTTATCTTATTTTAAGTTTGTAAAAGTCAGAATGAAAAAAAGTCACTTCTACTACCGTTAATCCAAATGGGTCCTAATCAGTTTGTGTGACATGAGAAATCCTCTGTTTTGGGAAAGTAAAATTTCTTTGTTCTAGCACACTTGTCTTTGCAAAATTTACCTAAAAAGTTGCGTTGTGGGGAACAAGTTATTGGCTATTGCTGTATGGGAGCGCTCCTATTTTATACTTGCCACATTGTCAAATTTGTGAAGTAATCATAACTTTGCTTAATACTAATTGCCAGAACCCAGAGAATGCTTATTTTTCGGTTATGATTTCAACTATGATGACCTTGTTTGTTATTACCAGTATGCATAACTTACAGGAAGGTGATGACTTCTATCTTTGCAGGCTAAAAAGCTAGTCTCACCTGGAAACCATTGTTGGAATTTAGGATCTAATCCGGCCCATAGGTTATAAATAATAAGAAGGTTGGAAAACAAGAGGAAAAATGAAGAAAAAAAATGTGTGTGTTGATAGAAATCCCACATTGCTTAAATGAAGAGGAGTTAGAGGGTATATAAGCTTCAACTTTGCTTCTCTAAATTGGGCCCTTGGGCCAACCCACTTTTGTGTAGGGGTGAGGACTTAGGTGACCCTTAGTCTACCGCGTGCGCCGCACACCTAGACTTTTTAGTCCTTGAACTTTTAATAATTCCTTTTTTGCCCCTCTGAGTTTTTTCCCAACCAGCGGCTGCGAATCGCGATCCATTTTGTTCTCTCTGTTCTAGTGCGTCTGTTTGCACGATGCAACAATTCGTTGCAAGGGTCGATGATTCCTTTTTTGCCACTTCGAGTTTTTTCCCAATCAGCGGCTGCGAACCGCGACCCATTTTGTTCTTGACGCAACAGTTAGTAGCAAGGGTCGAGTCCATCTGATCAATTTTCCGTCGTCTACAAATAGGGCATGCTAGTGACAGAATCGACATCCGAAAAATCTCAAACACTCTTCTTTGCATACTGCATTCTACAAACATAGCCTGTGCGATTCTGAAAGCAGATTCATTGTGTTCACTTGGGCTTCAGATTGAGAGAGCCATCATTTTGAAGACGAAAAATCCGATGTATCTTGGGAGACAATTGCTTAGCAACCTTAGGCATCCATATTGAGGGAGAACAGTTCGTTGCAAGGGTCGAGTCCAATTGATCAATTTTATGTGATCTATAAATAGGGCGTGCTAGTGACAGAATCGACATTCGAAAAAGCTCAAACACTCCTCTCTGCATAATGCATTCTACAAACATAGTCTGTACGATTCTGAAAGCATACTCGTTGTGTTTGCTTGGGCTTCAGATTGATAGAGCCATCATTCTGAAGATGAAAAATCCGCTCTATCCTAGAAGACAATTGCTCAGCAACTTGGGCATCCATATTGAGGGAGCAAAATTGTCTTACGGAAACAACGTGCGTTGGACTTGAATTTCTTCAAAGTGCATTACCATATTCAGCAGTCTTGTGAGTTTGTTTATAGTTTTTTCATATTATACAGAACTATTGTATATTTACTGTATATGCAATATTACATATACAGATTCTTGTTATTTACAGTATATGCAATCTTATTGGTACAGATTCTTGTTATTGTTCAATTCCTACCTGTATATTTTCAAAAAGAACCACATCCATGGCCGATGGCTCCTCCTGAGCATCGTCGTAGGTCAGAACTCAAAGATCAGCAATGAGTTCTTTGTGGGTGTAGAGGAGTTTCTCGTGTTTGCAAATCAACTAGATGAATTCAAACACAAAGGGAAATTGGCATGCCCTTGTTTAGAATGCAAATGTGAGAAGCATCTCAAGCGAGATGAAGTGAGAAAACATTTGTATGAAAAAGGGTTTATGCCTGATTATTACCACTGGCATAACCATGGTGAGAAAGAGACACATCCTCATGAATTGGCTCCATATGAGCAAAAAGCTAAGGACCCTTGCCCTAATTCTGCAGAATGAAACGATTTGCTTGCTGCTGCACAAGCTCTAACGTATTATGGTGGTGAGAAAACGGTGTTGTGGACGGCTTTGGAATTGTTGCAATTTCAGTCTAATCATGACATTTCTGGGATGAGACTATTGAATTGAAGAATGATATGGTACCTGATACTCATTGAATGCCTACGAAGTTGTACCAGCTCAAGAAATTGGTTTGGAAACTGGGTGATCTCAAGATTGATGATGACAAGACTAAGCTGGGTGGTGGTGATTCTTCTCAACTTCCGTCTAATGATGATGATGAGGATGAGGATTAGGAGGGTGATTAATTAATTTGATGGCTAATATGTTTAAGTGACTTTATTATGCCTTTATAAGCTATAACTTACGTTTATGACATTTTCATAATAACACATTTCCTTGCGTATGCTTTTGTGATGGATTGGCTGCAGACTTATATGTGTTGTGTTTATTGACTCTCTCTACTTATATGCGTTTTGTTTATTGAAGGCGGGCCATGAATGAACTCACTCCCACAAAATGTGTGCATAAACATATGTACATGGGTTGAGTTTTGACTTATTAGTCCCACACTTTTGCGTGTTCGGGACTTTTTCTTTTTCTTGATGAGAATCAAATGAAGTATACAGGATAATTAACGCAAAAACATACACACAATTCGAACAACTGACCTCTTACACCAAAGGGTGAATTGTGAGACCGAATTCATTTTGGTTGGTCATTATTATATATAGTCATAGCATGCATGTGTTAATTAATTAATTAATTAATTAAATGATACTCCATCCATTTCTATAAATATTAGATAAAGTTGACTTTTTTTTGGAGAGATTAAGCAAGTTAAATAATTTATTTAATCATATTATAGGTTATGTATCATTGAATTATATATCAGTTTATAAGTTAGACAAAATAGTTTAGAGAAAAATGATAAATATAAATATTTTAAAGTAATTTAATTTAATTTTCTTAATATCTTAAAAAAGTCAATTATATCTTATATTTAAAATATGAGTGAGGTTTATGGACCAAGACTTGTGCGTATGTCCGGTGTGGACACCCGTACATTTTCCTAAGAAGCTTTGTATCTGACCAAGTCATATGTAGCCAAATCAAGAAGAGTAACTTACATATAAAACATTTTGTTTCGTTCTCGTGATTTTCCTAGAAGCTTTGTTGGACGTGGAAGGTGAAGAAGATAAAACGCAGGTGAGGCCGTCAATTTTGACCGCAAGCAATCGGCTAAGAGAGCAACACAATTAGTGGAGTCCACGCCTTGATCCAATGGTAAAAGTAAAAGGAGCAAAACGCAATATATTTTGTTAAGAGTAAATACCTTTTTGGTCACTGGAAAAAACACGGACCCTATTTTGGTCTCTAGGGACGAAAATGAGACATTTTTATGAACTAAAAAGGGCTTTTTGGAAATTTGCGAGAGACCAAAATGTTCACCAATCGACCCTTATTCGTCTTTTTCATGGACTAAAAAGGGCATTTCTTTGTGTGAGGGACCAAAATGGGGTCTGTGTTTTTTTCCAGGGACCCAAAAGGGTATTTTAATAAATACTGAACCCGTTCAAGATCAACTATACATAAAAAAAAAAAAATCTACATTACCTAACTTCATCATTCTTCACCTATTAAACATCAGGTGGACGGGAGCAACGCAATTTCGCTCCAAAAAAAATAAAAATAAAAATCTTCTTTGTCCATAGAAATTCGGAGTCTGGATTTCAGCAATCTGTTATTAATTGTGACATGTGGATCAAGTTATGGAAGTGGATGGGACCACCTAGAATACAGTATTTGGATGGAAGTTTTTTCATCGCGCCTCCTTTGAGGTCATGGATCGTGCTTGGTCGACAACGATGGTCTTTGCCCACTTTGCCATCAAGAAGCGAGAGACCGCCTACATGCATTTAGAGACTGTCATGTGGTTCGAGCTTTCTGGTATGAGGTGGTACATGGTGATCAGCTACATGCTTTCTTTAGCTATGATTGGATTGACTGGGTAATGGAGAATTGGAACAGTGATGGAATTACTCTAGGAGGAACTCTTTGGCATGAGATATTTATTGTCTCTTGCTGGTTTATTTGGAAATGGCGAAATGAATTTATTCACAGCACGCAAGATGCAAGTAGTAAATATTGCATAAGACCCATTCTTGACCTATTGGGAGTATTAAAATCTGGAATTGACAGAGGAATGTTTCGACGCATAGCACAAAATCATGCTAATGTTCGCTGGTCCTTTCCAGAAGATCCTTTTGTGAAACTTAATTCAGATGGGGCATCAAAGGGAACTGAACAGGTGGCGGCCTGTGGGGGTTTGCTGTGAGACTTTTCTGGTAGGTGGCTTGGAGGTTTTGCTATTCGTCTTGGAAGGTGCTCAGCGATGCTAGCTGAGTTATGGGGAGTTTTGAGAGGATTAAAGATGGCTTGGGAGGCAGGTTGGAGGCATGTAGTTGTTGAAAGTGATTGTCAATCAGTCATTGCATTACTATCCAAACAAGGTAATGCAGCTCGTGAGTCCCATTTGGTGTCTCGGATACGAGCAGTCACTCGCAGACAGTGGATTATACGTTACAACCATGTTCTAAGGGAGGGCAATCAATGTGCGGATTGGTTGTCCAATTTTGCTTTGACGCAGGTGGAGTCTCCTGATGGAACCCATTTCTCTGATCCCCTGCTGGGCTCTATTGTTTCCTTGTTGCGACCAGCGGGAATCCGAAGATGAGAGGAGACGACGGAGACTTTAACTCCTTAGCTTCTTTCGTTTGTTTAGTTTTTTAGTTGATTATTTTTCCTTGTATCAAAAAAATAATAAAAAATATTTAATGCTCATTTAAACTATCAAAATGTCTTATAAAAATACTAAAAAAATAAAGACATCTTATAATACCGACAGGAGGGAGTACTCCTTTTAATATAAATATAAGTCCCTTCATACTAATTTACATGTACCAATAAAAACATTAAGTTTATTAAGAAATTCAAATGAGCTTTGATATTTCCTTTATTGATTATTTTAAACCCTAAAATTATATTAATTTTTATTATCTCACGCCACCTTTATTAACTATGGGAAAATAAGAAAGAAAAATATTTAATATTCTATCTAAAACTGTCAAATGCTTTATAAAAAAAGTTAAGATTTAAGAGTATCCACTAGGCAAGGAGTGGTGTTTAATTTGATGAAGGAAGTTGAACCGTTGCTTATATTTTGACGTACTCCTATGAGTATATGGTATGAGCATTATATTTTTCGTTCAAAATGATATGAGCTTTATTAAAACAAAGGTCAAGAATATATTTTAGAAAAATAAATGAGACTGTAGGAGGGAGGACGGGTATTATTTTAATGACAAGGAAACAAGTCTTCTCCCTAATACTTGGATTTTAGTAAATCTGGAAGTTTTGAGATAAAGGAAATTAACGAATATTTTGATAAAGCAAAATCATGAGCTTAAAACTGTTATAGAAAATTGTTATAATTATAGAGTAAATTGTCAAAAAATTTACAGGAAAATCTGATGAACAGAATGACTAAAAATGATATAATGGTGATAAAAACAGTCTAAAACTATTATGATAAATACTGAAAGATCATGAAAAATTATGAGAAAAATATGGAAGTGTTATCCCTAATTATGAGAATTTAATAAATTATTTCAGAGGGAATAACATGAAGAAAAATTTAAAAAGCATTTCGAACCATAAAGTAACTTTGATGGGGTAAACATTTTTAATATTTTACATAAGATATAAAATGACAATGTCGTTGTAAAAGTTTGCAAGATAACAATATACTGTAAAATTGGTAAAGATAAATATATGAAGAAACCTGATCCTAAAAAGATCACTAAACGAAGAAATTAGGCTGATTAAGCCTTAACGAAGCGGTAAAACGGGAATTTTTGGTAAAAAAATATTATATTTTTAAAAAATGGAAAAAATTATGAAAAAATATTTAAAACTGAATTTTTTAATTAAGGGGTCGAAATTCTTAATATTTTTAATTAAAAAGAATTGTTTAAATAATTAAAATGTTAATTAGAATAAAATAATAATATAATGCGGTGAGTCGGCTTATGGCGGACCAGGGAAAAGTTAGAAATAAATTCTACAGGTAAACCAGAGGTAAAAGTCTTTCCAGACTGATCAAATTAAGAACAAGTGAATTTTTACACGAAGAAAGAATTTACTGTGCGTTGTTTCCGCAACCGAAAACCCTAATTTCAAATAAGACGAAAAGTTGATCGGATAGAGTAGAGTCGGATAGGCAAAGTGCGAACCTATAGAAACAATTGTGTCTTTTTAAACACGAGATTAAGTTAGGCAACAACTGGACGTTTTACGATTCAGTGAATTGTTGTCCAGAAGTTGGTTCTATCGGAAGCGATTTCCGTAACCGGACGCGTTTGTCCGAATATCTTCCGATGCACCGGAGAATACCTGGATATGATCAAAAAGAGGATCCAAATTGATAATATGAAAGAGGATGAAAAGACCTTCAAAGTTACACGCTCGCATTTTTGAGTTTCGCGAAATCGCGCGAAACGGACACGTCGGGTAGCTTTATCGGACCGGAGGCCATAAAGCAAGATGACAACTCATTCTTTGACTTTTTGGGCCAAAGAGGTCGGCACCTATGGATGGAGGGCCAAGATTGCTCCTCCCAAAACCCTAGATCTAACGGTTCAAAAACAAAGCGAAAATTCCCTTTACGTCCCGAATTTTTTCTATAAATAGCACCCTTCTCTTCTTCATTTCTCACACCAAAAATCTGCCTCTTAGAGAGAAGTTAGAGAGAGAAGCTGCGGAGAAAGTCGAGCAAAGTCTGGGTAAGTTCTTCGGTCCACTGGTCTTTAGTTTCGGTAGTTCTTTCGGTAGATATAGTAGGAATGCTAGATTTATCTTTAAATTTTCAAGATAGTCTAGATATCATATTTAGGGGTAAATATGATATATATTTCGAAAATATGATGAGGAAAAGATCTGTCAAAATTCTAGAGAGGTAGAGCGAAAACAAATGAAGCTCCGGCAAAATTCCGCCGATTAGGGGTTCGGGGGCAAAATGGTAATTTGTACCTAAAATGCCCGTTATGCTGCTAAAAGTTGTTAAATATTATCCTTATAGGATATCGAGATAATCGTACCGATGTCGAGCCGCATTTGTTGTGCCGCCGTCACACCGCGTTTTTTTTTCCGTGTCGGAAATTTACCGTTTTTTCCGTAAAAGTTCCGTTGTACCGCCAAAAAGGTACGTTCGCGTCTTTGTAACACTAGCTCTAATGTTTATTATATGATTGCATATGATTGTTGTGTAGTAGTGTACGAGGTTATGCTATATACACGGTATGTTACATACGAGGTTATGTCACATACGAGGTTATTAATGTTGTATCATACGAGGTTATGTTACATACGTGGTTATTATCTTGTATACGTGGTTATGTGTTTTTAATCATACATCCGTTATGGACTTTGTATTGATTGATTGTCATCGTGTATATGTAGTCGTATTTAAGCATGAGGTTAATTCACCGAGATCCAAATTGCAATTGGATCTCGGCTCTTATCATAGCGTCGGGTTCGGGAGAACCGAGAACCGAGGATAAAGGCGAAAGCGGTAGCCGCACGAGACCCGGCTGAAGACTTTCTTCGGGTGTTATTCATTTTGAAAACTCTCGGTCAATGTACCGCTTCAAATCATCCAGACTTACGGCAATTTGAATAAATGTATCAGTTACTCAATTGCTCCGATGCTCTACTCTGATGAAAAAAAAATTATACTGCTTTTGAAAATGGGATGTTACACTCCCTTTCTTATTCAAGACGTCTTAAGGAGAGTTGCTATGAAATTATTGAAATAATCGATTATATTGCATCCTTGAAATGAATAAATAATCAACACGGTAATGCCATAGTATGATGTTATAAATAGAGGAGAGCCGCGTTGATGAGTGGAGGAAGAGTGGTTGTTGTGACTATTTGGGGAGGAAAGTGCATTATGGAAGAGATGTTGGTGAAAGCTGCAAGAGATGGAGACGTTACCACACTGCACAACCTATTGAAGGAGGATCCTCAAATACTGGAGAGAGCATCTTTAGATCATTTTGCATATTCACCTCTTCATGTTGCTTCACTGTCAGGGAAATCAGAATTTGTGGAGCAGATTGTGACTCTAATGCCTTCGTTAGCCATAGAGACAAACCAGAAAGGTATGATCCCACTGCACTTGGCTTCTTCAAAAGGTCATGTTGAGACTGTGCGGGAGCTGTTGAAGGCAAATCTTGATGAAGGAGCGAATCAGTGCCTTGTGAAGGACGGAGAAGGCTGGACTCCTCTGCACTGTGCGTCACAGAAAGGCAAAATCAGTGTTATTGAAGGGTTAATCAGCGATTGTCCTGAGTGCTTGGAACAAGTGACAGCAAAAGGAAAGACGGTTCTTCATTTAGCAGTGAAGGCTAACCAGTTTGAAGCTGTCAAAGTGCTAGCAGACAATATCGGGCGTCACAATTTGCAGATACTGTTGAAAGCAGAGGACCAAAAAGGCAAGACTACCTATGAACTTGCAGCAGCAAAGAAACAGTCTCAGGTATATATATATATATATATATAGAAAAATAATATATATACTCGTAGTTTTTGCATATATCCTGATTGGGGGCAGGTACTGAACGAAGATAGTTGATTTTTTGATATTAATGACTTAGGAAAATTTAATAGGAGGTTAGTAGGGGTATTTTTGGAATCGGACGGGTTTCCCATCCTCATTCCTGATCGTGAAGAAGGCTTGGGAAGGAAAATCATTCCTATTCCCGATCTCGATCCCGATTCCAAAAATTCCTGCCACAATTGTGATTGGGATCAGAAATTCTCGAAAAATCTTGAGGCATCTAACGCTACAGAAGGCTCCTCAGCAGTTTTGATGCTTGTTGACCAATAAAAGTCCACTTTCTTTAAAGGAAAAAAACCAAAGAAGATGAAGATGCAGCACTTTTTTTAAAGAAGAGCTACAAAACATGCGCCACTTTAAAAGAAAAAAGAAGAAGATGAAGATGTAGCACTTTTTTAAAGAAGTGCTACAAAACATGCGCCAATTTTTTTCCTTTATAGTAATGTAATCAAATAAACTAATCATTATTTTTATTAATTTATAAAACAATATATATATATATATATATATATATATATATATATATATATGGGATCCGGATGGAAACCTTTGAACATCCCTAGGAGTTACCTTAGGACTATTCATTCTCTGATTAGTCAATGGGACTTTTTGAAATATTCTAATGGGATATAACCTTGGCACTATGACAGGCACTAGAGGTACTGAAGGAAGATGATGAAATAAGAGAGGAACTTCATATAAACGTGGAGAGTGAGGGGAAGCAGGAGGCAAAAAAGAGGAGAGTAAGAACGGGGAAGAGTCGCAGCGGAATGCAATACTTGTAGTGGCTGCCTTAATTATAACACTCACCTACCAATCCATGACCAATCCTCCATCATCCTTCGACGTGACCAAAGGACCTTGCTGTAGCTTTGTTGGCTTTCTTGTTCATGATTTTCAACAGCTGTGTCTTCCTCCAATCAATCTACGTCGTGGTTGCCACTTTGCGGGGCCCAGTTGTATTCCCTGTGCGAGTCCTCACTCTGTTCCTCATGTTGTGTTATAGCATCTTTTTTGCTCGTGAAAGATACTTGCATTACTGAATAAAGTTAGAACATTACAACAGATACACAAACAAGAGATACCCAAACCGCAGCATAACGATAATGAAGGAAGACATAAACGGTACAACAACACAGGATAAGGTGTACCCAGAATAAAGATAATACTAACAAACAGGAATAAGTAGACAATACAAATAAAGGGCTCTAGCCAGCCAGCAGATCAGGACTAGAGGAGACATGAGAGCCATCCTCAACAGTAGTAGTCTCTTGAGCATCCAAGGTTAGAAGAGAAGACAAAGAAGGTGATGGTTGAAAAACCCACCCGATCGGGCACACCTCCTTATAAGCAATCGCTGCAAGAAAGTCAGCTACTCTATTACCCCTTCTAGGGATATAAGATAAAGAAAACCCAACCCTGTCAGAAAAAAAGCTAATAATATCATGAAGAGTGCTTCTGCTCCTCCAGTCAACCAAATCAGGAGACTTAACATCAATACAAGCAAGCAAGGAAAGACAGTCTGCTTCAAACACCACCTTGTCATGACCCAAATCCATTGCTAACATTAGCGCCCTTTTTAGAGCAAGAGCTTCAGACATAAAGGCTGATATAGATTTAATTTTATCCACAAAGCCCCACTTAAAAGCACCAAGATAATCACGACAAACCACACCTATTGCAGCATGTCTACTACCAGCCACATATGCACAATCAATATTGACTTTAAAATAACCAGAACTAGGAGGAGCCCAGCGATCACATCGAGCAGATGGACTACCCAAACCCCCTACCACAGCTTGCACATTCTCACATTGATTCCAAAACTCAGCATTACTCGTTCTTGCACACTCAATGACAACAAAGGGGTTGGGATTCACATAGTTAAATACTTACTCATTCCTCTGTTTCCAAATATACCATAATAACCAGCAAAGTAAAGAGATATCTTTGGGTTTAATAGAATTCATACCATTTATCATTAGCCACCATACATTGAAGTTGGACACACGGTGGCAGTCAAATCTAACACCCAGACTACAGCCAAACCAAATACAGCGTGTCCATTGACAATGGAAGAAAAGGTGCTCAATGTTCTCCTCATATTCTTTGTAGATGGGGCATAGGCTGACGGCGGCCCGCCTTCTAGCACATAGAGCAACATTAGTAGCCACCGCGTTGTGAAGAACTCGCCACAAGAAATGTTGCACCCATGGAATAACTTTGATCCTCCAAACTGATTTCCAACATGAGTTAGGAACCACAAGAGAAGTTCCGGCTTTATGAGACGTGCCTCCAGTCTTGGACTTATCGGTGTGGTAGCCTGCCTTAACCGTATATGCACCATTCTTTGAGTTAGTCCAGATTAGCTTGTCCTCAAGACCATTATTAGGAATAGGGATTGCATAGATAGCTTTCTTGACCTCATCCGAAATCAAGGACCCTATGGGAGAGAGATTCCAAGCACCTTCGACAATAAGATCACTTACTCTTCCATATTTGACGAAGAAATTCTCACAATTTGGCTGCATCACAGGAAAGGAAACACCTGGGACCCAAGGGTCGCCCCAAATCCTAATTGCCTGCCCGAAACCCACATCCCATTGGAGGTCACATCTTAAGAAATCTCGGCCCCCAAGGATACTGGACCAACACCAAGAGGCCCTACGGCCTTTAACCGCATCAAGAAATTCTACCTTGGGAAAATACAAGCTCTTCAATACTCTAGCCCACAAGTCATTCGGTCGAGTCAAAAGTCACCATGCAGTCTTAGCTAACAGAGCATCGTTCATGATAATCAGGTCTCGAAAGCCCATGCCACCCTGACTCTTTCCCATAGTGAGATGATTCCATGCCTTCCAGTGCATTTTTTTTCCCAAAAGCATTACCGTCCCACCAGAAGTTGGCTATAAGACTATGGATCTCTCTGCAAGTCGTAAGTGGGAACTTAAAACAATTCATAGGATAGATGGGAATAGCTTGAATGACAGCTTTAATCATAACTTCCCTTCCTACGAAAGAGAGGAAATTGTGTCCCCACCCTTGGAGCTTGTTAGTTACTCGTTCCCTAATGTAGGCCAATGCTTGTTGCTTAGTCTTTCCCCAAATACTTGGAATACCAAGGTACCTCCCAGGATCCTCTGAAGAAGGAATATGAAGTAGATTACTAACCATTCCACGTACCTCATCCGGAGTATTAGTAGAGAAAAACAGGCAGGATTTATCCAGATTTATAACTTGACCAGAAGCCTCGCAATACTGGTGAAGGACAGCCGCCAATTGACAACAATTACTTCGGTCGGCATTCATGTATACTAGTGCATCATCCGTAAAGAAACTATGAGAGAGGACCGGGCAGCTAACACTCAGTTTAATCCCCTGGAGCAAATCAGCTTCCTGGCTTTTTGTGATCATAATTGAAAGAACTTCTGCTACCAATATGAAGAGATATGGTGAGATAGGGTCCCCCTGTCGCAAACCCCTACCTGGAGAAAAAGAACTAATGACTTCCCCAGAGAGACATAAGTTCATCTTAACTGATCTCACACACTTCATGACTAGATTAACCCAATCATCACAAAATCCAAAACGTTTAAGCACATTCTCCAAAAAGGCCCATTCAACCCTATCATAAGCCTTGCTCATATCCATCTTGAGTGCAAACTCATATTTTTCGCCATCCTTTTTCCTCCTCAAGTAATGGTAGACCTCATGAGCAATGATGATATTATCCTGGATGCACCGACCTGGGATAAAGGCACCTTGATTAGGTGAGATACACTTATCAAGTAGCGGTCTCATGCGGTTAGCCAAGATCTTGGAGATAATTTTATATGAAAAGTTGCATAGACCAATGGGATGAAGATGGGAGACATACTCGGGTTTAGCAACTTTGGGGATCAAAGTAATATTAGTCTCATTAATCAAATCAAGAGAAGAATTGCCTGTAAAAAATTCCATCACCATATCGCACACCGAGTCACCTACCTGAGACCAAGACTTTTGGTAGAAAGCACCCGAGAAACCATCAGGGCCCGGTGCCTTAGAGCTTCCCAAACTAAAGGCTACAATCCTAACCTCTTCCTTAGTTACCGGTAACATTAATCTCTGATTCATTTCCGGCGTAATTCGCGAGTCAATACAAGAAAGAGTAGGATTTGAGTTAACCGATCCTGCAGAAGAAGTAAACAAATGCTGAAAAAAGTTTGCAATATGACTCACCACAACATTCTTCTCTAACAACCACTGACTTGCCTCATCTCTAATACTCAGGATACTATTACGTTGCCTTCTCTTAACCGTAGACAAATGGAAGAATCTCGAGTTCTTATCCCCTGCCAACAGCCAATTGACCCGAGAGCGTTGCCACCAGAATTTTTCTTCTTGTTCATACAGACGATCCATAGCCAATTTGACATCACTAATAGCTTTGGAGGACACTACATTTAGACTCCCACGAGAGAGAGCAGCCAATTGAACCTTCAACTTGTCCAACAACCTGGCATTATTAGGAAAGGCAGTTCGACTACATTTTTCGAGGCCACTCGTACAATTTTTCAATTTACCAACAAAGACAGCGATGGCACTAGTACACCCCGCAAGAACAGATCCCCAACTGTTATCCACAACTTGGGGGAATTCAGGATGTCTAGCCCAATTTTCTTCAAAGCGAAAGGTCTTCTTTCTCCGAATAGGATCAGGTTGACACCAAATATATAGCATAAGATGATCAGATCCACCTGGCTCCACGTGGTCAACCTAGAGATTGGGAAATTGCTCCCTAAGCAAGTAGTTACCCAAAGCTCTATCAATTTGTTCCCTGACTGTTGCTGGTTCATCTCTATTATTGCAACATGTAAAGCGATATCCATTGAAGCCCAGATCATCCAACTCACAGCCGGCCACAAAACATTTGAAATTCAGAATTTTCCTCCACGCTCTAGGTGGCCCCCCTAACTTCTCAGACTGAGCCATAATGTCATTAAAATCACCAATGCACAACCAAGACTCACCAATATTTCTACTAATCCTAGTAATTTCCTGCCAACATAATTGTCTGTCCTCCTCACAAGGCAGACCATAGATACAGGAAATATATGAAGGGTAATCCATATCATCAGATTCAATTTTAGCATGCACAATATTAGATGACGAGAATAATATACTAACCTTTATCCTCTCGTTCCACCAAACAGCTAGCCCACCACTTTTCCCCACCGGATCTACCAACCACTCTTCACAAAAACCACAACGTCGCCTAAGCTTTCTCATATATCTAGCCTTCTCTTTGTTTCCATTAAGAACACCAACAAGGGTTTTTTCCGGAAGCACTCTTCCTTTAAATTCCTGGCTGTCAAGGTAACCCCCAGACCTTGACAGTTCCAGGCTAAAATATTCATGGCGAACCGGTGGCTGGTCCCATCCAACCACCGGCGTTATGAGAAGGAGAAGAAGAACCATTCTCATTAGGAGCAGCAGAGCCATCAATCCAACTAACAGGGAAATCAATTTCACCTATTTCCTGGGAATTGCACAAGGGGACTTTCATAAGAGCCTTCCCTGCTCGGAAATTCCTCCTCTTATTTCACTTCAACTGACTACCAGAGGAGTTTAATTTTTTTGGTGAGGGGCGTGGACTTGGAGAAGGCTCTGATTTAATATTTGGATCCTCAAAACATAACCTCCTTTTTCGTTTAATACTTTCCAAAGTTGACTCCACATCACAAGGCCTTTTAATATGACAGCCCTTCATCGAGAAGGCCATAGAAGATATGGGCGAAAGCCCAATACTAGAGGGGAAAGGAGGAGCTGTAGCTTTTTCCAAGTCACCAGGGAAGTCCACCCGATAACCAGTCAACATTTCTACCTTAGCCGGGCTGTCACTATTATGCCCAAATGGGCCGAATGCAAGGGGGTAATCACTGGGGGGTTAATAACTTCCTGTAAGGCCCAATTCGATTCCAGATGTTGACTAATCCGCTGAGCCACGGGGAAAGTTACCTTCTCTCGTGAAAAAGCAACCTGCTCCACAAAAAAAGTTGTTTGACTTTCCTGACCACACTGGCCACTTTCCACCAACTTATCCACCGAATACAATAGACTAGGCCCCATTCCTTTTTGACAAACAATTTCTGAACCAGCGCCTTCTTGAATCTGACAACTCGACGTCCCAGGATCCATCTTGCCGGACGGCAAAGAGACCTTTGCCGGTGACCAGCTCTGGCGAGGGAAGCATTCCTGAGCCCTATCCGATCCACCCTCGGCTTCACACCACCCATCACAACATATCTCCAGTACATCCTCTAAGGTGCGAACACCAAAAGCACTTAGCCAACTGCCATAAGTCTTCCTCCTGTCAGCTTCATCCCTACTCTCAACAAAATTCTTACAGGATCGCCCTTCATGCCCAAGCCGACCACAGGAGAAGCAAAAAGTTTGCAGCCTTTCATACTTAATAGATACCCGTGGTTCCTTCCCCTTGCGCGGAACCATAAAGCCAGGGATCAGAGGATCTTTCAGCTGTATCAGAGCCCTCACGCGAATAAAACCTCTACCGAATCTGCCATCCACATTTGGTCTTTCAAACATAACCGTTTTCCCAATAGAGTTCCCCAGAATCTTGGCATTACTATCATCAAAAGCTTCTAGCGGAAGGCCATGAAATTGTACCCAGAAAGGCGCTTCATCGAAGTTAACATAATTTAAAATCATACCATCTTCCCAAACTTGCAGATTCAGCAAATGTCCAAGGATCGACCACGGACGCCCTTTGAGAATGCAAGCAAAATCTTTTGGATCCCTGAATCGAAAAAGGAAGATTAGCTTGCCACGGTCGAGCTCATGAGCCTCCATGTCATCGTCCCCCAAATGCCACCCTTTCCCGATCATAGAGAGGACTGTCGGGATGTTTAAATTCTTGCTAGTCATAATTTTTCCAACTAGATTACCACCTTGTTTCTCCACCGTTGTATCCAAGTTTAAGACAACTTCCATCGGGCCACTAAAACTGCTACCATGCCCCAACTCCATACCTCCGAACACCCCACAGGTAGAACAACCACACTCACACACCCACCGAAAGGAAGTAGTACTTTAATAATAGCTTACTTGCACTCTTACACCCACAGAAATCAATATAGTTCTGTTGGTCAAAAACTCACTAATACACTCACAGAACACTCTGAAGACAAAGAAAATAAGAAAGAATGGAGGAAAAAGAAGAAGAAAAGACGATAGAAGGTCGCCGTTCAGAAAACGTCAACCGGAATGGTGCACTAGGAACCTTACCACTCACACAGGGGAGAGAGAATACTCACGAGGAGAGAGTGTTGTTGTGTTATAGCATCTTGCTCGTTAATTTCTGCTATAATGCCCATTATCTTTTAGTCCCCTATACTGTTTTAGGTATTGCACTCTTGATATCTTGCATATTGGCACAACAAAATTTCTTCATACGATGTATGACAAGGTATCGACGTCAGCAACCTGAAGCATCATAGGCTCAGCCACTGAATTTATTTTTTAGATTATAATGTAATTAGATATTCTTTCACTTATCCCACATTAGGTAAGCATGCCACGTACTACTATTATATGTTATCTGAGTATTTAATTTGTTGATCCTTGTAATGTCGGTCAATATAATATACAGACACCTCCAAATAGTTTTTGTTCTCATAGAGCTCCTCATATTACCATGCTATAGCGTTATGACTTTCTCCCCAAATAAATAATTAAATTACAAAAATCCAACCCAAAAAAAGTGGAAACTTTAAAAATTATACATTTCATTCTAACAACCAAACGAAATCAGTGAAAAGTCAGAGGACCAGTGCTTGCAATCAACACACATAATTATTGTTATTTGTATAGAAAAATTAACTATACATCTAATTGACTTAATCTAGGAAATATATAGAATACTTTTAAGACCGGACTATAAAATATGCGGTCTTAAAAGTATGACCGTGGCAATTTCGTAAATATTGTGAGAAGACGCTAATAAGAGATGAGTCCGAGAATGCGATGATTTATTCCTTCGCTTAATTGGAATTATATACGGATGCTAATAAGTAAATAATCTTTTGACCTAGGCGTTCCTATAATCTAGGGATTACAATCGGGAATATAATTACGAAATTCAAAAAACCATGATCTCGCTAACTTAATTCTTAAAATCTCTCTAACAACTTAATTAAGATGATTACAAATCAGGAATTTAATTACGAAATTCAAAAAACCATGATCTGCTAACTTAATTCCTAAAATCTCTCTAACAACTTAATTAAGATGATTACAATCAAGAATTTAATTACAAAATTCAAAAAATCATGATCTGCTAACTTAAAATCCGCTTGTTTCAAAAAACAAATGTCTTAAAAATATACTTTTAAGACCGATTGTTTCAAACAACCGGTCTTAAAAGTGTTAAAAAGAAGCGATCCGGTGGCCACACTTTTAAGACCGCTTGTTTCAAAAAAATGTGTCTTAAAAGTATACTTTTAAGACCGATTGTTTCAAACAACCGGTCTTAAAAGTGTAAAAAAAGAAGGCCGGTGGCCACACTTTTAAGACCGGTTGTTTCAAAAATAGGTCTTAAAAGTATACTTTTAAGACCGATTGTTTCAAACAACCGGTCTTAAAAGTGTAAAAAAAAAAAAAAAAAGCGGCGGTGGCCACACTTTTTTTAAGACCGTTTGTTTCAAAAAACAGTCTTAAAAGTATACTTTTAAGACCGCTTGTTTTAAAAACGGTCTTAAAAGTGTAAAAAAAAAAAAAAAAAAAAAAAAAAAAAAAAAAAAAAGCTACATTCGCTAAACTGTTAAGTCCGAGAGTCTACTTTGTCTTCTTGGTGATATAACATTTACTTAGTTCTAGATTCAAAGAGTGTCCCAAGAGTCTCACGGGTTAAATCCTCAGCAAGAATGTTATACTCTTCCTCTAACCTACTCAATCTTTGTAAGTCATCCCAAGAGCTACATAATCAAATCTTTAGCAACGTTGGCGGTGAGATGCTTTGAGGGTTTTGCGATGGCGTCGACTCAATCCTCGAATAAATAAAGCGTACTACTTCGAGGATTACGGATGAGGGCGGCTCCTTCCTCTTCGATCTATGGCTCCTCCCACGCTGTTTTTTCGCACTGAGATCCGGCTTAAAATCAAGCCCGATCTCTTCTTGCGTAAGTCTATTTATTCCTACCTTGACCACTCCCGCTCGATCCGGACTTCAATTTTGGTTGCTAGAAGTTTTGCTAGTACCGACAAGAGGATCCTGCTCAGATTTGGTTTCTTTAAGCTTGTAATTTTTTTGTAGATCTGGACTTCAATTTCATCTCTGATTTTATATTGATTTAAATTTGATTTCCATGGTGACTGATTTCTGTTTCTTGTTATTTTTTCTTATTTCTGAAGTTTGTAATCTTCTTTTTTGTTTTTCTTGTTGTTGTTGCTTCCAATCTTCTCTTGGTTCTTCGTTGCTAATGACGTAAAGACATTCAAAATGTTGCCAGATCTGGTAATTTGGGACCAATTGTTTCATTTGGGGTTTTTTTTTAATTATTCTGAAACACTTTTAAGACCGGATATTTCAAAAGTTCGGTTTAGAAACGATTTTTTTAAGACCGGTCGTTCATCCGGTCTTAGTAACATATTTTTAATACCGCCTGGAACGAGACCGACTCCAGATCCGGTCTTATGAAGCGTTTTTTGTCCGGTCTTAAAAGGTTTTTTTGTACTAGTGCCTATGTGATGTACCTAGGAAGGAGAAGGCGCGTGGTGTAACGGACTTATCCGTGTAAGGTTAGCTTAAGAAGGAACCCAGAACCAGAACAACCACCCCCTGATCCAATGGATATTCCATACTATACACCTACATATGAAGTAGAGCCAAATTACCACCCTGGCCCAGAGTATCAGCTCTATCCTGACAATATGTACGACCCTGTACCAGCACAAGTTGTATCAGCTCTATCCAATGTGTGCGTGTGTGTGTACAAGTGTGTGTGTAGTGAAATTATGAATTGTGATTCAAGTTTGTTTGAAATCCACCAATGGGAGAATTAATAAAAATGGCCTAAATCCAATATACTTAAATTAAACCAATGTGAGTCTCTTTACTCATAAAATTATGTATCATAAAAATACAATAAACAACTACACCTAAAGATACCTAACAATATATTAAGATGCTATATTAATTGGGGATATTTTAATCCTTGCTTAAGTCATCCATTAACACCTAAAATACTACACTAAGGAGACTAATTGGGATTAAATAATTATTCCTTAAATTTTATTATAAGGGGCGAATTTCACAAAAATAATAGAAGAAAAGGTTAAACAAAAATATAAGATAAAAGCATATGTGATATAAGATTAAAATCCCCAATAGTAAGTAGGATTTTTCTACATAAATGAAGAGCTAAGATTAATCCTCATAAAGCTAAATCTTAAGGCCTTAATTAAACCTCATAAAGTCTAATCCTTGTGAATTAAAACCAACCAATGAGAAATCTTTCTCATTGAATATGTGAGATCATAAAAACACAATGGAAGAGTCCAAATTGAAGGCATAACGCGGTGCAAACTTTGGCTTGCAGGGTAAGATTTCATTTGTTTGATAATTTAAAACTAACACATGGGATAATTAGATAAAGCAAATGGAAAAGGGTAATATACTTAGGATAAGATGCACATGGGATCAATTATGATTTTGGAAGTGGATGAGAGGGAGCACGGTTTGGAGAGTGTGAAGAGAGGAAAAGGAAAACTTCTTCAAGAAGTAAAGGGCAATTTTGTCAAATCAAGTGCAAGGGCAATAGAGGTCTTTTGCCACATGAGACTTTTACTATAAATAGAGGGGTTGCCTCTTCATAAAATTCACACCAAAACTCAACCAAAGTAGATGAGTTTAGAGAGAAGTAAGAGTTAGAGAGAGGCATGGAGAAGTGAGAGCAAGTTCTTCAAGAGGTAAGCAAGCTTTTAGTTTCTAGTTTTAAGTTTTGTAGATTTTAGTGGAAATGTTGTTTTGATCTAGAAAATTAGAAAATAAATTCCTATACTTGTTTTTAGGCCTCATTGCATTGAAAGATGCCTGACGAGGTAAAAACATAGTAGGGAATAATTTTTGGTAGCTAGAGATTAAAATAGTGAAGTTCTGGTGAAATTTACGAGTAGAAGTTTTCGGTAGTCTGCGAAAAGATGCTATGATTTTATGTGTAAAATTAAGCCAATAAATCATGATATTTTCCAGACTTATAGTAGACATATAGGGATTTTCAAATATACCTAGAGTGTAGCATTTTGAGTTCTACACAAAGAGAAATGAATTGTTGAAATTAAGCCATTTTTGCAAAAATAATTCTGGGCAGCGTTTGGAAATTTGAAACTGGGAATGAACTAAGGTGTTCTAGGTTCTTGAAGTATTTTTCTTGAAAATAGACATCCTAAGGTTTCCGAGGAATTTTACGGATCCTCGTTTCGATTTTTGTAGATTTAATTATAATTTTTCAAAGTTAATCGAAAATTCTGCCCAGAAATTCAGTATTGCGTTTTTGAGAAAATGTAAAGGCAAAATTGTAATAATGAATACACCAAGGGTAGAAATGTCAAAATGGGTGTAAATATCCTTTTTGATATTATTTTAAGAGATAGAATATTAGTTGTAATATTATGGGAAAAAAGAATAATCCGACAATAACATATAGGATATCCGGAAAGTCCGAAGTCAGATCAAAAGTCAGGCAAGTTGGCCAATACGCAGTGAAAGGTATGTTCGCGGCGTACTGTAACACTAATTCTAATGCTTATAGTATGTTTATATATGATAGTTGTATTCATAAACTAAGATCTTTGTCTTAGTTCATTACTTACACATTCAAATTTACACGGGTTATAGTCTTGTTAATACCGTTGAGTTTTCCTAGCGCGGACACGGAGCGTGGCACCGTGAATAGTGCATACCAAGATAACGGAAATGTTAATCGGCTATGCCATTATCTCAGATGATACATTTGTTATGGGCTTTTGTATTGATAGTTGTTGTAATGTCATGAATAACTGTCATACATATATTGTTTACATATATAAGAATGAGGTTAATCATTACCTGAGGTCCAATGGACATTGGACCTCAGTCTTAACATATAGTTCATGAAAGGATCATGGATCAGAGATGGCACCAGTAGATGGGGCCAAGAGAAGGCACAGGTAGACAGGCAGATAGGGCTGTAACAGGACAAAGCCAGAAAAAGAAGCCAGTCAAAGCCAATGCAGGAAGAAGGTTAACAGAACCTACCTTCTGGCATGAATCTAATTGGGTTACTTCAAACCATTTGGTGCTTAAACTAAGAAAGGGTCGGTCTATGTGGTTCAGTCAATCAGTCGCCGTGAATTCGGGGAGACTTCCACTAGACTTTACCCAACCTGGCCAAATGGATTTGATTTAACTGTCTTGGGTTCTATGCCCCAAGTCTACCTAAGGCTTGGTTGAAGATGGTATAGTTACATGTAGGATTTGTAATTATACAAAGCTTTGTATTAATGTATCACATGAATATTCCTTCGGGAAATTTTTAATATACCAGTATACGTCAGGCATCAGTATATGCCTGAGTATGTTATATCAGTTACTCAATTGTTCAAATTTTTAGTACATGCTCTCTGTTTCCGCAACACGGTGAGTTGTAGCACCTCAAACTCTGTCGAATTTTATAAAACCAAGTGTCATCAGGCACAATTTATGCTACGGAACTTGGGGTTTTACACCTCAACCACTGGGACCTCCCATACAAAGTCATCATCGTTATTATCGTCAATATAAGAAATGGATCGACAACCGAAGAGGAGAGAGGCATTTTGAATTTCAAAATTTCACCCCAAGGAAAACACTGGGCAAAGGAAAAGAAGGAGAACAATGTAATAAGCGGCATTTTGAAATTCAAAATTTCCCACTGTTCATGATATAGACAGTAACAGATGGCATAGAATTGGAAACGGCTTTCAACCAAAGCTAGTTTGTTTGAGTTGGCGGTGGGAGTGATGATTTATTAATTTTCTATCTGACTTTTGTAGAAACTTAATAGGAAAAAAGATAGGTTGTAAATGTGATTTGTGTTTGGATTGATATTGGCATAAGTGATTTTTTTTTTCAAACAAAGACATGTTTGGATTAGCGATTGAAAAGTCAATTAATATAAAAAATGACTAAAAAGGGCATGAATCTTATTAAAGATATGAAGATAAAAATTTAAATTTATGTAAAAAAAAATTAATAGATAAAAAGGGGCATGCATCATTTATGAGATTTCAACATAAATTTTTTTTTTTTAATTAAGTATAGGAAATAAAAGAATAATAAATAAATAATCCAATATTATTTTATTATTAGTATATAATTAAATTTAATGATCATTTCCTTTATCCAGTCTGACGTAGAACGCACCTCGTCATGAAAAAACACTCTCAATATTTATACAAAATAAATCCTCCCTTCAGCACCAGTAGTGCCTACAAATAAAGAAAAAAGCAAGGTAAAATGGGCCCCACACGACTTTCTCGACGTTTGTGCTCTGTACAATAGCAAAAAAGCTTGGTCTGAGGTTTTTTTAATCGGGAATAAATGGAAAGGAAACAAGTCTTCTCCCTTTATTATTTAACACGTGTTAAGTGTTTTTAATTTGAGGGGAATAAATGGAAAGGAGGATATTAATCAAATTTGATTAATAAGAAGAATATTATTTTTTTATCGAGAATATATTTTAGAAATATTGAAAAGTTTTCATGAACTATTTAGTAAAGATAAAGGAAAAAATTTATCTCTTTTCTCTCTTTTCTCCCTCCTCCCCTCAAACCAACCAAGCCCACTGGCAAAATTGAAAGTAATAAAGAATAGAAAACTACTTTACCGATAAAATTTGGAATTGCTCGTTTGTTAAGTTAAAACTGAGGATTCAGATTTTTGCAATAAAGAATACAAAAATAACAATTATAGATATAGAAATTTACAACACAATATAAAATTAACAACGCCACCTATGAAAATTTACAACAACAAATAGAAAAATAACAAGTCTACAGATAGAAATTTACAACTTAATTTACAAGTAGTCATAATATTAGGTAAGGATATTTAAAATCTTTTGGTTTCAGAGCCCAACATTTTGTGTCGTTTCTTCTCATTTTCCTAGAAGCTTCGTTGGGGGTGGAAAGTGAAGATAAAACTCAAGTGTGGCAACCAACTTTTCTCATAAGTGTTTTGGAGAATAGCTTCTTAAAAACAAGTGATTTTAGAAAATAGATTTTGAAGAATAACTCTTTAAAAGGTAAAACAAATAGCTTCTGGCAAAATCATGGTACTACCAAAGGAATAGTTTATGCGTCCTCTTTCTATTAGTGCTGTCCACGCCTTTTATGAAGGGAGAATTTTAGTTAGGTCCATTGATGAGACTTTATTTCAATCAACCAAAGGAAAAAAAAAATTTGAAACTTTACTGCGTGGCATAAGTTAAAATGAAATTAAATTTTATGGGTGAAATACAATGATAATGTCCTTCCTTCATTGTTTTCCTAAAGAGAATTTTACAAGATAAATAGGGATATTTACAAAACAAATAAAAGTTTTTACAAGACAAATATAAAAGGATTCAAAAGAAATCTTTTGACCGTTTACAAAACAAATAAGAGAATTTATAAGAAAAATAAGGGCATTTATAAAACAATAGGACAAATAAAGCTATTCGAAAGAACCCATGGGGTTAAAATATTTTTTCAGTCATTTACATGAAAAATAAATAAATTTACAAGATAAATAAGATAATTCATAAAATAAATAAAATAAGGGTATCATTGTCTTTTCAACCAAAAAAAATTAATTTAATTTTGACCCAATAGGTGTAGTAAAGTTTCAATTTTTTTGGGGTCGATTGAAATAAAGTCCCGCTAACGAAATTTTTCCTTTTATCAATTTTGTTTTCTAATTCCTTTTTATAAATCTTATAATATTTTCGTTTCTCGTGATTTTCCTAGGAGCTTCGTTGGACGTGGAAAGTGAAGGTAAAACGCAGGTGAGGCCACCATTTTTCCCCCCTTTTTTTGATATAAGAAAGGGTGGTAAAGTGTCTGCAACCACTCGATGTTACGTCGAGCAAAGTGGGGGCCTCTCCCGGAAGTTTTTGCGTTATTCACTGCGCTCAAAACCAAGGCATATTCGCTTAACCGACCAAAGCCCTTTCACTTAAAAAAAAAAATGAATTTTAGCTTTTTTTGTAACTTTTGCTTTTTAAAAAAACTATAATCTAAACACATAAATTAATAATAATAAAAAATTAAATAAAAAATGCCTATCCAACATACTGATAAGAAATAAAGCAACTTTTATGGAATGGCACTAAGGGAGACACATTTCAATCATTTCGAGTTGTTAGACAATGTGATCTTCTTTCGCTTTATCTGTTTGGGATTTGTACATATTGGGATATATGATTAGTCCATATTTTATAATTAAATGATTGGTACATATTTTATAGAACTTATTGGACGGGAGCAACGCAATTTCACTCCCCAAAAAGAAGAAGAAGAAGAAGAAAAATCTTATTCTTTGTTCATAGCAATTTCGATCTTTTAATTCGGGGGGCCCCGTGTCTTTTATTAATTTTCTCTTTTTTTTTTTCCCTTCTAAACCTTATAATATTTCTCAAAAAAATAAAAGGGGCTTGAATAAATTTTATAGCAACATTTTTTATTCTATAATTAATTAAAGGAAAAAGAAGAAAATATAAATGTTAATTGAATAGGTATAGTATATCCATAAATTTAATTAAATATATCCCAATATGCACATTTATTTAATTATAAAATATGTACTAATCATTTATCAAAGATATTTATGTAAAAAAATTAATATAGTAGACAATTTAAAAAGAGGGATAATAAGAAAGACCAAAGAACTTCCAAAAACATTCGCGTGAGGAGGTTTATTGGACAGAATCGGCGAATTCAAAATAACCTATTATATTACTTAAAAAATATTTAAAATTAATTAAAAATAAATAAACATATATTATTATCAAAATAGAGACTATAATTAAGACAAAACAAAAAAGAAATTAGAGTATTTTACTTTTATATTAATTAAAGACCATTTGGATATACGCCTAAGTCCTGCATAAGGTTTTTCTAACTAATATACGCATATAAAATTCAAGTTGTATCCAATATTAACGTTATTAATCACATTAAATAAAAAGATCACTTCTTACAAAACAACAATTAATCATTATGATTTTTATAAAACTTGATTAATAAGTGATTATGGGGAAACCCTTTTCTTTAAAAAATATATTATCGAAGTCCAAGGCACAATTAACAAACAGAAGAAAAATATAGCCCGCGAGTTTTATAACATTAAACCCCATGATAAAGGGTTTACACAAAACAAGTTTTACCCAATATATGATTGTGGATTCATCAAAATATCAGAGTGTATAAAATAAGGCTTCCGACCAAACTGTAGTTAAACAGTCAACCAAAAATAGTATTTCAAAAACATGAGAGCCCTAATTGACAATATAGAAATCCATACAACACTAATACCAAAATATGCCTACAAAGCTCATGGCTTCTATGTCTTGAACTGCTTCCCTTGACCTCTAGCAAAATTAGAGGTGTCACATACCAAAAAATATTAACAACAACGGGATGAAATGTAAAATCCTAGTAACCAAAATCAATTTACAAATATATGCAAGCTTGCAAGTCGGAAAAAGCACATTAGCTAACATAATAATAATATTATCAATAATTAAATAATACATAATAATAAACAACGACTAAAACCATTCTTACTCATCCATCATGCTCCTCATTTATCTTTTGGACATGGCACATTCTATTAGTGCTAGTATACCCCACCTATAACACCCCAATTTTCAACAACCAACTACTTAACCAAAGTATTTAAAATATTTCCAATTTTTTTAAAAAAAAACTCATTTTAATAGGGCCGAATTAACTTCCCAAAATATTTGGTGTCAAATGAATTTCTAAAATATTTCGAGTTGATAAAATGCGAAGTCTTAGGGACATGACAAATATAAATGACTTAACATGGATTCTAGGAGTATAAAAGAGTCTTCAAGGCTCACTCCATGGCGTCTTCCCTTGCTCCCTACTAGAACAATCACCCGAAAATTTGTTAATATTGGGTGAGATTTGACATCTCGAACTATTGAAAGTTTCTATACACAAGCAATTCACATATGACAAAAAGTAGGAGCTGATTACATATATATTTGTATATACCATAATTTCATACAACATTAATTATCACTATGTCAATGTGAACCGTACAATTATACCATATGCAATATGCAGTCTCCCTTATATCACCATCCATCCTCAACCGCTGACTGGAGCTATAGGTTAACACATAGTCCAATAGCAACTCATCCATTTGACTGGATTGTCCCAAGCTCACCAAAACCTAAGATATACCCGCCAAAGGTATAGAGCTTAAGTATGGATTATAGCTCCTCCTTAAAACAACACAACTAAAAGGTGTCACATGTCTCACGGCTCTAATGCATTCCCGGCCAGAGGAAAACATGGAAGAAGGGGCATTGACAAGTGTCATCCACTGTGCATCGAGTGATGACATATCACGTGGTAAAAGATCTCAACATACAAATCCCTCCTTACTCCAACCCATCACAAATACAGCTATCATGACAAATATGTTCGGTAACAATAAATCATGCTTCAATTCATATAAAATATCAATTTACAATACATATACATATACATATGATTCAATCCTTTAATTTCAAATAAAAGTTAGTTACTCACAATCACACGTAATTTACAAGTATATGGAAAAATATTTAAAGTTACCTGTTACTTTCTAGTGTACTGGTAATTACACAAGTGTCACACCAAAGCTCTCAATGAGAGAGTCTACAAGATTATAAACACCAATATTTATCAATAAATTATCCAAAATCTACTCTATAATTACTTTAAAAATATTGTAAGGCTACTATAAAACAACTCTTAATATTGTGCATACACACACTGAAGAAAGGTTAAAGAGAAAGAAAGGACCATTAAAAGGAAAATAAAATAAGATAAAAATTGTTTTTGTACCGAGAAGAGAGAATAGGCAACAATATAATGAATGTGTATTTTTGAAGAATATACATATATATTTATTTTTAATGGGAGTAGGAAACAACAAATTAATTCTAATATGGGTACACAGGAAAAAGGCATCTGAGAGGTCTCGAACAACAAATTAATTCTAATATGGGAGCACGAAATGATTGACCATGGCCCTGTCAGTCACCCTGAAATGCGCATACCATGGCGTGTGAAATGCGCATACCATGGCGTCTCTTGTTTCCATCCAGATTCTAGCCACGAAAGGGATGCATGTCTGGACAGGTTGGAGTGCGATGGTAGACCAGAGCCAATATGCAAGAGGACGATGTTAATGGAGGAGTAAAACAGAGTGTGGGTGAGAACTTTCCGACGGTACCAGAGGTTAACTCTTAACTCAGTCAAAAACAAACAAGTATGCTCGGGGATTCGAGACAAGAAGGCGTTGGTGGTTGGCACTATTTGGGGGGGGGTGAAGAAACAGCCTGACGTCGGTGGTTTTTTTCCTATGCTAAAATAATAATATATATGCTTAGTCAGCATCTTTGTTAGTCAGCAGGTGTGTCTTTTAATATATATATGCTTAGTCAGCATCTCTGTTAGTCCAGGTGTGTCTTTTAACGGTCAACGTTTTTTGTTTGTTAACAGAGGTGTGACTTTTGCACCCATTTGGTAACTACATGTGTATTTTTGCTCCTAAAAAAACTCGTGGTGCTGGACGCTCTTTGAGGCAAAGCTCATGTGTAAAATTTCTCCTTTACCCATTATCAATTGTCAAAATGCAAAACTCTCTTAAAATTTTGACCCTAAAATTTTTACTAATCAATACAATATTAGCGTCATTAGAAAGAGAAAAATATATAAAATAACTTTTATGAAGGAAGTTTATTGAAAAGGAGTTACTCTCTCTGGTCCTTATTATAAGACATCAACTAACAATTCTCACAAACCAAGAAAAATAGTTAAAATCAATAAAGTTGTCCTAGAATTACGTAATTTCCAATATTACCTCTACTAATTGCACTAAACTCTAATATCATACTAATTATTATTCTCACCCACTACCCTTATGAATTATGGGCATATATGAAAAAAGATAATTAATGCACCTTGAGAATAAGCAAGTGCCTTATAAAAAGGACCAAATACATTTGATAGTTGGTGCCTTATAATAAGGACAAGAGGGAGTATTTTAGTTACTTAAATGATGTTATAAACTTACCTTAGATTTGAAACCATAGAAAAACAGTGCCAAAGACATGCCTGCGAACCAGAATGTGAAACCCAAAATTTTGCAAATGAAGATGGGCTGATAGTCATTGGGTCCGTTTGGGTTAGCGGTGGGAGTAGTGACTTATTTTCTATATGACTTTTATAGAAGGGTCTGATAGGAGAAAAGTTAAGTTGTAAATGTAATTTGTATTGACAAAAGTAGCTTGTTTCCAAACGTAGACATGTTTAGGTTAGCGGTTGAAAAGTGAGTTGAAATGAAAAATGACTAAAAAGGATATGAATCTTATTGAATACTAAAATACTTAATTATAATAAATATGAAATAATTAATATATTGTAAATGTAAGCATAAAAAATATATATTATAAAGCATAAAAATATTAAATTTGTAACAAAACAATATTCCTATATAAATTGATTTTTTTTTTAATTTTTTTTTTTTTTTTTAGAAATCAAATACTTTCACAAGTCACCTCTTAATGTTTAAACTTTGGGAAAATCATTTTGAGGGCCTTTTTTAAAATTTTTTCTTTAAAAAGGGAATTGAAAATGATTTTCCCTTAAACTTTAAATCCTCATTCTCTCTCGCCCTCTCCCGTCGTAACATCATTTCATTCGCAGACCCCATTCAGTACCTTTTACTTATATTCTCCCATATCAATCAAATACCATCAATTTGTAGTTATAAAGAAATCATTATTATTGGGTGGTCCATTTAATTCCTTTGTTCTAGGCTGTTCTACCCTCCATCTCTCACACCCACCGGTTACTCCATCCTCCAACCTCCATTTCCGGCAAAACAGAGCTCGAAAGCTCTAGAGGCGCCGCGAATATTAAGAGACCAGAAGCATCGATTACAGAAGTGAGAAGCGCCGCGCAAGGAAATACGAAGGGGAGACCAGATCAAACCTCACCACTACCGGAAGCTTCTCTTTCTTCTTCACCGATTGAACCTCCGTCACCACAACAGGCTCAAAATAATCAAAAAAGATATGTGAGCCATTTTGGGTCAAGGAAAGGAGCAACAAAGAGGAAAATAACAAAGGGCAATTTGGGAAGGGATCGCAGCAAGTCAGAGTAGTCACGCGTCTGCAGAGTTTCAGTGGGATAAGCTTAGGTGGGCTTTTTTCCCTATTTGCCACTTTTTAAATAATTAATTACCACTTTGTCACTCTTTTCAAAATATTTCTCGATCTGCCACACTTTAGTCGACTAAACCAAGGTTTAGTCGACTAAATCGTGGGATTTTGATTTTTTTGAAAGCCCCGCGATTTAGTCGACTAAACCAAGTGGTTTAGTCGACTAAATGTTGACGGGTTTTTTTAAACCCGACATTTAGTCGATTAAATGTCGAAAGGGGGTTTTTTTTTTGAAAAAACTCAACATTTAATCGACTAAACCAAATGAAAATTCATAAACCCCTTTCGACATTTAGTCTACTAAACTAAATGTGTTAGTCGACTAAATGTCGGGGTTTAAAAAAAAACCCTATCGACATTTAGTCGACTAAACCACTTGGTTTAGTCGACTAAATCGCGGGGGCTTTCAAAAAAATCAAAATCCTGCGATTTAGTTGACTAAACCTTGGTTTAGTCGACTAAAGTGTGGCAGATCGAGAAATATTTTGAAAAGAGTGGCAAAGTGGTAATTAATTATTTAAAAAGTGGTAAATAGGAAAAAAAAAGCCAGTTTGGGTGGGTAGCTTTACAGAAAAAGCTACTATTTCGGAAAAAGTAGGGTGAAAAAAATGCTCACCCAAACACAAAAACATAAACTCCACTAGGCTTCAAAGCAACTGGGGCCCCAATGCTTCTCCAACGCAGGTGGCCTCTTCAACGCTCCTTATATACCCCACCGCCACATGCCCCTTTAGCCGCTTTTTGACTAAACACTGCCCCCTTTAGTACAAAAGGCGCATTAAATAATAATGTTTTTTCAGATATTTTTAAACTTTTTTTTTAATTTCCTTTTTTCTCGTTTCCTTTTCCAATAATTATATGATAAATCTATTTATCATCTATAATTATTTTATAATTATAATTAAATCCTAAAAATAAAATTTAGAATGTTTCCCTTAATTTATTATATTGATTTCTATTCTCTCACTATCTTTATTTTTTTTTCAAATCTCACTACATTTATTAAATATAGGGTTATATTTGAAAATAGATATTTAATGCTGATTTAAACTATCAAAATGTCTTATAAAAAGAATAAAAAAAATAAACGTTTTAAAAGACTTCTTATAATAGAGAGAAGAGGGAATACTCTTTTTACTACGAAATATAAGTCTCTTCTTACTAATTTACATGTACTTATAAAAACATTTAAAAACATTAAGTTTATAAAAAAAACTCAAATGAGTTTTGATATTTTCTTTATTAATTATATTAAACTCTAACATTGCATTAATTTTTATTATCTCACGCCACCTTGATTAACTATGGGAAAATAAGAAAGAAAAATATTTAATATTCTATCTAAAACTGTCACATGCTTTATAAAAAAAGAGTAAATTATATTGCATCCTTAAAATGAATAAATAATCAACACTGTAATGGCATAGTGCGAGGTTATAAATCGAGGAAAGCCGCGTTGATGAGTGGAGGAAGAGTGGTTGTTGTTTGTGACTATTTGGGAGGAAAGTGCATTATGGGTGAGAGGTTGGTGAAAGCTGCAAGAGATGGAGACGTTACCACACTGCACAACCTATTGAAGGAGGATCCTCAAATACTAGAGAGAGCATCTTTAGATCATTTTGCAGATTCACCTCTTCATGTTGCTTCACTGTCAGGGAAATCAGAATTTGTGGAGCAGATTGTGACTCTAATGCCTTCGTTAGCCTTAGAGACAAACAAGAAAGGTATGATCCCACTGCACTTGGCTTCTTCAAAAGGTCATGTTGAGACAGTGAGGAAGCTGTTGAAGGCAAATCTTGATGATGGAGCGAATCAGTGCCTTGTGAAGGACGGAGAAGGCTGGACTCCTCTGCACTGTGCGTCACAGAAAGGCAAAATCAGTGTTATTGAAGTGTTAATCAGCGATTGTCCTGAGTGCTTGGAACAAGTGACAGCAAAAGGAGAGACAGTTCTTCATTTAGCAGTGAAGGCTAACCAGTTTGAAGCTGTCAAAGTGCTAGCAGACAACATCAGGCACCACAATTTGCAGAAACTGTTGAAAGCGGAGGACCAAAAAGGCAAGACTGCCTATCAACTTGCAGCAGCAAAGAAACAGTTTCAGGTATATATATTTCAAGAAAAATAATATATATACTCGGTCCCAGTTTCTTGATCTTGGTTCCTGGATCGTTCAGATCTGATCTGAATAGTTTAGATTTTATTATTTTTATTTAGTGATTTTTTAAATAAAAAGATATTTTTTCAAAAATTATTAGTTAAAAAATTATTTTTATTTTAAATTCTCTACTATTAAAATAATTTTTTTATAAAAATAAAAAGTAAAGAAATCAGATCGACGATTCAAGGGAGCCAAGCCCTGCCTTTCCAAAGGATAGGCAGGAAACTGATCCATATACTTGTAGTTTTTGCATATATCGTGATTGGGGGCAGGTATTGAAAGAAGATAGCAGTTTAGTTTAGTTTTTTTTTTTTTTTTTTTTAACGACTTAGGCAAATTTAATAGGAGTTAATAGGGGTGTCTAGGGATCGAACGGGATCTAGAAACCTCATTCTTGATCGAAAATGGTTTCCCTGCTCATCCTTTGGGACGAGCGCCTGACGGTCAGATGAGATCTAGACAGTCCAGTTTTTTTTTTTAATGACTTAGGCAAATTTAATAGAAGTTAATAGGGGTGTCTAGGGATCGGACGGGATTTAGAAACCCCATTCCCGATCGAAAATGGTTTCCCCGCTCATCCTTTGGGACGAGCTCCTGGGCGTTCAGATGATTGAGTGCTAAAAAGATATTCCAGGTACTACCTGGACCTTAAAAATTCTTCATGATCTTGAAAAAATATTTTAGGATCTTAAAAAAATTATTTTAGGGTACTGGCTGGTATTAAAAATTAAAGATAATTCAGATATTAACACATGATCTCATTGGTGCACGCACCTCCCGAGAAGTGCTACAAAATGTGCTGTCACTTTTTAACTTTGTGTAATCAAATAAACTAATCATTGTTGTTATTAATTTATAAAATAATCAATATTATATATATTCGGGATTGAGATGAAAAAACTATAAACATCCTTGGAGTTACCTTAGGACTATTCATTCTCTGATTAGTGAATGGGACTTTTGAAATATATTCTAATGGAATATAACCATGGCAGGCACTAGAGGTACTGATGGAAGATGGTGAAATAATAAGAGAGGAACATCATATAAACGTGGAGAGTGACGGGGAAGCAGGAGGCAAAAAAGAGGAGAGTAAGAACGGGGAAGAGTCGCAGCGGAATGCAATACTCGTAGTGGCTGCCTTAATTATAACACTCACATACGAATCCATGGCCAATCCTCCGAAATCCTTCGACTATACTGATAAAAATAAAAACGTGACCAACGACTATGGCCATGACAGATTGATGATCAGATGGGAGGACTCTACTGAAACTGTGTTGGCTTTCATGTTCATGACTTTCAACAGCTGTGTCTTCCTCCAATCAATCTACGTCGTGGCTGCCACTTTGCGTGGCCCAACTGTATTCCCTGTGCGAGTCCTCACTCTGTTCCTCATGATGTGTTATAGCATCTTGCTCGCTAATTTCTGCTATAATGCCCAATATGCTTTCGTAGTCTACGTTGTTTTAGGTGTTGCACTCTTGATATCTTGCATATTGGCACAACAAAATTTCTTCATACGATATATGAAAAGGTATCGACGTCAGCAACCTGAAGCATCATAGGCTCATATCCACTGAATTTATTTTTTAGATTATAATGTATTCAAATATTCTCTCACTTATCCCACATTATGTAAGCATGCCACGTACGACTATGATATGTTATCTGAGTATTTACTTCAATAACACATATTTTTCATAATGCTCAATCTCTCAAAGGACAAGATTAATCCTGATATATTGATCGGGGAATTAATTAATTACTTCCGTATTTCCTTTTTATAAACATCTTTCTCTTTATTATATGTAACTTTTTTTTTTTCTTCAAAATTTAAACTACTTTTTCTTTTTTTAATCTTTTTAAATTAATTATCCATCACTCACCATTAATTCGCTTTCACTTTATCATTTTTTACACATTCTCTCGCATATTTTTTTACTTAATCTCTCTCCTATGCTTTTTTCATAAATAGGGGTATATTTAGAACAAACATAACATTTTTGACATATTTATTGTTTTCAACTAATCTTAACCACTAATTCATTTATATTGTAACTAAAGATTAAAAAGAACTAAAATATGAATTCTTTATGAGATCATGCTAAGCGAACAATGGCATGCCAATGCCATATCATCAGCCCCCTTCTTGATTGAAATTAATTAATTACCCCAGATCTTGCTTACTGAAATTAGTGAGATTATTCACTTTTATATTATATAGAGTCACAATATATGCATGTGTTACTTAAAATAAATATTATTATTATTATTGACCAAGACTTGAGCTTGTGTACGGTGTGGACACACGTATATTATATTCAAGCGCCATTAATTAATTGATCAACTGATTTAATTTGTCGATCCTTGTAATGTTGGTCAATATATGTACACCTCCAAATAATTGTTGTTCTCATGGAGCTCCTCATATTACTATGTTATAGCGTTATGGCTTTCTCCCCAAATAAATAATTAAATTACCAAAATGCAACCCAAAAAAAAGTGAAAACTTTAAAAATTATACATTTCATTCGAACAACCAAACGGTGAAAAGTCAGAGGACTAGTGCTTCCAATCAACACACATAATTGTTGCTATTTGTATAGAAAAATTAACTATACATCTAATTGACTTAATCTAGGAAAAAGGCTAAGTGCTACAGGATTGAAGTCAATATAAAGTTTTTAATTAATTTTTCTTGCATTTTTATCTTACATATTCTCTATATTAAAATTTTGTAACCCTAGTTCTCTAATTTTCTTAAATCCAACTCATAAAAATTTCCCCTCCCCTCAGCTCTCCATCCCTCATACCATACAGACCCTTAGAATGTAGACCATGTTCAAGTTTCAAGAGGCCCATTTGGGATAGCGGCAATAGAAGTGACTTTTTTTTATGTGATTTGTGTTTGAGATAGCGGTGGCAGAAGTGATTTTTTTCTTAATGGGCAATTGTTTGGCATAGCGATGAGATGAAAAATGACCCGAAAGGACATGAATCACACACACACACATATTGTATAAAATGTGATAATTTGATATAAAAATTAAGGGAGTAGGCTTGGTTGATCAAAGGCAGGGAGTCAGTAGCAAAATATGGCTTCGTGCTTGGCTATAAGAATCGTCCAAACTCATAAAGAATTGGAATAGACATTGTTCTTGAACAATCTTGGTATAGGCTTGTGAAGTACTCCCTCTGGTCCTTATTTAAGGCACCAACTAATTTTTCTCACAAACCAATAAAAACAGTTAAAGTTAATAAAGTTATCCTAAAATTTAAGTAATTTCTAATATTACCCCTATTAATTGCATTAAACTCTAATATTATATTAATTATCACTTTCACTCACTACCCATATTAATCATGGGCATACATGAAAATAATAATAATTAATGCTCCTTGAGAATAAACAGGTGCCTTATAAAAAAGATCAAATAAACTTGCTAATTGGTATCTTATAATAAGGAGGGAGTAGCACATTGACAAGATAGAAGAAGAACGAGACTATCATATTCATCTCAAATATCTTTCATACAGGAATAGTAAGAGGAGACAGAGAGAGCACCCTATATAAGAGTGTTGAGAGCATTATGATGGCCAAAAAATTTCGTGGTATATGACTTGTCGAACCGTTCTTTAAGATCGGCACAAACATATTGTGCCTTGTCAGAATTGAACCCACTAGAAATGGATTTATGGACCGAATTGAGCAACCGGTAAAGAATCACAGCGTTGCACCAATCCCAAGTCTCATGTAGTGATGCATTCTGGACAACGCTTCCTGGCCTTTGCGAGTGCAAGAGCCATCAACAGAACCAAGCTTATTCCTACCCAAGAGAGCAATCTTCATTGCACGACTTCATGTAGAATAGTTATTGGAGCCGGTGAGGCGGTAGAGATAAGGGTGGTGGCATGCGCATCGGAAGGATGGAGATATAAAGGATGATTGAAGGGAAGACTCTCGTCTGACTAAGGTACTGTGTCTGTCATGGAAACACAAAGCAAAAATATAGAGAAAAGAGAAGTATAAAACAAACTCGCCGGAGATGATAAACGCGGGGCTCTGATTCAAAATCGTCCTCGGCGTGCAAGAGGAAGAATAGACGAGAACTACTGTAGATGACAAATGGATAAGTTCCATATCGGAATCATTAGCTGCTAGGTGGAATCTTTCTCGGTTTGCACGGACAAGAAGAGGCAAGAACTTTTGGGGACTTGGAGTAGCCGGAGATGACGGGAGGTTGGCGATGGAGATGATCTTGGACGGTGGCGAGCCGGGAGATGACGATCTTTGATGGCGGCGAGGTCTCCAATAATACTTGGGAGAGAGACGACTGGTGAGGGAGGGAGATGGGTGATGGAGACGATCTTGGACGGCGGTGATCTTACGATCTTGTGAGGGCGACCATAGAAGAAAAACAGAGGATGGTGAAACAAGAACGATCAACCATAAAAAAAAAAAAAAAGGGATTCAGAGTCCGCTGCGGACCGTTGCATCCCCTTTTTATTTTTTTTTAAAAATATGACCGCCAGCGTAGTAAAAAAGATAATGCAGGATCTTGAAAAAATATTCATAATCATAAAAATTATTTTTGGATTTTTTAAAAAATATTTCGGGATCTAAAAAAATATTTGAAGATATTGACCAGCAAAAGGATAGTGACTGATTCTAAAAAATAATTCACAATCTTAAAAAATTATTTTAACATCTTAAAAAATATCGTAAAACATATTTTTAGTAGTAGTTAGTATCTGAATTATTTTTTCAAGATCCAAAATAATTTCTTAAGATTATAAATTATTTTTTTAGTATCGCGAAAGTATTTTTTTAGTACTTGTCCAATACTTCGAAATAATTTTTCAAGATCCTAAAATAATTTTTCAAGATTATGAAATTTTTTTTAGTACCATTTAATTTCTTGAATTATCTTTTTACTACCTGACAATGTCAGAAGTTTTGAAATTGCGGCCAGCACAGTTTCATGCAGCGGTCCACCAACAGACCAAAGCTGGATAAAAAAAGAAAGAAAGAAAGAAGGGATTTGAGGACGAGCATTCACGGGAACAAGCTGTTCCGGACGAGAGAAGCAGCACTGTGGTCTATGAAGAATCGAGAATGGGTAGGGTTTGGAAAAGAGAATGGGGGTGGCAGGTCATTTGGGATCTGAAGGATGAATCGAATCCAGGAAGGAAGGCCCGAATCTAAAGAAGCTCTGGTACCTTGTCAAACTCATGGGTTTTAGCTGAATATTATCTGGACTTTTTGAATAATAATGAAGTCTCTCTATTTTAATGGGTACTGTACTAAATATATATAGGCCCTAAACCAAGATAAAGCTAAAGAACCCACACTTTTGCTTGTTCGGGACTTTTTTTTTTCTTTTTCCTTGATGAGAATCAAATGAAAGGATACAGGTTAATTAACGCACAAACATACACACAGTTCGAACCTGTGACCTCTTCACCAGAGGGAGGGGTACGTGCAGTCTGAACTTTTTTTTTTTGCTCGAGGTGCAGTCTGAACTTAAGCTTACTAAATTATTTTAAATTGAGTTGATTAGTGATGCTGAATTCATTTTGGTTCGTCATTATTATATATAGTCACAGCATGCATGTGTTAATTAATTAACTAAATAAATACTCCCTCCAGTCTTAAATATAATATAGAGTTGACTTTTTTTGTTGTTAAAAAGATTAAGGAAGCTAAATAAGTTACTTAATTATATCATATGTTATATTTGTTGAATTATATATCAGTTTATAAGTTAGACAAAATGGAGTAAAATGATAAACATAAAATTTTAAAGTAATTTAATTAGATTCTTTAATATTTCCAAAATAATCAACTATGTCTTATATCTAAAATATGGATAATATTATGGAGCAAGACTTGTGTTAGTGTCGGTGTGGTCACTCGTACATTTTTCAAAGAAGTTTTGTATCTGATAACCAAGTCATTTCTGGCCAAATCAAGAAGAGTAACTTACATATAGGATCAGAAAAAGTAAGAACTTGTGGTTCCAGAGCCAAACAACATTTTGTTTCGTTTCTCGTGATTTTCCTAGAAGCTTTGTAGTAGGTGGAAAGTGAAGATAAAACGCAGGTGAGGCCAGTATCTATTTGAATTAGTTGAATGAGTGATAAAAACTGTTTTTTTAATGTAATTTACAATGTATAAGAAAGTTTATGAGATGAGTTTTACTTTGACTTATGGGATATATTTTTTCAAATTTAACTCAAACAAGCACTTTGACCATAAGCAATCGGGAAAGAGAGCAACACAATTAGTTGGGTCCACGCCTTGTACCAATGGTGAAAGGAGCAACGCAATATTTTTTTAAAAAAATATATACTGAACCGGTTCAAGATCGGCTATACATAACAAAAAAAAAAATCTAAGTGGCTGTTTGGATTAAGAGTATAAATTATTTTTTTAACGTGATTTACGGTATATAAGATAAGTTTGTGAGATGAATTTTATCTTAACTTACCTGATGACGCTGACCCAAACAAACCCACATCATCTAAGCATGCTTCATCATTATTCAACTATTAAACATCAGGTGGACGGAGCAACGCAATGTCGCTCCAAAAAAAAAAAAAAAAATCTTCTTCTTTTTTTGTTCATAGCAATTTCGATCTTTTAATTCGTGGCGCCGGCGCCTTTTATTAATTTTCTTTTTTGTTCCCTTCTAAACCTTATTATATTTCTCACAAAATAAAAGGGGCTTGAATAAATTTTATAGCAAATTTTTTATTCTATTATTAATTAAAGGAAAAAGAAGAAAATATAAATGTTAATTGAGTATGTTTCATATATTCATAAATTTAATTAAATATATCCCAAAATGCACATTTGTTTAATTATAAAATATTTACTAATAATTTATCAAAGATATTTATGTAAAAAAATTATATAGTGGACAATTTAAAAAGAGGGATAATAAGAAAGACCCAGACGAACTTCCTAAAACCTTTGCGTGAGGAGGGATATCGAATTTGATAGAATCAGCGAATTCAAAAAAACTTATTACATTATTAAGAAAACATGTAAAATTAGTTAAAGGTAATAAATATATATTAAAGAGCAAAACGTTATTAGAGAATTTTACTTTTATATTAATTAAAGAGCATTTTGATATCCCCTTGAGTCTTACATAAGATGTTTCTAACTAATACAAGCATATAAAATTCAAGTGGTATCCAATGTAAACGTTATTAATCACATTAAACTCATTATATTAATTTCTGTTCTCTCTCACTACCTTTATTTTTTTGTTCAAAGCTCACTTCATATATTAAATATAGGCTTATATGTAAAAAATATTTAATGCTAATTTAAACTATCAAAATATCTTTTAAAAAGAATAAAAAAAAATAAAAAGTTTATAAGACTTCTTATAATACACACAGGAGGGAGTACTCCTTTTAATACTAAATATAAGTCTCTTCTTACTAATTTATATGTACCAATAAAAACATTAAATTTATTACATAATTCAAACGAGTTTTGATATTTCCTTTATTAATTATATTAAACTCTAACATTACATTAATATCTCACCCCACCTTTATTAACTATGGGAAAATAAGAAAGAAAAATATTTAATATTCTATCTAAAACTGTCAAATGCTTTATAAAAATGGTTAAGATTTAAGAATATCCATTAGGCAAGAAGTGGTGCTTAATTTGATGAAGGAAGTTGTACCGTTGCTTGTATTTTGATGTACTCCTTTGAGTAATGATATCAGCATTATTAAAACAAAGGTCGATCAAGAATATATTTTAGAAAATGTCCCATAAATGACAAGGAAACAAGTCTCCCCCTTTCTTAGCCGGCCCACACGTCTTGAGGGGAGTTGCTAGGAAAATTGAAAGAATAAATTATATTGCATCCTTAAAATGAATAAATAATCAACACTGTAATGGCATAGTGTGAGGTTATAAATAGAGGAGAGCTGCGTTGATGAGTGGAGGAAGAGTGGTTGTTGTGAGGTCTGAGTATTTGGGGAGGAAAGTGCATTATGGAAGAGAGGTTGGTGAAAGCTGCAAGAGATGGAGACGTTACCACACTGCACAACCTATTGAAGGAGGATCCTCAAATACTGGAGAGAGCATCTTTAGATCATTTTGAAGATTCACCTCTTCATGTTGCTTCACTGTCAGGGAAATCAGAATTTGTGGAGCAGATTGTGACTCTAATGCCTTCGTTAGCCATAGATACAAACCAGAAAGGTATGATCCCGCTGCACTTGGCTTCTTCAAAAGGCCATGTTGAGACAGTGAGGAAGCTGTTGAAGGCAAATCTTGATGATGGAGCTTATCAGTGCCTTGTGAAGGACGGAGAAGGCTGGACTCCTCTGCACTATGCGTCACAGAAAGGCAAAATCAGTGTTATTGAAGGTTAATCAGCGATTGTCCTGAGTGCTTGGAACAAGTGACAGGAAAAGGAGAGACGGTTCTTCATTTAGCAATGAAGGCTAACCAGTTTGAAGCAGTCAAAGTGCTAGCAGACAATATCAGGCGTCACAATTTGCAGATACTGTTGAAAGCAGAGGACCAGAAAGGCAAGACTGCCTATCAACTTGCAGCAGCAAAGAAACAGTCTCAGGTATATATATATATATCAAGAAAATAATATATATACTCGTAGTTTGTGGATATATCCTGATTGGGGCCAGGTACTGAACGAAGATAGCAGATTTTTTGATATTTATGACTTAGGAAAATTTAATAGGAGTTAGTAAGGTGTTTTTGAGATCGGACAAGATTTGGAAACCTGTTCTCAATCTCGAAGAAGGCTTGGGAAGGGAAATCATTCCTGTTCCCGATCCTGAAAAATTCCGGTCCTAATTGGGATCGGGATCAGAAATTCCTGAAAAATCTTAAAGCATGCAATGCTATAGAAGGCTACTCAAGAGCTGTGGCGCTTGTTGACCGATAGAAGTAAACTTTCTTTAAAAGAAAAAACAAAAGAAGAAGATGTAGCACTTCTTTAAAGAATAGCTACAAAACGTGCGCCACATTTTTTCCTTTTTGTAAGGGTGTAATCAAATAAACTAATCATTGTGGTTATTAATTTATAAAATAATCAATATATATGTATTATATATTCGAAATCAGCCTGGAAAACTTTAAACATCCCTAGGAGTTACATACCTTAGGACTATTTATTCTCTGATTAGTCAATATATGGGACTTTTTGAAATATATTCTATTGGAATATAACTATGGCAGGCACTAGAGGTCCTGAAGGAAGATGATGAAATAATAAGAGAGGAACATCATATAAACGTGGAGAGTAAGAAAGGGGAAGAGTCGCAGCGGGAATGCAATACTCGTAGTGGCTGCCTTAATTATAACACTCACATACCAATCCATGGTCAGTCCTCCATCATCCTTCGTCGTGACGACCAGCTATGACATCTGGAAGGACATTACTGTGTTACTTAAATAAATATTATTATTATTATTATTGACCAAGACTTGAGCTTGTGTACGGTGTGGGCACACGTATATTATATTCAAGCGCCATTAATTAATTGATCAACTGATCTAATTTGTCGATCCTTGTAATGTTGCTCAATATATGTACACCTCCAAATACTTGTTGTTCTCATAGAGCTCCTCATATTATTATGTTATAGCGTTATGGCTTTCTCCCCAAATAAATAATTAAATGACCAAAATCCAACCCAAAAAAAGTAGAAACTTTAAAAATTATACATATCATTCTAACAACCCAACCGTGAAAAGTCAGAGGACTAGTGCTTCCAATCAACGCACATAATTATTGTTATTTGTATAGAAAAAGTAACTATACATCTAATTGACTTAATCTAGGAAAAAGGCTAAGTGCTACAGGATTGAAGTCAATAATTTTTTTTAAAAAAAAAAAAATCATAAACCACCGTTTATTTTAATGTTTGAGGTGGTGAATAATGAGATATTACATATGTTTTTGTTTGATTTTTATGTCGTATTCTGACTTTTGTGTTTATTAATTAGTTAATTGATGTCCATTTTCCATTAAAAAAACGTCAAATTAGCATATCTCAGTTTTATTTAACTATCACGAGGTGAGAAGGTGGCCATGCTTCCACTTTGTATATTCCATTGCTTATTTTAATCATGTTAGGTGCAGCTTTAAGCCTATATATTAGGCATTTAGGATTTCGGTTCAATTGCAGCAGCAGAAAATAAGAGTAAAGAGCTTAAAAATGAGAGATGTGGGGTATACAGTTTTTAATTAATTTTTCTTACACTTTTATCTTACATATTCTCTATATTAAAATTTTGTAACCCTAATTCTCTAATTTTCTTAAATCCAACTCATAAAATTTCCCCTCCCCTCCCCACATCCCTCATACCATACAGACCCTTAATTACAATGCAGATCATGTTCAAGTTTCAAGGGCTGATAAAAATTACAGTTTCTGAAGAATCGTAAGACGGATTCACATGCCTTGTTTTTAATTCAACAAGCTCTAGCTAGATGATAAAATATTTCCTCTCATTGCATCAGCAACTACCTACACTCATGCGTGGAACATTCTAAAGCAACAATATTTGGGCAATAAGAAGGTAATAATTACACTAATTAAAATTCAATCTACCAATTTTGGATCTTTTGTGCAGGGGCAGAGTGAGGGGGATCGGAGTACTGGCCGGGTCACTATATGCATCTTATCCAAGTTTATGTCATGTGTCAATAACCTATGTAACATTTGAAACTTTATAATGAATCTCTCTAAAAAAATTATATTAATAATTTTGTTCATTATTTATCTGTAAATGATTTAAAGTTCTAGTGATTTATCGGCATATAACTCTAAGTTTTCAGACACTATATACATACAAAAATAAAGTTAAACATGTTGTAAAATAGAGAATTTAAGATTATCTGTGTATACTAATTAAAAGTTTATGGTGATTCATTATGAAGTTTAAAAAGTTAAAAAGGTTATTTGTATGTGATTCTAAGTTTAGGAAAGTTTGGTCTAATTAATTATTTTTAGTATTATATAGTTGTTATTAGGGTTAATGTAACTTTTGATCCCTCAATTTTGCCTCTATTTTGATTTTGGTTCCTCAAGTTTCAAACCATAGATCTTTTTGCCCTAAAAGGATTAAAAATTTGAGGAACCAAAATCAAAATGAAGTCAAATTTGAGAAAATAAAGATGGTATTAATCCTAGTTATTATGTATTTCCAACTTCCAAAGGGTTATATGAAGTATGAACATTGTACTATATGTGGCTTCCGATCTTGATCCCTCTCATTCATGCCGTGCTAGAAACACCAAAAGTTAAAGAATGTGTATGTTTGTGCATGGGATGGCAGGTGACAGGGGACAAAGAAAGGCTCAGCTCATTCCTTTATCTTTGTAGGTCGCTTATGTTGTTATTCCATTGCTTCTTCTCTCTTGTGTATACTCAGCAACAATATTGTATTGACTCCCTCTTTTTCGTCAGTTATATGGGAGATGAAGACAGAAGAGAAAAACCCATAGAAACTGGGTAGAATATACAACTTTTTGCACTTTGAATATATGAATGTATTTAGTTTGATATAAATTAAGAATGAAATTTATTTAGTACATAGATATGATGAGATTATACTTAACTATCTGCTATTGAAATTTTGGAATCCACAACAGAACAACCTTGTGTATTTATAATTTTAAAAATGCAAAAATTGATGTACAATTATTTTTCATTGCAAAATTTATTGTCCAAAGGTAAAATTACACTTGTGGATGAAAAGACAATAATGCCCTTCCTTTATTATTATTATTATTTTCTAAAAGGGCATCTTATAAGATAATTAAAGGCATTTATAAGAAAATAAAAGCTTTTACAAGGCAAATAAAAGGATTAAAAAGAAATTAGAGAATTAACAAGATTATTTTGGTCATTTACAAGACAAATAAGGGAACTTATAAGACAAATACGGGCATTTACAAGACGAATGATAATATTTACAAGAAAAACAAAGTATGGGAATCATTGTCTTTTCACCAACAAAACTTAATTTCATTTTGACTCAATAGTTGTAGTGAAGTTTCAATTTTTTTGGGGTTTGACTACAATAAAGTCTCATATATGGGGGCTAACTGAAATTTTTCCTTTTGTCAATTTTGTTTTCTATTCTCTTTTTATAAATCTTATAATATTTCTTACAGAACAAAAAGGGTGTGAACAAATTTTATTGTAACATTTTTCCGGATTAATTGAATAGATATTATTCTAAATATTGTATGAGTGATGTACATAACCCCTCACACTTAGATTCTATATTGTATGGATTTTGTCAAATAATAAAGTGGTTAGTAGAGTATCGTCCCACGAGAAATCAAGCAAATTAATTGTTAGGTATTAAAATTCCAAGTTTCTCTTCAACAAAGCAAATCTAATTTATTATTAATTTCAAAGGAAAGTAAATAACGAAAACTCCTTTCAAAAGCAATCTAGAGTTATTAAGCTCTCACTAACTCCCTAGATATTATTTCCACTTAATTAGTTAGTCTAATCTCTTTTTATAAACCGACAGTATTGGTTTTAACGTTTGAGACTGCTTGTTGAAAATTTTAAACAATTTTTGATGGAATTAGTTTCAATCCTCATCACAATAATGAGTATTAAGAGTTTAATCACCAATATTAACAGTTAAGATTTTGTTTGAATGGATTATGTTGAATTTTTGTGCTTTCTTTTGTAAAAAAACTATTTTAATGTGTACAAAATATAATATAAAAATAATTTTTAACATTAAAACTACACCTTATTATAAATCACTTGTACTGAAAAAATTATGTCTGTGGACACACATATTTAGTATTGGTTGGGCATGAGAATGAAAGAACAGATAAGTGTAAATGCAGAGAAATAAAATGATATGAGAGAAAATAAACACCCTTTCATAAATAAGGATAGAAAAAATTTATTTATTTAATATTTCTCTTAATTTACCTATATGAAGTCAAAGTGACTTAGAATAAGGTAGATATATATAGTGATAGTTTTTAAGAAAATTATTTTTTAATTTAAAAATCATCATTTAAAAATATTAAATCTAACAATTAGAATTCTATTTGAACCTGTTTACATGTGGCTGCTGCGTTGAATAGCTCTAGGTCGTTATTATGAGCACCGGTTCCTTTGTTGATACCCACACATGCATGTATCCCTGCTGCATCCATTGGAAGGAGGTGAATCATGAATGGATCGCCTTGGGACTACATGGTTACAGTGTTCGGCGCCTAGCCATGAGGGGAAGGCGAAGAAAACAATAAACAGAAAGAAGGAATATCGACGACTATGAAATGGATCAGAAATAAAGTTTCTAACCCTTGAAGAGGCATTTGCAGAGAAGACACCAATACTAGACTCTCTCTCTCTATATATATAAATAAAAGAGTAACAACTCATCAGACCTGAAATTCAAGTTTTGTGTGTGTGTTTTGGGGCCCTAAATTTCTACGCATGTTGGTGATATGTTTTGGGGACAAAAATCACTTCAAATGGGCTATATTTCTAAGCGAGATCCTTTGATAAATTACTGTATATGTTTGTGACTATTTTGGGCTGAACTCCTTGAAGTTGTGTTTTGGGCTGCAAAGTGCTGCATGGGGTCCATGTTTTGCTCAAAAACTCCGTTGATATTTTCGACAGCTTCAGCTTGTAGTTTTGCCATGGATTGAAAAGTAGAGCGCATGGTGAAAGATTTCGTGCAAGAACTCTTTGTTCAGATTCTTTCATTAATGTTTTACGTTATTGCTAAAATATTGGGCTTGTATTCTGTTTAAAGTGTTGCATGTTGATATCAAAATTCTGTTCCACCATATGAAAGATCATGGTTCACAATTGTGGTTTAGTTTCTTAGACTCTGCAGGCATCTAGGTTAATTTTGGCGTGCAGAAATCTTTCTGGAGGTTCTTGTCGGTTTTAACTTTCATTATGGATGAATTTAATCGTGCAAAACTTGAAGTTGGAATATGCCTTTCATGATATGGTTGTTTTCCTATCTTCTCATTATAGAATTCTTTAGCTGTTTATAGAGTTAGAGCCTGTTTGAGAAGTCGGTGGGGAGTGGAAAAAGCCAAATCAAGGGAGAAAAGTTCGGTAATATGAGTAAAAGCATAATCTGAGGGGTGTTTGGGTTGACTTTTTTTTCCAATTGAACTTTTAGTGAAAAAACAACTTTTTTTTTAAAAAAAATCATTAGACCTGCTTTTTACAGTGAGTGCATTGCGGCGGGATGTAAAATTGTCATGGGATCTACATCATCACTCCTCCATTGTTGTGTTACCCCATTATGTCCCTATATCCTTTGTCTATTGGATGCGGCTTTGGTCTTTGATGAGGCTTTGGTCCTTGACAAGGACCATCTGCTACACAAAATGGCATCGTTTTGTGGCAAAACAATGACTAGCTTCCCCCGGTTTAGGCACTAATCACTTAAAAAGATATTTCGGATATCTTGATTGGTGCTTAAAAAATCCTTCGTGATCTTGAAAAATTATTTTAGGATTTTTTAAAAATATTTTAGAGTACTGACTGGTACTAAACAAATGCTTCAGGATACTGAAAAAATTCTTCGTGATCTCAACATTGATGATGACAAGACTAAGCCGGGTGGTGGTTCTTCTTCTCAACTTCCATCTAATGATGATGATGAAGATGAAGATTAGGATTAGGAGGGTGATTCATTTGATGGCTACTGTTTAAGTGACTTTATTATGCCTTTATAAGCTATAACTTACGTTTATGACATTTTTATATTAACACATTTCCTTGCGTATGCTTTTCTGATGCATTGGCTGCAGACTTATAGTTTTATGTGTTGTGAGATTATTGAACTCTTTGTACTTATAGTTATATGTGTTTTGTTTATAGAAGGCAGGGCATGAATGAACTCACTCCCACTAAATGTGTGCATTATCATATATACAAGGGTGGAGTTTTGACTTATTAGCCCCACACTTTTAATTTGCTTGTTCGGGACTTTTTAATTTTTAATTTTTCTCTTGATGAGAATCAAATGAAAGTATACAGGTTAATTACGCACAAACAGACACACACAGTTCGAACATCTGACCTCTTCACCAAAGGGTGAATAGTGAGACTGAATTCATTTTGGTTGGTCATTATTATATATAGTCATAACATGCATGTGTTAATTAATTAATTTATTAAATAATACTCCATTCAGTCCTATAAATATAAGATAGAGTTTTTTTTTTAGAGTTAGAAATTAATGAAGTTATATAAGTTACTTAATTATATTATATGTTGTGTATCATTGAATTATATAATTCAATTTATAAGTTAGACAAAATAGTTTGGAGAAAAATGATAAATATAAATATTTTATATATATAGTCATAACATGCATGTGTTAATTAATTAATTTAATAAATAATACTCCATCCAGTCCAATAAATATAAGATAGAGTTGATTTTTTTTTTTGAGTTAGAAATTAATGAAGTTAAATAAGTTACTTAATTATATTATATGTTGTGTATCATTGAATTATATAATTCAATTTATAAGTTAGACAAAATAGTTTAGAGAAAAATGATAAATATAAATATTTAAAAAAAATTAATTAACTTTTTTAATATCTTAAAAAAAAATAATTATAACTTATATTTAAGATATGAGTGAGGGCGTGGACACCCGTACATTGTTCTAAGAAGCTTTGTATCTGAACAAGTCATATGTCGCCAAATCAAGAAGAGTAACTTACATATAAAACATTTTGTTTCGTTCTCGTGATTTTCCTAGAAGCTTTATTGGACGTGGGAAGTGAATATAAAACGCAGGTGAGGCCCACACTAATTGTGTTGCTCTCTTTGACCACAAGCAATCGGCGGAGAGAGCAACACACTTAGTGGGCTCCACACCTTTTCCCAATCGTAAAAGGAGCAACGCAATATATTTTTTTAAAAATAAATACTGAACCCGTTCAAGATCAACTATAAATAATACCCCCAAAAAAAAAAAAAAATTATTCTTCTTTGTTCATTAGCAATTTCGATCTTTTAATTCGTGGGGCCCGCGCCTTTTATTAATTTTCTCTTTTTCCCCCTTCTAAACCTAATAACGTTTTGCACAAAATAAAAGAGGCTTGAATAAATTTTATAGATTTTTTATTCTATTAGTAATTGAAGGAAAGCGAAGAAAATATAAATGTTAATGGAATAGGTATAATATATTCATAAATTTAATTAAATATATCCCAAAATTCACATTTATTTAATTATAAAATATTTACTAATCATTTATCCAAGATATTTATGTAAAAAAATTAATATAGTAGACAATTTAAAAAGAGGGATAATAACGAAGACCAGGTGAACTTCCTAAAACATTTGCATGAGGAGGGATATTGAACTTGACAGAATCAGCAAATTCAAAATAACCTATTACTTTACTCAAGAAAACTTTTAAAACTAGTTAAAAATAATAAATATATATTATTAGCAAAATAGAGACTATGTCAGTATAATTAAGATAAAATAGAAAAGTAATTAGCTTATTTTACTTTTATATTAATTAAAGACCATTTGGATATACCCTTAATCTTTGATAAGATGTTTCTTACTAATACACATAAAATTCAAGTGGTATCCAATACTAAACTCGCTATATTAATTTATATCCTCTCTCACTATCTTTTTTTTTTTTTTCAAAGATCACTACATTTATTAAATATAGGCTTATACATAAAAAAAAATTTAATGCTCATTTAAACTATCAAAATGTCTTATAATTTTTTTTTAAAAAAGACTTCTTATAATACCGACAGGAGGGAGTACTCCTTTTAATATATAATATAAATCTCTTCAAACTAATTTACATGTACCAATAAAAACATTAAGTTTATTAAAAAAATTCAAATGAGCTTTGATATTTCCTTTATTAATTATATTAAACCCTAACATTAAATTAATTTTTATTATCTCACGCCACCTTTATTAACTTTGGGAAAATAAGAAAGAAAAATATTTAATATTCTATCTAAAACTGTCAAATGCTTTATAAAAAAAGTTAAGATTTAAGAATATCCACTAGGGAAGGAGTGGTGTTTAATTTGATGAAGGAAGTTGAACCGTTTCTTGTATTTTGATGTACTCCTCTGAGTAATGATATGAGCATTATTAAAACAAAGGTCGATCAAGAATATATTTTCGAAAATGTCCCACAAATGAGACTGAAGGAGGGAGGTCAAGTATTATTTTAATGACAAGGAAACAAGTCTCCCCCTTTCGTAGGCGGCCAACACGTCTTAAGGGGAGTTGCTAGGAAAATTGAAAGAATCAATTATATTGCATCCTTAAAATGAATAAATAATCAACACGGTAATGCCATAGTGTGAGGTTATAAATAGAGGAGAGCCGCGTTGATGAGTGGAGGAGGAGTGGTTGTTGTGACTATTTGGGGAGGAATTGAAAGTGCATTATGGATGAGATGTTGGTGAAAGCTGCAAGAGATGGAGACGTTACCACACTGCACAACCTATTGAAGGAGGATCCGCAAATACTGGAGAGAGCATCTTTAGATCATTTTGCAGATTCACCTCTTCATGTTGATTCACTGTCAGGGAAATCAGAATTTGTGGAGCAGATTGTGACTCTAATGCCTTCGTTAGCCGTAGAGACAAATCAGAAAGGTATGATCCCACTTCACTTGGCTTCTTCAAAAGGTCATGTTGAGACAGTGAGGAAGCTGTTGAAGGCAAACCTTGATGATGGAGCGAATCAGTGCCTTGTGAAGGACGGAGAAGGCTGGACTCCTCTGCACTGTGCGTCACAGAAAGGCAAAATCGGTGTTATTGAAGGGTTAATCAGCGATTGTCCTGAGTGCTTGGAACAAGTGACAGCAAAAGGAGAGACGGTTCTTCATTTAGCAGTGAAGGCTAACCAGTTTGAAGCTGTCAAAGTGCTAGCAGACAATATCAGGCGTCACAATTTGCAGATACTATTGAAAGCAGAGGACCAAAAAGGCAAGACTGCTTATCAACTTGCAGCAGCAAAGAAACAGTCTCAGGTATATATATATCAAGAAAAATAATATATATACTTGTCCTTTGTGCATATATCCTGATTGGGGCCAGGTACTGAACGAAGATAGCAGATTTTTTGATATTGATGACTTAGGAAAATTTAATAGGAGTTAGTAGGGTGTTTTTGGGATTGGACTGTTAGTAGTATATGATGAGCTTAGAGCAGTTAGAGTAATATGACACGTGTGAGCATCTGTTATGATTCTGTTAGAATAATATGACGTGTCAGTGCAAGTTGTTTAAGTCATCTTTATGTTATTGCATTCTGTCATGACATGTATCTCAGTCTATATAAATGTACACGTTGCGACTCTTGTAATTCCTGGATAAATATTTATTTGGAATATTATATTTTAGTAAATAATACCTATTGGATATAGGTGAATATGTGGTTTCAAATAATAAGTAATAATTATCTTATTTTCTAAGGTAATTACTATGAAAATTAGAAAAGAAAAATAACTAAAATCCATGAAAAATGTATTTTATAAAAATGAGAAAATGACCAAAATATTATGATAAATCTCATATGGCAACAAATATTGACAAAAACTTAGGGAGTATGTTGTCTCTAATTTTAGGAATTTTTGGGATTATTTCCTTGAAAAATAGAAAAGCATAAATATAATATTATTAAAAGCACTTTTTGGCCCCATGATTTTTAATATTTTATATGGTATATAAAATACCAATGTCAAGAAAATAGTTGTGAGATAATAATTAATCATAATTATGAAAATTATCAACAATTAGTAAGTGGCTAATTAAGTAATTAGTAGCTAATTGTTTAGATTAAGATATAACTAAATTAATTAATAAATAATTAAATTAAGGGGAGAAATTCGAAATGATTAATTAAATAAATAATAAATAAATGAAAAATGAAAAAGTAGTGTGAAAAGGGTTATGGCTATTTCAAATAATATCTAGATATTTGGAATTTAATAATAATATATCCTCAGTAAAAGAGCCAATGATATTTGAGAATGGATAGAAATTAAATCCTACACCAAAATATAGGGATTTAGCCTATATCATATGAACTTTTTATAAACCAGTGAATTTCTACCTCGAAGTGAGCTATCTCCGAAATGATTTCTGAAACCAACAGAGCACTTAAGATACAGGGTTTTAAGGGAAAATGACAGATAGTCAAAATGAGAACCTATACAAAACGAGACAGTTGTGACAAACCAGGGATAAGATTTCTTAGGTCGGACATATTACGAACCAACAAATTCTTGTCCGTTCTGCCTTCTATCGAAGTCATTTCCAGAATCGAAGCGCCGTTTATCCGAAAATCTTCAAGACAACGGAATACCCTTAATAGGATCAAAAATTTAGTTAACCCAAGTAGTGTTAAAGATGATGAATAGACCTTCAGCGCTATGCTCCCGGATTTTTGAGATTGTGTAAGATTGCACGTTTTGAGCACCGAACGGGTAACTTTATCGGTAGAGGACCATAAAGCAAGCTGTGACATCATCCTGATGACATCATGGGACGTTTTTGTGGTGGAGAATGAAGGAGGAAGCTTGGTCTACATGAAGCCACATCTTCATCATCTTAGCCATTGATGAAAAGTTAATCCGACGGTTGAAATCCATGGAGATTTTCTATAAATAGCCACCACCTTCCTTTGAGTTTTTCACACCAAATTCCCTTGAGAATTTCGAATATAGAGAGGTTTTAGAGAGAGAATCTCTGGAGAAAGTGTAGCAAAGGCCGGGTAAGTTCTTCTATCCCTAGTCTTAAGCTTCTGTTTTGTTCGGTAGTTATAGTAGGAATGTTGTTTTGATCTTTAATCTTCCAATATATTGTAGATATCATATTTTTGGGTTAAATATGATATAAATTTCGGAAAATATGTTGGGAAAAGAGTTATGGCAAAATTTTGGAAGATTAGAGTCAAAATAGCGAAGCTTCGCGAAATTCCGCCAATTAGGGGTCGGGGCAAAATGGTAATTTGTACCTAAAATGCCCATTATGATGCCAAATCTTTATAAATGTGATATTATCCTTATAGGATATCTCGTAATCACGAACCACCGCGTACCGCATCAAACCACCGTTTTACATCCGTTTTTACGTCAAACGTGTCGTTTTTTCAACGGCGTACGTTCGCGTCTTGTAACACTAACTCGATGGTTATTGTATGCATATATGTATTTTCCTCCGTCATGCGGTATTTTCTCTATTGTGCCTTAACCTTACATCTGATCAGTATTGTTATTGCCGTCCATATCCGATTATGACCAATGTCCGTTGTGCCTTAACCTTACATCCGACTGTATTGTTATTGTCGTTCATATATGATCATGTACATTTCTCCTTGTGCCTTAAACTTACATCCGATTGTGTTGTTATTGCCATATATATCTGATTATGTATACCCTACTTTGAACGTAGTAAGTGTCGTCAAAATTCCATGTATATCTGTAGTACTTATATGATGTATGTAAACACGAGGTTAACCGTTACCTGGGTCCGGCATTGACCTCGCTCTTAACATAGCATCGGTTCGGGAGGACCGAGGAGAAGGCAAGCAAGCCGCATAGAGACCGGCAAGACTTTCCTCCGTTGTTATCTACTTTTGTAAACACCCTAAGGTATAATGTACCATTACCGTAAACAGCTAGACTTACAACATTTGAAATATATATATCAGTTACTCTTACGCTCCGATGCTCTACTCTGATGGAAAAAAAAAATTATATTGCTTTTGAAAATGGGATGTTACAACTCTGATCAATAACATTCATTCTTCTATTCTGAATTATTTCTCTCAATCTGAGATTCTGTCATGGTATCAGAGCCAGTATTGCTCCGGTAGAAGCTCAGTTTTTCGATCAAACTTCAGGAAACATAAACAAAGATATTGGCGATGATTAATCTCCATATCTTGGATTGATATATCACCAAAACAATGTCCGTCAACGCTTCTACGGTGTCAGTCGATCCAGGTAATCGTAACTTCACAAATAAGAAGATCACTGTGCAACTCAACGATTCCAACTACCTGATATGGAAACAACAGGTATACTTCATGGCAAAACAACATCGCTTATTTTTATATCTTGACAGCTCAGTCAGTATTCCTCCTAAGCTGATTCGCAATAATGAAGGTGGTCTAAATGTGACAAATCCGGCGTATGAGACGTATGAACAACTGGATTCTGCGTTTGCTTCATGGCTTCTTGCTTCGGTAACTTCGTCTGTTCTTCCTGATCTAGTTGGCTTAGAAACTGCTACTCAGATTTGGCAAAAATTAAATAGACTCTATTCGATAAATCGACTCCAAAATACTACACTACAAGAACCTGTTGACTAATCAGAAGAAAGGAGAATTGAGCATGCGTGATTATCTGGCAAATTTAAAATCAATATGTGATCATTTAGCTCTCCTTGGTGAACCAGTGTCTGACCCAAATAGAGTCTCTCATATTCTGAATGGTCTTACTATGGAATATGAGTCTGTAATTGCCATTATTAATGCTACTAAACAGCAATTTGATTTAGATACTATAACCACTATGTTACTTGACTCTGAAGCCAGACAAAAATCATTCATAGCCAATTCTATGCCTCAAGCTCACTATACAGCTTCTTCTATGTATGGCCTGAGTCATAATCAAGAAGATCCGATGTTTTTTGCTGCTCAGTCATCCAGTGCAATAGGACGTGGTCAATATCCTGCACAACCATTTCGCCCTCAGTTTAACTACACAAGAGGTTATTATAATGGAAGAGGTCGTGGTCGTGGCTTCTCTCAATATAAACCTTTGTGTCTAATCTGTCACAAGATAGGACACCTTGTTGATGCCTGTTACTTTAGGTATGATACATCCACACAAAGTCGTTTACCTCAAGTGCATTACACTGATTTTGGTCAAACCTCTCATGTGATGCCTTATGGTGTTGAAAACTACTGGCCTGCTCAATACACTGAGCTTCCTGTTTCATCAGATCAGTATGCTCCTCCTTTATATAAAACAGATGTTGGTTCTACTATTTGTGCTCCACAGTCAACCAAAATAGGTTCTGGTGCTCCTTCAGTTCCGTCAGGCACATCTGATGCTCATAATACTCAACCTCTATTGTCTGATTCAGTGACTCCTCAAGCATTTGTTGCCTCTCCAGAAATCATCACTGATGAAGCTTGGTATCTAGACTCAGGAGCCACTCAACTCATTACTAACTCTGTTAGCACTCTTCAATCCGTTGCACCACCACAAGGTAAGAGCACAGTAATTGTTGGTGGAGGTAATGCGCTTTCAGTTTCACATATTGGCTCAACCTGTTTAAATGATTCTAGATCTACCATGAAACTGCACAAAGTATTATGCGTTCCTAACATGCAGAAGAATTTAATCTCTATAGCACAAGTAACGAAAGAAAATGGTATATCCCTGGAATTTTTTCCTTATGCCTGTGTTGTTAGGGATCTGCAGACCAGGGAAACACTCATGCATAGAACTGAAATAGCTGGGATATATAAGCTAGATGCTATATCTTTTTCAAAATCTTCACGGTTTGGAAAAGCCTCTACTGATCAGCATCCCTCAAATATTTGTCATTACACATCAGTTTCGGACACCTTTACCCTGTGGCACTGAAGGCTTGGTCATCCACAAGAAGTGACTGTCAAGACTGTACTCAAGTCTCTTAATATTCAAATAAATAAATCACACATAGATGATGCTTGTAGTGCATGTAAAATGGGCAAGAGTCATAGACTTCCCTTTGTATCTTCATCTACTATGTATAATAAACCTTTTGAATTGGTGTCTATGGATTTGTGGGGGCCAACTCCTTTTATTTCCAATGGCTTTGTATATTACATTGCTTTTGTGGATGCATACACTCGGTTTACTTGGGTATATCCTCTACACACAAAAACTGAAGCTCTAAATAAATTTAAGGAATTCAAATTGCTAGTTGAAAACATATTTGCAACAAGAATCAAGCAGATTCAAAGTGACAATGGTGAGGAGTTTCTTGTATTTACTCTTTTTCTTACTTCCTGTGGGGTTGAACATAATTTCTCATGCCCATATACGTCAGAACAAAATGGCCTTGTTGAAAGAAGGCATAGATCCATTGTAGAAACAGGTCTTACCTTATTAGTCACTGCCTCACTGCCACTGTTTTATTGGAGTGATGCCTTTCTATCTGCTGCCTTCTTGCTGAACAGGTTACCAACAGCAGTACTTCAAGGTTCTACACCTTATGAAAAGCTATTTGGAGTCAAACCAGATTATTCCTTACTTAAAGTATTTGGTTGCGAGTGTTTTCCATACTTGCGTCCTTATAACTCTCACAAAATTGAGTTCAAATAAGCTTCATGCTTATTCCTAGGCTACATTTCAAGTCATAAAGGCTACAAGTGCCTTAATCAAACCACTGGTCGTGTATATATCAGTAGACATGTAAAGTTCCATGAATCCATATTTCCTGCACAATCACAGTTTAATGTAAGACATGTATCTCCATCCACTAGTCATTCACATTTGCCTTCACAAACTAGTTTCAAACCACCACATATCAAGCCCAATCTAAATCCTATATCTTATTCTTCATCTGCTGGTCATTCACCAAATACACCTACATCATCACCTTCTTCTATTCCATCAGTTGCCAACCTTAATAACAATTCACAGTCACCTACCTCTCATCCTCCTCTTTTATCCAACCTAACCCATCCTACATCTTAGTCACCTTCCCTCAGAAATACACACTCTATGATCACTAGGAGTAAAGTCGGGGTCTTCAAACCTAAGGTTTTTGCTATTGCAGAAGATGTTAACATCCCAAAAAATGTTGATGAGGCTTTAGCTGATCCAAATTGGACCAAGGAAATAAATGAAGAATATGATGCACTTCAAAAGTTTGGTACTTGGGAACTTGTTGAATTTCCAACTGACAAAAAGGTCATCGGCTGTAGGTGTCTCTGTCGTCTAAAAACTCATGTGGATGGATCTATTGCTAGATATAAAATCAGGTTAGTTGCTAAAGGTTATGCTCAAGAAGCTGGAACTGACTATAGGGACACATTCAACCTTGTTGTCAAGTCCACCGCAATTAGAACCTTGCCTACTTTAGCTGTTACAAAACAATGGACATTACATCAAGCGGATTTTAATAATGCATTCTTAAATGGGGATTTAACTGAGGATGTTTTCATGGAACAACCTCCAGGCTTTATTCAACATGATGCAGCAGGTAGACCACTAGTGTGCAAGCTCAATAAAACATTGTATGGACTGAAACAGGCACCTAGAGCTTGGTTTGTAAAACTAAGCAACTTTCTTCAAACACTAGGTTTTGTATATGCCAAAGCTGTCTCATGTTTGTTCATTAAAAACGATGACAGCAACACTACTTACTTGTTTGTGTATGTGGATGATTTAGTGATTACTGGTTCAAATGAGGAAGTTGTACAGAAACTCATTGATAAGATGAGTTCCATGTTCTCTTTGAAAGACTTGGGTGAACCCTCTTACTTCTTGGGGATTGAATTTCAAAGATCTCACCGTGGCATTCATTTGACTCAAAAGAAATACATTCACAACCTACTTGCAAAAACAAAGATGATTGGAGCTAATGCTTGTGCAACCCCAATGGTTGTAAATGTTCCTTTGTTTGTAAAGGATAGTCTTCCATTCTCTGATCCTCATATGTATCGCAGCATTGTAGGATCCCTTCAGTATTTGTGCTACACCTGATCTAATATAGCGTTCACTGTGAACAAACTGAGTCAATTTATGCAAGAACCAACAATCAAGCAATGGGAGTGCGCGCAAAGACTACTGTGCTACTTGAGTGGAGCCATTACACACAGATTGCTGATAAAACCAGTTCAGTAGTTTAGTATTCAAGCCTACAGTGACTCTGATTGGGGTGGCATCACTGGAAAGAAAAACAAAAATGAAGAAGAAATTCTAGTAATTCCTGAAAACAAAAGATCAACAAGTGATTATTGTATGTTTCTTGGTGCAAATCCAATTTTATGGAAATCAAGGAAACAACAAGTGCTATCCAGATCTGCAACCGAAGCTAAATATCGTAGTGTAGCTGATTCAATTACAGACTTGATGTGGGTTCTATCACTCTTAAAGGAGATGTACATTGAAGTGACAAAAACACCTTGCATTTGGTGTGACAATACTGGTACGGTGGTTTTGGCATCAAATCCGGTTCTGCATTCTAAAACTAAACATGTAGAACTTGATGTTCACTTTATAAGGGAAAAAGTAGCAGCAGGAATCGTGACTGTGGGGCATGTTCCATCTGCATACCAAGTTGCTGACATACTAACCAAACCACAAGTCTATGGAATGTTCTCTTTCTGCAGAAATAAACTTAATGTAATCTCAGCAGGGAGAATGTTAGTAGTATATGATGAGCTTAGAGCAGTTAGAGTAATATGACACGTGTGAGCATCTGTTATGATTCTGTCAGAATAATATGACGTGTCAGTGCAAGTTGTTTAATTAAGTCATCTTTCTGTTATTGCATTCTGTCATGACATGTATCCCAGTCTATATAATGTACACGTTGCGACTCTGATCAATAACATTCATTCTTCTATTCTAAATTATTTCTCTCAATCTGAGATTTTGGCATGGACAGCATTTGGAAACCAATTCCCGATTCCAAAGAAGGCTTGGGAACGGAAATCATTCTCATTCTCGATCCTGAAAAATTCCGGTCCTAATTGGGATCGGGATCATAAATTCCTGAAAAATCTTAAAGCATGCAATGCTCAATAGCTGTGGCGCTTGTTGACTAATAGCAGTAAACTTTCTTTAAAAGAAAAAACAAAAGAAGAAGATGTAGCACTTCTTTAAAGAAGTGCTACAAAACGTGCGCCACATTTTTTCCTTTTTGTTGTGGTGTAATCAAATAAACTAATCATTGTGGTTATTGATTTATAAAATAATCAATATATATGTATTATATATTCGAAATCGGGATGGAAATATATTCTATTGGAATATAACCAAGGCAGGCACTGGAGGTACTGAAGGAAGATGATGAAATAATAAGAGAGGAACAGCATATAAACGTGGAGAGTGACGGGGAAGCAGGAGGCAAAAAAAGAGGAGAGTAAGAACGGGGAAGAGTCGCAGCGGAATGCAATACTCGTAGTGGCTGCCTTAATTATAACACTCACATACCAATCCATGGTCAATCCTCCATCATCCTTCGTCGAGACCAACGATGGCAGCTTGATCAGATGGAAGGACACTACTGTAGCTATGTTGGCTTTCTTATTACATATGTTTTTGTTTGTTTTTTTATGTCGTATTCTGACTTTTGTGTTTATTAATTAGTTAATTGATATCCATTTATTTAACTATCACGAGGTGAGAAGGTGGGCCATGCATGATCACCAGTCACCACTTTGTATATTCCATTGCTTGTTTTAATCATGTTAGGTGCAGCTTTAATCCTATATATTAGGAATTTAGGATTTTGGTTCAATTGCAACAAAAAATAAGAGTAAAAAGCTTAAAAATGAGAGAAGTGGGGTATAAAGTTTTTAACTAATTTTTCTTACTTTTTTATCTTAGATATTTTCTATATTAAAATTTTGTAACTCTAGTTCTCCAATATTCTTAAATCCAACTCATAAATTTTTTTCTCCCCCCTCCAAATCCCTCATTCCAAACAAACCCTTAGAATGCATACCATGTTCAAGTTTCAAGGGCTGTGGGAGTTGGCGGAGAAGGATTTGAAGACAAGCAACTTGCCAAGACTGACAAAAATTAAAGTTTCAGAAGAATCGTAAGAACGATTCACATGCCTTGTTTTTAATTCCAGAAGCTCTAGCTAGATGATGAAATCTTTCCTCTCATTTCATCAGCAACTACCTACACTCATGCATGCATGGAACATTCTAAAGCAACAATATTTGGGCAATAAGAAGGTAATAATTACACTAATTAAAATTCAATCTACCAGTTTTGGATCTTTTGTACAGGGGCAGAGTGAGGGGGGAGTACTGGCCGAGTCACAATATGCATCTTATCCAACTTTATGTCATATGCTCCATCAATAACCTGTGTAACATTTGAAACGTTACAATGAATCTCTCTAAACTTTTTTATATTAATAATTTTGTTCATTATTTGTCTGTAAATGATTTAAAGTTCTAGAGATTTGTTTGCAAATGACTTAAAGTTCTAGCGATTTATCTGCATATAACTCAAAGTTTTAAGACATTATATAGATACAAAAATTAAGTTAAAAATGGTGTAAAATTGAGAATTTAAGATTATCTGTGTATACTTGAAAGTTTATGGTGATTTATTATTAAGTTTTAAAAGTTAAAAAGGTTATTTGTATGTGATTCTAAGTTTAGGAAAGTTTGGTCTAATTAATTTTTTTATTATTATATAGTTGTTATTAGGGTTAACGTAACTTTTGGTCCTTCAAATTTGCTCTTATTTTTGTTTTAGTTCCTTAAGTGTCAAATTATAGGTTTTGACCCCTTAAATTTTATTTTATTTAAAATATTAGTTCTTATATAACTCAATAAAAAGTGAGTCATTTTGCCCTAGAGGGACCAAAACTTATGGTTTGAAATTTGAGAAACAAAAACCAAAATGAGGGAAAATTTAAAGAACTAAAAATGATATTAATCCTAGTTATTATGTATTTCCGACTTCCTAAGGGTTATATGAACATTGTGATATATGTGGCTAATTCTGATCTTGATCACTCTAATTCATGCCGAGGTAGAAACACCAATAGTTAAAGAATGTGTATGTCTGTGCATGGGATGGCAGGAGACGGGGGACAGAGAAGAAGGAGAAAGGATCAAAGAGATAAATAATAAATGAGGAAACCAGTATAATGGTGCCGGGGCAAATCATCAACAGAAGGAGGAAAGAACAAAGAAAATAAGGAAGAAGGATTTGAGAATGTAATGCAAGTAGTGCTGACTTTAATCATAACGTTGACATACAAAGCACTTTTGAATCAGGAACTGTCCTGCTAAAGTGGCCTTCATCTTCTTCCAATCTATCGTCCTCTTGCTTTGGACTTTGCGTGGACGCCGTGGATTCCTATTGGGAGGCCTCACAATATGCCTCCCTTTTTAATTACCTCAACTTGCTCATTCCTTTCTCTTTTTATGTCGCTTATGTTGTTATTCCATTGCTTTTTCTCTCTTGTGTATACTCAGCCACAATATTGTATTGACTCCCTCTTTTTCGTCAGTTATACGGGAGATGAAGACAGAAGAGAAAAACCCATAGAAATTGGGTAGAATATATAATTTTCTGCACTTTGAATTTATGAATGTATTTAGTTTGATATAAATTAAGATTGAAATTTATTTAGTATACATAGATATGGGATAACTTAACTATCTACTATTGAAATTTTGAAATCCACAAAAAGAACAACCTTATATATTTATAATTTTAAAAATGCAAAAATTGATGAACAATTATTTTTTATTGCAAAATTTATTGTCCAGAGGTACACTTATACTTTTTTGGGATACGATTGATCCTATACATAAAACTACACTTTCCTTTTGTCTGTCTAATCTTTTTATTTTTACTCTCATTAAATAAATACATCAATTATTGGCAAAACTGATAATGCCCAATATCATTTGGGTGATGTTGTTTATTGTTGAACTTCAAAGCGGAGGATCTGTAGCCCAATAGGATGAATTGTGAGTTTGGGAGGGAGAGGGTGTTTATATTCATAATAAAAATGTATAACTGTGAGGAGAAAAGAACTATGACAAATGTACTTTTCTTTCATTTTCCTTAATTTTACTTGGTTATCCCGCTTGTATGAATAATATCTTAAAAAGTTATTTTGTTACAGGTTTCTGGCTATTCTTCTGAGTTCTGACTGCTTGTAATAGAACTTGGAAGAGATGGATGAGAAATAATGATTATTTCCTCAGGTTAAAATTCATGTAATTATTTTATGGGTGGGCATTTTTTTATTGCATCCTCAATAAGCAATATTTATTTTTAATCATAATAAATCAAGTAATTATTTTATAGTAATCTATTTTAAATGACCCTTATATTTTTATATTGAATTGTGTGCTCAAATGTATTGATTGTTGATAAATATTGATAAAATTAATATCAAACACCCTTACCATGAGAATAAAATAGGGGACCGACATTGCTTTAAAAAAATATATATATTGTAATATACCTGCGTAGTGCGAAATGCTCATGTGGCCATAACCTTTAGGGAACAAATGAAGTTTGATTATCAGTGCTTGAGACGACAAACGGACAACGACAATCGTAGGAGTTTGTAGATAATTAGTTTTTGCTTCAAATGTTTCGACGGCTACTCTCCCAAATAATACAGTATTTATGGGCTAACTTATTATTATGATAACTCTTTGAATCATGAAAGAAGCCAATTAATAATTTAAGGATATAAAATATTGATATTGTATTATAAAATAGAGTGATAAATTGTTAACATATGTAATTAGAGAAGTAATCAGACAGCAATAATTTATTAACTTATGAAAATTTACAACAACAAATAGAAAAATAAAAAGTCTACAGATAGAAATTTACAACTTAATTTACAAGTATAGTCATAAGGTAAGTACTTCCTCTAGTTCTTATTATAATGTACCAATTAGCTATATTTGATCATTTTTATAAGGTACTTATTTGTTTTTAATGAGCATTAATTATTATTTTTTCCATGTATGTTCATAATTAATAAGGACAGTAGCTAAGAGTAGTAGTAATATAATATTAAAATTTAGTACAATTAGTAAATGTAATATTAAAAGTTACTTAAATTTTAGGACAACTTTATTGACTTTAACTTTTTTTATTGATTTATGAAAATTATTAGTTGGTGTCTTATGATAAGAAGAGATCGAAGTATATATATTTAAGATCTTTTGGTTTCTTGAGCCCAACATTTTGTTCGGTTTCTTCTCATTTTCCAAGAAGCTTCGTTGGGGTGGAAAGTGAAGATGAAACTCAAGTGAGGAGCCAACTTTTCCCACACGCAATCGGCATGTGAGAATTTCGTTTCAATCACTGCATGGCGTGCGCAACAGTTTCTGCTTCCTCTTTTAATTCGTGGGGTCCACACCTCTTATGAAGGGAGAATTTCGGCGAGTCACGTTGAGGGGACTTTATTTCAGTCCACTCAAAAATAATGTAAAACTTCGAGCAATTCACTTCATCATTTAAATTTAAATTAAATTAAATTTTCTGAATAAAAAGACTATCATACCCTTTCTTTTTAAAACAAAAGCATTTTACAAGATAAATAAGTTATTTATAAGATAAATAAAATGATTAAAAAGAAATCAGAGAATTAATAGGAACATTTTGGCCATTTATAAGATAAATAAGAAAATTTATAAGACACATAAGGATATTTACAAGATAAATAAAGATATTTATAAGACAAATAAAGTTAGTATAAATGTCAATTTTATTAATTTCAAGTATTAATAGTTATAATATCTGTCAGTATAACCCTCTCAACTCTCAAATACAAAAGGCTATATGTCTATGTATTTCATCATACTCAAAGCAGATTTAATCTCAAGTTCTATCTTCAATGCGATTAATGCCCCCAGCTCCATTCAATTTGCTTGCATTTTACATTCTTGGGTTCTATTCTATTTTAATGGTTCTGGAAATTGAAAAAGAAGACACATCTATCTAGATTTATGATCTGGAGGAGGATTTATACCGTAGAGCTATGAAGCACCGATATGCTACAATTTTTTTCTAACATATCGGACACACGTCCGGTACCGATACGCTTCTGATATAGATATTTTCGTATCATATCGGTCAACAACATCCCGTCTCTCCTTGATGCTGTCACTTCTCTCCTCCATCATTAGTTTGTCGTCTCGTCGCTATTCTTTGATTCTTCCTCTTTGGCTTCGTGCGTCTGTGAGTGTGAACTTCAATTCTTCCTCCATATCTATTAAATCGTGAAGTCCAGTGGGCTTCAATTTCCTCATTTTCTGTTTTTACACTCAGGCCTTGTGAACCTTTTCCCCTTTTCACTTTAGTCCCTGTTTGATGCTTTCCATATCTTCAATTTAGTCCCTGTAAATGCAAAAACAACTACAGAGATGATCTTTTCCCAAATTACCAAAAATAAACTATTATACCCATTCAATCCACTCAAATACTATCAAAACATGTCATTAAGCCAAGGAGGAAGAACCGAAGAACAATGAAGAATTTAAAATATTATTTAATACTACGAAGACTTATTGAAACATGCATATTGAAATATTAGTATTTTTGAAGTAACATATCAACGTACCGTATCAAGAATGTATCGGAAACGCTGTATCGGAATTGGTGCTTCATAGTCGTAGAGTATGAAGGATTAGACACTTAAGTGGGGATGCATGGTCATACTCAAAAAAAAAACAACAATTGCAATAATATGTTGTGAACTGTGTTCACTTTGGATTTGGTACTCTATCGTTATATTTAGAATTATTTGGTTAAATTGCTTTGACTGGACGAGCTAATTAAGTTTCAGAAGAAGCACATGAAACAATATTTTGTTAACTTACTCATTCAAAGCACTACTTGCGGCATGCACCCGATCACTACATACACATCATCTGTCTCACCATGCCTTGTTCATCGTATATATGTTTCATCAAATCCATGACACATTACATGATCTAGCAAATCAAGTGAACTAATATGCTTTCTATAACAAATATGGAAGGACATAAAATTTTGTTAGGATCTTTTATATGCTCAATTGCAAATCTAATAAACTTACACCATATCTATGTATTCTCTTAAACATCGATCATATGACATCTATTTTTAATTCATCTAGAGCTGTCAAAATGGGCCACCCCGGCCCGTTAGGCTCTAGCCCGCGCGGGCTAGGGCCAAAAAGCCCACATGTTAAACAGCCCGCACGGGCCAAAAAATTATATAACCCTAAGGGTTAGGGCTAGCCTGCGGGCCAAAAAAATATTTTTAAATATTAAATACATTTTTATATTTTTATTAATTAGTAATAATAATTCCATACTCTGAGGTCTGACGTATCTATGCGTAACCAATGTAATGTTGTCACTTGAATATATTATTTTAATGTGTATTTATTTACATTAAAAAAATTATAATTATCTTAATTTATTTACTTTTAAATAAATTTTAAAAAAAAATTAAAAACCCCACCCCCAAGCCCCACCACCCCACCGCCGGCCGACCACCCACCACCACCACCGCCCACCACCACCCCCACCACCACTACCACCACTACCACTACCGCCGCGGTGGTGGTGGTGGTGGCCAAACGCCGGTCGTGGTGGTGGGCCGGCCCGGCGGCGGCGGTGGCCGACCTCCGGTAGTGGTGGTGGTGGCGGTCGGCCGGCGGAGGTGGTGTTGGTGGTGGCCGGCCGCCGGTCGTGGTGGTGGTGGTGGCCGCCCGGCCAGCGGTGGTGGTGGGGTTTTTTAATTTATTTAAAAGTAAGGGTAGAAAGGTAATTTCATGCGACAATATTGCTCTACGCATGCACAAATATAAAATAATAGGGTGGCATGTGGGCCAACCTATCATAACCCCATCATGGCTAAATAGGGTTAGGGCTAAAAACTAACCCCATTATGTGTGGGCTAGAAATAAGGGGGTTAGAAATGAAATTTAAATGGGGCGGCCCCCAGTCCAGGCCCATTTTTGACAAACTCTAAATTCATCTATACCATCACCCTATTTTGAAAACGTGGTTAATTACTTGACTATTGCATTTAAAAATTACTTTTATATTTTGTTATTTATTTTAAAATAAAATTGGTAGCATACATCTTAAAAATGAAAGTTTTCCAGGTCTTAAATCCTCTTTTTTAATTGATAAATAATCAATCAATTAATCCAGCATATCATTGTGATAATTTTTCACATCTCATAACAAAAGAAATTATATTTGCCGATGTATATCATAGGTACATTAGAAAGCATCACAAGCCAACAAAAAAATAAATAGTGTTAAAAACAAATAATTATTTGACTTATGCAACTCATTAATAACAATTACTGCAAGAGCTAAAAGTTATAACCACGGATATAGAACAACATTTAAATTGATCTCAATTATTTTCTAGCATATAAAAATGAGAATAATTTGTTCAGATTTCATAACAAATTAAATATAAAATATATTGAGGAAATTAAACTATTAACTACTGATAAAATTAAATTGTTTCGTTTCTCGTGTTTTCCCTAGAAGCTTCGTGGGACGTGGAAAGTGAAGATAAAATGCAGATGAGGCCACCATTTTTGACCAAAAGCAATCGACGAAGAGAGCACAACACAATTAGTGGGGTTCACGCAATGGCGGACTTAGAATAAATATTTAGGTGGCTAAATATATACTTATGAAAAAATATTTGGAAGCCAAATATATGATAAAAATATTTTAACAACTATAAGATAACATACCCCTTAAATTATATTAATTTTTTTTTTAAAAAAAAATCAGAATAAATTTTCTGAACGACTTTTTTTGGGGGCCTATCAAAGAAGGTCTGTGAAGGGGTCCACGCCTTGTTCCAATGGTCAACCATACATAATGGAAAAATCTACATCTATCGCCTAAGTTCCTTTATCATTCTTTTTTTTTGATAATAAGTTCCTTTATCATTCTTCACCATTAAACATCAGGTGGACGGGAGCAACGAAATTTCGCTCCAAAAAAAAAGTTATTCTTCTTTGTTCATAGCAATTTCGATCTTTTAATTCGTGGGGCCTACGTCTTTTATTAATTTTCTCTTTTTATCCCTTCTAAACCTTATAATATTTCTCACAAAATAAAAAGGGTTCGAATAAATTTTATAGCAAAATTTTTTATTCTATAATTAATTAAAGGAGAAAGACGAAAATATAAATGTTGATTGAATAGGTATAATATATTCATAAATTTAATTAAATATATCCCAAAATGCACATTTATTTAATTATAAAATATGTACTAATCATTTATCAAAGATATTTATGTAAAAAGAATTAATATAGTAGATGTTATAAATAAAGGTAAATCTGGGATAAGAGAGCAAGAGATAAGGAGAGAAATTTAAGAGAGAAAGATTAGAGTAATTCTCATTCACTTGTGTGTTTACAATGCTTGCACAATACCTTTATTTATAGGCCTTGATAAGCCTTACATTACAAATCACCATAAATGCATAGGAAACTTGAAGAGTAAGTAATGAAACTTGGAGAGCAAGTAATCTGCTGGCTTCAAGAGGAAGTTTCTTGTTGGCTTGGAGAGGAAGCCTCTTCTTGACTTGTAGAGGAAGCCTCTTGAGTTAATGGACATCCACATAATCAATATTCATAACACTCCTCCTTGAATGTCCATTATGAATGTGTTTCATTAAAAACTTTAACTAGGAAAAACCCAGTGGGACGAAAACCTAGCTAAAGAAAAGAGTACATTATCCATTGATACACTATATAATGCTGTCTCATTAAAAACCTTTCTAGGAAAACCCAGTGGGACAAAACTTAGATAAGGGAAAAAGAGTACATTGTGTATCAACTCCCCCTTTTGAAAAAATCAGTATTACTCCCCTTGATGACAACATTGCTTCCAAAGTCTTTGTGTTGGTGAAGAACTATATCTTACTAATAAGCATTATACATTAGTGCTCCAATAGTACTTAAATATGGTACTTCTGGACCAAGTAGTTCTTTTTCAACTTCTTTCATTTCAAATTCCTTTTTCAAACAATTAATTGCCTTTTGAAGCTCTTTAGGAGTTTCATTGATATTGATATCATCAACATAAATGGCAATTATAGCAAATTCATTTCTAGATCTTTTCATAAAAATACATGGGCATATTGAGCCATTGTTGTACCCATATTTCTACAGATATTTCTTGAGAAGATTATACCACATACGCCCTAATAGCTTCAAGCCATAAAGGGACTTATTTAACTTAATTGAGTGTTGTTCTTTGATAACTTGAATTAGATGTTTTATAGCATTATGAATTCTTCAAGGACTTGTTCTTTTGGCACATAACGTCCTTCAGAGACATATGCTTCTGGCACCTTAAGTCCTTCCTAGACATGTACTCCTGTTCATCTTATGTCCTTCTGGGACATGTGCTTTCAGCACTTTTAGATCCTTTGAAGATTCTTATGCAATCTTCATAATTTAGTGAGCCATATTCATAGGCTATATAACAATATCGAACAGATGTAGAATTGCTAGGCTAATCAAATAGTTGCATCCACTACTGGTGAATAATATAAGCTCTTTATGTAAAACCTTAGGCTACAAGGCGTGCCTTACAACTTATAATTTCATCCTTTTCATTTTTCTTTCGTATAAAAACCCATTTGTATCCAACTGACTTTACATCTTCAGGTGTATGAACTACAGGTCTAAATACTTTTTATTTTGCCAGTGATTATAATTCTACATTAATTGCATCTTTCCATATGGGCCAATCATTTCTTTGTTGGCACTCACTAATGGATTTTGACTCATGATCCTCATTATCATTCATTACATTATATGCTATATTATAAGCAAAGATGTCATCAATGTTGACTTCATTTTAGTCTCATCGGATACCATTCATAATATAATTTATTGAGATCTCATTATTTTCTCATATTTCAAGTACCTAGGTCTCTTCTGGAACTACTACATCCTCTTCTAGAGATATCTCTACTGGAGATAATAACTCTTCAGGAGCTACTAACTTTTCTTGACTATCCTAAATTTGATCATCTATCTTCTTAGCTCATTTTCTCTTTTGAGAATTTTTATTTTTTGGAACCGATGGACCTGTCACGCTTCAAGCGTGCTTAAAATTTATTATTTATAATATGTTGTCCTTCAAGGACATCAAACATGATTGCAAACTTCAAGTTGCAAGCAAATAATCTCACATGTAACCATCTTATAGATGCATCTTTCAAATTTGTATGGTTTACATGCTATTTTAATGGACACATATATTTATGTTTGATATATTTTCAGAGATCCATTACCAATCATGATCAATGATATGCTCATAGTCAATTATATTTGAGAACAAACAACATATGATTATAATATATTAGTTATTCATAAAGAATCTTTTGGTTCTTCAATGCACGTCAATCATAATCTTATTTGCTTTATATATATGACTCGAATGATCAAACAAGTCATGCCAATAATAAATTTGTTTGGATCAGTAACTTTGTGTCAGCTTTTCCAGTCGTTCAAACTGGGCCTCAGTTTCTTTGTAACATATGTCTCAACAAATAATAAACATTTCAATATTTTGACATCCATTTTGGGAGATCTAGTAAATTTTGTCTGAGAAGTATATAATTTTACTTATATCCTAACAATCTCCCCCTCAAGTATGAGTCATATAAACATACAAAGCTTGAAATAAAAATCTATGTTGATTCTTCATAAACAAACATATAATATTACATCACTAGATAATCTCATCACTCATTAATAATATACTTCAATTTACTTATATATGCAAAATATATACAAGTACCACAAATGAAGATATTCATGATCAAAATAACTTAGAATCACACATATGAAAATTCTCTAGCAGAAAATTGTCATGGCAACAGATTTATAAGATGGGATCACAATAAATGTAAATAATAATAATTTTTTAATAAGAACAGAAACTAAATACCGTATTACCTTATGGGCTTATTTGTTATTTGTCTTGGCTTCAAAATAAATTTAGACATATTTCTTTGCAGCTCTTTGCCTCTTTGATATCTCATTGGCAATATTAGCAAACATTTGATTTGCTATAATTGTAAACTTCTAGTTTACAATTACAATCTCTTGCATTGTTATTAGTAAACTTCTGGTTTACAATGTGTTTTCTATGATATCCATTTCTGCAGATATCTTTGAAACTCGTAAGTTTCTTTTATACTCGGTAGAATAATCAATACATAATCTTGTTCCTTCAGGTAACAAAATATTAGCTCTTTCAGAGCTTTCAATCAAATTTATACTACCACAAATTGTCTGAACATTAGCCTCTCTTATAAAATTGGGCAAAATATGCTAATTAGTCTCCAGGACTATTAGCCTTTAAACTTATTACGACATAAATCTCTGCAAGTTATTGTCTTCTAGGCAATATTTTTTCAAGGCTATCAAAATCTTTTTATATAGTAAAATATTTGAAATATAAGCCTTCAGGACTTTGATATTAATTACAAACAAATATCACTTTCTTGTCCACCCTTCATCTCTAGATATGAATAAGCTCCTATACCTCTTTCATAGGTATAAAAGACTAAAGAACAAATATCTCATAAAGTTAAAATGAAAATTCTTAAAAATTTGGTGTGAATAGTAAAAATAGTATGTAAATAATAATAATAATAATAATAATAATAATATAAAATACATGAAATCGACTGGCATTTATTTCAAACTTCCCACGGGTTTTTGCCCCCCCAATTACTATGCAAATAGTAATTTATAATATAAAATATGTGGGACCCATAAATATATAGTATTACTATGTAAATAGTAATAGTAATAATATAATATAAAATATGTGGGACCCACAGGAAAAATTTACAACTATCATGCGTGCCCGTGATCTTCTTCCTCACAATGGTGCAATGATTTTGCAGTATGATAATAAACCCTATGATTCGATTTGTTTGCTTCTATATAATCACTTGAGAAAGGTTAAACATTTTAATCTCCAGGAAAATAAAAAGGTCAAACAAGGATCTCGTTCCTCTAATGTTCGTTCGTAATTTATAACGAACATTTCTCCACTTCAGGTGGGAATTTGAACCATCATAATCACAATCTTGATTATGCCCAAGACTGTAGACATGTTTACACTCATATCCACGACCATAATTAGGTTTATTTGTTACTTCATTCACTTCTGGGAATGAAGTTAAACCAATTGGACGAGATTCAAAATAATTAGGTTTATATGTGGATGTCCTCCATTAACTCAAGAGGCTTCCTCTACAAGTTAAGAAGAGGCTTCCTCTCTAAGCCAACAAGAAACTTCCTCTTGAAGCCAGCAGATTACTTGCCCTCCAAGTTTCATTACTTACTCTCCAAGTTTCCTATGCATTTATGGTGACTTGTAATGTAAGGTGTAACATCCCATTTTCAAAAGCAGTATACTTTTTTTTTTCATTAGAGTAGAGCATCGGAGCGATTGAGTAACTGATACATATATTTCAAATGCCGTAAGTCCGGGCAAGTTTACGATAACGGTACACCGTACTTAGGGTGTTTACAAAAGAAGATAACAACGAGGAACATAACAACGATGTGTCTCCGACCCGGAATTGTCTCCGTGGCGTCCACGTGACCCTATGCGTGCTACTTCCCTCTCTCCTCGGTTCTCCCGACCCGAGGCTATATCAAGAGCCGAGGTCCCATGCATACGGACCCCGGGTAACGGTTAACCTCATGTTTACATACACAACATATGGACTACGGACGTTCACAACATTAACAAGACACATATACACAACTAATGCGTATACATTGCACCCAAAGATAATCACACATATCGCCCCCAAAGGTGTGGACACAATGCGACACATCACACATATCGCCCCAAAATAGTGTGGACACATCGCACCCAAAGAAGTACGGATATACTCTAACATCTATATGCACTCAAGCAACATAACAACTAAACAAACACAAGACACCTAGCACATATATGCATAACATAAACATCGGCGTTAGTGTTACGGTAGACGCGAACGTACCTTGTCGGCGGTACAACGGTACTTTTACGGAAAAACGAAAATTTGACAAATAAGCGTAAACAGGCGGGATGTCGGCGGTACGACAAATGACACGATTAACTCGATATCCTAAAATGATGATATTTATCAACATTTAGCATCATAATGGGCATTTTAAGTACAAATTACCATTTTTCCCCTGACTCCCTAATCGGCGGAATTTCGCCAGAGCTTCGCTGTTTTGACTCTAATCTTCCAACATTTCGCCAAAACTCTTTTCCCAACATGATTTTCGAAATATATATCATATTTAACCCAAAAACATGATATCTAAAATATATTGGAAGATTAAAGATCAAAACAACATTCCTACTACAACTACCGAAAGAAAACATCGAAGCTTAAGACTAGGGACCGGAAAACTTACTCAGGGCTCCGCCAGACTTTCTCCGGGCTCTTCCTTCTCTCTAACCTCTCTCTAGTTTTCGAATTTGGGGTGAAGAAGAATGAAGAGGAAGGCTTGCTATTTATAGAAGAGAGGAGGGACAATGTTGGAATTACATAAAAGTTCTTCAGATCGGATTTCGACCGTCGGATCGCACTTTGACACGTGGCTTCATCTTGACCTTCCACATGTCCCGCTTATGTCATCCTTCTAGAAGAGGATGATGTCATCTTTGCTGACTTACCGATAAAGTTCCCCGATCGGTGTCCGAATCGCGTAATCTTGACGAATCTCTAAAATCCGGGAACATAGCGCTGAAGGTCTATTCATCCTCTTTAAAACTACTTGGGTTAACTAAATTTTTGATCACATTAAGGGTATTCCGTAGTCTGCTGAACATTTTCGGACAGACACCATCGGTTACGGAAATGACTTCCGATAGCACCAGCTTCTGGATAATAATTCGCTGGTTCGTAATATGATCTGATCTAAGTAACCTAATTCCTGGTTTGAAAAACACGGTCCGTTTTCTATAAGTCACTTTTAGCACTATCTGCCCTTTCCTAATTATCCGGTACTCCTAATTACGCTGTTGGTTTCAGAAATGACTTCTGAGACCGCTCACTCCGGGATAAAATTCCACTTGTTTATAAAAAGTGCAGATGTTAATGACGTCATTTCTATATTTGGAGGTAGGATTTAATTTCTATCCGTTCTCATTTCTCCCGTTGGCTCTTTACCGATTATATTAATATTTTAATCAAAATATCTAGATATTTATTTATTTTATTTTATTTTATATTTATTTTTCTAAGCATAAATTATTTTATTATTATTTTATTATTTATTTAATTATTAATTTCAAATTTCTCCTTAAATTAATTATTTACTAATTAATTTACTTATATCTTAATCTAAACAATTAGCCACTAATTACTTAATTAGCCACTTACTAATTGTTGATAATTTTCATAATTAGGATTAATTATTATCTCACAACTTTTGCACTGACATTGGTATTTTATGTCCCATGTAAAATATTAAAAATCATGGGGCCAAAAAGTGCTTTTAATAATATTATATTTATGCTTCTCAATTTTTCAAGGAAATAATCCCAAAAATTCCTAAAATTAGAGACAACATACTTCCTAAGTTTTTGTCAATATTTGTTGCCATATGAGATTTATCATAATAGTTTTAGGCTATTTAATGCCCTAAGAATACATTTTAGCTCTTTATCTCTCCTAATTTTCATAGTAATTACCTTAGAAAATAAGATAATTATTACTTATTATTTGAAACACATGTTCACCTATTTTCAATAGGTATTATTTATCGAAATATAATATTCCAGATAAATAATTATCCGGGTATTACATAAGGCTTATCAAAGCTTATAAATAGAGGTCTTATGCAAGCATTGTAAACACACAAGTGAATGAGAATTACTTCCATCTTTCTCTCTTGAATTTCTCTCTTTATCTCTTACTCTCTTATCTCAAATTTATCTTTATTTTTTATAATACTAGACAATTTAGAAAGAGAGATAATAAGAAAGACCCAAGCGAACTTCCTAAAACCTTCGCATGAGAAGGGATATCAAACTTGACAGAATCAGCAAACTCAAAATAACCTGTCATATTACTTAAGAAAACATAAAATTAGTTAAAAATAATAAATATATATTATTATCAAATCAATACAAGATTGGTATAATTAAGATAAAACAGAGAAGTAATTAGAGTATTTTACTTTTATATTAATTAAAGATCATTTGGATTTACCCTTACAGAAGATGTTTCTAACTAATACACACATATAAAATTCAAGTGGTATTTGATATTAATGTTATTAATCACACTAAACTCATTATATTAATTTCTATTCTCTCTCACTACCTTTTTTTTTTTTTTTCCAGGGCTCACTACATTTATTACATATAGGCTTATAAGTAAAAAAATATTTAATGCTCATTTAAACTATCAAAATGTCTTATTAAAAGATAAATATTTTAGAAGACTTCTTATAATACGGGAGGGAGTACTCCTTTTAATACTAAATACAAGTCTCTTCTTACTAATTTACATGTACCAATAAAAACATTTAAAAACATTAAGTTTATTAAAAAATTCAAATAACTTTTGATATTTCCTTTATTAATTAACTTAAACTCTAACATTATATTTATTTTTATTATCTCACGCCACCTTTATTAACTATGGCAAAATAAGAAAGAAAAATATTTAATATTATTTCTAAAACTGTCAAATGCTTTATAAAAGAAGTTAAGATTTAAGGATATTCATAAGACAATTCAAGGAGTGGAGTTTAATTTGATGAAGGAATTTGAACTGTTGCTTGTATTTTGATGTACTCCCACGAGTAATGGTATGATCATTATATTTTTTGTTCAAAATTATATGAGCATTATTAAAACAAAGGTCAAAAATATATTTTAGAAAAAGAAATGAGACTGTAGGAGGGAGGACGAGTATTATTTTAATGACAAGGAAACAAGTCTTCTCCCTTTCTTAGCCAACACGTCTTAAGGAGAGTTTCTAGGAAATTATTGAAAGAATCGATTATATTGCATCCTTAAAATGAATAAATAATCAACACGGTAATGCCATAGTGTGAGGTTATAAATAGAGGAGATCCGCGTTGATGAGTGGAGGAGGAGTGGTTGTCGTGACTATTTGGGGAGGAATTGAAAGTGCATTATGGATGAGAGGTTGGTGAAAGCTGCAAGAGATGGAGACGTTACCACACTGCACAACCTATTGAAGGAGGATCCGCAAATACTGGAGAGAGCATCTTTAGATCATTTTGCAGATTCACCTCTTCATGTTGCTTCACTGTCAGAGAAATCAGAATTTGTGGACCAGATTGTGACTCTAATGCCTTCGTTAGCCGTAGAGACAAATCAGAAAGGTATGATCCCACTGCACTTGGCTTCTTCAAAAGGTCATGTTGAGACAGTGAGGAAGCTGTTGAAGGCAAATCTTGATGATGGAGCGAATCAGTGCCTTGTGAAGGACGGAGAAGGCTGGACTCCTCTGCACTGTGCGTCACAGAAAGGCAAAATCAGTGTTATTGAACGGTTAATCAGCGATTGTCCTGAGTGCTTGGAACAAGTGACCGCAAAAGGAGAGACAGTTCTTCATTTAGCAGTGAAGGCTAACCAGTTTGAAGCTGTCAAAGTGCTAGCAGAACACATCAGGCATCACAATTTGCAGATACTGTTAAAAGCAGAGGACCAAAAAGGCAAGACTGCCTATCAACTTGCAGCAGCAAAGAAACAGTCTCAGGTATATATATATCAAGAAAAATAATTATACTAGTAGTTTTTGCATATATCCTTATTGGGGGCAGGTACTGAACGAAAATAGCAGATTTTTTTATATTAATGACTTAGGCAAATTTAATTGGAGTTAGTATGCGTGTTTTTGAGGTCGGATGGGATCTGGAAACCCATTTCTGACCCCAATTTCGAAGAAGGCATGGAAAGGGAAATCATTCCCATTCCTGATCCCGATCCCAAAAAATTCTCATCCCAATTGGGATCGGGATTAGGAATTCCTGACAGATCTTAAAGCATCCAATGTTATAGAAGGTTCCTCAGCAGCTGTGGCGTTTGTGACCAATATAAGTCCACTCTCTTTAAAAGACAAAAAAAGAAGATGAATATGTAGCAGTTCTTTAAAGAAGTGCTACAAAACCTGCGCCACTTTTTTTCCTCTTGCAGTGTAGTGTAATCAAATAAACTAATCATTATTGTTATTAATTTATAAAGTAATCAATATATATATATATATTCGAATCGGGATGGAAAACTTTAAACATGCCTTGTAGTTACCTTAGGACTATTCATTATCTGATTTTAGTCAATGATACTTTTTGAAATATTCTAATGGAATATAACCATGACAGGCACTAGAGGTACTGAAGGAAGATGATGAAATCAGAGAGGAACATCATATAAACGTGGAGAGTGATGGGGGAGCAGGAGGCAAAAAAGAGGAGAGTAAGAAAGGGGAAGAGTCGCAGCAGAATGCAATACTAGTAGTGGCTGCCTTAATTATAACACTCACATACCAATCCATGGCCAATCCTCTAGCTGTGTTGGCTTTCTTGTTCATGATTTTCACCAGCTGTGTCTTCCTCCTATCTATCTACGTCTTTCTTGTATTCCCTGTGCGAGTCCTCACTCTGCTCCTCATGCTGTTTTACTTATTGTGATGTTCATATCTGGCATATTGGCACGACAAAATTTCTTCAAACGATATATGACAAGGTGTCGACGTCAGCAACCTGAAGCATCATAGGCTCATAGGCAATGAATTTATTTTTTAGATTATAATGTAATCAAATATTCTTCACTTATCCCACATTATGTAAGCATGCCACGTACTACTATTATATGTTATCTGAGTATTTACTCTATACTTCAATTAAACAAATCTTTCATAATGCTCAGTCTCCCAAAGGACAAGATTAATTCTGAAATATTGATCGGGGAATTAATAACACCCTCCGATTTTATTTTTTTTCATAAGCATTTTTTCTTTTTTGGGATGATCCTTATTATAATCAACTTGTTTCTTCTGTCTTAGAATTTAAACTATTTTTCTTTTTTACCCCCTATTAAATTTATATTGATATTAATTATCCCCTACTCATCACTAATTCGGTTTCATTTTATCAATTATTACACATTATCTCTCATATTTTTTGCTCATTCTCTCTCTCCTATGCTCTTTTTATAAATATGTGTATATTTGGAACAAACATGATATTTTTTACATATTTATTGTTTTCAACTAATTAATATGCTAATTCGTTTTGCACAATCAATAAGAAAAAAAAATCTTATAAAAAGAACCCAAGGAGTATTTCTTTTATAATTTAACTAAATCTTAAAAAGAACTAAAATATGAATTCTTTATAAGATCATGCTAAGCCAACAATGGCATACATGCCAATACCAGATCATCAACCCTTATTGAGTGAAGTTACTTACCCTAAATCTTGCTTTCTGAGATTAGTGAGATTATTCACTTTTATATTATATAAAGTCACAATATGCATGTGTTACTTAAAAAAATAAAAATAAAAATAATAATAGTTGTTGTTGTTGTTGACCAAGACTTGAGCTTGTGTACGGTGTGGAGTGTGGACACACGTATATTATATTCAAGCGCCATTAATTAATTGTTCAACTGATTTAAATTTGTCTATCCTTGTAATGTAGGTCAATAGATATACACCTCCAAATAATTATTGTTCTCATAGAGCTCCTCATATTACTATGTTATAGCGTTATGGCTTTCTCCCCAAATAAATAATTAAATTACAAAAATGCAACCCTAGAATATGGAAACTTTAATAATTATACATTTAATTCTAACAACCAAATGAAATCAGTGAAAAGTCAGAGGACTAGTGATTCTAATCAACACACATAATTATTGTTATTTGTATAGAAAAATTAACTATACATCTAATTGACTAAATCTAGGAAAAAGGCCAAGTGCTACAGGATTGAAGTCAATATATATATATTATATATATAAAATCATAAACCACCTTTTATTTTATTGTTTGAGGTGGTGAATAATGAGATATTACATGTAACACCCCTACCGGCCTCGCCCTTTTGGGTGACGGATAGAGGGATTCCCTTTTATAATTACCACATATGATCTAAATACTACTTATTAGCATGCATCAAAGGTTATCGTGGTAGAGCATATCCCGGTTGGATTTCAAACAATACTGATATAAAAGTAAATAACAAAATATAATTCTTGAAGGGTTACACTACAAAAAAACACACGATTAGTAGCGGTTAAAATGACATATTTGTAGCGGTTTTAGCCGCCACTGATGACATTTGTAGCGGTTAGGCAAACCGCCACAAAATCAACCGTGGCAAAACCATTTGTAGCGGTTAAAAAAAAACCGCTACTACATCCACCAAGACCGCTACTATATCTGTAGCGGTTACAAATGACCGCAACTATTTGACACCAGACGTCCACCTTGTTGGAACATTAGTGTCGGTTTCTGAACCGCTACAAATTGAGAACGATCACATTTGTAGCGGTTATTAAACCGCAACTAAAAATATTCAAAAGTAGCGCCAATAATTTGAAAATATTTTGTAGCGGTTATATGACCGCGACAAATATTCCCGCATAATTTTGGGAAAAAGTTTGCGGCAAATATTTGTAGCGGTTTGTAACCGCTACAAATAACTCCCGCCTTTTTGGGGAAATTTTTGTCGGCAATTTCTTTTTTTTGAAATTTGTAGCGGTTAAAAACCGCCACAAAATATTCCCTCATATTTTTTTTTTTTTTCGTATGCTTTATTTCCATTATTTGTAGCGGTTCATTAACCGCTACAAACCAATGAAATTAAAAAAAAATTAAGTAATTAAATTAGTTAAATATTGTTTAGGCAATAATAATTAATATTTTGGATAAAAATAACTTATATTAAAATATCATATTTCATTATATAAGGTTAATATATAATAGAAAAGAATGAGAATGGGAATGAGAATGTGGTAGAAAGAATGTGTTAAATAAAATATAATTACTTGTATAAAAAATGTGTGTGAATGTGAATCGAATAGAAAATCGAAAGAAAGTGTCAAAAAATACGAAATTCATCTGCAAAATAACAAAAGTTAGTATGAGTATATGGTAGAAAATAAGCATTAGATTTGATGTGGTTCAACAACACTTACCCCCTTCAAACACTTAAGCTATTCTAGAAAACGTGAGTAAATACTGAGAGACAAGGTAAGTAGGAGTGAAGCAAATTAAATGGGGTTGGGTGTGGGTATTTATTACGATAGGTGCGAATCATTTTGTAGCGGTTTATTTGCCATTTTTTTGTAGCGGAATTAATTTGTAGCGGTTTGTGACACGTATTGTGTAGCGGTTCTAACTTGTAGCAGTATTTTAGGTTTTGTAGCGGTTACATAACCGCTACAAAAATTATTGTCTTTTTTTTTTTTAAAAAAAAAAGATTACCGATTAACTATATATGGCATAATCTGTTCTCTCATTCTTCGTCACCATCCCTACAAAGAAAGTTTGGATAAAATGTTACTGTGAGTTGAATATGTTTAAACACAAATAAAACTTTGGTTAAATGTTATTATTTCATAAAACGTATATTTAAAAACATACCGAACTATAGGTAAATTGTCATCGCCGTTTGGGAAGAAGTTTTCAAAAGGGCCGGGGGAACGGATCACAATGGTAGGCGACATTATCACTATCGCCCATATCATAAAGGTCCCGAGGCTTTAAGTGAACCACCATATTCCAATCCACGTGCCTCTCATCGGTGACATAATAAACCCGTTGGGCCTCGGAGGCAAGAATATACGGCTCGTCATCTTCGAACGGACCCGGTGTGAATAGGCCGGGAGAAATTCACCGATGTGATGCCTAAGTCGTCAGTCGTGAGTCCCCTGGGCGTTGTCATATTTGCCCACAAACACTTGAACAACGTCACGGGAAAAATGCCTTGGTAAGTTATCCTGACCACATCAAGCAACTTTCCATAATATGGGACATCACCGAACTGCATGTTCCCGTCACTACTGCTCGCATAACTCCTCGTCCCAAACGTGCCATATACACCCGAGTTTTGGGTCAGCAATCCCTGATCTCGTGAAACGGTGCAAAACTTGAAACCATTGACATTGTATGCCGTAAATCTTTGGGCGTGGTCAAGCGGGCCGAGTGCGAGAGCTCTAAATTCTGGTGAGTGCGGGTTGTGGTCATTCATTATTCTCCTCCCGAACCAACCGGCGAATTCTCTGTGGACCTTTCTATCAATTTCGGATGATGTCTGCGTACGGATCCTCAGCTGACGCTTCACATAACTCCTGAATTCCCTGCAATTAACCCGTGCGATGACGAGCATTAAATGTTAGTATAAACGGAAAGGAAATATTTAGGATAACATATATGTGTGTATATATATATCAGTGTGGAATCCTTACTGAAGGTACAGTTCAACTTTAGTGCAATTGATCAAGACATGTCTATGTGCTTGAATCTTCTCAAGTGCCGTGAGTTTGAATTTCTCACTTCCGCCAACTGGTTTACCAACACGAGGACTAACAACTCGTTTCTGATGGCTCGCTCGGGACAATCGTCAACACGAGGCGGTCGGTTGAATGACGTCTCAATGTCATCAAAGTACACTGGAACAAAAATACAAGACCTCATCCCCAATATAGCCTTCGCTATTGAACCTTCGGCCACGCCTTATTCCTCACGTAAGACTTCGGTTTCCCAAGAAACCTATAAAGTAATGAAGGGAAAATTTTGATACATCAATGGTTAGACGTGGGACTAGGGAGTAATGCTAAAGTAAATAATTTTAAATGAGTACCTCTCAATAGGATACATCCATCGGTAGACGAACCGACTGACAAGCTTTGTTTCGTGAACAAGGTGTCTTGTCGGTGAATCATGACCGTGAAAAATGACGGAGGAAAGATCATCTCCAAATGACACGGCGTAAGAATGATTTTACATTGCGGCTGGTCGAGCTCCTCCACGATCAAAACCTTGGAACACAACTTCCGAAAGAAAGTACAAAGCTCCACCAAAACGATCGACACATCCGGTGGCGGCGTATTTTTGATGGCCGGCGGAAGTAATCTGTTGCATAAGCACATGTGAGTCATGACTCTTCGTGCCGGTAACCTTTCGAGCACGCACGTCAACACATCGTGAAATGTTGCTTGAATACCCGTCGGAACTTTTATCTTCTTCAACGTTGCGAGGAAGATTTCCTTATTCGGTTTTGTCGGTGTGAATTTTGCCGGTTGAAATCATCATGATCATCCGGCCACGCGTCTCCACGAACCCCCATGTCCCATAAATCTTTCCTCGCTTGAAGATGATCTTTTGACTTGCACAGTTCGTTTAGAATCGTGTACAACACATTGTCGCACACATTCTTTTCAATGTGCATGACATCCAGAGTTGTGTCGGAGCAAATTATCTTTCCAATACGGAAGAGTGAAGAAGACGCTTACCTTCCGCCATTCTTTGGGGCACGGAGAACCGAAGCCACCGTAGTCTTTGTCCCGGCCTTTCTTGGATCGTCTTTTTCCCATACTCAACTTCAACATCCACAAGCTGCTCTATGATTTCGCACCGAGATAAATGCCTAGGAGGTCCTCTTTTCTCTTGTTGCCCATTGAAACGATTGCGTTGCAACCTAAACCTGTGCGTACCATCGAGAAACCGCCGATGACCCATGAAGCACCACTTGCGACTGTGGGGAAGGCGCACTAAGTCAGCATCAAAATTGCACGCCGGACACGCAAGGCCGGTATGAACATTCCACCTCGATAATGTTCCCAGTCCAGGGAAGTCACTAATAGTCCACATTAACGCCGCACGCAAGTTGAACGGTGTCTTGTCGTGCGCTTCATATGTCTCGACGCCAACATTCCACAACTCCGCCAACTCCTTGATAAGCGGTTGGAGATACTCATCGATGTCATTTCCGGGTGCCTTTTTGCCCGGAATGATCATGGACATAATGAAGGAGCTTTATTTCATACACATCCAAGGCGGCAAGTTGTAAGGTATCAAAACAAGCGGCCATATACTATAGCTTGTGCTAAGATTCCCAAAAGGATTAAAACCGTCGGTCGCCAAAGCAAGATGAACATTCCTAGGGTCCGCCGCAAAATCGGAAAGTCGAGTCGAACGCTTTACGAGGCTTCGACATCCGTGGATGTCTCGAGTCTACCATCTTCGTTCTTGTCGGCTTCATGCCACCTCATATGCTCAGATGTCTTAGACGACATAAACAGTCTTTGTAAGCGAGGTTTCAAAGGAAAATACCTTAAAATCTTTGCGGGTTTCTTCTTCTGCTTCTTTCCCTTCCGAACTGTCCTAAACCTCGAAGTATGACACTTCTTACAAGTCTCCCTCCAAGCATCCTCTCCCCATAAAGCATACGGTCGTTGGGACATGCATCGATTTTTTCGTAGTTCGGGCCTAATCTGTTGATGATCTTCTTGGCCTCATAGAAGGTTGTGGGAATGTCCGCGTCGGGGAAAGCATCTCGTAGTAATTCCGGCAACATCGACATTGCCTTATTAGTGACCCCACACAAGCACTTGATATGGTACGGTTTGATCAGAAAAGATAATTTTGATTATTTCTGACAACCTTGATACAAAGGACAATCACTCTCATCCATTAGGGCAAAAAATTCCCGAGCTGCATCATTCCTGAAGAAAACTGGTTACGGACCACGAACCTCGCGGTGAAGTTGTCGTCTTGAACACCGAAAGCATCGTGAACAACTTCATTAACCGGATCATGTTCAAGTACTTGATTTGCTACTTGTGAGGTTTGAGGAAGGTGAGCCTCATATCTCATACAATGTTCTTCACCATGAACTTGCCAGAATGTATATCCTTCTGGGAAAGGTTTGATAAGAAGATGTTCCATAGCACCTTCTCGCGTTTGCCACTTCTTGAACTTGCATCTACAACAAGGACACACAATCTTGCCATTAATGCTAGCGTGAGAGAAGGCGAAATCTAAGAAATTTTTCAACCCCGCTAAATATACAGGAGAACTACGCGGTAGCTTGATCCATGACTTATCCATCTGTAGTAAACAAAGCTAGGATACACAATATAAATGTAGAGAGAATGTTTAATTACCTTCATAAAAGCACCTGATGGTTAAATGCAACATGGAAACAATTTGTAGCGGTTTAAAACCGCTACCCAAACCGCCACAAATTGAAAAAACAATTAGTTGCAGTTCTGTAAACGATAAACTAACCGCTACAAATGCACGAATTCGAATTGAAAATCCTGCCAGAGTTTGGTAGCGGTTTAAAACCGCTACATAAACCGCCACAAATTGCAAAAAAAGTAGTTGCTGTTTGGGAAACGATTCACTAATTGCTACAAATGAGCGAATTCGAAAAACTTTGTAGCGGTTTTTCGTTATAACCGCTACAAAGTTAATTATTTTACAACTCCTACTTCGATTAGCTATAATAAATTTTACATTTGTACATAACATTATTAACCTAATATAAATGAAATATAAGTATTAAAATAGTCCTCGAATATATTAAAAACATATCATAGTCAAAGATAACAAATATGTAACAAAAAAAATGTCAACCCGCCGCAATAAGATTAAAAAAAAGAAAGATCCAACGGTTCAAAATAAAAACTAACTATCGGGGCCCGATGATCGGGTCTGTGGCACGACCCGAGAGGTAATCTCGTGCTCGTCTTCACGGACGGAGGGGAGGCGGAGGCGGAGGGGGAGACGGAGGCAGAGGCGGAGGCGGAGGCGGGGGGAATCCCCATACAAGAACGGAGGGGGAGGCTTGGGAGATGGAAACCGTCTGTCACGCATCAACTCACTCAAGGCACCGGCCATAGCACTCACAATCTCCCTCTGACTCGCAGCCCAACGGTTGTACCTCTCTTGCATGCGTTTGTTCTTGGCATCTTGCGCGGCCATCTGCTCGGCAACCTGCGCAGCAACCTTCGCGGAAATGATGACATCAACCTCCTCCGGTGGTGGCCTTCTCGAGCTAGAGGTGCCGGCATAAGAGCTGGAGGCCTTGCCGTATACCATGCTAGGCCTGGCGCCTAACCCCATACCCATCACGCGGCCAGGATGCTCTTTTGGGCCCACAGCAGCTTTCAAAGGGGTTGTAGGATCCACAGACCCCTGTGACTCTGGGGGTTGCGACGCTCACAACTCAGCCTGGCTCTGCTCAATCCGGGCCTGACGCAAAGATTTCGGAAAACATTAATCAAACAATTTAATTCAATTTAAATATACAACATTAACTATATAAATAATTTGTTTTTGTAACTTACTATGATGTCCTCTGCAGTATCAGAAGTCGGCGTCCCATCACGGTGTCTATGGGTGTGTGTGAACAACCGCCCATAGTCCATCTTACGGTTCTCCTCCCGAGCCTTCTCTTCCCCGACGAGGTAAAAGAATATAAACTTTATTATTTCAAAAACAAAACATTCGTCATTTAAAACTAAAATTAATTGATCTTTGAAAATACCCCTCCTTTGTAGGTCACGGCAAACGTCTTGGTTCTGCCGTGTGATGGACCTCCGATGTGGCCCGACTTGGTGTTCCTATGTGACGGGGCACTGCAAGGAAGAGCAAACAAAATGTTTATTGAAATTAATTATAGGTTTAAACTATAAATTAAGTTAAACTATTAAATAATTTAAACCAAAATGTAAACAATAAATTAATTCCATCTATATATATATTTTTAAACTACACTCAAACAAAATTAATTTAAAGAAATGTTAAACAATAAATTAACTCATATTTAAATAAAACGTAAACTATGATTAATTAAACAACCTACATGTGCATCTGCACTCCTTCGATATTGGACATAAGGCGCCCGATGATTTGGATCCACTCCGTCCGGGGACGTTCTCCATCACCTTTAACGAGTCATAGTCGAATCTCCATTCTGCTGGGTGTAGAGACGAAGCCTCCGACTCTTCCACCCTTGCCCCAGTTTCATCAATACGTACCTCTTTTGTGGCTCTCGCAATTTAAATTTTTTCTGTTACATAATGTAGTTATGTAGTTAGTAATTAAGTAATAAATAAATAAATAATTAAACCCTAATTTGTTACTATTAATATTTGAATTTAGTTACACAACATAAGTTACCAGCACCACGTCACTAAACGCTTTGTTCTTGTTTTCCGAGGAAATCTTTCTCCAATCGTGGATATAGATCGGGAACTATGCCCAATTTCCGCCATATTCGACGGAATCGGTTCATCGAGATGACCACCATTTCCGATCGGGCGGTCCGTGTCCGAGATTCCGGGAGACTATAACGCGGAACTCGTCCATCTGAGTGACCGTGGCAACATCCACCGTCCTCCTGCTGATGTTCCCATGTTTATCTGCACAATTATAAACACATTGTGCAATTGCGTTTAAATAAATTAAGATTACACGTAAGAAATTTAAATTTAATTTATTGACTGAAAACTAATTATATTTACCTTCGACATCCACCAAAAATCCGGTGGAACGCGAAGACGACGGTCGGGGGTTCCCCTGGTCCCGCTGGTTCTCCTCATCGAAAAACCGCTCCGCCTCGCTCAAGGGAATCTCAATATGGATCTCCGGATTTTCGTCTATGTCGCTGAAGGACAGACTTGGGTCTTTATCTCCCTCTACGGTCTCTATGATTGAGATTTCTTCATCTTCAAAGAGGGCATCAAACTCCCTCCCCGCCACATTAGGGGGCGGAGGGGGGATATTTATAGGTCCATGCCCTCTCGTACGGCCCCCTCTACTATTACCGCCCCTTATAGGCCTTTTCCCTTATCAGCCATCACGTCGAAAGGTACAAGTTGAAAGGTTAAAAGGTGAAAAATCAAAACCTTTGCGCGGGGAAAATGAAGATAGGACGAACAGTTAAAAAACCGCTACAATTTGTAGCGGTTTCATAAACCGACATCCAAACCGCTACAAATTGTAAGACCTTTGCGATTACGCAAGCGGTTTTTCGACAACCGCAACAAAGTTGCCTCGTTCTTGGTGAATATCGTAGCGGTCTCACAACCGCTACAAATTGTGAGACCGTTGCGATTACGTAGCGGTTTTTAGCTAACAACCGCAACAAAATTGCCTCGTTCTTGGTGAACATCTGTAGCGGTCTTACAACCACTACAACAAAAGAGACCTTTGTGATTCTGTAGCGGTTTTTCGCTGACAACCGCAACAAACTTGCCTCATTCTTGGTGAACATCTGTAGCGGTCTTACAACCGCTACAAAAATAGAGACCGTTGTGATTCTGTAGCGGTGATATCATATAACCGCTACAACAATACTTTTTTGACAAAAAAAATTCCAAACTAATTGGTTTAGGAGTCCAACCAATTAGTTTGGTGAAAATAATTAAAATAAAAGAACTTTCAATTATTTTAATTATTTTCATCGATTTTCTCAAAACACTCGAGTTTAATAAATTAATAATAATGAGTTTACTGAAAATAGTCTTACATGTCCGTGAAGATTCGCATTCAGTATAGCCACCAAACTCTGGGAAACACTCACGACTCATTTTGATCGAGAGATATTTTACGGAGAGAATGGTGGCTATAATGAAAATCAATCTTCGGTGCACGTTAGACTATCTTCAGAAGAGGAAGTCTTCACGTCAGAGATAAATCCCAAATGTGGATTGTCACTGAAGGAACACTCTCAACATAAGAGATCTGCTGCAGATATCTGCATGCCTTCGACTACTCAGCCGAGAATGTTCATTCAGCGACAATGCAGATGTGGTAATTTCTGAAAATTTATAATCAGGTGTACGGATAGATTAACTATTTATAGCGTCACTTTTTGTAGCGGTCGTACTAAAAACCGCTACAAAAGCATACTATATGATGCGGTTTCAGCTTCGCTTCAACACAACCGCTACAAAAAGATGTCGTTTCGCCTTTCTGTTGCGGTTTCTTTCATATAACCGCTACAGAATTACTGCGACTAAGTTCGCACCATTACGCGCTAATCACTGGCGCCAAATTTGTAGCGGTTTTACTAAGAAACCGCAACAAAGGTTGCGCCACAGAGATTCGCGCCATGGCGCGCCAAGCTGGCGCCAAAATTGGTAGCGGTTTACACTATAGGAACCGCTACAAATGTCTCAGCAAACGTCATCTTTATGATTCCGCTGCTAATTTGTTGCGGTTCATTAAAAAACCGCAACAAAAACACGTTTCATAGTGATTTTGTGGCAGTTGTTTATAACCACTACTAATGGTGCGCTACTAATGGTCTGTTTTTTTGTAGTGTTAGATATACAGTCATCCACCAGTGCCTAAAAGGTCAAAAGAATAGACAGTTATCCCAACACCAAAAAAAAATCAAAAATAAATCTTCCTTCGCCACCAACGACACCGTCTACTCCAGCTCCGTATTCTTACCCTTCTCTCCAGCTACAGCTCTTGAAGTACTTTCTGAAGCTTTACAAAAATCTGGAATTCATAAATGAATCTCAGAGTAACCATCAATCTCATATGTAATACATAAACAATGTATGTATGTAGCTATAATTAGGAAAAACACCAAATAATAGCATTCAGTAACAAACGCGTAGTAACACAAATACAACATACCAAGTATATCGTGTTAAATGCGGAAGGACTACATGTCCTAGAAACAAATGCAGGACTGCTCAACAAAGCAAGCCCTGGATCCATAGCACTAGAAAAGATACAGTAGTCGGGCTTTGAACTCAGACCACACTGAATGCACACAAAAGCATGTCCCTTTTCAGAAGATACGGGTCCACAATCATGGAAAATACAAACATACAAGGAAATACAGAACACATGAAGATTAAGGTTACTACCTAGTAGTTGACCAAAATTATCAATATAATTTTTCTCCGGTACACAAAATCAAGATGAACCTAAAATAACCAAAATATGAATATAAGTAACCCTTGTTGAAATATTTATTTGATGGCTAAATATAAGCCTTCTTCAACCTTAAAAAGAAATATGTTAATCCTATACTAATACTAAGATCCTATTTGAACACGTTGAAGGCATTTGACACCTCAATAAGGAATCAGTTTCCCATGTCTTGAGGCTGGTTGATATCGCCCTCTAAAATCACTCAACCCAACTTTTTTTCATCAGCAAATTTCTCTTATATCATGATAATCCTTCTACCTAAGCTTTTGATCTTGAGTTTGATTCTTCATTCATCAATTCTATTCATATTCAAACCCATTCTCATAAACGCATAGGCAAGATACTACCATTTTCAACTTAGAAATCATGAATTTATAAAGTAGTTAAAATTATGACTTACTTGATCTTAGTATTCCTCCAACTAGAAGCTTGATCCTCAACGTTTCTTCTTCCTTCTTTTCATTCTCCACCTTCATGGAACAAGGAAGGAGTTTCCTTTGAAATTTTTAACTTCAAAAATGAAAGTAGAAGAAGGTGGAATAGGTATTCAAAGTCCTTGCCCTCCTCTTGTTTGCTTGGCTTTCCTTGTATCTTCACGTTAGCTCCCTTGTCTTCTGCGATCACCTTTTGCTCTTCTTCTTCAGCAGATGCGTCCAGCAGCTCAAAAGGGAAGGAGATGAGTTCCTTAAATAAACCCCCAAGGTTGGTTCTAGATCCAACTTGTGTCTAGACTTGGCTAAAAAATATTTCTCTGATTACTCTTGGTCTCTCAGGTTCGACGATAATGGAGAATTGGAAGCAAAAGATTTTTTTATTTTTCATTTCCTTTGGTCTCTCCCTCACTCTCTGCCAGCGTCTTTTGAGGAGTTGGAGAAAATTTCACTTCAGCTTATCTCTCATGTCCGGATGCTATGGAATATGTATATAATATTATTATTTTTCCTCTTCTCTTCGCGTCAGGCATGTTGGGAGACAATGGCCCTGTTTGGATTCACATTAAATGCAGCGTTGAAGGCAAAAATATTCAGTGGCGGAAAAGCAAACGATCAACAATGAAAAAACGCGATGAGGAGTGTTTGGATGATCCGTTGGCTTCTTCCAAAACCATCAACGCCGTTGAGCTTTTTGAACGCTCTCAAAATAGAGCTTCTTGTTACGCACCATGGAGGCTACGTTCATCGTCTTCTTCCAAGAGGCAGCACCCAGAAAAAGCATCGTGTGCCTTCTCTTTCCTCCTCTCATCTGCCGATTCTCTCTCCCATTCTCTCCCCTTCAATAATTCCTTCGCTGCCTCATCATCCCTTGTGGAGAATGCCACAGGGGCATTCTCAAGAATGCCTCAAGGCATTCTCGAGAATGCCTTGGGCATTCTTAGGAAATAAGAATGCCTCGAGGCATTCTTGAGAATGCCCCAGGGCATTCTCCTAAGAATGCCTTAGGTATTCAAAATGCCTTGCGAATTCACAAAGCATTCTTGAGAATTCATTGTGAATTCTCGAGAATCTCTTCAATGAGAGTATTTAATAAAATTCATACCCTTTTTAGTCATTTTTTATCTCAACTGACTTTTGAAATAATAATCCAAACACTCCTTAGTTTAGAAAAAAGCCACTTAAAAAGTCAAATGGACAATCCAAACACAAATCATTATCTATAACCTGACTTTTTTCCTACCGAACTTTTTTTAAGTCAGATGGCTTTTAAGCCACCATTCCTACCGCCAACCCAAACAGGCCCAATGAAGAAATTGTTATCTCCATTGCCTTAATCAACGTGCACCTCTACTTCTCTTTCTCCATTAATGCTAAATTGTCCAATCAATAATCTTATTTCACTCACTTCACCTCACGTCCGGATGTAAGGAAAATATAGGAGAAATTGTATTATATATATATATATATATATATATATATATATATATATATATATATATATATATATATTTATTTTGTTTTCCTTCATTTGTTCTCCCTTCACGTGCTCAACCACTTCTTCCTTCAATTAATATTGAAATGTCACATTATTCATTTGATTTCCTTCTCACGTTCGACCATAATGGGAAAATATCAATGTAAACTTAGTAGCATAGCAATAGCACTTTAAGCCATCTACTGTTTTCCTTATTTCAACAGTGATGGCTCAACAGTGTGGCTCAGTCGCTCCGTGCACAATTGTGGTTATGTTGGTTTTGAATTTTGAAATTCCCTTCTTTGTTCGTATAGGAAATAGGCATAGGTTCTGCTGGGTAATGATGAATGTTGCCTGCTCTTAGCTTTCTCCAAAAAAAAAAAAAACAGCTTTCTCCTCTTCCACAAGTCCCCATCGTCTCTCCCTCGTCCCTTATCGATGGCAACGTTGCCGTCATCATTAAAGCTGCTTCCGGTAAGAGTATTTCTTCTCATTCCTTCAATAAAGCACAATCCTTTATCGCATTCTTGACGAAATCCTCCACTCTTCACCGGCAGCCATTTCCGTGTTCTAGGAGTTTTGACAACTAGATCGATGGAAGCTCCATCTGTTTGTTCTTCTAGCAGATCCATGCCTGCTCTTCTTCACTATTGCGTTTCAGACCTGTTTCTTCTTTTACCGGCCTCCACTCAAGGTATCATGTCTTCCCTTTGGAGTACACTGTCGTTGTAGCAATGCAATGAATGCTAAGTTTGTTTGCAGAAGAATTCTGAACAAGCTCTTTATGGGGGGTTGTATCTGCCTTCAATTTTTCTCAGTTCCCACTAATCTAAGGTTATTTCTCCAGTCATTTTTTGACTTAAGCCATTATTCGTGGTCAAGAGGTGGGGAATCTGGGTAGTTATCATGCACCCAAAAACAAAAATGATGAGTTGCTATAACTTTACCCTCAATTTTTTTAGTTGGTTGCACATTTGGAGATGTTGGGAAGGGCTGCATATGAGCTAAAAATCAAGAAACGGACTCATATAGGTGAAGTTCTGCAAGTCCCATGAATTTTAAGTGTTCTTCTGTGTGTTAATGTTTAGTTGCAATTGGAATTGACCAGCCTGTGGTTAAAGGAATTTCTTTTTAATTATGTCACTGTTCTCGTGTTCAATAGCAGGGATGGATTTGCAATTCTAGGTGGAGGATGTTGATGCTTTTGTGAGACAACCCGATGGTTCAATTTTCAGTTGGTGTGAGCGATTTCAATGCTACTGTCACTTAATATATGGAATAGTGAGTTCTTTTTCTAAGGAAGCCATTCCCTTTATTTGCCCTCTCTCGTAATTAGACTTAGCTATAATGTAATCAATTCATGAAAGTGCTTCCATATTAGTTGTCCATTAAATACCATTTGTTAAGGTTCATTCTTATATTCATCAAGTTATATTTATTAGTTGGTTCTGCATGCAACTTAACTTATTATTGATAAGACAAATGGAACTTAAAACTCCATATATTCTGTTAAATTGTTTTATAACTTTGTTGCTATGTCCAATTGCTACTATCACTTAATATATGGAATAGTGAGTTCTTTTCCTAAGGAAGCAATTCCCTTTATCTGCCCTCTCTCGTAATTAGACTTAGCTGTAATTTAATCAATTCATGAAAGTACTTCCATATTAGTTGTCCATTAAATGCCATTTGTTAAGGTTCATTCTTATATTCATCAAGTTATATTTATTAGTTGGTTCTGCATGCAACTTAACTTATTATTATAAGGCAAATGGAACTTAAAACTCCATATATTCTGTTAAATTGTTTTATAACTTTGTTGTAATGTCCAATTGCACTTCTGATGAAAATAGCTGCCATGAAATGGCATTATATTATATGAATTTCTTCTCGGGCACATTCATATTTTTGCATTTCCTAGACCATTCATATACCGATGGTAATTTGTAGGTAAACAACACAGGGTCAACCATAACCCTTAAATTTGATGGAAAAGAACTCTGGTGGGAAATTGGGGAGAACTTGCTTCGGAAGTTGGAATCAATGAACATTGTTAAGCAAGTCTTTCCTCTACATGGTATTTGTACTTACATATGCCATCAATTCTATTCAAATTTGATATTATGTAAATTTAAACTAAAATTGCTTTTGGTTGACAGATGAAAAGAAGAGATATAAGCTTCTCAAAAGTTGGGCATTTCATTATACTATAATTACACATTTGCATGATTGATGAGTAATTCAGAATTTCCTAAAAAAATATGATTTATATAAATCATCTGTGTTGTTCGATAAAATCGGTATGACAAGTTTGTATCCTTTATTATAACATGTAGCAACATGCTGACACAATTTATTACATAGAATGGGTCATATTAAAACTGAAAAAGGCTCTCATTGCAAGCACTCTGTGAGTATTTAGTTTGCTACCTCTAAACTAAAATTACTTTTCATGCTTGTGTTTATGTTTAAATTACATAAAAAAACAAATAATGTGGTGGCTAATGAATTGATCCATGATTAATCTTCACATCTTAGCTTATGATCTGCACATCCAAAAATTATGAAAAAGAACTCATTTTAAAGCTCTGGATGTGTGCTAGTTTTCTGCAAAATTTCCTTATCTAACTCACTAAATTCATATTTTCAGCATCACCATCTTATTAAATATTCCTCAATTCCATAAAATAAAGATGGGATAGGATTCTAGACACTTACCTTGATCTAGGTTGAGCTTTGCATGTGGATGGAAGCACCTCCTTCTTCCTCCTGCTTCTCTCTGTTCCCCCTGCCCCCTATAATTTTATAGTTCGGATAAAAAATGGGAAAGCAGAGAGAAGTGAAGGAAATTAGTTTGAAATAACTTGTGGATCCTACATCAAGGCTTATCCAATAAGTTTTATTTCATGTTATCTATATTGGGTTACCATCTTCACGTTTTGAAACTTATCCTGTTGATTATGGTAGCATGTTTTGGGCACCTAATTTGGGCTTATCTTGGCCCAAATCGATTTTTAAGCTTGGGGTAATAAATTTAATATTTTACCCCTTTTTTATCAGTACTAAAATTACTAAATTATTTTCCGAATCGAATCCTTAAAACTTTATAAGGATTTTATTTCTTAATTAGATTTATCATCGCCAGATATATATATATATTCTTCAAAATTTTTATGGTAAAAATCAACCTCTAACTATTTTAATTGAATTTTTGGGAAAAATAGACATTTTATTCTTAGAAATTAGCTTTAAAGTTATTTAGACCAATTTTGAGGAATTAAACTTCTGTATAAGTTTTATAGATCCTCAAAATAACATTCCATACATAATGATTAATCAATCTTTCTATGCCACTAAATAATTTTAATACTTTTTTTTCTTCTTTATCTCCTTAAATTTCACCGCTTTTTAACTCGCTTAACTTATTTAACTAGTGTTCAAAATTTTGAACGTTAGAGTACTCAGTATATTTTACCTTATACTTTTGTATATGTAAAATTGGGAAACAATGACTACCGCAATTTCCAGTAGTTTAACTATTGGTATTACATCCCAAATAGAAAGCCTATAAGAGAACCATCAAAGCGAGATTTTATTTGATAATTTATACTGCTTTTATAAATAAAATTTCTATAGTACGAACTTCAAATGGATGACATAATTTAAACCATGACAGATGGGTACGGATAACAGAGAGTTTGAATCTTGAATTATTACTGGCCGCCAGATTTGGAAGCGAAATCAATTATGCGACTCTTCAGATAATGGAGTGTCTTGTCCCTTGGAGGTGGAGTGTCCTTGATGATTGGATGATCCAGAAAGTTCTTCTTCCAAGAACTGATGGCAGGAAATTTCAGTGGGTCCATTACGTGGAAGTTTCCAGCTTCTTCCATCACAGGAAGAAAATAAGAGATCCACCCAAATGCAAGGTCCAAGTACCCAATATTTTCCCCACCAAAGAATTTTTTCCCTTTTATTAATTCTTCTATCTTCTCCATTGCTTCTTTTGCGTTTTCTGCATTGATTTTCTTTTCATCCCCACTAAACAGCATAGCCTTCCCAGTAGATTGTAGTACCTGCACCATGTTTAAATATAATTTTACAACTATATATATACGTACCTCAACCAAATAATACTTTTTTTGGGAAAATAATAATAATAAAAATACTTTTATTCCGCTAACTTAAATATACATAACCCCCAAAAGTTTGAGATAATTATACGCAAACAAACTCTAACAATATTTAAAACTTTACAATAAATCCCCCCAAACTATTAAATTTATACAAATAGTCCCTTGCAATAATTTGTCCTTTATTTCATTAAAGTAATATATGTAATAAGAGTATTTAGGCATGGCTTAAAGTTTAGGGGTGCATTTTCGCGTAAAGACACAAAAAAGTTAAAAGGGTATTTTAGTCAATATCATATTACACCTCATTAATAAAATAAGAAAATTTGTTTTCAATAGGAAAGTTACTTGCATGAACTAAAAGAAGGTCACAAGGGGTTGTTTGTATATGGGTAAGCATTTAAGAAGTTTAATATTTAGAAAATGGCCTAAAAATCCCTTATTGCAAAATGTATGGCCTACAGGCACTTAAAACTTGTTTAATGACCCAGATACAAACTGTCTTGACCGAAGGCAACTCTTCTTCAATTATTTGTAACCTATTTTTTTTAACTATGTGAAATGGAATAAATGTTGCACACAACTAATAAGGGTTACAACCATTGAAGATAAGTTGTACCCACTCAAGAACTTAGGTCTTTATATACCTTTAGGCAATAAATTTTGCAATAATAAGGGATTTTTTCCAGCAATTTTTCCTTTAATATTTTTTTAGTCAACTATGTTTTAATGTGTTTAATCAAATATGATGTTGATTAAATACCCAAAGGAAAGTATAAATTAACTGATCATATGAAACAAACAAGAAAATTAATAGGGTTAGAATTAAAATGAGTTTTGGCATACCTTTTCTTCAGCAAAGGATGCCCAGAAACGAGTCACAGCTCTTTGATGAGGCTCCTGAGGCATCAATGGATATTGAGTCCAAGTCTCATCGATGTATTCCATGATGACGAACGACTCACAGATGGGTTTGTGATGATGAATGAGAACTGGAACTTTCTTATGAACATGATTCATTTGCAACAGAACATTGCTTTTGTTGAAGATATCTTCTTCAATATACTCATACTCCACGCCCTTCAACTTCAGTGCCCACTCAACCCTCAAACCAAATGGACTGACCCAGAAGCTTAACACCTTCGTGTCTTTGTTTTCCATCACAACACACTTCTCTCCTTTTTTTTCTCACAACTTGTATTGGTTTCTAAGTTTTTCCTCTTTCTCTTTCATATATGTGTGAACGTATGTATATATGGTCGTCTGTTCTTGTTTGCTTTTGGACAAGTTGGAAATTGTAGCGACGCCAAGTTTGAATTTTTGTGTTGTTGGTCCATGATAATTCACTTTTAAAAAGCGAGTTGCTTTTTATTCTCATGATTACTCCTTACTTTTAAAGAGCAAATCTTATCCTTCATTTTGTCTTCCAATTTTGACCTCAAAATACAATTGTCTCTTTGCCCTTGATTATTATGACATTATTATTTCTTATGCCATTAGCATTTTTAGTTCTCTACCTTACTTTTATTTTTTCCTTTCTTTCTTAAAACGTTATTTCCTCTTCTTTTTGGATCTAAGTTAGGCCTTAGCTCCTATTTAAGTTTAGATAAAGGGATTAGGTATTTTCCCTTGACTATTTGGAACTAAATCCCATACTTTATATGTATTATTATTTTCCAAGTTAGGCCCATATTGGTCGATAATGACTCTGAAAAATCTTTATAAAAAATATCAATCCAGTATATATTTGTTACCGGCCGATTTGGTTTTGAATATTTTTCTTTTCTTCCTTAGATATATTCTTTTCAGTCTAAAGGCAGTAAATTTTTTTTTTTTGAATACGAAAAATAAATTAAAAGGAAAACAGAAAGACTAGGTGAAAACAGTATTTAAGAGATCAATATAAATTTAGGACGATCTTCTTTTTCTTGACTTTTATGCATTTGGGTCTAATTAATAATTCTTATGTGACCATGTTGAAAACGGAACAAGAAGTCTAGTATCATATACTTGTTATTTGTGCCTTACTTTTTGATTTAAATTTTATTTATCTTATAATGACTAGAAATTATTGTTTGTCTGGGAGAATTGAGAATTGAGTATTGAGAATTGAATGGCCAGAAGCCACGAGCACGAGATACAAATTTGCTTTAAGCAAAGTTATAAATTGGCTTGAATTGAATTGCCAGAAGCCACGAGCACGAGATACAAATTTGCTTGAAGCAAATTTATAAATTGGCTTGAAGCCATAAGACAAATTTGAGTGGAGCCGAGATCCATGATTTTTGTATGACACCATTATTTGACATTAAAAAGACTCCTTGATTAAATTAAAGGGATGCTATGAAGATGGTTGTTCTTCTAAAAAGTTATTATAAATTGGTGTATCTAATTTGCTCCTACTTGAGCAATATTATGAAAGTGGTTTTAAGAAATATTATGTAGTGTAGCCAAACAAAACAATGAGTTACAAGTATTATGAATATTAGTCGGCTTAACTTCATTCCCGAAGTGAATGAATTTAATTATGGTCATGGACATGTATGTAAATATGAACTGGTATTGTCATTGTTGTGATCATTATTGATCTTAGTTCCCACTTGAAAGTGGATAAATTTTTGCTATAAATTACGAACAAACAAGATCCTTGTTTAGAGTTTTAAAGAAAAATAAAATAATGTGGTTACTATTTACACGATAAGCCGTACTATTTAAAACGCATGGTTGTTTTGAAAAATTTGCATGTGGGCCCTACGTGTTTAATATAATATTATTATTACTATTACGGGACTATTCATGAATGGTATCGTATATACTATTCACAGATACGATACTATTCATAAATACAGTATTTTTATGAAAACTTTTTATCTGTGCTAGGTACTTCAAAACCAAAACTTTCGTGGCAAAAGTAGTATTTATTCCTTAATATTAAGGCCTTGAAGGTTTATGTTTTCAAATACGTATGATACATATTTTAATAGTTTTGGAAAAGTATTGTCCTAGGAAGACAATAAATTGCGAGAGATTTATGTTATGATATGTATAAAGGCTAATAGTCCTGGAGATTAATTATCATATTTTGAGGAACTAATGTTTAGACTATATATCTATATGGGTACGTATAAATTACACGTATGTTAGGAAGAGTTAATATTTTGTTACTCGAAGGAACAAAATTATGTATTAATTACTCTACCAAGTATTAAAGAAATTTATTGAATTTCATAGATATCTACGAAAATAGATATAGAAAATACATGCTTTTGTAAACCGAGAAGTTTACATATAATATTACAAACCAGAAGTTTGTTAATGAGAACCAAAAGCCAATGTAAACTAGAAGTTTACTAACAATGTGATATCAAAGAAGCAATGAGCTGTAGAGAAATATGACCATATTTATTTTGAAGCCAAGGCTCAAGATAAAGACTAAACCCAAAAGGTATGTTATCGTATGATTCTAAGTTAATTTGATTATGAATATTTTCATATATGGTGGACTCATGTATATTTTGCATATATATAAGTCAATTGAAGTATATTAGTCATGAATAATGTTATTATCTAGTGATGCAATATTATATGTTTATTCCTGGAGAATTAACATAAATTTTTCCTTTCAAAGTTTAAAGAATTTGAAAGTGATTTTGAAATATAAATATAAATATAAAGAAAGTATGTTTATATAACTCACACTGGGAGGGAGATTGCCATAAAAACAAGTGTGAGTTAGAATACAAGTGTGAGCTAATATTTGAAAAGTTATATAGTTCTCACATAAAGTTTGATCTCCCAAAATGCATGTCGGATTTTGATCAATATGTTATTGAAATTGAAAAATTTATGATTGTTCGAGATATATGTTACAGTAAACCAGAAGTTTACTGATCCAAATAATTTTATTGTTGGCATGACTTGTTTGATCATCCGAGTCATTCAAGAACCAGAAGATTCTTCATAAATAACCAACATATTGTTCAAGAATAATTATGTGCTTCTTGTTCTCAAATAAAAATGACTACGTGAATATCATAGGTCATGATTGGTAATGGATCTCTGGAAATATATCAAACAGAACTATATGGGTCCATTGAAATGACATGTAAACCATACAAATTTTGAAAGATGCATCTATAAGATGGTTACATGTGAGATTATTAGCTTACAACCGTAGAAGTTTGTAAGAATGCAACACAAGTTTGCATAAATGATTGCAACATGAAGTTTGCAATAATGTTTGATGTTTGAATAAATTAAGCGCGCAATTTCCAGATGATATGATCCAGGAATCATATATTAAAGCATCCATAGAGAGATGGATTAATGCTTATGAGAACAAAATACTATGTTGGTATATTTGATATTATATATTACAGCATTTATGTAAGCCAACAAAATTCTCCCAAAATAATTGGCTTTAGGTCAGGAGCAAGACAAATTCCACCTTAAAAGGGTTGAATGTGCAATGATTATTAATCCACCACAATGCACATAGATGGAATTAGAAAGAAAATTGAGATAAATGTTGTATAAGGACTTTCTTCTTCTTGTTTATCTCTATATGAAACAAAATGATGTTTCAAAAGGAAATAAATGGATTAAGGAGACTTATATTAGACATTGTTTTCTCAACATGAGGGGAGAAATTTAATAGCTGGAGAAGTGAATACATGGAATGCATTATTATAGTAAAGTATATATCCTCAAATAAAGAAGTATAAACCAGAAGTTCATCAGTAATGCATTCATGTTATTTTTGCCAGATAGAATTACTGACCTAAATGAGATTTATTAAATCTCATATTCCAGCATAAAAATGCTCCAATTTGTGACATGCCTGAAGCATGAGTAACTATTCGGTTCCAATATTATGAATAAATTGGAGCAATTATTTAGATGATCATATTAAAGTAGGATGTCATCTAACACTATGTCTTAGAGTTATACTTTGGATTTGTACAACTCTATCCGCCTTTGAAATATGGGGAGAACAGTGTACTCTTGGGTATAGCTTGAATACATGAGTATAGATGGACATCTTAGAAAGGAAGTAGATACTCGGAGAAGAGTATTGAGACATAACTTATTCCAAAACCTCATGAGATTCAAAAATAATATTGATATTGATAAGTTATGTCAAATTGAAAAAAAAAAATGGAACCGAAAATATAAAGTTGTCGACAACAATTTTGATGAAGATATCACGTGATCAAATAAGGATAATTAAGAAATGTTAGTTGCTCCAGAAGAGCTATTTCCTGAAAAGTTATTATCTTGAAGAGAATGTTGTAGTCCCGGAAAGACCAAGATACATGAAAAATGTGAAAATAATGTCAAAATAATTTATTCTATGTGATCAAAAAATAATTTTTTCTATTAATTTATATTAATATCAGTTAAATATATAAATATATCATTCCAAGAATAATTAACAAAATAACGTACCAATGCATGATTTTTGAAAATTGAAATATATCATGAAGGCACGTGCTTTGAAAACCTACATACCCTCACATTTGAAAAATATCAAGAACTATATATATGATATACCTAATTGGGTGCAATTTGATGGATCATGAATTAATTTGTTTTTTATTATTTCAAAATTTACTGTTAAATCTAAAATGATTTATGGCTAAGCATTCAAAATTTAATATGGAACATTAGATGAAAATACATGTCAATTCATTTATCAAAACAGTGAGTTAATACTATTCTTTTTTGGAATTTACAATTGAATATAGAACATTAAAAGCAAACTTTTCAATTCATTTGTCTAGTTGCAGAAATTTAACCTTCATCTTACTAAATTTACAATAGAAAGATTTTTAACTAAGTTTCTAAAATTTAACATAAAATAAAGAATTCAAAGAATTATATAGCGCCAAGCATGTATGTATATACTCATACTCCACACCCTTCAGCTTCAGTGCCCACTCAACCCTCAAACCAAACGGCCTCCGTACCCAGATGCTTAACACCTTCGTGTCTTTGTTTTCCATCACAACACACATTTCTCCTCTTCTCTTCACAACTTGTTTTGGTTTCTAAGCTTTTCCCACATATGTGTGCGTTATGTAGTCCCTTCTTTATCTTTCCGATAAGTTGGAAATTGTAGCGACGCCAAGTTTTAATTTTTGTGTAGTTGGTCCATGATAATGACTCTGAAAAAAAGATAGCACATTTTAAATTAGATTTTAAAGTCATTCTACGATATTCTATGGAAAATCTCAATTTCTTCTTTTCTCCTCATCAAAGCTTGTTTTGGTTTCTAAGTTTTTCCTCTACCTGCTACATGTGTGTGTGGTCCCTTCTTGTTTAGCTTTTCGGTAAGTTGAAAATTGTAGCGACGCCAAGTTTGAATTTTTGTGTAGTTGGTCCATGATAATGACTCAAAAAAATAGATAGCATATTTTAAATTAGATTAAAAGTCATTATCACGATATTCTATGGAAAATATCTAACCAGGTTTTGTTTTGAATGTCATCTCTGATGAAATTACGTGAATGATTAGGACTTCGTTTCCCTCCTAATTTTCTCGACATCCAAATACAGAGTAAGAGTCAATCTAAAAGTGGAGATGGATAGTGAAGGGGATGTGGATGTTAATGGTAGATGTGGAAAGTTATGTCTGAATGATTAAGGTTGGATGAAATCTTCAAAAATTATATGGTAAAAAACAATCCTCTTATACCAGCAAAAAATATGTATTACTACATAAGGCACTTTCAATATCCATTTTTAAGATCTTTAGATGACTGTTTTCAGAGATAATATATATAAGTGTCGTTGAAAGTTTTAAAATAGACGTCTAATTAAAAACATACAACGTTAATTTTATGTAAAACCATAATTGTAATTAACTTACAATAAGACTTGTACACAAGTCTGAATGATTTTCAACTGTTTTTGAAAAACATTCATAAGCCTTGTTTTTCAAACTGCACACAACTATTCCTTGTTTTCCACATATGATAATCTAAGGAATTTGCTTTCAAGATATAGTTAAATTACTTATTTTCTATTATGATTCGGTGCAACTATTCATCAACAACATTCAATTACATAATCCCAAAAACAACCTAATGAACAATATAAAAGTCAAGGCAACATGACTGAATAAGCATAAATGTCTGCCACGACCCCCCACATGCCAAAAGTAACATCTATAAGGCTCCTGGCTGTTGTAAAAAGAAAAAGATAGAGCGGCCTTGGAATATTTGCTGAATGTCTATTTTATTATTGAGTTGGCAAGTAAGAATTGCAGTGCATTAGAAAACATAACACTATGTGTTGGAAGTCCAGATTTAATTAGTTAGCATATGCGATTATATTATGCAATTATCTTAATTAAGTTGTTAGAGAGATTTTAGGAATTAAGTTAGCATATTATGGTTTTTGAATTTCGTAATTATATTCCTGATTGTAATCCCTAGATTGTAGGAACTTCTTAGGTCAAAAGATTATTTACTTATTAGCGTATGTATATAATTCCAATTAAGCGAATGAATAAGACATCGCGTTTACGGACTCATCCTTGGTTAGCGGCGTCCTTCATGGTATCAAAGCATACACAGTGATGTCGATCATACTCTAACCTATAATAATGTCCGACGATCCCTCCACCAATACACAGGAGTTGAGTTCTCCGCCTGGGGCGCATCATTCGGCGGCTATGGCGAGTGAGACCTTCTCCGCTACGGATGCGTCACGCCCTACGACAGCTACCTTTGAAGGCTCGGCTGTCACCATTATCCCAGAACGAATCACCGATGACAACTATCATGCATGGGCACAGTCCGTTTGATTCGCACTCAAGGGTCATGGGAAGCTTGGTCACGTTGCGGCTGTCATTAATGGCTAGTCAAGCAAGAGATGCATTAGTCTATTCATGGCTAGTCAACAATGGGATCAGCAATCAAACGGTATTTCATGTTTATGTCCTTTGCCCAAGATATGTGGGAAGCCATCTGTGAAGCCTACAGTGACGGTGGCAATTCCTCATATATATTTGACCTACAAGCTAAGGTATGAGATCTTAAACAAGGAAATCTTCCTCTGGGTGATTATTACCTTGCCAAAAGCACACTATGGCAGGAACTTGACCTCATCAATGATGACCCTCCTTGTTGCACCTCACACGCTGCAAGCATGCCAAACGAGTATAGAAGGCCAGACTGTTTGAACTACTAGCAGGATTGGACAAATCATTTGATGACATTCGTGGTCGCATTTTAAGCCAAGTTCCCCTTCCAAGTGTCTGAGAAGCCTTTGCAACACTCGAGAACGAAGAATCCAGAAAACATGTTATGCTTAAGGAGGCCTCAGGACCTCAAAACGGACCACAAACCATCAGCCCAGAACTGTCGACCTTGGCTGTCCACTCTAATGACTCTCGTTCAAACCGAGATCGACCGACATGTGATCATTGCAAGAAGGTGGGTCACACTAAAGACACATGTTGGGAAATCCATGGAAAACCACCGGATTGGAAGCCAAGGAAATAGCGGGGCAGAAGCTATGTCGCCGATACATACAAAGAAGCTTATCCTATTTCTACCACCGCAACACCACAAGGTGACAAATTTGACAAAATCATTGAATTGCTATCTACGTTGCAACCTCCTCAAAGGCAACCCACCGCCACAATAGTCAAATAAGGCAACTTTTCTAAAGCTTTATCTACCATCAAAGGTACGAGTGTTGGAATTGCTGGATTATAGATTCTGGAGCTTCTGACCATATGTCAGATAATGCTTCACTATTTCTGAACTATACTCAGCCAACACTAAAATGACTATTACCATTGTCGATGCGTCTAATTCTATTATTGCTGGTTTCAGTTATGTAAAAGTCTCTCCTACTCTGGTTCTACAAAATATGCTACATGTTCCTACTTTGAAATGCAATTTGTTATTTGTTTGTCAGTTAGCCAATGATGCACGATGCCATGCTGACTTCTTTACAACTCACTCTATTTTTTAGGATCTACTCACGGGGACGACGATTGGCATTGCTAATGAACGTGATGGGCTTTATTACTTAGATGATAGTAATTTTCGTAGTATTAGGTCTTGCAATAAAGTGTCTCTCCCTAGGGCTAGTAGTTCGGAGTTGTGGCACAAGCGATTAGGTCATCCTAATCTTGATTATTTGTTAAAATTGTTCCCTTCAATTTATTCCAATAAAGATCTTTCTCAATTTTATTGTGATACATGTGAATGTGGGAAACATCACCGAACATCCTTTTCTAGTATCCCATATCGTGCTTCACAACCATTTACTACCATCCACAGTGATGTGTGGGGACCATCCCGCATCTCTAATAGAACAAACTCAAAATGGTTCGTCACATTTATTGATGACCACACCCGAGTAAGTTGGGTTTACCTTTTAACAATCAAATCCGAGGTTCCCTAAACCTTCATTACCTTTTATAACATGATCCAAACCCAATTTCAAACAAAAATTTGACTTTTACACTCTGATAATGGCACTGAGTATTGTAACGCCACCCTTACTACCTTTCTCCACGAACATGGCATCATTCATAAAAGCACATGCCCAAATACACCCCAACAAAATGGTATTGCCGAGAGAAAAAATCGTCATATCCTAGACACCGCAAGAGCACTCATGCAGCTCAACTCCTCTGTTCCATAGTACCATTGGGGGGATGCAATCTTACTGCTGTGTTTCTCATTAATCACATGCCCAGCAAACCTCTCTCATTTAAAAACCTACTCCAAGTCCTCCATGAACACTTTCATATTCCCTACCTTGAAAATACCCTTCCGCTTAGAGTCTTTGGATGCACTACATATGTTCACCTCCACCACACTTCCAAACTTGACCCTAAGGCTATTTGCTTGTCTTCTTGGGCTACTCTACTTCTCAAAAAGGCTATAAATGCTATGGTCCTACTACCAAATGTCTACTTGTCTCTTGTGAAGTTACCTTCCATGAGAATGTCCCTTTCTATTCCCCGTCCTCAATTCAGGGGGAGAATTACAATGAATTTTAGACCTTAAAAGCATCTGAATCCTCACCAGAACCCTTTCATGAACTTGTATTCTATGACACTACTCTCCATATTCCCAACCTAGAGCCATATGAGGAAATGATTACCCAAACAACTGCTTTTGGGGGAGACAAGACCGACAACCCTAATAAATGGAAGAACATCTATACACGAAGACTATCAAAAACATGTAGTAATAAAGTATGTCAAATTCACAGCACACGCCTTGAGTCGGAACCAATGATAGGTCCAGAAGATGAACATGGCAAAGAACATGATTTACAAATAGAGAAAGCTGATGACAACTTTGATAGTCTAGATTTACCAATTGCTATGAGGAAGCAACCCAGAACATGCACACGACATCCTATAGAGAAATTTGTATCATATCAAGCTTTATCGTCTAAATACCATGCTTTTGTCTCTCAATTTGATGGTGTCACAATACCTAAAAACATAGATGAAGCACTAGACAACCCTAAATGGAAACAAGATGTCTTAGTTGAGATGGAAGCACCGATCCAGAATGAAACATGGGAATTTGTGGATCTACCAAAAGGGAAGAAAGTAGTTGGCTGCAAATGGGTCTTCACCCCAAAATACAGAGCCGATGGAAGCCTTGATAAATATAAGGCATGGCTTGTGGCAAAAGGTTTCTCTCAAACCTACGGGATGGATTATACTAAAACGTTTGCCCCTGTTGCAAAACTAAACACAATCAGAATTTTGTTATCTTTGGCTACAAACTTAGACTAGCGCCTGCACCAAATAGATGTGAAGAATGCATTCCTTAATGGAGAACTAAGGGAGGAAGTATACATGAAATCTCCTCCAGGGTTCCCAGGAAAGAAAGCAAACTAGGTATGCAAACTCAAAAAGTCACTTTATGGTCTAAAACAATCTCTCAGAGCTTGGTTTGAAAGATTTACCCAAGTCTTGAAAAATCAAGACTCAGGGACAAAGTGATCATACTATGTTCTTCAAGCATAGAAATGGGAAGATAGTTGTTTTAGCTGTATATGTAGATGATATTGTCTTAACAGGAGATGATGAAGAAGAAATTGATCAAATTAAAGATCAAATTAAAGAAGCTCTGAATCGGGAATTTCAAGTCAAAGACCTTGGAGAAATGAAATACTTTCTTGGAATGGAGGTAGCCAAATCAAAACAGGCATCTACATCTCTCAAAGAAAGTATATTCTGGATCTCTTAAAGGAAACAAGCATGTTGAGTTGCAGACCTAGTGATGTTCCTATATGGGCTGAAAAAATTGGGGAAGATGAGGAGTTGGGAAAACCTGTCGATAAAGGTAGATATCAGCGTATAGTAGGAAGGTTAATATATCTCTTATATACCAGACCTGATATAGCATTTGCAGCTAGTGTGGTGAGTCAACATTGTCATGATCCCAAACAAAAGCATCTGGATGAAGTCTATCGAATTCTTCGGTATTTGAAGGGTTCTCCAAGACATGGACTATTCTTTAAGAAATCCACTCAACGGATCGTTGAAATGTTCACAGACGTAGACTAGGGCAAGTGACCAGGAGGACAGAAAGTCAACCTCAGGTTATTGTATGTTTGTATGGGGTAATTTGGTTACTTGGAGAAGCAAGAAACAAAGTGTGGTAGCAAGAAGCAGTGCAGAAGCAAAATTTCGAGCAATAGCACTGGGAATTTGTGAAGGAATATGGGTAAAACAAGTACTTGAAGAACTACATATGAATGCAAGTTTCCTAGTTAGGCTCAATTCTGACAACATGGCAGCTATTAACATCTCACACAACCCAGTACAACATGATCAGACTAAACATGTTGAAATAGATCGATAGTGGGATTATCAGTCTCAAGTATGTCCCGTCCAGAGAACAGACATCAGATATGCTGACCAAAGGGTTAACCAAAGACAAGTTCGATCATCATGTTAGAAAGTTGGACATGATCAACATCTATGATCCAACTTGAGGGGAAGTATTGGAAGTCCATATTTAATTAGTTAGCATATGCGATTATATTATGCAATTATCTTAATTAAGTTGTTAGAGAGATTTTAGGAATTAAGTTAGCAGATTATGATTTTTGAATTTCGTAATTATATTCCTGATTGTAATCCCTAGATTATAGGAACTGTCTAGGTCAGAAGATTATTTACTTATTAGCGTCTGTATATAATTCCAATTAAGCGAATGAATAAGACATCGCGTTTACGGACTCATTCCTGGTTAGCGGCATCCTTCACTATGCTTTCCAAGTTGGAAAGGAGTGTTGGGTAGAACTTCATATTCTCGGTTTGATGAAATATATTAAGTTTAGTTTAAATCCCATGGAGTTCAAAAGGTGTGCGCCTAGAGCTGATATAATTGGTTGTAGAGTTGGTCATAGTCAATGGATTCAAAGTTGCTTATGCAATTAAGGATGGTGCAGAAGGACCACGAGGATAGATGGTATTGTTGTCTCTTTCCAATTCTATTGGTTTACACTACAAAAAAACAGACCATTAGTAGTGGTTAAAATGATCTATTTGTAGCGGTTTTAACCGCAACACACGACATTTGTAGCGGTTACAACAACCGCAACAAAATCCACTGTGGCAAAACAATTTGTAGCGGTCTAAAAAATCCGCTACTACATATATCATGAACGCGACTGTATTTGTGGCGGTTAAAAGTAACCGCCACTATATGACGCCAGACTGACACCTTGTTCGACAATTAGTCGCGGTTATTTGACCGCCACAAGTGGAGATTGACCAGGATAGTAGCGGTTACGCAACCGGAACTAGATATCGCCAAAGGTTTCAAAATTTGTCGCAGTTACAAGACCGCTACATATATTCCCGCCAAATTTTGGGAAAAAAATTTTGGCGCCAATTTTGTATCGGCTACTTGACCGCAACAAAATATATCCCGTCATTTTGCGGAAAAAATTGGGCGGCAATTTTGAACATTTAATTATTGTAGCGGCGTGAAACCGCTACAAAATATTCCGGTCATGTCATATATGTTCGTTTTTGTAGTGGTTCCCTAACCGCTACAAATAGTTGGAATTTTAAAAAAAATAGTAATTAAAGTAATTATTTACTTATTGTATTAATAATAATTTATATTTTTGGAGAAAATAAATCATATTAAAATATGATATTTGATTATAGAAGCTTAATATATAATAGAAAACAATAAGAATAATAAGAATATGTAGAAAGTAGAAATAATGTATTAATTAAAATATAATTAATTCTATAGAAATTGTGAGTGAAAGTGGAATAATATATACGAGAAAGTGTAAAAAAATACGAAATTCACCTGCAAAACAACAAAAGTTAGTACCAGTAGGAGGTAGATAAGCAATAGAATTGATACGGTTTAACGGCACTTACCCCCAAACACTTAAGCTATTTGAGAAAACGTAAAACTATAAGTAAATATGAAGAGAAAACTGAAGTTGAAGTAGGGATCGAGCGAAAGAAGAAGCAAGTCGCACATTAAGTGAGGGTGGGTGGGGGTATTTATTTTGATATCTGCGAATCATTTTGTAGTGGTTTAGTACAATTTTTGTAGCGGATTTATTTAGTAGCGGTTAGTGACACGTCATTAGTAGCGGGTGTGTTTTAGCGGATTTTATGGTGTTGTAGCGATTTCATGACCGCTACAAATATCATTGTGGTTTTTTTTTTAAAAATAAAATATTTAAATATTTAAAAGTTAATAAGAAACCAAAATAATAAATAAATAAATAATCGAATACGAATATTAGACTAAAATAGAATAATATTAGAATAAAAAAGAAAGTAGAATGAATATAGAATATAATATATAGAAGTATAGAAGAAAACATGAGTCGAATTAATGACGAATCAAATGATGAATCAAATAACAAAAAAAGTAGACCAAAAAAAATTATAAGAAGATTACAGATTAACTATCCATTGCATAATTTTTTTCTCTCAATCTTCGTCACCACCCCTACAAAGAGAGTTTATATAAAATGTTGCGTGTGAGTTGAATATGTTTGAACACAAATAAAACTTTGGTTAAATGTTATTATGTCATAAAACGTATATTAAAAAACTTACCGAACTATAGGTAAATTGTCATCGTCGTGCGGGAAGAAGTTGTCGAACCGCCCGGGCCGGAACGGCTCACAATCATAGGCGACGTTATCACCATCGCCCATATCGTAAAGGTCCCGAGGCTTTAAGTGAACCACCATATTCCAATCCACGTGCCTCTCATCGTCGACATAATAAACCTGTTGGGCCTCTGAGGCAAGAATATACGGCTCGTCATCTTCAGACTGACCAGTGTGAATAGGCCGGGAGAAATTCACTGATGTGATGCCTAATTCGTTTGTCGTGAGTCCCCGGGGCGTTGTCGTATTCGCCCACAAACACTTGAACAGCGTCATGGGGAAAAGGCCTTGGTAAGTTATCTTGACCACATCAAGCAGCTTTCCATAATATGGGACGTCACCGAACTGCATGTTCCCATCACTACTGCTCGCATAACTCCTCGTCCCAAACGTGCCATATACACCCGAGTTTTGGGTCGGCGGTCCCGATCTCGTGAAACGGTGCAAAACTTGAAACCATTGACATTGTATCTTTTGTAAATCTTTGGGTGTGGTCAAGCGGGCCGAGTGCGAGAGCTCTCAATTCCGTGAGTGCGGGTTGTGGTCGTTCATTATTCTCCTCCTAAACCATCCGGGGAATTCTCTGTGGACCTTTCTATCAATTTCGGAGGATGTACGTATGCGGATCCTCGCTTGACGCTTCACATGACTCCCGAATTCCTTGCAATTAAACATGCGATGACGAGCATGAAATTTGAGTATAAAATGTAAAGAAATATATAGGATAACATATATATATATATATATCTGTGTGGAATCCTTACTGAAGGTACAGTTCAACTTTAGTGCAATTGATCAAGACATGTCTATGTGCTTGAATCTTCTCAAGTGCCATGAGTTTGAAATTCTCACTTCCACCAATTGGTTTACCAACACGAGGGACTAACAACTTTGTTCCTAGTGGCTTTGGCTCAGGACAATCGTCAACACGAGGTGGTTGGTTGAATGACGTCTCAATGTCATCAAAGTACCTGGAACAACAATACAAGACCTCATCCCCAATATAGCCTTCTGCTATTGAATCTTCAGGCCACGCCTTATTCCTCACGTAAGACTTTAGTTTCCCAAGAAACCTATAAATTAATGAAGGGAAAATATCGATCCATCAATGGTTAGACTTTATTTAAAGTAATTAATTTTAAATGAGTACCTCTCAATTGGATACATCCATCGATAGTGAACCGGGCCAGCAAGCTTTGTTTCGTGAATAAGGTGTACTGTCAGGTGAACCATGATCGTGAAGAATGACGGAGGAAAGATCATCTCCAAATGACACAGCGTAAGAATGATTTTCTGTTGCAGCTGGTCAAGCTCCTCCACGATCAAAACCTTGGAACACAACTTCCGAAAGAAAGTACAAAGCTTGACCAAAACGATCGACACATCCAGTGGCAGTGTATTTTTTATGGCCAGAGGAAGTAACTGTTGCATAAGCACATGTGAGTCATGATTCTTCAACCCTGTGACCTTTCGAGCCTGCACGTCAACACATCGTGAAATGTTGCTTGAATACCCATCAGGAACTTTTATCTTCTTCAACGTCGCGAGGAAGATTTCCTTGTTCGATTTTGTCAGGGTGAATTTTGCTGGTTGAAATCTGTCATGCTCATCCGGCCATGCATCTCCACGAACCCCCATCTCCCGTAAATATTTTCTCGCTTGAAGATGATCTTTTGACTTGCCTGGTTCGTTGAGAATCGTGTACAACACATTGTCGCACACATTCTTCTCAATGTGCATGACATCCGGGACGTGTCGGAGCAAATTATCTTTCCAATACGGAAGAGTGAAGAAGACGCTTATCTTCCGCCATTCTTTGGGCGCAGAACCGACGCGGGCGATCTTTGTGTCGGCCTTTGCTGCATCGTCTTTTTTCCCATACTCAAATTCAACTTCCACAAGCTGCTCTATGATTTCTGCACCAGATAAATTCCGAGCAGGTCCTCTTTTTTCCTGTTGCCCATTGAAACGATTGCATTGCAACCTAAACCTGTGCGCACCATCGAGAAACCTCCGATGACCCATGAAGCACCACTTGTGAGTGTGAGGAGGCGCACCGAGTCAGAGTCAAAATTGTAAGCCGAACACGCAAGGCCGGTATGCACATTTCACCCGGACAATGTTCCCAGTCCAGGGAAGTCACTGATAGTCCACATCAACGCCACACGCAAGTTGAATGGTGTCTTCTCGTGCACGTCATACGTCTTGACCCCAACATCTCACAACTCCACCAACTCCTTGATCAGCGATTGGAGGTACACATCGATGTCATTTCCCGGTGCCTTTTTGCCTAGAATGATCATGGACATAATGAAAGAGCTCTGTTTCATACACATCAAGGCGGCGGTTGTAAGGTATCAAAACAACTGGCCATATACTATAGCTTGTGCTAAGATTCCCAAACGGATTAAAACCGTCGGTCACCAATGCAAGACGAACATTTCTCGGGTCCGCCGCAAACTCAAGAAAGTCTGAGTCGAACGCTTTCCAAGCTTCAGCATCCCGTAGATGTCTGAGTTTACCATCTTCGCTCTTGTCAGCTTCATGCCACCTCATATGCTCAGCTGTCTTAGACGACATAAACGATCTTTGTATGCGAGGTTTTAAAGGAAAGTACCTTAAAATCTTTGCGGGTTTCTTCTTCTGCTTCTTTCTCTTCCTAATTGTCCTGAACCTCGAAGTGTGACACTTCTTACAAGTCTCCCTCCGAGCATCTTCTCCCCAATAAAGCATACAGTCGTTGGGACAGGCATCAATTTTTTTGTAGTTCAGGCCTAATCTGTTGATTACCTTCTTGGCCTCGTAGAAGGTTGTGGGAATGTCCGCGTCAGGGAAAACATCTCGTAGTAATTCCAGCAACATCGACATTGCCTTATCAGTGATCACACACAAGCACTTGATATGGTACAATTTGATCAGAAAATATAATTTTGAGTATTTATGACAACCTTGATACAAAGGACGATCGCTCTCATCCATTAAGGCGAAAAATTCCCGAGCTGCATCATTCCTGAAGTAAACTGGTTCTGGACCCTGAACTTTTGCCGTGAAGTTGTCGTCCTGAACACCGAAAGCATCGTGAACAGCTTCATTAACTGGATCATGTTGATGTCCTTGATTTGCTACTTGTGAGGTTTGAGGAAAATGATCCCCGTATCTCATACCACGCTTCTCACCATGAACTTGCCAGAATGTATATCCTTCTAGGAAAGGCTTGATAAGAAGATGTTTCATAGCGCCTTCTTGCGTTTGCTACTTCTTAAACTTGCATCTACAATAAGGACACACGATCTTGCCATTAATGCTAGCGTGAGAGAAGGCAAAATCTAAGAAATTTTTCAATCCCGATAAATATACGGGAGAACTGTGTGGTAGCTTGATCCATGACTTATCCATTTGTAGTTAACAAAGCTAGGACACAATATAAATGTAGAGAGAATGTTTAATTACCTTCATAACAAGCACACGAGATGTTTAAATGCAACATGGAAACACTTTGTAGCGGTTAAATAACCGCTACAACAACTGTCTAAATATAAAAATACCATTAGTCGCGGTTCCTAAACCGCTACAAATGTTGAATTCAAAATCCCACCAAAATTTAGTAGCGGTTTAGGAACCGCCACAAAACCGATACGAATTACATATTTTGAATTCAAAATCCCGCCATATATTTGTCGCGGTTAGCGACCCAAACAAAGATATAGCCGTTTGAATTTAGTTGCGGTTAATCGTGTTAACCGCGACAAATGAAGGCGCTATTTTAGTCACGGGGAAATTCAAATTTGTGGCGGTTCTTTCAAAATAAACCGCTACAAATGTTTATTGATTTCACAATATAAATTTTATTTGTGAAAAATTACTTTTTATTCACTTGATATTAACTAACTCCAATAAGTTTTTTACAATATCTATTATAAGTAAATTTTATACTAAATTTTATACTATACGTTATATATTATAAGTAACATTAAAAATCTAATATAAATGGAATATAAGTATTGAAATATTACACCAAATAAAAAAGTCAACAAGCGAAATAACATAAAAAAGAAAAAAAAAACATCCAGCGGTTCAAAATAAAAACTAACTATCAGGAGCCTGTTGATCAAGTCCTGTCTTAGGGGGGGCTCGTGCACGACCAGATGTAGCATCGCCATCATCATCAACAGCAGGAAGACGCCGGTATTGATCCTCGTCGACGAACAGAGGGGGAGGGGGAGGCGGGGGAATCGTCGTCACTGAATGAATGGGGAGGCTCGGGAGCTGGAAATCGTCTATCAGGAAACAACTCAGTCAAGGCATCGTGAACAACATCCCAGGTATGCATGTGACTCAAGTACCAACGGTCATATCTTTCTTGTCGGCGCCTTCTCTTGGCAGCATTCGCGGCCTCCTACGCAGCAATCTGCTCGGTAACCTGTGTAGCACTTTCGCGGCAATCAGTGCATCAACCTCCGCCGGTGGTGGCTTACTCGAGCCAGAGGCGCCGGCCTCAGAGCCGGAGGCCTTTCCGTACACCATGCTAGGCCTGGCGCCTAATCCCATACCCTTCACCCGGCCAGGATGCTCTTTTGGGCCTACAGCAGCTTTCAAAGGGGCTGTAGGATCCACAGACCCCTGTGACTCTGGGGGCTGCGACGCTCGTAGATCAGCCTGGCTCTGCTCAATCCGGGCCTGACACATAGATTTCAGAAAACATTAATCAAACTATATTTAATTCAATTTAAATATACAACATTAACTATATAAATAATTTTTTTGTGACTTACTATTATCTCCTCTGCTGCCTCAGAAGTCGGCGTCCCATCACGGTGTCTATGGGTGCGTGTGAACAATCGCCCATAATCCGTCGACGGTTCTCCTCCCGAGCCTTCTCTTGCTTTGAAAGAGTTAAAAGAATATAAACTTTATTATTTCAAAAACAAAACAATCATCTTTTAAACCTAAAATTAATTGATCTTTCAACATACCATCTCATTGTAGGTCACGGTAAACGTCTTGGTTCCTGCCGTGTGATGGACCCTCTGATGTGACCGGCTTCTGGTATTCCTCTACGACGGGGCACAAGGAACATCAAACAAAATGTTAAATGAAATTATTTATAGGTTTAAATGATTTCTTGTAACCTATATTTCAAGTACATTTAAACTATAAATTAAGTTAAACTATTAAATAATTTAAACCAAATGTAAACAATAATTAATTTAATCAATATTTATATTTTTAAACTACACTCAAACAAAATTAATTTAAAGAAATTTGTCACAATAAATTAACTCATGTTTAAAAAAAAACTTAAACTACGATTAATAAAAAAAAGTACCTGTCCCTCTGGACCCCTCCGATAGTGGACAAAACTCGTCCAGTCATTTGGGTCCACGCCATCCGAGACGTTCTCGATCGAGTACAACTGCGAGGCATAGTCAAATCTCCATTCTACGCGTTGTAGAGACGACCCCTCCGGCTCTTCCACCCCTCACACATTTTCATGAGTACGTACCTCTTATGGATGGCTCGCACATTAAACTTTTTACGTATCATAATTTAGTTAGTAATTAAGTAAGAAATGAATAAATACATAAATAAACCACAACTTATTACTATTAATATTTGAATTTAATTAAACAACATAAGTTACCCGAACAACGTCACTAAACGCTTTGTTCTTGTTCTCTGACGGAATCTTTTTCCAATCATGGAAAAAGATCAGAAACCATGCCCAATTCCCGCCAAATTCTGACAGGAATCGATTCATCAGATGACCACCATTGCCGATCAGCTAGTCCGTGTCTGTGTTCTAGGGGACTATGACGCGATAGTCGTCCATCTGAGTGATCGCGACAACATCCAGCGTCCTTTTGCCGATGTTCACATGTTTATCTCGCACAATTATAAACACATTGTTGTATTGCGTTTAAATAAATTCAAATTACAGGCAAGCAAATTAAATTAATTTTTTTGACAAAAAACTAATTATATTTACCTTCGACATCCACCACAAATTTGGTGGAACGCGAAGACGACGGTCGGGGGTTCCCTTGGTCCCGCTCATTCTCCTCATCGAGAAACCGCTCCGCCTCGGCTATGAGAATCTCAATATGGATCTCCGGATTTTGGTCCATGTCGTCCAGCGACAGACTTGGTTCTCGTTCTCCCCCTACAGTGTCTAGGTTTGGGATTTCCTCATCTGCAAAGAGGGCATCAAACTCCCCCCTCCACCCGAGGGCGGAGGATATTTACTGAGCCCTCGCCCTCTCGTACGTCCCCCTACTACTACCGTTGCCCCTTATAGGCCTTGTCTCCCGATCAAAAACTTTCTCTTTTCCCTTGTCGTTAGAACCCATGATGTAGAAAGGTACAAGTTGAAAGGTTAAAAGGTGAAAAATCAAAACCTTGCGCGTAGGATTTTCAAAATGAGAGGAATAGTTAAAAAAAACTGCTACAGATTGTGTATAACCGCGACAAAATCATAAAACCTTTTGCGGTTTAGAGTAAACCGCAACAACAACCGTGACAAATGTGCCTTGTTCTTCGTGAAAACTTGTCGCGGTTATAGAACCGCGACAAATTAGAGACTTTTACAATTCTGTCGCGGTTGGAGTCAATTAACCACAACAAAATCGAGCTCATTGCTATTCTGTAGCGGTTAAATCCAAACCGCTACAAAGTTACTTTTGTGGCAAAAAAAATCCAAACTATTTGGTTTGCCAGTCAAACCAAATAGTTTGGTGAAAATATTATTTATAATGATACAAATTTCAATTAATTTATTTATCTTCTTCGGTTTCTCCAAAACACTGGAAAGTAATAAGTTATAAATAATTAATTTACAGAAAATAGTCTAACATGCACGTGAAGATTCGCGTTCAGTATAGCCACCAATCTCCCTGGAAACACTCACTGACTCATTTTGATCAGAGATATTTTACAGAGAGAATGGTGGCTATAAAGAAAATCAATCTTCGATGCACGTTCGACTATCTTCAGAAGAGTAGAAGTCTTCTCGTCAGAGACAAAAAAAAAAATCAAATCTGGATTGTCACTGAAGGAACTTTCTCGGCTACAAAGAAGAGAGAGGCAAATATCTGCCGCACTCATCTCTCGACATAAGAGATCAGGGCGGTAGATATCTGCATGTCTTCGACTACTCGGCCGAGAATGTTCATTCAGCGACAACGCAGATTTGGTATTTTCTGAAAATTTATAATTATCTGTACGGACAAATTATCTATATATAGCAAAAAAAATTGTAGCGGTTATTGGACAAACCGCTACAAATTTATATTATCTGACGCGGTTGTAACTTTGCTTGACAACCACCGCAACAAAACGTTGTCATTCCGCTATCTTGTAGTGGTTTCTTGGTATAACCGCTACAGAATTACAGAGACAAAGTTCACGCCATTTCGCGCCAAACGTTGGCGCCAAACTTGTGGTGGTTTTTCCATAAAACCGCAACAAAGTTTGCGCCACTGAGATTCGCGCCATAACGCGCCAAGCTGGCGCCACATTTGTAGCGGTTTACTTTAGAGTAACCGCTACAAATATCTCAGCAAACATTAATTTGTTGCGGTTCATTAAAAAACCGCAACAAAAATGCGGTAAAATAGTGATTTTGTAGCGGTTAGTGATAACCGCTACAGATGGACCGCGACAAATGATAATTTTTTTTTGTAGTGTTAATGTTTATCAAATTTGTATCTACTTTTCTTTCTCAGCTACTTCATTCCCTGACATGGATTGAAATTCTGCAGAGTAGTGGTAAACATATATCTGGAGGTTATATGTGTGTGTGTTTAATGTTATGCTTGATAGCTGATCATCTATATTTTCCTCTTCCGTTTCATGTCTATTGCTTGTATAGAAGCTTCAGTTGCGATGGCGCAATAAGAAGTGAAATTTAAACAGCTACTTCTCTCACTTGGATATGGATGAAAATGCCTAGGCAATAATGGATCTAGGCATTACGAGAATTCTTCACCTTTCTATGATGCTTTTACTTCTCAATTCTTTGCATACTTATTTCCATTAGCACCATGCATCATAAATGATCAATATTTTAATTTGTTAACTCTTGATTAATCTTCATCATCTTTTATATTCTGTCTGATGGTCAATGGATATTCAAAGTCATGATGATTTGACTATCCTTGTGTATTTGGAGGTATGTTTATTATATGAAGAAATTGTTGCAGAAGATAAACTTTTGATGATGGAGTGACTTGGCTCAACTATTATATTTTTCCTTTGTGGTCAGGTTTGGTCACTGGTCAGAAGATTTGATCAACCACAGAAGTATAAGCCATTTATTAGCAGATGTACTGTGGAGCAAAGGGACCTTGATATTGGGAGTGTGAGACAAGTAAATGTTAAAACTTAGAAGGTACTCTTTGGAGGAGTGGATGACCAACAAGGCCTTATGCAAAACTCTAATTTGTTCATTCTATGATGTCTAACTTATTTATGATTTTTAGTTCATTTTTTTGGCAACATTGTTGCTTATGTGTAAATTTTTTTAGGATTGTTAATGTATATATTTATTCATATACACTTTTTAAATATATTATTTAGTATTGTTTATTTCATAATATTTTTTTCTTTATTTGAGTGGTTGATGTGGAAGAGCCCAAATAATTATTAATTTTTTTTTTTAAATCCTTAATTTATGACGTAAAAAAATCCATAGCAAATTTTCTGAAAATCCATCGTAATTTGCGATGGAATTTTAGTCCGTCACAATTTACGACGGAATTTCGGAATCCATTGCATATTTCGTTTGCAATGAGTGCTTTAAACTAGTTTTTTTTTTTTTTTTTTTTTTTTTTTGGGTAGTGCATAGAATATCATCCCATGAGAAATCAAGCAAATTAATAGTTAGGCATTAAAATTCTAAGTTTCTTTTAAGTTAAGCAAATCTTATTCATAATTAATTTCGAAGGAAAGTAAATAATGAAAACTACTAATTTAAAAAGCAACCTAGAGTAGTTACTAATCCCTCACTATCTCCCTAGATCTTATTTCCACTTAATTAGTTAGTCTAAATATCAATTTTGTTAATCTCGAATATTAATAGCTATAACTATCTATCAGTTCACCTATAAAGCTATAACCCTCTCTCAAATACAAAAGGCTATGCCTATGTATTTCATCATACTCAAAGCAGATTTAATCTTAGGTTCTGACTCTAATGCCATCACTGCCCCCAGCTCTGTCCATTCAATTTCCTTGCATTTTACATTCTTGGGTTCTATTCTATTTTAATGGTTTTGAAAATTGAAAAAGAAAACACTTCAATCTAGATTTAAGATCTGGAAGAGGATTTATACCGTAGAGCTATGAAGCATCGATCGAACATGCGTCCAATACCGATACACTTCCATATGGATATTACCGTATCAGATTGGTCAACAATATCCTGTCTCTCCTTGATGTTGTCGCTTCTCTCCTCCACTGTTGGTTTGTCGTCGCTTCTCCCCTCGACGCCATCTCTCCTTAATGCCGTCACTTCTCTTATCCACCGTTGGTTCGTCGTCTTTGCTTCGGTCACTATTCTTGGGTTCTTCCTCCTTAGCTTCATGCGTCTATAAGTGTGAACTTCAGTTCTTCGGTTCTTCCTCCATATCTATTAAATCATGAAGTCCAGTGGACTTCAATTTCCTCATTTTCTATTTTTAGACTCAGGCCTTGCGACCTTTCCCCCTTTTCACTTTCGTCCTTGTTCGATACTTTCCATATCTTCAATTTAGTCCCTGGAAATGCAAAAACAACTACAGAGATAATCTTTTCCCAAATTACCAAAAATCAACTATTTTACTCGTTCAATCCACTCAAATACTATCAAAAAAACATCATTAAAAATATTATTTAATACTAAGACATATCAAAACGTATTGAAATATTAGTATTTTTGAAGTAATGTATCAACGTCTCGTTTCGAAAACATATCGGAAATGTCATGTTGGAATCGGTGCTTCATAGCTGTAGAGTATGAAGGATTAGACACTTACGTGGGGATGTATGGTCATACTATAAAAAAAATTGCAATAATATGTTGTGAACTGTGTTCACTTTGGATTTGGTACTCTATCGTTATACTTAGAATTATCTTACCTATATAAAAGCATAGTAATAAGTGGTTTTCTGCTAGACACGTGTCCTTTTTGTTTAACTAACTGACAAAGTAACTCCTTGTACTTATTATCTTTAATTTTTTTATTACAATTATTCATGCATACAATTTATTTGACTAAAATTTTCTACTAACTCCCTTAGTTATTCTCTTTGTTAGATTAACAAATAAACTAACTCCTTTCATTTGATTTTTCACATTTTCAATTTAAGATTTTGAAATATTTTGTAACAACTTTCCTTTTATCTCTCTTTATATATGGTAACTTTTTGTCAATATTTTAATTTACGACTTTGCTTTATCCTCTACCTTTTGAATTAACTATTTTAAAATATCTTGTAACTAACCATCATTCTATATTTCAACTATTTTGTGAATAAATAATTTTTTACGTCTCCCCTAATCTATATATATAGTAGTAAGGTTTAAAGCCCATCATACAACATGCCACGTCAGCGTTTCCCCTAACCCCCTCCTTACTATTTAGTTTAGTCTTTTTTTTAACGATCGCCAATATCTAACTTCCTTGATCACTAAGTGGGTCCCTCTCGTGCTCGTGGCTTTAGTGGGTTTCGTTGCGTGGCACGCTTAGCGTATTCTGCAACTTTCACGTACGTGCATGGAATGGTTATTTTATTTGACCCTCTATATATGTGGTGCTTTCGATGATTTCGTTTGTGTTATCTGGTATGTTAGAGCTGTTTTCTTTGGTGAGCAAACTTTGGTCTATTCTTCATGGCTTCTGTCTACGATCCTGTGAAACATATTAACACCAGTTGCCAAGTTGGAAGCTCTATGTTCGCATTGTCCGTCTCTGGAAAATGCCTGGCCGATATAGCAGAGGCGATGTGGCTTTTATTGAGCTTGTGCTACAAGATGTTGAGGTAAGATTCCTAAATTTTTCTACATTTTTTCCTGAAGTTTTATATTTCTTAACTAAATGATGCATCTTTGTAGTACTGCCTATGTGTTTGCGTTATCTTTTTGTCCATAATTTCATCTAATTGTGTTCTTATGGTTTAGGGAGATGGGATTGATGCAACGGTGCGTAGTGGGTTTGTACAACACCATGAGAAAAGCTTACATGAGGGCGGGATGTGTGTGATTTCCCGGTTTAATGTTGTTCCTATTATGGGTCTTATCGCACTTTTTACAGATCTTGCATATCGAATTAACTTCCAGTTTTAGACTATTGTTTGTCATATCATTTATGATGGGCGTGTCCCCCGATTTGGATTTAATTTCGTTCCTTTCTCTTAAAATCTTAGCTGATGATTTTGACGATCGCTTTCTACTGGGTGTGGGTTGGAGTAGTTTTACCATATATTTGGCTAGAATGTTAATTATACTCCCTCATGTCTTAATTATAGGACATATTTAACTGATTTTGGGATGATTAAGGAGAGAAGTTAAATTAGTTAATTTTACTCATTTTCCTAAAATATCCTTATATAAATTTAAAATGACATAAGTAAAAGTGAATCAATAACCCCTGCCACATACCTTTTCAACCTAAAAATTTTCTTTTCACACGTTTTTTTAATTAAAAAAATGGTATATGTGTGTGTACATATATATATATATATATATATATATATAGCTATGTACTAGTATGTATATGTATATATATATATATATGTGTGTGTACACACATATCTACATACATATATAGACTGACACATATAAACACACACACACACAGAGATATATATATATATGTGTGTGCGCGCGCGCACACAGAGATTTATACACATATGTATACTCATACACATATAAACACAAATACACACATATATGTGTGTGTGAATATTTGTGTGTAGACACACACACATATATTCATACACACACAGATATAGACACACCTATACACACGATATATATATATATATATATATATATTGGTAAATTAACATCAGCTAATCGATAAATAAATTTAAATCCAATAATTTAAAATTTTCACTGACTGAAAGAGTTTACGCACCTACATACATATATTTACAAAAAACTAAACACATTTGAAACAATAAAATATGGGTATTTTATGAAGAAATTGAAAAAAATAAAATTTTGTGATATAATTAGGATCAAAATCAACATTTAAATGTTGTCATATAATTAGGACAGAAGGAAATATTATTATTCATTGTGTTGTTGTCTGTGTTTGAAGCAGATGTCATTGAGATGGTTACAGGTGTTGGGTCGTGGGATGACAGTAATGTCGATGGTCGCAAGCATGTCATTTCTTCTTTCTCGATTCTCGGTCTTTATTTGTGGAGGAACTATGGAGCCTGGTCCAAAGAGTCTAGGTTACTTCACCTTCATTCTCTGTTTGATTTCTTATATAATTCATTGTTTTTCGTTATGTTAATCTAATGAAAAATGTATTTAATTTGCAGTTAGGATTATTGTAGAGTAGAGAATTTTTAAAATACAAATATTTTAATTTTTGACATTTTCACCCGTGCATCGTACGGGATCTATGCTAGTTTGGTTAAATTGCAGTGACTGGACAGGCTATTTAAGTTACAGAAGAAGCACATGAAGCAATATTTTGTTAACTTACTGATTCAAAGTCAGTCAGTCGAAGTTTGTTGCTGATTGAGTCAATTATTTTCCTATTATGTTCTTAATACTTTCATTGCATTTTATTTGCTTACTTAGAAACATGTATAATGTAACTTTTCGCTTTTTTTTTTTTTTTTTTTGGCCAGGAACTTTTTGCTTATTTGATTATGCTATAAACTGACTTTATAACTTTTTCTTCAAGTTAATAATCTATAAATAAAACCACATGCACTTTTCTCAAATTTCGTACTTTGGCATATATTCTTGAGAAAATAATAGAAAAAGAACTTTAAAATTAGAAAACTCTAAATCAGGTTTGATAAAGTGATAACGAGACTTCATAAGTAATTTATAACTCATTTTATGAAAAATACCTAATTTGAGATTTTACAATTTCAAAGTTCATTTTATGTCATTCTCCCTATATTCTTATATTTCTAACAAGTAATATTATATTTACCCTAAAGTTTGTAGAAATAAAGAGGATGAAGCATCCCATGGTGACATAGATAACAAAAAGAAAGAATGACATGTACCAATCTCAAATAGTTGTAAATATGGGAGTTTTGGTTGCCTATCACTACAAAATCACCTCTAAAACTTAAATATATCTGATTTGTAACTAAGATTCACATATTTTGGACCAGTTTGGATCGATCCGCAGCTCTATCTCAAATAAATCTTTTAGATCATAATCGTTGGTATTCCCTTTAGTCATATTTATAAGGTAAAGAGAGAAGTTTTTGTCATATTTATACGTTACATAATTATATTTTTATATGAATATATAATTTTATCATTTATTTATTATTATATAGGTTTTATATTCTTGGAATAGAGGGCGTATATTAAATAGAGGTAAAATTAGAAATTTATTAAATTATAAGATAGAATTAATGATGTTTAAGATTTTTCTTAATTCTGATTACGTTTAAATGGGAGACTGGGAGAGTATTAAAAGTCTTTTGCAATGCTAGTTTTTGGCTACCTTAAATTATAACGTTCGCATTCTAATATCCTTTTTCAAACTTTTTAAACTTTAATCTTTACCTACTTCCAAGTTTTGGATTAAAGAATGACATCAAAGAATCAGTCCGACTCATTTATTTATAAGTCAAGCTTTATAAAATATTCCTGGTTCGTAATTATAAGAAATAGTTGACTTTTTTAGAGAGATTAAGGAAGTTAATTGAATTAGGCTTAGAGTATTTTTATTTTTATTTTTTTCTTCAAACTTAATAATTTGACTAATAAACTAATATATAATCTAAGAAAACATAACATATGAAATGATTAAGTAACTTATTTAGCTTCCTTAATCTCTCCAAAAAAAGTCAACTAGCTCTTATAATTAGAATCGGATGTAGTAATACTTTTAACTAATTTCCCCCAATTTTGTTCCATTTTCTCTTCCTACTTTTCTAAAACAATCATTTTTTGGGATGACAATGAAATGATGATATAGGAACGAGATCGACGCATCCATTCATATCAAACAAAGGCAATATTGACATGTTGAGGATATCACTATTCAACTCAGAATTATTATACATACATAAATATATATGTGTGTGTAGCATTTTCTTCCTTTATGATTATGAAAAGGAATGGATAGAGAGGAAGGCTCCAGGGTTTGTTTCTCTTGGTGTCAACATAGGAATGGGAGCAAGTAGCTAAACTCCCTAAACGCCCTCTAAGCTCTCTAGCCGCAGCAGCTTATCCGAACCTGCATTTCGAATAAAGCAAGGGGACTCCGCACTGCCTGCCTCTATTAGACAAGAAAGGAAAGCCCGAAAAGCCAGATCGGGATAAACGGGGACCAGGGCTGAGACAGGGAATTCCCATAAGGTCGTTCAGCCACTTTCCAGACTCTCATATATATATATATAGCCTTTGACCATGTTTACATCAAGTTCCTTATATCCATTATATTAATTAAGTCTCACACAAGGTCATCCATCATATATTTTTTAAATATTATCATTTAACTATAAATCTACATAAAAAATGAGACACATAGCCTTACTTGGTTAGAGAACTTGATGTAATAGATATAATGAATTTAACAGTGTTTTCCTTTTGTTTTATTCTACTTAACCTTAACTTGTTCAACCAACCACTAGGGGGCTAGCAAGTCTTCTTGAGGCAAGATGCCTATCAAACAAGACTTCAATAATATCTACTAATTTCTAAACGCACGTGAAATTTCCCTTTGAAATAAAAAGAAGGGGAAATGAATAAGCATGGGAACAACGATTGGATCAACTTTTATTTTTCATGAGAATATTCATATTTCTAACAATTATTGTTAGCTAATGAACACATACTCACATATGAAAAACAGATTATGAAAACAATTGGTTTTGTTCAACTGAAAACATTTTCCACCCTCACAAACACAAGTTATATACAGAAAAGGAACAAAAAAGTAAGATTTCACAGTAAGATGGTGCAAGTAAAGAAGCAACAACTGAAAGCTGTGTCGATTATTTTCTGAAAGATACAATCAGAAACGCTATCACATTATATTTGACGAGGACACGAACGTTGGACACATAGCATATTGGAATAATAGAAAGATAGATTGATCATGGAGCAATTACGGACAGATGAGACGGGTACATAAATTGATACAAGGAATTCTCTAAATATGGCCAAGTGATTGTATACTACAGTAGTAATCAAAACAAACATAGAACAGAATAATGGATCAGAGATTGGTTCTCCTCTGACTTAAGTTCCATTCTTTCTACTTCTTTAGTTCAAGAATTCTGCTAAGCTCAACCAAAGTCATTCAGCAATATAAAGTATAAAAATTCCTCATCATAAGAAAATCAACTCACATGAAAGAAACTTCATTGAAATCAATGAATTCAATTCTATATGAGTGTGATTCGTATGAGGTACCCTTCTCCTTTGTACAAGTGATCTGTTTTTTATTCTTTTGGGTTTATATATATTGTCAAATACAGTGCATATAATGACTCTGGTCACTACAGAGGATCTAAATTTAAAAATTGGAAGGACCCTTTTAGGATGATGACAACGGGCACACAGATTATATCCTGGCAAACTCAAGAGTTTTCTTCCCATCATGAGGCTTACTGAAGAAATACTTGAAGTAGTCTGAGAAAACAACTTGCTTATACTTTGGCTCTTCTCTCTCCTCCAGAACTTCAGGTAAGGGACCAATAGCGGTATCAGGTGGCGGGTTTACGAAAATTGGGATTGAAATCCTGGTTTTGGCTCTGTTTACAACAGCTTGGTGCTCGATGCTTTTGTACCTGTCATTGCTCATTATTTGAAGCACATCTCCTATGTTGATTACCAATGCACCATCAACAGGAGGCACAAATATCCAGTTATCGCCATCACTGGCTCTCACGTAAAGCCCACCATTCTCATCTTGCAGTAGGACAGTGATCGATGATATATCAGAATGCCGACCTACACCAGCAACAGCTTCAGCATTTGGGCAAGGAGGATAGTAGTTGAAGTCAAGTATCATTGCCCCCATTAATGCATGTTCTCTTTCATTGTCCATCTCCTTCACGTTGAGTCCTTTAAGGAGCACGTTTAACAGCCTTCTAATAAGAACTTCAGCATGTTTCATATATTCCAGGGATTGTTCTCTGCAACAAAGAGCATCAATTAATGTTTGATTTAGACACCAGCTATCACTTCTTGGTAAGCATACATATGCAGTTATAACATTATGCATTAGCTGCTGAGCCATGTATAAACACATCAAGCTACATTTGGAATGCATATGGATACATGACCTTCAAAAGAAAATATATTCAATGCACTATGTTTCATTTGTTTCTACCGTTGTAGTAAAGAAAGTTTCATAGTTTCTGTCCATGTACACAATACGACACTTTAAATTACATGTGTACATATCATATTTTGTCCTGTCACTATATCCACGCCAGTTTTTTCCACTGTTGATGCTTCCAAAGTTTCTAACCACTTTTGCGGAAGAACATTGGGTTCAAATGTGAAATCATGTAAAAGACTGACTTCTAGCGTGAAGAATATTTTTGGTGTTCAAATGATTTTCAGCAATGAGTTCTCCAACTAATATTTTCTCACAGTCAACATGGACCCAGAAGACTAACATGCATCAAATGATTCCTGTTGAAAAAACGAATGATTAAATCTTCATTATTTACTTTATTCCTTGTTATAGCAAAACATTACCCTGCACAAGATCAAAACATAAAAGTTCCTCTATGGCCATGTTGGACTCCTAGAAACACCATTCCATTCTTAAGGAGCAGGTGAATCTGAGGCTAATGCCAAGCACAAAAACAGGAAATTCTTGACTAAATAATTTGAGCATTCGTTGGATTCAAAGCCCCTTGCAAAATCAAGCCACGCCCCAAATAAACCAGAGAATAAAGGACATGAAAGCCGCACACTATGCAGCCCTGTATTCACATGTAATTTAAATAGACACATTCTATTTAATACAAGTTTTCAACCAAATTAAATTCCCACATGCCACATTCGCTCAAACTATGATGAAGATTAGTTCAAAAGAATGTACTTTTTGTCTCATTCGTCTCTCACAGCTCTAAGAATGTCTACCTTTTTCATAAGGTATTACAAGCATTCAGGATTCAAAATGTATCTGATGCTTTAAAGAATAGAGATTATAAGAACTGTCTCATACTTACTTGCAAATGGCAGGCCAGTATGCCTGGATTTTCTCCTCCGAAGCATAAACAAGATGAAGATAATCTTTCCATTCCAAGACTGACTCAGCGTGAGGACTAAAACTGGTAGCCAATCGCACAACATCACTGGGAGAATTCTCTTTGATATGCTTCTTCTCATCCGCCGGCAATTCAAAGAATCTATGAACAGAAGCCTTGAGATCCTCAATAACCTTCAAGGGTATTCCATGATTAACGATCTGAAAGAACCCCCACTTGATTGCAGCATTGGAAATTGATTCTATGACATCTGGGTCATCCCAGTTCGTGAAATCGATGACTGGTATGGATTCGTGGGAAACCACTTTGCCATTGTCGAATCTCTGTTCGAGGGGTTGGATATATTGATCGGGAACGGCTTCTACGCCCAAATCAGAAAGACCCTTGACTCCATGGGCTTGGCTCACAACGAAATCGATTAGATTGGAGGGGAGGGACATGGTCGGAAGTTTGACCTTTAAAACAGGAAAGAGAACAAGTAGCTAGTGTAAGAATAATAGAAGCGAAAATAAAAGATCAGGTAAAAAGGAAACTCATCAATGCAGATAGAAGAAGAAAACCCATTACTGCTCGTTAAAGTCAGATGCACTGCAAGTGCCTGCTGCTTGCTGCTTGCTGAATTCGACACTTGCCGTTGTCGTTTTTTCCTATTGAAACAACGAGAATGTTCTTTCCATTTATTTCATTCTTGGTTATACTATTTTCTTATAAATAATTTATCAATATTCCTATGATGGAAGTCAAACTCAATTTGTTATTTTTCCTCTCTTCCGCAGCCATGGGCGGACCCACTCACATAAGGGTAAGTGCCCCCTTAAATTCTAAAGTGAGCATGTTATGTGTTTTTTTTTTTTTTTTTTTTTTTTTTTAATACAAAAGAAAGTAACATAAATAAAAAAAAAATTTACTTAAGGGGAAACTAATCTCAGTAATTAGTGCCCACCTTGATTATAAGTGTCTAGTATTTGATGTGAGCAATTAATTAGTGCCCATCCTTGATAATAAGACAATTAAAATACATATGTACTTAAACTTATTGAGTGTCTAGTCCTTGATAATAAGGTAATTATGATGAAATTCTAAAAAATAAGGTTTAAAAGAATGACATTATAATTCTTTTTAGGTTAAAGTATATATTTAGTTTTATATTTATTTATGGTATCATTAGTCCTTAAGTTTGTAAAGTCTTGCGTTTGGTGTAATCTAACACGTTAGTTTGACTTAACGGAAAATCTTACTCAACAATTTTAAGCGATGACTATGCAATTAAATGCTTGACTAAGCATGCTTATATGTTAGTATTTTAATAAATTAATATTTTAAATCCTATTAATTGAAAAATATTTAATTTCCTTTGACCAAAAAATATATATTTAATCTTCACAAATGGTGAAAAACCACAAAACAGTCTGTAAAGATTTTTTTTTTCAATTAATAGGATTTAAAATATTAATTTATTAAAATATTAATATATAAAGCACGCTTTGTCGGCATTTAATTGCGATCATCACTTAAAATTGTTGAGTCGGTATTTTAGTTAAGTCAGACTAACGGTGTAAACATTAAGGGACCAAATGTACATTTTACAAACTTAAGGGACTAAAATGATACCAGAGGCAAACATAAAGGATCAAATATATACTTTAGCCTTCTTTTAACATGCTTTTTTTATTAAAATATATGCATTTGAATTTATTGAGTGTCACCCTTCATTGTAATTTATGTAGCATTTCTAACAATACTTTGCCTTGCTTTTCTAAATGACAAGTTTGTAAAATAATTGCCTCTCTTATTACATTATCAGTATTCACTTGATTTCATAAATATTTTTTTGATATATTTTTTTCTTGTTTTTTTTTTTATTTTTTAATGCATTTATAACTTTCCTTTTTAAAAAAATTCGGAGGCCGAATCCGCCCACCAATTATATCTCCATTTTATAATTTTTTGGATCCGCCCCTATCCACCACCACCGGCCTAGGAAATTGTTTACTCACATGGATAAAAAAGAAAAGTCAAGAATGACAGCCATGAAGAAAAGTTGCAAAACAAAGAAAGTAGAAGGATGGCTATTTGTGAGTGAGAGAATTGTCTATTAAGTGGAAAATGAAGAAAAATCAACAAAGGAGAAGGCTATAGAAGATAATAGAAGCAAAAGGCTACACAAATGGCGGCATAGAGCAGTTTCCATGAAGCTACGAAGAAAAGTAAGATCCACAATATCGGTGTAAAAAATAATAGAGAGAGATAAAAAAGAAAAGTCAAGAATGACAGCTATGAAGAAAAGTTGCAAAACAAAGAAAGTAGAAGGATGGCTAATAATTTGACCAAAAAAAAAAAAAAAAAGAAGGATGGCTAATTGTGTGAGAGAGAGAGAGAGAGAGAGAGAGAGAGTAGAAGGATGGCTAATTGTGAGAGAGAGAGAGAGAGAGAGAGAGAGAGAGAGAGAGAATTGTCTATTAAGTGGAAAATGAAGAAAAATCAACAAAGGAGGAGGCTATAGAAGATAATAGAAGCAAAAGGCTACACAAATGGCGGCATAGAGCAGTTTCCATGAAGCTACGAAGAAAAGTAAGATCCACAATATCGGTGTAAAAAATAATAAAATAATATATGTTGAAATAGTTAGTCGATTTTATAAGTCTATATATACTGAATGTAATCAACGGATAGATTAGAAAGATGAGATAAGATAGTTATGAGCGTGTGAGAAAATAAAAAGTAGTGTATTTTTTATACAAAATTATATTATAATAGAAGTATTGTTTTCATCTTTCTATATTTTCAATTTCCATCATCCTAAATATCTCATTGTGTTGCAAACAATATTTGTGTACAGATACATGCATGGCGCTATATAATTCTTTGAATTCTTTATTTTATCTTAAATTTTAGAAACTTAGTTAATAAATTTTCTATTGTAAATTTAGTAAGATGAAGGTTAAATTTCTGCAACTTGATAAATGAATTGAAAAGCTTGCTTTTAATGTTCTATATTCAATTGTAAATTCCAAAAAAGAATAGTATTAACTCACTGTTTTGATAAATGAATTGACCTGTGTTTTCATCTAATGTTCCATATTAAATTTTGAATGCATAGCCATAAATCATTTTAGATTTAACTGTAAATTTTGAAATAATAAAAAACAAATTAATTCATGATCCATCAAATTGCACCCAATTAGGTATATCATATATATAGTTCTCGATATTTTTCTAATGTCCTCGTATGAAGGTTTTCAAAGCACGTGCCTTCATGATATATTTCAATTTTCAAAAATAATGCATTGGTACGTTATTTTGTTAATTATTCTTGGAATATATATATAATATTTGTTAGTTCTCTATGTGTTTTGATGATAATTGACAATTGTAAATTCAAGATGAAGTTTGTCTTTGGTAAGTAATTGAAAAACTTATCGTTGTCAAACTCGAGTTTGGGAAGTAAAACTTCGAGTTTAGACAACAGAGTAGGCTTTCAATTTTTATAAACTAAGGAAAACTCTAATTTGCGTAAAAACTCGAGTTTGTGAGATATAGAAAGCGTTTCTCAAAGTTTTTCACATTAAGACAAACTCGAGTTTAGATTTATAAACTCAAGCTTGAACCATGTAGAGACTCTTCAATACTTTCTAAAATAAACAAAACTCCAGTTTGCAAGAGTAAACTCAAGTTTTGGTCATACAGAGAGCTTCCAACATGTTGAACTTTAACAAACTCAAATTTTGATATGGAAACTCCAGTTTGCACCAAATGAAGAGTTTCGTCAAGTGTTTGTAAACTTGACTAAACTCGAGTTAATATTTTTCAAACTCGAGTTTGGGAAAAGTCTTAATGTTTTTCATTTTAAGCAAACTCCAATTTGTTATGACAAACTCCAATTTGCATTTGGCCAAGAGCTTTCTAAGTTTTCGATGAGTTAAAAAAACTCGAGTTTGTGTCGTAAACTCGAGTTTGTATTTGACGAAAGTTCTCATGTTTTACCCACTTTGGGAAAACTCCAGTTTGTTCAAAAAAACTTCAGTTTTCACTTGATAGAAGGTTTTCAAAGATTTTCAATTTTAAAGGAAACTTGAGTTTAGCATTGTTAACTCGAGTTTGTGTCAAACGCAGAAGAGCTTTGCTCATTTCGATTTTAAAAACTCCAATTAAATTTGGAAACTTTAATTTTGAGCGTTTGGACTTGAACTCATTTTTCATTTTAAGATTCCAAAACTCGGGTTAGTCATTTAATGACTCGAGTTTGGAGATTATTCAAAAATATGTTTCAAAGCTCAATTCGCGACAATCTTCTCTAGAAGAAGGAAACTCGAGTTATGATTTAGAAACTCGAGTTTGTCTTCTGAAGCGAAGTTACAAACTCCAGTTGTAAGAACAAACTCGAGTTTGTGTCGCAAAGTTTGAAAATCTAATTGGTCGAATTTATGAAATCTTCTTGTTTGATCTTAATACTTCTTATCATCACTCATTATTATTCCTAACTATGTTTAATCAGTTTGTTAGTGAGTTTCAGATGGTTTAGAAGACATCAAAAGAAGATTTAGACAAAAGCAAAAAGTAATGTCAGCACATTAAATACAATGTCTAGAAAGCTTGCACTCTTTTGGACAATCATTCTACACACATAGCAATAGCAAAGGGATTAATGTTTTCTTTCCTCATCTAGTAGCTGCTCTTCCAACGGATTAAAATTCAAGAAGTCAACCATGAACTTCTGTGCAACTGAGTCAACCAAAGAGTAGAGAGAGAAGAAGACCAAAGTTTTGCTAATCACTTCTTCAATTCTCTTACCTAAAGTCAAATACTCCCTCTAATCCTTATTATGAGGTACTAACTAACAATTCTTACAAATCAATAAAAACAGTTGAAGTCAATAAAGTTGTCCTACAATTTAAATAACTTTCAATATTACCCTTACTAATTGCACTAAACTCTAATATTATATTAATTATTACTTTCACCCACTACCCTTATTAATTATGGGTATATATGAAAAAAATAATTAATGCTCGTTGGGAAAAAGCAAATACTTTATAAAAATGATCAAATATAATTGTTAATTGATGCCTTATAATAAGGACTAGAGAGAGTAGGAGCTAAGGCTTAACTTGGATCCAAAAAGAAGAGGAAATGACTCTTGGAAGAAGAAAGAAAGAAAGAAAGAACATAGAGAACTAAAAATACTAATGGCATAAGAAATAATAATGTCATAATCAAGGATAAAAAGACAATTGTCACTTGATTTTGAGGTTAAAATTGGAAAACAAAATGAAGGATAAGATTTGCTCTTTTTTTTTTGAATGAAACTGAAATCGAATAATAGCTCAAAGAGCGAAATGTAACAAGGACAAATACAATCCCCTATCCTTCTCCAACTACCTCCCATTGGTATGAGGGAGGCGGTTGGTGAAGCATACGAAAACTACCTACGATATTGTGAGATAATTTAGCCAAGTGATCGCTAAACTATTATGATCTCTAGGAATATGATTAATCAAAACTTGCCAGTTTTTAACTAACCACAACCTGGCATCAACTATAACGTCCCTAAAGGGATGAGAGTGATCACAACCCCTAGTCAAAATATTTATTGCTTCAACACAGTCTGATAGAACAACTACTCTTCTGTATCCTTGGTTCCAACAAATCTGAAGACCTTGGATGATTGCTATAATCTCAGCTATAATTGGTGGAACCGTCGTTAGTTTGCACATGAAACCGCATATCCAACGGCCATCATCTCCGGTAATAGCTCCTCCACATCCACTTCTTCCTGACTCCAGAACTGAAGCATCCACCTCAAGATAGGTAAAACCTTGTTGACGTTCCCTATTGACCCTAACTTCAACATTCTGGTTAGAGTAAAATTGACAAGTTGTTACTAAATCATTATCCCAGCTTGCCCTGAAGAGACTAGCATAGGCATCAGCAGTATCAATGATTGGTTGGTCACCAAATAATTTCTTACAGCGATCCACCCAAATATCCCAGCAAATATAACCAAAAAGAGTAGCCCATGGAATTTTTTTGGTGAAATCCCTTCCTGCTTCATGAGTAAGGTTCCAATGAAGCCAATCCTTGCCTTGAAGTGAAATAAATGGTTCCCAAAAAGGCGGGGCAATTACGAAATCCATCTTTCTTTGGCGTTCTTTGCAATCCCTCATTAAGTGCATTAAGTCCTCCTCCCGGCCGCATCCAAACAAACATCTCGCTGACTCTTCAAGGCCTCTTTGAACTCTTAGACGCGCTGTGTGAACCCTCCCATGTGCAAAGGTCCACATAAATGACTTAATCTTCTCTGGAACAACGCATCTCCACAACAACTTCCACACAGAGTCTTCGTTCCGTTGATTACCTGCAGAAAGAAAAAGATATGCAGACTTTACAGAAAAAAAAACCGTTAGAAGATGGTTTCCAAAAATAATTATCATCCCTTCGCTCCTCCCTAGGAGGATGCGCACAAATGATCCTATCCACAAATTGCGGCTGGAACCATCTAAGCAACTTGCTTCGGTCCCATTCTCCCCAACAATAAGATTTGCTCTTTAAAAGTAAGGAGTAATTATATTATGAGAATAAAAAGTAACTCCCTTTTTTTCTAAAAGTGAATTATCATGGACCAACAACACAAAAATTCAAACTTGGCGTCGCTACAATTTCCAACTTGTCCAAAAGCAAACAAGAACGGACCATATACACACACACACACACGCACACACATATATGAAAGAAAAAGAGGAAAAACTTAGAAACCAATACAAGTTGTGAGATAAAAAAGGAGAGAAGTGTGCTGTGATGGAAAACAAAGACACGAAGGTGTTAAGCTTCTGGGTCAGTCCATTTTGTTTGAGGGTTGAGTGGGCACTGAAGTTGAAGGGCGTGGAGTATGAGTATATTGAAGAAGATATCTTCAACAAAAGCAAACTTCTGTTGCAAATGAATCATGTTCATAAGAAAGTTCCAGTTCTGATTCATCATCACAAACCCATCTGTGAGTCGTTCGTCATCATGGAATACATCGATGAGACTTGGACTCAATATCCATTGATGCCTCAGGAGCCTCATCAAAGAGCTGTGACTCGTTTCTGGGCCTCCTTTGCTGAAGAAAAGGTATGCCAAAGCTCATATTTCAATTCTAACCCTATTAATTTTCTTGTTTGTTTCATGATCAGTTAATTTATACTTTCCTTTGGGTATTTAATTAACATCATATTTGATCAAACACATTAAAACATTAGTTGACTAAAAAAATATTAAAGGAAAAATTGCTGGAAAAAAATCCCTTATTGCAAAATTTATTGCATAAAGGTATATAAAGACCTAAGTTCTTGAGTGCGTACAACTATCTTCAATGGTTGTAACTCTTATTAGTTGTGTGCAACATTTCTTCTATTTCACATAGTTAAAAATAGGTTACAAATAATTGAAGAAGAGTTGTCTTCGCTCAGGATAGTTTGTATCTGGGTCATCAAACAAGTTTTATGTGCCCATCCAAGTAACTTTCCTAGTGAAATAAGGGATTTTTGGGCCATTTTCTAAATATTAAAAAAATATTAAACTTCTTAAATGTTTACCCATATACAAACAACCCCTTGTGACCTTCTTTAAGTTCATGCAAGTAACTTTCCTACTGAAAACTAATTTTCTTATTTTATTAATGAGGTATAATATGATATTGACTAAAATACCATTTTAACTTTTTTGTGTCTTTACGCGCAAATAACGCCCCTAAACTTTAAGCCATGCGTAAATACTCTTATTACATATATTACTTTAATGAAATAAAGGACAAATTATTTCAAGGGAAGTTATTTGTATAATTTTAATAGTTTGGGGGGATTTATTGTAAAGTTTTAAATATTGTTTGAGTTTGTTTGCATATAATTAACTCAAACTTTTGGGGGTTATGTGTATATTTAAGTTAGCGGAATAAAAGTATTATTTTTATGTTTTTTTTCCCCAAAAAAAGTATTATTTGGTTGAGGTACGTATATAGTTGTAAAAATTATATTTAAACATGGTGCAGGTACTACAAGCTGCTGTAAAGGCTATGATGTTGAGTGGGGATGAAAAGAAAAACAATGCAGAAAACGCAAAAGAAGCAATGGAAAAGATAGAAGAATTAATAAAAGGAAAAAAATTCTTTGGTGGGGAAAATATTGGGTACTTGGACCTTGCATTAGGGTGGATCTCTTATTTTCTTCCTGTGATGGAAGAAGCTGGAAACTTCCACGTAATGGACTCACTGAAATTTCCTGCCATCAGTTCTTGGAAGAAGAACTTTCTGGATCATCCAATCATCAAGGACACTCCACCCCCAAGGGACAAGACACTCCATTATTTGCAGAGTCGCATAATTGATTTCGCTTCCAAATCTGGTGGCCAGTAATAATTCAAGATTCAACCTCTCTGTTATCCATACCTATCTGTCATGGTTTAAATTATGTCATCCATTTGAAGTTCGCACTATGGAAATTTTATTTATAAATGCAGTATAAATTATAAAATAATCTCGCTTTGATGGTTCTCTTATAGGCTTTCTTTTTTTTTTGGAATTGGGGGCTAATAATGGTCCTAATGGGCCAAACCCGCGTCTGAAAGCGCTAGATAGCCAATAAATACCACCGCACTACTTGCGAGTCTTGGTCTCTTATAGGCTTTCTATTTGGGAAGTAATACCAATAATTAAACTACTGAAAATATGCGGTAGTCCTTGTTTCTCGATTTTACACATACAAAAGTATAGGGTAAAATATACTGAGTATCTAACATTCCAAATTTTGAATACTAGTTAAACAAGTTAAGCTAGTTAAAAACCGGTGAAATTTAAGGAGATAAAGATGAAAAACAAGTATTAAAATTATTTAGTGGCATAGAAAGATTGATTAATCATTATGTATGGAATGATATTTCTGGGATTTATACAAATTATAAAGAAGTTTAATTCCTCGAAATTGGTCTAAATAACTTTAAAGCTAATTTTTAAGAATAAAATGTTTATTTTCTCAAAAATTCAAATAAAAATAGTTAGAGATTGATTTTTAGTACGAAAATTTTAAAGAACATTTTTGGGACGATAAATCTAATTAAGAAATAAAATCCGTATAAAGTAATAAGGATTCAATTCGGAAAATAATTTAGTGCTGATAAAAAAGGGGTAAAATATTAAATTTATTACCCCAAGCTTAAAAATCGATTTGGGCCAAGATAAGCCCAAATTAGGTGCCCAAAACATGCTACCATAATCAAGAGGATAAGTTTCAAAATGTGTCTGATGATGACCCAATAAGCCAATATAGATAACATGAAATAAAACTTATTGAATAAGCCTTGATGTAGGATCCACAAGTTTTTAAAAACTAATTTCCTTCACTTCTCTCTGCTTTCCCATTTTTTTATCTGAACTATAAAATTATAAGGGGGAGGGGGGAACAGAGAGAAGCAGGAGGAAGAAGGAGGTGCTTCCATCCACATGCAAAGCTCAACCTAGATCAAGGTAAGCGTCTAGAATCCTATCCCATCTCTATTTTATGGAATTGAGGAATATTCAATAAGATGGTGATGCTGAAAATATGAATTTAGTGAGTTAGATAAGGAAATTTTGCATAAAACTAACACACATCCAGAGCTTTAAAATGAGTTCTTTTTCATAATTTTAGGATGTGTAGATCATAAGCTATGATTTTTTTGAAGTTGTGCCAGAAATCTGAAAGAACTCCTGCAAATTTTTCCTCTCCAGTTTTGATTTTCTAGAAAATTAGTTTTCTCTTAATACCACTACAAGGAAAAAAGACTTTTAAGACTGATTAAAAATGACTATTTAGACCAGTGTTACATTAGGTCTTATATCAAGCAGTTTAAAAAGTATACTAATGTTGATAATCTAATCACTCAAACAACTCGTGGATGCTTAATTGATGCTATTTGAACCTAGTCTAACACTCAATTTAATTCCGTTTGTTGACTTACTTAGCTTCAACTCCTCATACAACTCTTTAGAGAGGAAATTCTGAGATAGAGTATTGGAACTAGAGGCTATAACTTTAATAGTAGTTTAATTTTATATTATAGATTTACTTTCGTAGACTTCTAGGTTTGCACTGAGAAAGCAATTTGTGACATTAATTAATAATTTTGGTGAAAGGTAACTCTTTCCTCCTACTGTGCTTGCTAGTTGTTGGACTTGAGTGCTTATTCAACTATTTCAAGGTTAAGGTCAATTTTTTTTCCAGAAGTTGTTACAAAATACTCCCTCCGGTCCTAATTATAAGAATACTTTTATAGTGTAAATTGCATTACAAAAGTGTTTCTATAATTAGGACCGGAGGTAGTAGCAATGTTGCCCTACAATTTTTTTTTTCTAGGAGAAGTGTTGCCCTGAAAGTTTTCAAATTGTAGCAATTTTGTTGTGGCTATTATCCTAGTTAAGTTTGACATTTAGTTAACTAAATATACTAAGATGGCAACTCACGTGTCATCTACGTCATTTTTGTTTTTGAACTTAGGTGCAATATTTACCTTGGAAATTTTTACTCGAGAAATATTGCCTCAGAAGTTTTCAAATCGTTAGAATTTCACCTGGCTATTATCTAGGTTAATTTTACTCATTAGTTAACCAAATATGCTTAATTGTCAAGTACATGTTTCATTTTTGCTAAGTTAGATTTAAAAATAATAATTTAAAAAAAAAAAAAATGCATCCCATATAAAGGATTAGGGAAGATTAAAGAGGACAAATCATCTAGTGCTAATCGTGAGCTACTTATTTTTGGTAATTTTTCTTAGTGTGTCTTACATCTAGTAATTGAATTGAAAATGGCATTATTCATTTTCTATATGGATATCTTTTAATGGAGGTTTATTTCTTTTTTTAAAACAGTGACATAATGCATTGTGAGGTCATGCCCTTTTTATATCATGTTTAAGGTTTTATAAAAGGTACGTAGCTTGTTTCCTTTAACCATGGTAGACTTTTGTATTGTGTAGTGTTTGTGTTGAATGAGATTGATTGCCCTTTTTAGGCCCGACTTCATTTGGATGTTTCATTTTATAAGCCCTGCCCATGAAAGGCCAAAGTTTAAACAGATTGAGCCCGTCGGGCCGGTCTGACAGGCTCAGCCCGTTGTAACATCTCATTTCCAAAAGCAGTATATATATATTTTTTTCATCAGAGTAGAGCATCGGAGCAATTGAGTAACTGATACATTTATTCAAATTGCCGTAAGTCTGGCTGATTTACAGAAGCGGTACATTGACCGAGAGTTTTCAAAATGAATAACAACAGAAGCAAGTCTTCGATCGGGACTCGTGCGGCTGCTCGCCTTTCCCCTCGGTTTTCGGTTCTCCCGAACCCGACGCTATGATAAGAGCGAGATCCAATTGCAATTTGGATCTCGGGTAACGATTAACCTCATGCTTAAATACGACTACATATACACGACAAAGCAATCAATACAACAGTCCACAACAGAGATGTATGATTAAAAACACATAACCACGTATACAAGATAATAACCACATATGTAACATAACCTCGTATGATACAACAATAATAACCTCGTATGTGACATAACCTCGTATGTAACATACCGTGTATATAGCATAACCTTGTACACTACTACACAACAATCATATACATTCATATAATAAACATTAAAGCTAGTGTTACAGTACGCGAACGTACCTTCGTTGACGGTAAACGACACGTTTTACGAAAAATGATATTTTCTCGACAGCGGCGCAACAAATACGACAGCAATGGGACGATTAATTCAAATATCCTATAATGATGATATTTATCAACATTCAGCATCATAACAGGCATTTTAGGTACAAATTACCATTTTGCCCCGACCCCTAATCGGCGGAATTTCGCGAACTTCGTTACTTTGACTCTAATCTTCCAAAATTTTGCCGAACTCTTTTCCCAACATGATTTTCGAAATATATAGAATATTTAACCCAAAAATATGATATCTACAATATATTGGAAGATTAAAGACTAAGCTAGCATTCCTACTACCGAAAGAAAACACCGAAGCTTAAGACTAGGGACCAGAAAACTTACTTAGGGCTCCGCTAGACTTTCTCCGGGCTCCTCCTTCTCTCTAACTTCTCTCTAGGTTCGAAATTTTGGTGTGGGAAATGAGAAGAAGAGAGGTTCCTATTTATAGAGGTTTTCGGGTTAAAAACCATGCAACTTCATTAAACAACCTACAACTTCGGATCGATCTTGCACCGTTGGATCGCATTTCGCCATGTGGCACCATCTTGACCTTCCACATGTCCCGCTTATGTCATCCTTCTAGAAGAGGATGATGTCATCTTTGCGACTTACCGATAAAGTTCCCGATCGGTGTCTCGAATCGCGTAATCTTGACGAATCTCAAAAATCCGGACAAAGCAGAAGTTACGAAGGTCTATACTTCCTCCTTTAAAATATGTGGATTAATGAAATTTATGATTCCATTAAGGGTATTCCGTTATCTGCTGAACATTTTAGGACGACGCCCTCCGTTACGGAATTAAATTCCGAAAGCACCGACGTCTAGACAAAAATCCACTGGTTTGAAATACGTTCTGACTCAAGACACTAGATTCCTAATTCGCGGCAACTACTTGTTTCTGTATTGCCTCTTTTTTCCCTATCTGCATTTTCTCTCTCCTACCCTGTGTCTTAAATACCCTGTTGGTTTCAGAACTGACCTCGGAGACAGGTCACTCCGGGATAAAATTTCACTTGTTCATAACAAGTCCAGATGTTTCTGACTTTGTTTCTATATTTTGAGGTTGGATTTTATTTCTATCCATCCCTACTTAGCCATCAGGTATTTCTACTGATTATAATATTTTTTTTAATTAATTAATTTCGAAATTTCTCTTTTAATTTAATTATTTACTAATTAATTTATTTATACCATAATCTAATTAATTAGCCAATAATTACTTAATTAGTCATTTACTAATTGTTGATAATTTTATGATTTAGGATAAATTATTATCTCATGACTATTGAACCGACATTGGTATTTTATATCCTATATTAAATATTAAAAATAAAGGGGCATAGAGTGCTTTTTAATAATATTTTATTTATGCTCATTTATTTTCCAGGGAAATAATCCCAAAAATTCCTAAAATTAAAGATAACATATTTCCCAAGTTTTTATCAGCATATGTTATCATATGGTATTTATCATAATGTTTCAAGGCCATTTTCTGCCTTATTAAAATATATTTTTCATGGATTTTAGCTCTTTTTATTTTCTAATTTTCACAAGAATCACCTTAGAAAATAAGATAATTAAAACTTATTATTTGAGACCCCATATTCACCTATTTCCAATAGGTATTATTTATCGAAATATGATACTTATTATAAATATGATTTTCGGGTATTACACCGTTTTCCCAGCTCTACTTTCCACCCCCAACGAAGCTTCTTGGAAAATGAGAAGAAACAGAACAAAATGTTGGGCTATGAAATGAAAACATCTTAGATAATATACTTTCCTTATGACTACTTGTAAATTTAGTTGTAAATTTCTATCTGTTGACTTGTTATTTTTCGATTTGTTGTTGTAAATTTTCATAGGCGGCGTTGTTAATTTTCTATTTTGTGTTAGTTGTAACTTACATATGAGCAATTCCAAATTTTATCAGTAAAGTAGTTTTTTCCTTATCCTTTGTCATAAATTTGTAGTGTTGTTATTTTGCTATTATGGGATGATTGTCACTCATCACATATATAATAGCAAAATAACAACACTTCATATGTAAATTTACAAAATAAAATAGATAAATAACCAAGAAAAAAAGAAAAAAGAAAATACAAGGTGGGATTGAATTAAATTACGTAGATTAAATTAAAATATTGATTGAAATTAGTTAAAAGCAATAAACTTATAAAAAATATAATTTTTAAAAATATATCCTTACTTATGGAGAGAGGAAGTGAGAGAGAATGAGTGAAATGAATATACATGGATGTATTTATTTAATGGGAATAAAAATAAAAAGAGTAGACAGACAAAAGGAAAGTGTAGTTTTATGTATAGGATCAATCATATCCCAAAATGTGTAAGCGTACCTCTGGAAAATAAATTTTGCAATGAAAAATAATTATGCATCAATTTTTGCATTTTTAAAATTATAAATGTGTAAGTTGGATTCCAAAATTTCAATAGTCGACAGTTAAGTAATACCATATTTATGTATACTAAATAAATTTCAATCTTAATTTATATCAAACTAAATACATTCATTAATTCAAAATGCAGAAAATTATATATTCTGCCCAATTTCTTTGGGTATCTCCCATATAACTGATGAAAAAGAGGGAGTCAATACAATATTGTGGCTGAGTATACACAAGAGAGAAGAAGGAATGGAATAACAACTTAAGCGACATAAAAAAGAGAAAGGAACGAGCAAGATAAGGTGTAGAAATACCGATAGTTAAAGAATGTGTATGTCGGACTTTGGTTGTGAGTTACAGAATACGAACTGGAGCTCTGCTAGGGCTCGATTAGGACGTAGAGAGACCTGCCACCTACTGTGACGGTGAAATGAGTGTCCCCTCCGTTTGCATCTTGCGAGGAGGGGAAAGTGAGGATATGGTGGAGGATGAGAGGGAGGAGGCTAATCGTAGGAAGCAGAAGGTAAGACTGTCTACGGCGGAGTTTACAGGGAGCGAGTCGGTGAAACCTCGCGATGAGAAATGGATGCAATCTGAGGCTAAAGGTCTGGCGCCTAAGTCCTATAGGGAATCGTTGTTGAACAACGTGAATTCGCGTGTTTGCTGGTGGGAGTGGTCGAAGACTGAGGAGGAAGAGGAGATTGAGGATTATGGTGTCGGTACAGATTTTGCAACGGTCTTGAACCCTGGGGATGGAATTTCTGTGGATTTATCCAATCCTTTGTGCCCTAAATTTCTGTTTGAGGAGAAGGAAAGAGAGAGGCTCATGAAACCTTTTCGAAGGACGTTGGTTGTGAAATTGATGGGAAGGCAGCCTTCGTACGGATTTATGGTCAAAAAGTTGAGACAAATTTGGGAGAGGAAATGGAGTATTGATACTTTTGACTTAGAGAATAACTTTTACCTTGTTAATTTCCAGCATATGGATGACTACATGGAAGCTCTGACTGGAGGACCTTGGGTTATTAACGATGCTTATTTGAACGTTTCTCGTTGGAGGCCGGATTTCTGCCCTAAGAAGGAGAAGATAGAGTCTGTTGTTGCATGGGTTCGTCTCCCGAATCTACCAGCGCCCCTGTTTGACAAGAAGTTCCTACTCAATTTGGGTAATGCGATCGGAAAAGCGATTCGTTTGGATGTACACACGGCACAACGAGCTAGAGGAAGATTTGCACGTATGTGTGTGGAACTTGATCTTACTAAGCCACTTATTCCTGAGTTTGATGTCGAAGGGCAGGTTTTAAGTGTAGTGTATGAGAGTTTGGGCGGATTATGTAGTAAGTGTGGTTAGTTTGGGCATAACAGGGCTGTTTGTGAGGATTTTCATCGTAAGAAATCTGATGAAGGTATGGAGGTGGAGGTGCCAAGGGAAGGGCAGCAGGATGACTCTAGTAATACTGGTGAGAGGGACCTTTGGAGGACAGTTCAAAGACCAAGGAGGCAGAGAAAAGAGCCTATGCATGTTCAGAACCCTCAATCTGGGTCTAGATTCTCTGTCTTGGATGAAGAAACAGGGCAAGAAGAAGGGATGAGGAGTGCTACTGTTATCTAGGAGAAAGCAACTCGTGTTGAGGATATGGAGAAAGTGCAAAGGGACGGGCTACCTAGGCTTCAGAGGAAAAAGGGGGAGCAGGTTTCTCGGAACAGAGCTGTACGAGGGCAAAACAAAAATAAAACTAGTGATATGGAACCGCTGGTCAAAGATGGGAGGAATATGACGGAAGAGAGGGGGCAAGGTGTCTTAACTGCTACCAATGGCAGTTATAATAATTGTCTACCAAAAGAAAATCAGAGAGTAAGTAGTAGTGTGGTATTTGTACCTGACAGCAACCCTGCTGTGTGCATTTGGCAGGGGGTTAACATAGAGGATAAAGAAAATCTTCATCCTGGGGAGCATAGTGGAATGCAGTGTGTGAATGAGCATATGGACTCTGGAGGAATGCTAAACGTTTGCACTCAAGAGTTTCCTATGGACAATATTGATTTGCGCAGTAAAGGGACAAACGAGGTTTCTGACCTTGCGTCTACGAGGTAACTAGTTCTAGCTTTGTTATGTTATCATGTTAAACATACTAGTCTGGAATGGTAGAGGAGCAGCTAGCAAAGGTTTTGCGGCTGTCTTGAGGGAACTAAAATCTAGGTATAAACTAGATGTTGTGGTAATTCTGGAACCAAGGATAAGTGGTCCTCCTACTGATAAAGTAATTAAGAGTTGGGGGTTTAAACAAGCTATTAAGAAGGAGGCTGAGGGGTTTTCTGGAGGTATTTGGATAATTTGGAATTTGGATGACCTTAGATTGGAGGTAATGCAGATAGAGGATCAATTCATTCACTGTAAACTGTCCCTAAGGGATAATCACATGTTTTTAACAGCAATCTATGCTAGTCCTAATGAGCAAAGGAGACATAGAATTTGGGACTTGTTGTATAATATATCTTTGGAGACCAATGATCCGTGGCTCTTGGCTGGGGATTTCAATGAGATAAAAACCCCATTGGAGCAAAAAGGGGGAGGAAGAATTAATGAGGTTCGGTGTAGAAAGTTTAATGATTGGATCCAGGATTGTAGTTTGATCAATTTGGAGGCTAACGGGCCTTATTTTACTTGGAAAGGCCCTAAGTGGGATGGCTTGGATAGGGTCTATAAGAAGTGGATAGGTGCCTTTGTAATGTTGTGTGGCAAGAGAGATTTGTTAATGCTGAGATTCGAGCCTTACCAAGAGTAGGTTCGGATCATCATCCCATTGTTGTAAAGCTAGATGTGGACTATGGGAGGCATAGAGTAAGACCTTTTAGATATGAAGTAGCTTGGCAGTTGCATGATGAGTTTGAGGAGGTTATTAGCAATAACTGGGAGGGATTGGAAAACGTAAATGGGAATCTATCAGAGTTACGAAAGGAATTGCTAAAGTGGAATAAAGAAGTTTTTTGGTAATATTGAATATAGGAAGAGGAGGATATTCAATAGATTAAATGGAATACAGGAAAGTTTGGAGAGAAGAAGCAACCCTTACCTTATTACCTTGGAGAGGGAGTTAGAGGAGGAGCTATTACATACGCTCAAACAAGAAGAAGTTTTGTGGTTCCAGAAATCTAGGGGTAAATGGCTGGAGGAAGGGGACCGAAACACTAGGTTTTATCATTCTAAAACCTTGGTGAGAAGAAGGAGGAATAATATAATGATGATTAAGAACAATAATGGTGTGTGGGTTGAGGAGGAAGAGGAAATTGTGCAATTATTTCAAGATTTCTACAACAAGCTGTTTCATGAAGAAAAAATGGATAGAGAATGGGTCCATTCAAGGCAAGGATAGGGGAAAGTGACTAATATACAGCTAAGAAGATTGGGCAGGGAAGTCAGTAGTGAAGAGGTAAGAAGAGCATTTTTTCAAATGGGTGGCTTGAAGGCCCCTGGAAGTGAGGGATTTCCTGCAGTGTTCTACCACTCTAATTGGAAGGTGGTGGGACCTTCAGTCACTAATTTTGTCAAGGAGCTTTGGTGAAATCTAGAGAGAATTGAAGAGATTAATGATACACTTGTGGTACTTGTTGCTAAAGTGGATCAGCCGGAAGAGGTTAGTCAGTTTCGTCCTATCTCTTTGTGTAACGTTCTGTATAAAGGGTTGACAAAATTGATTGTAAATAGATTAAAACCGCTGATGGATACGTTGATTTCTCCTTTTCAATCTAGCTTTGTGCCTAGAAGGAGTATTCATGATAACATTATAATTGCTAAAGAAGTTGTGCACACTATGAGTAGATTACAAGGTAGGAAAGGCTATATGGTCATTAAGATTGACCTTGAAAAGGCATATGATAGAATGTCTTGGAGTTTTATTGGCAATGTGTTAGAGGAGGTGGGATTGGATGCTAAACTGAGGCAAGTTATCATGAAATGTGTAAGTTCAGTGGGCTTGTCCTTAATGTGGAATGGGGGTAAGAGAGAGAAGTTTTTTCCTTCTCGGGGTCTAAGGCAAGGAGACCCAATTTCCCCTTACTTGTTTGTGTTGGGCATGGAGAAACTTACTCACCTAATAGTGGACTGTGTGAATAATAAAAGCTGGAAGCCTTTGAGGTTGGGGAGGGATGGAGTTCATGTTTCCCACCTTATGTTCGCAGATGATCTGTTGCTTGTATGTGAGGCATCTCTGGATCAGATGTGTACTGTGGCCAGTGTATTGGAGAAATGTCAGGGCAGAAAATTAGTATTCAAAAGTCTAGTATTTTCTTTTCTAAAAATGTGGAGAGGCAGATTCAAAATTAGATTTGTGCCTTTTCTAGTTTTAGAAGAATGGAAGACCTTGGGAGGTACTTGGGTGCATTTATGAGTAATGGAAGAGATAGAAAAAGCAAGTTCCAGTTTCTTATAGATAAAATGCAAAGGAAATTAAGTAGCTGGAAAAAACATACACTCTCGTTGGCTGGGAGACTGACTCTTGTACAAGCCGTGACCAACCAGCTAGATGTGTTCTCCATGCAGCATTCATATATTCCAATTGGTGTGAAGCATCAATTGGAAAGACTGCAGAGGGATTTTGTGTGGAAAAGTGATGTGAGGAAGAGGAAACTACATGCTGTTAGTTGGGACCTATTGTGTAAGGAAAAAAAAAAGAATGGTGGATTTGGCTTGAGGAACCTTGAGGCCATGAATGATGCTTTGTTAGGTAGGGTCGCTTGGAATGTAATCGCCCAATATGATAGCTTGTGTTCACAGGTGCTGATTGGAAAATATAAGAGAGGAAGGGATTTGCAGAAGGAATGTAAGAATCTGAATGCTGATTCTGATGTATGGAGAAATTTGTGTAGAATTTGGCCCATAGTGCTTGAGAACATGTGTTGGTCTATAGGTAACGGTGAAAGGGAAAATTTCGGAGTGATAAGTGGCTAGATGATGGAGAACCGAAGGGCAAGTGCATTCTGTCTAACCTGGAGAGAGGGGAAAATATAAAGGTGAAGGATATGATTACTAGTGAGGGTGGATGAGATATGAGTAAGCTAAATGTATGTGTTAATGAAGAGGGAAGGAGTCTCATTTTAGCGGTCCCACCACCAAGTGTGGCGAAGGGGGAGGATGTGGTTTGTTGGGGGTCAAGTCTGCATAATAAATTTGTTGTGGCTGATCTGTACCATAAACTGAGAAAGGAACAGGATGTGGTTAGTTATGATTAGTTTTGATGATGTCTTATATAGATGTCATTATCCAGAGCAAAAAGCTTGCATACTACATTTATCTTCTACTTTGACTAATTCTGATGTTTAATGTAGATGTGAAGTTTAATGATGGAGAATGATCAAGAAAAGAGGAGAAAGAAGGGAAGAACTTGTTTAATGAAATGAGAAAATCATTATACAAGTTTCTAGATTGATTCTAGAAGTCTCCACGATGGTATAGAAGTTGGAACGGGTCAATTCGGAGTTAAAATGAGTGAAAACGGGTCACAAGTTCATTCCTGAAGCGATTCTCGAGAATGCAATCCATTCCTGAAGCCATTCTCGAGAATGGTATTGATTCTGTGAAAATTGTCAGCGATTCTCGAGTATGAAATATGCATTCTCGAGAATGATTCTCGAGAATGGTACTCTAATTCTCGAGAATCATCGGATTTCGGTTCCTCTGTTCTGCTCTGTTTCTGGCGACCTTCGGTAAATCAATGATATATCCCAAACCAGGAATCGGATTGACATGAAACCAGCGGCATATTAAACTAGACATCCAACACGTACTTTTGAAAAAATATCAAGTACAAAGGAGCCCAGATGAGAGCTCTATGATTTTCTCAAGTTGGAACACAAATCACCGTCACAGTCCAGACCAACCTTCGGTAATTTGAGTGTATCTCACAAACGACAAATCGGATTGCACTGAAATAGGTGCCATTGGAAACTAGACTAAAATACCTTTCTAAAAACATCAAGAAAACAGAAAACGAAGATCAATGGAAGTATTTATAATGTTTTGAAGTTGGTAGTATGTTCAGGAAGCTGAATCTGCATTGATTAGGAACAGCTTACATTCATCCTATGATAACCAACGGAATTCAACAAGTTTGGGCTGATTCTTCTTGCATGGAAAGAAGGCTTTAAAGAGTTCAAGAATTTGAATCAGAATTAACTCATTTACATGTCCATGTGAAATTGACTTTCGAGAATGGATCAAGGATTCTCAAGAATAGTGTGTGACAGCATCATCGCAGGTTCTGAATATTCTTCACCTACATCAGTTCTGATTCCCGAGAATGGTTATTGGACTCTCAAGAAGGATTCTCGAGAATGGACCAGCAATTCTCGAGAATGATCGGGACAGAACCACACTGACATAATCTCTGATGTGATTCTCGAGAATGTATAAGCAATTCTCGAGAATGGCTCTCAAGAATCAGGAAGAATTCTTGAGAATGGTCGAATACTCCTTCACTGATATACTCTGCTTCTAAAGTGATTCTCGAGAATGAAAATCAATTCTCGAGAATGGTTCTCGAGAATGAGCAAAGGATTCTCGAGTATGAACGATTGCTTCACCTGATGTTCTTCTGAGTTATCTGTTTCACGAAGTGATTCTCGAGAATTGGAAACCAATTCTTGAGAATGGTTCTAGAGAATCACTTGGTGATTCTCGAGAATGATCGGAAGTTGTTCAGCATCAGGTTTGATTCTATGAGTGATTCTCGAGTATGATAATACTGATTCTCGAGAATGCCAAGCACAATATGGTACACCAGCAATCGTGAAATGTCTGCAACTTCATTCAAATGGTTTAGATAATTGATTCTATCCTTGAATATATCATTCAATCTAAACTATGATATTACTAATCATCTTCCCGAGAGTGTTTTTCAGATTCATAATCAAAGTTTCAAATTCGGACGAAGAACACCGAGGATGCCTCTTGTTGCTGATCTGCAAATGATTGAATATGTCTTGTTATTATCATTGACTTATATTCCCTTCAATCATACTTAACCAATTTCTTATGAGATTTCGGAAGATCAAAGCTTTGCTTTTCAGCTACTTCTCAAAGTTCAAATTGTGACAAGCTGGCGCACTAAAAGTGTCGAAGAACAGAGCCAACAAAAAGATGCTTACCATAATGGTGCCCATACAGCAAAAGCATCGGAACTAATATTCTAAGCTAATCTTCATCCAAGACCACGTGAATGACAACCTGGAAAGAAACCCAATTAAACGGACACTCGATCGTGGCTAAGCAGAAGGCGCGGATGTTTGAAGACTCCCAACGGACATATTCAAACATTCAAACGGATTGATTTAAATCCTTCAACGGTCCTCAATCTTCAACCAGTATATATACTCGAAGGTTTGAATCCATCAGAAGAAAACAGACACATACACAGACAAAGCATTCAAAGCGATCAATCTATAGTCTGTATATATCTTCAGATATTACTAAGCTTCAGTGTTTATCATTCATCTACTCGTGAGGAGTTTCAAAACACTTATTTGATTATTGTGTTGTAAAATCTTAAGGTTGTAGAACCTTAAGTGTGGGTGTACAATTACAACTTGTAAGGGGAGTGAGTCCAAGAGTGAGAGGATCATCCTTCGTTTACGAGTGTGTGATTGTGTAGTTATTTGGTTACAACTTGTAAAAAGGAGTAAGTCCTAGTGAGAGGATTACTCGAGAGTTACGAGTGTGTAATCAAGTTACAAGATAGTGAAATCCCCGAGTGTTTCGGGACTGGACGTAGGTCAAGAGTTGGGCCGAACCAAGATAACCTTTTGTGTTCATTGCTCTTCTCTCTATCTCTGTTTTAAGTGTTCTTGAGCAATTAGCGAAAGAATTTCAAGATCACCTATTCACCCCCCCTCTAGGTGATATTCCACCTTCAGTGTTCACAGGTACTGATTGGAAAATATAATAGAGGAAGGGATTTGCATAAGGAATGTAAGAATCTGAATGCTGATTCTGATGTATGGAGAAATTTGTGTAGAATTTGGCCCATAGTGCTTGAGAACATGTGTTGGTCTATAGGTAACGATGAAAGGGAAAATTTCTGGAGTGATAAGTGGCTAGATGATGGAGAACCGCTGAAGGGCAAGTGCATTCTGTCTAACCTGGAGAGAGGGGAAAATATAAAGGTGAAGGATATGATTACTAGTGAGGGTGGATGGGATATGAGTAAGCTAAATGTATGTGTTAATGAAGAGGGAAGGAGTCTCATTTTAGCAGTCCCACCACCAAGTGTGGCGAAGGGGGAGGATGTGGTTTGTTGGGGGTCAAGTCTGCATAATAAATTTGTTGTGGCTGATCTGTACCATAAACTGAGAAAGGAACAGGATGTGGGTGAAGAAGTTTGGGCTAAATTGTGGAAATGGAAGGGTCCTAGAAGGATTCAAGTTTTTCTGTGGCTAGCTATGCATGGGAGATTGTTGACTGGTGAAAGAAAGAGTAGAATGTTGGGGGAGATGCTGGTTGTTATTGTTGTTCAGCAGCTAATGAAGATCTGATGCATGTTTTAAGGGAGTGCAATGTAGCGAGTGGCCTATGGTATGAGCTGAAAGAGGGATGCTTTGACCCTGAATTTTTAAGTTTACAGGGAAAAGAGTGGCTCGGCTGGAATTTATTTCAGAATGACAAAGAGTGGAGTCTGAAGTTTGGAATAGCCTGCTGGTTACTATGGAACTGGAGGAATAAAAATATGTTTGAAGTAGGGTATGTTATGCCTATGAACCGAGGAGGAATTGTGCGAGGGTATGTGAGGGAAGTGATGAAGGCAAGACGGGAATATGGGATCATACATGGAAGAAAGCTAGAGATCTTTGTCCGATGGAGAACTCCACAACTAGGATGGGTGAAATTGAACATTGATGGGGCCTCAAAAGGGAAAGATAGATTCGCTGGTTGTGGGGGTCTAATAAGGGACAACAGTGGTGCATGGATAACTTGTTTTGTGAGTAAACTGGGGAGATGTACTGCTATTAAAGCAGAACTATGGGGTGTTTTGCAAGGCTTGAGAGTAGCGTTAGAGTATGAACTTGATTGTATAATTGTTGAATTGGATTCTGCATCTGTCGTGTATCTGTTGACAAGCTTGCAGGATGGGAGTTTTGATGGCCATGTTTCGGGCCTGCTATATGATATTGCTGGCATTATGGCAAAATTCTCAAAGATTGCTTTTACTCATATATACAGAGAGGGGAACTCAAGTGCTGATGCTTTAGCAAACCATAGTCTTGTACAGGAGGATTTACTTGTAATCTTTAATATTCCTCCTCCATGTGTTAATGCTTTTCTGTTAAGGGACAATGTGGGGGGTATCATACCCACGGTGTATTGCGATTACTTAATGTAGAAGGGCTCTTGCCCCGTTTCTTACCAAAAAAAAAGAATGTGTATGTCAATGTTATGCCGTGGTAGAAATGAGCAAGAGGGAATAACAACTTTAGCAGGACAGGTCATGCTTTAACTATTGGTGTTTCTACAACGGCATTGAGACTCTAGTTGGTACCCAGTTAGATAGAATGCTCCTTTAATTTAGTGCATTTGATTTACTCACATGACACTGCATAACTGCCATTCTTAATATTCCAATTCCTTTATCTGATATCCAAGATAAATTGGTCTGAAATTTAAATCCTTCAGGAGACTATTTGGTTAGCAAGGGCTTTCAAACTATTATTGCACAGGATGCTACAGCCATTGGCGGAAGGTACGTAGTTATGGCAAACCCCAGCTGGCCTTCTAAAATCTTCTAAAATTTGTTAAAATATATGTATTGATTAAAGGATAATTATGACGGGAACGAAGTGACGCGATCATTAAATGTGCACGAAAACCGAAGGCGGTTGGCGTGGACGCGTGGCCGTTCAAGGGGAAATGGCGGTTATATGCTGCGACGCGGGCAAGCAAATAGTAACCAAGCTTGGTGAAGGGCCATGACTGTTCGCATACCAACGTGTTTGCAGGATACCCTTGGGTTGGGGGTAATGCATGGAGGGAGTTTGAACATCGGCAGATCGAGTTAAAAATAGAGATATAATCCCGATTATCATGAAAGCGAGTGAAAGATTGTGGGAGCCCAACCTGACATTTATGCCATGATGTCAGCAGCATAGGCAAATGGAGCCTGTTTGTATGCCTCTTATTCTGGATATCCTGGATTGGGGGCAGTACACGTGGTGGAGATATGGAAACCAATAATCCGGTCTTGAAGTTGCAAATGAAATCTCGATTATCACAAGATGAGTTTTACAAAAGGTGCACAAGTTTTTATAACTCGGTATACACCCATACGGGTAAGCTGCGAATGAGTTGATCAACTTGGGGGCAACTATTAACTCGGCAATTAACAAAAGGAGGGTTTTTAACAGTTAGTAAATCTCGGAAGCTCAGAGTCCTAAAACTTCCGAGCTTGGAGGCAACTGTATAATGGACTCGTATTTTGGACCCAGAAATGATACGGCCCAACAAAGGCACGTTATGACGGAAGCCCTCCGCAAGCAGGTAAAATGCTAATCTTCCTGTAATCTTAGCACTAATCTCGATCGTACATGTAGTGGAGCAGGGATTCGTCAGATAGTAGAGCAGGGCGTTACAAGCTTGGAGGCACTCACCGCCATCAAATGAAACCCTAGGTAATCTCTATAAATAGGAGATTACCCACTAGGTGCACACATTCAATTTATATCCTTTTACTATACTGTTATACTATGCACACACTCCACCCCTTTTGGCTAATCGTCATTCTCGTGTAGCACAGTGATCATCTGATATTCTTTGGTGTCTTCCTCATAGACATCACTGGACATTCTTCATCTCTTGGGTATTAACTCATATTCACCCCGGTGAACCATACATATCCTATATCAATCATATACAATCCTACCGTGGTTAAACATCTGTGTTTTTTGAATAGAACAAATACAATGTTCAATGCTCTAATACAACACTCAACTATAGGATTACAACAAATTCACCCCATCCACAAAAAACACCAAAGGATTATATTAATAGAATAGAAGAGCAAATGGAGCAATGAAATACGTATCTCTTGGGTGAAGATATATTTGTGTGTGTTGGAAATTACCAAACGCAAAAGCTGCAGTCACAGAACGTCTATTAACATTCACACAAAATCTGGAGAAGGTAGGAAGCTTCAATCCATGATCCCACAGTTCAGATTCAAGATATATATGTATAGAACACCTCCACCGAATTTCAAGGCAATTGGATTAGAAATTATTGTCTGATTGTTGACTTTATTAAAGTTTCTCCAAAAAAACTCTCCAGCAGACGTGAACAAATGATCAAGAAAATTCTGGGGCAAATGGAAGACTCCAATGAATGATCTAACCATGTAGATTGAAGTTTTTTGTGACTAGAAGCTCTACAAAAAAACTCAGGTCAATCCGACAAGAAATTGCCTTAGAATCGTCACCTATATCAAAACTGTTCAAACTAAAAAACTATAGAAGATCTTTTCTCTTACAAATAACAAGAAACTTTCCTCTTCTCACACAAATAGCTTGGGATGAGCCATTGCATAGAAGCGAACTTTGTGAATGCAAATAAATAGTTTTTCCTTACACCAAAAAAAAAAAGCTTAACTGCAAATCAAGAAAGCTTAGGGCCTAAAACTTAAATTTGCCCCTTTAGTCATCAGTATATACACAATTACTATTCACTTAAGCCATACTCAAAAACGGCGTATCTTTGGTGCAGGCTCAGATCACTGTTCACAGGCTCAACAAAATTTTCTTGCCAAGGTGGGGACCCACCATTGAAAGACGATTTAGCGTTTCCTGTTCAAAATTTTAAAATCCTCTCTAGAAGTATCTTGCGATCTATTCATGAAGCATTCAAGTTCCTGGAATCATCTTCTTAGTAACTTCATATTCATATAATAGTCTCTCCAACTCTCCAAGCATCTTACTGTTGCCATGTCCACTATGTCTACCACTTCATTACTTAGGGCTAGTTTGGTTTGAGGGAGGGGGAGGGGGAGATCTTTTACCCCTTCTTTACCAAAAAGCCCATAGAAACTTTTCAATATTCTCAAAATATACTCTCAACAAAAAAGAATATTCTCTTCATTAATGGCAATTTGGTCAATTCCCTACTTTCCACTGCCTTCCCTCCCACTCCCTCCCTGCAAATCAAACACACCCAGCTGCATGATGGCACTGATATTTAGAATAGTATAGTTGTGAGAGGTTTTAGGAAATGGAATGTTTACCAGTAGGATGCTCCTACTGAGCTTTTATGTGTCTCATTGCTTTTGATAGATGCTGAGGTGGAATCCATGTTTCATGCTCATCCTTAAATAAAAGATGCTTTTTATTTCTATTTTTTTGAAAAAAATACTGTCTGCACTAAAATTTAATTAACTTAAGATACTAATGTTGAAAAAATATTTAAGATATATATTAGGAGCTATTGGAAAAATATTTCAGGATTCTAGTGTTACAAGAAAAATATTTCTGAATGTAGGACTAGAAATTAATTAATTTAAGATACTATGTGCAAAAAATATTTCAGGGCGCAGTATACAATTTGATCCAAATAAATAAAAATACATAATTTTTTTTTTTAAAAAAAAATCTCGACATCAAAATTAGAGGAATGAGCACTACATGCTCATCTTTTAGATTGAGGGTGGAATTTGAACCGCTCACGCGTATTGTATTACTCAATATAAATCGTACATCATGTATTCACTCTCTTTACTTTTCCTTATGGAGTTGTGCTAATCTAATTGTACTTATGCTATGCAGGGGAACAAGATGCAGGATGAAGCTGCATTACTTAGTCAAAGATGAATCAGGTTTCACCTTTCATTTTCTGGGACAAGCTTGCGGTTCAATTGATTGAGAAGACTGCCTTACAGAGGAGCAGTTTGAGTCCTCTGCTAGATGTTGGCTCTGTTTTTGTTCCAGTTTGATTCCTTTCTGCATTATTTCTGTTTGTCCGTTTATTTCCAAGTTATGGAACTCCGTCTGGATTGACGTTCTTTGTTCTAGTGATTTAATTTCACTCAATATTATGTTAAATTGTTGATTTCATATTCCATATTAAAAGACCTAGTGGAGAAGATGTTAAGAGACAAGGATATTGCAACACATGAGTAAATGAATGGAAGAGGTAAACGTAAAACATTATTAGAAATTTAAAATGATAAACAAAGTCATAAATTCGAAACTACATCCATCAATATTAACCATATACTTCGCAAGTGAGTGAAGTGGCGCGTCCTTCAATGGTTATGCCACAGTTCGATCATATCAATGAAAAATGACAACTATTAATCAGTGCTCCGCGGAATTTAAAAACTTACTGAAGATATGATCAAATTGTGTTATGTATGGACAAGTCATTTGTTTTGAGTACTAAAAGGCTACCAGAAACTGTGGCAAATCATAAATTTAGATCCATAAACATCATGACCATTAATTATGTATTATAATTGGCACTTAAGCATGTTTTTTTTATATCATTTTTAGGTCTCAAAGTTGTTTATTTACGTAAATCGAGATAAAACTCTTTTCACATATTTACCTCATATACCGTAAATCACCATTGAAAGCTATTCTTGAAAGCTTCAATCGCTATTCCAAACGAATATTGACGTAATACAGAGTTGAGTTAGGTGCGTATACTTTTAACTTCTTGAATTAGGAGTCTCAATTTAAATGGTTTTGATAAATAAAAGTACTGTCAATCGAAAAACTGACACCTCATCAGAAGGTTCACAACTCAAATAATTCAGATCCACTTGAAGTTTTATTCTAACAAAAGGGACCTATTAGAATTTGACAGAGTAATGCGAAGGACTTTAATGTGTGTGTGTAATCTCAAACATTTTGAAGTTAACGTTGTTTCATTTTGCCCAATGCATTGCTTACAAAAAGACTTGTCTACCTCAGCCGTCCCGTAGTGTTTTATTGATTCATTCAATATGAAGAAAGGTGGTTTAACCAATTTAATAGATGTTTGACTTGCACAATTGGTGAATATAGAATCATGCCCAGCTTTTGAATAATTCTTTTGTTATGTATATATGCTGGCTATCTCAATTTTTCACCGCTTCTATATCTTTTATTTAGAATACCTCTCATTTCATGTGTTGTCACATAATAGCTTCTGAATAAAATATGCTGTCATGTTGTTTTCTGTCATATGTTTGGATCAATAAATCACTACCGTAGCTTAACTGAGAAAGGAAATATTATGCATAAAAAATTGAAAATGCAGCTTTATGTTTCTTCATTTAATGCAAGGCAGAAGAAGAAGCTACAATCCATCACACAAGTACATTTTTTTCTTTGATATGCCAATAAGGCGGATCCTAATATAGCAAGTTATTTTATCTCACATATTTCCATGCACTAATGTAGTTAGCATCCTGCACATATCTTGGATCGAGCTCTTGGATTAGAGGATTGATTTGATATCAGACTGTGCGCCAAAAGCTGGGAGAGGCTTTGTGATATAAAAGATTGCAATAATTACCTTCAATGACCGCACCGGCATTGGAAACAACCTGTTTAGGTTAACGGTAGAAGCTGTTTTTCCAACGTAATTTACGGTATACAAGATAAGTTTGTAAGTTGAGTTTTGTCTTGACTTGAATGAACACATTTTTCCACTGCTAACTCAAACATGCTAATAACTGTATATTCCTATTATAAAAGTTTATCGTATTAGGTGAGGGTAAACATGGAAGGATATATTTTTGTTGGGATTACACAGTGATCTCTTCATCCTAAAATATTTGTTTGTTTATTATATATGAGAGGTGCGAGTTGTTGGTTTTTATTAGAATTAAGATGAAATGGCTTTAATTTAGATGTATACCTCTAGTGCCTGCCACGGTTATATTCCATTAGAATATTTCAAAAGGTCCCATTGACTAATCAGAGAATGAATAGTCCTAAGGTAACTCCTAGGGATGTTTAAAGTTTTCCATCCCGATTTGCAATATATATATTGATTATTTTATAAATTAATAACCACAATGAATGATTAGTTTATTTGATTACACCAGTACAAAAAGAAGAAGTGCTACATCTTCTTCTTCTTCTTTTTTCTTTTAAAGAAAGTTTACTTCTATTAGTCAATAAGCGCCACAGCTGCTGAAGAGCCTTCTATAGCATTGCATGCTTTAAGATTTTTTTGGAATTTTTAATCCTGATCCCAATTAGGACCAAAATTTGTCGGGATCGAGAATGAAAATGATTTCCCTTCCTAAGCATTCTTTGGAATCGAGCGTAGGTTTCCAGATCCCGTCCGATCCCAAAAACACCCCTACTAATACCTATTAAATTTGCCTAAGTCATAAATATAAAAAAATCTGCTATCTTCGCTCAGTACCTGCCCCCAATCAGGATATATGCACAAACTACGAGTATATATATTATTTTTCTTGATATAAATATATATATTTTTTTTGAATAAGCTTGCTGGAGCTAGGGATCGAACCCTTGGCAGGAGCCACACTAAGATGGCGACATACCACTACGCTCACTAGGCGCTGGTTGATATATATATATATATGTATCTATACACCTGAGACTGTTTCTTTGCTGCTGCAAGTTGATAGGCAGTATTGCCTTTTTGGTCCTCTGCTTTCAACAGTATCTACAAATTGTGATGCCTGATGTTGTCTGCTAGCACTTTGACAGCTTCAAACTGGTTAGCCTTAACTGCTAAATGAAGAACTGTCTCTCCTTTTGCCGTCACTTGTCCCAAGCACTCAGGACAATCGCTGATTAACCCTTCAATAACACTTATTTTGCCTTTCTGTGACGCACAGTGCAGCGGAGTCCAGCCTTCTCCGTCCTTCACAAGGCACTGACTCGCTCCACCATCAAGATTTGCCTTCAACAGCTTCCTCACTGTCTCAACATGACCTTTTGTAGAAGCCAAGTGCAGTGGGATCATACCTTTCTGGTTTGTCTCTATGGCTAACGAAGGCATTAGAGTCACAATCTGCTCCACAAATTCTGATTTCCCTGACAGTGAAGCAACATGAAGAGGTGAATCTTCAAAATGATCTAAAGATGCTCTCTCCAGTATTTGAGGATCCTCCTTCAATAGGTTGTGCAGTGTGGTAACGACTCCATCTCTTGCAGCTTTCACCAACCTCTCTTCCATAATGCACTTTCCTCCCCAAATACTCAGAACTCACAACAACCACTCTTCCTCCACTCATCAACGCAGCTCTCCTCTATTTTTAACCTCACACTATGCCATTACAGTGTTGATTATTTATTCATTTTAAGGATGCAATATAATTTATTCTTTCAATTTTCCTAGAAACTCCCCTTAAGACGTGTTGGCCGGCTAAGAAAGGGGCAGACTTGTTTCCTTGTCATTAAAATAATACTCGACCTCCCTCCTTCAGTCTCATTTATGGGACATTTTCGAAAATATATTATTGATCGACCTTTGTTTTAATAATGCTCATATCATTACTAAGAGGAGTACATCAAAATACAAGAAACGGTTCAACTTCCTTCATCAAATTAAACACCACTCTTTGCCTAGTGGATATTCTTAAATCTTAACTTTTTTTATAAAGCATTTGACAGTTTTAGATAGAATATTAAATATTTTTCTTAGAGGTGCGAGTTGTTGGTTTTTATTAGAATTAAGATGAAATGGCTTTAATTTAGATGTATACGTAGAAGTACACACAGGGGCGGAACTTATCAATGACATGGCCCCCCAAAAAAAATGTTTAAATTTTTTTAATGGAACTTATCAATGCAAATTGTTTAAATATGTGGGGATGGACTCCCTTGCACTCTACTTCGTTTTTAGTGTAATAATGCAAATTTTTCTCTGCATATCTATTCAACTTGTCAAAATTGCATAGGAACAAGTGTCATTTCTCTCCAGCTTCAGTCTTTATCTATCAATTTCTCCTTATACTCGATGCGTGCTTAATATAATGTAAAATTAAATTTTGGCCCCTAACTTCTTCTTCTTCTTTTTTTTTTTTTTTTTTTTTTTACATTTTCCCCGTCTTTTATATCTTTGGGCTTATAATTCAATCTTTATTCCATGTGGGGTCTTGTATGATTTATGTTAATCTTGTCATTCTTTTTTATATTTCATTCTAATTACCTAAATTTTTTAGTTTATCAGTGAAATTTACTTTTGTGGTGTATCACTTACTATGCTTTTACCTATTCTACACTACACTTATAAATGAAGTTAATTGACTTGATTTCATGAATATTTTATTTTATTCTTTTCATTTTTAATGCATATAAAACTTTCCTTAAAAAAATTTTCGAGGGAACCCCCAAATCCCCCACCACTATTTGGTCCCCCCAAATTTTTCCTTCAAGTTCCGCCACTAGCAGGGGTGGATCTTCCTTATGATAAGGGGGGCCATGGCCCCCAAAAAAAATTATGTACAATTTTTTAATGGAACTTTTTTTTAGGGTAATAATACAACTTTGGCCCCCCCAAGTAGTAAAATTAAATTTTGGCCCCCAACTTCTTTTTCTTTTTATTTTACATTTTCCCCTCTTTTTATATCTTTGGGCTTATAATTTAATCTTTGTTCTATGTGGGGTCTTGTATGATTTATGTTAATTTTGTCATTCTTTTCTATATTTCATTCTAATTACCTGAAATTTTTAGCTTATCAGTAAAATTTACTTTTGTAGTGTATCCCTTACTATGCTTTTACCCATTCTACACTACACTTGTAGATGAAATTAATTGACTTAATTTCACGATTTTTTTTTTCTTTTCATTTTTAATGCATTTTAAACTTGCCTTAAAAAAAAATTTCGGGGGCGCTGCCCTCGAACCCCCGAATCCCACCACTATTTGGCCCCCCCAAACTTTTCCTCCAAGTTCCGCCACTGCATGTATGTATATATTACTCATACTCCACACCCTTCAGCTTCAGTGCCCATTCAACCCTCAAACCAAACGGACTCGGTACCCAGATGCTTAACACCTTCGTGCTTTGTTTTCCATCACAACACACATTTCTCCTCTTCTCTTCACAACTTGTTTTGTTTTCTAAGCTTTTTCTCTACCTCCCTCATATGTGTGTGTTATATGGTCCCTTCTTCTTTATCTTTCCGATAAGTTGGAAATTGTAGCGACGCCAAGTTTTAATTTTTGTGTAGTTGGTCCATGATAATGACTCTGAAAAAAAGAGAGCATATTTTAAATTAGATTTTAAAGTCATTCTACGATGTTCAATGGAAAATCTCAATTTCTCCTTTTCTCCTCACAACTTGTTTTGGTTTCTAAGTTTTTCCTCTACCTCCTACATGTGTGTGTGGTCGGTCCCTTCTTGTTTAGCTTTTCGATAAGTTGAAAATTGTAGCGACGCCAAGTTTCAATTTTTGTGTAGTTGGTCGATGATAATGACTCTAAAAAATAGATAGCATATTTTAAATTAGATTTAAAAGTCATTATTACGATATTCTATGGAAAATATCTATCCAGTTTATTTGTTTCGAAAGTCATCTTTGATGAAATTACGTGAATGATTAGGACTTCGTTTCCCTCCTAATTTTCTCGATATTCAAATATAGGGTATGAGTCAATCTAAGAGTGGAGATGGATAGTGAAGGGGATGTGGATGACTGGATGTTAAGGGTAGATGTGGAAAGCTAAGTGTGAATGATTAAGGTTGGATGAAATCTTCAAAAATTATATGGGAAAAAACAATCTTCTGATACTGGTAAAAAAATGTATTAGTACGGAAGGTACTTTTAACGTTCATTTTTAAGACTTTTAGATTATTATTGTCAGAGATGGTATATACGAGTGTCGTTAAAAGTTTTAAAATAGACGTCTGTTTAAAACATATAACGTCGGTTTTATGTAAAACTGTCATTGTAATTAACTTACAATAAGACTTGTATGCAAGTCAGATTTACAACAATTGGTTTTCAAAAACAATCATGAGCCTTGTTTTTCAAACTGCACACTATTCCTTGTTTTCCACATATGATAATCTAAGAAATTTTCTTTCAAGATATAGTTACATTACTTATTTTCTATTATGATTCGGTGCAACTATTCATCAAGGACAATTAATTACATAATCCCAAAAACAACCTAAAGAACAATATAAAAGTCAAGGCAACATGACTGAATAAGCATAAATGTCTGCCACGACCCACCACATGCCAAAAGTAACATCTATGATCTATGGCTCCTGGCTGTTGTAAAAAGAAAAAGATAGAGCGGCCTTGGAATATTTGCTGAATGTCTATTTTGTTATTGAGTTGGCAGGTAAGAATTGCAGTGCATTAAAAAACATAACACTATGCTTTCCAAGGTGGAAAGGAGTGTTGGGTAGAACTCCATTTTCTCGGTTTGATGAAATATGTTAAGTTGAGGTTTAAATCCCATGGAGTTCAAAAGGTGTGCGCCTGGAGCTGATAGAATTGGTTGCAGAGTTGGTCACAGTCAATGGATTCATAAAGCTGCTTATTCAATTAAGGATGGTGCAGAAGGACCACGAGGATAGATGGTATTTATGTCTCTTTCCTATTCTATTGGCTTAATGTTTATCACATTTGTATCTAATTTTCTTTCTCAGCTTCTTCATTCCCTGACATGATTGAAATTCTGCAGAGTAGTGGTCTTTATATATCTGGAGGTTATATATGTATGTGTGTGTGTGTGTGTTTAATGCTATGCTTGATAGCTGATCATCTATATTTTTCCTTTTCTGATTCATGTCTTTTGCATGTATAGAAGCTTCAGGCTGCGATGGCGCAATAAGAAGTAAAATTTAAACAGCTACTTTCTCAATTGGATATGGATGAAAATGACTAGGCAATAATGGATCTGGCATTACGAGAATTCTTCACCTTTCTATGATGCTTTTACTTCTCAATTCTTTGCATACTTATTTCCATTAGCACCATGCATCGTAAATGATCAATATTTTAATTTCTTAACTCTTGATTAATCTTCATCATCTTTTATATTCTGTCCGATGGTCAATATGGATATTCAGAGTCATGATTTGACTATCCTTATGTATTTGGAGGTATGTTTATTATATGAAGAAATTGTTGCAAAAGATAAAATTTTGATCACGGAGTGACCTGGCTCAACTATTTTTCCTTTGTGATCAGGTTTAATTTGGTTGCTGATCAACCGCAGAAGTATAAGTCATTTATTAGCAGATGTACAATGGAGCAAAAGGACCTTGATATTGGGAGTATGAGACAAGTAAATGTTAAATCTCACTACACAGAAGGTGTTCTTTGGAAGAGTGGATGACCAACAAAGCCTTATGCAAAACTCTAATTTGTTCATTCTATGGTGTATAACTTCTTTATGACTTTTGTGCTTTTTAGTTCATTTTGTTGGTAACATTGCGTTTTATTTATATATATTTTTTTAGGATTGCTATTGTATATATTTCTTTTAATATATTTCTTCATATATACTTTTTTTAATATATTATTTAGTATTGTTTATTTTATAATATTTTTTCTTTATTTGAGTGGTTCTTTGTGGAAGAGCCCTAATAATTATTAATAATTTTTTTCATAAATCCTCAATTTTCGACGGAAAAAAATCCGTCGCAAAAAATTTTGCAATGGATTCCAAAAATCCATCACAATTTGAGATAGAATTTTAGTCTCGATTTTGGGAATCCGTCACAAATTTTATTTGCAATGAGTGCTTTTATGAGAGGATTTTTTCCATTGCGTAAATCTATTTGCAATGGATTTTCTCTTTCTTGCGACAAATTTTGTCCGTCGCCAAACTAGTATTTTTTTTTTTGTAGTGTATAGAATGTCATCCCACGAGAAATCAAGCAAATTACTTTTTAGGCATTAAAATTCCAAGTTTCTTTTAAGTTAAGCAAATCTAATTTATAATTAATTTCAAAGGAAAGTAAATAATGAAAACTACTAATTTAGAAAGACAATCTAGAGTTAGTAATCCCTCACTATCTCCCTAGATCTTATTTCCACTTAATTAGTTAGTCTAAATGTCAATTTTGTTAATCTCAAATATTAATATATAGTTATAAGTGCCTGTCAGTTCATCTATAAGGCTATAACCCTCTCTCAAATACAAAAGGCTATGTCTATATATTTCATCATACTCAAAGCAGATTTAATCTTAGGTTCTGTCTTCAATGCCATCACTGTCCCCCATCTCCGTCCATTCAATTTGCTTGCATTTTACATTCTTGGGTTATATTCTATTTTAATGGTTCTGAAAATTGAAAAAGAAGACACTTCAATCTAGATTTAAGATCTAGAAGAGGATTTATACCGTAGAGCTATGAAGCATCGATACGCCACAAAATTCGAACATGTGTCTGGAACCGATGCACTTCCGATATGGATATTGCCGTATCAGATTGGTCAACAATATCCTGTCTCTCCTCGATGCCATTGCTTCTCTCCTCCACAGCTTGGTTTGCCGTCACTTCTCTCCTCACCGTTGGTTCGTTGTCGCTTCTCTCCTCCACCGTTGGTTCGTCGTCTTTGCTCCGGTCATTGTTCTACAATTCTTCCTCCTTAGCTTTGTGCATTTGTGAATGTGAACTTCGGTTCTTCCTCCATATCTATTAAATCGTAAAGTCTAGTGGGCTTCAATTTCCTCATTTTCTATTTTTAGACTCAGACCTTGCGAACCCTTCCTCCTTTTCACTTTAGTCCATGTTCGATGCTTTCCATATCTTCAATTTAGTCCCTGTAAATGCAAAAACAACTACATAGATAATCTTTTCCCAAATTACCAAAAATCAACTATTTTACTCATTCAATCCACTCAAATACTATCAAAACCACATCATTAAGCCAAGGAGGAAGAACTGAAGAACATTGAAGAATTAAAAATATCATTTAATACTAAGATGTATCGGAATCTAACAAAATATTACTATTTTTGAAGTGATTTATCAATGTCCTATATCAAGAATGTATCGGAAACACTGTGTCGGAATAGATGCTTCATAGCTGTACGTAGAGTATGAAGGATTAGACACGTAAGTGGGGATGTATGGTCATACTAAAAAAAAAAATTGCAATAATATGTTGTAAACTGTGTTCACTTTGGATTTGGTACTCTATCGTTATATTTAGAATTATTTGGTTAAATTGTAGTGACTGGACAGGCTATTGAAGTTACAGAAGCAGCACATGAAGCAATATTTTGTTAACTTACTGATTCAAAGTCAATCAGTCGAAGTTTGTTGTTGATTTAGTACAATTATTTTCCTATTATGTTCTTAATACTTTCATTGCATTTTATTTGCTTACTTAGAAAGATGTACAGTGTAACTTTTCGCTTATTTGTGTGTGTGTGTGTGTTTTTTTTTTTTTTTTGGCCAGGAACTTTTCACTTATTTGATTATGCTATAAACTGACTTTATAACTTTGTCTTCAAGTTAATAATCTATAAATAAAACCACATGCACTTTTCTCAAATTTTGTACTTTAATTTGGTATATATTCTTGGGAAAATAACAAAAAAAGAACTTTAAAATTAGAAAACTCTAAATCAGGTTTGTTATCAAGAATTGATAAAGTGATGGCAAGACTTGATAAATAATTCCCAACTCATTTTATAAAAAATATCTAATTTGAGATTTTGCAATTTCAAATTTCATTTTCTGTCATTCTCCCTCTATTCTTATATTTCTAACAAGTAATATTATATTTACACTAAAGTTTATAGAAATAAATTACATGTACCAATCTCAAATAGTTGTAAATATGGGAGTCTTGGTTGCCTATCACTACAAAATCACCTTCAAGACTTAAATATATCTGATTTGTAACTAAGATTCACATATTTTTGACCAGCTTGGATCGCTATGCTCATATCTCAAATAAATCTTTTAGATAATAATCGATCCGTTGGTTCTATTTGTAAGATAAAGAGAAACATTTTTGTCATATTTATACGTTACATAATTAAATTCTTATATGAATATATAATTTTGCCATTAATTTATTATTATATAGATTTTGTATTCTTAGAGTAGAGCGTATATTAAATAGAGGTAAAAGTAGAAAGTTTTTAAATTACAAGGTAGAACTAATGATGTTTAAGATTTTCCGTAATTCTAAAGTGACTTCTAAATAGGAGACTGGGAGAGTATTAAAAGTCTTTTGCAATGCTAATTTTTGGCAAACCTTAAATTATAACGTTCACATTCTAATATTCTTTTTCAATCTTATTAAACTTTAATCTTTACCTACTTCCAAGTTTTGGATTAAAAAATGACATCAAAGAATCAGGCCCACTCATTAATTTATAAGTCAAGCTTCATAAAAACATACTTTTAACTAATTCCCCCCAATTGTATTCCATTTTCGCTTCCTACTTTTCTAAAACAATCATTTTTTGGCATGACAATGAAATGATGATATTGGAAGGAGATCGACGCATCCCAGTCATATCAAACAAAGGCACTATTGGCATGTTGAGGATATCAATCACTATACAACTCAGAATTATTATAAATACATAAATATATATATATGAAGTTCCATATATTTAGTTAAAAGTTAAAACAGCACTTTGAAATAAAAAGAAGGGAAAATGAATAAGCATGGGAAGAATGATTAGTTCACCATTTATTTTTCATGAGATTCATGAGAATATATTCATATTTCTTACAGTTATTGTTGGCTAATGAACACAGACACACACACTTATGAACAACAGATTATGAAAACAATTGGTTTTCTTCAACTGAAAACATTTTCCATTATCACAAACACAAGTTGTACATATAAAAGGAACAAAAAAGTAAGATTTCACAGTAAGATGGTGCAGCAACAACTGAAAGCTTTGTGATTATTTTCTGAAAGATACAGTCAGAAAAGCTATCACATACATGATATTTGACGAGGACACGAACATTGGACACATGGCATATTTTGGAATAATAGAAAGATAGATTGATCTTGGAGCAAGGTATATATGTACGGACAGATGAGACAGGTACATAAATTGATACAAGGAATTCTCTAAATATGGCCAAGTGATCGTATACTACCCTAATAATCAAAACAAATATAGAACAGAATAATGGATCAGAGATTGGTTCTCCTCTGACTTGAGTTCCATTCTTTCTACTTCTTTAGTTTAGGAATTCTGCTAAGCTCAACCAAAGCTATTCAGCAATATAAAGTATAAAAATTCATCATCATGAGAAAATCAACTCATATGAAAGAAACTTCATTGTAATCAATGAATTCAATTCTCTGAGTATGATTCGTAGGAGGTACCCTTCTCCTTTGTACAACTGATCTGTTTTTTATTCTTTTGGGTTTATATATCTTGTCAAATACATTGCATATAATGACTCTTGTCAATTAGAAGGACCATTTCAGGATGATGACAACAGGCACACAGATTATATCCTGGCAAACTCAAGAGTTTTCTTCCCATCATGAGGCTTACTGAAGAAATACTTGAAGTAGTCTGAGAAAACAACTTGCTTATACTTTGGCTCTTCCTCCTCCAGAACTTCAGGTAAAGGACCAATAACGGCATCAGGTGGCGGGTTTACAAAAATTGGGATTGAAATCCTAGTTTTGGCTCTGTTTACAACAGCTTGGTGCTCAATGCTTTTGTACCTGTCATTGCTCATTATTTGAAGCACATCTCCTATGTTGATTACCAATGCACCATCAACAGGAGGCACAAATATCCAGTTATCACCATCACTGGCTCTCACGTAAAGCCCACCATTCTCATCTTGCAGTAGGACAGTGATCGATGATATATCAGAATGCCGACCTACACCAGCAACAGCTTCAGCATTCGGGCAAGGAGGATAGTAGTTGAAGTCAAGTATCATTGCCCCCATTAATGCATGTTCCCTTTCATTGTCCATCTCCTTCACGTTGAGTCCTTTAAGGAGCACGTTTAACAGCCTTCTAACAAGAACTTCAGCATGTTTCATATATTCCAGGGATTGTTCTCTGCAACAAAGAGCATCAATTAATGTTGATTTAGACACCAGCTATCACTTCTTGTTAAGCAAACCTAAGCAGTTATAACATTATGCATTAGCTATTGAGACATGTATAAACACATCAAGCTACATTTGGAATGCATATGGATACATGACCTTCAAAAGAAAATATATTCAATGCACTATGCTTCATGTGTTTCTACCGTTGTAGTAAAGAAAGTTTAATAGTTTCTGTCCATGTACACAATACGACACTTTAAATTACATGTGTACATTTCATATTTTGTCCTGTCACTATATCCACGCCAGTTTTTTCCACTGTTGATGCTTCCAAAGTTTCTAACCACTTTTGCGGAAGAACATTGGGTTCAAATGTGAATTCATGTACAAGACTGACTTCTAGCGTGAAGAATATTTTTGGTGTTCAAATGATTTTCAGCAATGAGTTCTCCAACTAATATTTTCTCACAGTCAACATGGTCCCAGAAGACTAAGATGCATCAAATGATTCCTTTTGAAAAAACGAATGATTAAATCTTCATTATTTACTTTATTCCTTGTTATAGCAAAAACATTACCCTGCACAAGATCAAAAAACATAAAAGTTCCTCTATGGCCATGTTGGACTCCTAGAAACACCATTCCATTCTTAAGGAGCAGGTGAATCTGAGGCTAATGCCAAGCACAAAAACAGGAAATTCTTGACTAAATAATTTGAGCATTCTTTGGATTCAAAGCACCTTGCAAAATCAAGCCACGCCCCAAATAAACCAGAGAATAAAGAGCATGACAGCCGCACACTATGCAGCCCTGTATTCACATGTAATTTAAATAGACACATTCTATTTAACACAAGTTTTCAACCAAATTAAATTCCCACATGCACATTCGCTCAAACTATGATGAAGATTAATTCAAAAGAATGTACTTTTTGTCTCATTCCTCTCTCACAGCTCTAAGAATGTCTACCTTTTTCATAAGGTATTACTCTTATTCAGGATTCAAGATGTATCTGATGCTTCAAAGAACAGAGATTATAAGAACTGTCTCATACTTGCAAATGGCAGGCCAGTATGCCTGGATTTTCTCCTCCGAAGCATAAACAAGATGAAGATAATCTTTCCATTCCAAGACTGACTCAGCGTGAGGACTAAAACTGGTAGCCAATCGCACAACATCACTGGGAGAATTCTCTTTGATATGCTTCTTCTCATCCGCCGGCAATTCAAAGAATCTATGAACAGAATCCTTGAGATCCTCAATAACCTTCAAGGGTATTCCATGATTAACGATCTGAAAGAACCCCCACTTGATTGCAGCATTGGAAATTGATTCTGTGACATCTGGGTCATCCCAGTTCGTGAAATCGATGACTGGTATGGACTCGTGGGAAACCACTTTGCCATTGTCGAATCTGTGTTCCAGGGGTTGGATATATTGATCGGGAACAGCTTCTACACCCAAAATCAGAAAGACCCTTGACTCCATGGGCTTGGCTCACAACGAAATCGATTAGATTGGAGGGGAGGGACATGGTCGGAAGTTTGACCTTTAAAACAGGAAAGAGAACAAGTAGCTAGTGTAAGAAAAATAGAAGCGAAAATAAAAGATCAGGTAAAAAGGAAACTCATCAATGCAGATAGAAGAAGAAAACTCATTACTGCTCGTTAAAGTCAGATGCACTGCAAGTGCTTGCTGCTTGCTGAATTCGACACTTGCCGTTGTCGTTTTTTCCTATTGAAACAACGAGAATGTTTTTTTTTTTTATTTCATTCTTAGTTATACTATTTTCTTCTTGCTATATACTATTTGGGAACCGGTTTCGGTGCTCGTCCGTGGGGCAATTTTAAACCCGTCAGAGATCCTGATCTGGGCCTAGATTTGATTTTTTTTTTTTTTATTTTTTATCAAAAATAATTTTAATAGGTAGAGAATCTAAAATAAAGATAATTTCTCAATTAAGCGTTTTTTGAAAAAAATGATTTTTTCATATAAAAAAATAAAAACGAAAAATAAATAAAAAAGATTTGAGTAATCAGATCTTTGGATCTGATGGTACGGAAATCGTCCGTCTAATGAAAGCCATTTTTTTCCCAATCGACGAGCAGGTAATCTGAATCCATACTATTTGGATCATAAAATCATAAATAATTTATCAATATTCCTATGATGGAAGCTGTAAACAATTGTAATTGAAGAGAAAATATGAGGAAAGAATATGAAATAGAGAAGATGAAGAATCAATCAGTATTAATAAAAAAGTAATAAAAAGCTTTCATACAATGAAACTTACCCATAAGGATTATCTCTAATCAACAAACCCTAACTTCTAGGATATCTGAGGGAGCACCTCTGCAGAGATGACTTAAATTAACCTCTCTCTAACAAGGTGAGGCTGAACCCACACTCAACACACTAATCTCAATAGTTAAGGCCCCCTATATATAGACTAAGTCTTAACTAATTCACCAACAAACTAACTAATCAATTAACCACCTAGACTTCTAATAGAAGCCAAACTCAATTTGTTATTTTTCCTCTCTTCCGCCGCCAGGCTACGAAATTGTAAAAGTCTCCTGATGAGTTTTTTTTAATCACATGGATAAAGAAGAAAAGTTAATAATGACAGAAGAGAAGTTGCAAAACAAAGAAAGTAGAAGGATGGCTGATTTCGAGCCAAAAAAATTAGAAAAAGAAGGATGGCTGGTGAATTGTCTATTAAGTGGAAAATGAAGAAAAATCAACCAAGGAGGCTATATATAGAAGAGAATAAAAGCAAAAGGCTACACAAATGGCGGCATAGAGCAATATCCATGAAGCTACGAAGGAAAGTAAGCTGCACAAAATCTACAACATCGGCGTAAAAAATAATAAAATAATATATGTTGAAATAGTTAGTCGATTTTATAATTCTATATATACTGAATGTAATCAACGGATAGATTAGAAAGATGAGAGATAAGAAAGAAAAAGTGCCGTAGCACTTGGAGAGAAAAAGTGAGAAAGTTACTTTGTAAAGAAAAATATAAGATAGTTATGAGCGTGTGAGAAAATAAAAAGTGGTGTATTTTTTATTTAAAATTATACTATAATAGAAGTATTGTTTTCATCTTTCTATATTTTCAATTTCCATCATCCTAAATATCTCATTGTGTTGCAAACAATATTTGTGTACTTCTCCGTATAAATCTAAAGTCATTCATCTTAATTCTAATAAAAACCAACAACTCTTTTTGCTCAGTAAAAACCAACAACTCACACCTCTCATAATAAATAAACAAATATTTCAGAATGAAGAGATCACTGTCTAATCCCAAAAATAATATATCCTTCCATGCTTACCCTCACATGACATGATAAAATTTCGTAACAAAATATACAATTATTAGCATGTTTGGGTTAGCAGTGGAAAAACACGTTTACGCAAGTCAAGACAAAACTCCTCTCATAAATTTATCTCATATACTATAAATCATAAAACAGTTTTTACTACTAAACCGGATAGATCATCTCCAATGCCGGTGCAATCGTTGGAGGTGATTATTGCAATCCTTTATATCTCAGCGAAGCCTCTCCCAGCTTTTGGCGCACAGTCTGATATCAAATCAATCCTTTAATCCAAGAGCTCGATCCAAGATATGTGCAGGATGCTAACTACGTTAATGCATGGAAATATGTGAGATAAAATAACTTGCTATGACAAATAACAGAGTGGAATGCCAATGCTATATTAGGATCCGCCTTATTGGCATATCAAAGACAAAAATGTAATTGTCTGATGGATTGTAGCTTCTTCTGCCGTGCATTAAATGAAGAAACACATAAAGCTGCATTTTTTATGCATATAATATTTCCTTTCAGTTAAGCTACGGTAGTGATTTATTGATCCAAACATATGACAGAAAACAACAAGACAGCATATTTTATTTAAAAGCTATTAGGTCACAACACATGAAATGAGAGGTATTCTAAATAAAAGATATAGAAGCGGTGAAAAAATGAGATAGCCAGCATATATACATAACATAAGAATTTATTCAAAAGCTGGGCATGATTTTAGGGAAAATCTATCTTGGGGCCCTTTTTGGGAAAAAAATCCCAAAAAGGGCCCCAAGATTCAAAACCTTGAAAAGGGCCCTTGGGCCCTTTTTTTGGATAAATTCATTAAATTTTTACAACTAAAACAAAGTCGTATTTACAACAATATCATTTTTTTTAAACTAAAAAATCGCGTTTGCAACAATATTTTTACAACTAAAACGGTCGTTTTTGCAACAATATCGCCTCATTTACAACTAAAACATTTAATGAAAAATCCCAAAAAGCGGCCCTAGGGCCCTTTTCTCTGGGTTTTCCAGTCTTGGGGCCCTTTTTGGGATTTTTTTCCCAAAAAGGGCCCCAAGATGGATTTTCCCATGATTTTATATTCACCAATTTGGGTAAGTCAAACATCCATTAAATTGGTCAAACCACCTTTCTGCATATTGAATGAATCAATAAAACACTATAGGACGGTTGAGGTAGACAAGTCTATTTGTAAGCAATGCATTGGGCAAAATGAAACAACGTTAACTTCAAAATGTTTGAGATCACACACACACACATTAAAGTCCTTCACAGTACTCTGTCAAATTCTAATAGGTCCCTTTATTTAGAATAAAACTTCGAGTGGATCTGAATTATTTGAGTTGTGAACCTTCCTCGGGTCAGTTTTTCGATTGACGGTACTTTTATTTATCAAAACCATTTAAATTGAGACTCCTAACTCAAGAAGTTCAAGTATGTGCATCTAACTCAATTATGTACTAGCTAGACAAAAAACTTGACTTTTCGGCGGCGACAATAGTCGCCGCTGAAAAAGTCAAATGTCGCTGCTGAAAGTATTTCAGCAACGACAAAAGTCGCCACCCGATCGTTCTTTGAAACGGTTGTGGGCGATACTTTCGGCGACATTAAAATGTCGCCGCCGAAAGTAGACAATCAGCGGCGACAATCATCCATGTCCATCGGCGGCGGTGCCATTCCATTCATATGTCGCCGTAAATGCTGAAAGTATGACTTTCGGGCGATATAAATTGGCGCGCCAGCGAAAGTCACACTTTCGCCGGCGACAAAAATGTCGCCGCCGAAAGTCATACTTTCAGCGGCGACATAAATTGTCGCCGCGGAAAGTGTGACTTTCAGCGGCGACATTGAATGTCGCCGCCGAAAAGTCGCCACTGAAAGTGCATTATTTTGTCGTGTAGGTCGTGTTCATTTGGAATAGCGATTGGAGTTTTCAAGAATAGCTTTCAATGGTGATTTATAATATATGAGATAAGTATGTGAGAAAAGTTTCATCTTGATTTACGTAAATAATTTTAAGACCCCAAAAATGATAAAAAAAAAAAAAAAAATTGCTTAGGTGCCAGTTATAATACATAATTAATGGTCATGATGTTTATGGATCTAAATTTATGATTTTCCACAGTTTCTGGTAGCCTTTTAGTACTCAAAACAAATGACTTGTCCATACATAACACAGTTTGATCATGTTACGGATCTGACTCACGGCCCAATAAGGGCACGACCCAGCAAGGGCATACCCGGACCTCGGCCCACCAGGTAATGACGGCCCAAAGTAGGATCCCGAGTATCCCGGTTTCCCCGCAATCGGGGGTAATCTATCATATCCATAATCCAGGATATGATAGATAGGCGGTAAGATACCACGCCACATCCTATAAATACCAGGGGTAACACCAAGGTGCACACGTTCTAACTCGGCTCTTTACTTTCGCATTGCACATCACGGCCCCACTAAACACATACCCCCCCCCCTATTGGTGAAAGGCCTTGTGTTTGGTGATTCCTTGCTCGGGATATCTCCACTCATAGATACTTCGGCGGGGCAACCCAATCCAAAATCAAACCACCAGCCCCCCACAGCCGGACATCCAGTTCCACACCGGAACATTGGCGCCGACCGTGGGGACCGTAAATTTCGATCCCCGTGACCAACAATGGCTACTACTAGAAGCGACTCGGAACCCTCACCGGAGAGTCCATCACGTGCGCAGGCGAGACAGTCGGCGAAAACAAACTCAAGGACCTCCCTACTCGAGGATATCCCCAATAACAATGATAGCAAGGATGGGAACAAAGGTGTCGACACGCCTCGTCTCCCCGCGGGGAGCTAAGTGCAACGACATACCGAACCCGACCTCATCCTCCTCCCGGAATACACAAGATCAATTCCGAGGAGGATAGAGAACATGGAGAAGCGACATGACCTCCGGCGTCAAGAAGACTTCGAGTAATGCAACGAGATCATGGAAGACCACCGCCGGCAAACTAAAGCGTCGGAACACGAGCGAGACCGGATACGCGAGAAAGAAAGTAAGTATATCCCGGAAACACAGAAGCCCTCGGCCGGCCGAAGCTCAAGGCATGACCGGTATGCAAAGAAAATGACCTCTTCGGAAACGGACTCGAGCATGAGGAGACCCGAGACCCTTGTCGGGTCGGAAGAAACGTTTTCTAAGGAAGACCTCGGATGACGAAGACCGGGACGAGAGAGAGGCCGCCCCGGCCAAAGGGCTCGCCACAGGGAATATCACGTGAAATATATAGCGGGCCACAACAGCTGACCACTTTCTCGGAAGAAATCGAGAATGCTCCATACCCTAGCAAATTTGAGCTAGCCTCTTTACCGAAGTATGATGGCGTGTCCGACCCGAGGCCCATCTCGACGCCTTCGAGCTACTCATGTTCGTAAGGCAAATCAAAGGCCCGGTCATTAGTCGGCTCTTCGCGGCCACATTGATCGGTCCGGCTCAAATTTGGCTACACACACCGCCGAAAAGATCCATCCACGACTTTCAAGACCTCGGGCGCAAATTCGAACTGAATTTCGCAACTAGCCGAAACAACCCAATTCTCGGTATACCCTAAGTAAGATAAAGCAACGGAGGGGGAAACGCTACAAAAATACTCCGGACGATTTAAGGTGGTAGCCCTCCGGGTAAGGTCCCTCCCGAAAGCGTTCATGTGCATTGTCTCGTGGACGGCTTGGAACCCTCTTCCCCGTGGCAAACTCCATCTTCAAGAACTGGGTATACACTCTCACTGAGTTCAACACCCGTGCGAAGCAATATCTCGGAAGTAGAACAGATGGAGATCGCCAATACTAATGGCGATGAAAAGCGAATCACACCACCCCGGTCAAGAATCAACCGAGTGGTCGTAAAGAGGACCCCGTGGTCGAATCGAGACAAAGAAACAAAACCCGACAAGTCGAGAGAGGCCGAGGTATGAGAGGTACACCCCGCTCAATGTTTCGTGGGGCCGGTTATGGAAAGAAGTGGCCTCCACAGAGATGAGAAAGGCAGACCGACCTAGGCCCCCACGTTTCTGACCCACCACGGATCAATCAAAGTTCTGTGATTTCCACGACGGACCGAGGCATACCACGGACCAATGCTTCGAACTCAGGGACGCAATTGAAAGATACATCCGAGAGGGTAAATTGTGCCGCATGCGATAAAAACACGGGGTCGGAAGAACAACAAAAGGAAACAAGGCCGAAGCCCGAGTCCGCCCCACTCGATCGGAAAGTCGATGGAATAAGACGACAATCATCCTCCGACGACGAGCGGTTTCCGAGATAGACATGAACCACGGGTGTAACGTAATCGGTGGAGGCATGGGCGGAGGAGGAGACACCTCAAGTCAAAGAAGAAAATACTTGAGGAGGTATACCGTCGAAGAGCCCCCCAAGTTCAAAGACAATCATGACCGACCGACGCCTCCAAAGATTACGATTCCACCGAAGACCTAAAAGACGTCGTACGGGGCACCAAGACGGATTGGTAATTACCGGATCCCGGTAAACCGCCTTGTGGAAAGGATTTTCGTTGATCCCTAGGTTCGGCGAGATATCATCATGTGGGACGCCTTTAAGAGGATGAACTTGGATAAAGAAGACTGCGTCCATGCAAGACAACACTCGTAGGCTTTAACGGCGAACAATCCAAGCCGAAGGGGTACATCGACCTCAAGCTGACCTTGGGAACTAAAAAAGCCTTCAAAGCCGAGAGGGTAAGATTCATCGTGGCCGACTTCCCCTCCCCGTATAATATGATTTTGGGCAGACCAACCATCCACAGCTGGGATATGGTTGCATCCACCAAGCACCAAAAGTTAAAAATGGTCGGCTCCAAAAATACGGTTATCACCATAACCGGGACCGGAAGGAAGCTCGACAATGTTATTATGAAACCATGCGAGAGAACGGGGCCCGGAAGGCGTCATCACCTCGGGATCAAAACGCCACGGGAAGCTCGGCCGGCGAAAAATGCAAGCGGCAGAGCCGACCGTCGGTTGGTGGAATTGGACTTAAGAGATGAGGAGCCCGAGAACCCAAGACCCGAGCGGGAGGAGAGTTGGAAGATTTAGTCCTGGGGAAGATCCGACCCGGAGTAACGAAGATAGGAGCGCGCAATGACCCTAGAGCTCAAAAAGGAATTAAGCAATTTCCTAAAAGCAAACCGAGATCTTTTTGCATGGAGGGCCTCGGAGGTACCCGAATCGACCCCAACTTCGCCGCCACGGGTTGGCAATCAAACCGGATCTACCCCGATATCACGGAAGAGACGAAAAACAGGGGACCGACAGTGCGATCGCCTTAGAAAAGCATGTGAAGGAACTACTAGAGGCCGGATTCATCCGGAAATACAATACACCACATGGTTATCCAATACGGTCATGGTCCTAAAGCCTAACAGAGTTGGAGGGTGTGTATAGATTACACCAACTTAAACGAGCACCGCCCTAAAGACTCGTACCGATGCCGAGCATCGACCAATTGGTCGACAACTCATCCGGATTTCAACTATTATCATTTATGGATGCTTACTCCGGATACAATCAAATAGCGATGCACCCGGAAGATCGAGAACGAACGGCCTTCATAACCGACAAGGCCAATTATTGCTATAATGTCATGCCGTTCGGGTTGAAAAAACGCCGGGCCACCTATCAACGAATGATGAACAAAGTCTTCGAAGACCAAAATCGGCGAAATGTAGAAGTATACATTGATGACATGATCGTCAAGTCAGTGAAGCCGGGAGACCACATCCAAGACCTCGGACAGACGTTCGAAAAGTTACGAAAGCACCGAATAAAGCTGAATCCGGCAAAATGTGCATTTGGAGTCCCGGCAGGAAAGTTCCTCGGGTTTATGCTCACACACCGAGGAATTGAAGCAAACCCCGATAAGTGTAAGGCGGTGCTGGATATGAGAGCACCAACCAACAAAAAGGAGGTACAAAGAATGGCCACGGGAGGTTGGCGGCTATGACAAGATTCTTACCTAGGTCGGTACCGAAAATGCCCTTCCCTTCTTCAAACCGCTAAAGAAGGAGACGAGAGGCGGATGGAACTCCGAATGTGAGTCCGCATTTGCAAAAATCAAACAATGCACGCTACCCCGCCGGTCCTATCCAGGCCCGACTCGGGCGAGACGGTTTTCCCAGTATTTATCCGTCGGCCAAGAAGCCATAAGCGCGCCGCCGGTTCGAGAAACCCAATCCGGCCAGATACCGATTTACTTTGTTAGCAAGGCACTTGAGACCTCGGAACTCAGATATCAGAAGTTGGAGAAGGTAGCATTCGCCCTGCTAACGGCGGCAAGACGCCTATGCCCATACTTCTAGGGGCACAAAGTGGTGGTACGAACCAGCCAGCCAATCCGGCAGGTTCTACACAAACCAGACCTCGTCGGGCGAATGACCAGCTGGGCCATTGAATTATCAGAATTCGACATTTTCTACGAAGCCCGGCACGCGATAAAGTCGCAAGCCTTGGCCGACTTTGTAAGGGAGCTTACCCCAACCCACGAGGGAAGGGACGTCGGTCTTAAAGAATGGACGGTATACGTCGACGGATCCTCAAATACAAAAGGGAGTGGGGCGGAATAATAGTTGAGAATCCAGACGAGTCGCCGTCGAACACTCCCTCCACCTCAAATTTCCGACATCCAACAACCAGGCGGAATACGGCAAAGCGATCGGCCGGTCTCGAACAAGCAAAGGAGCGGGGGCGCAGAGTCAAAATCCCGACCGACTCCCGGCTCGTAGCGGCTCGTATACAAGGCTCCTATCAAACCAAAGGCCCGTTCTCGGCAAAATACTTGAACAAAGCCGAGAGACATGATGGCCGAGTTCGAAGAGGTGACATCGCTCATATCCGCGGGAGGAAAACACCAGGGCCGACATATTGTCAAAACTGGCTAGCACCAAAGGTCCGGGAAATTACCGGACCGTCGTCCAACAAAACCTGGACGAACCAAGTTGTGTCATGTCCATATCATCAGCCTCGGACTGGAGAAAACCGATCGAGGACTACCTAGAAAGAGGAATCATACCCACCGACACAACGGAAGCTCGAAAGTTGATCCGCAGCAGCCGCCATGTACACGATGGTGGACGATCGGTTGTACAGAAAGGATTACACTCCCCCATGATGAGATGCTTGAATGCAACCGAGGCCGTGCGTTCCGCCGAAATACATGAAGGCATTAACGGTCGGCATATGGGAGGAAAATCCCTAGCTCGGAAATCACTCGGGCCGGATACTTCGGCCAACGATGGCGGCGACTCCATGGAAACGGTACGAAGGTGCGACGGTTGTCGAAACACGCCAACATCCTTTGGCGCTCCCCGACGAACTAAAAAGCATTACGGCTCCCCGGGCCGTTCTACAAATGGGGGATGGACCTTCTCGGGCTATTCAAAACAGCCCCGGGACGGCTAAGGTACCTCATAGTCGCGGTCGACTACTTCACCAAATGGATAGAAGCCGAGCCATTAACCACAATCACCTCGGCCGCATTCAACGATTCTTTCAAAGAAAGCATCCTCTCTCGCCCGGAATACCGGCGAGATAATTACGGACAACGGAACGCGGTTCATTGACAAAGGATTTCGAGCATGATGTCGGACCTCGACATCATGCATCACTTTGCATCGATCGAACACCCCCAATCAATGGGCGGGCGAGGCCGCCAACAAGGTCATCGTCGACGGGTTAAGAAGACGCATGGAGGACGCCGACTTTTCCTGGGTCGAGCAACTCTACAGCGTCCTGTGAGGATACAGGACGAGCGTCCAAACCTCCACGCAGGAAACCCCATTCCGTTTGACATATGGATGCGAGGCGATGATCCCGGTCGAGATAGGCCAACCGACATGGAGGAAAATGAAAGCTAGCGAGGGGAAGGAGAAGAGCCAAACAAGACGCCTTGATGACGAGTTAGACCTCATTGACGAGGCACGGATCTGGCGCACCGCCGAGACCTCACCGCAAAGCAACCGATCGCAGCGAAGTACAACCGAAAGGTGAACCCTTGCTCCTTCAACCGGGGCAACCTCGTGCTCCGACGAGCCGACATCGGAAATAAGAACGCCAAAGATGGCAAGCTAGCGGCAAACTGGGAGGGCCCCTACCGCGTAAAGGAAAAACTGGAAAAGGGCACCTACATCCCGGGAGACCACGAGCGAAAGCCGGTCAAAAGGACACCGAACGCCGACAACCGAGAATCTACTACGGCTAGACCTCGGTCGCCTACCAAGATAGAACCGACGGGCGTATTTATGTTGCAATTTTTCAATTAATTTAGTATTTACAATTCCAGTTTTTATATTTCGCTGAAAGATAGCACTCATTGTTTCTTTCATTCGTTCTTATTGAAAGACTCCCCAGTGGAGACACCAATTATGCATTACGGATTGGTTAAATAAGGTATCGCTGAGGCACAAGCAGCCCCGGTCAAACAAAAATACCAAAAGAAGGGATTACACCAGGGTTACCACACCCAGGTTGCGTATAGCCCGATCTGTGGCATTACTGACAGCCCAATTTGCGGTACTACACCCGGGCTACCACGCCCCGATTTGCGAGACGGTAAAAACACCATCTCTTTTTTTAAAAAAAGATGCATCGAAAAATGCTCCTAAATAGGGAGGTGAATTGTCACCCAGCCCCGATCAAAGCCGACATGTACAAACCGCACGTTCAGACACCGCGATTGTGCATCTGACATTTTGCCCCTATTCTGGATAAAACAACCCCGACAGCCATATCCGGATCTCGGTAGCTCGGGTTACTCCCCTACCCCTTTTTCCCGAAGTCAACCTATCGGAAGAAACACTTAGCAGATCTCGCGCATATAAAGGCCCGGCCCGGCCATAAAAATAAAGAATGTTAACTAACGAGTTGACAAGACAAACCGATTGGTTGAAATCAAGTTTTATAACTATTACAAGGTTACAAAAAGGAACCCGGTACAAGCCACCGGTTCAAACCTACAAGTTACAAAAAGGAACCCGGTCAAGCCACCGGTTCAAAATACAAAGCTAAAATAAATTATGCAGGGGAGGTCATCCTCGAAGCCACGGCCTCCGAACAGCCGCCTCGACGCCGGAGCACATTTGGAGCTCCCTCTCCACCATCACCCCGTCGGCACCCGGACCTTCCCTTCCCTATCCAGGCTCCTCCTCCCCGGTAAAGGAGTCGAGTCATCCTCGGGCAATGCGGGGGCGGGGAAAGACGCCATCCTTCACATAGGCCCGGTAATGATAGCCGTCCGTCCTAAGCTCTACCCCGGGGTTAAGGTGACGGATCTGGGCCAAGGCCATGTCGAAGCAGTCAGAAGCGGCCCCCTTGCATATGTCCTGGCATTCGATCCGGGCTCGCTTCTCTTCCACAAGTGCCGCGTTGACATGTTCAAGTTCAAAACATAGGTCCACCCGCTGGCTCTGAACGGTCTTGAGGGCATCCAGCCCTGCCGAATGTGCTTTCCAAAGAGCGGCCATGTCCGAGGTAGCCTTCTCTACAGCTTCCTTGCAAAGAATAAGCTCCTCGGACGCCTTCCCGGCGCTCGCCCTCACGACCTCGGCGTCTTCTTCAGCCTTAGCCTTGGACGCCTCCGCCGCGTCTTTTTCCTTCCTCGGGGCGAGCCTCGGCGAACTTTTTCACATACTTGCCCTTAAGGTGCAGATACGCACGGGCCAAACCAACACCCCGCGGGCGAGCTGGATATCGTGAACCACGGCCTCATCAATGTCGGCCGGTGGCGGGGCGTTTGTAAATTGGCGAGGTGGCGGGAAGGCAACTTCGAGCTCCTCGGCCAAAGGGCCTTTCTCCCAAGCGAGACCCGGACGATCTTGGGAGCGGAGACGGAGAGCGACGGGAGATGACGGCCCCTCGGAAACCTCCTTACCCTTGGAAGGATAAGCGGTGACGTCCGGATAGCCTCACCCGGGTGACGAAGGCGTCCGGACGGGAGACGCGACTTTGGCCTTCTTAGCAACCCGGTCTCGTGCGACACCGGCGGGGCTGCACTCTCGGGGGCTCGGAAGAAGGACGCTTAGGATTCCTCTTCGGAGGAGCCTCGGATCGAGTCACGACCGACAAGTACCGCGGAAGCTCCCTCATCGCCTCGGCTACAAAACACAAAGGAAAGTAAGGAAGTTAGTGAGGCAACAAAATCAACGAAAACAAACGCAAGAACAATAACTACAAGCCGCATACAAATTACGTATCCCGGCTCCGTCCGGACCGGTGATGAAGAAGGCCGCGCTCCCGGCACCATATGTTTTCACATACGAAACCAAAGTCAACGAATACGACCGCCCGGCGGGAAGGTCGTCGGACATCACTTGGTACGAGGCGGAAGCGAGCCTATGATGATCAAAAGTCCGGTGGGGAAACCTCCACTCCACATCACGGGCCTCGGCCCCTTCAAGAACCAAGGCCGCCGGCCGGGTTTCGCCACCACTTTAAAGAAACCATTCTTAAAGTATTTGAAGGAGTCCGAAAAGGCGGTCGGCGGTTTTCGGTCGGGGTCACCCCGGAGAGAGGTGAGCCCCTTTAATTTCTCGTCCTCCTTACCAGAGCGAGGAGTGAAAGGGCCGAAGAAGAAAAAGAATAAGGTGGCGGTACAAGGAATAGGTACCGAGAAGGACTGACATAGCCGCTCGAAAGCAACTATGTAAGCCCACCCGTTGGGGTGGAGTTGAGAAGGGGCCAGATGGAGATGGCTGAGGCAGGACATTTGAAACTCGGTGAACGGAAAGCGAACACCGAGCCGGGTCATATAGGCCTTGTAGAAGAAAAAGAAGTTGGTGAAATCTCCAACCCTCGAAGCACGGACGGGCTCATCCTCCCCGGGGCAAAAGTAACACTTTGCATAGCCGAGAGCTTCATCGCGGAGGGCCGGAACGGTGATCGGCGAATGGGTCGTCCACACGTCCCGGGTCACCCAATGATGTGGTCCCGTAAGAGCTTGAGGAGAGGCGGGGAATCCGACCTCCCGGCGCCCGAGGGGCATCACTTGGCGAAAGCGACCTTTCCATTTACCTATAAAAGCAAAAAACAAAAGTGCTAGAATCGGTAGATGCGAGGATACAGCCGCGGAAAAACGGTCGGTCGAAAAGAAGATATGGGCGAGCCGACGGCATGACGACAAGAGCCTAAAATTGCGTCGGTCCTAAAATCTTCGCCTCTAGCGACAAAGTAAGAACTTGACTCTACGCAATCCCAACAAGGGCCGGCATACCCCTCCGTATGAGTAGACCTAGGGCGAACGGGAGGTTATAAGGATTAACGGGTAAGGCCGACGGGACCGCGACCTCTCTCCGACCCTCGGAAAAGATCTAACGGGGGCGAGACCCTCTAACGGCCCCCTACGCGTGCCACCCGAGCCACCGCCCGGGGAAGGAGGCCGGCCTTTGCTCCTCGGACGGAGGAGTACCCGGTGGCTAGTTCGAGGGAAGCGGGCACTAAGGGCTTCCACCTCTTCGGGTCAAGTGACCCGAAGTCGAAGGTCGATTACTCCCACTCATTGTCACCCAAGGACGCAAACCTAAAGAGACAGGAAATGGCAATAAGGAAAAGACGATAACTCCTCCGGCAATGGAGGCGAGAAGGTTTGTAGGCGAGAGGAAGCAAAACCCAAATTAGCAACCTAAAACCTACCCAGAAATCTCTACAAAACCACGGGCGTACTGGTTTCACGACAGGACTGAGCAAACGAAGAAAATAAACAAAAAACCCAGCAACAGGAGAAGTGGCTTACCAGGATAAGGAGGAAGAGGACAGTCACCGGAGGAAAAAACCCTGAAACCGCCGGAAGGAAGCTCGCACTGAAGGAAGCTCGCGCTTGGAGAGCCGCCGGAATCAAAAGACCCAAGTTGTAAAACTTGTCGAAGGCAGAGAAAAACTTCAGGGAAAAACTTCAGAGAAAAACTTCAGAAAAGGTTCGAAAGTGGAAGAAAGAGAAGAGAAACAAGTTTAAAAACCTGTGAAACGCCAGGGGATACGAAAAGGTGCCAGCAGAATTAAGGGCAAACCCGTAAGTTCACTGGCAAAAACGAGGAGACGCACCCGGGAAGAACGCGCATTAATGGCGCACGGAAACTAAAGGCGGCGAGAGAATGACGGTTGCAAAACCTCTCCACTCCAAAGCCGCCAAGTGGCGAGCGCCCATGATGGCGAAGTCGAAGGGCTTTTCAACCCCGAAGCACGGCGAGATCACCTCGGGCTCCTAGGGTCACCAACGGCGACGCCGACCCTCGAGAAACAATCTGGGTCCGGAACATCCCGCGGGGCACCCACTCGGACCCACACGTCGGACGAGTCCACTAAGGTACCGGGACCGGGGCAAGGGCGCGTCCTAGCCCGGAGAACCGGAACACCTCGGCGGCTCAAAACCTTGAACTACCGAGCCGGGGGGCAAGCTGCACGGATCGACTCACGGCCCAATAAGGGCACGACCCGGCAAGGGCATACCCGGACCTCGGCCCAGCCAGTTGACGACCCAGTAGTAGGATCCCGAGTATCCCGGTTTCCCCCGCAATCAGGGGGTAATCTATCATATCCATAATCCATGGATATGATAGATAGGCAGTTAAGATACCACGCCATATCCTATAAATACCAGGGGTAACACCAAGGTGCACACGTTCTAACTCGGCTCTTTACTTTCGCATTGCACATCACAAACCCCACTAAACACATACCCCTCCCCTATTGGTGAAAGGCCTTGTGTTTGGTGATTCCTTGCTCACGGGGATATCTCCACTCATAGATACTCCGGCAGGGGCAACCCAATCCAAAATCAAACCACCAGCCCCCTGGGCTGGACATCTGGTTCCACACCGGAACAGATCATATCTTCAATAAGTTTTTAAATTCCGCGGAGCACTGATTAATAGTTGTCATTTTTCAATGATATGATCGAACTGTTGCATAATCATTGAAGGACGCGCCATTTCACTCACTTGCGAAGTATATGGTTAATATTGATGGATGTAGTTTCGAATTTATGACTTTGTTTATCATTTTAAATTTCTAATAACGTTTTACGTTTACCTCTTCCATTCATTCACTCAATGTGTTGCAATATCCTTGTCTCTTAACATCTTCTCCAGTAGGTCTTTTAATATGGAATATGAAATCAACAATTTAACATAATATGGAGGGGTGGGAGGCCACGGATTCAAGCTATGAGAAGGAAGAGAGAATTGAACAAAAAAAAAATCTAGATATTAACTTCATAAAACACATGTTGTATGTGATTAAAGTAAAAAAGAAGAAGGAATTCTGATCTTACATTCTAGTAGCCTTGTTGGAGCAACGAGAGTCAAGCATTCTAAACATAATATCTCAAGTAATTAAGTCAATAAAGGTGAAACAATATTTGCATAATTAAACACTAATTCTCATAATTAGTTCATAAATCAATTAACCTTAATCCTTGTAATTGAATTGGCCAAAATCAAGAAGTAGATATTATAAATCCCTAGTTAATTAATTTGGATCAATGAGAAATTTAAATCATAGATTAATGATAGGGATTAATCTTAAACAAATCTACATAATAAGTTTGGGTTAAAGAATCACCATAATTTTACCCAACTTATACATTTAATCTTAAGTTAATAAAAGACAATTAGAGACATCTAAGGAAGGTGGTAATTTTCAAAAATTGTGAACCAAATGAGGTTAACTGTTACCTGAGGTCCAATGGGCATTGGACCTCAATCTTAAACTAATAGTTCAGGAAAGAATCAAGGATAAGAGAAGGCACCGGTAGATGGAGCCTCAAAAAGACACCGATGGACGGAACCGTAAGGAGGCACCCTTCAAAGCAAATGAAGGAAGAAGGTTAACAGAGCCTACCTTCTGGCATGAATCTAATAGGGTTACTTCAAACCATTTGGTGCTTAAACTAAGAAAAGGTCGTCTATGTGGTTCAGTCAATCAGTCGTCGTGAATACGGGGAGACTGCCACTAGACTTTACCCAGCCTGGCCAAATGGGTTGATTTAACTGTGTTAGGTTCTATGCCCCAAGTTTACTTAAGGCTTGGTTGAAGATGATATAGTTACATGTAAGAGTTGTAATTATACAAAGTTTTGTATTAATGTATCACATGAATATTCCTTTGGGAAATTTGTAATATACCAGTATACGTCGGGCATCAGCATATGCCTGAGTATTTTATATCAGTTACTCGTTGTTCAAATTTTTAGTACATTGATAGGGCAAAACTTTAAGCCTAAAACTCCGCAAATATACGGGTCGTACCAAGTAATAAAGTGATAAGAAAGATATCGTTCCCACGAGGACTTTGTATCACAAACTTCAGTTAAGCATTAATTGTACACTTTTGTTGAAGTTGAGCAAACCAATTTAAATTTAATTAAAGAGAAAGAAAATAAAAATGAAATTAAAATAAACAAACTATGACAATAATAATATGAGCAACCCAAAGTCACTAATCCCTTATTAGCTTCATGAACCTTGATTTCACTAATTTAATTAGCCTTAATATCAATTTTGTTAATCTAGAGTATAAATAGTTGTAAGTGCCTGTCGGTCCACTTACAACCCTCTCTTGAGTATAACTTGTTATATCTAACATAGTTACTCAAGAGGCAACAAAAATCGAACACACTCTTCAACAATTATATGGGGCCATTAGGTATATGTCTATCCTAATCGCAAATTAAATCGTAATCTAATCCCATATTACTTAATCTCGAGCTTAATTAAAATTACCTTCGTCAAGGTAAATCCTAATTCTCAAATTCATATTCAATGATGACCGAGTCACTAAATAGATAAAGGTAAACAAGATTATTAAGTAACCAAAATTTATATTAATTATAACTAATTAATAAAAACAAAGTCTAATCAACAAATAAATTCATAGATCCTCTAGGTTGCAAAAGTAATTCAGCCACACATCACTTTAATTAACATCCATAACAGCACAAAAAATTCCAGAGTTCAGATTCATATTGGAAATCAAAGGCAAATGAGTAAGATAAAACAAACAGCCCCAATATCTATGCCTCTGCTTCTGAGTTCCGACGACGCGAGAAGGTGGATGAATCGAGGTGGTGATGGAATAATCTCGCCGGCGACGTGAAGGTGGAGGTGTCGTCGGCGAGGAGAAGATGAGATGGTGTGGGTATGCGAAAATGGAAGTTCAAGGCCGCTAGCTCTTTTTTTCCTCTCTCGTGCGTCTCTCGCGCCGTATCCCACTATGCCGCCTCTGTTTTTCTTCTTTTTTTTCTATTCCGATCGTCTCTCTCTCTTTTTTAGGTCTTTCTTCAAAATGGAATTGGTGGGGCCCAATTCCATTCAATCTCCAAACGGTGCTTTTTGCAATCAAAGCCCTGTTCCTACGCCTTGTTTCAATAGCTCTTTAGGTCTTCCATTCTCAATTGATTTCAATTTGTGGGGCCCATTTCTATATGCAATCCGAATGCGTGGCTCAACTCATCCTAATTACGAGTATAAAAAAGCAAAAGTTATATAATAATAATAATTATTATTATTATAATATATTTATTCCCTAACTTCAAAAACTTTTATTTTAAATTGAAACCCCACAAATAATGCATCTAAATTAATATCTCTTAAAATTTTAATAAAATATCTTTAAATTAGTAATAATGACTTCTCAAATATATATCAAATCTATTAAAAATGAGAAGTCATCATACATGCTCTCCGTTTTCGCCATGGTTATCAAAATCGGACCGGACCGGCCGTGAAGTCGGTCCGGAGAAGCACAGAAACCGGGGTCAGAGACTTTTTTTTTTCTTTTTTTTTCCAAATGTCGAGTGAAGAGTTTACAGACAGAGAAAGAGAGAGATGGAGGGAGATGGGAAGATGAAGTCGAAGACTCCGATCGTTGTCAGCTATGGCGTCGAAGACTCTGAGTTCAAAGACGACTTGCAGAGAACAGAGGAGGAGGTCAGTTGCATGGCGGAGATGAAGCTTTCTTTGTTCTCTTGCGGTTGCTTGAGCTTGTAAGATGTGAGGTTACAATAAAACTTCAAGGAAGGAGCCATGGCTGAAACCAACGAGAGAGAGAGAGAGAGAGAGAGAGAGAGAGAGAGAGAGAGAGAGAGAGAGAGAGAGAGAGAGAGAGAGAGAGAGAGAGAGTAGATCTGAAATTATGTGGAAGAAGTGAAGAACCGAAGAAGAAGTGAAACTGAAAGGATCATTGGTAAATGGTAATGGAAAATAGAGTGGTTTACCCAAAGGACAATAATAATGACATGAAGAGAAGTGAAAAGACATTTCACTTGAATACTTTGCTTTATTCAATGGGTCATTGGGTCTAGAGGCGTGATTTTTAATTAGACAAAAGAGGCATTAAAGAATTTTAAAAAAAATATAATTTCATATTAATAAGTCTGAAATTGTCATTTTCTCACTCGTTTGGTTCCGGTTTAACTCCGGTCTGACCCACTAACCCTTAACCCAGTACTCCGACCGGTTCAATGACCGGTCCGGTTTTAATAACCTTGGTTTCCGCAATACGCTGAGTTGTAGCACCTCAAACTTTGACAATCTTTCTAAAACCAAGTGTCAACCGGCACGATTTATGCTACGGAACTTGGGGGTGTTACAAAAACTAAAATCAAATCAAAATAAGCAAACTACCACAAATATTAAATGAGCAACCTAGAGTCACTAATCCCTTATTAGCTTCATAAACTTTGATTCTACTAATTTAATTAGCCTTAATATCAATTTTGTTAATCTCGAGTATAAATAGCTATAAGTGCCTGTCGGTCCACTTACAACTCTCTCTTGAGCATAACTTGTTATGTCTAACATAGTTACTCAAGCGGCAACAAAAATCAAACACATTCTTCAATAATTATATGGGGCCATTAGGTATATGTCTATCCTAATCGCAAATTAAATAGTAATCTAATCCCATATTATTTAATCTCAGAGCCTAACTAAAATTCCATTCGTCAAGGTAAATCCTAATTCTCAAATTCATATTCAATGATTGCCAATCACTAATAGATAAATTTGAACAAGATTAAATAACCAAAATTAATAATAATTATAACTAAATCATGAAAACAAAAGTCTATTCCTCTTATAAGTTCATAGCTACTCTAGGTTGCAAGACAAACTAGCCACACTTGGCTTAAATCAACATCACAACAACACAAAATTCGAGTTCAAGCCATACTTTGGAATTCAAAGGCAAATGAGTACGAATAAACAAATAACACTAATATCTGAGCCTCTGCTTCCTCTTTCTCATTGCTGAAACTCGGCCCTGTGGTTGTGAAGACGAAGCTCGCCGGCGACCGTGGTGGAGAGGGAAGCTGCCGGCGAGAGAAGAAGAAGAAGATCGAAGGTCTGTGGCGCTGCTGCTCTGTTCTCGTTCAAGTCCGCCTCTGCGCTTTTTTTCCCCAAATGCCTAGCGAGAATGATGACGATGATACTCCCCAAATATGCCGCCTTTGTTCCTCTCTCCTTTTTTATTCCAATTAGCCATTAGCTCTTCCATTTCAATTGCCAAAAATGGCGTCGCTGCTCCCTGGACCTTTTAATCAATTCCTCAATCAAATAATAATATTACCAAAACGGGTGTGTGGCTGTGGGAAAAAAAAGAATTAATAATACTAATAATATATATATATATATAACTGATTTTTTTTTTTAGAAAACTTCCTATTACTATTATTTATTTCCTAAACTCAAAAACTTTTATTTTAAATTGAAATCCCCCAAATAATGCATCTAAATTGATATCTCTTAAAATCTCAATAAAATCTCTTTAAATTAGTAATAATGACTTCTCAAATATATCAAAATATGTCTCAAATCTATTAAAAATGAGAAGTCATCACACCCCCACACTTGCATCAAATCTTGTCCTCAAGATTTTAAATTCTAAAACAACCAAATTCCAAGAAAACCATGGAAGCAAAATTTTTAAAGCAAGCACTATAAAATTGAAATCAATTCAAATATTCAAGAACCAAATTTTCTCAGAAATTTGTTCCACCTTCCAAAAATGCAAGTAGCAAGACAATTAATTTGGCAAAGATAAATCACAAGAAAATGTCTCTCACAAGTCAAGTGTTTACACTCATCTCTCAAAATATTCAAAGGCTTGTATTTCACTCAATTCCACCTATTGCAACTTGACTACCATAAGCTTGTTTATCATCTCAATCTCCATTTTATACATTATCCAACTGCACACTCAAATCAAAAGGACTTTCTCAAGGTTTTAATGATCAAGGTAGGATAATGAAATGGAAGTGATAAAATGGTAGGGGAGAATACTTTAATTAGTGCCAAGTAATTTAATGAAATTCATGATGAATAATAAAGGAATACCCAAGAGGAGAAAACAAACTCATTAACACTATATATAAACAACCTTTATTCTTTTGACCTCAACAATCTTTTTTTTTTCATATTTTTTTTTTACCTTCCTTTCTTTTTTTCTTTTTGGTTTTTTTTTTTTTTTTTTTTTTTCACTACCTACACATACTCTTACAGTGTTAACTTTCTAACTCCTTCACTCTTTTAAATTGGTTCACTTAGCACTTACTAAAGTAACAAAAATGAATGAGAAGAAAAAGATATAAAAATTGCATATCTCAAACAAAGGGCTATTTAATCTATACAAATTTCTTTTTTCTTTTTTTTTAAATAAAGGCTCAAATGGGGTAAACAAATGATTTTCATGTGATAAAGATGGACATTTGGCTGAACTAGCTATGAAATGAATGCCTAAATCATCTTTGTAAATGCAAAAGGATTTCAAATTTCAAAAGAGATTCAAGACAAGTTCTAGAGATGAAATCACAATAAGTGTACTCTTTCTTAGAAAGATAAAAATTAAGGCTCAAATTCCTCACAGGTTCTTGGACATCCTAAAACAAAATACCAAAACCAAACCTTTACCCCTTTACTAACATTCAAAGAACATAGAATCAATTCCCAATCAAACTCACTCCTTTTCATGTTCAAATTAACCCAATTGTGATAATGCTCACGAATAAAATTCAAACTTCCATAAGATTTTTTATTTATTTTTTTGGAAAAAATCTTGAGGACAAATCTTGTGGCTAGTTTGTCTTGCAACCCAGAGTCACTAATCCCTTATTAGCTTCATAAACTTTGATTCCACTAATTTAATTAGCCTTAATATGAATTTTGTTAATCTCGGGTATAAATAGCTATAAGTGTATGTCGGTCTACTTACAACCCTCTCTTGAGCATAACTTGTTATGTCTAACATAGTTACTCAAGACGCAACAAAAATCAAACACACTCTTCAATAATTATTCCTCTTATAAGTTCATAGCTACTCTAGGTTGCAAGACAAACTAGCCACACATGGCTTAAATATACATCACAACAACACAAAATTCAGAGTTCAAGCCATACTGGAATTCAAAGGCAAATGAGTAAAGAATAAACAAATAACACCAATATCTGAGCCTCTGCTTCCTCTTTATCGTTGTTGAAACTCGGCCATGTTGTTGTGAAGACGAAGCTCGCCGGCGACCGTGGTGGAGAGGGAAGCCGCCGGCGAGAGAAGAAGAAGAAGATCAAAGGTCTGTGGCGCTGCTGCTATGTTCTCGTTCAAGTCCGCCTCTACGCTTTTTTCCCCAAATGCCTTGCGAGAATGATGACGATAATACTCCCAAAATATGCCGCCTCCAAACTCGTGATCCTCTCCCCTTTTTAATTCCAATTAGCCATTAGGTCTTCCATTTCAATTGCCAAAAACGGCGTCGCTGCTCCCTGGACCTTTTGATCAATTCCTCAATCAAATAATAACATTGCCAAAACGCGTGTGTGGCTGTGGGGAAAAAAATAATTAATAATAATAATAATAATATATAATTGATTTTTTTTTTTAGAAAACTTCCTATTACTATTATTTATTTCCTAAACTCAAAAACTTTTATTTTAAATTGAAATCCCTCAAATAATGCATCCAAATTGATATCTCTTAAAATCTCAATAAAATCTCTTTAAATTAGTAATAATGACTTTTCAAATATATCAAAATATGTCTCAAATCTATTAAAAATGAGAAGTCATCAAGCCTCCGAACAGTGATCTGAATCTTGCGCCAAAGATACGCCGCTTTTGAGTATAGCTTAAGTGAACAGTAATTGTATATATACTGATGACTAAAGGGGGGAATTAAAGTTTTAGGCCCTAAGCTTTCTTGATTTGCAATTAAGTCTCTATAGTATAATTTATTTCGGAAAAACTTTTCTTTTCTTTTTTCTTTTCTTTTTTGTAAGAAAGGAAAAACTATTTATTTACATTCACAAAGTTCGCTTCTATGCAATGGGTCATCCCAAGCTATTTGTGTGATGGGGGAAAATGAAAGTTTCTTGATTGTTATTTGTGGGAGAAAATATTTTCTCTAGTTTTTCAGCCTTTACAATTTTAATATAGGTGACGATTCAAAGGCAATTTCCTAATTGATTGATATGATTTTTTGTTTTGTTTCTAGACACAAAGAAATTCATTATGGACAGTCAAATCATTCATTGGAGTCTTCCATTTGCCCCATAATTTTCGTGATCGATCATTTGTTCGCGTCTGCTACAGAGTTTTCTAAGCAACCTTGATCAAGTCATCGATTAGATGGTGATTTCTAATCCAATTGCTCTAAAATTTGGTGGAGGTGTTTGAACATGTATATCTTGAATCTGAATTGTGGGATCATATATTGAAGCTTCTTATCTTCTCTATTTTTGCGTGAATGTTGTTATGTGATTGCAGCTTTTGCGTTTGGTAATTTCTAGCACACACAAATTATATCTTCACCCAAGAGATACATATTTTATTGCTCTATTTGTTCTTCTATTTTATTAATATATTCCATTGGTGATTTGTATGGATGAGGTGAATTTGTTGACATCCTATAGTTGAGTTTTGTATTAGAACATTGAACATTGTATTCATTTTTTAAGATAGTGGAATCTTTCACTTTGAGCCAGGTCGTTACTCTCACTCACATTGAGGAAATATTTTTCCAGATCAAATTCTTATATCTCTATTTATTATTTTGTTGCTCATTTTATTTTCTACTTTAATGAACTCTGTACGATCATTTTTTATGAGGAAGATTTATTATCTGCTGCTTTCTTCCAGACAATGAGGTCAGCAATTTGAAGTGAAACATTTGTCCATGAGAAATTTGGTCAAAAGTTTCTGTTTAAAAAATTTATTATTAAGAAGTACATGAATTCAAGTACAATACCTTTTTTTCTACAAAATCCTAAAATACACTAATAGTTGCTATGTATAAAAATGCACTAGGTATTTCAGTGTAATAAAAATTTTAAATAGACATGTGTTCCGGTGTAGAACACAAATGTCCAGCCCAGTAGGCTGGTGCTTTGATCTTGGATCGAATGACTCTGCCGGAATATCTATGAGATAGATATCCAGAAGAGCGGAGGATCACTGTACACTAAAGGCTCTTCACCAAGAGGGATGGGGGTAGTGTTTAGTGGGAGAGTGCACAGTGATACTGAAAGTAAATAGGTCTGAGTTAGAAAGTATGCACCTTAGGGTTCGACCTTTGTATATATAGGGTATACCTCGGTATCATAACTACTGAATCTATCTTATCCCTTCATTGTAGATATGATAGATTGTTCCTTGATTGTAGGTGCATCTAGATATATGATATATCTCTATTGGGCCATTCTATAGTTGGGCCTTGGGTTAGGTCCGTAACAGTTGCCCCCAGCCAGGTAGCTCAAGCTTTTGAGCTACCGGGATGTACCTTGCTCTCGGGCCGAGTTGTACCTTGCCCCCAACCTTACTCGGCTTCCGGACCTGAGGTCGTATCTCCAAGGTCCGAGCTTTCACCTGGGCATTCATGAGTCCGAGGTGTTGCCAGGTGGATTCCTTGATTTCGAGGTTAGGGTCCTTTCGCATTTGCCATCATGGCGCCCTGACACCTGACCTTCCTAGATTGGTGAAGGTTTGCAACCGTCACTCCTGGCCGTCTCCGAATATCGTGCGCATTTAATGCGCCCACTACCCGTCACACTTCATTCCTTCTCTACAAGCGAATTGTCTTTTTTACCCTTATTTCCCCGGCGTCCCTTCATATTTCCCTCCATTTCGTGTCTTTTAATCTCTCTCTCTCTCTCTCCTTCACTCTAACAAGCAAAAGCTCTGGTTTTATCTGGTCTCTTATATTCGACGAAGCATAAGCTATCAGTTTCTTCCACTTCTTCCTTCATCGTCTCTTCATTTTATCAGGTATGTTGTTTAATTCTCACCCCTCTCTTCTTTTCCTTTGTCGTATTTACTGTTTACTGGTTTGTGCCTCGCTTCTTTCGCTTCCGTGTTATGGGTAGGCTTGGATGTATAGTTTTCTGATTGAGTTCCAGTTGGGATTTCTGGGTAGTTGCTAAGTATTAGTTTTGGCCGCATGTCTTTGTTCATGGGGGGATTTCCACCATGTTCCTTATTGGTCATTTTCTGCCTATTTAGGTTGCACCCCTCGGTGTTCATGGGTACAGTTAATCACCCTTCCTCATCGAGTCAAGATTTAACCCCAGAAGAAGAGGAAGCACTGCGTGCTCGTTATCCTCGAACTACTCATTGGTTGTTCAATACTCCCCTCTTTGAGAAGCAAAGACTAGCCTCCTTTCTTCGTGGTAGATCTGGTAGGAGGACTGTTGGAACGTCTCGCCCCCTCTGGCTCAGTCTCGAAGTATGGGTTCCAACTTAGATCCTATCCTGATAGTCGGACGGAGACCGAGGTAGTACCGATCCAACCTATCAACTTTTATGAATCCCCCCATCGTCCTAGGTCAGACCCCGTTCCGGAGGGATACCTCGGCCCCTGTTGGGAATGTCTTGTATCGAGTTCTTACTATATCGCGAGCGGCGAGGACTCCTAGGCAAACACCATTCTAGGATCTTGTAGTCATAGGTCGTCCTCTGACCTGACCCCAAACTTCGAGGGTCTGCCTCATTCAAGTCCGCTCATTCTTCCTTCTCCTTGTGATAGCTTGCCTGTGTCAGGTATTCCCACATTTGCTGATCTTAGTATTTTTGTTTTGTGTTATAGGTAAATGGAGTCGTCATCTTCGCCTACTAGTGCCTGATCTGACGTCGTGGGGTCGGACTCCTCCACTCCCCCAAGGATCTGCTTGAGCGATACCCTTGGGTGGCGCGCGATGTATTAACGACTCACTCCCTTATGACCGTGGCCGACATCCGCCAAATGAAGCTGGGGGCCTTGGAAGGTTGTCACCTGAGTCCCCCCAATGAGGATGAGCCTATTTGCTCCTCGAGGGTGGAAGGCCTGACTAATTTCTTCTTCTTTTACAAGGCCTATATGTCCCAGCTCGGTATTCGCTTCCCATTTACCGAGTTCCAGATGTCCGGTTTGAACCATCTCCATCTAGCTCCCTCACAGCTTCATCCAAACGGGTGGGCCTATCTGGTAGCCTTTGAATAGTTGTGTCGCTCCTTCTCGGCCCCTATTCCCTGTATCGCTACCTTATTCTTCTTTTTCTTTTGTCCTTTTACCCCCCGCTCTGGTAAGGAACCAGAGAAATTGAAGGGGCTTACTTCCCTCCGGGGTGATCCGGACAGAAAACTCCTTACCGCCTTTTCAGATTCTTTTAAACATTTCAAAAATAACTACTTTAAAGTAATGGCTAAACCTGACCAGCAGCCCTGGTTTTTAAAAGGGGCCGAGGCCAAAGATGTGGGGTGGAGGTTCCCCCTCTATTGGACGTACGACCATCACAAACTGACCTGCACCTCTTACCAAGTCGAATATGACGATCTTCCAGTCGAGGAGGTTTTGTCTATAGACCGCCTGGTGTCTTATGTTAACACATACGGCACCAAAAGTGCGGCTTTCTTTATTACCGGTGCTGGTTCCAAGCCGGGATATGTGATCAGTATGAGCCTTTTGGTCGTTTCTCTTGAATGTATTTATATTTTTGTTATAGTCGTTTCTTGACTTCTGTTCTCTTTCTTTTGCAGCTAAAGCTATGGACGAATTGCCGAGGTACTTGACCGTCGTGGCCCCTGTCCCCGGTGCTCTGAACAAGAAGGGTACTTGGAAGCGGCCTTCCTCAGAGACTGGGAGGGGGCAGTCTTCTGGAGCTTCCCCAGCTGCTGTGGCCAAGAAAACGAAGACCTCGGCCCAAGCCCGAACGTCTCCATCTCCTCCCGCTGGTCCGGCCTCCCATTCTGCCAAGCCACCTGCTAAGAACAAAGAGGTTTCTCTCTCAGATTCACCGACGCAACCTTCTTCGCCCAAGGGTCCTTCTGCTCCCCCTCCTGCCTTGAAGATCGCATGTGGTCTTGCTTGGGAGAAAGGAGTTGCCTCCCCGATAATTTATGAATGCCCTGCCCCTTGGAGATATTGATGAACGGTTAGTGCACGACGTACAGGATCACCTCTGTAAGGGTGTTGGGCTGGCCCAAGCGCTGCTTCACCTCAAAGGGAAATATGTGGGGCAGTCTGCTGAAGTACGCCAGCTGAAGCGACTGAAAGAAGAGGACGAGGAGGCGAAGAAGAGGACTGAGGAAGAGCTTGAAGTTTCCAAGGCGAGTGCCGGGAAGGCCACTGAGGAGCTCCTTCTAACAAAAGAGGCAATGGATAAGACCTCCTCGGAACTTGCTGCTCTCAAATAGGCCTACACGAAGGGTTTAGATGCCGTTAAGGTTCTTCAGACCCAACGTGCAGATTTGTGTTCCCAGCTTAATCAGGCCAACGCTGTTCTTGCCGAGGAGAAGAAAGCCCGCCTTAACTGCAAGGAGATTCTGAAGGAGGCCTCCGCCGACTACTTTAAGATGGCACTCGCCCAAATTCGCCACCTTAATCCGGGGATGGAACTCAAGATTGACGGGTATGACCACTGGGCTTATGTCAAAGACGGCGTCCTACATCCACCTCCTCCATCCCACGAAGACGAATCCCTATCTGTTGTTGACGAGGAACAAGGTGAGGAGGAGGCTTCTAACATGGGATTGGAAGGCGAGAGTGGCGAGGGAACTTCAAAATCTACTCCATCTGCCGTGGTGGTCCCCTTTGAAGATGTTGTTCCACCGAGCTGAGTATCAGAATTATTACTTTTGTTATGTCGGTGTATTATACTGGGTTACCTTTCTAACTTATGACTATTTGATAATATTGACTTTGTTCACTTTATCAATATAATCTTTAACTTGCCAATTCTACCTTGTGTTAGTAGTTTTACAACCGGGTCAGGGTCTTGTATGCGCAGTATCTGCTAATCGTATACTTTTGATAGGTTCATATCGGGTATGGGGGTAGGGGTGTTCTATATTACCCGAGCTACCGAGTTCCGGATTCGTTGTCCGGGTTCTTTGCCAGAATAAGGGCAAACTGTCAGATGTTGAATCGTGGTGTAGAAAACGCACGTTTAAACATTTCGACCTGATCAGAGTCTGTATGACAATTCACCTCCTTATCTAGGAGCATGTTTTCGATGCATCAAATTATAGAAATAGTGACTTTACCATTTCGCAACCTGGGCGTGATAGCCCTGATGTAATCCCTTATATTGGGTTTCATTTTTGATCGGGTTTGATTACCTCGATGTAATGATTTTGAACTATCAATAATGCATAATTGGTGTCTCCGCTGGGGAGTTCTTTATTAAGTAAATAATCCGCTCGAAAGAACTACTATTTCAAGCATGAACCAAAACATAAAATTGAAATCAAAAGACTGAAATTAAGAAATAAACGAACTCGGATGTGCCGGTTGGATCGAACTCGGGCACCTTGTGGCAACCCGATCGAGGTCTAACTGTAGTATATTTTTAGCTTGTCGGCATTCCAAGTCCTTTTGACCGGCTTCCTTGCCAGGGTTTCCAGTACGTACGCTCCCTTGTCGAGCTTTTCCTTAACTCGGTAAGGACCTTCCAAATTTGTAGCTAGCTTGCCATTTTTGGCGTTCTTGTTTTCGATGTCCGCTCGCCGGAGTACTAGGTTACCCCTGTTGAAGGAGCGAGGCCTAACCTTCCGGTTGTACTTTGCCGCTATGAGTTGCTTGGTGGTTAGGTCTTGGCAATGTGCCACGATTCTGGCCTCGTCGATCAGGTCCAATTCCGTCATCAATGCATCGTTATTCGGCTTTTCACCTTCTTTGAGAGCTTTTATCCTCCTCCACGAGGGTTGGCCTATCTCAACCGGGATCATCGCCTCGCACCCATACGTCATCCTAAAAGGGGTTTCCTGGGTTGAAGTTTGTACGCTGGTTCTGTAACCCCATAGCACACTATAGAGTTGTTCGACCCAGGAAGAGTCAGCGTCCTCCATACGTTTCTTTAGTATGTCAATAATGACTTTATTGGCCGCTTCGGCCTGGCCGTTTGACTGGGGGTGTTCAACCGAGGCAAAGTGATGTATGATATCGAGGTCCGACATCATACCCCGGAATTCCTTATCGATGAATTGGGTCTCGTTATCCGTGATTAATTCGGCCAGGATCCCAAACCGAGAGACGATACTGTGGCGAAAAAATTGTTGTATGCGGGCCGAGGTAATTGTTGTCAAAGGTTCGGCTTCGATCCACTTTGTGAAGTAATATACCGCGACCACTAGCCACCTTAACTGTCCGGGCGCTGCTTTGAATGGTCCGAGAAGGTCCATCTCCCATTTGTAGAAGGGCCATGGAGCCGAGATGCTTTGTAATTATGATGGCGGGCGCCCAATAATCTTGGTGTGTTTCTGACAGCTGTCACATATTTTTACTGCTTCTTTAGAGTCGGCCACCATGGTCGGCCAGTAGTAACCAACGCGCAGAGCTTTTCTTGCTAGAGATTTCCCTCCTATGTACTGCCCATTAATACCTTCGTGTATCTCGGCCAAGACGTATCGTGCCTCGGCCGGCCCCAAGCATCGCATCATAGGAGAATGTAGTCCTTTTCGATATAATTGATTGTCCACCATAGTGTACATGGCGGCCTGGCGAATTAGTTTCTTGGACTCTTTCACGTCACTGGGTATGATCCCTCTTTCAAGGAAATCCTCGATTGGTTTCCTCCAATCCATGGCTGATGATATGGTCAAGATACAGCTTGGCTCGGCCAAATCTTGTTGGACCACGGTCCGATGGTTTCTTAGACCTTTAGTGCTGGCTAGCTTTGAGAGGATATTCGCTCTTGTATTCTCCTCCAGAGGGATGTGCGTGACTATTACTTCCTCAAACTCGGTAATCATATCCCTGGCTTTGTTCAGGTATTTTGCCAACAACAGACCCTTTGCTTGGTAAGTACCCTCAATCTGCGCCGCTACGAGCTGAGAATCGGTTAGGACCTTGACTCTCTGCGCTCCATGCTCTTTCGCATGTTGGAGGCCGGCCAGCACATCTTCATATTCTGCCTGGTTGTTGGAGGTTGGGAAGTTGAGATAGAGTGAGTATTCAACGGCGACCCCCTCTGGGGTCTCAATTATTATTCCGGCTCCACTTCCCTTAGCATTTGACGAACCGTCTATGTACACCTTCCATTCTTTGATGTCAGTTGCTTCTTCAGTGTAGGCCGGGGTGAGCTCCCTCACAAAATCCACCAGAGCTTGTGATTTGATCGTATGCCGGGCCTCGTATATGATGTCAAATTCAGATAGTTTTATCGCCCAACTGATCATCCGTCCAGCCACGTTCGGTTTGTGTAGCACCTGTCGTATTGGCTGACTGGTTCGTACTACGACCTTGTGCCCCTGGAAGTATGGACGTAACCGCCTTGCCACCATTAGCAAGGAAAATGCCACCTTTTCCAGCTTCTAATATCTGAGTTCCGAGCTCTGCAAAGCTTTGCTCACAAAGTATATCGGTACTTGGCCGGCCTCTGTTTCTCGGACCAAAACGACACTTATAGCTTCTTCCCCTACAGATAAGTATAGATATACCGTCTCACCAGGTTCGGGTTTAGATAGGACTAGTAGGGTTGCCAAACATTGCTTGATTTTTCCAAACGCAAACTCGCATTCCGGGTTCCAGCCTCCTCGTGCCTCCTTCTGTAGTAATTTGAAGAAAGGTAGAGTGTTCTCGTCCGATCTCGACAAGAACCTCGTCAAAGCCGCCAATCTCCCAGTCAGCTGTTGTACCTCCTTCTTCCTCGTTGGCACTTTCATGTCTAGCACGACCTTACATTTATCTGGGTTTGCTTCGATTCCTCGGTTTGTCAACAAAAAACCCAGGAACTTTCCAGCTGGGACTCCGAATGCACACTTTGCCGAGTTCAAGCGGATCTGATGCTTCCGCAACTTGTCGAATGTCTGCTCTAAGTCTCGGATATGGTCCTCCGGCTCTTTTGATTTGACGATCATATCGTCAATGTACACCTCCACGTTTCGACCGAGCTGGTCTTCAAAAACTTTGTTCATCATTCGTTGATAAGTGGCCCCGGCGTTCTTCAGTCTAAAAGACATCACATTATAACAATAATTGGCCTTCTCGGTTATAAAGGCTGTCTTTTCTTGGTCCTCTGGGTGCATGGCGATTTGGTTGTATCCGGAGTAGGCATCCATAAAGGATAATAGTTGGAATCCTGATGAGCTGTCGATCAGCTGGTAGATGTTGGGCATCAGATAGGAGTCTTTGGGACAAGCTTTGTTCAAATTAGTGTAGTCTGTGCACACTCTCCACTTACCGTTGGGTTTCATCACCATGACTACGTTAGATAACCATGTTGTGTACTGTATTTCTCGAATGAATCCGGCATCTAATAGCTCCTTCACATGTTTTTCTAACGCTATTTGCCTATCTGCCCCTTGTTTCCGCTTCTTCTGTGACACTGGTGTTGACCCTGGTTGGATGGCTAACCTGTGACAACAAAAGCCGGGGTCTATCCCGGGCACTTCCGACGCTTTCCACGTAAATAAATTTCGATTCCTTTTTAGGAACTCTTTTAATCTGTCTTTTAGCTCTAGGGTCATCGTTCCACCTACTTTTGTAATCTGTGATAGGTCTTCTCCCAGGATCAAATCTTCTAATTTGCCTTCTGGCTCGGGTCGTGTGATCTCGGGCTCGTCTCGTAGATCTAACTCCACCATGCTGACGGGTCGGCCCGGCTGCGTTTTTTTCTGGTGTCTGAGGTATGCTCATTTCTTTAAACCCGAGATGGAGACGTCGTCTCGTTCTCTCGCATCGTCTCGTAATAACATTGTCGGGATTCTTTCTGGTCTCCGGTCACGGTGACCACCTTGTTCTTGGTGCTGACCATCTTCAACTTTTGATGTTTGGTAGAGACTAGCATGTCCCAATTGTGGATGGTCGGTTTGCCTAATATCATATTATATGGGGAGGGGAAATCGGCCACGATGAATCTTACTCTTTCTGCCTTGAATGCTTCTTTTGTTCCCAATGTTAGTCTGAGGTCGATATATCCCTTTGGAGTAGATTGCTCTCCATTAAACCCAATGAGTGTTGTTTTGCATGGTCTCAGGGCTTCTTCATCCAAGTTCATCCTTTTGAAAGCATCCCACATAATGATGTCCGCCGAGCTTCCCGCGTCTACGAAAATCCTCTTTACCTGACAATTTACCAGGATTCCAGTGATTACCAGTCCGTCTTGATGGCCTAGTACCACGTCCTTCAGGTCGTCCTTGGTGAAATGCAGTGGGGGAGGTGTCGGTCGATCATGGTTATATATCTTTGAACTTGGGAGTGCCTCTTACCGAAAGGACTTCCCTCAAGTATTTCCTTCTTTGGCTCGCAGTATCTTCGCTTCCGCCCATGCCTCCGCTAATTACATTGCATCTGTGCTCCATGTCTATTTCTGGGAACTCCTTGTCATCAGTAGATGACTTTCACCGAATTCCGTCAATCTTCCGACCGAGTGTCGGACTCGGACTCCGGTCACCTTGCTTCGTTTGTTGTTCTTCCGGCCTTGTGTTTTTATCAGATATTGGCGTAGTTTGCCGTCTCGGATGAATTTCTCAATCGCGTCTCTGAGTTCGTAGCACTGGTCCGTGGTATGCCCCAGACCCGTCATGAAAATCGCAGAATTTTGAATGATCCGTGGTGGGTCGGTATCTGGTGGGCCGAGATCTTTCGACTTTCTTCATCTCAGTTGAAGCGACCTCCCTCCATAACTGGGATCGCGAAACATTAAGCGGAGTATACCTTTTATACCTCGGTTTTCTTTCAAATTTTTCACCCCTAGTTCTGTTATCCCGGGCTTGCTTATGGGGATCTTCTCTACGATTGCTCGGCTGACTCTTGTTCTCTGGAGGTGTATTTCTTCGTTTCTCACATCCGATAGCATTGGCTATCTCCATCTGTTCTACCTCCAAATATTGCTTTGATCGAGTGTTAAATTTGGTAAGGGTGTAAACCCGGTTCTTGAAGATTGAATTAGCTAACCTGGACGAAGGATCCAAGCCATCGATAAGGCAATGTACATGGACGCTTTCAGGGAGAGAACGCACTTGCAGGGTGACCTCCTTAAACCTGTCCAAGTATCTTTGTAGAGTCTCCCCTCGTCGTTGCTTGATTTTACTCAAGGTGAACTGCGATTTAGTTTGCTTCTTACTAGTCGCGAAGTTGAGCTCAAACTTTCACCCGAGGTCTTCAAACTGATGGATAGATTGGATTGGTAAAGTGTGGAGCCACTTTTGGGCAGGTCCGATCAGTGTCGCCGCAAAAAGCCGAGGAATTACCGAGCCCTTGATTTTTCGTACGAACATGAGTAGTTCGAAAGTATCGAGGTGTGACCGCGGATCCTGAGTGCCATCGTACTTTGGTAGGTTATCCAAATCAAAGTCTTTTGGATAGGGGGCATTCACGATGTCTTCCGAGAAGGGACTACAATTATGCCCTGCGATGTACTTCACTCGGTATTCCCTGGGAGAACCCCCGCGGTCGGACCGTTCTCTCTATATCTCGGTCTTCATCATCCGGAGTTTTTTCGATGCGTAGTTTCTTCAGGTCCGAGATACGGTGGCGAGTCCTCATACGTCCGGGGTCCGTGTCCGGGGAGGATGTTCCTATAACGTGCTGAGTAGACCTTGGCTGTTTGCTTTGGGGAGGGCTGTCTGAGTCTCGGGTCACCTTTCATCTTTGTCCTCGCTAGTCGCCTCGGTTCTACTTTTGAGCCAATGCTTCGATTTGTTTGAGGTGATCCTACATGATTTGTTGCATCACTCTGAGGTCTTCTTGGCGCCGGAGATTATTTCGCCTCTCCATATTCTCTATTCGTCTCAATATTGACTCCTGAGTCTTCTGCAGGAGGAGGATATCTGGATTCGGTGTATCCTGAGGTTTTGCCCCTTTGGGAGGGGAAGACGCCATGTCCGAAACATCATTCCCTTCATTCGTGGCATTAGCATCTGGGATATCCTCGGGCCGTGGAAGTCCTTGAGTCTGCTGCTGCTGGATCGTCTCGGCCTACGTATAAAAATGCATTAGGTATTTCTGTGTAATAAAACTTTTATATAGACATGTTTTACCAATTTTTTTAATTTTACAATGAAATAGGTAAAAGAAGATAATTTAGAGAAAAATTGCTCCGAGCATATGTTCAATGATCAACTCACCCGAGTTGAAATAAACTTTTGTAGTGATCTCCTCATATCCTATTCATCATATTTTTTAAAACAGTCACAATATCATCTTTATCCTAATTTCCAACTACTCATCTTCATGCCCCATAATCATAAAGCATGTGCCAAACAAAATGACAAGGGAATCACATCGATGAAGCGTTTTCCACATTCTGCGTATCCACAGATTTTCCCACTCTTACGGGTCCAAATTCTTAAGCCTCAAGATAAATCTCGAGTTGGGAAACTTCACCTTGCGGGCTACCTCACATTACCCAACTAAAATCAAAGCTGACCTTTTTTACCACAATATGATTGTGTACCTTGATTGGTGACACGCCGGCAATATCATGGACTTTAAATGTTTCTACCGCAAAAGATCCTATCCTCCGCGCTAACTAACGTTGATCAAGAAGCGATCGATTCTATTCCCTCGCTAGCTACTATATAAGGAGGAGAAAACAGAATCGACTCTGCGAATTGAATTGAATTAATCGAATAGAAACGAAAGAGTCAAAGAGAGATAGAGTGAGGTGAGAAATGGCGGCGTTGGACGGTGGTATTGAGGACGTTCCCGGCAGCCAGAACAGCCTTGCGATCGATAGTCTTGCTCGCTTCGCTGTTGAAGACTACAACAAAAAGCAGGTTCGTTATTAATCTTCATCATTACTTCTACTGCTACTCTCGATTGGGTTTTCACTTACTGAAATTCGAAGAAGAAAGTGAAATATGGAGTTATATTTTAAACCGTGTTGGCCACTGATGTTCTGTTTCGGCGGAGATTTGATGGTGTTAACTTCTTGTTGAATCAAATTTCTGAATCCATAGTACTCTTGTGTTCTCCAGTTTATCTGATTGATGATATTTAGATTTGTTGATTCTTATTATTGGGATTCTCGAATTTTTTTCCCAGGTCAATTTAATTGAATGTTTTCCCCCTTGTTTCTGATTGGGTTTCTTATCATTCTGTTGCAGAATGCTCTTCTGGAGTTTGGGAAGGTGGTAAGTGAGAAAGAGCAGGTGGTTGCTGGCACCATGTACTACATCACGCTGGAGGCAACTGATGGAGGCAAGAAAAAGATTTATGAAGCCAAAGTTTGGGAGAAGCCATGGCTGAACTTTAAGGAAGTGCAGGACTTTAAACCCGTTACTGATGCCCCTGTTGAATCTTCTAGCTAGGTATTTGACTAAACTGCACTATGTGCTATGAGAGTTAGTGTCACTACTTCAAAAAAGCTAAAAAACGTCCTAAATAAGGCCCATTTAACGTCCCTTTTTAGAAGGACGTTTTCAAGGGGGAAGTAAAAAAAATTGACTTTTGATTCAGGACGCCTTATGTAAGGCGTCCTGAATTATAATTCAGGACGCCATATTTATTTATTTATTTAAAAAAAAAAAAAACAACCCCGCAAGAACAAATCAAAAATCAAATTCCAGAAATACTTTCTTTTTTATGTTACAAACAAAAGTCAGATCTACAAGAATGCAAAAAACAGAGTAATTCTAGATCTGGAAGAGACTTGGTGTTCATAGTATCGTCTCGGAGCCACGAGGAAATTTCTAGATCTGCAAAAATTGGTGCCCTCTCAGATCTAAAAAATCAACAAGAGTCAGATCTAGAAAAACACTTACTTGGCGGCATTTTGGATGAAATTGATGGCGGCTCTTGTTCCGAAGTGCAGATTACATGTTGCTCGGTCTCCATCTTCAACCTGCGGAAGCGACCACCCAAATCGGCCAAAGAGGAAAAAAAATAAAAAATAGAACCCATCGTTCATCCAATAAGAGCACCGAAGTTATTCGTTTGATTAAATACAAACCCATACACTCGTTTGATTAAATACAAACCCATACACAGTGGAGCAAAATAGAAGCATTAAAACTCAAATTCTCGTCGAAATTTCGAAGACGAGAATGAATGCAACTCCAAAAATTGGCACTTGAAAGAGAAAGAGAAAAAACAGATTCGAACACGAAAGAAGCCCATAATAACCGTATATGTAGGAAAAAGAGAAAACCCTAGAATGAACTTGAATAATAATAAAAAAAAAAGATTACTTGAACAGAAAAGAAAGAGGATAGAGAAGGAATGTACAAGCTAGGGTTATTGAGTATGAAGTGTAGTTTGCTTTTCAAACTTATTCGAGGTCTGTGCGCGGAGGGTTAAATGGCATTTGGATGTGGAGGCTATCAGCTTTTAGGCATCCTACATATATATTATAGGACGTCTAAAATTAAATTTTGGCATCCTGATTTCATTTTCAGGTCGCCAAAAAAAAAATTGGCGTCAAAAAAATTCCTCAAAATGTGCCCAAAAAATTCCTGACGTGCCAAAAATTTCATTTTAGGCGTCCTACATATATTTTAGGACGCCTAAAATTCAATTTTGGCGTCCTGATTTTATTTTCAGATTGCCAAAAAATTTCCTGGCGCTCAAAAAATTCATCAAGACGCGCCAAAAATTTCATTTTAGGCGTCCTATATACATTTTAGGACGCCTAAAATTCTATTTTGGCGTCCTGATTTTGTTTTTAGGTCGCCAAAAAATTTCCTGCCGCCAAAAAATTCCTCAAAATGCGCCAAAAAAATAATTTTAGGCGTCCTATAATTTGTTTTAGGACGCCTAAGTCTCAAAAATCAGCAAAATAATTACGAAAATGTCACCACCTATACTTTTTACCTCCTTTTTTAAAATAAGGACGTCTTTTAGGGAAGTAATATCCATTTTTTGTAGTAGTGTGTTTGAAGAACGAAAGCTATCTATATCGATTTGTTATTATATATAGGTTTGTGGAACTGTTATAAGTAGACTATGTAATGGGTGATTACGTTGATTGGATGGTAGAGATTACGAGGGATGATAAGAAAATTGTTAACAAGAGAAACTGATTTTTTTATTTTTTTTTGAGGAGATTCTCTCCTCATTTATTTTCTCATAATCCCATTTGAGTCATTGATTGCAAGGAGGAGACAAAAATCTAAGAAGTATAACTTAATCATTCGATTGATTACACGACATAATTTAAAAATTATAAGGGATGATGAGAAAATGGATCATTACGTAACCCCTTTTTTTATGCTTTATTATAATAACCTTGTCATTTATTATGTCTTTGCTCCATTCAAAATAAAAAAGCTACCCTCTCCAATCTATAATACAAGTTGATAGCTTACTTCAAAATATAAGTTATTAATGAGATAACTAATGCTGATTTTTCAGTTTTATCCTGTAATTAATGCTTATTTTCAATCGTGCACGCTCATTAAATTTTCAAACACATTTTTCAAGAGTGGAAGTGAAAAAAATGTCAATTCATGATATATTTAACTAGTTAATGGTTATTTATTTATTTATTGTTTCCCTCAAATTAGTTATAAGGTTTGTATTATAGACCCGAGGGAGTTGTTTCCCTTAAATTAGTTAAAATGCCTGTATTATAGACCCGAGAGGGAGTACCTATTACATGCTTACGCTGGGGACTTGTATTTTTGGTAAACACCAAAACAAACTCAGCATAGTCTTCCGTTTATCTGCAACTGATAAGACACGGAGTTTCATTTTAATCAAGACTATCTCCCTTGCTATAAGAAAAAAGCCACTTCAACCACTGCCCAACTGTCATTCCCTCTTATTAGAGTACAAAGCTTATGAATTAGTTGGGAAGCAATCAAAATATTGTCTGAGATCAATCTCCCTTGCGTAATGTATTCCCATTATATTCTTAATTCTATTGCACAACATCTTCTATATGATCTTATAACTAAGGGCTTGTTTGGTAAAAATAATTAATTGTGATGGAAAGGAAGGGATGGGAGTTAATAGAAATTTTTTGACCGCCAACATGTTTAGTGACACGCATTTGAATGGAAAAATTTATATTTGATTTCATGAAAATGGTGACTTAATGGATAGGGGTGAAGAGAAATTAACTTTATTAAAGGTAATTTTTATTAATTATTAGAAATAATAAAGACAATTTCTATCATGAATAAATTTAATAAATCAGTAGTAATAGTTTTATAATGATAACTTTAGCTATTACGACTAATTAAATCTCACTTGGTATGATTTGCTATAATCATCAAAAGGAGTGGGCATCAATTTTCCTTTACGCAAGTGAAAATTGGACCTAAAGAAAATTGGCTTCCCAAGAAATTGTCAAACCAAACATTTCAATCTCACTTGGTATGATTCTTGAGGTGGTAAATAAATATTCATTTGACATGGTTTGGCTCAACTACCGAGTCCCTGTTATACAAAATGATTGTCCTTATTGGGTAACGAATTCATTCCGTTGATGGGCTTTTGCTTTAGGGCCCAAGCAAATTACTCTCCGTTCCATTATTTAAAAAATAATAGGAAAATAAAATTTCTTTTGCTTTCAAGCAAATAAATAAGAACGGGAACAAGAAGATTATTTATGTTCAGCAAGTTGTTCAAAACATACCATAATTGTTGAGTTTTTTATGTGTTTGGGGTGCATAGCTACATCATCCGAAGAGAGTGAGGTTGTTGCAAACAAAATCATACTTAGAATCATACTACCTCCCCAATTATAAGAGTTAGTTGACTTTTTTTAAAATTAAGGAAGAGCCATAAATAAGTTACTTAATCATTTCATATGTTGTGTTTTCATAGATTATATATTATTTTATTGGTCAAACTATTTAGTTTGAAGAAAAAAAATAAAAATAAAAATACTCTAAGCTAATTTAATTAGTTTATTTAATCTCTCCAAAAAAGTTAACTAAACATAATTAGGATCGGAGGGAGTAATATATTTCCGACATGCTTCAGAGGGTGACAGTGCATGAAGCTGCTATGTTTGTTGATAAAAAAAAAAAAAAAAAATGGAGCAGCTATGTTGATTGAGCTGCACGTCAACGAAGAGAACGGAGGAGGAATAGAAGAATTAAGCTCATGTTATGGGATGAGCGAGGAGGAAATCACAAAATACTCTACACTTGCTTCCATTCCTCTCCATCAATTAAAATGGTTAATTATCAACAAATGTATTAAATAGGATGAATAGTTTAAATATGAAATTTGAAATAAGAAAAAAAAAATATAAATCTATCAATTAAGTTTGAATTATTAGCTTAGGGAATAAAATACACCCATGGTATTTTATTTTATTTTTTGAAAAAAATCAATTCCATTAAATAAAAAAGATTACACATCGTGTTTCTACTGTCATGACTGGGCATGATTGCAGAAAATTGAATCCATTACAGTATATTTTTTCAGCCCAAAGGAAATTCTTCAAAGAGAAATGAGTAAGAAAAGTATTGATATTAGCATACAAAATGTTGGAAGAATGTAGCTTTATGTCCTCTTTCGGTAATAGTTGTTTCTTATTGGAGATCACTTTAAGGTTCTTGTTATCTGATGAAGAAAACAACGGGCATTTAAGAATCCAATGAAGAGACGCCCTAAAGCAAGTCGGAACAAGGAATGCTTGCCTATGAGATTTCTTCCATAGAAGAGATTGGACTGATTGACCTTGAAAGCAGATCCATGTTTAATAATATAAGTAAAAGGACAACTCTTATATTGTTCTAAGAATATAGTCCAACAATCCTTCTGAATATTATCAATGACCTGAATTTGTTGTGGTGGAAAAGAATGAGATGCCATATAAGAATGATTTGATGAAAAAGCTAAGCAACATAAGGATGCCGATTTCTTTAAATACTGCTATTGGGTTTAACATAAATGCCCTTATGAATTACCAAGTTTCTCTTCATCCAAATAACTGAAATAATTTTGACCATTTTTGTAATCATCAATTCCCGTCCGTCTTTGAATAAATTCACACTACTAGAAAATCCACCATTTGCGACGGAATTTCGAGGGAAACAAATTCCGTCGCAAATTTGGGTAAATTTGCGAGGGAACAAAGTTTCCCTCGCAAAATTGGCTAAAATTTTCAAGAAGAAAATGGTCATATTTTGCTTAATTTGCGAGGGAAAAACGGTTCCCTCGCAAATTGCCCTCTTTTTTGCGAGGGAGCCACTTTTTCCCTCGCAAAATCAGTAAATTTTGCGAGGGAAACTTTATTCCCTCACAAAATTACTTATTTTTGCGAGGGACAAGATTTTTCCCTCGCAAAAAGAGGCCTTCATCTTCGCAATCAGGGCTTCAAACCCTAATGTCATGGTTCCATCTTTCTCATTATATCTCTAAATATCTCAACCCACGGCTCCTTCCCTCAACCCACGGCTCCATCTTTCTCATTCGATTAAAGCAATTTCTCATAGCCTACCTCACGCGACCTCACCGTCCCATCCCACCCCTCCGTTCACCGTCGCCCTTTCCCCTACCACCACCGTGCTTCGCGATCCACCACCACCGTCGGCCTCTCTCTGCAGTTCCTCCGTTGATCTCCCTCTGCAACGGCCTCCACGCCTCCAGGTCCAGTTGCTCCGTCGATCTCCCTCTGCAACGGCCTCCACGCCTCCAGGTCCAGTTGCTCCGTCGATCTCCCTCTGCAACGGCCTCCACGCCTCCAGGTCCAGTTGCTGTTCTCTAAGCTTGTCTCTCGACTTTCTATCCGCTGCTCTTTTTCTGGTCTGATATTGTTCTCCTTTTTTGAGGTAAACCTCATGCCTTTCTCCATTTTTTTTCTTTCTTTTTGTTGTTGTTGTTGTTGTTTAGGTAGATTAGAGTTTAGTTTGATGAAGTAATTGTATGAGGCCTCTGTGTTTTTCATTAACTGTCAAAGCATGTTTAACTTAAGGCTTAAACTGATGTGGTTGGGTTGAGGATTAGCATATTTCAAATCTGAAATGTTAGGTTGACTTTTTATGCTTTCTTACCCTGTCTGGGAAAAAGTGAGAGGAATTAACTTGTTTATGTAGCTCGTATGTATCATGTCGATTTCTTGGACAATTTTCCTTATCATCAACTCGGACTAGTTGGAGTTCTTATGTTGAGATGCCTTTTGTTAAAACAGATACAAAACCTCTTGATAAGGTTAGTGCTAGATCAAAACATTCGGTGACGAGCGAAAGGCGGAGCAAGATAAATGAAAGGTATGGGCAAAAAATATGTTCTTTGGGCCGAAAAAATTTGGTGGACCATGTGTAATAATATTCAAGTCTTCATAGTGGTGATTTCAACATTCTCATCACCATAAATTAAGTGAGAATTGTTCTTTTTAGACATGCGCTTGGGTATGAGTGATATCCTTGATGGTCCATTTAATTTAAATGAATACATGCTTCTGCTAAAATTGATAAATTGATAAGTTTATCATGGGGAGTAAATTTTTGTGCCTCTCAATTAAGCTTCACAGTCTTGAAATGTCAGACTTAGTGAAAATTTGTTGATCTTGTTCATACATTTAATCACTTTTGGAATATTCATTAATTTAATCATTGCAAAAGGTTAACAATGTGCTGTAGGGCAAAAACAAAAAGGTCAAAAAAAGTTTCTTGAGTAGTTTGTTTTTTGTGAGGTGCAAAGCACGTTAATAATGTGTTGTAGTACAAAAACAAAAAGATCAAAACAAGTTTATTGCGTCGATTGTGTAATTTGTTTTTTATGAGGTGCAAAGCATATGATATTATCCCCTAAGACTTGGAGGCCAACAGATTTATATGTTGCACCAGCACTACATAAGCACTCTATAGCATATCTTGGAATTTGTTTTCTTGTAATTTTACTGCATTTTTCCGCTTCTTGCAAAGAGTCGGCGTGATGTAGATTGATGAAAATTAACCCCTCTCTTCGATTCCAGTTATTAAGAGATCTCATACCTCATAGTGATCAAAAGAGGGATACTTTGCATCATTCCTATTAGAGGTATATTATGAGATGCCAATCACCCATCAACTTGTTGAAATCGGTTTAGAATATATATTCATATTACCGATGACTTGTCTTTTTTTTAGGTCATTGAGTATGTCCAGTACTTACAGGAGAAGGTGCAAAAGTATGAAGGTTCATATCAGGGTTGGGGTCAAGAGCCCACAAAGTTGATGTGATTATGACTTTATTTCTTCGCACAACATGCTAGGTCTCAGTATAGTTGGAAAAAAACCCGCATAACGTTATTTCTTCTTTTTGATTTGTTTGAAATTGTATATCATGATTTGATTTGAAGTTTGCAACCTTGATATTGTTACTCAATAAGTGGAGAGGAGAGAGACGAAGATGGAAGAAAGAGATGCAAATGTTTTAGTTATGGGGAACTAGTACTTTGTTGTGGTCAAATTATTTGATCATTTACATTTCATATAAGTTTAGAAAGCAATCATAGTCTTTCTTATGTTTTCATTGTTCGAATATATGTGACATTAATTGGAAGTTTGCGGCTTATTATACTTGAGGGGAGGTGGATGAAGAAGCGGATGCAACTATCCAAATAAATTGTGAAAACCACAATGTGTTCATCTCTTGGTTTTTTTACTATGTGCAAATGAGTTAAGTTATGATTGTTGTATCACTACTTAGAAAATGTCATATTTGCGACGGAAAGAAATTCCGTCACATATTCCCCCAATTTTGCGAGGAGCTCATTTTCCCTCGCAAAATGGTAACTTTTGTGAGGGAAACAAGTTTCCCTCGCAAAAACCCCCATTTTGCGAGGAAAAGATAGCTCCTCGCAAAATTGGGGAAATTCCCGCCAATTTTGCGAGGAACGAAGTTTCCCTCGCAAAATGGCCATTTTTGCGAGGGGAAGTAAAGTTCCTCGCAAAACTTGACCATTTGCGAGGGAAGTTTTTTCCCCTCGCAAAATTTGGGGAAATTGGGGGGAAATATCCCGCCAATTTCCCTCTATTTTGCGAGGAACTGTACTTCCTCGCAAAAATGGCCATTTTGCGAGGAAACTTAGTTCCCTCGCAAAATGGCCATTTTTTGCGAGGAAATTTTTTTCCCTCGCAAATTTTTTTTTAAAAAATTATTTTTGCAAAGTAAAGCTAAGGCAATTAAACCAAAAAAAATTCAACTATCTCACTCATTTCGCCTCCGTTCGACTCGGTAGCATATTGATTAAAATCAAGACAATTTTCTTCTAAACAATAGTATTTTGAAATATATTTATAAACATTTGTCTTATAATTAATATATTTATTTTTTCTATATATCTTCCTTTTTATCATTTAATCAAATAAATATAACAACATATGACATATTTTTAAAAAATGTAAATTAATAAAAAACTTCATAAGAAATATATCGAAATTTTGAAATCACATGATTAAAAATGTTTAAATAAGCGAATAATTATTGCTACTAAATGGTAGAATAAAAGCCCTTGAAATCATGAACTATATGACCATTGTAATTTTATCTCTAATTTATAGTTATTAGCGGTTCTATCATTTTGGCCCATGGTTTAGTTATCTTTAACATGTATGTGAGCCTAACTCGGTCTAAAATTTTGTCCCTAAAGAAAAACTACCTAACCTCTTTCCTTGTGCATTGATGACACTCCATATTTTGAGCTTCATATGAAATTGTGTATGATTATTTATTTTTAATTGAAGTTGTGCTATTTAAAATACTTACAATTTATTAACAACATGTGCGACCACGGCTCAAAAGTATTGGGAGGCCGGAAATAGAAGAGGCACGAATGCAAGTGACGTGAGTGAGTGAGTCGATTCCAAAGATTAGAAGTGAAATTTGGTAATGTTAGTGGCTATGTTTGTGCCACCGAAAGTTGTTCGTGCCCTTATCTCCTCACACCGCGACATAACTACTTGGAGCCCGCCACGTCACCTTTTCCAATGCACTCTATCCATTTTGATCTTACCGACCACTCTTCCTTTTTTTATTACTCATTTCTGTTTTTTCTATTAAACCCATTTATTTAATCTGATAATATTAAAAAAAATTAGTTAAATTAGTTAACATGATACTATATTTTTTTTTCTTAAAACACTCATACATCTTTCTTTATTTCTTATTCCCTCTCATACTTGATAACAGTTGATGGTGTATCAATAGGGATAAAGAAAAAAAATTGACCAACATGAAAAATAAGTACTCCCTCCAATCTCAAAGGTAAGACAAAGTTTTTAGTATAAATCATACTGCAAACTTTATCTTATATTTAAAATCGGAGATAATAATATATATAAGATCAATATCAATCCTTCAATTAGGTCCTATATTTATGATTGAAGACACTACTTACTTGTAGAGCCGCACTTTTTTTTTTGGAACGTTGAGAAGTGGGCGGGACGCGGAGTAAGAGTTCTTGGGTTAAGTGACTTAGTGAGGGCAACCGGTTGGACATATGCGTTGGCCTCATTTGTCATTACCCTTTGGTCAACCTACTTCATGTGGCTTGTCTCCCGAATTATTTTTCTCTTTTTATATTTAAATGATACGGTTATGATTTCATTTGCTTTAAATGATTTGAATCTTAAACAAAGTCAAATGGTACTCTATCTTTTCCACCTAGCTAAATGCAATATACCCTTTCTAATCTCTATTATAAGGCACTTTTTAGAAGGAAAGCGTGGCCCTTATTTTAAGTTATCCAAATGGGTATTAATGATACTTTTCAAGATTTCTTTTACTTAAAGTTTGATGCAATTTTTATTTTTTACTTTTCAAGATATAATTTATTGTTTCATTTTCAAACAAATTTAATGAATTAATCAACTTTTTTTTAAAAAAATGATGTGGTTGAAAGTGTCTTACAATTTCAAATCTCTTTTTTTGTCTTTCTCCCTAATAAATAAAATATAATTTAATTAAGCTCAATAGCTCCAACTTATCACTAAAAACACACACGAAAGTAAGATCATAAGTTAAAAATTCATATATATTCAAACACTCTCAATAAGACTATAAATCAAAACAACCTATATATTGTAAAATCTTTAAAATTATTTTTAAATTCTCATTTTTTCCAACGATAATTAATAAAAGAAATTTTAAAAAATGAGTGAGAAGAATATATGATGTAATATAATATAATTAAAATATTTGACATGAACAATTTTACCATTGCAAAGTGAAGAACCAGATTTTAAACAATTATTTTATATCTCAAATATACTTTAAATTTTGAAAATGTATTTTTTTTACTGCTAACATATTTAAATTAAAATAATCTCAAATACTAAATATATAAAATAGAATCACAGAAACAAATGAAAAATTGTATATTTAATTTGATTTAAAAAATTCAAAGAAAAACTTAAATTTGTTTTAAGTCCTCAACTAAAAGAGAAAAAGACCGCGTTTGAAATATATTCGTTTAAATTTTGAAAATGTAATTCTGATTATTTCCGACAATAATTAATAAATTAAATTAAAAAATTAATAAAAGAAATTAAAAAAATTGAGTGAGAAGAATATATGATATGATATAATATAATATAATTAAAAAAACGACATTTACAATTCTACCATTGCAGAGTGAGGAACCGATTTTAAGCAATGATTTCATATCTCAAATATATTCGTTTAAATTTTGAAAATGTAATTTTGATTATATATTTCATACTTATATTCAAAGTTGTAATTCAACTGTAAATGAGAAGTCAGGTGCAATAGCCCAAATATTTAGAATTTGTTTTAAAAAAAATATTATGATAGCTATATTATTAGAATGAAAATATAAGTTCAAGGTAAATATGTTTCTTATCTTATTATGTTTAATATTAAAAAATATATTTTAGTAATGCTAGTGTAATAGCCTAAATATTTGAGAATAAAATAATAATAATAATAATTAGTAAATTAAATTATAATATTATAAGCTAATTTTATAAAAGTGGCGGCAAATGAAAAGGTTGGCGGGATATTTGGTGTTTTTGGCGTTAGACTTTATAGTTTCTTCATTATCGATCGATCATCTGATCTCCAGCCCACCACTCCGACTCTCCCGCAAAATTCTTCATCTCTCCCTCCCTCTCCCACCATCGCGCCTCCGCCTTGCTTCCCGAAGTCCACCGTCGCTGAGCCCCTACTCCATCCCGTTGTTCCTCCTCTTGCAGTCCGTCAGTCGTCGGTAGTCGTTCCGTCTCCAACCGCCGCTGCTCGTCTCCCGCTGCGATTTCTCTCACCCTCTTCTAAGTCTCCTCCTTCCTCTTTAGTTCTCGAGGCTTCGTCTACATATCTCATCTTCGCTTAGCCCTGTTTCTCGTGCTGGATTCTTCGGATTCGATGGTCTTGAATCGGATCTTGGTGCCCTCGGCGTGCCCTGGTGTGAGTATCCCTATGCATCTGGTTTTATCTTTTTAATTTAGCAATGCTGAATGTTATTTTGGAATTCAAGTGTTTGTGTTATTCGAATTTTTTGGTTTTTCATTTGGATCCAGGAAAACCGCTAGCTTGCAAATTTACTATAGATCGGCATTAATGGACCCTATAATTACATGGTTCAATATTCTATATTGGATAACACCAAAAGTAGTAGATTCAAAGGCTGAAACCCTAATTATTGTGCACCTATGGTTTTTTGGTGATGATCATCTTTCAAATCCCTAAAATTCATCTATGATGTATCAGACCCATATTTACACACGCACAATCATTTTGTCTTCTTAGAATTTAACAATTTTATTTGTATACAATTGATCTTTCTGCCATATTATTACTCTTGCTTTCCAATCGATACGACTTTTCAGTCAAAAGTTATCAGACATTTCTTGAATCCACCAAATACATGCTCATTCGTTTATTTTTCTATGATATGAGATATACATGTTTTGGTCTAAATTTGATCAGGTGTAGGCTTTATACCGCCCTATTATATATTGGATACTGATGTGTGTAATGTGATCCTATGGTATTTCATGGTTCAATTTTATTTTTGTGTGGTTTAATGGACCCTATAATTACACTTCTTTGTGGATTTGATGATCAACACTTTGAAGTAATTTAGTAGGTGAGTAGTATGTTCTCAAGTCTCAATTACCTTGGCTTAATGTGGATAGGGATTTACTTGAAGTGTCATTTAGTTAATGGATTTCTATTTTTTCCCGTTTTTGCAACCCTACTGCGCTCCCCAGTCTCAATTACCTCTATTTGGTATTCTGCAATTAACATTTGTTGAGGAAAATTAAATTGGGTTTTGTGGCAGGTTCCTGGAAATGAAAATCCGTCTGTTTTGATTTCTTTTGCCACAAAGACGTTCAATGTTGGTCAATTAGTATCCAAGTTGCATGTTATTGATCTTGGTGCACAGCCAGGTCTAGAAACTGTCACTTCTTCTCATTTTCCATTCTTGAAACTATTATGTGGGCAATTGAGTCGGTAACAATTTTTTTCCTTTATTAATTTGTTCTATAATGAATCTCTGAATATCATGGTTTCTCATAATTTTTATACAACTGGTATGCATCCATTATGCTTTGGGGTTCAACATGGGGAATATGTGCTGGTGCAGTATGGTGTTGGAGGTTTAGAAGAAACTATGGCTAGAATAAAGCATTGCATCAACTAATGTGTATTAAATCAAATCTTTTACTATTCTGAATCAATTAATATGTTTTTTCCTTTTTTTGTAGATAGCCCAGACATAACTTTGGCATTTAAAAAAAAAAAATTGGAGCAAAAGATGCTTATTTAAATTCTTCTTGTGTGTGTGTGAATTAGATGTTCCTTTATCATTATGACTTTCTTTACTTTCAAGATTTTAGATACTATTAGAATAATTGGTATAGGTTCAGCTTTTTTTTGGTTGTGAATTGTTATTCAAAGGTTTTTATCAGAGATATTTTTGCCTAACCTTTCTTTTAAATTAAGTATGCAGGCTTTTGCTGTTTATATTGATAGTCAAATGGACTCATTGATTAATTGTTATCTACTCACTTCAGTATTGTATATAAAGCTTCAATATCATCTCTTCATTGGCTATAGGTTAGAACCTGCTTCTGTTATCTATCGTTATTAGACCTGTTATCTATGATTTTTTAATTGTGATTATTTTTGCTGTCTATTATTTTACTAATTAACAGTATAATTTTATAGTCAGCTTATAATTCACATATGCTTCTTGATTATAGTAGAGTTGTTGGTATGTTTAGTTTGGTCTACCAATTTTTTAAAATTTAAGCTTCTGTCCTGTTTTCCTTGCTCATTTAATTGACTTTATGTTATATTTTCGTTTATTTATTTATGTGAATGTTTGTTGTATCTTTCATCTCAAGTGTAACAAGTGATGGCTACCTTGATATACTTATAAGATGTAGGTTGTTGTAAGTCTTTTTCAAACTCAACTGAAGTTGTGTGTGCCATTATAAGTTCATGAACAGGTGATACAATTTTTCCATCCAAATTATACTGATTTTTGGTTTTCCTTTTATTTTTTTCACACACAATGTTATGCAGATTATAGTTCCATGAACAGGGAATTGGGGAGGCTATTCCACCTCTTGGAGTGATCACTTCACACTTCTTTTGATAGGTTAAAGCTGTTGATGAGAAAATGGGAACTGGATTTTTGGGCATTGGTTTCCAGCCAAAGTGAGGACTCAAAGACAGACCTATAATGCCAAAGGTGTTTCTTTGCCTTCTTTCTATTGTGCAAGACTTTGAACTTGCTGGATCAATTAGAGATTGAATTCTCTGATATTAGGATCAATTAATTGTCAAATTTCGATCAAAGCTATTTAATAAGTTCCATAAGGTGTTTCTTTGCCTTCTTTCCTATGCTTAGAGATTGCAGATATTTTCACTTCCATTCTCTGTTTAGGAATTTCGTGGTGTGCATTTCTGCTGAAGTTGAATTATGCATATTTTCTTCATTACCTTTCCTTTTGCACCTCTTGGGTGAGAACTTGAGATTTTCTATTGGGTTTATACTCTGAACTTGGCATAATTCTTTAATCAATATTAGAAAATAGAGAAGGAAAAAAAGAATTGATTACACAGACTAGAAAATTTGAAAGCTCTTGGCTTCCCATTTGGGGAGGCACAGCCCACAGTGCTATGGGCCCCCACACTGTTGGGATTCTTGTGACTGGTGATGACAAGAAGATACTAATCAGATATTCCATTGGGTATGTTGCCTCTAAAGCCTGTAGGTGTTTTGGTTAAATTTTTTGCATGGAGATTTACGAGTACAAAAAAGTGCTGTCTCTTTTCATAATTCATTAGAATTGCCCATATTTAATGCATACTTTTTGGGTTTACTGGATCTGATCGCTGCTATTCTGCTTTATTTACAGGCTAATGATGCACAGCTTAGTACAATGGTTGCAGAGCAGGTAATTATTATTGAATAATTCTAAAATGGAGAATCCAGAATTTTGAATTCTGACTGACCTTATTCCACTACGACAAAAAATAATTACATAAAAGGGATGTATCACATGTCCTCTATTGCAGCAATAGAAGGAATATATTATATGAACTTTAGGGATTGTTGTGTCAGCATTATATTTATACTGCTGAATATGCATCACCACGTGCTTCTTCACTTCCTGAGATGTACTAATATATTTTATGACTTCTTAGGGTGTGTTTGTTTAGCATTGCAATATCGATTACTTTGAGCATGATGTACTTTTTTGTGTGAATCAGGTTTTGTCAGGAATGCCAGACATTAATTGAAAACCATGACCAGATAAAGCTACTTAGCAATGCAAGAAATAATTTAAACACAACCTTGAAGGTTATATTCTTATCCTTGTTAATGAAACCATTTATCATGATTGAATTGCAAATCGTTGATATCTTAATCTCACCTTCCACTGCTCTGCATAAATGTTTAGGTCTTGGCTTACAATAATATCTGCAGAAAATTAGATGGTTTGCCAAATAGTAAGCGTAAAAGTTTGAAGCCTGGAAAAGTTTCTCCAATTGTCCAATTCAAAGAGTGATTATATTTGTGGTGGTAACTGTATAGAATGTTGAACTTAATAGTGGCTTTATAATCATGATCTAGCATGTGATTTTTCTCTTTTTTTTTTTGGGTTACATTTCATGATTGTTTTGGTTTTATTCTTAAAAGGGTAACTATTGACCCTGTGTATTTGCTTAAAAAATATATATTAAAAAATATTTAATTGTTAAAAAACACCATTGTCTTTTCCATTCCATCTTCTAAACAAACAGATAAAAAAACAACTTCATAGGAAGAAACCATAAGTTGCAGTTTTATATTTTTTTTGGTTTCGGAAATCTTGCAACATTAAAAATATGATTTACCTTTTCATGCTACTCCTTAAAGTGGGAATAATTTGGTTCGTGTTTGTGACTTGGTTTTGTTTGGATTTTAAAGGTAGACAAGTAGTCACTTTCCACAACTAGAGAGACTTCATATTCTTCCAAAGCATCATTGGTATGTATTCCCAAGACTTTAATAACTAATCCACATTTTTATATTTATGCATTTTCTTTCTTTAAATATTGTACATGTTGCGCTCATCCAAGTGTTGGAGGTGTTCCTACAGGTAGACGTAATACTTTTGCTACCAATCGCAAACCATTATTTTCTCGTCCATTTAAATGAAGTACAAAAAAAACTGACTTTGTAATGTTGGAAAAAGCGACTTTGTAATGTTGGAAAAACTGACTTTGTAATGTTGGTTTTGCGAAGACAAGAGGGTAAAAGTGTTAGAAGAGAAGTCAAGGAGCAAGAAGCGAAGGTGACGGAGCAAGGAGAGATGATTCGAGATGCGAAGACTTCTCCAGGTCCTTATTGAAGGACAAGGGTCCCGTGGTGATGACGATGCGGTGGTAATCATCACTGAACTTTGCTTTTTAGATTTAGACTTTTTTTTAGTTCATTCTAGTAAACATTATAATTTGTAAATTTTGTTATTGCTTTGTAAACTTTATGATTGTTACAATTTATTTTTATAATATACAAGTCTTTTTATTTTCTAATTTTTAATATTTTTTTGTAATTATTTTCTTTTATCTAATTTTTTATATTTTTTTAAAAAATTAATTGGAATTTGCGAGGAAACGTTCTTCCTTCGCAAAATATGGAATTTGCGAGGAAATATGTTCCCTCGCAAATTCCAAATTTTGCGAGGAAAAATCTTCCTTCGCAATTTTCGAATTTGCGAGGAGAGGACCTTCCCTCGCAAATTTCATATTTTGCGAGGAAAATTCTTCCCTCGCAAATTTCTCGAATTTACGAGGGAAAAGAGCATTTTTGCGACGGAAAATCGTTTTGCGGGACGTTTTTTGCGACGGCAAGTTTTCCTCGCAAATTCCACCGCAAATCGGTTTGCGACGGAAAACGTCGCTTTGCGAGGGAATTTTTCCGCCGCAAAAAACTGTTTTTTGTTGTTGTGTATGTTCCACGAAACTATGATGGGATGCTTGGCCAACACATATCGAATGGACACATGAGCGATAAATCAAAAAGTAGATAAAAAGAAAGTTAAGAAGAAATTTGAATAAAATATTGAATTTAACTTTACTTGTTATTAGTTCACTATATTTGTCTAAAATGCGCTGAGTTTATCACAAGTTCTTTATCATATTTGCTATGACCGGTTTTTAGTTCTCTAATTATCGAGCTTTTTTTTATGGTTAAACCATTAAAGTTATAATGATTTAGTTTTCTTTCACACCTTAATGGTACGAGAAACAAATCATTGGCGTGTTCAAAGCTTTGGCCAACCTCAAGTCGTAAAGAATGGTTCCGGTCCCGTATCACCTTTTCCTGGGAAGTTTGATGAAAGCAACATTAGTGTCTCTCCAACTGTGCTCAGTGGTTCCCAGAATATTGTCGATCCTGTATCACTTTTGTTTTTCTAGACTATCAATCATGTAACTATATGTAAGACTTATGGAAATCATTTTATAATATACAACTCTTTTTTTTAAAAATATTTTTTGTGTATTTTTTTCCTGATTTTTTATATAGTTTTTTAAAAAAAATAAATTGAAATTTGCGAGGGAAAACCTTTTCCCTCGCAAAAAATTTCAAAATTTTGCGAGGAAATGATTTTCCCTTGCAAATTTCAGGATTTGCAAGGGAAAATTCTTCCTCGCAAATTCAGAAATTTGCGAGGGAAAACGGCATTTTTGCGACGGAACAACGTTTGCGAGGGCGTTTTTTGCGACGGCATTTTCCGCCGCAAATCGGTTTTGCGAGGGAAAAAGTTTGTTTTGCGAGGGAATTTTTCCGCCGCAAAAAAACTGAATTTCTTGTAGTGTCAATAGTGTAGATTTCGTACCATCTTTTAAAACCATAAAAAATAATAAAAGGCAATGTGACAGGTAAACCTCCAAACCAAACAGCCTTTACAAAAGGACAAGTAACAAAAAGAAGATCAATTGTTTCTAGATCCTAACAACCAAATGCACATATTACCGGTAATATTTAAGTGGTTGATAATTGAATATTTTATACACTTCTTTTTATCTCTTGATTAATAATTTAGGAATTTTTAGTTAATAAATGATGGCTTTTATACTTATTTGGGCTTTGGGCCTTTGATTATATTTTAGCCATTTTTATTAATAAAATTCCAGTTTTACATTGCTTCACTAATCTTACCATAACTCTTGAACCAGACATCGGATTTGCCTCATTTTTGTTTCATATTTCAGATGATTCAGAGATCTACAATTGTTATGAAGACATGAAGGGCAAATTCGGACAAGAAGACGGTCGATTTTGAAGCCAAAGTCAGATGTTTTATTTGGGCTCGAATTTGTGACTAAAGCCCATTCCAGTATTATTTTCTCGTTTGGGCCTGGATTATTGATTGGAGCCCCATTTCGTTTTCCAATTTAGGTTAAGTAAGGCAGCAGCCCACAAACACATCCATTCACGTTTTTATTCTGTTTTGTGGATCAAAATAGAGTTTTTCGATTCTCTCGAAATGTTCTTCGTGTTCTTCGTGTTCTTCGCGTTCTTCGTCTCGCTCTTCGATTTTCCCAGCCATGTTCGGCTAAACCTTCGTGGTTAACCCAACGTTGAGGATTCCATGATTCATCCGAGAAACTCGTACTTAATCGGTAACTTTACTCGTTTCGTTTTCATCTTATCGGATCCGATTTCGGAAATAGTTCGACTATTAGATTTAATATTCGGTTTGGTTCATCCCAAGGACCGAGTTCGAACTAGGTTAGAGTGTTGCTGTGCGATTGCACGGAGACGCCACTGTTCGGACGATTCTAGACGATCGTCTAGTTGAGGGATTTCGACGAACGCAGAGATTTCGGTTCGTCGAGCCAAACGCGAGTTCGTTTATATTTCGTTCAATGAAGGAAGTTTCGGAATCTAAACGTTGGGTTGATCGTTTTAATCTATTTCAATCTCGTTTTTATCTCGTTTCGCATATTTCAGATCTGTTTCGCCTTGATTTCGTTTTAACTGCTTTCAAATCAAAAACCCCCAATTTTATTGTTGTTCGTTTTTTATTCTTGCCGATTTAAACCCACCGCAAATTCCTTGAGAGAAACGACCCAGTTACATTATACTGCAAATCCTTTCTAATCTGGTTATTTTGTGAGATGACGGCAAATCTCTGTCAGTGGTCCTTATCAAAATTTCCACAACTGAGAGAGCCTCATTAAGCAATTTCCACACAAGCAACAGATCTTTCATAGGCAAGGACAATGACCATAGAAATTTCCAGAAAGCATTAGTTGATGCTGTGTGCAATAATAATTTGAAAGCCCTTGCTAACCAAATAGTCTCCTGAAGGATTTAAATTTCAGACCAATTTATCTTGGATATCAGAGAAAGGAATTGGAATATTAAGAATGGCAGGTTCAGTGTCATGTGAATAAATCAAATGCACTAAATTAAAGGAGCATTCTATCTAACTGGGTACCAATTAGATTAGAGGGAAGATGCAGTAATAGATCATTTACCATATGAAGACCTTCAATAGTTTGTGTCTTTGTGATATAGATTGAAATCATTGAATAAAGGTGAGACAGAGAAACAACTCTAAATATATTAATTTATTCTGGATGCAATCAATATGAGATTTGAAAAATGATTGCGTGGATTAGAGGTACCCGAGGAATGAATAATCGTGATTAGAATAATGACATAAGTGATTAAGTGACTCGGACTTATTAATTAATTGATAATTGATTGATTGATATTATTGATGAAGATTAGTTGATTGATGTAGAGTTGGGAAGTTTCCCTTGGGTGCTCCCTCACATCACCCAAATAAAATTAAGGGTAAAGATGCAAATCTAATTCAAAAGTTTTTGTTAAAGAGCAATATTGTCCTGGAAGTTTTTCTAGGTTTAATGTCACCTTATAAGTTTCAAAACGTAATATTGTTATCCTCGTTAAAAAAATAATGTTAACTATTAGAAATATAAGGTGATTAGTTGAATAGTAGGTTAAGGCCCATTCTATATAATGACCTTAGTCATTGTGATTTAGTGTGTTTGATAGTTAGATCCTCATCATGTTAGAGAGAGGTTAATTTGAGTCTCTCTCTCTAGAGAGGAAGTCCCTCCTAGATCCCTAGAGTTAGGGTTTGGTTATCTCCCTCAAGTGAGGGTAGATTAGATATACTCCAAGTGGATTATAATTGTATGAGCATTTGCTTTTTGTTGATAATACAATATAATTCTTCATCTTTTCCATTTTGATTCTTCTTCAATTATATTTGTTAACATGGTATCAGAGCCAGGTTCCATGATGAGCCTATCATAAATCTTACATCTTACTCTTTATGCATTTGTTGAAGTCAGGTTGGGTTGCTTTTCAAGAAAGTCGAAGAACTCAGCCACTTGCCCAGAAGCCCAAGATCCAAGCCCATTTCATCCTTCTCTCACCGTCATTGTTTCAAGATATGGACCCGTCACTTTCAAAGATGCGAACGTTCTCCAAGATCACGCTGTCTGTTTCAAAACCACTTCCCACACAGATATCTTCATCGCCGTCGAGACCTTGTAATCATCCTCGTTGAAGAGAGCGTCATGAGCACGATGCCCTAAATGTTTTGTTCAGTGCGGTTTTTTGCCTCCGACATTTGTGATCTTGCTTGTCTTGGTTTCACCGGTCAATACGTTCGTGATCTTGCTTGTTTGCCGAATGTGGTTTTCTCTCCTTCAAACATCTGCATCTTGTTTATCTTATGTTTCTTGGTCAAGCCGATTGTCACTGATGGTGAATCTTGATATAAGGAATAAGTAATCTGCTTTTGTTCTTGGTTTGTCAGACTGTTTTCTTGATTTGAAGCTTGGTTATCGATCTAGCCAATTCCTATACGTCTTCTGGACTTGCCGGACTCTAATTGCATTTTATTTCGCAAATCTGCGTGACTTCAAAACTTGGATGTGGTGTTTGCCGGACTCTGACTCATCTTCGGCTTCAAAGTTCCTGTATAGTATTATGCAAGTTCCCAGTGCACCAGTTTGTTTTTCTCAAGCGTACAAGTTGGCTGAAATAATGGCTGAGAAGAGAAGTCTATTTCAAGCTTCATTGCTTGGGCGGTTATGTTGTTTGGCCAAGGGTACTGCAGTTGTCTAAAATTGCAATCAATTGATATGTTTCTGATTTTGTATCTGGAGATGCATGTGCAGCACATCATTCTATTGTAAAGGATTCGGTTGTTGATATTTTGGGAGCATTATTTCGATTCATCAATGCAAAAGTAGACCCTTGTTATGTATAGCAGCAAATGTAGCAGTAAAGTTAAAGTTGCAATACCCTACTCTATTTCTTTGAATTTGGTAATTTCAAATTTAAATGCCAGTAGTGCGAAGGCTGTGTGGGAGGCACTGAAACAAACAAAATGTGTCATTCATATTGTGGGCAATATACACAAATTTGTTGGAGGTGAAATTCCAATGAAAATTGAATATTTTGAACAATGTGTTCACTTTTAGGCTTTGTTTCTGTGGCTCTGTTTGTACATGACAGGGGGCATGATGGGTGTTGGATTAAATGCCCAAGAGGAGATGCAAAAGACAAGAGGCCAGTTGAGAATGCTTTAATTTTCTTAAAGATTTAAGTTTTGGCAACCTATCACTATGACACTGCTATTGAGAAGTTATGCTGCTATGGTCATCTATTAAGAGGATGAGGTATGGAGGTTGTTTTATTAAGAGCTAAGTTTGAAGACAAGAAGGATATGGAGGTGACTGGGAGTTTATGGCTTGAAGTCTTTCAGAAGAAGAAGTGAATCAGTAAGTGTGGATATGGAGAAGAATGTTGTGAATTGAAGAAATCTTTTGTATTATTTATGTTGATTGAAAATTGTTCAATTTAATTCACCTTACCCCTTATTTTTGTGTTGTTCAAGTTGAACACATTTGAGATAAATAATGTTCAACTTGAGGGGGCGTGTTAGTAATATAAGGTGATTAGTTGAATAGTAGGTTAAGACCCATTCTATATAAAGAGCTTAGTTATTGTGATTTAGTGTGTTGGATAGCTAGATCCTTACCATGTTAGGGAGAGGCTAATTTGAGTCTCTCTCTCTCTAGAGAGAGAAGTTCCTCCTAGATCCCTAGAGTTAGGGTTTGGTTATCTCCCTCAAGTGATGGTAGATTAGATATAATCCAAGTGGATTATAATTGTATGAGCATTTGCTTTTTTGTTGATAATACAATATGATTCTTCATCTTTTCCATCTTGATTCTTCTTCAATTATATTTGTTAACATTAACCGTTAAAAAATTAACTTTAACCGTAAACTTTTTAATAGAAATAAGAAATATTGCTCATTGTTCCCTTGTAACACTTCCGGAACAATATTAAACATAAAAAAATTTGGAGGCTAATATTGTTCCTCACCAAAAACTTTCAGGACAAATTTACACATTAACCCTAAAATTAAGGCTTACTACAATTGTGGTTATGAAATTTGATTAGTGACACGCTGCCAACAACTGGACTTTAAATGTTTCCGACCCGACCCGACGCACCAATGTTGACCCGTTCAAAGCAATCGATTCTACTTTCTGGCTAACTACTCCTACATAATGAGGAGAAAACAGAACCGACTCTGGGTATTGAATTGAAATCGAAACAAAAGAGATAGATAGAATGAGAGAAATGGCGGCAATCTTAGGTGGTATTTACCACGTTCCAGTCACCACCGATCATAAATATTGCTCGCTTTGCTATTGAAGACTACAACAAAACGCAGGTTCGTTAATAATCTTATTATTACTCCTACTACTATACTCCCTATGGGAATTTCCCTTACTAAAATTCGAGGAGGAAACTAATTTATGGATTTATTTTTGAACTTGGTTGGGCACTTATGATCTGTTTCGGTGTCCATTTGACGGTGTTAGCTTCTTGTTCTGAATCCTGGTTGTTCTTATATTCTCCAATTGGTCTGGTTGGTTGGCAATATATATATATTGTTTGGTTGATGGTATCTAGATTGTTAATTCGTATTTCTAAAAGCACAATTGGGATTTTTAATTTTTTTCCTAGGTCAATTTAATTAAATATTTTTCCCGTTGTTTCTAATTGGGTTTCTTATTCTATTGCAAAAGTAAAGGTAATTATGCAAATCTACTTCGAGAGCTTTTGTTGATAAGCTGTAACATCCCATTTTCGAAAGCAGTATAATTTTTTTTTCATCAGAGTAGAGCATCAGAGCGATTGAGTAACTGATACATTTATTCAAATTGCCGTAAGTCCGGCTGATTTACGTGCGGTACAATGACCGAGAGTTTTCATAGTAAATAACAACGAAGTGTCTCCCTGGCAACACTCATGCCGTGGCAACAAAAGGAATCCTCCCGTCGGGACTCTAAGCGTGCCGCTTGCCCTTATCTTCTAAGCGCCGGTCCTCCCGACCGGCTATTTTAAATGCCGAGGTCCAAATGCACATCGGACCTCGGTAACTTAACCTCATATTTACATACACAACATATGGAAGACATCATAGCATTAATCAAAACATAAGTATATAGCAGATGAAAGATTAATATAACAACAGTACACATCTCATGTAAAGTTATCTATGCTAACAGTACACATCGCATGTAAAGTTATCTATGCTAACAATATACATCTCATGTAAAGTTATCTATACAAATCACTCGTATAGTCGTCTATCACATATAGGTATACAATAAATATCAGCGTTAGTGTTACAGTACGCGAACGTACCTTCGTTGTCGACTACGGTACGTTTTACGGAAAACGGTAATTTTGACAAATGGGTGAAACAAATGTACGACGACGGCACAACAGCGGTACGATTATCTCGATATCCTATAAGGATAATATTTAACAACTTTTAGCAGCATAACAGGCATTTTAGGTACAAATTACCATTTTGCCCCCGAACCCCTAATCGGCGGAATTTCGCCAGAGCTTATTGCGCTCTATCTCTCTAGAATTTTGACAGATCTTTTCCCTCATCATATTTTCGAAATATATATCATATTTACCCCTAAATATGATATCTAGACTATCTTGAAAAATTAAAGATAAATCTAGCATTCCTACTATATCTACCGAAAGAACTACCGAACCTAAAGACCAGGGACCGAAGAACTTACCCGGACTTTGCTCGACTTTCTCCGAGCTTCTCTCTCTAACTTCTCTCTAAGAGGCAGATTTTTGGTGTGAGAAATGAAGAAGAGGAGCTTGGTATTTATAGAAGAGACGGATGGCGAACGATAAATAATTCGAACTTCGCTTGACGAATATGGACCGTAGGATCGCATTTTTGAGGACAAAACACTCTTGGCCATCCATGGTCAAGATCGAAATCTAAGAGCCCTAAAGTCAATGGATGAGTTGTCATCCATGATGGCTCTTGCTTTATGGCCTCCTAAAATAAAGCTACCCGACGGTGTCCGTTTCGCGATTTCGCGAAACTCAAAAATCCGGCGTGTAACTTTGAAGATCTTTCCATCCTCTTTCATATTATCTATTTGGATCCTCTTTTTGATCATATCCAGGTATTCTCCGGTGAGTCGGAAGATATTCGGACAAACGCGTCCGGTTACGGAAATCGCTTCCGATAGAACCAACTTCTGGACAACAATTCACTGAATCGTAAAACGTCCAGTTGTTGCCTAACTTAATCTCGTGTTTAAAAAGACGCAATTGTTTCTATAGGTTCTCACTTTGCCTATCTCGACTCTACTCCATCCGATCAACTTTTCGTCTTATTTGAAATCGGGGTTTTCGGTTGCGGAAACAACGCCTGGTAAATTCTTTCTTCGTGTAAAAATTCACTTTTTCTTAATTTGATCAGTCTGAAAAGACTTTTACTTCGGTTTACCCGTAGAATTTATTTCTAACTTTTCCCTGGCCTCGCCTATGTTCGACTCACCGCATTATATTATTATTTTATTCTAATTACCTTCACATTTATTTTTTTCTTTTATTTTTTATTTATTTTTCTAAGCATAAAATATTTTATTACTTTTTTTTTATTTTTTTTATTTATTTAATAATTTCGAATTTCTCCAATTAAAAATAATTATTTAAATTATTTTTAATTCATTTACTTTATACCTTAATTATCCCATTAATTACCAGATTAGCCACTTACTAATTTTTGATAATTTTCTTAATTAGGATAAATCATTATCTCACAACTATTTTACTTACATTGGTATTTTATATCCCATGTAAAATATTAAAAATCATGGGGTCACTTATGATCCCAAAATAATACTTAATTTTGCCTCATTATTTTTCAAGGGAAATTATCCCAAAAATTCCTAAAATTAGAGACAACATACTTTCTAATTTTTTATAAATATTTTACTACCTCTTGGGATTTATCATAATATTTTTAGGTCATTTAATGCCCTAAAAATACATTTTAGCTCTTTATCTTTCCTAATTTCCATAGTAATTACCTTAGAAAATAAGATAATTATTACTTATTATTTGAAACCACATGTTCACCTATTTTAAATAGGTATTATTTATCGAAATATAATATTCCGGATAAATAATTATCCGGGTATTACATAAGCACAACTAACTCAGACCTTCACAAGTATTTATTAATGTGTTGTTATATAAAATATCAATTTAATTTTAAAAAATATTTTGTAGTCTATAACCCAGCAAGAGATATATATGGGTGGAGAGGTGACGCTATAGCAATTTTGACTTTCATTTTTCAACATGTACCTAAAATACTCAAAAGTGCTTGATATAAAAAGTCGTAATTTATTTATTTTCCCTGTATTTTCTATTGAGAAAGTTTGTACATATTTATATTTATAATTATAGAATTATATTCGTTTCTTTTAAAGATCTCTATGAGAATATTCAAAATATTAAATTAAATATTTATTACATATTTTGTATTTACCTCCTACATTATTAATTTACAAAATATTGTGTAACTACCTTCTCTATTATCCATCTTTCATAACCGCCTCTCATTATTATCTTCTTCTTTTTTAGTGTTTTGAGTATGTGATATCCAGAATTTTGGGCATAAAAACTTGAGGATAAGCGTGTATCAGGAAGATGACTAAGCCTAGTTTGGGAAGTGTGACATATATTATGAAAGGAATTTCCCTTAAAGCTGGCAGATTAAGGTTTCTTGGAGGCAGTCAATTTATGACATGTCTTTGACTAAGCAAATGATATCCAATGACTATGAAACTTTTCAAAATCAAAGTAGACATAAGAAGCTTTAATTTGGCTAGTCATATTGGTTATTTGGATATGTATACAATGAGTTATGAATTTTTGAAGTTAGCCCTAGAATCTAGAACATTTTTCTGGACCAGTGTGTCTTAAAGGTTGATTCTGTAATAGTTAGCATGTGATTGTGGGAGGTATTTTTCCTCTCAAAATAGACTTAATAATGGTCATAGAGACTTTGGAATCATTTGAATTGGACATGTTTACATAGAGATATGAATTTTCAAAGTTGATTGACAAATTCTGTCAGCTTTGCCTCATGTGCGAAAATAAGTCAAGAGCTATGATCAATAAGCCTCTCCAAAGTGCCCTAATTTTCAGCCAAGTGGCTAGGCGGCAAGATGAGAAGGAAGGAATATTCAATTTCAAAAGACCATGTGCTTCAAGTCAAGAGAGTAGCCTCCAAGCAATTCAAGAGGTCATAGATTTTTGCGTAGTGTGCATCTAGATAAAGCAAGATATTTGGTCACATGTTGAGATAATTCAATAAGCTACATATGCATGAAATTTCGGTCAACTTGGGAATGAAGGAGGAGATCAAATGATCAATTATGAATATGCCGTCAAAGTCTAAGTAATTATTCTTCCTTGTTCAAGTCAATGCCACATGTCAAGTTAGGGAACCAAGTTGATCTTGCAAGAAAACCACATGCACATGCGTCTTCAAGATAAGAAAGGAAATTAACAAGTATCTTCCATGATTTCCTTTGATTCGGCCAAAATGAAATGAAGAGGGAAATGATATGATATCACTAGCATTTATGACATGTTGAAAAGTCAAGAGAAGTGTTGAATAAGTTTCCAATCCTATGCTCATTTTTTTGCCACATGTCCAAGCAAGGAGAGAGAATGAATTCAATGCTTTTGACCCTTGTTTGAGAACAAATAAGGAGCCAAAACACACACACACACACACACTTCGGCCAAGAGGAGGATAAGAGATAAAACAAGAAAACATGTGGGACCCACCCACATGTGATTAATCTTCATGAAACATCAAGACAATCATCTCTCTTAAGTCTCAAAATCGTTTCTTGTTAGACTAAGGAGAATAAGATTGTAACTAAGTGGCATCATGGTAATTAAGCAAAATTTAAGACTAATTATATCTTCTAAGTTTCAACCAACTTGGACCCTTTTAATATACATTAGAACTCTTCTTCATCCATTCAACGTCGGTTAACATCCAAGGAGAGACCAAAGGAAGTGCTAACCGAAACTTAGGAAAGGAAAGGAAGGAAAAGAAATCAAGGTAAGTGATTGAGATTCCTACATTCAAATCTCTTCTACTTTATCTATTTTGACTATCCTAAGTCCTAAAAGACTTTCTTGCATGATATTTCCCAAGGTGATCGAGACTTGAGGACCAAAGGACGAAGAAGAAGTTGCAAGAAAACACTAGAACAAGTCAAGAAGGTAGAGAATCAAGCTTCTTAAAGCTTGTTCTTGTTCATGTCGATAATGGAATCAATTTCCTCTTGAGTTCTTGAGATTTTGGAAGCATGAATACCTAAAGGAAGGTGCCGTCCAATTGATTAAAAATGGGACAAAACATGTTAAAAGCCTAAATAGCAAGTCAGAAGGTAACCTAGGGCTAAATTATGGTGTTCTTGAAGTAGAATTTATAAAGAACAACTTTTTGATTCTTAGCCATAAGTTTAGGCCAGATGCAGGACATGAAGAAGTAATGAGATTTTGACCATTTTGATGCTTCCAATGGGTTTAAAATAAAAAATTGTGTACTAGTGATAGTTTCCTACGAGGAAGTGGACTTGTGGTACGTTTTTAGATAAGTAAATAGTGACCGAAGGATATGAATTTTTTAGAATTAAAATAGATATAATAAGCTTTAATTTGATAGGTTATTTGCCTATTTTGGATCTGTGTACATGGAGTTATAGATTTATGAAAATGACTTATGATTCTAGAACTCAAAACTAGGCAGTGGTATTGTTTGATTCATTCTGGAACAATACGTATATGCCAGGTTGCAAATGGTATTTTTCCTTGAAAGTATACTTAATAAGGGTCATATAGCCTTTGGAATCACCTTAAATGGACATTTTTGTAAAGAGTTATGAATTTTCAAAGTTTGTTACAAAATTCTGGCATTTTTTGGTCAAATCCAAATTGAAAGAACCAAAAGTCAAAGATAATTATCTTGATGTAAAATGTTGAAAAAGGGTTCTTGGGTATAGTGTAGACTCTTTAGTTTTATGATGGAGCATGATGTACAATTTGACACAAATGTCTAGGAATGTTAAGAGTTGAAATAAATAATGACCGTTGTCCGTAATATCTAATTATAGGAACTTGCACTTGCCCGTAACAATCAAAGAAATCGAAGACGACTTAGGAAAATATAAAGTAATCATAGTAGCTCTAATTTCATATTCTTTGTAAGACTGTGTATGAATGTTTGAATCATATTTATGATAGTCCTGCATGTATGAGGCCAGCACCACTCGTGGCTCGATTGAGCGGAAGGGCCAACCATAGGGCCAACTTCCCGTAGCTAGGTGTAAGGCCCATTGGACATTAGTCCTTAGGTTGAAAACTTAGTAGCATTCAATTGTTGGGGGTTATTACTTAATAATCCATACTGAGAACCTAACGCTATAGTAGTGGATCATGCGATTGTGACTGTGTTCCCTGCTGCATATGGTTTGTGATATGATCTTTGAATGCTGCTATGTTGTTGTGGACTATGTTCTGTTTGTGATTTATTTTCATATACTGTATATACAATGCATGTGAGTTTAACTGTTACTCTGGGATTCTTCGGGATCACAGCCCTTGTTATTACTTTAAAATGGACAATGTACTAAACGTGGCTCCCAAGAAAGGTAGTAGATGTCGGCAAATGGAGATATCGGATCTTTTCCAACTTTGAAGTTGGTTAATTGTAGTGAAGTTCTGTAAGTATGAGATTTGTAATTAATAATGTACATAAATCCAATGGGAATTCTTGTAATGTAATCAAAAGTTTTTATATTAGTATATTATGTTATTTCTGTTTTGCCTATTGAATTGCTTATAAATACTCTGATGAATTTTGATATACCGAGTTTGAGATTTGTAATTAATCATGTGGATAGTCCTGTGGGAATTCATGTAATGTAATCAATACTCACTCTGGTTCTTATTATAAGGCACCAACTATTAAGTTTATTTGGTCATTTTTATAAGGCACTAGCTTGTTCCCAAGGCACATTAATTATTTGTTTCCATGTCTGCCCATAATTAATGAGGATAGTGAGAGAGAGAGTGATAATTAATATAATATTAAGTTTAGTACAATCAGTAGGGGTAATATTGGAAGTTACTTAAAGTGTAAGGCAACTTTATTGACTTTAACTACTTTTATTGGTTTGTGAGAATTGTTAGTTGGTGCCTTATAATAAGGACCAGAGGGAATAGCTTTTTATTAGTATATTGTGCTATTTCTATTTTGCCTACTAAACTGCTATAAATACTTTGATGAGTTTTGATATACTAAGGGGTATTACCACTATTATGAAAATCGCGTGTTAACACGTGAGATTGCAAAAAATCACGTTTTTGGGATACCACTCGATCCAACTAACCACAAAAATCGCAGATTCTGTTGAAACGATAGGATCGACGGGATATCGTTGAAATTGCTGGATGCAGAATCGTAGAAATCGTTGGATAAAGAAGTGGAATCAGAAAGAAATCGCTGGATGCAGAAATTGCAAATTAGGGGCCTCTAGATTCGGCTTTAAAAAAAAAGCCCAGATACCATGAGGCCATGACCCACAATTGAATAAAAACAAATTCAGAACCCTAATTTTGGAATTTAAAAGTCTTGTTGCTGCCTTTTGAACCCTGTTGCTGCTGTGCTTTCAATGCTTTTTTTTTGCCTCACTCCAGAGCGCCGCCGCCGCCGGACCCTCCTCGCACCAAACGGACTTCCACAATTCCATTGGTAAGAACAAATATTAGGATTTAGGAGGATTGGAGGAGAGCTAGCTATATTTCTTATTCTCACTGGACTCGTGTTCACTGTTCAGCACTTCAGTGTTTTTACGGAACCAGATTTCCTCAGTAGTGAAATTCTCAGCGTCCCTCAGTATCATGAATTCCCAGCCATTAGATCAATCTAACATCCCATAGTGTGCCACACAATCATGCTTTTTTAATTTAAAAGAATTTAAAAATCTTTTTAGTACCTGAAGAATTTTTCAATACCCTGAAGTATATTTTTAGTACTAGTCAGTATCCTAAAATATTTTTTTAAGATCCTAAAAAAATATTTCTGCGTACTGACTGGTAGTAAAAAGAATTGACTGTTTTTTTTCTCAGTAGCAGTCAGTACGCTGAAGTATCTTTTTAGTACCCATCAGTACCCTAGAATATTTTTTCAAGATCCTCAAATAATTTTTGAAGATCATGAAATATTTTTCAATAGCAGTCCGTACCTTGAAGTATCTTTTTCGTACAAGTCAGTACCCTGAAATGTTTTTTTAGATCCTAAAAAAATATTTATGGGCACTGACTAGTACTAAAAAGATACTTCAGAGTAGTGATTTTTTTTTCAGTAGCAGTCAATACCCTGAAGTATCTTTTTAGTACCTGTCAGTCCCTGGAATATTTTTTCAAGATCCTCAAATAATTTTTCAAGATCATGAAGAATTTTTCAGTAGCATTCAGTACCCTGAAATATTTTTTTAGGGTCTAAAAAAAATTCAGGGTATTGATTGGTACGAAAAAGATATTTCAGGGTACGGACTGCTACTGAAAAATATTTCATGATCTTGAAAAAATATTTCGCAGACTTACTCTGGTCTAAAAAGATACTACGTAGTAAAGACTTATCGCTACTTAAAAATACTTCATGATCTCGAAAAATTATTTTAGGAATTGAAAAAATATTTCAGAAATATTTATTTCAAAATTATCTAAAAATGGTTCAGATTTTTAAATTCTTTTAAATTAAAAAAGTATGATTGTGTGGCATACTATGGGATATTAGATTGATCTAATGGCTGAGAATTGATGATATTGAGGGATGCTGAGAATTTCGCTGAGGAAATCCCGTTCCGTGTTTTTACTCTTCTCTCTAAAGAAATAGTCAGAGTCTCATAGAGTTAGAAATACTTGGTGTAGGAGTGTCCGCGTGTAGCTATATCAATATGTCTATATTTCTTATTTCTTAAAACTCGAGCTAGAATACACGGTGACGGTAGCTATATGCCTATATTTCTTATTTCTTAAAACTTGAGCTAGAACACACGGTGTAGCTATATGCCTAAAGAAATAGTCAGATAACTTTTTTGTATTGAAATGATGGTTGGGGGTTTTTTTTTTAATACTTTTTTAACTTTTGTAACTTTTGTTTAGTATGTGTAATTTATTTATAAATATGTTGGTCAAAATATTATAATTTATTTTTCGTTGAAAATTGTCAAGTGCTATTGCATGACCCTTTGCCTTTGTTTCAATTGCATTTTTTGTTTTGTTATACAATTAATGTTAGTTATTTTACATGTATATGTATAGTCGAATATAACTTTATATCTTAGGTAATAGGATCTTACCATCTATGTCGATCCCACGATTTACGATTTTCACACCCCTCTCGATCTTGTATAAGATCTCGAAGAGTCATGGCTGGATGTTGTAATTTTAAAACATTGCTGTGTGAGTGCGCATATACGGTAGTATCGGTATCCTTGAAAATTGATTTTCCTTAAAATCAGTTTTAAATATCAGGATTTCTTATTTAATTTTTTCCCTTAAATATAATTTTTTTTTGTCTATCTGAACATAAAATTAGCCCTTCTATTTATGAAATTCAAGAGCAAATCCTTATGAAATTTAGTGATTCATAAAATAAATCGGAATTACACTCTAATTGGACATGAATCATATCCTTAGAAAATGTACCAACTTTTATGATTATATCTAACCATGTTAATATAATGCATCTTTATTAGGAGGGTTTGGTTTAATTTAGTTTAAGGCTATATTTAGATGAAGGGGAAAATGAGTGGAGAATAGAGGGAGCAAATACTAAGAAAGAAAACTTTCAAAAATCGACCCGTACGCTCGTAAATAAGCGCGGTGGTATATGACGCCTGTCCTATCCAAATTTTGATCGGGGTTCGACCTCGCCGGACCATTTGGTCCCCAATCCAAAAAAAAAAACTTTCATAAATCGTTAATCTATTTACTAATATAAAAATATTTACTATTTTTGTGTATGTACTTAATTATTTTTTATTTAAATGTTATGTAACTACTTTTCTCATTATTTATCTTTCATAACCACCTCTCATTATTGTTTTTAATTTTAGTGTTTTGAGCTTGTCATTTTGCTGATGTGTCGGTTAAGGAGACGTTTACCGCTTTATTTTTATATAGTTAACATAAAATAAATTATATGCTTAATTATTTTTATTTAAATATTGTGTAACCGCCTTCTCCCTATTATCTATTTTTCATAACTCGCCTCTCATTATTATTTTTTAATTTTAGTGTTTTGAGTCTATTATTGTAATAAATTTTGGTTCCTCATAGATAAATTAATAAACAATATCCCCATCCGATAATTAATAAACAATATATTCATTATCTAAAAACCACCCATCCATGCGATAAAGTAATCGAAAATATATTCATTACCCAATACCCACTTGATAAATTAACAAACAATATATTCATTATCTAAAATCCACCCTCACACTTGATAAATTAATAAACAATATATTCATCAACTTGATATATTAATAAAAATATATTCATCACTCACTTGATAAATTAGTATAAAATACATTCATTACACACCTATCAACCCACCTGATAAATTAATAAACAATATATTCATTATCTAAAACCCACCTACCCACTCGATAAATCAATAAACAATATATTCATTTCCCATCTACCCGATAAATTAATAAACAACTAGCCCAGACCCATGTGATGTGTAGGTGAGAGGCCGAGTATTTATTAATATGTTGTTATGTAAAAAATCACTTTGATTTTAAAAATATTTTGTAGTCTGTAATACACTATCACCAATATAGAGATATATATGGGTGAAGATGTGCTGATATAGCAATTTTGACTTTCATTTCTTAACATGTATATAAAATACTCAAAACTGCTGTATATAGAAAGTCGTAATTAATTTATTGGAATTCCTATATTTTCTATTGAGTAAATATCCTAATTTTCACATTTGCACATATTTATATTTAATTTATAATATTATATTCGTTTCTTTTAAATATGGATGGAAATAGGCTAGGGGCCTCCAACTTAGCCTACATAAAGCCTAGCCTAGCCTATTTGGTAAATAGGTTCGACTCAGGCTAAGACCTATGTCAAGCCTATTTAGATAAACAGATCATGTCTATTTTCATAAAGCCTAGTCTACAAGCCTATAGACCTGATCTATTTAATTTTTTAATTTATGTCATTATATAAGCATATATAATATATATATAATATCATCTAAATAATTTATAAATTTACCAACCTAGCCTTAAATCTAAGTTTCAAATTCCATTGTCGTTCACACATACTCAAACCTTGCATTCATATCAATCATTCATCCATACCTCTTTTCTCTTTGATTGCTCGAAATGGCAATGCTAACTCACTCACTCATCATTGATTTGTGTCGTTCACTAAATCATAATAGTTGCTATGAGTTTATTTTAGTGCCAAGTGAAATATTATAATTTTAGTAGGAAGAGTTTGTCTCGATTTATATGGAAAAAGTAAAAGGTAAAATCCAGTTTTGCCTATATTGCTTATTATGCTTGGTCGATTTCAGAAAATATATGATTAGTCAACAGACGATTAGTTTTTCTTTTCTTTTCCTTACTAAGCCCTTATAGTACGATGATAATAGATGTTAGGCTTTCAAGACATAATATAGGATTGTAAATAGGCTTGAATGATTATATATAAATTTGGAGGCATAGACTTTAAAGACCTACATTTTAAATAGGCGTTTAAACAGGCTTCAGGCTTTGTCAGGATTTTTGAAGGCCCATGTTCAGGCCTAAAAAGGAGTCTATATACAAGGCTCAGGCTTTGAATCCCTATTGCAGGAACATGCCTATTTTGGTAAAGTCTAGCTTATTTCCACCCATACTTTTAAATATCTCTAAGGGAATAATCAAAATATTAAATTAAATATTTACTAAATATTTTGTATCTACCTCCCCATTATTAATTTACAAAATATTGTATACCTTATCTATTATTTAGCTTTCATAACCGCCTCTCATTATGATCTCTCTTTCTTTTTTTTTTGAGCCTGCCATTTATAATAGGACAAATGAAAGCTAATAAAAAAGTAGGCTAATAATTAATCATAATTGAGTCATAATAATGAGTAGCCCAAAGGGGAAAAAGTTGAAGAGTCATGGCTGGATGTTGTATCATTCTGAAGTAGATGTGTGAGTGCGCATATACGGTGGCCTTAAAATCATTTTTTAATATCAGGATTTCTTATTTAATTTTTTTCCCTTTAAATATAAGTTTTTTTTTTTTGGGGGGTCTATCTGAACCTAAAATTAGCCCTTCTATTATGAAATTCAAGAGGAAAACCTTATGAAATTTAGTGATTCATAAAATAAATCGAAATTACACTCTAATTGGACTTGAATCATATCCTTCGAAACTGTACCAACTTTTATGATGTAATGCTTCCTTATTAGGAGGGTTTGATTGAACTTAGTTTAAGGCTATGTTTGAATGAAAAGGGAAAAATGAGGGGAAGATAGAGGGAGTGAATATTAAGGAAAAAAACTTCCAAAATAGTAAATGGTTTTATTAATATAAAAATATTTATTATTTTTGTGAGTTTTTGAGACATTTACTACTACTCTACTTTTATATAGTTAAGATAATTTAAAATCATTTTTTTTAATATCAGGATTTCTTATTTAATTTTTTTCCCTTTAAATATAAGTTTGTTCTTTTTTTTTTGGTCCATATTAACCTAAAAGTAGCCCTTCTGTTCATGAAATTCAGGAGGAAAACCTTATGAAATTTAGTGATTCATAAAATAAATCAAAATTACCCTCTAATTGGACATGAATCATATCCTCTGGAACGGTAACAACTTTTGTGATTATATTTAACCATGTTAATATAATGCGCCCTTATTAGGAGTATTTGATTTAACTTAGTTTAAGGCTTTGTTTGGATGAAAGGAAAAATGAGAGGAAGATAAGGGGAGCGAATATAACAAAGAAAACTTCAAAAATAATAAATATTTTTACTAATATAAAAATATTTACTATTTTTGTGAGTTTTTGGGACGTTTATTGCTATACTTTTATATATTTAAGATGACTTAAAATCATTTTTTAATATCAGGATTTCTTATTTAATTAGTTTCTTTAAATATAAGTTTGTTCATTTTTTTTGTTCTATATTAACCTAAAAATATCCCTTCTATTTATGAAATTCAAGAGGGAAACCTTACAAAATTTAGTGACTCACAAAATGAATTGAAATTACACTCTAATTGGACATGAATCATATCCTCAGAGACTGTACCAACTTTTGTGATTATATTTAACCATGTTAATATAATGCGTCCTTATTAGGAGTATTTGGTTTAACTTAGTTTAAGGCTATGTTTCGATGAAGGGAAAAATGAGAGGAAGATAAGGGGAGTGATTAGTAAGAAAGAAAACTTCTAAAAATAGTAAATGTTTTTACTAATATAAAAATATTTATGATTTTTGTGAGTTTTTTATATGTTTAATTTCCTGCTTTACTTATATATGTGTGTGTGGGGTATCTAACACAAATTTCACATAATATTAAAAAAGAAAATGAATTAGTGACATAATTTAGTAGTAGAATTAAACTAAGTTATATACTTAATTATTTTTATTTAAATATTGTGTAACTACTTTTCCTCAGTTATCTATCTTTTATAACTGCCTCTTATTATTGTTTTTTATTGTAGTATTTTGAGCTTGCTATTTTACTGATGTATCGGCCAAAGAAAGGCTTATTGCTCTAATTTTATATAGTTAAGATAAAAATTTAGACAAGTATTTTACAAATATTAAGAAAATTATTTAAATTAATTATTTGTAATAAATTATTGATTTTCCTAAAATATCATCTTTAATCTTGTGCCTTAGAATTATATCTTGAAAGAAACCCGGCCCCCAAATATGTATAATTAATAAATATCAATACTTTGGAGAAAAACGGTTGAAGTTTTATATTTAAGACCAAAGCAAAAGATTTATCTAATTCTTATATTAATTATTAGAGGGGGAAATTACATTTAAATACCATTTGAATTTGCAAAACCCCCAAATGTCTGTTGAATTTGTTAAAGGACTTAAATGTATCAAAGATCATATGGGGATTTACAAATTCGGTGAATTTACCCTCTTATCCTTAGTTTTAAATAAGTTAATAAAATAAAAATGACACTCATTTGGAGGGCCACCGTGGCCGGCCGGAGGACCGACCGACGACCGGAAATCAAGCGATGGTTTGTTTTTTTCTAGGGGTGGGGTTTTTTTTTTAAAAAAATATAGATTTATTGAGAGTGAGGAGGTGGGGTTCAAACCCCCGCACCTTCAAGCGAAAACGCTCTTTAAATCTTTACTAAACTTGTAAATGCATTGAAGAATTTGTGATGATCCACTTTTAAGAGACAAAAATGGTAAGCTCTTGTAAATTTTGTAAATGTCTCATTACTAAAGATTTGTGATAATTACTTGTAAAAAAATGGTTTTTTTTAAAAAAACAAAACAAAAATAGATTTATTGAGAGTGAGGGAGGTGGGGTTCAAATCCCTCACCTTCATGGGGCCAAGTGGCCCAACCACTGGGCCACTTAGTTCCTTTGATATATATATATGCATTAACAATTATATATATTCTTCTTAACATTTTTTTTTCATCAACAAACACTCTTATAAATCTCATTACTGAACTTGTATATGCCATTGAAGAATTTATAAAAGCCATTGAAAGATTTGTGATGATAAACTTTTATTTGTTTTTCCCTCAGAGACAAAAATGGTAAACCTCAAAAAACAACTCGTAACTTCTATTGAAAATTTTGTAAATGCCATTGAAAGATTTGTGATAATTCACTATTATTTGTTGTTCCCTCAGAGACAAAAATGGTAAACCTCAAAAAACAACTCGTAACTGCCATTGAAAAATTTGTAAATGCCATTGAGGAATTTGTAAATGTCATTAAAAGATTTGTGATAATCCACTTTTATTTGTTGTTCCCTCATAGACAAAAGTGGTAAACCTGAACAACAAACTCGTAAATGCCATTGAAATATTTGTATATGTCATTGAAAGATTTGTGATAATCCACTTTTATTTGTTGTTCCCTCAGAGACAAAAATGGTAAACCTCAAAAAACAACTTGTAACTGCCGTCAAAAATTTTGTAAATGCCATTGAAAGATTTGTGATAATTCACTTTTATTTGTTGCTCCCTCAAAGACAAAAATGGTAAACCTCAAAAAACAACTCGTAACTGCCAATGAAAAATTTGTAAATGTCATTGAAGAATTTGTAAATGCCATTGAAAGATTTATGATAATCCACTTTTATTTGTTGTTCCCCGAGAGATAAAAATGGTAAACCTGAACAGCAAACTTGTAAATGTCATTGAAATATTTGTAAATGCCAATGAAAGATTAGTAAATGCTATTGAAAGATTTGTAAATGCTATTGAAAGATTTATGATAATTCACTTTGATGAAAAAAAAAGATACAATTATAACAAATCTTTCAATGGCATTTACAAGTTCAGTAATGAGATTTACAAGAGTATTTGTTGATGGAAAAAATGTTAAGAAGAATATATATATATTTATTAATGTGTATATATATATATCAAAGGAACCAACTAGGCCACTTGGGCACATGAAGGTGAGGGGTTAGAACCCCACCTCCCTCACTTTCAATGAATCTTTAAAAAAAAAAAAAAAAACCATTGCCGTATTTCCAGTTGCGGGTGGTTGGTCCTCCAGCGGCCGGCCACGGTAGCCCTCCGGCGAGGGTCATTTTTATTTATTTAAAACTAAGGGCAAAAGGGTAAATTCACCCGAATTTGTAAATCCCCATATGGTCCTTGGTACCTTTAAATTCTTTAATAAATTCAACAGACATTTAGGGGTTTTACAAATTCAAATGATATTTAAATATAATGTACTTTTCCCTTAGAGGGAGGGTTCAATTGTTTTCACGCAATCCAAATATCATCCTTGGCTTGAAATGAACTTGGTGCTTTGAAATCAACATTATATTGTATTGATCTCTTTTTGTCTACGCATTTTTCTAATTTCCAACTTCTCATTCTCATGCCCAACAATCCTAAAGGAGTGCCAACAAAATGACAAGAGAATCCATCAGGGAGTGACTCTCCGTTATATGTAATTAAGGAGATAAATCATGTCTCATCCATGTGCTCCTTGGCCTTTAACGACAGATACGAATGAATCAGTTGTGCACTCGGAATCCTCTGAGATGATTCAAAGTATTGATCACATTGATGATGATGGATGGATCAATTTTTTTTTGGGAGAAATATAAGGTTGGCCAAGTATCCTTTTGTCAATCATAAATTTGTTTCCAAGGTCAATCTTTTCAGTCTCTAATATGGAAGGAGGTGTCTACTCAGCCTTGTCTTGCTCTCCAATGCTTCAAACCGCGTAACATTGGATTTCGAAATGTCCGCTATACATCTGTTCTTCTAGTAGAAAGCTTCAAGTGATTTGCATTAAAAAATGAAAAATAAAAGTTCTGCCAAGAGAAGGATCAAGGAGGAACTCGCCTAATATTTTTTACAGGGACATATATATCATAATTTCTAGGTCATTTTAATTTCAAAGTATTTGTTGGGAGAAATAAATTCATCATAATATTTTGAATTCACTGCAATCACACCCGGTATGATTGTATATATATTTTTTTATGTATAATCATTTGTTTCATTAATACAAAAAAAAAAAAACAACAAAACAACCCTCATTTTCCAAATTGTTCACGTTGACGCTGGTCCACAAAGGGTGACAGTGCATGGAATTGCTATGTTGATGGAGCTTGACGTCAACAAAGAGAACAGAGGAGGAAAAGAAGGCTAATGTGCTTGCGATGAGGAAATTTCCCTTTGCGTGCTCCCTCACTTCACCCTAATAAAATCAAGGCTGACTACAATTGTGATTGTGAAATTCGATTGGTGACACGCTGGCAACATAATGGACTTTAAATGTTGCCGCCGCACACGACCGACGCGACCAGTAAGAAGCAATCATTGTCTTATAAATATTTTTATTTTGTTTTGTGAATATCTTTATTTGTCTTGTGAATTCTTTTATTTTTCTTGTAAATGACCATAATGTTCTTGTTAACTCCTTTGTTTTCTTCAAATCCCTTTATTTATCTTATAAATGATCATATTTATCTTGTAAATGCTCAGATGAAAAATATAAAGTATGGGAATTATTGTCTTTTAGGGACAAAATTTAATTTCATTTTGACCTAAAAGGAATGAGTGAAATTTCAGAATTTTTTGGGAGTTGACTGAAATAAAATTGCTTCCATGAGACTAAGTAAAATTTTCGCAAAAAAATTTGTCTTGTTGATGGTGTTTAGATGGTTAGTTGGTACGTATCTCTAAAAGCACAATTGGGATTCTTTATATTTTTTTCCTAAGTCAATTTAATTGAATATTTTTCCCGTTGTTTCTAATTGGGTTTCTTATTCCATTTGCAGAATGCTTTTCTAGTGTTTGGAAAGGTGGTGATGAGTGCAAAACAGCAAGTGGTTTAATTTGTGGCTATATGTAGTACATGACCCTGGAGGCAAATGATGGTGGCAAGAAAAAGGTTTATGATAACTAGTGTTTGATGTCAGTTTTAAAGAACCAAAGATTATGGGAATTGTTATTATATTTTGTTAATGGAACAACTGTTATTCTAATGAAACAAACCAAAAATGTTTGAAGCATCAGAGAAATAAGTATGTAACAACCTTGTTATCAAAATGTGAATAGACTCTCTGAGTATATCATTTTTACATTTCTATCTTATAAAACCGTGTCAAATCATTCTTAAACTTGTGTTAGTGAGTTCAGACACTGAGTTTGCAGTTAATTCATTTTTAGATTCGTGCTAACTTTTTCAATTTAATCATATTTAATGACTTTATATATAAATTTATAAAAATTTCTTTGTTAAGTATGATAAATTGTGAATGTAAATGTTGATGAATTTAATTTCAATTATTTGAATTTAAAATATATTTAAATCAGATTGTTACCATTTTTTATATTTTAACTATTTAATTATACATTATTAATAACTATTTATTGTTAATAGTGAACTTTTACGAGTTTATGATTCGAATCCACGATACGATTTTACATCACTGTTATAAATTTGCTTAAACTCGTAAGTTTAACAATCTTGATAACAACGACTTAAATCCCGGATAGCAAACTATATTTTCTTAACCTTTATTATAAATTGTGAAATCAGAACTCTGTCCTCATCCAGATGACTTTAGTTCATGGCATCGAGAAGAATAAGGGAGTAGGATTAGATCACTAAACAAGAGCTATCTGTTACATGCTTTAGTTAGGCACTTTGGGCAATTGTATTTTTGGTAAGACCCAATAGAGATACGGCGCATAATAATTTGAATCCACGTCTCTGGGAATTCCATTTTAATAGGCCATCTCCAAGAACTGCCATGAGATTTTTTTTTTTAAAAAAATCCACTTTAAGAGTATGAAGTCTATCAATTAGTCGGGAAACAATTTAAATATGATCTGAGATCAATGTCCCATTAGCAAAAGCGCACTCATTTGGCGCAACATATTGCTGAGTTTTTTTTTGGGTGTAGCAACAAAGTGCTCAATTATACCCATAATTATATTGTACTCAGGGACGGAACTTGAGAAAAATATTTTGGGGGGTCAAATGTATATACTCATTAACTAATTTTTTTAAAAAAATTGGGGGGCCAAATGTATACTTTTTTAGGGCAAATGTATAAATTTTTGGGCCTAATACATAAAAAAAAAAAAAAAAATCATTAAATTTTCAGGAAATTTTTTTTTGGGGGCCTTGTATATGAGAAGTTCCGTCCCTGATTGTACAAGACCTTCGAGATGATCTTATAACTAACATTATAAAGACTAACAAACTTATACTCCCTAAAAGATTGCGCACTTGGGCAGTTAGGAATGAGTGTGATTATGAATTTATTCGAATAAGGCACTAATGGCATATTGGGGATATTAATAATCACTATTCAACTTAGAAAGTTATTACATATACGGATATACCCAAAATTGCATTCAATTATATTCCAACCCTAACTCTTCAATCAACCACTAGGGGGCTAAGGAGTATTCCTGAGACAGGATGCCTATAAAACGAGACTTAAGAAAATCTCTCGTCCTTGCCTTAGTATATATGCAATTCTGAATGCATGTTCAATTTCCCATGCATTAAATAATTAAACAACACTTACCAAAGGCCTTATAGCTTGGTGGTATATATGAATACTCTCCTATAAATAGAAGGTCGCGGGTTCGACCCTGCCTATAATTCAGGCTGTTAGCAACATGCTCAAATAAATAGCACTTGAAACCGGATCCGGCTCCCCTCCTCTTCTCTTCCCCTCCTCTTCCATCCTCTTCCTCATCTGAACCGTCAGATGAAAATCTGAACGGTTCAGATTTTTTAAAAAAATTTACCGCATGCGGTAACAATTAAATTTTAAAAAAAAAATCTGAAATGTTCATATTTTCATCTGACGGTTCAGATGAGGAAGAGGATGGAAGAGGAGGGAAAGAGAAGAGGAAGGGAGCCGGATCCCTCGAAACCCTGGTATATACAGTCCATTCTTTTTCCTCTTGTATTTCAATTTCATTTTAGATAACTAATACTCCCCTGGTCTACAATATATAATATAAGTCACTTTAACTTCTTTTTTTTATATAGAAAAAGTTTTGGTGAGTTAGTTGGGTTCTAGGTGCTCACTTTGGTCAAGGCATGTCTCCAGACTCAAAGAGCGCTTACAAAAATACTTACAGATCGCCCATCAACAAAGTCATTTATCAGAATTAATAAATGATAATTAACTCATTAAATTATACTTAAATTGAAAGAAATTTTCAACTTTACCCATATTCAATGAAATATATTGAAGAAGATAGAAAAATACAAAGTCATATTTAAACATTAATTGTAGTGGCAAATTTGACAAATGAGGTTGATCAAGCCATCCTTTGGGAGGGAGTAATAATGGCATATACATTTTTTCCCCTCAAAAGCCAAAATTATGAGACTTGCAGAAAACAAAAGAAGCACCAACTGAAAGCTGTGTCTCAATTATTTCATGAAATACTTGACGGGGACACGGACGTTTGGAATAATAGGAGGTAGATTGATCTTGGAGCAAGGTATATGTGCAGACAGATGAGACGGGCCGTGTGTATATATTAATACAAGGAATTCTCTAAATCTTACCAAGTGATTGCACACTACAAATATAGAAAAGAATAATGGATGAGAGATTGGTTGAAGCTGCAAGAGTGGGAGATGTTATGGTATTAAACAGAATTATGGAGGAGGATCCTGATATACTGGAGAGAGCATGTTCAGTTCACTTTGCAGATTCCCCGCTTCATGTTGCAGCACGACGAGGGAAAGCAGAATTTGTGAAGCAGATTGTGACTCGATTGCCTTCGCTAGCCACGGAGACGAACCAGGAAGGTATGATCCCATTGCACTTGGCTTCTTTAAAAGGTCATGTTGAGACAGTGAGGGAGCTTTTGAAGGCAAAGCTTGATGATAAGGTGAATCAGTGCCTTTGCACCAAAAAAAAAGTGAATCAGTGCCTTTTGAAAGATGACGAAGGCTGGACTCCGCTGCATTGCGCATCGCAGAAAGGCAAAATCAGTGTTATTGAACAGTTAATCAGGGCTTGTCCTCAGTGCTTGGAACAAGTGACGGGGAAAGGAGAGACTGTTCTTCATGTAGCAGTGAAGGCTAATCAATCTGAAGCTGTCAAAGTGCTAGCGGACAGCATCAAGCGTCACAACTTCCACAATCTGTTGAAAGCACAGGACCAAAAAGGCAAGAGTGCCTATCAACTTGCAGCAGCAAAGAAATTACCGTTTCAGGTATACGAAGAAAAATATACTACCTTTGGTCTTTAATATAAGACATATTTTAGGAGTTAATTGTGATCTTAAATATAAGCCATAATTTTTATATTTTTCAATATTTTCCTAATTTACCCCTATTGATGCTCAAGAAGAGAGATTGAGATAATTAAGGAAAATGATTAGGGTATTTTAAAAAATAGAAATCATATTAACTAACTTCCTTAATCTAATCAAATTGCCTAAATATATCTTATATTTTGGAGCGGAGGGAGTACTTTTGGTCCTTAATATAAGTCTCATTTGACTAATATAGAGATATTAAAGAAACTAAATAAATTACTTTAAAATATTTATATATTTTTTTTCAAACTAATTTGCCTGGTTTATAAAATGATACTCATAAAGAAATCATGTAACATATAATGTGATTAAGTAATCTATTTACTTTATTGAATGAGTATTGTAGTACATAATTTGTGCATCACTGTTTATATATGCTGATTGAAATATAAGCGTGCAGGTAGTAGAGGTACTGAAGGAAGATGATGATGAAATAAGAAAGGAATGTCGTATAAACATAGAGGGGGAGAGGAAAAAAGGCAGTGAAAGGAAGTCGATGCAGGATGCAATACTAGTGGTGGCGACCTTAATTATAACACTCACATACCAAGCTTTGGCAAGTCCTCCAACAACCTTATTCAAAGATGGCAGCACTAAAATAGACTGGCAATGCATTTTCAGTAAGAAAATATCACAGTACAGTCTCGCAAACCATCTCAAGGAGTGTCCAGCCGTGTTGTCTTATGCATTCCTGATATTCAACACAGCTATCTTCCTCCTATCCATCTGCATGCTCGTTTTGGCTCTGCGAGGCAAGTGCAAACTCCACACGATATCACGCGTTGCGCAATGGCTTACGGTGTGCCTCATCTTATGTTATGGTGTCTTGCTCACGGCTGTCAGTTATAATATCGTTTATATTTCACTTCCCCTTGCAATTATAGTGGTTTTAGCTTCCTGTTGGTGCTCAAGAAAAGCAATTGGCTCCATTTATAAAACGTTTATTAGCAACAACAAAAAATGGTGTCAAAGCTCAAAAGGATAGATTTGACAAGGTGTCCGGCCACATCAGCAACATGAAGGATCACTTGAATGCGATCAGCTGGCTTCTCTCCCTAATTCATTTTATAGTTCCGAAATGTTCAAACGTACAGTTTAAATTTATTTATATAAAACTATAATTATATTTTTATGAAATAATAAATCTGGATCCAATAGTGATGAATGGATCCAATATACATTTTTGTATATGATTTTATTTTTTAAAATATACAAACGAAATTAAAAATGTTGAAACTATAAGAACCAAGTTGTAGAGAGTAAAAGTTCATAAACTAAGTAAAAACTATAGGAATTAAGTTGCACCGAATCGAATCAGTTAGAAACTGGGTCAAAACTATAAAGACGAATCAACTTTCTAAAAAAAAATCATTGGAGTTCTACTATAGAATTACTCTAGCATAGTGTTTTCACCGAGAGTATTTGATCTAGTGGTAGACCAACTTATACCACAGAGTAAATGAATTGAATATGAATCAGGATCTTGAAAAAGTAACGGATACCTGGGTGGCCAAAAGGGTTATAAAAATAGTTTTTTTTTTCTTTTGTGAATACAAATTTTTATTTAATAGATACTCCCTCCGTTGCTTTTACCCTCAATTATAAAAATTACTCACCTCGCTACTATTTTTAATTTCCAGATTTGGCTAAAATACTCAATATAACATATTCTCTCTCTTTCACATAAAAAAGGATATTTAAAAAAATTAATTTTTATTACACATAACTAATTTTATAAAGGGTTAAAGACCATTTTTGCCCCGGAAGTATACGCTGAGGACCAATTATGCCCTGGAAGTTTTTGTGAGAGCAATGTCGCCCCGGAAGTAAAAAAACGTAGCAATGTTGCCCTCCGCAAACGTTGACTAACTCGTTGATCATTAAATTGCCAGGGTGGCGGGGGAAAAATGACAAGCTGTTAGGTAGATTGGATGACACGCGGAGAGGCATTGATGACTAGGAGTTATACTGAGCTGAAGACGCTGTAGCAACGCTTAGAAGTGGGTAGTTGGAAGGAAGGTTATGGAGGTGATTGGGGTTATTGGAATAAGAAGAGAAATTATCTTGATTTGTTGACTAAAAACCTGTGTGAGTTCTCGAAGAACATAAAAGCTGTTGTGTCTGAGGAGACAGTGAATGTTGATGTGCAAGAGACTCCTGTTGAAGCTTCATTAGACAACTACTGAAGCTTAAATATCGTATGTTTAAATATTATGGAGGGTACCCATATTGTCTGTTTAAATATTGTCTGTTTAAATATTGTGGTTTTAAATGACAGGGTTTGATAAATGTTGTATCTGATGTTCTTCCACTGGCTGAGCATCGATTATGTGCCAGACATATATATGCCAATTGGAGCAAGGCCTGGAGGGGTAGAGAGTTGAAGAAGAAATTTTTTGCATGTGCCTGGAGCACCTTTCCAGAACAATTCAATGACAACCTGACTGCTATTGGGAGACTGAAAAAAGAAGCAGCAGAGTCAGTTCTCACATATCCTGTACAGAGTTGGGTAAGGGCTTTTTTCAGTGTAAATGTTTGTGTTGGATGGTGGACAACAATATAAGTGAAAGTTTCAATTCCTGGGTAGATGACTTTAGGTATTTACCTATTATAAGGATGATAGATGGCATTAGGGTGAAAATGATGAGTAAGTGGGCAGAAAGTGAAAGTAATGTCAAAAAGTGGAGAGGTAACTATAGTCCCAGATGTGTTAGTTTGTATGAGACAAACAAGGAGCTGTCAATGAGGTGTAACATGTTTTTTAATGGTGACGACGCATATGAAGTGTGTGAGGGGGAGGATAGACATAATGTGTTCATAACTAGGAAGCAATGTACTTGTAGGGCATGGGACCTAACTGGTATCCCATATCAGCATGCCATTTGTGCATTATACCATGCTCAAGTAGATCCAGTGACGCAAATTTCACCTTTCTACCACAAGGACGCATACTTGGCTAGTTATAGATCCAAGCTCCAACCTGTTAGAGGCAAAAGCTTTTGGAAACTTGATAAGTTCCAAGCCATGGCACCACCTCCAGTGTGCGTCCTACCTGGTAGACCTACCAAGAAGAGGAAACGTACAAATGAATGTGATAGGAGAAAGAAGAGAGCAAGCGGTGAGAAGACCCTGAGTTCACCCACTGTGGCCACAAACACTGATCTACCTCCACAGCCTCCTGAGAAGATGTCTAAAAGAAGATCCAGCAGTAAATGCAGCATCTGTCACCAACAAGGCCACAACAGAGCCAAATGCAAGGATGTAAGTCCATTCAGAACTTTATAATTTGCTGTTGGTGTCTCTGACTTTCTCAAAGCGATGATTAAACACAGGGAATGCAACAATAGGGAACAAAATCTGGAAATACAAAATGCAAACTTGTTTGTTTAGGCCTTGGCATGTATTTTTTTGCTTTCAGCCCATTTTATTGCTTATGTCCATTGCCTTATTACTTATTGATTATTGCTGTGTATTGGTACTTGTTTCAGAAAAATGCCACCCACACACAGAGTGATGAATCTAATATTAGTTCCCAACAATCTCAAACAATGTCAAAACCACGTGGTGGACGGGCTTTCTATAAGAATCGAGTTCAAAGTGGCATGGGGATCCGAATTGATGAGGAATCTGGACGTACTGTTTACTTTGTAAGCAATTAGTCTCTGCTTAAGTTGTGTCATTTTTCAATTTCAGTGTTAACCTTTTGCCTTTTGATTACAGCATCATATGAACCAACCAGTTGTCCTTCATGAGGGCACAGCTGCAGAGTACATAGAGCAACATGAAGACCCTGAAACAAGATTCCCAATCCCGAGTGAGGCCACAATGCGGACCACACGGAGCATGAGTTCATCTTCTCAGAGCTTAGGCAGTCGGACAGTCCAGTATCACGGTGAGGGATCAAGAGTCCCCATTCCTTGTGACCTGCCATTCAAGCCTCCAGGACCGGTGTGGCGAGGGCAACATGCTATAACAAGATCACAACTTCAACAGTATCATCAATCGACCAGTCACATTTCTCCGACTAGGAAGAAGACCACTGCAAGAAGAGGAAGGGGAATAGGAAGGGGAGGTGGCTAATTGTAGTTTCTTTCCTTCACTGCCACTTCATGTTGGCGTTTTTTGGAAGCAATTTGTAATATGCACTGTTGGATAAATTATTGTCCAGTACTTGTTCCTTTAGGATTAACCTCTTTTGTTGCATAGAGATGATTGTGATTTACTTCTTGGTGATGCCTTCGGTGGCATTTAATATTGGCATTGTTGCCATTTCATTTTGGCATTGTTAGGTTTCTGTTTTGCCAAGTGACTATTGCTTGCACAAATTATGTTGTCCATGGCACTACATATTGCCCTTTTTATGGATGATGCATTCTGAAATTGGAATGCTTTTGTTTTCACTTCATATTGCCAATGTTATGTTTACTTGTTCACTTGCTTTAACATGTTAGGTGTTATTTATTGTCTTAACCATCTATATGGATGATTGGTCCATTGCTTCTTCTTCATTAAGGCTATATTCTCTAATGCAAACTTAAAACCTAGTACATACATATGGCTTAAACCTATCCATACATTTGGTACATACATATGCCAAATTCTCCACTCCATACAAATAACTTCAACAATTCATACAATGCTAACAGACTAAACAAACCAAGACAAATACAACATTCAATCACATCCCAATCCCATATCATTTGCTATGCATGTCCATGGTTTTCAAGTTTCCAAACCAAAAGCTTTTGCCCACCATTCCACTTACATTTAATCTTTGATTACATCCCCAAATCCTCATGAATTACGCAGCAATAAAACTAAACATAACAACCAAGTCATGAACAATACACATAAAGCTTGCTTCAGTTTCCTTTCGTTCTTCCTCATGTTGGCATAAATGGTGGCTATGTCATCGCCAATGTGTCCTGCAAGTCCTCCCTCATCCATTCTCCTTAGCCCCACATTCCCGTCATTCAGATTCTCCATCTGTCCCAGGAGCTCGTTTATCACCTCTTTCGCCCTCTCTCCCATTTCATCGTCATGCCATTTGAAAAACCCACATCCCCTTCCCTGTACATTGAAAATCAGTTAACAAACGCTTCCCAAATCATTCAACTGCACAATACGCCCCGAAAATGCAATCACAACGATGAATTTCCACGATTTACACTTACATGTTGATAGTTTTTGCATCCAAAGAATCTCCTACCTGGGTTTTGCGCAGTCCATGACGTACACAGCCTTGCAACCACACCACAATAACACATCGTCGAGGCACCAGGTTCTCCAACGTCTCTGTGAACACGAGGTTACATCGTCGTCGTTGTCGTCCTCCTTCTCGAAGTTGCAGGCGCAGACGCTGTCGACTCACTCATCCCTCTTCTCTGCTCCATCGCTACGTATTGGACGGCACAAATCGTCGAGAGTCGACACCCTTCGCCATTTAAACACTCATGTCTAACCTCTCTAACCTAACATAGTCTGAGCTTGTTTGACCCATGTGTGAAATCCGACGTGGCTGTCCAACTCGTCGTCTACGTGTGAACTAATCCTACATGGCAGACGGATGTTTGTCTCAAAGTTAGCGGAGGGCAACATTGCTACGTTTTTTTACTTCCGGGGCGACATTGCTCTTACAAAAACTTCCAGGGCATAATTGGTCCTTAGCGTATACTTCCGGGGTAAATAAGGTACTTAACCCTTTTATAAATAAGTCGATTCAGTTAATTATATGTTATAAAATGGAAGAGCGGGAGTATTAAATTGTTTTCACCAATCCAAATATCATACTTGGCTTGAAACGAACTTGGTATTTTGAAATCTAATTTGTATTTATCTCCCATATTGTCGTATTCATCATTATTTTTAAAAAGTGAAATTGCAAATTGCGACATCTTTTTTCTAATGTCCAATAGCTCATCCTCATGCCCAATAATCATAAAAAGCATGAGCCAACAAAATGATAAGAGAATCATATCACCTAATCATAAGGAGTCAGTTATTTGGTGCAAGGCACCATCAACTCAGTTCATCTGGACCTTCTAGACTTACAGGATTCAAATTTAATGTTTTTTCTTTTTATGTTTTTGATAAAATTATCTTAATAGGTAGAGAATTTAAAATGAAAATAATATCTTAACTAACATTTTTTTTAAAAATAAGTTTTTTATTTAAAAATTAGGGTTAAGGTGCATTTTTGCCCTTAAAGTATGTGCCTGAAGCAATTTTGCCCCGAAGTTTTCGGCGTAGCAATGTTACCCCCAAGTTTTAAAACGGAGCAATGTTGCCCCTCCGTTAAAAACCATAACGGTCAACTAACGTTGACCGTTAGGGTTTTTAACGAAGGGGCAACATTGCTCCGTTTTAAAACTTCGCGGCAAAATTGCTTCTTTTTTTGGAGCAATGTTGCCCCTGAAGTTTTAAAGCGGAGCAATGTTGCCCCTCCGTTAAAAACCCTAACGTTGACCGTTAGTTGACCGTTATAGCTTAACAAAGGGGCAACATTGCTACGCTTTTGAAACTTAAGGGCAACATTGCTACTGTAAAACTTCGCGGCAAAATTACTCCCGAAATAAGATACTTTAAGGGCAAAAATGCACCTTAACCCTAAAAATTATATCTTAAAAAATATTAAATCTACACCGTTTAAATAGACTAAATTGATTATGTCCATCCAACTCCAACTGATTCCCTAATGATACCCTCATTTTCAACATTCTTCATATCCACAGGTTTTATATTCAAACCACACTGGCCAACGCTTACGTATCCAGTCCGGCCAACGCTTACGTATCCAGTCCTTAAGCCTTAAGAAGTTAAGATACGCATTTGAATGGAAAAATTAATATTTGATTGGATGAAAATGATGACTTAATGGATAGGGGTGAAGAGAAATTAACTTTATTAACGGTAATTTTTATTAATGATTAGAAATAATGAAGACAATTTCTATCATGAATAAATCTAATAAATCAATAATAATAGTTTTATAATGATAATTTTAGCTATTACTAGTAATTAAATCTCACTTGGTATGATTTACTCCATCATCATCAAAAGGAGTGGGCATCAATTTTCCGTTGCTGGGCTTATTACTCTCCCTTCCATTATTGATATACACAAACACACACTTGTTGGAATTTAGATTTAGAATTACTGTATAGTATAGTGTGTTTTTCCTGCATTCATTAAGGGTGAACACAAAATCAATCCATCATCAATTTTATTTACTCTATATTAATGATTGTTTTTAAATATTTCTTGATTATCTTAATTTATATAAATTATATTTGCAAATATTTTATTATTTTTTAAATTTCCTAATTGCCTTTATTACTAATTTTCTTAAAATATGATTCATACGGCAGAAATCTATTAGAGAAATTATAATCATTATTAATTCTTATGTTTCCTTACTTCCTACTTTTCTCAAAACGTCGATTCAGATTCATAGATTAATAAATACATATTTTCTAGATTAAACCAAGTTTTGAAGCTTGTGGGTTGTGACTACATTGAGGGGAGTAAAATTTGATATCTAAGTAGTCCAAGTTGATAATATATTTTCCAATGATCATCAAAAGTTTCAGAAATATAAAAAAGGTTTAATTTTACAATGTTGGCCAATAAAACAAAGAATATGAATTCTTTCTTAACTTTGAGTTTATTATAGTTGCTGTTGCTTGTTGAGTTTTTTTTTTTTTTCCTTTAATGGCAAGTTCGAATATTTTGATTTTGTTGCATTAATTACAAGACTATTAATTTTTTTTTTTCGTTTCCAAAAACAAATACAAACATATCTTAGAATCAAATTAATGTCATTTAGCTTTTAGGGTCGACGCCACATAGTTTATTACCCTCACAACATATTTTGTTAATTATACTACCAACATTTATGTCTCTTCATATACTATACTATCACAATAAACCCTTTCTAGGATAACACTCTATATAGCTTGTTTTATTTAAGTGATGGTATCTTTGATAATTAGTATGAGATTTAGACAATTGCTTTTCGAATATTAAGAAAATTAATTAAATTAACTATTAAATATTTATAATAAATTGTTTTTTTTCTAAAATATCATCTATAATAATGTGCATTCGAAAGAAGATAAAAACCCCTAAATATGTATAATAAATATGAATATACTTTGGAGAAAAAATTGTTGAGGTCTTCTTATATTTAAGACCAAAGAAAAACATTTTTATAATTCTTATATTAATTGTGAGGGAGTATTAAATTATTTTCACGCAATCCAAATATCATCCTTAGCTTGAAATGAGCTTGGTATGTTGAAATCAACATTGTATTGATATGCTTTGTCCTATTCATATTTGTTTTAAAAAAAGTGCAAATTGCTACGTATTTTTTATAATTTCCAACTTGTCATTCTCATGCCCGACAATCATAAGGGATGTTGTGCCAACAAAATGACAAGAGAATCCATCCCGAAATCATAATATATTTCCGACATGCTTCAGAGGGTGACAGTGCATGGAGCTGCTATATTGATTGAGCTCGACGTCAACGAATAGAACGGAGGAGGAATAGAAGAATTAAGCTAATGTTATGGGAGGAGCGAGGAGGAAATCACAAAATACTCTACACTTGCTCCCATTCCTCTCCATCAATTAAAATGGCTAATTATCAATAAATGTATTAAATAGGATGAATAGTTTGAATATGAAATTTGAAATAAGAAAAAAAAATCTATCAATTAAATTTTAATTATTAGCTTAGGGAATAAAATACTCCCTTTTTTTTTTTGAAAAAAGATTACACATTATGTTTCTACTGTCATGACTGGACATGATTGCAGAAAATTGAATACATTATAGCGTTTTTTTTTTCCAACCCACAGGAAATTCTTCAAAGAGAAATGAGTAAGAAAAGTATTGATATCATCATTCAAAATGTTGGAAGAATGTTGCTTTGTGCCCTCGTTTGGTAATAGTTGTTTTTTAATGGAGATCACCTTAAGGTTCTTGTTGTCTGATGAAGAAAACAACGGGCATTTAAGAATCCAATGAAAAGACGCCCTAAAGCAAGTCAGAACAAGGAATACTTGCCGATGAGATTTGGAATACTTGCCGATGAGATTTCTTCCATAGAAGATATTGGACTGATTGACCTTGAAAGCAGATCCATGATTAACAATAAGTATAAGGACCACTCTTATATTTGAGAATCCATGATTGCCTAAAAATCATTTTTTAATATCAGGATTTCTTATTTAATTTTTTTCCCTTTAAATATAAGTTTGTTCGTTCTTTTCTTTTTTTGGTCTATCTTAACGTAACCTAAAATTTGCCCTTCTATTTATGAAATTCAAGAGGAAAACCTTATGAAATTTAGTGATTCATAAAAAAAATCGAAATTACACTCTAATTGGACATGAATCATATCCTTAGAAACTTGGTATCAAAAAAAAAAAAAAAATCCTTAGAAACTGTACCAACTTTTATGATTATATTTAACCATGTTAATATAATGCATCCTTATTAGAAGTGTTTGCGGTGTTTGGTTTAACTTAGTTTAAGACTATATTTGGATTAAGGGCAAAATGAGAGAAAGATAGGGGAGTGAATACTAAGAAATAAAACTTGCAAAAATAGTAATTTTTTTTACTAATATAAAATATTTACTATTTTTATGAGTTTTTCCTTATAGTATTCTTTCTTTACTTATTTTCTCCTTGTCCAGACTAAGGGTAAGTGATTTTAAAGCGACACAAGTTTTGTCTCATAAAGGGTAAAATATGTTTTTTGTGTATTACCAAACAAGAACTTAGATTTGATTTTCACTTAAAAAAATTAGAGATAAAATTTCCTAGTGGGGTAGTCGTAATATGTGTTGATTGATGGTCTTGGCGATATAAATAGCGCGTTACGTTCTTGATAACCACCATGGACAAAAAAACAACAAACATCAAAGTTCTTGTCTGAAAAAGAAAGAAAAAAGATTTTGCTGAATAAACAAGCATGTATATCTTGCCTGATTGGTCACTCTTGTTTAAACACAGTAAAAGAGGTGGGAAGGAAAAGAATGCCAATTTCCCCGTCAAATACCAACAATAATGTTGAGGTTATCAATTCATCATGTTATACACACACACACGTATATATTTGGTATCTAACACAAATTTTACATAACACAAAAAATGAATTAGTGAAAGAATTTAGTGTTAGAATTAAAATAAATTATATATTAATTATGTCTAACTACCTTCCTCCCATTATCTATCTAATTTTTTTATAACCGCCACTTATTATTATTTTTTACTTTAGTTTTTTTAGCCTCCCATTTTTCATCACCCACCCACCTACCCACCCAACCAATAAATTAATAAACAATATACTCACCCAATAAATTAATAAACAATATATTCATCCACTAGATAAATTAATAAACAGTGTGCGTGGAGCCTTCAAAAATAACTTTTTAATTGTGATTTATGGTATATGAAGTAAGTATGTGAGAGAAATTATGTCGACCTTAAAGAAGACACTTTTAAAAAACACACACACGTGAATTAATCACAAAAAATGAATTAGAAATTTAGTAGTAGAATTAAAATAAATTACATACTTAATTATTTTTATTTAAATATTTAGTTTTTTTAGTGGAACTACTTTTAAAAAAATGAATTAGTCACAGAATTTAGTAGTAGAATTAAAATAAATTACATTATCTATCTTTCATAATCGCCTCTCTTTATTATTTTTTCTTTTAGTTTTTTGAGCCTACTAATAAACTTTGATTCGTTATAGATAAATTCATAAACAATATATTCATTATCCACCCATCCACCCAATAAATTAATAAACAATATATTCATTCATTGGATAAATTAATAAACAATGTGCTTGTAGCCTTCAAAAAAGCTTTTCAATTGTGATTTATGGTATACGAGGTAAGTATGTTAAATGAATTCTGCCTCAATTTATGTAAATAAGCACCTTTAAGAGCCCTAAACGTGATCCCAAATAACTAATAAACAATATATTCATTACCCTCCCACCCATCCACCTACCCGATAAATTAATAAACAATTAACCCAAATGAGGCCGAGTATTTATTAACTATCAACATATTGTTATGTAAAAAATCACTTTGATTTTAAAAAATATTTTGTAGTTTGGAATACACTATCACCCATATAGAGATATAAATGGGTGGAAAGATGGTGTTATAGCAATTTTGACTTTCATTTCTCAATATATACATAAAAAACTCAAAGCTGCTCTATATAAAAAGTCATAATTAACTTATTGGAATCCTTTTTTCCCCTACTCAGTAGAAATCCTAAAATTGCACATTTGCATATATTTATATTTATAATTATAGTATTATATTCGTTTCTTTTAAAGATTTCTAAGGGAATAATCAAAATATTAAATTAAATATTTACTAAATATTTTCTATCTAGCTCTTCCATTATTATTTTACAAAATATTGTATAACTACCTTCTCCATTATCCATCTTTCATAACCACCTCTCATTATTATCTTCTTCTTCTTCTTTTTTACTGCTTTTAGCTTGCCATTTATAGTACGACATAGGAAAACTAACAAAGGAGTAGGCTAATAATTAAGCATAGTTTACTCATAATAATGAGTACCCCAAAGGGGAAAAAAATAAAGAGTCGTGGCTGGATGTTGTATCATTCTGAAACATTTATGTGTGAGTGCGCATATACAAGCAGTACCCTGAAAATTGGTTTGCCTTAAAATCATTTTTTAATATCAAGATTTCTTATTTAATTTTTTCCCTTTAAATATAAGTTTGTTCTTTTTTCTTTTTTTCTTTTTTGTCCATCTTAACCTAAAATTAGCCCTTCTATTTATGAAATTCAAGAGGAAAACCATATGAAATTGAGTGATTCATAAAATAATAAATCGAAATTACACTCTAATTGGACATGAATCATATCCTTAGAAAATATACCAACTTTTGTGATTATATTTAACCATTTTAATATAATGCATCCTTATTAGGAGTGTTTGGTTTAACTTAGTTTAAGGCTATGTTTGGATGAAGGCAAAAATGAGAGGAAGATAAGAGGAGTGAATGCTAAGAAAGAAAACTTCAAAAAATAGTAAATATTTTTACTAATATAACAATATATACTATTTTTGTGAGTTTTTGAGACGGTTACTGCTTTACTTGTGTGTGTGTAACACAAATTTCATAACACTAAAAAAAAGAATTAGTGACAGATTTAGAAGTAGAATTAAAATAAATCATATTTTTATTTATTTTTATTTAAATATTGTGTAACTAACTTCCCCTCATTATTTCTTTTTCATAACTCTCTCTCATTATTGTTTTAGACAGCTGATTTATGAATATTAAGAAAATTATTTAAATTAACTATTTATAATAAATGGTTGTTGGTTTTCCTAGAATTTTGTCTTTAATCTTGTGTATTAGAACTTCATCTTGATAGAAACCCTTAAATAGGTATAATAAATATGAATACTTTGGAGGAAAAACGGTTGAAATGAATTAAGACCAAAGCAAAACATTTATCTAATTCTTATATTAATTATTAGAGGGAGGATTAAATTGTTTTCACGGAATCCAAATATCATCCTTGGCTTGGAATGAACTTGGTGTTTTGATCTTTTTTTTGTCCTATTCATATTTTTATGCAAGTTGCTACGTTTTTTTCTTCTAATTTCCAACTTCTCATTCTCATGCCCAACAATCCTAAAGGAGTGCCAACAAAATGACAAGTGAATCCATCCCAGAATCCGTCAGGGAGTAACTCTCGTTATATGTAATATTAATCAAGGAGATAAATCGTGTCTCATCCATGTGTTCATTGGCCTTTAACAACAGATACGAATGAATCAGTTGTGCACTCGGAATCTTCTGAGACGATTCAAAGTATTGATCACATTGATGATGATGGATGGATAATTTTGTCAATCATTCTTTTTAGGAGAAATATAAGGTTGGCCAAGTATCCTTTTGTCAATCATAGATTTGTTTCCAAGGTCAATCTTTTCAGTCTCTAATATGGAAGGAGGTGTCTACTCAGCCTTGTCTTGCTCTCAATGCTTCAGACCGGGTAACATTGGATTTTGAAATGTCCCATGTACATCTCTTCTTCTAGAATGCCACTTAAGTCAAAATAAAATTAAGTTTACCCTTATTTAATTTCTTATATTACCTTGTATGTCTTGTAAATTCTAATGAGTCATATTTAAACATTAATTGTAGTGGCAAATTTGACAAATAAGGTGGACCTAGCCATCCTTCTATAAGCAACTTCTATTGCGCATGGGGAGGGAATAATAATGACATATACATTTTTTTCCCTCAAAAGCCAAGATTATATGAGACTTGCAGAAAACAAAAGAAGCACCAACTGAGCTGTGTCTCAATTATATTCTGAAATACTTGACGGGGACACGGACGTTGGGAATAATAGGAGATAGATTGATCTTGGAGCAAGGTATATATTGTTGTTTCCAGAATGTATTGGGTAGATAGAAATTGAATATACAGTAAACAAACAGCATAATTGTTCTGGTGTGGAACCAGATATGTCTAACCAAGTGGGCTAGTACTTTGATCTTGGATCGGATGACCTTGCCGGAGTATCTATGGTGAAGATATCCGGGAAGGTGAAGGATCACTGTACACTATAGGCTATCTGCCAAAGGGGGGATGGGGGATGTGTTCAGTGGGGGTCGTGCACAGTGATGCGTAATGTAAACAGGCTTGAGTTAGAACGTGTGCACCTTAGGTTTATGCCCTTGTATATATAGGGTATGCATTGATATCGTAACTGCATGATCTGTCTTATCACTTGGTTGTAGATATGATAGATTCTCCATGATTGTAGGTATATACGGAATATATGATATATTCCATATTGGGCCGTCTAGGCATTTGGGCCGTTATGTCGGACCGTAACAGTTGCCCCCCAGCTCGGTAGTTCAAGCGTTTGATCTGCCGAAATGTATCACGCTCTGGAACTTTCTGTCCGAGGTGCAATACTGAGGCAGGTTATACCCGTCGGCCTAGCATGTCGGATTTTTGATTTATTTGGGCTTGACCTAGGAATGGTGCCTAGGGCCTACGTACCTTGTTGAGGGATCAAAGCCATCGTAGTTCGAGATATTGCTAATCCTTTAGCCGGATGGCATATGGTGAAGGCTTGAGCCGGTTCACTATTAGCATCGGCCACGGTAATTACGTTCTCCGAAATCCGAGGTCCGAGCTCAGGATCCGAGATCCTGCATGGGGGTTTGTTGAGTCCGTGATATTGCCGAGATATTTCTTTTTTCGAGAAACTTTTATCCCGGGGGCCGGGGTCTGAGATAAGGCCCAAAGTTCTAGCGTGTTTCTAGGTCAAAAAACCTTCTGCCTTCTCCATCATTGCCCCCTGCCATGTGGCACCCGTGGAATGGCGAGGGATTTTAACAATCCTGCTTCGCCGTCTTTGGATTTCGTGCGCCTTTAATGCTCTTGGCGCACGTCGCACGTCATACTTAATTTTCCCCTTTTACCCCTGTCGTTTGAACTTTTGCTTTACTCTTCCCTCCGTTGCTCACATTTTCTTTCATTTTCCAATCACTTGACTTCTCTGCTTTCTCTATCTTTCTCTATTCTCCGGTACGATACTTCCACCGCGACAAAGCTTCCTTTGATCCTGTCTCAGTTCTTCTTGCACTCCTTCTTATCAGGTATTGTTCTTTTCTTCTTCTCTACTTACTGTAGTGCGACTTTAGTAGCTTTGATAATTCATTCTTGTTTTTCTTCTACGTAATTTCTGTTTGGTTGGCTTCTTCTGGTTTTTTGTCTGGGTTTGTTCTGGTGAGTTCTAGCGATAGCTTTCGGGTCATCGTGGGGTTCTGAGTTTCTTCCCTTAGGTGTATGTCCCTTTATGTTTTGTATATCCCATTTGACTTCTTCTGCGTCTCATCGCCCTTTTTATGCCTTCTCTAGGTTCCCCCTCTGTGTTTTTTATGGATAGGAATAAGCCTTCGTCATTTTCAAACCCATCACTAACCCCAGAAGAGGAAGAAGATGCATTACGCGCTCGTTTCCCGAGGGCCAGCCATTGGATATTGGGAACACCTTTGCCTGAAGGGGTTAGATCTAACCTTTTACTCCATGGTGGTTCAAGTAGGGGGAGTACTAGGAGGTCGTGTTCTACCTCTTTTAGACGTCCAAATGCTTGCCCTTTCCAAAGCGGATTGCTGAACCCTGTAGGCCAAGACATACCTGAAGCCATCCCGATCGAGCCTCTTAATTTCTACGAGCCCACTCCGCGCGCCAGGGTTGAATCTATGCCTGAGGGATACCTCGGCCCCTGTTGGGACTGTCTCGTCGACAGCTCGTATTTTATCGCGAATGGCTGGGATTTCCTGGCGAATACTACCCTCTGTTCCTGCCGTCATAGGTCCCCCATTATTTCTACCTTGGTCGTTAACCTCGGAAGTCGCCCTTCTTCTAGCATTAATATGCACGCGTCAGGTATACCCTTTAGTTACTGATCTTCTCCCTTTTTTATTTTTGTTTGTTTTTAGGTCTACATGGAGTCATCCTCTTCTCAAGTAAGTGGCCGATCCGACCCCGAGGAGACGAATTCCTCTGTCCCTTCCAAAACCCTCCTTAAGTGGTTTCCTTGGGTAACATACAACGTACTCGTTACTCGCTCCTTAATGACCACACCCGAGATTAATCGGATGAAGCTGGGGGAGTTCGAAGGTTGTTGCCTGAGCCCTCCTGATGCTGATGAGCCCGTTTGCTCATCTAGGGCAGCCAGATGTACTAATTTCTTTTTCTTCTATAAAGCCTACCTGTCTCTACTCGGTATTCGCTTCCCGTTTACCGAATTCCAAATATCTTGCCTAGATTATCTTCACCTGGCCCCCTCCCAACTTCATCCCAATGGGTGGGCCTACATAGTGGCTTTTGAGCGGTTGTGCAGCTCCTTCTTAAATCATATTCCTTGCACGACCGCCCTCTTTTTTTATTTCTTCTGTCCTTTTACACCTCGCTCTGGTAAGGAAGCGGATAAATTGAAGGGGCTCACTTCCCTTCGAGGTGATCCTGACAAGAAGATCTTGACTGCTTTCTCGGACTCCTTCAAGCACTTCAGGAACGGCTTTTTTAAGGTCGTGGCCAAACCCGGGCAGAAGCCCTGGTTTCTGAAAGGGGTAAAGGGACCAACGGTGGAATGGAAGTTCCCGTTGTACTGGACGTACGATCACCACAAGGTGGCCCCCTCCTCTTACCAAGTTGAAACAGACGATCTCCCCGCCGAGGAGGTTCTTTCTGTTGACCGGCTGGTGTCATATGTTACTACCTATGGCAGCCGGAGCGCAGCTTACTTTATTACCGGTCCCGGCTCCAAGGCGGGATATGTTATTTGTATGAACTTTTTATATGCCCCGCTTTAATATTTTATCCTTCCCTAATCCATGCGATGACTAACCTCTTATCTTATCTTCTTATTGCAGCCAAGATATGACAGGGCTGCCTCCCTATCTCTCCCACGTGAATCCTGATGCTGGGGCTCCTCTGCGGCCGGAGTCACGTACCCATGCTGCCATTGAAGCCGGTCGAGGCCGGAAGCGAGCTGCGTCACAAGCGCAGGCCCAACCAGCTAGAAGGGTCCGGACCTTGGCTCCTGCTGACACCTCCAACTCTCCTTTGGCCAAGTCAACTGTCTCTAAGCATAAGGAAGTTGTGGTTGAGGAGGCTCAACCTTCTTCTCAGTCACTGCCGGCTACACCTTCTCCTCCTCCTCCTCCTTCTCCTACTAAGCTGCCGCGGGGGTTGGCTTGGGAAAAGGGGGTCACCAAGGAGCTTAGTGTCGCCTTTTTCCCACCCCGGAGGTTCCAGGATCCCGTACTTCCCCTGACGAACGCTGATGAACATTTAGCTCATTCCGTGCAACATCGTCTGCTGCAGGGGGTCGGCATGGTGCAATCCCTGCTTCATCTGAAGCATCAAATCGTTAACATCTCGGCCGAGAAGCGTCGCATAGAGGCAGAGAGAGACTTGGCCTTGGCTGCACAGGAAAAAGCTGAGGGAGAATTGAAGGCCGCCAAGGAATCGGCTGGAAAGGCGGTAGAGGAGCTGAACTCTGTCAAGAACAATCTGCTGTCAACAAGCTCCGAGCTCCTTAGCCTGAGGACTGCCCATTCCGAATGTATGGACGCGCTGAAGACGGTACAGACTCAGAGGAGGAGTCTCGCCAAAGAATTGGGTGGGACCAAGGCGGCGTTTGAAGACCTCCAGAAGGCTTATGCCAATTGTTCCTCCATCATCGTGACTACTGCCAAGGATGCTTTCGATATGACCTTGGCCCAGATCGATTATTGGAACCCTGATGTCACACTAGATCTGGGCAAGTGTCATTATCGGGCATATGTTCACGAAGGTCGGTTCTATCCTCCTCCTCCATTACCTGAAGATGCCTCAGTGTCGGAGCTTGAAGGCGATGAGCCAGGAGAAGAGGAAGACGCCGAGGCTCCTTCGGAAGACGCTGAGGCTCCTTCGGAAGACGCCGAGGCTCCTTCAGTGGTTTTACCCGACGTTCCATTAGCGGATGTGCCCGAGGTTCCTTCAGCAGATGTATCCGAGGCTCCCTCAACTGGGGTACCGGAGGCTCCTTCAGCGGAGGTTCCCAAGCAGCAGAGTGTTGTCGACTCATGATACGCCAATCTTTATGCTTTTTTGGGCGTCTGTGCCCTTGTTATGCACTTTTGTAGAAAATACTTGCCGCCTTTGTTCGGCATAAAATTAATTTATAATTTATAAATTAGTCGTTATTTTTTATTGCGCATTTTAACATGCTAACCATTGGATTGACCGGGCCAGGGTCTTTAGTAGTGCAGATCTGCGTTTTCTTCCAAACTTGCAATCTGGGGACATTTGGTAGGGTTTTCTTTTTATAATCGCATAGGATGTTTATTTAATGCACTACCAAGTTCCGGCTCCCTTGTCCGGGTTTATTCACCAAGATAAGGGCAAAATGTCACATGTTTGAGCTGAGGTGTCCATTCCACCAAGCCAAACATTTTGACCTGATCAGGGTCGGCATGACAATTCATCTTCTTTATCAAGGAGCGAGCGTTGACGCGTCAATTTTGTGAAGACCTTTACAGGCGACTTCACATTGCTCGTAACCTAGGCACATCGGCCTTAGTGTCATCCATCTAGATGTGTTAATTGAGACCGGGTTCGTGGACCACGGTGTAACCGGGTTCGGGGACCTCGGTGTATGTAACCGGGTTCGTGGACCTCGGTGTAAAAACTTAAGTTATAAACATCATGCACTTGAAATAAGAACTCCACTACGGGTTCCTTCTTTAAGATGAAACTTCAAAGAGGTAATGACGTTAATGGAAAATAACCAAATGTAAATGACATGAATTTAAATAAGGAAAAATAAACCAAGTTCAATCATAAACGACATCCGAGCCGAGGTCTAGCTATGGTAGACCCTCAGTTTGTCGGCATTCCAGGTTCTTTTGATGAGCTTTCTTCCTAGGGTTTCTAGTATATATGCCATGTTGCTTAGCTTTTCTTTGATACGATACGGACCTTCCCAATTTGCTGCTAGCTTGCCATCTCTGGTGTTTTTGTTCCCAATATCTGCATGTCGAAGTACTAGGTTGCCCCTGTTGAAAGAACTGGGTCTTACTTTCCGATTATACTTTGCCGCGATGAGTTGCTTGGTAGCCAGCTCCTTGCAATGCGCCCTGACTCTGATCTCGTCAATTAAGTCCAGTTCGGTCCTCAAGGCATCTTGGTTTGACTCGCCTTCCTCTTGCATTGCTTTAGCTTTCCTCCATGACGGAAGCCCTATTTCCACCGGGATCATCGCCTCGCATCCATAGGTCAACCGGAAGGGGGTTTCCTGGGTTGAGGTCTGCACGCTGGTCCTGTACCCCCATAGTACGCTGTAGAGTTGTTCGACCCGTTGGATTCTCATCTTACATCCGCTTCTTTAGGCCGTCTAAAATGACTTTATTGGCCGTTTCGGCCTGGCCGTTTGATTGTGGATGTTCCACCGAGGCGAAGTGCTGTACAATATCTAGATCCGAGATCATAGCCTGGAACCCTTTGTCTATAAACTGGGTCCCGTTGTCCGTGACTATTTCGGCTGGGATTCCGAATCGAGAGACAATATTGTGTCGAAAAAACCTTTGAATCCGCACTGAGGTGATAGAGGTTAAAGGCTCGGCTTCGATCCATTTAGTAAAGTAATCTACCGCCATGATGAGCCACCTAAATTACCCCGGGGCTGCTTTGAACGGCCCTAGGAGATCCATTCCCCATTTGTAGAAGGGCCAAGGGGCCGAGATGCCGCTTAATTCAGATGGTGGAGGCCAAATGATCTTCGCATGTTTCTGGCAACTTTCACACCTTTTGACTGCTTCCATGGCATCTATCTTCATTGTTGGCCAGTAATATCCGGCCCACAAGGCTTTCCTAGCCAGGGCCTTACCCCCCATGTGATGGCCATTTACGCCTTGATGTATCTCGGCCAATACATACTTGGCCTCGGATGAATCTAAACACCTCATCATCGGAGAGTGTAGACCTTTCCGGTATAGCTGGTCGTCAATCATCGTGTAGACGGCGGCTTCCCGAATTAATTCTTTGCATCGACTAAATCCGTCGGTATAATCCCTCTTTCAAGGTAATCTTCAATCGGTCTCCTCCAATCTGTAGCTGCCGAGATAGTCATGACGCAGCTCGGCTCTTTTAGGTTTTGCTGGATGACGGTTCGGAAGCTTCCCGGGCCCTTGGTGCTGGCGAGTTTTGATAGGATGTCGGCTCGGGTGTTTTCTTCTCTTGGGATGTGGGTGACTATAACCTCATCGAAGTCGGAGATCATCTCCTTAGCTTTATTAAGATACTTAGCCAACAACGGACCTTTTGTCTGATAAGTGCCCTCTATCTGTGCGGCTACAAGCTGCGAGTCGGTGAAAACCGTTACTCTCCGCGCTCCATGTTCTCTTGCTTGCAATAATCCGGCAAGTAGAGCTTCATATTCAGCCTGGTTATTCGAGGTCGGGAACTCCAATTGGAGGGAGTGTTCAATGGCGACACCTTCCGGGTTTTCAACTATGATTCCGGCTCCGCTACCCTTTGCATTCGAAGAACCATCAACATATACCTTCCATATTTTGTCTTGAACCTCATCGGTCATGTCCGCCGAGGTGAGTTCTATGACGAAATCTGCCAATGCTTGTGATTTTATGGCATGTCGGGCTTCGTATGAGATGTCGAACTCAGATAGATGGATGGCCCAGCTAGTCATTCTCCCTGCCAAGTCTGTTTGAGTAATATTTGTCGGAGCGGCTGACTTGTTCAGACAATAATCCGATGTCCCTGGAAGTAAGGTCTCAGTCTTCTTGCTGAGATAAGCAGGGCGAAAGCCACTTTTTGTAGCTTCTGATATCGCAATTCCGAGCTCTGTAACGCCTTACTGACAAAATAAATTGGGGACTGGCCGGCCTCGGTTTCTCTCACTAGGACCTCACTCACTGCTTCTTCTCCCATAGATAAGTATAAAAATAAGGACTCACCCGGGTTAGGTTTTGATAGGACTGGTAGGGTCGCCAAACAGAGTTTGATCTTTTCAAATGCTGCCTCGCAGTCCGTGTTCCATCCTCCTTGTGTTTCCTTCTTTAGCAACCTAAAAAATGGGAGCGCGTTCTCTGCTGATCTTGGTAGAAACCTGGTTAACGCAGCCAGGCGGCCGGTTAGCTGCTGTACTTCCTTCTTTGTCCTCGGCGACTGCATGTCGAGGATGGCCTTGCATTTATCCGGATTGGCTTCAATTCCTTGTTTTGTTAACATAAAACCCAGGAACTTCCCGGCTGGGACTCCAAATGCACACTTGGCCGGGTTCAAACGGATATGGAACCTTCTCAGTTTATTAAATGTCTGCTCTAGATCATGGACGTGGTTTTCCGGGTCCTTTGTCTTTACGATCATATCATCGATGTATACCTCAATGTTTTGTCCGATCTGATCAGCGAATACCTTGTTCATCATCCGTTGGTAATTTACCCCGGCATTTTTTAGACCAAAGGGCATCACGTTGTAGCAGTAGTTGGCTTTGTCGGTCATGAAAGCTGTCCTCTCTTGATCATTCGGATGCATGGGTATTTGATTGTAACCGGAGTATGCGTCCATGAAGGATAGCAATTGAAAACCCGACGAGTTGTCGACCAACTGATCGATGTTAGGCATTGGGTATGAGTCTTTCGGACACGCTTTATTTAAATTGGTATAATCCGTGCATACTCTCCATTTTTCGCTTGGCTTTTTTACCATAACTACGTTGGAAAGCCACATAGTGTATTGTATTTCCCTGATGAACCCAGTCTCCAGGAGTTCCTCCACGTGCTGCTCCAAGGCCTTCCGCCTGTCGGCCCCAATATTTCCCTTTTCTTGTGCCACTGGTTTGGACCCCGGCTGGATAGCCAGCTTGTGACAGCAGAAGTTAGGATCGATACATGGGACTTCGGATGACGTCCACGCGAATACATCTTGATTCTGCCTTAGGAATTCGATCAACCTATCTTTCAAATCATGATTCAATGCTCCTCCGATCTTAGTTGTTTTTGAGGGATTTCCTCCGAGAATTAATTCTTCTAATTCGCCTTCTGGTTCTGGACGTGGGATTTCGGGCTCGTCCCTAAGGTCGAGCTCCACCATGCTAACAAGTCGTCCGTCTCTTCTGCGGTTTTTGGCATTCAGGATTTGTTCGCCTCTTTGAATCCGAGGTGGGGATGATAGTCCCCCTTCTCCATCTCGGATTGTCTCAAAATAACATTGACGGGATTCTTTCTGATCTCCATTAACAACAACGACATTATTCTTGTTGTTTACCATCTTCAATTTCTGGTGCTTCGTGGATACTATCATATCCCAACTATGAATGGTTGGCCGGCCGAGTATGATATTATACGGGGAGGGGAAATCAGCAACTATGAACCTTACCCGTTCTGATTTGAATGCCTCTCTGGTTCCCAACGTTAGTATTAGGTCGATATATCCCTTGGGAGGTGAATGTTCCCCGTTGAAACCTATAAGGGTTGTTTTGCACGGTTTTAAGTCTTCTGCATCCATCTTCATCCTTCTATAAGCATCCCAGCTAATAATGTCTGCGGAGCTCCCTGCATCGACAAAAACCCTTTTCACCCGGCATTAAGCCACGGTTGCAGTAATAACCAATCCATCCTAGTGCCCCGGCACCACGTCTTTTAATTCTTCAGTGGTAAAGACTAATGGGGGCGGTGTCGGTTTGGTTGGATCGTCCTTGAACTTTGGGAGATCCCTTACAGAAAGTACTTCTCTCAAATATTTCTTGTGCTGGCTCATCGTGTCTCCTCCCCCACCAAAACCTCCACTGACAACGTTGCAGTGGAATTGGGCCTCTGGAAATTCTTCTTCATCGACGGCCGTCCTGCGGGGCTTCTCATCTTTCTTTGGATTAGTGGTTGGACTTCTACTTCGGCCTCCTTGCTTACGTTTGTTATTTTTGCACCCTTGAGTTTGTATCACGTATTGGCGTAGTTTGCCCTCTCTGATGAACCGTTCTATGGCGTCCCTTAGTTCAAAACACTGATCCGTGGTGTGCCCCGGCCCGTCATGGAACGCACAAAATCTGGATTGATCAGTTGTGAGACGAATTCTGGGAGGCCGAGGTTTGTCCATTCTTTTCATCTCGGTCTGAGCCACCTCCTTCCAAATCTGGGAGCGAGGGGCGTTCAAAGGAGTGTATCTTTCATACCTTCCTTTTCCTTCTGGTCTTCCTTCTTGAGTACGTACCTCTCGGTTCCAAGTACCCTGAGGAACTTCTCCTTTTGACTTCCGCGGTTGTCCCTTCTCCTCGGGCGATATATTTCCCCGCTTATCGGTTCCGACAGCATTGGCGATCTCCATCTGTTCTACATTCAAGTATTGTTTTGCTCGGGTATGGAATTCGGTGAGCGTGTGGACTCGGTTTTTAAAGATATTCTTTGCCAACCGAGACGAGGGATCCAAGCCATCCACAATACAATGTATATGGACGTCATCAGGGAGTGAACGTACTTGCAATGCCACTTCTTTGAACCGGTCTAGATACTTCTGGAGGGTCTCCCCTTTTTTCTGTTTGATTTTACTCAACGTGAATTGGGACTTCGGCTGCTTCTTACTTGTTGCGAAATTCAACTCAAATCTTCGTCCGAGTTCCTCAAAATGATGTATTGAGTCGGCGGGTAAAGTATGAAGCCACCTCTGAGCCGGTCTGGTTAATGTTGATGCGAAAATCCGTGAGATGACCGGGCCCTTAATTAATTGAACGAACATGCCCAACTCAAAGGTGTCGAGGTGGACACGAGGGTCCTAGTCCCATCATATTTAGGGAGATGCGTCAAATCCAAACGTCTTGGATACAGGGCGGTCGCGATCTCCTTAGAAAAAGGACCTCGGTTGAGATCGGTCAAGTATTTCATTTTATACTCCTCAGGAGACCCCCGAGGCCGCGGTATTCTCTCGGCATCTCGGTCTTCGGCTTGTGTGATCTTTTCCAGGCGTAATTTTTTCGCTGCCGATGCTGAAGGTCGAGTTTGGACTGATCCAGTTCTCTGAGAGGCCCGTCTCGTATCCCGGCGTTCTGGCCTCAAACGTCTTCCGGGAGACTGACTGCTTGTATTTGGAGATGTACCTTCCGTTTTTTCCAGTGAGTCTTCTCGCTCCCGTTTCCCGACTAACTTTTCAAATTTGTTAAATTGATCCTCCATCATCTGCTGTATTATTCTGAGATCTTCTTGGCGTTGGAGGTTACCCCGCTTTTCATGATTTTGGATGCGCCTCAGAAGTGACTCCTGCGTTTTGTGCAGGAGGGCGACGTCGGGATTCTGAAACGAGATCTCTGTGGCAGCTAAATTATGAGTTTTAGGGACTATAGGAGGGGAGGATGCCGTATCTGAAAAGTTCCCCTCCTGGACTTTCTCCGGTGGCTGTCGAGCCTGATTATTTTGAGTAGCCTCAACCTGCTGTGGATTTCTAGATTGAGTATTCCGACTGCAACTTCTTGTGTTGGCCATCGGTGGTCACGGGGATCGAAATTTACGGTCCCCACGGTCGGCGCCAATGTTCTGGTGTGGAATCAGATATGTCTAGCCAAGTGGGCTAGTACTTTGATCTTAGATCGGATGACCTTGCCGGAGTATCTATGGTGAAGATATCCGGGAAGGCGAAGGATCACTGTACACTATAGGCTATCCGCCAAAGGGGGGATGGGGGATGTGTTCAGTGGGGGTCGTGCTGATACGTAATGTAAACAGGCTTGAGTTAGAACGTGTGCACCTTAGGTTTATGCCCTTGTATATATAGGGTATGCATTGATATCGTAACTGCATGATCTGTCTTATCACTTGGTTGTAGATATGATAGATTCTCCATGATTGTAGGTATATACGGAATATATGATATATTCCGTATTGGGCCGTCTAGGCATTTGGGCCGTTATGCCGGACTGTAACAATAACAAGAATCTGTATTTATTTAATGAGCAATCAAAGAGCATACAAGTAGTCTGTATAAAATAGAAAAGCTTTAAACGAACTCACAAGACTGCCGATATGGAAATGGAAAAAATGCAGAAATCCGGGCCCAACTTTCGTTGTGTCCTTAAGACAATATTGCTCCCTCAATACGGATGCCGAAGGTTTCTGAGCAATTGCCTCCCGGGATAGAGCGGATTATTCGTCTCCGAAAGATGGCTCGTCATGTCGAAGCCCAAGCGAATCCAACGAGTCTACTTTCGGAACGCACAGAATGTATATGCAGAATGCAGAGAGAGAGAGTATGCAGAAAAAACGTAATATAATCTGTGACTAGGGCGCCCTATTTATAGACTCGAAAAACACGATCGAGACGGACTCGTCTCGTTGCTTTATGCGAACCGGTGCATTGTGCGCACGGACGTACCATAACGGAACGAACGAGGGCGACTGCGTACTGTTTCCGAACCCAGTGCGTCGTACGAACGACGCACTGAAACGAGCAAACGATCCGAACAGATCGCAAAACGCAACTACTGGTTGGAAAACTCGGAGAGGCACAACGGACTTATTTAAACGTTCGGAAATTCAAAAGATTAATTTAATAAAAAATTATTTTTTATTTCACACGCGCGGACCAGACCGGGCGGGCGGCGCGCCCGACCGACCGAACCGAGCCGGACGGACGGCGGCGTGCACGTGTGTGGTGGACCAAGGGTCACCTAAGTCCTCATCCCTCCACAAAAGTGGGTTGGCTCAAGGGCCCAATTAGTAGGAGCAAAGTTGAGGCTTATATACTCTTAAACTTTCCTCCACCTAACCAATGTGGGACTTCTATTCACACACATTCCTTCTTCCTTTTTCCCTCTTCTTTTTCAACCTTCTTCTTATTCATAACCCATGGGATTTATATCATAAATTCCAACAATCCCCCACATGGATAAGAAGTTAGTCCATCATGGCCAAATGCAAATGATCATGTATGCAAAGTGCGGTTCCTCTACGAGAAACAACTGCATCGAGAAAGGTAGGGGCTACCTTTGAACCTTCTCTAGTAAAAACCTATAGGATATTCTAGTCAATCAGTGGACGCGTTGTCTTGAACCGTCGACCTTTTAGTGTATACCAAGACAATAGGAGTCACACAGTTGCTCCTCTAGCATCGTTGGTTCTCATGCTGTGTCCATTTTGGCCCTGGACACCGGCTAGTTCTGTGAGTGTTCTAGAAAATTGGCCGTTTTAAATTCTCATAGAAGCGGCCCGCACTTCACACTCACATAGGTGATTCCTTGTGATGTAAGTCAACATACATCATCTGAACACATCAGATTAAGAAACCATTAAAAGCTTAAAGGCTTACCCTTATATATATGCACTGTCTTGTCTAGGAATGAGTATGAGTTAAAAAACTCCACAGTGTTAACAGTCGATTAAGACTTAGTTGTCTCTTTGAACCTAGTTCGTGGGATCTCCACTCTCTTAGGCAGAGTTACCACGATAATCAACAATGTATCGGCCTTAAACTCATTCCTTTGGACAATTTCCTAACTATCTTTCTAGGAATCCCTTTAGTCAATGGATCCGCTATATTCTCTTTTGATTTCACATAATCAATTGAGATGATTCCATTCAAAAGTAGTTGTCTAACGGTATCATGTCTACGACGAATATGTCTAGACTTGCCGTTGTACATGACATTCTTGGCTCTACCAATAGCTGACTGACTATCACAGTGTATACACACTGCTGGTACTGGCTTTGGCCAACTAGGAATGTCTTCAAGAAAATTACGAATCCATTCGGCTTCCTCACCAGCTTTATCTAACGCAATGAATTCTGCTTCCATAGTAGATCTTGCAATGCAAGTTTGCTTAGATGACTTCCAAGACACAGCACCCCCACCAAGGGTGAATACATATCCACTTGTGGATCTTGTGTCATTAGAGTCGATTATCCAATTTGCATCACAATACCCTTCTAGTACTGCAGGGTACTTCTCATAATGCAAAGCAAAGTTTTGAGTTTGCTTTAAGTAACCCAAAACTCTTATCATAGCTCTCCAATGAAACTCATTTTGATTACTTGTAAAGCGACTCAAGATGCTTACTGCATAGGCAATGTCAGGTCTAGTACAGTTCATAACATACATGAGACTGCCTAGCACTTGAGCATATTCCTTTTGTTTAACTGCTTCACCAGTATTTTTTAACAGTCGAAGACTAGTTTCTATAGGGGTCGACACAGGAGCTATGTTTAAACTCTTGAATTTCTCAAGAATTTTATAAACATAGTGTGTTTGTGATAAAGCTAACCCATCAGAAGTTCTATGGATTTTAACTCCTAGAATGACATCTGCTAGACCCATATCTTTCATGTCAAACTTACTGGTAAGCAATCGCTTAGTAGCTTTAATCATTTGATTATTACTACCCGTTATCAACATGTCATCTACATAAAGACAGACTATGGCAAATCCGTTTTCAATATTTCGAATGTAGACACACTTGTCACATTCATTAATACTAAAGCCATTTGATAACATAACTTCATCGAATTTTGCATGCCATTACTTCGGGGCTTGTTTAAGTCCATAAAGGGACTTTATTAAGCGACAAACTTTCCGTTCTTGTCCTGAGACAACAAATCCCTCAGGTTGTTCTAGATAAATTTCTTCCTCCAATACACGATTCAAGAAGGCTGTCTTTACATCCATTTGATGTAACTCCAATCCATTCAATGCTGCTAGCGCAATTAACATCCGAATGGATGTAATTCTTGTAACAGGTGAATAAGTGTCAAAGTAATCCAGGCCTTCACGTTGTCTGTAGCCTTTTAATACCAACCTAGCTTTGTACTTATCAATAGTGCCATCTGCTTTCATCTTCTTTTTGAAGACCCACTTAGTTCTTAAAGGCTTATTGTCAGGAGGAAGGTCAACCAATTCCCAAGTGTGGTTTGACATAATGGATTCAACTTCACTATTGATAGCCTCTTCCCAGAATGGTTCTTCAGGAGAACCCATAGCTTCTCCATAAGTTCGAGGTTCATTTTCCAATAGATAAGTCATAAAATCAAGCCCAAAGGACGTTGAAGTCCTTTGCCTAGTACTTCGTCTAGGTTCCTCCTCTCCAAGATCATCATAAGTCACAATATCCTGGGATATCACAGTGTTGTTATTAACATTATTTTTATTGTACGGAAATACGTTCTCAAATAACCTAGCGTTCCTTGACTCAATAACCGTGTTCACATGGATATATGATACATCGGACTTATAAACTAGAAAACGATATGCACTACTATTATGTGCATAGCCAATAAACACACAGTCTACTGTCTTAGATCCAATTCTTAACCTTTTAGGTTTAGGAATCTCAACATTTGCCAAACACCCCCACACTTTTAAATATTTCAAGGAAGGTTTCTTTCCTTTCCATATTTCATAATGTATGTTTTTTATCGTTTTATGAGGCACTCTATTGATTAGAAAGTTAGCCGTTAGAATGGCTTCCCCCCACAAATTTTGTGGTAAACCAGACTCAATTAATAATGCATTCATCATTTCTTTCAAAGTCCGATTTTTCCTCTCATATGCAATATTCAACCATAATGATGCTATAAAATTTCACATAATTTGGTAGTGATGCATAACCCAACTAGAAATATTTATCATCTTTGAGTATTTAAATAAAACTACCAACATTTATATTCAATAATTATAAAGACAAAATGTAATACCCGGATACTTGTTTATCTGGAACCCTATATTTGAGAATTTGCCTATTTTTGGGAGACTACTAGGCCCTATTTTTGGGAGTGACAAATTTGGAATGAGTATATTTTTGGGACCCATGAATAGTATTTACTATTTAGGAATAGTGATTTACTATTGGAATAATAATATAATATTATATTATTAAAATATTAAAATGTTTCAGACGTATGAAATGAGGGAAGTGAGGTGAATTTTATATTTTAGGGAAAATTACCTCAAAAGACCCAAGTGAAATAATTACACTTAAGGACCCATTTTCCTCCCTATAAATAGAGGCTTCACTTCTTCTCATTCTCACACCAAAACCGTGTTCTAGAGAGAGGTTAGAGAGAAGGAGGAGTCCTGGAGAAAATCTAGCGGAGCTCGGGTAAGTTCATCGGTCCCTAGTCTTAAGCTTTGGTAGTTCTTTCGGTAGATATAGTAGAAATGTTAGATTTATCTTTAAATTTCCCAGATAGTTTAAATATCATGTTTAGGGGTAAATATGGTATTTAATTCGAAAATATATTGGGAGAAGAGATATGTCAAAATTTTGGAAGATTAGAGTCAAAGTAGCGAAGCTCTGGCGAAATTCCACCGATTAGGGGAGTCAGGGGTAAAATGGTAATTTGGGACTAGAATGTATGTTATAATGTTGATCATTGATTAGAAACGTTATTATCCTTATAGGATATCCGAGGATTCTGGAGGCAGATTTGATGGAGGCGTATTACTATTCATGATGGAAGTAAATTACTATTCACATGGAAGGAATGTACGTTCGCGTACAGTAACTTTAACTCTGATATGTCTTGTATGCATGTATGAGATGGAATGATTCATAAAGTCATGGACGGGACTCTGTCTTGGGTCATGCACTGTGACTAAGTTTATGGGGCTTAGATCACTACATATACATTCAGCTTTATACACGGGTTATGATTTTGATAATGTCGTTTGAGTTTTCCTAGTGCTGAGGACACGTGTTGTGATCGTGGCACAGGGTATGTGCAGACATGTTGTGGGACTTTACATATTGCTTTGTGCTTATGTTCTGTCATTGTACTGATCATACATCTGCTTTGTGCTTATGTGTTGATTATTTGCTTTGTAATGTAATGAATATTTGTCATACATATCTTTGTTATACTTTTCATATGAGGTTAATCGTTACCTAAGATTCAATTTGTTTTGAATCTTAGACTTGACTAGAGGTTCAGGAAAGGAACCAGGATTTATGAAGACGTTGTGAATGGAGCCATGAGTAGGAGCATTAATGGACGGAGCCGTGAGGAGGCACCGGTCAAAGGAAATGCGGGAAGAAAGTCAACAGAACCTACCTTATGGCATGAATCTAATAAAGTTACTTCACATCATTTGGTGCTTAATCTAGAAAGGGTCGTCTATGTGGTTCAGTCAATCAGTCACCCTAGCACGGTGAGACTCCCACTAGACCTACCCAGCCTGGCCAAATGAGATGATTTAACTGAGTTAGGTTCTATGTCCCAAGTCTACCTAAGGCTTGGCGGAAAAGGGTATAGTTACATAGAAGAAATGTAATTATAGAGTTTTGTATTACTGTATCACATGAATAATTCCTTCGGAAGATTTTATAATATATATATCGGTATACGTCGAGGCATCATCATATGTCCGAGTATTTCTTATCGCTTACTCGGTGTTATACTGTTGTTCAAATTTTAGTACATGCTCTCCGTTTCCGCAAAACGCTAAGTCAGTAGCACCTCAAAACTCTGATGAATTTTTATAAAACCACGTGTCACCGGCACGATTTATGCTACGGAATTTGGGGTGTTACACAAAAAATCGACCTTTGAGTTGATCCATAAACACCTTATAATAACAAACTTTAATTCACCCACGATACAAACATAAGATCATAGCATATTTGGAATTAAAATATTAATAATAATAATAATAATAAATTTGGCTACTACTTAATTCTAAAACTTAAATATTTAACTTATCATAATATTTGGAATTAAAACAATTCATAAAGAATTGACCACTTTGATGACTAATTAATCCACCATATTTAATTCCAAAACTTAAATATTTAGCATTTATTTAAATGCTATTCACAATATTTAAGCAGCATAAAATCATAGCCACAAAATCATCCATAATTATAAAATTAAGGCTATAATAACATTTCTACCAATATCGTGCAAGTCAATCTTATTATATTCAAATATTTCACGATATCATGCATGCTTGTACCATGAGAAATAATAATACTATGAAAATTAAAGCAATTTATCTCTACACTAGATATATGATTAAATTTTCATACCACCACAAATATTTAATAATTTCACCACATTTACTTTCAAAAGAAAATAATAAATCCTTTTTAATAAATTAAATAATGGCTAAGATATTCACAGATATCACCATTTTTATTCCTCCATTATTAATTCAAAAAGCTTCACAAGATTTTAGGAGAGATTATAGGAGATTAGAAATTATCAAATAAATTAATATTTCAATTAATAATAAATCCTTAAACGGGACTAAATTCCCTTCCATTCTAATTAATTAAATTAATTTTTTTTTCAAATACATAACATCCTAAAATTTAGGACTTTTAATAAATCTCATCATTTAACTGTTAAATATATTTTATTTCTGCAACTTGAAGCATGAAATCAAATCATATCCATACGATATCTAATAAAACCAATAAAATCTCCCGATGAAATATTATATTCACTTTATGAATTTAATATTCATCAAATCCTTCTTAAAGTAAGGAGAGATAATAGGAGATTTATTAACTACCTTATCAATCAAAACTAATATATTTATTAACTAAAGATAATCAAAATTATTAAATAACATATTGATTTCTATGGCACATCCATACTGATACGTCGGTACAATAAAGAATTAAAAGGCTAGGATTATGTGAAACCCATCATTTAAATAAAACGACTTGTCCTTGTAGCGCTTAACACAAACGACGTATCTTTTGTGTCAATCCCTAACTTCCAGCCTGATCACACCGATTCGGCGGAGCGACAATAGTTTCACATGTTCCGTTATCAATCTTTACTTTATTTCAAGATTTTTATCCATGAAGCCAATTTCGTGCCCTTTTAAATTGGTTTACTGGTGGCCCAATCTTTATCCATCAAATATTTTATTTTATCATTTTAGAAAGAAAATATATCTCACTGATGTAATATCCAAAAATCTAACGCATCAATCAAAATAGATATACATCGAATTAAAGAGATCTTTTCTATATACACATATGACTTCTAGTCCCATCGATTAATAAAGTTTCAATTTTCAAGTAATCGCTATATCTAACAGAGACATAAAGCGACTAGTAAAAGCAAAACTTTAATACATATCTATATCAGAAACAAATAGACAGATATATATCCACAGAAATCATAATATTAGAAACTCTAACTTGTCAAAGTCAGGAATTCAAAATTTAAAACTAACAAAGATTCAAACCAAAATTTCTACCAACACATAAATCAATTTTATTTAATATAAATTAATCTAAGTTGATTCCAATTTAATATTACTACCAACATATTAAATCAGCAAAGATATAACTTAATATAAATTGATTTCAATCACAATATTGTCTTAAGATTGTTGTTTCCAGAATGTATTGGGTAGATAGAAATTGAATATACAGTAAACAAACGGCATAACAAGAATCTGTATTTATTTAATGAGCAATCAAAGAGCATACAAGTAGTCTGTATAAAATAGAAAAGCTTTAAACGAACTCACAAGACTGCCGATATGGTAATGGAAAAAATGCAGAAATCCGGGCCCAACTTTCGTTGTGTCCTTAAGACAATATTTCTCTCTCAATACGGATGCCGAAGGTTTCTGAGCAATTGCCTCCCAGGATAGAGCGGATTATTCGTCTCCAGAAAGATGGCTCTGTCTGTCTGAAGCCTAAGAGAATCCAACGAGTCTGCTTTCGGAACGCACAGAATGTATATGCAAAATGCAGAGAGAGAGTATGCAGAAAAAACGTAATATAATCTATGACTAGGGTGCCCTATTTATAGACTCTGAAAAACACGATCAGACGGACTCGTCTGTTGCTGCGAATTGGTGCATTGTGCAGATAGACGCACCAGAACGGAATGAACAGAGGCGACCAAGGCTCGTTGCCTGTTGCGCATGCGTCGCCGCGTGTCTGTCGCGAATGGTGCATTGTGCGATAGACGCACGGGTGAACGTCGACGATTGCGCGGCGAACTAGAACGGAATGAACGAGAGGCGACCCGGAATGGAACAAATCGATCGAACGAACGATCGAACGAATCGAAAGGCGACGCATCTATCAAGGCGTTGGAAAACTCGGAGAGGCACAATGGAATTATTTAAACGTTCGGAAATTAAAAAGATTAATTTAAATTCACACGCGCAGACCAGACCTGGTGATGCGCGTGTGTGGTGGACCAAGGGTCACCTAAGTCCTCACCCCTCCACAAAAGTGGGTTGGCCCAAGGGCCCAATTAGTAGGAGCAAAATTGAGGCTTATATACTCTCAAACTTTCCTCCACCTAATCAATGTGGGACTTCTATTCACACACATTCCTTCTTCCTTTTTCCCTCTTCTTTTTCAACCTTCTTCTTATTCATAACCCATGGGATTTATATCATAAATTCCAACATATATATGTGCGGACAGATGAGACAGGCCGTGTATATGTATTAATACAAGGAATTCTCTAAATCTTACCAAGTGATTGCACACTACAAATATAGAAAAGAGTAATGGATGAGAGATTGGTTGAAGCTGCAAGAGTGGGAGATGTTCTGGCATTAAACAGAATTATGGAGGAGGATCCTGATATACTGGAGAGAGCATGTTCAGTTCACTTTGGAGATTCCCCGCTTCATGTTGCAGCACGACGAGGGAAAGCAGAATTTGTGAAGCAGATTGTGACTCAATTGCCTTCGCTAGCCACGGAGACGAACCAGCAAGGTATGATCCCATTGCACTTGGCTTCTTTAAAAGGTCATGTTGAGACAGTGAGGGAGCTTTTGAAGGCAAAGCTTGATGATGAAGTGAATCAGTTCCTTTTGAAAGATGACGAAGGCTGGACTCCTCTGCATTGCGCATCGCAGAAAGGCAAAATCAGTGTTATTGATGAGTTAATCAGGGAATGTCCTCAGTGCTTGGAACAAGTGACGGAGAAAGGGGAGACTGTTCTTCATGTAGCAGTGAAGGCTAATCAAGTTGAAGCTGTCAAAGTGCTAGCGGACAGCATCAAGCGTCACAACTTCAACAATCTGTTGAAAGCACAGGACCAAAAAGGCAAGAGTGCCTATCAACTTGCAGCAGCAAAGAAATTACAGTCTCAGGTATAGGAAGAAACTTATACTACCCTCTCGTTCTTAATAAAATGCATAGTTTTTATATTTACCAATTTTTTCCTCATTTACTCCATACACATGAGGAGAGATTGAGAGAATTAAGAAAAATAACTAGGGTGTTTTAGAAAATAGAAATCATATTAACTAACTTCCTTAATCTAATCAAATTACCTAAATATATCTTATATTTAGGACGAAAGGGAGTACTTTTGGTCCTTCATACAAGTCTCATTTGAATAATCTAGAGAGATTAAGGAAACTAAATAAATTATTTTAAAGTATTTATATTTATTATTTTTTTCCACACTAATTTGTCTGGTTTATAAAATGATACTCATAAATATTTAGGAGAAATAATATAATATATGATATGATTAAGTAATCTATTTAGCTTATTGAAGGACTATTGTAGGACATAATTTGTGCATCACTGTTTATATATGCTGATTGAAATATAAGTGTGGCAGGTGGTAGAGGTGCTGAAGGAAGATGATGAAATAAGAGAGGAACGTCATATAAACATAGAGAAGGAGGGGAATGAAGACAGTGAAGCCTCTAATAAAGAAGATCAGAAGATGATGAGTAGTAATGAAAGGCAGTGGCAGCAGGATGCAATGCTAGTGGTGGCGACCTTAATTATAACACTCACATACCAAGCTTTGGCAAATCCTCCAACAACACCTTGTTCAAAAATGGCAGCACTGAAATAGACTGGCGATGCCTTTTGAGTAATCCAAGATCACACAGTTTCACAAACCAACTCAAGGAGTGTCCAGCCGTTTTGCCTTGTTCATTCCTGATTTTGAACACATTGATCTTCATCACATCCATCTACATCGTCTTTTCGGCTCTGCAGGGCTTAAGGATATTAATCCCTCTGCAATTGATTACGCTGTACCTCATCGTATGTTATAGTATCTTGCTCACGGCTGTCAGCTATAATATCGTTTATATTTCAATTCCCTTTGCAATTATAGGGGTTTTAGCGGTCATATTGTTCTCAAGAAAGGATGGGCTCTAATTATAAAGCGTATATTGGCCAAAAAAAAAGGCGTCAAAGCTCAAAAGGATAGATTTGGCAAGATGTCCGGCCACATCAGCAACATGAAGGATCATAATCAACATATATAATGAAACTTTGTTTTAGGATGTAATTTAACGAGATCTTTTTCTTATCCCACATTCTTTCTTTATGTGTATATATAGGCATGCCACTTACTTGTTTAGTTGTTTGCATGGGTTGTATTCACTTACATGGGACCAGCTAGCTTCTCTCCCTAATTCATTTTATAGTTGTGAAGTTCAGACAGTTTAAATTTATTTATATATTTTTATATAAAATTATAATAATATTTTTATGAAATAATAACTTTGGATCCAATAGTGATGAATGGAGTGAATAAGAGGAAGAGTAGGGGCAAGCAGTTACTCCCTCACTTGCTTATGTGCATTTACTCTCTACTGAATGAGAGAAGCCAATGATTCAATAAAACAAAGGACAACATCCTGAATATGTGGGGAATTCCTTCATGGGAAATTTAATTTTTTTAGTCCCAATGAAACATCCCCGTTTTCAAAAGCAGTATATTTTTTTTCATCAGAGTAGAGCACCGGAGCAATTGAGTAAGCGATACATTTATTCAAATTGCCGTAACTCGGCTAATTCTACGAAGCGGTACATTGACCGAGAGTTTTCAAAATGAATAACAACGAGAAGAAAGTCTCCGAGGCGGGACTCGTACGGCCTCGCGCATTCTCTCCTCGGTCCTCGGTTCTTTTGAACCCGACGCTATGATAAGAGCGAGATCCAATTACAATTTGGATCTCGGTAATCTGATTAACCTCATGCTTAAATACGACTACATATACACGACAACAAAGAATCAATACAACAGTCCACAACATATGTATGATTAAAAACACATAACCACGTATACAAGATAATAACCACATATATAACATAACCTCGTATGATACAACAATAATAACCTCGTATGTGACATAACCTCGTATGTAACATACCGTGTATATAGCATAACCTAGTACACTACTACACAACAATCATATAATAAACATTAGAGCTAGTGTTACAAGATACGCGACTATAACGGTAAACTGTGGTACGTTTACGAAAAACGGTAATTTTGACAACGGTGCAACAATGCAGTGTACGACGCAACAATGTCCGATTATCTCGATATCCTATAAGGATAACATTTATCAACTTCTAGCACTATAACAGTCATTTTAGGTACAAATTACCATTTTGCCCCCGAACCCCTAATCGGCGGAATTTCGCCGAGCTTATTGTTTTCGCTCTATCTCTCCGAATTTTGACAGATCTTTTCCCTCATCATATTTTCGAAATATATATCATATTTACCCCTAAATATGATATCTAGACTATCTTGAAAAATTAAAGATAAATCTAGCATTCCTACTATATCTACCGAAAGAACTACCGAAACTAAAGACCAGAGACCGAAGAACTTACCCCGACTTTGCTCAGACTTTCTCCAGAGCTTCTCTCTCTAAAACCTCTCTCTAAGGCACGAAATTTTGGTGTGAAATGAGAAGAGGAGGTGATGGCTATTTATAGAAGAAAATGGGTTACTATTCATGCTTTATCATATCGCTTTTCGACCGTTGGATCGCACTTCGCCACGTGGCTCCATCTTGGCCCTCCATGTGTCTTGCTGACATCATCCTTCTAGAAGAAGATGATGTCATGCATGCTGACTTACCGATAAAGTTCCCTGATCGGTGTCCTAATCGCGTAATCTTGACGAAACTCAAAAATCTGAAAGCAACGTTTTGAAGTTCCATTCTTCCTCTGTAGGAATATCTAGGTTAATGAAATTTATGATTCCATTAAGGGTATTTCGTTATCTGCTGAACATTTTAGGACAGACGCCCTCCGTTACGGAATTAAATTCCGAAAGCACCGTCTAGACAAAAATCCACCGGTTTTGAAATACGTTCGACTCAAGACACTAGATTCCTAATTTGCGGCAACTACTTGTTTACGTATTGCCTCTTTTTTCCCTATCTGCATTTTCTCTCTCCCTACCCCGTGTCTTAGATACCCCGTTGGTTTCGAACTAACCTCGGAGACAGTCACTCCGGATAAAATTCCACTTTGGTTTATAAAAAGTCCGGATGACTTAGACTATATCCGTATATTTTGGTGTAGGATTTCATTTATATCCATTTCAAATGTCCCGTTTGGCTCTTTCTTAGATATATTATTATTTTATTCAAAATATCTAGATATTTATTTTTTTCTTTTATTTTTTATTTATTTTTCTAAGCATAAAATATTTTTTATTATTTTTTTATTTATTTATTATTTATTTAATTATTAATTTCGAATTTCTCCCTTAAATTAATTATTTAATAATTAATTTACTTATATCATAATCTAAACAATTAGCCACTAATTACTTAATTAGCCACTTACTAATTGTTGATAATTTTCATAATTAGGATTAATTATTATCTCACAACTATTTGACTTTATATTGGTATTTTATGTCCCATGTAAAATATTAAAAATACTGGGGCCATAAAGTGGTTTTAATAATATTATATTTATGCTTCTCTATTTTCCAGGGAAATAATCCCAAAAATTCCTAAAATTAAATATAACATATTTCCTAAGTTTTTATCAAAGATCTCATTATCATATGGTATTTATCATAATGTTTAAGCCATTTTCTCGCCTTATTAAAATATATTTTTCAAATGGATTTTAGCTCTTTTTCTTTTCTAATTTTCACAATTTACCTTAGAAAATAATATAATTAAAACTTATTATTTGAGATCCCATATTCACCTATTTCCAATAGGTATTATTTATCGAAATATGATACTTATCATAAATATGATTTTCAGGGTATTACACCCAACAATTTTGACTTTGTTGTAACTCAGTTCTTACACTTTGACTCGATGCAACTCAACCTTTATAATTTTAACTCGGTTCTTTAATTTTAACTTATTACAATTCCACAACGACAAAAAGTACTTTTAACATTAATAAATAATGCCAATTTTTAAAAAAATAGACATAGTAAAATGAGGTGGTGGCAATTTTATAATTATTCAAACTTTTTTCACATTTGTTTTTTTAAAAAGAAGTCGTTGTAAAATGAGACGGTGACAATTTTATAATTATTATAAACTTTTTCACGTCTATTTAATACACACAAACCCACAAATTAATTTTAATTGGGAATTTTATCTATACAATACAGATGCTAATGATTGGTTAGATACTCCCTCCGTTCCTTTTATAAGATGGAATTGTTGGATTTGCTTTATTATTTTTGTTAACGCCATTTTACCCTCAATTACAAAAAAAGTACTCATATCGCTACTATTTTTAAATATAAAATTTATTTTAAAAATATTTATTACATTTAACTAATTTTACAAATAAGGCAATTCAGTTATTTACATGTTATAAAATGGAAGGGCGAGAGTATTAAATTGTTTTCACCAATCCAAGTATCATCCTTGGCTTGAAACGAACTTGGTATTTTGAAATCTAATTTGTATTTACTATATCTCCTATATTGTCCTATTCATCAATTTTTATTTTTATTTTTTGAGTGCCCTATTCATCATCTTGTACAGGGGCATTAGTACATCTCCCAACTTCTTCTCTTTCACAAATATTGAAGTAGTCAAGTCTCTAAATCATAATGTTTTACTCTTCATATAATCATGTCGTACTATGATTGTGGACGGGTGATATATGATCATTTTATTTAATGAAAATTGACTTTTATTAAAAAAAAAAAATTGGTATTTTTTAGGGCATAGAGAACAACTTGGTATTTTGAAATCTAATTTGTATTTTCCGAGCAAAAAAAAAAAAAGCAAAAAAAAAAAAAATCTAATTTGTATTTATCTCCCATATTGTCCTATTCATCATTATTTTTCTTTTGAGTGACCTATTCATCATTATTTTTAAAAAGTGAAATTGTAAATTGCGACATCTTTTTTCTAATATAATGTCCAACTGCTCATCCTCATGCCCAATAATCATAAAAGCATGTGCCAACAAAATGACAAGAGAATCACATCACCTATTCATAAGGAGTCAGTTACGTGGCGTAAAGATAGGCACCATCAACTCAAATTTCATCCTACCATTCGACCTACACGATTCAGATTTATTTTTATTTTATTTTTAAAAAAATATCTTAATAGGTAGAAAATTTAAAATGAAAATAATATCATAACAATATTTTTAAAAAAATTATTCAAAAATTATTTCTTAAAAAATATTAAATCTGCACCATACTGAGTTGATGATGCATATCCAACTGATTCTCCAATGATTCCCTAATGATACCCTCATTTTCAACATTCTTCATATCCACAGATTTTATATTCAAACCACACTGGCCCACACTTACGTATCCAGTCCTTAAGCCTTAAGATATGTTGGAAAATTTCACTCTGCGTGCTACCTCACATTACCCAACTGAAATCAAAGCTGACTTTTTGACAAATGTGATTCTGAAATTTGATTGGTGACACGCTGGCAACATGACGGACTTTAAATTTTTCCGCCTCACACGATGCCATCCGACGCGCTAATGTTGACCCGTACGAAGCGATCGATTCCACTCTCTCGCTACTATATAACGAGGAGAAAGCAGAATCGACTCTGTGCATTGAACTGAAATCGCAACGCAAGAGAGAGAGAAAGAGAGAGAGATGGCGGGAATCGCTGGTGGTATTCAGGACGTTCCAAGCAGCCGAAATAGCCTTGCGATCGATAGTCTTGCTCGCTTCGCTGTTGAAGATTACAACAAAAAGAAGGTTCGTTATTGATCTTATTATTTTTACGGCTACTTCTTCCGATTTGGTTCTGTTTTGGTATGGATTTGATGGTGTTAGCTTCTTGTTGAATCGAATTTCTGAATCCTGATTATTCTTGTATTGTCTGATTGACGATATTTAGATTGTTAGTTCGTATTTCGAGGAGCACAATTGGGATTCTTCATTTTTTTTCCCTAGGTCAGTTTAATTGAATATTTTCCCCCTTGTTTTTGATTGGCTTTCTTATTATTCTGTTGCAGAATGCTCTTCTGGAGTTTGGAAAGGTGGTAAGTGCGAAAGAGCAGGTGGTTGCCGGCACCATGTACTACATCACGCTGGAGGCAACTGATGGTGGCAAGAAAAAGATTTATGAAACCAAAGTTTGGGAGAAGCCATGGCTAAACTTTAAGGAAGTGCAGGAGTTTAAGCCCGTTGATGATGCCCCTGCTGAATCTTCTAGCTAGGTATTTGACTACACTGCACTATGTGGTCTGCTCGGATTCAATGTTTGAAATTATTCACGTTTGTGTTTTGAGGGAACAATTTCTTGTTGTCATTAATATTTGGAACTAGCCATAGGAACTCTAAATTTAGTTGCAAAAGGTGTTCAGATTTTAACCCTCTGATAAATAGGGTTTGATGAAAGTTTTACAGAACGAAAGCATATGGAATTGTTATTGTGGTTTGTGGGTGGAACTGTTATTCTAATGGAACGAGCCAAAATTTTTGAAGCACAGGAGAAATAACCAAGAATGGTTCAAATTTCGGATTGTAGATTATAGTATTCATTTTATCCTTTACTATAATTAGTCATGAAACTAGAACTCTGTCCTCGTGCAGATGACTTGAGTGTTCATGACATTGAAAGAATAAAATTATCATTTATTTTTCCTAAGGGAGTAAGATTAGATCACTAAGCTAGAGCTATCTGTTACATGTTTATGGAACATGCATAACATATTGAAAATAGGCAAAGTGTTTCGCTGTTCTAAAGTAGGCATAAGAACTTGATCTTGAGATGGCCTTAAGATTGCGAAAAAGGAACAGCTCATGGATAATTATATGATAAATTAGTGTTCACGCCAAAAGATGAATCCTTTTGATGAGGATCAATTAGACAATATCTTTTACAGGAACCTTCAAATTGAACAGTCTCATTGTATGATCTTAATCACCCATTCTTTTGTATGTCTTTCTGCTGTTCAATAACAGGACCTGTTTGGTCTAGCTTTAAGCTATATTAGCTCTATTGTCCTCATGTCATGGTTTTTGCATTTCATTGCTTTCCTTTGTTCAATTTTCCCATGTCAGGTATAATGACTTTGGTTTCACCACCTGAATTTTACTTGTTGGACAAAGGATTTCTGGTTGTGATGGACCTCTCATTCACATTTGACTTTGGGGTTTGATGTGCCTTCAATGAATCTTTTTTTGTAGGGTTTATTAAAAATTTGCTTTGATTTTTCTTTTTTCAGGTTAATGAAGATTCTATTTGGCTGACTTGGCTTGAAGATGGAATTATCAGGAAGTCGAAAGCATGCAATTTATAGAATAAAACCAGCTTACTAGTTACCTTCGGGATTTATATTCAAGCCCTTACTTATTATAAAAGATGTATGCTTTTGTAATCCTTTTATAAATTCAAGTACAAGAAATATGGTATGTTATGCGTAAATATTTATAACTGATGCTGTGAAGCAAGAACATAAGGACAAGATGAAGATACCATGTTAGAGGCCGCTTCTGATTGCATCATACATATCATAACTAGTGGAAGTTATACTTTTTTTTAAGGAAAATCAGTATCCATATTCCATATATAATCTAAAATTTTATAAGAAATCATATAATGTAAAAGGCACAAACAGTATTACTCATTCTCTTTGTAAACCTTCGGTTCCATTGTCTATTACATTAAAAGGATCTATGTTAATAAAAAGCTTTAAAACCTCAAATGATTTCTCAAATCTGAAGGATTTAATCTTTGTAATTTTGAACTTAATAGACAATATTGTTTTTATCATTAAAAAAAAAAAGTTCAATTTTTTGTAGTAGCTTTTTTTTTTTTAAGTTTCTATAACTTCGGAAAAGTCAAGCTATGACTCTTTGATCTCTAGAGTTGAGAAGTAACGAGGTAAAAAATTTAGAGTTTGGTAATTGACAATTCTAGAATACTTTATTTTTTAGATCTTATGGAGAAAGCTTTGAAACAATGTAATTATAATATATGTGTGTATCCACTTGCATGCGCGCATATATATATATATATATATATATAGAGAGAGAGAGAGGGGGGGGGGGGGGGTTATGGAAGTTTCTATTGCTAAAAATAAAATGACGCAACGTGGCAAGAAACCTAAAATTTGATAGAAGCAATCTTATAAGTCTCAAGTTTATAATTCTAGGAAGCATAAGAAATTTATAACTTGGTTTCTGAGAAAACAATTGCTGGGTATGCTCATTGAAGAGCCAATATTAAAGAGTACTTGGTCCCTGAAAGTAATTTGAATTGTTAAGATCATTGAATGTAATTTCACTATTTTTATTTTTTAAAAAATATTTAAAACTATGGGCAAAAGTGTAATTTCACCCTGACAGATGATTTAATCATCAAGTCATTTCCTACTCAGAAAAATAATTTTTCCTATTTCTCCCTGACAGATGATTTAATCATCAAGTCATTTCCTACTCAGAAAAATATTTGACTTTCTTATTTCTCTATTGATCTAATATTTAAAAGACATAAAGATTAATGATTCAACTCGCACTTAAACTTAAACAAACACAGACAGATATAATCACACCTAGGACTGTATTGTATGAACAGATTTGCTGGAAAACTTAAATAAACACAAACACAAACACTTCCACAAATAGTAATAGTGATGTACAAACACAATAACAAATACAAACACACCTAGGACTGTATTGTATGAACAGATTTTCTGCAAAACTTATATAAACACAAACACTTCCACAAAAAGTAATATTGATGTACAAACACAATCATAATCTGCAGCATATACAAATTCAGCAATTACTTCATGGTTGCTCTCCTGAACTGCCAGCCAACTTATATTTCTCATATGCTAGCTTTGCTAGCTTACTTGCTCTGTCATGTGCATAACTGAACATTTTGTGAAGAACCTTCTTCACCATTTCAATAGCCAAAATGCAATAAAGGAAAATGACTAGTGTGATCAGGTAAAGAATGAGCAAAGACAAAACATTAGGTGACATAGAAACCGAGAGAGTTATGTAAGTTATCACCATCGAAATGAGTGCAACCGGCAGCAGAACTCTGACATAGGACCCTTTTCTGTAGAAGAAAATGAGGAAGCAAGAGGCAAAAAACCCGGATGTGTTGAAAGACATGAATAGATAGTAAGTGACATCTGGACAGGAATGAGATGGGTTGGTTCCGTGGAAGATGCACTTGGGATGGTTTTTCATGTCTTCCTTCCAGATTGTTTGAGGAGGTGAAAGGCCAGCTTGGTAAGTGACTGTGGCTATTAAACTAGCCACAACAAGTACCATATTATCTAAACTCTCCCATATGTTCTTAGAGTTCTCTTCTGTTTGCTGGGAAGTCTGTTGTGTCTGCATTATTGCCATTCTGTGTTGTGGCTTTAGGTGTCTCAAACTGGGTTTCTGATAAAAGGACCTCTAGAGTGGTACTTTCTTTGTTTGTTTTGCCTCTGAATCCCAACAACTCTAGGACCTGCCAAAATAATATATATATAAGGAATGATTGCTATTATCCAGAAACAACAAAAAGGCAACAACTAAATAGTAAAAGCAAATTTAATTATGTAAATTGTTCCTTCCTAGTTCCTATTCTGCACTGCCATGAAGCCTCCAACTCAAAAAAATCAGGATACTGTCAATTAGGGGATGATTATGTTTCGGATTTTGGTTTCATTTATTTTAAGTGATTTCATGTTATAAATATGTGAGAACAGTCTTACCTTATAAAGCATAAAAGTGCATTTTTAAGTGGAGGCAAACAAGTAAAATTAGTTGTGTAGTCTATGTCAGTAAATTTCTCAATTACTAAATACTCTAATAGATAATCACAATGTCTCTAGCGTGGTGGGCCTCTCTAATGACTTGCTATCAGTGATAAACATGTACATATGTGTCTGTGTGTGTACGTATCTAACTGTTTATTTAGCTGGTCCATTGACTATTAGTTGTTGACTTTAATTTGCACCAAGCAGTCAGCCTAATGAAAATCCATGAATTGCTTTAAGCTAGTTAGTGAATTTTTCTTTTAGTATTGATGTTACTTATGATGATGAAGAACATGGGCAAAAAAAAAGGAAAGAAGAAATAAATTCTTATTGTTTTGATCCCCCAAGAGATTATAAATCTCACAAACTAGAAACTGCATATGAAACAGAATGATGCAGAGCTTGAAAAGAAAAAATAGCAATTTTATCATCTCATACTGTAACCTTACTTGGAGTTGTTTGGTAGCAATAGCAATCTCCAGGGCTGTTCTTCCATCTTTGTCCTTCAAGCTCATAATCTCGACATCTTCACCAAAAAGCTTAACCAAAACCCTAACTGCTTCAAACTGGTGATTCTTCACAGCAAGGTGAAGAGCAGTCTCACCTTGGGCAGTAGTGACTTGTTTGGCTGCATCAGGACAGAAAGAGACCAACTCTTGAATCACACCAACCCTTCCTCTTATGGCAGCATGATGAAGTGGGTTCAACCCAAACTTGTCCTTAAGGAGACACAGGTTAGTCCCAAGCTTCAATGATAATAGCTCTCTCACTATCTCTCTCTGTCCTGTGGCTGCAGCTATGTGTAAAGCAGTGAAGCCATCTTTGTTCAGCTCCTCTGCAAAACAAGGCTTCAGACTCAGAAGTTTTCTTACATAATTGGCTTTTCCTGCAAGTGTAGCAATATGCAATGGAGTTTCTGCAATCTGAGATAAAGCAACTCTATTCAATATCAGAGTTTCGCCTTCTAGTAATTCATTAAGTGCATCAATGTCTCCCAATTGAGCAGATTTTACCAATCTTGGATCCATGACGATAAAGCATAGAAAAACATTATATCTTAAAGCATGAGTTCTATATATATATATATATATATAAGGATTTTTTTAGATTTGTCAGAAGTTAAAGTGATATTTCTTAATTATACAAGGAGAATTTTATTGTATGGACATTGTGCATTTAAGATTTTGTTTCTAGAGTTTTTAGAGAAATCAATACCAAATTGATTGAGAAAAATAAAAATATTGAGTGGGTTAGCTGTCATGTTCAGTTTCAGATTAGATTACTGGATAAGTAATTGACTTGTTGGTTGTAGTCAATTCAGGCATTATACAATAAATAACCCAAACTTGTAGCAAAACTGACTTTCTGGTGTTTGTTAGATCTATAAGCACATATCAAAACATAGCAAAAAGGGGGGAAATCAATATGCTTCCTCTAATGTTTTTTTATAAGATACAAATAGCCTACATAGATAAAAAAAAATTGATTAAAATTAGTTAAAAATATTAAATGTATAAAAATGATACTCATTAACCATTTTAGTTTTTTCAACTTTGTTTTTTTTTTTTAAAAAAAAAAAAAAAAAACTATTATAAGTGTGGAAGGTCTTTTTATTCTGTAAACGAACTAGTGCTCCCCTGTGCACAGGAAAATTGTGCAAACCACTATATCATACCGGATCCGTATTAAATAAAATATACATTTAGGAGCGTAATCTAGAAAAATTGAATAAGATCATTTCATCGGGAAAAAAACATTGACAACTGGTCACATACTTCATTGAACACATGAATGATCACAACATTCTCAAATATTGCCTTTCACTTTTGTTCATTGTCATAACAAAGGATAAAGTAATTGAGAATTGTCTCTCTGCATATAAAATGACAACATACTTTTCTATAATAGAAAGATCAGGGATGTATTTCAGCCTCTAAATTTACACACACGACAGTCATTAAACTTAAAAAGTTGAATAGCAGAAGCAATTAGCAAAGGATTAACTTTCAAAGGTTTGAGCAACAACCATAGACACAATAACAAAATTTGGTGGTCTTCTTTTCTAGATGCTATTTTAATTGAACCTTTATCAAAGAAAAATATAGTCCCACTCATTATCAAAACCTGACCACCTAAAATTATCAGCTGTTCATGACATGTCTTCTGAAATTATATCATAATATTTGAAGATCTTATACAGACTTCTTCATAAGTCTGTCAACACAATCAAGAAGCCGAACCCAGCATAAAATAAAGGCCAAACGTATGTGCAACTTCTAAAGTATTATACTGAAGAGATATAAAACTCCAGCAAGATTTGAAAAAAGAAAAAGAAAAAATGAAAACCTTGCAATACAACGCCCTGTCAAATGCCTTGCAAGTTGCAAGAAGGTAATAGCCTGCTGAAATAGAAGGGAAACGGTGATGGTGAAAGTTCAAAAAAAGTTTGTAACATTTGTAAGACAATGTACACATTCAAATAGCCAAAACCACAGCCCATAGGTATCGTTAAGATAAAATGGCTATTATTAGGGCCAGACAAGCTAAAAGGGGGCAAAAAAAAAACCACAAATGCCATACAAACCGCAGTACATGAGACATGTTGCTAGAAAGAAGAAAACTCACTTTACTGATCAGATAGGTGAACATACCTTATCAGTTAACCTCCCAAAGGCAAATAGGGACTGGTTAAAAATAAACGGTTTCTACCAATTTTTACTCCCCTGACAGTGCTACTTTATGCATTGGAGGGAACAAATAACCAAACTAAGAAAAACACTTTAAAAGCCTATGATTACAATAGTTAGCCTCTTACTGGTCCAAAAAAAAAAACGAAATGGTTGGTGAGCCTCAGAATGATGAAGGAAATGAACAAGCTGCAGAGTAGCTGCAAGAGATATGGATAAGTGTCTGTCCACCCGTGTGCATCTGTCTAACCGTTCTTTCCTTTGTAGAGTGGCTTGGTGGAAGAGATTTTATAGAATGGAACAAATCAACTCAGAGCAGGCAGTCTGTAGCTCATTGCAAGATTTAGGATGAATCCACTTTCATAAAAGTCAAACAGCTTGTAATAATAAAGTCAAACAGAAAAAAGAGAAGCATGTATTAAGCAAAAAGTTATACAACACTAAACTTATACCAGCAAATAATTGAGAGGTAACTTCCTACATATGCTTATTTATGTGAATTCTAAACCCTAATACTATGCTGAAGTGGATTTTATCATCAGATTTATTCTTGCTTGTCATCAATCAAATTCATAATTACCTAATGGTTTGTACTCCCTTGTCATCTATTTTTTTTTTCATCAAGTTCATATTACCTAATAGTTTGTCCTCCCTCATCTTCTAATTTTTTTATACAACCATAAGCAGGATATTTCATAAAACATTTCACTGATATTTTAATACCAACTTTAATACTACCTCTGGTTCTAAATATATACAAACTATGTCCTATATTTAGGACCGGAGGAGTACTACTTAAGCTTCTCTAACAATCCATTTGTTTACTGTGACTTCTGCACATTTGACATGGAAGCCATTTACATAAAGTTTTTAACAAAGCTGACTAAAAAATGAGAGTCTCAGGTAAGTTAAATTTAAAAAATCCCTGCCACATAAACCAAGACTGATAACACCACGAGTTCTGCTGTATTTCTGGGACATTCATAATATTTCCTTCAACATATAACACTTAGAGGTAGCATGCCACACAGGTTTATTGAGCAGTGTGTGTATCACATCATATATAGTCAAAGCTAGTCTTAAACAAAACAACCAAAATAATAAGAGCATATGTTTCTGCTTTAATTCTGCAAAACACATGCAGTTTCCTCGACCATGAAAAGTTAAACTATGCTTGCTACCTTGTAGCACAAACTATGTAATGAAATTACAGCCTACTGCCAAAAGTAATCCATAAACTATCAGACCTACACCTACGCATCGGCAAACGATCCAAAAGGAGTTTCCACTTTAAGTTAGAAAATAAATAACCATAGCCACTTACTTACCTACGGAGTCAATATTATGTTCCGGTCAGTTTTGAAGAAACACAAAAATGAGAAGGAAAAAAAAAAAACTATTTCAAAGTTCAAATGGACATAGAAACAATAGTGCGATTCTGAGTCTAAGAAAAGACCAGATATTGATAAACATTGTGTAAGGAGCATTTCAAAGTTCAATGCAAAAGAAATTGACAACACATTGCCAGCGCCTTATACATTGTGGTCTTGCATTGTTGCATTGCTTTAATTCAGAAAAGTATAGATTGCGGCTGTCTAGCATAAAAGAGAAACACAAAACATGTTTAAAGATGAGTTGTCATGCAGGGGGTTCTATGGCATATAGAATTTTCCTCAAATACCTTTTAGCTTAACAAATTTCCAACCAAATAAGCATAAGCACTTATATTTTTTATGTCCTTACATGCTCATCTCCCATCTATCTACGTGGGCCAATGTCACCTAAAACTGCCAGAACAAAATCAAGGGACAAATTTTTGAACAGCAGGATTACTAATCAAGCAATGAGATAAGGAATTTTGAAGGCACTGATGCAAAATGTTGAATATATGATTTCACAACACCAACGATGATCAGCTCACTTAGATTAAGAATATCATTCATAAAACAAAACAAAAAGAATATTGAGGGAAACCTTCTTCCAAAATTTCCTTGAATAACTGGATTTACAAGATACGCAAAAGTGAACCAAAATAAAGTTGTCACAAGAATGTACATGAGTTTAAACTTTGAACACCCTTATTACATGAGAATTTGGAATTTCTATAATCACATGACATACAACAAAAAGTTGTACATGTCAACTTAGTTCTATACTGACCGGTAACAAAAAAGACAAATCAAAACTCACAAAAGACTTAACGAATATGAATTCTGTTCACATATGAGAATGGCTCAAATCTTGGTTTTGGAGCAGGTTTAGTTGCTTTTGGATCTCCAAACACATTCCAGAATCTCAATTTCTCATCTGCTGCTGCTGAGGCCACTGTACAACCGTCTGGGCTCTACAGTAAGTTGGAAAAAAATAACATAATCAGAGAAAGGTTTACAAATCTTGTGAGATTGAAAGGATAAAGTTTTTTTGCCTCAATAAAACCATTATCTACAAACCCACCTGAGCTAAATGAAGAACCCTAGAAGTATGCCCATTAAGCTCAGCCAATTTCACCATTGATGGGTATTTCCAAAGTGTTAGCTGGTTCTTAGTAAATCCATGAGAGCTAAGTAGCTCCTTCTCATTCTTGTTCCACAACAAGGCACAAACCTGAGACCCAGTGTCAACTGAGTTCAAGCAAGCGCCTGTGCAAGTATTCCAGAACTTAATGGATCTATCTCCACTGCCGCCACCAGTAGCGAGCAAGTTTCCTTGGAAAGGACACCAAGCAAGAGCTTTTACTGCAGATGTGTGATCTTGAAGTCTGTAGAGCCATTTTGTAGCCGAGTTAGATGATGCCTTTGCTCTGTCCCATATAAACAGCAGATTGTCATTTCCTCCACTGGCTAATTGTTGACCCGAGGCTGACCATTTGAGCCCACAAACCTCTTGTCCATGCCCTGTAAAGGTTTCAACAATGTGTGATCTGATTCTCACATCGTTGTTCACGATTCTACCATCCAGTCCTCCAGTTGTGAGTATGTGGTTGTTCCATGCCAGAGACCCTACTCGCTGCGTATGACCACCTCTCAGCGTTCTCAACTGCAGAAGCAAATAAGTGATAACAATAAAGAAGTTTAGGCTAAGAAGCAAGTGAGATTTGTTATACAAACAAGTGAGACTTTCATAAGACAAAAACCTGTTGATTTGAACCAGTGTCCCAGAGTTGCACTTCTGAATTGTTCAAGCCAACAGCGATATGCCTTCCATCTGGAGCCCAGCTGACGCTAGCGATAGGACCGTTTTCATCATCAACAGTGACAAGTTCTGAAGTGGATCCGTTACTGGCGTCCCATAAGTGCACTGTGTTTCCAAGTGCTATTGCTAGAACATTGCTACTTCCCCAATCAAGTAAATTGAGGTAGTAATCATCCACGAGGTCTGGAGCAACCAAAATCCTCTCGGGATTCTGCATAACAGACAAATATATCAGCATAGAAATGTAGAACGTAGTTCAGAAAACTCAGACCCCATCAAATCCACCCAAGTTTAACTTTTATGAGGGAACGTACCTGAGGAATAAACCGTCGAGGCTTAGGAATGTACAAGGCAGACACGTGTGGCATCAATTCAACTGGTTCAGGTGGCTTGTTCCTGAAAGCTAAAATTCGCGGCCGGTTCATGTTCATGGCTTCTGCAAGCAGCTTCTGGTAGGGTGAGTTCGCGTTGGGGTTTTTCTTACCTTTTGCCCCTTCAGTAAGCATGTAGTGTGCGTAATCGAAGTCCATGGCTGAACGATTTGGTATAAATCTATCTAACTGGTGATATTTGCATTGACAAGAAATCAAAATAAAAAACCGTTAGAAACTAGATTTCATCACACAAAATCCAATTTCTTCAAAATCAGATCCTTGATTTAGGGATGGAAAGAAACTCCAAATTAATTGCTTCAAATTTAGAATCGAAGAAAAATCTAATGGTTTACGGAAAATAACATGGAATGAAACTCCCAAAAATGCAATTTAGTAGGATTCTTACATTTTCTCGGTATTTCTTTCTCTGAATAAGCTGCTCCTGAAGTGGGCGACGAGATCCTGCATCCATGATTCAAAACACAAAACGAAAGGCAACAAAAGCAAAGCAGAAAGAACAACAGGAAAATAAAACAATGGGCAAAAGAAAAAAGAGATATCACAAATCTAAAAGGAGTCCCTGCAAAAACGATGGTTAGAGGAGAAACAATTAAAGAAAACAGAGAGAAACAATGAGAAGGATTCAGTGGGACTATACAGTAAGGGTTTCTCCGCTTCGCAGAAAAGAGGGCAACGAGATTGCGTTTTCAAAATCGCGGAAGAACTCAGCTATTGATTCGTTTAATATCCGTTGTATACTGGCCACAAATTTAGAAGGTGTCCCTGCAAAAATGATGGTTAGAGGAGAAATGACAGAAGAAAGATAGTGAGAGCTGATTATTGCTGAGAGCGCTGCAGAGAAGAGTGAGATGAGTGAAGAATGAATATGAGAGATGAGAAGTCTCTCTCTATTTGTTTAGTATCCGTTGTAAGTGGCCGTTACAATTTGGAGGGAACCAGGTACGCGCTCGCGGGACAACAAGGTACGCGCATTTTATTCTCGAGGGCTCGAGGCAGATTAAATTTGACCGGGGGAAGTTTAAATTTGATTTTGATTTTGAATTTCAAATTAATTGCATAGGCGGTTGTTTATTGGGTATTTTTTTCCACTAATGATATACTTTTGTTTTTTTTTATTATCTAGATTCATTTATTTATTTTGAAGGTGTTCATTCTACTCCAAAAAAGTAACTCTATTAAAGAATATTTTTTTAAAAAAATATTGAGATATACTTTTTTAATTAAAGACCATGTTAGAACAAATTTTGCTTATTAATTTATCCATCATTATACTAAATCTCAATTTTATCTTTCAATATTAATATTTTAGACAAAATTTAAATGATTTCTTTTTATGAAAAAATTTAAATAATTTTCATATAAAAACATTAACAACATAAAAAGTGGGAAAAAAAATGATGTCAAAAAATAGATTTTGGAGAATAGATTCTGAAAATGTTAAAAACAACAACTTCTGGCAAACCATGGTTTTAAATCGAATAATGTTTGAGTGTTTTAGCTAGAGAGTGTTTGTTAACTTCACTTTTGAAATCATGGTTTTAGCTAAAACCATGGATTTAAAAGCAAACCAAACACCTATGATCCATTTTATAATGTAATTTGTATTATAAAATAGATAATATATTTAGAATATATTATCTGACTTTGGAATGTAGAGAAGCACTAAGGTTGGCCCATTTCTCCAGAAACCCATTATCTTCATGGTTGACCGGTCAATGACAACAAAGTGTTAGCATTAGAAACTTTAATCAATAACTAATTAAATAATATTTAAAAGGGTTAAGGTGCAAAAATGGCGTATGTGATTTTCTCCGGAGAGCCCCCCTAGAAGCGTTTTTTTAGGTGCAAAAGTGACTATGTGGTTACAAATTAGGTGCAAAAATAGCGTTTGGCCGTTAAATTTGACTTTTTTACGTTAAATTTGACTTTTTTTCTTGACGACGATGACGTGGCATTTCAAAGGTGCAAAAATAATTTTATGATCTTAAAAAAATATTTCAGGTATTAACCGGTACTAAAAGGATACTAAAAAAAATATTTCGCAGATCTTGACTAAGACTAAAAAGTATTTTCGGATATTGATTGTTACAAAAAAATTATTTCATAATTTTGAAAAACTATTTTAGGATATGGAAAAAATATTTCGGGTATTGACCTACTTAAAAAGGATATTGAAAAAAATATTTGAAATGCCACGTCATCATCCAAATCAAAAAAAAAGTCAAACTTAACGATTGAACGCTATTTTTGCACATAATTTGTAACCACATAAATCACTTTTGCACCTAAAAAAAGCATTTGCTTTCTTTTGCTTCCTGGAGATAAAGACACGTCTATTTTTGCACCTTAACCCTATTTTTTTAAAAAAATAGCTGATGACACACACATACCAATAGTAGAACAAAATATATTCAAAACAGGGTCTTCCTCATTTAGCTACACGTTCTAACTATTTTTAACCGTCCATTTTTTACACCATTGTGTTCAAACAATCAATTTTAATTCATACAACATTTAATAACAAAATTGTTCTCACTATTTCTCATCCAGCTCAAAAGACAGTAAGGAGTTAGAACAACATGGCAAAATTGACTTTTGCACATATATCTATTTCTCTTTCTCATTTTCCTTTTATAATCTCATCTTTATTCTTAGATTATGAATAGATGATTTCGATTTAATATTTTGTAGAATTATTATTATAATATCAAGAAAATTTCTATTGGCCCCTTGTATCTTCCTCCTCATCATTTTTTTTCCTAAAAAATAAATTCAATGAAAAAGTCTTAAGAAAACAAATATTTTGTTGCTCTCTAAGGTTGGAAGGCTAGGAAATATCAAAAAATTTCAACTCTTTATTAAAAAAAATCATTCGGAAGTTTGGATGAAAAGCATTCTAGTTAAGTTGAAATTGCATAATCATCATCTAACTCTCTTATAGTAATTTCTCTCCACAAGACCAAGAAAAGCTTTCTTCAATCATTTGATATCAAATTGACAAAACATTCCGGTGCCTAGAAAGTAAAGCATGAAGTGTGATTCAAAATCCTTGAACATGAACAAGCTCCAATCCCCCCCCCAAAAAAAAAAAAAAAAAAAAAAAAAAAAAGCCTTAAGATTGGTTTGGTATGAGGGATTTAAACGGGAGTGAAGGAAAAAATAACTAAAATTTTAATATATAAAACATGTAAAATAAAATAGTAGGGATGTCCAAAAAGCCCGTGGTCCAGGTAGTCTGACCCGGTCCTGTCCGACCCGACCCGGACTCGTTGGAAAAAAAATTGGTCTGAGACAGTTTCAGGCAGACCAGACCAGACAGATATGATCGGGCCGGACCAGACTTCGGGCCAGGGGCTCAGACCCCTTAGTCTGGTCTGGTCTGGCCCGATAGGTGTCACACGATCGATACACCCACCCCCACCCACTGAAAGACAACTACACCACACAACTCCCCAGCGTCGACGGTAATTAAGCTCAGATCTGCAAGCCGTGAACTTCACTCTTTGATCTATAAACTTTAAATCCCCATCTCTACTCTTCGATCTACAAGCTTAGATCTCCATCTTTTTGAATCTCTTTGGTGAGGGCGCCGTCGAGTTGGGAAGATGGAAGAAAGGAAAGGCGTTGGGAAGCGTCACCGCCGCTGCCATCTGGTCCCTTATCTCGCTCTCGTGTCTCTCGTCGGAAGCGTCACCGACACCGTTGTGGTGAAGTGAAGAAGAAGATGGAAGAAAGTGGAAGAAATGAAAGAGAAAGAAAAAATCGTGAGCGTCTGAGATACAAAAGATATAGAGTGTGTTTCATTTAATATAATCAATAATTCATAAAGCCATCTGACTTGCCATAGCAGGACCACGTGAACATGTCTGACAAACGTTTTTTTTAATATATATATATATATATAAACCTGTTTGACAAACTCATTGGTAAAAGAAAAAAAATAGATATATACATACCCGGACTGCACTGGATCGGTCCAGGCGATCCACCGGATCGGCCCGTCCCGGCCCAGAGCTCGGCTGCCGTCTTGGACTGACTAGACTTGGGCCGACTTCTCCAGGCCCGAGGTCCCTCCCCGGACTGCACCTTGGGTTGACCTCCAACCCGGTCTGGTCTGGTCCATGGACAACCCTATAAAATAGTAAGAAAACTTAGTTAAAAAATTTATACCCTATTTCTCTCAATTTTTTTAAATACAACTCAAAAAAATATTTCCCTCCGCCCACTTTCCCTCCCATACCAAACAAAATTTCCCTCCGCAAGAGCATAAGCTTTTTTGTTGTGGGTTTTCTGTCTCAATCTTGATAGCTTTGGGTTTTCTTGTTTTATCCGTGTGTTTTAAAAACAAAAACGCAAAAAAAGGGCTACTTGGACAAAAAAAAAGACCACATGGACAAAAAATCCCATGTGGCAATCTTCATAAACAGAAGTTATTAGAGAACTGACGGCATTGTGATTTTTTAACAATTTCAATTGTTTGTTGGTATTTTTGGTACTCTCAAAACTTTTTTGTGCTAGATGCTCTTGGCCTAATAGTTGGTTGTCGAATTTGCTCCTTAACCCTATAACATATTCATGATCACCATTTTCATGGCTGAAGATGGACCCTGAACTGCTATCATAAGTAGGGGTGGAAACAGGCCATGCGACCTATCAGGGGCCTGAGCCTGGCCTAGCCTCTTTAAAAACAAGCTCAGGCCTTTTAAGAAGCCTGTTAAGAATAACAGGTCAGGCTTAGGCTCAATGAAAGGCCTGTTAGGCTTATCAGGCCAGCCTGGGCCTGTTAGTTTATATATATATATATATATATATATATGCTTTCGTTTGGGCCTAAATACATGGCCTTGTAGTTTTTTTTTTATACATGCCCTTTTTTTTAATAGGTTTATACACTCCAGAAATCTATGCCCCGATATTTATGATAAGTATTGCGTTCTTATTTCAAAATCAAACCTAAAAATTTAGACTCGCTGGCCGCCACACATTTGCGGCAACACCCTATCCTCTCACTCTTAACATTCATGGTTGTCGGTCGCCGCACTTCTCCGTCCTCCCTTCCCCATTCGTGGTCGCCGGCTTCTGCTCTCTTCCTCTTCTTCTTTTCAGTTTGTATCTATGTTCTGTTATTTTAACCTGATTATATATTTAAATATTTTGCTTAATGCAAACTTTGATGACCGAAGTTTGTAGGATAGTCTAATAACTATGAGTGGAATTCTTGGGGCTTGATTCGACTTGATTTCAGTATCTCTTGTATCTCCATCTAAAAATCCTGATTTATCGCAGTGCTTGAAAATATAGGCTCCTTTTTTTTTGAAAAAAAAAATACAAAAAAATAAAATAACAGGCTCTTTAACATGCTTCAGGCCAGTCTAGGCTTCTAAACAGGCGAGGCTAGGCTCCGGCCACCTTATGGCAAAACAGGTGTGGCCTGGTCTATTTCCACCCCTAATCATAAGCTTGTCAATATCACCAATGAGAAAGAAAAATATGTCAGGTATTTTTTCAATATCACATCCATATTCTTCAAGAATTTTCCAAAGCTCTCCACCTAACAATTGTGGTACATTCTTGTGGTGAAGGTTTTTTGTAAAACCAAATTTCCTTGAATTAATGCATAAATTCCTCTATTAGTTACCTCAGCCACCGCTATGACCATATTAAATCTTTCATATGATTGTCTTGTCTTGCTCTCATGTTGCTCTCTTCCTACAAGAACTTGAGCAATAAGAGAATTATTTGGTTTAGGAGATTGGCCTTGTGTATGTAAATTACCTTGCCCAAAAAATGATCAATATTGTTTGATGTGAATCCAACTTGTGAAACAAGGTTGAAGATGTCATTGAAAGTCTTGGTCAGCTCTTCCTAATAACAATGTCTCTTTCTAAACTCACACATTGTTTCGCCTTCCTCTCCACCAGCTCTATCTATTCCATATAATATCATCATCTTTTCATAATTTGGAAAAGGATTTGTTCTCCATAGGTTTAGCCTACAAAAAATAAAGGATTTGTTTCAAAATGAAAATCTTAGATGTAGCAAGAAATAGAATGTGTTCCTAAATGTAGAAACAAAGTTTTTAGCAACTATAATAAACAATAACCTTGTTCATTGCCCCATACACGGTTAGAGTAAGAAGCATGCATGCATATATGTTTTAAGAAATTATTATGCCATTGAGTCATGGAGGAAAATAAAACAAATTTCAATAGAGTTGATGTAAACTTAAATACCAACAACATTTCATACAGTTGAAGTAGTGAAAAAAGGTAACAGAGCTTATGATAAAATGACAGTACAAATACAAGTGACAAGCAAATAAAACAACCAGCCACAACGCCAAGGCTTCTTTAGGTACAAACACCAAGTAAATTGTTCCAGAAATTAACTTGGTGTTTGTACCTAAAGAAACCTTAGTGTTGTGGCTGGCTGTTTTATTTGCTTGTCACTTGTATCTGTATTGTCATTTTATCATAAGCTCTATTAGCTTTTTCACTAATTCAACTATATGAAATGTTGCTGGTATTTAAGTTTACATCGAGTCTACTGAAAACTGTTTTATTTTCCTCCATGACTCAATGGCACAATAATTTCTTAAACATATATACATGTTTCTCACTCTGACTGTGTATGGCGCAATAAACAAGGTTGTTGTTTATGATTGTTGCCGAAAACTTTGTTTCTTCATCTGGGAACACATTCTATTTCTTATTGCATCTAAGATTGTCATTTTGGAACAAATCCTTTATTTTTTGTAAGTTAAACCTAAAGCAGCACTATGGAGAACAAATCCATTTCCAAATTATGAAAAGATGATGATATTATATGGAGTAAATAGAGCTGATGGAGAGGAAGACGAAATAATGCGTGAGTTTAGAAAGAGACGATGTTCTCAGGAAGAGCTAACTGAGACTTTCAATGACATCGACAACCTTGTTTCACAAGGTGGATTCATATCAAACAATATAGATCCTTTTGTGGGAAAGGTAATTTACATGGACAACAAGGTTAATCTCTCAAAGAAGATAATTCTCCTACTGCTCATAGTTCTTGTAGCAAGAGGGCAAAGAGAGCAACTAAAGAGCAAAACAATCATATGAAAAATTTAACAAGGGTCATATCAGCAATGGTTGAGGCAATTAATAAAGGAACTAATGCATTAATTGAAAGAAATTTGGTTTTACAAAAAGCCTCCACCATAAGAATGTAAGTGCCACAATTGTTAGGTGAAGAGCTTAGAAAATTCTTGAAGAATGTGGATGTGATAGTGAAAGAATACCTAACATATATTGCTTTCTTATGGGTGATATTGACAAGCTTAGGATAACGGTTCAGTGTCCACCTTCAGCAAGGAAAATCGTGATCATGAAGATGTTCTACAATTCACTTTAATTACTTGGTGATGACTTATATATATTTTGGTTGATGCTCAAAAAATATAGGTTTCAAATATTAGTTATCACTTTTGAATATTTTGTTACATGCTTAAAATAGATATTTTAGTTGTAGTGATGACTTGTTGGTATGTACACTTTTAAATATTTTGTTACATGCTCAAAATACGCATTTGAACAAGTTGTAATCACTTGTTCATATGCAGACTATTGAATATTTTGTCATCACTTTATTTTAAAAAAAAAATAGTTTTTTTTAGCATTCTTGACTTTTACAATTTTTATGCTCAAAATAAAACTTGTTCATTTCATCACATTGACGAATTACATAGGGATATAAAAACTAGATGAAATCTAAGTTACGAATGATCAAATGCAAAATTTGGATGAATAGAGTTTAAATAATCAAAAGTTGAACACTTATACCCAAAAAGTAATAAACCAATGGGCAAAGTGAAGATGTTTATGGATAAAAGAAAAATTTTGTTAATTTAGTATTGAGTTAAGGTGCAAAAATAGACATGTGCTTATCTCCGAAGCCCAAAGAAGCAAATGCTTTTTTTTAGGTGCAAAAGTGACTATGTGGTTACAAATTATGTGCAAAAATATCTTTTGACCGTTAAGTTTGACTTTGACCGTTAAGTTTGACTTTTTTGCTTGACCGGACGATGACGTGGCATTTCAAATATTTTTTCAAGATCCTTTTAGTACCGATCAATACCTCGAAATATTTTTTCAAGATCCTAAAATAATTTTTTTATGAAATAATTTTTTTGTAACAATCAAGATCCCGAAAATACTTTTTAGTACATCAAATAAGACTCCGAAATATTTTTTTCAATATCCTTTTAGTACCTCTTAATACGAAATATTTTTTTAAGATCATAAAATTATTTTTGCACCTTTGAAATGCCACGTCATCGTCCCGCCAAGAAAAAAGTCAAACTTAACGGTCAAAACGCTATTTTTGCACCTAATTTGTAACCACATAGTCACTTTTGCACCTAAAAAAAGCATTTGCTACTTTGGGCACTCCTGAGAAAATCACATGTCTATTTTTGCACCTTAACCCTTTAGTATTTTTAAAATATTTATTATATTAGCTATTGATAAAAATATCATTTTTATACACATTACAATATTAATGTGATAATTTAATTTAAACAATCTATAATTATAAAAGCATAAAATAACATACAAGGTTAAAATGGTCAAGTAGTTATTACTACCCTCCTCCTCCCCTCTTAAACCAAACAAATGATCTTTTCCCCTCCATTTCCCTCTAACAAACCAAACAAGGTAACATACCCTCTCATCAAACCAAACACACCCTAAGGGCTTGTTTGGTACACGGATTTGGTGGGAAGGGAAATGAAGATTAGCAAATTCCCTTGTTTTGTACGCTTTTTGTGTCAAATCTTTTTGGAACTCAAGTTCCCAGGCCTATGCCAAACCCACCAATCTTCCCTTATATGTGGGAAGATAAGATCCCACCAAAATAGGATCTCAAGTTCCCATGTAAATAGTAACACTTTTAGACATATTTACCCCTCATAAAATATATTTTCTATAATGTAAGAAAATAGGATTAAGTTTAAACTTATGCAATAAGTTCAAACTTGGCATGAGAATATTTTGGTCAAATTCTTCAAACTTGGCAGAAAATTATTTTAAACAGAATTCGAAACTCTACACGTCAACACATTCCACAACCCAATCAATTATTATCTATCTCAAAGCAAAGGAATCATGGTTTTTTTTTCACATTGGCTCGGATAGGTAGTTGTTAGGTTTTTGAAAAAGAATCTTTAATAGGTTTTTCAATTAGGCGCAAAATAAGGGTTTCAAAGGGAATAAAATCAATTAGGTAAGCTTGAAAGGCTCAATCGCATTTTATGAAGGGTAAAGGTGCAAAAATACACATGTGCTTTGGCCTCATGAGCGCCCAACACCAAGTGCTTTTTTAGATTCAAAAATGCACATGTGGTTATAAAAAAGGTGTAAAAGTCACAGCACCGTTATAATTTTAACTAACGGTGTTGATTTTGACGGCGGGGCCCACACTATAATTTTGAAAATACCAAAATGCCCTCAAGCCTCTGATTCTTCATTCTTCGATCCGACGCGTTTTGCTGCAAATGACATCGGAGCAAGCTCTGGATCAAGCATTATGAGGCCTGCTTTCTCTCAGATTCTGATGCCCTGGTTAAAAAAATTTCTTGATCCTGTCAATTTTTGGGTTTCAATTTTCAAATCCGTCGTTTTGAAAGATAATTAGTTCTGATTTTGATTTAATATGGTTTCATGAGGGGATTATCCATCCATTTCAAGGGTAAATCGAAGTCATTCATGCCTCGGCATAATAGAGGATGCTCCCTGATTTAGTTAGCTTCTTGGGATAAAACATGTGAATCATTCTGTGAGGATTTCAAGTCTTTTGGCAACTTAAGAGAGAAATTCATGTCTTCAAAAGTGCTCGCTGAGGTCACTTCGCGAATTTGGATATATAATCCTCTTTCCTCCGCAATCCAGCAGAACGTTGTTTGTCGTTAGCCAGTTCAAACCCAGTATCACATCAATTCCAGAGGTAAAAAAATTAAATCTATTGTGGATTCATGCCCATCAATAACTATCATACAATTCAAACACACATCCGAAGTCATAGATCTAACACCAAGAGGTGTTGACACAGCCAAATCATAGGGTAACTGATGAGTATTCAGACCTAGTCGTTCCACACAATCATATGAAATAAAAGAATGGCTAGCTCCTGAATCAAACAATGCTTCTAATGTATTACCATAAAGAAGAATGGTACCTTGAATTATTTCAGGAGACTTTCTGGCTTCTTTGTGCGTCAAAGCAAATACCCTGCCTTGATTCTGAAGCGTACTCTCTGTAGCACGCTGGGGGCAATCTCGGCCAAAGTGTCCTGGCTTTTTACAATTGAAACAAATCAGCTTTCCACCACAATTCCTACCAGGATGATACTTTCCGCAATGCATACAGGTTTGTGTCGGAGGGTCTCTGTGAAGTTCGCTAACCAGATTGAGGCATTCTTCTGTTACCTCCTCGAGGCTTAACCCATTGCCTCTTTCTTTTATGGGGGAAGTCTCCTCGGCTGGAACCACCACGGTATGGTTGACCCCTAGATGCCCGCAGCTCATTCAGATTTCTTTCAATCAATCTGCATTCTTCAATCGCCAAGTTGAGTTATTTAAATCGTCGAGAGACCAGTTTCTCTTTGATCTCATACTTCAACCCCTCAATCATCATATTAGAGCTCCAGCTTTCGTCATCTCGATAATTCAAATAGGTAGAATATCGAGACAAATTGATAAAGCGAGCAAGGTAATCATTAAAAGTTTCATTATCACCCTGCTTGATTTTCAAAAACTCTATCTCCTTTTTGACCTTAACAGATGGGGAAAATATTTGTCGTTAAATTTTTCTTGGAATACTTCCCAAGTGATAGGAATATTCCGGGCTCGTAGAGTAATTTCCATGTTCTTCCACCATCGGTCTGCATTACCTTCTAACTTGTAAATGGCCATTGATGCCTTCTTCTCAGATGAACACTCCATGACTTGAAAAATCTTCTCTATCCTCAGCATCCAGTCTTCTGCTACTTGTGAGTCATGACCCCCACGAAATACAGGAGGTTGGTGTTTGCAGAATTTTGACACCCAGTACTGTGTCGTTTCTTTAGCTCTTCTATTCCTGAGTTCACGTTCACGTATCTCAAGTTGAGAGGATGCTTCACCCTGCTCCTCTTGATTAGTTCGTAGTAGTCTTTATTGACGATATTCTAATTTACTCAAGGAGTGAAGAAGAACATGAAAGGCATCTACGAATGGTGTTGAGCATCTTAAAAGAAAAGCAGCTCTACGCGAAATTGAGTAAATGCGAGTTTTGGCTTTCATAAGTCAAATTTCTGGGGCATGTTATCTCATGGGATGGAGTTTCTGTGGATCCAGTAAAGTTGAAGCAATATTGAATTGGAAAAGACCAGAGACTGTAACTGAGATATGTAGTTTTCTAGGTCTTGCCGGGTATTATCGACGGTTCATACAGAATTTTTCAAGAATTGCCTTGCCATTGACCAAGCTCACAAGAAAGAATCAACCTTTTGTGTGGGATGAAAGATGTGAAGAGTGCTTTCGACAGCTGAAGGAGAGGTTGACATCCGCACCAATATTGATTATCCTAGACCCTAGTTTCACCTATGTGGTCTACAGTGATGCGAGTATGCAAGGGTTAGGATGTGTCCTAATGCAGCAGGGTAGAGTAGTGGCGTATGCCTCTCGGCAGCTGAAGCCGCATGAAATGAATTACCCCACTCATGATTTGGAGCTTGTGGCAATCGTGTTTGCCTTGAAAATCTGGCGGCATTATCTGTATGGAACTACTGTTGAACTGTATTGTTATGTCCCACATCGGCTGGGGAGGGGAACGAAAGATACCTTATAAGGGTCTGGATACCTCTCCCTCTCGATGCATTTTAAAGCCGTGAGGGGTGATGGGCCCCAAAGCGAACAATATTGAGAGCGAGGCCCTGGGATGTTACAATTGGTATCAGAGCCAGGGCTCGAGTCATTGTGCTAGCGAGGACGCTGGACCCCAAGGGGGTAGATTGTGAAGTCCCACATCGACTGGGAAGGCGAACGAAGCATACCTTATAAGGGTGCGGAGACCTTTCCCTTGTGGCCGCGTTTTGATGGGCTAGGCCCAATCGAAAAAAAAACCCGTAAGGCCTTGTGTGCCAAAGCGGACAATATCCGCAAGCGAGCACTTGGGATGTTACAATTGGTATCAAAGCCAAGCTCGGGTCGATGTGGGTTGACATGCCAGCGAGGACACTGGATCCAAAGGTGGGTAGAGTGTTATGTCCCATATTGGCTGGGGAGGGGAACGAAAAATGCCTTATAAGGGTCGGATACCTCTCCCTCTCGAACGCGTTTTAAAGCCGTGAGGGGGTGTTGGGCCCCAAAGTGGACAATATTGATAGCGAGGCCCTGGGATGTTACAATTGGTATCAGAGCCAGGGCTCGAGTCGTTGTGCTAACGAGGACGCTAGGCCCCAAGGGGTGGATTATGAAGTCTCACATCGACTGGGAAGGCGAACGAAGCATGCCTTATAAGGGTGCGGAGACCTTTCCCTTGTGGCCGCGTTTTGATGGGCTAGGCCCAGTTAAAAACAAAACCGTAAGGCCTTGTGTGCCAAAGCAGACAATATCCACAAGCGAGCGCCTGGGATGTTTACAATTGGTATCAGAGCCAGGCTCGGGTCGATGTGGGTTGACATGCCAGCGAGGACGCTGGGTCCAAAGGTGGGTAGAGTGTTATGTCCCATATCGGCTGGGGACGGGAACAAAAGATGCCTTATAAGGATCTGGATACCTCTCCCTCTCGACACGTTTTAAAGCCGTGAGGGGGTGATGGGCCCCAAAGTGGACAATATTGAGAGCGAGGCCCTGGGATGTTACAATTGGTATCAGAGCTAGGGCCCGAGTCGTTGTGCTAGCGAGGACGTTGGGCCCCAAGGGGGTGGATTGTGAAGTCCCACATCGTCTAGGAAGGCGAACGAAGCATGCCTTATAAGGGTGCGGAGACCTTTCCCTTGTGGCCGCGTTTTGATGGGCTAGGCCCAATCGAAAACAAAACCGTGAGGCCTTGTGTGCCAAAACGGACAATATCCATAAGCGAGCGCCTGAGATGTTACATGTACTGTGACTAGGCATGTCCATGGACCGCACTGCACGGACCGGGTTGGGGTCGAGGTCCGGTCCAAGAGGACCTCGGGCTAGACAATCCAACTCGAGTGCAGTGCAGTCCGGTCCAAATCGGACTAGAGCTCGAGCCGGACCGGGCCGGTCCAAGGGACTCACGTGGACCAGTCCAGGCAGTTTAGGACCAACTTTTTTTAAAAAATAATTTCTTTTCCCACTTCCAGAACAATAATTAAATCAATGAAACACCTGCGGAACAATAAATAAACATGCAAACATCTTAAATCCAATCCTAAACCCATAATAATCTCTAACAACATGTCATTGAACAAGAATACAATATAAAATAGAGGCATGCTTTTATAAAGCCAAGTAAATTTTATAAATCAAACCACAGATCAATACTGGAATGAAAGGGAGTGAAGTCGCAAATTTGGCTAGGGTGCCCAGTGAGAGATTGATGCAGTGACTTTTTAAAAAAAAAAACACTTTCAAGCCAGACCAGACCAGTCCATAGGATCTAAACCCCTGGACCGAAGTTCGGTCCAGCCCGACCAAACCAGTCTGGTCTGGTCTGCGTGAACGGTCTCGGACCATCTTTTTTTTCACCCGAACCGGGTCGGGCCACCTGGACTACCAGGTTTTTTGGACATCCCTAACTGTGACAATAAAAGTCTCAAGTATCTGTATGATCAAAAAGAACTTAATATGAGACAGCGTAGATGGATGGAGCTGCTGAAAGACTACAACCTGGAAATCAAATACCATCCAGGAAAGGCAAATGTAGTTGCAGATGCTCTGAGTAGAAAAGCGGTGCAGGTGGCATACATGATGATTCAGGAACAAAGATTATTAGAAGATTTTCGAGACCTGAACCTATCAAATCAAATCCTCTTGAACATGAATGCGCCCAATGGTATATTCCTTTCTAACCTCAGTGTTAGTCGGGAAGAGAATGATTTGAGACTCGAAATAGAAGAAGCGCAGATGCAGGATGAGCAAGCCAAATCTATTCGAGAACTGATTTCGCGAGGCGAAACTCAAGAGTATGATCTGTCGCCGAGCGGATTAGTTAGGTATAAAGGGCGTGTATATGTACCACCGAAGGATGAGCTAAGGTGAATTATTCTTGATGAAGCACACAAAAGCAAGTACACTATTCATCCAGGAGTAGTTAAAATGTACCAGAATCTGAAATCTGAGTTTTGGTGGCTTGGACTGAAGCGCGATGTGACGGAATATGTTGCTAGATGTCTGACTTGTCATAAGGTAAAGACTAAACATCAGCGACCAGGGGGACTTTTGCAGGGAATAGAGATTCCTGAATGGAAATAGGAGAGCATTGCTATGGATTTGGTGGTAGGATTGCCCAAGATCAGGAATCATGATGCGATCTGGGTGATTGTCGACCGTCTAACTAAGTCGGCACACTTTATTCCCATCAGTACCAGTCACTCTCCTGAGAAGTTAGCGGAAGTTTATATAAAAGAAATCGTGCGGCTTCATGGTACACCAAAATTTATTATCTCAGATAGAGATCCTCGATTTACTTCACGATTCTGGAAAGCTTTGCATGAAGCTCTGGGTACAAAACTGAAGTTTAGTACGGCCTATCATCCTCAAACAGATGGACAATCTAAAAGAACAATATAGACTCTGGAAGATATGTTGAGAGCGTGTATATTGGATAAAAAAGGAAATTGGGATCGTTACCTTCCATTTGCAGAATTCGCTTACAACAACAGCTATCATGCGAGTATTCAAATGGCTCCGTATGAAGCTTTGTAAGGAAGGAAATGTCAATCCCCATTATGCTGGATGGAATTGTCTGAGAGAAAGTTGTACGGGCTGGATTTAATTGATCAGACTTCAGAGCAAATTAGAATGATCAGAAAGAGGCTCCTAGCAGCACATAGTCGACAGAAAAGCTATGCTGATAAAAGGAGGAGACCTCTAGAATTTGAAGTTGGAGATCATGTTTTCTTGAAGGTATCTCCAGTTACGGGAATTGGTAGGGCAATTAAGAGAAAGAAGTTGAGCCCTCGGTACATTGGTCCTTTTGAAATTTTGTCGAGAATTGGGCTAGTGGCGTACAGAATAGCTTTACCCCCGAACTTGTGCAGGCTTCATAATGTCTTCCATGTGTCACAATTAAAGAAGTACCAACCAGGCCCTAAACATGTCATTGAGTACGAAGATGTGGATGTACAAGATGACCATACCTATGTGGTTGAGCCGGAGCGGATCATTGATCACCAAGAGAAGCAGCTCAGACATAGGAGTATTTCGTTTGTGAAGGTGGTCTGGAAGGGACTATCTCCTAGAGAAGCGACTTGGGGGGCAGAAGAAGACATGAGGAAGAAGTATCCGGATTTTATACCTTGAGGTATGTATCAAATTTCGAGGACGAAATTTAATTTACGGGGGAAGAATTGTGACATCCCAAAATTTAGAATTTGAGAATTAAATATGATTTTGGGATTAATTATGGAAAAATTAAGCCTTAATGAAGTTTGGAATTTATTTTAGGATTAAAGATTATTTTCAAGCACCAATTCCTATTTTCATATTTATTTACCAGAGCCCATATGCATAATAGGACATTGTGCCAAACCCACATATATATAACTCTCAGCTCAACCTTTCCAATTTATTACCCATTCCTTCATTCCTCAATTAATTCATTTCGGATACAAACTCCACTGTGAGTGCAAAATCACGTGCCTTATCATTCCTCTTTATTTGAACTATAAGCTCTCACTTTATGGATTGCATTCGGCCCAGCAAACCCAAAACACACATATACCCCATTTATCATTAATTCATATGGCCCAATAATAGAAGCTTTTGAACAGCAGCACCTACACGTAAAATACTCCAATATTTCCATTTCTTTATCCATCTATTTTGGTCAAACAATTGCAGAGGGTGAGAGAACTTTGTCTGCTTGCCACATCATATCGTACCTCCTATTTCTCTTTCTCCAACTTCCACCACGCAGACCCCTACATGCAGCCTATCAAATTTAATTGTTTAATCATTAAAACACACACTCACCTTTATTTATTTCCTATTCCAGCGCTTTCCTCTCTGGTCATTCTTTTCGCTTTTTTTCATTCAGCCAAAGAAAGAGAGCTGAGAGTCCGGGTGAGTGGGCGAGATTGAAGACAGAGACAGACCAATAGCGAGAGAGGGAGGAAGACTGAGAAACACGGACTGTCGGTGGTGTCTGAGAGAAGTGAGAGTGAGAGGCATGCTTTGAGAACGACGGAAGTTGGAGGGGGAAATCGGAGAAGAAGAAGTATCAACAGTTGCATGCAAGCTTAGATTTTGGTTAAGGTGAGTTTTTGAGCCTCTTTCCTACTAGCTTATGCGATTTCTGCAAGATGAGATGAGGAGATCAAATGAAATCAAAGCTAGGAAAGATAATCACTGATTAGATTAAATAAAAGTGAATACTAAGGCTTTTATAAGAAGAACTTTGTACTGCATGCATGTTCTACTGATCTGTTTGAAAAGTAAGTGACAAAAGTTGTGCATGGATTAGTCATACTTTTAACTGAGATGAGTAAAAAGCTCAATATGTGAATTTGGCTTTGGAAGAAGCATAGCTATGGGGTTAAGCTAATTGGTAAGTATGTGTATCAGAGGTCCAAGTGTTTTGGGGAAACAAAGATGGCAGCGTGTCTGAAATTAAAGCCCATTAAGCTTTAGCCTTAAAATTCAACCCGTTGCCATATGGATTATTTGGTTTGTGGTGTATTTTATTTGTATTGTCATTGGTTTATGCATGCTACTCCACGAGAAGAAAAAGGGAACGTTATTGGTTTAATAATGTTATTTGATTGTATATATGCTAGTATGATGAAGTTAAGAAGTTTAAATTGAAGGAAACGTTGCTGCTTTATGATAAAAAGAGTCAGCTGTACCGTGTTTATATTTTTGAAATTTGGGAATTTTTTCTCAACCATAAATCAACTTGGTGACTTTAATTTATGGAAATAGACTTATCAAGGTTTAAGTAGAAATTGGAATCGCTCCATTTGGAGTTATATCGTTCGAGTTATGAATTTTCCAAATTCTCAGAAAAGTTAAAGGCTGAATTTTTGATAAGTCTTAGAATAGTCACATAAGTTGTTACTTATGCTTAACCTGTAAAGTAAAGGTTTATTTGGATAAAATGAAAGGTTAAATGGTTGAGATGATAATTATCCTATAGTGAATAGTATCTAAGGATACGAAAGGATGAGTATTTTGGGGTGGGTCTGAAGGAGCTAAATCTTCATTATGTTATTAAGATTTAATTGGTTAGTAACCCATCTCTATATGTAAATGTTAATTATAGGACCTGAGAATCGTCGTGCCTGAAGGACAAACGTATTGAAAAGAATCTGGTGGAAGGGGTTTTGTCGATAAGGCCAACAAGTAGTAACTATAATCTTTATATTTGTTTTTATATACTATATTGTATGTCCCGCCTGTATGGGGCCAGCACCACTCGTGGCTCGATCGCTGCAAGGACGGGCATGTATGTAACAAGCCCAAGTCATGGCGAATGATTTCGTAGAGCACTAGGTATGATGTATTGTTAATGACAAGTTTTAAAAAGGGTTTTCAAATGTTTTTTTATGTATCAAAAAAGCTCATTCAAACTTTAAAATTATTTTGAACTCTTTATAAGAAGGGCTTTCATTCCAGGATCAAACCTGGCCCAGTGGTTTAAATTTTTATTAAATAATAATACATCAGAATACATGATAGGTAAAGATGTCACTCTGTTCTGGGCTCAGAACAGTGAGGTGTTACATTGTTGGTATCAGAACGTAGTTTCTGGCAATAGTATGCTCTATGTGTATGCGGCATATATTTTGAATTGATAACAAATGTATTGTTATATGTATAGGATTGAAAATGGTTGGTAGAAGGAATGAGAGAAGTGGTTTTGGGCTATCTAAAAACCCACTCTCAGGACTTAGAGAAGAAACCATGTATGATAGATTGCACAGGAGGCGTGTACAGAGAAGAGCAAATTCAAACCAGCCAAGAACCCCTGAGGTAATTGACCTGGTTTCTAGTGAGGAATCAGGTATGATTGGAGATGAATCAAGTGAGTCAATGGACTCATGAGCCCATAACAACCATGAGGGAGGGATACTCATGGCTGCTTCACCCAGATATCAAAGGCTGGTACAATTACAAATACTCAACGAGATCACTACCTTAGATTCCTAGAAATGGTACATTAATAACAACACACATTAGCCTTACTGTTTTCAGGAGGATTTGCTCTCAATGTCTGACTCCGGCCAACCCAAAGTTCCACCGGACCGCCCACCGGCTGAAGGGCAAGATGACCGGAAAAAGAAAAAGAAAATAGAAGAAGCTCCAAATACCATTATGGATGACATAATGCTGGAAAAAGATTCAGAGAAACCTGCTAAGGAAAATAAGAACCCTGAAGATAAGTCAGCCAAAGACAGAGTAGAGGATCATATCCCAAAATTCCCGTCCTATCGTGCTTCTCTTATGGGATTCAACGGTGTAGCACACAGCCACTCCACTATGGAGGAAGAAGATCTCTTTACAAATGACACGGAGATATGTTGGAAAATACCTGAGGAATCAGAGGAGATGAAGAAACTCATGGAACTATACCCAGTGGCACCGTGCTCTGAGGATGAGTATAATGAATGGTGTGAACCATGGAACTATGCTCTAATCCTAACAGTGCTTGGTATGAGATTCAACCTTTATGTTCTAAAAGATCTATTGAAACGCATGTGGGGATTCTCAAGTTTTGAGCTTATTGATCTCCCCAATAACTACTTTGTGGTAAGATTCCAAGACCAGGACTTATGGCGAGCACATTACAGGAAAGTTTTGTACGATGGCCCCTGGGTAATCAAACAGCACTCTGTCTTAGTTCAGCGCTGGTCTCCTTACTTCAACCCCTACCAAAACCCACTAGGGCGTGTAGCAACATGGGTGCGCATCCCGCACGTCCCAATGCACCGCTACAATAAGTATTGTATCTCAAGACTTGGAGACAAATGGAAGAACTCGAAAGTAGATATGAATACCCTTCATGACTTTCAAGCTACAACTCCAAAAATTGAAAGAGGCAAATTTGTGCGTCTATGCGTGGAAATAAATCTCCAGAAAAAATTGGTTCCGAAGGTCATTGCTGCAGGGTCAATCTTTAACGTGGAATACGAGGGTCTCAATCTCATTTGCTTCTCTTGTGGTCGATTTGGTCACAGGAAAGATCAATGCCCATTCAACTGTGCCGCAGCCTCCCAAGGAAAGGAAATCTCGCCGATGCAAACGCCGACCAAGCCAGTTCAGCCAATTTCTCGGCCATCGACGACGCATCCGACAAGTTCGCCGGCAACTAACCCAAATGATGAAGAGACCTTTGGTCCATGGATGATTAACCGCCGGTCCAGCAAATCTCGTTTGCCAAGACGACCTGAACATCGCGAGGGCCAACGTCATCCCTCGGGCTCTGGACAGAAGACGATGGCAGAGGGAAATTTTGGGCAAAAATCACGCTTTGCTGTGATAGGAGACATAGATGAGGAAATAAATCAGTCAAAGGGAAATACTCCTGAAAAGAACCTACCTAAAAGAGATAAGACTAGCAGCGAGATCAGCGGCGGCATCAGAACGGGAAAAAATTCCCTCAGAAGTAGCGTCATCGGTGGGCGCAAGACAAAGTCGGGATCGCATGATAAGGACAGGAAAAATAACACAGCTGGAAAGGCAAAGGGGTCTAATTTGGGGCCTAAGTCCATTCTTGAATTCAAGCCCAAAGGATATACAAAAAAAATAAAAGGGCCGACTGGGTTACACAATGAATTGGGCCAGACAACTACTTCTAATGAGCTGGGCTTGGTTATTTCGAACGAGCTAGGCCAGCCACGTTTTTTCCTTCATGAAGCTTCAAATGCACTAGATGAGACACCAAGCATACAGCATGTTGCTCCAACTGAGATGGGCCAGGAAATTGTGGGCCCATTAAACTCTACTCAAAACAGCAATGCCTCTATCCCTGATAAGGCGATTCCTCCACTTGGCCTAGGACAGAATCCTACCCAAAATAATAAAAAAGGGCACCGAGTTCACAATGTGGTCCAAGGCAACGTGCAAACCTTGCAACGTAAAGAAAATAAAAGTCATATTGATGGCCAGACTGATGTTTCTGTGGCGCCAATCAATTCTCTTATGGAGACTCTTCAAGAATCAATGCAACCCCAGAATCTAAGTCAATCGGACCTGAGAGCTGAGACCGACTCTCAATTCATGAAGGATCATGCATCAATGGTACTTGAAACTCAGTTTGAGAGGGAACAAGAAGATGAGGCCAATTGCAACAGGTAAGTATTCCTATCCTTGCCCAATGCAATTTATATCTTTTTTAATGATTGTTGCCTCTTGGAATTGTAGGGGGGCCGGCGGCCGAACCGTCCCTTTAACTATTAAGGATATTATTAGTAAATATAATATTGACATTCTTTGTCTCTTGGAGCCTAGAATTAGTGGTGTAAGAGCTAATAAAGTTTGTTGCAAATTAGGTTTTAGCCATTGGATTCGGGTTGAATCGAGTGGTTTTTCTGGTGGCATTTGGCTTTTATGGAATAATGATGCTTTTGAAATTACTTACCTCTCTTCCACAACTCAATCTCTTCATTGCCAAATTAAAAACCTGAAAGACCATGTTTTAAGCCTTATTACTATTGTTTATGGTGAAACTAACTCCATTGGCAGAAATATGCTATGGAACTCTCTTCGTCTTATTGCAGCTACCTCTACTCTTCCTTGGCTTGTTTTGGGTGACTTCAATGCTTACCTATCCCCAACCGACAAATTTGGGGGGGCTGATCCACCTTGGGCCTCAATGAAACATTTTAGAGATTGCATTGATGACACTGATCTCTTAGAAGCCACTGTTCAGGGTGAAAATTTCACCTGGGAAAGGCAAGGCCTAAAGGAAATACTGGATTGGGTGTTCAACAACTTTTCTTGGCTCAATTACTTCTCCAACTTCACCGTCCGACACGAGCTCAAATTTAAATCTGATCATAGGATTGTGGTGGTCAACTCTAATCCCACATCTCAAAGAGTTGGTACCCAGAAAAACTTCTCCTACCAGGCTGCTTGGGCCCTTGAGAATGACTTCAAAGATATCACTAACGAAGCATGGCGTGGAAAAAATTGGCTTGAAGGTCTTCAATCATTTAGAAAGTCTGCTTCGCAGTGGAATGAGCACCGTGTGGGAAACTTTACTAAAAAGAAAAGAGAGTTGATTAAGCGGTTGGAGGGAATTGATAGATGCAGAAAGATGAATCTCCAAACTGGTCTGTTTCGGTTGGAAAAAAAGCTTTGGGCGGAATACCAAAAAGTGGCATCCCAAGAAGAAATTGTTTGGTTTCAAAAATCTAGAAGCAAATGGCTCCGGGCCTCACCATTATCCACCTAAGAAGCGAGAATTGGCGCCATTAAAAATGAAGAGGGAGAATGGAACTTCAAAAATCTCTACAAGATTCCAATGTGAAAAACCACGGTTCTCTAACTTCCCCATTATGCTAGCAAATTGAGCATCCCGTCAAGAAAGCCTAGTAGAATCGAGATAAAAAATGCGACTTTTGCCATGGGAGCTTTCAAGGATCCGGGTCCTGACGGTCTCCACGCCCACTTCTTTCAGACTCAGTGGAATGTAGTAGGGGACAAAATTTGTGCTCTCATTGATGAATGCTTTATTAACCCCTCTAAGCTATCCAAAGATAAACCGGTTCAAAGTTGTCCTTATTCCTAAAGTTGATAATCCTTCCACCTTAAAGGAATTTCGACCTATATCCTTGTGTAATGTGAGCTTCAAGAATATTACCAAGCTTTTGGAAAATAGGCTTCAAGAGGTCATGACTCATCTTATTAGCCAAGAGCAAGCAGGTGCGCTTTATTGCAAACATATCCAGCTGTGATAATATCCTCATTGCCCAGGAAATCATCCACTCCATGAGAGCAAGTGGAAAGAAAAAAGGTTTTGTAGCTATCAAAATAGATATGGAGAAAGCTTTTGACAGGTTAGACCGGGGTTTTATCAAAAACACCCTCAAATGTCTAAACCTAGAGAACAACTTCCGGATCTCATTATGGCTTGTATCTCTACCACTTCTATGTCTCGTTCTTCCGGAATGGTGATGAAAGCACGAGTTTTATCCCTTCTAGGGGAGTTAGACAAGGAGACCCGCTTAGCCCGTACATCTTTGTCCTATGTATGGAGCGCCTTGGTCAGTACATTAAAGCTAAGTGTGAGGCCCGCCGTTGGAAGCCTTTCACCTTCAAGAGAGGTAGCCCTCATATATCCCACTTGTTCTTTGCCGATGACCTCATTCTTTTCACTGAAGCTTCTTGTAACCAAATGGCTGAAGTTCGACAAGTGATGCAAAGCTTCTGTGAAGTCTCAGGGCATAGAATTAACTTAGAGAAATCCAAAATCTTTTGCTCCAAAAACATCAACTTCAATCGTGCTTTGGAATTGAGCCAGCAACTTGGGATTGGGCTTACGGTGGATCTTGGGAAATACTTAGGGGTGCCGCTTATCCATAAGAGGGTTACTAAAGCTACATACTATCCCATTGTGCAAAGAGCTCGGCAAAAGCTGTCTAAATGGAAAAGCAAATTTTTGACTATTGCAGGTCGCTCGATTCTTATTAAGTCGGTCCTATCATCTATGCCCAGCTATTGTATGCAGTCTACCCTCCTCCCTATTTGCACTATTAGTGAAATTGAGAAGATTTCCAAGAAATTCTTATGGTCCCAGGACGAGGATATGAGGAAAATGCATCTTGTTGCGTGGGACAAGATTACCCAAGCAAAGAAGCAAGGGGGATTAGGCTTCAAGAACCTTCGACGTCAAAACAGAGCATTCATTATGAAACTTTGGCTTGAGCCTCTTAACGAAGAAAGATGCTCTTTGGGTTCAATGCCTTTGGTCTAAATACAATTGTGGCGACCTTCTTATGCCTAAGGTCTCCGTAAAGCAAAAATCCTCCTCCGCACGGAAAGCGATTACGTGTCCGGGACAAGTTTCTTAGTAGTGTGGATAAAAAAGTCAACAATGGGGCGGGAACCAAATTCTGGTCCGATCTATGGCTTCCCCTTGATCGCCCCATCATATCATACGTCCATGATCCATCCTTAATCAATAACGATGAGACGGTAAGAGATCAGGTTTTGTGGAATGGAAGTTGGGACACCAATCGATGGCAAGGATTGCTACCTCCCGCAATTATTCATACTATTTCTAGAATGCTCCTCCATCCAAGAACCTCCCGACCATTTCACATGGAGAGAAGCAAAGGATGGAAGTTTTTTTCGTGAAATCGCCTACCAATTTCTTTCCGTCAGAGGAACGACTAACAACAATAGTTTCTGGACGCAGATTTGGAAATGGCAGATTCCTGAGAAAGTAAAAAAAATTATGTGGCAAGTTGGCCACGAGAGACTGGTCACCAACTTGCTCAGAACCAGGAGAGGTCTTACCGATGATAGTTTTTGTCCTTTTCAATGTAATACTAAGGAAAGTGTGATTCATACCATCAGAGACTGTGAGCGTGCCAAAAACTTGTGGAAACATATTTTATTGCCTAACTATTTCTCTCTGTTTTTTAATGGCAGTTTGCAGGATTGGCTCAAATGGAACATCAATCACAAAGCGGGAAAAGGAAGGTTTCGGAACTTCTCGTGGACAAGAATTTTTAGCTTGGGGTGTTGGATCCTTTGGACAACAAGATGCAAATTTCTATTTCAGGGGGAAAGCACAGACACCAGAGATCTGCTCCACCTTTGCAACTACCTTCTCATGGAAAGCAATGCAAAGCAGATTCTCAATCACCAGATTTTCCAACTCGACAAGATTGACGAGCAATCTTGGACCCCCCCCTCCGGCAAATGTCATTCGTATTGATGTAGATGGTTCGGTTTGACACCATCAACAAGCGGCTTGTGGGGGAGTGATAAGAAACACTCAGGGCGAATGGCTGATGGGCTTCTCCAAATCCCTTGGCCTTCATTCGGTCATTGAAGCTGAAATCTATGCTATCATGCTAGGGTTAAAAATTGGGCAACAGATGGGTTTCAAAAAAAATCTTATCTACTCTGACTGCCTAGATGCTATCAGCATCCTTATGAGAGACTGCCCCACTAATCACCCCCTCAGAGACATTATTAGGGATACTAGAGATTTTTTGTACCTAGATTGGGATGTGGAATTGCATCACACTCCAAGAGACAACATTTCTTGTGCTGATTATATGGCCAAGCGGGGCCATGGCGATCTTTGTCAATCTTTGAGGTGGTTCGGTTCCAACTATTCCCAGAGGATGTCTTGATTTAGTTTTGAAGGATCAACGATCATGTTCTTGCTAGTTTCCTTCTTTGATGTACTAAGGGCTAGATTGTTCCAATCTAGTTCCTAAACTTCATTTTCAAGCCTCGGCTTGCCTGTTTTATCCACACACAAAAAGATTCCTAGAAATAGTACCTGGGTTATATTTTAGTTTTGCTTCCATGTGGTCCATGCAAGTGATGAGGAGCGGATTGCCACCATTCTTCATTACTTTCCCGATTATGGCTTCTGGGGATATGAGAAGACTCGGATTGAGAGGGAAGGGACTCACATACTTTATGATTTTCTTGATCATATGGCGCATTTTATAAATGCTAATATTTTATTTTCCCTAAATTATGATCTTAATAAGTATGGTGTGATTGGACTCTGTATGTTTTGATTTCATTGGACACATGAGGTAGTTTGATTAATGAACATGTTCAATGAATGTAATTTCGTTTTATGAATTAAAATTCTAGTTGTGGTCAAGATGAGGGCATTATCAGGGATTGACATTTCCTTCCATACAAAGCTTCATGCCATTTGAATACTTGCATGATAGCTGTTGTTGTAAGCGAATTCTGCAAGTGGAAGGTAACGAAGAAAATCATAAAGTCTGTGAGGCCCTTCCTTCTCAATCCGAGTCTTCTCATCTCCCAAGAAGCCATAATCGGGAAAGTAATGAAGAATGGTGGCAATCCGCTCCTCATCACTTGCATGGACCACATGGAAGCAAATACTAAAATATAACCCAGGTAACATTTCTAGGAATCTAAGGTAGTGATCTCGTTGAGTATTTGTAATTGTACCAGCATTCTGATATATACCCTCTAAATGTCCTAGGATATCTGGTGAAGCTGCCATGAGTATCCCTCATGGTTGTTATGGGCTCCTGAGTCCATTGACACTTGATTCATCTCTAGTCATACCTGATTCCTCACTAGAAACTAGTTCAATTACCTCAGGGGTTCTTGGCTGGTTTGAATTTGCTCTTCTCTGTACACGCCTCCTGCGCAATCTATCATACATGGTTTCTTCTCTAAGTCCCGAGAGTGGGTTTTCAGATGGTCCGGAACCATTTCTCTCATTCCTTCTACCAACCATTTTCAATCCTACACATATAACAATACATTTGTTATCAATTCAAAATATATGTTGTATACACCCCACTATCCTATTGCCAGAAACTACGCTCTGATACCAACAATGTAACACCCCACTGTTCTGTGCCCAGAACAGAGTGACATCTTTACCTATCATATATTCTGATGTATTATTTAATAAAAATTTAAACCACTGGGCCAGGTTTGATCCTGGAATGAAAGCCCTTCTTATAAAGAGTTCAAAATAATTTTAAAGTTTGAATGAGCTTTTCTGATACATATAAAAACATTTGAAAACCCTTTTTATCAGTAGTTCAAACTTGTCATTAACAATGCATCATACCTGAAATATTTTTAGGTTTTATCCGAGTTTTTCCTTATTTCTCTAATTAACCTAGTGCTCTACTAAATCATTCGCTATGACTTGGGCTTGTTACATACATGCTCGTCCCTGCAGCAATCGTTAGCAGCATATATTGTATATATATCTTAACTACTTCTACGTGATCATATGTATCTAATTAAATATATACATTCCAATAGCCACATATGACTATCTCAAAATAATAGCTAAGTCATAAGGAAAAAAAATTATTCATATACAAAAAATGAAACTATAAGTTTCATCTGCATCCTCTTCACCACCTTCTTCTCAAAATCAAGCATATCTTACATTACTTGAAGGGCTCACCTGGTCGTGGCATACTCTATACGGATCATGGCCACACCAAGATTGAATGTTTTTGTGATGTGGATCATGCGGGTTAAAGGCTACCAAGAGATCCACCACAAGATATTGCATGCTTGTGGGTGAAAATTTTAGTGTCCTAGAGGAGCAAGAAGCAAGATGTAGTTTCATGATCTAGTGTAGAAGCCGAGTATAGGGCCATAGCTCAATCAATGTAGGAAACTGTGTGGATTCACCAATTAATGAAGGAGGTTGGTCTTACCATGTCATTGCCTGTGAAACTGTGGAAAGCTACTCTGCACATAGCCTCCCCAATTATGTGTTTCATGAATAAACACATTGAAATCGATTGTCACTTTGTACGTGATAAAATCAAGGAGAACTTCATTTCTACAGGACATGTGAGGTTTAGCAACCAATTGGGTGATTTGTTGACTAAAGTTTTGAATGGGACTCATGTTGATTATCTTTGTAACAAATTGGGCATGATTAACATCTATGCTCCAACTTGAGGGGGAGTATTAGGAAAAGACAACATTCGTCCCGCATCGACCATCGACCAACTCTGGGGCAATGAATGGTGAGAGTTGTAATAGAGCAGTGGCAAGTGAAAATGTTGTAGGTTTTGCCCCAAAAATTAACAGCCTTGAGGTATAATCTATAGGAAAATAAAAGTATTTACTTAAAGATGCAATCTTGCTACATACCCCAGTATTGAAGCCAAGCTTTCCGACCACACGGCGTGGAAAGCACTTCCAACCAATATTACGAAGCAGAGGCCCAGCACTCTGTAGTACAAAGAACATAATTAGCCATTTTTTCCTCCATTCTAAATGAATATTATGCTAGTGAGAACAACATGGGAAAATCAGCATATAATAATTATAGCCAAGATAAAAATTCCTCCTTCAAATACTATCCGGAATCAATACTCCATTTTCAATCTGGAAAATGCCACACTCAATTATCACCCCTCTCCTATCAATATTTCCATTAACTCAGTTAACAGGGATACGCCTTCAGACTATCTTTTGTGCAAGGCTTAACAACAAATGAAGAGGGATTTATGAATGGTTGAAAATTGAAGGGTGGTCCTTGCATTTATTGCAAAAAGCTATACATAGAGCTTATCACCAAGGATAGACAGAAACAAGAGTGTCCCACTTCCATATAACTATCGTGCATCAAGGATATGTAAGACTATAAATTTTCAAGGCAATGGAAACTCTTTCATACCGCTGCAATAGTTGAATGGTGCAAACATGGCCTTCCTCCTATTGACGCTTCATGAAATTATAATGAAATGAGACTTGATCGTTTTTTTTTTTTTTTGAAATGGGAACCTGGATTGAAATTTCAGAAAGACGTAAGCATAATTTCATATCTTATCATTTCACCTGTAGAAAAGGAAATAAGAAAACCATGATTTACAACAAACCTTACTATTCTCAACAACATATATTTTCTACTGTGCTTTCGGTATATGATGTTTGCACCTTGCCAGAGGCTTCTTGAGTGTTATGCCTTCAACACTGGTTAAATTGGGAAAAGAAACCAGAAGCATGAATTTGATTTCTTCCAGTAACATTGATCCTTAGACATATGAATTTTTTATACTTCTGTTATCTTAATTAAAACAATTAAACCAGCAAAAAAAAAATCCAGCCTTTTCTTGTAGACTTTTTAACGTATAATTGCTAGATCTAATGTTTTTGCCCACCAAATTATTCTTAAACCATAATTTTTTCAATCCAGGCATGGTGCGTATGTTACTTTTACTCAGTTTGAAATCTCTTACTTTTCCTTGGATGGTGAGAGAGTTCAAAAATTGAGCAACTCAACGAATTCTGTTCATACTCAAGAACGGCTCAAATCTTGCTTTTGGAGCAAGTTTAGTTACTTCTGGAGCTCCAAACACATTCCAGAATCTCAATGTTTCATCTGCAGCTGCAGATGCCACTGTACAACCATCTAGGCTCTGCAATAAGTTGAAAAATAAAATAACAATCAGAGAGAATTTTATAATAATAATCTTGCAAGATTGAATGGATAAAGTTTTGTGCTTTAAGAAAACTATTATCTACAAACCCACCTGAGCTAAATGAAGAACTCTAAAAGTATGACCATTAAGCTCAGCCAATTTCAACATTTATGGGTATTTCAAGAGTGTTAGCTGATTTTGAGTAAATCCATGAGAACTAAGCAACTCCTTCTTATTCTTGTTCCATAACTGAGTTCAAGCAAGCGCCTGTATGGGTATTCCATAACTTAATGCATCTATCTCCACTTCCTTCACCAGTAGCAAGCAAGTTTCCTTGGAAAGGACACCAAGCAAGAGCTCTTACTGCAGATGTGTGTTCTTCAAGTCTGTGGAGCCATTGTGTAGCTGAATTAGAAGATGCCACTGCTCTGTCCCATATGAACAGCAGCTTGTCATTACCTCCACTGGCTAATTGTTCACCTGAGGCTGACCATTTCAGCCCACAAACTTCTTGGTCATGCCCTCTATAGGTTTCAACAATGTGTGATCTAATTCTCACATCGTTGTTGACGATTCTACCATCCATTCCTCCAGTTGTGAGTATGTGGTTGTTCCATGCCAGAGACCCTACTCGCTGCCTATGACCACCTCTCAGAGTTCTCAACTGCAGAAGCAAACAAGTGATAACAATAAAGAAATTTAGGCTAAGAAGAAAAGTGACATTGGTTATACAAACAAGTGAGATTCTCATAAGACAAAAACCTGTCGATTTGAAGCAGTGTCCCAAAGTTGCACTTCGGAATTGTTCAAGCCAACATCGATATGCCTTCCACCTGGAGCCCAGCTAATGCTAGTGATAGGGCCGTTTTCATCATCAACAGTGACAAGTTTTGAAGTAGAGCCGTTACTGGCGTCCCATAAGTACAATGTGTTTCCAAGTGCTATTGCCAGAACATTGCTACTTCCCTAATCAAGTAAATTGAGGTAGTAGTCATCCACAAGGTCTGGAGCATCCAATGTCCTCTTGGAACTCTGCTTAACCCACAATTATATCGTAAACAAAACTCGCACCCTTCAAGTCCACACAAGTGAGCATAGACCTTATCGAATAGTACTAAAATAGAGTTGATAAGAAATAAAATGATGTAAGGAAAACTCAGGCCAATTGAAATTCACAATCCAGATTTCATGTTTAACTATTAACTACTACAGTAATGAAATACACCCTTAAAAAGCCCCAAAGAACTACCCTTCTGGTGAAATGTGAAATTGAGCTAGTGTTTCAAAACGAATTGAATTGAGGGAGTTTATTCACGAGACACGAGTTTAAATGAAATCTATTGTGGATTAATCAGATCTTAGGAACTTACCTGAGGAATAAAACATAGGGGCTTAGCGGATTTATCATGAAGAGTTGTGGTGAACTCGCGTGGCATTAATTCAACTGATTCACAGTTGGCTTGTTCTTGAAAGCCAAAATCCGCGTTCGGTTCATGTTCAAGGCTTCGCAAGTAGCTTCTTGTAGGCCGAGGTGAGTTCGCGTTCGATTTTCCTTACCTTTTGCCCCTTCTAAGCATGTGGCATGCGAAATCGAAGTCCATGGCTGAACTATTTGGTATAAATCTATCCAACTGGTGATATTTACATTGACAAGAAAGCAAAATAAAGAGAGTAAGCCCCAGTTTCTTCAAAATCAAACCCTTGATTTTGTGATGGAAAGAAACACCAAATTAATTGATTGATATTTGGAATCGCAGAAAACGCAAATGATTTACGGATAATGTCCTGGAAAGAAACCCCAAAAATGCAAGAAAGAAGGTTTCTTACATTTTCTCGGGAGTTCTTTCTCTGAATAAACTACTCCTTAAGAGGGCAACGAGATTGTGTTTTCAAATTCGCCGAAGAACTCAGAGATCCTGCATCCATTAGTCAAAAACACAAAACCAAACGCAACAAAAACCAAACAGAAGAAAAAAAATAAACAATAGGCTAAAGAAAGAAGAGCACAAAGATCACCAATCTAGAGGGAGTCCCTGGAAAAACGATGGCTAGATGAGAAATAATAGACGAAAACGAGAAAGATCGCAAGAGCTAATAGTGCTGAGAAAGAAGAGGGCTGAGTGAAGAATGAATATGAGAGATGAGAAGGATTCAATCGGGTTATATAATTAGTGTTTCTGCGTTTCGGGAAAAAAAAATACGAATACTTCCAAAACGGCTGTGTTTTGAAAGTAGCCGTTACAATTTGAAATGACCCAAATCTCCCTTTTCTTTGGTCTCTCTCAAGTGGGTCTCGAGACTTTTTTTTTTAAAAAAAAAAAAAAAATCTAGCTGGAACTTCGGACGGACATCTTGAAAACAAATACTCCCTATTACACTACATTTTTCTACTAATTTTTTTTGTTATTTATTATTTTTTATATCAATAAAATTTGTAATACCCCTTGTATCTTCGCTCTTATAATATATTCCTCATTAGAAAACTAAGAGGATACATATAATGAATGACGTTTAACATACTCATTAATCATTTTTCTTAGTACTCAGTCTTGTTGTTGTCAAACTCGCAAATTCTCTTGTTAAATTTTATTGGGTTTGCATTTTCAACCTTCAACAAAATTATGTTAATTCAATCTATACACGTGTTAATATATTTTTAGTATCTTCATATATGAATATTATGGGACTTTTTTTGTTGACTATGATAAATGTAAATGTATTTAATTTCATTTATTTTTAATTATTGGATCATAACTTTTAACTATTATTTATTAATAAAAATAAATTTTAACAAGTTTACTATTTGAGTTGGCAATCCAAATTTATACTCTATCATAATCATAAGTTTGCTTAAATTCTTGAATTTAACCTTGCTTGGCACCCTTATGTAATCCTAATTACTTAATCATGATTGGCATACTCCTTAGTTGCTCTTATTTTACAATCTCATCTTAATTGTCAGCGATTTTACAATCTCATCTTATTATATCCGTTAACTGTTAGCGGCCTCATCTTACCACTTCTTTTTTCTTAGGTCTCCTGAATGGAAGTGGCTAGCGTCCACTTCCTTAATATCCACTTCCGGTCCACTTCCCCAATGCCGTTTTGGCACAACATTTGTGAGGGCTGATCCTTCTTTTTAAATTAAAAAAAGAAAAAGAAAAAATAAGGTACTGATGGATACTAAAAAGATACTTCAGGATATTGATCTATATTGGAAAAATACTTCATGATCTTGAAAAATTATTTTAGGATTTTGAAAAATATTTTAGGGTACTGACCGGTACTAAAGAGATACTTTAAGGATATTGACTGGTACAGAAATTTTTTTCATGATCTTGAAAAATTATTTTAAAATCTTAAAAAAATGTGCTAAAGTATATTTTTAGTACCAGTTAATACATGAAATATTTTTTCATGATCTTAATATAATTTTTTAAGATCATGAAGTATTCTCTCGATGCACTCAGTTAGTACCCATCAATAGTTTGAAATATTTTTTCAAGATCCTAAAATAATTTTCCAATATCATGGAGTAATTTTTAAGATCATGAAGTATTTTTCTGTACTAGTCAGTATCCTCAAAGTATATTTTTAGTACCGGTCAGTACCCTGAAATATTTTTCAAAATCTTAAAATAATTTTTCAAGATCATAAAGTATTTTTCCAGTATAGATCAATATCCTGAAGTATCTTTTTAGTACCCATCAAGATTGAAATTTTTTTTTATTTTTTTAAAAAGAAGGATCATCCCTCACAAATGTTGTGCCAAAACGCGGGGAAGTGGACCGGAAGTGGATATTAAGGAAGTGGACGCTAGCCACTTCCCTCCTGAATAATGACATCATAATCTGTAATGTATATTTATTTTTTTAGCAAAAACAAGACCATTTTATTAATATTCAAAACAGAAGCATTACACTCACTAATACAAATCAGAAATCAAAGAAAACAACGATCTATCTGACACATTTCTATTATCAACTAATCAAAAACAAAGAAATTAAATAACAGCACGGCACAATAAACTAGCAGTCCAATATCATTTTGGGGAAACCCTCAAAGGCTCAAACCATAGTTTCAGAAGCAATTTCCCGCAACCTGGAACAAAACTCATTTCACATGCTTACCTCGTAAATAGTAAAAACACTTTTAAAAAACTTAAAACAAACATGCACTCAACACAATATAAAACCAATTAGCCTATATTTGTCATATTCTGAATTTCATTATGCAAAAATCTCCAAATCCCTAGCCATCATGGAGTTCAGAGAGGGTGGTGGCCTAAATAGCCATCCTCAGTTCAAACAAGGCTTATAAAAATATACACATTCTTTTATGGCACTTGATTTCTAGATACTCAAGACAAACATAGTTTTATGATTATCACCTTAATCACAATATTGCAAAAATTAAAAGATCTAAAAATTCATTTGGCCTCAGCCTATTCTATTATACTCCATTTATTTACTATTTAATTATCTAATTCTTATATATTTATATTTATGTATATAAAATTTTTTTAATTATTTTAAAAAAATGCTCCAATAATTTACTCATGCATATAATATTTAGGTTTTTATATTAGATTGTACTTCCTCCAATTCTAGGGCTTGTTTGGTATGAGGGATTTAGACAGAAAGGGAAGGGATGAAAAAATTTTATGAGTTGAATTTATAAAAATTGAAGAAATTAGGTTATAAAATTTTTATCAAGGGAAGATATAGGATAAAAGAGTAATAAAAATTAATTAAAAAATTTTAACTACACTTCTCTAATTTTTTAAAATCCAACTCAATTTTTTTTTATCCGCTCGCTTTCCCTCCCCTTCCCTCATACCAAACAACAACTTTAATGTAAAACATATTTACCTAATTTGATGAGATTAAAAAGTTAGTTAATATAACATGTTTTTTTTAAACAACATAACTATCTTCATTGATTGCATCTATCTCTCTCTTACTTGATTATTGATGGAACATCAATAAAAATTTAGAAAAAAATTGATAAATATAGAAAATATGTCTTTTAAGAATAAAATCAATTCCTCAATCAAGTCCTATATTTAAAAAGGGAAGAATATTATATATTTTCTATAATTTTACATCCTTGGTTCCAATTTTCTCTCTTTATAACTTCCAGTCCTATGACCTATCCATCCTCACTCATCAAACTTATGTTTTGTTTTTGTTTTTTTTTTTTAAAAAAAATCATATTTCCTTCATAACTCTGCAATTAACTTACGGGCAAATTATGTTCTTTTGGTCTTGGTAGTCAAAGTCCTCGTGATTGTGGTTGCAGGACCCTTGATTAGAGCTCATCATTCCGATATACTAGGGCTAGTTTTGATATTGACGGTACTTTATTAGTTTTATTTGAAATATTTTTTAATGTATATATTTTTAATTTAAAAAATTAATGAATTGGTATTTTGCGTTTAATTGCAGGGTTATCATTTATAAATTTGTCATCAACATTTTACATTAGTAAGATTCAAAAGTTTAATTAAGATTAAGAGACTTAAAAATATACTTTATAAATTTAAGAAACTAAATTAAAACTAACATAAAAATAGAGGATCAAACATATATTTTTCTCAATTTAAAATTTTAGAAGTGTTTATTGTTAATATTATATTTTGAATGTAATGAAATTATTTGTATATAGTTTAAAGTTGGGAGAATCCTATATAAAAAGGGTTGAAATAGAGAAATCTTATATGGTAAAATTAAAAAATTTAAATTGGGTTATTAAATATTTAAATATTAGTTATTTTCTAATAATACCCCTAACCAATAGTCGAAGAAAAGAGGAAAGGAAAATCGAGTCCAGGGTTGATTTTCAGAGGCAGGTGCTTGAGGCTTTGCGAACTGGGTTTTGGAGGGCAAGCCTTTATTGGAGGTGATCACTGGAGGGTCCAAGTATGTGTTTGACTTTCTTCAAATGCGACGCAGATTGATTTTGATCTAGAAATCAGAGATCTATCGTGCTTGGATCCAATGGCGGACTCACACTTGTGCCAATGTAGGCAAGTGCACACACAAAAACAATATATATAATTTGAAAGAATTTAGTAACAACATGTATAGGTAGTGTGGTTGGTTAAGACTCTACACTTTTAACCAATGGTCGCCGGTTCGAGCCTCCAACTTCCTTTTATTTGTTTTATTTTCCCCATTTCTTCAGTTCCCCATTTCCATCGTATCTTACTCTTCGTTCTCTCACTCTCCATCCTTTTTTTCCCCATTTCGATCGATCTCTCTGTTCTCGGCTCCGTTCTCTTACTCTCTGTCACGATCTGGGTCAGAAACTCAACCATTGATGGAAGACTCGTCATTTGCTTCAAGAAACACATAAAAATGCAGAGATCCTCAGCGAGAAAAAATGAGGGCTTCTGATGACAGCTTCAATCGCGACTTGAAACAAGGATAATCACAGACCGGAGGTCTCTGTCTCGGTCGCGATTTCCTTCCCTGCCGCAAGATCAAGCGAGTTGGAAAGAGACCGAGTGACCCAATGCACCAGGGATTTCCACGACAAACTCTGTGTAGCAGAAAATAGAGAGCACAAGACCCCACATATCTGAACGCTATCAGTAGTGACTGAGCAATCTCATCCGTCACCGTTGGCCTCTGAGTAATCTCGTGGCGGTCAAACCAAAAAACACAGGCAGGAGCAAAAATTCCGCTAGGGTTGAACCACGACGGTAGAGCAGATCTTTGCCCTTCTGCCATTTTCATTATGTTCTTGCTCTGTATGTATTTTTCTGAAGCAGGGGAAAGCATAATTTCGTCTTCATGGAAGAGTTTGAAAGTATAACCGTATAACTTAGTGAATAGCTTGGAGTTTTTCAAAGTTTATAATTAAGCGTTGCTTATTCGTCTAGGGATTTAAGTCATATTACTAAAATCGTCTAAGAGAGGACCTCGGTAATGTCTTCTTGTGTCTACAAAGAATTGCCAATTACTGTTTCATTCCTCTTGAATCAGCAATGAACACGACGAACTTGTTAATCTTTTAATTGTTCTGGTGGATTGTTTTGATATGTTAAGCAATTGATTTTCTTGATTTAGTAAAGTAGTGAATCGATGTACTTTGGCTTAATACCTTTTGTGCAGGCGTAGGTTATCTTTCTGGGAATTGCTGATATAAAAGTTGAAACCATTCATCTTCTGTATGGTAAAATTATGCAAGAAAGATTGAGTCGGCTGCTACCTATCTATTGATTTTAAACTGGTTATGGAATGCTGAATAAGTATGATTTATTTCTATTTCTTTTAGTGAAAAGAAATGAAAGAAGGATGAAGAGAAAACCCTTTGTGGGAATTGTGATAGAGAGTAAGAGAACGGAGCCGAGAACGGAGAGATCGATCGAAATGGGGAAAAAAAGGATGGAGAGTGAGAGAACGAAGAGTAAGATACGATGGAAATGGGGAAATGAAGAAATGGGGAAAATAAAACAAATAAAAGGAAGTTGGAGGCTCGAACCGGCGACCATTGGTTAAAAGTGTAGAGTCTTAACCAACCACACTACCTATACATGTTGTTACTAAATTCTTTCAAATTATATATATTGTTTTTGTGTGTGCACTTGCCCACATTGGCACAAGTGTGGGTCCGCCACTGTGTGTGTGTATATATATATATAATATAGATATGGTGTACAAAATGTGATAATTTGGAATAGAAATTAAAAATAAATATAAATTTACCAAATAAAATAGTAACATTACCATTAAACAATTTACAACACAATTATTGAACATAAATAAACCTAATTAATCAATTAGGGTAAGGTTGCATTTCGGATGCGTTAATCGATATAAAATTAAACACATCGAATCCTAATTAAACAACAAAAATAATTAAACAAATTTTTGCAACGAAAAAAATAATTAAACAAACCTTTTTACAAAGATTTGAGTCCCATGGAAATCGATTAAATATACATTATGAAGGGCAGTAACTATAAAAACTATAAAATCAATAAAAACTATAAAGACTAACTAATTATTTTCTCACAGCCAGTAACTTTCCGCAACACAGAGCAAAAAATCGTCAGACCAACGTAAATCCCAGATTTTCTTTTGGGGCAAAACGGTCCGAAAAAAAGAGGCTAGCTTTTAATGGGATAATAAGCTCCCAAAGGTGGCTTCATCCAAAAAGCTACTTCAAACCTTAAAGCTCATTAAGCTTTAAAGCTATACCAAACATCAATATTTCTTGCTTATGCTTTTAATGTGCTTTTAGTGTGCTTATTTTAGCTTTGAAAGCTATGCCAAACAGGCACATTGTTTCTGCACTTCATCGATTTGAATTCTTGGGGCCACTTGAGAAAGACCCTCGCTAAATTTTTGAGACACATAACAAAAGTAAAGAAGCTACTCGAGGTGTGTCCAATACAGTTTATGCTTGGTATGCAGCATCAGCAGAAACAATGGCGGGAATTTTAGCTGATGGGTTTGTATTGCCTGGGAAAACTTCTGGGTACCCTGCTTATGGAATTGGTATACATTTGTCTCCTTTAGGCTTACCTCAACTATGGTAATTATTTAGTCAATTTAAAGTGCTTCTATGTGATAAAAGGCACTGCAGGTTTTGTTTTCCATATTATACTTTGCCGTGTTATCTTGGGAAAGATTGAAAAAGTGGCCGTTGGGTCTCAACAGTGTCGACCTTCCAGTGTGGAGTATGATACAGGAGCTGATGATCCTTTAAATCCTAAGTGGTATGTAGTGTGGAGCAGTAACATGAACAACCATATACTCCCTGATGATGAATATATAATTGGTGAAGGAGGCGTTATGGTGTAGGTCTGTGAACAAAAACAAGCCAAGTTTCTCAATTTCAATATCAAACCTACAGATGTAAATCACTTCTACGTGGAATAAATTAAACCCAAAAAGGGGAACAGAAAACTAAGCAAGAGCACTAATCAAAGAAAAATTAGAGACCAAGAAAGCGAAGGAATATATCTGAATTGTAAAATAGTAGAAGAAAACTTTAGTTCAGAGGCCTCTAATAAATTTTCTGTCGTTAGAGTTCTTATGTAGCACGTAAACAATATTGTTTTGCTTTTTCTTTAATAACTAAGGGATATTAAGATAATTTGGTCCAATTTTTTAATCCCTAATTGTGTCACATAACTTGATTAATAATTTATTAAGTTTGGTAACCTAAATTAAAAGTTAAATAATTCAACCGTTTTTATATGAAATTCTGCTTTAAAGTTTGAGAGAATCTTATTGCAGCAGGTAGTAGGGTGGCTTGCCATTGACCAAAACAACTGTTTTTTTGCCTGAAAAAAAAAAAAAAAAACACCGTTTTTTAAATATGAAAAAGCTAAAGTTATTATTATTTTTTATTAAAGAACATAGCAAGCTTTCATGTGCATGTGAGGCTACATATTAGATTTTTTTTTAAAAAAAAATCCAAAAGACTACATATTATTTAGTGAAACTCAAAAATAACGGGACGTAACATAAACGGATTGCCATCTTTGGCCTTTCCCTTTTCCCATCACTATGCCGTTTTGGGTTTAAATTGGGAGTATCTTCCACTGTTTTTTTTTAAAAGCAAAATAACTCTCAAGTGTTAAAGTAAATTGTTTTTTTTTTCAGAAACACCTAATATTTTAAAATATTTTTTATGCACTATGTAGCATAAAATAATCTTTTAGGAGCATCCAATATCTGATGAGATGAACCTGAACTATTTTTCAATGATACTTTGTATCTTAAATTTATTTTTGTCACATTTAGCACCCTAAATTATTTTTCTAGTTGTAACGAAAAGCCTCTAAAATGTTTTTTCTAGTGGCAATGAGCAGCACCATAAATTTAGGATACTGAGTGTTGGATGTGCTAAAATTTAGTTTAGGATATGAAATATCACTAAAAAAATATTTTAGGGTATAGCTTGTTAGATACTGGGTGCTGTTGAAGATTATTTTATGGTACATAGTGCATAAAAAGTTATTTTAAAATATTGGGTACTACTAAAAAAAATACTTCAAAGCCTTAAATGTTATTTTGTGAATAAATAAATAAATAAATGGAGCACCCTCCCAATTTACCCCCAAAAGGGTACCGTCTTTGAGTAGGGTTGTCCAAAAAACCCGTGGTCCGATCAGGCCCGGTCCGACTCGACCCGGTCTAGTGTAAGAAAAAAATGGTCCAAGACAAATCTAACCGGACCAAACTGCTCGGGTTGGACTGGACTTCGGTCTAGGGGCTTAGATCCCCTGGACCGAGGCTTAGATCCCCTGGACCGGTCCAGTCTGACTCGAGGTCCTTTTTTTTTTTTTAAAATCACTACTACATTGAGTGGAGTTTGGATATCCTAATGTGCTTTTTAATTTATAGGAATCATTTTTCACTATGTCACTTTTTATTACTTTAGGAAGTTAGGTGAAACCAGAACTAAAATATTGCATTCCAAGAAGGCAAAAACAAAACTGAAAAAAATTGGAAAAAAAAAAAAAAAAAAAAATCGCCCGGACCTGTCCGCGGTCAAATAATCGGCCGGTGTAGCCCGAGCTCGGGCTAGTACCAGACCGGACCAGACCTCGGGTTAACCTCCAACCCGATTTGGCCCGATCCTTAGACAACCCTAGTCTTGAGTAAGGGAGAGGCCAAGGGTAGGGGTAGCGGGGGACGCTGGATCCAACATAAACCCATGTAGTACATGGCCTTGCCAATGAGAAGCCGAAAATTGTGCGAGTTGATTTTTCTTTTTTTGTCAATAATTTTTTTCATTTAGGCACTCGATTGTTTTTTTTACTATAGTATACTTTTATTTATCTAAATTTACTTGATGTATTATTTTACTTTAGTCTTTTAACTTTATAAAATATATTTTTAGTCATTTAAATTTAACAATATCAATGTTACTAACAAAATATGTGGACTAATCATAGTTAAGTAGTGGTAATTGTGCAATACTAATGAAGTAAGCTTAACAAATCACATTATTTTAATCTTAACCATCTAACTCAAATTTTTTAAAAGTTCATATCTTAATAAGGGTGTCAAAATACATATGAGATTTTTTTAAAAGCACACTGACGCGAAGTGCTTTTTTGAAGGACAAAAGTAACTATGAACTTGTAAAATAAGTACAAAAATACATATGGATCGTTAATTAACAGTTTGTTTTATTTTTTCACGGGTTAAGGTGTAAAATGAACATGAGATTTCCCAGAAGTACAACTGACACAAATGCTTTTTTGAGTGGCAAAAGTAATTATAAACTTCTACAATATGTGTAAAAATACACATTAACCATTAGTTGACTGTTTGTTTGATTTTTTGATTAAAAATGGTGACATAGAGGATGACTAGATGATAGGCATATGAACATCACAAATTAATAGGTTAGTAAGAAAACATATGATCATGAACAAGTCTCATTTGTAATTGTCTAGCTCTTCATGAACAAGTATATTATTCATATGAACAACATATATTGAACAAATTATATTTGCAAGTGTTCTACTTCTTATCAACAAGTAGAATAAGAATATAAACAACACATTAATTTTCAGTCAACAAATTATTATTCCAAGTTGAATACATACTTGCAAATTCCAAGAGTACCAAATGAAAACATAAAAACTCATATCATTTTAATCCTATTCAGCTAATAACTCATTTGAAAAATTCAAATTTTATCTTGTTTTAAAGAAAAAAACATCTTAATTTAAAAAAGTTAAAACAAAATGATCAACCAATACTTTTCTTAAAAACAAGATAAAAGTTATTTTTTTAGATATGAGTCATCAGCTAGCTAGGATTAAAATGATTTAAATTGTTATGTTTTCATTGGATATGGTTCAAATTACATACTACTCCAAGAGTATGTAAGTATTTCTTTCCAACATGTTCCTTAATCATCCACGTCATCCTCTATGTCACCATTTTTAGTCAAAAAAATTTAAATAAACAGTTAACTAATGGTTAATTTGTATTTTTACATCTATTTTAGAAGTTCATAATTATTTTTACCCCTATAAAAAGGATTTGTGTTGAGCGCACTTTTTATGATCTGACAATACTAATAATGATCAGCTTACTTAGATTAAAGAATATCATTCATAAACCAAAATTTTGCATCTGTCCTGATATGCTCAACATCCATACATATTTCATATATCTCATTTGCTTTTTGTATCATTCCCACTGAATTCGTTTCTCTTTGCATTTTGACTGCAAAAAATACTTCTCACATTTTGTTCATTTCCAGACTTGCTTTTTAACATTTTCATAAGGAAAATATCAAAAGGGTATCATATATAAGCAAAGGGAAGGCCGGTTCCCTACTTTTATTATAAATTTTTCTTGAAGGCATGGACGAACCTCCATATCTAGATCCAGCCTCTGAACCAACAGCACACTAAACCACAATGAAAACATCCTCAGTTCTCCAAGAACTCAATTTTTTCCATGGATCAAACGTAAGATTAAAACATCCTCACAACAAATACAATGATAGAGAAGACGAAAATGTGACCAGAAGATTTATATAGATGAGATGAAGAAATCTCTTTCGAATTTCAAAATTCAAATTCAATTCCTCCCTACACAACACTAACTAGCTGATTGGGGAATAGATTTATATAGATGAGATGAAGAAATGAATTGATGGTGATAGGCGGTATGCATTTAAGTGACTAAGCCGGATGGAAGCCCAGGGAATCACTACTGCATCATTTAATGCCTGAAACGGCTTAGTCAGAACCCGAAGAGGCAATTTTTTATTTTAGTTTATACTATTCCGGCTCGTGAACAGTGTTCTGTGCATGTAGCCGACAATAAGCCGTCCGTGGAGTCAGCTTGCCGGAACAGCTTGTATACGTTTATATTGATATCTGGTAAGGATGTTCTTGAGCTTTGTCATAATTTAAAGAGCATTTAAGATTTTGTTTCAAGAGTATTCAGAGAAATCAATACCAAATTGATAAAGAAAAAGAAAAATATTGAGTGGGTTAGCTCTTTTAGATGTCATGTTCAGTTTCTGATTAGATTACTGGAAGAGTAATTGACTTGTTGGTTGTAGTCTATTCAAGCATTATGCAATAAAAAGCCAAACTTGTAGCATAACTAACTTTCTGATGTTTGTTAGTTCTATAAGAACATAACAAAACCCTCCTTCAAGATCAACTACTGTCATCCCACAGTATGTAGTTCAAAACATTGCAAAATGGGGGAAAAGTCACTATACTTCCTCTAATGTTTTTTATAATCAAGATACAAATAGCCGAACTATATAGATAAAAAATTTATTGAAATTAGTTAAAAACAATAAATATTAAAAAAAAAAAAAAATGCTACTTATTTTGCAAAAAACACTCCTCTTTATTAAGAGCCAGAGATAATGAAGGAATATTAATAAGAAACACCCACCAATACACAACAAGAAAAAAATACTACGAATATTGAGGTAAACCGTCTTCCAAAATTTCCTTGAATAACGAGATTTACAAGATAAGCAAAAGTGAACCAAAACGAAGTCGTCACAAGAATGTACATGAGCTTAAACTTTGAACACCCTTATTACATGAGAATTTGGTATTTCTATAATCACATGACATACAACAAAAAGTTGTACATGTCAACTTAGTCCTATACTGATCAGTAAGAGAAAATACAAACTAAAACTCACCACAAACCTAACGAATTTGAATTCTGTTCATATATGAGAATGGCTCAGATCTTGGTTTTGTAGTAGGTTTAGTTGCTTTTGGATCTCCAAACACATTCCAGAATATCAATTTCTCATCTGCTGCTGCTGAGGCCACTGTACAACCGTCTGGGCTCTGGGGTAAGTTGGAAAAAAAAAACATAATCAGAGAAAAGTTTATAAATCTTGTGAGATTGAAAGGATAAAGTTCTTTTGCCTCAATAAAACCATTATTTATGAACCCACCTGAGCTAAATGAAGAACTCTAGAAGTATGATCGTGAAGCTCAGCCAATTTCACCATTGATGGGTATTTCCAAAGTGTTAGCTGGTTCTGAGTAAATCCATGAGAGCTAAGTAGCTCCTTCTCATTCTTGTTCCACAACAAGGCACAAACCTGAGACCCAGTGTCAACTGAGTTCAAGCAAGCGCCTGTCCGAGTATTCCAGAACTTAATGGATCTATCTCCACTACCTCCACCAGTAGCGAGCAAGTTTCCTTGGAAAGGACACCAAGCAAGAGCTTTTACTGCAGATGTGTGCTCTTCAAGTCTGTAGAGCCATTTTGTAGCTGAGTTAGACGATGCCTTTGCTCTGTCCCATATAAACAGCAGATGGTCATTTCCTCCACTGGCTAATTGTTGACCTGAGGCTGACCATTTTAGCCCACAAACCTCTTGTTCATGCCCTCTATAGGTTTCAACAAAGTGCGATCTAATTCTCACATCGTTGTTCACGATTCTACCATCCATTCCTCCAGTTGTGAGTATGTGGTTGTTCCATGCCAGAGACCCTACTCGCTGCCTATGACCACCTCTCAGCGCTCTCAACTGCAGAAGCAAAGAAGTGATAACAATAAAGAAGTTTAGGCTAAGAAGCAAGTGAGATTTGTTATACAAACAAGTGAGACTTTCATAAGACAAACCTGTCGATTTGAAGCAGTATCCCAAAGTTGCACTTCTGAATTGTTCAAGCCAACAGCGATATGCCTTCCATCTGGAGCCCAGCTGACGCTAGTAATAGGGCCGTTTTCATCATCAACAGTGACAAGTTCTGAAGTGGATCCGTTACTGGCGTCCCATAAGTACACTGTGTTTCCAAGCGCTATTGCTAGAACATTGCTACTTCCCCAATCAAGTAAATTGAGGTAGTAATTATCCACAAGGTCTGGAGCATGCAAAATCCTCTCTGGATTCTGCTTAACCAACAAATATATCAGCATAGAAATGTAGAACGTAGTTCAGAAAACTCAGACCCCATCAAATCCACACAAGTTCAACTTTTATGAGGGAATGTACCTGAGGAATAAACCGTCGAGGCTTAGGAATGTACAAGGCGGACACGTGTGGCATCAATTCAACTGGTTCAGGTGGCTTGTTCCTGAAAGCTAAAATTCGCGTCCGGTTCATGTCCATGGCTTCTGCAAGCAGCTTCTGGTAGGGTGAGTTCGTGTTGGGGTTTTTCTTACCTTTTGCCCCTTCAGTAAGCATGTAGTGTGCGTAATCGAAGTCCATGGCCGAACGATTTGGTATAAATCTATCTAACTGGATATATTTACATTGACAAGAAAGCAAAATAAAAAGCCATTAGAAACTAGATTTTATCACAGAAAATCCAATTTCTTCAAAATCAGACCCTTGATTTACTGATGGAAAGAAACTCCAAATTAAGTGTTTTAAATTTGGAATCGCAGAAAAAGCTAATGGTTTACGGAAAATAACATGGAATGAAACTCCCAAAAATGTAATTAAGTAGGATTCTTACATTTTCTCTGTATTTCTTTCTCTGAATAAGCTGCTCCTGAAGTGGGCAGCAAGATCCTGCATCCATGATTCAAAACACAAAACGAAAGGCAACAAAAACAAAGCAGCAAACACAACAGGAAAATAAAACAACAGACAAGAAAAAAGAGATATCACAAATCTAAAAGGAGTCCCTGCAAAAACGATGGTTAGAGGAGAAACAATTAAAACAAAACAGAGAGAAAGAATGAGAAGGATTCAGTGGGATTATACAGTAAGGGTTTCTGCGTTTCGCAGAAAAGAGGGCAACGAGATTGCGTTTTCAAAATCGCGGAAGAACTCAGCTATATATTGAGAGCTGATTATTGCTGAGAGCGCTGCAGAGAAGAGTGAGATGAGTGAAGAATGAATTTTAGAGATGAGAAGTCTCTCTCTATTTGTTTAGTATCCGTTGTAAGCGGCCGTTACAATTTGGAGGTAATCAGGTACGCGCTCGCGGGACAACCAGGTACGCGCTTTTTATTCTCGAGGGCTCGAGGCAGATTAAATTTGACCGGTGGAAGTTTAACTTTGATTTTGAATTTTGAATTTCAATTTACATTTTCAATTTGTTTGCATAGGCGACTGTTTATTGGGTATTTTTTCTGTTAATGATATACTTTTGTTTTGTTTTAATTAACCTATTTATTACTATTTTTCCATTTATTTAACTTTTTAAACCTTTCATTAAAGTAGGGGTAAAGTTGGAAACATTTATTACTTTTGGACCTAATTAATGACTTAACTTCCATTCCTTGGTTAGGTAGTTGGTCTTTTTATAATAAGGGGAGGGAGTACTTTTTGTTTTGTTTTAATTACCTAGATTTATTTATTTATTTTGAAGGTATACATTGTACTCCAAAAAAAGTAACTCAATTGAAGAATATTTTTAAAAAATTATTGAGATATATTTTTTAATTAAAAAATATGTTAGAACAAATTTTTCTTATTAATTTATCTATCATTATAATAAATCTCAATTTTATCTTTCAATATTAATATTTAGACAAAATTTCAATAATTTCTTTTTATGAAGAAATTTAAATAATTTTCATATAAAAATATTAACAACTTAATAAAAATTTGAGTAAACTTTTTTAATAAGGATATGTTTGTTGAAATATAAGACCAATTTTATAATGTTATTTATACTATAAAATAGATCATATATTTGGGGTCGGAGATTTTATTTAATGTTGGAATGTGGAGAAACACCAAGGTTGGCCCATTTCTCAAGAAACCCATTCTCTTCATGTTGTCGGATCAATGACAACAAAGATGTTAGCATTAGAAACTTTAATCAATAACTAATTAAATATTTATATAAAAAAAATAACTAATTAAATATCAATATTCATTGAGGGCAAGTGGTAAGAGACTTACTTTCCCTTAACCATGTCTTCGGTTTGAGGTATAAGAATTGACAAAATAGTGTTGGGAGCTCTTTCCCTTGTGGGCTCAACTCAAGGCAAATCTAGATTAGTTGGAATTAAAGGTTTTAGTAAGGACTATGAAGTTAGAACATTACAAAATAATAAATAAATAAATAAATAAAGCTGATCACACGCACATACAAACAAGACAACAAAATATATTCAAAACAGGGTCTTCCTCATTCAGCTACACGTTCTAACTATTTTTTACACCATCATGTTCAAACAATCAATTTTTGCATGAAAAAAATCAATTTTAATTCATACAACATTTAATAACAGTAAGGAGTTAGAACAATATGACAAAATTGACTTTTGATCACACATCTCTCTTGAGGATAGTGGAGGAGGATACTTTCTCTCGCCTTTTCTTATTATAAAATAGATGATTTAAATTTAATATTTTATAAATTTAAATTTATTTACTTTTTTCTATATTACAATTATAAACGGAATAGATCGGAATTTAAGAGTTTAAATATATTTACGCATGTATATAGTAATAATTTTACAAAATATTGAATTTGAATTTTTTTTTTTTTAATGTAACGATCTATATGAGATTAGAGGAAGAAAATAAGAAAGGAAAAGTTGAGAGAAACCGAACATGAGGACAAGATATTCAGAATTAAGGAGACATCCACAACGTATCTATATTAATCATAGGGTTAAGGTATAAATTGGCCAACAAACTATTATCTAAGGAGCATTTGGCACAAATATTAATTGAGGGTACCTATACTATCAATCAACAATTAAAAATGAGCATAAGTACCAAATAATAATTAAAAATTAGCAACTATCACAATTACATTAAAATATGAGGCATTAGCGGAGGACGGTGACAGAGAAAATGGAGAAAAGAGCGGTTATGCCTTCTTGTTGGATAAGGAAAACACTAATAGAGATGAGACTCATGAGAGCAAGCGTCGTGGCAGCAGCAGCTGCCTGTGGCATTGGAGGGACGGAACCAGGGTGCAAAGCGAGTGCCGGTCAAAGGCTGTGGACTGCTGGATTTGGTTTCGGTGCGTGATTCTTACCCTGAAGCTGCATATGGACCTTGATGAGTTCAAGAGGGTAAGTGGAATACCCAGCAACAATGGAAGCTTTGAAGACGCCGACGTCGCTAATACTGTGACAGTCAATGAAAGACAAAAACGAGGGAGACACCAAGACGATGACGAGGTAGTTTAACGATATTGTGTTTTTTTTTTTTTTTCACTTTTTAATTGTTGATTGATAGTTAAGGTACCCTCAATTAATATTTGTGCCAGATGCTCATCGGGTAATAGTTCGTTGGCCAATCTCCACCTTAACCCTTAATCATAAACATTTTGTGTCTGAATACTTCATTCATCTTCATTTACTTTTACTATCTATGATTTTGTTCATAATTTATACCACTCATATACTTCAATTATATACTAATTAATACTACTATTTGATTATCTTCAAAATTGTTTTGCACGACCCGTTGCAAAGCACGGATCAATACTAGGTTTTTTTTTTTTTTTGAAAAAAGAATTCTAGCTGGAATTTCCGACGGACATCTTAAAAACATTATTCCTTATTTTATTTCTACTAAATTTTTTAAGTTATTAATTATTTTTTATATGAAGAAAATTTCTACTAGCCCCTTATATCGTCCTCCTCATTTTTTTTTTCCTAAGAAAAAAAAATTCAATGAAAAAAATATTAAGAAAACAAATATCGTGTTGCTCTCTTAGGATGTGTTTGTTTTGGGGGAGGAGAGGGAGGGTATGTTACCTTGTTTGATTTGTTAAAGGGAAAAGAATGGGAAAAGTTCATTTATTTGGTTTAAGAGGGAAGGGGATGGGGATTATAACTAATTGACCATTTTACCCTTACATATTATTTTATGATTTTATAATTATAGATTGTTTAAATTAATTTACACTTGGATTTAAATTAAATTATTACATTAATATTGTAATATGTGTGTAAAAATGATATTTTTTTCAATAGCTAATATAATAAATTTGTTAATGTAGTATTTTTCGCTAAACATCTTCACTTTAATTATGGATTTATTATTTTCTAGGTAGAAGTGTTCAACTTTTGATTATTTAAACTCTATTCATTCAAATTTTGCATATGCTCATTCTTAACTCATGATTTCATCTAGATTTTATATCCATAATTCTTCAATGTAATGAAATGAACAAGGTTTATTTTGAACATAAAAATTGGAAAAGTCAAGAATGCTAAACGAACAGGGTTTTTTTTTTTTTTATTTTAATAAAGCGATGACAAAAAATTCAATAATCTACGTATGAACAAGTGATTATAACATTCTCAAATGCTTATTTTAAGCATGTAACAAAATATTTAAAAGTGTACATATCAACAAGTCATCATTGCATGCTCAAATATCTATTTTAAGCATGTAATAAAATATTCAAAAGTGATAACTAATACTCTAAAGCTATATTTTTTAATAATAAACCAAAATATATATTTAAGTCATCACCAACTAATTAAAGTAAATTATAGAACATATTCATGATCACCATTTTTCTAGCCGAAGGTGGACCCTGAACTACTATCATAAACTTGTCAATATCACCCATGAGAAAGCAATATATGTCAGGTATTTTTTCACTATCACTTCCTTGTGGTGGAGGCTTTTTGTAAAACCAAATTTCCTTGAATTAATGCATAAGTTCCTCTATTAGTTGCCTCAGCCACCGCTGATATGACCATGTTAAATCTTTCATATGATTGTCTTGTCTTGCTCTCTTGCTACAAGAACTTGAGCAATAGGAGAATTCTTTTTGTTTAGGAGATTGGCCTTGTGTATGTAAATTACCTTGCTCAACTTCAACAAAAATGATCAATATTGTTTGATGTGAATCCAACTTGTGAAACAAGGTTGTCGATGTCATTGAAAGTCTTGGTCAGCTCTTCTGATAACAATGTCTCTTTCTAAACTCACGCATTGTTTCGCCTTCCTCTCCACCAACTCTATCTACTCCATATAATATCATCATCTTTTCATAATTTGGAAAAGGATTTGTCCTCTATAGTGCTGCTTTAGGTTTAGCCGACAAAAAATAAAGGATTTGTTCCAAAATGAAAATCTTAGATGCAGCAAGAAATAGAATGTGTTCCCAAATGTAGAAAAAAAGTTTCCGGCAACTATAATAAACAATAACTTTGTTCATTGCACCATACATGGTTAGTGAGAAGCATGCATGCATATATGTTTAAGAAATTATTGTGACATTGAGTCATGGAGGAAAATAAAACAGTTTTTAGTAGACTCGATGTAAACTTAAATACCAGCAACATTTCATATAGTTGAATCAGTGAAAAAGGTAACAGAGCTTATGATAAAATGACAATACAAATACAAGTGACAAGCAAATAAAACAGTCAGCAACAACGCTAAGGTTTCTTTGTATTTGCTTGTATACAAAGAAACCTTAGCGTTGTGGCTGACTGTTTTATTTGCTTGTCACTTGTATTTGTATTGTCATTTTATCATAAGCTCTATTACCTTTTTCACTACTTCAACCGTATGAAATTTTGCTGGTATTTTTAAGTTTACATTAACTCTACTAAAATTTGTTTTATTTTCCTCCATGACTCAATGGCACAGTAATTTCTTAAACATATATGCATGTATGCTTCTCACTCTGACTGTGTTTGGTGCAATAAACAAGGTTGTTGTTTATGATTGTTGCGGAAAACTTTGTTTCTTCATTTGGGAACACATTCTATTTCTTATTGCATCTAAGATTGTCATTTTGGAACAAATCCTTTATTTTTTGTGGGCTAAACCTAAAGCAGCACAATGGAGAACAAATCCATTTTCAAATTATGAAAAGATGATGATATTATATGGAGTAGATAGAGCTAATGGAGAGGAAGGCGAAACAATGCGTGAGTTTAGAAAGAGACGATGTTCTCAGGAAGAGTTGACCAAAACTTTCAATGACATCGACAACCTTGTTTCACAAGGTGGATTCATATCAGACAATGTTGATCCTTTTGTGGGCAAGGTAATTTACATGGACAACAAGGTTAATCTCTTGAAGAAGATCATTCTCCTATTACTCATAGTTCTTGTAGCAAGAGGGCAAAGAGAGCAACTAAAGAGCAAGACAATCATATGAAAAATTTAACAAGGGTCATATCAGCAATGGTTGAGGCAATTAATAGAGGAATTGATGCATTAATTGAAAGAAATTTGGTTTTACAAAAAGCCTCCATCATAAGAATGTAAGTGCCACAATTGTCAGGTGAAGAGCTTAGAAAATTCTTGAAGAATGTGGATGTGATAGTGAAAGAATACCTAACATATATTGCTTTCTCATGGGTGATATTGACAAGCTTAGGATAACGGTTCAGTGTCCACCTTCAGCAAGGAAAATCGTGATCATGAAGATGTTCTACAATTCACTTTAATTACTTGGTGATGACTTATATATATTTTGGTTGATGCTAAAAAAATATAGCTTTCGAATATTAGTTATCACTTTTGAATATTTTGTTACATGCTTAAAATAGATATTTCAGCATGTAGTGATGACTTGTTGGTATGTACACTTTTAAATATTTTGTTACATGCTCAAAATACGCATTTGAACAAGTTGTAATCACTTGTTCATATGCAGACTATTGAATATTTTGTCATCACTTTATTAAAAAAAAATAGTTTTTTTAGCATTCTTGACTTTTACAATTTTTATTGCTCAAAATAAAACTTGTTCATTTCATCAAATTGAAGAATTACATAGGGATATGAAATCTAGATGAAATCATGAGTTAAGAATGATCAAATGCAAAATTTGGATGAATAGAGTTTATATAATCAATAGTTGAACACTTCTACCCAAAAAGTAATAAACCAATGGGCAAAGTGAAGATATTTATGTAAAAGAAAAAATTTGTTAATTTAGTATTTTTAAAATATTTATTATATTAGCTATTGATAAAAATATCATTTTTATACACATATTACAATATTAATGTGATAATTTAATTTAAATCCAAGTGTAAAATTAATTTAAACAATCTATAATTATAAAAGCATAAAGTAACATACAAGGGTAAAATGGTCAAGTAGTTATTACCACCCTCTTCCTCCTCTCTTAAACCAAACAAATGATCTTTTCCCCTCCATTTCCATCTAACAAACCAAACAAGGTAACATACCCTCTCATCAAACCAAACACACCTTAAGGGCTTGTTTGGTACACAGATTTGGTGGGACGGGAAATGAAGATTAGCAAATTCCCTTGTTTTGTATGCTTTTTGTGTCAAATCTGCTTAGAAATCAAGTTCCCGGGCCCACGCCAGACCCACCAATCTTCCCTTATATATGGGAAGATAAGATCCCACCAAAATAGGATCTCAAGTTTCCTAGTGGGATTTCAAGTTCCCATGTAAACAATAACACTTTTAGACATATTTATCCTTAATAAAATATATTTTCCATAATGCAAGAAAATATGATTAAGTTTGAACTTATGCATTAAATTCGAATTTATGCGATAAGTTCGAACTTAGCATGAGAATATTTTAGTCAAATTCTTCGAACTTGGCGGAAATTTTTTTTAAACAAAATTCAAAACTCTACACGTCACCACATTCCACAAACCAATCAATTATTATCTATCTCAAAGCAAGGGAATCATGGTTTTTTTTCACATTGGCTCGGATAGGTAGTTGTTAGGTTTTTTGAAAAAGAATCTTTAATAGGTTTTTCAATTAGGCTCAAAATAAGGGTTTCAAAGGGAATAAAATCAATTAGGTAAGCTTGAAAGGCTCAATCGCATCTTATAAATTGCTTAATCATTTTTTTAAGTCGTATGAAATAAATCAAAAGTTTTGAAGAAGTCCAAACATTATTTTGAAATTAACAGTTTGAAACAAAGACATATTGTAACATCCCATTTGAAAACGGCGGAATTTTTTTTTTAAAAAAACGTTTCCAAATATTTCAAGCAGAGTAGTCAGAGTAGAGCATTGGAGCGAGTGAGTAACTGATTCATAACAAACATCAACCATAGTGTAACATTGTAATGATTACAGTAATCCTAGAGTTTGAATTTGGATAACTGAAAACAATAAAGATAGATAAGTCTTTGGTTGTACGTCTCTTCGCGCTTGCCTCGATCTTCGATCCGTATTCCTCCGGATCCTCGATGCTATAGCGAGATTCAATTCACCGCATTGAATCTCGGGTAACTGATTAATCTCAAACCCAAACAATACGATATACGAGATAACGATATTCTAGACAATACAACAAAGTATATCACTACATAAGCATACAGCGGATGCATGATCATTATGCCGACAAAACATAAGCATTACGCAAGATGTAAAGCCCCACAATGTAAAACAACAATAACAGCTTGCACTATTCACCGGTGCCACGATACCACTCGTGTTCTCGCGCTAGAAAAACATACGGCGTTATCATGACTATAACCCGTGTAAACCGTATCGTATATTGGTCTACGAATGTATCTATCACATATATGCATTTAAGCAATACAAGATTAGTGTTACAGTACGCGTCCGTACCTTCGTTGACGACGTTAGGTACTTCTGGCGGAAAAACATACTTTTTACGGAAAAACGTGAAATGTTCACCAGTGGCACGTCGGGCAACGTAAATCGGCAAAAATCGAGTTTCGATGCCCTATCGAGTAATATCACTTTCATTAGTGATTTGACATCATAACGGCATTTTAGGTAAAAATTACCATTTTGCCCTTCTACCCCTAATTTGGCAAAATTTCGCGTAACTTCGTTACTTTGACCGTATTCCATTTCAAAATTATCCCCACTATGTTTTTACCTCGTCAGGCATCTTTCAATGCAATGAGGCATAAAAACAAGCATAGGAACAAATTCTCGAAACTTCCTAGATCAAAACAACGGTTCTACTATAACTACCGAAAGAACTACGGAAACTAAAAACTAAGGACGAAGAACTCACTCGGAGCTAAGGCGGAATTTTTCCAGAGCTTCTCTCTAGAACCTCTCTCTAGGATTCGAATTTGGTGTGAAGAATGAGAGCAAGAGGGCTTGCTATTTATAGGGAAAAATAGGACAAGGTGGGAATTTCCACAAAAGTCTTCGATCGGATTCCGCCGTTGGATCGCATTTTTGAGGACAAAACACTCTTGGCCATCCATGGTCAAGATCGAAATCTAAGAGCCCTAAAGTCAATGGATGATTTGTCATCCATGATGGCTCTTGCTTTATGGCCTCCGCCCGATAAAGCTACCCGACGGTGTCCGTTTCGCGCGATTTCGCGAAACTCAAAAATGCGGCCATGTAACTTTGAAGGTCTTTTCATCCTCTTTCATATTATCTATTTGGATCCTCTTTTTGATCATATCCAGGTATTCTCCGGTGCGTCGGAAGATATTCGGACAAACGCGTCCGATTCTGGTAAATCGCTTCCGATAAACCAACTTCTCGACAATAATTCGCCAATCGTAAAACGTCCAAAGGGTTGCCTAACTTAATCTCGTGTTTCAAAACACGCAATTGTTTCTATAGGTTCTCACTTTGCCTATCCGCTCTCTACTCTATCTGATCGCCTTTCCGTCTTATTAGGAATTAGGGTTTTCGGTTCGGAATCGACGTCTGGTAAATTCTTTCTTCGGGTAAAAATTCACTTGTTCTTAATTTGATCAGTCTGAAAAGACTTTTACCTCTGGTTTACCTGTAGAATTTATTTCTAACTTTTCCCTGGCCTCCTATGTTCGACTCACCGCATTATATTATTATTTTATTCTAATTACCATTTTAATTATTTAAACAATTCTTTTTAATTAAAAATAACCATAATTTCGACCCCCTCTTTTAAAAATTCAGATTTATTTATTTTTCTATAATTTTTTCTATTTTTTAAAAATATAATATTTTTTACCAAAATTCCCGTTTTACCCCGCCGTTAGGGCTTAATCGACCTAATTTCTTCGTTTAGTGATCTTTTAGGATCAGGTTTCTTCATATATTTATCTTTACTAATTTACAGTATATTGTTATCTTACAAAATTCTATATTGATATTGTCATTTTATATCCTATGTAAAATATTAAAAATGTTTACCCCATCGAAGTTACTTTATGGTTAAAATGCTTTTTAAACTTTTCTTCATGTTATTTCCTCTGAAATAATTTATTAAATTCTCATAATTAGGGATAACACTTCCATATTTTTCTCATAATTTTTCATGATCTTTCGCATTTATCATAATACTTTTAGACCTGCTTTTATCACCATTATAACATTTTTAGTCATTCTGTTCATCGATTTTCACGTAACTTTTTTAACAATTTACTCTATAATTATAACAATTTTCTATAACAGTTTTATCTCATGAATTTACTTCATTAAAATATTTAATAATTTTCCCTTATCTCGGAAATTCCCATTTGCTAAAAATCCCAGATATTACATATAACTAACTTAAATTGCTGCAAAGCCCTTCAATAAGAACATCCAAAATAAAGTTAGCTCCAATAGTGTTTTCATATCTTAAAAACTCCTGAATAGTATGATTTATCACTACAATACACCCATCAATGCACATTAAAAAAAAAACTCTTATCAAATATAAAAGATTGAACTGTAATTTATAATTTATATCATTAGATCACCCAAGCAACTTTGATAAATAAATTAGAATTTTAGTTCATTCATTTTCTTCTCATTAACCATTATTCACAAACAAAATTAAGCATGAACAATGTAAAAGCATTCCAACAATTTTCTTTCAAAACTATTCAAAATTTTCAATATGCACAAAAAAGTGTCAAACAAAATTGCAACTCTCACCCTCAAACTTCAAACTGACAATGTTCTCATTGTCAATCAAAAGGTTGGGAAATTAAAGAGCTAGCACCAGTAGGACATCACGTCCATAGCAATAACAAAGAAAATCAAGCACACAATGGTCTCAACAAAACTTGTTAGACTTTCACCATTAACCAACAATTACTAACAACAACAAAAAACCATCATGGTGGGAAATGATCTGTGCAACCTGTCAAAGATCAATTTTTCGTACATGAAAGCCTCAGAATATTTAGAGCATAGAAATCAAGCAACCCACATAGTAAGTATCAGTAGCTAGTCGATGTTCATGCTTGAGCAAATCAAGGCTAGTACTAATCCAAAAACATGTCTAGTCACAAATAGTCCAAAACTCCTGAAAACATGTACATCATTCAGCTCAACAGAATCATGTTAGTGAGTCTCTAAGGCAAACATATCCAAAATGATCACAGTGACCATTAGTAGTCACCATACACATAAGCCACAACACTATACGACCAACAAGCAGATCATTAATACAACAAATTCCAAATGCCTACTAACAACACTATAATAACAAAGTCAAGCACAACATCATAGCTGTTAGAAACAATAATATCAATCAATCATCATCATCATCAGAGGGTTCATAGTCTGAGTTTAAATGTTTTGTGGGTTTTTTTCTTGAACTAGATCCCGTCTCCCCCATCTCCTCATCATCACTAGCACTAACCTTAGCATCTGTGCTGCAGATTTCATCATCGTCACTCTCATCTTGCTTATCACCACCCTTCTTATTGTCTGTCTCATTCATATCATAATGCGCCTGGGCATTATCTGAAAGTGAAGGAAATCACCAAGAGGGGGGGTGAATTAGGGATTTTAAAAATTCTTTTTAGATCACCCATACAACAGATGCTTAACCAAGGTAAATGAAGTTAGAGAAGAAGATCTTGACACAGAAGATTTATACTGGTTCGGTCTTAACTCTTGACCTACGTTCAGTCCCCAGACTCTCTGGGTTTTTCTACTATCACTCAAATCATATACACACTCTGTACTCAAAAGTTATCCTCTCTCTAGGATACACTCCCCCTTACAAGTTGTAATCGATAACCCAACCTCAAAGTCCCACAACTTTGAGATTCTTACAAAGAATGATTTACGAAATGAACTCTCTCAAAGAGTGAATAAAGATAAGCATTGAAGCACAATGTATCAAAGATACAAATGAAAGTAATACAACAATAAAAGACTGATGTTCTTGTGTGCGTTTTTGTGTGTGTATCTTCTCTGCTTTCAGACTTCAAATCTTCATGTATTTATACTGGATTTGAAGCTTGTGAATGTTGTAGATCCGTTGAGACTTGAACTGATTCGAAAATATAGTCATGTTGTGAGTGTGTCTCCATGAATCTAGCTATTGTGACCTTAGGCAATTGTCTGAATATGGTGTTGGAAGCAATGTGCGATTTGAATATTTGAAATTTGGCTCTTCAATAGTGTGGACATTGTATAATGTTGTCCAGTTTGTTTTAGATGATGGATGCTAGCTTTCTTGTCTTGGAGAATGGTTGTTCTACTTTCCGGGTTGTAATCCATTTTGAGAAAGAGAGATATAATAAAATATTGCAAGTTGTCAAAGTAGTTGATTTAATGTTTATCAAACAATCTTTGATCTTACGAAAATCTCATGAGCAAACTGGTTAAATCTGGTTAGGAATAATGATATGATATATATAAATCATAAACAACCATTTTACGAAAAGATCTAAAGCATGAATCAAAAACTGAACAATATTATGTCAAATGCGTTTTTAAATCTTGTCGTTCCAAAACTCGAGTTTTGTACCAAAATTCGAGTTTTGGACTTTTATCGTGAAACATCACATTAGTCCAAAACACCAAAACTTGAGTTTTTATCAAAAACTGCGCTTTAAAACATTGAAAACGCATAAATCTTTCTGCTTGGCCAAAACTCGAGTTTTGAAAATCAAAACTCGAGTTTTCATTTGAATATGAAAACTTGAGGAATTCGCACCAAGTCAAAACTGGAGGTTTTGGGCAAAAACGGTTTTCAAAAACTCGAAAAACATGAATGCTTTACTCGCACGATCAAAACTCGAGTTTTGAATCAAAACTCGAGTTTTCACTTTTCTCGTGAAAACTTTGCCAAACTCAAAACTGGAGGTTTTCACCAAAACTGGAGGTTTTGAAATCTGTCTAAAACCTGAATTGTTTCTGTCAACTCAAAACTCGAGTTTTCACAACTTTGTGAAAAATCAAAACTGGAGGTTTTAGCCGCAACTGGAGGTTTTCATAATCTGAGAGTTTTGGAAACTTTCTGTATAACCAAAACTCGAGTTTTCAATGAAAACTAGAGTTTTGTTCTTTTCAGAAAACATTGAAAAAAAAATCTCTGTAAGCAAAACTTGAGGTTTCTTCGAAAACTGGAGGTTTCAAGAATTCAAAAACTTAGGAGACTCTCTGTAAGGTCAAAACTCGAGTTTTGAAACACAACTCGAGTTTTCACTTTACTGTGAAAACTTTGTCAAACTTTCAAAGCCCATATCTCCCTGGTATGAACTCCGTTTTGGTTGGTTCAAGTTTTGATGGAAGGCTATGTTAGTCTACTTGCATATTCCACTAATTTCAGCTCAACCGGATTTGTAGTTTTGTGAGTTACACTCAAAACACCGAAGCTTGGTTTGGACTGTGATGGTGATTGATGGTCTAACTTGTAGAATTAATATATCTCTCATTTGAACTACTTTTGGCTTGCATTATATATAAAAATGACGTAATGGGAGTCTAGTTGCATATGCCACTGGTTTCACGTTAATCTGATTCCTGGTTTGGAAAATATCATCAAATTACCAGAGGTTGCCCGAGCTGAACGTGAATCAGAGTGGAGCTGAAGAGCTGATGACCACTGGAAACTCGAGTTTTGACTGAAAACTCGAGTTTTGCTAGTCCAGAGATGCCAGAGATGCTAAAGACACTTGATAACTCGAGTTTTGAGGGCTGACTCGAGTGTTCTCATCCTAAAGCTGATTTTTGCTGACTTTAATTCTTAATTGATCCATTTCAACTTCCATATGGTCTTGGAGACTTCTAGCATCAATATAAGAACTTGAATAATGATATCTTCATTCCATTCAGCAAGTTCTTCTTTCTTTCTTCTCTTTTCTTGATCATTCTCCATCATTAAACTTAGCATCTACATTAAATTTAAGAATTAGTCAAAGTAGAAGATAAATGTAGCATGCAACCTTTTTGCTCTTAAGAATGGCATCTATATAAGACATCATCAAAACTAATCATAACTAACATTATCCTCTCCAACCCCGACATCATTAGCCTCATGCACATCAGTACTGGAGAGTGCAAGGATATTCAAAGGTAGGCCCTAATGATAAGTCAAGCGAGTAATAAGGCAGTGAAAGTGAGTTTGCTAATGGCATCAAACTAAGTTCAAGCTTCGAACGAGGGCCTTCATGCTGAGCCTTCTTTTTCTTTCTCTTTTCAGCCTATCATGTTTTGATGTGATCCCAAAAGGGGGCCAGGCTCAAAAAGCGGGTCAGCAGGCAATTGTTCAACTTTGGCTTGAAGGAAAAAGGAGGTAATGAAGTATGGGAAAATGAAGCTTTTATAGTATTTTTCCCAACATATGAAGGAGGCCAATTTTCAAGAAATATACGTGAGGTGGGTGTGGAGGGGAACGAAAGATGCCTTATAAGGGTCTGGATACCGCTCCCTATCGACGCGTTTTAAAGCCGTGAGGGGGTGATTGGCCCCAAAGCGGACAATATTGAGAGTGAGGCCCTAGGATGTTACAATTGGTATCAGAGCTAGGGCTCGAGTCGTTGTGCTAGCGAGGACGCCGGGCCCCAAGGGGGTGGATTGTGAAGTCCCACATCAACTGGGAAGGCGAACGAAGCATGCCTTATAAGGGTGTGGAGACCTTTCCCTTGTGGCCGCGTTTTGATGGGCTAGGCCCAATCGAAATCAAAACCATGAGGCCTTGTGTGCCAAAGTGGACAATATCCACAAGCGAGCGCCTGGGATGTTCCATGTACTGTGACCATAAAAGTCTCAAGTATCTGTATGATCAAAAAGAACTTAATATGAGACAGCGTAGATGGATGGAGCTGCTGAAAGACTACAACCTGGAAATCAAATACCATCCAGGAAAGGCAAATGTAGTTGCAGATGCTCTGAGTAGAAAAGAGGTGCAGGTGGCATACATGATGATTCGGGAACAAGATTATTAGAAGATTTTCGAGACCTGAACCTGTCAAATCAAAGCCTCCTAAACATGAATGCGCCCAATGGTATATTCCTTGCTAACCTCAGTGTTAGTCGGGAAGAGAATGATTTGAGACTCGAAATAGAAGAAGCGTAGATGCAGGATGAGCAAGCCAAATCTATTTGAGCACTGATTTCACGAGGCGAAACTCAAGAGTATGATATGTTGCCGAGCGGATTAGTTAGGTATAAAGGGCGTGTATATGTACCACCGAAGGATGAGCTAAGGCGAATTATTCTGGATGAAGAACACAAAATAAAGTACACTATTCATTCAGGAGTAGTTAAAATGTACCAGAATCTGAAATCTGAGTTTTGGTGGCTTGGACTGAAGCGTGATGTGACAAACTATGCTGCTAGATGTCTGACTTGTCATAAGGTAAAGGCCGAACATCAGCGACCAGAGAGACTTTTGCAGGGAATAGAGATTCCTGAATGGAAATGGGAGAGCATTGCTATGGATTTGGTGGTAGGATTGCCCAAGATTAGGAATCATGATGCGATCTGGGTGATTGTCGACCGTCTAACTAAGTCGGCACACTTTATTCCCATTAGTACCAATCACTCTCCTAAGAAGTTAGCGGAAGTTTATATAAAAAGAAATCGTACGGCTTCATGGTACACCAAAAAGTATTATCTCACATATAGATCCTCAATTTACTTCACGATTCTGGAAAGCTTTGCATGAAGCTCTGGGTACAAAACTGAAGTTTAGTACGGCCTATCATCCTCAAACAAATGGACAATCTGAAAGTAACAATACAGACTCTGGAAGATATGTTGAGAGCGTATGTATTGGATTTTAAAGGAAATTGGGATCGTTACCTTCCACTTGCAGAATTCACTTACAACAACACCTATAATACGAGTATTCAAATGGCTCCATATGAAGCTTTGTATGGAAGGAAATGTCAATCCCCATTATGCTGGACGGAATTGTCTGAGAGAAAGTTGTACGGGCTGGATTTAATTGATCAGACTTCATAGAAAATTAGAATGGTCAAAAAGAGGCTCCTAACAGCACATAGTCGACAGAAAAGCTATGCTAATAAAAAAAGGAGACCTCTAGAATTTGAAGTTGGAGATCATGTTTTCTTGAAGGTATCTCTAGTTACGGGAATTGGTAGGGCAATTAAGAGAAAGAAGTTGAGCCCTCGGACATTGGTCCTTTGGAAATTTTGTCGAGAATTGGGCCAGTGGCGTAAAGAATAGCTTTACCCCCGAACTTGTGCAGGCTTCATAATGTCTTCCATGTGTCACAATTAAAGAAGTACTAATCAGGCCCTAAACATGTCATCGAGTACGAAGATGTGGATATACAAGATGACCATACCTATGTGGTTGAGCCGGAGCGGATCATTGATCGCCGAGAAAAGCAGCTCAGACATAGGAGTATTTCATTTGTGAAGGTGGTCTGGAAGGGACTATCTCCTAGAGAAGCGACTTGGGAGGCAGAAAAAGACATGAGGAAGCAGTATCTGGATTTTATGCCTTGAGGTGTGTATCAAATTTCGAGGACGAAATTTAATTTATGGGGGGAGAATTGTAACATCCCAAAATTTAGAATTTGAGAATTAAATATGATTTGGGATTAATTATGGAAAACTTTAGCCTTAATGAAGTTTAGAATTTATTTTAGGATTAAAGATTATTTTCAAGCACCAAATTCTATTTTCATATTTATTTCCCACAGCCCATATGCATAATAGGACATTGTGCCAAACCCACATATATATAACTCTCAACTCAACCTTTCCAATTTATTACCCATTCCTTCATTCCTCAATTAATTCATTTCGGATACAAACTCCATTGTGAGTGCAAAATCACATGCCTTCTCATTCCTCTTTATTTGAACTATAAGCTCCCTCACTTTATGGATTGCATTCGGCCCAGCAAACCCAAAATCACCTACATGCAACCTATCAAATTTAATTGTTTAACCATTAAAACACATACTCACCTTTATTTATTTCCTATTCCTGTGCTTTCCTCCCTGGTCATTCTTTTCACTTTTTTTTTCATTCAGCCAGAGAAAGAGAGCTGAGAGTCCGGGTAAGTGGGCGAGATTGAAGACAGAGACAGACCAATAGCGAGAGAGGGAGGAAGACTGAGAAAGACGGAATGTCGGTGGTGTCTGAGAGAAGTGAGAGTGAGAGGCGTGAGATCGACTTTGAGAACGACGGAAGTCGGAGGGGAAATCGAAGAAGAAGAAGTATCAATTGTTGCATGCAAGCTTAGATTTTGGTTAAGGTGAGTTTTTGAGCCTCTTTCCTACTAGCTTATGCAATTTCTGCAAGATGAGATGAGGAGATCAAATGAAATCAAAGCTAGGAAAGATAATAATCACCGATTAAATTAAATAAAAGTGAATACTAAGGCTTTTATAAGAAGAACTTTGTATTGCATGCATGTTCTACTGATCTATTTGAAAATTAAGTGACAAAAGTTGTGCATGGATTAGCCATACTTTTAACTGAGATGAGTAAAAAGCTCAATATGTGAATTTGGCTTTGGAAGAAGCATAGCTATGGGCAGGGGCGGACCACCCCGCCCCCCTAAAATTATAGAATTCGACCCAAATTTTTCAGAAATTATGCTTTAGCCTCATAAAATTTTTAATGTTTTCATTTTAGTCCATATTAAAAAGTCTCATAAAGGGACTAAACTGAAAACATTGAAATTTTTATGAGGCTAAATCATAATTTCTGAAAATTTTGGGTTCAATTCTATAATTTTCTCCCTCTAATTTCAAATACTGACTCCACTGGGTTTCATTCTGTAATTTTTGCCCCCCTAATTTTCATTCCTGGCTCCGCCCTGGCTATGGGGTTAAGCTAATTGGTAAGTATGTGTATCAAAGGTCCAAGTGTTTTTGGGAAACGAGAGATGGTAGCGTGTCTCAAATTAAAGCCCATTAAGCTTTAGCCTTAAAATTCAACTCGTTGCCATATGGATTATTTGGTTTGTGGTGTATTTTATTTGTATTGTCATTGGTTTGTGCATGCTACTCCACGAGAAGAAAAAGGGAAGGTTTATTAATGTTATTTGATTGTATATATGCTAGTATGATGAAGTTAAGAAGTTTAAATTGAAGGAAACGTTGCTGATTTATGATAAAAGAGTCAGTTGTACAGTGTTTATATTTTTGAAATTTGGGAATTTTTTTTCTCAGCTATAAATCAACTTGGTGACTTTAATTTATGGAAATAGACTTATCTGTTAGTTCTCAATGTGTTTTGATGATTAATAACAATTGTAAACATGAAAGAATGATTTTTATTAGAAATTGGTAAAACATGTTGTTTGCAATTCAAAAACATTTACATCGGCTCAAACTCGAGCTTGCCCGCTTACGAGAAAGCAAACCAAGCTATTTTGCATTTTCTAAACTTGAGCTTGGTCCATAAACTTGAGCTTGAAGGTTTTCAAAGTTTACTCATATTCGAGTAAGCTCGAGCTTGCACTGTAAGCTTGAGCTTACGAAGGTTTGAGGTTTTTATCAAGTTACTCAAATTGCAAACTCAAGCTTATTAGTTATAAGCTCAAGCTTGCCTCTTCCGAGTCTTTTCTCACTAAGTTTACAAATATGTAAACTCGAGCTTGCGTTACAAGCTCGAGCTTACCTCTGCGAATCCTTTAAACTTGAGCTTATCATTTCTTTGTAGAGTTTGTGAGTTTACAAAGTTGTAAACTCGAGCTTGGGATACCAAGCTCGAGCTTGCACTGACAGAAAGTTTTCAAGTTTTTCCTTCAAAGAGTAAACTCAAGTTTAAGGTTGTAAACTCAAGTCGTCGACAAAAATCTTTCAAAGTTTTTAAAACCATTGCCAAACTCGAGCTTGCCCTTGCAAGCTCAAGCTTGGTCAAACAGAGCAATGTCATATTTTGAGCTTAGCAAACTCAAGTTTACACCTCTAAGCTCAAGCTTGCATTTTGTGAACTAAAATTATTTTTGACATGAATAGTGCCAAACTCGAGCTTACTCACTAATAAGCTCAAGCTTGCGTTTTTCCACTTTGGCTCTCAAAATGAATTCAAACATGTTTCCCCGACAAATGCTAAACTCGAGCTTACTCATTTACAAGCTCGAGCTTGAGACTTCCGAGGCAAAACTCAAGTTTTAAATGAAGAGCAAACTCGAGCTTACATAGGTAAACTCGAGCTTGGAACTTTCGAAAACAGATGAACGCATCCGGGTGTATTTTGTTCGGTTTGATTTATACTTTAACTTGATTCTGCGAATTGGTTGTATATGATTTATATGATTCATATCAATATTTCCTAACCAGATTTAACCGGTTGCTTATGAGATTACGGAAGATCTAGGTTTGTTTTAAAGAAGACTTTAAGACAAACAACTTGACAACTTGCAATATTATATTATATCTTCTTCTCCAAATGCAATGGGTTACAACCTGGATAGCAACACAACCATTCTCCAAGGAAGAAAGCTAGCCTCCAAACAATGGACAACATTATACAACCGCCTCCACTAAACATAACACATGGGAACACATTCATGAGGAGCCAAATTTCAAATATTCAAATGCGCAACAACCATATTCAAACGATTTGTCTACAACAGCCTAGATTCATGGAGACACACTCACAACAGCTATATTTTCGAATCGATCAAGTCTCAACGGATCTACAACGTTCACAAGCTTCAAACCCGTATAAATACATGAAGATTTGAAGTCGAAGGTAGAGAAGACATACGTAAAACGCACACAAGAACATCAGTCTTTCACTGCTTATATTTCTCATTTGTATCTTTGATACATTGTGCTTCAGTGCTTATTTTTATTCACTCTTTGAGAGAGTTCATTTCTGTAAATCATTCTTTGTAAGAATCTCAAAGTTGTGGGACTTTGAGGTTGGGTTATCGATTACAACTTGTAAGGGGAGTGTATCCTAGAGAGAGGATAACTTTCGAGTACGAGTGTGTATCGATTTGAGTGATAGTAGAAAAACCCGGAGAGTGCGGGGACGGACGTAGGTCAAGAGTTAAGACCGAACCAGTATAAATCTTCGTGTCAAGCTCTTCCTCTCTAACTCCATTTACCTTGGTTAAGCATCTCGTTGTGTGGGTGATCGAAAAGAATTTTTAAAATCCCCAATTCACCCCCTCTTGGTGATTTCCTTCACTTTCATTTGGTATCGAGCACTGGTTATCTACATTAAGGATTAACATCCTAGATCAAAGATCCAATGGAAGGAATTCTACCCGATGGAGCTTCATCAACGAGACCTCCGAGGTTTCAATGGAGAACATTACTCCTTTCCGGAAGGCCAAGTTCGAGTCTATGTAATGGCAACGAGTATGGCCTATGGAGGGTGTTCGAGAGAGAAATTATGAACCAGCAACAACGAGAAGATGGTGTCGAACTCCTAAGCTAGAAGAAGAGTATGATGAGAATGACAATGAAAAGCAAGTCACTCTCAACATGAAAGCAATTCACATCTTTGCAAAGTGCTCTAAGCCAAAAAGAGTATTTTCGAATTTGCACTTTGTCATCTGCTAAAGCTATGTGGGATGCTCTTGAGATAGCCCATGAAGGACAGTGGAATCAAGGAAAATCGAGTAAACACTCTCATGACTGAATATGATTTATTTCGTATGAAGTCTGGAGAATCCATTAGTGAATTCCAGCTCAGATTCACTCATCTGATCAATCAACTTGCTGCATTGGGAAAAGTCTATGACCAACCTGTCCAAGTGAGGAAAATACTAAATATCCTCAGCAAGGAATGGGAAGCTAAGGTCACTGCAATCGAAGAAGCTCACGGTGAATCAATGGCTTCGATGCGACTATTTGCGATCTTTACGAATATGAAGGAAAAATCAAATTCGAGAAAGGGCTTGATGAGATTGATGGCAAGAATAAAGGAATTGCTCTCAAGACCATCAAAGAGGTAAAATCGGATGATGAAGATGAAGATGAAGATCTTGAGCTAGGCATGATGGTCCGAAAGTTCAAGAAATTCTACAAAAAGGACCAAGCCTACGAAAGTTTCACAAGAGTAGCTCTAGCACGAAACAAAGAAACCCATCATATGCTATGAATGTGAGAAGCCTGGTCACATCAAGTCGAATGTCCACAAATGAAGAACAAAGATAAGAAATTCAATAAGTTCAAAAGAAGAGCTTATGTTTCAAATGCGATATGGGGCGATAGCTCATCCGATGAAGATGAAGCTGAAGAAGAAGACAGAGCCAATATCTGTCTTGTAGCTCAAGAAGAGGATTCGGATAGTGAAGAGGTAAATAATTCGACTCATCTTATGATGAACTTTCAACCGAATATAATTCTCTTTTCATTGAATTTCGAAAAATTGCAAAAGAGCTTCGTCTTCAAAGAAGAAAATTAAATTGTTGGAAGAACAAGCTCAAACTGTTTCTTCTTCTGTTTCTCCTTGCGAAAACATTTCAGAAAAAGCTTGTGACAATTGCTGTATTTTAGAGAAAAGAAATTTGCATCTTACAAAAACTCTTGAGAAATTCACTAGAGGTAGTGAAATGCTCAATGTTATTTTAAAACAACAAAGGTTCACAAATGATAAGTCAGGAATTGGTTATAGACCTGATTCTGATAAACGAAAAGGGAAGAAGAAGGTTGGACAAAGATCTTATTTGAACTATTTTCGAAAAACAGTCCACTCCTCTAATCCTTTTGCTCATTGCAACTATTGCAATCGTAAAGGTCATGCAACTTCTTCTTGTTTTCATAAAAAGGAAAGAAGAAACAAGCCTATAGGTAATTATCAATGGGTGCCTAAGGGATCCTATAAGATTCCTAAGACACAAACTAACCCAAAAGGACCCAAAAAATGGGTACCTAAGACTTGATATTCTATATCATGCGGGTTTGTCTTAGAGCATCAAAATCCAACAAGTGGTTCATTGACGGTGGATGCTCAAGACATATGACGGAGACGAATCTAAATTTGCTACAATTAAACCTAAGGATGGTGGCAAGGTAACATTTGGTGGAAATCAATCCGGAAGGATTGCTGGAATTGGAGAAGTTGGAAACAACGAAGGACCACAAATCAAGGATGTTTACCTTGTAGAAGGCTTATGTCACAACCTCCTTAGTGTGAGTCAAAGCACGATAAAGGTAACTTAGTTATCTTTGATTCGAGGAATGTTTAATTGTGAGCAAAGATGTTCTCTCTTTAGACAACATTAGAGCTAAAGCTTTATTTAGAGCTCCTAGAGAAGGTAAGCTGTTATACTCTCAATCTCTCTAATAACTCTATTTCGAAAACCGCTTTGTTGGTAACTTGGATGAAAGTTGGCTTTGGCATAAACGATTAGCTCATGTTAATATGTTTCAACTTGACAAGTTACAGAAAAAGGATCTGGTTATTGGTTTACCAAAATTACACTTTAAAAACGACATGATCTGTGATGCATGTCAAAAGGGTAAACAAACCAAGACTTCCTTCAAATCTAAAAATGAAATTTCAACTAATAGACCTCTTCAACTACTTCATATGGATTTAGTTGGACCGGCTAGAGTAAAGAGCCTTGGTGGCAATCTTTATACTTTGGTCATAGTTGATGATTTCTCTAGATTTGCATGGACCATATTTTTATCTTCAAAAGATGAAACATTTGATCAATTTGCTTTGTATTTGCCAAGAAGGTCCAAAACGAAAAGGATTCTCTATTGCGGAATTCGTACAGATCATGGTGGAGAATTTGAAAATCATGCTTTTGGAGAATTCTGTGATAATATGGGCATTGATCACAATTTCTCAGCCCCAAGAACTCCTCAACAAAATGGAGTTGTGGAAAGAAAGAATAGAGTCCTCACTGAGATGGCAAGGGCCATGTTAAATGAAAATCAGACTTCTCAAGTGTTCTGGGCTGATGCTATGAGCACTGCATGCTATATTTCAAATCGAGCATATCTCCCAAGAAGCCGAACAAAACTCCATATGAGCTGTACAAAGGAAGAAAACCCAATATAGCTCATTTGCACATCTTTGGATGCAAATGTTTCATCCACAACAATGGTAAGGACAACTTGGGTAAGTTTGATTCCAAGTCGGATGAAGGTATATTTTTGGGTTATTCAAACGTAGTAAAGCTTATAGAGTCTTTAACACTAGAACACGTATTGTTGAAGAATCTATGCATGTTGTATTCTGTGAAACCAATCTAGACAAATCTTTGGATGATGATGATGATGTTTCTCCTATTTCAAATCAATGCGGTTCCGAAACACTTCGTACTTTAACAAATTCCGAAAACCTTTGGAAAAGGAACCCGATTTTGAAAATAATTGTGAAAATGTTTGTGAAAACACTGATCAACACCAACCTAAATCATGGAGATACAAGAGGAGTCATCCTCTGGATCAAGTGATAGGTGATGTTAATCAAGGAGTTAGAACTAGAAAAAGCACCTTGAATGAAGTCACATTTTCCGCATTCATTTCGAAAATTGAACCCTCTAAGATTGATGAAGCCCTTTCGAGACAATGATTGGGTTATAGCAATGCAAGAGGAGTTACATCGATTTGAAAGAAATCAAGTTTGGGATTTGGTACCTAGGCCTAAAGACCATCCAGTCATTGGCACTAAATGGGTATTCAAGAACAAACGTGATGAATCTGCAATAATTGTTCGAAACAAAGCAAGGCTAGTTGCAAAAGGATATAATCAAGAAGAAGGAATTGATTATGAAGAAACTTATGCTCCAAGAGCAAGATTGGAAGCTATAAGAGTTCTTCTAGCTTATGCTTGTATTAAAGGATTCAAACTTTATCAAATGGATGTAAAATCTGCATTTTTAAATGGTTTTATTCAAGAGGAAGTTTATGTTGAACAACCTCCTGGTTTTCAAAATGATCATCATCCAGATCATGTTTATCGCCTCAAGAAAGCATTATATGGTCTTAAGCAAGCTCCTAGAGCTTGGTATGAGCGATTAAGCAAATTCCTTCTTGATCAAGGATTTGTTAGAGGTAAAGCGAGATACAACTCTCTTCATAAAGAACAATAAACTTAATGAAATTTTAATTGTTCAAATATATGTTGATGATATAATATTTGGTGCTTCTAACAATGCTTTATGTGAAGAGTTTGCTAAGAACATGCGGGGGAGAATTTGAGATGTCCATGATGGGAGAACTCAACTATTTCCTTGGTCTGCAAATTAAACAAAGGAAAGATGGAATTTTCATTTCCCCTGGACCAAGTATCTCAATGATCTCTTAAAGAAGTTTGGGATGAATGAATGCAATGGAGCTGATACTCCAATGAGTTCAACCACGCCTTGGATGCTTGATGAAGAAGGCAAGGACTTCAACATCACAAAGTATAGAGGAATGATTGGATTATTACTCTATCTCACAATAAGCCGTCCCGACATCCAATTCGGTGTGGGGATGTGTGCAAGATTTCAATCTGCTCCCAAGGAGTCACATCTTTGAGAATGTGAAAAGAATATTCGATATCTTGCGACACAAAGACTCTTGGTCTATGGTTTCCCAAAGGTCAACTGAACAATTGGTGGCATATTCAGATTCAGATCATCTGGATATAAGACCGATAGAAAAAGCACAAGTGGCCAATGTGAATTTCTTGGTGGTTCACTTGTTTCATGGTTCGACAAGAAGCAAACAAGTGTTCTTTGTATCCTCTACGAAGCTGAATATGTGGCTGCATCTAGTTCTTTGTGCTCAAGTCCTTTGGCTTAAGCAACAAGTTTCGACTTGGGAATCAATTTAAAGGAGATCCCAATTCTATGTGACAACACAAGCACAATAAGCTTGGCCAAGAATCCAGTTCAACATACTCGAACCAAGCATATTGATGTGAGACATCATTTCATAAGGGATCATGTACAAAAGAAAGATGTTAAGGTCATATTCATCCCAACACATCTCCAACTTGCTTGACATCTTCACAAAGCCATTAGCAAAGGAACAATTTGTGTTCATAAGAAGAGAATTGGGAATGGTAAATCCCAATGAGTTGTAAGTAGCTCCTACTTAAATGTTAGTTATGTGTTTTATGATTACAATTTACTAACTTAAGCATCGGAGTATCTAGATGTGTTTTATGCGGGGCATTTATAATGTTAAACAACTCTCACATGTTGCTTTGAAGTTTCTTTGTCAAGAGAGGCAAACTCGAGCTTAGCAAAGTGTAAGCTCGAGCTCGAAGGAGTCGAGAAAATGAAATTTTGGAGAAACCCAAACTCGAGCTTATAAGTGAGTAAACTCGAGCTTGCGAGAGGAATTTCAAGAGCTTTCACATACACTCTTGAAGTCCGGGTTAGTACAAGTTTATGCAAACTCGAGCTTAGCTTCCTAAACTCGAGCTTGCCGCGCATTTTATATATGTAAAACCCGACTGTTCCTCTTCACTTCACTCAACTCTCGAGCTTGCTCCTATTCCCTCTCAAAATTCTCTCATCTTCTTCGACAAAACCCAGCGAAAATGGCCCCGCACTCTGCTTCCATAAATGTCTCGATTCTCAATCCACTCAAAACCCCGAACGCCCTAGTAGATCAAAAATGCTGCCTAAAAGATTTAATGTTGGGATAGATACCCACATTCCTGGAGTAACAACCCGTTCGACTCCTCCATCAAGACCAAAAGGAATCGAAATTAGAGACAAACCGAGGCTCCCAAGAAACGACCAAATCCGAAGAAGCAACCAGCAAAGGGAAAGGCAAAATTCCGGAGGTGACGCAACCTACAAGTCCAAACGAAGCAAGAAGGCAACCTCGGGACTGGTCAAGCAAGCACACAAGTTCCTCGAGTCTCGGCAACAAGAGGATCCTACTCCTCGGGTATCCAAGGAAACTCCCGCACTATATGATATTTACAATCACTCTACTATACCCGAAGGATTCTTAGTGATCCTATTCGTTTGGAAGGAGATAATGCTATTAATTTTAAAGAAAAATTTGGTTCCAAAGTTTTCTCGTCCCATCGTCTCTGTGGACCTTGCTGCACTTAAGAGAATGCAATTTGGATCTCTTTCCATGGCAAAACAATTTGAAAATCTGATTTCTATAAGTGTTTCTTACCCCCACTCTTGTCAAGGTATTCTACCATGGCATGTCCTACAATAACACCGCTAGACAGTGATGGAAATTTAGTTGAGGAAAGGGTTACCACAACCATTAGAAACAAACAAATAACCATTACCCCTTCCTATCTAAATTCAATTCGCAAATCTCCAATCCTCCATCTCGTAGCTTCATTGAACTATACCGATAGGCAAATCTATGAACCGCTAAGACCCAATGAGCCTATTCCGAGAGGGTTAAACATTCTCAATTTTGAACCTGGATCAATGAATCCTACATTCGAGCAATGCTGGGTACATCTACACCGAAATCTTGTGCAAAAAGGAGGAAGTTTCACCCATTTTGCAAAGAAGGATTATCCTATCTTTGCTTCCATTATTGCCAAGGTACCTCATAATGTTGGGTCTTGGATTTTTCAAGAAATGGTAAGATTTCGTTTTGCTTCCGAAAAACCTCCCGAATTCCTTTTGCAAACCTTATCTCTGTCATCCTTTTCCATGAGAAAATTTGGTATGTTCCCGCCAAAGAAAAATTAGAAAAACCTCAAGTTTTTGGTAGACACATCCTAAATCGATGAGAATTAATATGGATGAAGGCTCGCCAATCAAGGGCCCTCCTCAATCAAGGCCTACAAGATCAAGGGCCACTCACTCCAAAGTGCAAGAAGCACGAGTGCTCCTCCACCTCCTCCTCGACCTACCATGCCTTCGATTTGGATGCAAGGATCAAAGAGATAGTTGACAAAGCTATTTCGATCTATCGAAGGAATCGAAGCGAAATGGGAAAATTGGTTTGAAGTAAATCGGGTCCTAGTAATTTGGTGGATACTCGGAAGATTTCAATATAGGCCGGGAAGAGCTGAAAGAAGGTCGATTGACGAATTGAAGAAGGAAGTTAAAAACCTTAGTGGTCGGCTTGGAGATCACTCGGCAAGTATTTCCACTCTTCCGGTAACCATGATGAGTCGAGTGACAAAATGGACCAAATTCTGAAAAATCAGTCCATAGTTTGCTTCAAGTTCGGTTTGGGTGCATCTACTTCACCGGTGAACCAAGTTCTACTTTGCCCAAAACCTACGAACCCGCCTCACCCACCGAACCAAGAACCTCCATTGAACCCGAGGCAAACACTCTCACCAATCAGCCCGAGCCTCCTCTCAACCGGACAACCCTTCTACCCCGCAGCTCCACCCTTGTTTGCGATGACAAAGGGGAGAAGAAAAGAAGTGAAGAGAGAAAGAGAAAGCACTTTCATGTTTCTTTTTGTTTTGCTCATGTTTCTTTTTGTTTTTGATCATTTCATTGTAGTTTTAACTTTGATTTTGTATATTTGCTTTTGAAACTCTACTTTAATGGATTGATCATCTCGGTTATATCATTGTTTGCTATTTCTTTGCTTTGAAACGATATGATGTTTATATGTTTAAGAATTAAATTGTAATTTCAAATTTGCTAAACTCGATATCTACTTGATCTCGAATTGTTTAACTTTGTTAAATCTGAGTTTATCAAATTGAAATTTCAAAACCTCAAGTTTGAAAACATTTTACCAAAATCTCTTTCTCAATGCTCAAATGCTCAAATCTGTTTTTGAAAAGAAACAAATGTTTACAAGTGTTGTCATCATCAAAAAGGGGAGAATGTTAGTTCTCAATGTGTTTTGATGATTAATAACAATTGTAAACATGAAAGAATGATTTTTATTAGAAATTGGTAAAACATGTTGTTTGCAATTCAAAAACATTTACGTCGGCTCCAAACTCGAGCTTGGGTCTCCAAACTCGAGCTTGCCCTTGACGAAAGCAAACCAAGCTATTTTGCATTTTCTAAACTTGAGCTTGGTCCATAAACTTGAGCTTGAAGGTTTTCAAAGTTTACTCATATTCTGAGTAAGCTCGAGCTTGCACATGTAAGCTTGAGCTTACGAAGGTTTGAGGTTTTTATCAAGTTACTCAAATTGCAAACTCAAGCTTATTAGTTATAAGCTCAAGCTTGCCTCTTCCGAGTCTTTTCTCACTAAGTTTACAAATATGTAAACTCGAGCTTGCGTTACAAGCTCGAGCTTACCTCTCGCGAGAATCCTTTAAACTTGAGCTTATCATTTCTTGTAGAGTTTGTGAGTTTACAAAAGTTGTAAACTCGAGCTTGGGATACCAAGCTCGAGCTTGCACCCCAGACGAGAAAGTTTTCAAGTTTTTCCTTCAAAGAGTAAACTCAAGTTTAAGGTTGTAAACTCAAGCTTGCGTCGACAAAAATCTTTCAAAGTTTTTAAAACCATTGCCAAACTCGAGCTTGCCCTTGCAAGCTCAAGCTTGGGTCAAAGAGAGCAATGTCATATTTTGAGCTTAGCAAACTCAAGTTTACACCTCTAAGCTCAAGCTTGCATTTTGTGAACTAAAATTATTTTTGACATGAATAGTGCCAAACTCGAGCTTACTCACTAATAAGCTCAAGCTTGCGTTTTTCCACTTTGGCTCTCAAAATGAATTCAAACATGTTTCCCGACAAATGCTAAACTCGAGCTTACTCATTTACAAGCTCGAGCTTGAGACTTCCGAGGCAAAACTCAAGTTTTAAATGAAGAGCAAACTCGAGCTTACATAGGTAAACTCGAGCTTGGAACTTCGGAAACGTGAACGCATCCGGGTGTATTTTGTTCGATTTGATTTATACTTTAACTTGATTCTGCGAATTGGTTGTATATGATTTATATGATTCATATCAATATTTCCTAACCAGATTTAACCGGTTTGCTTATGAGATTACGGAAGATCTAGGTTTGTTTTAAAGAAGACTTTAAGACAAACAACTTGACAACTTGCAATATTATATTATATCTTCTTCTCCAAATGCAATGGGTTACAACCTGGATAGCAACACAACCATTCTCCAAGGAAGAAAGCTAGCCTCCAAACAACCGACAACATTATACAACCGCCTCCACTAAACATAACAAAGCATGGGAACACATTCATGAGAGCCAAATTTCAAATATTCAAATCTGCAACAACCATATTCAAACGTATTTGTCTACAACAGCTAGATTCATGGAGACACACTCACAACATGCTATATTTTCGAATCAGATCAAGTCTCAACGGATCTACAACGTTCACAAGCTTCAAACCCGTATAAATACATGAAGATTTGAAGTCCGAAGGTAGAGAAGACATACACGAAAACGCACACAAGAACATCGGTCTTTCACGCTTATATTTCTCATTTGTATCTTTGATACATTGTGCTTCGGTCTTATTTTTATTCACTCTTTGAGAGAGTTCATTTCGTAAATCATTCTTTGTAAGAATCTCAAAGTTGTGGGACTTTGAGGTTGGGTTATCGATTACAACTTGTAAGGGGAGTGTATCCTAGAGAGAGGATAACTTTCGAGTACGAGTGTGTATCGATTTGAGTGATAGTAGAAAAACCCGGAGAGTCCGGGACCGGACGTAGGTCAAGAGTTAAGACCGAACCAAAAGTATAAATCTTCTCGTGTCAAGCTCTTCCTCTCTAACTCCATTTACCTTGGTTAAGCATCTGTTGTGTGGGTGATCTGAAAAGAATTTTTAAAATCCCCAATTCACCCCCCCTCTTGGTGATTTCCTTCACTTTCATTATCAAGGTTAAGTAGAAATTGGAATCGCTCCATTTGGAGTTATATCGGTCGAGTTATGAATTTTCCAAATTCTCAGAAAAGTTAAAGGCTGAAATTTTTTATAAGTCTTAGAATAGTCACATAAGTTGTTACTTGTGCTTAACCTTTAAAGAAAAGGTTTATTTGGATAAAATGAAAGGTTTAAATGGTTGAGATGATAATTATCCTATAGTGAATAATATCTAAGGATACGAAAGGATGAGTATTTTGGGGTGGGTCTGAAGGAGCTAAATCTTCATTATGTTATTAAGATTTAATTGGTTAGTAACCCATCTCTATATGTAAATGTTAATTATAGGACCTGAGAATCGTCGTGCCTGAAGGACAAGCGTATTGAAAAGAATCTGGTGGAAGGGGTTTTGTCGATAAGACTAACAGGTAGTAACTATAATCTCACATTCTTTGTATTGCTATACATATATATGCTGCTAACGATTGCTGCGGGACGGGCATGTATGTAACAAGCCCAATCATGGCGAATGATTTAGTAGAGCATTAGGTTAATCGGAGAAATAAGGAAAAACTCTGATAAAACCTAACAATATTTCAGGTATGATGCATTGTTATGGCCCAGTGGTTTAAATTTTTATTAAATAATACATCAGAATACATGATAGGTAAAGATGCCACTATGTTCTGGGCATAGAACAGTGAGGTGTTACATTGTTGGTATCAGAGCATAGTTTCTGGCAATAGGATAGTATGCTCTACGTGTATGCAGCATATATTTTGAATTGATAACAAATGTATTGTTATATGTATAGGATTGAAAATGGTTGGTAGAAGGAATGAGAGAAGTGGTTCTGGACCATCTAAAAACCCACTCTCGGGACTTAGAGAAGAAACCATGTATGATAGATTGCGCAGGAGGCGTGTACATAGAAGAGCAAATTCAAACCAGCCAAGAACCCCCTAAGGTAATTGACCTAGTTTCTAGTGAAAAATCAGGTATGATTGGAGATGAATCAAGTGAGTCAATGGACTTAGGAGCCCATAACAACCATGAGGGATACTCATGGCAGCTTAGCTTCACCCAGATATATACCCTCTAAGACATTTAGAGGGTATATATCAGAATGCTGGTACAATTACAAATACAATTACAAATACTCAACGAGATCACTACCTTAGATTCCTAGAAATGGTCAAGCCATAATTTTAGTATTTGCTTCCATGTGGTCCATGCAAGTGATGAGGAGCGGATTGCCACTATTCTTCCTTACTTTCCCGATTATGGCTTCTAGGGAGATGAGAAGACTCGGATTGAGAAGGAAGGGACTCACAGACTTTATATTTTCTTGATCATATGGCGCATTTTATAAATGCCCATATGGGATGACTGTAATCCTAATATTTTCTTTTCCCTGAATTATGAACTTAACTAGTATGGTGTGATTGGACTCGGTATGTTTTGATTTCATTGGACACATGAGGTAGTTTGATTAATGAACATGTTCAATGAATGTAATTTCATTTTATGAATTAAAATTTTAGTTGTGGTCAAGATGAGGGCATTATCAGGGATTGACATTTCCTTCCAAACAAAGCTTCATACGGAGCCATTTGAGAGCGTATGTATTGGATTTTAAAGGAAATTGGGATCGTTACCTTCCACTTGCAGAATTCGCTTTCAACAACAGCTATCATGCAAGTATTCAAATGGCTCCGTATGAAGCTTTATATGGAAGGAAATGTCAATCCCTGATAATGCCCTCATCTTGACCACAACTAGAATTTTAATTCATAAAATGAAATTACATTCATTGAACATGTTCATTAATCAAACTACCTCATGTGTCCAATGAAATCAAAACATACCGAGTCCAATCGCACCATACTAGTTAAGTTCATAATTCAGGGAAAAGAAAATATTAGGATTACAGTCATCCCATATGGGCATTTATAAAATGCGCCATATGATCAAGAAAATCATAAAGTCTGTGAGGCCCTTCCCTCTCAATCCGAGTCTTCTCATATCCCCAGAAGCCATAATTGGGAAACTAATGAACAATGGTGGCAATCCGCTCCACATCACTTGCATGGACCACATGGAAGCAAATACTAAAATATAACCCAGGTACCATTTCTAGGAATCTAAGGTAATGATCTTGTTGAGTATTTGTAATTGTACCAGCATTCTGATATATATACCCTCTAAATGTCCTAGGATATCTGGGTGAAGCTGCCATGAGTATCCCTCATGGTTGTTATGGGCTCCTGAGTCCATTGACTCACTTGATTCATCTCCAATCATACCTGATTCCTCACTAGAAACTAGGTCAATTACCTCAGGGGTTCTTGGCAGGTTTGAATTTGCTCTTCTCTCGTACACGCCTCCCGCGCAATCTATCATACATGGTTTCTTCTCTAAGTCCCGAGAGTGGGTTTTCGATGTCCGAACCACTTCTCTCATTCCTTCTACCAACCATTTTCAATCCTACACATATAACAATACATTTGTTATCAATTCAAAATATATGCTTCATACACGTAGAGCATACTATCCTATTGCAAGAAACTACGCTCTGATACCAACAATGTATTCTGATGTATTATTTAATAAAAATTTAAACCACTGGGCCAGGTTTGATCCTAGAATGAAAGCCCTTCTTATAAAGAGTTCAAAATAATTTTAAAGTTTGAATGGGCTTTTCTGATACATATTAAAACATTTGAAAACCCTTTTTATCAGTTGTTCAAACTTGTCATTAACAATGCATCATACCTGAAATATTGTTAGGTTTTGTCAGAGTTTTTCCTTATTTCTCTGATTAACCTAGTGCTCTACTAAATCATTCGCCATGACTTGGGCTTGTTACATACATACTCGTCCCTGCAGGAATCGTTAGCAGCATATATATGTATATATATCTTAACTACTTCTACGTGATCATATGTATCTAATTAAATATATACATCCCAATAGCCACATACGACTATCTCAAAATAATAGCTAAGTCATAAGGAAATAAAATTATTCATATACAAAAATGAAACTATAAGTTTCATCTGCATCCTCTTCACCATCTTCTTCTCAAAATCAAGCATATCTTACATTACTTGAAGGGCTCACTTGGTCGTGGCATACTCTATACGACATGACCACACTAAGATTGAATGTTTTTGTGATGTGGATCATGCGGGTTAAAGGCTACCAAGAGATCCACCACAAGATATTGCATGCTTGTGGGTGAAAATTTTAGTGTCCTAGAGGAGCAAGAAGCAAGATGTAGTTTCACGATCTAGTGTAGAAGCCGAGTATAGGGCCATAGCTCAATCAATGTAGGAAATTGTGTGGATTCACCAATTAATGAAGGAGGTTGGTCTAACCACGTCATTGCCTGTGAAACTGTGGTGTTATAACAAAGCTACTTTGAACATAGCCTCCAATTATGTGTTTCATGAATGTACAAAACACATTGAGATCGAATGTCACTTTGTACGTGATAAAATCAAGGAGAACTTTATTTCTACAGGACATGTGAGGTTTAGCAACCAATTGGATGATTTGTTGACTAAAGTTTTGAATGGGACTCAAGTTGATTATCTTTATAACAAATTGGGCATGATTAACATTTATGCTCCAACTTGAGGGGGAGTATTAGGAAAAGACAACATTCATCCCACATCGACCAACTCAATGAGGAAACCGCCCTCCTCCCTTTCAGATTCATTCTTTCGTGAATATATTTTCCCTCTACTTTCTATAAATGATAGATCAATGTAAAACAATGAACTGCAACATTGGGGCAATGAATGGTGAGAGTTGTAATAGAGCAGTGGCAAGTGAAAATGTTGTAGGTTTTGCCCCAAAAATTAACAGCCTTGAGGTATAATCTATAAGAAAATAAAAGTATCTAAAAACTTAAAGATGCAATCTTGCTGCATACCCCAGTATTGAAGCCAAGCTTCCGACCACACGAAGTGGAGCAGCACTTCCAACCAATATTACGAAGCAGAGGCCCAGCACTCTGTAGTACAACATAATTAGCCTTTTTTTCATCCATTCTAAATGAATATTATGCTAGTGAGAACAACATGGGAAAATCAGCATATAATAATTATAGCCAAGATAAAAATGCCTCCTTCAAATACTATCCGGAATCAATACTCCATTTTCAATCTGGAAAATGCCACACTCAATTATCACCCCTCTCCTATCAATATTTCCATTAACTCAGTTAACAGGGATACGCCTTCAAACGTTTGTGCAAGGCTTAAAACAACAAATGAAGAGGTATTTATGAATGGTTGAAAATTAAAGGGTGGTCCTTGCATTTATTGCAAAAAGCTACACATAGAGCTTATCACCAAGGATAGACAGAAACAAGAATGTCCCACTCCCATATAACTATCGTGCATCAAGGATATGTAAGACTATAAATTTTCAAGGCAATGGAAACTCTTTCATACAACTGCAATAGTTGAATGGTGCACATGGCCTTCCTCCTATTGACGCTTCATGAAATTATGATGAAATGAGACTTAATCGTTTTTTTTTTTTGAAATGGGAACCTGGATTGAAATTTCAGAAAGACGTAAGCATAATTTCATATCTTATCATTTCACCTGTGGAAGAGGAAATAAGAAAACCATGATTTACAACAAGCCTTACTATTCTCAACAGCATATTTTTTCTACTGTGCTTTCGGTATATGTTTTCACCTTGCCAGAGGATCCTTGAGTGTTATGCCTTAAACACTGGTTAAATTGGGAAAAGAAACTAGAAGCATGAATTTGATTTCTTCTAGTAACATTGATCCTTAGACATATGAATTTTTTATACTTCTATTATCTTAATTAAAACAATTAAACCAGAAAAAAAAAATCCAACCTTTTCTTGTAGACTTTTTAACATATAATTGCTAGATCTAATGTTTCTGCCCACCAAATTATTCTTAAACCATAATTTTTTCAATCCAGGCATGGTGCGTATGTTACTTTTACCCAGTTCGAAATCTCTTACTTTTCCTTGGATGGTGAGAGAGTTCAACAATTAAGCAACTCAACGAATTATGTCTGTTCATACTCAAGAATGGCTCAAATCTTGCTTCTGGAGCTCCAAACACATTCCAGAATCTCAATGTTTCATTTGCAGCTGCAGATGCCACTGTACAACCATCTAGGCTCTACAATAAGTTGAAAAATAAAATAGCAATCAGAGAGAATTTTTTAATAATAATCTTGCAAGATTGAATGGATAAAGTTTTATGCTTTAAGAAAACTATTATCTATAAACCCACCTGAGCTAAATGAAGAACTCTAGAAGTATGACCATTAAGCTCAGTCAATTTCACCATCGATAGGTATTTCCAGAGTGTTAGCTGATTTTGAGTAAATCCATGAGAACTAAGCAACTCCTTCTCATTCTTGTTCCACAACTGAGTTTAAGCAAGCGCCTGTGTGGGTATTCCATGACTTAATGCATCTATCTCCACTTCCTCCACCAGTAGCGAGCAAGTTTCCTTGGAAAGGACACCAAGCAAGAGCTCTTACTGCAGATGTGTGTTCTTCAAGTCTGTGGAACCATTTTGTAGCTGAGTTAGAAGATGACACTGCTCTGTCCCATATGAACGGCAGATTGTCATTACCTCCACTGGCTAATTGTTCACCTGAGGCTGACCGTTTCAGCCCACAAACCTCTTGTTCATGCCCTCTATAGATTTCAACAATGTGTGATCTAATTCTCACATCGTTGTTTACGATTCTACCATCCATTCCTCCAGTTGTCTCTCACATCGTTGTTTACGATTCTACCATCCATTCCTCCAGTTGTGAGTATGTGGTTGTTCCATGTCAGAGACCCTACTCGTTGCCTATGACCACCTCTCAGAGTTCTCAACTGCAGAAGCAAACAAGTGATAACAATAAAGAAATTTAGGCTAAGAAGTAAGTGACATTTTTTATACAAGAGATTCTCATAAGACATAAACCTGTCGATTTGAAGCATTGTCCCAAAGTTGCACTTCAGAATTGTTCAAGCCAACAGCGATATGCCTTCCATCTGGAGCCCGGCTAATGCTAGTGATAGGGCCGTTTTCATCATCAACAGTGACAAGTTCTGAAGTAGAGCTTTTACTGGCGTCCCATAAGTACACTGTATTTCCAAGTGCTATCGCTAGAACATTGCTACTTTCCTAATCAAGTAAATTGATGTAGTAGTCATCCACAAGGTCTGGAGCATCCAATGTCCTCTTGGAACTCTGCTTAACCCACAATTATATCAGAACAGAAAACTCAGACCCCTTCAAGTCCACACAAGTGAGCATAGACCTTATCGAATAGTACTAAAATAGAGTTGATAAGAAATAAAATGATGTAAGCAAAACTCAGGCCCATTGAAATTCACAATCCAGATTTCATGTTTAACTATTAACTACTACAGTAATGAAATACACCCTTAATAAGCCCCAAAGAACTACCCTCCTGGTTAAATGTGAAATTGAGCTAGTGTTTCAAAACAAATTGAATTGAGGGAGTTTATTCACGAGACACGAGTTTAAATGAAATCTATTGTGGATTAATCAAATCTGAGGAACTTACCTGAGGAATAAACCGTAGGGGCTTAGCGGATTTATCATGAAGAGTTGTGGTGAACTCGCGTGGCATTAATTCAACTGATTCACAGGTGGCTTGTTCTTGAAAGCCAAAATCAGCGTCCGGTTCATGTTCAAGGCTTCTGCAAGTAGCTTCTTGTAGGCTGAGGGTGAGTTCGCGTTGAGATTTTCCTTACCTTTTGCCCCTTCAGTAAGCATGTAGCGTGTAAAATCGAAGTCCATGGCTGAACTATTTGGTATAAATCTATCCAACTAGTGATATTTACATTGACAAGAAAGCAAAATAAAGAGACATTAGAGACTAGATTTTAACGACGTAAGCCCCAATTTCTTCAAAATCAAACCCTTGATTTTGTGATGGAAAGAAACACCAAATTAATTTATTGATATTTGGAATCGCAGAAAACGCAAATGATTTACGGAAAATGTCCTGGAAAGTAACCCAAAAATGCAAGAAAGAAGGTTTCTTACATTTTCTCGGGAGTTCTTTCTCTGAATAAACTGCTCCTTAAGAGGGCAACGATATTGTGTTTTCAAATTCGCCGAAGAACTCAGAGATCCTGCATCCATTAGTCAAAAACACAAAACCAAACGCAACAAAAACAAAACAGAAAATACAACAGAAGAAAAAATAAACAATAGGCTAAAGAAAGAAGAGATCACAAATATCACCAATCTAGAGGGAGTCCCTGGAAAAACGATGGCTAGATGAGAAATAATAGACGAAAATGAAAAGATCGCAAGAGCTGATTAGTGCTGAGTGAAGAATGAATATGAGAGATGCGAAGGATTCAATCGGGTTATATAATTAGTGTTTCTGCATTTCGGGGAAAAAAATACGAATACTTCCAAAATGGCTGTGTTTTGAAAGTAGCCGTTACAATTTGTAATGACCCAAATCACTTCCTTTTCTTTGGTCTCTCTGTGAGTTTTGAGACTTGTTTTTTTTAAAAAAAGAAAAAAGAAAATCCTAGCTGGAACTTCGGATGTACATCTTGAAAACAAATACTCCCTATTACACTACATTTTTCTACTAATTTTTTTTGTTATTTTTTATTTTTTATAACAAGAAAAATTATAATAGCCCCTTGTATATATCTTCCACATCCTCCTCTATTTTTTTAACAAATAAATTCTTTGAAAAAATCTTAAGAAAACCAACATTTGTGTTGCTCTCTAAGGTTGGAAGGCTAGGAACTATCAAACAATTCAAACTCCGTAAAAAAACATTGAGAAGTTTGGTTGAAAAGCATTTTAATCAAGTTTAAAAATACATCTATGCTCATCATCTAACTCTTCTGCAATAACTTCTCCTAAAGAGCAAGAAAAACTTCTTCAATCATCGTGTTGTACGTATTGGTAATTGCGTATAAATTGGTTTATATATAAAATGGTAAATGACAATGCAAAATTGTTATGAGTCTTATATCGGAAAGCCTCATATAAGAGAAGTGAGCTCTTTAAGTTCAAGAGGTTCTCGTTCTTAATATGCTCGTCTTTTGTGATTTAATTCTCTATTAATTACTCATCATATTGGTACTTTAATTAAGATGTCGATGTTTATAGAAAAGACTATTCACAAAGGATTTTAACCTCACAAAAAAACTATTGACTTTTTCGTTTGTAGTTGCACATAAGTTTCCCCACTTTTTCCTTGTCCTTCGCTCTTCTAATATATTCCTCATTAGAAAACTAAGAGGATACATATAATGAATGACGTTTAACTTACTAATCATTTTCCTTAGTTTTGTTGTTGTCAAACTCACAAATGCACTTGTTAAATTTTATTGGGTTTGCATTTTCAACCTATAACAAAATTATGTTAATTCGATCTAAACATATGTTAACTTTTTTAATTTGATTATTTTTAGTGTCTTCATATATGAATTTTATGGGACTTTTTTGTTGACAATGATAAATGTAACTTTGAATATTGAGGTATTTAATTTCATTTATTTTTAATTATTTGATCATATACTTTTAACTATTGTTTATTAATAAAAATAAACTCTAACAAGTTTACTATTTGAGTTCAGAATCCAGATTTAAACTCTAACAAGTTTAAACTCTAACATGTGTTTATTTATTTTTAGCAAAAACAAGGCCATTTTATTAATATTCAAAACAGAAGCATTACACTCACTAATACAAATTAGAAATCAAAGAAAACAACGATCTATCTGACACATATCCTATTATCACCTAATCAAAACAAAGAAATTAAATAACAGCACAACACAATAAACTAGCAGTCCAGTATCACTTTGGGGAAACCCTCAAACCATAGTTTCAAAAGCTATTTTCCGCAACCTGAGACAAAATTCATTTCACATACTTACCTCGTAAATAGTAAAAACAATTCTAAAGAAACTAAAACAAACATGCACATAACACCATATAAAACCAATTAGCCTATATCTGTCATATTCTGAATTTCATTATGCAAAATCTCCAAATCCCTAGCCATCATGGAGTTCAGAGAGGGTGGCGGCCTAAATAGCCATCCTCAGTTCAAACAAGGCTTATAAAAATATACACATTCTTTTATGGCACTTGATTTCTAGATACTCAAGACAAACATAGAGTTTTATGATTATCACCTTAATCACAATATTGCAAAAATTAAAAGATCTAAAAATTCATTTGGCCTCAGCCTATTCTATTATACTCCATTTATTTACTATTTAATTATCTAATTCTTATATATTTATATTTATGTATATAAACAAATTTAATTATTTTAAAAAAATGCTCCAATAATTTACTCATGCATATAATATTTAGGTTTTTATATTATATTGTAATTCCTCCAATTCTAGGGCTTGTTTGGTATGAGGGATTTAGACAAAAAGGGAAGGGATGAAAAAAAAATTATGAGTTGAATTTATAAAAATTGAAGAAATTAGGTTATAAAAGTTTAATAAAGGGAAGATATAGGATAAAAGAGTAATAAACATTAATTAAAAAAATTTAACCACACTTCTCTAATTTTTTAAAATCCAACTCAATTTTTTTTTTATCTCGCTTTCCCTCCCCTTCGCTCATATCAAACAACAACTTTAATGTAAAACATATTTACCTAATTTGATGTAAGGACATTAATTAATATAACATGTTTTTTTTAAAAACATCATAACTATCTTCATTGATTGCTTTTATCTCTCTCTTCCTTGATTATTGATGGAACATCAATAAAAATTTACAATTTTTTTTTATAGATATAGAAAATATGTCTCTTAAAAATAAAATCAATTCCTCAATCAAGCCCTATATTTAAAAAGGGAAGAATATTATATATTTTCTATAATTTTACATCCTTGGTTCCAATTTTCTCTCTTTATAACTTCCAGTCCTATGACCTATCCATCCTCACTCATCAAACTTATGTTTTGTTTTTTTTAAAAAAAAAAAAATCATATTTCTCTCATATTATCTCTGCAATTAACTTACGGGCAAATTATGTTCTCTTGGTCTTGGTAGTCAAAGTCCTCGTGATTGTGGTTGCAGGACCCTTGGCACCCATTTGATTAGAGCTCATCATTCCGATATACTAGGGCTAGTTTGATATTGACGGTACTTTATTAGTTTTATTTGAAATATTTTTTAATGTATGTATTTTAAATTAAAAAAATTAATGTATTGGTATTTTGTGTTTAATTGCAGGGTTATCATATTTAAATTTGTCACCAACATTTACATTAGTAAGATTAACAAGTTTAATTAAGATTAAAAGGCTTAAAATATACTTTATAAATTTAAGAAACTAAATTAAAACTAACATAAAAATAGAGGATCAAACATATATTTTTCTCAATTTAAAATTTTAGAAGTGTTTATTGTTAATATTATATTTTAAATGTAATGAAATTATTTGTATATAGTTTAAAGTTGGGAGAATGTCATACAAAAATGGTTGAAATAGAGAAATCCTATATAAGGCTGGTATACTTAAAAAAATTTAAATTGGGTCAATAACCCAATCTAAAATATTTAAATATTGGTTATTTTCCAATAATACCCCTAACCAATGGTCAAAGAAAAGAGGAAAGGAAAATCGAGTCCAGGGTTGATTTTCAGAGCCAAGTGCTTGAGACTTTGCGAGCTGGGTTCTGGAGGCAAGCCTTTATTGGAGGTGATCACTGGAGGGTCCAAGTATGTGTTTGACTTTCTTCAAATGCGATGCAGATTGATTTTGGATCAAGAAATCAGAGATATATCGCGCCTGGATCGATGAAAACGGCAAACCGTTCTTGAAAGTGGAGCTAAATCACCAAGAGGGGGGTGAATTGGGGATTTTAAAAACTTTTTCAGCTTACTCTGTTTTTGTACACTAAAAACAGAGATGAACCAAGTAGAGGGTAGAAGAGCAAGACACAAGGATTTATACTGGTTCGGTCCAATCCCTTGACCTACATCCAGTCCCCAGACTCTCTGGGATTTTCACTATCTCAATTGATTACACACTCTATACTCAAGAGTAATTCTCTCACTAGAACTTACTCCCCCTTACAAGTTGCAATCAATGAACCCAATCACCAAGTCCCCTGACTTGTGATTCCTTTACAATAAATGATTTACAATCAATAAACTCTCTCTAAGAGTAGATAATGATAAACACTTTGAAGCTTAATGTATCAACGATACTTTATACAAGAAAACTCAAGAGTAGTTGGAAACTTGAATTATTTTCGTTTTCTATAGTCTTAGTTGTTGAGAGGAATTGAATGCTCTTCTATTTATACTGAGAAGGCATTAAATGATTGTTGTAATTCTTCATATAACCGTTGGTGACATTAACCAAGGTTCTGGTTTAGTTTTGGTCTTCTTCTCTCTCTAATCTTCACTTAATCCAGCTGGGCAGAAGTTCAGAGTTGACTTCTAGTAAATAAATCCGTTGGAATAGCATATGCTGGATGTGGTAGGTAGACATTAATCCTTTGTAAGCGTGTGCAGAAGGATTTCCCAAAAGTATCCAACTTTCTGGGTTTAGCATTTAATGTTCTGACAGCTTTTTGCTTTTGCTTCAAATCTTCATTTAATCTCTTCTAAACAAGCTGAAACTTACTAACAAAGTGGTTAAACATAGCTAGGAATATAGAGAATTGATAATGGGAAGTATTAAGATCAAACATGAATGTTTCACAAATCCGTCAGATTTGAGTTTCAAATTCTACGACTCATACTTGAGTATGTTCTTCTATACTCGAGTTTGTCACTTTGTGCACTAATGTCTATACTTGAGTATCAAGAATGATACTTGAGTATAATCTTATCAGAGGGGAACATCGTGACTTAAGCTTTGGACCATGTCTTTGAAGTAGGAGTCATACTCGAGTTTGTCATACCATACTCGAGTGTGAGCCCTTTAATATGAAAATAAGTTTAAGTCCAAAATCTCAATACTTGAGTATGAAGATCAATACTTGAGTATGTAAGTCTTTCAAAAAGAAACAACTTTTTGTATGTCCTATACTCGAGTGTGTACAGTCATACTCGAGTATGCAATAATTTTGAAAGGCTTTGTGAAATCTGTTTCAAGTCCATACTTGAGTATGCAAAGTCATACTTGAGTTTTCAAAGTATTTGGGAAAGATAGATTTAACTCTGTTTGTCTCATACTCGAGTTTGTGACTATATACTTGAGTATACTTATATCCAAAACTTTTGTATCTTTCTGTATGACTTATACTGGAGTATGCATATGTACACTTGAGTATGAATAGGCATGTATGAGTTTTGAAGGCTTTTTGTTCATCCTATACTCGAGTGTGCATTCAAGTACTCGAGTATGATTAATCTCAAAAGAAACGTTAGGTAGCCTCTGTAGGTTCCATACTTGAGTGTACATTTGAGTACTTGAGTTTAGAAGTCTTAGATAAATATTCAAGTAGTCTCTGTGTGATCCATACTGAAGTATGCAGACTCTCTGTATAACCAATACTTGAGTATTCAAATGAATACTTGAGTATTGATAATTTTTCCTTTTTGTGAAAGAGTCTCTGTATGATCAATACTCGAATATTCAAACCAATACTTGAGTATTGAACTTTTGTGAAAATCTTGGAATGCTCTCTGTGACATGGAAACTCGAGTATTGAACTTACATACTCGAGTATTGACCTTTGTTGAACTAACCGTAAACTTTCGAGGGTCATATCTCCCTGGTCTGAACTTCGTTTTGGTTCTTTCAACTCTTCACGGAAATCTCTGGGAGTCTACTTTTGTATGCCACCAATTTCAGCTCAATCGGATTTGTATTTTGTGAGTTACACTCAAAACATTGAAGCTTGGTTTGCTGTGTGGCGTGAATTTATCTGTCAACTTCCAAAATCCATAGATCTCTCATATGAACTCCTTTGGGCTTGAATTTTATATCAAAATGACGCATTGGGAGTCTAGTTTCATATGCCACTGATTTCACCTCAATCGGATTTCTGGTTTGGAAGATATCATCAAATTACCAGACGTTTCCCGTGCTGAACGTGAAACAGAGTTGATCAACGTTGAATACTTGAGTATTGAACTTACATACTCGAGTATTGACAGTCCAGAGACCCTAGAGATACTGAAAACACTGGATACTCGAGTATTGACTTGGATACTCAAGTATTGACATTCTAGAGACGCCAGAGAAGCTGAAGACACTCCAATACTCGAGTATTGATGAACATACTCGAGTTTTGACTCCTAAAGCTGATTTTTCCTTGTTTTAACTCTAAATTGAGTCATTCCAACTTCCATATGATCTTGGAGGCTTCTAACATCAATATAAGAACTTGAATAATGATATCTTCATTCCATTCAACAAGTTCTTCCTTTTTCCATCTCCCAACTTGATCATTCTTCATCATTCAACTCTTTCTTTCTTCTCTTCTCTTCTTCTCTTGATCATTTTCCATAATTCAATTCTTTATTTCTTCTCTTCTCTTGATCATTCTCTCGTCATTCAACTTGTACTCATCATTCTCATCAAGTTCCTCAATATCTTCTCTTTTTTATTATTCCCAAAATCCTTTGATAACTTCTTGCTTCCTTGACATTATGATATTCTCATTATATTGTATGCAAGAACTTCTTTCTTCAATCTACTTTCTTGATCATTCTTCAATATCCGAAAAGCCGAGCCTATTCGAACTTCTTCCCGAATTGCATGCGTCGTCTTTCTATATCTGCACTATTCATGTGTACTCCACAAGAGCCCAAATATGATGAAGCTTTATTCCAACTTCTATTGATCATAGAGACTTCCATTATTAAACTTTGCATCTACATTAAATATAAGAATTAGTCAAAGTATAATGTAAATGTAGTGTGCAAACTTTTTGCTCGAAATAATGGCTTCTATATTAGACATCATCAAAACTAATCATATCTAACAGTTCTTTCCTCATATCTTTGTTGACGAGGATTTTGTGGATGAATTGGAGAATTCAGGAATTCACAAAATTGGGGTTGAAATTTGGATTGATGGGATTTCGGGCAAGAGAAAGTGTGATCATTTGGATTTAGGTGTTGATGGGACAAATAATGAGGTGAGTTCATCAGTCAAGAATAACAAGCAAGAAGATGATAGTCAAGTACTCGGTTTCAAGCGAAAGAGGCTGACCTCTTGGAGTTCGGGAACATCTATATTGCCCAATGCAAAGTTGCTCAGTGAGAAAGAAGACGCGTATTCATTCGTGAGTTTTTTTATTTCTCTCTGAGATGTCCAAATCTTTTTGGAGAGTCACTGTTTTTGCAATTCATCGATTTGAATTCTTGGGGCCACTTGAGAAAGACCCTCGCTAAATTTTTGAGACACATAACAAAAGTAAAAACACTACTCGAGGTGTGTCCAATACAGTTTATGCTTGGTATGCAGCATCAGCAGAAACAATGGCGGGCATTTTAGCTGATGGGACTGATGGGTTTGTATCGCCTGGGAAAACTTCTGGGTACCCTGCTTATGGAGTTGGTATACATTTGTCTCCTTTAGGCTTACCTCAACTATGGTAATTATTTAGTCAATTGAAAGTGCTTCTATGTGATAAAAGGCACTGCAGGTTTTGTTATCTTGGGAAAGATTGAAAAAGTGGCCGCTGGGTCTCAACAGTGTCGACCTTCCAGTGTGGAGTATGATACAGGAGCTGATGATCCTTTAAATCATAAGTGGTATGTAGTATGGAGCAGTAACATGAACAGCCATATACTCCCAGATGATGAATATATAATTGGTGAAGGAGGCGTTACGGTGTAGGTCTGTGAACAAAAACAAGCCAAGTTTCTCAATTTCAAGATTAAACCTACAGGTGTGAATCAATTCTACGAGGAATAAGTTAAACCCAAAAAGGGGAACAGAAAACTAAGCACGAGCACTAATCAAAGAAAAATTAGAGACCAAGAAAGCGAAGGAATATACCTGAAAACAAATTGAGCTGTAGGCATCAAGGTAAGGTACCGAGAAACTAGACTGCTGCAGAAGCGGAATCGAAGGAATTGGTTTCAAGGTAAGGATAGCGTGATTGACTGCTTGCGTTTGGATCATGGGCCACAGCTACTTGGGTTTAAACCGCTGACATCCGCCACCCGAAAGGAGGCTTTTTTGCATGTTAGCGCCTCTCTATTCTACAGTGCCCATTGATCAAAGTCCTAAGCTTGGGAAATCATCCCACTTCGTTGTCTTTCTCTTTCTTTGAAGCTAGAAAGATGCAGTGCTTCACCGAGGGTTTGTCTCACAAGATCTGTTGGAGTTGAAGATTTATCGGCCATTCCCATTTGAGCGAAAGATTGAGCATTGGATCAAGAGAGTGCATTAGCCTTGAAAGGCTAAGTCGAAGCGTATCAATCCCAAGCCTACAGATATCACTTTTAGGTCTCCTTCTTTCCACGCTCCCTGAGAAGTTATTCTGGTTTGTTATTCTTTAGTAATGCATTGGTGCCTGACCCTTGCAATCAACTTTCATAGGTATACCTTTGACGCATCTCTGAACAAGCAAATCTCAATGCTTCTACTGCTCCCACCTGCCACCCGGTCGTTCTTAGTCTCTGGAATCGCTTTCAAAGCGGATTTAGTCTTCCTTTTTGCTTTCCATTGAGTGTAAAGTTCCGGGATTTCGCCTTTCTCACCTTCTTCAAGAACAAGAACCCTGTCCCTTTTCTTATAGGTCTGAGCTTAGAAGCGGGGATATGGATTGGCCATTCAGAGTTTCCTTTGCTTTTTGTTTTTGTAGGGCGTGGTCTTCTCCATAATAATAATTTAGGGTGGGGTTGCGAGCTCCTCGAACTCTTTTCCTGAGTGACTTCACGAGGTTTTTTCCGAGGAAGGAAGAAAGTGCAGCCTAGTCTCTGTCCGTGGTTGAGGGATTGACTATTGGATTTCGTTCGAAAAAAGAGCAATTTGCTATTCCCTAACCGTCAGACTAGTTGCCTTTCAGGGCAATCTCGAATCGGCTCTCATTCCTGCTTGAATGAAAAGGCCAATCAATCTTATGAGAGAGCCCTGCCCCCGGCCGTAAGCTAAGACTCCTTTTCGGGTGCTGCCGGTCTGGATTGATGCCTTTCCTTCTTTCCAGGATTAAGGATCTCCCAAAAGAATGACCTCAGGAACTGTCAATGGGAAATCCCGCCATGCCATCGAGGGGCTAGTGTGACCATCCATAGCATACGACGGGCTAGTCTGTTATGGAATAAAATATTAGGCCCACTCAAGGTGTGGCCCAACAAGAGGCAACCAATATTGCACAGATGTGATGGCAGAACATTTGGGCTTGGAGGCACAAGAGGCCCATCAGTCCAAACCCTAACCCTAAGGTATCCACTATAAATAGATGGTAAACCATAAAGGTACACATCTTCTAAGCTCTCTCTCATCTACAATTCTGCCTACACTGTGCACACATCTCATCCCCTTTGGCTGTGTACAGTGATCTTCTATTCTCAAAGGTATCTCATCCATGGATACCTAAGATAGAGCTATTTGATCTTATATCAACATACTAGTCCACCTAGGGCTAGACATATGTGTTCTTATGACAGAACATCGGCGCCGTCCGTGGGGATTCGATAAATTCTTGACTCCTGTGACCAAGATGGAAAAAGATTTCAATCCCCAAATTAATGTTTTCTCCTGTTTTGGCTCTATTCACTCTTAAGTACCCAAAATGGGTTTTCCTTCGCAATGGCACCATCGATTCAATGGTAGCTGAAGTCATTTTTGTTCCAAAACGATTCAAAGTTTCTTGATGGTGGTGGTTGGCGATCTTCATAATTTGTGTTCTCGTCTTTGCCGCTAGAAGGGATTTGGTTTACTCTCCTGAATTGATCCTGCAATCCTTTGATGTCCAAAGGATGAAAAATAACTACTGCAGAAATTGCAAATGAAGCTATACAGCATGTTTTAAAGGCTTTGTAGGGGGTGCCACTTAGCTAAAGAAGGCGTTCATGCTCCGACTTTTGAAGCACCGAGATAAAAAGTGGTTCAACACCTGAGCGTTAAATTCCAGCTATTCAATGATTCACCGGGTACCACCGATGGAACTCATGAGAAGAGCCGGGCTACACTGCTGGGATTCCTCACTATGAACTCCGCCATGCATAGTTGATTGGTTTCTCTGCTGGGTTAATGCTATCTCGGCACATGTTTCTTTGCTGGGATAGGTTAATTACCTTAGAAGCCGAGATATATACAGCTTCAAGAGAGTGCCGAGTCTGAACCACTTCATGAGAAGGATGAATACCGAGATTATTATCCAAGTTGCTGAGATACCCATGTCGTACAGTGCTATACTGATTCAGTTAACTGGAGCCGGCATGCATCACGTGGTGAAGTCAGCACCCGAGTTCATGAAGAAGATCCCACCAATGGATCCCTTAATGACCGGCCCGAATTCATCACTGCTTCCCATGAACAAGCATCATCGCTGCATTCAAAGCATCACGGACACAAGCAAGCATCATCGCTGCATCCAAAGCATCACGGACATGCACACACACGGAGCAACTCGGCATTGGATCCTCGGCGTGAGGTGCCGAGATGGGAGTGGCTAGGATTAGACTTGAAGGAAGCGACACTTTTTCAAGGGATCCATCAACAGAACCCAACTATAACTCTGGTCAATCACAGCAATTTCTTCCTCAAGTGGAAGTCCAAGCTCGTCATGGTGAGGTTGTCGTGAAAGTGGTCTCTCTGAGCAACTCAACGAGTACCTCGTACAGAGAGCCAGAGATTCGCCGGTACCATCATTCACATGTACAAAGAGTAGACTAAAGTTTAAAACTTTGAGGTCTCTGTCAGTTGGGAAGGCAACTCAATGAAGAGAAACACGGTAAGAGAATTTGTCTGGAGTTGCAGTTGCTCCAAGTGTGCCGACATTGAAGAAACGTCATCTGCTGCGAGAAATGAAAGGTGAAGCTGAGAGGCCACAAACAGGCGGGCGGAGGAGCCGAGATCACCGAAGCGTGAGACGATGAGGTGCGAGATGAGGTGTTGAGATCCAATGTCGGAACGCCGAGATGCTTTGCTACATTTGAATCCAAATTCATAAAAAGGCCGAGCTAACGCATGATGCCGAGTTCATGAGGCCACCACGGTGACAAGACCGAGGTAACTGAAGCCACCACAATAATAAGGCCGAGATTCCTTACCATATTCAATCCGTCAAACATTTAAACTGAGGTCCATGAGAGATCCTTTAAAGATTGGATTACAGAGCTCATAATGCTTGATATCAGTTTCAACGGTCCACCTGTCACGTGGGACCATAATGAAAGCCGAGATAGATCTTCGCCCGTGGTGTCTTGACTCATCATGGTAGCCGAGGCTGGTGACTCATCGCGATAGCCGAGGAGGCACGTGGATTGTTGACTATGCAGAGGAAAGCAAAAGTAGAGTGGAGAGGGAATGGCAGCAGGTGGTGGAGGCTAATAAACACCTTCGATGGTTTATCAGCACCAGAGTTGTCAAATGTTAAAAAGAAGGTGGCAGAAGAGGATTTTATTTGCAGTAATAGGCATATAAATGCTGGCAATGATCTCCCTCAAAAGTTCCTGTTGGAGCTGTACCCTGCAATTTACAAGAATAAGGTATGAGCAACCCCTGGTCAGGGTTCTGGAAGTGCTCTTATTGACATGTGTGGGACTTGAAGCAACCACACTTTATGTTTCATGGAACAATGGAGAGCATTGATGGAAGAGTGCAATGGATGAGAAGCCGGAGACAGAGTTGATATCTATTCCAGCTACGCCAAAGACACAGACGCCGTCGGGACAAAGGTCACCGAGGTTGACGTCAAAGGAGGCGAAGTCGTCGGACGCCTGGGCTCCGATGTCGTTGATATCGCCGAGATTCTTGAGCCCCTTAGGGATGCCGATGAAGAGGGTGCTGATAAACATGAAGGGTTACTGGGAGGAGGTCGGCCACCTCACGACGCTGAACCCTCGAGACGCGTGGCTTTCCATCACCGAGTCACGCAATGGAAATGCTCACTATGGTGCGTTTCACAACCCTTTGCACGTTGTGGATTTTGATACAACTACACGAAGCAGTTCCAGGAAAAAGGTGCAATAGATATATGGAGCTTGCTCAAGCAGCATTTGGAACTCTATTGGAGACAATGATGATAATCGTGTTCTCCTTGAAAATTTGGTTTCGCAATCTGTTAATTGCTTACATGAGGTATTCCTTTTGGACTGCACATTTATTCTGGTGATGATATTGTGGCTTAGAGCAGAAGCTTTAGAAGGTGTAATTATACACCTAAGTCATATGTGAATACGAATAAATGCTTCACACCAGGATCCTTGGTTGTTAAAGAATGCGTTGAGGAGACCCTAAAGTCAACTTGGGGGAGCTCAATGTTATCGCCTAAGGAGCATTTTGGGATGAAGCAATGCAACTAGCTGATAGTTTGTGTGCTCTCAGATGTTGCAGGTTCAACCTGAGAAGGAAATTGTCATTGAGTTTGTCGAGAATGAGATCCTGTGACTATATGATACCTTTCAGTTTCCCAGGTACGCATTAGAAGGCATAAGGTGTTGAAAATGAATATCTTGTTCTTACGTCAATGCTTATGAGAATCTCTTGCTGCTTATTGGATACTCTTCTGGCCTCTTATTGAATAAGTCCATTTCCAAGAAATACCACATGTTGGTTCCTGCTAGACACCAGTGGAAGGTGATACTTGACATTGAGGAAAAGTTGCCCATTGAAGGCATAGCTTCAGCAGGAAAAGCAAAAGTGAATTATTTATGGGTAAAAAGATTTTGAATCCCAGTAAAGGAACCTTGAGAATGAAATGCAAAAAATCAGAAGGACTTGAATACAAAGATAATTGTCCAAGAAGCAGTTGCTGAATTTCTGATTGCTGCCGCAATTTCATTCGTTGGAGAAAAAGAAAAAGAAAAAAAAAAGGGGGGACCCACCAAAGATTTATGAGCGAAAAGGCAATTGAGAATTTCTTCTCAGTTTCCTACCCATCTTCTTGACCCTTCAAAACAGGAGGTGGATGAAAGTGATTCCACAAATTTTTCACCAGTTGCAATCGTAAAGCTTGGAAACCTGAACTTGAGGCAGCGACTACGCAGGCCTCGGTGCTTTTGGCTGGCCTTGGTGCTATCCTGTGACATGTCCTGTAAGTATTCCATTTTTTGCATGCTTATGTTGCATCCCTGACAATTCTGCAGGAAATAAAACATGAGAAGGGAAACCTCTTATTGCTTGGATAAATAATTATCAACGTTGAGATGGGGATTAAACCTCACCCAATTGGCTTCCATTCGTAATATGGTCAAGCTAAATATGTCAGAAGTTTTGGTGTATCAACGTCTTCTGTTTTGTGGCGGTTCAAGAAGACTTCCTGAGAAATCTTCAGCTAAACAACAGGCTGCAGGCTACGTGGAATCTTGTTTCAATCTTCTGCATGACACAATCTTCTGTATCTACGAGTCCAATTCATGTTTTCTGTGACTACCTGAACCGTCATTTTCTGTGGAAGAGTGGAGTTCCGGGTTGGTTTAAAGAACAGAAACATTGTCGTAGTAAGAGTAGCTCCGGTGAAGTTGTGATCATAAATGCAAACATACCTCACCATGAAAATGCACAGTATAACAGATCCTCTGGTGCTCATTTGTTGCCAATGGGATTGTGTTTGGATTTGGTGGAAGGCTCTAAAGAAAAATGTATGTAATGCATATGAGGTTTCTGACAGTTTGCCATCTGCCGCTTGTCAGAGTTTTTAGCTCTTTTGAGTTAGCAAAAAATTGGCATCTGTCGACATGAATGGGAACGTGAGGATAATCTCATACTATTATTGCCTAAGGTTTCTGTTTTCCATGCGATGTCCCATGAAGGCGATGTAACAAATTCCCTCACCCGAGATCTACAAGTGAAAAAAGCTCAAGTAATTCAAGCAGAGAATTGCTAGAAGTACATGAGAAGATACATGAACTTGAGATAAGCAACGTGGTGAGCAACAGCTACTTCAACCAGAAGATTCGATTAAATTGTTTCTGGAAGGTGGAGGGCAAGAACTTTCATTTTGGGCCTTTGATGTGTGCATGTATCAGTTTCTCTTTTCACATAGATTAATGCTGCAATCAATTCTAAGTGAAAATTGACAAAAGAAGAGGACTATGCAAGACAAGAGGACTGACGTGCTTATTTATTTGTTCAACATGGGGACAATCAAGTTCATTATTATATAATGCTTTGTATATTTGTGGTTTTTGTAATCGCAATCCTCAAAGAGTGAGGAAATTTGTTGTGGGAAGGACACGTTTTCTGATAACATCTTTGACTGCCCATTCTGCCAGAGTTGTTGTTGCTGAAAGTTTCAATGGCATCCTGTTCTTTTCTTTTCATGAGGAAACAAGGAAGTTGGAGCGACTTTATTGTGATCCATGATAGCGATTGCAACTTGAAGCTATGATGCGCTTGTTATATGGATGAGGTAGCCATGAGCATTCAGAAGCATGCGGATATTTATTTTGAGCCACTGGAAGTATTTTCCATTAAGAACATTGAAGAAGGTTCAAGATGGCTTTGGGCTGATGCACCTTGCTTTTAAACCTGGTGGTTCATTTATATCAAAGAAGATGTGGATAAAGAACCAATTTAAAGTTAACATTGGGCATTACTTCAAGCATGGAGTCCCACGAAGCAATTCAATTGCACAATACTTCTTACGATTCAGAGCAAACTCATGCCAATTTAAAGTGCTTCGGAAGCTATATCAATTTAAAGGGTATGGATTTATACATAAATTCATGGCATACCGATAAAGTTTTGAAGGCAGACTCGGCTAGACCAAATCTAGTTAGAATCCCGGCTCCGTGTAAATTTTGAAGACGGACCCGATTTTAACTGAATCTGGTTAAAATCCGGGCTCCGTATGCGACAGCAATGCCGCCAATTTTATAAACATGTAGGAATCTTAGGTACAAAAACCCGTTTCCTAAAATCATGTCGAAACTAAACATGTAGGAATCTGAGGTACATAAACTCGTTTCCGAAAATCATGTCAAAGTTAAACATGTAGGAATCTGATGTACATAAACCCGTTTCCAAAAATCATGTCAAAATTAAACACGTAGGAATCAGAGGTACAAAAACCTGTTTCCAAAATCATGTCAAAATTAAACATGTAGGAATCACAGGTACAAAAACCCGTTTCCGAAAATCATGTCGAAATTAAACATGTAGGAATCAGAGGTACAAAAACCCGTTTTCGAAAATCATGTCAAAGTTAAACATGTAGGAATCAGAGGTACAAAAACTCATTTCCGAAAATCATGTCAAAATTAAACACGTAGGAATCAGAGGTACAAAAACCCGTTTCCGAAAATCATGTCAAAATTAAACATGTAGGAATCAGAGGTACAAAAACTCGCTTCCGAAAATCATGTCGAAATTAAACATGTAGGAATCCGAGGTACAAAAACATGTTTCCGAAAATCATGTCGAAGTTAAACATGTAGAAATCTGAGGTATATAAACATGTTTCCGAAAATCATGTCAAAGCTAAACATGTATGAATCCAAGGTGAAGAAACCCGTTTTCGAAAATCATGTCAAAGCTAAGCATGTAAAATTCATGGTAAATAAACCAGTTTTCGAAAGTCATGTCCGAGTTATACATGCATGAACCCGAGGTACACAAACCCGTTTTCATGAATCATGTCAAGTTTAAGTTTTAATCCGGATTGAGGGGCGATTAATTTTAATGTCAACCCGAATTGGGGGGCGATTAATTTTAATGTCAACCCGGATTGGGGGGCGATTCATTTTAATGACAACCCGGATTGGGGGGCAAGTTCATAAATGCATATACATGCCGATGTAGAATTTATGGTCAAGAAACCAGTTTTCCAAAATCATGTCAAAGCTAAACATGTATGAATCCGAGGTATACAAACCGGTTTTAGCATAATCATGTTGCGACGGCAATCCCGCTAAGTCTATTTTAAACGGAACCTAACTTAAACCAAATCTGGTTAAAATCTGAGTTCCGTGTGGATTCCGTCCCTACGAAAGGGATGAAGGCGGGGACCCGGTTTAAACTGAATCTAGTTTAAATTAGGGATTCGTGCAAAGTTTTGAAGCCGGACGGTTTAAACTGAATCTAGTTTAAGTTAGGGATCCGTGCAAAGTTTTGAAGGCGGGACCTAGTTTAAACTGAATCTAGTTTAAATTAGGGATCCATGCAAAGTTTCGAAGCCAGGCCCGATTTAAACTGAATCTAGTTTAAATCAGGGATCCGTGCAAAGTTTTGAAGCCGGACCCGGTTTAAACTGAATCTAGTTTAAATTAGGGATCCGTGCAAAGTTTTGAAGTCGGACTACAGTTAAAATCCGAGCTTCTGTGTACAGTCAAAACTCGAGTTCCGTGTGGAGAGCCAGGTTAAATTATCAATGCATCCCTACGCCCGGAGACCCGAACCACCGTCTTTGGGGGCAACATGGGTTGTTAGTGGAAAAGCATGATTTTCAATAGCCGAGATTAAGGCAAACCAGAATGCAACAGTAAGTATTTTCCATTGAATATGATTTTCTTACATGTTATTAAATGCAGATATATAAATCGGAGAATTATCTCGAGAAAAATTGCTATGAAAGCAAGCAAGGGATCTTATTTCTTCTAGCACAACCCGGATAAGCTAGATACATCTCGGCCAAGTCCGCGTTCCATATCAAGCAAATAATACATCCCGGCAGCTCAGAGACCTGAACTACCGGGCTAAGGGCAACTGTTATGGAATAAAATATTAGGCCCACTCAAGGTGCGGCCCAACAAGAGGCAACCAATATTGCACAGATGTGATGACAAAACATTTGGGCTTGGAGGCACAAGAGGCCCATCAGTCCAAACCCTAACCCTAAGGTATCCACTATAAATAGATGGTAAACCCTAAAGGTACACATCTTCTATGCTCTCTCTCATCTAAAATTTCCTCTACACTTGTGCACACACCCCCCACCCCTTTGGGCGTGTGCAGTGATCTTCTATTCTCAAAGGTGTCTCATCCATGGATACCTAAGAGGGAGCTATTTGATCCTATATCAACATACTAGTCCGCCTAAGGCTAGACATCTGTGTTCTTATGACAGAAGGTGTGATTTCGGGCAAGAGAAAGTGTGATCATTTGGATTTAGGTGTTGATGGGACAAATAATGAGGTGAGTTCATCAGTCAAGAATAACAAGCAAGAAGATGATAGTCAAGTACTCGGTTTCAAGCGGTAGAGGCTGACCTCTTGGAGTTCGGGAACATCTATATTGCCCAATGCAAAGTTGCTCAATGAGAAAGAAGACGCGTATTCATTCGTGAGTTTTTTTATTTCTCTCTGAGATGTCCAAATCTTTTTGGAGAGTCACTGTTTCTGCAATTCATCGATTTGAATTCTTGGGGCCACTTGAGAAAGACCCTCACTAAATTTTTGAGACACATAACAAAAGTAAAGAAGCTACTCGAGGTGTGTCCAATACAGTTTATGCTTGGTATGCAGCATCAGCGAAACAATGGCGGGCATTTTAGGCGATGGGACCGATGGGTTTGTATCGCACTTTGGGAAAACTTAAAGGGTACCACATGGAGTTGGTATACATTTGTCTCCTTTAGGCTTACCTCAACTATGGTAATTATTTAGTCAATTGAAAGTGCTTCTATGTGATAAAAGGCACTACAGGTTTTGTTATCTTGGGAAAGATTGAAAAAGTGGCCGCTGGGTCTCAACAGTGTCGACCTTCCAGTGTGGAGTATGATACGGGGCCGATGATCCTTTAAATCATAAGTGGTATGTAGTGTGGAGCGAACATGAACAGCCATATACTCCCAGATGATGAATATATAATTGATGAAGGAGGCGTTACGGTGTAGGTCTGTGAACAAAAACAAGCCAAGTTTCTCAATTTCAAGATTAAACCTACAGGTGTGAATCAGTTCTACAAGGAATAAGTTAAACCCAAAAAGGGGAACAGAAAAACTAAGCACGAGCACTAATCAAAGAAAAATTAGAGACCAAGAAAGCGAAGGAATATACACGAATTGCAAAATAGTAGAAGAAAACTTTAGTTCGGAGGCCTCTAATAAATTTTACGCCATTAGGGTTTTTATGTAGCACATAAACAATATTGTTTTGCTTCAGTTTTGCTTTTTTTTTTTTTTAATAACTAAAGGATATTGAGGTAATTTGGCCCAATTTTTTAATCCCTAATTGTGTCACATAGCTTGATTAATAATTTATTAAGTTTAGTAACCCAAAATTAAAATTTAAGTAATTCAACCGTCTTTATATAGAATTCTCTTTTAAAGTTTGAGAGAATCTTATTGGAGGAGGTAGTGGGTGGCTTGCCATTGACATTTGACCAAAACAACTGTTTTTTTTTTTTTGCCCGAACAAAAAAAAAACCCCCCGTTTTTTAAATATGAAAAAGCTAAAGTGTTTTTCTTTTAAAAACAAAATTAAGGAACATAGCAAGCTTTCATGTGCATGTGAGGCTACATATTAGATTTTTTTTTTCCCCCAAAGGACTTCATATTATTTAGTGAAACTCAGAAATAACGGGACGTAACATAAACGGATTGCCATCTTCGGCCTTTCCCTTTCCCATAACTAAGCCGTTTTGGGTTTAAATTGGGTGTGTCTTCCACTGTTTTTTTTTTTTTTTTAGCAAAATAACTCTCAAGTGTTAAAGTACTTTTTTTTTCAGGAACACCTAATATTTTTTATGCACTATGTAGCATAAAATAATTTTTTAGGAGCATCCAATATCTGATGGGATGAACCCTGAACCATTTTTCAATGATACTTTGTATCTTAAATTTATTTTTATCGCATTTAGCACTTTCAATTATTTTTCTAATTGTAACAGGAAGCCTCTAAAATGTTTTTCTAGTAGCAATGAACAACACCATAAATTTAGGATACTGACTGTTGGACGCATTAAAATTTAGTTTAGGATATGAAATATCACTGAAAAAAAAAATACTTTAGGGTGTAGCTTGTTAGATACTGGGTGCTGTTGAACATTATTTTATGGTACATAATGCACAAAAAGTTATTTTAAAATATTGGGTATTACTAAAAAAAAAAAAAAAACTTCAAAGGCTTAAATGTTATTTTGTGAAAAAAAATAAATGGAACACCCTCCCAATTTACCCCCAAAAGGGTACCGTCGCCGAAAATTGTGCGAACTGATTTTTCTTTTTTTGTCAATAATTTTTTTCATTTATGCACTCAATTGTGTTTTACTAAAGTATACTTTTATTCATCTAAATTTACTTGATGTCTTATTTTACTTTAGTCTCTTAACTTTATAAAATGTATTTTTAGTCATTTAAATTTAACAATATTAATGTTACTAACAAAATATGTGGACTAATCATAGTTAAGTGGTAATTTTGCAATACTAATGAAGTAAGCTTAACAAATCACATTATTTTAATCTTAACCATCAGCTCAAATTGTTTAAAAGTTCATATCTTAGTTAAAATAAGGGTGTCAAAATATAGATGAGATTTTTTTAAAAGCACAATAACGAAATGTTTTTTTAAAGGACAAAAGTAACTATGAACTTACAAAATATATACAAAATTAAAATACATATGGATCATTAATTAATAGTTTGTTTGTTTTTTTCACGGGTTAAAATGTAAAAATGCATATAAGATTTCCCGAGTGCGATTGACACAAATGCTTTTTTGAGCGGCAAAAATAATTATGAACTTCTAAAATATGTGTAAAAATACACATTAACCGTTAGTTATTTGTTTATTTGAATATTTTGATTAAAAATAGTGACATAAAGGATGACTGGATGATAGGCATATGAACAACACAAATTAATAGATTAGTAAGAAAACATATGATCATGAGCAAGTCTCATTTGCAAGTGTCCAAATTTCTTCATGAACAAGTATATAAACAACATAAATTGAACAAGCTATATTTGCAAGTGTTCTACTCCTTATCAACAAGTGGAATAAGACTATAAACAACACATTAATTTTCAGTTAGCAAATTATTATTCCAAGTTGAATACATACTTACATATTCCAAGAGTACCAAATGAAAACATAACAACTCATATCATTTTAATCCTATCGGTTGATAACTCATTTAAAAAATTCAAATTTTATCTTGTTTTAAAGAAAAAATATCTTAATTTAAAAATGTTAAAACAAAACGATCAACCAATACTTTTCTTAAAAACAAGATAAAATTTATTTTTTTCAGATGAGTCATCAGCCAGCTAAGATTAAAATAATATAAATTGTTATGTTTTCATTGGATATGGTTCAAATTACATAATACTCCAGGAGTATGTAAGTATTTCTTTCCAACTTGTTCCTTAATCATCCACGTCATCCTCTATGTTACATTTTTAGTCAAAAAATTTAAACAAACAGTCAACTAATGGTTAATGTGTATTTTTACATCTATTTTGGAAGTTCATAATTACTTTTGCTCCTATAAAAAGAAGTTGTGTTGAGCGTAATTTTAGAAAAGTTCATGTGTATTTTTGAATATATGATCTAACAAGACTAATAATGATCAGCTTACTTAGATTAAAGAATATCATTCATAAAACCAAAATGTTGCATCTGTCCTGATATGCTCAACATCCATACATATTTCATATATCTCATTTGCTTTTTGTCTCATTCCCACTTAATTTGTTTCTCTTTGCATTTTGACTGCAAAAAACACTTCTCACATTTAGTTCATTTCCAGACTTGCTTTTTAACATTTTCATAAGGAAAATATCAAAAGGGTTCATATATAAGCAAAGGGAAGGCTGGCTCCCCGCTTTTGTTATAAATTTTCCTTGAAGGCATAGATGTCAACATGATATCAATATTTTTAACCCGATGACAATAAGAGTGGATCACCCTTACGCAAAAAACATCAAAAATCACAATAATCATAACACAACAGTAAAGAAAGAATAGTATGTAATCAAAGTAAAAAAAAAAATTATAGGACAAAAACAGGGGAATGACGAACCTCCATATCTAGATCCAGCCTCTGAACCAACAGCACACTTTCGAGCAAAAAAAAAAAAAACCAACAGTACACTAAACCACAATGAAAACATCCTCAGTTCTCCAAGAACTCAATCTTTTCCATGGATCAAACGTAAGATTATAACATCCTCACAACAAATACAATGATAGAGAAGACGAAAATGTGACCAGAAGATTTATATAGATGAGATGAAGAAATCTCTTTCGAATTTCAAAATTCAAATTCAAATCCTGCCTACACAACACTAACTAGCTAATTGGGGAATAGATTTATATAGATGAGATGAATAAATGAATTGATGGTGATTGGCGGTATGCATTTAATGCCTGAAACGGCTTAGTCAGAACCCGAAGAGGCAATTTTTTTATTTTAGTTTATACTATTGCGGCTCGTGAACAGTGTACTGTGCATGTAGCTGACAATAAGCCTTCCATGGAGTCAGCTTGCCGGAACAGTTTGTATACATCTACATTGATATCTGGTAAGGATGTTCTTGAGCTTTGTCATAATTTAAAGAGCATTTAAGTTTTTTTTTTTTTTTTTTTTTGACGTTGTGCATTTAAGATTTTGTTTCAAGAGTATTCAGAGAAATCAATACCAAATTGATAATGAAAAAGAAAAATATTGAGTGGGTTAGTTCTTTTAGATGTCATGTTCAGTTTCAGATTAGATTACTGGAAAAGTAATTGACTTGTTGGTTGTAGTCTATTCAGGAAATCTGCAATAAATAAGCCAAACTTGTAGCATAACTGACTTTCTAGTGTTTGTTAGTTCTATAAGAACATAATAAAACCCTCCTTCAAGTTTTTTTTTGCTCAGATTCCTTCAAGTTCAACTACTGTCATCCCACAGTATGTAGTTCAAAACATTGCAAAATGGGGGAAAAGTCACTATACTTCCTCTAATGTTTTTTATAATCAAGATACAAATAGCCAAACTATATAGATAAAAAATTTATTGAAATTAGTTAAAAACAATAAATATATAATAAAAATGCTACTTATTTTCCAAAAACACACCTCTTTATTAAGAGCCAGAGATAATGAAGGAATATCAATAAGAAACACCCACCAATACACAACAAGAAAGAGATACTACGAATATTGAGGTAAACCGTCTTCCAAAATTTCCTTGAATAACGAGATTTACAAGATAAGCAAAAGTGAACCAAAACGAAGTCGTCACAAGAATATACATGATCTTAAACTTTGAACACCCTTATTACATGAGAATTTAGTATTTCTACAATCACATGACATACAACAAAAAGTTGTACATGTCAACTTAGTTCTATACTAATCATTAACAGAAAATACAAACTAAAACTCACCACAGACCTAACGAATTTGAATTCTGTTCACATATGAGAATGGCTCAGATCTTGGTTTTGGAGTAGGTTTAGTTGCTTTTGGATCTCCAAACACATTCCAGAATATCAATTTCTCATCTGCTGCTGCTGAGGCCACTGTACAACCGTCTGGGCTCTGGGGTAAGTTGGAAAAAAAATAACATAATCAGAGAAAAGTTTATAAATCTTGTGAGATTGAAAGGATAAAGTTCTTTTGCCTCAATAAAACCATTATTTATGAACCCACCTGAGCTAAATGAAGAACTCTAGAAGTATGATCGTGAAGCTCAGCCAATTTCACCATTGATGGGTATTTCCAAAGTGTTAGCTGGTTCTGAGTAAATCCATGAGAGCTAAGTAGCTCCTTCTCATTCTTGTTCCACAACAAGGCACAAACCTGAGACCCAGTGTCAACTGAGTTCAAGCAAGCGCCTGTCCGAGTATTCCAGAACTTAATGGATCTATCTCCACTACCTCCACCAGTAGCGAGCAAGTTTCCTTGGAAAGGACACCAAGCAAGAGCTTTTACTGCAGATGTGTGCTCTTCAAGTTTGTAGAGCCATTTTGTAGCTGAGTTAGACGATGCCTTTGCTCTGTCCCATATAAACAGCAGATGGTCATTTCCTCCACTGGCTAATTGTTGACCCGAGGCTGACCATTTTAGCCCACAAACCTCTTGTCCATGCCCTCTATATGTTTCAACAATGTGTGATCTAATTCTCACATCGTTGTTCACGATTCTCCCATCCATTCCTCCAGTTGTGAGTATGTGGTTGTTCCATGCCAGTGACCCTACTCGCTGCCTATGACCACCTCTCAGCGTTCTCAACTGCAGAAGCAAATAAGTGATAACAATAAAGAAGTTTAGGCTAAGAAGCAAGTGAGATTTGTTATACAAACGAGACTTTCATAAGACAAACCTGTCGATTTGAAGCAGTATCCCAAAGTTGCACTTCTGAATTGTTAAAGCCAACAGCGATATGCCTTCCATCTGGAGCCCAGCTGACGCTAGTAATAGGGCCGTTTTCATCATCAACAGTGACAAGTTCTGAAGTAGATCCGTTACTGGCGTCCCATAAGTACACTGTGTTTCCAAGCGCTATTGCTAGAACATTGCTACTTCCCCAATCAAGTAAATTGAGGTAGTAATTATTCACAAGGTCTGGAGCATCCAAAATCCTCTCTGGATTCTGCTTAACCAATAAATATATCAGCATAGAAATGTAGAACGTAGTTCAGAAAACTCAGACCCCATCAAATCCACCCTAAGTTGAACTTTTATGAGGGAATGTACCTGAGGAATAAACCGTCGAGGCTTAGGAATGTACAAGGCGGACACGTGTGGCATCAATTCAACTGGTTCAGGTGGCTTGTTCCTGAAAGCTAAAATTCGCGTCCGGTTCATGTTCATGGCTTCTGCAAGCAGCTTCTGGTAGGGTGAGTTCGCGTTGGGGTTTTTCTTACCTTTTGCCCCTTCAGTAAGCATGTAGTGTGCGTAATCGAAGTCCATGGCTGAACGATTTGGTATAAATCTATCTAACTGGTGATATTTACATTGACAAGAAAGCAAAATAAAAAAGCCATTAGAAACTAGATTTTATCAAAGAAAATCCAATTTCTTCAAAATCAGACCCTTGATTTAGTGATGGAAAGAAACTCCAAATTAAGTGCTTTAAATTTGGAATCGCAGAAAAAGCTAATGGTTTACGGAAAATAACATGGAATGAAACTCCCAAAAATGTAATTAAGTAGGATTCTTACATTTTCTCTGTATTTCTTTCTCTGAATAAGCTGCTCCTGAAGTGGGCAGCGAGATCCTGCATCCATGATTCAAAACACAAAACGAAAGGCAACAAAAACAAAGCAGCAAACACAACAGGAAAATAAAACAACAAACAAGAAAAAAGAGATATCACAAATCTAAAAGGAGTCCCTGCAAAAACGATGGTTAGAGGAGAAACAAATAAAAAAGAGAGAGAGAGAGAATGAGAAGGATTCAGTGGGATTATACAGCAAGGGTTTCTGCGTTTCGCAGAAAAGAGGGCAACGAGATTGCTTTTTCAAAATCGCGGAAGAACTCAGCTATGTATTCGTTTGATATACGTTGTATACTGGCCACAAATTTAGAAGGTGTCCCTGCAACAACGGTTAGAGGAGAAATAACAGAAGAAAGATAGTGAGAGCTGATTATTGCTGAGAGCGCTGCAGAGAAGAGTGAGATGAGTGAAGAATGAATGTGACAGATGAGAAGTCTCTCTCTATTTGTTTAGCATCCGTTGTAAGTGGCCGTTACAATTTGGAGGGAACCAGGTACGCGCTCTCGGGACAACCGGGTACGCGCTTTTTATTCTCGAGGGCTCGAGGCAGATTAAAATTTGACCGGTGGAAGTTTAACTTTGATTTTGAATTTTGAATTTCAATTTACATTTTCAAATTAATTGCATAGGCGGTTGTTTATTGGGTATTTTTTCTGTTAATGATATACTTTTGTTTTGATTTAATTACCTAGATTTATTTATTTATTTTGAAGGTATACATTCTACTCCAAAAAATTAACTCTATTAAAGAATATTTTAAAAAAATTATTGAGATATATTTTTTAATTAAAAACTATCTTAGAACAAATTTTGCTTATTAATTTATCGGGTTAAGGTGTAAAAATGTACATAGGCTTTTAATCAATCATATTGAAAGAAAACATGAACACTATTAGCAAAAGCAATTGTAAAACCGAACACTTTGGTCAATAACAACATATCATTTTGGATATACCAATATAATAGTACAATCGATCAAATGGGTTTAAGCTTTGTTTTATGCCAGAAAGAATTGAATCTGTGGGGAGAAAAAAAAAATCACCATCCCGAGAATTTATACTTTTACATCAAAACTAAGTGACTTTACACATTTTCCCCACCAAATCTGAAGAAAAAGCTTACTCACTATTTGCAAACCATCACGGCATCTCTAGTCTTGCTATCGTTGACATTGTGTTCTGCAGTCGAAGTAATCACAACATCCACCCTCACTTTTGGCTTTGAACCCCAATCGCAACCCTCAAACTTTCTCATCTGATTCTTAATTTCCATCGTCGATCTCCAAAAGTCTCAGTCACTACAAATCGATCTCCTCTCACCCAACGATCAGTGAAGGTGAGGAAGAAGAAGTCAAGCATTCACTATGCTTGATTTGCCGCCATTGTTAGTCTTTTGTCTTTATCTGCCAGCATTTAGATCGGAGTTCGGAGGGAGAGATCTCAAAACACATATCGAGCCTGAAAAGGAAAACTTCTCGAACAAATTTTCTAGGAATAAAGACACAGTTTTGATAATAAGAATAGAAAAACAAATCCTATGTAGGAATTCGATACATGTAGATGAATTGAGAGAATGATTCCATAAAGTGTTTTTTTTTTTTTTTTTGGAAAAAAAAAATCTTATGAGAGTGCAGGAAGATGAAGCGAGAAAAAGGCGGAATAATTGGACACTTCCAGAGAGAAATAATGAAAGACTTGTGGCTGTGGCGGCAATTGGAAACAAGATCAAAACACATATCGAGCCCAGGAAAGGGAAATACATTTTTTAAAAAAAAAAAATTAGGAGTATTTGGGTATTTCCATAAATATAGTGTGGGATTCACCATCAAAGGTGACGGTGTTAAGTTAGATTTAATGGTTATTTTATTTTTACACCCATTTTGAAAGTTCATGAAAGATTTTTACACCTCGAAAAACATTTAGTGTTGGTTGCCCTTTAAGTAAAAACTCGTGTACATTTTTGCACCTTAACCCTTAATTTATTTATCATTATACTAAATCTCAATTTTATCTTTCAATATTAATATTTAGACAAAATTTAAATAATTTCTTTTTATGAAGAAATTTAAATAATTTTCATATAAAAATATTAACAACTTAATAAAAATTTGAGTAAACTTTTTTAATAAGGATATGTTTGATGAAATATAAGACCAACTTTAGAATGTAATTTACACTATAAAATAGATCATATATTTGGGGACAGAGATTTTATTTAATGTTGGAATGTGGAGGAGCACCGAGGTTGGCCCATTTCTTAAGAAACCCATTCTATTCATGGTTGACCGATTAATGACAAGATGTTAGCATTAGAAACTTTAACTAATAACTGATTAGCTAATGAGCATTGACACAGTTGGCTAAGACGTTTGCCTTCACTTTAAAAGGGAGGAGTTCGATACCGGCGTCGATGTGAGAGCCTCATTGGTGGGCGATCTATAAAACCACTCTAGAAGACTTTTTGAGCGCAGATGTTTCCGGTCTTGGGGGTACTGGTGTTTACCCCATCTAAATTTCTTTTCACCAAAAAAAAAAAAAACCAATAACTGATTAAATAATTATAATATATATATATATATATATATTTTAAAAAAAATAGCTGACAACAAAGATGCTAGCATTAGAAACTTTAATCAATAACTGATTAAATAATATATAACCGTCCATTTTTTACACCATTACGTTCAAACAATCAATTTTAATTCATTTGTATAAGGAGACATCCACAACGTATCTATATTAATCATAAAGATTTTGTGTCTGAATACTTAATTAATCTTCATTTACTTTTATTATCTATGATTTTGTTCATAATTTATACTACTCATATACTTCAATTATATACTAATTAATACAACTATTTGATTATCTTAAAAATTGTTTTACACGACCCGTTGCAAAGCACGGATCAATACTAGGTTTTTTTTTTTTTTTTTGAAAAAAAAAATCTAGCTGGAATTTCCGACGGACATCTCAAAAGCATTATTCCTTATTTTATTTCTACTTTTTAAAGTTATTTATTATTTTTTATATCAAGAAAATTTCTATTGGCCCCTTATATCGTCCTCTTCATCTTTTTTTTCTAAGAAAATAAATTCAATGAAAAAATCTTAAGAAAACAAATATTGTGTTGCTCACTTAGGATGTGTTTGGTTTGAGTGAAAGGAGAGGAGGAGAGGGTATGTTACCTTGTTTGGTTTGTTAGAGATTGTTAAAAAAAAATCCTTACATGTTATTTTATGCTTTTATAATTATAGATTGTTTACATTAATTTGCACGTGACATTAATATTGTAATGTGTGTGTAAAAATAATATTTTTATCAATAGCTAATATAATAAATATTTTAAAAATACTGAATTAACAAATTTAGTTTTTTTTTTCACTAAACATCTTCACTTTAAATATTAATTTATTTATTTTTTGCGTATAAGTGTTCAACTTTTGATTATTTAAACTCTACTTATCCAAATTTTTTATTTTCTCATTCTTAACTCATGATTTCATCTAGATTTTATATCCCTAATTCTTCAATGTAATGAAATGAACTCGGTTTATTTTGAGCATAAAAATTGTAAAAGTCAAGAATGCTAAATGAACAAGATTTTTTTATGAAGCGACAACAAAATATTCAATAGTCTACATATGAACAAGTGATTATAACATTCTCATATGCCTATTTTAAGCATGTACCAAAATATTTAAAAGTGTACATACCCACAAGTCATCACTGCATGTTCAAATATCTATTTTAAGCATGTAACAGAATATTTAAAAGTGATAACTCATACTCAAAAACTATATTTTTTTAGCATAAACCAAAAAAAATATAAAAGTCATCACCAACTAATTAAAGTGAATTATAGAACATCTTCATGATCACCATTTTCCTGGCTAAAGGTGGACCCTGAACCGCTATCATAAGCTTGTCAATATCATCCATGAGAAAGCAATATATGTCAGGTATTCTTTCACTATCATATCCACATTCTTCAAGAATTTTCCAAAGCTCTTCACCTGGCAATTGTGGCACTTGCATCCTTGTAGTAGAGGCTTTTTGTAAAACCAAATTTCCTTGAATTAATGCATCAGTTCCTCTATTAATTGCCTCAGCCACCGTTGATATGAGCCCTGTTAAATCTTTCATATGATTGTCTTGCTCTCATGTTGCTCTCTTTGCCCTCTTGCTACAAGAATTATGAGCAATAGGAGAATTATCTTGTTCAGGAGATTGGCCTTGCTGTCCATGTAAATTACCTTACCCATCTACTTCAACAAAATGATCAATATAGTTTGATGTGAATCCAACTTATGAAATAAGGTTGTCGATGTCATTGAAAGTCTTGGTCAGCTCTTCCTGAGAATGACGTCTCTTTCTAAACTCACATTATTTCGCCTTCCTCTCCACCAACTATCTACTCCATAATTTGGAAAAGGATTTGTTCTCCATAGTGCTGCTTTAGGTTTAGCCTACAAAAAATAAAGGATTTGTTCCAAAATGAAAATCTTAGATGCAGCAAGAAATATAATGTGTTCCCAAATGAAGAAATAAAGTTTTCAACAACAATAATAAACAATAACCTTGTTCATTTCACCATACACAGTCAAAGTGAGAAGCAAGCATGCATATATGTTTAAGAAATTATTGTGCCATTGAGTCATGGAGGAAAATAAAACAGTTTTCAATAGAGTCGATGTAAACTTAAATACCAGCAACATTTCATACAGTTGAAGCAGTGAAAAAGGTAGCAGAGCACATGATAAAATGACAATACAAATATAAGTGGCAAGCAAATAGAACAACCAGCCACAACGCTAAGGTCTTTAGGTACAAACACCAAGTAAATTGTTTCAGAAATTATTGAGCAATTCAATAGAACAAGACAACATGTTACCTCAAAAATGCATCCCAAACCTCAGGTTCAGCATCCCACAATTTTGTTGTTGAGTTTCAAGAAAACCCACTCAGACTTTTAAAACTGTTTTATTTTCCTCCATGACTCAATGGCACAATAATTTCTTAAACATATATGCTTTTATTTACATGTATGCTTCTCACTTTAATCGTGTATGGTGCAATAAACAAGGCTATTGTTTATGATTGTTGCGAAAAACTTTGTTTCTTCATTTGGGAACACATTCTAGTTCTTGTTGCATCTAAGATTGTCATTTGGAACAAATCCTTTATTTTTTGTAGGCTAAACCTAAAGCAGCACTATGGAGAACAAATCATCTTCCAAATTATGAAAAGATGATGATATTATATGGAGTAGATAGAGCTGATGGAGAGGAAGGCGAAACAATGCGTGAGTTTAAAAAGAGATGACGTTCTCAGGAAGAGATGACTGTTCAATGACATCAACAACCTTGTCTCACAAGGTGGATTCACATCAAACAATATTGATCCTTTTGTTGAAGTTGACAGGCAAGGTAATTTACATGGACAACAAGGTCAATCTCCTGAACAAGATAATTCTCCTACTGCTCATAGTTCTTGTAGCAAGAGGGCAAAAAGAGCAACTAAAGAGCAAGACGATATGAGAAATTTAATAGGGGCCATATCAATGGTTGAGGCAATTAATAGAGGAACTGATGCATTAATTCAAAGAAATTTGGTTTTACAAAAAGCCTCCACCATAAGGATGTAAGTTCCGCAATTGTCAGGTGAAGAGCTTTAGAAAATTCTTGAAGAATTTGGATGTGATAGTGAAAGAATACCTGACATATATTGCTTTCTCATGTGTGATATTGACAAGCTTAGGATAGCGGTTCAGTGTCCACCTTCAACAAGGAAAATGGTGATCATGAAGATGTTCTATAATTCTCTTTAATTAGTTGGTGATGACTTGTATATATTTTGGTTGATGCTCAAAAAATATAGCTTTCGAATATTAGTTATCACTTCTGAATATTTTGTTATATGCTTAAAATAGATATTTGAGCATGTAGTGGTGACTTATTGGTATGTACACTTTTAAATATTTTATTACATGCTCAAAATACGCATTTGAACATGTTGTAATCACTTGTTTTTATATTTAGACTATTGAATATTTCATCATCACTTTATTTATTTATTTAAAAAAAAAAACAGAGTTTTTTAGCATTCTTGACTTTCAAAATTTTTATACTCAAAATAAAACTTGTTCATTTCATCACATTGATGAATTACATAGGGATATAAAATCTAGATGAAATCATGTTAAGAATGATCAGTTGCAAAATTTGGATAAATAGAGTTTACATAATCAAAAGTTGAACACTTTTACCCAAAAAGTAATAAATCAATGGGCAAAGTGAAGATGTTTATGGATAAAAGAAAAAATAAACATTTTAAAATATTAATTTAATAATTTAATTTAAATCCAAGTATAAATTACTTTAAACAATCTATAATTATAAAAGCATAAAGTAACATACAAGGTTAAAATGGTCAATTAGTTAATGGAAGTGCTGAGTGTGGTTTCCAGCCTATTAATTCGGATTTGGTCGGTAATGGCATCAAACTGTAGTTCAAGCTTTGAACGAGGGCCTTCTCGAGCCTTCTTTTTCTATCTCTTTTCAGCCTATCATGTTTTGATGTGATCCCAAAAGGGGATCATGCTCAATAAGCGAGTCAACAAACAATTGTTCAACTTTGGCTTGAAGGAAAAAGGAGGTAATGAAGGGAAAATGATGGTTTTATAGTGTTTTTCCTAACACTTGTAGAGGGTTTTGTACATTATATTACTAAGATTAACAGGCCAGTTGGTTTTCAAAAGGAATATGAGGAGGGCCAATTTCCTAGAAATGTACGTGAGGTGGGCTTGATGTTATTGGCTGCCAAATGGAGTCAACATTTGGCCTCCGGGGTTAAGTCACCTCGAGCAAGGTATTTCTTCTGGCTGAAGCAAACAAACCATGTGTTTGTGTTCTCACTACAATCTCCTTTGTTATGTCTTCATAAGGTTTACACCTTCTTGTTGGCTGTTAGCTTCTGATACATACAATCATCATCTGAAACCCTTCATGTTGGTTCATTTTGTCAGCATAGATGACAATCTTTTCCTCCGTGTTTGTGTTCTCACACGCCCATGATAAATAATGTGGTGAGTAATATTGCCAAACAAACTCAACATTCACTTTCTTTTTCTTGGTCATAAGTTTCCCTAAATGTTAGGCAATAACTTGTTGATAGAAGGCATATTCATTTGTCTTTTGAAACTCACATTTGCGGTGAAACTTTCTGCAAGTGATCTTTTGTTGAACATCGGCCAAGCTGTCTTAAGGAGACACACAAGATCGAAGCTTTTGTTTCTTTCCAGTGTTTTTCAATGATCTGCACACATAAGAAGAACAAACAAACCAAAACACAACCCACACTCAACAACACAGATTTCTGTGTTGTTGGCCAATGTTCAGTAAAAGATCATTGGCAAAAAGTTTCACCGCGAACATGAGTTTCAGAAGACAACTAAATACGCTTTCTATCAACAAGCTATTGCCCAACGTTTAGGAAAACTCATGACCAAGAAAAAGAAAGTGAATGTTGAGTTTGTCCGGCAATATTACACTTAGCACATCATTTATCATGGGCGTGTGGACTTCCGTGGGAAAAAGATTGTCATCCATGCTGACAAAATGAACCAACACTACAATTTACCCATGTTTCATATGATGGTTGTATGTATCAAAAGCTAACGGCAAACAAGGAGTTGTTTCCATATGAAGACATAACAAAGGAGATTGTGATAAATGGTGAAAACACCTAGTTTGTTCGCTTCAGCCAGAAGAAATACCTTACTCAAAGTGACTTAACGCCGTAGGCCAAATGTTGGCTTTATTTGGTAGCCAATAACATTAAGCCCACCACTCACCTCACGTATATTTCAAGGAAATTGGCTTTCCTCATATTCCTTTTGAAAACCAACCAGCCTATCAATCTTGGCAATTTCATTGTACAATGCCCTCTACAAGTTTTGGGAAAACACTATAAAAGCCTCATTTTTCCCACACTTCATTACCTCCTTTTTTCTTCAAGCCAAAGTTGAACAATTGCTTACTGGCCTACTTATTGAGCCTGACCGCCCATTCACCTACACCAATTTGGGGTCACAGCAAAACCCTGAAAAGAGACAGAAAAAAGAAGACTCAACATGAAGGCCCTTGTTCTAAGGTTTGATGCCATTACTGACCGAATTGATAGGTTAGAAAACATACTCAACACTGCCATTAACCAACTCACTTCCCTTGTTACCTGCTTGGCCTATCATCAAGGCCTATCTATGATTGTCCTTGCACTCCCCAGTATTGATGTGCATAAGGCCAATGATGCAGGGTTGGAGAGGATAATGCCCAAGCACATTGTGGTATAATTGGGACAGGCAATGAGGATGCGTCTTTGTCATCTTTGAAGAGGTTGTATCCTCAATTTCATCATGTGTCTTCTTTAGAGTGTGAGTCGTGTCATTTTGCCAAACATCATCGTGTTTGCCTAGCACCTCACGTCAATAAACATGTTGCGTCCCCTTTTGATTTAGTGCATTTGGATATTTGGGGTTCGTGTCATGTTCCAAGTATGGTTTTCGGTACTTTGCTACTTTTGTTGATGATTTTGAGAGTTGTCTTCCCAATTTTGCAATTTTTGTGTTGAAATCAAAACTTAGTTTAGTGAATATGTGAAAACCTTACAAAGTGATGCTAAAAAATATTTTTCTGCCCAATTCCAAAACCATATGCTCTAGCATGGCATGATTCATCAGTCCTCGTAAGTAGATACACCTGCTCAAAACGATGTTGCAGAAAGAAAGAACAAACACTTATTAGAAGTCGCTCGAGCTCTAATGTTTCAAATACAAGTTCCTAAACCTTTCTAAGCAGATGTTGTGTCAACTGCATGTTTCCTTATTAATCGTATGCCCTCTCCAGTTCTCAGTGGGGACATTCCATACACAACCTTGTTTCCTTCAAACCCCTTATTCCCTATTGACCCTAAAATCTTTGGTTGTGTCTATTTTGTTTGCGATGGTCGTCCCACTATTACCAAACTTGATCTCAAGCCTCTTAAGTGTGTCTTCCTTGGGTATTCTAGGGTTCATGAAGGGTATCGATGATATTCTCCTACTTTTCAGTGTTATCTTGTGTCTGCAGATGTCGTCTTCCTTGAGTCAAACTAGTTCTTTTCATTCTCTATTTTGTCTCCTTCCCCTGACACCACTGCCAGTCTTGATAATATCTTGGTCTATGAGATTCATTTACCACCCATGCAAGTGTCTAACTCAGCACCTGCTAAACCACCTATCTATCATGTTTATCATAAAAGTCCCAGGGCAAGTAATATAATCGATTATGTTCATGACCCACCAATACCCGCTTCGGCATCTAATCCGAAATTAGTTCACCCCGCTCCTGTCTTTGAACCAAAAATTATGCCTGATACTACTGATACTCTCCTACTTTTGAACCAGAAATAGTGTTTGATACTCTTGCTACTTCAAGTGACTTGCCCATTGCCCTCCGTAAAGGTAAGCATTCGTGTACCTACCTTATTTCTTCTTTCGTTTCCTATAACCACCTTTCTCCTCCATCTTGTTCTTTCATAGCTTCCTTAGATTCTCTCACCATTCCCACTACTCTCCACCAAGCCTTAGCCCATCCTGGTTGTGCTGCTATGAAAGAAGAAGTGATGGCCCTCAATGCTATCAGGTGTAAGTGGGAGTCAAAACAGAAGCTAGTGGCACCTTAGAATGTTTGAAAGCTTGACTTGTTGCTAAGGAATATGCTCAGACTTACGATATTGACTATTTAAAAACCTTCTCCTTAGCGGAAAAATTGTTCTATGTTCGTCTCTTCATTTCTATGGCAGCCACTTATAGTTGGGATCTTCATCAATCAGATGTTAAAAATGCTTTCTTGAATGGTGATCTTCTTGAGGAAGTCTACATGGAGAAACCGCCTAGTTTTGTTGTTCAGGGGGAGCGTAGGAAGGTATGTCATCTTTGGAAGTCATTATATGATTTGAAGCAAAGTCTTCATGCGTGGTTTGACAAGTTTACCACGGTGGTTAAGAAGTTTGATCTAAATCAAGTAAGTGTGATCATTCAATGTTTTATCAGTAGATGGATGCTGGCATGATTCTCCTAGTAGTATTTGTTGATGACATTATTATTACGGGGAGCAATACTTTAGGAATCACATCACTATAGACATTTCTTAATTTTCATTTCCAAACAAAGGATTTGGGTCCATTAAAATGTTTTCTTGGGATCGAGGTTATGAGAAGCAAGAAAATGATCCTCTTGATACAGAGGAAATATGTTCTTGATCTTCTAAAAGAAATTGGGAAACTTGGGACAGCACCAAATAGTTTTCCCATGATTCCTAATCCCTTCTTGTAAATTGATGACAACATATCATTTGATGAGCTACTTGAGGATGTTAAAAAAAAAAAGGTTGACCCAAAGAAAATCAAGTCGTTTGCCCATCTTGGATGTAAAAAGGATCGAGGTTATGAGCTACTTTGGGAGATATCGTATATTGATTGGGAAATTGAATTACCTCACAGTGACTCACTCTAATATGATCTTTCCAGTTACTGTGCTTAGCCAATTCATGACAACACCGACTGTTGCTCAATGAGAAGCTTTGGAGCATGTCTTACATTACTTGAAAGGTTCACCTAGTCGTGGCATACTTTTTATGGATCATGGCCACACCAAGATTGAATATTTTGTGATGGGAATCATGTGGGTTAAAGGCTACCAGAGATCCACCGCAGGATACTGTGTGCTTATGGGTGGAAATCTAGTATCCTAGAGGAGCAAGAAGCAAGATGTAGTTTCACGACCTAGTGCAAAAGCCGAGTATAGGGCCATGGCTCAATCAGTGTAGGAAACTGTGTGGATTCACCAGTTAATGAAGGAGGTTGGTCTTACCACGTGATTACCTGTGAAACTGTGGTATGATAACAAAGCTACTTTGCACTAGCCTCCAATTATGTGTTTCATAAACGCACAAACACATTGAGATCGACTGTTACTTTGTACGTGATAAAATCAAGGAGAACTTCATTTCTACAGGACATATGAGGTCTAGCGATCAATTGGGTGATTTGTTGACTAAAGCCCTAAATGAGACTCGTGTTGATTATCTTTGAAATAAGTTGGGTATGATTAACATCTATGCTCTAACTTGAGGGGGAGTGTTAGGAAAAGACAATATTAGTCTCACATCGACCAACTCAATGAGGAAAGGGGGACCTCATGCTATAAAAAGGGACCCCCTCCTCCCTTTCAAATTCATTCTTTTGAGAATATATTTTCCCTCGCACTCTCTTTCTCTGGCTTTACAATTCCCGTGGATGATAGATCAATGTAAAACAATGAACTGTAACATTGGGGCAATGAATGGTGAGAGTTGTAATAGAGCAGTGGCAAGTGAAAATGCTGTAGGTTTTGCCCCAAAAATTAACAACCTTGAGGTATAATCTATAAGGAAATAAAAGTATCTAAGAACACTTTTGATTAAAGAGTTCATCTAAAAATTTATAGATGCAATCTTGCTGGCTGCTGCATACCCTAGTATTGAAGCCGAGCTTTTGACCACACAAAGTGGAGCATCACTTCCAACCAAGATATTACGAAGCAGAGGCTCAGCACTCTGCAGTACAAAGAACATAATTAGCTATTATTTCATCCATTCTGAATGAATATTATGTTAGTGAGAACAAACATGGGAAAATCAGCATATAATAATTATAGCCAAGATGAAAATGCCTCCTTCAAATCCTATCCGGAATCAATACTCCATTTTCAATCTGGAAAATACCACACTCAATTATCACCCCTCTCCTATCAATATTTCCATTAACTCAGTTAACAGGGATGCACCATCAGACTATCATTTGTGCATGGCATAAAACAACAAATGAAGAGGGATTTATGAATGGTTGAAAATTGAAGGGTGGTCCTTGCATTTATTGCAAAAAGCTATACATAGAGCTTATCACCAAGGATAGACAGAAACAAGAGTGTACCATTCCCATATAACTATCGTGCATCAAAGATATGTAAGACTATAAATTTTCAAGGCAATGGAAACTCTTTCATACCTCTGCAATAGTTGAATGGTGCAAACATGGCCTTCTTCCTCCTATTGACGCTTCATGAAATTATGATGAAATGAGACTTAATCTTTTCTTTTTCTTTTTTTTTGAAATTGGTACCAAAAAAGATGTAAACATAATTTGATATATCATCATTTCACATGTGAAAAAGGAAATAAGAAAACCATGATTTACAACAAACCTTACTGTTCTCAACATCATATTTTTTCCACTGTGCTTTCGGTATATGTTTGCACGTTTCCAAAGGCTTCTTGAGTGTTATGTCTTCAACACTGGTTAAATTGGGAAAAGAAACCAGAAGCATGAATTTGATTTCTCCCAGTAACATTGATCCTTAGACATATGAATTTTTTATACTTCTTGTTATCTTAATTAAAATAATTAAATCAGCAAAAAAAAAATTCCAGCCTTTTCTTGTAGACTTTTTAAAATATTGCTAGATCTAATGTTTCTGCCCACCAAATTATTTTTAAACCATAATTTTTTTCAATGCAGGCATGGTACGTATGTTACTTTTACTCAGTTTGAAATCCCTTACTTTTCCTTGGATGGTGAGAAAGCAAGAATTGAGCAACTCAACGAATTCTGTTCACGTTCAAGAACGGCTCAGATCTTGCTTTTGGAGCAGGTTTAGTTGCTTCTGGAGCTCTAAACATATTCCAGAATCTCAATGTTTCATCTGCAGCTGCAGATGCCACTATACAGCCATCTAGGCTCTGCAACAAGTTGAAAAATAAAATAACAATCGGAGAGAATTTTATAATCTTGCAACATTGAATAGATAAAGTTTTGTGCTTTAAGAAAACTATTATCTACAAACCCAACTGAGCTAAATGAAGAACTCTAGAAGTATGACCATTAAGCTCAGCCAATTTCATCATTGATGGGTATTTCCAGAGTGTTAGCTGATTGAGTAAATCCATGAGAACTAAGCAACTTCTTCGCATTCTTGTTCCACAACATGGCACAAACCTGAGACCCAGTGTCAACTGAGTTCAAGCAAGCGCCTATGTGGTTATTCCATAACTAATGCATCTATCTCCACTTCCTCCACAAGTAGCGAGCAAGTTTCCTTGGAAAGGACACCAAGCAAGAGCTCTTACTGCAGATGTGTGTTCTTCAGGTCTGTGGAGCCATTGTGTTGCTGAGTTAGAAGATGCCACTGCAGCAGATTGTCATTTCCTCCACTGGCTAATTGTTGACCTAAGGCTCACCATTTCAGCCCACAAACCTCTTGTTCATGCCCTCTATAGGTTTGAACAATGTGTGATCTAATTCTCACATCGTTGATTACGATTCTATCATCCATTCCTCCAGTTGTGAGTGTGTGGTTGTTCCATGCTAGAGACCCTAGTCGTTGCCTATGACCACCTCTCAGAGTTCTCAACTGCAGAAGCAAACAAGTGATAAAAATAAAGAACTTTGGCTAAGAAGTAAGTGGCATTTGTTATACTAACAAGTGAGATCTCATAAGACAAAAACCTGTCGATTTGAAGCAGTGTCCCAAAGTTGCACTCGGAAATTGTTCAAGCCAACAGCGATATGACTTCCATCTGTAGCCCAGCTAATGCTAGTGATAGGGATGTTTTCATCATCAACAGTGACAAGTTCTGAAGTATAGCCGTTACTGGCGTCCCATAAGTACACTGTGTTTCCAAGTGCTATTGCCAGAACATTGTTACTTCCCCAATCAAGTAAATTGATGTAGTAGTCATCCACAAGGTCTGGACTCTGGAGCATCCAATGTCCTCTCGGAACTCTGCTTAACCCACAATTATATCAGAACAGAAAACTCAGACCCCTTCAAGTCCACACAAGTGAGCATAGACCTTATTGAATAGTACTAAAACAGAGTTGTTAAGAAATAAAATGATGTGGGAAAAACTCAGGCCCATTGAAATTCACAATCGAGATTTCGTGTTTAACTATTAACTACTACAGTAATGAAATACACCCTTAATAAGCCCCAAAGAACTACCCTTCTGGTGAAATGTGAAATTGAGCTAGTGTTTCAAAACGAATTGAATTGAGGGAGTTTATTCACGATACACGAGTTTAATTGAAATCTACTGTGGATTAATCAGATCTTAGGAACGTACCTGAGGAATAAACCGTCAGGGCTTAGCGGATTTATCATGAAGAGTTATGGTGAACTCGCGTGGCATTAATTCAACTGGTTCAGGTGGCTTGTTCTTGAAAGCTAAAATCCGCGTCCAGTTCATGTTCAAGGCTTCTGCAAGTAGCTTCTTGTAGGCTGAGGGTGAGTTCACGTTGAGATTTTCCTTACCTTTTGCCCCTTCAGAAAGCATATAGTATGCGAAATCGAAGTCCATAGCTGAACGATTTGGTATAAATCTATCCAACTGGTGATATTTACATTGACAAGAAAACAAAATAAAAAGCCATTAGAGTCTAGATTTTAACGACGTAAGCCCCCGTTTCTTCAAAATCAAACCCTTGATTTTGTGATGGAAAGAAACACCAAATTAATTGATTGATATTTGGAGTCACAGAAAATGCAAATGATTTACCCAAATATCCTGGAAAGAAACCCCAAAAATGCAAGAAAGAAGGTTTCTTACATTTTCTCGGGAGTTCTTTCTCTGAAAAAACTGCTCCTTAAGAGGGCAACGAGATTGTGTTTTCAAATTCGCCTAAGAACTCAGAGATCCTGCATCCATTAGTCAAAAACACAAAACCAAACGCAACAAAAACAAAACAGAAAATACAACAGAAGAAAAAAATAAACAATAGGCTAAAGAAAGAAGAGATCACAAAGATCACCAATCTAGAGGGAGTCCCTACGAAAAAGATGGTTATATGAGAAATAATAGACGAAAACAAGAAAGATCGTGAGAGCTAATTAGTGCTGAGAGCACGCTGCAAAGAAGAGGGCTGAGTGAAGAATGAACATAAGAGATGAGAAGGATTCAGTCGGGCATATAAAATGAGTGTTTCTGCGTTTCGGGAAAAAAAATACGAATACTTCCAAAACGGCTCTGTTTTGAAAGTAGCCGTTACAATTTGTAATGACTCAAATCTATTCCTTTTCTTTGGTCTCTCTCTCAGTTTTGAGACTTTTTTCTTCCAAAAAAAAAAAATCTAGCTAGAACCTCGGACGGACATCTTGAAAACAAATATTACACTACTTTTTTTTATAAGGATAAGTATCTTATTTGCCACGGAAGTTTTGACTGAGGAGCACTGGGTGGATGAAAGTTTTTTATGGAGCAAAATTGCCACAGAAGTTAACAAAACGTAGTAATTTTACCCCTCCGTTAAGTTTAACTGAGTGCACACGTGGCATGTCACCTCATCAATCAAGTAAGAGTTAAGTATCATTTTTGCCCCAGAAGTTTTCTCTCTGAGCAATTTTGCTCCGGAAGTTTACAAAACGTAACAATTTTGCCCTTTTGTCCCGAATATTAGATTTGACTATTAAATCAGTCAAAGAACACACATCATACCTTGAAAAGGTCTTGAAGTTAGAGAGGGAGATCCTTGAGATGTTAAGCTCAAGGCGGCCGGAATTTGTAAAGTCGAATTGGTCAAAGGGACTAAAAGGTCTGTCGCAAAACCTAGAGGAAGCATCACTTATGATCTAAGCAAATAAAACGCAAAACAAGAAATGAATTATCCCAAAAGATAAATATCTAACGATTTTAAATGATAGTATTTACCTTTATATAGATTGATCTAGGTCATCCACTATATCCCACAAGATAATTCTCTAGCTATTTTAAGTGATGCTTATAGAACCAGTTTTTGGGACAGTTCATTATTGATTTGTCTATATCGAACCAATTTTTAGGACAAATCAATAATGAATTGTCCCAAAAATTAGTTCAGTAAACATCACTTAAAATCGCTGGAATTTTTAAGAGCAGTATAGATTTACCTTGTGGGATAGGGTGGGTGGCCTAGATCAATCTATACAAAGGTAAATACTATCATTATTGATTTGTCTTACTAAACCAAATTTTGAGACAATTCATTTCTCGTTTTATGTTTTATTTGCTTAGATCATAAGTGATGCTTCCTCTGGGTTTTGCGACAAACCTTTTAGTCCCTTTGACCAACTCAGCTTCACAAATTCCATCTGCTTTGAGCTCACTGTCTCAAGGATCTCCCTCTCTGACTCCAAGTTTAACCTTTTTAAGGCATGACATGTGTTCTTTGACTGATTTAATAGTCAAATTTAATATTCGGGGACAGAATGGCAAAATTGCTACGTTTTGTAAACTTTTGAAGCAAATTTGCTCCTCAGTGAAAACTTCTGGAGCAAAAAAGGACACTTAACTCTTATTTGATTGATGAGGTGGCATGTCGTGCACTCAGTTAAACTTAATGATCAAAATTAACTGAAGGGCAAAATTGCTACGTTTTGTTAACTTCCGTGGCAATTTTGCTCCAAAAAAAACTTTTGTCCACCCAGTGCTCCTCAGCCAAAACTTCCGTGGCAAATAAGACACTTATCCCTTTTTATAAAAGCCCCTTGTATGTTCCACCACATCCTCTACATATTTTAAAGGGTTAAGTATCATTTTTGTTTCAGAAGTTGTCTTATGAGTACCGGGCACCCGGGAGTTTTTTTAGATCATTTTTGCCCCGAAAGTTTAGAAAATAGGGCAATTTCGCCTCGGCCATTAATGACTGTTAAATCCACATGGCATCCATGAGGCACATCACCTCATCGTCCAACTCAGAGCACCATGTGGTTAAGTATCATTTTTAACCGGAAGTTTTGCCTCAAGAGCACTGGGTACCTGAAAGTGTTTTTTGGATCATTTTTGCCTTGAATGTTTAGAAAACAGAGCAATTTCTCCCTAACTTAACAGACCCAAACAGTCAACAGTTAGTTGATCTAATTATGTTGACGTGGCTCTACCATATAAGATTAAATGACATATAATAATCCACCCATTATGTCATGTCAACATCTCATCTCTCTCACTCTCCCTCTCGCTTCCTCTCCCCGCCTATTATTCATAATAATCGTTCAATGGACACCACAAGGGCATTTGCTTCGGCAGCGATTGTGTTAAGATGTCTATGGTAAAATGGATGAAACTGCGAGAATGTGCAAAACACACTGCCGTGGATGTAAATTAGCATGGGGAGTTTGCTAGATAGAGGGATAGGCTGATTTATGGGTTGATGGTGATGGCTTTAGATTGAACGTTGGTAACAAGGTCAATGCCGGCCCGGGGGGAGAGAAAGCAAGAGGTAGGGGAGAGAGATATATATGAGGTGTTGAGATGGCATAATAGGTGAAATATTATGTGGCATTTAATCCTATATGGTAGAACCACGCCAGCATAATTAGGTCATAAACTAACTATTAACCATTTGGGTAAATTAAGTTAAGGCGAAATTGCTCTGTTTTCTAAACTTCTGAGGCAAAAATGATTCCAAAAAGATTCTAGGTGCCCAGTGCTCTTAAGGCAAAACTTATAGGGCAAAAATAGTACTTAACCCACATGGTGCTCTGAGTTGGACGATGAGGTGGTATACCACATAAATGCCACGTGAATTTAACAATCAGAGCAAAATTGCTCCGTTTTCTAAATTTCCGACATAAAGATTGAGTTTTATGATTATCACCTTAATCACAATATTGCAAAAATTAAAAGATCTAAAAATTCCTTTGGCCTCAGCCTATTCTATCATACTCCATTCATTTACTATTTAATTATTTAATGCTTATATATATTTATATTTATGTACATAAACAAATTAAATTATTTTTTTAAAAAAAAAATGCTCCAATAATTTACTCATGCATATAGTATTTAGGTTTTTATATTATATTGTACTCCCTTTGATTCTAGGGCTTGTTTGTTAGGAGGGATTTAGACAAAAAGGGAGAAGATGAAAAAAAATTATGAGTTGAATTTACAAAAATTGAAGAAATTGGGTTATAAAATTTTAATAAACCACGGAAGATATAGGATAAAAGAATAATAAAAATTAATTAAAAAATTTTAACCACAATTTTCTATTTTTTAAAATCTAACTCAAAAAAAGTCTCTATTCGCTCACTTTCACTCCCATTCCCTCGTGTCATACCAAATAGCCTCTTTAATGTGAAACATATTTATCTAATTTGATGAGATTAGATAAGTTAGTTAATATAACATGTTTTCTTAAAACACTATAACTATCTTCCTTGATTCCCTCTATCTCTTACTTGATTATTGAGGGAACATCAATACAAGTTTAAGAAAAGATTGCTAAATAAAGAAAATATACTCCCTCTGGTCCTTATTGTAAGGCACCAACTAACAATTCTCACAAACCAATAAAAATAGTTAAAGTTAATAATATTGTCCTAAAATTTAAGTGATTTACAATATTACTCCTACTAATTGCACTAAACTTTAATATCATACTACCTCCGGTCCTAATTATAGGAACACTTTTGTAGTGCTAATTTGCACTACAATAGTGTTCCTATAATTAGGATCGGATGGAGTATTAATTATTACTCTCACCCACTGCTCTTATTAATTATAGGTATACATGGAAAAAGATAATTAATGCTCCTTGGGAACAAGCATATGCCTTATAGAAAGAACCAAATATATTTACTAGTTAGTGTCTTATTAAGGACGAGAGAGGTATCTTACATTTAGAAATAAAGTCAACTTCTTAATCAACTCCTATATTAAAGATGAGAGGAATATTATATATTTTCTAGAATTTTACATCCTTGGTTCCAATTTCTTCTCTTTATAACTTACACTCTTATGACCTACCATTCTAAACCTATTTATAAGTCCACTTTGATAAAAAAAAAATTGGTCCTTTTTATAAGTCTAATTTGACAAAATAAATGAGATTGTGACAATTTTGCCCATAGTAATGATGATGAGAGAAATTGGCTAGTCATGTTGGAAAGAGAAAAAGATGAGAGAGATTTGACAATAAGTTTTAAAAGGTACTCATTCATAAATAAGGGTAAAATTGGAAATTTGTTCCATAATCATTGAGATACTTACCTCTCTTTGGTATGTGAGATTTGGTCAAACTGGACTTATAAATAGGACCAGAGTGGTATCCATCCTCATCTCATCAAACTTATATTTTTTTAAAAAAAACATACTCACTTCGGTCCTAATTATAAAAGCTATTTGACTTTTTTGAAGAGATTAAAGAAACTAATTAAATTAGCTTAAAGTATTTTTATTTCTTTCTTCATACTAAATAGTTTGATTAATAAACTAATATATAATCTAAGAAAACACAACATATGAAATGATTAAGTAATTTATTTAACTTTTTTAATCTCTCAAAAAAAAAGTCAACTAGATCTTATAATTAGAATCGGAGGTAGTAATAATATTACCCTCATGACTCTGCAATTAACTTACCGGAAAATTATGTTCTCTTGGTCTTGGTAGTCAAAGTCCTCGTGATTGTGGTTGCAGGACCCTTGGCACCCCATTTGATTAGAGCTCATCATTCCGCTATACTAGGGCTAGTTTTGATATTGCTTTCTGTTTCGATCTAATCTATTTTTCATGTTAGTGCACGTACCCAAGTGTTCTTATTGGACTTCAAAATGTGCTGATTTTAGAAATGCATTAGATCCACGCCCTTGGTTGGCTTTTGGTGGAGTTAAAAAAATTTGGCGCCATGTGGAAGTTGTTCATAATGTTGTTGTGAAGAAATAGCTAGCTGAAATTATTTATTACTAATGTGTGGTGTGTCTAATCTTCCGCAACCTAGAATAGTTCTGAAATTTCTTTGCACTGTTAAGGCTAGCTGAAATTACTTCTATGAAAACTAAGCGGCTTCTTCTCTCCAAGTAGTCAAGTTCATTGATTGTGTAAAACAATGCTTTCCGGTCTCTTTGTATATTGGAAATTCTGGTTCCTTTAAAATACTCATTGTAGAGTGCCAAAGAGAAGTCATATACACAATTGATTACACAACAGATAAAATATTTTTTATATGCTTTGCATTAGGTTTGATTCTATCTTTTACATTGCATACACTAAATCTTACATGATGTCGGTGAAGGTGCACTGATCCTGAAACTTGCAAACGTCAGATTGTAGACGATTTTGAGTAAGAGAAAGCACTGTGGAAGCTTACATGCTATGGTCATTGTAGAGGGTATGTACTTATTTTTATACATTATGATATGAAAAGCTTTGGTGTTTGTTGTTACTCTTAACGTATTGGGCTAGAATTTTTAATAAACTTGCATCTTGAGTGGCTGACAAGTGTCATTATTTTGTCAGTCCTAGAACAAATAGAGGTATATCATGTTTTGCACCCATTTTGATGTGAGTTTTTCTTAAGTTGATGCATCTGTCTTTGCCCTATTTTTCTCTCTGCCCTTCTCCATGCCATTTTCTCAGTATATATCCCATAATAACCTGTTGTTGCAACAGAAGAGAGAAATAACTTTTGTGATTGCTATACACGTACTCTTATTAAATTAAACCCTTGTAGACATAGGAGCTTTTGTTGCAAAGTATCAGGACATTTCCATAGTTGTAGCAAAGCATTATTACCATATCCATTCTATATAGTTTAGTCTAAAATTAGTATGAAATGCCTCCTCTTCAACAAAATAGGGAATTTAGAAGGTGGGGGAGGGACCATCTATATCATCACTGTAATATAATTTTTTTTTTAGTTGGATAAAACATTGAAGTTGAAATAATCAAGGGTTATGGATGAACAAGATAGTCCCCAAGGAATTAGGAATTGATGAAAGTCTTTTGTTGGTTCCTATTATGTTAAAATGAAAGGTGTGCATTGCAGGCAGAACATAACCTATTCCTAATCAAGTTTGACGGATATGATGATAAATTACATTTTTTAGACTATACATCAGGAATCAATACTATGATTCTCTTTTGAGCATACTTCAGGAATCATTGAGCCAATGAAGAGAGAAATAAGTGGTGTTGGTTCAATCACTGTTATTTTGGGGTTGTGTTACCAAGTAAAATTGGGCCAAAGTGCATTTGCAAAATGATACGTAAGTATTTTTGGTTCATTGTAGTTCATCACTTTCAAATTATTGGTTCACTGTATGTGACATTTCATTTCAGGCATTCTTGCGGTGTCCATGTTCTATCATGGTTACATGGATGGGATGGCTCTACCCAAGACAAAGAAGGGTATACCATGACTCAGTTATCACATGAGCAACTACTGACATGTTAAGCTTGAATGCTTATGGTGGCTTGTATCGCATGAGAAAAACACACGCGCGCAAAAGGTGTTGTCCCAAACTTGCCAGGCAACAAACAATCAAAGAAGAAGAAATAGAGTTGTAGATGTTATTGTAAAATAGTTGAAAGCGTTCTCATTGTTATGGGCTTATTTCAATTTTCAACTATGTATATAATGACAACTGAATGTTCCAACTTTGCTAGTCTTAGAGCAAATTCTGACTATTTTTTGACTAGCCTTAGAGCCAAATGTACATTAGGGTATTTTTTTCGGTAGAGTTTGATTCTGAGAAATGAATTGTTGGTTAGTTTCAATTAGCTTTTGTTGTTGAATCTGTTGTTAGAACTGTGAAAATCTGATGCATGTGCACTAAGTACTGGCACTAGTACGATCGTTGTGGTGATTGCCTTTTTCATTGAAAACAAAACGAAAGGAAAACATCAAGAGGAGGCAAAGCTTGATGCATGTTTGTTGGTGTAGTTCAAAATCTTAAAGATGTTATTTTGCTTGCTTGTTTGCTTGAAATAACAAAAAATGCATGAAATAACAAGAACTTTTTAAAATCGAATTTGCCATCTCTCACTTCCGTGCGAATTACAACATAAAATGCATGAAATAACAACAAAAATGCATGAAATAACAACAACTTTTTAAAATCTGAATTTGTCATCTCTCACTTCCGTGTTTAATAACAACAAAAATGCATGAAATAACAACAAAAATGCATGAAATAACAACAACTTTTTAAAATCTGAATTTGTCATCTCTCACTTCCGTGTTTAATAACAACAAAATGCATGAAATAACAAATTTAAAATGCATGAAATAACAACAACTTTTTAAAATCCGAATTTGCCATCTCTCACTTCCGCGTTTAATAATAACAACAAAAATGCATGAAATAACAACAACTTTTTAAAATCTGAATTTGCCATCTCTCACTTCCGTGCGAATTACAACATAAAATGCATGAAATAACAACAGAAAATGCATGAAATAACAACAACTTTTTAAAATCTGGAATTTGTCATCTCTCACTTCCAGAAGCGAATAACAACAGAAAATGCATGAAATAACAACAACTTTTTAAAATCTGAATTTGCCATCTCTCACTTCCGGAAAGCGAATTACAACATAAAATGCATGAAATAACAACATAAAATGCATGAAATAACAACAACTTTTTAAAATCTGAATTTGCCATCTCTCACTTCCGTAATTTAATTACAACATAAAATGCATGAAATAACAACAGAAAATGCATGAAATAACAACAACTTTTTAAAATCTGGAATTTGTCATCTCTCACTTCCAGAAGCGAATAACAACAGAAAATGCATGAAATAACAACAGAAAATGCATGAAATAACAACAACTTTTTAAAATCTGGAATTTGCCATCTCTCACTTCCGTGTTTAATAACAAATGAAAATGCATGAAATAACAACAACTTTTTAAAATCTGGAATTTGCCATCTCTCACTTCCAGAAGCGAATTACAACATAAAATGCATGAAATAACAACAGAAAATGCATGAAATAACAACAACTTTTTAAAATCTGGAATTTGCCATCTCTCACTTCTAGAAGCGAATTACAACATAAAATGTATGAAATAACAACAGAAAATGCATAAAATAACAACAACTTTTTAAAATCTGGAATTTGTCATCTCTCACTTCCAGAAGCGAATAACAACAAAAATGCATGAAATAACAACGAAAAATGCATGAAATAACAACAACTTTTTAAAATGAATTTGCCATCTCTCACTTCCGTGTTTAATAACAACAAAAATGCATGAAATAACAAATAAAATGCATGAAATAACAACAACTTTTTAAAATCTGGAATTTGCCATCTCTCACTTCCAAAAGCGAATAACAACATAAAATGCATGAAATAACAACATAAAATGCATGAAATAACAACAACTTTTTAAACTTTTGACAGCTATATAAGACTAGCTGAAGAAGTGAATATCATTTCAAAATATTAAGTTGTATGAGTAAGTGGGTATTTGCACCTACTCATTGAACTTAATATCATATATAGTTTCACGTCCATGTGCAAGTCAGTAATTACAAGTTCTTGTCCACCCACCAAAATACAAAAAGGTGTTACAAGAAGTCACTACTACAAATGTGTGCATAGACAAAATGACTACACTTCTTCTTGCTCTTGCATTTCAAAGATTCAATGATGGTTGTATATTGTCCATATTCTCTTTCTCTTCAATGTAAACATGCCCATATTCTCCATTAAACTTTATTAAATGATCCACCCTTCATCGTCTACAAGATCTACATATGTTGATGGATCAAAGCTAACTTTGAATTTCAAACAAATGTCATTGCTTTCTTTTCCAATCGAGATGATATGATTCTTTGCAATTCGTCATAGGTTGTGCCTTCCTTTAAAAAAAAAATTTCTCACCAAACCTCCAAGGTCACCTTCATCTCCCCCACCATTTAAAAACCTCCCCCCGAATGAAAGTAACAAAATATATTTTTCCTAGAAGTACCTTCCATATTTCGGGACAATGCGCAACAAGAAGATTGTATTAACAACCGAAAATGCATATATTTACAACAATAAATGCACGTATTAACAACAACTTTATATTCTCCTATCGAACTTTTTATTGAACATTCCATCATCACCTCAACCGAAACCAACGAAAACAGAGCAATCCCTCTCGTTACCTTCCCAAAAACAGAGCACAATGTTATTAACCCTACCCAATAACATGAAACCCCAAATTCAATGATAAAGATGATATCTTTAGCAAAATCTTAGCATTACTTACCTAGGGACCAGCTTATAATCCACTAATGTCCACTAATGAGCTCAAACTTAAACCTATTACCAAGCCTTCACTCTCCGAATGCAAAGAACATACAATGAAAAAATAATCATCGAACAAAGGAAAGATGACAAATTTGGAGAATCTAAGCTTTGCCCGTACCATTAATATGTCACTTACTTGCCCTCTACTTGGAGAATCGATTGACTTTTGTTGGTTACTTGATTTCTGCATTTTATCCTGTTTGACGAAAGCTCTCCCGCGTGGCCATTTGATCTAGTCTGTTTCCTTTCCTTTTTTATATTGAATGGGCATTAGAGTCATTTTAGGTTCAGAAATAATCACACAGAAGTCCCTAGGGACTTCTGTGTAATTTTGTCATTTGGAGGGACCTAACTGTAATTATGTTCCTTCCTTGGGACATGTGAGTAATTTTCCCTTTTGATATTGACAGTACTTTATTGGTTTTATTTTAAATGCTTTTTAATTTATATATTTTAAATTAAAAATTAATGTATTAGCATTTTGCATTTAATTGCAGGGTTATCATATTTAAATTTGTCATCAACCTTTTACATTAGTAAGATTAACAAGTTCAATTAAAATTAAGAGACTTAAAAATATTTAATTTAAGAAACTAAATTAAAACTAACATAAAAATAGAGGATCAAACATATATTTTTCTCAATTTAAAATTTTAGAAGTGTTTATTGTTAATATTATATTTTGGATGCAATGAAATTATTTGTATATAGTTTAAAGTTTGAGAGAGTCTTATTGCAGCAGGTAGTAAGGTGGCTTGCCATTGACCAAAAAAACTGGTTTTTTTTTTTTGCCCGAACAAAAAAAAAAAACCGTTTTTTAAATATGAAAAAACGAAACTTTTTTTTTTTTTGTTAAGGAACATACCTGTCTTTCATGTGCAGGTGAGGCTACATATTATAATATATTTTTTTATTCCAAAAGACTACATATTATTTAGTGAAACTCAAAAATATAGGGTACGTAAACATAAACGGATTCAGTTTACCTCCATCATGGCTCCCATTTTTGGCCTTTCCCTTTTTCAAAACTATGCCGTTTTGAGTGTAAATTGGGAGGGTCTTTCAATTTTTTTTAGCAAAATAACTCTCAAAAGTATTTTTATTAGTAGTATCCAATATTTTAAAATATTTTTTATGCACTATGTAGAATAAAATAATTTTTTTGGAGCACTCTATCTAACAAGATGCACCCTGAACTAATTTTCAATGACACTTTGCATCTTAAATTTATTTTTATCACATTCAACACCCTATATTATTTTTGTAATTGCAAGAAAAAGCCTCTAAAATGTTTTTCTAGTGGCAATGATCATCCTATATTTAGGGTACTGAGTTGGATGCGTTAAAATTAGTTTAAAATATGAAAAAAAAAAAAAAATTACTTCAGCATGTAGCTTGCCAGATATTGGATGCTGCTGAAAATTATTTTAAGGTACATAGTGCACAAACAATTATTTTAAAATATTGGGTACTACTAAAAAAATATTTTAAGGGCTTGAATGTCATTTTCTAAAAAAAGAAAAGAAAAGTGGAACCCCCTACCAAAACGGCATTGTTTTGACTTTTGAGTAACAGTGAGGCCAAGGATGGGAGCACGTGGCCTTGCCAATGAGAAGCCGAAAATTGAGCGAGCTGATTTTTCTTTTTCTGTAAATAATTTTTTATTTATGCACTCAATTATTTTTGGGTAAAGTATACTATTGTTTCTCTTAATTTACTTTATGTTTTATTTTTTTTGTCTCTTAACTTTATAAAATACATTTTTAATCTTTAAACTTAACATTATTAATGTTGTTAACAAAATATGTGGACTACTCAAAGTTAAGAGGTGAATGTGCAATACTAACCAAGTAAGCTTAATAAGTCATATTATTTTAATCTTAGATGGTTGATACATCAACTCAAATTTTTTAGAAGTTCATATCTTAAATAAAATAATGGTGCAAAAATATACATGAGATTTTTCCAGAAGTGTACCAACACCAAATGCTTTTTTGAAGAATAAAAATAACTATGAACTTCTAAAATATGTGCAAAAATATATATGGACAGTTAGTTAACACTTTTTTTGAATTTTTTAAGTGTTAAGGTGTAAAAATGCACATGAAATTTCTTAAAAGTGCGACCGGCACAAGTGCTTTTTTAGGGGGCAAAAGTAACGATGAAATTTTAAAATAGGTGTAAACATATTGATTGACTGTGAGTTAATTGTTTATTTGAATTTTTTGACTAAAAATAGTGACATGGAGGATGACGTGGATGATAGACATATAAACAAGGGTTAAGGGTTAAGTAACAATTTTGCCCGGAAGTACACCTCAGGAACAATGTTGCCCTGAAAGTTTTTTTGGTCTCAATGTTTGCCTCGGAAAGTTCTGAATCGTAGAATGTTGCCCTCCGCTAACGGTGAGATTAACAGACGTAGGATTAGTTGACATGTCAAATGTCAAACGTCATGTAAGAGAGCCACGTTGGAGTTCAAATGTGGACCTTGCACCACCACCTCATCTTCCTTCCTTCCCTTCCCTTCTTCCTCCTTCCTCGTCGTTGGACCCCACGCCACCGCCACCACCACCCCCGCACCACCACCTGCGAAAGGCTAACTCAGAAGTGGAGGCCTCCATCTTTGATCCTGCGAAGATTGTGGCGATGCCCTCCTTCAATAACGAGAATGGTGGCAGCGACAACCTCCTTCATGGTGATTCATCTTCCTTCAGACCTTTTGTTCTGGGCATTGAACTCTACACTTAGATAACCAAAATACAAAAATAACCATGAACAGAAATAACCAAGATACAAAAAAGATGAAGCAGAATTGAAAGGTACATGCTCTATTGAGGACACTATCTTCTCAGTTTGTTAGACTACATTTTCCATGATATGAAAAGTAATACAGAGAAGTTTGGAACCGCTGTAAAAAGACATATCCAGCAAGGACAAGGACAGGGCAAGCACAGAGCATGTACACCCAAATGCAAAAGTTGATTTTCTAGTTGTCTAATACCATTTTGGCTTAGTAAAGGTCCAAGAAATAGTCTGCTAATGGATTTTGCAATTCTTCAGGCTTCCACACAGTAAAACAAATAAATATAATAATAACAGAAAGGGCATGGTGGCTGCAAAGCTTTGTAACTGTGAAAGTAAAATTATAGCAACTTGTACCTATAAAAGAGAATATCTTATCAGCCTTGGCTTGAAAAAAATGAAAGAAAGGGCAAAAGGCAAGAGATATGTACAGATATGTGCAGATTTTATGTCTTAACCAAAAAAAAAAAAACACACTTTTGGAAAGATCAAACAGGATCGTTATTTTTTAGATGTGGTGTTACTAATAATTAGATGTGTGGGTTATGGGTAAAAAAAAAGTTCAACTTTGGAACCGGTGAACTTGAAGCTATGGAAATATGGTGTGATTTGAAGACGTATGTAACATAAAACTCCAGGGGAAAAGAAGCTTCAATACACTGACAAAAAAATTTAAATCAGGCAGACAACAATTATTAATTTTTCCATTGTCAAGAAATGGTCGAACATACACAGACACATAAAAACCCAGAACCAAGAAGATAGTAAGAAACCTATGACACCCATTTTTTACCGCAACCAAACGAAGAACCAACTCCAAAATCTCATTTTCAAAATCACTTCTTATCAAGACACAGGTTTCCAAGAAGACGATTAGGAAGAAGACAACAAACCAGTAATTACCACAGTCGCACAGGTCGACGGCGCTGTGATAGGAAGTCAAGATGGTGAAGACTGAAGACAGGTTCATCCAAGGAGATCTTGATGCCGTGAGGACACTGACGGCTGAGATCGTTAACCCACCTGTCCGTATGACTTTGAACGCCGCCGCTATAGTTAACCCACCGGTCCGATTTTGTGAAGATTCTGATTTACTGAAGATAGGTCCAAAATAGTGCTTTGGGAAGGGAAAGGGATTTGGGGTTAAAAAATAGAGACAAAGCAAGCTGGACCAGTCCCATTTCGGTTCAAATTCTTGCCTTAAGGAAGTGGACATGGAAGTGTGTCACACTCAAGGGTTCACTCGAGTGTGATTTTATCACATTCCAGTGTGATTTTTTAAAATAAAAAATTTTTTTAAAAAAAAACCTCCAGAGTTTATAACTCCTCATAGAAAGGAGATGATAATATCACACTCGAGTGTGACTTATCACACCAGTGTGATTTTATTTTTTTGCTTTTTATCCTCAAATACTGATTAAAGCAGGACAATTCCTGTGTTCACTTGAGTGTGTGATAAGATCACAATCGATTGTTCACTCAAGTGTGACTTATCACACCCTAGTGTGATTTTTTTAAAAAAAAAATCCTCAAAACTAAAACTGAGTTTATAACTCCTCATGGAAGGGGGACACGAAATGGGTCACTGGAGTGTGATAATATCACACTTGAGGGTTCATTCGAGTGTTACTTATCACACTCCAGTGTGATTTTTTTTTTTTATCCTCACCCTTATTAAATTCTAAATTTCAAAAATAGGAATATTTATTATTTATTATTATTATAACACTTAAATATTTCGTTATTAATTTCAATAAATAAACATGATCAATATTGAAATACAATAGAAAAATGAGATTATTTTTTTCCTTATATTTTATTACAATATTTTGTACACTATGATTTCACTTGATAAAAATAGCCTCTGTTTAGCTCTGTTCTGTTTAGCTCTGTTTCAAGTTAATTGAACAGGGGATATGACGGATTTGACAACAAATTATGTAGATAACTTTAATGTCTTCAAATTAAAGGGAGTTAAATACAAAGAGGTTAATCCTAAAGTGAGAAATAGTGGACAATAATTTATCCAACTGGAAAAGTATGTTACAATATAAACCAAAAACCAAAACACGCCACATGAAGTGGCAGTGAAGGAAATAAACGACAACAACTCCAATTAACCACCTCCCCTTCCTATTCCCCTTCCTCTTCTTGTAATGGTCTTCTTCCTAGTTGGCAAAGTGTTCATGGTCGATTGCTTGTGCCAAAGAAGTTGTGATGTTGTTATAGCGTGTTGCCCCCTCCACAACAGTCTGGAGGTTTGAATGGCATATCAAAAGGAATGGGTACTCTTGATCCATGAATCATTATTATTTTTCTATTGCTCCTTTGCATCACCATGAAGGAGGTTGTCGCTGCCACCATTCTCGTTATCAAAGGAGGGCATCGTCACAGTCATCGCGGGATCAAAGATGGAGGCCTCCACTTCCGAGTTAGCCTTTCGCATTAGCGTTTTCAACTCGTTAGCGTCATGCTCAGCCCTTGCAGAGGTGTGCCGATGGTGTGGTGGTGGTGCGGGGTCTAACGACGATGAAGGAGGAAGAAGGGAAGGGAAGGGAAGGAAGAAGATGAGGTGGTGGTGCAGGGTCCACATTTGAACTCCAACGTGGCTCTCCTACATGATGATTGACGTGTCAACTAATCCTACGTGGCAGACGTCAGTTAGTCTCACCGTTAGCGGAGGGCAACATTGCTACAATTCAGAACTTCCAGGGCATTGAGACCAAAAAAACTTCCAGGGCAACATTGCTCTTGATGTGTACTTCCGGGCAAAATTGCTACTTAACCCTATAAACAACACAAATTAATATGTTATTAAGAAAACATAGGATCATGAGCAGTCTTATTTGCAAGTATCCAACTCTTCATAAACAAGTAGATTATACATATGAACAATATGAACAACATCAATTGAACAATTTTTATTTGCAAGTGTTCTACTTCTTATAAACAAGTGGAATAAGCATATAAGGAACACAGTAATATTCAGTCAGCAAAGTATTATTCCAAGTTGAAGAAATACTTACATATTCCAAAAGTACCATATCATTTGAAATTTATCTAATAAAAACATAACAATTCATGTCAGTTTAATCCTAGTTGGCTGATAACTCGTTTGAAAATTTTTATATGTTGTTGTTTCAAAGAAAAGACATCTTAATTTAAAAATGTTAAAACAAGACAAATTTTAAAATTTTCAAGATGAGTCATCAATCATCTAGGATTAAAATGATATAAATTGTTATGTTTTAATTGGACATAGTTCAAATGATAGGGTAGTCTAGAAGAATTAAGCATTTCTTTTCAAGTTGTTCCTTAATCATCCACTTCATCCTCTATATGACTATTTTTAGTTAAAAAATTCAAGCAAATAGTCAATTAACAGTTAATATATATTTTTACATCTATTTTGGAAGTTCATAATTACTTTTACTCCTAAAAAAATATTTTTGTCAGGCACACTTTTTAGAAAATCTCATGTGTATTTTAACACATTAACCCTTAAAAATTCAAACAAACGGTAAATGTGTAATTTTTGCACATATTTTTTAAGTTCATAGTTACTTTTGCCCCTAAAACAATATTTGGTGTTGGTTGCACTTTTTTAAAAATACTACCTCCGTTCCTAATTATAAGAACTAATTGACTTTTTTTTGGAGAGATTAAGGAAGCTAAATAAGTTACTTAATCATTTCATATATTGTGTTTTCTTAGATTATATATTAGTTTATTAGTCCAACTATTTAGTTTGAAAAAAAAAATACTCTAAGCTAATTTAATTAGTTTCCTTAATCTCTCCAAAAAGTCAACTAACTCTTATAATTAGGACCGAAGGGAGTATAATGTTTATTTTTCAAATTAATCCTTAAAATGATAATAGAAAAAACTCAGTTTTTAATCCATTTTTTCGTCTGCAATAAGCTCACAAAACTAGTGTTAAAAAATAATACTACCTCCAGTCCTAAACATAAACAAAGTTTATAGTGCAAAAATATTTTGCCTGACATTGACTAGTATACCCATGTTCATTTTTTATATTCCAAACTAGCCTTATGTAAAAAAATAAGGACAAAGTTGTCTATATAAACGTATTTTCCCTCTCTTCCGTCCCTAAACCAAATAAGGTAATATTAAAATCATTTCCATCCTTTTCTCTTTAATCCATCCAAACGAAATAATGTTAAAATCCTTCATTTCCTTTTCCCTCCATTAAAATCCTTCCCTCCCTTCCTCTCTAGTGAACCAAACAGACCCTATTCCTTGAGACCTCATAGTAATTATATTTCCTTTTTTTTTTATATGGTTATCTAATTGTATCAAATTTGAGTATTAATGACACAATTGGAAGTATTTCTCTTAAAAACATTTTCTGCAATTTTAAACTCAAGATCTCATATTTAAAAGCCGAAACTTCTTCTACTATAATTAATTTTTGGGTTAAGGAGTAAAAATGCCCATGAAGTTTCACCAAAAGTGCGTCTAGCACTATATATATTTTGAAGGTGCATAAATACCCATGAACATTTAAAATGGGATAAAAAAAATATCATCACCGTTAAATTTAACCTAATACCATTACTTATACATGTGCAAAAAGAGTGAGTCACACCACACAAAGTAACGATATTAAGTCAAATTTAACGGTATTGATATTTTTGATCTCATTTCGAATCTTCATGGGTAGTTTTGCACCTCTAAAATACATATAGTGTGGACACACTTTTAGTAAAAGTTAATGATTAAATTTATACCTTCACCCTTAATTTCTTACTTTACTTTCACTTAATATGAGCAAAAGTGATAAACACTACTATGGGTAGATCAAGGTGTTGTGCATAAGTTTGATAACAATTTTTTTTTTTTTTTGGGCCAAACATATAAGTAAATAGAAGATAGAAATAATAACATATTTTATTTCAAAATTTATTATCCCAATTTACACAACAATTTTATAAAACTTATGTAAAATTATTTATATTTATTATATCAAATTCTCCAATCAAATTTGGTCATATGTCCAATTTATTTGATGTGAATTTAAAGGTATAATATTTTTAAAATAGTATGATTAGAGAACCTGGTAAAAATAAGGAACTTCACCTAAATATTGTTCATTTAAAAATATATAAATAAAAATATGTTAAAATATCATAAAATCTAGACACAACATGTTACATACATTATAATTTGTTGTCGTGTGTATTAAAAATTAATGAAACAATTCATTTTATTATAATTTAAAAAGGAAAAATATTACTTATTTAATATTTAATGTAAAACTTATTTATCTCATTTAAAATATTAAAAATAAAATAAAATATTTAATTATAATATATGTGACAAGAAATCTTTAAAATATTTTTATGTAACATATTAATTTATAAGTTAGATATAGTAATTTTAAAAAATGATAAATATAAGAGATAAAATAAAAAAATTACATTTTGGGACTACAATTCACTTCAAACTAAATCTTACATTTAGGATTAAATGAGCATTAAAAATGGGAAAAAAAAAAAAGAAAGTGGCCGGAAAATGAATAAAACAAAAATCAAAGGTTACATATCGATCCACAGAATTTTTTTAACAGAAAGTGAGAGTCTGAGACTCGTAAAGCACAGTTTAAACAATGTTCATCATCTTCAACTTTTCCATGTTTAGGGTAATCTGATTTTAACATTTTAAAGTATTTTTTTTAGAATAATTTAATATCTTAAAATATTTTGTGGTGCATTTAATATGTAGAAGTTTTTTGTTATATGTGTCTAACATCTTAAAATATATTTTTAATGCATCTAGTATAAAATATTTTAAGTGTTCAATACACCACAAAATACTTTAGAGTCTTGAATAACGCGATAAAATATTTTAGGGTTATTGATATACTTAATAAAATACTTCATAAATGTTGTTTGTCGCTTAGTTAAGCCTCAGTTCGAAATTTTTGAATGTAAAAAGCGCTATGAGACTTGCCCACCATAGTCCCGGGTTGGATTCGGATTAGTCGAGCGCAAATCTTTAGATACCGGATTGGCAACAAAAAAAAAAACTTCATAGTGTTGGATGCATCTTAATCTTATAATTGATAATTAATATAATTGATTATTTTGAAATATTTTATCGGAGAATAAGAAAGCTTGATTTCTACAATTACAGAAATTATAGGAATGAAATAATTTTCCAACAATAAAAAAGTCAAATACTTTAGCATTCTTTTTTCGCCGACAAATACATAATATTGAATATTCTCACCTTAGCCTTTTGTCTTCCCACCAACCATACTCTTCGAGAAAAAAAAAAAACCATACTCACCTAACTTAATCCCTTATTTTATTTTAATTACTCGTATAATTAATTTATTCTACTTTAAAAATTAACAGTACATAATACACATATTCAATATTTACTGGATTCAAAATATAAGATCTATTTAATTAGTTTATTTTTTCCAACCCTATTTATCTAATTTAGTGAGATGAAGGACTAAGCCAAATAATTAACAGTACATAATATATATTTAATTATTTTAATATCTCCTCCAATCTTAAATAAAACACATATTTATCTAATTTAAAAAGATTAAGAAAGTTAAATGAATTATTTAATTATAACATATGTGACATGATTTCTTTTAAATATTTATATGATAAAGCATATTTTTGGTCCTTTTAGTCTAAATAAAAACTATTTTGGATGATTTCTCCTTCATTTCAATATATCTTAATTATTTTCTTACCAACATGTTAGAAATACTTTCTCAGCACACCTATATGTATTCTGGTCCAAATAGGTTTATATAATTAAAAATTTTAAAATAGTATAAATTTTTAAATGTATGCTTTACAATTATTTTCAGTATAGCTTAAATGATTTTTAACAACATTTATGTTAAAGAAGAATATCTCTCGTCGCCGCATATATATACATGCATATGATATAAAGGTCAATTAGTAAAATATTGGTTAAAACATACTTTTCATTATTTAAATTTAGACGATGTTTTATTTGAATATTTTAACTTTTAAAAATGTATTTTTAATTCTTATAAGTTAACATCTTTAACTTCACTAATGAAAATGTTGAGCCTATAAATTTAAAATGTCGAATCTTTAAATTTAAAATGTCGATTCATTGAATTTAAAATGCTAATATATATTTTAAAAGGATTGATTTTGAAATTAAAATATAAAAATAATTATATTAATTATTAAAATTTGTACTTGTCAACATTTTAAAATTGTTGATTCAAAACATTTGTTTGAATATTTTATTTTTAATCATTTAATAATATTTATAGGAAGTAAATAATTAGATTATAAAGAAATTTTTTAGCTGAATTTCAATTAATAAATGTAAGTATGTTATAACGGAATATTTTAATCTTATTTAAAGTTAGACTAAAATATAAATTTCGAAAATATAAAAATATTTTTGAAAATAATTACATAATATAATATATATATATATAAATTAAAATAAATTCATTCATTCTATACCAAAAAAAATAAGTTATAAGGAAAAAAAAAAAAAGGATCAAGGCAGGAAATGTACATGTTGGGAAAAAAAAAAAAAAAAAAAAGGACAGGAAATGCAAATCTTCCGTTAAAGACAATCTGTGTTTTTTCCCCTCCCAGATCTCCATTTCTTCAAAACCCTAATTCTACCAAATTCAGTTTGAGCCTCGAAAAACCTATCTCTCTCTTACCATATTCCCTTCTCTGCCTTCTAAACGATTTTTCCATTCAACAGCGATCTCTGTTTCAATCGTCTACGCTATTTTCTCTCAAACTTCAGGTTGGTTGTTCGCTGTTTCTCCTTCTCTGCGTCGTTATTTTCATTTCCTTATATTCCGCCTCATAATCTTATCAGAGTTAGCCGCTGTATTAATTGTTGGAGGATAGAATTGTGCTTCAGGGTTTGTTTTGTGTGATTGTTTGAATTTAGCGATTCGGATTCTGCATTCCGGTTTGTCGATTTTGCGGCTCGGTAATTGGGACTTTGGGTTCTTTTGTGATTCTTTTCTTGCTTGGACGAAGTATAATGAATCCTAGGGAGTCTCGGTGGTTTTCACCTTCTTTTAGTTCTTCCTGGATGGTTGCATCTTTTTAAGCTTAAGAATGACAATTAATGTGGATTTTTTGGTTAAGAATGACAATTAAATGAGGATTTTTAGGTTTTCTTATGCGGCAATTATTTGCAATATATTCGTTATTTCTATAAAGCCGTAACCTTCTGGGCATAAACGTCCCTATTATGGGTAACTGGAATCATGGCTGCTTGCCGAATTTTGTAAATTTAGAGAAGACAGATAATTGTGACATTCTGGAAAATAGGTGGGTTAGAACAGTAAGTTTCAGTTCGAGTTGCACTATATTACTCTCTGTATCTATGTAATCTGCCGTTTGTTTTTCATAATATGACTTTTTTCCCTTTGTTGCTAATTAGAAGGTTAGTGATCAATAGTGCATTTTCCTTGAGGCTCTACACATGACAAAATTCAGCTTGTCCCTTTTTATTTTTCACAAGTGCACTTCTGCCTGTCTCTTGAGTAGAAGCAACTTATATTTCGACGTGGACAGGAGTGCAGAGTTTTACATATTCTGATAATTTTTGTCCGATTTTAATAGCGTGTGGTTATAATGTATCCAACATTATGCCTGAATGCCAATGGTCCATGGAACTTAAGAGGAAAAATCTGTGCTATATATGTATATATCTATTTAAATAAAGGGTGAGGTAGATTTTGAACTTGATTGATATGCAAAATTGCAAATGAATCTTTTTTATTTAGAATATACAGGACTTTCTACATGCAAGGTCTGAAGTAATTATGTCATTTTTGGCATCCCTGATGCTTATTCAGTACATAGGCATACAATTTATCAATATTTTGCATTTACAAATTTTTATTGAGATACTCTATTTCGCTTATACATTCATTCTCTAGAATGGATATATTATATCTGCAACATTGGCTTCTGTTTTAATGTTGGACAATCAGAGATATGGAGAAATATTGGATGTGACGCAATCAGTTGAACAAACAATTGATGTCTTTTATTTGATTGTTGGAACTTGTGTTTCTTATGCGTATTGGAATTGGAATATGGTCATGCAAGTGCAAGCTAGATCATCCGGAATTGAATGAAATGCATGGCCAACTATTTATTTTGGGTCGAGGGGGACTGATGAAATTCTGAAGGCTGTTCAGGCAGATTTTTTTTTTTTTGGAGGTGAAAGCTACTGCCTCTATGTATGATTGAAGGGAAGCAGAGATAAGTAAAACATTCTTTGAGAATGGGTGTTAAATAAGTTTCTTATTGTTGTGTGCTTGCGCATTGTAACTTTGTTTAGAAGAATGGGCATTGAATTAGTTTTTCATGATATAGTGATATACTGTTGTTTCAAGACATTATTTTTCCTGTGGCCACCACTTGTGTTGCTGTTTGACTTTGTTCAACCATGAAAATATTACTTCCACGTTCTTCAATTTGATTTGTACCTAAAGTAATTGTTCTGAACTGTGTAATGCCTTCTGCATCCACTATGTAACTGATCCCTTGACATATGACTTGAAAGCAAGAACATAATGGGATGGATGCATAGATTTAAGAACTTCAAGCCTTGCAGATTTTGCCTGAGGTTCTTATGGTAGACAAGAAACTTTAAATAATAATCATTCTTTACCCCTTTGTGCATATATAGTTGGATCTTTCCATCTCCAACAATGACTTTGTATCTATTAGTCGTTTTATAGCCTTGCTCTTTTTAATTTAATTTCACATGCTTTAAGCTAGGTGTTGTGGTCACTTTTTGTTCTCTTTTTATACTCTACTTCGTATTCGATTGTTTTTTTCCATCTTATAAGTGAATGCTTGATTGCGAATAGAGATCTGTATACAGGGTGTTATCCAAATATACATAGTGAAGGAGATAATGTTGGTTTATTTTAGAGCTGTATTTACTTGTGATACATGTTAACTCTACTAAATTTAAGGTCTACTTTTAAAGGGGGAAATGCTAATATATATATCTCATTGTTGCAGGACCTTATTTTCATTTTAAGGACATGTCTCCTGGATCTCGATCTAAGTCCAAAAAGGGGAGCAAGGAAGCCCAAAAGGCATCCACAAAATCTCCAGGACCTAATAATGCCAGTGCTGGTTTGCCTGCTAGTGCATACAACCCATTATCAGGAACATTCCATACTCTTGAAATGTCACCAGCATCTTCTACCTCTCCCATTCATTCTAATGGTCGGTTCCGGAACATAGATGAGACAGATGATCATCCTGGGGGCTCGACGTTATCTGGTGCTGAGAATGATTCTGTTTCTAATAATGGTAGTTGCTCTGGTGAGTCTGATGATCGTAAAGAGAAAGGTTCTAATCTACCTGTTGGATTAGAAACGGTACCAGGAGTTGACAATGACAAGCGAGAGAAAATTCGCCAGAAGAATGAGAAAAAACATCAACGTCAGAAGGAAAGGCGAGCTCAGGAATTGCATGAGCGCTGCAGTGGCTATCTTATGTCAAGAAAACTTGAAGCTCTTGCTCAACAGCTGGTGGCAATGGGATTTTCTCATGAACGGGCAACAATGGCACTGATATTGAATGAAGGAAGGGTTGAGGAATCAGTTGCTTGGCTATTTGAGGGTGGTGAAGAAGTGGATAAGCAAAAGGATAAACAAATAGGTGGGAGCAATTTGAAAATTGACATATCCGAAGAGCTTGCTCGGATTGCAGACATGGAAACCAGGTATTGTTGCTCAAAACAAGAGGTTGAAAGAGCAGTTGTTACATGTGAAGGCGATCTTGATAAAGCTGCTGAGTCCTTGAGAGAATTGAAACAGGATCCACCATCTGCTCCCCCAAAGCCAGAGGAAACTGGGGATCCACCTACTCTTAACAATGGTAAGCAGTTAGGAGTTGCTAGTCAGAGTGCTAGGCCCCAAACAAAACCCAGTCTTACCCCCAATCAACTAAAGAAAGATGAAAGGGATTTTAACTACACAAAGTCAGCAATTATGGTTGGAGGATCTTTGGAATCCAGTAATAAAAATATTCAGCCTCTAAAGAGAATTCAATCAAAGACAGAGTGGGCAAAACCCCAGCAAGCTACTATTGCAGCAGATAAGAGGTGGCCAAGTGCCGCATGTAATCTTTCTGTGCCATATTCTTCAGCATCACCTTTGTATGTGTCCCCCACACCTGCTAAGACTGAAGCTCGTTATATGGCTGCTGGAGGTGATTTGAAAAATCTTCTACCTGGAGCAGCTAGGGAACCAGTAGTTGTAATGCAGCGACCTCAAACTGCAAATGGAAAGCACATTCCAGCCACAAGCATGAGTTCTTCTCCTCCTGGAATAGCTGCCTGTTGGTATCCAACTAATAGTGCAGAAGTGATGAGGTCAAACGGCTTTTTATCCCGCCCTCCCAGCAATAGAAGTCCCAGTCCAAACTATCTCAGTTCGAATCACATGTATCACCAACTCCAGTATCAACCTCAGCATCAATTTGTCACCGCTAGCAACCATTCAGTAGATCCCCAAGTAACTAGCCGAGGGAACAGCTTGTGGAATGGAACAAGTACATCTCCAACATTAGCTGCTGCCTCTTCTCTTGGTCTCTTTTCTGGATCAGGATCGGCTGCCACATCAGGGTCATCTTCTCCAGTGGACTGGAGCACTGGTGGATCAATGCACTTTGATTACACCAGCATAGACTGGTCCTTGGACAGAGGTGTATCATCACCAAGGTCAAATGCATTATGGCTTGGTCTTTCAGCTTTTACAAAGAATGGTCATAGTCATAATCATAGTCATATTTACGATTCAAATACCTCTGGGGTCGTAACTCAGCCATCAATGAGATCAGTAGCCTCAAATGGTGGCTTAGTTCCCATGCATGGATTGCAAGACGGTGGGGTGGTAGCTTCTGCAGAAACCTCTAGTGCGGGTCTCGGGAGTGGAGTTCGCCATTTGAAGGGAAAGATCTTTTTAGTTTGCCCAGACAGTTTGTTTCTTCTCCTCTGTAGAATGAGAGTGGTGAGGAGTTGAATAAATAAAAATGAAAGAAGACATTTGAAATGTGTGTATTTGATGTTGGTTCCTATGCTAAAAAAATCGTTTGTTGGTGGTAAACCATCGTTCAAGAATCCTTTTTCTTTACGGTCGCCTATACTAAAAGACTTGCTCTAAAGTCAAGTTACAAAAACGCAAAATGAATCAAACGATACAACTAGTGGACCTGCTTCTCATTATAAACCTTAGAAGGCTTAAAACTCATCTTCTTGAATGTTATTATTCTTAATATAGGACCTATTTTAGAGTTGTTTTTTCATCCTACATATAAGATTTATTTTTCAAATTTGTTTATATTTTCTTAATTTATCCCTATTAATGTTTCTTCAATAATAATCAATGAGAGAAAATGGGGTAAAAAAGATTACTTTGGTGTTTAGAAAATACATATCATATTTAATTAAATTAACTCTTTTAATTTAATCAAATTAGATAAATAGGTAGATAAATAGGTAGGAATATATTATATTGGGTACTTAAAATATAACATCCATCCATCCAGCCTTTTTGTCTCTTCCTTGTATTGTTGTATTCGCATTTGGAACACGGATCATCTGCTGCTGCTCTTGAAACAACACCACTGCGGTGCTGCTATTTATTCAGATTTTATATGTACTCTTTTTTAAAAAAACTGTTTTGTAGTCAATCGTCTTTTTTTTTTTTGGAAAAAGCCAGAGTCTATTTTGTCTACTTTTCTCATTGAAATTTAAAAACTTAAATTTTAAAGTTGCAGCAGCAGAGGATCCAGATCCTTCATCCTTGCATTTGGCACTAGACATGTATCATTTTCAAGTTGCAACAAATTAAAGCTGAAAAGGAAGCAGAGCTAAGTTTTACATCATTACATTATTACAATAAACTGATAATATAATACCAAGAAGAGGCTTATGGAAATGGGGGAAAAAGGACGAACTAAGCAGTCTGAGAAGAATACGATGTCTGAGAGGTAGGACTTGAGGTAGGTTCTCTGTACCACTGGTTGGCCTCTCTAGTGAGAAAATAAGCATCTGCAATTTAAAAAGCTTAGGTGAGAAATTCCCATAAAGTCAAATCTATTATTTGAGGAAACAACTAGTTTCCAACTAATTTTAGTGTATTTATGGGGCATGCTTTTGTGCCCAGGGCCCAAGAACTCTTCCACCTTCAAAGAAAAGAAAAGGGAAAAAAGTTCTGAATCTCATGGCGCATACCTGACAAGAAAACATCTTTGTATGTATCTTCATCGTAAACAAATTGTGGAGGATCCGGCGAACCAACGCCAACAATAGTGCTTCCACTGCATGATTAGAAAAGGGATGAGAACAGAGGTTTCAACTTTTGAAGCGAGGATGAGAGATAATTAATGGTTTCATTATAAGTTGAACCTCAGATGACAAACAGGAAGCATGGAGAAGAGATGTGAACCATGCACTGACAAAGGAGATGCAAAGACAATTGAAATCATAATAGAAGGAAGATACATGTAAAAATAAGTGCAATACTCCATTTCTATGGCTTTATTATTAATAATTCCAAATATTCCTTTCTAAAACTGTGATTTGTCTTCCAGATCATCATCAGGAGAGCTAGTAAATTAATAGTTTTTGTCTCACATCAACTTGGAAACAATGAAAAAGGTTTACAATGTTTAATGATTCCCCCAAAATTTTCTACTATTTTGAAGCCTTGCCACGTAGATCTAGCCTAATGCACAATTATAAACTCCATCGAACCAGCTGAAAGCAAGGAAATGAGGTTAAAAGATTCCTATATTATTACAACTAGAAGAGCCTAGGTTAAACGATTTATGACAATGCTTTAGTGTCATAGCTAAACCAATGTTTCATGTTTTTAAACTCGGTAACAAGTTCTCAAATTTAGATTTGCATAAGGCATCAACTTGATCCAGATATGCATATGGATGCATTTCAACATGGTGTGTGGCAGAGTTGATATCTGACATGTCACTTGGGAGGATTTGTAGAGATAGTTCTAAGCCTATTTCCAGTCAGCTTATTAAAAATCCACATTTCATTGGGTCATATAGCTTGGCTAACTAATAATTATTTACTGTAAAAGGTGGATACTGCTGATGTGTGAAACTACTGATTTCCTCATAATCATGAGGCAACTATACCAAAAACATATGCAATATATATCCTAAAATAAATCATGATGTTAGACTAGAAGAGTAAATGAGTCAGATCAATCACCATATTGCCCTGTCTAGTTTCTAGCCATCTGTCCAAGAATTCATCCAATTGTAATATACATGGTTATCTTACAACTGGAATCTAGAGGAGGAATTTTAAGTTTTGGAAACTATAGAAACTAGAGTACATTACATGCTCAAACGTATTCTTCAATATGTGATTTGGTGATTGAAAATTTAAAACAGCTCCATTACTGTGTATCAAGTTCCATTGTGCTGAAGCTTTAAGAATGCTCAGTCTCACATTGCACAGACACACGAGAACAAAGACTGCATGTGTGTACATGCATGATGATCTCTATCACATGATTAGCATATATTCAACTTTTAACAAAAGCCAGAAAATTAAATAAAATTAAGGTTTCTGTTTTTCTACCTTCCAGACATAAAAACAGCATCATATTCTCCACGACCAGCTGCAGTAATTCGCTGCTTCAGTCTTTTAAGAGATGGGAGAACTTCAAATGCTGGGGGTTCTGCAAGAGAAAGAAGGAAAACAATCAACGAAAAAGTAATGCAAATGAACAAGGGAATGTGCTCTAAGACAACAGAAGATTTCAAGCCTTTTGCTGTGATGCTTGTACATGTAAATCAGGACTAATGTAAAAAACTGAGAATGTCAACTGTAGAAACGAATAATTTACTGTGGCACAAACTTAAACAACTCGTAATCAAGGGGCATAAGTATATATTAATGTTAAATTACATTTCCGATTAATCAAATCGGACTCTAGATACCTCCACAATTATACCTCTTAGAGGAGTAATGCTCAACAGAGTCAAATAAAAATGAAAAGCTAAAATGGAAAAAAAAAAAAAAAAAAAAAAAAAAAAAAAAAAAGGAGGAAAAATAAAACGGATTAAAACTTAAAAGCACTCAGCAAGAAACATACCCAAATCGTTGATACAAACATCTTGTGATATTCCATTCCTTGAGATCTTTTCCAGCAGCGTCAAAGGATCAACATTACTAGTCTGGTCCAATTTGAAACGCTGTCCCATTGAAATTTGTTAAATTAATCTATATCTATCCATGTAATATTGAAACCTATAGCAAGCCACATTATTCACAAGCCGTGAATAGTGTGACTTGTTATATGAGGCTTCATTCAATGTACAAGGTCCAACATTTAATTATAGTAAAAACCAAAAGCAACGTACAGGTTTTTTTGTTACACTCAGAAATCCTATACCTTGTAAACTTCTGCAGTTGAACATGCCTCTGGTGGCTTTATGAGAACCATTGGAGTGTCCAAAGGTATTGGAGGAGGAATATCTTGAACAACCTATGCATATGAAATCACATTAAGCCTAGCTGCCTTGCAAAAAGATAGAAGTTCTGTAAGTCATATCAAAGGCATATGGCATAAAGCATTGCATAGCCTTAAGTAGTTACAAGTTTAAGTAAAGAAAGTTTTCAAGCTCTCAAACATCCAATTGTCCTGAGATATGTGACAGTGATATCTTCCCGCTAGACCCGATGGTTGAGAGCTCAATCCTCTTAAAATGGTTTATAGGGAAGGAAATCGGACAGACCTCACCTCGACCTGTGCAATAGGCTGCTCCCTGAGAGAAAAAGAAAGGGACATCTGATCCAATCTCACTTGACCATTCTTGAAGTTCTTTCTCTGTAGCAAGACAACCACTAAATTGATTTGCTGCCCATAGTGCAGTTGCAGCATTGCTACTTCCACCACCTAGCCCTGCCCCACTGGGCACCCGTTTATCAAGATGAATCTGCCAAGAGGATGAATAAAGGCTTGACAAATTAAGAGGCTGTTTGGTTATTGATAAGTATAAGAATGGAATGAATAAGAAACAAAAATAATAATAAGTGGCTAAAATGGGGAGGGGAGATAGATCAACAATGTTTATAGGAATCATGGGTGATTTAATTCAAATGAAAATTCTTGAGGTTGGGAGTCATGTTCATGAGATTCGCCATGGCTATGTTTTTTTGCTAACATACAAGTATCCTTCTGGAGGCAATCCTATTCAAGTTTGAACCTTGATTCACCATGTTGTGAGGTGCTAACCCCTTCCACTAGACCTCACCCCCACTGGTTACTATGGGTGTGCTGATTCTCATATTTGTGATATTGGGCTTTTCTGTGAGAATGATGATGCAAAAATAAATGTGCAGCTAACACATTATGATAAAATGGAGACAGCATTCCCTTTCTTTAAGCGTTGACTCTACCAACCAAATGTGCCATAAATATTCTACTATGCACAGTGCCTGTTAATAACAAAAAAAATGCATGCTTGTGCTGAAAATAAGATGAAAAACATGAAGTAGATGGTATATCTAGGTCATACCCAGAAAAAGTTTTCACTGCCAGTCTTCTTCCGGTAAAGATTAAGTGCCTTAATAATCTGTGGAAAGAGAATAGAATAGCACTCACTCTCTGTAGAATATGAAAAATGCAATAGAAGAGGAATACTTTTGAAACCAACACATTAGCTTTTGTTATCTTACCAAATTACTATCATCAATGGGCACCCCAGACACATTGGTGGACAAACGGTCATTTGTTGTTGAAGGAGACAAAGAGAACTTAATTGTATCACCAAGACTTATAACCTGAAAATTTAAAAGGGGTCTGACATGGTTAACACTAAATGGAGTCATCTCACATATATAAAAAATCTTTTAAGGGAAAACATTAAATCATATAATAAATTATGATTACGATTATGATTAACTTACATGGAATAGAGACGCCAAATCATGATACCCATCTACCCTCTTGTTGGTAATTCTCAAGAAAACATTTATCTGTACCAGACGGTTAACCAACATCAATTTATGAAAAAATGAACAATTTGGAGTTTATCTAAGCAAAAGAACAAATAATACCTTGCAAGGAGAGAACAAAGTAAGTCTTGAAAGGGGAGCATTCTTGTCCACTTCATCAGCCAGCCTGTTCACCCTTTCATCAGGATCATACACAATCTAATTCCACCAACATTAAAAATGAATAAAAGAAAAACAAAAAGCACAACAATCAAAACCATCTCTTTCATAAAATGCCACACCGGAACTTTAATCCAAAGCATAACAACCAGATAAGATATACTAAACCTTTACTTGTCTCTTGGAGGCGTTTGAATCAGAAGCCATGGCTTTAAGTTTAAATCTAACCAGCGAGGTTCTTTGAAATTGAATCTTCGAGGCAAAATTGCCAGCCCCATACCCAAATTGACGTTGATGGTTGCTTCTGAAAGAATTTTGAGAAGTAGAGAAGTAGTTACCGCAGAGAAACTGAGAGCAAGCCATGGATAACCAAAAATGAGAGAATATTGAGGTCAACCAATGTGCTGCTCTATTGCTTTCAGGAGATGATTCGATTTGAACTGAACGAACGAATTTAATCTTCCCCTAACTTTTCCACTCTTTCATGTTTAATAGATAAATGGAGTGTTCAATGATTCAATCGCTGCCTTCATTTCATTTGCTCGTGTTCTTCGTGTTTCCCTCCCCTCTGACTAAATTATATTAAAATAGTTCTACAGTCAATAAAATTAATATTTTGGGAGAATTTGAGTTAACTCTATGCACGCGACTTTATTTCAGTTCAACCAAAAATAAAAAATAAAAAATCTGAAACTCAACTGTATCCCTCATATTAAATTAAGTTTTATGGGTGAAAATACAATATAATCTTCCATTATTTGCCTTGGGAATTGCTTTATTTATCTTATAAACATCTTTATTTGTTTTATTAATTTTTTATTTCTCTTATCCCATAGAGGGGTCAAACTGAAACTCTCCCTAATATTTTTAACAATAATACATTTTTTTAAAAAAAAGAATATAATAATAATAATAATAATAATGTATTTTCCTTTTCGCTCAAATTAATATAAAAATGAAAGATTCAGTAAGAAAAATGAAAAAAAGAGAGACAGAAAGGACCATTAAAGTTGGTAAAAGATAAATAAGTAAGTTGAATTATAATAATTTTAAAGGAACTTATTTTGAATTTTGAAATGTTGCAAAATTTGAGATATTACCTAACTACCTTTATTTTTTTAAAAAAAAAAAAATTATCAACTCCCTTATCTACCGCGGAGCTCCGACACTAAAGTTTAGCGACAATGGCCATCACTAGAGCTCCGATGAATATTATAAACAATTCAAGTATCCATAATAATAATTTAGTATCACTATTAAAAACTTAAGTATTTGCATTAACAATTTTAGTATGGATTTTTTTTTTAAAAAAAAGATATTAGCCGCCAAAGCTCCGGTGAAGGTTATTAAGAAATATTCAGCAAATACCATATTTACAAATTTAATATCACTATTAACAATTTAAGTAATTGTATTCAAAACTTTAGCATGAGAAATTCAAAAAGGAAAAAGTAAAATATTAGCCATAGTAGCTCTGATGAAAGAATATATTGTTTTGAATTTTTCAAGCAAAAGTCATCAATATTGATACTTAACTTGTTAATAGTAATATTAAAGTTGTAAATAAGATATTTGTTGACTATTTTCTAATACCTTTCACCGAGCTCCGACGACTAATATATATAATTTTTAAAAAAATTTGTCAAGCTAAAATTGTTAATATAGATACTTGAGTTGTTAATAGGGATATTAAAGTTGTAAACACAATAGTTATTGATTATTTTTTCATAACTTTCACTTGAACTCGCGGGTTTTTTTTTTTTTTTTTTTTTTTGAATTTATCAGACTAAAGTTGTTAATTCAGATACTTGAATTGTTAATACATTTCATCGGAGCTCCAGCGGCTAATATCTTTTTTTTTAAAAAAAAAAAAATTCTCATATTAAAGTTGTTAATATAAATACATAAGTTGTTAATAGTAATACTAAAGTTGTAAGCGAGATATTTATTGAATATTTTCTAATAACCTTCACTAAAGGTCCACAACTAATATCTTTTGTTTTTGTTTTTAAATTTCTCTTATTAAAATTGCTAATATAGATACTTGAATTGTTAATAGCGATCTAAATTTGTTAATATAGATATTTGAGTTGTTGATAATCTTTACTACAGCTCTCACGTTAATATCTGCTTTTGAATTGCTTTAAATAAAATTGCTAATATAGATACTTAACTTATTAATAGTGATATTAAAGTTATTAATGTAAATACTTGAGTTGTTAATAATCTTCATTAGAGCTCCTCGGCCAACAAGGGGTTTGATGATTTTTTTTTTTTTTTAAAAAAAAAAACTAAAGATAGTCAGGTAATCTCAAAATTTGGTAACATTTTAAAATTTCAAATAAATCTTTTTGAAATTATTGAAATTCAACATACCTATTTTTTATTTACTAATTTTGATGGTATTTTTTTCTTAACCTTTTTTTCCTTAAAAAAAATGGAATGAAATAAATTTTCTTTGTTGAAATTCAATGGCGGCTCAATTATTATTACTATATGTGTTTGGTCAAATGCATTCATGAAGACGAGTTTAATTCAATGGCGGCTGGATCTAGCGAATCCCTGTACTTACTCTATTAAAACAAATAAAACATATTGTAACAAAAAATAAAATAAAATAAAACAAAACATATAATGTGTATTATTAATAAAAAACAAACTTAAATGTACATTTATCGGCCAAAACTTAAATATACATTTTTTATAATTTAAATAATTGTTATAAAACTTAAATGTACATTTATTGAATACTTTCCCGTCCAATGTACATTTTCTTAGGGGTCTCTCAAGTACAATGTATCCGATAGATATCTTTAAAAACATTTCCATCTTTTTTTTCCCCCTAGTTTTATAGCAATTCACTTCCTTATCACTGGGATATTTATAGACAGATGGTCAAGAGTCAAGACAAGTGAGGTAGAAACATAAAGAAACAAAATTATTGTCATTGCTTCAAACGGTGATGCAATAATAAGTAATTTTGATACACTTACATCTTGGCAAAAAGTTTTGAAAAATAAAAACATTATTTAATTTTAAAAAACTCTTTTAAAGGTACCTATATTTTTCTTCAATTTTTAATTTGATACCTATATATTTTTTATTTTAATTAAATGATTTAATTTTGCTCTAATATACCGTTAACTCATGTAGAGTGGAGTAAAGTTACAAAAGTTAACCCCGTTCATAACTCAACATTAATGATTTAATAACGAGAGGAAAAATATATAGGTAGCAAATTGAAAATTAAGTGATAGTATAGGTTCTTGCGAAATGATTTTCCCTTTAATAAAGTTAAAAAAATGGACATTAAAATTATTTTACCACAAGAAACTTAGTCATACTCATGTGAGACAATGAATAATAAATTATTTCTTGGTCAAAACTGAATAATTGAATATTGATATCATATTTAATATGTAAGTCATCTTATGTAATTATACTATATTGGATAACAAGTACGTTTGACTTGGTCACAATTTTTTGTTTTACCAACTGACAATGTTATCACAAATTACTCGGTACTTATTTCATGTAAATGAATAAAAGATCATGTTTTACGAGAAGAAAATAATAATTAGCCTTGTACAAAGTTTACCTAGTTGTTATTATTAGAAGCTTAAGTAGGAATTCCAGTTCACTTTTAGCATTATGCACAGCTTTATTCCCTTTTTTGAATAAATATTCAGCCATTATAATTGTGCGATAGAGCACATGTTCAAATATCATCAAATTTTTCCTTTGACTCTTGCATATTCCCTCCGTCTTTTATATAAGAAAGATGGCTATAAAAGAAAGGTTACATAATAGAGGGGATCCTCAACCCTATGTGATTAGATCTAAAAACATCGTACCATTGATCTTAGTACCATTGAGTTCCCTCCTTCTTAATGTTAATATAAGATATAGCTACCTAATGTGATTAGATTAAAGAAGTAGAAGTTAGTTAATATGACAAATATTTTTTAAAACGACCTAGTCATATTTTTTAATTTTTTTCTTAATTATTGTTGGGGGAACATTAATAAAAGTAAATTAGAAAAACATTAACCAATGTAAAAATTAAGTCTTATATTTAGTACTAAGATCAACTCCTTAAATATATCATATATTTTAAAATTAGGAAGAGTACATCCATATAGTTGATCTCACGTGATATTAGAACTTTTATACATCCAGCTTATACACAAAATGGATGAACGTGATTTGTAAGGAAAATCACAAGCCAATATTTGGAGAAATTTCGTATGCGTTAGTTTTAACATTTCATCAAAAAGTATTTATTTGAATGATAGTTATTGAATCATCCTCCATGTATTCCAATAGGCTATTTTTACTGACTGGAGCTTTTGTTTAGTTAGTCAGGATGTTGACGAGAGACAAAACTGGATTATAAACACCTTTTGCTTTATGTTCCTCCTCAACCCATCTCACTTCACATTATCAATCAAACATTCTCTAGCATTTGTAAGAGGAAGATCGCAGGTTCGTTCAATCCCACCTGAAAATCTTATGTCGTTAGTGTTTGTGCCTCCAATTAAAAAGTAAAATGACCAATGGAACCAGGCATGCCAAAGAGCACGAGTCACAATAAATGCCAAAACCAACACAAGTCCTTCTATCCCGGTTACTACATAACAGAGTTTGCAATTCAGTCATTCCAAGTAGTCCCAATCAATTTCATCAAAAGATGAAATAAACTCCAATATTACAATTATTGCAAATCAAAAGGCCATGACATCATTACAATTATTCAAAAATCCACACATACTGACTTAGGATTTAACAACCACATAATTATTCCTTGCACTAAACAACATAGGAACATTACCTATTACTAGGAATCTCAACTGAGCACCAACCACTTCAGATATGTCCCGTTCTGCTTTATTACCACTCTAAATGGGTTGGAGCTACATAAACTCTTAAAACCTGTTTACAGTGCTGCTATGCACTCAATTTCAATCTTCGCACCTAAAGGCAAGGCAGCTACTTGATATGTAGCACGAGCTGGGGCAGCTGAGACAAAGTCTGCAACAGCAAAAAAAAGTTAACCATTTGAGACAGCCAAATGAAAATTCTCAAAATCATCATCAACAGCTTATGGTGGCAAAGTAGTGGGTTTATCCAACATATAGGTATATCAGTAGCTATGATAATACACGTATATGACAATCTCCAAAATACACATCCCATCACAACCTATCATAAGGATTTTTTATTTAATTTTAAAGCTCGCCAGCCAATGTTCATTTTACACAATGCCTATATTATATCTTGTTATCATGATTCAACTGTTTATCTCGTTACAATTTCTTTCTATGTACGGTCAAAAGGCTCATCTATATACACCATTTTCCTTCCTCTTTTCATCCTAAGGACTCTATATGCCTAGAAGTGGAGTAAAATCAAACTTCATGGCAATATTCAGAATATAATGCAATGTTTCGTCTGCAGAAAATATATATTTTCTAGAAAGGAAGTGAGAAATGCACCTTTTTGCATTTCCTATTTCCTTTCTAGAAAACACTTCCCCGGGTACAAAACATTGCCTAGTTAATTACCAGCAGTGGAATTCATTAGTAAATAGCATCATATAGAAGTTAAACCCTATGGGAATTGTGAATAAAATTTTATAAGTAAAACAACAAAAGTATAGGACTTTAGTACTTGACTTGAGATAACAACGATCATCTACAGACTAATATAGGGTCTATGTAAAGGCAACATCAAAATTCCAACTACAGAACTCACATTTGCCATATATCTCATTTACTGTCTTGAAGTCCTTCAGGTCGGCCAACCTACAGGAGTCAGATGGAAAAATAATAATAATCTTTTTGGCATTTAATACAATCCATACTATGCGGGAGTGATGAGACAGAATTATTACAAGATTGTTGTTTTAACAACTGATGAAAAATTGGCTCCACCCGCTTTTAGAATTTCCCCCATATTTTTTAGAACCTGTAAATTTAAATACAACTATTATCAGCTACAATAATGGGAAGCAGATTACTCTTTTAAGCGAATGATACATCAATGGCACATGTTTTACTGGTAAACAAGACAGCTTTAACATTCATCAACCAAAGAAGAACATTTAACAGGAATAATGTTACTGGCATAGAGGTTTGCACTTTCACTTTTCAAGTTTTCCACTTCAACACTGCCATTACTTAGTGCCATAAAAATCATCGAACAGTTAGGAGTTGATGTTACAAGAAAGTAAAAGATAAGCAGCAGGTCCAAAAGTAAACACTAGTAAAGCCAGGTTTTGCTTTTCATTGCCATAAAAATTAATCATTTCCGTTCCTTGAATCAGCAGAGAAAAACTAGAGATATATTATCACCAATATATAATGTTATTATAGGAAACTAAAGAAATTCCAAACAAAAATTTAAGCCTCTGCGCATGAAGCCATACAAAATACGTTAATATACAAAAGAAACAGAGTAGGTAACAAGTTTTTTTTTTTTTTTTTTTTTTTTTTTTTTTTTTGGGGGAGGGGGAAGCGAGAGAATAATCAAGTGACTATGGCATTCACCAAGATCAGTGGTTTTTAGTACCTGCTCCGTTTGATCCTCAACATTCTCAGAGGCAAGTTTTCCAGTCTGCACTTGAACACATGAAACAAAGAATGAGTACACATATTTGCCAGCACACATCCATATTATACAGACACTGAGATGGTGGAAGAATGAAGGGGCAAGAGTAAACTCAGATTATAACAAACCTCAGGAACAAGACCAAGAACGCCAGAAACAAACAGAAGATTGTTGGCTTTGATTGCTTGAGAATATGGCCCCAATGCTGCAGGGGCCTTCTCAGAATGAACAACTTCCTTGAGATCTAAATTCCAAAAGAGGAGGACCACCGCAACATCAGATTTGATACACAAAAAATTAGTAAGCAAGATGGTAACAGAGATTCTGGAGCAAATAGCTCTCTCTCTCATACATACAAAATAATAGATCAGTGAAATTTATTGAAACTAAACCGGATAGATAAATGAAGTAATCGAGATTTACTAGCATCAGCGGAAATTCCCAAACAAGCAAAAGGCGTAGAGCGCTTGGAAGAAGACGAAGCACAAGAACGCCACATGGCGGACCCGGCGAGCGAGGCACAGCCAATGCGAGCAGGCAAGGAGGCCCGGCGGCGCAACGCACCCATGTCCATCGCCGGCACTTGGAAGGAACTAGCAGAAAACGACGCCATTTTCTCTCGCTCACTGTGTCTGTAACTCACACTCGATCTTTCCTCGCAAAAACCCCCAAAGTGACAAGATCATTGCTGTCAATAGCCAATAACACTTGAAGTTGTCTGTATTAAAAAAAGATTATAAGTCGTGTTGCCAGAATAAACCACTATTAAGCCGGCTCGACATTGCATACCATTAGTCATTACCAGGGCCACTCAGTCTTTGATTTTTTTTTTGTTTATAAATTAGTTTTTATTAAAAATAATATTAAATAAATATAAAAATTGACTAATTTTGTCGCTATATCATTTGTCTATGACGAAGTTGAGTGGGTTGGTAGAGGCCTAGTTGCATTGCGTAGAAAAAGAAAAGAAAATTCATTCTTGATAAAAAAGAGAATTCATTATATATTGAATATTTATTTAATAAAAAATAATTTATAATATTTATTAATAATGATAAATACAACGTGCACTCTTTAAAACTCATTTCTAAAATTTATAACTAATTTTTTGAGATTTACCATTAACATTATTTAATATGTTAAATCTTTTATTTATAATTAATTGATATATCGTTTGCTTTTTATGTATTATTTATTTAATATATTTATGTGTTGTATGTTTAAAATTTAAAGATAAAAAAAAAAAAAAAGAATAGCTAATCAACTCTTTTTTCTTTATAGGATCACGTCTTATTAAAAGATAAAAAGATTACACACATAAAAACCAAACGCAAGAACAATAAATTAGCTTTTAGAAAATAAATTAGCTTTAAGAGTCAAATGAGTTGAGTGTGATTGAATTAGCTTTTAGAAAATAGTTTTTGAAGGAAAAAAATGATAAACATGATTTTAGACCAAAATTGATTCTCTGAAAAAAAATGATTTCAATAAAATGATAATGTTTGAATATTGCTATTAGAATCACTTTTTTCTTATTCAAATTGCCAAAAAGGATATTACTAGCTTTTGTGATAATTATATATAAAATATAATATTTGATTTTAAATATTTTAAATATTAAATTTCATAATAAATATACAAAATTAAATAAATGTGTCTTCAAAATTAAAATAATAACTTTAATTTTACATGATAAAAAATTGCGGAAGAGTGGCATGTAAAAATAAAATTTACATAAGGTGTTGGGATGGCAGCATATTACATAAAGAAGCAAGGAAGGGAGAAGAAAGTGAAGGACAGAGAAAAAGGATAATTATGGGTTAGAGAAATTATTAGAGGCTCAACTATCCCAAAAAGGAGAGAAAAATTAGTTTCTTTAAAATCATGGTTTGAAGCCCATGATTTGGAAGAAAAAAGTGCTTTTGTCATTTTTTTTTAGAGTATTTGGATGCTTTTTTATGAAACCATGGTTTTAGGGTGAAAAGTGCTTTTCTATAATTACCCAAACATACACATATATCTACAAGAAAAGAATAATAAGAACGGATAACTTCCCTCCTATACTCTCCCGGTCCTTAGCCTCTCCCTTATCCAAAACTACACTGTTTTGGGTGTAAAATGGAAGAGGGTGAGTGGGTGACCCATTGTTTTTGGCAAAATAGTACTTAGGGTCTTGAACCAGTATTCTAAATTAATTTTTGGTGCACTATGTAGCATAAAATAATTTTTCAGTAATACCCAGTATTTGGCAAGCTGTATCCTAAACTATTTTAGTTGAAAAGAGCAACCTCTAAAATATTTTGTTGGTTGCAATGACACCCTAAATTTAGGATACTGAGTATTGGATGCACTTAAATTTAGTTTAGGATATAGAATATTACTGTAAAAATATTATTGGGTGCAACTTGCTAGATATTGGGTGCTACTAAAAAAATTATTTTATGCTACATAGTGCACAAAATATTATTTTAGAATATTGGATGCGACGAAAAAAATACTTCAGGCCTTGAATATTATTTTGTAGGAAAAAAAAGTGGATCACCCCTCCTATTTTAAACCAAAAAATGGCATAGTTTTGGATTAGGGAGAGATTAAGGACAGGAAGAGCATAGGAGGGAATTTGGATCAAATAAAAACAACATAACAAAGAAAAAATTAAGCAAGAAAGAGAGATGTAATGTGCCAAATCTTCAAATGACCTTACGCCCTGTTTATTACATGAAAGTTGGGCGAGGGAAAGGGAAGATGACAACGTTCTCAGTCAAAAAACATGTTTGGCGCGCTCTTTCCCGGGAAAGATGACTTCCCACCTCTGCCAATATTCCCTCAAACGTGAGAACCTTCATTCCATCCGAAAATGGAGGGAAAGCTAAAATCTTCCTGGGAGAGTAAAATCTTTTGACGAAATTGGCCCTGAAAAACCATGTTACCCTTACCTTCACGGAGCCAACGAGCTCTGGAATTGATTTCTGGTGAGCAAAAACGCTTGTAGTAATGTTATGCGATAAGCTAATAAACTGAAGCTCCTAGTTTTTGTCGTAAATGGCATATACGCCAGTACCCGACGGCACTTCCGCGGCAGGATCCTCATTTCCCGGCGGCAGGACTATTGGATTCGCCTCCCTGAGATTCTTGACAGTTGAAGCTACAAGCCGCATCTGAGGCTTATTTGAACCTATATCGTAGGGTTTTAGAGAAATAGAACGCAGAGATAAAGAAGGTTTGGCTTTGACCTGTGAATTGAATGACAAAGCAGGGGTATACCAAGAAGACAATGTGTGGGTTTGTGTGATGTGGTTTTCACTGTCTTGCATTTATATTACTATTGTTTCTTTCAAAAATGCCAATTTCTGTTTCTGTCATATTGTTGTTCCTCGAATGTTTTGATATAAACAACTGCACAATTGGTTACTGTCCAATTTTTCGTTCAAACGCGTTATCCCTTTAGTGCTTTACGTTTGAACCCAACACCAACGTTCGAACGGTTAGGGGCATTTTGGGAATTTCACCTAATTTTCTTACTTAACCAACACTCAATTCTTTATCCCAAACATTTCATTTTCCCTCAACTAACTTTCATTCCATAGTATACCAAACGACTTACATTTTTAAAGTTCCCTCCTAATCTTCCTTTCCTTTCCTTTCCTTTCACTTCCATTTATTTCCTTTCCTTCCTCAAATCTTCTATGTAACAAACAGGGCCTTAGTAGACGTGATGTGCCTCAAACGGCCTCAAGCGTGCAAAGGAAAGCTTTGATTAAGGAGTATATGAAGAATCTTCTTCATATTGAACCAGGTAATAGATTAGAGATACAGCAGAGTAATTGTGTGATATTATTCAAAAGGAGGCTAAGTACGATAAGATTCCTCATGAGATTTGAGAATAACCTCTACCTACTTTGGTAGAAGAGTTTAAAAAGTGCACAAAATAGGATGATGATGAGCTTTAGATATCTGAGCCAATTAACTATTTAGTCTAACTAATATTTAATATTATCTTTTGCTATCAATATAGGAGAAACTAGGCCATATATTCAGGATAAGAGTAGTACAAACTTTTTCAACCTAAATTTGTTTAATTTTATGGATATTCTTGTCAATTCACACCTATATTAGCAGTTAATTTGATAGTAAATTATTGTGACCGTAAGTACACTTTAACTTACTTTTATTTATGTTTACTTTGATGTTATCACATTTCATAAAATGCAACATGAAATAATTATAATGAAAAACCTGAAATATTTAAATTGTTTTGAGAGTTGACAAAACTTGATTTTGACATATAGGAACAACCCTCTACAATTTTTTTATAACTACAAATTAATACAAATGGAATGGTGTAACCAAGCATAATATTAAAATCTGAACCAGAAGGGTTGACCCAAAAACTAATGAACCAATTATAGGTTGTATTGTTGAATGTACATTTGTGAAGAGGCGGCTGAATTATGTACCAATTACTTGAAAGATGCATGTAATATTAGCCTTTTGGTGTCTTGACATGAAGGAAGGAGATCTGGACAAGCGTTGGTGGGAAAGAAAGTAATCGTTATCTCAAATCAACATTGGGAGCAAGCACACCTATACATACTTCACAACTCTGAAAAGATTGATGAATATGTAGGTATTCATATGGATGAGCTTAAGAGGGAAACCCCAATAGAGTATAGAGTTGGTATGCCAAAGAACATAATAAACAATTCATAACATGGTTGAAGAGCACAAGGGTGACAAGTACAATGTTGGTATATCATAATTCAGTTCCAGAGAAAGTAATGTTCTTGGCATGTGGTCCGAACAAAAATGTGCTTTCTCTCCAAAGTTACATCATCAATGGATGCACCTTCTACACTAAAGAGTAGGATACTCGAAGCAAAATGCAAAATAGTGAGGTAGTTGTTATTGCTAATACTAAACCATGCTTGTATCAAGTGAAGAAGATAAGAATCCTATTATGCCAATATGCCATACTTTGGTGTGGTTGAACACATTTGGGAGTTGAATTATGTAGGATTTCATGTTTTGGTTTTTGGGTGCAAGTGGGTTGACAATAATAATGCTTTGAAAGTGGATGAGCTAAGGTTGATATAATTGAATTTGAACAAGCAAGGGTATAAATAAGAGCATTTCATTTTGATTTCTCAAGCTAAATAAGTGTTCTATGTTCCTAATCTTGCTAATAAAGAATGATCTATTGCTTTGTTATCAAACAAAATAAATGAGGACTCGGGAGGTGAATTTAGTGGGGAAGATCCTTCCCAAGGTCGTCACGGACGATGCTTTGTACGTTAGGCATGACCCCAATGAAGGAATTTGAATATCAAAGAAATGGAAGTTGCTTCGCAAATTAAAGAAAACAATTGTAATTAAAAAGAGCATTAACATTACTAAGACTAAGAAAAGAAAAAGGGAAACTTGATCATATGTATATTCCCTTACCTTTGATGTATTCATAGTTATTGTATAGATAGAATTCAATAATTTGTTGGCACTTGTTGACCGGAATTGGTTATTTTGTGTGTTTTAATTTGTTGGCACTTGTTGACCGGAATTGGTTATTTTTTGTGTATGTGTGCGCGCGCGCACTCATATATATATTTGTATACATCCAGCTAAATTGGGTGTTTGACATATATATGTTGTTTTTGTAGGTTATTTTGTAGGGGACTGATCGAAAGTGAGCTCTCCAATTTTTTTAAAAATTTTCACACATATTTAATGGTTATTCACCAATAGCTGTCATATATTCTAAATATATAATTTTTTTTTCATATAACCGTCAAATAAATCCCTTCCTATGGTGAAAAATTCTTTACCGTTTATCATTTTAACCGTTAAGTATTATATAAATTATATCACGGTAGTTACTAAAAACCAATAAATATATATTGCTATATTTAATAGTCATTGTCTAACAATCGTTAAATATAGTCCCCGATATATAAGGATTGTGTATGAAAAACCGTAAAATATAGTGCCTTATATTTAACGTTTAAAAACTGTTATATATAAATATTTGACGCTTAGATATTCAACAGTTAAAAATTGTTACAAATTGGTAAAAAAATCGTTATATAGAAACAAATCTTTAGTAGTGATTGACAATATATAAGAATATGCTGCTCCAGTCCTTTTCATAATATTCAAATTTTTAAAATGGTTTAATATTTTTTTATTGATTATATATAAATATATTACTATAACACACACACACTATATATGTATTGTTAGTAGGTGCTTTTATACATTTATTTTAAAATAGATTCTTTAATTATTATGGGTCTGATCTCAAGTCAACTCTCGATTTGACCCACCAACCTACGACCTTGGAGGGTTTAGCTTTTAATACCTTGTAACCAAGCTGATTTCAAATAATTTGAGGCTTTTGATTTAGGAGAAGACAACATATATATAATTCAGAGACAGAAGTATGAATGATTAATGACTCAGATCAAAGCGTACCTCAGCTAATGAGTCTTTCAATTTGTTTCAAAGGGTTTAATTATGGTTATCAAACTCAGGCCAGATCAGCCAGTTCAAGCCAAAAACCGACGAACCGATCACCTAATTGGTTCGGCCACTTAACAGGTTCAGTTTTTTATTTTAAAAAACAATTTAATTAATTTTGTTATTTTATTCAGAATTTCATATTAATAACCATGAAATATTTACTTCTTCACTAGTCTGGTTCTAAGTTAACTCCATTTTGACTCTGATCTAACATGTTGAGCCTTGACTTACTATTTCAATCAATTTAGAGGCTGGTCTAGATTTAATAACTTTGGGTTGAGCTGTTTTTACTTTTCACTTATGGCACCAGATTGAACCACTTGAAGACATTGAAGTCGGTTCGAGATTAAATCGTGAACCGGGGTGGATTTTATATAACAGAGGGGTGAAAGATGCGATCTCAGTGCTATCAATGAACCACACACTAAAGACAAATATAAGAAATATATATAAAAATGGGGAAAGAGATCTACCAGCCATTTTTTATGGGATTTTGTCTTGAACCTATATTATGGTATTTCAGATTGCAATGATAAAATATAATAAAGCGGGAAACAGTATTAATTATACTCATTTCGTCAATGGAATATTCGACGAAAGTGGATGTTCTTTTCATAATACCCCTTAATATATGACTTATTTAAAGAATTGATATTTATTTTAGATATAAGAAATATTTATTTTTTAATATTCAACAATTTTTTCCTACTTTACCCTCTATTAATGCTCCCCTCAATAGTAAAAAATCATCAAGAAAATGAATGAATTAAAGAAGATGACGGTGATGTTTTAAAAAATATATCTCATATATTAATTAATTTTTTTAATATAATTAAATTAGATAAATATATTTTATATTAAGATTAAAGCGAAATATTCCTCTTTGAAAACAATGTGCCTTAACATGTCTGCAATAGCTGGATCGGATCATATACAAAAAAATAATTTTGTTGCATTAATTTTTTATCTTTATATGAAGTATGAACCCAATAATTTTGTTTGCCGAATTTCCATTATTTTTTTGCCAGGCTGGATTTCCATTATTACATATTAATTATTAGTACACTGAATTTAATCTTGCTCGTGATTTAATACATGATGAAGTTTCGTCACAGATCCAATTATAAAGGGTATGGGACAGTGTGTTTTAAACTTTTTTAATTATGTGATTAGTGTAGTCACATGCTTATGATTCATTTTCCAAAATTTCACGGGGTTTGGTCCGGAAACAAATTTCACGTTACATCAAGGGGGTCAAACTCAAAACCCCTAAACCCTAAATCTTAAAAAGGATATTTTGGTTTGAAACTTTTTTTTTCCCAAATTACCCCGGGAAATTTTTTAAAATTACATAGTTTTTTGCATTATTTTCTGCACTTTAACTTAAACATAACTTTTACACTATGGGCACCTCCCCTCCCTCCCTCACCTCCAACCAAACACAGCCTAAAACCCTAAACCCTAATGAAGTTAAATAAACTTGTGACAATGTCGTAAGCTCGTATAACAAACGCGTAAGAGTTTATTTCTACCATTAAATATGTATTAATAATATATAATTAAACAATTTAAATATAAAAAATGACAACAATTTAATTTGAATATTTTAAATTTAAATAATTAAAATTAAATCTATCAATATTTCATAATTTATCATACTTAATAAAGAATTTCTATAAAATTTATATGTAAAGCCATTGAGTATGATCAAATAAAAAAAAATTAATGAATTAGCACGATTTTGTAACATAAAAAAATAACTTACAGGAATCCAAAAGGCAATTTTGTTCATTTGGCTAAGTATCTTGTGTATTATTCAACTTTCAAGAAGCAAATGTGGAAGAGGACAAACGGGCTCTCAATTAAGTCATTTTGTTTTTTTTTCTTTGTACTTTTATTATTTAAAAGAGTCTTTGTATTTTTTAGATTATTAGGAAGATTTGATATATCTTTTAGATATTTTGAATTATCTTAAGAATCTTTTAAATTTATTAATAGATTTTTTTTTAGGATATTATTCTAGATATATGAATTGCCAATTATGGATCTCAAGTATATTATTAATATCTTATTATTATCCTTGATTTAATTATTTTTAGATGACACTAATCCTCAATCAATATTTTAGAATATCTTGGATCTCATAATGAGATCTTATTAAGCAAAAGAGGTAGTATAATATAAACGGATAATTTAAACATGTCCTATATATTTATAATTTAAGGGATAAGGGTGACTGGGTGAGAGAGGCTAGAGATGCGTAGGAAAAAAAAAAAAAAAAAACCTCAACATGTCCAAGGCACTTGTTACTATTATTTTCTACATGGGAGAAAGACAATTTTGTTAGAATTTAGGAGAAAATCCCATAGGTTATGAATAAGAAGAAGGATGGAAAAGAAGAAGAAAAATAAGAAGGAATGTGTGTGTGAATAAGAGTCCCACATTCTTAGTTGGAGAGAAGTTGGAGGGTATATAAGCTCCAACTTGGCTTCTACTAATTGGGCCCTTAGGCAAACCCACTTTTGTGGAGGGGTGAGGACTTAGGTGACCCTTGGTCCACCACGTGCCGCCGTCCAGCTCGATTCGGTCTCACGCCCGGACCAATCTGGTCCGCTTGTGAAATAAAATATTAATTTTTATTAAATTGTTTTTTGGATAAAAAATAATTTTTTATTAAATTAATTTTTTGAATTTCCGAACGTTTAAATAATTTTGTTGTACCTCTCCGAGTTTTCCAACCAAGCTGCGTTTTGCGATCCAGTTCGCAAGAATGCAGCAGCCTTGGTCGCCTCTGTTCGTTCCGTTCTGGTGCGTCTGTCTGCACAATGCACCAAGTCGCGCAATGACATTTAGTACGTCGATCGTGTTTTTTCGAGTCTATAAATAGGCGCCTAGTCACATATTAGATTACATTTTTTCGCATACTCTCTCTCTCGTATTCATATACATTACGTGCGTTCCGAAAGCAGACTCGTTATTTTTATTAAATTGTTTTTTGGATAAAAAATAATTTTTTATTAAATTAATTTTTTGAATTTCCGAACGTTTAAATAATTTCGTTGTACCTCTCCGAGTTTTCCAACCAGTAGCTGCGTTTTGCGATCCAGTTCGCCGGCAACAGACGCAGGTCGCCTCTGTTTGTTCCGTTCTGGTGCGTCTGTCTCCACAATGCACCAGTTCGCAGCAACAGACGAGTACGTCTGATCGTGTTTTTTCAGAGTCTATAAATAGGGCGCCCTAGTCACATATTAGATTACGTTTTTTCTGCATACTCTCTCTCTCTCTGCATTCTGCATATACATTCTGTGCGTTCCGAAAGCAGACTCGTTGGATTGGCTTGGGCTTCAGACAGACAGAGTCATCTTTTTGGAGACGAATAATCCGCTCTATCTTGGGAGGCAATTGCTCAGAAACCTTCGACATCCGTATTGAGGGAGCAATATTGTCTTAAGGACACAACGAAAGTTGGGCCCGAATTTCTGCATTATTCATACCATATTCGGCAGTCTTGTGAGTTCGTTTATAGCTTTTTCATATTATATAGACTTGTTGTATACTCTCTGTATGTGCTATTTATTTAATACAGATTCTTATTAAACTATTATGTTTACTGTATATTCAATTTCTACCTACTCAATACATTCTGGAAACAACAATCTTAAGACAATAATGGTTGATTGAAATCAGTTTATATTAATTTATATGATTGATGATTTCATACGTTGGTAGTAATATTAAATTGGAATCAACTTACATGAATTTATATTAAATAAAGTTGATTTCTGTGTTAGTAGAAATTTTGGTTTGAATCTGTGTTAGTTTTAAATTTTGGATTCCTGACCTTGAAAATTTAAGGTTTCTAATATTATGATTTACGTGCGTATATATCTGTCTATTTGAATCTGATATAGATATGTATTAAAGTTTTGCTTTTACTAGTAGCTTTATGCCTCGGTTAGATATAGCGATTACTTGAAAATTGAAACTTTATTAATTGATGGGACTAGAAGTCATATGTGTATATAGAAAAGATCTCAGAATTCGATGTATATCTGTTTTGATTGATGCGTTTGATTTTTGGATATTATATCAGTGAAATATATTTTAGAATGATAAAATAATATATTTGATGGATAAAGATTGGGCAACCAAAATAAACTAATTTAAAAAAGACACAAAATTGGCTTCATGGATAAAAATCTTGAAATAAAGTAGAGATTGATAACGGAACATGTGAAACCATTGTCGCTCATGAACTGGTGTGATCGGTTGGAAGTTAGGGATTGACACAAAAGATACATCGTTTGTGTTAAGCGCTAAAGGACAAGACGTTTTATTTAAAACGATGGGTTTCACATAATCCGAGCCTTTTAATTCTTTATTGTGCCGACGTTTCGAAAAAGTATGGATGTGCCATAGAAATAAATATGTTACTTAATGAATATTAAATCATAAAATGAAGATAATATGTCGTGATTAGGAGATTTTATTAGTTTTAGATATTGTATGGATATGATTTAATTTCATGCTTCTAGTTGCAGAAAATTAAATATATTTAACAATTAAATGATGAGCTTTATTAAAAGTCCTAAATTTTAGGATGTTATGTATTTGGAAAAATTCTATTAATTAGAATGGAAGGGGATTTAGTCCCGTTTAAAGATTTATTATTAATAGAGATATTAATTTGTTGATAATTTCTAATCTCCTATAATCTTTCCTAAAATCTTGTGAAGCTTTTTGAATTAATAATGGCGGAATAAAAATAGTGATATCTTGAATATCTTAGCCATTATTTAATTTATTAAGAAGGATTTATTATTTTCTTTTGAAAGTAAATGTGGTGAAATTATTAAATATTTGTGGTGATATGAAAATGTAATCATTTATCTAGTGTAGAGATAAATTGCTTTAATTTTCATAGTATTATTATTTCTCATGGTAAAAGCATGCATGATATCGTGAAATATTTAAATATAATAAGATTGACTTGCACGATATTAGTAGAAATGTTATTATAGCCGTAATTTTATAATTATGGATGATTTTGTGGCTATGATTTTATGCTGCTTAAATGTTGTGAATAGCATTTAAATAAATGCTAAATATTTAAAGGGTTAAGGTGCAAATTCACCAATAAACTATTAGGCCAGGAGCACCCAACACAAAAAACAATTAAAAGGACCAAAAGTACCAACAAACAATTACAAAGGGCCAATTATCACAATTCCGTTAGCTGCAAATTGACGGCGTTACAATCCTGCGACTCGAATCATCTCAATTTGCTTCATCTCCATGTCCATTCGCATACTCTCAATCTCCTCGCCATCTCCATCTTCATCTGCTCCATCTTCACAAACCCATCGCCCGAACCTTAATTGGACACACCATCTCATTCACGAGAATGTAAATTTACATGAATCTGAATAATATTTATATCCCTACCACTAAAAGAAGGATTTATTCCCAAGGCAAGGTAAGATACAAAACACCAACAAACTAGTTGACCAAAACTATGAAAAATTGGATTAAGAAAAATTTCGTCTTCCCGAGAGATATCCAATTTCCACAAGATATAATACCACCATATATTTTTTCAAAATAAATCTAAATGGTAACCCCAGAAGATCGGATCGTGCGAAGCAAAACCACGAACCACAATAATAAAAATTCTTCAAGCAAGAAGGAGAAGAAGAAGCTAATTTTTCAAACTCCGAATCATACAAAATTAATGGTAGCTACCACTTTGTCGAGGTCAGAAGGAATCAATTCACTCACCAGATCAGATAGCGTCAAGCGAATCCTCTACTCACTCACTCCCAGACCGATCACAAACCGTCACGCTTGAACCCTAGCTCTTCCTTCAAAATCGACTGGGTCTTCTTACTGTGCCTCTTGATTTGAAATTCCTCAGTGTTGTCATCGACTAGATAATCAGAAATGGATGTAAGACTCAGAACCTCCTTCCTCTTTGATTTCTACCTCTGTCTCACCTCTCGATCTTGTCTCTCTCCGTCTCAATCTCGCACTCTCTCCGTCTCTTTTTTGTTTCTGTGGGTGCTGGTCGATTAGAAATGAGATAAGGGCTGGAATGATTTCTTCCTCCTCCTTCAATCGCTCTCTCCGATCCGTCTCAGCTCCATCCCTCTCGCTCTCACCGACTCTTAGTCTCGTCTCTGCCTTTGTCTCTCTTCTCACCGACTCAGTCTCATCTCTGCCTCAGTCTCTCTTTTTTCCCCAACGCCGTGAGTTTACACCTAACGGAATTGTGATAATTGGCCTTTTGTAATTGTTTTTTGGTAGTCTTGGTCCTTTTAATTGTTTTTTGTGTTGGGTGCTCCTGACCTAATAGTTTATTGGTGAATTTGCACCTTAACCCATATTTAAATTTTGGAATTAAATATGGTGGATTTATTAATCACCAAAGTGGTCAATTTTTTATGAATTGTTTTAATTCCAAATATTATGATAAGTTAAATATTTAAGTTTTGGAATTAAGTACGGTGGATGTGTTAGTCACCAAAGTAGCCAAATTTATTATTATTATTTTTTTAATTCCAAATATGACGATGATTTTTCAATTACCCATAACCTTGATGCTATTATCTTATGTTTGTATTGTGGGTGAATTAAAGTTTGTTATTATAAGGTGTTTATGGATCAACTCAAAGGTTGACTATTTGTCTTTATAATTATTGAATATAAATGTTGGTAGTTTTATTTAGATACCCAAAGATAATAAATATTTTTAGTTGGGGTATGCATCACTACCAAATTATATGAAATTTTATAGCATCATTATGGTTGAATATTGCATATTAGAGGAAAAATCAGACTTTGAAAGAAATGATGAATGCATTATTAATTGCATCCGGTTTACCACAAAATTTGTGGGGGGAAGCCATACTAACGGCTAACTTTCTAATTAATAGAGTGCCTCATAAAACAATACAAAGTATACCATATGAAATATGGAAAGGAAAGAGACATTCCTTGAAATATTTGAAAGTGTGGGGGTGCTTGGCAAAGGTTGAGATTCCTAAACCTAAAAGGTTAAGAATTGGACCTAAGACAGCAGACTGAGTGTTTATTGGCTATGCACATAATAGTAGTGCATATCGTTTTCTGGTTTATAAGTCTGATGTATCAGATATCCATGTGAATACGGTTATTGAGTCAAGGAACGCTATGTTCTTTGAGAACATATTTTCGTACAATAAAGGTAATGATAATAACAACACTATGATATCTCAGGATACTATGACTAATGATAATCTTGAACAGGAGGAACCTAGACGTAGTACTAGGCAAAGGACTTCAACATCCTTTGGTCATGATTTTATGACTTATCTACTAGAAAATGAACCTCGAACATTTGAAGAGGCCATGGGTTCCCCTGAAGCACCATTCTGGGAAGAGGATATCAATAGTGAAGTTGAATCCATTATGTCAAACCATACTTGGGAGTTGGTTGACCTTCCTCCTGGCAATAAGCCTCTAGGAACTAAGTGGATCTTCAAAAAGAAGATGAAAGCAGATGGCACTATTGATAAGTACAAAGCTAGACTGGTAGTAAAAGGCTACAGACAACGTGAAGGCCTAGACTACTTTGATACCTATTCACCTGTTACAAGAATTACATCCATTCGGATGTTAATCGCGTTAAAGGCATTGAATGGTTTGGAGTTACATCAAATGGATGTAAAGACAAACTTCTTGAATGGTGAATTAGAGGAAGAAATTTATCTAGAACAACCTGAGAGATTTGTTGTCTCAGGACAAGAACGGAAAGTTTGTCGATTAATTAAGTCTCTTTATGGACTTAAACAAGCCCCGGAACAATGACATGCGAAATTCGATGAAGTTATGTTATCAAATGGCTTTAGTATTAATGAATGTGACAAGTGTGTCTACATTCGAAATACTGAAAACGGGTTTGCCATAGTTTGTCTTTATTTAGATGACATGTTGATAACGGGTAGTAATAATCAAATGATTAAAGCTACTAAACGATTGCTTACCAGTAAGTTCGACATGAAAGATATGGGTCTAGCAGATGTTATTTTAGGAATTAAAATCCATAGAACATCTGGAAGGTTAGCTTTATCGTAAACACACTATATTTCTGAAATTCTTGAGAAATTCAAGAGTTTAAACATAGCTCCTGTGTCGACCCCTATAGAAACTAGTCTTCGACTGTTAAGAAATACTAGTGAAGCTATTAAACAAAAAGAATATGCTCAAGTGCTAGGCAGTCTTATGTATGTTATGAACTGCACTAGACCTGATATTGCCTATGCAGTAAGCATATTGAGTCACTTTACAAGTAATCCAAATGAGCTTCATTGGAGAGCTATGATACGAGTTTTGAGTTATTTAAAGCAAACTCAAAACTTTGCTTTGCATTATGAGAAGTACTCTGCAGTACTAGAAGGGTATTGTGATGCAAAATGGATAACCAGCTCTAATGCACAAGATCCACAAGTGGATATGTATTCACCCTTGGTGCTTGGAAGTCGTCTAAGAAAACTTGCATTGCAAGATTTACTATGGAAGCAGAATTCATTGCGTTAGATAAAGCTGGTGAGGAAGCCGAGTGGTTTCGTAATTTTCTTGAAGACATTCCTAGTTGGCCAAAGCCAGTACCAGCAGTGTGTATACACTGTGATAGTCAAGCAGCTATTGGTAGAGCCAAGAATGTCATGTACAACGGCAAGTCTAGACATATACGTCGTAGACATGATACCGTTAGACAACTACTTTCGAATGGAATCATCTCAATTGATTATGTGAAATCAAAAGAGAATATAGCGGATCTATTGACTAAAGGGATTCCTAGAAAGATAGTTAGGAAATTGTCCAAAGGAATGGGTTTAAGGCCGATCCATTGTTGATTATTGCGGTAACTCTACCTAGAAGAGTGAAGATCCCACGAACTAGGTTCAAAGAGACAACTCAGTGATGATCGACTGTTAACACTGTGGAGTTTTAAACTCATACTCATTCCTAGACAAGACAGTGCATATATATAAGGGTAAGTTTCTAAGCTTTTAAAGATTTCTTAATCTGATGTGTTCAGATGATGTATGTTGACTTACATCACAAGGAATCACCTATGTGAGTGTGAAGTGCGGGCCACTTCTATGAGAATTTAAAACGGCCGATTCTCTAGAACACTCACAGAACCAGGCGGGGTTCAGGGCCAAAATGGACACAGGATGAGAACCAACGATGCTAGAGGAGCAACTGTGTGACTCCTATTGTCTTGGTATACACTAAAAGGTTGACGGTTCAAGATAGCGCGTCCACTGATTGACTAGTATATCTGATAGGTTTTTACTAGAGAAGGTTCAAAGGTAACCCCTACTTTTCTCGATGCAATTGTTTCTCGTAGAGGAACTGCACTTTGCATACATGATCATTTGCATTTGGTCATGATGGACTTACTTCTTATCCATGTGGGGGATTGTTAGAATTTAGGAGAAAATCCCATAGGTTATGAATAAGAAGAAGGATGGAAAAGAAGAGGAAAAAATAAGAAGGAATGTGTGTGTGGATAAGAGTCCCACATTGCTTAGTTGGAGAGAAGTTGGAGGGTATATAAGCTCCAACTTAGCTCCTACTAATTGGGCCCTTGGGCAAACCCACTTTTGTGGAGGGGTGAGGACTTAGGTGACCATTGGCCCACCACAAACGCGTGTGGCGCGCGCCCGCCTGGACTAGTCTGGTCCGCTTGTGAAATAAAATATTAATTTTTTATTAAATTAGTTTTTTGAATTTCCGAACGTTTAAATAATTCTGTTGTACCTCTCTGAGTTTTCCAACCAGTAGCTGCGTTTTGCGATCCATTCGGATCATTCGCTCCGTTCTGGTGCGTCTGTTCGTACGACGCACCAATTCGCCGGCAACAGACGCAAGTTGCCTCTGTTCGTTCCCTTCGGTGCGTACCGTGCACAATGCACCCGGTTCGCGGCATGCGTAGAGTCCGTCCGATCGTGTTTTTTCAAAGTCTATAAATAGGCGCCCTAGTCACAGTTAGATTACGTTTTTCTGCATACTCTCTCTCTCTACATTCTGCATATACATTCTGTGCGTTCCGAAAGCAGACTTGTTGGATTCGCTTGGGCTTCAGGTAGACAGAGCCATCTTTCTGGAGACGAATAATCCACTCTATCCTGGGAGGCAATTGCTCAGAAACCTTCGGCATCCATATCGAGGGAGCAATATTGTCTTAAGGACACAACGAAAGTTGGGCCCGGATTTCTGCATTATTCATACCATATTCGGCAGTCTTGTGAGTTCGTTTATAGCTTTTTCATATTATACAGACTTGTTGTATGCTCTCTGTATGTACTATTTATTTAATACAGATTCTTGTTAAACTATTCTGTTTACTGTATATTCAATTTCTACCTACTCAATACATTCTGGAAACAACAAATTTCTCTTGCTACCAAAGTTTTTTCAGATGGAGCCTTATTGTAGATTAATAAAACTATAAAAACTTTAATTTTTGTGACCAATAAAAGCATAGTGATGTTATAAAGACATTGTTCGGAGAGCAAATTTATTTATAGATGAAAAATTCCGCTTAGACATTGATCAGAGAGCAAATTTATTTATAGATGAAAGATTCAGGCTTCTAAGTGTTTAATGTGCGTTAATTAAGTTGGATATCTACACACACTTCCCTTTGTCTTTTTTATAAGAGCTCAAAATTTAAATTGTCTCGATTCTTTTTATAAGAGCTTGATAAAAGTTATGTTAACATTTAATGAGTTTTTTTGTTTTTTGCTCATTTGTACCCCTCAGTAATTATATATATTGTACTAATTAAATGGTTGATGATACTTATGTTTACTTTATTTATTTTTCTTAGTTATCCTTTATAAATAAGGGCATATTTAGAAAAAAATTATTTCAAGAAACATTTATTATTTTTAACTAATTTTAACCGCTTTCTTAAACCGCGTAATTTGGTTATCCAACTCTTATAATTAGAACTAGAATGGATATATAACAAGAGTGAGTAGACGAAGATGACCACTGTTATAGCCAAAGGTTTAAATGAGTTGAATTTTGGTGGTCACTAAAATCAAGACATGTATTTGTACTTAAAAAGCGTTGATAAAGATACTTCCTTCCTCCTATGAGCTCTCGATAATATATGGAACTTTAATCAATTTATGAAAAATTATAAGAAGTGGCAGTTAACTCATTAAATATGTTCTAAATTGATTTTTTTTCTTCTATTTTTACCCTTATTGGAAAATGTCTTTAAAAATTAAATGCGTGAGCAAATTGGAAATAAGCATGAATTATAGAGATAAAACTGAAAAAAGAGTATTAATTTTTTTGCAAGTGACTTATATTTTGAATTAAACTATTCTTCTAGAAACGCCCTATATTATAAGTAGTTATGATCACCCGTCAATAAAGTCTAATAGCATGATTTAAACACATGATATTGTGAGATAATTATAAGCCAAATCCTTATTAACTAAAGCTATTGTTGTTGACATTCTTTTCTAATTTTAACTCCTTAAAAAAAACACAAGAATTGCTTCCATAAGCAAGATTTCTCCTCTCTACTTACCATGAAAAGAAATTTAGAAAATTAAGTTGGTTTTTAATCATAATAGCTAACAAATTTGCTTTTTGGGGCGAGATGATATTTAGTTATATCAAATCTAACATTTTCCCCAAAACTTCGGACCTCACAAAGTCTCTATCATTTAAATTAATAGTTGGAAGACACGACGGGCCTAGTAGCCCAGTGGTATGCATACTCCCTATAGTTGGGGAGGTCATAGATTCGTTTTTTGCCTTTTGTACTTTTTTTTTTTTTTTTTTTTTTTGCTCAAAATTTGCCTTTTGTACTTCAGGACATTAGTCCCTGTCATTGTAGTGAATATATATATATATATATATATATATAGTTGGAAGAATATTGTCATTTCATATCTTAAAAAATATATTCAATATTCTGAGAAAAAAAATCAATATAGATTGCTTAAATTTCATCAAAATGAATTGACATGAAGGATTAATTAATTGATAATAAGTTGAATTTGTGATAAAAGTGAAAGAAATTTAGAATGCATCTCAGTTGTTAACACACAAAATTTGTCTAGCGCAACCATAACTCTCCATTTAAATATAGATAATCCTGAAGAAGATTATTTGGAATTATATACTTGGATTATTATGGGAACTCGGTCAAAATTACGTTCTGGAATCTTTTCAAATATGAGTGGTTATATATAAGCTTTCTCAAATGTCCAAGTGAATGATAAACCACTATGAGAGATGTCCCCTCTAAGATTTAGGTGATGTTTGTTTCTCTTTATTTTCTGTGTTATTTTTAAAAAAATTATATAAAATTGTTTTTAAATACCACTCTGGTCCTATTTATAAGTCAGTTTGACCAAAAAAAAACGGTCCTTTTTATAAGTCCAATTTTGACCAAATAAATGTGATTGTGGCAATTTTGCCCATAGTAATGATGATGAGAGAGATTGGCTAGTCATGTTGGAAAGAGAAAAAGATGAGAGAGATTTAACAATAAATTTTAAAAGGTACTCATTCATAAATGAGGGTAAAGTTAGAAAATTGTTCCATAATCATTGAGTTACTTACCTCTCCTTGGTATGTGAGATTTGGTACAAGTTTTGAAAATAAAATAACAAAATATGTTTGGAAAGTTATTTTTTTAAGAAAATATATTTTTGAAGTGACGTGATGGTTGTCAGCTGTTGCGACGACATCATGGTAATCAGGTCCCTTAAAATCACCAAATTACAGTGAAGTCCCAAGAGATCCCATAATATTAATTCTAAACATGAAAAATACCATTTTGTCCTCTTTTATTTGAAATTAAAAAGAAATTTTGGGGTTGGGTAACTTCAAATGAATTTAAATAGAAATTTAGGGTTCGGGCATCTTCATCAAGACACACTTCTTGTCGCGAAAACTCTCATTCCATAGCAGATAGTCGGCGCTTCGCCCACCACCACTATACTCTATGACTCTCACATTCCCTCAGGCATTCGCCTCTCCCACCACCTCTCTGAACCTCTCTTCCAGTCGCGAAAATGAAGGGTCAAAGCCAATCTAATCTTTTTCAAGGCACGCCAGCTACTGGTGTGAATCAGAGCGAGCCGACACATCTCAAAATGAGTTTAGTAACTTGTCTTTACGAAGTGGTAAAAGAGGCACATGATTGAGAGAGTTTTCCCTAAGTCGAAATACAGGGCAAAAGATCCCGATTCAGTTTGATAGATATTAGAAACCAATTGAGCCTAATGCAAGCCGATATAGGAGTTTTGTCGGCCTCTTAGCACGCAACAAACCTATCATCTTGATAGATGAGGAGAGAAATGTCGATGATCGTGTAAAGCAACATATTTGGGAATACTATCCAGCTCACATACGATGTTCCTAAAAGTGACAATTTGAAAAAGAAGATAATGTCATATTGTGCTGAACGCTGGAGGAAGTTTAATGTCACACTATGAAAATTACGGGGTGACTAGTACGGAATATGAGTAGACTCACATTCCTTAAGCCTTAAACTTGTATACAGATATTAAATAATACTCATAATAACATTCAGAGCTATGCTTCACTATAGCATATAAATGTACTCCCTCTAGTCCTCATTATAAGGTACCAACTAATAATTTTCACAAACTAATAAAAACAATTAAAGTTAATAAAGTTGTTCTAAAATTTAAGTAACTTCCAATATTACCCCTACTAATTGTACTAAAATCTAATATTATATTAACTATTACTCTCACCTACTACCTTTATTAATTATGGGCATACATGGAAAAAAAAAATTAATGAATTTTGGAAACAAGCAAGTGTCTTATAAAAAGGATTAAATACAATTGTTAGTTGATGCCTTATAATAAGGACCGGAGGGAGTACATATATTCCAATTTACAAGGGAAGACAGGATCCTACCTATCGACCACGTGGAGCATCTAAACTATAGATATTGATACATAATGAAAACTTAACTTTACATTCATAAGCAGTTGTTCCAAAATATATCTACAAGCTTGGTCAGCAATAACAGTCTTCACTGTTCCAATGAAGGTGTAAGGTCAGCAATGTCATTTGAGGCCAAAAAATTCTTGGTGAATAACGTCTCATTTACATAATTTAGTGAAATACAAGAGAAAATAATTTAAACGTATTTAACCTTGAATAATAACTATTTGACAATAAATTGCAACTTCTATATCATACAATCATAGGTGTAAATAAAACTCTATATAGGATTATCAATCAAATAAATCAAAATACATAATAAACCATTTTGTTTAACAAAATCAGTTTAAAACATCAAATCTTATCAATTTGTAGGACTTCTACAGAACATATAACAAGTGTGGACACACAGTTCACGAGGTAACTAACCAAATGTAGCTCAAGGCCACGAAAAACAAGCGTGGACTAGGGTTGTCCAAAAACCCCGAGGTCTAGTTGGTCTGGTCCGACCTGACCCAGTCTAGCGTGTACAAAAATTGGTCCAAGACAATTTGACCGGACCGGACCAAATTGCTCGGGTTGGACTGGACTTCAGTTCAGGGGCTTAGACCCCATGGATTGGTCCGGTCTGACCCAAGGTCCTTTTTTTAGTAAATCATCACTACATTGAGCCGCTCACTGGAGTCTGGACATCCTAATGTTCTTTTTAATTTATAGGAATCACTTCTCACTACGTCACTTTTTATTACTTTGGGAAATCAAGTGAAACCAGAGCTAAAATATTGCATCAAAAAACTGGACTTCTTGGACTGGTCCAGGAAGTCCAGCCGGTCCGGTCCAGCCCAAGCTTGGGCTAGTACCAGACCGGACCAGACCTCAGGCTGATTTTTCCAGCCCGACATCATATCGGGCCAGACCTCGGGTTGACCTCCAACCCGGTTTGGCCCGGTCCTTGGACATCCCTAGTGTGGACACACAGTCCACGAGGTAAATAACCAAACAAGCGCTGCCAAGGCCACGAAACAAGTGCATGTACGAGACTCAAAAGTAACAAGCGTGAGAATAAATCCCACCAATATCTCACAAATGTCAAGCGAGCTTGAGGTTAACCATGGTGACCAAGGATTAACAGTACTGCTGTTACTAACCAGCATTCTGTATCATGTCCTCTCAAAAACATTTACAAGTATGCCAAAGGCTAATTTATCAAAAGCAATGAAAATGTCTCTTTTTAAGCTATAGATAGATTGTATCAAATACTTCGTAATAGAATGCCCTAGCCTAAGGTTTGCAAATAATATCTCAAAACTATACCTTTCCAAATTCTATACATAAACATTTTTTATTCTTCAACATAACATGTCATATTTTCCATTTGCAAAAATCTTTTCACCATATCCATGCATAAAACACATAGGTCAAATATTTCACTAACTAGGTTAAAAATTCAAATATTGTAATTAAGATACGAGGAATATTAATAAATACAACATCCTTTCAAAAACGAACTAGAATAACTTAAATACTTCAATTGACATAATAATTATGATTACAAGGATAATTATATTAAAATACATGTGAATTTATTAAAAACCGTATATTGAGGTAAAAGAAAAAATTATTCATAAATTAATTGTGACGTTATTCACTCACCTGTTACAATCGCAGTTATATAACTCTTTCCTAGTTATCACCTCCCAACTTTTTCACTTCGTACTCTCCTAATATCCCAAAAACAAAATATTAATATACCAACTATAATTTATGCACAATTTCCTTAACATCCTATTAAGAAAAACCCTTCTTGATAGTTTTCCCTTTAAGCAGTTTATCAAACACCATGTAGAAACCCAAGATTAACTCATAAAACAAACACCTCTACTGTGTGTATATGAAAAGCAAAATAGAAGGAAGAAAATTATATAACAAAGTTTGAAAACAGCTCCTATATACATTTTCAAAGTAGGAGTACAACGTATGTACTTGATATAAAATGATCCACAACATATTGTTAAGAAGTTGGTTAGTTTCTTACACCAATTGCCTTTATATTATCAAGTAAAAGCATTAAAAAAAAGATGCATGAAAGAAGATCACCGGAGTTAGAGAGGACGGACGGCGGAGGATCAAAGGTTAGATGGTGGTGAATGAAGATCTTGCTCGATCTGGTCCGAAATCGTGGCACTCTTCTCTCAGTCTGCAACTTTGTCTCTCACTATTGTCACCGTCGATAATGGGAAAGAGAAGGTCGTCGGAGTTGGAGGAAGGAATAGAGGTGGATGAAGATGGTGGTGATTGGGTCTGTCTAATTTCCTCTCCCTCTTCTCTTGTTCGAAGGTGACGTCTTGTGGTGGTGGAGAGAAGGAGATGCTGATTAACAAAAAGACGGCGGCGGATGAACTGTGGTGACAAGGAAGGGCGATGGAGGACTGACATGAACGAAGGAGGCAGGGGTTTTAAATATGAAGCTTCTACACTCTGCAATGTTCGTGAGATATTTTTAGAAAAAATAATCGGATGCTCTCTATTTTTTTTACACAGTGGCATTTTGATAATTTCATGACAGAGTAGGAGTTCGGGCTCCTTACTTTATACACCCTCCAAGGCTTCTAATACCACCAAACCACAAGGTTTTCCTTGTTGTTACACTACAACAAATATTAATTTAATTTTGCTACTATCTAAATTTATCCATTCTCAATTTAAGGAACACTCAACAAATCACAAAAATTTCAGAAAAAATAGAAAAATCTAAAATAACATAAGTAAATTGTTTTTTTTTTTTAAAATAATCTATTATCTCGATAGTCTATAAATATTTTCAGGACTATTACATTTAAGACAGACCTATCTAACAAATATATGCATATCAAGGTTAAAGATGGTGAGCCCCATCCTAATCCTTGCGGCAAGTATTCATATATTGATGAAGAGATTTGTCAACAATTTTTTCAGACTTGGACAACTCCAGAAGCTTTGGTGAGTTCATATTTAGTTTTTTGCCCTTTTATGCTTTGGTTCATAACCTGTGTAGATATGTAATACGTTCTTGTGTTCATTTAATTCTATTAGATAGATGGTTTGGTGTGTCAATAGAAGAAAAATAAAATCTTTCTACTTATTAATTCCAGCTTCATGCAATTATAGAAGAAAAGCAAGTTACATTGCGGCAAATTATGCCTATAAAATGTATTTTTGTTCCTAATTTTGTTGAGGAATTATAGTGTAAGTTTTTTTATTGATATCTGCACAAGTTATTCTTATTGACCTACCAGCTCATTCATGTTAATTAGTCTTGGTAGGTAAATAATTTGGTAGAATTGATTAATAGTGAAGTATAGGGATGGACTCTGATGAATTTTTCCTTCTCTCAAGTTTTTCTCTCTACTCTCTCAATTTCTAACTGATTTTCACCACCATGAAGAATGACATTTTCATCTTTTGTCCTGCATCAGAGCATATTTTAGTTCTTATGTGAATTTGACTATAGATGGAGTAATACAAAATGTTCGCCATTAATCTATGCAAGTCTTGAAACTTGATAAAGTGAAGTCGACCTTTGTTTCTATCATTGTAACTGGAGCCTCTTATTTCTTCTATTTACATGAATAGTTTTATTTGAGGATTCTTTGATCATATTTGTTGCTTCTTTCACCTCAATCAGAATGTTAAGAAAAGTTTTCTCCAGCGCATTTATTTGTTCATAAGATTATGTCTCTATGATATCCTACAAACGGGGTATTCATCTCAAATATTTTTCTTTGGTAGAATTTGTACATAAATTGGTCATTTGTAATTATAATAAATCAAATTTCCTCATTAATTGGTTTTCCCAAAAAAATGTAGTGACTAGTGTTTGAGGTTCATATCAAACAATTTGAATCTTTTTATGTTAGTAAGATGGTTTGAGTGGAGTTAAAAAAGGCATTGTTAGTGACTAGTGTTTGAGGTTCATATAAAGCAAATGTTCTCTAATTTATCTAACTTCCATTTTCTTACATGGGCATGTTTATTAGTTGAGCTTTGGCTGTAATTCATAATTAATATTTGTTTTCAATTCTTATTCACGGAAAAAAAAGGGAAAAGTACAAAAGATTGGTATAAAGAATGATTGCTTTCATACAATGTCTCGTGATAGTTATGAAAAGGCTGAAAAAGAGTTGGTGGCGGCCAAGTGAAAGAAATTGAAAGAAGAAGCTCAATCCAATCCTTTTATTGTTCTTCTCCACCATCACCAATACGTCTCAAAGAAAAATGGTTGTATGCTCGCCAAAAGAGGAGCGGGAACTCGTATAGTTGCTGAAAAAATTGTAAGTATCATTCCTATTATGTTTAATTTTTATTGGATTATGCTGGTTAAGTGGCAACTGCTTTTATAATCATGGACAATTAGGATTTACATTAATAAATATCAATAGTAGAAGTTTTAAAGATGAACCTTTTATTATGGCAGATCAGGTAGTATTCTATATCACCGATCAGACAAATAAAATGTGGCCTGTAGCTCTCCAATAAAAAATGGTCATTGATATTGATTAGGAAAGTTATTGAAATTATGATCTTCCCGAGACTCCTTCTTTTTCAAGGGGTCTACCGGAATTGAATGAAGAAGATGAAGCGGATAATGAACATAAGAAATGATCATCATGAAGGGATATGGGAGGATATCATTTTTAAAATAGAGAATTCATCGGGTAATATTCATTTGCATAATTATTTGAAAACTTTAAGGTTTTAACATTATATTTTCCTCTGTTCTTAAACAAAATCATTGACAGTGAAGTTTTTGTTTTTGTTTTTGGCAGGATCCTCCCGGAGAGACCAAATGGGCATGATAAAAGAAAAATATAGTTAGGTGAGAATCTGATCAAGACATGGTGATAGATATGGGAGGTATCTTGGGCTTGTTTTCGTGATGAAATAATAGTTGTTAATTAGATATCGATTTTATAACTCAATTTGTAACATGGTGAATAATAGTGGTCAATTAGATATAGACATGATATTCATATTTAATAATTCAATTTGTAACACATATTGAGTTGTTCAAAACTTGTAGCTTAAAGTACTGCCTTTTAGGTGCTAAATTGGATGGTTGGTAAGAGGAAGAAATAGAGTGGATCTGTGAAAAAACACGAAAAAATTTAGATCGGATGTTTTGAAATTAGGTCTTAAAAGTTGGATATTGTACAAAGCCTGTCTAAAAAGGCAGACTTTTTAGACTTAATATAAGCCATGAGAGACCTAATATTTAAATAACCAGTCTAAAATGTATTTTTTAAGACCGATTGCTCAACCGATTTGAAAAATAACAAATTTTAAGACTGGTTATATCGAAACTGGATCCAGAACCAATCTAAACTGATTTTTACTCGTCTAAAAAGGGATTTTTGCACTAGTGTATATTTAAAAATGTAACCTTTTTATGGACATGATATATCATATATTTAACTAAATATACCTTGCATTTCTGCAAATTTCTGTCAATCTCTAAACTTTCAAAATAAATTATTTCGACTTTTGGTGGAGCATTTAATATGGGCATTGATGGTGCATGGTTCTCTTACAAAATACAATTGGATCTAAACTTTCAAGATAAATGATTCAAAGTGTTGCTTATATCATACTTATGGTTAATTTGTGTGCAATGTTCTTGTAAAAGAGGCCTGCATGGTTACAAACGTGGGATGTAACTGTGCATGATGATGAAGGGTATACGATGTCCAAGTACTCCTGTGATGAACTCCACAATGCCAAGCTTGAATGCCTTTGGTGGCTTGTGACACATGCGAACAACTTACATGTTGACAAAGTACTTTCAACGGTTACAGACAAGAAACCAAGCAAGAGGAAGAAATATACCTTTAAGTAGTGATATTATGTATTTTGCATGTTGAATGATAAACAATGTAATCATCTCATGTGAATTGACATTGTGCTATAGATAAAAAAAAAAATTCCAATCTGATTTGTATTATATCTTATTGATATCAAAATATTAGGTCCCCATCTTTTATCCCACAATGATATGTTTAAACAAGTATTAGCATGCAATGACAAGTCATTGAGCAGCCAATGACACATCATCGAGCACACATTGACAAGTACGTTTAAATTATCTGGGATTAAAAGACCAGTATTTGTTATATCACAATACAATACTGCATAAATCACGATATATAACGGTTATTATAGCCCATAAATCAAGGTTTCGAACCGTCATATATATGGGTGCTATATATACTTGGAGTAAATAAATTACGGTTCCAAACTGTTATTTATTCTAGACCTATTATCACAGTTCTAATATAACACTTGTTATGTATTGAGGTTTGGTGAGACCGTGATACGCACATTGTTGTGATAATAATTAATGGACACACATGAACGACCGTCATGATATATAATAATGCTTACATGATACATAACGGTCTCATGTTGACAACTACTATTTATTAAATAACATATATACCGGTTCTTATGTAAGAACCGTTACTTTTAATAAAAATAAATAGCGGTTTCTAAATAAGAACCGTGAACTTTTGTAATACATGAAAATTGTTATATAATAACCATGATGTATGTATGTGAGACTCTTCAAATGAGAATTTTTGAGTTAGTTGGACTCGTCTGTATATAATAGAATAGTACATCAAGGGGCTATGCAATTTGGGATGAATCAAGATGTTCTAGACTTTGTGGGAAGATCAATGACAATTGTTGATGTATATATGTGATAATGTAACTGTTGACCTATATATAATTGTGTCTCTTTACAGAAATGGCCTCTGGGGGAAAAAACATATATCCCTATCAGAAAGGGCACAGGAGTACGCAAACCATTGATGTCAAGGGTTTGCATATCCCCTTTGCCCTTTTTGATAGGGATATTTTTTTTCCTATCTACGTTTGCTTTCCAAGCTTAATTGCTAAAGAGATACACGGTATAGGTAAATACTTACATTATAAAAGATATAGGTCAAGATTGCGATTTATTCTAGCCACTAAGCCTAGAAAATATAGATCCGTCCTAAACTGCATGGATACTCGATGTGGGAAGTACTACTCTATTAGATAGAGTCGATACCAAGTAGCTCAGAAATTCTCGCATTGAAGAGTTTAGGATTGATGACAATGTTGAATTTTAGAGCTTTTAATTTGGCGCAACTTGCTCAATACAAAAACTAGAGAGGAACCTTTGATAATAACATCATAGCAATAATGGGTTTTCTTAATAATCGTTATGTATTTATCATTTTTTTTATTTTAATGTGTTCATGGTTGTATAAATCAACCACCATATTACCAAAAAAAAAATAGGTGAATTTAATTATAGATTTATGAAAAAGGTACTTTAAATAAGAGTAGTTAGGAAAGACAAATCGTTTGTAAGTGTTACAAACAGTTGTTTTTTCTTCTCGCGCAATGAAAAAGTACTTTAAATAAGAACTATTATTTATTTTGTTTCATGACGGTTAATAACCATTGGATATGTTATTTTTTTTCAAAAAAAATTAAAAAGAAAAAAATGATAAAACGAAAAAACAAATAGTGGCGAGAAGCCTAATGAACGATGAGATCACCAGGCTACTCGTCACCAAAGGAGTGGCCAGGATCATTGTTAGGATCATGGCCACTTCCATACTCATCAAGTATGAGATTGACATTCATGTTCATAGTGGAGAGGTATCCAAAAAGCCTCTTCATGGCATGGTCAGTTTGTTATGCGTACGCAACATTATCTCCAATTGAGGAAGCATAGGATGTGGAGTTCGAGGAGGTGGCGACAGAGGTGGAGGCAAATGTTTGTGAGGAGAAGCAGGAGCGAGGTTGAGGGGGAAGAGGAGATGGAGGATGACGCCGAGAGTTTTCTAGCAAGTCTTCTGCACGACGTTGCATCTTGGCGATTGAGAGAACAAAGAGGAGGACAATGAAGAAAATGTAGGAAAAATAAATGAAAATGGAGAGTTTAAACGGATATCTAGAAGGGACATGAAAAAACAATCATTGCATGCGTTATAAGTTGAAAAAGACGCAATGAAAGGGAACCTGGTTCTCCTGACGATCATCGGATAACGAGGAGGCACCTAGAGTCAGTGCGTGCAAGGAAGATGAAAGGTTTTGAAAGCTTTAATTAGTGTTTCTTAAGTTAGAAGTGTTAAGTGCCTGTTTGGGATGACGTTTCAACCATCCCAACTTTTTCAGTGTTAAACATGGTGGAGGGGAAGCAGTTTACCTGCTCATGAGCAGGGGGAGCTCGTCCGTACGGATGAGCTCCCAGTTGTCCAGATCTAGATCTGGACGACCCAGATCTTTTTTTTTTCTACATGAAAAAAGTCATTTTTTGAAAAAATGTTACACTACAAAAAAAAAACTATAATTTGTCGCGGTCCATCTGTAGCGGTCATAAATAACCGCTACAAAATCATTATTTACCGGGTTTTTAATGAACCGCAACAAATTAATGTTTGCTGAGATATTTGTAGCGGTTACTCTAAAGTAAACCGTTACAAATGTGGCGCCAGCTTGGCGCGTTATGGCGCAAAATTTGTTGCGGTTTTATGGAAAAACCGCTACAAATTTGGCGCCAATGTTTGGCGCATAATGGGACGAACTTTGTCGCTGTAATTACGTAGCGGTTATACGAAAGAAACCGCTACGGATAGTGGAACGACAGCGTTTTGTCGTGTCGGTCGTTGTGAAGCGAAGCTACAACCGTGTTAGATAATATCATTTTGTAGCGGTTTGTCCATTAACCGCTACAAATATTTATGCTATATATCATTAATCTATTCGTATAGCTAATTATAAATTTTAAGAAAATACAAAATCTGCGTTGTCGCTGAATAAACTTTCTCGGCTAAGTAGTCGAAGACATGCAGATATCTGCAGCTATCATCGCTTATGTCAAGAGATTATAGCTGCGATATTTGCCTCTCTCTTCTTTTTGGCCGAGGCGGTTCCTTCCAAGACAATCCGTTTCATTTTTTTTTTGACGTGAAGACTTCTACTCTTTTGAAGATAGTCCAACCCGCATCGAAGATTGGTTTCCATTATAGCCACCAATCTCTCTGTAAAATATCTCTGATCAAAATGAGTCAGTGAGTTTTTCCAAGGAGATTGGTGGCTATACTGAATGAAATCTTCACGTGCATGTTAGGCTAATTTTTGTAAAATCATTATTCCTAAGTTATTACTTTCGAGTGTTTTGGAGAAACTAAAGAAGATAAATAAACTAATTGAAAGTTCTATTATTTTAAATATTTTCACCAAACTAATTGGTTTGACTGACAAACCAAATAGTTTGGATTTTTTTGCCACAAAAGTAACTTTGTAGCGGTTAGGCTATAACCGCTACAGAATAGAAAGGGGCTCAAGTTTGTTGCGGTTATTTGACTCTAATCGCTATAGAATTGTAAAAGTCTCTAATTTGTCGCGGTTCTGTAACCGCGACAAGTTTTCACGAAGAACGAGGCAAAGTTGTCACGGTTTTTGTTGCGGTTTATTCTGAACCGCAACAAGTTTTATGATTTTGTCGCGGTTATATTTAAGAACCGCTACAAATGTAGCGGTTTTTTTTAACTATTCCTCTCATTTTGAAAATCCCGCGCGCAAGGTTTTGATTTTTCACCTTTTAACCTTTCAACATCATGGTTTCTAAAGATAAGGGAAAAGGGAAAGTTTTTGATCAGGAGAGAGGGCCTATAAGGGGCAGTAGTAGTAGAGGGGGCCATACGAGAGGGCATGGGCCTGTAAATATCCCCCCTCTGCTTCCTCGGGTGGAGGGGAGGGAGTTTGATACCCTCTTTGCAGATGAGGAAATCCCAAACCTAGAGACCGTAGGGGGAGAACAGGGTGCAAGTCTATCGCTGAGCGACGTGGACCAAAATCCGAAGATCCATATTGAGATTCTCATTGCCGAGGTAGAGCGATTTCTCGATGAGGAGAATGAGCGGGACCAGGGGAACCCCCGACCGTCGTCTTCGCGTTCCACCAGATTTGTGGTGGATGTCGAAGGTAAATATAATCGCTTTTTTGTCAAAAAATTAAATTTAAATTTCTTACGTGTAATTTGAATTTATTTAAACGCAATACAAAAATGTGTTTATAATTGTGCGATGAACATGGGAACATCGGCGGGAGGACGTTGGATGTTGCCGCGGTCACTCGTTGACGACCTTCGCGTCATAGTCCCCGGAACACGGACACGGACTGACGACGGCAATGGTGGTCATCTCGATGAACCGATTCTGTCGAATTTGGCGGGAATTAGGCATGGTTTCCAATCTTTTTCCACGATTGGAAAAAGATTCCGCCGGAGAACAAGGACAAAGCGTTTATTGACGTTGTGCAGGTAACTTATGTTGTTTAATTAAATTCAAATATTAATAGTAATAAGTTGTGGTTTATTTATTTATTTATTTATTCATTTCTTACTTAATTACTAACTAAATTATGATATAGAAAAAGTTTAACATGTGAGCCATCCATAAGAGGTACGTACACATGAAAATGGGGGAGGGGTGGAAGAGCCGGAAGGGTCGTCTCTACACCGCGCAGAATGGAGATTCGACTATGCCTCTGCAGCAGCTGATCGAGAACGTCTCAGATGGCGTGGACCCAAATGATTGGGCGGGTTTTGTCCACTATTGGAGGGGTCCAGATGGACAGTACGTGTTTTTATTAATCGTAGTTTAAGTTTTTTTTAACATGAGTTAATTTATTGTGACAAATTTCTTTAAATTAATTTTTTTTAGTGTAGTTTAAAAATATAAATATTGATTAAATTAATTTATTGTTTACATTTGGTTTAAATTATTTAATAGTTTAACTTAATTTATAGTTTAAATGTACTTGAAATATAGGTTACAAGAAATCATTTAAACCTATAATTAATTTCACTTCACATTTTGTTTGTTGCTCCTTGCAGGCCCTGTCGCAGAGGAATACCGGAAGCCATCACATCGGAGGGTCCATCACACGGCGGGAACCAAGACGTTTGCTTTGTGACCTACGGTGAGATGGTATGTTGAAAGATCAATTAATTTTAGGTTTAAATGATGATTGTTTTGTTTTTGAAATAATAAAGTTTATATTCTTTTAACTCTTTCGGCAAGAAGAGAAGGCTCGGGAGGAGAACCGTCGGATGGACTATGGGCAGTTATTCACATGCACCCATAGACACCGTGATGGGACGCCGACTTCCGAGGCAAAGCAGAGAGGAGATAATAGTAAGTCACAAAAAAATTATTTATTTAGTTAATGTTGTATATTTAAATTGAATTAAATATAGTTTGATTAATGTTATCGAAATCATGTGTCGGGCCGGATTGAGCGGAACCAGCGATCTGCGGCGTCGCGGCCCTCGGAGTCACGGGTGCTGTGGATCCTCTGCCCTTTGAAAGTTGTTATGGGCCCAAAAGAGCATCCTGGCCGGGTGAAGAATATGGGATTAGGCGCCAGGCCTAGCATGATGTACGGCAAGGCCTCCAGCTCTGAGGCTGGCACCTCTGGCTCGAGAAGGCCACCACCAGCGGAGGTTGATGTGATCATTGCCGCGAAGGTTGCTGTACAGGTTGCCGATCAGATTATTGCACAGCAGGCTGCGAATGATGCCAAGAGAAGGTGCCGGCAAGAGAGATACGACCGTTGGTACTTGAGTCAAAGGCATACCTGGGATGCTGTTCACGATGTCTTGACTGAGTTGATGCCTGGCAGACGGTTTCCAACTCCCGAGCCTCCCCCTTCGTTCAGTGACGAGGATTCCCCCCGCCTCCCCCTCCCCTTCCGTCCGTCTACGAGGATCAAATTCATCCTCCTACTGCTAATGACGAGGGCAATGCTACCTCACGGTCGTGCACGAGCCCCCCTGAGACAGCCCCCTTGAGACATGACCTAATCATCAGGCTCTTGATAGTTAGTTTTTATTTTGAATCGCTGGATGTTTGTTTTCTTTTTTATTTGGCTTGTTGACATTTTTATTTGGAGTAATATTTCAATACTTATATTCCATTTATATTAGGTTCTTAATGTTACTTATAATATATAACGTACAATATAAAATTTCATATAGCTAAATAAAATAGATATTGTAAAAAAATTACTGGAGTTAATATAAAGGGAATAAAAAGTAATTTTCTCAAATAAAATTGATATTGTGAAATAAATAAACATTTGTAGCGGTTATGTTGAGAGAACCGCCACAAATTTGAATTTTCCTGTGAATAAAATAGCGCCAACATTTGTCGCGGTTAACACGAATAACCGCAACTAAATTCAAACGGCTATAATTTTGTAGCGGTTCACCAACCGCAACAAATATATGGCGGGATTTTGAATTCAAAATCGCTAATTTGTAGCGGTTATTGTGGCGGTTTAAGAACCGCGACTGAATTTTGGCGGGATTTTGAATTCAAAATTTGTAGCGGTTAAAGAACCGCAACTAAGTGAATTTTCATATTTGTGACGGTTCCTGTAGCGGTTAATAAACCGCTACAAAGTGTTTTCATGTTGCATTTAAACATCTCAAGTGCTGTTATGAAGGTAATTAAACATTCTCTCTACATTTATATTGTATCCTAGCTTTGTTAACTACAAATGGATAAGTCATGGATCAAGCTACTGCGCGGTTCTCCTATATATTTAGCGGGATTGAAAACTTTCTTAGATTTCGCCTTCTCTCATGCTAGCATTAATGGCAAGATCGTGTGTCCTTGTTGTAGATGCAAGTTTAAGAAGTGACAAACGCGAGAAGGCGCTACGGAACATCTTCTTATCAAGCCTTTCCCAGAAGGATATACATTCTGGCAAGTTCATGGTGAGAAGCGTGATATGAGATATGTGGATCATCTTCCTCAAACCTCACAAGTAGCTGATGACTTCCCATTTTTAGTATATTTGAGACATATTTTAATATATTTGGGAGTCATCAATACTAAATTGAAGAGATTTTATTAGAATTTTAAGAGATATCAATTTGAATACATTATTTGGGGGATTTCAATTTAAAATAAAAGTTTTTGAGTTAGGGAAATAAATAGTAATATTTAGAAGTTTTTTTAAAAAGTGAATAAAGATAGGTTTTATTATTATTATTAATTGTATAATAATGCTCTTATGGTTAACCGTACAGCCACGATTCAGTTTGTTTGAATTGAAGATACAAATGGGACCCACAAATTGAAATCAATTGAAACCTAAAAAGCTATAGAAAAAAGGCGTAGGAGCAGGCATAGATGTCGGGACGCACCGTTTTGAGAAATGAAGACCTAAAAGCTAATCAGAGGCGAAACAGTGGGAAGAAAAGGATGAGAGGCGCATTTTTGGAGGATTATCTCGCTGCACAGTAACACGACTTGAACGACGTAAACAAACGAGGTCCACGGAAAGGCGCCGCGACTCCGTTTTCGACCATCTTCTTCCTATCTCACCGGCGCGTTATCCACCACCAAGGCCACCGGCGAGCTTCATCTTCACGCCGGCCGGAAAGGGAAGCGCGGAACGAGCACCGAATCGAGGGAAGCTATCTTTGAGTCTATGTGCTTTTTCCTTGGTTTTGTTCATTTTTCCGCTTTCTTATTCTTTTCATTGTGGCCCCGAATCTGATTTTGCTTGTTCTTTGTGATCTGGATTAAAGCCATGTGTGGCTAGTTTGTTTTGCAATTTAGAGGAACTTTGAACTTATAGGTGTGGATTGGACTTTGTTTTTATTAATTAGTTATAATTAATATTAATTTTGGTTACTTAATTTTGTTTAGCTTTATCTATTTAGTGACTGGCCATCATTGAATATGAATTTGAGAATTAGGATTTACCTTGACGAAGGGGATTTTAATTAAGCTCTAAGATTAAGTAATATGGGATTAGATTACGATTTAATTTGCGATTAGGATAGACATATACCTAATAGCCCCATATAATTGTTGAGGAGTGTGTTCGAGATTTATTGCTTCTTGAGTAATTATGTTAGACATAACTAATAATACTCAAGAAAGGGTTGTAAGTGGACCGACAGGCATTTATAACTAATTATACTCGAGATTAACAAAATTGATATTAAGGCTAATTAAATTAGTGAAAGCAAGGTTTATGAAACTAATAAGGGATTCGTGACTCTGGGTTGCTCATTTTATTATTGTGGTAGTTTGTTTGTTTTGATTTTATTTTTAATTCCTTTTAATTAAATTCAATTTGGTTTACTCAACTTAAACGAAATTGTAAAATTAATGCTTAACTGAGATTGTGATACAAAGTCCTTGTGGGAACAATACTTTTCTTATCACTTTATTACTTGATACGGCCCGTATACTTGCGGAGTTATAGGCTTAAATTTTTGCCCTATCAGTAGCAAATCAAGGACATCAACATGATCCGGTTAATGAAGCTGTTCACGATGCTTTCGGTGTTCTAGACGACAACTTCACGGCAGAAGTTTAGGGTCCAGAACCAGTTTTCTTTAGGAATGATGCAACTCGGGAATTTTTCGCCCTAATGGATGAGTGCGATCCTCCTTTGTATCAAGGTTGTCAGAAATACTCAAAATTATCTTTTCTGATCAAACTGTACCATATCAAGTGCTTGTGTGGGATCACTGATAAGGCAATGTCGATGTTGCTGGAATTACTACGAGATGCTTTCCCTGACGCAGACATTCCCACAACCTTCTACGAGGCCAAGAAGGTAATCAACAGATTAAGCCTGAACTACGAAAAACTCGATGCATGTCCCAATGACTGTATGCTTTATTGGGGAGAGGATGCTCGGAGGGAGACTTGTAAGAAGTGTCACACTTCGAGGTTCAGGACAATTCGGAAGGGAAAGAAGCAGAAGAAGAAACCCACAAAGATTTTAAGGTACTTTCCTTTAAAACCTCGCTTACAAAGACTGTTTATGTCGTCTAAGACAGCTGAGCATATGAGGTGGCATGAAGCTGACAAGAGCGAAGATGGTAAACTCAGACATACACGGGATGCTGAAGCTTGGAAAGCGTTCGACTCAGACTTTCCTGATTTTGCGGCGGATCCTATAAATGTTCGTCTTGCTTTGGCGACCGACGGTTTTAATCCGTTTGGGAATCTTAGCACAAGCTATAGTATATGGCCAGTTGTTTTGATACCTTACAACTTGCCGCCTTGGATGTGTATGAAACAGAGCTCTTTCATTATGTCCATGATCATTCCAGGCAAAAAGGCACCGGGAAATGACATCGATGTGTATCTCCAACCGCTTATCAAGGAGTTAGTGGAGTTATGGAATGTTGGCGTTGAGATGTATGACGCGCACGAGAAGACACTGTTCAACTTGCGTGCGGCATTGATGTGGACTATCAGTGACTTCCCTGGACTGGGAACATTATCCGAGTGGAATATGCATACCGGCCTTGCGTGTCCGGCTTGCAATTTTGACTCTAACTCAGTGCGCCTTCCCCACAGTCGCAAGTGGTGCTTCATGGGTTATCGGAAGTTTCTCGATGGTGCACACATGTTTAGGTTGCAACGCAATCGTTTCAATGGGCAACAGGAAAAAAGAGGACCTCCTCGGAATTTATCCGGTGCAGAAATCATAGAGCAGCTTGTGGATGTTGAATTTGAGTATGGGAAAAAAGACGATGCAGCAAAGGCGGCACAAATACTGCCCAGGCTTCTGGTTCTGCGCCCCAGCAATGGCGGAAGATAAGTGTCTTCTTCACTCTTCCGTATTGGAAAGATAATTTTCTCTGACATAGTCTGGATGTCATGCACATTGGGAAGAGTGTGTGCGACAATGTGTTGTACACGATTCTGAACGAACCAAGCAAGTCAAAAGATCATCTTCAAGCGAGGAAAGATTTACAGGAGATGGGGGTTCATGGAGACGCATGGCCGGATGAGCATGACAGATTTCAATCGGCAAAATTCACCCTGACAAGACCGAATAAGCAAATCTTCCTCACGACGTTGAAGAAGATAAAAGTTCCTGACGAGTATTCAAGCAACATTTCACAATGTGTTGACGTGCAGGCTCGAAAGGTCACTGGGCTGAAGAGTCATGACTCATGTGCTTATGCAACAGTTACTTCTGCTAGCCATCAAAAATACGCTGCCACTGGATGTGTCGATCGTTTTGGTCGAGCTTTGTACTTTCTTTCAGAAGTTGTGTTCCAAGGTTTTGATCGTGGAGGAGCTCGACCAGCTACAACAAAAAATCATTCTTACGCTGTGTCATTTGGAGATGATCTTTCCTTCGTCATTCTTCACGGTCATGGTTCACTGACGACACCTTGTTCACAAAACAAAGCTTGCTGGCCCGGTTCACTACCAATGGATGTATCCTATTGAGAGGTACTCTTTTAAAATTAATTACTTTAGCATTACTCCCTAGTCTCACGTCTAACCATTGATGTATCAACATTTTCCCTTCATTACTTTATAGGTTTCTTGGGAAACTAAAGTCTTACATGAGGAATAAGGCGTGGCCTGAAGGTTCAATAACAGAAGGCTATATTGGGGATGAGGTCTTGTATTTTTGTTCCAGGTACTTTGATGACATTGAGATGTCATTCAATCGACCGCCTCGTGTTGGTAAACCAGTTGGCGGAAGTGAGAATTTCAAACTCACGGCACTTGAGAAGATTCAAGCACATAGACATGTCTTGATCAATTGCACTAAAGTTGAACCGTACCTTCGCAAGGATTCCACGAGAGATATATATATATATATATATATATATTTATCCTATATATTTCCTGCACATTTTATACTCAAACTTCATGCTTGTCATCGCATGTTTAATTGAGGAGAATTCAGGAGTCATGTGAAGCGTCAACTGAGGATCCGTACGCAGACATCCTCTGAAATTGATAGAAAGGTCCACGAGAATTCCCGGTTGGTTTAGAAGGAGAATAATGAATGACCACAACCCGCACTCACGGAGTCGGGGCTCTCGCACTCGGCCCACTTGACCACGTCCAAAGATTTATGGCATACAATGTCAATGGTTTAAAGTTTTACACCGTTTCACGAGATCAGGGATTGCTGACCTAAAACACGGGTGCATATGGCACATTTGGGACGAGGAGTTATGCGAGCAGCAGTGATGGGAACATGCAGTTCGGTGACGTCCCGTATTATAGAAAGCTGCTTGATGTGGTCACGATAACTTACCAAGGCCTTTTCCCCATGACGCTGTTCAAGTGTTTGTGGGCGAATACGACAACGCCCCGGGGACTCACGACTAACAACTTAGGCATCACATCAGTGAATTTCTCCCAGCCTATTCACACTGGTCTGTCTGAAGATGACGAGCCGTATATGGGCGATGGTGATAACGTTGCCTCTTATTGTGAGCCGTTCTAGCCAGCCAATTTCGAAAACTTCTTCCCAGACGGCGATGACAATTTACCTATAGTTCGGTAAGTTTTTTAATATACGTTTTATGAAATAATAACATTTAACCAAAGTTTTATTTGTGTTCAAACATATTCAACTCACATGCAACATTTTACCCAAACTTTCTTTGTAGCGATGGTGACGAAGATTGAGAGAAAAGATTATGCAATGTATAGTTAATCTATAATCTTCTTTTTTTAAAAAAAACCACAATAATATTTGTAGCGGTCATAAAACCGCTATAAAACCAACAAAAAACCGCTACAAACAGAAACCGCTACTAATGACGTGTCACCAACCGCTACTAACTGATTCCGCTACAAAAATTGACAACTAAACCGCTACAAAATGATTCGCCGGATATCAAAATAAATACCCCCACCCACCCGCATTTAATATGCTTTAGTTCCTGCTTCTCCACGTTTTCTCTCCGCATTTACTCATAGTTTTACGTTTTCTCAAAGAGGTTAAGTGTTTGAAGGGGGTAAGTGCCGTTTAATTGCATCAAATCTAATGCTTATTTTCTACCCCTGCTGATACTAACTTTTGTTATTTTACAGGTGCATTTCGTATTTTTTTACACTTTCTTTCTACTTTCTCGTATATATTATTCGATCTACCTTAACACACATTTTTTGTAGAAGTAATTATATTTTAATTAACACATTCTTTCTACTTTCTACATATTCTCATTATTGTCTATTATATATTAACCTTATGTAATCAAATATCATATTTAAATATAATTTATTTCACCAAAAATATAAATTATTATTAATACAATATTTATCTAATTACTTTAATGAATGATTTTTTAATTCCATCTATTTGTAGCGGTGAGTAAACCGCTACAAAAACGAACAAAAATATGACAATGCGCCAAAACAGCAAAAAATAAATGGAATATTTTGTAGCGGTTTTAAACCGCTACAAAAATTAAATACTCAAAATTGCCGCCCAATTTTTCCCAAAAATGGCGAGATTTTTTTTTGTAGTGGTTACGAACCGCTACAAATATTGGCGCCAAAATTTTCCCAAAAAATGTCGTGAATATTTTGTAGCGGTCATGTAACGGATACAAATTTTGAAACCTTTTGGCGCTACTTTTTAATATAATTAGTTGCGGTTATGTAACCGCTACAAAAGTGGTCGATCTCCATTTGTAGCGGTTTCATAACCGCGACTAATGGTCAAACAAGGAGTCAATCTGGCCTCATATAGTGGAGGTTATTTGTAACTGCTACAGATACAGTCACAGTCATGGTATATGGAGTAGCGGTTTTTTTTAACCGCTACAAATCGGTTTGCCACAGTAGATTTTGTTGTGGTTTGATTAACCGCTACAAATGTCGTGTAGCGGTTAAAACCACTACTAATGCCTTTTTTTTGTAGTGTTAGTTCGGACATTAACTTTAGTTTAGGTTCTCTATCCATTAAAATTATTTTTTATTACAAAAAAAAAAAGATCTGGGCCGTCAGATCTTAGATCTGACGGCTGGGAGCTCGTCCGTATAGACGAGCAGGTAGACTGGTTCCTTTGGACGAGTAGGTAAATTGGTTCCTTGTTTTGTACCTGTTTGACATGGCTTTTATGGAAATGTGCTTCTAGTCCCATCATGCAATAAGAGTGAAGCAGCTCTAGGGTTGCTTTTTTTTTTTTTTGGGGGGGGAGCTCATTATAAGCGCAGAGAAAGGGACAGACAAGAGCCATGAGACTGTGGGTCCACCTTGCTTCCTTAAAAGCATCAGGGAGAGGGAGAAACGAAATTAGAAAGGTTACTTTTTTTTTTCCTTTAGCCAATCGTAAGAGTGATGTTTTAATTTAATAAAAACAAAATGTAGATGTTTTACAAAAAAATAACATAATTAATGATCCTTAAAATAATTTTATTTAAAATATTTAAAATGTGTATATTTATGCATCCATACATACATACATATCTGTGTGTGTGCGGGCGCATGTGTGCGTGCATGTGCACACACACATATAAAATATGTATGTATGTATGTATGTAGATTCATGTCTTTTTCACTTATTTTCCTTTTCAACTTGCTTTTTAAATAATAGTCCAAACAAGTTTAAGTTTGAAAAAAAGTCACTTTTACAATTGCTAATTCAAACATAAATCACATTTATAATATAACGCCCGTCCTAAATGTGCCTTTATTTATCAGAATTGTAGCGCACAAGCATCGAAATAATTTGAACGACTTAATTGCGGAATAAAACTTTCATAAAGTAACTTAGTTTAAAACATTGAAAACGCGAGGATAAATTTTTCGCGAGCGATATCGATCCCATAGTGGGATGTTAATACAGTGATCCAAAATAATTGACAAATGATAAACGAATTAATATAGTCCAACTATTCATATTTTCCCCAGAAGCTCCTTAGCTGTAATCCCTACACCTTCGTCTTCCTTCTCGATCCCGATCCATTGCCTGTTTTTTTTATGCGGTCTGGAGTTCAAATAAATGAACCCCAGGGATAACAGTTAATCTTATATGCAAATATGAAATGTAAATGACAGTAGAACACATGTATTAGCATAGAGTAATTCACAGCAAACAAGTCGCACCGTAACCACAGTTATCGGCCAAGGACCGTAGCCCTTTAGGACACGCAACCCTATGAGACATGCAGCCTCAATCCATAGCTAAGATACATACATGAAAAATTATCTAGCAACCATGATCAATCATACATGAAATACATTCATATAAGCTAATAAGATAACAATTACCCATCTCAAGCTTGAATCCTAACTTCTTCCGAAAGTGTTGGGATCGGTAGAGGTGTCAATGTATGCCTATAAACGTTTATCATTGTCATTAGTCACTTCTTGCGTCGCAAAGTAACTAACTACGCGAATTATTTTTAGAGGATTAAAATGAATTAACCCCTAAAAATTTCCTTAATATTAATACCCCTTAATTATTTATTTATTAATTAATAATAACACTCTTTTATTTATTATTAATTAATAGCTTCCTTTATTATTTATTCCCTTTCTACTAATAATGATAATACTAATTATTATTATTATTATTTATTTATTTAACTCATTATTTTTATCATTTATCTAACTCTCAAGGCAATACTACCTTAAATTAGGAGCTTATAATTAAATACCAATTATGATATAAATTATGCTTTAATACATTTTATTTAATGTTTCTCATGGTTTCCTCCAAAACCTTTGATAAATAATAATGTCATGTAAAATATGCTTCATATACATAACAACACAGTTAGGTTTCCTCTTATTCCAATATATATATATATATATATATATTATATATATATATATATATATATATCAACAAAATGGCTTCCTAATATCTTCATAAATATAAGGCAGTAGGTGTTCCACTTATTTATATAAGTGCTTTGGCTGAATTTTTTTTCTCTCTTTTAAATGTAGTAATATACTAATGACAATAAAATCTATATGCAACCATAAACTTATGTATTATCAGTTCCCTTTTGCTTAATCTTCCTAAGGTTCATGCGCCTATTTATATCCTTAGAACAGGAAATAGATTAAACCACATGCATGAGTGTCCAGCCGTGAAGGATTTGTAATTTACTTTCAAAGTCATGAAATGTAATAACACTTTAATAACCACAGCGTTGGATACATACATATATAATTATCAGCATGTTCCCCCCTTTTTTTTTATCATGTATAGCAACACTATATATCTCCTTAATTGTAGCAACCTATGGTTTACTTGCAGCAATATATCAGATGGTATTTTCTTTTCAAAAATAGTTGCAAACCGACCAGCACATGTATATATATTAGACTATTAGTTGCTTTCTTCTTCAGTTTTTTTTTTTTTTTTTTTTTTTTTTTAAAAAAATGCAGATGCGGCACATGCAGATATATTAGTATATATCAATGTTTTCCTGTTGGTTCTCTAAACCTAGTAACAGCAAGTTTTGTTTTTGCCTTTTTGTCAATACTCAACTATATTCGATATATCTATTATATATACACACGTACAACAACTTATTCGGTTATAAACCAGCAAGTTATGACAGCGTTTTTTCTTCTTTTTCCTTCATATATATGTGCATGGCCTTAACAAAAACAGCATGTGTTCCACTGATTCTTTCTCCCTCAGACAGAGAGGGCAATTGGGGCTGGCAGCACATTTACGCCTATAAAGAGCATCCTTTGTAGCTAGTGCACCTGCTCCTATTCTCCATAAGAAGTGCTGGACCTTAGGAGGCACTTGAACTTTCCATATGCTTTTCCAGAATATTTTGGGGGTTGTGAACGAGGTACCTGGATCTTTAGGCTTAATCTCTTCCATGTGGGCTTTAGCAACTAAATATCCAGTCTTCACTGTGTATAAGCCCTCCTTATTTGCTAACCAAACTATGAAATCCTTCCCCTCTCTCTGAGGAACAGACATACTTAGGATTTTGCTTTTTTCCTCGTGACTGATCTTTCCTTCAATCTGTTCTAGTTTCCAGGTCCCATTTTCAACCAGATCCGCCACCCGCAGCCTTTTATCAGCATCAGTGAGCACAATGCTTTGTAATTTGAATCCCTTTAAACCTTGGATCCATTGATCTTCCCAAACACTTATCATCCTCCCACTGCCCACCTTCCAGCAGAGTTCATTAAGCGGCAGATCACGACCCTCTAAGAGACTATACCAGCCTCAGGAAGCATGATTACCCTTCTTTGCTGAGACAAAGCTCCCTTTAGGAAAGTAGATACCTTTTAGAACTTTGCACCAAAGGTCATCAGGCTGCGTCATAAGCCTCCATGCTGTTTTTGCCAGCAAAGCTTTGTTAAAACATAATAAGTGCCTGAACCCCATGCCCCCTTCTTCCTTCCTTCCCGTCATTTTCCTCCAACTTTTCCAATGGATTGAGCCTGTTTCACCCTTCTGTCCCCACCAAAACCTTGAGATTAGTTGGTCAATTTCCATACAAGTTTGCTTAGGAAATAGAAAGCAAGTCATAGGGTACGTTGGGATGGCATTTGCCACTGCCTTAATCAGCGTTTCCCTCCCAGCAAATGACAATAACTTTTGTTTCCATCCCTGAAGTTTCAAGCCCACCTTATCTCTTACCCAATCCAACGCTGCTATTTTTGACCTTCCCCACAACACTGGAAGTCCTAAATACTTCCCTGCTTGACTTGAATGTTTAATACCAAGATATCCTGAGACAGAGTCCCTGACATTAGAAGGGGTATTCGCTGAAAAAAAGACACTTGATTTCTCAAGATTTATCATCTGACCTGACGCTTTGCAATAGACCTCCAAAATACGTTTAAGGATCTGGCAGTTAACCTCATCTGCTTTTATGAACAAAATCGCATCATCCACAAAGAAACAGTGAGACAACACAGGCGCCTTAGCTGCAAGTTTAATGCCCTGTAGCTCTTTCCTTTCAACATGAGTCTGAATCATCAGCGAGAATACTTCCGACACCAAGATGAACAAATATGGTGATAGCGGGTCGCCTTGTCTCACCCCTCTCTCCGGTTTAAATTCATCCACTTTTTGTCCATCAATCTTCAAACAGAAGCGCACCGAGGAAATGCATTTCATTGTCCATGATACCCATCGAGCACAGAAACCCATTTGGAGCATAACTTCTTCAAGAAAATCCCACTCAATTCTGTCATAAGCTTTGTTCATGTCAATCTTTAGAGCACACTCCCACTTCTTGCTAGCTTTCTTATGCTGTAGATAATGGAACGCCTCATGAGTCAAGACAATGTTGTCTTGAATCATCCTTCCTGTTATGAAAGCTCGCTGGTTTGGAGTTATTATTTTAGTCATCAGCCCCTTCATTCGGTTTGTCATCACTTTGGCAATAATCTTGTATGCCACATTGCAAAGCCCGATTGGTCGAAATTGGTTTACCCCTTCCGGCTTGTCTACCTTTGGAATTAAAACAATATTGGTTTCATTTAGCGCCTGGATGTCAACATCTTCAGTAAAAAACATCTGCACCATTGCACATACTTCCTTATGCACTTCTTTCCAAGCCGTTTGATAAAATAGAGCAGAGTACCCATCAGGTCCAGGGGCTTTGTCAGCCCCTAACTGGAAAACCGTTGTCTCTATTTCCTGCGGTATTACTCGCGCCACCAGCAGATTATTGTCTTCCTCGGTCACACAGCTTCTCACATAAGCTAGTGCCTGATCCATTTCCCTTACTCCACCAGATTTAAATAGCTTCAGATAAAAGTCACTGAAAGCTCTATTTATATCCTCACGTTCCTCCAGCCATACCCCATTGTCACTCTTTAGTCGCAGAACTTTATTTTTGAGCCTCCTTTGTATGACAATGCTGTGAAAAAACTTTGTATTCCTGTCACCACAAGTGAGCCATGCCACCCTGGACCTTTGCCACCGATAATATTCCTCTTTCCGCCACATATCTTCTATTTGTCTTACTAATTCCTCTGCTGCCATTAATGATTCTTCATTCATGCTTCCTTTGTGGCACTCGTTCAAGTTGCTACGCAAATGGGCAATTGCTCGCCTGAAGTGTGGAAATTCCTGCTTGCTCCACGCCATTAATTTCCGTTGACAGGCCTTTAAGCGTCTAACCAGATCCACTATCCGATTCTCCTCTGTCCCCTCAACATCCTTCCAGCCCTCCCTGACCGTCAACAGAAAGTTCTCATGCTCTGTCCAGATTGCCTCAAATTGAAAGGTCCTGACACCTTTATTCTCCTGGTAGCAACAGTCCACTAACAGTGCATGGTGGTCTGAACCAATTGGTTCCACATGGAACACCACAGCCCTCTCAAACTCCTCCCTAAATTGACATTGTCGAGCGCTCTGTCCAGCTGTTCCCTTACCATACCTCCAGGTCTTTTATTGCTCCAGGTGTATTTCGATCCTTTGAAATCCAAATCAATTAAGTTGCAGTCATAAAGAAGAGCTTGGAAATTCAGTACCTTACGCATAGATCTCGGATTGCCTCCCTCTTTTTCCTCTTGTGAGAGCAAGTCATTGAAGTCTCCAACTGCTAACCATGACTCATCTACCCTTGCTGTTAACTTCCTCAAGATATCCCATGTAAGTCGCCATTCTCCTTCTCTTGGAGGTCCATAGATGAAGGTCACAAGCTTGGGAGTATTTAGGCTATTTGACTCCACCACAGTATGTATAATGTTGTTGGATTTATACAAAATCGAAATATCAACTGAGTTCATCCACCACACAGCTAGACCACCTGCGATTCCTCTCGGCTCCACCATTACCTCCTGATCAAACCCACATTTTACCCGAATTTTCTTCAGCTTCACACTCTTCATTTTTGTTTCCATGAGAAAGACAATTGAGGGATGATGCTTACTCACCATATCCCTTAAATTCCGAACTGTCAGGGCCCTTCCCATACCCTGATAGTTCCATGATAAGAGCTTCATGGCGACTTGGTGGCTATTAAAGGCCAGCCACCAGTACCCTCAGCAACATGCTTCTTCCTCCGGTATACACCTGCCTTGAACACAAAATCCTCTGACTTTTCCATAATCGAATCAGGTTGCTGCTTTAATTCCTCTGAGGACATATTCTCCTTCATCTCCCGCCCTTTGCGCTTGGCATTTCTTCTAGCTTTGGCCTTTGTTTTCCTCCAATTCTCAGCGTAAGAGGAAATTTCATGTGTCAACGCAGGCTCAGTCGTCCCTCTCCTGCTGCGTTTTGGGTTTGAGACTTTCCATTCCTCGTCAACGCACCTCTTTATCCCCAGCAACTCAATTCTATTAACCACATCTCCAAGAATCCCCCCATTATATACTACCATTGCCTTTGAATTCTCACTCAGGGGTGTCTGCAACTCTTGTGGTCGACTCGCTCCTTCTCTTGCCTGCGGACGTTCATATTCTGCTTTCAGTGTAGAGCTATTACTCCTCACCTCCTTTATGCCTGCATAGGCCTCCTTCGCATTCCTACAATCCTCCCTTGCCACACTGACCTCACCACAAGTGAGTATTTCATCAGGTGCGTACTTAATTCCTGTATAGGCATCTCTGCCATCAGTGCTTTTACCTTTGTTGACTCCTTTACTCTCCTGAGGATGGTTGTGCAGACGTATAACAAATAGGTCCTCCTCTTGCAGCTCAGAATTTACCACCTCTTTCTGCCTCTCCTCCTCACACCTACGCCTCAGTGCTTCCTCCTTCTTCCTTTTCACATATCGAGACTCTATCCAGTCTTCCTGTATGATTTCCGTTATCGTGTCTCTGCTGCGGCACATGGTAGTTGTGAGCCATGACCCAAACCGAGGCAACTTTGAATCAAACATTGACATGAGCTGCTCAGCCTTACAGTTGCGATTATCGTGGCCTATCCGTCCATAGCTGTAACAGAAATTTTGTAGTTTCTCATACCTAATCGTAATCCATGCCTTCTTGCCATCAGGTCGGTCCATCCAGAAGCCGTGTGCTAGTGGTTTCCTCAGATCTAGCTGTATTCTGGCTCTCATGAAGCCACGAGCATATTTACCATTATAGACCGGGTCTTCTGCCATCATGACCTCACCGATTTGATTGCCTATCATAACTGCATTCTCCAGGCATAGCGCTTCCATAGGAACATTGTGCATCTGTATCCACATCAGCCCACGGCTAAAATCAAATTCCTCGCATGATTTGTACTTCGATCTCTCGATTAAGTTCAATAGGAAACCATTGATCGACCATGGACGGCCTCGCAAGACTCGGTGAAGCTCTTCCTCATTTGCAAAATTAAACATGAATGCATTCCCATTGATTTTGATAATATCGAAGCCCTCCGGTAGGTTCCAAGCTTTCCTCAGAATCGATTCCATCGCTGCTCGCGTGAAGGTCTTTTTTGCTATCACCTTCCCAATGAGCATTCGATTAGCGTCTGCATCCTTCCAAATTAGCGGATTTGAGATTTGACTCCGTTCCATCCGTAGCTTTACACTACCTCACTTACTCGAACAGTCCTCCGCCACCGTCCCTAGCCTCCGATCACACCTCCGACCACCCTCTGTACCTCCGACCACCCTCCGTACCTCCGACCTTACCACTCTCACACCTAGCGGAGAGAACTAGAGCTCCCACACGAGTGCGCGTGGAGAGAAAAAAAATTGAGATGAGTTTGAAAGCATTAACTATGTCTATATTTGAAAACAACAAAGTAAGGTCTTTTTTTCCCCCCTTTACACGCAGCAACTAATACACTTACATGTACTCTCTCATATTCATATATATATATATATATATATATATATATATATATATATAACACCCATATGTATAGTTTTCACTTCACTTGACAGCAAGTTCTTTTTTTTTTTTGGGTTCCCAAGTACATCGATGTATATGCAATGATATGTATATATTACTATGAATAAAGCTTGAGTTCTTGGGATGGTCATCTTCGTATTATAGTTTTAGTCTTAACTCTTAATCATTTGATCATTAGAATCATCCAAGTCACTACAGAACTAAACTAACGAAATCATCACAGGTAATATACTCAACAGATTTTTCTTCTTTCTTTCTCCTTTAATGGTCACTGCATCATAAATATATTTATACACATATAGTTACTAAACTTCTTTCTTTCTCTTTTCTCATGCAACAACAAGTTTCATATGTGCAGCGACGAGAATGGCTTTCTTGTTTCTTTATTCATCTAGTAATAAACCCAAGGCTCACTCCTACATTTACTAATTAGCCGTTTGCATTGAGGAAAATGACGGAAGTCGAGAAAAAGGAACACCTAAAACTCACCTTGGATGCTTTGTTCCACACCGTCAGCAACAACCCCCTGTTTTCGGGCTTCAAAACCGAACCACCACCGCTGGAAGTTCTCTCACTCTCTCTTGTACTCTCCCTCCTTCTCCCGACTCACTAACGCCCTTAGCTTGGTTCCTATGAAGGCTGGTGGGGAATGAATGAGAACCATGAACCAACCTTTAAATAAGAAGACAAGGGTCCGGTCTGAGAATCACGAAGTAACCGAGGAAGACGATAGACCGATGGAGAAGGATCTATGAGAGGCTCAAGAAGTATGGTGATTCTGGCTTGGTGAACAGTTGCTAGCCGAAAGGTATGGGAAAGATTTGATTCTGCAGATCGAATGACGTGCTGGTATGGTTGGCTAATCTCTCGCTGTGGTTACGTGTCTGCAAAAATCTGATATAGCCGATATGGTTGCTTTGCTTCTCTGCTGCTGCGGTTTGGGTTTTTAAGGGAATGGATAAATATTGTGCAAGTCTAATGGATAAATATTGTGCAAGTCTAAAATATGCCCAAGTATGTAGTAATGATATACGTAGTTAAATGATAAGAATAACCATAATTAAAAGCACAACATTTGTTATATATTTGTCATTTGTATGTTATATAACCATATTTAAATCATGATAATAATATATATGTCCAAACAAGTTTATTTAATCCGTAGACATTGACAAGCGAATGGGCAACCAATGACAAGGGTGTAAGCAGCCAATGACAAGTTCATTTGAACTATCCAAGAATAAAACCTCAAAATTTGTTATATACTTATCATGCGTTGTATAATCATATTTAAATCATGATAAGAATATATATTGCTAAACAAGTTTATCAAATTAGCAAGTGATGACAAGTGAGTGAGCAATCAATGACAAGTGGGTGAGCTACCAATGACAAGTACATTTGAACTATCCAGAAATAAAACACCGACATTTGTTATATATTTGTCATATGTTATATAACCATATTTAAATCACGACAAGAATATATATGTCTAAAGAAATATATTTAATTGGCAAGCGTCATGAGCAGCCAATGACAAACAGTCAAGGATCAGTCCATTTGAATTATCCTGAAATAAAATACCAAAATTTGTCCATAAGATGTAACATGAATCAGATTGGAAAACTTTCATTTATACACAACACAATGTCAATTCACATGAGGTCATTACATTGTTCTTCCTCTTGCTTGGTTGCTTGCCTGCTACCAATTGAAAATGCCTTGCTTAAAAATTAAAATAGAGACAGTAAATTAAAATATCAGAGCAATCAATGACAATTTCACAGCAAGAATTGACAACTTATGAGAAGGCATTGACAACTTAGGAGCAGACATTGACAATAGGTGAGAGAGATCGATAATAGATGCTCGAGCCCTAATCTCTGTGTTTTGATTTCAAATGTAAGAGAGGAAAATTCATACTGTCACAATAAGAATTCATTTCACTCAAGTCTCATAAGACTTTATTGCAATTTGATGATTTTTTATGTTACACCTGGTTGTAATTTTCCCAATTTTTGTTTTTGTTTTTAAAAACAAAATCATACAAGCCCCTTAATTATTCTAAATTTGGAATTTATTATGAGAAAAATGAGGTTTCAACAAAATCTTTGGAATTGCTTAGATTAAGAAACTTCAATGATAAGCTGATTAAATGATTTAAAATATAGGAAAATGATGGGGTATGAAGTGTTTTAACCTGCATGGCATTCCAAAAGCGACATCGTTGTATCTTATTTATAAGCATCTTTTTCTTTATTGGGGCTGATTTTTTATATAAACAACTTTATTTTTGTGTTTTAAAATTTAAAATACTTTTTTTTTTCTATCCCTATTATCCATTATCTATGATATATTATACTCATTCTCTCTCCAATGCTCTTTTCATAAATAGGGGCATATTTGAAAAAAAAAAATTTGACATTTTTGACAGATTTATTTTTAAAACTAATCTTAATCGCAAGTTTGTTTTCTGCAATGAGAAAAATGTCATTTATAAATAAGACCGAAGGAAGTGCTCCTGTATATTTGTAGCATGCTCTCTTTAGGAATTTCAATGTTCATAGTATTACATTTGCATCTATGTTCACCTAGTTCAGCCAAAAGCTACCTCATAAGGAAAATTGACAAGAACCAAAACAGGCAGCTTATCATCACCGTAAGGAAGAGCTGCTCCCGCCAAGCTAACAGTGGATTTCTCGTTTCTTGGTTCTGCCCTCTCCTTGAGCCATCACTGCTGCTAACAGTGGAACTACCCTGTTAGAAAGGAGGTGGCTGCTCAGGAGAAGAGTTATGCTGAACCATCCAAAGAAGAAGAAAAAAAGTCTGTGTGATAAATATAGTTATCTCAATCACATACCTTTACAACTTACAGAGTATGAAATATTACAATTAAGAAAAACAACAGAGGCATCACAATGATAGAAATAAAGAAAATGAATTGAAAATAAGAACCTGTTGATCTCTAACTATTTCCAGTATCAAAATAACATCAAATGCACAGTTATCAAATGATTCAGAAAGATAAATTAAAAGTGCATTTTAAAATACCAAAGGCTTTAAAAGCCTTGCCGTATGGATGCCTCCTTATAAGTGGGTTACGGGTTTGATCCAGATTATAACTCAGGCCATTAGTTAGTTCCTGGCCGTGTAACTCAAAAAGGAAAAAGGAAGGAAAAAAAAAAAAAAAAAGTGCCTTTCAAAGGAGATAAGGTACATAGCACATACAAATATAATTATATTGCTTGACTTTAAGATAAATAGGATTATAAAAGCAACAACCTCTTCTTTTATCTTGTTGATATCAATGGTGTCATTGCTCCACTCTTGCATCTCTTCTTTACATAGTGCCCGCCATCTACATACCAAATTTAGGGCCCTAGAATCTTCGTAAGTGAAACTAAGTTTGATGTGAAGGCGGTTGTTATTTCCTCTTAAATGTTGCCAACATGTTTTCTCATTGAAATCCAAAAGCATTAGGTAAAGGTGAGGATCCCAAGCATTGCCAATTGAAATTTCATTTGCCCATTCTTCTGAAAAATGAGAATCTTCAGGAGCTTTACAACCCCATGAAATGACATATTTAGCACAGGATGACGGCTTGCCTTGTACTTGTAGGCATACGGCAAGTCCACACCACTTACTGGAGCGAAAATATGGAGGCACGTCCACCACTAATTCATATTCTAAGGGACCATTTAAAAAAGAGGATCTTTTTAAAAAAGAGGTTCTGTTTGGAAACCATGAAGGCGGCTCAGATTTTGGCATTATTGCAAGAAAATCTGCCTCATGTACATATACTGACTGTAACAACATTCATAAAACTTTCATTATTTTAAGTAATTACTTTGAAAAATACAGACAAATATATCACCAACATCTATACCTGAATGGGCTGGAGCACTCTTTTCTCATGATTAGTTCGAAGGCGATACTAAAACAAGGAATAGACAAATAAAGTTATATGTATTTTGTTAAAATTAAAGAAAGGATATATAGATCGTAGTTAAGCATATTACCTCATGGTCAAGTGATGAAACTATATTCCACATTCCCGTAGATGATAAATGTTCCATTGACTTACAACCGGATGCTTCTAAATGAATTAACCTCGGTGGCAGCCTTGGCAGTGACTTGAGCCTTTCACAGTTATTCAAATAAAGATGAAGTAGTTGAAACATATTAGAGAAGCAACCACTGGGTAGATTAGTGAAATCATTTCCTTCCAGACGTAAAATAATTAATGATGACAAATGGCCAAAATTTTCAGGAATTGATCCATCACTAATGCCACAGTAGCTCAAGTCTAACATGGTTAATGATGTTGGATTGAAGCAAGACATTTGAAGGAAAAGATCTCGGAGGCCCCTTAGATTAAAATCTCTAAGGCCAGACAAGACGCCAAGTGATTCTGGAAGCTTAGTTACAGCAGTTTCCCTTGCATCTAGCATTGTTAATTTTTTCATGCATTTTCCAAACTGGGGAAGCACTGAAAGTTTATTGCACCAACTAATGTCTAACTTTGTCAAAGAGTTCATTTCCAAATTTTTTGGAAGGATTTGAAGGCTTGTACAACATGACAAGTTCAATTCAACAAGCTTTTCCAACTGTCCAAGTGAATGATGAACCGCAACGAGAGATGAGCACCCTTCAAGATTCAATTTTTCTAAATTTGGAATTTTCGAGAAATCTGGGGTTTCAACCAAATCAAGGGAATTGCTTAGATCAATAAACTTCAAATTCTTCATATGCTGATCAAATGAATATAAAAGTAGGAGAATTAGTTTCACAAAACAATTGTATCAATATCAACACAACTATGTACAAAAAACAATGGGGTACAAAGTGTTTCACCTGCATTCCATTCCAATGTTTTATTTTGCTAAAAGGCATTTGAATGTCAACAAGTTTATCTAACCGAGTTCCAATCGGAAGAGTTTTTAGAGGATATTGCCTCCATTGAATAACTTTTAATCCACTAGGAAAGCATTTGAGGCCTTTGGGAACTTTCAATTCACTTGATATGATGAGTAACCTGAGATTACACATTTTAGAGAAGGCTTCACGATGTACTTCTACTTCTCTATCAAGGTTATAAGGCAAAACAATAGCTTGTATTGCTTCAGATCCCTAATAAAATGTGCATTGCAAGAAGAATAACATGAGAAATGTTATTTCAAAGTGTATTAAAGGCATTAGAATTGCTAAAACGACATATAGTATTTAGAAATAAGGTACTCACTTGATCATTTTTTAGAACTTCATCGATGTCTTCTAGATTCCACAACCTGCTTCGTTCATAAATATGACTAGGAGATTCTTGAAAAATAATACTCCTAGCTAATTCTTGAAGTAAATCATGCACCTCTAGTATGGTTTCACCATCCGATGTTGTCTTTTCAATCAACAGAGCTCTTTCAATCAAAATATTTATTCCAATTGTTGGATGAAAATTACAATTTTTCAAAATTTGAGCTACTTCATCTCTCTTCCAACCATTGAAGAAACAAGCAATATCTAAGAACATTGTCTTTTGTTCATCATTCAATCCAAGATAACTTGTTTTTAGAATTTTAAAAATATCTTTTTCTGGAATGTTTTTCATCATTTCTAGACTTTCTTCCCATTCAATGAGACTTCTTCCATAAAGAGAGGAGCCTAAGGAACACCTCCTGCATATTTAACCACAGTTTTTGACAATTCAAGATATTTGTGTTCAGGATGATCTTTCTTAAATGCTTTCTTGGAAAAGAGCTCAAGCGATTCATCTTCTCCCATGGTTTTGACCTCATATATTGAATACAATCCCTGTGATTTCAACAACTGCAAATCTCTAGTTGTTATAATAACTCTACTCTCTAGCCCAAACCACTCTGGATATGCCAAATTCTCTAATTGACTTACATGACTCACATCATCAAGGACAAGCAGAACTTTTCTATTGCAAAAAAGTCGTTTCAGACATATTTGTCCAAAATTCTCCTCATATATCTCTTGCGGTCTACTTAAATGTGAAAGAATATATTTTTGTAAACTAACTAGGCCTTGTCTTTCTGAAGTCTCCCTGACATTAGCAATGAAGCAGGACATTTCAAATTGGCCAGACATTCTTTCAAAAACAACTTTAGCAAGAGTTGTCTTGCCAACACCTCCCATGCCCCATATCCCTACAAAACAAGTGTCATACTCCTTTATCTCTAATAGTGAATTTATCTGAACTATCCTTGCTTCAATTCCAACTAAATCATCATCATAAGATGGAAAGTTAGAGAACACGGTTTTCCATACTGCTTCAACAATGTCTCTGATGACTTCTGTTTCAGGCCTGATTTTTTTTTTAAAAAAAAAATCCGTGAGACTACAAACAGGAATTATAGTCCTTCACCAAACAATAAAATAGAGAAACAAAAAAAGATGAATAATTAATTATAATTTGATATAATGTTGAAAAAAATATTATAATCTCCAATTGCTACTTCATGTATATATCTATAATTAATTAAAAAACAGCAGAATACTTACCGACTCCTAGAGTCCCAACCTGACAAATGGCTAACTTCCGACAAAGCCTCTCTCCATATCTGAACCTTATTGTCTTTGCTTTTTTCGAATCTCTTTTCATGTGCGGCTAAAGCTTTCCCAAAACTTTCTCTTTGGTGCCTTACATCAGATGGATTTACATCATAGAAGACAGGAAAAACATGTAGACCAAATTTTTTCCGAGATTCAAGAATCTCCCGAAGTTCGTCCAAGCACCATGTAGAATTTGCATAATTTTCAGAGAGCACAACAACAGCACAGAGAGAATCCTTGATGGCTTGAAGGAGTTGTTGTTTAATAACTTGTCCTCTCTCTATTCCTTCAGCATCCCTAAAACATTTTATGCCACTTTTAATAAAAGCATCATGTAAGTGATCAGTGAAATTCAAGCGAGTGTCTTGTCCCGCAAAACTCAAGAACACGTCATACTCCCATTTTGAAGTAAAGGGGCTCGGGGGAGATTCTTCTTGAGGAGCATGGGTAATTCCAGTGGGTTGATATCTTTGATCCATTTGTTCAAACAGCAATCAGATCTGTGACAATATCATATCACTATGTAATGATCATCTATCAAAGTATCTCTGCACAATTGAATAACAAGAATATATCTAATATTCAACTCAGTTAATTATACAACTCTAAGCATATGAAAATACATTCAGATCATACTGTTAAGAAGAAATAATGAAAAACAGAGGACAAAAAGATGAAGAGTGAAGGGAAGAAGAAGAGCTACAGAGAGGCAGGGAATTCCCAAGAATGGGACCAGAGAGAAAATCACACAAATCATCCACAATCCCTTTTCCTATAGAAATATATCATATTTCCATTTTGGGGTTGAATTATATGTAGAAGTAGAGAGTATGAAATGATGAAGCTCCAAAACCTTCAATTTCAATCAACCCTCCCAGCTGAACACACCTCCCATGTTTGGAATGTTGAAAGAGAATAGGATCCAGGTTTCATACATAATTACCAGTTTGAGGTGGTAATCTCCTTTCATTGAAATTTCGCCAACAACCACACAGCCACCTACCCCATGACGCTTTAGATAAAGACTAAGTTTTCATTTTAGATTCCAAATTTGTAATTTTTATCTCTAAATTATTCCTGTTCTTTCGACTTGAATCTAAATTATTTCTCAAGATTACATATATAAAACAAGTTTTCGTTAAAATGTAATTACAATGTACGTTATTAAAAAAAAGTATTTTAGGAAAGCTAATAAATATGTTACAAATAACTAACTTAACTAATTCTTTTAATATCCCCAAATTAGTTATCTAATTCTTATATCATATACCAATTTAGCTTCTCCAAACACACTATCACGCCCTGAAAACTAAGGGGTGACTGGCACGAATATGAGTGGACTCTCATTCCTTAAGCCTTAAACCATTTTAATTTCATATAAAATAACATACCTCATATATATTCCAAATTACAAGGGAAGAAAGGGATCCTATCTATAGACGACGTGGAGCATCTAAACAATAGATGTTAATACATCAATAAAAACTTAACTTTACATCTACTAGTAGTTGTTTCAAGATATATCTACAAGCGTGGTCAGCAATGAGAGTCTTCATTGTCCGATTGAAGGTACAAGGTTAGCAATGCTAGTCAAGGCCAAAAATTTTCCTATGAATAACGTTTTATTTATATAATTTAGTGAAAAAGAAGAGAAAATAATTTAAACATATTTAACCTTAAAAAATAATAATATGACAATAAATTGCAGTTTCTGTATCATACTATCATAGATATAAATAAAATTCTATAAAGGACCATCAATCAAATAAATCCAAGTACGTAATAAATCGTTTTGTTCAATCAAATCAATTTAAAACATCAAATCTCAAATGCCATATATTCGTACAACTTCTACAGAACAGATAACAAGCATAGACACACAGTCCACGAGGGTAAATAACCAATCATAGCTTGAAGCCATGAAACATGCGCAAATAAAAAACCTACGTATAACAAGCGTGAGAACGAATCCCACAAATATCAAGCGTGAGTACAATGCTCACGAAAGTCAAGCAAGCTCGAGATTAACCATGGTGCACTAGGGACTAACAGTACTGTTGTTAGTAACCAACGTTTTATATTCAGTCCTCTCAAAAACGCTTTCAAGCATGATTGGGGTAAATTTTCCTTTCGAGAAGGATATTACAAAATAAAATACCCCAGCATGAAAGTTCATGAGAGTGCCTCAAACACTATCAAGCACAATAACAATAGTTGTGGCTGAATAATTCACAATATAAAATCTTAGCCTAAAAATTTATAAATATCATATTAGAACCTCTCTTCCATATTCCATGCAAAAATATTCGTTACAAATAGAAAGGAAAAGTGATATATATAACATTAAATAATATCCTTATCTTATTGAACACTTACGTATTAATAAGCAAAGTATATAATTCCAACAAGCTTACTTTGATGATATAGTATTGAAAGTTCATTATAAAATACGAAGAGAAACAAATAACCTTAATATAAACTCTTAGTATTTAATCATTTCAATATCCATGGAGAACTAAAATAAATTTGACAAATACTTCTTAATGAAATCGTACTCAAGAATTGTGGTAACTAAATAAAAATATTAAATAGTAAAGATATCAATGGGACATTATTCACTCAACTGTTACTCTAGCAAATATATGATATATACCCCTACCTAGCCTCTTCACATGTATGGCCACTCTTTAATACCTTAATACCCAAAGTAATGCCATTGTTATTTTCTTGCATTTCAATTCTAAGAACTTGAAAAATCCAGTTAATAAATTCTTTACTTCTTAACTTGTAATTATTCCATGACCATCATAACTAACATCTAAACATCACTATTGGATACTTATGCAAACACATTGCATACATTCTAAAGACTAACATAGGAGTAGGCAAGCTTAGTATTAAATTGTAATTAAGACAAATATTTTCAGTTCATTTAATAATTTCATTGCCAAAATAAATTAATTTCTCCTATCGCAGAATTCATTAAGCACCTCATCATAGACTTCTGACAAAGATAGAATGCAAACAAAATCAAACGAGGCATGAGCAACCAACATAATACGGAACCGAACTTAAACAAGAGAGTAATGATAGCAAGCAAACACTGTGATGAACTACGATCACAAATCGAAAACTCCCAAACAGAACATGAACAAGCAAAAGAATATAACAATAGTCCAGTAACAATCACAGCTCAACAATAGCAAACAATACAACCAAGAAAGTGGAGGCAACGACAAAATCCATCCCCATGATAGAAAACAAAGCTAATTACTGCAAACAACCACGAAAATCTTTCAGCAATAAAAGTCCAAAAAAAATGTAGTTGACCATTAAGGCTGCCAAAGATACCAAAATTTATTAAAATTGAAAAATCGAAGAACATAAAAAGAAAAATACCGAAAAAGTGAGGAAGGAATGTCTTGGTGCCAGATCTGAAAGCTGAAAATTGTGTTGCCTAGAGGAACCGAAAATCGGCGCCCTCACTGAAGAACGCGACTGGGAACAGAGGAAGACGCCGACGTTGATGAAGAGACATGCCAACGGTGGTGGTGATGGACAGAGGAGAGGACACCGGAGGTGGAGAGAAACAAAGGTGATGGTGAACGGCGGCGAAGCTCACCGGCGATGGTGATGAAGAAGAAGAGGTGGTCGAATCTGAACTCTGTTCTTCCAACCTCGCTGAAACTTCTAATTCGGCGTGGAGAGGAGAACACGCCGGCAGTAGTTAGACGAACGGCGCCCACCGGCGGTGGCAGCATGAGAGAAAAGCACGGATGGGTGGGGGATTTGGGGTTCTCGCGGAACCTTCCCCCTCTTTAGATTTTCTGTCGCAGAGCACCCAAAATCTGATGCAACTCTCTTTGTTTTTTTTTAAAATTCAGTGGCATTTTGACAATTTCAATATGTTGAAATAAAATAAAAAAACTACGTACTATTTATGAGAGAGTGTTAGTGTTCGGGCTCTTAACTACAGCTGTCAATCGGCTAGGTTCGTGAAGAAGTAAACCTCCTCCGCGTCGAGTAAGTTAAAAACACATATTTTTTAAAATTCGCACTGAGAAAGACTGCGTCGAGCCGGACCCATAGCGCAGGAAATTACTATTCCAAATTTTAATTATATTTCCTCCGTGTGTTTCAAAGAAATATAATTAGTAAATTACAACACGAATCATCTAATAAATATCTTGATCACTAATTCATAATCAAAAGAAAACTATGTTCACAAATAACTCACATAAAACATAAAAAGCATATCACTAAGAGACGTTAGTTTATGACTATTATTGTCGTCATTTTCGTCACTATCATCAATTTTAACGACATTTGATTGTTCTTCACTTTGAGTAGTAGCGCTCCTACTCATGAGTAAGAATATCATAAAATTCTTCTCCCGTATCATGAACACATCCATAATCTTTATTTGTAACAAATAATAAACCAAACCAAAAAATTAAAGTATAATTATTATGTATTTGTAATTAAATTGATAAATAACTCCCTAACAAATACAAAATATATATATAAATTAATAAATTTAAAAAGGAAAAAAAAAAAAAAAAAAAAGTCACGGTGAAAAGGGCCTACTGGCCGGCCCGTGGCCCTCCGGACTAATTTCAAATATCTCATCTATTTTTTAAGCTCGACCCTTGAAGGGTCAAAACTAACCCCCAATAGCCAAATTGCTTTTGCGCTTCTAACTTCAAAGCCTTCACTACAACCAAACTACAAGGTTTTTTTTTTTCCCCACACTATAACTAATATTAATTTAATTTTATTACTATATAAATTTATTCATCCTCAACTTGTGAACAAATCATTAAAACTTTCATAGATAAGAGAAAAATCCAAAATAACATAACTAAATACTTTTTTTAAAAAAATAATCTATATCTCGATAGTATGTAAATATTTTTAGGGCTATTACACACACCCATTAATTTTTGGGTTAAGTAGCAAATCTGTTTTAGAAGTGCACGCCAAGGAACAACGTTGCCCTGAAAAAAAATTTGGGCTCAATGTCGCTCCGGAAGTCCTAAAACGTAGCAATGTCACCCTTTTTGCTGACTAGGTTGCCACTTGTAATCTCATTTTCCAACTCACCCTCACACACCATCCTCCCTCTCTCTCCTCCATCCCTTCCTTCCTCCATTCGTGTCTCTCTCCCTCCTCCGTCCCGTCATTCCTTCCTCCATCGCTTCCATTCAACTGTTTAGATTCTCAATATTCCCCTACTAAGCCACCGACGCCACTGCCAAAGTTGAGTCAGAACAAATTCTTTGGCCTTCTTATGCAGATTAACCTTCCAAATTCGTCAATATCAAGGCTTCAATTCTTGTCTCCTAACTCAGCTGTTTCACGCTTCTTTTCTATCTTGGTTGTGCAGTAGCTTGAAAACAAGAGCGCAAATTATGACATTGATATACCCATCATCGGTATTACTGGAAAATCCTCGGCCACTCAACTCTATATGAATGAATATTAAGATTCATGTTACACAAATATATGACCACCATTTTTTTAATTAAAAAATGCTTTATAAATTGTGTCTCCGTCGAAAGCAATATGCTAGCTAGCCTCACCTAAAGATCCATTATGCCCGCAATCTCCCAAACCACACACATTCTAAGCTTCTCATCAAATATCATTGAGCGTCGCTGTCGTGATCAGCGCCGTCTTGGCGCTCGGCATGTTTGCCATGGTTGTGGCCGAACAAGAATCCTCACATATCCTACTGTTGTCATCGGAAGTTGCAGGAGAGAGGCAAAGTGTCTGCAAAAACGACAGCGTTGTGGTGTCCGGTGAAGTGCTTCAACACGAGTCCGATGTGCGGGGTGGACGGCGTGACGTACAGGTGTGGTTGCGTGGAAGCAGAGTGCGCGGGAACAAAGGTGGCGAAGTTGGGGTTCTGTGAAGTGGGAAGTGGGGGGTCCACACCTTTACCACTTCAGGCGTTACTGCTAGTGCATATAGTGTGGCACATTGTGATCGCCCTCTGCATCAGCTATGGGCTTATAAGTCACCGAAGATTGTTCTAACTCAACTTCGGCAGTGGCATCGACAGCTGAGCAGGGGAATACCGAGAATCTAAACAGCAGAATGGAAGCTGTAACATCCCATTTGAAAACGGCAGAATTTTTTTAAAAAAAACGTTCCCAAATATTTCAAGCAGAGTAATCAGAGTAGAGCATTGGAGCGAGTAAGTAATTTACATTACATTCAAAATATGGACCATAGTGTAAATGTATCGGATTACAGTCATCCAGAATTCTCAAAAGTTAAAGAAACTAAAGAAAACAATAAATAATGTAGACAAGTCTTGGCCTACTCCAACTGCCTGCCTCGATCGTCAAACATCGGTCCTCCGCACCGATGCTACGGAGATCCATTCCACATATGGATCTCGGTAACGATTAACCTTATGCTCAAATTAAACGTATACGTACAACGAGATATTCATTTCAATACAAAGATATCATCACAAAAGCAAACAACGAGATGTATGATCAATAACATGGACGAACATAAGCACAAAGCGGTATGTAAAGTCTCTCTCTCGACTAGTTACGCACATATCCAAAGGTGTCACGCCACTAACGTGTCCTCGCACTAGGAATAACTCAAACGGCATTACCAATACTATAATTCGTGGGTAAAGGCGTAAGTATCTCCGACGATCCTCAACGGAACCTCGCCTATGAACGTATCTATAACGCAAAAGTATATAAGCGCATAGAGTTAGGGTTACGGTACGCGTCCGTACCTTAGTTGCGAGATATCCGGCTCTTCCGGCTAAAAAACCGGTACTTTTTGACTACCGTACGTAAAACAAATAAACAATGCTCAACAATGCAAAACAAAGCGAACGATGGAATTTCGACAATGGTTCGACGTCGAAGTATTCTAATCAAAATAATAACACACTTATGAATATTTGGCGATAACGCATTTTAGGTGAAAAAACCATTTTGCCCCTACTACCCCTATTTGGCGGAATTTCCCCAGAACCTCGTTACTTTGACCTTATTCCATTTCAAAATTATCCCCACTATGTTTTTACCTCGTCAGGCATCTTTCAATGCAATGAGGATTAAAAACAAGTAGAGGAATAAATTCTGAAACTTCCTAGATCAAAACAATAGTTCTACTATAACTACCGAAAGAACTACGGAAACTAAAAGCTAAGGACAGAAGAACTTACTCGGACTTTTGCTCAGACTTTTTCCAGATCTTCTCTCTCTAGAACCTCTCTCTAGGTTTCGGATTTTGGGATGGAAATGAAGAGCAAGAGAGCTTGCTATTTATAGGGAAAAATAGGACAAGGTGAGAATTTCCAAATTTGTTTCCAAATCGGATTTCGGCCGTTGGATCGCACTTCGCCACGTGGCACTCCCTTGGCCCTTGGATGTCTTGGTCAACATCTCCCCCTTGTGACATCATCATTGATGATGTCACCCTAGCCGACTCCCCAATCGTCTCCCCCGACGACGGTGCACCGATTCGCGCGATTTCGTAGAAACTCAAAAATCCGGGCATGTAACTTTGAAGATCTTTTCATCCTCTTTCATATTATCTATTTTGATCCTCTTTTTGATCATATCCAGGTATTCTCCTATAAGGTGCGTCGGAAGATATTTGGACAAACGCGTCCGATTCGGAAATCGCTTCCGATAGAACCAACTTCTGGACAATAATTCGCCGAATCGTAAACGTCCGGTTGTTGCCTAACTTAATCCCATGTTTGAAAACACGAAATTTTTTCTATAGGTTCTCACTTTGCCTATCCGGCTCTACTCTATCCGATCGCTTTCGTCTTATTAGGAATTAGGGTTTTCGGTTGCGGAAATCAACGTCGATAAATTCTTTCTTCGTGTAAAAATTTACTTGTTCTTAATTTGATCAGTCTGAAAAGACTTTTACCTCTGGTTTACCCGTAGAATTTATTTCGACTTTTCCCCTGGCCCGCCTATAAGCCGACTCACCGCATTATATCATTATTTTATTCTAATTATCATTTTAATTATTTAAACAATTCATTTTAATTAAAAATACCAAGAATTTCGGCCCCCTCATTTTAAAATTCAGTTTTAATTATTTTTTCATAATTTTTTCCATTTTTAAAAATATAATATTTTTTACCAAAATTTCTCGTTTTACCTTTTCGGGCTTAATCGGCCTAAATTCTTCGTTTAGTGATTTTTTAGGATTAGGTTTCTTCATACATTTATCTTTACTAATTTTTCTTAATCTTTTTATCATAATTAGTAAGTATATTTTATGCTATTTACCAAATTAATCTCTTAATTAAGGATTTTACCATAAATTTAACTTTCTATATTTCTCTTGTTTCTTGAATCAATTAGCTAGCAATTATCGAAGGTGGAATATCACCTAGAGGAGGGTGAATAGGTGATCTTGAAATTCTTTCGCTAATTGCTCAAGAACACTTAAAATAGAGATAGAGAGAAGAGCAATGAACACAAGAGGTTATACTTGGTTCGGTCCAACTTATGACTTGACCTACGTCCAAAGCACTCCGGACACTCGGGATTTCACTATCTCGTAACTTGATCACACACTCTGTAACTCTCGAGTAATCCTCTCACTAGGACTTACCCTCTTTACAAGTTGTAACCAAATACTCAAAGACACAATTACACACTCGTACTCGGGATGATCCTTTCTCCCTAGACTCACTCCCCTTACAAGTTGTAATTGTACACCCACACTCAAGATACCTCTATCTTGAGATTTTGAACGAATTGTGAAACAAATGATAAGACTCTCTCACAGTAGATAAATGATAAACACTGAAGCTCAATAATATCCTAAGATATATACAGAATAGAAATTGAACACTTTGAAAGCTTTGTCTGTGTATGCGTTGGTTGTGTCCACTTGATGAATTCAATCCTTCGGGTATTTATAAGTTGAAGCTTGAGGACCGTTGGAAGGATTTGAATCTGCCCGTTTGAATGTTTGAATATGTTTGTTGGGCATTTAAGTATCCGCGGCCTTTGCTAACCATAATCGAGTATCAGCTTAGTTGGGTAGTTGACGTAATTAAATGCTTCTGGGATTTTTAGGTGTTGCAATTTGTGACCGTTGGTGAAGCTTGAAGATTGGCCGTTGAGACTCTTCAAAAATATAGCCATTAGACTGAAGCGGCTTGGTTAATATTTTCGCCATTAATGATCCATGTGGATTTGTACCATCAAGACACTCTTCTGTTTTACCCGTTGTGAAAAATAGCATTTATTGCGAGATGGGATATCTGAGCTGCTTTACTTCGATCAGAGTTGGTTTCCGTGTTTATCACCGGTTTAGGTAGCTGCATTTAATGCTTCGACGATGGTTTTGCTTTATTCAAATATGCTTTGGTAATTCATGTCTAAACAATCGAAACTCATGAGCAAATTTGTTAAAAGTATTTGATAATCTTAATAAGCAATAATCATGAGTAATAAGATTAGTGATAAACGAGAAGAATTACGCAGACGAAGATTTTCAAAAACAGGGGCTACTTTGCTCTGGCAAGATTATTGGCTTGCTCGAGCAAACCTCTTGAAATGAAGTTAAAAGTGTCTTCTGCTCGCTGATGCTCGGGCAAAGTATTTTGCCTGCTCGAGCATGGATAAAATCATGCTCGGGCAAAGCTCCTTTACAAAGGCTTGGAAGTGATCTGCTTCGATGTTGCTCGAGCATGGAAACTTTCTTGCTCGGGCAAGACATAGACAGAGGCGGAGAAGTGAAAGCGTATCGTTGTTGCTTGAGCAAGGTAGAAAGCATGCTTTCGGAGATATGCAGATTTGCTGATGTTGCTCGAGCATGCTTTCATGTTTGCTCGGGCAAACTCAAGTCAGAGGCGAAGTCATGAGAGCACAATACGTCTGCTTGAGGCAACCCGGAAAGCATGCTTGCGAAGATTCAGAGTTTTGGTGTTGTTGCTCGAGCATGAAAATTCTCTTGCTCGGGCAAGACTTTTCATTAGGCAGTGGAAATGACTTTTGCTCGCTGTTGCTCGAGCAAGTCATAATTCTTGCTCGGGCAAGGTATACACAGAGGCGAGAATTTGAGAGTGATAGATCTTTGCTCGGGCAACGTTTTGCCTTTGCTCGAGCATGATGCTCGAGCAAGCCTTCTTTGCTGCTCGGGCAAGACTTCCTTATTTGCTAAGTTTTGCTTCTGCCTCGATGTTGCTCGGGCATGCCAAAATTCTGTGCTCGGGCAAGGTTCCTTGACTGGCCTTCTTTTGCTTCTGCCTCGATGTTGCTCGGGAAAGAAATATTTCTTGCTCGAGCATGATTGTTGAATCATGCTGCTTTCGACTCTGGTATAAATCCAAGTTTAGCAAATCATTCCATTTCAGAAAGCTATTCAAATATTCTTTCCATTTCAACAAGAATCAACTCCAAACTAGTTGTATTTCGTCCATTAACATCAGATGAGTGGAGGTTGATCTTATCCAGCGTTGTTGCAGAATCCAGAACAGACTATCAACTTAAAAACATCATAACTCTTTGAATTGATTTTATTTTTCTGTGTTCTTGATGTTTCTGAAAATATATTTGAGTCTAGTTTCCAATGGCACCGATTTCAGCTCATTTGGATTTTCCGTTAGTGAGATACACTCAAATTACCGAAGGTTGGTCTGGACAGTGACGTTAATTGTTGTTCCAACTTGTGAAAATCATAGCTCTCTCATCTGGACTCCTTTGGACTTGATATTTTGTCAAAAGTACGTGTTGGATGTCTACTTTCATATGCCACTGGTTTCATGTCAATCCGATTCCTGGTTTGGGAGATATCGTCGATTTACAGGAGGTCGCGGAAACAAAGTTGAACAGTATCTTTGAAGAAACAGCGCTAACAACCTCGCGAAAGCTTTCTTTCTTTCGCTTTCGGGCAAGAGCGGATTTTGGGCGAGAAATGCACCTTGCTTTCGGGATAACATTGTTGTTGCTAGAGCATGACTTCATAAACTCAATATGCTCGGGCAAGACACTGTTCAAGTGATAGAAATAGCTGAAATTACATAAATGCCCCCAAACAAACCAAAGATTCTTCCGAAAGCTTGAACTTGCTTGTTTAACTCCGAATTGAGTCGTTCCAACTTCTATTTAATCGTGGAGACTTGTAGAATCAATCTAGGAACTTGTATAATGATTTTCTCATTCCATTAAACAAATTCTTTCTTTCTTCTCTTTTCTTGATCATTCTCCATCATTAAACTTCACATCTACATTAAATATAAGAATTAGTCAAAGTAGAAGATAAATGTAGTATGCAAGCTTTTTGCTCTTACGAATGACATGTATATAAGACATCATCAAAACTAATCATAACCAACAGTTCTTAATTTGATCAGTCTGAAAATACTTTTACCTCGGTTTACTGTAGAATTTATTTACGACTTTTCCCTCTAATTACCTATGTTCGACTCATGCATTATATCATTATTTTATTCTAATTATCATTTTAATTATTTAAACAATTCATTTTAATTAAAAATACCAAGAATTTCGGCCCCCTCATTTTAAAATTCAGTTTTAATTATTTTTTCATAATTTTTTCCATTTTTAAAAAATATAATATTTTTTACCAAAAATTCTCGTTTTACCCCTGCCGGCTTAATCGTCGGTCTAAATTCTTCGTTTAGTGATTTTTTAGGATTAGGTTTCTTCATACATTTATCTTTACTAATTTTTCTTAATATTTTTATCATAATTAGTAAGTATATTTTATGCTATTTACCACCTTAATCTCTTAATTAAGGATTTTACCATAAATTTAACTTTCTATATTTCTCTTGTTTTACTGAATCAATTAGCTAGCAATTATCTAATCATTCTCTTACCAATGGTTGATAATTTTATAATTTACAGTATATTATTATCTTACAAACTTTATACTGACATTGTCATTTTATATCCTATGTAAAATATTAAAAATGTTTACACCATAAAGTTACTTTATGGTTCTGGAATGCTTTTTAAACATTTCTTCATGTTATTCCCTCTGAAACAATTTATTAAATTCTTACAATTAAAGATAATACTCCCATAATTTTCTCACAATCTTTCATGATCTTTCAGTATTTATCATAATGTTTTTAGACTATTTTTATCACCATTATTGCATTTTTAGTCATTCTGTTCATCTGATTTTTCTATAACTTTTTCGACAATTTACTCGACAATTATAACAATTTTCTATAATAGTTTTAAACTCATGAATTTACTTCATCAAAATATTCATTAATTTCTCTTGTCTCAAGAATTACAGATTTGCTAAAATCCGGGTATTACAGAAGCGATGGAGGAAGGAAGGAAGGGACGGAGGAGAGGGAGGGAGGATGATGTGTGAGGGTGAGTTGGAAAAATGAGAGTACACGTGACAACCCAGTCAATAAGAGAGTGCGACATTGCTACGTTTTAGGACTTCCGGGTCGACATTGAGCGCAAAAAACTTTCAGAGCAATATTGCTCCTGGGTGTGTACTTCTGGGGCAGATTTGATACTTAACCTTTAATTTTTTAACCAAAAAAACACACTCATTAATCAATCCTCTTAATAATCTTCATGGGAGTTCTTGCGGTTAATATCTTTTTTAAAATTTCTCTTATTAAAATTGTTTAATCTCAACACTTGGATTGTTCATAATGATATTAAATTTGTTAATATATATACACACACTTTAGTTGTTAATAAATTTAACCAGAAGAACGCTAATGTTTTTTTAATTGTTTTTTAAGACTAAAGTTGTTAATATAAATATGTGAGTTGTTAATAACAATACTTGAGTTATTAATAATCTTTACCAAAGCTTTGGTAGTTGGTCACCGGAGCTTCATTAAGAGCCGCCTCCATCAGAGCTCTAACGCTAGCAAGAGGTTTGAAGATTTTCTATTTAAAAAAAAGGTAATTATGTAATTTCTCAAATTTGGTAACATTTTATAATTCCAAATCAATCATTTTCTTATTATCGAAACTCAACATACTTATTTATCTTTTATAATTTTGATGGTATTTTTCTCTCTTTTTCCCAAGAAAAATAAAAAATGGAATGAAATAAAATAAAATAAAATTTCTGTGTTGAAATTCAACTGCGGCTCAATTATTGCTTATTATATATGTTTTTAGTCAAATTCATTATGAAGACGAGTTTAATTCAATGGCGACTGGATCGACCGAATCCCTGTATTTAGTCTTCTTGTTGCGCTTCACCAGTCCCAAACAAAATAAATATAAGGTTCCTGTTTTAGTGATTAAAAAAATAAAACATATTGTAACAAAAAAAACACATATAATGTTTATTATTAATAAAAACAAACTTAAATGTAAATTTTGTTGGCCAAAACTTAAATGTACATTTTATATAATTTAAATAATTGTTATAAAAATTAAATGTACATTTATTAAATATTTTCCCGTCCACTATACATTTTTTAAGGGGGTCTCTCAAGTACAATGTATCCCATAGATATCTTTAAAAATATTTCCATATTTTTTTCTAGTTTTATAGCAACTCACTTCCTTATCACTGGGACATTTATAGACAGATGGTCAAGAGTCAAGACAAGTGAGGTAGAAACATAAAGAAGTAAAATTATTGTCATTCCATCAAACGTTGATGAATAATAAGTAATTTTGATACACTCACATTTTGGCTAAAAGCTTTATCATTGACTGACCCTAAAAATAAAACATTATTTAATTTAGGGAAAAAATAATAATTTTAAGGTAATTATACTTTAACTAACTTAACTAATTTTTTTCTAAATCCCCAAATTAATTATCTAATTCTTTAATAATATACCAATTTAGCTTCTCCAAACACATCCAATAATTTTGAAAAAAAAAACACACACACACACACTCATTAATTAATGGGAAAATCCTATTAAAAGCCTTTTGAAATTGTCAAATCCTAAATAAGGCTTTCAAATTTAACCAATTCTAAATGAGGTCAGTCATCCTAATTTAGGATTTTAGAATTGAGTTATTTGACCTTTATACCCTTTTGCTCCCTCCACCGTCTTTTATCTCGATCTCATTCTCCTCCATCCCTCTCCTATCCTCTTCTTCTAGTTCCATCGGTATCTCTTTAGGTCTCAGATTCAATTTCACACAGGGATAAAAATACATATGAATACCAAAAATTGTTACTTCACTTTGACGGTTCAGAGCTTCTCCATATTTGTTTGTTTATACATTCTCTTGGAAATATCTTATTTATCATAGTTGTCGAATTTATGCTAATGATGGGTGGCTGCTTTGTTACTGTGATCGGAGGAAGATCCACCTACTATATTGCTTCTATTTGTACCAAAAGATCGCCGAGAGGATGAAGACAATAATTTTTATATCTAGAGCAAGAAAAACGTGTGTTGGCTGTGGTAAAGGAAAGCGCTATACTTGTGGCACCGAATAATCCCTGAGCATTTGAAATGCGATCCTGCTGAACATCGAAAACCTAATTAGATTGGTACCAACACAGAAACTTGAAAATAACAATTTTTGTTGTTGTAGGGCTTACAACGTTTTTTAAAGTAGTAATTATTGGTGAAGGATTTGACCTCCTCCATTGTGAATTTGAATCTGAGACTTGGAGTGATCCCAATGGAACTTAAGGGAGAGGAGAGAGAAGAAAGATGGAGGAGAATGGGACGGAGATAAAAGACGAAGAGGGAGAGAGAAAAGGGTATAAAGGTTAAATAACTTAATTCTAAAATTCTAAATTGGGATGATCAACCTTATTCAGAATTTGTTAAGTTTAGAAGCCTGATTTAGGATTTGACTATTTCAAAAGGCTTTTAATGGAATTTTTCCTTAATTAATCCTCTTAATTAAGACCTTAGCCTTTGCCCAAAAAAAAAAAACAAAAACTGGTTAGGTGGTTGCTACAGCCTTTTGGAATATTGTGAAAAACTTGAGTTTTGAAGAAGAGCTTTCGATGGAAAAGGAAAATATTTTAAACTATATTTACATTTAAATAAAGGGCAAAGGTGTAATGTTAATTAGAAACTTTTTTTTTTTTAATCACAAGGCGGCAGACACTAAAAGTCTGAATTACAACTAGCGGAATCAAACCCATGACCTCCCACTAATTGGGGAATACTAATACCACTAGGCTACAAGGTCTTTGGTCAAACTTTTCTTAGGTATCTGACACCATTAAATTTTTCTTCTTGTTAAAATATATATAAACTCTGAAAAAATGGGGCAATTTTAATGTAACCCACAACTCTATTGATGTTGACTGAAGAGAGAGAAAATGTTTGACCTCAAATGGTGACATAGCAAGGTGGTGATGCCGACGTGGAGGGTAAAATGAAAAACTGAGTTAAAAAAGAGGCAGAAAATAAAAAGCATACAAGAAAGGAAAAATGAAATAACTAATAAAAAGAAACAAAGCACTTAAACAAAAGACAATAGTTAAATCAAGTTAATTAGGACCAGGTAGCCAATGAGATTCCAACACCTAGATATTAGTGGAACACATTAGCCGTTGACCTCTGTTAAAATCACTGTTAATGATTCTTCTTCACTTGCTTCTTCTTTTAGAAGCTAGCACAGCCAAATACTACACATCTCTAACATTTCTAATGTTAAAATTATGGAATTAAGAGATTAAAATTAAACTTCACACAAACTTTAAGGATTAAAAATATACTTTAACTTAATTAGTGACAAAAATATTATTTCTTCTACTCTATAACATCTCTAACAGTGCATTTGATTTGGGCTTAAATATGATATCTCAATTTATTTTATGTCTCATATTTTATTATAATTCTCCAAACTAATTTATTTAAGGGGTTTACACTTCTTTTTTTGCTCAGAAAAGGTTTACACTTTTCATGTTGTATAAGAAGTATAAAATTCCTATACACATGAAATGGTAGGACCCACATCTTTTTATATCTATGACATGATGATACACTTCTCCTACAACATTAAAATGTATTTCCCTTTATTTAACTTATAAACTAATATGTAATATAATGTAAAGTATAAGTATTTTAGAGAGATCAAGTCATTTTTATTATAATTAATCAATTTATCTCATTTTCTTTATTTATCCAAATTAATTAATAATAACTCGATATAAGGATGGGATCCGAATGTAGAGTCAATAAAATGGGCTGGGCGCCGTAACCCATTAAACCCAATTTTTAACCCCTTATCTTTAAATGTGATGGGGTTATTTTTTGCCTTAGCCCAAAATAACCCCACTTCTCTTGGGCTATGATAGGGCCACCCGCGAGCCAAAAAAAAAAAAAAAAAAAAAACTTGAACAAGATGGATCCAATAGCATATCACCAATTCATCCAGCTACAAGTGTTCCCTTACAAATTCGTGGAACATGGTAAGCAATTCATAATGTGACTGTGAAGTGACCTAGTTTGGCACATACTACTATCAACATTAAAGATAATAATGACGATTTAAAATATAAAATTTATAACAAATAAAAGATAAATTATTAGATCTATTTTTCATGATCCTGAACATGCATGATAATGGAATACATTAGAATATTTATATATTATAATTATAATTTAATTTTCAGAAAAAATAGTTTTGGATTCTTTTTCCGATAAAATCATTAACGCCACAAATATATTATATATTGTGATTTTTCATTTGCTTTTCATCTTTATTTAAAGCGGTTAAATGCTCTTATATGTGTGTGTGGTATTCCCTCGCTCATAAATATATAATATAGTTAAAAAAAATTAAGAGATTAAGAAAAAAATAAGTTATTTAATAATATTATATATTGTGTATTATTAAATTATATATCAGTTTATAAGTCAAAAAAATTAGTTTGGCCAAAAAAATAAATAAAAAATACATGAAAGTAATTTAATTAGTTTCTTTAATATTTCTAAGGAAAGTTAATTATGTTTATTTTAGGATTGAGATAGTATTTGCTAGTGACGGGTCACCAATTTCTTCTCTAATTAAAACTAACTGGTTGATCACTCAACGTCACATAATTTATCAATCTTAAAAAGAGTGATATTAAGTTACATAAGATGGATTAATTTCACGTTTTTAAATCTTTTAATCCATAGCTGGAACCAAAAAAAAAAAGAAAAAAAGAGTGACGTTAAAATAAAAGGAAAAAATGACTATGGATGCAAAATACACCCTTTTTAAAAAATTGTCCATATTTTAAAGTAAAAAAATTATGTATAAATAGATCCGCAAATTTATTTAACAATATATTCTAGAAAATTAATATTTATAAGTCAGACCTTCACATTTACAAATTAAATAGTGTCATTTACAAGTCAAATTTACAAATAAATGTTTACAAACCACCCTTCATATTTCCAAGTTTTTTTATAGCACATATCACCAATATCTCTTGGTCTAAAATGTTTTTTATACCATGTACGTGGCCTTAACTAACCCTGTAGTTATATTATTATTTAGCCCCATGAAATTTGTTTAACATACGCTTTTTGACCATAACTCCGCGGCTAGAGCCTAACGGTCAATTAAAAATGGCCCGTTTTTAATGTATTTCTATCCGATGTACTATTTAAAAGTTAAATCATTGTTCTTGTTGTTTACTTTTCCTCCCACATTAGTTTTAAAACAAATTGACTTGATTATGGATATTTCGTCAATTTTGAATTTACTTGATTGAATTATGTGGTTGTGTGTGCATAAGCGGTTCTCATTCCATGCTTGACGCTTATATGCTTGTTATGTGCTTCTCCTTCTAATTTAGAGGGATGAAGGCATTTTTTAATATATTTTTTATTTGTTTAGATTAAATTATATGTTGCATCCTGCTTTTTTTTTTTGGCACTCAATCTCAAATTAATTGATTTTTATGATACTAGTGTTATAGGAAAAATATTTCGAATGTAGAACGAAAATTAATTAATTTGAGATATTGAATGTAAAAAAAATTCATGATACCACATATAATTTAATCTATATAATTTTATATATATATATATATATATAATGTTGTCATCTCTCTAATTAGAGGGAGAGTCACGTAACAAGCATATGTGCCAAGCAGGGAATGAGAACCCGTGCATAAGCGTGGTTTCAATTCTCATCCAAAATTCCTACCTTATCTGTAGGCTTTAATGTCTCACAGCAAGGCAAGAGATTCTCTTCTTCTTTTTTTTTTTTTTTTTTTTTTTTTTTTTTTTTCCATTTTTTGACCTGAGGTAAGGATTCTTTTGGAAAAAATGTTATTTTCTGTTTTATATTCTTTTGAATTGGCCGTAGAAATTATTTTTCCAACGTAATTTATCATATATGAGATAAATTTGTGAGATAACTTTTATCTCGACTTATATGAACATGTTTTTCCTACGACACACCTTTTTCTTCACCCTCTTCTTTTTTACTTTGGTCCCTATTACAGGGTACCTTTAAGAAAGTGATTTTGTTGTTTTTTATAAGGTTTTCAAAAGTTGTACGGGTATTATATATATATATATATATATATATATATATATATATATATATATAAAAAAAGCAAATATTTAATAAGAATTGTGAGAAAGAGTATAAATTGATGAGATCAATGTTGTAGTTTAGCAGTTTAGCGTAGTTAATGATAATAATATTAAAAATTGATCAATTGAATTTTAAAAATTTAATAGATTTAATTAAAAATGACTTATATTTAGTATCAGAGAGCCGTATAATTATATCACTCCTAACTTAAATAGAAACTTGATGAAAGTGAAATAGACAACACTTGAAATATGTTTTTTTTTTTTTTGGTGAGGCAAAAGATAAAATGAAATGACAACTCAAAGCATGATCATTTCAAACATTGTGGGGTCTTACTTAAGATATATTTATCGTTATTTCACTTACTTTTTATTTTAAAAAAATTATTAATGTTGAGTCAAGTCTTCACCTTCTTCTACTACTTTGATCCCTATTATAAGGTACTTTTACAAGGTGTTTTTTTATAGAGTAAAATACATTAACATCCTCTCTATTTACTCTAAATTATAGAGACATCTCTTCTATTTTTTAAAACCTATATGAACCTCCTTAAAATCAAAATATATATTACATAAAACTCCTTTCTAGTTTTGAGATTCAACTTTCATCCATCCAACGGTTAGTTGACATTAAGTTATAGTATTGACTCATTATTTTGACAAAAATGTCTCTCCTTAAAATAAATATTACTTAATAATCAAGTAATCTTTGACAAAAAAAAATCATTTAATCACATATAAAATTCAAAGTTTTTAAAAAAATTAGTACATATTTTTAATACTTTTAAATTGATCATATTATAACGTTAATTAATTTTATCATTACAAATTTTTTATTTTTTTAATACATTTAAATTTTTAATCCCTTTTTATTTTTTAAAACCTATCATGTAATTTTTAAATATGTATGATGATGTTTTGCAATAATACACACACTCAATTAAGTTATATAATTATAAAATGATATTTCTATGAGATTCGCATATTAATATCTTATAATTTAAAAATTTTAAGAATATTTCATTAAACATATATCCTTAAAAATAATTGCTCAAATTTTAAACAAGTTATTAATATTTACCACATAAACAGATTACTAAAACTTATTCTAAATTAAATTTATTTAAAATATTAAATAGATCATTAATGAACATTAATATTAAAAGAGAAATTAGGATTTGGTATAATGAAGGGTAAATTAGTAAACAACATTTATTTTAAGGTGGTTTTTAATTTAAAAATATACTTGAAGAATCTTTTTAAAATATTCTTTAACAATGTTTATGATTTCAACTAAAGTATATGTTTTTAAAATAGAGAGGAAGTGCCCTGTAATTAAGGTAAAAACGAGAAGAGTGGTTAGAGTATTTTACTCTTTTTTATAAGATTTTCAAAAATTTTGAGAAGCTAGTATTAAATATTTTTTATATAAGAGAATATTTACTAAGGATAGTGAGAAAGCGTATAAATTAAAATGATCAATGTTGTGTTGTAGCTAGTTTAGTGTAATTAATAGTGATAATATTGAAAATCAATTGAATTTTATGACTTTAATAATTTTTATTATTTTTATTTATATAAATGATTTAGTTAGAAGTGAGTTATATTTAAAATATCAATGATATATTTACACCACCATAAATTTATATTAAATCTATGCTTGATGAAAGTTAAATAGGTAACGGTTGTAATATGTTCTTTTTTCCCCCTATGGCAATAGATAAATTGAAATATGACAAGTCAAAGTTTGACCATTTCAAAGCTAGTAGGGTCACATTTAAGTTTTATTTATCATCATTTGAGTTAATTTTTATTTAAGAAAATTAATTAAAGTTGATGACCAAGTCTTCGCCATCTTCTACTACTCTGGTCCCTATTACATGCTACCTTTTAGAAGGTGTTTTTATATGGTTTTCAAAAGTTTTAAGGAGTATTTAATATGCTTTTTTTTTCCCCCACATAGGCATATATTTAATAATGATTATGAGAAATAGTATAAATTAATATGATTTATGTTTTAGTTGTGTAGTTAATAATAGTAATATTAAAAATTAATTGAATTTTATTAATTTAACTTTTTTATTTGCTTTATTTATATAAATGATTTTGTTAGACGTGACTTATATTTAAAATGGGAGAGGTATAACTGTACCTCTCTGAACTTCTATATAATCTTGATGAAAGTGAAATAGGCAACGCTTGCAATATGTTTTTCGTGTGAGGCGCAAGATGAATTGAAATGAAAGCTCAAAGTTTGATCATTTCAAACATCGTGGGGTCATATTTAAGTTGTATTTATCATTATTTCAGTTTATTTTTATTTGTAAAGGGACAAATTTACTGATGAACTTTTGACAAAAGTTTACCCAGGAACTATAAACTTTTCTTAAATGCAAAAATATCTATGAACTTTTAAAAATTAGGTAAAAATACAATTTTCATTATCTACCTTAATGGTATTTACCAGTTTAATAATGAGAATTATCAGTCCTTTTATCAAGTTTTTTACTTGTATATATGATGAAACATGAAGTAAGGGTTAATTTTAACAAATCTTGTAATGATAAATACAAATGCGTTAATGGATTTTACAAGTTTGGTAATGGGAATTACCATTAAGGTTTTTCACTTTTAAGGTCTCGATGAAATATCAATTTTAAGAAATCTTCTAATAGAAATTACAAATGCGTTAATGGGTTTTACAAGTTCAGTAATAGAAATTACCAATATTTTCATCAGGTTTTTCTCCCATAATCCTTCCCATAAATGTCACTGTAATTACCCAGTCTCCTATAATATAAGCCGGTGTGGCATTGATGACAGTTAAAGTCATACATATTTAACAAAGTCTAACATCAGTTAGTCATCTATCTCAGTGGCGGAGCCAGGAATTTTCATGAGGGGGGGGGGCGAAAATAAAAAATACTATATCGGTTCATATTTAAACTGGTCCTAAAATTTTAAAAATACTACTCAGATAGTCCTATTTTATGAATCTTAAACCCTAGGTGTGTTTGGTTTGAGGAGAAATGAGACTAAAGTTAAAGGCTAATATTCACCTCTAGTTTAATCTCCCCTCCCTCCCCTCACCTCAAATCAAACACACCATAAATGTTCACTCCCTCTACAGGTGGCCTTTTTCAAAGTTAAAAGAAAACCCAAGATAACAAGACAAGACAAAACAAAACTGCTTTGTGCTTAATTGCAAACTATTTTATGAACCCAAATTACTTCATCTTCACTGCCATATCTAAACCCTGTGGGGAAAAAAACCACTAGGTAGCAATTTGAGCCTTCTAGTTTAAGAGAGATGTAGTATAAACTTAATGATGATCCATTGTTTTATATGACATAGCAAGATGGGCTAAGTATCCGAGTAGGCCCAATCAAAATGATAGACATGAAACCAAACCAAATTGTTCCAAAGAAATATGGCAGTAAGATACCAAAGACTCATAGTAGTGCGTGGTATTGAAATCGTTTCCCCCTCTTGTGGTTCGAACCCCTCCCCTATCGCCTATATATCAAAAAAAAAAAAAAAAAAAACGACAGTAAGATGCTACCAACGTTTTTTCATATTCATTGTTTTTGTTTTGTTTTTTTAAAAAAAAAAATTGGGGGGGGGGGGGGGCCACCCCTACCCCTAAATCCGCCCCTGATCTATCTCTACAGGATGGCCTTATGTTTGGTGATTCAATTCATCCTCATCAATCCTAACCCATTTTAAGAAACCAAAAAAGAACTCCTTGAAAGTGACTTCCCCATTTTTGTCCCAGTCCATTTCTTCTGCAAACAATGATAAACAGAAAAAGGAATTTAAAGCAGATAATAAGAAATGAACTCAATTCAATAACATAATTCAATAGAAGTTCCAAAAAAACCAAAAATCAAAGGGTTAAGGTGTGGATTTACCAACGAACTAATACCTGAGGAGCGTCTGCACAAAAAACAATTGAGGGGACCAAATTGACCAACAAACTATTAAAAAGTGAAAAAAAAAAACACAATTTGGTGCAGATTCGCCAACGAACTATTACCGTATCATCCTTTGTCTTGGTATATCCGTCTTCCATTGATCGTCATAACGGTGTCGACGACGTCGGCGTCTCTAAAGCTTCAATTGTTCTTTGGGTGTTCCACTCACCTCGTGAACTCATCCAAAGAAATCCCACGCTTTTCGACCGGCACACGCCTTGCACCCTGGTTGCATCCCTCCGATGCCACAAGCAGCAACCGCCGCTACCACAACGCTTGCTCGCATGGGTCCCATCTCTATTGGTGTTTGCCTTATCCAACAAGAAGGCTTAACCGCTCTTTTCTCCAGCGTCTCCGCCACCGTCCTACGCCAATGCCTCATATTTTAATGTAATTGTGATAGTTGTTTTTTTTAATAGTTATTTGGTACTTTTTTTCACTTTTTAATAGTTCGTTGGCTAATTTGGTTCCCTCAATTATTTTTTGTGCCAGACGCTCCTCGGATGATAGTTCGTTGGCAAATCTGCACCTTAACCCAAAATCAAAACTTACAGCCGCCTCCTGCTACTGTGCTCCTCCTCAAATCAGTTCTTATTACTTATTAATGACTTTAGAGAATTTTGATACCTACACAACAAAGAAAACTAGAAGTTTGACTCTGATAAACCCAGAAAAAATAGCAAGACTAGAAGTTTGACTCTGATAAACCTAGAAAAAATAGCAAGAACATTAAATTAAAGCAGCAATTTCCAGAATAACTAAATCCTACTAATTGCGCTATGAACATGAATTACCAACATAAACGAAAATAAATCCCAAAATTAAAACATAGAAGGGCAACAATACCACCTTAAGAAGCCAAACGAAGCAATTCCCAGCAGCAAAAACAGTCTCCATCGTGAGAGCCTCCATTAGAGAGCCTATCCAAATCCTCCTTTCTACGAAGCTAAGAGCAGAAAGCTTCATTAGTATTTTTTTTCCTTCCAATTTTGTTTGGGTTGTTTTTTCTTAGGCTGAGCAGGGCTTTTTTTTTATGGGTTTGGACGGGTGCATAGGGTCATGGGTATCATAAACACCCCTAGTCAATATTGTTAAAATCGAGTTTTTACGTAGAAACGGAAGAGGGTGGTAGAGACATAAATCGTAGAAACCACATGAAACGTAAAGTTTCTACAACTTAAGATCAAGATACAAAATTTTATACACACACATGTATATATATACATATGTGTGTATGTGTGACATATACATACATACATAAATACGTATGTATGTATTTATGTATGTATCTACATGTACATGTATGTATATGTATATGTACACACACACACACAAACATACAAATATGTATGTATGTATGTGTATAAAGAATAAAATTTAACAATTCTTAAATTACATCAGTTGATTCAAATCAAATACTCGTCAACTTGCATGTTTTCAATGTGCTCTTCTCTTACTATTATAACAAGTTTATTCGCAAAAATTAGAATGTTTAAATCATGACCATTCATAGGTCCCTCACCTCAACTTCAAACAAACTTTTCTCATCATGAGCATCAACATCTAAGGACCCGTTTGTTACCGAGAACATTTGGGAAGGACAGGGAAGATGATCAATCTTCTGTGTCTTTGCCCGTTTGGTTGCGTCATCTTCTCGAGATCAGACTTCCAGCGGCGAGCAATCTTCCCACGTTCAGTGGCGGACCCACACTTGTGCCAATGTGGGCAAGTGCATACACAAATATATATATATATATATATATATATATAAGTTGAAAGAATTTAGTAACAACATGTATAGGTAGTGTAGTTGGTTAAGACTCTACACCTTTAGCCAATGGTCGCCGGTTCGAGCCTCCAACTTCCTTTTATTCATTTTATTTTTCCCCATTTCTTCCTCATTTCCATCGTATCTTACTCTCCGTTCTCTCAACCTCCATCCTTTTTTTCCCCATTTCGATCGATCTCTCTCGTTCTCGGCTCCGTTCTCTCACTCTCCGTCACGATCCGGGTCAAAAACTCAACCATTGATGGAAGGCTCGTCGTTTGCTTCAAGAAACACAGAAAAATGCAGAGATCGTCAGCGAGAAAAAATGAGGGCTTCTGGTGACAGCTTTAATCGCGACTTGAAACAAGGATAATCACAGACCGGAGGTCTCTGTCTCGGTCGTGATTTCCTTCACTGCTGCAAGATCAAGCGAGTTGGAAAGAGACCGAGTGACCCAATGCACCAAGGATTTCCACGACAAACTTTGTGTAGTAGAAAATAGAGAGCACAAGACTCCACAGATCTGAACGCTATCGGTGGTGACTGAGCAATCTCGTCTGTCACCGTTGGCCTCTGAGCAATCTCGTGGCGATCAAACCAAAAAACACAGCGGGAGCAAAAAATTCCGCCGGGTCGAGCCACGATGGTAGAGCAGATCTTTGCACTTCTGCCATTTTCATTCTGTTCTTGCTCTGTATGTATTTTTCTGAAGCAGGGGAAAGCATAATTTCGTCTTCATGGAAGAGTTTGAAAGTATAACCGTATAACTTAGTGAATAGCTTGGAGTTTTTCAAAGTTTATAATTAAGCGTTGCTTATTTGTCTAGGGATTTGAGTCATATTACTAAAATCGTCTAAGAGAGGACCTCGGTAATGTCTTCTTGTGTCTACAAAGAATTGCCAATTCTTGTTTCATTCCTCTTGAATCGGCAATGAACACGACGAACTTGTTAATCTTTTAATTGTTCCGGTGGATTGTTTGATATGTTAAGCAATTGATTTTCTTGATTTAGTAAAGTAGTGAATCGATGTACTTTGGCTTAATACCTTTTGTGCGGCAGTTATCTTTCTACGAACTGCTGATATAAAAGTTGAAACCATTCGTCTTCTATGTAATGCCCGTATAGTTATTAATCTAAAATGCTATATTTTGGTAAATAATATCTGTTGTAATTAGGTGAATATGTGGTTTCAAATAATAAGTTTTATCTATCTTATTTTCTAAGGTAATTATAATGAAAATTAGAAAATAAAAAGAGCTAAAATACATGAAAAATGTATTTTATAAGGCATAAAATGGCTTGAAAATATTATGATAAATCCCTTATGGCAACAAATATTGACGAAAACTTAGGAAGTATGTTGTCTCTAATTTTAGGAATTTTTGGGATTATTTCCTTGAAAAATAGACAAGCATAAATATAATATTATTAAAAGCACTTTTTGGCCCCATGATTTTTAATATTTTACATGGGATATAAAATACCAATGTCAAGAAAATAGTTGTGAGATAATAATTAATCCTAATTATGAAAATTATCAACAATTAGTAAGTGGCTAATTAAGTAATTAATGGCTAATTGTTTAGATTATGATATAAGTAAATTAATTAGTAAATAATTAATTTAAGGGGAGAAATTCAAAATTATTAATTAAATAAATAATAAATGAAAAAGTAGTGTGAAAAGGGTTATGGCTATGTCAAATAATATCTAGATATTTGGAATTTAATAATAATATATTTGGTAAAGAGCCAATGACATGACATTGAGAATGGATAGAAATTAAATCCTATACCAAAATATATGGATTTAGCCTATGTCATCTGGACTTTTTATAAACCAGTGAATTTCTACCTCGGAGTGGACTATCTCAGAAGTCATTTCTGAAACCAAATGAGTCATTAAGATACAAGATAAATAAAGAAAAGGGCAGATAGTAGAAATGAGAACATATAGAAAACGATATAGTTGTGACAAACTAGGAATTAGGTTTCTTAGGTCAGAACATATTACGAACCAGCGAATTTTTGTCTAGACGCTGGTGCTATCGGAAGATATTTATGTAACCGACAGCGTTTATCCGAAAATCTTCAGCAGACTACGGAATACCCTTAACGGGATCAAAAATTTAATTAACCCAAGTGGTTTTAAAGAGAAAGAATAAAACTTCAGTGCCTTGCTCTCAGATTTTTGAGATTCTCCAATATTGCGTGTTTCGGACACCGAACTAGGAACTTTATCGGTACAGTTAGATAAAGCAAGTGTGTGATGTCATGCATGACATCAATTTACCTTGGGAAGAGTGCATGGAGGATAGCTAGCTCCCTTGAAAGGCTAGGATGATGCCACGTGGCAAAGTATGATCCAACTGATGCCTCGTATTCGATCGATCGAAGTTTGAATTAATTACCGAAATGCCATCCGGTTTTCCTATAAATAGGCTCCTCCCATTCCTTCATTCTTCACCAATTCCTAGAGATTTCTAGAGAGAAGTTAGAGCAAGAAGGAGTAGCGAAGTGCCGGGTAAGTTCTTCGGTCCCTAGTCTTAAGCTTTATTAGTTCTTTCAATAGTTGTAGTAGTAATGCTGGTTTGATTTCTAGTTTTTCAAGATAGTTTAGATATCATGTTTTAGGGATAAATATGATATTTATATTGGAGGAAGAGATATAGCAAAATTTTGGAAAAAATATAAGTCAAAGTAGCGAAGCTCTGACGAAATTCCGGCGATAAGTCCAACTAGGGGTAAAATGGTAATTTTTACCTAAAATGCCTGTTATAATGAAAAATGTTAATAAATGTGATATTATCCTTATAGGATATCTCTGATCACCTACCGCATTCGAACCGTCGTCGCCGTCGACAGACCACTTTCCGTCAAAAACACCGTTTTGCGCCAAACGTTCCAAATACCGTCAACAAAGGTACGGACACGTATTGTAACCCTAACTCGTGCTGCTCATATACATATATGCAATAGATACATTCATAGACGAGGCTCTGTTTAGGGTCGTCAATCATACTTACGGTTTACACGGGTTATAGACATGATAATACCGTATGAGTTTTCCTAGCGCTGAGGACACGTGTTGTGATCGTGGCACAGGGTATGTGCAGACATGTTGTGGGGCTTTACATATTGCTTTGTGCTTATGTTCTGTCGTTATGCTGTTCATACATCTGCTTTGTGCTTATGTGTTGATATGCTACTGTATTGTTATGAATATTTATTGTCCATATACTGTCTTATTTGAGCACAAGGTTAACCGTTACCTGAGATCCAAATGGGAATTGGATCTCAGCTGTAGCTTCAGGGTCTGGAGGACCAAGGTTCGGAGACAGGGGCAAGCAGCCGGAGTAGGCCTCGGGATGGAATTTTACCGATTTCTGTATTTACTTTTGAAACACTGGGATGACTGTATCTATACTATTGCACTATGGTTCATGATTTTGCTATGGTTCAGTTACTCAATCGCTCCAATGCTTTACTCTGATTGGAAAAAAAAATCGCTTTAAAAATGGGATGTTACATTCTGTATGGTAAAATTATGCAAGAAAGATTGAGTCGGCTGCTACCTGTCTATTGATTTCAAACTAGTTATGGAATGCTGAATAAGTATGATTTATTTCTATTTCTTTTAGTGAAAAGAAATGAAAGAAGGATGAAGAGAAAACCCTTTGTGGGAATTGTAGTCAGTGAATTCTGATAAACTTGGAACGTTGTATTTATAGATTATGTAATCTGCTCTTGTTTTCTATGTTCCTAGTTTAATATAAATGTAAACCATTACTTGTGGGGGTTGTGCTAATTTTCAAAATGTTTTAATGTCCGAATATATCAAAAGGATACCTATTTTAGTGGAAATCATGCATTTCTTGTTCTAGTTGGGTTTCCTTTAGAATCATTACAAGTTGGTAGTGACTGGAAGCTGACTTAAATTTGATTTATTTCAGTGTATTGAGCAAGGCATTTCATCAGTGTCACATGAGAAACGTCGCAAGTAGCTGCAACATAGTTCATTTGGAGAGTCTTAAAGGTATGAATTTACTGCCATTAATTTTTACATGTGTTCTGGACTAAGCTCCTTTAATGTACTGATTGCAAATTAGAGACAATGATGTGAACTATGGAAATTGCCGATTAAAGTATGTCTATCAAGATAACTAGATTGGACCAATGAGAAGTCATGTAAACATGTCAGTGGTGGGGTTCTCTGAAATGTGTTTAAAACTTTCCTTAAAAAAAATCGGGGGTGCTGCCCCCAAACCCTTGAATCTCATCACTAATTGTACACCACAAACCTAAAATCCTGGGTCTGCCACTGCCCACGTTTAAGGGAAGATGAGATCCCTCGCATATTGATGCCCCAATCATGATTGTGGCGCCGCTTGCCGGAGCGCCGCTCGCCTCCTCCCTCATCGTTCTTATCCCCTTCGTTACTCTTAACCTTCGTTTTCACCGTCGAGAGATGGATGAAGTAGGGATCCAATTTTTTTCTTTTGTTGCAGCGATCACCGTCAAGAGAGAGAGGGATGAAGGAGGGATCGAGAGGGACAAAGAATGGATCTGCATCTAGAGAGAAGGATGAAGGAGGAATTTGATTTTTTTTTTGTTTACTGGTTTTGTCGACTGCGAGAACGATGAAGGAGAAGGAAGATATGTTTTAGGTTAAGGGTATTTTAGACAATTCATATTTTATAATTATATTTATAATTTTTTAAATTATCATCTTCCTTCCCTTTTTCTATATTTACCAAACAACTTATTTTTTTAAGTTCCCTCTCAATCTTCCTTTCCCTTCCTTTATATTCCTTTTCTTTCATTTCCTTCCTTATATCTTCCCCGTAACAAACAAGGGCTAAGTTGTCTATATCTTCCTAATCTTCTTCATTTTCTAATATTATATCATTATCGGATGAAAGATCATCAAAATTATATACATGAGACTTTTGAGCTTTTTTTTGTTTCGCCGATCCCGAATTGACCATCACAAAAACAACATCATTTATAGTCTTGATTTTGGGAAATGAAAATAGGTTTTTTTTTTTTAAAAAAAAAAAAAAAAAAAAAAGGATAAAAATATAAGTTTTTATCGCTTTTTATTCCGGATAGTTTTTACAATGCCCCTATATAACTATATATCCATCTTCCCGAGAGACGGAAGAAAGAAAGTGGCATCCCTCGTCACACGGGTGGACCTTGGTAGGTGGGACCCATGCACAACCTGACATTATATTAATCAAGGTTCTGAAACCCGGACCGGTCACTGAACCGGTCGGGATACTGGGTCAGCCCGGAGTCAACCCGGGCCTAGACCGGTGAGGTATAAAAAATTAAAAAATAATTAATTTCTTATCACACCAACCTAAATTTGACATACTATATATCATTTCAATACTTTGGATCGCCGACAAAATAATCATATACTCCAATACTTGTGACATATTCGATATTCTTAACAATTTTCTTTTACAACCTACATTTGACATCCACTAAGCGAGCCAACCGAAAATAGAGAAACCACAATAGATTTAGGAAAACCAAAAAACGAATCCGATCAAACTCATATGATATCCAAAAAAAGTGAAAAAAAGGAAAAAAAAAAACGAGGAGAAATAATAATAAAAATTTGAAGGAGATTTTTTTAAAAAAAAAAAAGGTCGACCCGGTGACCCTTGTAACCCGTCTGCGTTCACCGGGGTCGGTCCGGTTTACCCTAAACAGACTCGGGTTTCCGGACGGTTGGTCGGGCTTCCGTCTGACCGGTTGGTCCGGTCCGGTTTCACAAACCATGATATTAATGTGTACGGACCACTTGCACTGTCAGCAGCCCCATGTGATGGTGGAGCTCCCGGGGGTCCCCACCTTCCTTTTTTTTTTGGGAAAATTTCATATAGGTCCCAAGGAACGAAAAAAATTACAATAAAGTCCCTTAAAATCATCAAATTACGCTCGTCCCCCGGGACTTTTGTGTAATTATTTGTATGGAGGTTTTTAAATGTTGTTGTTAATACATGCATTTCCCCGTTGTTAATACATGCATTTTCCGTTGTAAATAGCCGGGACTTCGTGTAATTATTTGTATGGAAATAAAATCCGGTTTTTAAAAGTTGTTGTAAATACATGCATTTCCCCGTTGTTAATATATGCATTTCCATTGTAAATGGTCGGTATTTAAAAGTTGTTGTTAATCTATGCTTTTTCTTGTAAATCCAGGTGTTTAAATGTTGTTGTAAATATATGCATTTTAATTTGTTAATATATGCATTTCCCGTAAATGATCGGTATTTAAAAGTTGTTGTTAATCTATGCATTTCGCATTGTTAATATATGCATTTCCCGTTGTTAATACAAATAATTACACGAAGTCCCTTGGGACTGAGCGTAATTTGATGATTTCAGGACTTTATTGTAATTAATTCCCTTCCTTGGGACCAACGTAATTTTCCTTTTTTTTTTTCGAAACCCACCTTCCTTCAATAATGGCAATCCAAACTGAAGGACAGGCCCCACCCATTTACATGCACAACACATCGTGAAAAAGTGAAAAATAATTGAAGGGAAGGAACAAAGAAAGTGGCAAACTCCATGACTTTATTCATCTCCTCATATATAATTGTAGTGGTTTGATAAAGGAAATGGTTAAGGTGAATTCAGAATTTAAATATATTTTTTAAAGCAAATAAAGCTTTGTGAGACGATTTAAGTCGTATTTGTTGTTATTTCACTTATTTACTCCTTGCGCTTCTAAATATAAAATATGTTGATTTTTACGAAGAGATTAAGAAGTTAAAAAAATTATTTTAAAGTATTAATATTTATTTTAGTTATATTAAATTAATTTTTTTGATTTACGAACTGATATATAATTAAATTGCATACAACATATGTTATGATTAGCTAACTTATTTAACTTTTTTAATCTCTCATAAAAAAAAACAACAACTATATTTTATATTAACAATTGGAAAAGTATAATTGTAGTTGTTTGCTAAAAGAGAGGGTTAAGGTGAATTCAGAATTGAAGTATTTTTTAAAAATACATAAAGTGTTTTAAAGTATTTTATCCTGAATGTTATTTGAAACATTTTTCCACATGAATTACACACAAATATATTTTTTAAGAAAAAAGGTAAACTGAACCCAAAATATTTCAGTCTTTGTGGGGGATGATTTATGTAACACCCCAAATTCCGTAAGATAAATCGTGCGGTGACACGTGGTTTTATAAAAATTCATCGAGTTTTGAGGTGCTACGGCTTAGCGTAATGCGGAAACAGAGAGCATGTACTAAAAATTTGAACAATTGAGTAATCGATATAAAAATACTCGACATATGCCGATTTATCATGACGTATACTGATATATTATAAATTTCCCGAAGGAATTATTCATGTGATACTGAATACAAAACTCTATAATTACATTTCTTCTATGTAACTATACCCTTTTCCGCCAAGCCTTAGGTAGACTTGGGACATAGAACCTAACTCGGTTAAATCATCTCATTTGGCCAGTGGGTAGGTCTAATGGGAGTCTCACTTTGTCTTTAGGGTGATCAACCACATAGACGACCTTCTAGTTTAAGCACCAAATGATGTGAAGTAACTTTATTAGATTCATGCCATAAGGTAGGTTCTGTTGACTTTCTTCCCCGCATTTCCTTTGACCTGCCTCCTCACTAGCGCTCCGTCTATTAATGCTCCTTCTCATGGCTCCATTCACAACGCCTTCATAAATCCTGGTTCCTTTCCTAAACCTCTAGTCAAGTCTAAGATTCAAAACAAATTGAATCTTAGGTAACGCTTAACCTCATATGAAAAGTATAACAAAGATATGTATTTACGATATTCATTACATTTCAACATTAACCAATACATAGCACAGAGCACATGTAAGGTTACAACAATACATAAACACACAGTAGATGTAATGTCAACACAACAACAATACATAGCACACAGCACATGTAAAGTTAAATAGTCTGCACCACTTGTGCCACGATGTACACTCGTGTCCTCAGCGCTAGGAAAATAATCTCACGGCATTATCAAGACTATAACCCAGATCGTTTGAATGAATGTATATAAACGGTGATTCAAGACAGTCTTAACTACCGCATGATGACCCAAGACCAACTCTTGTCCATGACTCTATGAAATCATCTATCACATATAAGCATACAAGACATATCAGAGTTAAATTTACTGTACGCGAACGTACATTCCTTCTATGTGAATAGTAATTACTATTCATGTATACGGTACTATTCATAAATACGGCACTATTTATGAATAGTAATATGCCCGTCCTTCAAATCGACTCTAATCCTCGGATATCCTAACATATTACCATATCACTTAGAATAATATCCTAAAGGTTTAATTTACCTTTCTACCCTTGGTGGATTTGTTATTACCATTTTGCCATTACATTTTATTTAATAAAAACGCTACTTTCAGCATTATGGCCAAATTTTCCTCTAACTTTGAAAATTCATAATTAATTCTAAAAATATCGAAACGAGGATCCGTAAAATTCCCCGGAATCCTTAGGATGTCTAATTTTGTGGAAAAATATTGGTTTTTGCCCAGATTTTATGAATAGTTCCCAGTTTTCACGTGTTCATCATCTGCCCAGAAAATTTTCAGAAAACGTAGCTTAACTTTGGACATTTGTATCTCATTGTAAAAAACTCAAAAAATTACATATTTTATATCAATAGAAATATATATATGTCTACTTTACTCATGTAAAATTTCATGATTTTAGGACTTCATTTGATACACAAAGTAACAGCCCTAACATTCATTTTAGCCCCAGAATTTAAAACTGGAAATTCTACAACTTTCACAATTTTGTTCCATTGATCCCAAAAATTATTTTGCATCATGTTTTTATCTAATTTTCGTTCTAAACCCTTTGAAAAACCTTTAAAAAATGAAAATGAATTTTCTACACAATTTTTTAGATTAAACCCAAATTCTACCAAAAATCTAAAAGCTAAAGCTCAAGAACTTACCTCTCAAGTTCTTACTTTTCTTCCTCCTCCTCTTGCTTCACCATTTCTCCTCTTTCTCTTATTCACAATCAGATGTTTGATTGTGTTTTGGTGTGAAGAATGAAGAGGATTCAAGCTCTATTTATAGGCAAAAGGTGGAGTAGTTTGGTGGAGTGTAAGAGTGGTAGATGTTGAAGTTTGGTGGAAGAGTGGTAGATGTAGAAGTCAAATACATACTTTCTACCTAATATGTATCTACCAATATCCAACTACTATTTAATATTTATTTGCAAATATTAATTAAGTATTGGAAAATAAAATCCTTAATTCCATATAAGAATTTTCTTCCATAATTAACTCTCTAGGCCATAAAATATTTGTTCTAAAATTTATAGACCAAAAATTATCCTCTAACTATTTTTCCTTGAATTATTGGGAAAATAGGCCTCAAAATCCGAAAATAGCTTTAAAACTATTTAGGCCAAATTTTCATAATAAATTCCCATATAATATTTCTTATTTTCAAAATTCAAAATTTGGGATATTATAATTTAAGTTGAATTTATCATCATTTCACTTATTTTTTATTTAAAAGAAATTGTACTTTCTTCAGTTAAATTATAAGGCATAATTGACTTTTTTCAAAAGATCAGTAAAACTAAATAAATTATTTTAAAGTATTGTGGGTCTACATTCCTATGAATTGGATTAGTCCGTTATTAGTAGAGTTGAATACCAGTATATTAATTAAAACATAATATAAATTGGATTGAACTGCACCAACGGGGGTTGACTCAAGTGGTAAGTGGATTGTGTCGCTTAAGCAAAGTCTCAGGTTCGAGCTTTGTGAATGCAAAAAACCCCCGTTGGGAGACTCTCCCACCATAGCTAGGTGCGCGACGCGGGTCGTATCCAGATTAGTCGGGGCAAAGCCTCGATGAACCAGGTGGGCAACCAAAAAAAATTGGATTGAACTGCAAAATTAAATAGAAAAAATGATTTTGAAAAGAAAAATTAATCATATCAGTAGGTTTCAAAGGAAAAGAAAAAATAATTAGATAAGTAATTTAAACTAGCTAGTGGATATACTGTACTGGAGGAGAAAAAGTTGTGCAAGATCAATAATCCAATATACAATGAAACGTACTAATATTGTTGTAGAAACCACACCACCTCTTATCCTCCATGGTCTGACCTGGAGTCAATGAACAACTGATACACACACACAAATAGTTGGCAAAAAAAAGATATATATAAATATATACACACACATATATCATATAAAGAATACAAAGAATATAATCACTTCTATTTAGAAATGGGAATCGGGGCTGGCCGGCCTACGAGCAGGGTAAGAAAAAAATATCTTTTTTTCAAAGTCGGCCCGATAAGTCTTAGGGCTAAAATAAAATTACTATTCCAAATTTTAACTATTTTTTTAAAAGAAATATAATTAGTAAATTACAATCATTAAAGTTCTAATCTATCAAATAAATGTTATTAACATTAATATCTAAACAATATAAATCATTCAACAAATAAACACATTCATTAATTCGTAATAAAAAACAAATAAACACAAAGAATATGTTTTTTCCTATTTTTTCAAAAAATATTAAACAAAAGAATTCTTTATGTATCTTTTTTTTACACGACAAAACGCTTTTCCCTCTCGTAATTTTGTATGTGTCTGCTGATTCCTTCTGGTTCATGTATGATTTTACCGACGGTAAAAATAATTATACTTATTTTACACCAAATATATTTATAATTTATTACTTATATAATATTGTAATACCAAAGTATGAGTTTATTTAATATGAAAACATCCCTTCTTTAAAATTTATAATAACTAATTATGTGTTTTAATACGAATAATAATAAACATAAAAAATGGTTATAGTTTAAATTTAAAAAAATCTAAGTAATTACGCTTTGCACCGAAAAGACGGCGGAAACAAAAACCCCTTCTCACTCACTCCCACCTCCTTTTCTCTCTGTGCTTGTAATTTTTTTAATGCTTTCAAGTTTTCTGGGAATGGCCATAACTCGTCTTACAAACTGATGACAACTTCTCTTGGAGTGAGAATAACTCTCACAGATTTGATTTGATGTTGGCACAAGTTTTTGCTTAAGAAAAAAAATTGAAACTGCGTCGGCTGCGGAAAAGTTTTTCTGCCTTAAGATATGTTAATCCCTTAAAAAAAAAAGTAGGCATATCATGTAAACTCTTCAAGAACATTATATGGTTGAAACTTGAAACTCGTGCCTCTCGCCAAGCTCTTGCACAAAGCCTTCATGAGTCATGACAGTAAGGGCAAAAATGGCCTCTCCCCCTCAAATATTTTAAAAAGATTCAATATTAGACGGATAAGCATGTAACATGCCCATAAAGAAGAAGCACCTCATATGAATGTGTTTGGTATTTTTTAGAGATTTTAAAACTCAAAATAAAACTTAAACTTTATATAAACCCACAAATAAGAATGCACCCTAATCACACGCAAAGTCCCAGAGGCCCAAGATTCCCAAAATCCGTGCACTTATGTCATGCGTGTGCCCATCCCCATCTTTTATACCTCTGCATTTCCGTTTCTTTCATGTAAAGTAAGTTAATTTATAGAGATTAAAGAAATTAAATAAGTTACTTAATTATATTATATATTTTTAAATCATATATTAGATTATTAGTAAATTAATTGACTAATTTATTTTTTAAAAAAAATAAAAAATACTTTAAAGTAATTTTATTTTATTTTTTTATTTAAAAAAAAACAATTTTATTTTATAATTAAAACAAGAGGTAACGTTATATATGTACATCTCCCACGGGACCAGAAAAGAAAGAAAGTAGAGATCCTATATTCTCACTCTCTATACGTTATCATGGCAGGATTACAAATGGGCCACCAAATGGGGCAGTTACAGTCAGTGGCGGAGCCAGGAATTTTAACGACAGGGGGCGAAAATAAAAACTATTATATCATAAATAAAAATGTTTGAAATACAACACAGACCTAGTATACAAAAATTGAAAGAAGTTTATTACGTAAATTAAAATCACTCCACTTGACTCTTATTATACGTATTTTCATATTGTTAAACTCATCTATAATTGAATCCGTGGTAAAAGTCAAAACAATTTCTTTTTCAATGTATGTAATCAAAGAATCATCAAGAAATTGGTATTTTATTCTATTTCAAAGCCTTTTTTTTTTAATTATCTTCATAGCAGAGAAATTTCTTTCAATAGTTGCTGTAGAAACTATAAGAGTTAATACTAATTACTCTATCAATAAGAGGGTTAATGATGGACTTTTCAGTTCTTCCAAACCCTTAACATAATTCAGATGTAGTTGATAAATTAATCAAATCTGGAGAGAGTATTTACATTAAAGAAGATATCATTGCCTAATCAAAACATGTCATTATTACATCAGCGGCACGCTCACCTCTAAGAATGGTGACTAGACTATAATTCTAAGGACACATTCTTTGATTTAAGAAATTAGAAGGATTCTAAGGACCAAAAACTATCCTATTAAAAATTATGCAGGGGGTACAAACAAACCCATTAGCATAAGTAGAAAGGTCAGGAACCAATTTTTGGTGTAAATGATATGAATTCTTTATTGAAAATTTGGGTGCTTAGGATGTGGCTGTGCCGGTTTAGTGGACTTGCTAAATTATGGGATTTGCATTAACAATAGAAAAATTAAAAATTCATGGGATTAATTATTTGAATATGTTTTCAAGCTGCAAATGCAAGAGTGCTGGATTTTAGTTGAATGAACTTGCTCAGATATTTTCTTATTTATATGTTTGGCTGGATTTAGTTTTCCTTTTTAAATGAATATATTAGTCATAAGCCAAAACCCACAGCCCACACACAATTTCCTAGTTCTAAGCTGCATCCTTCTTTTTTAAAAAAAAAAAAAAAAAAAAAAAAAAAAATAGGGGAGGCGGGGGCCCACCCTAGCCCCCCTCTGTCTCCGCCACTGGTTACAGTCCACTCTGCAGTGGACCGTTCCCTGCCTCACATAAGGTAGTGATTTTTTTTTTTTTTTTTAAAAAAGCAAAGGTTCACTGCCTTGTGGGGGCAGTGAACGGTCCACCGTAGCTGCCCCCACGAAATGGGTCTTCAAAGAGCAATCTTATATTCTGACTCTCTTGATGGTGTCAACATTCTTACGAGAAACTGCTACATTGATCATCTGTTTAGAGACATCATTGGAGAGATTAGATACTTTATTTTTCGGGACTGGAACATAGAGATCCACTGTACTCCAAGAGATAACATCTATGTGCTGATTATATGGCCTAACAAGGACATGATGCTCTTGATGGTGATCATGGGCGGATCTACATAGTGGAGAAGGGGGGCAAGTGCCCCCTAGATTTGGGGATTTGAGTTTTTTTTTTAAATAAAAAAAAAATTTAATACATGTTTGAATGATTGTTCACCCTTAATACACGTAAGACTATGACTTCATAATCGGATAAGAGATGAATGATTGTTTAGTGCGCTTATATTGAAAAAGATGTATTTGATAACATTAATAATAAGACAATTATAATTGAATTCCAAAAAATAAGCGTAAAAAGGATGACGTTGTAATTATTTTTATTGTAATATATTTTTCTTATTAAAATATATGTACTTGAACTTATTAGTCTTTTACCATTGTTATTTATGTATTTGCATTTAACCGCACTTAGATTAGCTTTTAAATGACGGGTTTGTAAAATAATTCTTATCTTATTACATCATCGTATTCACTTCATTTCATGAATATTTTTTTGATGATATTTTTTTTTCGTTTATATTCTTTTTTTAATGCATTTAAAATTTTCCTTAAAAAATTTTTTCGAACCCGAACCCCCGATCCCCGCCATGGGTAGTGCACCTTAATTAATTTTAAGATTCCCTTTTTTGATGGTGATGACATGATTCTACTCCCAACAATTCCTAAAAGTTGCTTTGATATGGTTCTAAAAGATCAATTGGCTGGACATTACTATTTTCTTTATATTTTAGTTTGATGTATTAAGGATTAGATTTCTATAGTCTAATCTCTATTTCACCTTTTTAAACTTCGGCTCAAAAAGAAAAAGAAAAAAAAAAAAAAAGTGTCATACCTCGGTCACATGGGTGGTATGGTAGGTGACCCATGCATAACCTGACATTATAATAATGTGTACGGGCCACTTGCAGTGTCAGCAGCCCCCATGTGATGGTAGAGCGCCCGGAGGGCCCCAACTTCCTTCAATAATAGCATATTAGCATCCAAAATGAAGGACAGGCCCCACCCATTTACATACGCAACACAACGTGAAAAAGTGAAAAATAATTGAAGGGAAGAAACAAAGAAAGAGGCAAACTCCTTGACTTGATTCATCTCTTCAGTCTTCATATATAAATCTAGTGGTTTGAAAACAAAAAAGTTTGAAAAAGAAAAGGTGAATTAAGGATTTATAAGTCACATTTATCTAAACACATATTGGTAAACACCATTACAAAACTAATAAATGCCATTAAAAAATTGATAATTGCCATTACAACTCTCTAATGAAACAAGAAATAAAAGTCACTTATAACAAATTTTGTGATGCCAATTATCAATTTTTCAATGGCATTTACTAGTTTCGTAATGATATTTAATAGTTTGTTTTTCAGGTTTAGCGCTTGTGTTTTTGATGAAACAACAAATAAATGCTCGATTATAACAAATCTTTTAATGACAATTATCAATTTTTCAATGATATTTACTAGTTTTGTAATGGTATTTATGAATGCGTTTTTCAAATAAATGTCACTTATAACAAATCTTATAATGACAATTACCAAATCGTTAATGATATTTACAAGTTCAGTAATAAGATTTATAAGAGTGTTTGTTGATGAAAAATGTTAAAAATATATATATATGTTCATGCATATATATATATATATATACATATATATTAAAGGAACAAAATTGGCCCCCATGAAAGTAGGGTGTGTTTGAATCCCACTTACCTCACTTTTATTGAATCTTTTTTTTTTTTAAAGATTCAACCCCACTCAAAAGAAAAATCATCACTGGATCTTAACCCGCCGGTGGCCAGAGCCCAGGCGGCAGCTGTTGTGGGCCGTTCGGCGGTTAGTTCTCTAGAGGCCAGCCAGGGTGGCCCTCCGTGTTTTTTTTTTTTTTTTTTTAAAAGATATTTAAAAACTAAGGGTAAAATGATAAATTCACCCGAATTTAAAAATCCTAATATGATCATTGATCTTTTAAGTCGCTTTAACAAATTTAACAGGACATTTAAGAATTTTGTAAATTTAAATGATATTTAAATATAATTTTTCTTTAATTTTTACCTTTCTAACCCCAAAAAAAATTGTCAAATCATGGCCCTTGTTTGTTAACCATTATAAAACCATAATCCTTGTGCTTGAATGCTATTGGTTCGGTTTGTGTTTCCTCCTTTTTCCATGTCTTATTCGATGGCGCAAACCCCCAGACTCGTCTAATTGGAACCGAAAATCCTCAAAATTACTTCTCAAAGAAATGGGACGAAGGAGGCGCTGAGTTGTTGCCACCACCCACCATTGGAGAAGAGAAGCGAGGAGGTGAAAAGGAAACTGATGGGACAATATGCGCTGTGAAATGAGAGAAGGTGGAAAAGAAAGGAGAAAACAAAAAATTCAGTCTGCGTCTGGTGTAAACTGTAAAGTGATGGGACAAATCAGCAGGGTCACGTGCTAGTGCCTAATGCTATACTGGTAGACGGTAGAGAATTAAAAAAAATAAAAATGAAAACAATATTCAGGCCAGACCACGCGATCAGAAACCTTGGTCCTAAGTCGAATCCAGCTCGAGAAGACCAGTTAGGTCTGATTTGGTTATATCCAGTGTGACTTCAGGCCAATTTTTTTTTATCAAACCAAATTAAGTCGGACCAGATTACTGGACCACCCGGTTTTTTTCTCAACCTAAACATAAATTGACTTGGCTTGGGGATGTTTCACCAGTTTTAAATTCACTAATGTGAATTACATTATGTGGTTGTGCACGCCGAGAGCGAGTTGTTCCTTGGTTTATATATAAAAATCCTTTATAAATAATTAAAACTAAATAAATTACTCACATTTTGGAAAAATATCCTTAATTAAATGCAATAAACTTAGTGTTAAAAGTTGCTACCTTTATTTAGCCGAATCTGGATTTCAGCAGTCTACAATTAATGGTGACATATGGATTAAGTTATGGAAGTGGGTGGGACCACATAGAGTACACATATTTTGGTGGAAATTATTCCATCAGAGACTTCCTTTGAGGTCATGGATTAGTGCTTGGTGATGACCTTTGCCCATTGTGCCATCAAGAAGCAGAGTCCAGTCTACACGCGTTTAGAGACTGTCATGTGGTTCATGCTTTCTGGTGTGAGGTGGTACCTGTTCATCATCCCCTCTCCTTTTTTAGCTATTAATGGATTGAATGGGTAACGGAGAATTGGAAGAGTGATGTAGTTACTCTTGGCAGATTTTATTGGTATGAGGTATTTAGTGTCTCTTGCTGGTTTATTTGGAAATGGCAAAATGAATTTATTCATAACACATAGGATGCACATTTTAAATATTCTCTGAGGCCCGTTCTTGGGGTATTGGGAGAATTAAAAACTAGAAGGGATGAAGGGGGATTTCTGCGTGTAGCACAAAATCATTTAAAGGTTGCTACCATTTCCGTCGTTCCATTTGTTTGTGAAACTTAATTCGGATGGGGCGTCAAAGGTGAGAACAAGTGGCGGCTTGTGGCGGCTTTTGCGAGATTTCTCTGGTAAGTGGCTTGGAGGCTTTGCTTTACAGGCTTGGAAAGTGCTCAGCGATGTTAGGCGAGTTGTGGGGAGTTTTGAGAGGATTAGAGATGACGTGGAAAAGGCGGGTTGGAGCGTGTAGTTGTTGAAAGTGATCAATTAACCGATCGATCGTTGATTACTATCCAAACAATGTAATGCATTCCGAGTCCCATTTTGGTGGCTCGAATCGACGATCACCGTAGGCCGTGGGTGGTACGATATATAGCCATGTTACAGGGAGAGCGATCAATGTGCAGATTGGTTAAATTAATTTTCTTTGTGGCATGTCGAGTCTCCGGACGAATCTCATTTCTCTGATCCTCCTCTTTTGATCTTCATTCTTCCTTGTTCTTGATCCTACGAGACGTCGTGAGAGGAGAGCGCTGAGAATTTAATTGCTTTTAGTTTTTATTTTTTGGTTTCGTTTGTGTATAAAAAAAAATGCAATAAACGCTAGCACAATTCTTCTGATCTCTCTTAAACCATTTGGCCATCGTGAATTTTTTTGACAGCATTCGCACTAAATTATTATTGGAAAAATATTAAAAAAAATTCATAAATTTTACGAATCCAATAACAACCTATGAATAAGAGTATAAAATGCTTCTAGAAAGTAGAAAGTGACCTTACTTGATTGATTGATTTTTTTTTTTTTTAAAAAAAATTCCAGAACGCCGCATAAACGCGTAAATGCAGCATAACAAAGATAAATGTTGGCTTTTATTTGGGTTGGTGGTAGGAAATGGTGTCTTAAAAATTTATCTGATTGTAAAAAAGGCTCGGTAGGAAAAAAGTCGGGTTATTGATAATGATTTGTGTTTGGATTGATGGTGGTAGAAGTGGCGGGGCCCACGTCAAAAGCTGAGAATTATAGAAAAAGGCTTGGATTCTGGAGCTTTTCCTTAACTCGACTTTTTTCGAAACTTTTTTCGACTTTAAAGTTAAGCCCAACGTTAAATGAATCCAAACAGACTTTTTCTCATTTGGGTGGTGGCTTAAAAAAGCCACTGAAATTTTTACACACCAACGAAAAATAAGCCTACTCCAAACAATGCCTCGTTAGCTTTCATCTCTTCAGATATAATTGTAGGAAAGGGTTAAGGTGAATTCAGAATTTAAGCATTTTTTTAAAGGGAAAATTCCATTTAAATCTAAATGAATTTCTGAAAAACCTCCAGAGTCATAAATTTGTAAAAAGATCGAGAGGTACGGGGACTATGAGGGATATCTGAGTCGCGTGAAATTACCTTTCTACCCTTACTTTTAAATAAATTAAAAAAATTAAAAAACCCCACCCCACCCCCACCATTGTCGGTAGTAAAACCGGCCACCACCGCCGCCATCCGATGGTGGTGGCGGCAGGCGCCTGGCCGACGACGGTGGTGGTGGCTGACCCGACGGCTGCGGTGGTGGCCGGCCGACCAACGGTGGTGGTAGTGGTGGGGGTAGGGTTTTTTTTTTTTTTTTTTTTTTTTTAATTTATTTAAAAGTAAAAAGAAAAGGTAATTTCACGCGAACTCGCATATCCCTATGCGTCGTTGATCTCTTAGTCTTTTTACAAATTTGGAGACTTCTGCCAAAATTTCAGCAAATTCATCCTGTATTTAAATAAAATTTTCCCAAAAGTATACTTCAAATGTTACTGAATGTTATTTGAAATATTTATGTTTTAAATTGCGTGTATCACCCTTAAATACTTTTTTAAGCAAAAAGTCAAATTGAAACGACAACTTATTTCAACCTTTGTGGGATGATTTAAGTTGTATTTATACTCATTTCACTTATTTTTTTTAAAATTATACTCCCTCTAATCTTAGATATAAGATATAATTAATTTTTTTAAAAGAAATTAAAGAAACTAAATAAATTATTTTCCAGTATTGATATTTATCCTTTTATATTAAATTAATTGGTTTAACTCACAAATTGATATATAATTAAATTATACCCCACATTTTTTTTAAGAAAAAAATAACGAGACATCAGCGGATTTCAGAAAAGAAAGTAAGAAACCATGCGCGCGTACGTTCCAATTTTTTTTTCTTTTTTAAAAAATAGTGAATTTCACAAAGGGGAAAAACTGCAATATAAAACTCATATTTTGTTATAAAGGCACCAACTAATAAGTTTATATTCTTTTTTATAAGGTATTTATTTATTCCCAAGGAGTATTAGTATTTTTTTTTTCATTTATGCCCATAATTAATAAGTGTAGTGAGTGGAAGTAATAATTAATATGATATTAGAGTTTAGTGCAATTTGTAAGAATAATAATTACTTAAATCTTAGGACAACTTTATTAACTTTAACTGTTTTTATTAATTTATGAGATTTATTAACCAGTACTTTATAATAATCCTATAATAAAGAGTAGAGGGAGTAGCGCTCTGAGAACATCTGCAGTCTTCCCCATTATCAAAGGGAACCAATTTTCCTACCTATCTTAATAACTCTTTCAGATTTAGATCGTCCGGATTTTTTTTTTTAACTATCAATTTTTAAATAAAAAATCATTTTTTAAAAATATACTTCCTCCTAGGTCACAATTATAGGAAATTTATTTACTGCAAATTTAAAGGGATTAAGGAAGGAAGTTAAATTAGTTAATTATGTGTATTTTCTTAAAATACCCTTATCCAAGTTTATTACCAAGAAAAACAAAACCATATGCTTTCTGCCTTTTGACGGGTCCCGATTTTTTCTGCCTTTTGATGGGGTCCCCATTTTCCCTTGCGGCTCCCATCTTGACCTCTCCGATACAGCGATACCCAAAACGATGCTTTATTTTGGGTATAAATTGGGAGGGCGTTCCACTACTCTTTTTTTTTTTTGTTAATTAAAAAAAATAACATTCAAACTCCTCAAGTATTTTTTCTTAGTAGCACCCAATGTTCTAAAATGTTTTTTTTTTCCCCACACTATGTAGCATAAAATAATTTTTTAAGAGCATCCAGTACCTAGTAAGATGTACTATAAACTATTTTTTCACTGACACTCTATATCTTGAATTTATTTTTATTGCATTTAGATATCTAAATTATTTTTTTGGTTGCAACGAGAAGCCTTGAAATGTTTTCCTAGTGGGAACGAGAAGCTTCCGAAAAGTCCATATAGAACTAAGTAATACAAATACAAGTTTATTTTCCTAAACCACGCTCCGATTAAGCAAATAATACTATCTCACGCTCTTTGACGGAAGTGAAAAAAATTTCTATCAAGAGAGTATCTATTTAATTGGCCATAATACAAATACAAGTTTATTTTTTTATTGTTGGAAAAAATATAATGAAATTAATGTTTTATTTGGTTATTTTAGGGGAAAAAAGTAATCACTTTGGATGGATAGTTAAAAAAAAAATTCTTAAAGGAATATTAAAATTATTTTATTTAAAAACGAAAAAATAAAGTAGAATATCTCACTTGATAGAATATAAGTGTATTGTTAAATTAATTATTGTGGAAGAAGTATTATTAGGGGTGATATGGGAAAAATATGACAAAAATAATTATTTTATATAAAAAAGTATAATTTAGGTGTATATGACATTAATGAGTTGCAAACATTATTTACTTTATAAAATATATAGGTGTATTATTAAATTATTATTGTCTTTAATTATTATTGAGAAAATATAAATAGGGGTATTATAGGAAAAAATTGACAAAAGTTAAAATTTGCTTTTTATAATTGGGACCAAAACCAACTCCAAAATTTGCTTTAAATATAATTAGACCGGAGGAGTATTAGTTAAAAAATTATTTATATTTTAGATTCTCTACTCATTAAAATAATTATTTTTTAAAAATAAAAAGTAAAAAAATTAAACCTGCATCGGTCCCAGATGATTTAAATGGGAAAATGATTCCTTACCGAAAGCTAGCTAGAGCCAGTATAAAGTCCTAGTAAATCATCTTTGAGCAGTGAGTGAGTCGTGAGTGTGGAGATTGGAGAAGCAAGTGAGATCGCTCTAACAACTTTGGTAAAAACAGTATTGGTTATGGTATAACGAGTTCTATAGATCTGCACAACTTTTTTTTCTTTATTATTGTTTCGTTTACTTGTGTTAGAATAGCTGTAACCCTTTAAGGGTTGTAACCCTTTAGGCTCCTTTAGAGTAGGGTCATTTAGGGGTCCTCCATCTTATCATCCTAGTTGTCTTCGTAGTGCTCCATTAGCTCCATTAGTGTCCAGCCTAAACCTCCATTAGTGTCCTTTGTATCTTTACTATTTTGTCCTTCTAGTTGTGTATAAGTAGGTGTATCATCATACAATCAATACAAGCAATTCAGTATACACTTTCTCTCTTATATCTGCTAACATGGTATCAGAGCTTAGTTAGTTCTTGGCCAATTTGAGTTTTCCGGTGCCGCTGTCACTGTAGCGTGAACGGTATATGGTCACGTAAACAGTGACAGTGGCCAATCAGAGTGTGTTTGTGGTGAGGTTCTCACTTCTGGCAAGATTTTTAGATTATTTGGTCAACTTGTGAATTTCCAGTGTTTGTGTCCGTCCGTGTCATCTCTGTTTCTGGTTTGGCTCCTTCGCTGGTGTCAGATCTTCTTTTTCAGCAAGACTAGGCCGGTTGCGTTTGGCGATTGGATTTTGTTGTTTTGCTCTTCTTCAGTTTCTGTCCAAGGTCACACCTCTGTTAGATCTGGCTTCCTTAGTCAGATTTGGGTTCGTTTCTGTCAGATCTGCTTCTGGCTTCGGTGACTGGTCGAGAGAGCTCTCAGTTTCTCCTTTGTGTGTTCGATTTCTGATTGAGTGTGGGTGCTGTTTTGTGAACAGTGATCGTGTTTGTCACTGTTCACAGGGGGAGAGAGAAGTATGTACCTCTTCATTTGTTTGTTCTGTTGTACACTGTACCTGTTTGGTTACCACATCGGCGGTTGACGGTGGTGTGGAGGGAGAGAATCGACGGTGGATCCTCTGTTTCTGCAGATTCTGGTTCTGCTGGTTTGAACGCTGATTCTCTGGATCTGCAAATTCTGTTTGCGGCATTGCAGAAAAGTGTGTACCTCTTCGTTTGGTTGTTATTCTGTCCTTGGTTGGCTGTTGTGCTTATTTTTTATGGTGCCGAGCTTGTTCTGGAGTTTCTTTGATTTCCGGCGAGCTTTTCCAGTTTCCGGTGAAAACTTCCAGATTCCGGCGAGTTTCCAGATTCTGTCCAAACCACCATTTTCGGTCTTCTTCTGTTATTTCCGACGATATTCTTTGATTCTCAATGAGGTTCTGAATTTTCTGAGTTTCCAGATTCCAGTGGACGTTTCTAGATTCCGGCGAGTGTTCTTGAATTTTCTGGCGAGTATTTCTTCAGATTCCAGCAAAGATCTACATCGCTGCTTCCTCTTTTGGGATCGACTTGGTGTTTTCCGGTCGTTTGTACCTGATTTAAATCATTTGCGGGTACTGTTCGGACGCTCAGCGATCTGATTTGGCCGTTTGGACGCTTGGAGTTCTGAATCCGGCGAAGTTGGTGAAGACGATGCGTGTGGTTCAGGTTGTCATCGGCAACTGAAGTGGAGCCAAGGTGAAGGTGATTTGTGAAGCTATGAAGAAGAGTCACAGCTCCTCTCATAGGCGGAGGTGGTGAAAGGTGAGGGATAAGCTCACCGGCGACGGAGAAGTGATGATGAAGGTGATGAAGCATGGGACGAAGGTCTGAGGGAGCTATGGTGGAATTTGAAATTCTGAGTTAGTTTGTTAATGGTAGGGACGACTACCATGAGTGGAAGAGTAAAAAAAAAAAAGGAGTGCTTAAAGATGGTGCTGATGGTGCTGCGTGATTTATCATGATGAGTCTGTGCTGGCAGTTGGCTAAAGCAATCAAATGAAGTGTGAAGTGGGAGAATGGGTAGTGGTTACGTTGGAAAGAAAGACAAAAGAAAGTGGTGGGGCCTCCATGTGTTTCCTCCTTTGACATTAGCATGAAAACATGTGAAATATTCTTCTGCAAGTGGAATAACATGGGTAACATGGGTCAGCCTCCAAAATTGTGCCATGAGAAAATCAAAAGAGTAGGTAAGTGGTGGGGACCACCACCATGTGAAGAATCCAGCGTCTTTGAGACTAAAATTGGTTGGACTTAGGCGCTAATAATATTCCAGATCACTGTTCATTCGAAATATTTTTGTCATTAGTACTGTTCATCCGTATGCTACTGTTCATACATACGGTGCTGTTTATTGGCACTGTTCATCTCCGGTCTATGTAGGCCGGTTCTTTGCTTCGAAGGTTGCGGTGTGAGACTGGGTTTTCGGCATTTCGTTATGTGCACGTTCACTTGTTTCTGGTGGCTGGGTTCTTTGTTTGTTTTCCAGCACGTTCGTGAAGTGTTCTTTTGTCTTGAATGCCGTGTTTGTGGTTGGGTAATTCCTTGTGCCCGTTTGCAACTTTGCCTCCGGTGAGGTGTTGGTCCCTAGTGAGACCGTTTGCTGCAGCTTCTACTTTGGTTTGGTACTCGTGTACTATTGATGTTTGCTTCAAGATCTCATGAAGAAGTAAATTATTGGTGATTTGTTGTTGTTCACATTCAAGCTGCTTACAGCTTGAGGGGGAGTGTGTGAGAATTTTGTTTTGTGATTTGTTACCGAAAGTTTTTTAAGGAATTTGGGTTGATTATCTTTGTAACAAGTTGGGCATGATTAACATCTATGCTCCAACTTGAGGGGGAGTGTTAGAATAGCTGTAACCCTTTAAGGGTTGTAACCCTTTAGGCTCCTTTAGAGTAGGGTCATTTAGGGGTCCTCCATCTTATCATCCTAGTTGTCTTCGTAGTGCTCCATTAGCTCCATTAGTGTCCAGCCTAAACCTCCATTAGTGTCCTTTGTATCTTTACTATTTTGTCTTTCTAGTTGTGTATAAGTAGTTGTATCATCATACAATCAATACAAGCAATTCAGTATACACTTTCTCTCTTATATCTGCTAACAACTTGTTTTAATTTCAGATCACAGCAGTGAGCGTGGAGAAGAAAGCAATATCTCTTCAACAAATTGATCATTGTATATATAACGAGTTTTATAAATCTGCAGAAATTTTTTCCTTTATCTGCAGGTTTGAATTTCATACCTCTGACTCCTTTTCTTGTTTACCGATATGATTATGTTGTTGCAGATGACTCCCTGAACCCCTGCAATGGCATCTAGTGTCCGAGGAGAATCATCTTCCAGCTCTGATACTTTTAATTCAACTCCTCCATGGAAATATGAAGTTTTCTTGAGTTTTGCAGGGGATGACACTCGCTTGAATTTCGCAGATCACTTGCATAATGCTTTCGGTAGAAGTGGCATCAAATGTTTTAAAGATGATGTAGATATTCCGAAAGGGGAAGATTTAGATTATCTCTTTAGTGCAATTCGGGCTTCTCTCTGTGCAGTTCTTGTCATCTCTAAAAATTATGCAAAATCTACATGGTGTTTGGATGAGCTTCAACAAATTCTTGAATTTCGAGAGAAATCGAAACGAAGGGTTTTTCCCATATTCTATAATGTTGATCCAGCTGATGTAAGACACCAACGAAAAAGTTTTAAGGATGCCTTGGCGGAACTTGAAAAGAAATTCCAAGAATATACAACCGAAGGGCAAATTTGGACCTTGGCTAAACATGAACAGAAATTCAAAGATAATACAACCAAAATGCACAATTGGAAAACTGCTTTGACAAATGTGAGCAACATAGGTGGTGTGGACACCAGGGGCAAGTAAGTTTTCTTTTACAACCATTTAATCATATTTATTTAACTTTATATTTCTTTTCATGATGTATAATTATGGTTTAGATCGGTCATAATCATTTTCGTAGTCTTCCTTTTAGACGATAACTGGAAAACTCGCGTCCATTTTATTAGAAATGAGAATCAACCATTAATAATTCATATATAATATATTCATTCAACGTCAAAAATGGGTGATATTCGTTCATTGAAGCATATCCATTATGGATGTGCTCGTTATGTTAATTTTAGTTTCTTTTCAATAACTTCATTATAATTTATAAGTAGTAGTCGTTTACATATTTTTTACGGGAGTCTGTTTAGATATGTTTAAATTGTATGCAATGTCTATTATTAACATTTATAGCTTATTTAATATTTTCATATATTATCAAGATTCATTTTTTTTGGGTCGAAAAGTACTTGTATTAATGGATCAGCTACAACAGTAGGAGTACAAAGGAGCTACAACTGGAAGGAAAAACATACTACAAACAGAGGAGTAAAGGCAAGGTCCATAATAAAATTTTAGAAAGCAATTAGTCACCATCCTCGGCCAAAATCACCATGCTCATGCTCCTTCGCATAGGTTAGAAGAGTTGGTACTTTAGAAGAGATTGGTCATGAAATAGTAAAGACGGTGTTGGTTGTGAAATTTATGTAATAGGGTACACCCCTTTACAAGTAAATCAACTACATGGATGCCCGTCTTAAAGGAAAAGTTAAGAAGAACCCAACCTTACACAATATTTCTACTTCTTCAGTCAATCAAGTCTGTTGAATTATCAATTTTTTGAGAGTCAATAATTTTTTTTTTGACCTGACTCAATATATTTTTAAGTACCATAAAATTATAATTTTTATGGTAAAATCTCATATAAAGCTATTTAGAATAGAAAAATAGCTATTTAATTTAGAAATTTTTTAATTTAGTCTCAAAACGTAAGTTAAAGAGTAGTAAAACTCTTTAAAGAGATAGAGGAGAGGGTTTTAAAGTCATTACCTACATTTTGAAATCAGAAATTTAGTTAATGACTCAACTAAAACCCCATCACTTCCCCATGTGCTGCTTTCATTTTCCCTTTATTTTGTACTTGCAACCAAGCAGGAACAATATGAGTAGATTTTAATTTCCTGCAAAATAAAATGATGTGAGTGAATCTTAAAGAAAGAATAATTGTTTTCTTGATAATTGAATTTAGGGGAAATTTTTAAAATAAATTATATAATATAATTTTTTTACAAGTATATAATATGTCTAAACTCTACACCTTTTTAAAGAAAAGTATTTTTTAAAATACGATATAATAAACAGATGTGTGGGAATTTTGTAGAAACAAAAGTATATAGTGTTAAATGCATATTTGGAAAAAGTTTTCGAGAATTTTTGTACCGTAGCTCCATAAAATATGTACTTATTAATTTTTATTTTCATCATAGTTAACATTAATACCCAAATTAAATGTATTTCGTAAATATTAATATAGAATATAGTTTGCATCTACAAATTATGTTTAAGACCGGATAGGACTGGAGGAGTGTTAGGAAATGACACAATAACAAGATCAAGTTCCTTGGAAAAAAACTTAATCTTTAAAAAGGTGTAGAATTCAGATATATTATAAAGCCATCCATTAGAGGAAGAAATGATACTATACTATTAATAAAGGTGCATATATGATACATTCATTATGCTATAATTCAACAAAAGTTATACTTGTTCATTATATTGTCATTGAAGTACATCCATTATGAATTATCGGTTAACTTTAATTAATTTTCAATACATTAATTACAAGTAATATCTATTTAGATGCGTTTGCATTATACTTAATATTAATTCATTTCTAGCTTATTTTATGTTTTGATATATTATCATGAAAAAATCATATTGATAAAGAGACAACATTTTTTCTTTAACCTCACTCCACAAAAGTTATAATTATATTGAAGGACGATCAAAGCACAATTGATTAACTTTCACATCGGGAAAAACACTAAAATAAGAAACTTTTTTTAAAATTTACCAGATTGAGGCTCTTTCAAAAGTATTTACCAGAATAATGTTTACGCCATTAATGACATAAAGAAGATTTGCGCCACTTCAAGATCGATGAAGCTCACGCCATTAGTCCACTAATGGCGTGAGGTATGTTCACGCCACTAGGTGACGTGAACAAATCATACGCCACAATTGAGTGCCACTAGGTGACGTGAACAAATCATACGCCACAATTGACACTCAATTGTGGCGTATGATTCCATTAAAAAAATTAAATTAATATTAAATATAATAATATATAATCATAATAAATGATAAAATAGTGGAATAATTTAAAGTTCTATTTTATTTAATTTGAAGTCAAAAAAAAAAAAGCATGGAGTTGAAATAACTCACTAAGAACACATTTTAAAAGATTACGCGGTATAATTTGGTTATAACAATAGATCCCAATACAGGGAATCTATATATTTTTTATTCACCAAATATTTGTATAACAACAGTATTGATTTTGGAATCTGTATAAAAAAGTGTACCACGTAAAAGTGTTTCTAATAAGTTATACAAATCCCAGAAACACTTTTATAGACAAAATCAATTGTGTTCCATACCTAGTAGTGGCTAGTATATACACAACCTCTTTTTACCAGAACATCTCTAATATTTAGAGAAAAATTAGGCACCCAACTCGGTAATGGTCCATTGCTAACATTTCAGTCCTTCAATACAATTAAATTTAATCATGCCTAACAATAATTATCAATCTTCCTTCATTGTTCTTTTTTCTATTATCTATTTTAAGTTTCTGTGTTATACTTGTGCACAAGATCATTTAAATTTTTTAGAAGTACTTTTTCCATATCTTGACAATGGGTAAATGAAAAGTATCCATTTTAATTTGTTAGAAGAATAATCAAATTTTAAATGATGATGGAATTACACATTGATAATTAATAGGATGATGACCTTATGTCCATGAATAAAACGAAATTGTGAATAAGTTAATGTGATTTTTTGGTGAAATGATCACATTTCTAATTTTAATGGGCAGATGGATCAATTCTTACTTGCTCAACAATTCACATTCCACTAATCTTTATCTCAGTTGTCTACTTTATGTTTTATGAATATTTAATGACGTTTCCCTGTTATACGTATAAAAAATGTATTGTAGCTTTAATATAGTAAACAATATTTATGAAGAGTCGCATATGTCACTATTATTATACTTTATTATCACTATATAACTCATGTTCACCAATGTTATTACTTTTTTTCAATAGGCCTGAAGCAGAACTTGTAAAATTTATCGTAAGAAATGTTTCGACTTGTGTAAGTGCTGAATTACCTTATGATGACAATCTGGTTGGAATTGAATCAAGAGTGCGTGATATGAAGACAATCTTGGAGATTGGGTTGGATGACAAACGTGTTGTAGGGATATGGGGTATGGGGTATGGGCGGTGTTGGCAAAACAACTCTTGCCAGAGTTGTTTACAAAGAAATATCTTGTAAGTTTGAAGTTTGTTGCTTTCTTGCAAACGTTAGGGACACTTTGGAAAAAGAAGGCCTAGTCTCTTTTGCAAGAAAAGCTTCTTTCTAATCTCCAAATACATTTTTTTTTTTTGATCGGTATGAAGGAGAGGAGATGATAAGAAAGTATCTCTCAAACAAAAAGGTTCTTCTTGTTCTTGATGATGTAGATAATAAGAGTCAATTAGATAATTTAGCTGAACATCCAAATTGGTTTGGTAAAGGAAGTAGAATACTTATCACAACAAGAGATACCAGCTTGCTCGCATTTCAAGAACAAAGAATGTATGACATGAAAACCATGAAGACAGATGAGTCTTTTCAACTCTTTCTAAAGAAAGCATTCGGGGAAGATTATCCTGCAAAAGATTATTTGGATTCATCTAAATCTTTTGTTGGGTATGCAAATGGTCTTCCTTTGGCACTTAAAGTTTTGGGTTCTTATCTTCACAGGAGAAAAATAATTGAGTGGAGAGATGCTTTAGATATATTGAAGCAATTTCCAAATAGTAATATTGTTCAAGTACTTCAAATAAGTTATGATGGATTAAATGCAGAAGAAAAACAATATTTTTAGATATTGCTTGTTTTTTCAAGGGTTGGCTAAAAAAAGAAGTGACTCAAATTTTGAAAAGTTGTGATCTTCACCCAACAATTGGAATAAAGGTCTTAATTGAAAAAGCTTTACTAGTTGAAACAAATGATTGCAGATTAGAGATGCATGATTTAATTGAAAAATGGGGTAGGGATATAGTTCATCAAGAATCTCCTGACGTTTGCAAGCGTAGCAGGTTGTGGAAGTTTAAGGACATTAAAGAAGTATTGGAAAATAACAAAGTGAGTGCCTTATTTTCTAAATATCTTATTTTGTTGATATACATTTAATGTTTTTGTTAACTTAGAGAAGCAGAGAGGAAGGAGAACAACATACTCATATAATTGTGTACCATATGATATATTGAGGGAATACCTATAGCCTAATTATATAGAAAGGAGGGGGGACATAAAGGAGGGAATTAGGCAGTAAAGGAGGGAATTAGGGAGGGGAACATGGAGAGGGAATCAAGGCACTAAACACTCCACCTAACACACCACTAACACACTCCACCTAACACACCACTAACATTCCACTAACACTCCCCCTCAAGTTGGAGCATAGATCCAACTTTGTACAAAGATAATCCCAACATAAAAGAAATAATTCAAAATTACAAAATTCTTACACACTAAAGAAATAATCCAAAATTCTCACACACTCCCCCTCAAGCTGTAAGCAGCTTGAAGCAAACCCAAATAATTGCCAAACACCTCTCCGGAGGACGCAAAATTCAGCAGATTGGCATTCAAGACAAAAAGAGCACTTCACGAACGTGCTTTGAAAACGAAACAACCAAACATCCACCACTAGAAACCGGTGAATGTGCATGAAGCGAAATGCCGACCGTGTCTTGAATTCATTCTCACAACATAACCTTCGAAGCAAAGTACCGCCTATACACACCGGAATGAAGACTCGATGTTGTAGAACAAGACATGACCGAGAAAATGGTCACAACTCCAAACCGAGGCTTCACAATTCTTGACAAAATGTCACCAACGTGAAGAAAACGTCATCCTTAATTGAGACGAACCCTACGTACACAATCTGGAATAGGTAAGTCCAGACCTGAATCTGGAATAGTCAGAAAAGGATTCGCCCGAATACCCATAGCGTTCACCGGATTCTGGAAATACGTCACCGGAATCTGGAAAATGTCGCAGGAATTTGGAAATTCTTGCCAGAAAATTCAAAAAGTCACCTAAGCCGCCAAACTCACGGATCGGACCGAAATGAGACGAGAAGGCCGAAAATGCAAAGTCGCCGACCAAACGGAAGGCCCACGCCCGTCACGCGCCGCCACAAGACCGCTGCCTGCCAACGCGTGTACTACACGCGCCGCCCTAGAGAAGTCCAACGGCCATCAAATTTCAGGAGAACGCCGACCGGAAGATGAGGAACACGGTGGAGGGGCGCGTGTTCCAAGAAGACGTCGGGAACCAAATTCGAATTCTCCTCCCTCTCTCTCACTGTTTCTGTTTCAAAGAGACTTGACCAGAAAATGAAAACCAGACGCGAACCAGGGCAGAAACCTTAGCTCTGATACCATGTTAACTTAGAGAAGCAGAGAGAAAGGAGAACAACATACTCATATAATTGTGTACCATATGATATATTGAGGGAATACCTATAGCCTAATTATATAGAAAGGAGGGGGGACATAAAGGAGGGAATTAGGCAGTAAAGGAGGGAATTAGGGAGGGGAACATGGAGAGGGAATCAAGGCACTAAACACTCCACCTAACACACCACTAACACAGTTTTTAATATTCATTACTTCCTTATCTTCTTCATGTTATTGCTAGCAGTGAATTTCAAGTACCCCATATCATTTCATAGCAACAATTGGAAATTTGCGTAAGCTGATTCAAAATTTATGAACGAATCCAAAGTTAGAGTAGGGGAAGTTTTAGAGTTCTTGTAATAGTATTCTCGTTGACGTGTCAACATTCAAGCTGCTCAAGTATCCTAGAATTCAATTGTTGAGAAGCTACAATGTGCATGTTTGATATAGCTTGCTTTTAGGAGAGACAACTTATTTACTATTTTAATTGGGTTCATGGTTTTTTTTTTGTTCCGTTTTTGAAAAAAAATTCTCAAATTGGGCTTATAGGGTAAAAGTAGCTTATTTGAAAAGTCGGCGTTCCTAACTTATGGAGTAAAAGCTTATTATTTAAACTTAGCTTATATAATAAAAGTTATTTATACAATCACCAATTTAAATATAAATCATATTTCACAATTTAACTTTTTCACAAGTCATTTTTTCCATTGAGTTTCTGTTTTCCAATATCAAGGCTTCTAGAATTGTAATTCAAGGAAAACACCGTTTTGAACCATGACAAGAGAGGTAATGATCAAAGCGGTAATTCAGGCCATCCCGATTTACCCCATGCATTGCTTTAAATTTCCTATTTAAACTTGTAGGGAATTAAATCGGATCATTGCCAATTTTTGGTGGGATGGTAGTGCTTTCGGGAATGGTTTGCATTGGAAGGCTTGGAATACTCTTACGGTTGATAAGGGCCATGGAGGTATGGGATTATGAGATTTGTTGATTATGAATGACGCCTTGTTGGCAAAAATGGCATGGAGGGTAATGGTGAGACTGGATGATTTGTGGGTATGTGTCCTCAAGAGTGTCTACTACCCCAAAGGAGAATTTATTGATGCAAAAAAGGGGCATAAAGCATCCTGGTGTCGGTCAAGCATTATCGATGGTAGAAACTTTATGAAGGGTGACCTTAGGTGGGATGTGGGGTCGGGTTCTAATATCAGAATTTGGGAAGATAAGTGGGTTCCAGGAGTAGTTTTTCCAGCCAAGCCGCTAAATACCCTCAATCCTTATGTCACGCATGGGAGGGTTTGTGATTTGATCGTAGATGGGTACTGGGATCTTTCTCCTGTTGCTCACTTCCTCTCGGCTGATCTTATGGAGGCGATTTATAAAATCCCCATTTCTATTAATGGGTTGGAAGACAAACTCATCTGGACCAATGCCAAAACAGGTGCATATGAGGTTAAATTGGGTTATCACCATGAGAAGAAGATGCGATTGGGATGGCACTCCAGACCAGGGCCCTCTATTGTTATCTCCCCTACCTCTTGGAGAAGTGTGTGGAAGATTAAAACAGTTCCTAGAGTGCAGCAATTCCTTTGGCGTTGCCTCAATAATGTTGTTGCTACGAATGCCTCACTTAGCCACCGACATCGTTCCGGACAAGAATCACGGATTTGTGAAGGGGCGGTGGAGAATGCTGGAGCATTTATTTTTCCATTGCCCGTGGACGCGCTGTATTTGGTTTGGTTGCTTCCTTGGTGTTAAGTTTGTTCCCTCCTTGGTGCATAATTTTAATTCCTGGTGGCTGAGTATTTCAGGTAAGTCAAATTTGTCTCCTCAAGATTTGTCTCTGATATGCTGGTTACTCTGGTTTATTTGGAAAAATAGGAATGGAAATTTTTTTAACCATATAAACCCGGACCCTGCTTGTGTTATTAACTTGGCGAGAAATTGTAATGAGGAGTTTTGGACTTCATTGGATAAGGGTCAAGAGGCTTCAGCGTCGGATTGCAGTGGGTCAGATTTTTGTGGTCGCTGGTGTCCACCTGATGCTGGTTTTATGAAATATAATTGTGATTGTGCTTATCTAGCTGATGTAAATGCTGCTTCTATAAGTGTGGTGTGTCGTTATCATGTAGGCCATTTCAAGTAGGGTTATATTGATAAGGTTAAATCACTCTCTGCCTTTATGATTGAGGCTTTAGCTTTGAAAAGAGCTTTGTCAAGTAGCCTTAGACTTAGGTCATGACAAGGTTATTTTTGAAACCGATAATTTATCCTTGCAAACCTGTGTTGTAGCTAAGTCTCCTGATTTAGGGGATTGGAGGTGTAGACATATTGTGCATGACATTGTTTGTCTTTTTAATTCTAAGGTTGGGTTTTCTGTGCGTTTTACCCCAAGACAGGGGAATCGTGTCGCTGACTCTCTTGCAGCTGATGCTTATAAAGATGTGTACCCAATTGGGTGGGTCTTCCAACCATCACCGCTTTTACTCTCACTTCTAACCTTGGATATTAAGTTGGCGAATTTGGTGCCTCGATGATGTATCTTCTCCGCCTCGCGATGAGGGGACTATTTCCGCTTTATTTGTTTGTTACTTTTGTTGCTTTATGGGCATTGTATTGCCATGTTTTCACCTTTATTTTTCTCAGACTGGGTCTTTATCTGTATCGGTTATTCGCTTATTTAATAGAATGCATGAATCTTCTCGAGCAAAAAAAAACCATGACAGATCGTTTTTAATAATTTATACGATTATATGGATTATATGGTACGAGCGATTTATCCACTTTATTTTAATATAATTAGTTTAGGTGTGTTGAATCCTCGAGAATTATCTGTTAGTTTTCTATGTGTTTTGATGATAACTGACAATTGTAAACACAAGTTAAAGTTTGTCTTGCTAAGTTGGAAAATTTACTGTCAAAGGCAAACTCGAGTATTGACTTGACAGAGAGTAGCTCATTCTCACTAAGCTAAGCAATACTCGAGTATTCCTCTGAATACTCAAGTATTGAACTTACAGAGAACACTCCAAGTTTTTCACTATGAGCCAAACTCGAGTATTAGTTTGAATACTCGAGTATTGACCATACAGAGACTCTTTCAATAAAAGGAAAAACTTTAAATACTCAAGTATCTATTTGGATACTCAAGTATTGGTCATACAGAGAGTCACCAAAGTATTCCAATATGTGAATACTCAGTATGAGTTTGAATACTCGATTATTGGACTAAAAGAAAGTTTTCAAAATTTACTCATGTTTATGAATACTCAAGTATCCATTTGGATACTCAAGTATTGGTCATACAGAGAGTCACCAAAGTATTCCAACATGTGAATACTCGAGTATTGGGTTAACAGAAAGTTTTCAAACTTTACACATGGATATGAATACTCAAGTATTGAAATGGAAACTCAAGTATTAACTTGGCAGAGTCTTTTCAAAGTTTTTGAAAATATCTGAATACTTGAGTATTGATTTGGAAACTCGAGTATTGGCCATACAGAAAGCTTTGCTATTCTCAAATGTCTTGAATACTCAAGTATTGCTTGAATACTTAAGTATTGACTTGGAGAAGATTTTACAAAGTTTTTCAAATAATTTGCATACTCGAGTATTGAGTTCAAAAATCGAGTATTGGACATACAGAGAGGTTTACTCTTTTTCAAATGATTTGAAAACTCAAGTAATGAATTGAATACTCAAGTATTGGGTTTTAGACTTAAACTCATTTTCACATAAAAAGTTCAAAACTCGAGTATTGAATTTGAATACATGAAGTACCTCTCTGGAAGAAGAATACTTGAGTATGGACATGTATACTCAAGTATTCATATTAGTGCACAGTGACAAACTCGAGTATTGAGGAACATACTCGAGTATTGGTCGCGAAGTTTGAAAATCAAGTCTGACGAATTTGTGAAATCTTCTTGTTTGATCTCAATGCTTCTCCTCTACATTTACCACTATTCTTAACTATGTTTAATCAGTTTGTTAGTGAGTTTCAGATTGTTTAGAGGACATTAAATGAAGATTTGAACTAAAGCAAAAAAGCAATGTCAGAACATTAAATGCAAGTCCAGAAGCTTGCTACCTTTTGAGCCATCATTCTCTACACGTTCGCAAAAGGATTAATGTCTGCTTTCCCTAAGCAGTACTTGCTCTTCCAACGGATCTATTACAAGGAAAGTTAACACTAATCCTCTGGGCAAAAGGAATTAACTGAAGAGTAGAGAGAGAAGACTCCAAAGTGCCTCCAACAGCTAGATTAATACTCCAACGGTCATAATAGAGCTTGCAACGGATCTTTAATGCTCTCTTATAGTATAAATAGAGCAGCATTCAAGTCTTCTCAACTAACATATTTGCTGAAAACGAATTACATTCAAGTTTCCAACTACTCCTTTAGTTTTCACTTGTAAAGTATCTTCTGATACATTAAGCTTCAGTGTTTATCATTATTTACTCTTAGAGAGAGTTTCTTAATTGTAAATCATTTATTGTAAGGAATCACAAGTCAGGGAACTTGGTGATTGGGTTCATTGATTGCAACTTGTAAGGGGGAGTAAGTTCTAGTGAGAGAATTACTCTTGAGTACAGAGTGTGTAATCAATTGAGATAGTAAAAATCCCGGAGAATCGGGACCGGACGTAGGTCAAGAGATTGACCGAACCAAATATAAATCCTTGTGTCTTGCTCATCTACTCTCATCTTAGTTTATCTCTGTTTTTAGTGTTCAAAAACAGAGCAAGTCGAAAAGATTTTTTAATCCCCAATTTACCCCCTCTTGGTGATTTAGCTCTACTTTTATTATCAAGATAGGCTAAGCCCCCAGCTCAAACAATTCTTATAGTACAGATCGCCTATCAACAGAGTTCCCTAAAGTGGCCTAAGTAATGTTAATGTTAGTTTCGGGGAATTAAAAATGTCTATTTTCTTAAAAATTCATGGAGGAAAATAGTTAGATATGAATTTTTATACTGAAAATTTTAGCGATAATATTTTAAGAGGTAGATAAGCTCATGGAGGCAAAATAAGTATATAAAGTGTCCTAAAATAATTTATAGAATCTATTCGGTAATTTCAGTACTGATAGAGTAAAATAGTAAATTCCATGCCGTAAGCCCCAAAATGGAATTGGGTGAATGTCAAGTGTAATTTCAGAGGGCAGAAACGTGCTACCCAGTACCCATTAATAAAAGGACGAGCATCAAATGGTGTGGATGTTAGCCCAATAACATATTATAAAACTAAAAAGGAAAAATTATAATGAGGTCTTAAGATATAAAAATAATCACAAAAAAGTTCTGCACTAAATTCCAATTACAAAAAAGTCCCTTTTTGTGATTAATTACTGAATTTCCCACACACAAAAGTTCCTACGTAAAAACAACTTTTCATGGTGTCAAATTGACTTTGCATATTGTTAAAATGTCCTTATAAATAACTCTATGAAAATGGCTTCTAATATTGTTAAAAATTCTCCGAGTTTTTCATGTGTGTAGAAGAATTTTAGAAACTTGGTGAATTACTGTGAGGAAATTTTTTTGACAACATGAAAAATCATTTTAACAAAATTAAAGTCATTTTCATAATGAGTTTTTCATAGGATTATTTTAATGATTAATAAAATCATTTTGACATAAGAAAAATCATTTTTATGTAAGGACATTTTTATGGAGGAATTCAAATTAATAGCAAAAAATCCCTAAAACACTTTTTTCATGAGGGAAATTTGGTATCAAATTTTTCTGTGATTATTTCCTATTTTGGGACATTATTGTGATTTTCCCTAAAAACAAGCCTATGGCGTAAGCCTGATTGGGAGTGGGGCCTTATAAGTAATTAAAACATGGGAAAATTCGTTGTAGGTACTAAGAAACCAATAAAATGTCAAAAAAGTCCCATTAATAACTCTATATGTGGGTTAACAACTCTTTGAGACTTTTCTCCGACATTTAAATTTCTTTTGACTTTTTTGATATTTTCTTGAGGCTTGAAAGAAATTTTCCCTTTAAACATTTTGTAACGGCCCCAAAATAATAATAAAATAAATAGAGTGCGATTGTAAAAATACACACGTGTTTTATCCGCAGGAAGCCTTACCAAGTCTTTTTAGGTGCGAAAATACATAAAAACAGATGCAAAAGTCACAACACCATTAAAATCTAACTTAGAGTGAGACCCACACTATTTTCATAAAAATATCAAAATGCCCTCTAAAATCACCCAACACACACCTCTCTGCTCTGTAACGTTCGCATTGAAAGCAGAAAACCTTCACGAATCGGCGAATTCCTCTGGTGTGGATGAGTTTGATGGTGGGAAATGGATTGGGGATGCTGTGATTGATGAGAAAATGTTGGAACATCAAAATCTCCAAAAGAAGAAGCCCCTGCCAAAACTATACCTCCTTGTGACATATTTCCTTCCATTGGTTCTTTGGAACCACGATTTAGATCAGAACAATAAAGCCATTAGACCATAAACTCTAGTTTACATGCATTTCAAACCCTCCTCATTGAACAGTAGTTTTTTTGATAAGATGAACAGTAGTTTTTTAATTGCATGCAACCTATTAATTCTCTAGATCTTCAGTTAAAGGCAGCCCAAAAATCTATCTCAAACGCTTGCTCAAGCATCATCTGTTATATATACCTCACCAATATTCTCAAGCGGAAAAAAAAAATTCACAAGCCAAGCTCGGACCCAATTCGAAAACCCTAGAAGCAAAACGAAAAGAAAACCCATTAGAAACAATTTCAGTGGCAGTGGTTCTTCGGATCAATCACTGATTCTCGGCCCCTTCGTTTGGCTTTCACTCTAGTTGACCTCTCTTGTTCTCTTAGATCAGAACGAGAAAGAGTGCTCGGCGAAGGTTGAGTTGGGGCTGTTGGAGGAGGAGAGGAAGACGTCGCCGGCGGTGGAGCAGGGGTGTAGATCTCAGATCAGATCGAGTTTAGAAGGGAGAGTGGGGTCAGATCGAGCTTGGAGGGGAAGTGGTCAGATCGAGAGTTTGAGGGGAGGGGGTTTTTTGGTGTGTGTGTGTGTTTTTTGTTTTTGTTTTTGTTTTTGTTTTTAAATTTTAAAATTAGGGATATATTGGTATTTTCAAGAAAATAGTGTGGGCCCCACCCCCAAATTAACAAGTGTTAGATTTTAACGGTCTTGTGACTTTTGTCTTGTTTTATAATCACATGTGTATTTTTGTCTTCAAAAAAGCAGTGGTGTTGGGTAGGTAAAAACTGTTGGGATTTGAACAGGCAGCGGAGAAAATTTATCATAATAAATTTTGAATCCCAATGAAGGATTTATCAATGTCGTTTAAATTAGAGTAATCAGAATTATACCTTTTGTATACGTCTTGTTCGATCTCTAAAAGCCAACTAAACGAACCAGCAGCTCCCTTGATCTCTAAAAGCCAACTAAACGAACCAGCAGCTCCCTCTATAGGTATCTACACAAACAAAACTCCAACACAGACAACGTGCTAGCCCTCCAAAGTTTTCTTTCTATATTTTCTAGGGTTTTCTCTTGCTCAGCCTCTGTACGTCTTGCCTACTATCTTATAGGGTTTTCAAAAACCCTAATGGGCCATATTAAATATTCAAAATCAATTTTAAATAATTTTGAAATTGGAATTGAATTAAAATAATAATAATTAAATATATTCTACACATATAATTTAATCTATTTATTTAATTCGAATTATAACTCAGCTAATTTAATTTATTACCTTTACCCAAATAAATATAAAATATGTTCGAGCTTTCTTCACCCCTTTATACCCTTCCATTCCGTCAGTTTCAAGCATGAGCATACATGGAAGTTTCGAGAGTCTCTGAAAGCTTCAATCCCATCATCGTTCTCCTTCGTTCTTTGGGATGTTGCCAGTGTGCTGCACTTGTATGTCCTCCTCCTCTGCCAAACTCTTCACTGCTCAACGTCGTTGATGTGTTCCTTTGTTGTCCTTTGCTATTCTCGACGTCATCAATAGCCTTCGTCTTCTTTCCCTGTTTTGATTACCGTTGCTATGCCCTAATCGCTGGAGTTTTGTTTTTCCTCTTATGCTTGTGGGGTTGTGGGAGCAAAGTTTTGAACTGCTATTTGGTTTTGTGATTGTATCTATAGGTTAGAATTCCTCTTCTCTTTTCTTAATTCTGCACCTAGCTTCTGTGTGTGCGTTATGCTAAACTACTTCTTCCTTCTTAGTCTGTGCTTTTGGCGGATTTAAGGTTGTTTCCTTGCTCTTCTGTTCTATGTTGGTTTGTGGTGTATGAAAAAAAGAAATTGATTTTTTGTTTTTAATCTTCTTGCAACTGGATATTAAAACTAAAGTTTGAATTTGGGAAAATTTAATAAACTATTTTGATGATTAAAGATCGTATGGTTGTTAATTTATGCAATATGATGGTTGATTGTGACTTCATCTTAGAATGCACAATAATTTATTATAAGAGAAAACTCAAATAAAAATACACAAATGTATTTATCTCACACACTATTTTTTTTTTAAATACCACAAACTATCTTATATTTTTCTCACAAGATAATTCACTTACTTTTTTCTAACATAGTGCTACGGCACTATTCTCTCTCAATCTCACTTTCTATTTTCTTTCTTTCGGATACATCTGATACAATTTTCTCTGAGGCACTCTCTCTTTTTAGTGCTTCTCTTTCTTCTAACATCACTCTCTCTCTTATAGGTGCTATGACACTTTCTCATATCTCGGTCAGATACTTCTTATCTGCCTCTGCTACATCTTTCTCTCATTCATCAGATACTCCTGATCTGCCACATCTTTTCTCTGATGATCTGATCCATCTTTCTCTCAGAGAACCACAACGTTCTCTCTTCTCTTATGGTAGAGATACATCTAATCTCTCTACGGGTCTGTTCTTCCTCTCCCTCATTCCTCTCTTCATCCTCGCGTCATCTGATAGTTCGGATGGTGATCCAACGGTCCATTATTTTTTTAAAAAATAATTAAAAAAAATAATAAAAAAATATTTTTTTTAATTTTTTAAAAAAATATGAGTAGTTGGATCACCATCCTGGAAATGCGGGCCCGATCCGGATGGAATTTGATCAAGGATGGGGCAGAGAGAGGGACGCTAGGATCCTCTTCCATCTCTCTACATCTTTTCCTCTTCTCTAATCAGATCTTCTTTCTGATTTGATGATCCTCTCTTCGGATTCAGGATTATGATCCTCTTCCAGGATGATCCGCTACATCTTTATGATCTTCTGACCGGATGCAGGATCCTTTGAATTCATTCTCACATCTATATTTATAGACTTCACCTAACCGACTAATAATATTATTTAATTAATTTCTTACACAGACTTCGTTGCTTCTTCACACTTCTTGTAGCTTCCTGTAGTTTCTATATTCTAATATTTAATAGCCATCATATTAGACCTTCAACTTCTTCATGCCGAGATGCCTTTAATTTTTCATTCTTTTATAGCCACTTTTATTGACTTTTCAACTTCCTTGTATAATTCTTGATCACTTTCCTTCATTGCCTTTCTTCCATATTTAATTCATGAGACTTTGACTTTTCTTCATTTCTATTGCTTCACGTGTGGAGTCTCGATGCTTCTATTTCTTCATTCAAGAGACTTCAACAAAGTTCTGGTTGCTTCTTTTATTCCCTCGTGATAATTTAGACTTCTATATTATTCTGGTGATTTCTACCTGCTTCCATCTTGACGGTGAAAGAACCAGAACAAATTGAGTTTGAATTTCTAACACTATGTTGGTTTGTGGTGTATGAAAAAAAGAAATTGATTTTTTGTTTTTAATCTTCTTGCAACTGGATATTAAAACTAAAGTTTGAATTTGGGAAAATTTAATAAACTATTTTGATGATTAAAGATCGTATGGTTGTTAATTTATGCAATATGATGGTTGATTGTGACTTCATCTTAGAATGCACATAAGGTGTTTGTGAAAATGGGTATGCAAAGAGTTTGTTTGAATTTAAGAATTAAATTTACTTATTGAGTCAGCTATCTTGGTAATTAGGAGCTATTTTATCTCTCTGTTGAGACGTGGAAAAAAATTATCTAGGATGCTTATGTATAAATAATTTGGTTTTAATCATTATGGATTAAACTTTGGGCACGTACTTTTTATTCATGAAGAAGCTAAAGTAATTCTCTTGCTTGTAAATTGTGAGTATAGAATTGTGTGTGTTTGTCTTTTTTTTTTTAATTATAAAAACTACCCACCAGGTAAGGATACGCTTTCTTTCGCCAAAGAAATTTACAAAGATACTTATTGATGACCCACCCCTAACCAATTGTGTCAATTCTCATACTATATTGCCTATCATTTTCAATATGGATCTTTCTTTGGTCTTCAAAATTTTCTTGGGCTTTAGTTTGGGTTTCTTTTCCAGTCCCATCAATGTCGAAATTGTCCGAGTCCTCAACTAACTCGTCTTTTCTATTTATATTACTTGAATTATTTTATGGGAATATCGTTTCTTTGCATTTGCTCTTCTTGGTAGACTCAGTTAGTGGGACACCCTTTGAAAAAAGGAAAGAAGATGAAGAAAGTTTAAAACATCCAGACTTTTAGATTCTCTACATGACATTAGTCTATCTTTCCGCTGAAATTAATGTCTCCCCACTATTAGGTGTATAATAACTTGAAAGTAGTAATAAAAGTACATCATGACTAAATCAGACTACAAGGAATAAGATGACTTAAGACAAACAAATTAACACATTACCCAGAACCCTCAAATATGCGAATTGCAATCAAAATAACATACAAATTAAGAAGAAACATAATTCACACAACCCAATGTCACTTCAGACTCCCTAGAACATACTAGGTTGCCAAGCTTTAGGCTATGCTTGGTTAGAGGTGAGGGAGGGAGGGGAGGTACCCATTCCTAGTGTAAAAAGTCAGATATAACTGTAATGTGACATACTTTCAAAGTTAATTAATGTATGGAAAACGATGTACAAAGCTATGTAATTTTTAAAATTTTCCATAGGCAAAATTTTATCTCCCCTACCCTCCAACCAAACAAAGCTTTAGAGAGGTTGGCGCATTCCTTCTGAAGGCCCAAGCCACACTTCAAAATTCTTCTTTATCTTTCCTCCTAGAGTCGAGTGTAGATATAAAGACCCAAAAAGCGACTTTGGTAACTCATCTCATAGGATTTGACTACAACAATTCTATAGCAACCTAGTTCTCATTTCTTCCTCAATTCTAACCAGCAAAAAGTATATTTCTCTTTTCATGTGTATCTCTAAGTTTCTAAAAGTGATCCTAACATTCCCCAAAATTGTATGCAATGTGCGTGCGTGTTGTTCAACTATCTTTTCAGTGTTTTCTCTTAGAGCATCTTCTTCTGCCTTTCCTGGAATTAGTACCATCTGTTCTCTGAGTTCGCCATTTTTTATCATGCTTCTGCAAAGAGTCTCTCTTCACTTCATGTGTTTCTGGATCGATTTTGCTATCCTCAATGGTCATAGTGACTCCTGCTTGATTGATGTCCTTTACATTTGTTCTGTTTATATTTTTGTCTAGGCTGTGTATAAGAAGCCTCTTCCAGAGTATTCATTGCTTGTATCTTGTGGACTTCCATCTATTGTTGGGTTCATCATTATCTCCAGTTTGTTATTTATTTATGTTTGAGGCAGCTTGACATATGGAATTTGTACAGTATTTCTTCTAAATGTATCTTCCCTATTATCTTCATGTTCTAATTTATTGCTTGATGTAATTGATTTAAGAACTTTGTGTTCGTCCTCTGGTATAGATTTCATATCTGCTTTCCTATGCTAAATTCCAGTTAAACTCCAATGTTCGGTAGCCTCTATGTCTTCATTTTAAACTTTCCTTCACATTAAACTTTCTACGTTCTACAATGGTGGTTATGACGCTGGTGCTGTAGATGGAAGATATATCATATATGAGTACTCAACATATTCATCATGAAGGTGAATAATGACTCGTAACGAGCAGTCTGGATCGTGGAAAATAAACAGGAACAAATGGAAGTCCTTTTTTTATTTTATTTTTCTTTTACTATTGGAACGTACTTTTGGATTGTGAGATGAATATTTTAAAGGGAAGGATCTAGAATAACAAATATCTTTTTGGGCCTGAATATTTATGTTGAACGTGAATATCCGGCTATTCTCTGCCTCAGTGGCCGTTGCTGCGTTTATCACTGTTACTACCTTTAATTCCTTTGCTTTACTCTTTGCTCCTCGTCCCGCTCGTTCCCAACAATGAAACTGCTTCTTCAACTTCTGAGATTTTGGGGTGAAGATTGAGAAGAATCCTTCTCAATCTAAACTCACCGAGCTCGGAGTCTCAACTTGGTCCACGTACGTTTCTTTACCCTCCTTTCGCCCACCTTTCGTTAGTTTGTTCTGATTCTTGTTACTTTATTTTTGCTTCCTGCTTTAAGGGTTTTTGCACATGACAGATACGGTTTTTGTGTGTGTAGGGTTTGTTGAGAAAGATAATGTTTCAGTTTTGGCTTTAGCCAATTCAGGCGTGGCCTTCAGATTGCTGGCCTAAGGATTCTCTCCGGTCGTACGGACGGCTGGAGAGGTTCACTTATATTGTTTGTAGTTATGTTTTCTCCAATTGTTGAAGGTTACAAAAATGTTGAGTGAAGAAATGGTTTCATAGTTTTGTTTTTTGTTTGGTGCTGGTTTACATTCTCAAAATGTTGAGTGAAGAAATGGTTTCATGGTTTTGTTTTCTGTTTGGTGCTGGTTTACATTCTCTTGTTTCATTATGCTAGAGATTGGGATTTAAGGAGTGATTTATGTTTTTAAAATTTGCCCATTAATTGATTAATTTCGAGAGAAGTATTTCTGTTTAGCAGTGATGCTTATGACAATCACTAAAAGCAGCGATTGATGCTATTTTTTAAATTTGGTTTAAGTTGGTCTAAATGTGGCAGTTAAGAATATGATGGTGCTAGTAATATGTGGGGTGAATTTAAAAGGCGTAAGAGTTTGATTTTGGTAGACAACACATCCGCATTTTACATTTATTACAATTGACACTTGTGAAGGTTGCAAAACATCACAAAAAGATTCAAGAATTATTTTGACATGTTTTAAGAATTTTTCTACGTTAAGTTGAAGTTTTTTTTTTTTTTTTTATATTCTTTTAGTTTTTAATACATTTAAAACTTTTCTTAAAAAAAATTTAGGGGCTTTGACTCCGAACCTTCAAATCCCCTTATTAATTGTGCGGACACAAACAAAAAAAATCCTAACTCTATCCTTGCGTTGCCTGGTTAAACTGTCAAAAGCATCAGTGAGCCCAAATCTTGGCTCTAAAACTCTGCGCGTTAAGGGTCATTAGAAAAATAGGCGTGTCATGTAACTCTTCAAGAGCATTATATGGTTGAAACTTGAAACTCGTGCCTCTCGTTAAGCTCTTGAGCCATGATATTAAGGGCATGTTTGGTTTGAGGGAGGGGGAGGGGCCAATCTTTGGTTTTCTCTTTACACAATTGTCCCCAGAAACTTTTCAATATTCTAAAAATATATTATCAATAAAAAGGAATATTCTTTTCATTAATGACAATTTGGTAATTTCTCTACTTTCCACTCCCTTCTCTCCCACTCCCTCCCCTCAAACCGAACATGCCCTAAGGGTAAAAATGGCCTCTCACCTTCAGATATTTAAAAAAGATTCAATATTAGACAATCAAACTACGGATGTTCAGCAGTAACCATCCTCACCACTAATAGCTTGACACCTATTTACAGAACATAAAACACAAGTGGAAAGAGAAACAATATACAAACATTTCACCAAAAAATAAGCTTTTTTTTTTTGTCGGAAAAATATTTATATTAATAATTTAAACAGGTACAATATCCGGATACAAGTAAAGTCGGATCCGGTACAACAAAATACAACCAAGCCAAAAACAACAACAACAATAGCCAAATCACCGTACATAAAATATTTAGAAGTAGAAGTAGAATCAAGGATTAGTGGTGATAATGGCGATACTTTGTTAGGATTTTGTAATGGGATACTACTACTCCCATAGCTATTAGTTGAAGTATCTTGTATTTTTTTTTTAATAGGTAGCTCATGTGTAAGGAGAGTGAATCTTGGAATTTTAATCGAAACACATTGGATTTTCAGGGTTCATATTAAGTGCTTGTCCTAATGTACTTCTTAGAGGGACAAACACATTTTATTAATTTGTTTTATATTTTTTTTATTTAGATTAAATTATATGTTGCTTTCTGATTTTTTTTAAATATATTCAATATCTCAAATTAATTAATTTTCTGAATACGGTGTTATAGGACAAATATTTACGTATACGGTATTGGAAACTAATTAATTTGAGATACTGATACAAAAAAGTTTTCGACGATATAATTTAATCAAAATATATAAAAACTTTAAAAATATGTCTGTCCTTTAATTAGATAAATATATAAGTGTTATAAATATTCCAATATTGGTGTGAATGTCCATAACCTTTTCAAGAAGAGTCTTTTGGGATTTCTACACTTGAAGCCATATAACCTATGACATGAATGGCTTAGTGGGAGTTTCATATGATTAATGTAAATAACTTACAAAACCTCATAATATACCATTATGTAGATGTACTCTTTTGTATGTAACTCTTGTAATGGAAGTTAAGGATTCATTGCCTATATATATTAAGCATGTATCAAAGGTTGAGAGAGAACAATAGAAAGAAGAATCACTCTCTCCTTGCTCTCCATTTCCCTCTTACATTTCTTCATCTCCCTCATCTTAATCTCTATTGTATTTTACTTAGTTTCATAACACGTTATCGACGATAGCTATAACGAAGGTATAATTTCTTTAACGATTTCATCTACTTTCTTTAAGGATTTTATTATATGTTTATTTATATATCCGGGATAATCTAAACAACTATATGAAATTAAAAATACTCTTTTACCGATTGTTTTTATACATCGGGTTCCATGGTTAAGATTGAAGATTAACTTTTACTATTTATCATTATTCATCCATCAATTTTATTCATGCACAGTAATTGCATAGTAATTTACGATTGTTTTACTATTTACATTATTGCATAATGTTTTACTTTTGCACATATACTTTGTTGCAATATATGTTACTAACTTTAACATAACATTTTACTTGTTATTGTTGCTAACCTTAACATAATATAACATTTTACTTTTGTTGTTGCTAACATAACATTTTACTATTATTGTTGCTAACCTTAACATAATATAACATTTTACTTTTATTGTTTCTAACATAACATTTTACATTATTGTTGCTAACCTTAACATAATATAACATTTTACTTTTATTGTTATGTTATTGTTGCTAACTTTTAATGTTATATTATTTAATTCTATACAAATTCTTTTATGTTATTAATATTATTATGGCCGGAAGCCATACACCTGTTTTCCTGTTCTAAAATTGTATGACCGAAGTCATATCATTTTAATTTCTTAATTTTATGGCCAGAAGCCATATAAATTTAATTTCTCGTTATGGGAACTATATGGCCCGAAGCCATAAAATTTTAATTCTTATTATTATATACTTTACTTATTGTCTTTCTAAATTTCATATTATTATCATTAGTATTTCTATGTTAATAATTCTTGTTTATTTCTTTAATTAGTTCGAACCATGACAAACACAACAAGAACAAAGCTTGCAAAACTTGAATTTGTGGCTCTTGATATTACCTAAAGAATTATTTATCTTGGATACTTTGGATGCGGAAATCCATCCGAATGCCTATGGTCTAGAAGACACAATTAAAGAAGGAAATCAAGCATCTAATCAAGATAAAGCCAAATCCATGATTTTCCTTCGCCACCATTTACATGAGAGTTTAAAAATTGAATATTTGACTGTGAAAGACCCACTAGTTCTTTGGAACAATATAAAAGAAAGTTATGATCACCAGAAGATGGTCATCCTCCCAAAAGCTCGTTATGACTGGATGCATCTGCGTCTACAAGATTTTAAAATTGTGAGCGAGTATAACTCAGCAATGTTCAAAAGTACTTCTCAGTTAAAATTATGTGGAGAAAAAGTTACTGATGAAGATATGTTAGAAAACACATTCTCCACATTTCATGCAACCAATTTGCTCCTACAGCAGCAATATCGTGAAAAAGGATTTTAGAAATATGCTGAATTAATTTCTTGTCTCCTCGTGGTTGAACAGAATAATGAGCTTTTATTGAAAAATCATGAATCCCGTCCAATGGTTCAACTCCATTCCCAGAAGTGAATGTAGTAAGTAATGAATATTTTAGTGGCCGAGGACGTGGACGTAAAGGTGGCTACAACCGTGGCCGTGGTCGTGGTCCAAATCGTGGTGGATCAAATTCTCGTCCTAAAGGGGGGAAGATTGAAAAGAACCCCAGGAGGGAAACTAGTGGGAATAACAAGCATTCTGAAAATGCATGTTATCGTTGTGGTGGCAAAGGTCATTGGTCTCGTACCTGTCGTACGCCAAGGCACTTGGTTGAACTTTACCAAGAATCACTAAAACGTAATGGTAAAGGGTCAAAGATTGAAGTAAATCATGTTGAGAACTCCAAGTTTGAGGATGTTGATTTTACTCATTTGAATATTGATAAGGCTGAGAATTCGAGTTTGAAGATGTTGATTATACCCATTTGGATGTTGCTGATTTCTTAGTATAAATTATTTTTTCCTATTTGGAACTGTTTGGCTTTAGTATGTTTAAACTTTCTTCTATCATATGTATTTCTTTTAATTATGTTTTTATTTATTTTCATGTATCTTTTAATGAAGAATGAATCGTATTAGCATCAATCCTGAAGATTTGTGCCTCATTGATAGCACAACAACTCACACTATACTAAAAAATGATAAATATTTTTCTTCCTTAGTAATGCAAGAAGCCAATGTTCGGACTATATCTGGTAATATAAATTTGATTGAAGGCTCCAGAAGAGCTAATATTTTGTTACTTGAAGGAACAAAATTATGTATTGATAATGCATTTTATTCTACCAAATCTAAGAGAAACTTATTGAGTTTCAAAGATATCCGCAGAAATGGATATCATATAGAAACAACAATTAAAAATGATCAGGAATGTCTTGCTATCACAAATATAGTTTCTGGTAGAAAATGCATGTTAGAAAGTTTTCTTGCTTTCTCTTCTGGTTTGTATTATACATTTATAAGCACAATTGAAACACATGCTATTGTAAACCATAAGTTTACTAATACAAATCAAAGTTTACCAATACAAACCAGCAGTTTGCCAATGTAAACCAGAAGTTTATAATGAATTTAATGTTTGGCATGACCGGTTAGGCCATCCCGGGTCAATCATGATGTGACAAATAATTGAGAATTCATGTGGACATACCTTGAAGTGTAAACAAATACCACAATCCCATGATTTCTCATGTGATGCATGTTCCAAGGGAAAGTTAATAATTCGGCCCTCACCAAACAAAGTAGAAAGTGAATCTCTCACATTTCTAGAACGGATACAGGGAGATATTTATGGGCCAATACACCCACAATGTGGACCATTTAGGTACTATATGGTTTTAATTGATGCATCAACCAAATGGTCGCATGTTTGCTTATTATCTTCCCGCAACCTGGCGTTTGCAAGATTACTTGCTCAATTGATTAGATTGAAAGTACATTACCCTGATCATCCTATCAAGAAAATATGTCTTGATAATGCTGGTGAATTTACTTCACAAGCTTTTAATGAATATTGTATGTCCCTTGGAATTGATGTTGAACATCCTGTAGCTCATATTCACATGCAAAATGGACTTGCAGAATCATTGGTTAAACGATTGCAACTTATTGCAAGACCTTTACTTATGAGATTTGATCTCCCAATTTCTACTTGGGGCCATGCCATTTTGCATGCAGCAATCTTAATTCGCATCAGGCCAACAAGTTACCTAAAAGTTTTCCCCATACAAATGGTTTTTGGTCAAGAACCTAATATTTCCCATATACGAATTTTTGGGTGTGCAGTATATGTGCCAGTAGCCCCACCACAACGCACCAAAATGGGTCCTCAAAGAAGGATGAGAATATATGTTGGGTATGAATCTCCTTCAATCATTAAATATTTAGAACCATCTACAGGAGATTTATTTACTGCAAGATTTGCAGATTGTCATTTTGATGAATCGGTTTTCCCAACATTAGGGGAGAAAATAAGCGGTTGGGTAAAGAGATTAGTGGAATGAATTATCATTGGCTCATTTTGATCCTCGTACAAAACAATGTGAACCTGGAAGTTCAAAAGATAATTCATTTGCGAATTTAGCTAATCGAATGCCGAAGCATTTATCGACCCAAAGAAAGTGACAAAGTCACATATTCCAGCTGCTAATGCTCCTATTCAAATTGATGTCCCCGAAGGACAACCTATTATAAATGAATCTAAAGCACGCTTGAAGCGTGGCAGGCCCATCGGTTCCAAAGATAAAAATCCTCGAATGAGAAAAGGAGCTAAGAATATAAATGGTCAAATCGAGGATAATCAAGAAAAGTTAGTAGCTCCTGAAGAGTTATTATCTCCAGTAGAGATATCTCCAGAAGAGAATGTTATAGTTCCAGAAGAGACTCAGGTACCTGAAATATGCTAAAATTGAAAGTGAAGGAAATCACCAAGAGGAAGGTGAATTGGGGATTTCAAAAATTCTTTTCGATCACCCACACAACAAATGGAAACCAAGGTAAAGTAGAGATAGAGTAGAAGAGCTTGACACGAAGATTTATACTTGGTTCGATCCAACTCCTTGACTTACGTCCAGCATCGGACACTGGGATTTTCCACTATCACTCAAATACAATTACACACTCGTACTCGGTATGACTCTTTCTCCCTAGGACTCACTCCCCTTACAAGCTGTAATTGTATACAATCGATACACACTCGTACTCGAAAATTATCCTCTCCCCTAGGATACACTCCCTTACAAGTTGTACTCGATTATACCAATCTCCAAGTCTCACGACTTGAGATTCTTACAATGAATGATATACACGAAAATGAACTCTCTCTAAGAGTAGATATTGATAAACATTGAAGCTCAATGTATCAAAGATACACAAGAAATAGAATAAAGCGTAAAAAAGACTAAGCTTGTGTATGTGCGTTTGTATCTCGTCTTCTCTCTTCAAACTTCAAATCTTCAGCTATTTATACCGATTTAAAGTAGATGAACGTTATAGATCCGTTGTGACTCTAGCCAATTCGAAAATATAGCTGTTGTGAGTGTTTCTCCATGGATCTAGCTGTTATGACCACTGCTGTTTGAATATAGCTGTTGAGAATATAGCTGTTGAGAGCATTTATGAGGAATATAGCTGTTGGGAATATTTCTGATCAAAATATTTGAAATTTGACTCTCCAAGAATGTCGCCCATGATGTTCAGCTTTTGTTGGTGGGAGCCTTGTTGTCTGCCTTAAAGAATGGTTGAGTTTCTTTCCACGCTGTCATCCACTTGATTCTCTTCAGAAGATATATTAAACTAATACAAGTAGGCTTTGAATAATAACTTGTCTTGAAAAGTAATTTTCAAATGTTGAATCTGTTGAAGCTTCTATCCGTTGGAGCATTTCACCATTTGAACGTTTGAATCCATTGGAGAACATTATAGTTGAGTATTCAAATTCGTTTCCTCATTGAATTCTGTCTTCTTTGCTGTTTCTGAAAAATCGCAACAAAGTTTATCTTCATACTTTTGACAAGATTTTGATTTCGTCAAGTTGATGTTATCTCAACCTTTAATCACTCCGAAACTTATACACAAATGATATAAATGATGTTAAGAAGCTGTATAAATCATTTGAGTAATCATCTAGATGTTCTTGATGAGATATGATGTTTCAGTCATGGTGAATTTTCTGAACCAGAGGTGTAAACTCAAGCTTGTAATTAATAGACTCGAGTTTGGGTGTTCTTCGGGACCTGCTTGTTCTCTGTCTGAGCTAAACTCGAGTTTGTTCACTTATAGGCTCGAGTTTGGCTTTTTCTCAAATGTTCATTTCTTCTCTGGAACTCTCGAGCTCGAGTTTGTAACTTTAGGCTCGAGTTTGGACTTCTTCAAAATCAGCATTTCCTCTCTGTAACCCGTAAACTCGAGTTTGCTACTTGTAAGCTCGAGTTTGCAAGTTGTTGACTTGGTCTGGCTCCAGTTTGGACTTTGTTCAGCGAGTTTGCAACTTTGTCAACTTTCAAAGGCCATATCTCCCTGGTCTGAACTCCGTTTTGGTTGGTTCAACTCTTGATGGAAATCTCTTTGAGTCGAATTTCATATACCACTGATTTCAGCTCAATTGGATTTTTAGATTATGAGTTACACCCAAAACATTGAGGCTTGGTTTTCTGTGTGGCGTGGATTTCTCTGTCAACTTCCACAATTCATAACTTCTTTATATAAACTCCTTTGGGCTTGCATTTTATATAAAAATGACGCATTGAGAGGCTAGTTTCATATGCCACTGGTTTCACCTCAATCGGATCTCCGGTTTGGAAGATATCATCAAATTACCGAGGACGTTGCCGTCTTTGAACGTGAAGCGAGTTGATCACCGCCGTAAGCTCGAGTTTGGACCATCCGAAATGCGAGTTGCTGAAGACACTTATAGACTCGAGTTTGAAGTGCTAAGCTCGAGTTTGTTCATATCGAAAAGGCAAATTACTTCAGAAGGTAGTAAACTTGAGTTTAATACTTGGAGACTCGAGTTTGCTTATCCAGAAGCTGATTTTTGCTGACTTTAACTCTGAATTGAGCCATTCCAATTTCCATTTGATTGTGGAGACTTCTAGGACCAATCTTAGAACTTGGATAATGATGTCTTTATTCCATTCAGCAAGTTCTTCCTTCTTCCATCTCCCAACTTGATCATTCTTCATCATTTAACTTAGCATCTACATTAAATATAAGAATTAGTCAAAGTAGAAGATAAAAATAGTATGCAATATTTTTTATCTTAATAATGGCATCTATATAAGACATCATCAAAACTAATCATAACCAACAAAAATAATGAGATCTAAATAAATTATTTTATGAATGGTATCCGATGGGACCGAAATGAAGTCAACATTGATGACATTTTTGCTTATCATATAGCATATGATGTAATGAATGATAATGAGGATCATGGGCCAAAATCCATTAGCGAGTGCCAACAGCGAAAGGATTGGCCCCTATGGAAAGATGCTATTAATGCAGAATTAAAATCACTGGCAAAACGAAAAGTATTTGGACCTGTAGTCCATACACCTGAAGATGTAAAGCCAGTTGGGTACAAATGGGTTTTTGTACGAAAGAGAAATGAAAAGGGTGAAATCACAAGATATAAGGCACGTCTTGTAGCCCAAGGCTTTTCATGTGGAGGTGCAGCTATTTCATGGCGATCTATGAAACCGACTATATCAGCCACATCATCTAACCATGCAGAAATTCTAGCAATGCATGAAGCAAGTCGAGAATGTCTGTGGTTAAGGTCAGTCTTACATCATATACGAACAACTTGTCATTTATCTTTAGGAAAAATGGTTCTAACAGTTCTATATGAGGATAATGCTGCATGTATTGCCCAACTTAAAGAAGGATATATCAAGGGCGATAAAACGAAGCATATTTCGCCAAAATTCTTCTTCACTCGTGATCTTCAAAAAGATGGTGAAATAGATATCCAGCAAATCAGTTCAAGTAAAAATCTAGCAGATTTATTCACGAAGTCACTTCCAGGAGCAATCTTTGAAAGACTTGTCCATGGTATTGGTCTTCGGAGAAACTGATGTTGTCAAGAGGGGGAGTCAATATACGCTGTACTCTTTTTCCCTTATCTAGGTTTTATCCCACTGGGTTTTCCTAGTAAGGTTTTTAATGAGGCAGCATTGGACAATGTACCAATGGATGTTGTACTCTTTTCTTTGGCTAGGTTTTTATCCCATGTGTTTTTCCTAGTTAAAGTTTTTAATGAGGCACATTCATAATGGACATTCAAGGGGGAGTGTTATAAATATTCCAATATTGGTGTGAATGTCCATAACCTTTCCAAGAAGAGTCTTTTGGGATTTCTACACTTGAAGCCATATAACCTATGGCATGAATGGCTTAGTGGGAGTTTCATATGATTAATGTAAATAACTTACAAAACCTCATAATATACCATTATGTAGATGTACTCTTTTGTATGTAACTCTTGTAATAGAAGTTAAGGATTCATTGCCTATATATAGTAGGCATGTATCAAAGGTTGAGAGAGAACAATAGAAAGAAGAATCACTCTCTCCTTGCTCTCCATTTCTCTCTTACATTTCTTCATCTCCCTCATCTTAATCTCTTTTGTATTTTACTTAGTTTCATAACAATAAGAAATATATATAAAGAACAAGCGCTTCCGAACTTTTATTAATGAATAAAGTCAACATATAAAATGTTACAAAGCCCCAAAGATTCTTAAAAACCGTGCACTTTTGTCATGCATGTGCCCATCTCCATCTTCTTGGGAAAATCCCCGTTAGGGCCCAAAGTACCAAGATAATCTTAAAAAAGGTCTGAAAAAAAGTTACAGATAAAAAAGCCCTTGGGCTTTATGGATATTACGTGACAAAAGGAAATTACATTGATGCCCTGTGTGAAAATCTGAAATTCAACACAACGAATTTGAATATCAGTCGCCATATTCGAATTCCTTTCTCATCTCTAAATTGCAAATTGCCTTCTCGGTCGCTCCCTTATCTTATCTCCGCCTTCCCGCCCTCGGTCTCGCCTCGTGCGTCCGTGTTCATGGGTCTCTGCCTTTGCGTCTCCGTTGTTGTCGGTCTCCAACTCGCGCCTCCATCCTCGGATCCATCGCTCCGCATTCTTTGATCTACATTTTTATTTTCCTGCAGATGCATGGAAAACACGCATAACGGTGGACCTATACCGCCACCCCAATTATCTTTGCTCTCAACTTCTATTCCCGCGATAGAACGTGCCCTCACCTTGAATCCAAGCAGAGCTTTCGTTTCCCTACCTTGTTTATTTTGTTCGTTCGATCTTCTCCGCTAAATTTTTCATTCTAATCAGGTTAGGGTTTTGTTTTCTTATGTTCCAAGTTCTTCCTGCTTTGGATCTATGGCTAGGTTTTCGTCTTTTGCCCTATGTTATTTTTTATTTGTCAAACTTTTTATCTTTGTGGTCACTCCTTTCGTTGATGAAATTTTCAGAATGGTCCATGTTATGCCGTTGTTGTTTCTGGGTTTCGACCTTTCTTGTTCTGAACTAATTGAGGTGGTTGGTAGTGTTGGATGTGTGAGAAATGCACCAATACAGATTGTCTTAAGGCTCAAAGATGATGTGTTGAGGGAAGGACACTGCCATAATCCCTCGCAGGTGCATAATCCCTCTATAGGTGCTTAGCCCTTATACTCGTGTGGCACTCGGTCTTTCTGTTCCATTTGTGTTGCCTTCAGCTTCCTCCACTTGCTACTCGACCGGCTTATGATCATAGGGGTGAAAGTGGAAGTGGACTAGGCATGCTTTCTTCTAGCAACCCGTATGTATATGGATCTTTGTCGGTATGTTTCTTAACTTCATTCTTACTAAAGTCATTGCCCTGCCACCAATACGTTATGTCTTGATACTACTTTTGTAAGGAGTCAGTTTCTCTCATTATCATTTTTTCATTATCCATTTATCCGTCATGATCTCTAAATCATATCTGTCAAATCAATTTGAAATGTCAGAATATTACTTTAATTTTTCTCTCCTCTTCCTAATCAACGGTCTAGATAGGATGAGGAGGGATGAGGAGAAAAGAAAGCTTCTCTCCTCTTCCTAATCAACGGTCTAGATAAGATGAGAAGGGATGAGGAGAAAGAAAGCCTATGAGAGAGGATCTCCTTCCCTTTTGTAAGTGCGATTACGGTTTTGATTTGATTATCTAGGATACTTTAAACCAAAGAGAAAATAGTTTTGTTCATTTTTTAATAAAATTTACAAATAACAAATGAGTTAATTTCATTCATTTTTTTAAAAAATATTCCATGCTTAATTTTTCCTTTTAAGATGTATTTTATTTTTTAAGAAGAAACCATAATTTTTATGATCCTTTCATTTTCCAAAAAGTAAAAAATTTAGGATGGAAATAAACCAAATCTTAAATAATAGTATATGCTATCATTCCATCCTAGGCTGCATGTGATACAATAGAAAGTTTTCCCCTGGAAATTTTACTTCGGAAGATATTATGATAGTTACAATATTACATGTGAAGATCCAAATTGTTAGAAGTCTGAGTTCAATGACTAATGTTTTTTTAAAGGAGGAAAAAGATCTTCAAGAAAGGCCTTTCATCATTTATGTCTTTTAGAATTTTTTTTTGGTCAAAATGTCTTTTAGAATTCAAGCGCTTTCGTTTGTGCGTATATTTTTTAAAATAAACTGAATATTATTGGAGTCATGTTTCGTATGCACATGTTCTTTTTCTTTTTACGTACTACCCGATTAAGGTTATCATACTTTGTTAGTTTTTTATTTTTCCTATATTTATTTCATTTGGTGTTTACAGCAACTCATTATAATGTAATTTGGTTCAATTCAGGACCTTATTTCTCCTAGGGCACTAGTGCAAAAAATGGCTTTAAGACCGGACAAAAGAGGCATCGTAAGACCGGACCCGCACGGCCTTGTTCCAAATTTCAGATAAAAGTCCACATTTAAGACCTGTTCGAACCGGTCTTAAAGAAACTCTTTTAGACCGGACATTTAAAACATTAGGTCTTAAAAGTCGTACTAAATAAAGTTGAAATATTTTTTGTTCGGTCATAAAACTCAACTTTTAAGACCGGGCAAAAACCTGGCCGCTCTTAAAAGATCAAAATTATAAGACCGGACAAATATAAATCCGGTCTGAAAAAATAGTGGCTCTAAGACCTGACGACTAATTATACACGGTCTTGAAAGACTGACTTTCAAGACTTGACGGTAAATTCATCCGGTCTTAAAAATTTATTTTTTAGACCGGACGTATAAATACACCGGTCTTGAAAGGCAAACTTTTAAGACCGGCTTAATATCAAATATGTCACATGACCTTTAAGACATCCTTCATTCTCCAATTCATCCAACTTATCTATCTCGAAAACTTTACTACAAACCGCATTGAAGAAGACACAAAGTCTAGTCAAAACGACCCGAAGATCATATTCAAGGATGCCTCGAATAGCTACTGGGAGTAGCTGTTGCATCAAGACATGACAATCATGAGACTTTTGGCCTACTAATTTCAAGTCTTTCATCGATACAAGCCTCTTAAAATTTGAGGAATACCCCGAGGGAACTTTTGTGCCATGTAAACACTCACAAAAACTTCGTTTCTCATTCTTAGACAGAGTATAAGAAACCGGGGACAATAAGTTCTCTTCCCGTATGGCCTTGGATGTAAGTCTTCACGTATTCCCATTGCTTGCAAATCCAATCTTGCCTTCACACCATCCTTGGAACTACCTTGTATGTTGAGAAGCGTGCCAACAATACTATCACATACGTTTTTCTCCACGTGCATGACATCAATACAGTGTCTCACATCAAGATTGCGCCAATATGGAAGATCGAAGAATACAGATCTCTTTTTCCATACATTTGTTTCTTTTCTACTCTTTGCAGTCTTACCGAAGATGACACTGATATTTTTCACTGTAACATCCCATTTGAAAACGGCGGAATATTTTTTTTTAAAAACGTTTCCAAATATTTCAAGCAGTGTAGTCAGAGTAGAGCATCGGAGCGAGTAAGTAATTTACATTACATTCAAAATATGGACCATAGTGTAAATGTATCGGATTACATAATATCCGTAATTCTCAAAAGTTAAAGAAACTAAAGAAAACAATAAATAATGTAGACAAGTCTTGGCCTACTCCAACCGCCGCCTCGATCGCCAAACATCGGTCCTCCACACCCCGATAGCACAAATGAGATCCATTCCACATATGGATCTCGGTAACGATTAACCTTATGCTCAAATTAAACAAGATATGCACAAATGATATTCATTTCAATACAAGATATCATCACAAAAGCAAACAAAGAGATGTATGATCAATAACATGGACAGAACATAAGCACAAAGCGGTATGTAAAGTCTCTCTCTCGACTAGTTCTCGCACATATCCAAAGGCCACGCCACTAACGTGTCCTCGCACTAGGAATAACTCAAACGGCATTACCAATATTATAATTCGTGGGTAAAGTCAGTAAGTATCTCCGACGATTCTCAACAACCTCGCCTATGAACGTATCTATAACGCAAAAGTATATGAGCAGCATAGATAGTTAGGGTTACAAGTACGCGTCCGTACCTTAGTTGCAGATATCCGGCTAAAAACGGTACTGTTTGACGGCCGTACGTAAAACAAATAAACAATGCTCAACAATGCAAACAAACAATGAACGATGGAATTTCGACGGGTTCGACGTCGAAGTATTTCTGAGCTAAGGCACAACTTTGGCAGAGCTTTTCACTCTAAGTTTCGGCCAAGGTAGAGAGAAGAAAAGGTGTGAAGAATGAAGGAGGGAAGGGTGCTATTTATAGAAAAAATTCAGGACGTAAAGGGAATTTTCTGCTTTGTTTTTGAACCGTTAGATCTAGGGTTTTGGGAGGAGAAATCTTGGCCCTCCATCCATAGGTGACGACCTCATTGGCCCAAAAATTCAAAGAATGAGTTGTCATCTTGCTTTATGGCCTCCGGTCCCGATAAAGCTACCCGACGGTCCGTTTTCGCGATTTCGCGAAACTCAAATCCGGCATGTAACTTTGAAGATCTTTTCATCCTCTTTCATATTATCTATTTTGATCATCTTTCATATTATCTATTTTTATCCTCTTTTTGATCATATCCAGGTATTCTCCGGTGCGTCGGAAGATATTCGGACAAACGCGTCCGGTTACGGAAATCGCTTCCGATAGAACCAACTTCTGGACAATAATTCGCTGAATCGTAAAACGTCCAGTTGTTGCCTAACTTAATCCCGTGTTTGAAAATACGCAATTGTTTCTATAGGTTCTCACTTTGCCTATCCGACTCTACTCTATCTCGATCAACTTTTCGTCTTATTTGAATTTAGGGTTTTTGGTCAGCGAATCAACGTTCTAAATTCTTTCTTCGTGTAAAATTTCACTTGTTCTTAATTTGATCAGTCTGAAAAGACTTTTACCTATGGTTTACCCGTAGAATTTATTTCTAACTTTTCCTCGGGCTCGCCATGAGCCGACTCACCGCATTATATTATTATTTTATTCTAATTATCATTTTAATTATTTTAACAATTCTTTTTAATTAAAAATAACCATAATTTCGACCCCTCTTTTAAAAATTCAGATTTATTTATTTTTCTATAATTTTTTCCATTTTTTAAAAATATAATATTTTTTACCAAAATTCTGTTTACCCCCGCCTTTAGTTAGGGCTTAATCGACCTAATTTCTTCGTTTAGTGATCTTTTTAGGATCAGGTTTCTTCATATATTTATCTTTACTAATTTACAGTATATTGTTATCTTACAAACTTCTATACCGATATTGTCATTTTATATCCTATATAAAATATTAAAAATATTTTCCCATCGATTACTTTATGGTTCTCAAATGCTTTTTAAACTTTTCTTCATTTTATTTCCCCGAAATAATTTATTAAATTCTCATAATTAGGGATAACACTTCCATATTTTTCTCATAATGTTTCATGATCTTTCGCATTTATCATAATACTTTTAGACTGTTTTTTATCACCATTATTTCATTTTCATCATTCCTTCATCGATTTTTCTCAGAACTTTTTTAACAATTTACTCTATAATTATAACAATTTTATATAACAGTTCTATCTCATGAATTTGCTTCATTAAAATATTCATTAATTTCCTTTCTCGTAAATTCCGTTTGCTAAAATCCGGTATTACATTCACCTTTTCATAAACTTTCTCCTCTCGTCAATGCCACCGGAGCATCTTCATACTCCTGGCCACCAAAAAAGGCTTTCTTTAATCGACGATATGGGTGGCCTCGTCTAAGAAATCTCCTATGTCCAAGATAAAACGTGTTTCTTCCATGTTGAAGTTGATGGTAGCGTGTGCCTTCTTCACAAACCGGACATGCTTTATGGCCTTTTACACTATACTACGACAAGTTCCCATATGCTTTGAAGTCGTTTATAGTACAGAATATCATGGCTCGCAATTTAAACACATCCTTCTTGAAAGAGTAAAAACATCGACACCTTCTTCCCACAACTCCTTCAAGTCTTCGATCAATGGTCAAGGTAAACATCAATGTCATTTCCAGGTTGTTTTGGTACCGAAATCAACATAGACAAAAGATGATGTACTTTCGTTTCATGCATAACATAGGAGATAAGTTGTAAATAATCAGGAGCACAGGCCATGAACTATGTATGCTGCTAAGGCTCCAATATGGATTCATGCCATCCGTGCTAAGGGCAAGCCTAAGGTTCCTAGGTTCTTCACAAAAGTTCAGAAATAAGTGATCGATTTTATTCCATTGAGAAGAATCGGTCGAATGTCGAAGCTTTCCATCAGAAATCCTCTCATCTGCATGCCACCTCAAATTTTTTGCATCATTTTCATTCGCAAACAACCGCTTGAACCTTGGTATGATTAAAGATACCACAACACTTTCAGGCCCCTTATTTGACTTGTACCTTGGGGTTTCACATATCGGACAATTCTGCTTCTCTTCAAACTCTTTTCTATACAATACGCAATCATTCGGGCATGCATGGATCTTTTTGTACTCCATCCCTAGTGGGCAGAGTATTTTCTTAGCATTATAGTATTGATGCGGTAACACATTATCATCCGGAAACATGTCCTTAAAAGCCTCAAGCATTTCAGAAAAACTCTTGTCGCTCCATCCATGACGTGCCTTCAAGCTTACCAATTTCAATACAGCGTTCAACAATTGGTATTTTTTACGCCGAGGGTATAGCGGGGTCTCGCATCACTGCACATATTACCATATGCATGTGATTGAAGAAAAACCTCTTCTCCTACATCACGAATAATGTTCTCTATGCGATCATCCATATCCATGTCATTATCATCAAAGACCACATCCCCATGTTGAGACCCCCTTGGTATTTTTTCACCATGTCATACCCATACTGTATAAGTCTTACAAAATCCTTTACAAATTAAATGTGTGTGGATAACTTCAGGACTTAGTCGCCTCTCATTCAAACATTTTACACAAGGGCAATAAAACTTCCCACTATCATCATGGACATTTTGTTTAGCAAATTCTATAAAGCCCCTCACCCCATTCTGATATTCAACACTCGTCCGTAACTCAGTTATCCAACTGTGATCCATAGTAGAATTCCTATAGGCGAAAAGATTTAACATACATAATCCGAAAAAATTGGCACTTGCATATAAAATAAGGCAACACACCAAATGCATATTTATGCTCAACGTCGGTTATGTCAATTGTTTTTTCTACGGAGAAACTTGCCCATTAAATACATAACGAAGAATCAATTTCGGTCATAAATGTATCATATTTATGGAAATTAAATGCATCGCGTGAAGGTCTTGTGGACTCACCTGTAGCATATAAATTCAAATGCGTTTGCGGAGTCTTTCTTCTCCCGCCACGAACGTTGATGTTGCAGACAGCAAGAGTAACCTAAAAACATTTGTGGTCAGTTGGGTAGGTCTAAAGCGCAAATATAATCTTCAAAATACAATATTCATTAACAAAAGAGAAACCCACAAGAACATTTCATCGATTTCGTTCAACCCATAAAACCATAAAGTTATATAACCGAAACACCTCTAACACTTGGTCTATAGACGTTTAGCTAACGAACTAGAAAGTGATTGTCGAGAGAGCAACGCGAAGCAGTCGACGAAGCAACACAAAAACACTGGAGATAGAACCTGAGTTATCACTTTCGGCGCGAGAAGAGAAGCTCGTAGAGGAAATTTAATATTCGCGCGACGAGACATGTTTTATTATTTTTTATTTTATTAAGACCGGTTAATTATAAAGTAGCCGGTCCTAAATATATAATTAAATTTTTAGAACCGGACTGTTAAAATACTCCGGTCTTAATTTTTTATTTTTCATTTACTTTTAAGACCGGAGTATTATGAAATATCCAGTCCTAAAAGTCCTCATTTAAAACAAAAAATAGGATTGGCTTTGGTGAGCGTAGTAGCAACTGAATGAATTAAAATTAAATAAAAATTGGAGAATAAGCTTCTTTAATTACTGGAGAATATGAACAAAAAAAAGACACAAAATTAGTTCTTAATGATTCATACATTATCGGTGAGTATGCACGTACACAAAAAAAAAAAAAAAAAAACAAAAGAGAAACAAGAAGAAAAATATAAAATACAAGAATCTGACTAAACATCCTTGGCGATATCGGCGTGAAAAGCATTAAATTCCCGCTGGATATCAGCAAGTTCCTATCTTATTTGCATCACCCAATGCATCATCGAGGAAAGAGGAGAGAGGTCGGTAGGCCGGGCCAACTGGTTGGAGAGGGGAGCGGGGAACCTCTTCATGGTCTGAAGGCTGGAAGGGGGGGTGCGGCAACCTCTTCATCATCCGAAATAACAATGGACCCAACGACCCGAGACTCTTCTGTCACAATAGAACGCACTCTCGCTGGAGGAGGCGCACCATATAACGATCTAAGGAAGGCACAAGCATCAGGAGAAAGAGTACCCCTACGAGCAGTTCTCTTGTATCTAACCATGGTTTGAGAAGTTGGGGTAGAGAGCCACGTAGAGTGGAGTTACGAGATCGTGAGGAGTTTATATTTTTAAGAGCGACGAAGTGTGGAGTTACAAGGTATGAGGAGTTTAATAAAGAAAGATAAGATTGAGGAGTTAATAAATATGCGATCTAAAATTATATTATTTATTTTTTTCAATTCAATTTATTTTAAGACCAGCCTTTTATAATACATCCTATTCTAAAAGTCTATTATTTATTTTTTCAATTCAATTGATTTTAAGACCAGCCTTTTATAATATGTCCGGTCCTAAAAGTATATTATTTATTTTTTTCAATTCAATTGATTTTAAGATCGGCCTTTTATAATATCTCCGGTCCTAAAAGTCTATTATTTATTTTTTTAATCAATTCAATCACTTTTAAGACCGACCTTTTAAATTGTATCCGGTCCTAGAATTCATTTATTTGTTTTAATTTGAATGATTCACAGTCGTATCCTTAGACTCTGTTCAAATGAACGATTCAGAGTCTCTTCGACTTCCAGATAAACTTCCCAACTAGGCGTCTCCTCGTATTCGACGAACTATGCGTCTCTCCTCGTTATTGTTTCCGGCATTTCACATTGGTCAGGCAGGGTTCTCTATTTAAACCCGATGTTAATTTACTTCCTTCACATTCTTCTCCATCACTTCTAAAACATCCATAGTAATGGCTGCTCCACCACCACCAGGTCCTCCTCCTCCATTGCCGCCGGGCAACCGACAATTTACCGAGATGATTCAAGCACATTCGCCCGCCTCGCTCATATAGACCGACGCCAAGGCCGGTTGTTTCGGTCTATCACGTCGTCAACGCTAAGCTGCAGGCGGTACTCAACGCCCATGACGTTGAGTACCATCCTTCAGATGACGACATCTCCGACCTCTCCGCTGACTCCCTCTCCTCCGACAACGATGGGGGGAGTAGATGTTTTTTTCCTTTTTTGTCTCGTATTCTTTGCCGTTGCTCCTCACGGCGCGAAAAAAAATATAATAAAAAAATTGTTATTTCCATATTTGATCGCTATGTTTTTTTATTGTCTTTTTCTTTTTCCGACAAAAAGGAAACAAACAAAACATTGTCCTCGTGTAAATCAACAATAAAAATTCATAGAATACAGTTAAGAACATACAAAAAAACAAAAAAAAAATGTCGTATCCTTATTCGAATAAAAACAAACAAAGTGACTATTCTTCTCAAGGTTGGACCGCCGTTGTAGTCGGTGTTACCTCGACTTGAGTTGAATATTTTCAGCTTTCCTTTCGCATATCTTCTTATCTTTCCGACAAAAAGAAAAGAGACAACGAAAAGGGAAACCGATAATCTTTGCTCAACATTAATAGAGGTAACATCGACGACAAGGAGGTCCTAGCTTGAGCAAAACGCCGAACCTCGGTTGTCTTGAACCCTAAAAATTTGTCTCGAAAACACAAATCAAAAACTATTAAAAGCTAACAAATTCACGATCGTAAAGGTTAAGCCATATTTTAAAAAAATATTTTTACGACTGAACTTTTAGGAGCGGACAAATAACGAAAAAATGGTCCTAAAAGTATAGGCATATTTTTTAATTAAACGTAGACTTTTAGGACCGGTCATAACATAAACATATGGTCGTAAAAGTCAAGCGAATTTTTAGAAGACTTTTAGGACCGGAGTTTTAATAAATATGCGGTCCTAAAAGTCTAGACATATTTTTTAGTTAATTAAACGTAGACTTGTACGACCGGTCATAACATAAAAGTTTAGTCCTAAAAGTCTATTGAATTTTTAGAAGACTTTTAGGACCAGTGGTCTAATCAATAAGCGGTCCTAAAGGTCTCGCGAAATTTTTATAAATAAACGAAGAAGATGGACTTTTAGGAGCGGCTATTTAACAAATTTGCGGTCTTAAAGTATAGACATCAGACTTTTAGGATCAGTCATATCATAAATATGCGGTCCTAAAAGTGTAGAATATTTTCTGAAGTATTTTAAGACCAGGCAAATAAATACGTCCGGTCCTAAAAGTCTAGCCATATTTTTTTTTTAAATAAACGACGACTTTTAGCAACGGACTTTAGGATAGTCTTTTTTTTCTCATTTACAACATCCTGTACCTCAAAATTTCAAGCACAAAATAGCCAGAATGAATGAACGAATTTCTTCGAAAAAGATATACAAATATATTATTGAATTACACATTGTGCGTATATTTTACAAATGAATTTAGGACTTAATTAAGTCATACAGATATTCACAAAACACTTTGCGTATGTGCTCCACTTCATAATTAGGAAATGGAGCAGGTCCGAAAAACCTCTGTAACATCAAAGACAGAGATTGAATCAACTTGCATGCATATTTCATATGTAACATTAAGCCACAAACTGAATTCAGCCATAATATGTAACATCAATTAAATACATTTACCTTTGAAGTTAATTTTGTCGTTCCTCCCGTGATAACATCATGCATGTGTTTCATGACGTACATGCCACATAAGTTGGACGCCGTTGGTTGCCGATGGGTCTAAAACGAACAAGAAATATATATAAGAGCTAGCATTTAGGAAAAATGACCAAGTTCACAAGGCAGTGATGCCAGTGTCGAAATATGTACTAACCTGTGGTTTGTACCATTTAGGATTAGTGGCTTGAGACCCACACTTTTGTTTACCTCGATTTAGAAGGTCCTCATGGCACTATGATCAAAATCACAAATTTATCAATAATGTTCACTGAAAATTCACAGTAGAGATTTCAGACAAGAGAATCAAAATGACATGCTTACTTGTTGACGCTCTCCGACAATGTAGTCCCTGGTTGACTGTGAGTGGAGCATAAGAAGATAACTTTATGATCCTCCATGCACATGAGGACCAACTGCTTGTGGCGGCTGAAAATTCACAGCAGTAAAATACTCAGTGATATATGTAGCAAAATTATATTAAGTTAATTGCATACAAGAATTGTGATATGTATATACCTGTGGTAGTATGGAAACACGTAAACCTTTCTTATCACTTCACACACCCTGGTTGACATGTATTCTTGTCTCAACTCCCAGGCTGTTGTACTTGCATAGACAGGGCATAAGAATCCAAAATCATTGATTCTGCCCTGTTCAACCAATTGTTGATTCAAGAACCTACAATAATGTCATCGATCAGGAAATTAGTATATATGTATGTGTGTCTAAATGATGCATTTAAATTATGTAGTCATAGAAGAAGATACTTACTTCATAAACATTTGAACAATTGCAGATGAAAGCTCCTGTCTAGGAACCAGCAGGGACATTACATCTACGCTATCAAGGTAAACATCTTGAGGATGAGGGAGGCCTACTACTTCATTGACAGGCCACGATTTATCTTTAAAATATCCTTTGTTTACCAAATTGGATATTTTTTCCTTGGTAGTCAAATGAGCAGTAGGGGATGGAACTTGAGGAGGAGGGGATGCAGCTTGAGGAGGGGATGAAACTTGAGGAGATGGAACTTGAGGAGGAGGGGATGAAGCTTCAGGAAGAGTAGAGACATGTACAAGATTCACTGGCCACGAGATGAAGGTTCCAATGACATCACTCACAACCTTCACCGATCGGTTGGGAGAGGGAGAGGTGCATCAACGATCACCTTTTCAATCGACACTCGACTTCATCATCGCCATTTGTTGATGATGTACGCTTGATCCCAATTTGTGGACGGGTCCTTTTGCAACGAATCATCTATGACTATCACCATCCTCCACATACAGGTCACAAGGTTTCTCTGACTGTCCAACAATGCAGCTCCCTTTAGTGCTTGGCTGCATAGGTGCAGGTGAATGTGTGACGGGAACACTGCTCTCTGGACGAGAGCTCAAAAGCAGCCTCATCTTATTCATTTCCTCCTTCATCTGGCTCACCTGAGATTGAAACATTGCTTCTTTAGCCGTTGCTTCCTCACTTAATTTGGCCGCCTGCTCCATCGGGATTGCAACATTGCTTCTTTAGCCGCCGTTCATCACTTAATTTGACCAACGTGCTCCATCTCCTCCCGGGTAACCACACTTTGTTTGTGGCGTTTGGATTTACCAAAGTATTCCTTCAGCCTACCCGTCCTCCAACCCCCCTTACACGCCCCGCGTGATCCGGTTTTCCGGTCGCAAAGGTCGAACATCATTCCTCCCGTCGACACAAAAGATCCCTCTCGCTTTCTTTCTTTTTAAGATCTTCCCGTAAGATACGGATAACGAAAGCTTAGTAATGAAACATGTTTAGTAACTAAAAATAACAATAACGATACTTACAATTCTTTCAAAGCAACTACATGAGTTTGTTCACTCGTGTAGGTGCCGCTTGGCTTTTGCCGAATATGCAACCACAACTCCTCGCGACGTATAGGAGATGACTGATCAACTATCACAGAAGGATTGGATTCAGCTTCATCTTCCAATATCTTCCGCTTGGCCACCATCAATTCTTTTTCGGCCATTTCATATCTCGTCGCGAGAAGCCCTTGTGCGGCAATCATTCTTTCTCCCTATCTCCCGTGCTTGTTCCCTTCTTTTACGTGAATCGAAATTGAAAAAAAAACTATTAATTATGAATTCCAGCCATCTCACTAACATAAATTAGAGAACTTCTGCTTCATATGAAGGTCAAACATTAGTCAAATTTACTTCATCAAGTTTCAACATTTTATTTAAGAAAGATGTAGAATTGTAGAAGAAATTTGGAGAAACAGAGGAAAGGGAGTTGCAGAAATGCTGCCAACTCAGTCAATTCATGCATTCATCATAACTGGTTCCTACACATATTAGACTAACCTCTTATATATAGTTAGAGGCTTGACTCTTCAGCCCCAATAACAGCTTTGCACCGAAACCATTACACGCTTAAAATACTAACTAACTAACAACAATGTCTAACCACTACCTACTATAACAGAACTAAAACTATAATAATGACTTGACTCTTATGCCATTATTATTTCCCTAATTACCTTCTTAGTATTTTACCTTTGCAGGGTTTACATATCAGACTTGCATAGACAAATGCAGGAAATGTATATACTTCTATTCACACACCAAACCATTTAACTAACAGATTAGATGAACACAATAACATTCACATATCCGCACAAAAGTTAATAAGCACACAAAAAGGCAAACAAAACTAAATATAAACTCACCAGGGCTTCGGGAGTGGTCCGGTTGAAACAAATTGTTGCCAAGTTTGTTCATCAATAAATGTGTACTTCTCCCAAGGATTTTCTGCAGGGTGAACCTCGGAAAAAATATACTTGTTAGCTAGAAAGGTCTTAAACTTCGTCCACCGATCAACATAATAAGACAATGTCTTGTCTTTCAACTTCTGACTGTCAGGGACAATGTATGTAAGTTTCTGATAGTGTCCCAAATAGATCCTTTCTTTGCGACAAGGTCTACATTTTCCCACTAACTGGCCAAGATGCTAACCTTGTCACGTGCTATATAGCCAACAAAACTATTATATTTGGATTTCTTGGGATCGAAAGGTTCCAACTTTTCATCAAACTGAATCTCCAGCCTTGACCCAGAAGTCCGACTTAGAGTTATATCCATCATTCGTGTGCCTCTTCTACCACGGCATGCAGGGCGGTTATGAGGCTCATTGTGAGATGAAGAGGGTTCGTTCTGACTCACACTAGTCACACCAGTAATTGGCGTTCCCGGAACACGAATACAATTGTTTTCACCGTTCATTTTCGAGACAGGAAGAGAGGTAATGCAACACGAAGGGTTTCGCTACGTGAACAGAGGTTCTTCAAATGAGAGTAACAAAAGCTTTCGCGAAAAAATGTTTATTTGGCGGTTCATTTTTAAGACCGGATATAAAAATAGACGGTCTTAATAATTAATATTCAAGACCGTTCATATTATGGTCCTGGTCTTAAAAGTAATTAATTTTTTATCCGCACTCTTTTTCTATATTTTATACCGCCGCATTTTACGTCCGGTCTTAAAAGAATAACTTTTAAGACCGGCTTTTAAATATGTCCGGTCTTAAAACTTTATTACCTTTATATTTAAATTTTTCCTTATTATTTTGGATCGCGGAAAATATTAGTCCGACTGTGTGAGATTTCTCCATAAAGTAATTGATATTTGAATATTTTATAATAACATTTTTAAGACCAGCTTGTTTTTAACGAGTCTGAATAATATATTTAAGACCTATGGAAAAATGATCCGGTATAAGAAGTTCTTTGTATTTACAAAACTGCCACCGGTCATACATAAGAAGTTCTTTATATTTACAAAACGCCACCTATTATACCTTTAAGACCGGTGCGTCGAATGTCCTATCCTAAATGAGGCGGTCTTAAAGCCCTTTTTGCACTAGTGGGGCTTCGAAATATTTATAATTATGGCGTCCTTGAAGGGGACCTTCTTGCCCCAGCGACATCATCATCGACTCCATATTATGACCAGAGTAGTGATCCATGGTTCAAACAGAGATTTACACATCTGAGGCTGAAAAAATCACTGTAAGTCAGCATAAGCCTGTCCCTCCTTATTTAAAAGCGTGCGGGTTTTGTTCCTAGAAAAGTAGAAGATTTTGGGAATGGAGCATTTCTGGGGATCTACGTTGATCAGTACCCCTTGATATGGGAAGGGATAAATCATCAAAACTGGGCTCAAACATTCTTCTTGTGACAATTGATGCCCTTGGAAATGTAGTGTATGATGCGAATGAAAATGCTAAAAAAATTGTATATTCACAACTGAAAATTTGATTCCAAATTTTTTGAAGAATGAAGAAGAATATGTCATAGATGATGATGAGACAATAAAAGAGATTGAGAAAACAACACAGGAAACAAAAGCTACACTTGAGAAGATAGTTAATATCAGATTGAGTGCAGCACAGCCAAAGAACGTGCAACAGTCATCTAAAGCAAAGTTTATCACGTATAATCCTTCACAACAATTTGGCGAAAACTTGTTTGGTAGCTAGTATGACTTGTTTTAGGTGAAAACATATTGATTGTATTTAGAACACATGTTTAGTCCATCAATTTTTGTGTAAATGTCAATTTGTATTTATGACCAAGTTCTGATGATGGTTATTTAATTTTTTAATTTCAATGACATTATCAAAAAATTTCTGTCTTTACTCTTTGTTGATGGTATGTAATGAAATGAGTATAAAATGGTTGGCTGTCCATGTCCAAGTTTTTTCACGAAGTCCATGGATGCCTTTAGGCAAGTGAATGCCCATAACGTTGCATGTTTATGTCTGGGTTTGTAACAAATCCTTAAATGAGTGTTATCAGTAGGTGTTAACAACAACATCATTAAGAAGTCCATTAGTAGGTGTTAACAAGAACATCAGTATGCATTAACAAGTCAATAAGTAGGTGTTAACAACAACATCAGTTACTTGTAACAAAAACATTAGTGCCTTATAACAGCTACATCAGACACTTGTATCAAAAACATCATCCATTTGTAACACTGACATGAGTATAACATAAACAACCATATTAGTATAACATTAACAAGTCTATCAGTAAATGTTAATAAATACATCAGTGTGTGTTAACAATTCTATCAGTATACGTTAACAATTATATCAGTGTGTGTTAACAATTCTATTAGTGTACGTTAACAACTTTATTAGTACACGTTAAAAACAAAAATATCAGTACCCACTAACAAAAATATCAGTACCCACTAACAACAATATCAGTACCTACTAACAACAATATCTGTACCCAATAACAACAATATCAATATTCATTAACAATAATATCAGTCCTGACTAATAACAATATCAGTATCCACTAATAACACTATCAGTACCCACTAACAACAATATCAGTTCCCACTAACAACAATATCAGTATCCACTAACAACAATATCAGTCCCTACTAACAACAATATCACGCACTGATTAAGTTGTTAATGTATACTGATGTTGTTGTTAATGTATACTGATGCAGTTGTTAATAAGCATTGATTAAGTTGTTAATGTATACTGATCTAGTTATTAATGTATACTGATCTAGATGTTAATGTATACTGATCTAGTTGTTAACGTATACTGACGTTGTTGTTAATGTTGTTGTTTACGTATACCGATGTGTTGTTAATGTATACTGATCTAATTGTTAACGTATACTGATATTGTTGTTAATGTTGTTCTGATATAATTATTAATGTATCTAATGTAGTTGTTAACCCAGACTTGTTAATGTTGTACTGATGGAGGCACCAAACATTTTTTTTTTCATTTTCCTGCTTCTTCACATACGAGTACCAAACATAGATGTAATTTTTTTTTTTGGTTCTCATTCATATTAAAATGTCAGGTAACCAATATCAGAAAATTTACACAAGACCAAGGTTGTGAAGGCCATTTTCATCAATACAAATAAACCTTCCCGAAAAAGAAAATTTTGCTCAACTTTATCATAAATACATATACAAGTGTACGCAACAATTGATGTAATTAAATGTCTTTTACAACCAATCAAACTTATGTTTTCCCCCATAGCCTAATGTCTCATCTTCTTTTTGTAGGACTCCTCAATCATCAATAACACTTTCTCTCGATGGGTGTTGTGAGGATGGGTGACCAACCACTACAAAAACCCGACCTTCATTTCCCATAGCTCTTCCGTCGAGTACAAAGGCATTGTGAATCCATCATCATAATGCACTTATATTTCAACAACAAAGCATTCAATCAAATTTGTATCAAGAGTGAAATTTGAGACACAACAAAATTCTTCCTAACTTCAATCAGCCAATGGTCATATTTCTTACTTGAATATTGAATATTGAGTACAAGTCACAAAATTATTTCCCAATCATGCATATTATCAAACAGAAAGTGATTATTCAAAGCATCAATAAAGCCATCAACAAGTTAATATACATATCAATCGATAACTTCCAATGAAAAATATGAAAACATACCATTCACAAGCACAGTAAGTTAAGCATAATGATACAAAAATTGCTTTTTTAGTTTATTCCCGCCAAATACGAAGAACTATCCAATGAAACAAGCAGAGTAACCCATCAACATGTCTAACCTAAATCATCCAATTGAAGCATTTTATAGTTACAATATAAATTTGCAACACGTCTCTACCTAGTTAGAGAACAAAATTAAGAGTAGCCTTGGAGAGAACAACCCCAAAAGATAGCTCTTGAGATTGGAACCTGATGTCATCAATAATGGCTGAAAGAGGAAGAATAAGATGAAAGGAGGGAATGGAGGGTGGTTGTGAAAAGTTTTGATATCATGGAGCGTGACCATTTCAAGAATCATACCTCAAAAAAGCTAGTTCATGAACTTGAAGAGACCTAGCTTCCCCAAAAACCCCACATTAGAATCCCATACTCCTAGGTCCCGTTTGGATCAAAGAAAAGGTAGGAATGAAAATAAATGAAAATGAAAAGAATAGAACAGAATGGAAAATATTTTGTCTCCATGCGTTTGGTTGGCACTGGAAAAGAAAATGGGTTGATAAGAAAAATTTTGTTTGGTTGGAAAAAAAAAGTAGGAAAATAAGACAAAATACAGTTTTGTCTCCAAAAATATCATTGTACACTCTAGTGATATTTTTTCTCCCCTCCAATGGAAAGGAATGGAAACAACGCACGACACAATGCTTTAAAATATCATCCAAAGTTGCTTGAGTAACCGGTTTATTTACTCAAGTAATCCGAAGGTTTGGTTAGATGATCAACTTGAGCTATTTTATTCACACTCTTCTTTTACAAATACTCCTCTTTACCTTTTATCGTGCCCCGTCCCGCCCCATCAGCATCTAAAAATATGCATAAATCAAAATGGCATATAGGGAATACGTGTGAAGTATCATCTCGATCACGATCCCCGAGATTATATTTACTAATGGAAAACACAAATACACACCCCATATTCAATTAAACTATAGAGAAAAATTAAACCACTAGTTTAACTAAATTATCCTTTGGCTACGTTAAATTATACATCCACTCGACGTACAAAATCATCCCTCACGCTCATTGATCAGACTCACATTACTGCGCATCCATTTGTATTCTCATCGCTCAGGAACGGAAAAGAATCTAACGGCTACAATTTATATGTTTCAAAATCGTACAGCAGAGGTTCCATTTCCTTCTCGTCGCTTGAATGCATATGGGTGTGCGAATACGATCCTTTGGAATTATAATACGATGTGCAACTGAGTACCTTGAAATGACGACGTTACTCGAGTAGCAATTTAAATCAGGAAGCTTGCTGGAACAATATTACCTTCAAAAGCGCTTTTCCATAATTACTTGCGGAGCTAGAAAGTATTGCTTGAGTAAGCTTTGAAAGTAATATCGAAATGGTTCCTTGAAAGCGAGTGAAAACGACATTACTTGTGGAGCCTATAAATATTACTTGAGTAACTGCGAAAGTAATATTGAGAGGCTGTGAGAAGAATGGATGTTTCTAGATTACTTGCTGAGCATATACGCCTTACTCAAGTAACGCTAGAAAGTAATAAAATTACTTGTGGAGAAAATATGCATTACTCGAGTAATATCGAAAGTAATATCAAAGAACACTGGGCAAAAGCGACTAAGTCCATATTACTTGCAAAGCTAAAGAGTATTACTCGAGTAACCCCGGAAAGTAATGTTGAATAAACTAATTACTTGCGGAGCTAAGGAGCGTTACTTGAGTAACCCTGGAAAGTAATATCGTTTTAGCTAAGAATGCACTAAATTACTTGCGGAGTTAAAAACTTTACTTGAATAATGTCCGAAAGTAATATTGATTTAGCTAAATTACTTGCAGAGCAATTACCCATTACTTGAGTAATGTCCGAAAGTAATATCGAGGATCTTTAGAAAAAGAATGACTGACACAAAATTACTTGCGGAGCAATTACCCATTACTTGAGTAATATCGAATAGTAATAACAGATAGTTTTTAATAGATTTTTGAAATGTTTCAATTCATACAAGAGAATTACTTGATTAACCAAGAACGCCTTGCTTGAGTAATTAACTTAACATTTACTGATTCAAGCATGAAGGTCTTTCTTGAAGAAATTTACTTGAAAAAATTTCTCAAGCATGAATTACTTCAAGTAATTATTCTTCCTTGTGTGCATATGACATTAAAATGATATTACTTGAGGTAAGTTTTCAATTTACTCGGGTAATATCGGATCAAGAAATGGTTTTTGCAAAAGCATCAACTAACCATTGCCACAATCTAATAATGAGGTTTCACTTTTTTTTTTAATCACTGATGTTTGCAGTTACTTTTGCTACTTATAAGGATTGTTTTTGTGCAAATCATGTATTTTTGCCACCCTCCCTCTGTGTATGTAAACACAAAAGACAAATAGATTATCTCTTCCTCTCAACGCCTTAATAAATAAATACTACCTCAGGAAAAAAAAAGGAGTCACCTTTTTTATTATTATATAAAAACAGCATTCTTCAATTTTCAAACACAAAACACCATGCATATCTATATAAAAAAATGGAATGCAATTGTTGTATCGAATTGAATGATTGAAGTTTTTTTCTTTTAAAAAAAATGTTTACGTGTGGCATAGTAGTTGTTGAGAAAACAGCTGAAAGAAGGCCAAACTGCTGATGAGGGACTCAAATTTTTACTTAGCTAGTCTAATTTATTGTAGGCTCGTCCTATCTTTTTCAAGAATATAGTAGAGTAATTGTAATTGATACTTATGAAGATTAATTGCAGTGTTTGATTATGTTCTGGACTTTATCATCAAAATGTAGGTCACACCATTACTCAAACTCTGACTACTTTCTCTCGTAGTTACTCACAAGTATTGACTATGTTACTCGGGTAACATTTATACTTTGTTAACCTCTGTTTTTGGACGAGTGAACAGAGCATCCAGCAAAATAAGGGGATGAGGAGAAAATCAAAATGCAATAACATAACTTTAGAAATTTATATTAAACGTAGGTTAAATACAAGCTATTGTTTGTCATTTTGTTAATTGCACTGCTTGACAAAATTACGTGGGGAACAAAACCAACCCACCCATCAAACTTCTCAAAAATTCAAAATAAGATAAGACAAACTTTTCTAAAAAAGATTGAAGATAATTGCACGCTTGAATGCAGAGGAATCTTCTCAAACGAATTGAGTAGTCATTGGGAAGAGACAATCTTAATATGGACAATGGTCACTCGTCCACGGTGAGATCAGGAACTTCCAATAAATGTTGAAACATGCCACCTTCCAATGGTCGGTCGTCGACTCGCTTCCATTTCCGTCACCTCCGGTCTGCAGCGACAAAGAGGCCACTGTCGGCGGCTTCCTCCTCCTCCTTCCACAATGTTTTCTGGTGTCACTCTCTTCTTTTCCCCGTTGTCACTCTCTTCTCTCTTCCATATGATTAGGGTAAAATGGACTTTAGCCCATTTTCATAGCCGCTGGAAAATGGCTTCCCACAATTTTTGGTGGGAACCCATTTTCTCTTAAATGTGGGAAAATGACATGCGGCGGGAAAATATTTTTTAGGGAAAATTTAAACCAAACGGCCGCCACCACCGGAAAATTCCAATTTTCCTTTTCCCTTCCCCAATTTTCTTTGATCCAATCGGCCTTAACGTAAGACTCAACCCTCAAGTCAGAATCACATACTTGGAATTTGGGACTCAAGTTCTGGCCTTGCTATAAGTCCTAACAATTGATAAGCACAACACACAGGTAAAAACGTTCAAAAAAACTGATTGTGGATTACTGGTATAGAAATGACATGTTGACTGTTTATAGGTCAGCCGTTGATGAATGGTGATCCTTTCTGTACAATCAATAGGGAGAAAATGTCAAAAGAATAGGCAATTTGTACACGTACATACATACAAACCATATCAATGGAAACCCATGACTGAGTTTAGACTTGATTTGAACACCAAGGATAAGTTCGAGAGTTAGATTATAGGGTCTCCAGAAAATAAGCAAAGTTGGAGTACTTTGGCTCCCAGCCTATTTCTTGGCGTGTCTTGGAGTTGTTCAATCTCTTACCTAGGGGGCCATCAAAGCCTATACAAAGACAAGATATAAACAAGTGATGTTTCGAGATTTAGAAGTAAAACAATGCTAACAATAACGCAACAATCCGGATCCTTTGCTGTACATCATAAATAGCACTAGTATAGAAAAAAACAAGAGCAATACTTACTCGTAAATTTCTCAAACTTTTTTCAAAATTTTCCACTTTGATTGACCAAATCCATCACTTCTTGCCTGCATAAATGTAGTTGGGGTGACTATTATCAATAAGGGTTTTCCCCCTCAAAAAGAAGAAGAAAATTTGTGTTGGCAACAGTACACAAACCAAAAGGTAGTAAAAGAATGAAAACCCGAAAAAAAAATTTGAAATCAGAAAAGCAATTTAATTCAAGAAGTGTGTGACCTGGACAAAGGATGGTTATCACAATCCAAAAAATCCTTCCCTTTAATTTCTTCTTCAAGATTGCAATTAAGAGGGAAGCAGCATCCTGGTCAGAAAAAGGTTTAATCAACACTCACTCTTTCTCTCTTAAACAGCCGTAGATCGATGATAATAGAGGCGCAAAAGCGAAGACCAACGACGAAACCGGATGATCTTTGGAGATCGAGAAATGCAAAGAGAAGGGAGCGATAGCGTCGATTTCGATTTGGAAGATGAAGACTAATTTGTATTTTCAGACATTCACTAAGTGCAGCCAATGTAATTTCATATTGTAACTTAATACCAATAAAGACCCAAGGGCCTTTTCTAATAGTGACTTTTTTGGGGGCCCTTTTTAAGATTATATTGGTTAATTGGGCCCGAGATAGATTTTCCTCATCTTTTTTTTTTGTTTACAATCCTCATCTTCTTCTTTTACATCCCTGCATGGGCGGCCACACACACACACACACACACACACACACACACACACATCATCCACGTCTCCCCGTTTTGTTTTTTTGGGTAAAACTATAAAAATATACATGTGCTTTGTCCTTGAGAGCGCCCAACACCACGTGCTTTTTTTAGGTGCAAAAATGCACATGTGGTTATAAAATAAGTGCAAAAGTCACACCCTCCATTAAAAGCAAACGTTCACCGTTAAAACAGAAGAATTTTGACTAAAAGGAGGCTGACTTGGCATATTTAACTAAAAAAAGAAAAAGAAAAAGATGAGGCGGTTCATATAATCATATCACATCATCATCTTCTTTCTTGGGAAAATCACTGTAGAGGCCCTTTTAACCAAAATAAGCCCAAAAAGGGCCCCAACAATCTGACATTCCCAGAACAGGCCCTAGGGCCTTGATTGGGATTGAATTGTAAAACAAAATGACCAAAAACCCCAACTTAGTCTAAAGAGAAAAGCAACAGCAAAAGACGACATTCACATTTTCAACTCACGCCTGACTCTCCTCTGCTCGCCCGACTCTTCTCTATGTTCGTCAACATTTTGAAGCTCACTCGCCATCTCGCTCTGTGCTCCGTCAACCTTCTGAAGCTCGTGTGTGTCGCCGTCATCGTGTGTGTTGCCGTCGCCGTCGTGGTTCGCCTGTAGGTAACATTTTGGGGATTAGGGTTTTTCGTCCCTTTTTTTTGTAAGACTGCTAGAGTTCAATTCCTGAATAATTCATCGAAGCAACCTTGGGAACTCTGGCGGCAACCCGCGTGTGTAGAATTAGGGTAAAGCCTTATCATTTGCGTTAAATCTTCATCCTCATATAATCAAGCTGTGCTAATTTGGTGTCAGTAGCTAACTGAGTTGCGTTTTTCCCTGCTTTATAACCATACTTATCCACTTGAAAGTTGATGTATTTCTAGTTTATTCTTAGGGAGAATAGCCTATACGATATATATATATATATATATATATATATTTAAAAGTCCCTTTTGCATGAATTTTGTTGTGTTTCTTGGCTTTGTCGTAGGTGTGCAAGGGATCCGTGTGGATAAAGAAAAGGTCAAAGGTCCGGTTTTCATTGTCCGGAAGTGCCCTTAAGAGTTCTTTGAAATTCTCTACTTGGGAGTCCTTCCTAATCGTCATTACTCTTTCAAGCAAAAGTCCACCGTGTCAAGAGTTATTACGATGACTTGACCAAAGCAAATGGAGGGGAAGGTCACCGCCACCCAGTGTATCGATCATGTGAGTATCTACGCGCCCGCCCGTTGGTGGATTCTTATTATAATATCTATCAAGCATTGAAACTTTAAAAATATGAAATGGTTTTGCTAAATGGATTACCAATCAAGTTATCAATTGTGATTGCATACCTCTCCATAAATTATTAATCTGATTATTTGAGAATGGTATGCACTAGTATCCATATGACTGTGATAAATAGATATCTTCTGATTCTTAGAAACATTGCTCATGCCTACTTATAGGACTTGCCACAAACCTTCCCTGGTCACCCGTGGTTGGACACTACAGAAGGACATGCTGCTCTTAGGCGTGTTCTTGTTGGCTATTCCTTTCGTGATTCTGATGTTGGTTATTGTCGTTAGTTTGCCACTTTTCCTCATTGCCCTGTGTTCTCTAACTATCTGGCTCTCTTTCAAGTCTTTTAAAAAAATTGTTTGATAGTTTATTCTGATTTTGTACTAGTGATAAAGATAGAGCGTGATAAAGTTTCTTTTAAGTTAATTATTTGGCTTGTAGATATGAATAATGCTTGTTTTTCTTTGATCACAGATGGTGTATACATACCTAAAAACATTATTTCTTAGTTATTATTGACTCATGTTATTTTCTTCTAGGGGTTAAATTACGTTGCAGCATTATTGTTGCTAGTCAGGAAGAATACATGCCAATAGCATACTTTAGTGAGAAATTGAGTAGAGGCATGATCGCTGGTTGTCTTGATTTGATTATGATTGAATTTCATTTTTATATAGTTTCCCTTTTTATTTGCATTGAGTAAGGCTTTTTGGTCAAATGATGTTCTAGAAGACTTTGTTTTGGATATTTAATTTTAGATAGCTGACTTGTTCTTAAAGATCAAGTAATGTTCTAATTCTTTTATGCTTGAATGGTGCCAACTAAAACAATCAATCGTCATTACGACATTATTTATTGCATTTATGACTAGGATTTTATTTCTAGAGTGTTCTAGAGTGCCTTATAATCAATTGTGGTTCCAACACTCTTCTTCCATGCACAACTTCTTCATTTTGTTTCTTTCTTAGTAGATTAAGCATGATGATAAACGTTGACTAGGTGCTTGCTGAAGTGAAGTCTTGATTGTAATCTCTAGGCAAATCGGGATATCCAAATTGTTTTGAATAAAAAAAGCTTGATTGGATATAGCAATAGTTTTGATAGAAAGACATTCAAACCAGAATGCCTTAACCAGATTAGTTTCAAGGCTTTAAGTATTTCAAATGCTTGGGAATCTTATTCATTGTCATGGATTTGTGTGGCTTAGTAGATTAATTTTGATTTGTTTCCTGGTCATTGTTAGTTGTGTGTGCAGATTGGGCATGGATCTTTGTTGATTAAGGGTTAGTTTGGATTGAGGGAAGGGAGAAAAAAAACGGGGGAGAGGAAAATTTTATGGGCCCCACTACACTAAATTCAAGTATAATTTTCTCCTCCCCCAATTTTTTTTTCTCCTCTCCCCCTCCCCCTCCCTCCCATTCCCTCAATCCAAACTAACCCTCAATGAGGAAAAGGAGGAAAAGACCGAACTTCTCCCAATCTTTCTCTCTAGCTACAATCTAAAGTGTTGTCTTTGATTGAGGACTACCATAAACAGAAGAAGAGACATTAGGGGGCATACTTGTTAGGACACATTGTACTTGATTACAAATATGTATTTTTCACAAATTTGTATTCATGAGAATGACATTCACCATTTGTTCTTTTGTAAATTGTCTACTGATGGTAACTTCACAATTTTTATTCAATGTCAATAGCAAATTTTTGCTTATTTTTTATATTTGTTCGGGGAATAAGAACGACAAAAAAGAATGGACAAATTCGTTTAATTTTGTCTTATGTTTTGATCTTTGTTTATGGAATGGGAACAACAAAAGAATTGACAAGTAAATCAGGCATTTGCATCAGCAATATTAGTCATTTGTATCAGCGGGGGTCGTTAACAACAATATAAGGGGTCACTTACAACAGAATCAGGGGTCACTTACAACAATAACAGGGGTCACTTACACCAATAATAGGGGTCACTTACAACAATAACATGGGTCACTTACAACAATATCAGGGGTCACTTACAACAAAATTAGGGGTCACTTACAACAATATCAGGGGTCACTAACAAACAGACCTCCATCTGTTTCCATGCAAGGAGCATGTCCTGCCCCCTGTTATTGTTGTAAGCGCGACCCCGTTTGTGTTGTAAGTGACCCCCGTTATCAGCGTAAGTGGCCCCCGATATTATTGTTAGCAACCCCGTTGAAGTTGTTAATCCTGTCCATTATTTTGCAGTTCTCATTCCTTGACCACATCAAAACAGAAGCTAAAATTTCTTGTTCTCATTCCATGACCACATCAAAACAGAATAAAAAAATTGCTGCCACCTTTGAATAAAGATTATCAAGTTAGCATCAATAGACAATTTACAAAATAACAAGAAGTTTTAATGTCATCCTCATGAATACAAAGGAGTCATAAATACATATGTGTCCTAACACTTTCGCTCTAATACAATTTGGCCAGCATTTCTTGTTACAAGTTGGAAAGCAGTCGTGCATATGTCGTACGCACTACCTGGAAAAACATATATTAGTTCACATCATCTATCACAGCATCAACACTGAAGTTTCGACTGAAAAAGAGTATGTATGATTATCCGTCATTCTTTAAAGGAATAGATGCTAGCATTATTCTACTTGTGTGCGTCAATGATATAATAAATTATCGAGAATAACACTTTGGGCATTCAATCACTCAACCTTTCTTCATTCTCAGCTCCAAACAAGAAACAAGAAAGGTATACTTCTGACTCTAAAGGAAAAACAAATGTTCTCTCAAGTTCACCCACAGGACTCTTCTTAGACTTTTAGTCAAGCAAGTGATAATCAATAACTTACTTACGTGAGTATAAATAGTTCAATTTTAAAATGAGGGAAGAACAGAGAAAAGTGCCAGCCAAGCTCAGGTAAATAATAATAATAATAAAAAAAATGCCAATGTCAATGTAAATGCACTGAAACAGGTAGGAACAGATCACATTAGAAAGTGATAAGATACCTTCTGCCTTAAAGGCAAAAGATAATCTACTATGCATTGAAAAAAGAGATAACAAGAGTCATGCATTTGTAACTCGAAGTAGCTGCCACCTTCTCCAGAAGCGTGGTGACATGATCATTAAAGATTCAGCAATCATAGAACACAATAACGCTGTATTTTTAGTCAATGCCGAATACTTATCACATTGTGAATCTAGGACACTATAATTCTAAGCTTTCAGACAATGCATGCAAAATGCAAAATAGTGATCACATTGTTAAGCTGCATTATATTTTCTACTTCCCAACCTCTCATACTATCATAACCAGGTCTTACCTTATTACCCCCTATTGTGATCAAATTCTTATTGAAATAAAATCAGATTTTAAGAAAAAGGCTGAATTTGATGGTTACTTTGAATATTAAGAGTAGAGCCCACAAAACCATACATAATAAGATTTCAAATCAGCCCCACACAAAACAAAAATCAATAGTCCAACATACAGATATTAATCTTGTAATCCAGAATTGATTCAGAATTGTCTGGGTTTGGCAACTTTTACATGGAAATTCAGACATGAAGGAGACTAATGATCCAACCCTATTTAACAGAAAAAGCAACAAGACCATTTGAAGGAAATCAAATATAACCCTATTTAACAAAAAGCAACAAGACCATTTGAAGGAAATCAAATAGCTACTAGTAAAACAAGGTTCAGACATTATCAAAATCGGATACCTGCACTGGTAGCGAAACACCAACTAGAGTCTTAATATCAAGTACAATACTTTGATTCCCATCCCACTGCATTTCCAATTCCATTGTAACACCACTCCCTTCATCCTTAATTACAGACACCCCTAAAGATCAACGTCAACAAAATTAGATGTTTCAATAAAATGAAAAGCGCTAACTGGTAAAACCTTCATTGAATAAGAAGAGTATTGAAAAGAGCTAAGCTCAACTTCGCTTCGAGAGAAGACGACCCAAGAAGGGTAATACTCGGGAGGCAAAAGCTTTCTGGAATCTTCCACCGTCATCCTCGCAAAAGCGGCAATCGTCGCTACCGGCTCGAGCCGGCGTTGGGAATGCGTATTCTCACACTTAACGAACCCCACAATCAAGGCGAGCCCCACAACTATTCCGAGTACGAGCCCGAAACTCCGACGAGCACATAGATGAGAGTCGAGTGAGGGAGGCAGTGGGATGATGTTGAGATGGAAAAATTTGAAATCGCACCTTCCTTTTGTCTTCGAGTAAGTTGGGGTTTTTGTCGTTTTGTTTACAATTCAATCCTCGGGCGCAGGGGCCGTTCAGGAATGTCAGATTGTTGGGCTTTTTGGGGCTTTATTTTGGTTAAAAGAGCCTACGGTGATTTTCCCTGAAAATTTTGACTGTTAAAACAGAAGAATTTTGACTAAAAGGAGGCTGACCTGGCATATTTAACTAAAAAAAGAAAAAGAAAAAGCTGAGGCGGTTCATATAATCATATCACATCATCATCTTCTTTCTTCCCAAGGCTTCGCCTTTTTCCCTTTTCTCTCTTTTTACCAATCGATCTCCAACGTCGGCGACGACAAAGATAGAGGCGGTAGCACTGTCAACTCAGACGATGAACACAACTATCATTTTCACCAGCTTTCGAATGGCTACCACTCTTATTGTAATTTATGATTGAAAACTCGTTCCTGCTTTTTGAACCTGAAACTGTGGTGCGCGAAATGATGTGGGAATTTCCTAATGTTGGCAATGATTTGAAACAGGTAGTTTTCTTCCCTACAAGTGTTTCTTATTTGAGACTTTGAGTGTTGGTTCGGTTGATGATTTTGGTGGTGTTTAGTGAATCAAATGATACCAGTTAAATTGTTCAGATAACATTCATGGAAGACTTTTCCTTTTTTTTGGGTGACATCATGGAAGACTTTTCTGAGCTAGAAGTATGTTGTTTTCGGTTGATTGCAATTGAATACATGTTGACGAAAATTGTCAGAATTTTAGTTGCAGGCAATTGGGAAAATGCAATATTAATATCGCTTCTATTAATCAACAACAACAATTGTCTTTTTGTTGTTACCATGCTCGAGCAATTGTCGATCAGCTTCACAGATTGAGGCAACCAACACTTCAAGCCCACTACAGAGCTGAACAACTGACTCTGGTTAATCATCTTTGTGTGTCGTAGAAATTTCCTTTTTGTAATTTATGATTGAAAACTCGTTCCTGCTTTCTGAATATGAGCTCTCTGGTTTGAATCTTGCTCCCTCTTTCGAACTCACACTCACAGCCGCGACGCACTCTGTTTTTTTTTTCCTCTTGAAGGCTTTTGACGGTGGTGGCTATGGTGAAGAGGAGGAGCTCACGGGCGACAGTGAAGGTGGAAGTTGTCGTCGATGAGGAAGAAGAGAGGTGAAATGGAAGAACAAAGGTGAAGCTCTCCTTCGATTGGATTTCATGGTCGTGCTTTGTGCTCTGATCTGGATGTTCTTTTTTTTTTTCTAGTTGCTAAATATGCCAAGTCAGCTTCCATTCATAAGTCAAAATTCTTCTGTTTTAACAGTCAACAGTTGCTTTTAATGGAGGGTGTGATTGTTGCACCTATTTTATAACTACATTTTTGCATCTAAAAAAATACATGGTGTTGGGCGCTGCTGAGGCAAAGCATGTGTATATTTTTACACTTTTATTTATTTATTTTTTTCAAGCACGTCTCCCTCAGAAACAGAGGAAAAAAAGGGTTAAAGAGCGTCCAAGCACAACAAACTATCGTTATTAGGAAAGAAACGTCCGTATGATTAACTTATTAAGTGGATCGCTGGGCCACAACAAACTTTTAAAAAGGAATTGCGTAAAGCAGATTAAAAAAAGTTAACGCTTTAAGATTAGAAAAGTTAACGTCCGTTTTTAAGGAAGCCTTTAACACAACAAACTATTATTAAGAGGCCTTTAACACAAAATTAAATTATCTTAAATTAAATAATTTTTTCAATTGTCGTTATTCAAAACTACTTTTTGTATAAATATCATGGAAAAAATTCTTCATTCTTCAATTTTGTAACAAATTTTTTAGATTTTTTTAAATTTTATTAACATTAAATGAATTTTTTAACTCACATAAATTTCTTCTAAAATAAAAAGAAATCATATATATAATATGAATTTTTTAAATTTTTGCCCTATTACATATGTTAAACAAAAAAAATATGATTTATTTTTATTTTAGAAGAAATTTATGTGAGTTAAAAATTCATTTAATGTTAACACTCCTTAAAAAATTTAAAAACTTTGTTGACAAAATTGAAGAATGAGTAATATTTTTCCATCGATATTTATACAAAAGTTTTGAATAATACAATTGAAAAAAATTATTTAATTTAAGTAAAATTTAGAATTTTGTGTTGGACGCTTTTTGGAATAATAGTTTGTTGTCTTTGGACGTTTTTAGATAACTGTCGTTAACTTTTTGCTAATTACGTTAACTTTTTTTTAACTTGTCTTTGGGCGCTCTCCTTTTCAAAAGTTTGTTATCTTTGGGCCTACTTAATAGTTAATTGTGTTAGACGCTTCTACGCGCCAATAGCCCAAAAAAATTGGCATCCTTTAGTCACATGGGTGGGCGTTGGTTGGTAGGACCCATACACAACCTGACATTTTATTAATATGTGGGACCCATTTGGAGGGTTGCACTCAGCAGCCCCATGTGATGGTGGTGTGCCCACCTTCCTTCAATAATGACATCCAAAATAAAAGACAGACCCCACCCATTTACGTACACGTTTTTTTCTCATTAGGAGTCTACATTAGGTACTTATTAGGTGTTAATACCTCTAATTAGAGGTGTTAACAAATTTTTTTATATATTGTATTTATTTAAATTTAAATTATATGCTGTTTTTTGAGATATTTTTTACATCCAGGTATCCAATTAATTAATTTTCACTTCGTATTTATGTAACACCCGTATTATGAAAATTAATTAATTTGAGATAGTGGGTGCAAAAAACATCTCGAAAAAGATATAATTTAAATCTAAATAAATACAATATATATAATTTTTTTTAAAAAAAATATGCTAATAGCACCTAATAAACACTTAATTATAAGGATCTAATGTGTACTCGACATTTACTTACATACATAACACAACGAGAAAAAGTGAAAAATAATTGAAGGGGAGGAACAAGGAAAGAGACAAAACCTCTCCGACTTTATTCATCTCTTCAGATATAATTGTAGTTTTGACAAAAAAAAAAAAAAAACGAAGAAGAAGATATAATTGTAGTGGTTTGCTAAAGGAAAGGGTTAAAGGTGAATTCATAATTTCAATAATTTTTCAAAGCAAAGAAAGTGGATTAAAGTATTTTAGTGAGTGTTTGCAGTTTGACAGATACTCAAATCTTAATTTTATAAGTTAAGATAAAACTTTTCTTACATATTTACATTATAAATTATAAAAGATATTTTTTAAAAGCGGTATGTCCATTACTTTTAAATATTTTTTAAGGAAAAAGGAAAAATGAAATTATAACTTATTTCAAGCTTTGTGGGGATGATTTAAATGTCATTTCACTTATTTTTTATTTTAAAAAAAATTATACTCCTTCCGCTCCTAAATGTAACATATAATTGACTTTTTTTAAAAAGATTAAAGAAATTACTCTAAAGTTAATAAACTTGTTTTAGAATTTAAGTAATTTTTAATATTACTTCTAATAATCGCACTAAACTCTAATATCATATTATTTATTATTCTTATCCACTATCTTTATTAATTAGGGGCATATATGAAATTTTTTTTGGGAACAAGTAAATGTATTATAAAAATAACTAAATACATTTGATAGTTTGTCTTATAATAAAGATTAGAGGGAGTAGCTCATTTGTTTTACGCCTATTTCTTGTTTCTTCTTTGGTAGTTGTACGGTTGTTTTAAAAGAACCTAACCCTAAAAAAAGTTGCAAAATCATGGCCCTTGCTTCTTAACCACTAGAAAACCATAATCCTTGTGCTTGAATGCTATTGGTTCGTTTTGTGCTTCCTCCTTTTTTCATGTCTACCCCATGGGAATGGGTCCTCATACATCAAGATAAGTCAATAGGTAATGACAAAAATATCTCAATTTATTTTCTTCCATGTTTATTAGTATTTTCATATTAATTCATGTAACTTATAAAAGTTATATATAACTTAATGTTAGATTGATGTATGTTATGGAGATTATTTCACATTAATTAAAATTAATTAATCAACCTCATTTTGCTACCGGAAGTGGGATCAGAAGAAGGCAAGCATGCATAAGCCTGGTAGTGAACTCGGAAACATTTGGGTTAGCGGTAGAAAGCGATGCTTAAAATTTATCCGACTTTAAAAAAGGTTTCTGGTAGGAAAAAAGTTAGGTTATAGAAAATGATTTGTGTTTGAATTAATGGTGGTAGAAGTAGCGGGGCCACCCAAAAGATGAGGCGTTATGGAAAAAGTTTGGATTAAAAGCTTTTTCCTTAACCGACTTTTTGAGATTTTTTGACTTAAAGTTCAGCCAACGTAATGGGCAATCCAAAAGGAAAAAATTGGCTTTTTTCTCACTAGATCGTTGGCTTAAAAGCCACTGATTTTTTTTTTTTTTACACCAACGCTAAAAAATAAGCTACTCCAAACTAGCCCTCAATCTCTCAAACAACCGCTCCCAGATTGCTTCTCAAGAAAATGGGACGAAGGAGAGGTTGGGTTGTCGCCACCTACCACCATTGGAGAAGAGAAGCAACGAGGAGGTGAAAAGCGACAGTGATGGGACAACTCAGTCTGCATTGTGAAATGAGATAAGATGGAAACTTTTCTAGTGTGAAATGAGAGAAGAAAAGAAAAAAGAAAATAAAAAATTCCGTCTGCGTCTGTAAACTGTAAAGTGATGGGACGAACCAGCAGGATTTTACGGACGAGTGCCTAGGGCTATAGAGTCTTGGGAAAATACCATAAGTAAAAAAAAGCTGATTAGAAGTTTATCAGAAACACTTGTTTTTTTGAGTGCATGTGAAAACTTTACTATGTGATGGATTTTAAGGAGTACAGTGACTTTTAGGTTGAAGCAACTAATATAAGTTTCTGATTCCATTATAGTATTTTAGATCTTTTATTTTTTATTTTTTATCTTAAATAATCACATTATATATATATATATAAAAAAAAATCATGTTTTCCATTTCATTATCTTTTCAAAAACTATGTCAAACAAGCGCTCATAAGGAAAAAAGTAACTTCTGCACCGTTATTCTAAACAAAAATCACATAAAAAAAAAATTCATTGGGAAAAAAGTCCATAAAAAATAAAATCTACTTCTACTACTGCTATCCCAAAAGACCTATAAACTAAAAAGGATTAAAAAAAAAATTCTAGCAAGTTTGTGTTCGATCCGGCTTCCCTCCTCTGCTTTTCTATCTCTTTAAATCATCCGTAATCGGATCTCAGATCTAAACGGTCCAATTTTTTTTAATGATTAAATTTTTACCGCATGCGGTAAATGATTAAAAAAAATCTGGATTATCCAGATCTTCATCCAACGACCAAGATGAGGAAGATGATGGAAAAAACAAAAGATGGAAGCCGGTCCGTTTGTGTTATGGTTATTACGTCTTTGGTAGCTGTATGTTTGTTTTTTTAAAACAAGGGATTAATTTTTTTTTCCTAGCTAGTTTGTGTTATGGTTGTTACGTCTTTGGTAGTTGTAAGTTTGTTTTTTTAGAACCTAATTCTCAAACTTATCTTTACCTTTGTAACCCAAAAAAGGATGCAAAATCATGGCCCTTGTTTCTTAACCATTAGAAAACCATAATTCTTGTCCTTGATTGCTAATGGTTCTTTGCCTAAAAAAATGCTATTGGTTCGTTTTGTGTTTCCTCCTTTTCCACGTCTACCCTACCATAGGAATGACTATGTTCTGTATTGTTTCAGTTTAATCAGTAATCGTAGTATTCAAGTTTGAGTATTGCCGCATGATAATTTTTCCGGTCTTAATTATAATTATAAGAGTTAGTTGACTTTTTTTTAGAAAAATTAAGGAAGGCTAAATAAGTTATTTAATCATTTCATATGTTATATTTTCTTAAATTATATATTAGTTTATTAATCAAATTATTAAGTTTAAAGAAATAAAAATAAAAATAAAAATACTTTAAGATAATTTAATTAGTTTAACCTATCCAAAAAAGTCAACCCGACTTCTTATAATTAAATTTGGAGGGAGTAGTTGAATGTAGAACGGGGACTATATTCTTTTAAATTGACACACGTCGGTTGTTAGGAGTGTCATATATCAATGCATTAATAGAAAAAGATAATATAAAGTGGAATATCTGTAAAATTAAATAGAAAAAATGATTTTAAAAAAGTAAAATAAGGAGACATCAGTATTGCAGAATCGTCAAGAGCGGTTTTCCCGGAAAGTTCCACATTTTTTTCTTAAATAAAAACTGGTTATAATAGCTCTGAAATTGGATTCCACTCTTCTCTCGAGAACATCTTTCAGTATTCACCATATCGTAAACCAGTATTGGTTATTGTATAACGAATTTTATAGATCTGTACAATTTTTTATATATTATTGTTTCGTCAACTTGTTTTAATTTCATACCTCTTATTACTTTCCATGTATTTGCCCACTACACAGGGGGTAATACGAAAGGATCCAACCCCTGAAACGGCATATAATGTCGGAGGAGAATGTTCTTCTACCTCTGAAACTCTTAATTCAAGTCCTGAATGTAAATATGACGTTTTCTTGAGTTTTGCAGGAAAAGACACTCACTTGAATTTCACAGATAACTTATATGAAGCTTTTAGTAGAAGCGGCATCACATGTTTTATGGATGATGTAGATCTTCCGAAAGGGGAAGACATAAATTATCTCTTTCAAGCAATTCAGGATTCTCTGTGTGCAGTTCTTGTCATCTCTAAAAATTATGCAAAATCTACATGGTGTGGTGTTTGGATGAGCTTCAAAAAATTATTGAATCTCGAGAGAAGTTGGGTCGAAGGGTTTTTCCCATCTTCTATAATGTTAATCCAGTTGATGTAAGACACCAACGAGAAAGTTTTGGGGAAGCCTTTGCTGAACTTGAAGAGAAATTCAAAGAAGATACAATCAAAGTGCAAAATTGGAGAACTGCTTTGTCAGAAATTGGCAGCTTGTCTGAATGGAACACCAGGGGCAAGTAAGTGTTCTTTGCCAACTATTTAATCATATTTTCCATATTTATTTAACTTTATATTTTTGTCATATGTATAATTTGTTAGAATTTAGGAGAAAATCTTGGGTTATGAATAAGAAGAATGATGTAAAAGAAGAGGAAAAAGGAAAAGGAAGAAGGAAAGCGTGTGAAATAAAATATTAATTTTTAATTAAATTATTTTTTGTATTAAAAATATTTTTTTATTAAATTAATTTTTTGAATTTCCGAACGTTTAAATAATTCCGTTGTACCTCTCTGAGTTTTCCAACCAGCAGCTGCGTTTTGCGATCCGTTCGGATCGTTCGCTCCGTACTGGTGCGTCTGTTCGTACGACGCACCAGTTCGCTGGCAACAGACGCAGGTCGCCTCTGTTCGTTCCGTTCTGGTGTGTCTCTTTGCACAATGCACCAGTTCGCAGCAACAGACGAGTCCGTCTGATCGTGTTTTTTCAGAGTCTATAAATAGGGCGCCCTAGTCACAGATTATTTACGTTTTTTCTGCATACTCTCTCTCTCTCTCTGCATTCTGCATATACATTCTGTGCGTTAAAGTTGGCTTCGTTAGATTCGCGCTTGATAGACAGAGCTTTTCTTTTCCGGAGACGAATAATCCGCTCTATCCCGAGAGGTAATTCTTTCGAAACCTTCTTGGATCCGTATTGGAGGAGCAATATTGTCTTAGGGACACAACGAAAGTTGGGATTTCTACATTATTCATATCATATTCAAATATCTTGTAAATTCGTTTATAGCTTTTTTACGTTTTTTCATATTAGATGCATTTGTTGTATCTTCTCTGTATGTCTATTTATTTAATACGAGATCTGATTCTTCTTATACTATTTTGTTTACTGTATATTCAATCTCTACCTACTCAATACATTGGAAACAACAATCTTAAGACAATATTGGGTAAAGATGAATATGTGATTTGATATATGCGATATATACATTTGAGATTTGAATTCAATAGAGATATCTGGAAGCCAGCAATTATTAATACTATTTGTGTTCAATTTTAAGATTTTAGTTTTGATTTGGAAAATTAAAGATTCTAAAATTACAATTTCTAACGGACCAGAACTGAATTAAACTTGTTTATATATATATATATATATATATATATATATATAATATTTTTTAATCTGAATATTTATTTACTTCAATATGTATGGATTGCGATATATATGATTGATATAAATTTTTGAATCTGAATATTTATCTATTTCAATATATGTGGATTGCGATATATATGATTGATATAAATTTTTGAATCTGAATATTTATTTATTTCAATATTTGTGGATTGCGATATATATGATTGATATATGCAAATAGTTTAAATATTCCAATATCCTTGGCATATTTTTAGGAAACTATTCATTTGAATCTGTTATTTTGAACATTTATTTCTACAATAAAATATATAAGTGTATATATGCAATATATGCAAATAGTTTAAATATTCCAATATCCTTGGCATATTTTTAGGAAACTATTCCTTTGAATCTGTTATTTTGAATATTTATTTCTACAATTAAATATATAAGTGTATATATGATTTAGGCCATGAAATCAGTTTATAGTAATTTATATCATTGTTGATTTCATACGTTGGTAGTAATATTAAACTGAATTTGTGTTTAGTTTTTTGTGAATATTATTATTATACTGTTTGTGGATTAATCTGTGTGATTAATCAGAGTTTCTGTTTTTAACAACGAAATGACAAGTACAACTACCAATCGATTAACCCGAGTGGTCTGTTCCAATGCATGGTGAAAAACCGGAAAAGTTCAATGGAAATAATTTTAAAAGATGGCAATAGAAAATGTTTTTCTATTTAACCACATTGAACTTGGCGGTTTCTCACCTAAGATCTTCCAAAATTGAAAGAAGGACAACCGGTTGACAAGGAAAAGGTTGTTGCGATAGATGCTTGGAAGCATTCTGATTTCCTTTGTAGAAACTACATTCTTAATGGTCTAGACAATACACTGTATACTGTATATAGTGCTTTGGATACAACCAAAGCATTATGGGAGAGTCTAGACAAGAAGTACAAAACTGAAGATGCTGGCTTGAAATTTATAGTTGGCAGATTTTTGGACTTCAAGATGCTTGATTCTAAATCTGTGGTGAGTCAAGTTGAAGAACTTCAATTGATCGTGCGTGAGATTCACGGCGAAGGGATGTCTGTGAGTCTTTCCAAGTTGTTTGCCTTTATTGAGAAATTGCCACCATCCGGAAAGACTTCAAGAATTACCTTAAGCACAAGCGTAAGGAGATGTCACTTGAAGATTTGATTGTAAGATTGAGAATAGAAGAAGACAACAAGATTTCTGAAAAGAAACTTGGCATCAATCCTATAGTTTCAAAGGCCAACATTGTTGAAGATGGTCCAAAGCCCAAGAAACGGAAACACTCTAATGAGAGATCATTCAAACAAGGCCATAGCAAAGGCCCTAGCAAAGGACAGAAATTCAAAGGCAAGTGCTATAATTGCGGGAAGCCTGGCCACCGTGCCAAGGATTGCAAAAAGCCAAAGATTCTCAAGAAGAAGAACACTGAAGCCAATATGGTTGACAATACCACCGATATGATGGATAATATGAGTCTTTCAAACGGTTGTAATGCAATGTAACTTGGTTGGAAATACCAAGGAGTGGTGGGTGGACACCTTTGGTGCCACCAGGCATGTATGTGCAAACAAGTGGATGTTCTCTTCTTACACCCCTGCGAAGCAAGATGAACAACTATATATGGGAAATTCTTCTACTTCAAAGGTTGAAGGTTTTGGGAAAGTGGTTTTGAAGATGACTTCTAGAAAAGTTGTGACTCTCAATGATGTGCTTCATGTGCCTGATATTCGCAAGAATTTAATTTCTGGATCCCTCTTAAGCAAGAATGGTTTTAAGCTTGTATTTGTTTCTGATAAGTTTATACTTTCTAAGAATGATATGTATGTTGGAAAATGTTACCTTAGTGAGGGTCTTTTCAAAGTTAATGTAATGACTGTCACCAATAATGGTGCTATTAATAATAATATTGCTTCTATCTATATGCTAGAGTCCTCTAATTTATGGCATCAAAGATTACGACATGTTAATTATAAATCAATTAAAAATTTAATTCATTTAGAATTATTGCCTAAAGTTGATTGTTCAAATAAAGATAAATGTCAAGTATGCATTGAATCAAAATTTTCTAAGTTACCTTTTTCTTCTGTTGAAAGATCAACTGAGTTGTTAGATTTCATACATACTGATATATGTAATATGAAATCTGTACCATCTAGGGGTAATAAGAAATATTTTATTACATTCATTGATGATTGTAGTAGATTTTGTTATGTCTATTTGCTTAATAGTAAAGATGAGGCTATAGTTGCGTTTAAACAATATAAGACTGAAATTGAAAATCAACTTAATAAGAAAATTAAAATAGTAAGGAGCGATCGTGGGGAGAATTTGATGGCCCCTTCGAGGAATTCTCGTATAGAATCTGCAGTATTATACATCGATTAACAAGCTCTCCTTATGCTCCGCATCAAATGGGATTGCAGAAAGGAAAAATCGGACATTGAAAGAAATGATGAATGCTTTGTTAATTGCATCTGGTTTACCACAAAATTTGTGGGGGGAAGCCATTCTAACGGCTAACTTTCTAATCAACAGAGTGCTTCATAAAACGATAAAAAATATGCCATATGAAATATGGAAAGGAAAGAAACCTTCCTTGAAATATTTGAAAGTGTGGGGGTGCTTAGCAAATGTTGAGATTCCTAAACATAAGAGGTTAAGAATTGGACCTAAGACAGTAGACTGTGTGTTTATTAGTTATGCACATAATAGTAGTGCATATCGTTTTCTGGTTTATAAGATATCCATGTGAATACGGTTATTGAGTCAAGGAACGCTACGTTCTTTGAGAACATATTTCCGTACAATAAAGGTAATGATAATAACAACACTGTGATATCTTAGGATACTATGACTAATGATAATCTTGAAAATGAGGAACCTAGACGTAGTACTAGGCAAAGGACTTCAACATCCTTTGGTCCTGATTTTATGACTTATCTACTGGAAAATGAGCCTCGAACATTTGGAGAGGCTATGGGTTCCCCCCAAGCACCATTCTAAGAGGCTATCAATAGTGAAGTTGAATCCATTATGTCAAACCATACTTGGGAGTTGGTTGACCTTCCTCCTGACAATAAGCCTCTAGGAACTAAGTGGGTCTTCAAAAAGAAGATGAAAGTAGATGGCACTATTGATAAGTACAAAGCTAGACTGGTAGTAAAAGGCTTTAGACAACGTGAAGGCCTAGACTATTTTGATACCTATTCACCTGTTACAAGAATTACATCCATTCGGATGATAATCGCGTTAGCATGATTGAATGGTTTGGAGTTACATCAAATGGATGTAAAGACAACCTTCTTGAATGATGAATTAGAGGAAGAAATTTATCTAGAACAACCTGAGGGATTTGTTGTCTCAGGACAAGAACAAAAAGTTTGTCGATTAATTAAGTCTCTTTATGGACTTAAACAAGCCCCGAAACAATGGCATGCGAAATTCGATGAAGTTATGTTATCAAATGGCTTTAGTATTAATGAATGTGACAAGTGTGTCTACATTCGAAATACTCAAAAAAACGGGTTTGCCATAGTTTGTCTTTATGTAGATGACATGTTGATAACGGGTAGTAATAATCAAATGATTAAAGCTACTAAATGATTACTTACCAGTAAATTTGACATGAAAGATATGGGTCTGGCAGATGTTATTTTAGTAATTAAAATCCATAGAACATCTGGAGGGTTAGCTTTATCACAAACACACTATATTTCTAAAATTATGGAGAAATTCAAGATTTTAAACATAGCTCCTGTGTCGACCCCTATAGAAACTAGTCTTCGACTGTTAAGAAATATTGGCGAAGCTATTAACCAAAAAGAATATGCTCAAGTGCTAGGCCGTCTTATGTATGTTATGAACTGCACTAGACCGATATTGCCTATGCGAAGCATGTTGAGTCGCTTTACAAGTAATCCAAATGAGCTTCATTGGAAAGCTATGATAAGAGTTTTGGGTTACTTAAAGCAAACTCAAAACTTTGCTTTGCATTATGAGAAGTACCTGCGGTACTAGAAGGGTATTGTGATGCAAATTGGATAACCGACTCTAATGACACAAGATCCACAAGTGGATATGTATTCACCCTTGGTGGGGTGCTTGTGTCTTGGAAGTCGTCTAAGCAAACTTGCATTGCAAGATCTACTATGGAAGCAGAATTCATTGCGTTAGATAAAGCTAGTGAGGAATCCGAGTGGCTTCGTAATTTTGTTGAAGACATTCCTAGTTGGCCAAAGCCAGTACCAGCAGTATGTATACACTGTGATAGTCAAACAGGTATTGGTAGAGCCAAGAATGTCATGTACAACGGCAAGTCTAGACATATACGTCGTAGACATGATACCGTTAGACAACTACTTTCGAATGGAATCATCTCAATTGATTATGTGAAATCAAAAGAGAATATAGCAGATCCATTGACTAAAGGGATTCCTAGAAAGATAGTTAGGAAATTGTCCAAAGGAATGGGTTTAAGGCCGATCCATTGTTGATTATTGCGGTAACTCTACCTAGAAGAGTGGAGATCCCATGAACTAGGTTCAAAGAGACAACTAAGTGATGATCGATTTGTTAACACCGTGGAGTTTTAAACTCATACTCATTCCTAGACAAGACAAAGTGCATATATATATAAGGGTAAGCTTCTAAGCTTTTAATGATTCCTTAATCCGATGTGTTCGGATGATGTATGTTGACTTACATCACAAGGAATCACCTATGTGAGTGTGAAGTGCGGGCCGCTTCTATGAGAATTTAAAACGACCGATTCTCTAGAACACTTACGAACCGGGGCGGTGTCCGGGGCCAAAATGGACACGAAGATGAGAACCAACGATGCTAAAGGAGCAACCGTGTGACTCCTATTGTCTTGGTATACACTAAAAGGTCGACAGTTCAAGACAACGCGTCCACTGATTGACCAGTATATCCGATAGGTTTTTACTAGAGATGGTTCAAAGGTAACCTCTACCTTTCTCGATGCAGTTGTTTCTCGTAGAGGAACTGCACTTTACATACATTATCATTTGTATTTGATCATGATGGACTTACTTCTTATCCATGTGGGGGATTGTTAGAATTTAGGAGAAAATCTCATGGGTTATGAATAAGAAGAAGGATGGAAAAGAAGAGGAAAAAGGAAGAAGGAACGCGTGTGAAATAAAATATTAATTTTTAATTAAATTATTTTTTGTATTAAAAATAATTTTTTATTAAATAATTTTTTTGAATTTCCGAACGTTTAAATAATTCTGTTGTACCTCTCCGAGTTTTCCAACCAGCAGCTGCGTTTTGCGATCTGTTCGGATCGTTCGCTCCGTACTGGTGCGTCTGTTCGTACGACGCACTGGTTCGCAACAGCAGTCGCCTTTGTTCGTTCCGTTTACGGTGTGTCTCTTTGCACAATGCACTGTTCATGCGAATGACGAGTCCGTCTGATCGTGTTTTTTTCGAGTCTATAAATAGGCGCCCTAGTCACGATTATTTACGTTTTTTCGCATACTCTCTCTCTCTCTCTCTCGCATTCTGCATATACATTCTCATGCGTTACGAAAGCGGACTCGTTAGATTCGCTTGGGTTTCGGATAAAGAGCCTTCTTTCTCCGGAGACGAATAATCCGCTCTATCCTGGGAGGCAATTGCTTTCGAAAACCTTCGATCCGTATTGAGGAGCAATATTGTCTTAAGGACACAATGAAAGTTGGGCCCAGATTTCTACATTATTCATATCATATTCGGCAGTCTTGTGAGTTCGTTTATAGTTTTTTTTACAGCTTTTTCATATTAGACAGACTTGTTGTATACTCTCTGTATGTGCTATTTATTTAATACAGATTCTTCTTATATTATTTTGTTTACTGTATATTCAATCTCTACCTACTTAATACATTGGAAACAACATAATTTTGGTTTAAATCGGTCATAATCATTTTTATACTCTTCCTTTTAGACAATAACCGGATAATCTCGCATCCGTTTGAAATGAAATGAGAATCTACCATTAACAATTCATATATAATGTATTCATTCAACGTTAAAAATCCGTCATATTCGTTCATTGAAGCATATCTACCATTATGGATGTGCTGGTTATGTTCATTTTAATTTCTTTTCAATAACCTAATTATAATTTATAAGTAGTATTCGCTTAGATATGTTTTTGTTTTTTGTTTTACCGGAGTTCGTTTAGATATGTTAAAATTATATGCAATGTCTATTATTTAGCTTTATAGCTTATTTAATATTTTCATATATTATCAAGATTCATGAGTCAATAATTTTTCCTTTGACCTGACTCAATTTATTTTAAATACCATAAAAATATATTTTTTATCAGAAAATCCCATATAAAGTTATCTAAAACAGGAAAATTCTCAATTAGGTTGGTAAATTCAACCAATTTTTAAATGAGTCATTAAACATTTTAAGATTTTAAAATGTTAGTAAAATGACTTTAATACCCTCTCCTCCCTCATCTCCAAAAAAAACTTGAGACAAATATAGTAAAACATATTCTTAATATATCTTTTAAAAATATTTTTATGATGACATGTATTATATTTTTTGATAAGATTTGTTCATGTTAATAATATGAACTCCTTATTTAAAAATATTCCACAAACGACTATATTTAATAAATTTTCTTGAACGAAAAAAATAATTAACTATCGTGGTTTATACGATTGTTAATGTAACTAAATTATAGATTAATCATGTTTTGCTTTATTAAATATTAATGTGTGTGCTTTTTTTTTTTTTTTGGGGCCCAAAATGTGTGTGTGCTTTGAAAAGCATAAGTTACATAGCAATAAAGCTCCCCACACGCCCGCCCATACAGACAAGAAGAGAGACATACATATGTGTGTATATATATATATAGGAAAATCTCATTTAAAGGTATCTGAAATAAGAAAATCCTTAATAAGGTTGTCAAATTTAACAAATTCTCATGTGATTGACTCAATTTCGGATTTTTGAATGTGAGGTATGATACCATATTGCCCTTCATTTTTTTTTTTTTTTTAAAAAGCTGCGTCTTTTTATTATTTTCAAAGCCCTTTTCTAGTGATTGCAAAACTCGCCAACGTCGCTGTGAAGTGATTAACTACTGTTAGAAGGAGAGGGTGAAAGGTGTCTCTACTTAGCTTTCCATATATTAATAAAATAACAGTGTTTTGCATAAAAAAGGTATGTTATATATATTTTCTCAAGGGAAAAAAACTCGAAAAACAAACACAGGTCTTTGTCTCCCACAAACAACATCAATGCTTCATCTTTAGTAAAGTCTTACCACTCGTTGAATATGAGGATAATATAACTCTAGAAGAGTAGTGCTAGACGTAGTTTCTGTTTTATGATCTGATGAGGCTAACTATGGTTGCTTCTTATGACCGATGTTGTGTATTAAAATTACCAATTTAGGTATAGTCCAACTGATGGTTAAAACCTAAAACACTACTGGTGTTTTTTTTTTAAAAAAATATAAACAAAGGCTCTGTACCCTATTGTCAATAAGCTTCGGCAACAGAATTCTTAGTGGAAAGCTTCGTGAGCCAAAATCCTCGCCAATGTTTTGAGCAGTTTTTTTTTTTTAAAAGAAAAATGATATTAAGGTCTCAATTAAGAAAAATAATATTAGAAAAGTCTAAAAACTTATCAATGATAGCTCCTCCACTTATTAATGGTTATTCTTTTACTTGTCATTAATAGGCTATGAGACTTTTTGATATTATTTTTCTTAATTAGGATTTTGATGTCATTTTCTCTTTGCATACCTTTCTTTTATACAAAACATTGTCATTTTGTTTAAGTGGAGGGAAATGGTTGGGAAATTAAGTGGAAACACCTCTTACTCGAGGAAAAAGTGGTGGATGTGAGGAGGTAAAGGTAGTTGGTAAGACTTAAGAGGGATGATCAAACAAGGGGATAGTAAGGTAGAATTATTAAATTCTGAAATCTTATTTTAGGTTATGTGACCTAATTTAGAATGCGCGTGCGTGTGTGTAAATTACAGAGTAATAAAATTCTATAAAGAGGATAGAGGAGAGGGTTTTAAAGTCACTACCTATATTTTGAAATCCTAAATTGTCTTAATGACTTAATTAAGGATTTTTAAATCTATCAATCTAGTTTAGAATTTTCTTATTTTAAGTTGCTTTATATGAAATGTTCCCAAATTTTATTCAAGCACCAGAACACATTTAATTGACTTTCATATGATAATAAAAAATTCAAATTTCTTTTGAATCTTCTATGACATGATCAATAATTGTGCTCCATAACTAAAATACCGCAATTATTTCGATAATTGTGCCCCAACATCCTAATGGTCCCTTGTTATAACTTTCCAGTCCTTCAATAATATAATTACAAATTTGATTGTGCCTAACAATAATTATCAGTTAGTGTAAGTTTTTCTAATTTATTTTAAATTTCGATAATTATTTCCTCTGAGTTTCAGTTATTTTAAAGGAAAATATATTTTCTATAATGAAATGCCATATTTCCCACTATTTAATTAATTTCTCTGTAATATATGAAGTCTCTTAATGATAAATTTTCTTCCTTTTTTTTTTCATTGTTTTACTTTATGGAGATTTCGTTTTACTCGAAATTATAAGTCCCTTTATACTTATGCATAAGATCATTTTAATTTGTGAGAAACATATTAATGTGACAGCAGATAACTGAAAAGTATTCATTTTGTTTTGTTAAGAGAGAAATCAATTTTTGAATGATGAATGGGTTAACTGAATGACGGTACACATTATTATATTTAATATGTTGATGAATTTGTATCCATCAATAAAACGAAATTGTGAATAAGTTGATTTTTTTTGGTAGAATGATCACGTTTTTAATTTTAATGGCTGATGGATCAATTCTGCTTTGACTTGCTCAATAATTCACGTTCCACTTATTTCCATTCATGTTCCCGACTTTATATTCTTATGAAAATCTAATAACAATTCCCAGTTATATATATAAAAAAATAGTGTAGCTTTAGTAAACAATAATACAATTTTAATGAAAATCACATTTTTCATGTGCATTTTATTATTATTATATATATATATATATAAAACACTCTTACTAACAATGATTATTTTGGTAGGCATGAAGCAAATCTTATAAAAAATGTAGTTGGAGCTGTATGGAGTTTTTTAAGTACTAAATTACCATCTTTTGATGACAATTTGGTTGGAATTAACTCTAAAGTGGCTGATGTGATTCCATTCCTAGAGATTGGGTTAGATGACAAACGTTTTGTAGGGATATGTGGTTTGGGTGGTGTGGGTAAAACAACTCTTTTTTTGGTCAGGAAAGATCATATATCTATTGAAGGAGAAAGATTACAATCCAGAACTATAACAACATTCAGCAAATAACAACTGGGAAAACAATGCAATACAAAGCCGAGGACAAAATCATAAAATAGAAGACAAAAGACTAAATTCAATAAAAGCAAAAGAAATCAGACATCATTCAATACAAGACCAGAAACAGGAGCACCATCCTGTGACCTATCAATCTCCAGAGAGTCCAAGGTTAGAAGGGACAACAAAGCAGGTGAGGGTTGTTCAACCCACCCAATAGGGCACACCTCTTGATAAGCTTCCGCAAAGAAGATCGCCACACGATTCCCCCGTCTAGGGTAAAGGAAATGGAAAACCCAACCTTGGTAGAAAGGAGACTAATAATTTCAAAAATAATACCCCCGCATTTCCAAATCATATAAATCCGTGTCCTTGAATTAACACATTTCAGGAGAGGAAGGCAGTCTGTCTCAAAAATTACTTTATCATGGCCTAAATCCATGGCTAACATCAAGGCACGTTTCAGAGCTAAGGCCTCCGTCATAAAAGCAGAAATTGATTTCAACTTATCCACAAAACCCCATTGAAAGTTACCCAAGGAGTCTCTACACACCACCCCAATCGCTGCCCCATTATCATTAGAATAAAAAGCACCATCACAGTTAAACTTCAAATAACCATGAGGAGGGGTGATCCAGTGTACATCAACATTAGTATTACCAACAACTACCTCAGGAATCTCCTGCCCCACGTCCAGAGAGCCCAAAAATTCACAGTTATTCGACCTGGCCCTTTCTATGACCATCAATGGGTTCGGAGTTACATGATCAAACACCATAGCATTCCTTTCTTTCCACAGAAACCATAAAGTCCAGCAGATCAATGAGATATCATGGGATTTAAATGAGATCATACCTGACAGATGTAACCACCAACAATTGAAATTCGTGACTTTGAAAACATCACAACGGGCATCCAGAGAGCTGCCAAACCACACACACCTTGTCCACGGGCAGAGACAGAAAAGATGTTCAATGTCCTCATCAGCTGTTGCACATATTGGACACAAGAGTGAGGGAGCTCGTTTTCGCCGATAAAGGGAGACATTAGTGGCAATAGCGTTATTCAGAATACGCCAAATGAAATGCTGTACTCGAGGGATTGTTTTAATCGTCCAGATTGATTTCCAAACAGCATTAGGTATAACAATAGATGAGCTTTGCTCTCAAAGCACCCGAAGGGTGATTACCTATCCTAACTTGATAACCCAATTTCACAAAGATAAGTTCCGTTATTTGCCTTGGTCCACACCCGCTAGTCCTCTAAGCCGTTGTTTGGAATTGGGATCTTGTATATTGCTTGTTGTACTTCAGTCGAGAGAAACTGGGCAATTGGAGACAAGTCCCAATGCCCATCTAGTATCAAATTGCAAACCCTTCCTTTAGAAACCAGAATATTACCGCTATTTAACAGCTTATCAGGAAAGACTACATTAGGCACCCAACTGTCCCCCCATATTCGAATATTGGACCCCATGCCTAAGTCCCATTTCAAGTCTGATTTAAGAAAATCCCTACCTACTAGAATACTGGACCAACACCAAGACGCATGGCGTCCTTTTTTAGCATCCAGGAACACTTTCTTTGGAAAGTAAATACTCTTCAAAACCCGTACCCACAAATCATTAGGCCGCGAAGCCACCCTCCAAGCTGTTTTTGCCAACATAGCTTCGTTCATAACCAACAGACATTACGAAACCCCGGTCCCCTTGACTCTTGCTTATAGTTAAAGAATCCCATGCCTTCTAATGCGTACGGCTTCCAAAAGTGCTTCCATCCCACCAAAAATTTCTTTGTCATACTATGAATCTCCCTACAGGTCTTGACCGGGAATTTGAAACAAGACATCGGATAAATGGGAATAGCCTGAATCACCACCTTTATCATCACTTCACGTCCAGCAAAAGAGAGTGAGGAATACCCCCAACCTTGAAGCTTATTAAGAACCCGTTCCCGAATGTATGCCAGCGCTTGATGTTTCGTTTTACCCCAAATACTTGGGATACCAAGGTACTTCCCAGGATCATCAGCCCTTGGAACGCCCAAAATATGACAAACCATCTCTTGTACCGAAGCTGGGGTGTTACTTGAGAAAAATAGGCTCGATTTGTCTAAATTAATTGTCTGACCAGACGCTCGACAGTACTGTTGTAACAAATTCGCCAAAAAAACACAGTTCCCTCGGTCTGCATTCAAAAATAACAAAGCGTCATCTGCAAAAAAGCAATGTGTGAGCATCGGACAACTATTACTCAATTTAATGCCCTTCAAGTTATTGGCCACTTGGCACTTAGTGATCATCAGAGACAGCACCTCGGCTACAAGTATAAATAGATAAGGACAAAGAGGGTCTCCTTGTCTTAGACCTCTACTGGGAGAAAAAGAACTCATATTCTCCCTCGACAAGCAGATATTCAGAGTTGTTGAAGTCACATACTTCATGACTAGAGCCACCCAACCTGCATCAAACCCAAACCGTAGCAAAACTTTCTCCAAAAAACTTCATTCCACCTGGTCATAAGCCTTGCTCATGTCTATCTTAAGGGCTAGTTCAAAATTGTCTCCCGTCTTCTGCCTTTTAAGATAATGGTAGACCTCATGTGCAATGATGATATTATCCTGTATGCTGCGATTAGGAACAAACACACTTTAATTTTGTGAGATGCAGTTATCAAGTAAAGGTCTCATCCTAGCCGATAGGATCTTGGAAATTATTTTATATGAAAAATTACATAATCCTATGGGCCTGAATTGAGTAACATGTTCAGGCTTCGCCACCTTGGGAAGTAAAGTGATATTCGTCTCATTTATCTCATGGAGTTGAACCTTACCAGCAAAGAAATCAAGAACCATGGAACATATAGATTCACCAACCTCAGACCAGGCATTATGGTAAAAGAGGCCCGAAAAGCCATCAGGACTAGGGGCTTTCGAACTTCCCAAACTAAAAGCAGCAGCCTTGATCTCTTCCCTTGAGACCGGAAGTAATAGACTATCATTCATATCCCTTGATATCTTTGTCTCTATAAACTCCAGCACACCATCCATACCATGAGAATCTGATGAGGCTGAAAAGAGGTCCTGAAAAAATAGAGAGATATTCTGTGAAATGGCCTCTTTCTCAAGGATCCAGTTGCCCGCATCATCCTTGATAGCAAGGATCCTGTTGCGATTCCTCCTCTTTATAGTAGTTAAATGGAAGAAACATGAATTCTTGTCCCCTGCTCGCAACCAATTTACTCTAGAGCGTTGCCACAAGTATTGTTCCTCCTGGGCAAACAACCTATCAAGTCTTTGTTTAAGATCAACAATCACACGCACGGACTTGTTTGTGAGATTTCCATGAGAGAAAACCGCTAGCTGTGTTTTTGTATTCTCAATAGCCTTGGCAAAATTAGGGAATTCAGATCTACTCCACTTAATTAGATCTAGGCTGCATTTCTTCAATTTATTAACAAAACCTGAGAGTGTAGACCCGACAGCTACATCATGATTCTCCCAGCTCTCCTTCACAACATGACGAAAATCAGAGTGGCACGCCCAAGGGGCTTCAAAACGAAATACCTTTTTCCTTTGAGGGCCCTCTAAGTTGCATTTTATGACTAACAGATGATGATCTGAACCTGCAGGGGCCACATTAAAGACTTGAAGATTTGGGAAGGAATCCTTTAATGTCAAATTACCTAGTGCTATATCAAGTCGCTCCCTTACTGTATCCGGTTCTTCCCTATTATTACACCAAGTGAATCTCGGGCCATTAAAACCCAAGTCATCCAGCCTACAGTCCGCAACAAAACCATTGAAATTGAGAATTCTCCTCCAAGCATTAGGAACCCCCACATTTTTCTTCTTGGGATAAAATTTCATTAAAATCCCCTAAGCATAACCAGGAATCTTCAATCGAGTTACTAAGACGACGAATTTCATGCCAACACAAGTTTCTAGCCGTCTCTTCAGGAGGGCCGTAAATGAAAGAAATATACCGAGGGGTATCAACACCATCAGATTCCACCAAAGTATGAATGACATTAGAAGAAGAAAATAAAATATTAACTTTAATTGAATCGGACCACCACAAAGCAAGACCTCCACTCAACCCAATCGGGTCAACCAACCATTCTTCACCTAACCCACATCGCCGTTTGACCTTCCTCACCACCCTAGCCTTCTGCTTTGTTTCCATCAAGAACACTATCTGGGGCTTTATACGGATACACTCCTCCTTCAGATTCCTAACTGTCAAGGCAGCCCCAAGGCCCTGACAGTTCCAAGCTAGAATATTCATAATGAACCGGTGGAGGGATCCTCCCTACCACCGGCTTTGTGGGTATGATAATACTCATGGGGATCATCTTGCGTCTGATTAAATGAAAACCAACTAGAGGGAAAATCAATCTCTTCAATCACCTGAGATCCTTCCAGATTACCAACAGACTCCACATTTTTATTGGTTCGAAGGAGATTTTTAAGAGCTCTAAAATTTATGCGTCTTCCTCGTTGAGCTGGGGTCCTGATAGTTTTTGGTACAGGGGAGGGTTCAAGATTCTCAAAGCAGAGGCGACGATGGCGTTTTGAGCCAACTGAATCCGCAGAATCCTCACATGGGCGTTTAAGCCGAATACGTTGTAATGAAGTGGCCACTGCAGATACAGGAGAGAGCCCACTAAAAGGAACAATACTCGTAGAACGAGACTCACCTGGATGGCACTGTGAAAATCCACGATCTGGGCCATCCTCACAATTATAATTAATTGGACTCGTTTGATGGACTGGGAGGGTCAATGCAGGACAAAATAGCTCCATATTTTCACATGCCTTTTCTTTACACCCTTTTTCAAAGATAGTGGGCCCACTTACCCTTTCTTTATCCTTCCCCTTTTTTGAATCAATACTTTCATTACCGTGGAAACCAATTTGGTTTTGGTCAAGAAAGCAATAAATTGCTTTTCTTTCCTTTTCAAACTCAGGGGCCCACCTACCACCCCTTTTTTTTTCCATTCCTTGGGGATCAGAAGAAATGAGAGGCGCCAACTTTACCTGCCTGCACTCAAACGAATTATTGCTAGGAAACTCACCAAATCCTCCTACCTCCTGACAGCTTTTCACCGTAGACTCTCTTTTGCTATTCAACAGTATTATTGGCCCCGGCGACCCACTCCGGCGAGGTACCCTAGAGTCTGATGGAGCTTCGCTATTCTCACAACCTGGCTTCTCCATAAAATCACCTTCACACCAGCCTTCTTTGAGAACCACCACAGCCTCCTCCACAGTCTGCATAGCCGCCGTTCCAAGCCAACTTCCAAAGCCATAGTGCTCTGATACATTACTCTTGCTGACCGAGGGGTTTTTGCATTCCCTACCTTCATGACCTATTCTACCACAGAGATAGCAGAAATGCTGAAGGCGTTCATACTTAACAGATATCCACGCTGGATCTTTTTTCCCTCTTGGAACCCAGAAACCTGGAACTAAGGGTTTGCTCAACTTAATCGCAGATCTCACTCGGATAAAACCACGCCCAAGTCGGCCATCAATCTTAGGTTTTTCATACATAACAGTCTCGCCTACCACATCTCCAAGAATCCGTGCATTAGCCTCGTCAAAAGCTTCTAAAGGGAGGCCATGAAATTGAATCCAGAAGGGAGCCTCTTCAAAATTTACATCCTCCAAAACCATGAACTCCTCCCACTCCTGTAAGACTAATAAAAAACCCAATATTGACCAAGGTCTTCCTTTTAGAATACGGTGAACATCTTGTTTATTCTGGAACCTGAACAGAAACACCAGTTTACTACGGTCAAGCTCGTGAATCTCCAATTCCTTGTCCAACTGCCAACTCTTCTTAATCATAGAGAATATAGTGGGAATATTCAAGTTTTTTCCGGTGATAATTTTTCCGACTAAAGTTCCTCCCACATCTTAAGCATCCCTATCCAGCTTCAGAACTACACTCTTCAAGGTGGATGCCTCACTGCATTGTCCTACCTCCATACCTCCGGCACCACAGCACGACCGTCACCCCCGTCAAAAAGGAAGGCAACACTCAAGCAAGAAAAGAAAAGTAAGACCACACACTAAAGGAAAAGAAAGAAGATGAAGAAGAGAGAAGGGAAAGGTCGTCGTCCAAGAGAGTACTCGAACCGAAGCGGGATCCCCGAAGAAGAATCGGAAGCTCTCACCGGATGAGAGAGAAACTCTCACTAGATGAGAGAGAAAAATTCGATTAAGGCACCAATCTTTGGGTAAAACAACTCGGCTAGAGTTGTTTTTGAAAACTATCGGACAAGTTTGAAATTTGCTGTTTTCTTGAAAAATTTAAAGATTTTTGTCTAAAGAAGGTCTGTTCTCTTTGCAAAAAAGTCTCCTTTCTAGTCTTCAAATAAAAATCTCGGGAATATTTAATAGTTATATAGGAATGCGGCTGATAAGAAGTCGCTTATGTGAGAAAAAGGTCCTCCTTGTCCTTGATGACATAGATGATATGAGCCAATTAAAGGATTTAGTTGAAAGTCCAGATTGGTTTGGTAAAGGAAGCACAATAATTATCACAACAAGAGATAGCCACTTGCTCACCTCGTTTGGAGTGGAAAGAATATATCGAGATGAAAACCATGAGTGATGATGAATCTCTTCAAATCTTTTCAAAAAAAGCATTCAACAAAAATTATCCCGAAGAGAAGTATTTGAAATATTCTAAATCATTGTTGAATATGTGGGAGGCCTTCCGCTCGCACTTCAAGCTTTGGGTTCTTATCTTTGTGGGAGAAGTGAGGAAGCTGTGTGGAGAGATGCTTTAGATAGATTGAAGCAAATTAATCCTCATAAAAATATTCTTCAAGTACTTCAAATCAGTTATGATGGATTAGATGAGAGTGAACAAACAATATTTTTAGATATTGTTTGTCTTTTCAAGCGTTGTGAGAAACAAGAAGTGACTCAAATTTTGAACGGTTGTGATCTTAATCTTATACATGGAATGAAGGTTTTGATTGAAAAAACTTTACTAGTTGAAACTGAAGATGGCACATTAGATATGCATGATTTAGATGAAGACCTCGGTTGGTATATAATTCAATAAAAATTCCCCAATAGCAGATTTCGGAAGTTTGGGGAAATTAAGGATGTCTTGGAAAATAACAAGGTGAGTGCCTTATTTTCTATGTATCTCATTTTGTTGACATTCCTTTAATGTTTTTAATATTTACTTCTGTATCATTTTCATGTTTTTTGTGTGGAAAATAATATTTTTTATATATCAGGGATCTAGAGAAATAGAAGCTATTGTTATGGATAACTATTGGGACGGAGACAAAATAGAAGTACATCATGAAGCCTTTTCAAAGATGAGTAGACTAAGATTACTCCTCTTAAATGGTCCACCCAAGGTACCAATGGGATTGAAGAAACTTTTTGGCGCATTAAAATTTGTCCGATGGCCACGTTTTCCTTTGGAAGCTCTGCCACTTCCATTGGATGAACTTGTTCATATTGAAATGCGACGTAGCAACATAAAACAACTTTGGAATGACAAAAAGGTGAGATTGATGCTTATTTATCTTAAAAATATATCTACCTATCTATGCTTTATTGATTCATTGTTTAGTGAGACTGATCATTCTACAATGTTTTGTTTGACTAGTCCATGAATCACTTGAAGTTTATCAACCTGAGCGAATCTCCCAATTTTATTGAAACTCCAGACTTCTCAAATGTTCAATCTCTAGGACATTTATGTCTTTCTAGATGCATGTCCCTTGTCAAGGTTCATGTATCACTTGGGGCGTTGAAAGAGCTTGTTGAGGTGGACTTGCATGGTTGTGAAAATCTTCACAGCCTACCAAGTAAATTGGAAACAAATTCTTTGAGAAAGTTAGATCTTGGTGGGTGTAAAAATATTCAAAAGCTCCCAGAGTTTGGAGAAGGTATGAAGGAATTATCATATCTTGATGCAAGTCACACTGCTATAACCAATCTTCCTGAATCACTTGGATCCTTGACTGGTCTTAGTTGGTTAAATCTAAGTGCAACTGGTTTAATAAACCTACCCACTAATTGCTTCTCTAGTCTTTTTGGACTTGCCTTTCTTTCATTGGCGGGTTGCGAAAGTCTTGTGTCTTTGCCAAGGGTTCCACCACAGCTAATTCAATTAGAAGTAGATGGTTGGTATTCAATGAAACAAAAGGATCGAACCCCTGAAACGACATATAATGTTGGAGGAGAATCTTCTTCTACCTCTAAGAATCTTAATTCAAGTCCTGAATGCAAATATGACGTTTTCTTGAGTTTTGCAGGAAATGACACTCGCTCGAATTTCACAGATCACTTATATGAAACTTTCTGTAGAAGTGGCATAAGATGTTTTAGGGATGATGTAGATCTTCCAAAAGGAGAAGATATAAATTATCTCTTTCAAGCAATTCAGGAATCTCTTTGTGCAGTTCTTGTCATCTCCAAAAATTATGCAAAATCTACATGGTGTTTGGATGAGCTTCAAAAAATTCTTGAATCTCAAAATGCATTGGGTCGAAGGGTTTTTCCCATCTTCTATAATGTTAACCCAGCTGATGTAAGAGAGCAACAAGAAAGTTTTGGGGAAGCCTTGGCTGAACTTCAAGAGAAATTCAAAGAAAATACAACCAAAGTGCAGAATTGGAGAACTGCTTTGTCAAAAATTGGCAGGTTGTCTGGATGGGACACCAGGAACAAGTAAGTTTTCTTTTACAACCATTTAATCATATTTTCCATATTTATTTAATGTTATATTTCTTTTCATGATGTATAATTTTGGTATAAATCGGTCATAATCATTTTCATAGTCTTCCTTTTAGATAATAACTGAAAAATCTCTCATCCATTTGAACAGAAATGAGAATCTACCATTAATAATTCATATATAATATATTCATTCAACCTCAAAAATCGGTCATATTAGTTCATTGAAGCATATCCATTATGGATGTGCTAGTTATGTTAATTTTAATTTCTTTTCAATAACTTCATTATAATTTATAAGCAGTATTCGTTTAGCTATGTTTTTTTTTCCTACCGTAGTTCGTTTAGATTTGTTTAAATTATATGCAATGTCTATTATTAACCTTTATAGCTTATTTAATATTTCCATGTATTATCAAGATTCAAGAGAGTCGATAATTTTTTCTTGGACCTCACTCAATTTATTTTGAAGTACCATAAAATTATAATTTTTATGGGAAAATCTCAGCTATATAAATAGGAAAATTCTAAATTAGCTATATAAATAGAAAAATTCTAAATTAGATTGTAAATTCAACAAATCTTTGAATGAGTCGTTAACTTAATTTGAGATTTCAAAATGTTAGTACAATGACTTTAGTAACTTCTTCTCTTTTAAAAGAGTTTTATTGCTCTATATATCAATACCAATATAAAATTAAATAAAATATCCAAATTCAAAGGGTTTTCTTTTTGGCGCGCGTCTAAAAGGATCATCAAGAATAATTTAAGGGGGAAAAAAGAAAAAGGAAAGCATTACAAATGCCATGACAATATCGATCGTTTAATCAATCGATTAAGTGATTTTTAGTTGAAAAATCAATTAATTAGCATTAAAGATACAGAAAATAAATGAATGAGAGTTTTTTTTAAATAAAATAAAATAATGTATTTAATTTTATCATATGTGACCAAATTTTTTTTGGAAAGAATAACATATAACAACTTCAATAATATAACTACAAATTTAATTGTGCCTAACAATAATTATCAGTTGTCCTTCAGTGTAACCTTTTCTAATTTGTTTTAAATTTCGATAACCATTTCCCCTGAGTTTCAGTTATTTGAAAGAAAAAATATATTTTCTATATGGAAATCCCATATTTCCCACTATTTAATTATTCTGTGTAATATGTGAAGTCTCTTAATGATAAATTTTCTTGTTTTTTTCCTTCTTTTTTTCACTTTATGGAGATTTTGTTTTAATTTTTAGAAACATATTAATGTGATAGCGGAAAACTGAAAGATATTCATTTTATTTTGTTGAGAAAAAAATCAAATTTTGAATGATGAATGGGTTAACTAAATGACAATACAGATTGATATTTAATATGTTGATGAATTTGCATCCATCAATAAAACGAAACTGTGAATAAGTTGATTTTTTTGCTCTGACTTGCTCTGACTAGGACCAGATCATTATGTTGATGAATGGACTCGGTTTCCTCTAGGGAGATCTGATGTCTGGACCGTCCATCTTTTTAAAAAATAAAATAAAATTCTTGAAGTATATTTTTAAGTCTACTGGTCGATCTGCGAAATATTTTTTATGAATATTTTAGGGTATCCGACGTAATTTAAATGATCTTGAGGGTAGTGACCTTGATACTAAATAAATACTTCATGATTTTTTTTAAAATTATTTTAAGATCTTAAAAAAATATTTCAGGGTATTGATTGGTACTAAAAACATACTTTAGGATACAGACGGGTATTGAAAAAAAGTAACTAGTATGCTGAAATATCTTTTTAGTATCGATCGATAAACCTAAAATGTTTTTTAGGATGTTGAAGAAATATTTTAGTTTATTGACTTTTGATACTTAAAAAATCTTTAGATCTAAAAAAATTCTTCGATCTTAAAAAATATTTTGGGGTGCTAAAAAAATTCTTCCTAATCTTAAAAAATATTTCAAAGTATTGATTGATATTACAAATATACTTCAGGATAATGACTATTAGAAAAAAAAAAGACATTTCAAAAATTAAAAACAATCCTATAAAAAATAAATATGGACGGTCCAGATCTCCGCCCGATCTCCCAAGGCCCTCGTCCTTTAAAGGCTGTTTGAGATTTTTTTATTTTGGAGGAAAGGAAAGGGAAGATAGAGTTTTGATAGTCTCTTATCTTGTTTGCAGTTTTTAAGAATAAAAGGAAAAAAAAATCGAGATTTTACAACCCCCCAAAACCCTTTTTCTTCTAAAAAATAAAGTTCCCCCAATATATAGGGGGTTTTAAGAAAAAAATAGATTAATTCCTTTTTTACTCTCGTTCACCACCACCACCACCACCACCACAACCCCGCCGCGCGCGCCACCACCACCACCAAATAAATAAATTTTTGAATGTAAAAATTACATAAATATTTTTTAAGAAAACTTAAATTTAAATTTATTTGTAAAGTATAATAATTATATTAATTTTTAAAGAAAATGACAAAATGGTAAAAATAACTCATTAATCCTCCATCTTCCTTCCTTATTATTATTTTTAACTCCCAAACAAGAGGAGAAAATATTCTCCATTTCCCCTTCCATCCCCTCCCCCTCCATTCTCCTCGCATCCCTTTCCTTCTCCTTCCTCCAAACTCCCAAACAAAACCTAAGGGACGAGTGCCCCCGCTCAACTAAAGCCTTAGCCAAGCAGGGAAACTGAATCCGTTGATGAATTTGTATCCATCAATTTTGCTCGACTTGCTCAACAATTCACTTTCCACTTATTTCCATTCCTGTTTTTGACTTTATATTCTTATTAAAATTTAATAACAATTCCTGGTTATATATATATATTTTTTAAAAAGTCTATCTTTAGTAAACAATAATACAATTTTCATGAAAATCACATTTTTCATGTTCATTTTAACTCTCTCTCTCTCTCTCTATATATATATAGGGATAATCATATATCCTGTCACTGGATATATGGTTACGTCTAGTGAAGCAAAAACTGCGCCGTTTTACACCTTCCTCTGCGGGGCCGAGAACTATACACTTTCCTCTACCTCCCTTTAATTATCCATTTTCCCCATCACTTACACACGCGCACCAAACAATTAACTTCTTCCCTCTGCCTTCCTTTAATTATCCATTGTTTTGTGACTCTTCCTTCTCACGTCAGATATTTACCCACCCACACTTTTCATTTTATTCATTTTATTCATTTTAGTTCTGAGTAAAACGCTGAGACAGAGAATGAAAGTTTGACAGTGTGAGAGAGGGGAGCAAGCCGAGAACACAAAATGCTGAAGCAACACTTCAATTTCTAGAATATAACAGTTGTTGGACCAGAGGAAAATGTATAGTTCCCGGCCCTTTGCGAGACTCACTGAACCAGCACCTTTGCCAAGCACCAACACCAACCAGATGGCTTCTATTTAATATAATTATAATAAATCTATCAGCAGTTTCGTAACCCAGATAAAATTGACAACACTATAACGTGCTCCTCGAAGTTGTCTTTGCTGCTGTCGTTGGAGCAATCCACGGTCGTTAGCGGCGGCGACGTAAGGAGGAATGTAGATGGAAGGAGAACGGGTTCGGGTAGAGGCTCTTGGTTACCGAAGAGCTCATTCTTGTGTCGACTTATCATTATCGGACCAAGTGTTCGAAACATCCGGAAAAAAAGGTTTCACTTTCATGCATTAAAAACGTAAAAGAACCCTAACTAATATAGACGCCAAGGAAAGCAAGATTCCACCACCGTGTTGTTCAACTTTTTAGCGACATGAAAGAAAAGGTAGAGTGAAAGAGAAGGAAAACAAATCCGGAGCTGCGTGAGAGGTAATGATAAGCAAATTTGCCTTCAAGACGATACTCATGCATGACCCGGTTGCTCTTCTCGCCTTTTGAGCTCTTCCTCTGTATAAAACCAGAGTCTTCTTCATGCCCACGAGACTGCAAGTTTTGGAGCTGTAAATCTCCCTGTCTTTTCCGATGGCCTTCCAGTATCCAGCCTCTGTTGCCCTATTTGTAATATCCTAAAGTATATAAAATTGGCCACTTTAGACTTTTGGAACACACTTTTTCTCATTTCAATGTATGGGACCATTTGCTTCTTTATTATAATCACTCCACTACTTTTTTTTTTGTCAAACAATCACTCCACTACCAAACCTCTCTTATTTTCATTCCCTTGTCCATCCGCCATTTTTGACTTATGGTAAATCTTTTTTTTTTTGTTTACACACATCTTCTTTTTCATTTCTTCATATGAGGGACCAATTGTTTTCCACTAGCCTCACCATAATTATTAAACAAATGCCCACTCAACATTTTTATTCTTTCTCTATGCATTCACGGATGGCATGCTATCTATTTCATTTCCCATTTCACTTTCTCAAGACACATCATAGGCGTTACACTGTTAGTTCACAGTTCGTTCTTTGGAAGAAGCTTGCGATTGAGGAGGTGGAGAACATTCATCGGAAACATCGTATCCGCTTCCACGCTTCCAACATCCGATTCATAACTTCCCCGAAGACTCGCTTCGACCTCCGGCTTGCACTATGCGTTCTCGGTAGCCGACGGGGACCAACGACGTCGTACGCTATTCATTTCATGGCAAAGGTCTTTGGTTCGGTGAGTCTCTCAAAGGGCGGGAACTATACACTTTCCTCTCGGTCCAACAAATGTTATATTCGAAATTGAAGTGTTGCTTCAAGATTTTGTGTTCTCTCGCTCCCCTCTCTCACGTTTGTCAAACTTTCATTCTCTACGTCTCGGCGTTTTACTCGAACCGAAATGAATAAAATGAAAGGTGTGGGTGGGTAAATATCGACGTGAGAAGGAAGAGTCACAAAACAATGGATAATTAAAGAAAGGCGGAGGGGAAGAAGATAATTGTTTGGTGCGCCCGTGTCGTCATGATGGGAAAATGGATAATTAAAGGGTGGTAGAGGAAAGTGTATAGTTCCCAGCCCCGCAAAGGAAGGTGTAAAACAGCGCAGTTTTTGCTTCACTGGACGTAACCATATATCCAGTGACATGACAGGATATATGATTATCCCATATATATATATATATATATATAGGAATAGGTTATTCTACCTACCCCTTTCAATACCATTATATTATAATCTCATTCAACGGCGGAGATTTGAGATAAAATAAAGCATTTTACCCCTTCTCCTCTCCCTTTCTCTCTCCTCTGTTAGTATGGACGAACACATCCCTTGCGAAAATATTTTCCCGAAGAGTAGTTTGAAAATTTCTTTCTTCTTGAATGTCAGCTTCAAAATTTGGGGCATAGTATAATAAGATATAATCAGGGGTTATCCTACTTGATTTTTTATTTATTAAAAATTTAGATCAACTTCTTAACTTTACAGCACAGCCAACATTGATAGTTTCCTTAGTAGCTCAGATTCAATATTGGGACGAAAAATTGAAGAACTCAAATTTTCTCTCCGTGTTTAACCCATTACGAAACTTAAAAAGAACCTCACGAATTTAAAGAGGTAACTGAAACCTGATTCAAAGTATATATATTTATTTAATTTACTATTTTTTCCCTTCTCACAATACTTTTCCACGCAAAAAGAAACCCTTGATCTGAGAGGCCATGGCTTGGCCTTCGAAGCATCAGGATTCCTTCGATGACGAGTTGTCGAATGGTTCGAGTTTATCAGAGGAGGAGTAGGTCAACGATCAGATATATAAGATCAATAGCCGTTGTGATCCACAAGAACAGAGGACAGAAGATTCGAACAGAGGGGCATGATATATAAATACTCCAAACTTGCAAAAAATGATCTTCAAAAGAATGCAGAACATCAAAATACCCACCCAATGCAGCAAAAGATAGTTTGGTTGTTCCAACATTCTGATTGCGTACAAGTGAATTAACCAAGAAAGTTCAGTTTTGTCTTATTTACTTTTAGCAAAGGACGAGTTCGTACATGCAAACGTAGGAGAGAGAAAGAGAGGGTGGAAGGTGGTGGGAGAGAGAAAGGGGTAATATGGTTTATTTTATCCCTTAAATTTTCACGGTTGGATGAGATTATAAGCTAACGGTATTGAGAGAGGTAGGCAAAGACATATAAAATAAGAGTAGGCAAAAATAACCTATCTCATGTTTGGAAGTTAAAACTTATAGGCTATAACAATCAACTAAGCATATAATCTAGAATCACATGTGTTTGTGTGGAACTTTTAAAGTTTATAAGCCTGTTGTGTTTACTTTGTTGATGGAAATATATGTACATATGTTGCTCTTGATACCATTGTTTCGCTTTTATTTGTAGTCATGCTTAATAATCAATACTCCTTTTTTTTTTTGCTTTTTTTTCTTTATAATTCACAGCAGTGAAAGTGATATTATTCAGAATGTTGTCGAGCATGTTCGTCAAATATTGAACATAGAGGAAGACACTGAGGAAATGGAATCTAACATAGAGGAGGACATAGAGGAAATTGAATCTTTGACAACTGTAGTTGCTCCTAAAATAAAACAAATGCCCTTTTCTTTAGTGAGATTAAAAAGCATTTTATATTTATCTGTAAGTGGTTATGAAGGATTATCACATCATGTGATTCCTCCAGTATCTCTTATTCCAACGCATGCGGGCATGCCATCATCAATTTTGTGGGATATGCTAAGAAGTATTCATGGTCGTTAAACAATCCCTAGTAGTGTACCAAAGCAACAAAGTCTTTTGTTGGAAGATGGATGGAAGATTCCTCATTCCTTGGGTACTACTCATTGTGCGGAGATCTCAAGGCTTGAAAATTGCTTGGAACTTCTTTTAATTCAAATTGGAAAGAATTCTCAAGTCTTTCAAATGCTTTCAGAAAGGGTTTTACAGGTTCTTTCTCTCTCAAATTGGATTATTTATTTAAAAAAATATCGTACATTGCATATTGTGTAATTAAATTAGAGATTGTGTTTTTATTATTGTGCAGGGATTGAGTCTTACAAAGGATAGTGATGATGTTTGTATTCTCCCTGGTGACAATTACCCGTATTGGCTTACATTCATGGGTGAAGGAGCTTCTGTTAAATTCAAAGTGCCTCCAGTTAATGGTCATGATCATTTAAAAGGGATGACTATTTGTTGTGTATATATCCCCTCAGGTGATTCAGATAACAAGTCATTCGAATCTTGTATAATTGGCTTGATGATAATAAATTATACAAAGGCAACCACTCTCTACACAGAAAAACTAAAATCCTTGGAAGAAGCATATGAGAGGGAAATAATATCAAATCTAGATTCTGATGACCAAGTGGAGGTGACAGCAATTTTTCGGAATGGATTCATTGTGAAGAAAACAGCAGTTTACTTAATATATACCGATTCATTTGATGAAAAGATGGAAACTTTTACATCTGACGCGACATGACCTAACTGGCACCAAACAGAAATGTGAGAAGGGAGGAAGAGGAACATCAATCTATAAGACCTAGAAAGGTGATGAAGATATGAAATTCAGGAACTTTCTTCCATTTTTTGGTGCACACTTTCTTTGAATTTTGTTTTTGTTTTTGCCACAACACTTTTGATGAAGTCAATATATTTCGTTTCATGATTAAAACTGATATATATTGAAGGTGGTGCATACGTGATTATATTGTCATATTTGTGTCTCTCTTTTACATATAATGTGAGAGTGATATCACTCCTCCTCCCTCCTTATGGAAAAAAATGGAAAAAATTTGCATAATATAAAAATAACCAAATACATTGAAGATATGTTATACAAAACAAGCTTGTGTTTTCCCATGCGTTGCATGGAGTGATTGTACTTAACGCATTAATCAAACATGGTTAGTCATGTTAACATTTGAGCTGATTGAGTTCAACTTTAAAAAAAAAGGAACACTTAAATATGATTGCAAATACAAGACTACATATTATAAATGAAAACAGAACAACGTTTCAAAACAATATCCTCTATCCATAAAGTCTACATCTTAGAAATTAAACCTGACCTATATTACACATCAATATTGTCACATTATTTTTTCTTTAAAATCATGGCTTGAAATTAAATCCTTAAAATGTAATCTCATTTTGAGTAAATTCTCCTTACCAAATAATTTGATTTTAAATTATTTGCTTATGTTGATATTAATATGATGTTTCCATTGTGATGTTTAATTTGATTTTAAACATGATACATTTGGATATAAGAACAAGGATATTTTAGTCAGTTAGATATTTGCTCATTTTCTTTCCTCCCTATTTTATGTTGTTCATCCAAGCAGAGGTGATGCTATTTTCCTTTTAGTTTTCTCTTCTTTCCATTTTCTCTCCTCTCGCTTTCTTTCCTTGTGTTCTAATTTTTCTTCCCATCCAAGCATAGGCTACAGGGTTAACTCAATCTTACATTTAACGAAGCACTTTTGTCAATTTGCTTATTTAATGGGGAAAAAAAAGCGGACCTACTAACAATGAAACATAGCTTACGAAGCGACAGCAATAGCCTACTTGATGTGAAGCCATATAGTATACATAATAAGGCTGTAAAGGAAAAAGTACCTCAAGCATATAAATGAAAGGCACAAGTAAGGCAAAATAACCTTCCTTGACCACTAACTCAGTGATTGAAAACAACAAACTGCTATCTATTGAGTAAAATTGTTAGAATTCAAGGAACTTGCAGAATTCTCAGGGCCCGTTTGCTTCACAGAACTCGGCTGAAGGAAAGGGAACTTAATACAGTTTCCTGGTTGAAAACACGTTTGTTTGCCGAGTTCCTGGGAAGTGTCATTCCCGCCATCGCCGAAGCTCCCACAAACGAGGGAAAGCGGGCTCCCTCAAAAAGTGGCGGGATCTTGAAAATTGTCCCGGGAGAGTGAATTTGGAGGACTAAAAAGCCCTTGTGAAATCATAAAGCAGAATCGAGCCTGGAGCTGGAAGAAGGAGTTGACAAAGGTTGAGACGACATCGTGCGAAGGAGTAGGCAAGCAAGATCGAATCGAGGTAAGTGAATGCCTTTTTTTTGTTCTTTGTGCGCTGTGGGTGTTAAAAACTTTCCAGAAGGATTGCTTCTTCTTTTTCTTCTTCTTCATCTTGTTCTTTTTCTTGAGCTTCAATCGAAGGATTGCTTTTTTTTCCCCCCTTCTTCATCTGGTTTTTCTGTTGTCCATGAATGGTTGGCAAATTTTTTGTTTCCATGATTATTTGAACTCTTAAATGACTTTGGTCTTGCCTGCAATTATTTTCATATTTGCCTATTTGCGATATGTCCTTCTCGTCGAGATAATACGTTCGAACGCGTGTACTCGTAAAGTTTGTAAGTTCGAACTTTACGCTTACGTTCGAACTTTACGCTTATGTTCGAACTTCTTCATTTTGCTCTGTAACATCAGTAGCATTGGTTTTTATGCTGAAGTTTGCTTTTACGCAACTCTGTTTTTTCTTACCAACTCCACTTCACAATTCAGGATTTTAGCACAAAGTAATATCAATTTTTGATTTTTCCTGTCAAAGCAGCAACTGGGTTCATTGTTCACTAATCCCTATTCCTCTTGCAATATTCATGTCCGCACCGATTGTTTCATTTTTTGTTGTCCCTCTATTTCCTTCCATGTCCAGCGTCCTTCTCACCTCCGGTAGCTGTTATGCTCGTTGCGGTTGCAGATCCCTTCGATGTTTGGTTACAATTTTCTTTCTCCACTAAGACGCGATTTGGTTTAACTCTGTCCAATTTGCAAAACAAAACAAAAAATGTTTTCTGGCTTTTTTTGTGGGAGGGCATTGTGGGAATTTTACCTAAGGTTCCCACTTAACTAACACCCAATTCTTCTTACCAAACAATTTATCTTCCCTCAACTTACTTATATTCTCATGTCTACCAAACAGCTCAACTTTTTTAAGTTCTCTCTCAATCTTCCATTCCCTTCCTTTCTCTACTTTAAGTTCTTTTCCCTCTTTAAATGTTCCCTGAACCAGACGGGCCCTCAGTTTCCATTTTCCTCATAACTTGACCCTATTGCTTTCTTCATAATAGATAGTAGTTCTGATGCAACAATATTGGACGTATAAAATAAGTTATTTTGTTGCAGCGCAACCAATGAACTTTATCTATTGTCTAGGCAAACTCACATTTTCAACAGAACTTTGAATGAGGATTCCAAAATCTACCTGTCAAATTTAAGGCTTAAAAATGACCTACACAATGGTATTTAGGCTATATCAGCCGTTAGCAGGGTGATATTTTTATCTGCCTTGCCACTGTACTGGCATCAATTTCCTTATATATGAAAGTTAGGAAGCAAACCCATCAAATTATAACACAATAACTGAAGCACATATAATAGTTTGAACAACACTCAGTTTCCGTTTAAATGATAATGCTAATATGAAACGAAATACAACACACTAAAGCAAAAGTAAACACTACCTACATGTATATACTCCAATAAAAGGCATCAATATAGACTATTAGTTGATAGACTAACTTGATAGTTGAACTTTAATTAAAAGATCCATATGGGCTAACCTGATAGTTAAACATTAATGAGAGTATAAAATAACATCAATTTACATATTAGAAACTACAACATCACACAAAGGAACATACAGTAATTGAAACTCATTATGTATCCAAGTCAATCAAGGCATGACCTGAATTTGAAAGTTGCAATGGAGTTGACCAATGTCACAATGCAAAATTTGTGTAAGTATTTGGGATACCCTACTTGTTACCTTATCGTATCTGTTAGTATTTGAATAAAATAGTCTACAGTATTTTCACATTTGATGCTCACACAATATCAAAATACAGAGCATGGAGAAGTTTTGAGTGAACTTTAAGTGTCCAGAAATGATGTTATCTTTTTTACCCTTTTGGACCAATACTTTATACTTCCAAATGATATGGTCAAAATTTGTTTTACTACACTACTTGAAAAACTCATAGGGATGCACAAAAGCCATGAAAAGGACAAAAGACAAATCTAAATGCAGAGGAAAAATCAAGGTTCTGAAACCCGGACCGGCCACTGAACCGGTGGGGTACTAGGTCAAAGGTTAATGGGTCGACCGGTATTAATTAAAAAATATAATTTAATTTAAAATATTTTGTTAAATAATAAAAATATTTATATTTTAAAACATATTTTGTTAAACTGATCTCTCCCATCCTTCCATTACTTCCAGAGAGTTGTAAAACATACATACATAAGAGTTCAGTTTCATAGGCTAACCTTATTCATCCTTCCCTCTTTCATCTAGATCCATCCTTATTCTTCCTTCCTTCCTCTACCTCCTGACAGATGTAGACATGTGCAATTTTTTTTTTGGTTGAGAAATGAGATCAATTCACGGGCTACATGATGAATGGGGTAGAATGGGTAGGTATGAATTGCAGCCTTATTCTTTCTTCCCTCTTTCATCTAGATCCATCCTTATTCTTGTTAGTTCTTGTATTTTGATGATCACAATTTCTAAGACATTGAATCCATAGTTTAAAATAAGGAATACTCAATCAAGCAAAAATAAGAAGATCAGCATTTAAGGAAAGCATGCTCGAGCAAAGTATGCAGTCTTGCTCGAGCAACAGCGGGCAATAGCTATTGATAAGCAATTCATGGAAGTATGCTCGAGCAGAGCATACAATCTTGCTCAAGTAACGTCGGGGATTAACCATTCTAAGGGAAGTATGCTCGAGCATACTTTCTTGCTCGAGCAACATCGAGTCTCCTCACCATGCTCAAGCATAACGAGCTGCCCGAGCATCAAAGCCAAAGGAGCTATGCCCGAGCATGAGGAGAAAGCAATACCATGCTCGAGCAAAGTTAAAGGGGTTGCTCGAGCAAAGTCGATCAACTCGCCTTCTCGCCTTTGTATAAACCTTGACCGAGCATTTACAGAAAGCATGCTTGCAGACCATGCTCAAGCAAACTTAAGTGGACTGCTCGAGCAGAGTCGCCCAACATGTTTTTCAGTCTTTGTGTAAGAGTTTCCCAAGCAAGTTCTAATATCTTGCTCAAGCATAATCGATAAAATCTCTTCTAAGTCTTTTTCAAAGCGACTTGCCCAAGCATGCTTTTTTGTTTTTCCCGAGCATTGACCAAATGCATTTAATCTTCTCATTACTTGCCCAAGCACACATCTTGATCCTACTCGAGTAAGATGTTAGTTCCCTATTAGTGTTTTGATGATGATTAAAGTTGAAATAAAGCTATATTCAAGAAAAATAAGCAATCGTGAAAAATATCTTACTGTCGCATTAACTTGAGTCAATGTTGCAGCCTCGAGTTGATTCCTTAAAAAGTGCATCATCAAAACTTCATTTTGACTCGAGGTAGATAGCGTACCTCGAGTCTACCTAATCGTAGCCTCGAGGTAATTATGCTATTCTTTTTGAAGAAGTCTTATAACGGGAACAATTAACTCAAGTCTAGCTTTAAGCCACCTCGAGGTTCAGTCCAGACTCGAGGCTGAGTCATTTGTGCCTCGAGTCAATAAGTGTCATCAATTATTCCTACTATCTCGTCATACAATAACTCGAGGTGAATCTTTTACGCCTCGAGGCAAGTTCAGTTTTTGAATCTTTCTTGCTATCTATCCGATGATTCAACTCGAGGCTAACTTATGTATGCCTCGAGTCTAAGACGTAACTCGAGGTGAGGAGATCTATACCTTGAGTTAAATATCATTTTCCTATATTCATATTTCCTTTCATACTACAGGAACTCGAGGTTAGAAAAGTGATGACTCGAGGCAAGGTTGCCTCTGTTTTAACAAATGACATTTTGATTTTCATATCTCTTTGCATATGCTTGTAAATTCATCGTATCATCTTATATGGACATTCTTAACTTCATCTAATAAAGTTTGTTAGTGAGTTTCAGTTGATTAAGACACAGATTATCCCAAGATTTTTGAATTAAGCAGTTGTGTCAGAACGCATTAAATGCCGTTGCCTATTCGAGATGATATCCAACAGACAACCTCTGGTCATTCGAAGATAGTTTTTAGGAAAATCTTCTTGCATACCTTCAACGGTCATAATTACAAATATTCCAACTAGGATGCCTGGATTATAGACAAAGCTTACGCACTTCAACTCCAACAGACATATATTGAAGAAAACTCAAACGGCTACTTTCGAGCTTTATCAACGGTCATTAAATGAGAGATCTATAAATAGTCGAAGCATTGAATTGGCCAACAACCGAAACACTGTGCAATTAATTTGAGTTCAGATTCATTCGTTGTTTCAACTGTTTCATTAATATCTTCAGATATCTTGTGTTCTTCAGTGTTCATTTATTCTACTCGTGAGGAGTCATTAAACACATATTCATTTTATTCAGATTGTCAGACTTAAGGTTGAGGAACCTTAAGTGAGGGTGTATTAATTACAACTTGTAAGGGGGATTGGAGTCTGAGAGGATCATCCTTCGTTTACAGAGTGTGTAATTATCTTTGAAGAATAGTGGAATCCCAGGTGTGCTGGGGACTGGACGTAGGTCAGTGAATTAAGACCGAACCAGTATAAATTGTCTTGTGTCTAATTCTCTTATCTAAGTCATTCTTATATTTTTGTATCATAGTGTGAGAGTGAAAAAGAATTTTTGAAATCACCTATTCACCCCCCTCTAGGTGATATTTCATCTTCATTTGGTATCAGAGCCAGGTTTCTCAGTTGGGTTTAACATCCCGATATAGATCATGGAAGGAATACCACCTGACGGTGCTTCGATTAATCATCCTCCAGGCTTTAATGGCGAACACTATTCATTCTGGAAAGCAAAATTCAGAGTGTTTGTGTTAGCTACTGAATATGGTCTCTCGCGAGTAATAGAGACTGGCGATTATGTTCCTACAAAGATCGAAGGAGGAATTGCCGTTCCAGACAGAAGCTGAGTTCGATGAGAATGACTAGAGGAACATCACTCTTAACATTAAAGCTATCCTGATGTTACAGAGTGCTCTCAATCAGGAGTACTTCCGAATATGCAACTTGTCAACAGCAAAAGAAATGTGGCAGTCTCTGGAGGTAGCTTATGAAGGAACCACCGGCATCAAGGAAAATCGTATTAGTACTCTGACTACTGAGTATGATCTTCTTCGAATGAAGACCGGAGAAACTATTGTTGAATTTCAACTTTGGTACACTCATCTTATCAATCAACTAGCAGCCTTGGGAAAGACATATGATCAACGTCCTCAAGTCAGAAAAATCCTCAACGTTTTAACAAAAGAATGGGAAGCAAAAGTCACAGCAATAGAGGAGACTCATGGAGAATCAATGGCTTCAGTTGCTGCCTTATTTGGAAGCTTATCTGAATATGAAAGCAAGCTAAAATTCAAGAAGGACCTGGATGAAGTCAACCCTACTCGGAGCAAAGGTATTGCCCTTAAAACTGTGAGAGAAAAGGAAGACAAAGATGAAGACGATGATGATGATGAAATGGGTTTGTTCGTGAGAAGATTCAAGAAGTTCTACAGAAAGGATCAAGGGTTCAGGAATAGGTTCCAGAAAGGTGGCTCTAGTAACAGACAAGAATTCAAAGATAAAGATCAAGTCATTTGTTACGAATGCGAGAAGCCAGGACATCACAAGTTGGAGTGTCCCCAGCTGAAAGAAAATGGTAAAGAGAAGAAGAAGAGGTTCAACCAATTCAAGAAGAAGGCCTATGTATCAGCCATATGGGGTGATAGTTCATCAGAAGAAGAAGGAGAGAGTGAAGAAGAAAAAGAAATTGCAAATTTCTGTCTAGTAGCAGAGGAAGAACAACTGGATAATGACAAAGAGGTATATGAATCATAACCTACTTACAATGAATTATTTGATGAGTATAATGAAATACAAGCTGAATTTGAAAAAGTAGTTGAGGAATGTATAAACACGAAAAGGAAAACATGACTCTTAAACTACAAGTTGAAAATCTTTCTTGTGGAAAGCTAATCTGTGATGATTGCCTGGATTTGGAGAAAAGAAATTTATCCCTTACAAAAACACTTAAGAAGTTCACTAATGGAAGAGAAATGCTCAATGTTATTTTGAAAGCACAAAAATTTACAAACGATCGATAAGGTATTGGTTACAATCCTATTTTTGACAAAAAGAAAGGGAAAAAGAAAAGAGGAGGAAAGTCCTATTTAAACTATTTTAAAAAAACTCTCCATTCCTCAAATCCTTTTGCCCATTGTAACTACTTTATGTCGAATCGGGCATAATACTTCATCATGTTTCCATAAGAAAGATAGAAGAGATAGACCCGACCCGAAAATTATAAGTGGGTACCTAAGGGAACTTATGTTCCTAAGGTCTAAACTAACCCCAAAGGACCCAAACTAACCTTTATTAATAGGTTTTAAATATATTATTCAGACCGGTAAACAAAACAACCGGTCTTTAAAATGTTATTAAAAAAATTTAAATATTAATTACTTTTTAGAGAAATCTCATACAACCGGACTTATATTTTATGTGGTCCAAAAATATAAGGAAAAAATTAAATATAAATGTCTAAAACTTGTAAGACCGGACATAAATTGTGGCCGGTACTAAATATTGAAAAAAATTAAATAAAAAATTAAATAATTTTAAGACCAGAGTTTTATAAGGACTGGTTTTAAAGATTAACTTTTAAGACCATCTTTTATACATCCGATCTTAAAACTAAAGCGCCAAATATGTTCTTCTTCACGCGAAACCTTTCTTTACGTTGCTCTCTTTGAAATCTGAACCCTTGTTCTTGTTGCGAAACCCTCTTCCTGTTGCATTACCTCTCTTCCTCACCCACCACCACCATAGTTTGTTAGTCTCTCATTTTCTCAGGCATTCCTCTTTCACACCACCTCTCTCAACCTCTATTCCTTTCTCAAAAATGAACGGAGAAAACGATTCTAGTCCTATTCGTGCAACGCTAGTTACTGGTGTGAGTTAGAACGAACCCTCTTCATCTCACAGTGAGCCTCGTAACCGCCCTGCATGCCGTAGTAGAAGTGACACATGAATGAAAGATCTATCCCTAAGTCATAATTTTGGGTCAAAGCTCAAGATTCAGTTTGATAAAAAATTGGCTCCTATTGGTCCTAATAAAAAAAATATAATAGTGTTGTCGGCTTTCTAGCACGCAACAAGGTTAGCATTTTGACAGATGAGTGGAAAAATGTCGGCGATGCCACAGTAAAGGATCTTATTTGGGACACTATCTGGTTTACATACATTGTTCTTGACAGTCAGAAGTTGAAAGGCAAGACATTATCGTATTGTGCTGATCGCTTGAGGAAGTTTAAGACCTATCTAGCTAACAACTATATTTTTGCCGAGGTTCCAGTTGATGAGCCTCGCCCCCCTCCTTGGGACAAGTACACATTTCTTGATGAAGAAACTTGACAACAATTTGTTCACCATGACCACTCCTGAAGCTTTGGTGAGCCTCGCCCTGTTTTGTTTGCTTATTAACCTGTGCGGATATGTGAATGTTATTGTGTTCATCTAATCTTGTTAGTTAAATGGTTTGGTTTGTGAGTAGAAGTATACATTTCCATCATTTATCCTACGTTAGAGGAGCATGTCTTAGTTCTATGCAAGTTTGATATGTAAACCGTGAAAAGGTAAAATACTAAGTAGGTAATTAGGGAAATGATAATGGATTAATATCTCCTATGAGGCCGTTAGTCAGTTAGGAAGGTATTTTGTTATAGTATGTAGTGGTTAGACATTGCTGTTAGTTAGTTAGTACTTAATTGTGTAAAAGAGGTTAGTCTAATATGTGTAGGAGCCAGTTATGACGAATGAATGAATTGACTGAGTTGGGAGCAATTCTGCAATTTCTTCTACATTTCTACATCTTCCTTAACAAAGTCTTAAAACTTGATGAAGTGAATTTGACTAGCGTTTGAGGTTCATATCAAGCAGAAGTTCTCTAATTTCTGTTAGTGAGATGGATGGAATTCATAATTAATAGTTGTTTTCAATTTTGATTCATAGAAAAGAAGGGAACAAGCACAAGAGATCAGGAGAAAGAATGATTGCCTATATAGAGCTTCTCATGGCGGATGTGAAAAGGCTGAAAAAGAGTTGATGGCGGCCAAGCGGAAGAGATTGGAAGATGAAGCTGAATCCAATCCTTCTGCGATATTTGATCCGTCATCTATAATACGTCGCGAGGAGTTATGGTTGTATATTTTCCAAAAGAGAAGCGGGGCCTACATGAGTGAACAAACTCATATAGTTGCTGAAAGAATTGTAATTATCATTATTGTTATTTTTTAGTTACTAAACTTGTTTCATTACTAAGCTTCTCGTTCTTTGTATCTTATAGGAAGATCTTAAAAAGCAAGAAGTAGAGGGACCTTTTGTGTCAGATGGGAGGAATGATGTTCTGACTGTTGCGACCGGAAAATGGGATCACTCAGGGCGTGTAAGGGGGATTAGAGGACGGGTAGGCTGAAGCAATACTTTGGTAAATCCAAATGCCATAAACAAAATATGGTTACCCGGGAGGAGATGGAATATTTGCTGGCCAAATTAAGTGAGGAAGCAGCAACTAAAGAAGCTTCATTGACCGCAATGTTTCAATCCCAAATGAGCAAGATGTAGGAGGACATGGATAAAATGCTGCTGCTTTTGAGCTCTCGTCAAGAGACCAGTGTTCCCTTCACACATTCACATGCACCTATGTAGCAGAGCATTAGAGGGAGCTGCATTGTTGGACAGTCATAGGAATCTTGTGACCTTTATGTGGAGGATCCTCATAGACGATTAGTTGCAAAAGGGATTGTTTACAACTTCGGATCAACTGTACACCACCAACAAATGGCTGATGATGAAGTCAGAGTGTCAGTTGAAAAAGTGATCATTGCTGATGCACCTGTCCATCTCCCAATTGATCAGTTGAAGCTTGTAAGTGATGTAGAGGGAACCTTCATCTCTTGGCCAGTGAAGCTTGTACATGTCTCTACTCCTCCTGAAGCTCCACCCACTGAAGTTGTTGACGCGGCTAAGTTGCCAAGGACAAAATTGTCATTATGGTATCTAATCGATCTTTTAAAGATAAATCATGACCTGTCAATGAAGTAGTAGGCTTCCTGATAAGTAACCGGTTTTCGTTGACGAAGATGATTTAACGTCCTTGCTGTTTCCTGGAAAGGAGCTTGTTAATGCAATTGTTCTAATTTTATAAAGTAAGTATCTTCTTCTATAAGTATATAATTTAAATGCATCGTTTAGACACACATACATATATATTAATTCCTTGATGTCATTATTGTAGGTTTATGCATGATGAATTGGAACAATAGGGCAGAAGTAAAGATTTTGGATTCTTGTGCCCAGACTATGCAAGTACAACACCCTTAGAAATCATACAACCGTACATATCAAACAGGGTGTGTGAAGTCATCATAAAGGTGTACTTGTTTCCATACTACCATAGGTACATATCACAATTCTTGTCTGCAATTCACTTAATTCTGCTACATATCACTAAGTACTTGTCTGCTGTGAATTTTCAGCCACCACTGGCAGTTGGTCCTCATGTGCATGCAAGTGAATACAGTGGTCTTCTTATGCTCCACTCACAGCAATCTAAGGCCTACATTGTAGTAGACCATGAATGAGTAAGCATGTCATTTTGATTGTCTTATCTGAAATCTCTGTTGTGAATTTTCAGTGATCATTATTGATAAATTTGTGATTTTGATGATAGTGCCATGAGGACCTTCCAAATCGAGGTAAAAAAAAGCATAATTATGAGGTCGGAGATCCTACATGGATCTGTCCAAATATTAGTACATATTTGGACACTGGCACATTGCCTTGTGAACTTGGTCAGTAAGCTATATATGCTCTTATATATATTTCTTGTTTTTTAAGACCCGTTGGCAACCAAAGGGGTCCAACTTATGTGGCCCGTACGTCTTGAAACACATATATGATATTATCATGCAAGGAAGGACTAAATTCATTGTAAAGGTAAATGTATTTGATGTTACATATTATGGCTGAATTCAATTTTTGGCTTAATGTTACATATGAAATATGCATGCAAGTTAATTCAGTTTCTGTCTTTGATGTTACAAACGTTTGCCTGTGGTTATCCCTTTTCTGATGATGAAGTGAAACACATACGCAAAGTGTTTTTTGAATATCTATATGACCTGATCTTAAAGTCAGAACAATATTTTATGTCCTGAATTCATTTGTAAATATATGCTGTAGCAACAATCATCTTCTGTAAATGAACAATTGTGCAATTTGTTTAATTGTCAATCATACATTTGTTTATTTTTTTCGAACAATTTCCTTGTGTCCATTTTGGGTTGCTGAATGTATTGGATGGTGGATAAAGTTATTTAGTGCTTGTACCTTAAGGACAAGATGTTGTAAATGAGCAGCATGAGTCTTCTAAAAATCTTCGTGACTTTTAGAATTGGATAGCTTTTTAAGATCTGGTCCTAAAAGTCTTTGTTAAATATGGCGAGACTTTTAGGACCGGATGGTTTATAAATGTTTTGTCCTAAAAGTCTTCGATTAAATTTCTAAATATGGTGAGACTTTTAGGACTGTATGGTTTATAAATGTTCAGTCCTAAAAGTCTTCATTTAATTTTGAAAAATATGGTGAGACTTTTTGGACCGGATGGTTTATAAAGATCCGGTCCTAAAAGTCTTCGATTAATTTTGTAAATATGGCTAGACTTTTAGACGGAAAGCTCCGGTCCTAAAAATCTTCGTTTAATTTTATAAATATGGCGAGACTTTTAGGACCGTAGTTTTTATAAAGACGGTCTTAAAAATCTGTCTTTTAGACCATATTGTTTAAACTCCAGTCTTAAAAGTCTTCGTTTAAATATAAATAATGGTGATATACTTTTCAGACAATGCATTGGGGTTCAAGACAACCGAGGTTCTGCTCAAGGTAGGTCTATCATTGTCGTCGTTTTTACCTCTCCAGATATTGAGCAGCATTATCGGTCTCCCTTTTCTCTGTCTTTTTTCTTTTTGTCCGAAAAAAGGAAGATAATGAAAAGGACACTGAAAATGATCAAATCTAGACGAGGTAAAACCGACGACAACGACAATCCAACCTTGAGAAGAATTGTCACTATATTTGTTTGAATAAGGTAAATGATGTTTTTTTTTTGGGTATGGTTTTAACGTTGTATTTTGTGAATTTTCAATGTTGATCACACACGAGGACAATTTTTTGTTTGATTCCTTGCTATTGTGTATGGACCACTTGAAAACTGAAGATGACTAATGAAGATAAAGGGAAATCCAGAAATGTTGATCACACGGGAGAACAAAATTTAAAAATATTTTCTTTATTATATTTTTTATACTGCCTGATAAAGGGTAGCACTATTACAAACATAAAAAAAAACATAAAACATATATTCCTCCCCATCGTTGTCCGAGGGGGAGGAGCCATCGGAGGCGTCAGAGGAGTCCTCTTCAGAATGATGGTACTCCACGTCATTGGCGTGGAGTACCATGTTGAGCTTGTTGTTGACGGTATGAACAAGCCCAAACAATTGGCCCAAGCGTCGGTTGATGTGATCGACGCGGGCCACGATGTGCTCCACCATCTGCTAGGATTTGGAGGCAATAGAGGAGGGCGCTGAGGTTGAGGAGGAGGAAGAGGAAAAGGAGGACCTGGTGGAGCAGCCATTATGGTGGAGGCTAGGCCGTGGAGGTTGTAAAAGTGGAGAAGAATGTGAAGAAACTAAAGTAACAACGGGTTTAAATAGAGAACCTCATCCCGAAAAATATGAAACGCCGAAAACTTTAATGAGGAGACGCATAGTTGGAAAGTTTACCTGGAAGTCGAAGAGACTTTGAATCATTCATTGAACAGAGGGTAAGGATACGACTTTGCTATCTGAGTAAATTTTGAAAAGACTGAACTTTTAATACCGAGATATTGTAAAAGATCCATTCTTAAAAGTAACATTTTTTTTATAAAAAAAATCTTACTTTAAAAAAATTGAATTGAAAAAATAATTGACTTTTAAGACCGGATACACGATAAAAGGTCGGTCTTAAAAGTAATTGAATTGATTGAAAAAATCAATAATAGAAATTTAGGACCGATATATGATAAAAGTACGGTCTTAAAAGTAATTGAATTGAAAAAAAAAATAATAGACTTTTAGGACCGGTTATATTATAAAAAGGTCGATCTTAAAAGTAATTGAATTGAAAAAATAAATAATAGACTTTTAGGAATGGATATTTCTAAAATACGCTCTTAAAGTAGAAACATTAAATTCATTTATACCAATTGAATCCCATTCATTCTCATAATCAATTGTGTATCTCTCTGCCCTTATTAACTCCTCACTACCCCTCTGCCCTAACTCCTTACTACTTAGCTCTCTACCCAACTGCTCAAACTATGGTTAGATACAAGATAACCGCACGTAGGGGTACTCCTGAAGCTCGTGCCTACATTAGATCGTTATATGGGGTGGCTCAAGCGAGAGTGCGTTCTGTTGTGACGGAAGAGTCTCGGGTCATTGGACCCATTGTTATTTTGAATGTTGAAGAGATTGCCGCACCCCCTCCATCCTTCTGCCAATATTCCCCAACCTCTTGGTCCCAGTGACCCTGTCTATGCTGAGTTCCTCCATCTTCTTATTTCGGATAATGAAGAGATTGCCAGTCCCTTCCAGCCTTCCGACCATGAAGAGGTTCCCGCTCCCCCTCTCCAGCCTCCTGGCCCTAGCGCGCCTATCGCTGACCCTTCTCCTCTTTCCTCTAATGATGCATTGTGGCTGTTGCGAATAAGACAGGAACTTGCTGATCTTCGGTAGGAAGTTAATGCTGATCACGCTGATATCTCCAAGGCGTTGGAGAATAATAAGCTTTAGGATGTTTAGTCAGATTCTTGTTGTTGATAATTTTCAGTTAGTTTTTCTTTTTTCTTCTTGTTGATAATTTTCAGTTAGTTTTTCTTCCCTTTTTTTCCCCTTGTGTACATGCATATTCTCCAGTAATGTATGAAGCATTAAGAACTAAGCTTGTGTATTTTTTTTGTTCATATTCTCTAGTAATTAAAGAAGCTTATTTTTCAGTTTTCCTTTATTTTCATTCAGTTACTGCTGCGCTCGCCAAAGCCAATCCTCTCTCTTTTGGTTTGGGTAATATAAATGAGGACCTTTAGGACCGGATACTTTATAAGTAACTGGTCTAAAAAGTATTTGACTTTTAAGACTGGATATTTTATCAAACTCCAGTCTTAAAATTAATTGAATAGTTAAAAGTTAGGACCATATTCTTCTAAACCTCCGGTCGTAAAAATTAAATGAATAAAATGTTTACCTTTAGCACCGGATACTTTATAATTAACTGGTCTTAATAAAATCTAAAATGCTAAAAAATATCTTAGTCGCGTGGAAAATTAAATTTCCCTCTTTGAACTTCTCTTGTCGCACCGAAAGTGATAACTCAGGTTCTGTCTCCAGTGTTTGTGTGTTCTTTCGTCGCTGCTTCGCGTTGCTCTCTTGACAATCATTTTCTGGTTCCTTAGCTAAACGTCTATAGACCAAGCTGTAAGAGGTGTTTCGGTATATAACTTTTTGATTTTCCCTTACCGTTCGGGTTTTTCATGGGTTGAACGAAATCGATAAAAGTTTCTTGTGGGTTCCTCTGTTGTTAATGAATATTGTATTTTGAAGATTATATTTTCACTTTAGACCTACCCAACTAACCAACAAGTGTTTTTAGGTTACTCTTGCTGTCTGCAACAACAACGTTCGTGGAGAAGAAATCCTTAGCAAAAGCATTTGAATTTATATGCTACAGGTGAGTCCACAAGACCTTCATGCGATGCATTTATTTTCCTCGTCATGCATTTATTTTGCTTCTTGGATTCACTGTGATACATTTATGACCAATAGTGATTCTTCGTGATGCATTTAATGGGCAAGTTTCTCCTTTAAAAAAAAGACATAATCGACATTGAGCATATGTATTTGGAGTTGGGTTATTTTATATGCAATTTTTAATTTTTTTTCGGATTATGTATGTTAAATCTTTCCGTCTATAGGAATTCTACTATGGATCACAGTTGGGTAAATGTTTTACGGACGAGTGTTGAATATTAGAATGGGGTGAGGGAATTTATAGAATTTGCTAAACGAACTGCCCATGATGATAATGGGAAGTTTTATTGCCCTTGTGTAGAATCTTTGAATGAGAGGCGACTAAGTCCTGAAGTTATACACACACATTTAATTTGTGAAGGATTTTGTAAGACTTATACAATATAGGTATGGCATTGTGAAAAAATGCCAAGTGCATTTCAACATGGCGAAGTCGCCTTTAATGATAATGACATGGATATGGATGATCACATAGAGGATATTATTCGTGATGTAGGAGAAGAGGCTTTTGAGCAATCACATGCATATGGTAATATGTACAGTGATGTAGAGATGCTACTATACTCTGGGTGTAAAAAAAAAACCAATTATTGAATGCTGTATTGAAATTGGTAAGCTTGAAAGCACGTCATGGATGGAGCGACAAGAGTTTTTCAGAAATGCTTGACGCTTTTAAGGACATGCTTTCGGATGATAATGTGATGCCGCATCAATACTATGATGCTAAGAAAATACTTTGTCCACTGGGGATGGAGTACAAAAAGATCCATGCATGCTCGAATGATTACATATTGTATAGAAAAGAGTTTGAAAAGAAGCATAATTGTCCGATACGTGAAACCCCAAGGTACAAGTCAAATAAGGGGCCTGTAAAAGTGTTGTGGTATCTTCCAATCATACCAAGGTTGAAGCGTGTGTTTGCTAATGAAAATGATGCAAAAAATTTGAGGTGGCATGCAGATGAGAGGATTACTGATGGAAAGCTTCGTCATCCGGCTGATTCTTCTCAATGGAAGAAAATCAATCACTTATTTCCTAACTTCAGCGAAGAACCTAGGAACCTTAGGCTTGCCCTTAGCACGAATGGCATGAATCCCTATGGTAGCCTTAGCAGTATACATAGTTCATGGTCTGTACTCCTAATTATTTACAACTTATCTCCTATGTTATGCATGATGTTTTGTACTATAAACGACTTCCCAGCATATGGGAACTTGTCATGGTATAGTGTAAAAGGCCATAAAGCATGTCCGGTTTGTGAAGAAGGCACATACTACCATCAACTTCAACATGGAAGAAAGACGGTTTATCTTGGACATAGGAGATTTCTTAGACGAGGCCACCCATATCATCGATTAAAGAAAGCCTTTTTTGGCGGCCAAGAGTATGAAGATTCTTCGGTGGTATTGACTGGGGAAAAAGTTTATGAAAAGGTGAAAAATATCAGTGTCATCTTTGGTAAGACTGCAAAGAGTATAAAAGAAACAAATATATTGAAAAAGAGATCTGTATTATTTGATTTTCCATATTGACACAATCTTGATGTGAGACACTGTATTGATATCATGTATGTGGGGAAAAACGTATGTGATAGTATTGTTGGCACGCTTCTCAACATACAAGGTAGTTTCAAGGATGGTGTGAAGGAAAGATTTGATTTGCAAGCAATGGGAATACACAAAAACTTACATTCAAGGCCATATGGTAAGAGAACTTATTGTCCCCCGGCTTCTCATACTTTGTCTAAGGAAGAGAGAAGAAGTTTTTGTGAGTGTTTACATGGCACAAAAGTTCCCTCGGAGTATTCTTCAAATTTTAAGAGGTTTGTATCGATGAAGGACTTGAAATTAGTAGGCCAAAAGTCTCATGATTGTCATGTCTTAATGCAATAGCTACTCCCAATAGCTATTCGAGGCATTGCCGAATATGATCTTCAACACATTTTAACTAGACTTTGTTTCTTCTTCAATGTGGTTTGTAGTAAAGTTTTCGAAATTGAAAAGTTGGATGAATTGGAAAATGAAGGATATCTTATCTTGTGCCAGCTTGAAAAGCTTTTTCTTCCTACATTTTTTGACATTATAGTTCATCTAGTGAGGAGATAAAGTTGTGCGGCTCTATCCATTTATGATAGATGTACCCAATTGAAAGATCTTTGAAATTCCTAAAAGGGTATGTGAAAACCACATACCGGTTAGAAGCATCAATTGTTCAGAAATATGTTTCTGAAGAAGCCATGAAATTTTGTCAAAATTATTTGGCCAAAGTAAGACATATTGGGATTCCTAAACGTTAGCATGCTGAAGGGGGTAAATGAGGGGTTTCAGTAAAGAGTGTGGATCCTGATGAATTATCACAAGTCCACTTATACATCTTGAATAATGTTGATGAAGTTCAAGCTAACATAGATGCACATAAAGAAGCTGTAAGGAAGGAAAATCATCGAATGACTGAACAAAGGTTGATTAGGGAGCATAATAGAACTTTTATAAACTGGTTCAAACAAAAGATCGAGAGAGATGAATGTGTTTCTGATACAATCAAATGTTTAGCATGTGGTCCTGAGGTTGATGTCATAAGTTGGAATTCGTATGTGATCAATGGTTATACATTTTACATGAAGTCCTTAGATGATAGGAGCACCGTCCAGAACAATGGTGTTATGTTAGAGGCTGAATCTATGCACTTCTCTAGTTTGAAAGACAAGAGGCCTAAATTGCCAATTATGCCTTATTATGAGGTTATTGAAGAGATTTGGGAGGTGGACTATGTTAAAATTAGATTTCTCATTTTCAAATACAAGTGAGTTAATATCAACAATGGTGTTTGGATCGATCGGCTAAGATTTACATTAGTCGATATCAATAGTAGAAGTTTTGGAGATGAACCTTTTATTATGGCAGACTAGGCGAAACAAGTGTTCTATATCGCTGATCGGGAAAATAAAATGTGGTCTATAGCTCTCCAAGGAAAAAGGGTCATTGATATTGATGAGGAAATTCATTCAAATTATGGTTTTCCTGAGAGTACTCCTTTTTCAACGGGTCTGTTAGACATGAACGAAGAAGATGAAGCGGATAATAAACTTGGCATAAGAAATTATCATCATGAAGGGATATGGGAGGATATCACTTTATAAATGAGACAATTCATAAGGTAATATTCATATGCAGAATTCTTTGACAACTTTAAGAATATTTCTTCTATGTTCTTAAACAATGTCACTAACTGTGAAGCTTTTGTTCTTGTTTTATTTTTGTGGCAAGATCTTATTGAAAGGGGCATGTTATAAAAGAGGATGTTACATTGTTGGGTGGGAATCAGATGAAGGAATGGTTAATATTATATTAGGTCTGGTCCTAAAAGCCTTTTTTGTACACGTGTCAACGAATATGAGGCACCGCCGTCAACGAAGATGAGGTCTCTCCCACATAGGAGGTCCGATTGATGGTTAAAAACATCGATGAAACTCATCGTCATGGATGGATCTACTGAGTGGACAAAGTTGGAGAGAGAGGATTTTGTTCGAGTCTCTGGTCTTTGTTTTCGTCTTTCTCTGTTCATTGCTTATCTCTCTGTAAATTTCATGGTGTCGGCCACCACCACCACTAAGGCCTTCGATGTTGAGAAACTAACCTCCACCGAACTTGATTTGTTCACACAATCGGCACCATGATTAGATCTCTCTCCTCTCCTTTCTCTTTTTCTCGTCGTTCAATTTAGGCGACTTTTTGGGTGGGGGGAACTTAAGGCTCGTGGCTTGGTCAACTCGGTCGGTTCTGGCCGAGATGACCGAGTTGACTCGGGTCAACTCGAGACTCTGGTTTTACCTCTAACTCGTATTGGTTTTCCGGTCGGTTCGTCAGTTCTTAGTCTGAACCGGCCGGTCCAGTTCGAGTTTCAAAACATTGGGAAAAACATGCCTTTTCCAGCAACAATGCTTTTTACTCCAAGGTTTTGCAGTCTTTTTTTGCATGCTACAGTGAGAGGAATCAAGAAAAGGCCAAATTTGAATGCAAGATTGCTTAGGAATGCTAGATGGTAGCTTGATTACAGTATCAATTCTCACATCTCATTTTGCCACATAAGCTAGTCATTATGATACCAAATAAGTTGATGGTGGAGCGGTTCTATCTTGTCATAACTCATAATTTAGAAGCATATACATATATTTTTTGTGTTCTAATTTTGTTTCAATGGTTCTTGGATGGGTTTGACTGTCCAACCGTTCTTTTTTGTTGTTGTAAATTCGGGTTTTTCAAATAACATAAGGAAGTAGCAAAAGTTTGGACATAATAGAAACGAAGGAAAGAATAGAGCAAGATTGAGAACCTTTTTAAGAATCTAAAATGGATGAAGAATGGAGTAAATTGAAGAGATTGACGTGTGGCACACTGCAGAGAGTTTCGATAAATAGAGGAATAGCATAAGACTCATTCACTAAGGAATTTACGGAAACTGTTGGTGCTTAATCAGATTTTAAAAGTATTGCAATCTATTAATTTGACACAACCTTAGTGGCCTTGGCCTCAAATCACTATTTACCACGGATTGAAATGTAATATAGTGCAAACAACTCGAGATCGTTCTCTTATCAAGGAGTCATTTTATTTTGAATTCCCTAGATTGAATTAAATGATAAAAACATGGTTAGAAAGGGGGTTTATAAAATGGTTTTCTCTAAATTAAAATGCATGCAAATAAAAAGAAACTAGTTCTATTCGGTTTGGTATTTCTGGAAAATAATGAACAATGCTTTGGATTAAAAGGGATTAATGATGGATGCTCTTGGTAATGGAAAAAATGTCTATCCTTACTCAGAAAGTCATGGGAGTTAAACTTTAGTAAGTCTTAATAAAAACCTCAAGATAACATTTAAGTCTAATATTTTAATTAATAGTAGTTTCTACAAACATAGTTAACCACCACCTCTTGAGATATTGTTTGAAATCACTTAATGTGTAATTAAAATTGGAATAATACAAATTGTTCTCCTCAATTAGAATGTTCTAACGAACCATTCGAGAGCTAAAACCAACCATTCATAAGCACATTAAAAGACATATAAATTAGAAAATCAAAATACACCATCCAATTAAAACTACAATGATCAATCACATGAGCAACATAATTGCACTCCAAGTCTCACAACTACAATGATAAACCTAAACAAGAAAATCAAATACATAGTCTAAGTATAAGATTGAACTAAAGAACTCCCTATTGAAGCAGCACATGTGAGCTCAAACCATCTCTAATTCATCTCCAAGAGCACTAAATTGCCTATTCACTCATGAAAATAGCCTCAAGAAACATAATCACCATAAAATCACTGATTAAAATGATAAATTAGCACTAAATCATCAAGGAAGCTTGGTGGCTAAAAGTAAACCCAGAAATCAAAGAAAGACACGGCTGACTATGCATCCAGAAGAAGAGGAGCCACGACTTGAGATTGTGAAAGGTGAAAGAAAAAACCAATGGTAGAGAGACCTAACGATAGAAGGGTGTTCTCGACACTGGGCTTCCTTATAAGGTTGATGGTGGTGGTTCTCAGCGTTGTAGGGTTGACTGTAATGAAGGAGGGTGAATGGTGGAAGGTCAATATGCTCTCTGCATCTCGGCACCCCTGAGTTTCTGTGATGGGGAGTGAGGGAACGTCGCTTGCCGATAGTGACGACAGTGGTGCATGGAGGAGCAATAATGGTGTGCTCTCTTCTTCAACTCGATCTGTTGAGCTCTGCCCCAATTCAGATCTTCCACAATGATAATGAGTTCGAAAAAAGACGATGGTGGGTGTGGTGAAAGAATGAAGGTAGAGGAAGGAAGGCCGATGGCGGTGATTGGAGAAGGATGAGGTAACCCACAGTCTGAGATCCTGAGCTCTGGTTTTGGTCTGATTCGTTCGCAGCTGTCTCTCTGATCTCTGTGTTGCAGAAAGAAGGTCGAAGATGGTAGTCTGAGAGGAAGGTGATGGTGGGAATTCGTCGACGGTGGTGGTAGTCTCCGTCTCTTTCCCTTCGATTGTCTCTCTCTCATCCTAGTCAGCCTCCTCGATAGGTGATGCTATCTGCGACACTCTCTCTGGATGTCGGGTCTGTGTGTCTGAAAGAAGAAGAAGAAGCAGGAGTCCACGCTTATGTGCTTTCATACCTTTATTAGAAGGACGACCTTTTATATATATATATATATATTATATTTATTTAGATTTAAATTACATAATGCTTTTAATTTTCATGATACTGGTGTTACAAACAAATATTTCTCAATACGGAACTAAAAACTAATTAATTTGAGATAATGGGTGCAAAAAACATTTCTGAAAACAACATATAATTTAAAAGGATAAGGGTCTTATTTGCTATGGAAGTTTTCGTTCGGAGCACCGGGTGGACGGAAGTTTTTTTGGACCAAAAATGCCACGAAAGTTCACAAAACGTAGCAATTTTATCCCTCCGTTAATTATGACAGTTAAGTTTAATTGAGTGCACACGTGGCATGCCACCTCATCAATCAAATAAGAGTTAAGTATCATTTTTACCCTGGAAATTTTCACTTAGGAGCAATTTTGCCCCAGAAGTTTTCATTGATGCCCCGAAACTTTACAAAATGTAGCAATTTTGCCCTCTCGTCCCCAATATTAAATTTGACTATTAAATCGATCCAAAGACCACACATGTCATGCCTTGAAAAGGTCAAAATTGGAGTCGAGAAGGAGATCCTTGAGATGTTGAGCTCAAGGCAACTTGAATTTGTGAAGCCGAACTGGTCAAAGGGATTGAAAGGTCTGTCACAAAACCCAGAGGAAGCATCACTTATGATCTAAGTAAATGAAACACAAAACGAGAAATGAATTGTCCCAAAAATTGGTTCAATAAGACAAATCAATAGTGATAGTATTTACCTTTGTATAGATTAATCTAGGCCACTCATCTTGTCCCACAAGGTAAATCTATAATGCTCCCAAAAATTCCAGCGATTTTAAGTGATGCTTACTGAACCGATTTGGCATGTAATGGCGCGAACTTTGTCGCGGTTAATTTATAGCAGTTACATGAAAACAACTGCTACAAAGAATCGAAACGACACAGTTTTGTCGCGGTCAGAAGAAAGCGAAGCTTTGACCACGTCAAATCCTAACAGTTTGTAGCGGTTTTAGTTATAACCGCTACAAATATTTACTCTATAAATAGGTGATTTTGTCCATACATCAATTATAAATATTCAAGAAATTCCTAAATCTTGGCTTGTAACTGAATGAACTATCTTGGCTTGGTAGTCAAAGAAAGACAGATATCTGCAGCTCTGATCTCTTATCTTGGGAGATCAAAGCTGCAGATATTTGCCTGTTCCTTGAAGCCGAGGCAGTTGATTCAGTGACAATCCAGATTTACGTATTTCTTTGACGTGAAGACTTCTTCTCTTCTGAATATTGTCCAACATGCGACTGAAGTCTCAAGGAAATATCTTTGATAAAAAATGAGTTAGTGATTTTTTCGTGGGAGATCGGTGGCTATACTTGAATCTGACTCTTCACGGGCATGTTGGACTATTTTCAGTAAATTTATTACTCTCGACTTTTTTGAATAAATTAAATTATTTAAGAGTTTTTTTAATTTTTAAAAATTCCAAACTAATTAGTTTGACTAATAAACTAATTAGTTTGGAATTTGTTTTGCCAAAAAATGAATTTTGTAGCGGTTATACTAATAAACCGCCACAGAATCTGGTAGGGCAATCTTTTTGTTGCGGTTAATCAACATAACCGCTATAGAATGTAAAAGGTCAATCATTTTGTAGCGGTTATGTAAACCGCTACAAAGAATCACAAAGAACGAGGCAGAATAGCCGCGGTTGGTGAAGTGTTAATGAAGGACCGCAACAAAATGATCAAATTTATAGCGGTTATACTATTTAATCGCGCCAAAATGTAGTGGTTTTTAACCACCCCCCTCATTTTGAATCATACGCTCGCTTGGATTTCATTTTTCACCTTTTAACTTTTCAACTTTTAACAGTAAAAATTCAAACATTATGGCTTCTAACGATAAGGGGAAAGGGAAATCCATTGCATGGGAGAGAGTGCCTATAAGAGGTAGTAGTAGTAGAGGCCGGGTCGTACGAGAGGGCGTGGGGCTCTGTCTATCCCTCTACTCACTCAGGCGCGGAACGAGTTCGATGAACTCTTCGCCGATAAGCCAATCCCAGGCATAGAGACCGTAATGGGAGAAGGAGGCGCAAGCCTGTCGTTCAGTGACATTAACGAAAATGAGTAGATCCAGATTGACATTCCCATAGCCGATGCAGAGCGGTTTGTTGACGAGGAGAACGAGCGGGACCAAGGGAACCCCCGATTGTCTTTTTCGCGTTCTACCGGATTTGAGGTGGAGGTCGAAGGTACATGTAATTAGTTTTGTGACAAAAGTTATATTTAAATTCATTATGTTGTATTAAATTTTATTTAAACGCAACACAAACATATTTTTATAATTGTGCAGATACACATGGCAACACCAGCATAAGGACGCTGGATGTTTCTAGGGTCACTTTTCTAGAGGGGTATCATGTCGTAGTCTCCTGGAATGTGGACACGGACCAGCCGATCGGCAACGGTGGTCACCTATTGAACTGGTTCCTGTCGGAATTTTGTGGGAATTGGGCATGGTTCCCGATCTACTTCCACGATTGGAAGCGTGTTCAGAAGGATAACAAGGACAAAGTGTTTACTAACATTGAGCAAGTAAGTTATGTTGCTTAATTAAATTTTACATGTTAATTGTTATGATTTGTGGTTTATTTAATTATTAATTAAGTACTAATTAAATTATTATACAAAAAAAGTTTAACATGCAAGGCCCCGCGAAGAGGTACGTATCGCTAAAAATAAGGGAAGGGTGGAAGAGCCGAAGGGGTGATCTCTACTCCCAACGGAATGGAGATGGGACTATGCCTTGCGTAGGCGATCGAGAACGTCCCAAATGGCGTGGAACCAAATGACCGATCGAGAACGTCCCAAATGGCATGGAACCAAATGACCGGCGGCTTTTGTCCAATATAGGAGGAGTCCCGAGGGACAGGTACATTTTTTAATTAATCATAGTTTACATTTCGTTTAAATAAATTAATGGTTTAACTTCATTTATAGTTTAGATGTACTTGAAATATAGTTTAAATATTAGTTAATTTATAGTTTAGTTGTAGTTTAAATTACTTTATATTTTAAATATAGTTTACAAGATATCAAAATAGTAATTAATTTCACTTCACATTTTGCTCCTCCTTACGTGCTCGTCGCGAGAGGAACACCGAGAAGCGGGCACGCGAGAGGGTTCATCACACGACAGAACCAAGATGTTTGTCAGTGACCTACGGTGAGATGGTATGTTGAAAGTTAAATTAATTTTAGGTTTAAATTATGATTGTTTTGTTTTTGAAATAACAAAGTTTATATTCTTTTAACTCTTTCAAAGAGAAGGCTCGGGAGGAGAACCGTCAGACGGACTATAGGCAGTTGTGGACATGCACCCATAGACACCGTGATGGGACGCCGACCTCTGAGGCTGTAGAGGAGATAATAGTACGTTACAAAAAAATATTTATATAATTAATGTTGTATATTTAAATTGAATTAAATTGTTTGATTAATGTTTTTTGAAATCGTAAGTCAGGCTTGGATTGAGCAGAGCCGGGCATATCTGTGAGCGTCGCAGCCCCCAGAGTCACAGGGGTCTGTGGATCCTATAGCCCCATTGAAAGCTACTGTGGGCCTAGTCGAGCACCCTGGCCGCATTAGGGGCTTTGGGCTAGGCACCAATCCTAGCATGGTGTACGGCAAGGCTTCCTGCTCTGAGGCCTGAACCTCTGGCTCGAGAAAGCCACCACCGGAGGTGGTTGAGGCGATGATTGCCGAGAAAGTTGATGCGCGGTTGCCGAGCATGTTGTTGCACGAGAGGGGCCGAGCATGAGGCCAAGAATAGGCGTATGCAAAAGAGATACGACTGTTGGTACGCTCGTCAGAGGCAGAGCTAGGATGCTGTTGCTGGGGCCTTGACAGAGTTGTTACCTCACATACGGTTTCCATCTCCCGAGCCTCCCCCTCCGTTCATCTACGAGGATTCCCCCCGTCTCCCCCTCCATTCGTCTATAAGGATTCCCACCCACGTCCTGTTGCTGCTGATGACGAGGGCGTTGTTACCTCTGGTCATGCACACGCCCCTCTGAGAGAGCCCCCTGTGAGACAAGACCCGATCATCGGGCTCCCGATAGTTAGCTTTTATTTGATCATCCCGCTTGAAATTGTTTGTTCTTTTTTATGTTATTTGGTTTGTTGACAATTTTATTTCTTTAAATTAGATGTTAACTTTTATTTTAGTAGGTTCTTGATATTGGAGTAGTATTTGAATACTTATATTTCATTTACATTAGGTTATTAATTAATGTTACCTATAATATAAATTTATTATAGTTAAATAAAAATGATATTGTTAAATAATAAATGGTTTTAATAATTAGTAAATAAAAAGATATTTTCTAAAATTTTAAATATTTAAACTTAAAATTTGTAGTGGTTAAAACGAATAAACCGCTACAAGTTCGAATTTAAAATGAATAAAAGGGCGCCAAAATGTGTCTCGGTTTCTATAAAACCGTGACACATTTACATTTAGTTGCGGTTACAATTGCGGTTGTTAACCGTGACTAATTTCTGGCGGGATTCTTCCCGATTCAAATTGGTAACGGTTGTAGTCGCGGTTAACTAACCGCTACTAATTGTCTTTTATATTTGTAGTGGTTTAACAACTGCTACAAATAATTCCATGTTGTATTTAAAGATTTCAAAGCTTGTAGTGAAGGTAATTAAACATTCTCTCTTCATTTGTATTCTATCTTAGATTTGTTTTCTACATATGGATAAGTCATAGATCAAGTTGCCACACAATTCTCCCGTATATTTAGCGGGATTGAAAGCTTTCTTAGATTTTGCCTTTTCTCATGCTAGCATTAATGGCAAGATCAAGTGTTCGTGTTGTCGGTGCAACTTTAAGAAGTGGCAAACACGAGAAGGTGCTATGGAACATCTTCTTCAGAAGCCTTTTTCGGAAGCATATACATTCTGGGAAGTTCATGGTGAGAAACATGGTATGAGATATGGGGATCATCTTCCTCGAAGCTCACAAGTAGCAAATCAAGTAAATCAAGATGATCCGGTTAATGAAGCTGTTCGTGATGCTTTTGGTTATCAAGATGACAACTTTACGGAAGAAGTTCAGGGCGCAGAACCTGTTTTCTTCAGGAATGATGCAGCTTAGGAATTTTTTAGCCTCATGGATGAGAGTGATCGCCCTTTGTATCGAGGTTGTCAGAAATGCTCAAAATTATCTTTTCTGATCAAATTTTACCATATCAAGTGCTTGTGTGGGATCACCGATAAGGCAATGTTGATGTTGCTTGAATTACTACGAGATGCTTTCCTTGACGCGGATATTTTCACAACCCTCTACGAGGTCAAGAAGATAATCAACATATTAGGCTTAAACTACGAAAAAATTGATGTTTGTCCCAACGACTATATGCTTTATTGGGGAGAGGACGCTCGGAGAGAGACTTGTAAGAAGTGTCCTACTTTGAGGTTCTAGACAGTTCGGAAGGGAAAAAAAGTAGAAGAAACTTGCAAAGATTCTCGTGCACTTTCCTTTAAAACCTCGCTTACAAAGATTGTTTATGTCGTCTAAGACAAATGAGCATATGAGGTGGCATGAAGCTGACAAGAACGAAGATGGTAGACTCAAATATCCACGGGATGTTGAAGTGTGGAAAGCGTTTGACTCAGACTTTCCAGATTTTGCAGCGGACCCTAGAAATGTTCGTCTTGCTTTGGCGACTAACGGTTTTAATCCGTTTGGGAATCTTAGCACAAGCTATAGTATATGGCCAGTTATGTTGATACCCTACAACTTGCCCCCTTGGATGTGTATGAAACAAAGCTTCTTCATTATGTCCATGATCGTTCCAGGAAAAAAGGCACAGGGAAATGACATCGATGGGGTTGGTGGAGTTGTGGAATGTAGGTGTCGAGACGTATGACGCGCACGAGAAGACACTGTTCAACTTGTGTGCAGCGTTGATGTGGACTATCAGTGATTTTCCTAGACTGAGAACATTATCCAGGTGGAATGTGCATACTGGCCTTGCGTGTCCAGCTTGCAAATTTGACTCTGACTCAGTTCGCCTTCCTCACAGTCATAAGTGGTTCTTCATGGGTCATCTCAGGTTTCTCGATGGAATACACAGGTTTAGGTTGCAACGCAATCATTTCAATGGGCAATAGGAAAAAAGAGGACCTCCTCGGAATTTATCTGGTGTAGAAATCATAAAGCAGCTTGTGGATGTTGAACTTGAGTATGGGAAAAAAGACGATCCAGCAAAGGCCGGGACAAAGATTGCTAGGACTTCTGGTTTTGTGCCCCAGCAATGGCGGAAGATAAGTGTCTTCTTCACTCTTCTGTATTGGAAAGATAATTTGCTCCGACATAGCCTGGATGTCATGCACATTGAAAAGAATGTGTGCGACAATGTGTTGTACACGATTCTCAATGAACTAGGCAAGTCAAAAGATCATCTTCAAGTGAGGAAAGATTTACGGGAGATGGGAGTTTGTGGAGATGCGTGGCCGGATGAGCATGACAGATTTCAACTGGAAAATTCACCCTGACAAAACTGAATAAGGAAATCTTCCTCGCGACATTGAAGGCTATAAAAGTTTCAGACGGGTATTCAAGCAACATTTCACGATGTGTTGACGCGCAGGCTCGAAAGGTTGCTGGGCTTAAGAGACACGACTCACATGTGCTTATGCAATAGTTACTTCCGCTGGCCATCAAAAATACGTTGCCTCTCGATGTGTCGATCGTTTTGGTCTTGCTGTGTTCTTTCTTCCGAAGTTGTGTTCCAAAGTTTTGATCTTGGAGGAGCTCGACCGGCCTGCAATAGAAACTCATTCTTACGCTGTGTCATTTGGAGATTATCTTTCCTCGTCATTTTTCATGGTCATGGTTTACCTGACAGTACACCTTGTTCACGAAACAAAGCTTGCTGGCCCAGTTCACTATCGATGTATGTATCCTATTGAGAGATACTCATTTAAAATTAATTACTTTAGGATTACTTCCTAGTCAAACATTTCGCCATTAATGTATCAACATTTTTCCTTCATTACTTTATAGGTTACTTGGGAAACTGAAGCCTTACGTGAGGAATAAGGCGTGGTCTGAAGGTTTAATCGCATAAGGTTATATTGGGGATGAGGTCTTGTATTTTTGTTCCAGGTACTTTGATGACATTGAGACGTCATTCAACTGACCGCCTCGTGTAGACGATTGTCCTGAGCTAGAGCCAAAGCCATCAGCAATAGAGTTGTTAATCCCTCGTGTTGGTAAACCAGTTGGCAGAACTGAGAACTTCAAACTGACGGCACTTGAGAAGTTTCAAGCAAATAGACATGTTTTGATTAATTGCACTAAAGTTGAACCATACCTTCTGTAAGGATTGCACACAGATATATGTTATTCTATATATTTCGTTACATGTTATACTCAAATTTCATGGTCGTCTTTGCATGTTTAATTACAGGGAATTCAAGAGTCATGTCAAGCGTCAACTGAGGATCCATATACACAGACATCATCCAAAATTGATAGAAAGGTCCTCAGAGAATTCCCGAGTTATTTTAGGAGGAGAATAATGAATGACCATAACCCGCACTCACCAGAATTCAAAGTTCTCGCACTCGGCCCGCTTGACCACGCCCAAAGATTTACGGCATACAATGTCAATGGTTTCAAGTTTTTTTACCGTTTCACGAGGTCAGGGATTGCTGACTGTAATACCCGGATAATTATTTATCTGGAATATTATATTTCGATAAATAATACCTATTGAAAATAGGTGAATATGTGGTTTCAAATAATAAGTAATAATTATCTTATTTTCTAAGGTAATTACTATGGAAATTAGGAGAGATAAAGAGCTAAATTGTATTTTTAGGGCATTAAATGGCCTAAAAATATTATGATAAATCCCAAAAGGTAGTAAAATATTTATAAAAAATTAGAAAGTATGTTGTCTCTAATTTTAGGAATTTTTGGGATAATTTTCCCTTGAAACATAATAAGGTAAAATTAGGTATTATTTTGGGATCATAAGTGACCCCATGATATTTAATATTTTACATGGGATATAAAATACCAATGTAAGTAAAATAGTTGTGAGATAATGATTTATCCTAATTAAGAAAATTATCAAAAATTAGTAAGTGGCTAATCTGGTAATTAATGGGATAATTAAGGTATAAAGTAAATGAATTAAAAATAATTTAAATAATTATTTTTAATTGAAGAAATTCGAAATTATTAAAAAATAAAAAATAAAATATTTTATGCTTAGAAAAATAAATAAAAAATAAAAGGAAAAAAATAAATATCTAGATATTTTGAATAAAATAATAATATATATGGTAAAGAGCCAACAGACATTTGAGAATGGATAGAAATAAAATCCTACACCAAAACTTAGGAATAAAGCCTCGAGTCATCCGGACTTTTTATGAACCAAATGAAATTCTATTTCGGATTGAGCGGTCTCGAAGTCGGTTCCGAACCAACAGGGTATTTAAGACACCGGATAGGAGAGAGAAAATGCAGATAGAGGATTTAGAGTCAATACTTTTGAAACAAGTAGTTGCCATGAATTAGGAATTCAAAGACTTAGGTCGATCATATTACAAACCAAAGGATTTTTACCTAGACGCCGACGCTCTCGCATTCAATTCCGTAATCAAGACGTCTGTTTTAAAATCTTCAGCAGATAACGGAATACCCTTAATGGGATCATAAATTTCATTAAACTAGATATTCATAATGAGAAAGAAAGAAACTTCAAACTCGTCGTCGCATTTCGCGACTCGTCAAGATTATGCGTTTCGACACCGGACCAAACTTTATCGATCTTGTCTCGGATGTCACCATCAAGATGACATCATTTTGTTGACTATTGGGGAGGGGAGGTTTGCACAAGCAAATGGAGGGCCAAGAGTGTTTTGTCCTAAAAATGCGATCCTACGGTCCATATTCGTCGACCGAAGTTCGAATTATTTACCGTTCCGCCATCCGTCTCTTCTATAAATACCAAGCTCCTCTTCTTCATTTTTCACACCAAAAATCTGCCCCTTAGAGAGAAGTTAGAGAGAGAAGCTCGGAGAAAGTCTCGAGCAAAGTCGGGTAAGTTCTTCGGTCCTTAGTCTTTAGTTTTGGTAGTTCTTTCAAGAGATATAGTAGGAATGCTAGATTTATCTTTAAATTTTCAAGATAGTCTAGATATCATATTTAAGGGTAAATATGATATATATTTCGAAAATATGATGAGGAAAAGATCTGTCAAAATTCGGAGAGATAGAGCAAAAAAATGAAGCTCTAGCGAAATTCCGCCGATTAGGGGTTCAGGGGCAAAATGGTAATTTGTACCTAAAATGCCTGTTATACTGCTAGAAGTTGATAAATGTTATCCTTATAGGATATCTGAGATAATCGGACCGTTGTTGTACCGCCGTCGTACCGCTGTTTCACCCGCTGTCAAAAATTACCGTTTTCCGTAAAACGTACCGTAGTCGACAACGAAGGTACGTTCGCGTACTGTAACACTAACGCTGATGTTTATTGTATGCGTCTATGTGCTATGTGTATGGTATGTCTATGTGAAGTAGTCGATAGCTCTGTGGTATGCTTATTGTACTGTTATTATGCTTGTTGGGTGTTGGGTGTTGGGATACGTTGGCTAAGTGCGAATACCATTGCTAAGTGCGAATACCGTTGCTAAGTGCGAATACCATTGCTAAGTGTGAATACCATTGCTAAGTGCGAATACCATTGTGAAGTGCGAACCGTATGCTAAGTGCGACATATATCCGCCGGAGGCTTATATGATGTTGGGGTATGCTTGGTAGTGTGCTCATATACCGTCTATGTGGTGTATATAAACATGAGGTTAATCATTACCCGAGGTTCAATGGGCATTGAACCTCGCTCTTAATATAGCGACAGTGTTTTGGAGGAACGAGGACCGAGGAGAAAGGCAAGCAAAGACGCATAGGGACTCGGCCAAGACTTTCCTCTCGCTATTTACTTTTGAAAACTCTCGGTCCATTGTACCGCTTTTGTAATCAGCCAAACTTACGGCATTTTGAATATAAGTATCAGTTACTCTTATGCTCCGATGCTCTACTCTGATGAAAAAAAAATTATACTGCTTTTGAAAACGGGATGTTTCACTGACCCAAAACTCGGGTGTATATGGCACGTTTGGGACGAGGAGTTATGTGAGCAACAGTGACGGGAACATACAGTTCGATGACGTCCTGTATTATGGAAAGCTGCTTGATGTGGTAAAGATAAGTTACCAAGGCCTTTTGACCATGACGATGTTCAAGTGTTTATGGGCAAATATGGCAACGTCTCGGGGACTCACGACTGACGACTTAGGCATCACATCAGTGAATTTCTCCTACCCTATTCACACCGGTCAGTCTGAAGATGATGAGTCGTATATTCTTGACTTAGAGGCCCATCAGGTTTATTATGTCGCCGATGAGAGGCACAGGGATTGGAATATGGTGGTTTACTTAAAGCCTCGGGACCTTTACGACATGGCCGATGGTGATAACGTCGCCTACGAGAGTGAGCCGTTCCAGCCCGCCAGTTTTGAAAACTTCTTCCCATATGGCGACGACAATTTACCTATAGTTCGGTACATTTCTTAATACACGCTTTCGGAAATAATGACATTTAACTAAATTTTTATTTGTGTTCAAACATATTCAATTCACACGTAACATTTTCTCCATACTTTTTATGTATGGATGGCGACAAAGATTGAGAGAAAAAATTATACTTACGAAGTAATCTGTAATCTTCTAATCTTTTTTTAAAAAAATAAAAAAGTCATAGTATTTGTAGCGGTTATTAAACTGCTATTAAATGAGACCAAACCGCTACAAAGTGTACACCGCTACAAATGGTTCACCCTTAACCGCTACTAAAACAAACCGCTCCAAAAAGTGACACATTAACCGCAACAAAGTGATGCGCAGATATCAACATAAATACCTCCACCAAACCACATTTAATATACTTCGGTTTACTTTTCTTCACATGTTTTCTCTCATGTTTCTATGTTTTCTCAAAATGGTTAAGTGTTTGAAGCGGGTAAGTGCCTTTCAACCGGATCAAATCTAGTGATTATCGAAATGTTTATTTTTTTCTTCTACCTTACTTGATACTAATTTTTGTTATTTTGCAGTTGCATTATGTATATTTTCAACTTTCTTTACACTTTCACATACATTATTCTATCTACTTTCACACAAATGTTTTTATAGAATTAATATTATTTTGATTAACTTATAATTAGTTGTTTATACCTACATATTCTCATTGTTTTACACCTATATAATAACCTTATATATAATATAATATCATATTTTATTATCATTTATTTTCACCAAAAATATAAATTATTAATAATATCCAATATTTACTTAATTACTATATATTTTTTTAATTTTTATTTTCAATTTGATTTATTTGTAGCGAGTTCACCAACCGCTACAAATACGAACCTAAAATGCAAAACGCGCCAAAACTACTTTTCAAAAAAAAAATGAAGGGAATATTTTGTAGTGGTTTACAACCGCTACAAATCGAACCTACTGAAATAGGCGGTAAAACTTTTTTCCAAAAAAATGGCGAGATATTTTTGTAGCGGTTGGTAACCACTACAATTATTCAAAATAATTAAAAGTGGTGGCGGAATTTTTTTTTCCAAGAAATGACGTGATTATGTTGTCGTGGTCAAGATACCGCTACAAAGTAATATAATTAGTAGCGGTTATATAACCGTTACACGTCTGATCAAATAAAATTTGTAGCGGTTTGGTAACCGACACTAATGTGTCAAACAAGACCTCAGCGCAGCCTCATATAGTGGCGGTTAATTGGAACCGCTATAGATACAATAGCGGTTAAAGTCTATGTAGTCACAGGTTTTATTAACCGCTACAAATTTGTTTGCTATGGTGTATTTTGTAGTGGTTTGTCTAACTGCTACAAATGTCGTTTATAGCGACTAAAACCGCTACAAATATGTCAATTTAACCGCTACTAATGGTCCTTTTCTTGTAGTGTGAATTTTAACTTGAGTTACGTTGCATAACAAATTACCAGAACAAAAATGATGGTAGAAGAGAAGAGATTGACAGATAGTTCAATGCTAGGGATGATGTTAGCAGAGGGAAGCACATCCTATTTATAGAAGTTTAGGGAGACCGCTAATTAGAAAGTTATGTGCACTTCTGCTTCCCCTCTAAATAATTATCATGGAATCAATTCTTGATTAATTTTCTAATATACAATAATTTATGTATTAATGAACAAATCCATAATTAATGCTTATAAGACATACTTCGTTATGCCAGTGAGGATGCTGGGCCCCAAGGGAGGTGGATTGTGAAGTCCTACATCGACTAAAAAGGCGAATAAAGCATGCCTTATAAGGGTGCGGAGACCTTTCACTTGTAGACGCGTTTTGATGGGCTAGGTCCAATCAAAAACAAAACCGTGAGGCCTTGTGTGCCAAAGCGGATAATATCCACAAGCAAGCGTGTAAAATATTACATAGAACTTTGCAATCTTATCCAAATTAATATATATTCTACTTCAAGAATATAAAGTCTATACAATAATAAATGAATAAAGAAGTAGTCTTCAGCTTCTCTACTTTGTAATTAGTATATCAATTTAACTTCTAAAAACACACCCAATCAATCCTCTTAAGAACGTAGCTTACAACGTGAGGATCTAGTTTGCTATGTTTTTTTTGGGGGATTACATGCTTGTGATTCGTTGGAATCTTTCTCAATATGCTTTCATTACTTACTTCCTTTATTGTTGTATAGCTACTTTTAATTGAAATCTTTCTACAACAAGTAATTAATCATTCATTGGAATATTGTGATTCATTTATTGTTGTGTAACTTAGCTTTATGCAAAAAAAAAAAAAAAAAAAAAAAAAAAAAAAAAGGAATAATAATATCACGAATCTTGGCACATCGGAAAAAAAGAAGAAGCAACATCGTAATAACTATGAAATTGGAATCCCCTTTTCGCTCTTCAATATTTCCACCATTAGCAAAAGCCAAAGTTGGTATTATAATATATTTTACTATAAATAAATGAAAGTTTCATGTGTTTACTAGTTCAGCCAAAAGCTATTTCATAATGGCAAGAACCAAAAAAGTCACAGATGATCATCCTAAGAAAGTGATTTTGAACTCAATTTTCTCATCAAATTTGTATCAACTGCAACAATCCATTATTAATATTGAATCGATTCGGTGAGCTATCACATATTTAATTATATATAAATGATATTCATAATCGACTAGTGATCCAATAGATCTCAGACTAGTGCCACTGCGAATGTGAGGTGTCTTTAGGTATTTAAGAATTGTAAATTATTTGGTCATTATCTTTAGTTTTGGTTTATCCCTTTATTTCTTTTGTAACAAGAATGTATAGTTCACTAAAATAAAGTGTAGTTTCTGGTTGCTGCGTATTTAATGTGCTCTTGGACTACTTTGCTATGAGAAAAGAAGAAAATAACCACGACCTTTGTTGAGTGATGCTGGGATTGGGAGCTCATCATCAATGAGACTCAACCTATTTTGGACGAGTTTTATTATGTGCAACTCCATATGCTTTCTGTTTTTTGTTTTGTTTTTTCCCCCTGCCATTAACTGGGATAAGATACAAATATGATTTTGTTGTTCTGCTTGGGTGCCCTCAATATGTTAACAGGGAGGAGTACAATGAATTCTATAAGAAAACTTTTAACAAATATTTGGATCCATTAGCATCCTCACATTTTAATAGACGTAAGAGTATGCCTCCATGCGTAAGAGTATGCCTCCATGCTCAGAGAATAGGGATCCTGAAAACTCACTAGGATTAGGATATGCCCCATGCTTAAAAAGTGTCTACATAGGTAGTTACAATCACTCATCAACAATGTTCTCACATCATAGTAAGATGGTTTCTTGTTGCATTTTTCCAGTTAAGTAATAAGTTGGATTTGTACTGAAACCAACCAAGGAACAACACAACCAGAGTGATAATTAAATATGCATCGTTATCACAATGACATGCTTTTAAGATAAGGTAGCACATATAATGGTTGCTTGAATTGAAAGCACCAGCCTCTGCTTCTGTTAAATTGTTGAAATCGATGATTGGCGTTGCCCAACTCTTGCATCTCTTATTTGGGAGCACAAGGCATTTCTATGCATTGATCTTTTCTTGGATGCATTTTTCCTAAGGTCCTAATAGTAACTAAACCTGCAACATGATCACTTCACATTACTACTTGGAAACGAAAAGGAAAAGGAAAAATAAAATAAAAACTATATCTACCTAAAGACAAATATAAGAAGTATATAGACAAAAGGCTAAAGAGATATACCTGCCAATTTTATGAGTTATTGTTGAATATAGAGTAAATACCATTTTGGGTTCCCGAAAAAAAACATGGACCCCATTTTAGGACTCTTTTATGGACTAAAAAGGGCTTTTTAGAAATTTGTGAGGGACCAAAATGTTCATCAATCGACCCTTATTCGTCTTTTTCATGGACTAAAAAGGGCATTTCTTTGTGTGAGGGACCATAATGGGGTCCGTGTTTTTTTCTAGGGACCCAAAAGGGTATTTACTCTTGAATTATATATCATGATATTTGTGGTTCCAAATGATAAAATAAAATAATGCGTGAAACAGTATTAGTGACACTCTTTATTTGTGAATGTAATATTCACGAAAGTGGATATATGCTTCTTCCAAAATATTCCTCTTCCAATTCAATTTGCTCTAACATCCATAATCTTCAATGGCAGGATCATATTACTAGCTACTAGCAAGCAAAAGCAACAATAAATATTCCAGATCTAAATGAAGTTGTGGGGATATGATTTCTTGGCAGAAACAGAGGAGTTGGAAAATAAGTACGAGGGTCCAACGATTGAGTTAGATCAAAGCCTTGAATCCTTCATTTCGATACCAAATTTTTGCGCCTAGATTTTGTATGGCCGGTATATGTAGAAGAATTTTTTAAAAAAATATATATATATATAAGTTATACACACATGATATTTATCATATGTTTGTTATTACATTCTTTTAAGGTTTTGAATCTCTACCAGCAGCACCCCATCTACTCTTATCCAACTAAGACAAGCGCAGATAATAGGCAATGTTTTTACCATTTTTAATCCATGTGTAAAAAATTGTCTAGAGACATATTTGCTGTATATTATAGAAATTTATAATAGCTACAATTTATAAATTGCAAGCAACATGAATCATTCCTCTCATGTACTTTCAGAGATGCGTAGACAGATTGTCCAATCATTCCTCTCCTTCCATCACCCTGAAAATTATAGGGAAAATCCATATTAGGGCCCTTTTAGCCCAAAAAACCCCAAAAAAGGCTTTAAGATTCTGAAAATTTCAGAAAAGGCCCCAGGGCCCTTTTTGACATCTGAATATTGTGTGTTATACGTCAACGTATATGCTGTGTTAGTGGTGGGATTCAGATGTCAAAAAGGGTCCTAGGGCTTTTTTTTATTTTCAGAATCTTGGGGCCTTTTTAAAGTTTTTTTGAGCTAAAAGGGCCCCATATAGATTTTCTCAAAATTATAATACCCCTCTGAGCAAAAAAATAATAATTATAATACCCCCTGTTTGTACTTAAAAGTTAAAGCCAGCATACAAGTGATTTTTCAGCTGAGTGTCTTTCCTTGCAAAATATCATTATTGTCTTTGATCCATATAATAAATAAATAAAAATTAAAAATTGATCCATATATATATAAAAAAAATTGTCTAAAAATTGCCCAAATCAAACCAGTTAAAGTTCCATAGGTGTTAGGATTAGCGATCAGCTTCTTCCCCACTGTTAACGCGACGAGCAAGATCTTCCTTTTCTTTCCTCGTCTGTGCTTGGAACCATTGTGAAATGTAGGAGCTAGAGAAGAGAAAGATGAAGGAGAAAATATCAAGAAGCTCCAAAACCTTCAATTTGGGTAAGCCATTCAGCTACGAACACCTCCCCTGGTTCAAATTTTGAAAGAGAAAAGGAACCAAGTTTCATGCACCACTTTTTTGCCATCCCAAGCCCTTATTCCAAGCTTCCCATAAGCACAAAGTTTAATGTAAAGGGAATTGTTATGACAGCTCTTAGATGTTGCCAACATGGTCTCTCATTTAAATGCAGCACCATTAGGAAGAGATGAGTACAATGAGTACTATCCATAACAATAAGATGGGCCCACTTACTGCTTGTGTAACGATCATCCTCAGGAGCTTTACTAATCCAAGAAATAGCAGTACTCGTGAGGGTCGAAACATTTGGTATGCTTAGGCATATTGCTATCCCAGACCATTCACTTGCCCATAGATGAAGGGGTAGGTCCACTGTTATGAATACATTTTCCAATCCATCAGCATCATCTGAATGAGAATCATCTTTATTTGGAAACCATGATGGTATTTCAACTCCTGGAATAATTGCAACTAAATCTTTATGAGGAAGGTATTCGGACTGCAACAAAATTAACTGAACTTTTTTGAAAACTTACTAAGAAACTTTCCTCATGCATTATGTATGGGAATGGTTAATAAGATACACTTTGGTCTTAAATATAAGAACTAATTGAGTATTTATTTTGATCTTAAAATAACACCTCAATCCACCTTATTTTCTAAATTTATAGATTTTTCCCATAAAATCCGTATTGATTACACATATTGGGTAATGATCAAAGAAGGTATTTTAGATAAATCAATACATATTCGTTACAAATAACTAACTTTACTAAATTCCTTAATATCCATAAATTATATAGCTATTATATTTAGCATTGTAGAGTGTAATACCCGGATTTTAGCAAATCTGGAATTTCTGAGATAAAGGAAAATTAATGAATATTTTAATGAAGTAAATTCATGAGATAAAACTATTATAGAAAATTGTTATAATTATAGAGTAAATTGTTGAAAAATTTACAGGAAAATATGATGAACAGAATAACTAAAAATGATATAATGGTGATAAAAACAATCTAAAAATATTATGATAAATACTGAAAGATCATGAAAAATTATGAGAAAAATATGGAAGTGTTATCCCTAATTATGAGAATTTAATAAATTATTTCAGAGGAAATAACATGAAGAAAAGTTTAAAAAGCATTTCGTAACCATAAAGTAACCTGATGGGGTAAACATTTTTAATATTTTACATAGGATATAAAATGACAATATCGGTATAGAAGTTTGAAAGATAACAATATACTGTAAATTAGTAAAGATAAATATATGAAGAAACCTGATCCCGAAAAGATCACTAAACGAAGAAATTAGGCCCGATTAAGCCCTAACGAAGGCGGGGTAAAACGGGAATTTTTGGTAAAAAATATTATATTTTTAAAAAATGGAAAAAATTATAGAAAAATAAATAAATCTGAATTTTTAAAAGAGGGGGTCGAAATTATGGTTATTTTTAATTAAAAAGAATTGTTTAAATAATTAAAATGGTAATTAGAATAAAATAATAATATAATGCGGTGAGTCAGCTTATAGGCAGACCGAGGGGAAAAGTCATAAATAAATTCTACAGGTAAACCAGAGGTAAAAGTCTTTTCAGACTGATCAAATTAAGTACAAGTGAAATTCTACACGAAGAAAGAATTTACCGGACGTCGATTCCGCAACCGAAAACCCTAATTCCTAATAAGACGGAAAGCTAATCGGATAGAGTAGAGCCGATAGGCAAAGTGAGAACCTATAGAAACAATTGCGTGTTTTCAAACACGGATTAAGTTAGCCAACCACCGGACGTTTTACGATTCAAAGCGAATTATTGTCCGTAAGTTGGTTCTATCGGAAGCGATTTTCGTAATCGACGCGTTTGTCCGAATATCTTCCGACGCACCGTAGAATACCTGGATATGATCAAAAAGAGGATCAAAATATATAATATGAAAGAGGATGAAAAGATCTTCAAAGTTACATGCCCGGATTTTTGAGTTTCTCGCGAAATCGCGCGAAACGGACACCGTCGGTAGCTTTATCGGACCGGAGGTCATAAAGCAAGATGAAAAATCAATCTTTGACTTTTGGGGGACCAAGAGGTCGGCCAAGACCTTGAATGGTCAAGATTGCATCTTACAAAACCCTAGATCCAACGGCGGAATCATTTCTCAAGACTTTTTGTTAATACCCACCTTGTCCCTCCCTTTTTCTATAAATAGCACCCTTCCCTTCTTCATTCTTCACACCTTTTCTTCTCTCTACCTTGGCCGAAACTTAGAGTGAGAAGCTCTGCAAAAGTTTTGCCTTAGCTCCGAGTAAGTTCTTCTCCATAGTTTTTAGTTTCCGTAGTTCTTTCGGTAGTTATAGTAGAACCGTTGTTTTGATCTAGGAAGTTTCGTAATTTGTTCCTATGCTTGTTTTTATGCCTCATTGCGTGAAAGATGCCCGACGAGGTAAAAACATAGTGGGGATAATTTTGAAATGGAATACGGTCAAAGTAACGGTTCGCGAAATTCCGCCAAATTAGGGGTAGAAGGGCAAAATGGTAATTTTTACCTAAAATGCCGATTATGATTGCAAATCACTAATAAAAGTGATATTACTCGATAGGGCATCGAAACTCGATTTGCTTTCTTACGCCGCCCGACGTGCCGCGAACATTTCACGTTTTTCCGTAAAAAGTACGTTTTCCGCCGTAAGTACCTAACGTCGTCAACGAAGGTACGGACGCGTCTTCGTAACACTAATCTTGTACTTCTTAAATGCATATATGTGTGATAGATACGTTCGTAGACCGATATACGGATAGTTTACACGGGTTATAGTCATGATAACGCCGTATGTTTTTCTAGCGCTGAGAACACGAGTGGTATCGTGGCACTGGTGAATAGTGCAAGCTGTTATTGTTGTTTTACATTGTGGGGCTTTACATACTGCGTAATGCTTATGTTTTGTCGGCATAATGATCATGCATCTGCTGTATGCTTATGTAGTGATATACTTGTTGTATTGTCTAGAATATCCGTTATCCGTATACCGTATTGTTTGGGTTTGAGATTAACGTTACCCGAGATTCAATGCGGTGAATTGAATCTCGCGATAGCATCGGATCCGGAGGAATACGGATCGAAGATCGAGGCAAGCATCGAGACGTGCGGCCCGAGACTTATCTATCTTTACCGCTTTCGCTTATTCACTTTCAAACTCTAGGATTAATGTAATCATTACAATGTTACACTATGGTTGATGTTTGTTATGAATCGCTTACTCTTTCGCTCCAATGCTCTACTGACATTACTCGCTTGAAATATTTGGAAACGTTTAAAAAAAAAAATATTCCGCCGTTTTCAAATGGGATGTTACATTTATGGTATCGGAGCGTAGTCCCGGCATTGATATGACTATGTTATTACGGATAGTATGGTAGGACAGCTTAATGCTAGTCTATGTGGGTGTGGCCAATCGGTCGCCATAGAGTTGGTGAGGTCCCCATGATAGACACTTATCTCGGCCATTCTGTTTGGATAACGGAGTTATGTTCAAAAAGCCTTTTAAATTGTGAGCACATTTTTGAAAATGAGTACTGAGATAGCCCTAAGTCGATGTACCGATCTGGACGGTATACCATTCAACCGGTGTACCACCCTCTGTCGGTGCATCATTCTAACCCAAAATCAGTAAATCCATCGTCCATATTCATATTTGATATCAGTTTCTGATAATTCTGATAATCGTCAGTTTGTACTGGACGACTATTCTATCCTAGCGCAGAGCTTATATGTGGAGCTAGGCCATGCCGGATGAAACTCCGAGACCAACAAGGATAGATACATGCGATTTGACTCATGTAGAGGAACTCCCAATACGAAATTCCGTACCCGTTTCTAAGTAGACCGAATCAACGAAATCCTGAACGAGGGGAAATAGTACGAGTGTCCGTTCGTTTGTAGTATTAGTGTGATAAAGTCTGCGATAGACTAATCATTGTCTTCCTAAATCTAACGTTTTCCCTATGGTTTGATAAATAGTTATCTTACTTGCCGCGAAAATTTTAGTTTCCGATGCATATCTCTTGGTTACTACAACCGGACTCAACGACCGTGTCATTAAGTAGGAGGTATCTTGTGTTGTCATGGTGTATGGGCGCCATGGAAACATTTAAGGTATCTTGTGTTACCATGGTGTATGGGCGCCATGGAGACATTTTGATATCTAGTGTTGATCGCGGTATATGGGTGCCATGGGAAACACTATATATCAAAGTACGACATGACAAGATCTTTGTGGTCAAACCAGAGCGAATTCTCGATCACCAAGAGGAGCGGCTGACGGATAGAGTAAAGTTCCAGAGCGTATAGTCCGAATGCGTTAGTTAGTAATGACCTTCTAAGGTTAGTTGTCTGGTTCCTGAATAGGTTTAAAAATTGAATTTTTAACTTGCCAATACACCTGCTATATTTGAAATTTTCGGAATTGATTTTTCAAACTTGTGAATCTTGAAAATGAGTTTTCGAATGAAATGTTTTCAACAGAATTTAAGACCACGGTGATGGTTATTTTGAAATACTATTGTCTTATAAGAGGGGGGGTTTTTTGTTAGAACCCAGAGTTTGAAACTGTATTTTCAACTATGTTGTGGTAAAGTCAGTATGTAATTGGAAGGCCAGAAGCTGTTGAAGATGTACACGGTTTGCTGAGTCTTGCCAGATGTTTTAGAATGTTTGAAATCGCTAGCCTTTGATGAAGGTTCTTTTTGAACAAAGAGTTTTTTTGAGGGATTTTGGTTGTTTGAATGAAAATCGCACCAGCAGTGAACGTACCCAATCCATAACATTTCACCGAGGGCGTATGTTTTGTCTAGCAGAACCTGAGGGTTGCTACTTTGTGTGCCAGTGTGAACACTGGGTCTCTTATGGGAGGGGCGGAGGTTCTCCCACATTGTTTGACGGTAATGCTAATGCAGAGGCCGTATTTGGGGATTTGGGATAAGTCGCTCATTTGTACCAAGTGGTTGAAGTGGTGGCGTGAGCTCTCAATTGTTAAAGAATTTTGTAAAATGAATTATTCCCTCAAAGATATGTGCTAATAGTTAAAGTTTTTGAAACTAATTCGGCAGTGAATATGTTTTCACAAATTTGTGTTGGCAGCGATTAAATTTGAAAATGTTATAGCACTATTATTTTTGGTATAGTGTAGATTGTGAAATGTACTGTGACCACATAAAATTTTCAATGTTTGAAAATTTGAAGATGAGACAACATAAATGGTTTTGTGTAACGATGACATATTTGTGTTGAAAAGCGGTGTAGTTGGAAATTTCGTTATAGGAACAAGGATTATTAGAAAGGTCTAGAACAAGGTTAAGTCAGGTAGTGAGGCCTGCATAACCAAGCACTAAGAAAATGGATCAGTGGATCTTGCGTTTAAATTCTATACCTGGGTACAAGTTGAAATCGATTAGGAATGCATGCCTCTAGATTACCTTATGATTTAGTAGTATCTACACCACTTGGCGTGAAATCCTTAGCTTCGATGCATGTTTAAACCGCGTGGCGAGTGTGAATGGGCGTGAGTCTAATGTAGACCTTATCCGATTACCTCTTCACGGCATCGACGTCATTTTCGGTCTGAATTGGCTAACAGCCAACGGTGCAATGATCGATTGTGGCAAGAAGAAGATATCATTTCCCGAAGACACGGTTGATGTGAGCCTGAGCTTTCTCTCCGCTACAGAAGTTGATCGATGCGTGAAACGGGGATGTCATGCCTACATGGTATTCTTTTCGGTTAAAGCGAAGCCGAACTTTCACTCCGGATATCCCCGTGGTGAATGATTTTCCCGATGTATTTCCGGAGGATCTCACCGAGTTACCTCCTATCCGAGAGGTGGAGTTCAATATTGAATTGATGCCTGGCACAGATCAATATCAAAGGCGCCGTATCGTATGGCTCCAAATGAAATGCAAGAGTTGAAGAAACAAATTGGAAGAACTTCGAAGAAGGGGTTCATTCGACCCAAAGTATCACCTGGGAGCCCTAGTCTTGTTTGTGAAAAAGAAAGATGGAAGTTTTCGACTCGCATCGATTATCGTGAACTAAATAAAGTGATCACAAAAACAAATATCCACTTCCCCGGATTGATGATCTTTTGGATCGCTTATCCGGTTCCACCGTCTTTTCAAAGATTGATTTGCGTTCGGATATCATCAGTTGCGAGTCAAAGACGATGATATTTCCAAAACGGCTTTCAGAACCAGATATGGGCATTATGAATTCCTTGTGATGCCCTTCGGATTAACAAATGCACCTGCGGTATTCATGGATTACATGAACCGTATCTTCCGACAACACCTAGACCAGTTTGTGGTGGTGTTCATTGACGATATACTCGTCTATTCCAAAAGCAGAAAAGAGCATGAAGAACATCTCGCGCTAGTATTGAACATACTAAGAGAGAAGCGACTTTACGCAAAGTTGAGCAAATGCAAATTTTGGCTGCCGGAAGTGAGATTTCCGGGCCATGTGATATCTAGCGGCGGAGTTGCCGTTGACCCGAGCAAGGTGGAAGCGGTTCGGGTGGAAGAGGCCGGAGACAAGGATGAGGAGATACGTAGTTTTCTAGGTCTCGGGATATTACCGCAGATTTATACGGGATTTCTCGCGTCTTGCCCTACCATTGACAAAGCTTACGAGGAAGAATCAACCCTTTGTATGGGGAGATGACTGCGAGGAGAGCTTTCGAGAGATCGAGGGAGAGGTTGACTACGACCGCATTGATAATCCCGCATCCCGATGAGACATATGTTGTCTACGGTGATGCCGGTGGGCAAGGATTGGGTTGTGTCCTAATGCAATTGGGCGAGTGGTGGCTTATGCCTCTCGTCACCGAAGCCGCACGAGTCGAACTATCCTACACACGATTTGGAGCTTGCCGCCATCGTGTTCGCTTTGAAGATATGGAGGCATTATCTCGTACGATACGACCGTAGAACTATACTGCGACCACAAGAGCACGAAGTATCTCTTTGATCAAAGGAACCGAATATGAGGCAACGTCGTTGGATGGAATTGCTTTGAAAGACTACAACCTGGAGATCAAGTATCACCCGGGGAAAGCAAACGTCGTTGCGGATGCTCTAAGCGGAAGAAGGTGCAAGTGTCATACATGATGATACAAGAGCGAAATTACTTGAAGATTTCGAGACCTGAATCTTTCAAACCAAATCGCATGAATTTCAACGCACCAAGTGACGCCTACCTTGCAAATCTTTTTGTGAGTCAAGGGAGTACGACACGAGAGATGAAGTTGATAAAGCTCAGAGACAAGATGATTGGGAAATCTCCATGCGGGAGAAGATCTCTCAAGGTGAAACCCAAGACCACGACCTTTCATCGAGTGAATTGGTCAGACACAAGGGGCGCATTTACATACCGCCGCTTGATGAACCGAAGCGGAAGATACTGGATGAGGCTCATAAGAGTAAGTACACTCGCATCCGGAATGGTCAAGATGTACCAGAACTTGAAGGCCGAAGTTTGGTGGCCTGGAATGAAAAGAGACGTAACTCGACGTAGCCGGGTGTCTAACTTGCCGTAAAAGTAAAGATTGAGCACCGGCGGCCCCCGGTCTTCTCGCAAGGACTAGAACCGCCGGAGTGGAAATGGGAGAATGTGACCATGGATCTTGTGGTAGGTCTACCTAAGATCGGGCATCACGATACCATTTGGGTGATCGTTGACCGATTAACCAAGTCGGCACATTTCATACCCATTAGCATCCACTACTCTCCGAACGATTGGCCGCAATCTACATCAAAGAGATCGTGAGACTGCACGGAGTCCCTAAGAGTATTATCTCTGATCGGGATACTCGATTCCAATCCCACTTTTGGCAAGCACTACATGAAGGAATGGGTACCAAGCTGAAGTTCAGTTCGGCTTATCACCCTCAAACCGACGGTCAATCAGAGAGGACGATACAGACGCTGGAGGATATCTTTGCGAGCATGTGCCCGGATTTCAAAGGAAATTGGGACGAACACCTCTCACTAGCGGAAATTCGCGTATAACAATAGTTATCATTCAAGCATACAAATGGCCCCGTTCGAGGCTTTGTATGGGCGAAAGTGCCAATCGCCTTTATCTTTGGACGATGATGCGTCTCGAAAAGCGGTTGCTTGGACCGGATATGCTAAAAGAGACCTCCGAGCGATCGCTCGATCAAGAAGAGACTCCTTGCTGCACACAGTAGACAGAAGAGCTATGCAGATAAGAGGAGAAGACCGTTGAAGTTTGAAGTCGGAGACCATGTGTTTCTGAAATTATCTCCAGTAACCGGTGTCGGCAGAACACTAAAGAGAAAGAAGCTTAGTCCACGTTACGTTGGACCAATTGAAGTGTTAGCCGAGCGAGGACCAGTTGCGTATCAACTAGCGTTACCCCCGAACCTGAGTAATCTCCACGATGTTTTTCACGTGTCACAACTGAAGAAATACCTACCAGATCGAGATCATGTCATAAAGTACGATGATGTTGAAGTACGGCATGATAACACCTTTGTAGTCGAGCCGAGCAAATTCTCGAACGCGGAGAAACGGCTTAGGACTAAAACTATACCGATAGTGAAGGTGGTCGGGAAGGGTTTGTCATCAAACGAGGCAACTTGGGAAACCGAGAGTGACATGAAGGAGAAGTACCCAGAGTTTATGGCCCGTAGTCTAGTGAGTATAGATTAAATTTCGAGGGCGAAATTTTGTTTAAGGGGGAGAGAAATGTAATACCGGATTTTAGCAAATGGAATTTACGAGATAAAGGAAAATTAATGAATATTTTAATGAAGTAAATTCATGAGATAAAACTATTATAGAAAATTGTTATAATTATAGAGTAAATTGTTGAAAAATTTACAGGAAAATATGATGAACAGAATAACTAAAAATGATATAATGGTGATAAAAACAATCTAAAAATATTATGATAAATACTGAAAGATCATGAAAAATTATGAGAAAAATATGGAAGTGTTATCCCTAATTATGAGAATTTAATAAATTATTTCAGAGGAAATAACATGAAGAAAAGTTTAAAAAGCATTTCGTAACCATAAAGTAACTCCGATGGGGTAAACATTTTTAATATTTTACATAGGATATAAAATGACAATATCGATAGAAGTTTGAAAGATAACAATATACTGTAAATTAGTAAAGATAAATATATGAAGAAACCTGATCCCGAAAAGATCACTAAACGAAGAAATTAGGCCCGATTAAGCCCTAACGGCGGGGGTAAAACGGGAATTTTTGGTAAAAAATATTATATTTTTAAAAAATGGAAAAAATTATAGAAAAATAAATAAATCTGAATTTTTAAAAGAGGGGGTCGAAATTATGGTTATTTTTAATTAAAAAGAATTGTTTAAATAATTAAAATGGTAATTAGAATAAAATAATAATATAATGCGGTGAGTCGGCTTATAGGCGCGGCCGAGGGGAAAAGTCATAAATAAATTCTACAGGTAAACCAGAGGTAAAAGTCTTTTCAGACTGATCAAATTAAGTACAAGTGAAATTCTACACGAAGAAAGAATTTACTTGGACGTCGATTCCGCAACCGAAAACCCTAATTCCTAATAAGACGGAAAGCTAATCGGATAGAGTAGAGCCGATAGGCAAAGTGAGAACCTATAGAAACAATTGCGTGTTTTCAAACACGGATTAAGTTAGCCAACCACCGGACGTTTTACGATTCGGAATAATTATTGTCCGGAAGTTGGTTCTATCGGAAGCGATTTTCAGAATCGGACGCGTTTGTCCGAATATCTTCCGACGCACCCGTAGAATACCTGGATATGATCAAAAAGAGGATCAAAATATATAATATGAAAGAGGATGAAAAGATCTTCAAAGTTACATGCCCGGATTTTTGAGTTTCGCGAAATCGCGCGAAACGGACATCGACGGGTAGCTTTATCGGACCGGGAGGTCATAAAGCAAGATGAAAAATCAATCTTTGACTTTTGGGGGACCAAGAGGTCGGCCAAGACCTTGAATGGTCAAGATTGCATCTTACAAAACCCTAGATCCAACGGCGAGAATCATTTCGAAGACTTTTTGTTAATACCCACCTTGTCCCTCCCTTTTTCTATAAATAGCACCCTTCCCTTCTTCATTCTTCACACCTTTTCTTCTCTCTACCTTGGCCGAAACTTAGAGTGAGAAGCTCTGCAAAAGTTTTGCCTTAGCTCCGAGTAAGTTCTTCGTCCATAGTTTTTAGTTTCCGTAGTTCTTTCGGTAGTTATAGTAGAACCGTTGTTTTGATCTAGGAAGTTTCGAATTTGTTCCTATGCTTGTTTTTATGCCTCATTGCAGTGAAAGATGCCTGACGAGGTAAAAACATAGTGGGGATAATTTTGAAATGGAATACGGTCAAAGTAACGAAGTTACGCGAAATTCCGCCAAATTAGGGGTAGAAGGGCAAAATGGTAATTTTTACCTAAAATGCCGATTATGATTGCAAATCACTAATAAAAGTGATATTACTCGATAGGGCATCGAAACTCGATTTGCTTTTGCCGTTACGCCGCTTTGACGACGTGCGCGAACATTTCACGTTTTTCCGTAAAAATACGTTTCCGCCGAAGTACCTAACGTCGTCAACGAAGGTACGGACGCGTCTTTGTAACACTAATCTTGTACTTCTTAAATGCATATATGTGTGATAGATACGTTCGTAGACCGATATACGACAGTTTTACACGGGTTATAGTCATGATAACGCCGTATGTTTTTCTAGCGCGAGAACACGAGTGGTATCGTGGCACCGTGAATAGTGCAAGCTGTTATTGTTGTTTTACATTGTGGGGCTTTACATACTGCGTAATGCTTATGTTTTGTCGGCATAATGATCATGCATCTGTTTGTATGCTTATGTAGTGATATACTTGTTGTATTGTCTAGAATATCTCGTTATCCGTATACCGTATTGTTTGGGTTTGAGATTAACCGTTACGAGATTCAATGCGGTGAATTGAATCTCGGCGATAGCATCGAGGATCCGGAGGAATACGGATCGAAGATCGAGGCAAGCATCAGTAGACGTGCAGCCAGAGACTTATCTATCTTTACCGCTTTCAGTTATTCACTTTCAAACTCTAGGATTAATGTAATCATTACAATGTTACACTATGGTTGATGTTTGTTATGAATCAGTTACTCTTTCGCTCCAATGCTCTACTCTGATTACTCTGCTTGAAATATTTGGAAACGTTTAAAAAAAAAAATATTCCGCCGTTTTCAAATGGGATGTTACATAGAGAGTAGTAAATAATAGTGAAAAATGAATTAATTTGATTTTGATGATACCAACACTACTCAAAAAAAAAAAAAGAAGAAGAAGAAGAAGACAATTTGTAGTGATTTTAACAACTACAAACGACAATATTAGTGGTTGGAAAAACCGCTACAAAACAAACATTTGCAAACAACTTTGTAGTGGTTTTAAAACACCGATACTACATGTAATTTAACCGCCACTGTAACTGTAGCGGTTTGCCAACACCACTACGAGATAAAATTGGGATGACGTCGTGTGTTAAGCATTTGTAGCGGTTCTCTAATCGCTACTAAATACATCAATGAAAATTTTAAAATTGGTGGCAATATTTTGTAGCGGTTCATTAACCATTACGTAATTGGATGCAATTTCAAAAAAGGCGCCAAAATTTTGAAATTAGTTTGTAGCGGTTTTTCCACCAATTTTGGGAAAAATATTTTGCCACCTTTTTTTTAAAATTTCATCCAATTTTGTCGCGGTTGTAAAACTGCTACATATGTTTGATGAAATTTATAAGTCGAATCAGAGCGGTAATGAAACCACTACAAACGAAAAGCATTTTTTTAAAAAAAAAACAATGAATTGGTCGTTTTGGATTATTTTATTAATTAACTGATAATTTAAATATTAATGTTAAAAATAATTGATATTGGTATATGATATTAGATTATATTTCATTATTATATATAGGTGTATAATAATAAGAATGTGTAGATAATATGAACTTATTATGTTGTCTTGTAAATAATATTTGATTATTAAATTAATGTATATGAAAATAGAAGGAATGTTGAAGAAGATGCTTAAAATTGTGAATAAAAAAATTAACTAGTATCAAAGAGTTAGAAGGAACCAAAAAAAAAAAAAGGAAAGCTTTTTAAGCAAAAGTTCATCATAATTAATCCATTTGATCAGCACTTAACCTTTTTAGAAAATGTTGACAAGAGAAGAGAAAACGAGAGAAAATGTAGGAGAGAAGAGATGAGGAAGTGTAAAAAATGAGGTGTGGATGGGGTATTTATAGGGATATCTGTGTAACAATTGTAGCAGTTAGATGACGTTGTTTGTAGTGGTTGATGAGACGATATTTGTAGCGGTTTGTGTATTTGTTGCGGTTGGGTTTATTTTGTGGCGGTTGTAAAACCACTATAAATATTCTATTGGTTTTTTTTTAAAAAAAAAAAATAGAGGGTTATACAAATTAAATATGTTATAATAAAATAATTTTTTAAATCAATCTTCATTGTCATCCCTACAAAAAAAATGTGTGGAGAAAATGTTAGTTGTGATTTTTTTTTTTTCAAATTAAACTTAAATATTATTTCATAAAGCGTATCTTAAAAAACGCACCGAATTATAGGTAAATTGTCATCGTTGTCTAAGAAATAGTTTTCAAAACTAGGAGGCTAGAACGGCTCACTCTAGTAGGCGACCGTGAATCCAGTTGACAATGAAGATGAGGGTCGGGGGTTCCCTTGGTCCCGCTCATCCTCCATATCCATAAACCGCTCCGCCTCACCTATGGGAAATTGGATGTCTAACTCATCATTTTGCTCATAGTGGCTAACAGTTAGCTCCATGTCCTCTTTCAGAATATTTCCCTGTAGGGTGTCTTGCTGTATGGTCGCCTGCTGTGGGATTGCCTCCTCTGGGAAGGGCTGATGTACCTGGATCCCCTCCTGCGGTGGCACAGGGACATTTCTACCCCCATGCCCCTCTCAACAGCCCCCTCTACTAGCGCCCCCCTTTGAGGCGCTCTCCCATGTACCATCTCTTTCCCTTTTGCTAAATCTATCATAGAAGACATAATTCGTAAATGTTGCAAGAGAGCGCGAGAGAATGAAACAAGGCATGGATTACTGTTTGGTGTCGACGTGGCTTTAAAGGTCTCAAGTTTGTAACCGCTACAAACCTTAACAATTTGTAGCAGTTTCTTGTAAACCACTACACAAACCGCTACAAAACACGAAACCCTACCTCCTCTACCATGACATTTTTTAGCAAACACCTTAATCGCTACAAATGTGATTGACTTTTTGCATTTTGTAGGGGTTTTGGAGGAAAAACCGAAACCAAGCACGAACAAATTGTAGCGGTTCTACGTAACCGATACAAATGTGATTGACTTTGGGAGGAATAACCGCTACAAACAAACCGCCAAACCATTTGTGCCATAACGTGCCTTCATTGCGCCACTTTTGTAGCAATGTATTGAAATAAACTGCTACTAATTGGCGCCAACTTGACAGCATATTTGTAGCGGTTAGTTCATGTAACAGCTACAACTTTTGTCCTCAACCAACGCGTGAATGTTCTTGTTACAAATTTGTAGCGGTTTGGCTTGAAACATTACAAATTATATTTTTTGTAGCGGTTATAAATGATCGCTACAAAAAAACCACTATGAACTATTAGTTTTTTTTAATGCAAATAGCAATAGACGATATTGGTATGTAACATTAATGTATCGATATAAAGAAACAGAGCATATAAGAACATAGAGAAATAAATAAACATACCTCAAAGTGCGCGAGCAATTTTTTTAAATATTTAGTTCTACATCGATACTAAAACAAGAAAACAATTACATCATAAGGATATGGTTATTTCAGAAGAGGAGGAGAAATAAATATAGTTCATAGTTAGACAAACACACTTCATGGTCCAGTGATGAAACCAAAATCCATAACTGTCTATCTGAAAAAGATTCCAATGAATCACAACCTATTGCATCTACTTGAATTAAACGTGATGGAAGATTGGGAAGTGAGTAAAGCCTTTTGCAAGAATTTAGAAACAGATAGCGCAGATGAAAAAGTTTACAGAAGCAACCTGAGGGTATATTAATGAAGTTATTACATTCCAAATTTAATGCAACTAATGATGGTAAACCGCCAAAATCATTAGGAAGTGATCCATCACCAATGCCACCGTAACTTAAGTCTAACTCTGATAATGATGTTAGGTTAAAACCAAAGATGTGTCGTAAACTCCAAGTTGACGTATTGAGTTCTTTGTTACCAAGATGAGCAATATTGATTGGAGTTGTTTCCGTTTTGAAAGGTTCCAAGTTTATATTAAACTTGGAGTTGTAGGTTCCATATTTGGATCACTTATATGTGCTTCCCAGAATTTGAACTTGTGTTTTCTTTTTTATAAAGGCGAGACCGCTTACCTCCTCGTTGGTCACAAATTTTTCTTTTGCCAACTGAAAATTTTATCACAAATTATTCGGTACTTATTCCATGTAAATGAATAAAAGATCATGTTTCACGAGAAGAAAAGAATAATTAGGCTTCTACAAAGTTTACCTATTTATTATTAGAAGCTTCAGTAGGAATTCCACTTCACTTTTAGCATTATGCACAGCTTCATTCCCTTTTGGAATAAATATTCAGCCATTATAATTGTGCGATAGGTCACATGTTCAAATGTCATCAATTTTTTCCTTTGACTCTTGTATACTCCCTCCCTCTTGTCTTTAATATAAGACATTGTTCGGTTCTACAAACACAAATGTCTAATCTCTGGGTTAGTATTTGGTTAATATATGATCTGTGTGATCTCCGGTAAGTGAATAAGCAGTACCGAAGATAAGGTGAGTACTCAGTGATGCCTATGAGGAGGCCACCAAAGAGTATCGTCTGATCACTGTGCTACACGAGATGGCAATGAGCCAAAAGGAGTGGGGTGTGTGCACAGTGTGACAGTATAGTAAAAGGATATGAATCGAATGTGTGCACCTGGTGGGTAATCTCCTATTTATAGAGATTACCTAAGGTTTTGTTCTCTTGGTTCTACGTCCATCGCTTCAGCAGCATGCACCTCCCACGTTCTCTAGATGCCTGCTCCACTACTTGAGAAATCTTTGCTCCACTACATGCCTCTGCTCCACTATCTGTACGGTCAGATTTGTGCCGAGATTATAGGGGGATTAGCGTTTCTCCTGCTTGTGGAGGGCTTTAGTTGCAATATGCCTCTATTGGGCCATATCTCATCTGAGCCCAAAATACGAATCCATAACAAACATATTTACTAATTTGATTAGGTGAAAGAAGTTAGTTAAGTTGGTTAATATAAGAAATATTTTCTAAAACGACCTATTCATATTTCTTAATTCTTTCTTTCATTCTTCTTCTTGATTATTGTTGAAGAAACATTAATAAGGGTAAATGAGGAAAAAAAAATTGACAAATAAATTTGACAAATATAAAAATTAGGCTTATATTTAATACTAAGATCGGCTCCCCAAATATGTTGCTATTAAGGACCTGGCGGAGTACATCCATATCGTCAATCTCACCTAATAAGATAAAGCTTATTGTTGTTATTAAAACTTTTGTACATCCAGCTTTTACACAAAATGGATGAATGTGATTCGTAAGGAAGATCACAAGCCAATACTTGGAGAAATTTCGTACGCGTTGGTTTTAACATTTCATCAAAAAATATTTATTTCCGTGATAGCTATTGAATCATCTTCCATGTATTCCAACTAGGCTATTGTTCAGTTCCACGAACACAAATGTCTAACCTCTGGGTTAGTCTCTGATTAATATAGGATCTATTATGCTCTTCGGGATTTAAGTGGGTAAACCGAAGAGAAGATTACTCAGTGGAGCCTACACGGAAGGCACCAAAGAGCACCTGTAGATCACTGAGCTACACAAGAATGGCGGTTTGCCAAAGGGAGTGGGATGTGTGCTCAGTGTAACAGTATGATAAAAGGATATGAATCAAATGTGTGCACTTGGGGGGTAATCTCCTATTTATAGAGATTACCTAAGGTTTCGTTCTCTTGACTCTACGTCCACAGCTTGAGTGGCATGCCGCTCCCACGTTCTCTGGATGCCTGCTTCACTATGGGAGATCTATCCCTCCTCCACTACATGCCTCTGCTCCACTACCTATACGGTCAGATTAGTGCCAGGTTTATAGGGAGATTAACATTCTTCCCGCCTGTGAAGGGCTTTAAGCGGCCCTGTGCCTCTATTGGGCCATGTCTCTTATGGGCCCGAAATATGAATCTGTAACAGCTGTTTTTATTGACTTGAGCTTTTGTTTAGTTAGTCAGGATAGACAAAACTGAATTCTAACAATTGTACAACGCTTCTTTTCCACCGTTGACATGATGAAAAATCGTTAGTAGACTTCAATTGTTATAACAATAGAAACGCCTTTTGCTTTATGTTCCTTCCCAACCCATCTCACATTACCTTATCAATCAACACTTTCTCCGGTATTTGTAAGTGGACGATCACATGTTCAGTCCTACCTAAAAATCTTAGGTTGTTAATATTTGCGTCTCTTATTAAAAAGTAAAATTACCTACGGATCCAGGCATGCCAAAGAGCAACAGTCACAATAAACGCCAAGTTCAGCACAAGTCCTTCTATCCCAGTTATCACATAAAAGTAGTCCCAATCAATGGCCTGTTTGGCAGGGTGTGGTTGAGGCAAAAAACCCATCAAATAGAAAATAAGCCCCATAGAAGTAAAAATGTTAATCTGAACCATTTATGATAGCTTCAATGATTGATGGACTTATCGTAAAACAGTGGCTTTTAGTAGAAGTCACTTTTTTCAGCTTTTGGTGACTTTTTTCAGCATTTGGAGAAAAATGTTAGGGATAAGTGATTCAATAATCAATAAGCAATATAGTATTAAATAACATTTGTATGCATTCTAATTTATCCATTAGAATATATTTAATTAAGTACTTTAGATTTTTTTAATAATAATTTTTTTTTTATCAAATTTAAATTTAAATTTTTATCTTCAAGTATCACAATATATACAACTAATTAATATATATATATATATATATATATTTCAATAAGATTTATGTCATTTTTATTCATTTTCAATCTTAAATGACTTTTGAAACGCTATTCCAAACAAGAGCCCATTTGGAAAGAAAAATCACTTCTACCCTGCTTTCCCAAACAAAAATCACATCTGCAATCTGACTTTTATCCTATCTTCCATTTGTAAAAACCTATCAGAAAAAAATCACTTCTGCCACTACTATCCTCCATTTATAGTGTTGCCATACACTCAATTTCAATCTTCGCGCCTAAAGGTAAGGCAGCTACTTGAAATGTAGCACCAGCTGGGGCGGCTGAGACAAAGTCTGCAACAACATAAACAAAAAACAAGTTAACCATTTGAGACAGCCAAATGAAAATTCTCAAAATCATCATCAACAACAGCTTATGGTGGCAAAATAGCGGGTTTATCAAATATTATCATTTTACATAATGCGTATGTTATATCTTGTTACTATTTCTTTCTATGTACGGTCAAAAGGCTCATCTATATATACACCATTTTCCTGCCTCTTTTCATCCTAAGGACTCTACATGCCTAGAAGTGGAGTAAAATCAAACTTCAATGCAATATTCAGAATATAATCCAATGTTTGGTCTGCAGAAATATATATTTTCTAGAAAGGAAGTGAAAAATGCACGTTTTTGCATTTCCTATTTCCTTTATTGAAAACACTTCCCCGCGTACCAAACATTGCCTAGTTAATTACCAGCAGTGGAAGTCATTAGTAAATAGCATCATTTAGAAGTTAAACCCTATGGGAATTGCGAATGAAATTTTATAAGTAAAACAACAAAAGTATAGGACTTTAGTAGTACTTGACTTGAGACAACAACGATCATCTACAGACTAACATAGGGTCTATGTAAATGCAACATTAAAATTCCAACTGCAGAACTCACATTTGCCATATATCTCATTTACTGTCTTGAAGTCCTTCAGGTCGGCCAACCTACAGAAATCAGATGGAAAAATAATAATAATCTTTTTGGAATTTAATACAATCCATACTATGGGGGAGAGATGAGACAGAATTATTACAAGATTGTTGTTTTAACAACTGATGAAAAATTGGCTCCACCAGCTTTTAGAATTTCCCCCATATTTTTTAGAACCTGTAAATTTAAATACAACTATTATCAGCTATAATAATGGTAAGCAGATTACTCTTGTAAGTGGATGGTACATCAATGGCACATGTTTTTTTACTGGTAAACAAGACAGCGCTTCACATTCATCAACCAAAGAAGAACATGAAACAGGAAATATATTACTGGCATAGAGGTTTGCACTTTCACTTTTCAAGTTTTCCACTTCAACACTGCCATTACTTAGTGCCATAAAAATCAGTGAACGGTTAGGAGTTGATGTTTCATTGCCATAAAAATTAATCATTTCCGTTCCTTGAATCGGCAGAGAAAACTAGAGATATATCATCACCAATATATAATGTTATTATAGGAAACTAAAGAAATTCCAAGACATAAATGGTCGATTAGGACCTGCTCCGTTTGATCTTCAACATTCTCAGAGGCAAGTTTTCCAGTCTATGAACACGTGAAACAAAGAGTAAGTACACATTTGCCAGCAGACATCCATATTGTACAGACACTGAGATGGTGGAAGAATGAAGGGGCAAGAGTAAACTCAGATTATAACAAATCTCAGGAACAAGACCAAGAACGCCAGACACAAACAGAAGATTGTTGGCTTTGATTGCTTGAGAATATGACCCCAGTGCTGCAGGGGCCTTCTCAGAATGAACAACTTCCCTGAGACCTAAATTCCAAAAGAGCAGGACCACCGCAACATCAGATTTGATACTCGAGAGATAGAAAAACAATATAATAGCAGACTGGGAAATGGTACTGAGACGCTGAGCAAATGAGCTCAGGTAGATATGTTGTATATATACTGAAAGATATTACAATCAGAAGAATATTATAGTTATGAGAATTGTAACAGAACGTATGAGAAGCTTACACGTGTATACAGAATATCTGTACAGTATCTACACAATTAGTAAATATTATCCAAATGCTAATTATATTCTGACATCCCCCTCAAACGAGAGGGTGTAACTAACAAACAGAGTTTGTCACGAAAAAAATTGAATTGCAAAGGTGATAGTGGTTTGGTGAGGCAGTCTACAAGTTGAAGTGAGGAGGGAATGTATCTAACATCTATTACTCCAGATAAAACCAAATCCCTGATAAAATGCACATCCACCTCAAGTTGTTTACTCCTAGTATGCTGAACTGGATTGGAAGCCAAAGCCTTTGCACTTAAATTATCACACCAAATCACACTAGGACGTTTAATAAATAATCCTATTTCAGACAATAGAGAATTTAACCACTTGATTTCTGATGATCCATCAGCAAGGGACCTATATTCAGACTCAGTACTAGACCTTGAGACCACTTTCTGTTTTCGGGATGACCAAGAAATGAGGTTTTTACCAAGAAACACACGCATTCCTGCTATTGAACGTCTATCATCAAGATCACAAGCCCAATCTACATCCGTATAAGCAACAAGTTCAGGGTTACTAAATGGTTTAATATGTAAACCTAGATTGTAAGTTCCTTTTAGATACCTAAAAACCCTTTTTGCTGCTTGCAAGTGTAAAGTTCTTGGCTGAGACAAGTATTGGCTCAATTTATTCATAGCATAGGAGATATCCAAACGAGTGGTGGTAAGGTACTGCAGGGATCCTATTGCCTGTCTATACTCAGTAGGGTTTTTTAAAATCTCACCATCATCAGCTGAAATCAACTTGCCAGTTACCATTGGAGTGGTAACTGGAGCACAATTAGTCATACCAAAACGACTCAACAGATCAACTATATACTTAGTCTGATTCAAGAAAATTCCACTATCATCTCGATAGACCTCCAAACCGAGAAAATAATAAAGTGGTCCTAAATCCTTCAAGGAGAAAGACGAGTTCAGCTGTTTAACAAACTTTTCAACTAAGGCAGAGTCATTACTGGTAACTAAAATATCATCCACATACACTAGAATGAATATTGTCAGTTTGTGTGTTTGAAACATGAAAACTGAAATATCACTTTTCAAGTTTTGAAATCCCTAACTGAGAATAGTAAAACACAAATGATCAAACCAAGCTCTCAGAGCTTGTCTTAAACCGTAAATGGCTTTATCCAACTTACAGATGTAGTGAGGCCTTTGTCGATCAATAAAGCCCTCTGGCTAGGACTATTAAACTTCCTCCTTTAGAAACCCATTCAAGAACGTGTTTACTCCAGCTGTCGAATCAGCCATTTGTAGGTTACTGCTATAGACAAAATCACTCTGATTGTAGTAGGCTTTACCACCGGACTAAACGTCTCTCCGAAGTCAACTCCGGGAGTTTGTTGGAACCCTTTGGCGACAAGCCGTGCTTTGTGCATCAAGATTGAACCGTCAGCTCGGAATTTCATCTTGAAGACCCACTTATGATCAATTAATTTTTTATTCGAGAACGGCACCAGAGTCCAGGTGCGATTTCGCAGCAAAGCATTGAACTCATCTCTCATTGCATCGTGCCACACAAGGGAGGACAATGCTTCACGAGTGGATGAAGGTTCTGGTGACTCAGAGCCCTTTCTCACGGCTAAACCAATAAAAGGATGATTGGGCTTTCTCATCCCAAGTTTGGCCCGAGTGACCATTGGGTGCATGTTATTAGGCTCATCAGCAGCTGGACATGAGACTTCTCGGGCTGGCTCATGTTCTGCAGTAGATTCAACCAAATCTGGTGACAGAGAGCTCTGAGATGACGACAAAGCTTGTTCAATACTGGCATCTTGATTGTCGATCCTGACATCTTCATTCGAAGCACTGAATTCTTCATTCAATTGAATAATGAGTGGCACTGAGTTTGTTGAATTATCACTTGGTTGAGAAAGCTTCATGAAGCCTGTGCGAAAGGTAAACAGAGAAGAATCAAACACATGTCTTGACACAATGATCTTACCTGACGAACTCAGGCATCAGTGGCCTTTTTGTTGAGGAGCAACACCAAGATACACGCATTTCCGGCTATGAAACTGAAACTTCTATGAATTGTATGGCTTGAGACACGGATAACACGCACAACCGAAGGATTGAAAGGACTCATACAGTGGTTTTGTTTTGTATAATCTGAACAGGGGAGTATCATCCTGCAACACAGGCGTTGGTAATCGGTTGATAAGGAACACTGTCTGTTGAAAAGCTTCATGCCAAAATCTTAGTGGCATTCCGGCATGAGCTTGCAACGTGAGACCCATCTCAACTCTATGGCGGTGTTTTCTCTTTGCTCTCCCATTTTGGGCCGAAGTGTAGGGACAAGTAAACCGAACATTGATTCTGACTTCTTGTGCAATGGGAATAAAAGGTTTAAACTCACTGCCGTTATCACATTGCATTGCCTTGATTTTAGAATCGAATTGATTCTCAACAAATGCTTTAAAAATTTTGAACGTGTGAATGGCCTCTCCTTTGTGCTTGAGAGGATATAGCCATGTGTAACGGCTATCATCATCTACAAAGTGTATATAGAACCTATGTCCTCCAAGCGAATGAATAGGTGCTGGACCCTATAGGTTAGTCTGAATCAAGTCAAGTGGATGAGTAGACTGTGAGACAGATTTGGAAAAGGGTAACAACTTTGATTTTCCTAACTGGCATGCTTCACATACATTATTGTCTCTAATAAGATCATATGAAATTTTCTTATTACATTTGTTCAATACGGAATTCAAAATACTATTGCTAGGATGTCCCAAAAGATGATGCCATTTGAGAAATTGTGAGTTCTCGTCCTTCTCTGCCATGAGTACCTTCAGCTGATTGTTAAGCTTTCTTCCGTTCACGTCCTTCATTGGGTACAGTCCTGCCACTGGCATTCGCTTAAGCACCAGATTGCCGGTCACCAAATCCTTCACATCACAACCATTGTCAGTAAAGAGTACAAGAACAGAGTTATCACGCAAGAGCTTGCTAACACTTATTAGTTTCTTGGTGGCAGATGGAACATAAAGAACATCTCGTAGAATAAGCTTATATGAATTAATTCTAGATATAACAGATGACCCGATACCTAATATTGGACTTGACTCACCTGTACAAGTCTTAAGATGAGACTTACCAACATGAGCAATGTTCTCAAGATGCTCAGGAGTTGGAGTGATGTGAAAATTCGCTCCACTATCCATGTACCATGAGGAGTCAGCCATTGAATAGGGATCTACGGAATAAGCTTGAGGAGAGGAGTAGTTGAAATTGTTGTAACCAGAATCATCACGGTGGTGTGCCTCATGGTAGTAGTAAGTAGCCAGAGTGTAGCCCGGCCTTTGACAGTGAATAGAGTAAGGTCTACCTCCACCTCCACGTCGGCCACCACGAGATCTACCTCCTCTGCCACAGGGATTTCGAGAACTGCTTCTCCAACCACGTTGATTATTGGAATCGTGAGTAGTGTTGTTGGGAGAATCATTGCGTTGAGGAACATTCGCAGATGGCTGGAGACTCAAGGTGGAGAAATCAGTGAGTTGGTTGATTCGAGATTCAAAGGGAAGCAAATCCACTTGAGCTTCTATCCAAGACAAATCGAGTTTATCAACAAGCTTAACGACTATGGCGTTGTATTCCGAATCAAGACCATTAAGTGTATGGAGAATGAGATCATCGACAGCTAAAAGAGAGCCAGCCAACGCAAGCTCATCAGAGAGGCTCTTCATTTTGTTAAGATATTCGGCCATGGTAAGGGCGTTCTTTCTAGTGTTATAAATTTCATTCTTAATAACCATGATTCTCGCCTTCGTAGATGCACAACTCAAGTCTCTGGCACAGTTACAAAGATCTTCTGTCGTTGTACAATGGAGGAGCTGAGCTCCCACATCCTAGGTCATAGTGTTTCAGAGCTAGCCGACCAATAGGCGATCGACTAAAAACCAATCGGCAAATTTTGGGTTTGCCCTTTTCTCCCCTTCGCCGGTAATGAACTTCGGCGGTGCGCTTGTTGTGCCATTGATGTGGCATTCGAGGCGATTTCCTTCAATTAATGGAAGGATAATAGATTCCCAAACCAGAAAATTTCTACGATCCGGTTTAATCGTAGTTGTCTAGCTAGAAGAACTAAACGAGAATATGTTTTTAGGGTAGCAGAGGTTGCTGAGGGTACAGAGGCAGCGGAAGACGATGACGACGTCATGACTGCTCTTGATACCAAGATAGAAAAAAAAATAGCAGACTGGGAAAGGATACTGAGACGCTAAGCAAATGAGCTCAGGCAGATATGTTGTATATATACGAAAGATATTACAATCGATGAATATTATAGTTATGAGAATTGTAACAGAACGTATGAGAAGCATACACATGTATACGGAATATCATACGGTATCTACACAATTAGTAAATATTATCCAAATGCTAATTATATTCTAACATCAAGAAGTTAGTATGCAAGATGGTAACAGAGATTTTAGAGCAAATAGCTCTCTCTCTCTCTCTCTCTCTCTCATACAACATAATAGATCAGTGAAATTTATTGAAACTAAACAGAATATATCAATGAAATAATTGAGATTTACTAGCATTAGCGGAATTTCCCAAACAAGCAAAAGGCGTAAAGCGCTTGGAAGAAGACGAAGTAGAAGAACGCCACATGGCGGTCCCGGCTACCGAGGCACAGCCAATGCAGCAAGCAAGGAGGCCCGGGAGCGCAATGCACCCATGCCCATCGCCGGCACTTGGAAGCGAGGCGGAGCTTGGGGAAAAAAAAATTTGGGGGCCAAATGTATACTTATTAACTAATTAATTTTTTTAAGATTATATAACATTTTTAAAATATTCACATTTATAATAAAATTATTTTAACAATTTTAATGTATAATATAACATGCATGTCTCTAGTATGAATGTCATATCAATTACAAAATGAGAAGATATCATGAAATTCTAGAAGTTGAGGTAGAGTTAATAGATTGTTCAAATCTGGATGACTTAAAGCATCAATAACAAAATGTTGAAGTTGAGGCTTCAAAATTATCTTCTCTTGCTCAGTAAAATCAGCAGGATAGTATTTTGCAATAAGAGTACAAACATTATCAATGTTGAAAGTTTTATATGCATCCTTAGGAATCAAATGAGAGCTAAATGTCAAAAACTCCAAAATTTTAAGTTGTCAATGTCTCAAGAGGAGGGAACGAAAAAAAAAAAGAAAAGGAAAAATATATTTTAAAAAATTGAGGGGGCCAAAATTAAATTTTACATTATATAAATTTTTGTTTAAAAAAAATTATAAACAAATTTTTTTTTTGGGGGGGCCATCATAAAGAAGTTCCATCTCTGCTTGGAAGGAACTAGCAGAAAACGACGCCATTTTCTCTCGCTCTCCGTGTCTGTAACTCACACTTGATCTTTCCTAAACACCCCCAAAGTGAGAAGACCATGTTGTCAATAGCCAATAAAACTTGAAGCTGTCTGTATTAAAAAAATTAAAAGAAGATTACAAGTCATGTTGCCATAATAAACCACTATTATGCCGCCTCGACATTGCATACCATTACCAGTTCCACTGCCACGCAGTCTTTGATTTATTTTTTTATAAATTAGTTTTTATTTAAAATCATATTAAATATTAAAAAAAAAAAAATTGACTAATTTTGCCGCTTTATCATTTGTCTACTTTGATGAAGTTGAGTGGGTTGGTAGAGGCCTAGTTGAAATGTGTAGAAAAAGAAAATAAAAATCATTCTCGATAAAAAAAAAAAAAAATGAGAATTAATTATATATTGAATTTGTTTTTATTTATTTCATATTTTTAAATAAAAATAATTTATAATATTTATTAATAATACTAAATACAAAGTGCACTCTTTAAAAGCCATTTCTAAAATTTATAACTAATTTTTTTAGATTTACCATTAACATTATTTAATATGTCTAATTTTTATTTATAATTAATTTATATATTGTTTGCTTTTTATCTATTATTTATTTAATATATTTATATGTTGTATGTTTAAAATTTAAATATAAACAAAAAAGCATAGCAAATCAACTCTCTGCTGTTTTATAAGATGACATCTTATTAAAAGATAAAAAGATTGCACACATAAAAACCCAACGCAAGATCAATAAAAGTCAAATGAGTTTGTGTTTGGATTAGCTTTTTAGAGAATAACTTCGAAAAAAAGTGATAAAAATTATTTTAGAGAATGGATTCTTACCGGAATAGATTCAGTGAAAAAAATAATTTTAATAAAATGATATTATTAGGATCACTTTTTTCATATTCAAATTACCAAAAAAGACATTAGCATTTGTGATAATTACATATAAAAGGATAAGATTTGATTTTAAATATTCTTAACATTAAATTTCATAATAAATATAAATAAATTAAATAAATTTATCAACAAAATTTAAATAATAACATTAGTTAATTCTATAATATGATAAAAAATTATGGAATAGTGGTATGTAAAAATAAAATTTACATAAGGCGTTGGGGTGCAGTGTTTGTATTTAGATGTCCTAGAGACAATCTATAAGGACATATCAACACCACTTCTACGTTGTAGTATTTCATTATTAATAAATGAGCACATTTTATCTTTATCATATTTATGTCTCGCCTTTATTTTAAGGTAAATATGTATTTGAAGATAAAATCCCTAGGAATAAAACATGTGTTATTCTTGAGGATCAATGATAGAGATCATAATCATGAGGACTCGAGAACACTGAATATTTATTGTCTAAAATTTGTTCCTAGTCTTGAATCACCAAGAAATAGCATTGATGATCTCAATAAGACTAGTACAACATCATCTATATGTATGAGATACAAGGTAAGGACCTCATTGAATATAGGTATGATGATGCTTTAACTGATGTCGTTGGTGGATCTGTTGGAAAACAGATAGCACCGAACTGATCTGCCGAGAGACTCCACAAAGATTCATTGTAGAGAGCAAGGTTATTAAAACCGGACCAGTCATTGAACCGGTCGAGATACTGGGTCAAGGGTTAGTGGGTCAGACCGGAGTCAAACCGGAACTAAACCGGAGCCAAACCGGTAAGAACGTAAATATTTCAGATTATTAATATAAAATTATTATTAAAAAACCATTTTATATTTGAATGATGTTTGGGGAGTGTGAAAGTAAAATGATTTGACTATATGAGCCGTGTTGTCATGTCAACCCTGAGCTAGGTAGACTGTGCGTGTAGTTTTATCTAATCCTTGATGAAAGTCCAATTGAACCAAGGTGAACAGCTACCATTTTTATTTTTAGTTTCGCCCATCAAGTCCATACCCACGGCTTCTCCCAAAAGCCGAGAAAACACCACGCGGTTCACTTGCTGAGTTCTAGATCGATGAAGACTGAGTTTCATCGTCGTCGATCGTAGCCTATGTTGGTCTCGCTCCCTCTTCTCTCTGCTGGTTTGTTCTCTATTCTGACCGGTTGTTCGCCGTTGATATACACCTCGGCGCATCTGTCAGGTGGCCTCCCTCCTTGTTGATCTGAGTCTTGAAACGCCGATATGGCTGCCGGCTCTCCATCTCTCCCTTTGTTCATCTCTCTTTCCATTTCCATGTCAGAGAAGCTTTTTTTTATATTAAAAAAAAAAAAAGCAAGCTTGACCTCGGTTTCTATGGCTGACCAGACCGGTTCCATGGCCGGTTCGCCAGTTTCTGGTCCGAACCGGCCGGTCCGGTCCGGGTTTAATTACCATGGTAGAGAGTATCATTGGATATGTAAAGTCTCTCATTGTTTGGTAGTACGGATCGTCCTAGACTTAAGGGTGCCATCGAACACTATGTCCTGGGGTTATACTTTGACTGTACAACTATATCTGCCTAAAAATGGGGAGAACAGTATATTCTTGGGTGTAACTCGAATACATGAGTATAGATAGACATGTTGAGAGGACTCACAGTCCCCTATAAGGGATTAGTCATTCACAAGACTAGTAGAGCTTGGATAGCTTTTAATTAACTCAGGAGTCTATGCGCACAACAAGTGATCATGAAGAGTTATAATCAATTATAGAGTTAATATAAGAGATTCCTTGTTTTGTGAATTAGCTGTTTAGTCAATTAAGTAAGATGATACTCTATCTTTGCTATCGACTAAATGTGAATGACGATGTGAGGGATGATGCCTCACGGTATCCAAATATAAAAGGTAGATCACTTGATCAACTCAATTAGTTCTGGGGCCGCAAAGCATTGCTAGTGTCTTATGAGGTTATTAAATAAATTGGGCCCGTTAAAAGGAGTTTTATTGGTTCAAGTTTATTAATGTCAGTTACTAATTGGGTCTAATGGGTCACACACAAAGGTTATTTCCGAATGCTTAAAATTAGCAAACTTGGACCAATAATTGTTATTGAGTTTTATCAAGAGTAAATGTGTAATTGGGTTGGAGTGAGACTCCAAACTCAATAAGAAGCAAAATGGTGTCACATATATGGCCCCGAGTGCGAAATCAGTTTCTCCACAAAAGGGCTCAAATGTGTTGAAAGACCCAACGAGGTCTTAGGTCAAGTTGAATTTGGAATTCGAATTTTGAATTTGAATTCAAAACGTTAGGTTATAAAACATAATTTTGAATTATCTAATACACACACACACACACACATCCAATAATGATTGGATAAAGATAGGAGAAATAATAAATGAAGATTGAATTAATTTTTTTTTTGAATTTTAGTTTAAGAGATGAATGTGATTCATCATCTTAAATTATTATTCAATTAATCAATTAAGATATAAATGTGATCCATCATTTTAAATGGTTGACTCAATCAATCAATCAAGATATAAATGTGATTCATCATCTTAATTAAATTCAATCAATCAATCAAGATATGAATTTAATTCATTATGATTTGGATTTTCCAATTCAAGTTTGGATTAGGCCTTTCTTGTAAGCACGTAAATTAGGGTTAAACTCTTATAAAGTGCTGATTTTTGTATGCCCCTCTCTTGAACGTTTTTCTAAGAGAAAACAAGATGCCTTATGCTCTCTAAATTTCGTTCATTACCAAAGGTTTAGAGGGAAAGGGCACCATCCAAGAAAGGCAAGGTTCCAATGATCTTGTTCCTCCTATCTTTAATCTAATTCCAAGAAACTGCCACCTTCTTGAAAAGATAAAAACCCAAGGAAACCAAACCCCAACCTTGTCTTCGCCTAGCAAGTATCCAAAGAGTGAGAGCTTTCAAAAGAAGGAGTTCTCATTGCAATCGGGGGGTAGCCGTGTGGATCAACGTTAGAGGACATCAACAACATTGAGTTCTTCAAGTGATTGAAGGTAATCCTAATCTTCAATAGTCGTGTTATCAAGTTATCTTAATCCCCAATAGTTGTTTAACGAGTAATCCTAAAGCTAATGAATATTATAAATTGTTATAAATTCTCATGAACACCGTAAAGAGTTACGGATTAATAATTATTAACAAGTAAATGTAATGAGTTAAGGTTAATAATTCATGAGGACCTTAAGGAATTATAAGTTTCCACAATGATTAGACAAAATTTTTATTTTTAACCTTATGAACCTTTGCATGAAAGTCATGTAATAGGCAAGATTAACCAAAAGGCAGCATATTACATAAAGAAGCAAGGAAGGAAAAAGAAAGCGAAGGAAAGAGAAAAAGGACAATTATAGGTTAGGGAAATTATTAGAGGCTTAACTATCTCCAAAAAGGGAGAAAAATTAGCTTATTCAAAACTATGGTATTGTTGTCCAAAATCATGATTTGGGAGGAAAAAGTACTTTGCATTGCTTGCATGCTTTTTTATGAAACCATGGTTTAAGGGCTAAAAAGTGCTTTTTTATAGTTACCTAGACACCCAGTTGAATTTGAATCAGAACAAGAGAAGAATAATAAGAATGGATCCGACTTCCCTCCTGTACTCTTCCTTTCAGTCCTTAGCCTCTCCCTTACGCGTATAATGGGAGAGGGTGATCCTTTTTTTTTGGCAAAATAATATTCAGGGTCCTGAAATATTTTTTTTAGGAGCAGCCAATATTTTAAAATAATTTGTTGTGCGCTATGTAGCATAAAATAATTTTTCAGTAGCACCCAGTATCTAGTAAGTTGTATCCCGAACTATTTTAGTCGCAACGAGTAGCCTCTAAATCACATTCAGCACCCTAAATTATTTTTCTAGCTACAACAAATAGCCTCTAAAATGTTTTTCTAGTTGCAATGAAAACCCTAAATTTAGGATACTAAGTGTTGGATGCGCTCAAATTTAGTTTAGAATATGAAATGTTACTGGAAAAAAAATTTAGGGTTCAGCCTGCCAGATACTAGGTGCTACTAAAAAATTATTTTATGCTATATAGTGTAAAAAAAAATATTTTAGAATATTGGGTAAAAACTTCAGGGCCCTTAATGTTATTTTGAAGGGGAAAAAAATGTGGATCTTGCCTCCCATTTTACACCCAAAACAATTTAGTTTTGGGTAAGGGAGAGGCCAAGAAAGAGAAGAGCTTGGGAGGGAATTTGATAATTTTGTGATTAGTTTCTCTTGGTGTTACAGATGTAATCTAATTAATTCTAATTGCATAATTGTGAAGTGCTCGAAACAGCAATGCACATAAATTGTTTGAACAAAGTTCTACGCGAATAAAAAAGGGCAAAAAGTCACGTATATTATTCCAAAGTAAGAACAGATAATAATTTTTGATGGTGTTATGGACACGTATATTGGGCCCTGACGTGGTGCGGCCTAACAAGGACACACCGTGGCAAAAGCCCTCCTTAAGCAGGCGAATGCTAATCACCCTATAAACAAGGCGTTAATCGCGGCAGTACAGAGAGTAAAGCAGGGATGTGTCAGATAGTGGAGCAGGCATTTACAGAACATGGAAATGCATGTTGCTTGAGGAATGGACGCACAGCCAACAGAACAAAACCCTAGGTAATCTCTATAAATAGGAGATTACCCCCAGGTGCACATATTCGATTCATATCCTCTTACTATTCAGTTACACTGTGCACACACCCCACCCCTTTGGCTGATCGTCATTCTTGTGTAGCACAGTGATCATCTGATATTCATTGGTGTCTTCCTTATAGGCTTCACTGAACAATCATCTCTTCGGTGTTAACTTCCCTATATCCCGGAGATAGCCTCAGATCCTATATAAATCATACACTAACCCACTGTGGTTAGTCATCTGTGTTCTTAGAACAGAACATTAGTGCCGACCGTGGGGATCCATAAATTTTGATTCCCAAACCACGAAAGACCACAAGCAACAACTGAAAATGGCTGCAAGCACTAGAAGTCGCAGTCAGGCAACTTGACAGGATCAGTTGCCGGAAGAACAGCCACAGCAACAACATCAGGAACAGACAGTTCAGTTTGCTGATTCGGTTGCTCCAGATCATATCCATGTTATCGTGGAGACTGAAGGTGAAACGGCGAATACTGGAACTTCTCTAGATCCTAACCGAGCTATCCAGCCTGTAGTCCTGCCACAGGACCCTCCTCTCGAGTCTCAAATTGAGAACACTGATATCCGCCTTTTGCATAACACAATGAACTCAGGTGTTGGAGCGGATGGAGGAGATGGAGACCCGCCAGCGGCTCCAAAGACAAGAAGATATCCGGTCCAGACAGGAGGAAATGGACTGCCGAAATTCCCTCTGGAGGCAAGAGAAAGGCAAAGAATACAACAACTACTGGATGAGCATGTAGAAAACCCAGATCGGAGCACGAGCCAAGATATTATTGGTCCTAATAAGGCTTTTATTCTTGTCCGAAATATGGGTAAAGATGTTGCTGGCCCAAGCTGAGTTAATGCTTCAGCGTCGGCTCATGTGAGTCTTTGAAGTGCCGCGAGCAAGTCATGAAGAGGAAAACCTGGCTGGCCGTGTCGAGGTCGAATCTGGAGAGGATACTTGAAGGATACAGTTGCTGAAAGAACGCATCAGACAGCTTGAAAATCCTTCGCAAAATACTGGCTGAGATGCTAGCGACCCCAGCCGAGTTAGTATCAAGACTGCCACGCAAGCAAATGCTGACAGAGTGCAGGCAAGTAGTGATAAGCAAGACCAGGCTCGAAACTCGGAGATTCGAGTAGAGAGCCTAGCACGAGTAGCTGAAAAGCAACCATTGGAGAGCCAAGACCTTGGAAGGACGAAACAAGAAACTCGGTACGGAGCGTGCCCGAGGCACATTCCGGGAGACTTGGTGGAGCAAGAATCCCGAGCCCTTTCTCGGATGAGATTATGACGGCCACTTACCCAAAAGGTTTAGAGTCGAGGGACTTGCCGAAATACGACGGAGCTAAGACTCGCAAGTTCATGTCAATAATTTTAAGATGGAAATCATGGTGAAGGGGTTTGAGGAGCCTGTTATACCTCGGTTATTTGAGGGGACTTTGCGTGGAGCCGTGCAGATTTGGTTTAATTCCCTGCCGCTAAATTCCATCCAAGATATGGAGAACATAGAGAAGAAATTTCTTTTGAATTTTGCTACTAGCAGGAAGCAGCCGAAAATCGAGTTCCAACTCGGCTAAGTGAAGCAAGCACCTGGAGAAACATTGCAGAAATATCTGGAGCGCTTCAAGCATACAGCTCTGAAAGTACCAGGGCTGAAGGAGGACGTACATCTGCACTGTGCCATAGCTGATTTGGACAGCTCATCCTGGTTGAAGAAGTCAATTATGAAGCGTCGTCCTGACACGTTGACAGATTTTCGAGACCGATTTAAGCAGTACCTAGAATTGGATCAGATGGAGATGTCGAGCCCTACGGCAAAGGACGGGGGAAAGAGTCCACCCGTGAAGGAAAAAGAGAAACCTAGCAGGTTTTCGAAGGGGAAGGAGGAATACGAAAGTCAGAGGCGCGAATCTAGTGGGCGGAGTTCGAATAGTAGACACCGGGGGAGAGAGAAGTGGTCTGATAGCAAGGTATGAAAATTACACCCCATTGAATGTATCGTGATCACGAGTCTGGAAGGAGGTAGCTCAGATTGAGATGAAGAGAGTAGAGCGACCTCGGCCTTCTTTCAACCAACAAGGAGCGGACCCATCCCGATATTGTGCATGTCACGATGGCCCGAGACATACCACGGACGAGTGTTATCACCTCCGAGATGTTATAGAAAAGCTCGTACGGGGGAAGGGGGAAGCTGCGGCAGTACGTGGAAGAAGTTCTCGGACAGAAAAGTAAGCGCAAAGAACTAAGCCGAGGGCAGAGTCCCGCTCAGGAGAAAAAGAAGACGAACGAAAAAAAGAAAGAAAGCTGGAAAAGATGATGATGAATATCCGGAGGCTGACTTCAAGTGCAATTGAATGACTATTAGGTCGCGTTTATTTCGGGCCTATTGATGGGCAAGTTTTGTAAGAATGGAAATGCCTTCCTTCAATCAATGATATTTCTTTTTTCTAAACGGAGATTTGCGAGAAACGGCTAAAACGCATTCTTCCGGTATGCGGTAACACCGACGTAAAGGTTAAAACGTACTCCTCCAGGATGCGGTAACACCGAGATTAAAGGTTAAAACTTACTCCTTCAGGATATGATAACACCATGATATTGGCTAAAACTTATTCCTTTGGGATGCGGTAACGCCCACATAACGGTTGACACATGCTTCCTTTGGAATGCGGTCGAGATAATGGCTAAAACGTATTCGTCTGGGATGCGGTAACACCTACACAACAGTTGATATGTGCTTCCTTTGGAACACGACTGATATAATGGCTAAAACGTATTCCTCCGGGATGCGGTAACACCCACATAATGGTTAATGCGTGCTTCTTTCGAACACGGTAAAACCGGTGAAGCCTATTGTGGCTGTGATACATCAAAGTTTAGGGTAATGAAGCGAGCCGTCACAACGACCCTGATCAAGTTAGAATGTTTAGAGTTTGGTTGTGTGAAAGAGATTTGCTGTATCTCCCAAAATAACCAAGTTCGAAAATGATTTGCAGAAATAGGGAACCTGTGTCGTTTCCCCAATGAATTCACAGCGAAACAAAACAGTAAAAATGGGGGGGGTTTGGTTCAAATAGAATAAAAACGAAAATAAACAGAAACAGAATAAAATAAACACAGATTAAACAGAAGATCAACCCAGGATTTTGAATTCCACTAATTTCCTTCCTCAGACGAAAACAGATTATAACTAAACTCGCGATTGATTATGGACGAACTGAAATCTCTGCGTTCGTCAAGAAAATCCCTTGACTAGACAATCGCCTAGCATTTATCCGAACAGTAGCATCTCACAGTGCAATCGCACAACAATACTTTTACCTAGTTCGAACTCAGTCCTTGGGATATCTCAATCTGGGCATTAAATCTAACACCCAATCCGAAAGTAAATCGAATTCGAAATTACAAAACAGAAATGAATTTGTTACCGTTAAGAACGAGTCCTCTGGATAGCAGAATCCTCAATCCGTGGGCCAATCACGGTAGCTTAGCCCATCATGACTATGTAGAACGAAAATCAAACAGAAATGAAGAAGTTCATCATGAACACGAAGAACAGATGAAGAACAGTTGAGAGAATTTCAAAACTTCTATTTCAATCTCCAAAATGTGTAAAAATGTAATGACATAGTGTTGTAGCCACCATCTGACTTAAAGTTAACCTAAAATGGAAATGGGCTCCAATGGTTCAGCCCAAAATGGAAATAAAATAAAAGTGGGCTTTAATTACAAAATTTGAGCCCAAATAAAATCCAGAAATATGCATCTAACTTCGGCTCCAAAATCAACCGCCCTCTTATCTGAATCTGCCCTTCATGTCTTCATAACAATTGTAGCTCTTTGAATGATCTGAAATATGAAACAAGAATAAGGCAAATCTGATGTCTGGTTCAAGAGTTATGGAAAAAATAGTGAAGCAATATAAAACTGAAATTTTATTATTAAAAATGGCTAAAATATAATCAAATGCCCAAAGCCCAAATAAGTATAAAAGCCATTATTTATTAACTAAAGAGTCCTAAATTATTAATCAAGAGATAAAAAGAAGTGTATTAAATATTCAATTATCATTGTGACACTAAACCTAGATATGTGACGAATGGCTCTTATTCCCGATTGATTTCTGGTAAATCACTCAGGAGGGTATATTGCCCATAGGTGGTCCCAGACCCGTATTGTGCATAGCGAATTTTTGACTTTGGCCAAGTCACAGAACTTTGAAGATAATTTCAAGTTCATAAGATGTAGTGATGCAAAAGCCTAACTCGGAAGGATATTCAGAGTGAAAAAGGCACAAGCAGACTAAACAACCTTGCAACAAAAGTAAGTTTTTACACATTAATGCTTGAAATTCTTTCGGGATGTTGATACAAAAAGGCATCCGAGTTGACAACCCAAGAAAGAGATGCAAAATCAAGGTTCCAGTACCCCAGGGGATGGAATAAAAGCTAAAACAGGGAAAGTCAAAAGTGAAAAGCACAGCAGATTGGCAAAATTTACAAGTTTGTCATGATTAAATGAATCCCCTAATGCTAGATGAGCTTCAGATAATCACCGCATGGTGGAAACCGCCTAATATATCCCGGATGAGAGGCTAGCAGAAAGGAGCCCCGGGGTCTTGATAAACTTCTTCACCTCCGTCGTCCCCTTGGTTTCCCTCAAAATGACTTCCAGAAACGGTCTCGGGGGAAGGAAAGAGCGGGACTATTTTATCTCCTTTGAAGATAGACATGCAAGCCATTTCGGAGGTGTTGAAGTTGACATCAGGTTTCAGAAGGCGAATATGTGCTAAGGCATTTGTAAAAGACTCCCCGACAGATTTCACTATTGCCGCGTCTTTCTCTACAATGGCGACATTGGCGGCGTTTAAGGAATTCCGGCAACTGCTCAACTGAGCTTGAAGTCCTCTCTGCTCCTACAGCAACAAATTAATAGAAGACTTGTCCTTGGCATGAATCTCGCGATATTGGTTCAGATAATGGACCGCCTTGTTCAAGTCTGTTTGGCTTGTCTCTGCTTCTTCCCGCATCTTATCTCGTCCCATCTCAGCAGCCCGCACTTGTGTTAGGGCGTCATATTTAATTGCCTCCGTAAGGCGTTTGTGCTTTTCTGCTTCTAATTTCAACCTTTGTAACTCTGCAGTTTGTGCGGCATACTGTGAATTAACAGTAACCAAAGTTTGGGCCAAGCCAGCGGACTGCAAGGTATATTGCTCTAACTCGGCAAGTCTCTTAAGCTCAGCACTTCCAAATTTGGTTGGTTCGAGAAAGCGTTCTGGAGGGTGGACATCCGAGCGAACCTCGATAGGGACGCTCTGGCCCCAGATAACACCTCGGGGGAACTTCGGGGTTGGAGGAGGAGGAGACGGAAGATTTGTAGAAGGTGGAAAGACGGGAACCTTTGTGGTAGGCATCCTTATAATATCGATTCTTTGGATTTCTGGGAGGTTGATGAACCGACCTTCAGTTTCTTAGTCGGGTTCACTTGGCCACTCTCTTTAGAACCAGGAATGGCGGATGATGGTGCGACCCTCTTCTTGGACCCAAGTTTGATAAAACTGGTATTAGCTAGGCCAATGGCAAAGGCGGGAAGTTCCACAGTTTGATCTGCAAAATAAAAACAAAAGGTTAGCCTATCAGCTAAAAATTAGTCGACGGACAATGTGGCATAATGTGGACAGATGCCCATACCTGATGCTGGTTGTTTATCAGTTCGAGGTTTTGAGATCCGATCGGCCGGGTTCAATGGGCCGCGTTCTATGGCGTGATACTCCAGAATGGATATCATTTTAAGTTCGGCATCAAACAGTTTGTCGACATGAAATTCGAAGTCGGATGGAGAAAGTTTGTAATGATCATAAATCCAATGCAGGGTGAATTTTTCCTCCACCTCCTTAGATTTAGCGGCTTCAAGGAACCAAGGAAGTTTCTTAGCCTCTGCAGTTACCTTAAAGAAGGCGGATTTGAAGTTTTCAAACGAATGGATCAAAGGTTTGAAAAGAGGATGATCGAGGATACTCTGAATTGAGGTCCAATCCTTCCTAGATGGGGTATTACCATCGATTTATCCAGTAGTATGTTGAACCTCAAAGAAATAAAAAAGGCAGGGATGGTACAGGCCGGTTTCTTGGTGTGGCAAAATTTCTCAAAGGCTACGGCAAGTGCCCAACCTTTAGGATGAAGCTGAGAAGGAGCGAGATGTAAATGGTTAAGGAGATTGATCTGAAACTCGGTAAACGGAAAATAGATACCAAGCCGAGAAATGCAATCTTGGTAGAAGAAGAAAAAATGAGGTTCATTCTCCTTAGTCTAGCAGCAGGATACGAGTGAAAGTGGAGCCTAATCACCAAGAGGGGTGAATTGGGGATTTTAAAATTCTTTTCTAATTGCTCTGTTTTTCAACACTAAAACAGAGGTAAGCAGAGTATAGGGAACAAGAGCAAGACACAAGGAATTTATACTAGTTCGGTCCAACCTCTTGACCTACGTCTAGTCCCCAGATTCTTTGGGATTTTCACTATCTCAATTGATTACACACTCTGTAAATCAAGAGTAATTCTCTCACTTGAACTTACTCCCCCTTACAAGTTGCAATCAATATCCCCAATCTCCAAGTCCCCTGACTTAAGATTCTTACAATGAAATGATTTAAAATAAATGAACTCTCTCTAAGAGTAGATAAATATAATCACTGAAGATCAATGTATCAAAAGATACTTTATAAGTGAAAACTGAAAGAGTAGTTGACAAACTTGAATACAATTCGTTTTCAGCAGATTAGTTATTGAGAAGAATTGAATGCAACTCTATTTATACTAAGAGAGCATTAAATGACCGTTGTAATCTTCAATGTAGCCGTTGGACACACTGTTGTAGCTGTTAGGCACATTTGGTCTTCTTCTCTCTCTACTCTTTACTTAATCCAGGTGCTCAGAGAATTAGGGTTGACTTCCCTTGAGATTAGTCCGTTGGAAGAGCAATTACTGGATGTGGAAAGGAAACATTAATCCCTTTGCAATGTGTGTAGAATGATTGTCTAAAAGGATGCAAGTTTTCTGAACTTTGCATTTAATGTGCTGACATCACTTTTGCTTTTCCTTTTAACCTTCAATTAATATCCTCTAAATCATCTGAAACTCACTAACAAATTGGTTTAACATAGCTGGGAATATTAGTGAATGATAATAGGAAGTATTAAAGTTAAACAAAAAGATTTCACAGAATCATTATATTTGAATTTCAAACTCTACGACACAAACTCGACTTTGTTCACCAAAACTGGAGTTTGTCATTGTGCACTAATAGTAAAACTCGAGTTTCCAAATCCTAACTCGAGTTTCCTTCTTCTAGAGAGGAACGTCGTGATTTCAGCTTTGGACCATATTTTTGAATAGGATCAAAACTCGAGTTTCCAAATACAAACTCGAGTTTTGGACTCTTGACATGTAAAAATGAGTTTAAGTTCAAAACCTCAAAACTGGAGTTTTCAAACTAAACTGGAGTTTTGAAAAGATTGAAAAGTAGCGATGCTTTATGCTTAGCCAAAACTCGAGTTTTCAAAACTAAACTCGAGTTTTCATTTAAATATGAAAACCTTGAAAATCTAACCCAAGTGAAAACTTGAGTTTCTATCCCAAAACTGGAGTTTTCAAATCGTTGAAAAATAGCAAAGCTCTTTGTATGGCCAAAACTCGAGTTTCCATTTAAGTATGAAAACTTAGGGAAATTTATGCCAAGTCAAAACTTGAGTTTTCTATCAAAACTGGAGTTTTCAAAAACTGAGTAGAACTTGAAAACTTTCTGTCAATCACAAACTCGAGTTTCCATATACAAACTCGAGTTTTCTCAAAACTTTGAAGAACTTAGAAAATTCATGGCAAACGTAAACCGGAGTTTCCATATCAAAACTGGAGTTTTCAAAGCTCGGAATGTTGGAGACTCTCTGTATGACCAAAACTTGAGTTTCCAAATAGAAACTGGAGTTTTGTCTTCTTCAGAAAACATTGAAGAGTCTCTGTATGGTGAAAACTCGAGTTTGTCTAAGTGTGAAAACTTGGAGTGCTCTCTGTAAGACCAAAACTCGAGTTTTCCAATGAAAGCTGGAGTTTTGCTTAGTTCATTTAAAATTGAGCTACTCTCTGTCAAGTCAAAAACTCGAGTTTCCAAACCGAAACTCGAGTTTGCCTTTGACAATAAGTTTTCCAACTTTCTAAAGACAAACTTCATCTTGTGTTTACAATTGTCAGTTATCATCAAAACACATAGAGAACTAACAATGAGCTCTTCCGACTTGGGCAAGCGAATAGAATAATCTTCTCCACTATAAAGACCTGTCTCGGCAAGCTCCTCGATGGTCATTGTGTTTCTAATATTTAGTACTTCCTTGGTAACCCATGGATTTGGAATTTTTGAAGCTACGGAAGAACCTGCAGAACCTTTTTCTTTAGTCATAGATTGTTTTACGCGGCGGGAAGATGAGCTCATTTATACCTATAAGCAAGAAGTTTAAAGTCAGAAACAAAGTATATACCTGAGCTAAAAGTATTACTATGTGGAATATTGTAAGACGTCAAGCTGGTAAAATTAGTCTGGGCCGAGATAGCATTTGCAATATATCTATGTCGACACGTAGTTAGAATTGCATGAGCTTCTCATTCACGACCCTCTTTGACAAGATTGATATTTCGATACTAGCACTCATCACAGGGATCGAGGAGGTCTCTCGGCTGAGAACTCGGTCCACCCCGGATGGGCTCGGGAATGCAAGGTGGAGGACCAAAGCTATTCCCACCTCCCCGAGGCTTACGAAGTAATGCATCCCGCTCTTCTTCTTCAGTGTGAGGCGTTGCCCAGACCCAAGACTTTTGGCCACCTGGGAGAGTTTGAAGAATGTCTCTATCATCTTCTGGAAGGAGACTACCATACATAACTAAAGGTGGAGGATTGTTAGTATCCATGAGCACTTAAAGGAAAGAGTCAAGATAAAGGAGGAAAGAGTTCCTGGCGTAGGGGCAAGTAGGTTACAACATTCGCAATTCAAAACCCAGGAAAGCATGAAAACTAACCCAGAAAGCCTCGAAAGCACAAACAAGAAACAATGAAGAAATCAGGGGCATGGAAATGACTCAGACCAGATATTGGGCCTTCAACGTTGTTTTTCCACATCTCTCATTCATAGAGGAATTACTAATTGGTCATCACTGTCATTCAATACCACCACTTTTTATTTAAAGGGATAAAAGGGTGAGGGAAGCTAGAAATTCAAACATATGTAGCAAGACTCGAAGGTTCAAAATGCCTACCCAGGGAAACCAGAAAGTTAGAACAATGAAAGGAGATGGCGACCAGAGCAGAATAAAAATAAAAAGGCATAAGGAGCAGTAGAAATACATGGTCGATGAAACAGCGTAGAAGGCAACAACTTGGGAAGGAAAGGAGCTTTATGGAAGCAAGGAGTTCCGTTTGAGGGCGCAGAAAAACTTCTGAGCGTAAAGTAGTACGAAGAAGAAGGGAGTGGAAATATATAGACGTTGCGGATTTGAAAAGCCGGGGATCACGACGACAAGTACGAAGCAAATCAGGATTAAAATCTCATAAAGGATAATTATGACGGAGGCGAAATGATGTAAACATTAAATGCGCACGAAAAACGAAGATGGCTAGCGTGGATGCACTCTGGGAAAAATGGCGGTGATACGCTGCGACGCGGGCAAGCGAACAGCCACCACGCCCAGAGAAGGGCTAAGCCTGTTCGTATGCCAAAATGTTTACATGATTCCCTGGATTGGGGGCAACACATGGCAAGAGTTTATAACATCGGCAGACCGGTTTGAAATTACAAACATAATCCCGGTCATCATGAAAATAAATGATTGACTGAGAAAGCCTAACCCGGCATTCGCGAAAGGGGGCAAATCAAAAGCAAACTCGGAGTTCTTTGAAACCAGTAAAGAACATAGAGGGAAATCAGAAGAATCAAATTGATAAACTCGGGCACACAAAGTTCGGGTTAAGCGACCAGTTAATCTCGGCAAATCAGAGACTTGAACTCCCGAGCTTGGGGGCAACTATTATGGACGCGTATATTAGGCCCTGACGTGGTGCGGCCCAACAAGGACACACCGTGGCAAAAGCCCTCCTTAAGCAGGCGAACGCTAATCACCCTATAAACAAGGCGTTAATCCCGGCAGTATAGGTAGTGGAGCAGGGATATGTCAGATAGTGAAGCAGGCATTTGCAGAACGTGGAAATGCATGTTGCTTGAGGAATGGACGCACAGTCAACAGAACGAAACCCTAGGTAATCTCTATAAATAAGAGATTACCCCCAGGTGCACATATTCGATTCATATCCTCTTACTATTTAGTTACATTGTGCACACACCCCACCCCTTTGGTTGATCGCCCTTCTTGTGTAGCACAGTGATCATCTGATATTCATTGGTGTCTTCCTCATAGGCACCACTGAACAATCATCTCTTCGGTGTTAACTTCCCTATATCCCAGAGAGAACCTCAGATCCTATATAAATCACACACTAACTCACTATGATTAGACTTCTGTGTTCTTAGAACAGAACATATGGATTAGATGGGATCGGAATTCCTCGTACCAAACACATGATTCCAGCACATAACATTGTGTGTTCAAATTAAAAAAATTCTATAGTAGGAACCAATATGAACAAGCAGCATATGACTATTAAATTTCAATTGCAGGCAGCAACATTTTTCAAGAAATAGGACCCGCAAAAGTGACATCTTAATCATTCACGTCAAAGTCTCCGAGCCAATTGGCTCTTTATTTTTTTGGCAACGAACCAATTGACCTCTAATAACAATAATACAAATATAAATAACAGGACGATAGTAACATGTATTAATTATAAAAAAGGAAACCCTCTGATTGACGTTAAAATATGACTGAATTAGTTTGATTAAATATGGAGGGTGAAAAGAAAATTGTGAATACATGAGATTAATAAATGAGATTAAATATTTACGCAATTTAATAATAATCATCCATTTGGTTGACTCCACGCCATAGATAAATATACGAGATTATATGGCGTAACATGGAAAAATTGCGAGTAATCAAACGCCTCCCATGTGCTGATAGCTGAATTGATCTGTCCTCGATGCATATTGCTCCAAAAAAATTAGTAAATATTTTTGTAATACAAGGAAGGAGATTGAAACACAAAAAAGAAACCCAAAGTCAGAAGATGGGGGTATCATGCCTAGTCGTCATTCATGAGGTTTTGGCAATCGAGAGGTCATGACACATTCACAAACTCTTTATCCAGATCCCATAAAATATAAGTAAATATCTTTCTTCTTCTTTTTTGGTTGGGATTCCTCACTGGTATTCAATGATGGTAAAATTAGAAGAATATTTTATAGCCCCCTACCTAAATAAAAATCACATAAAGAAAATAATGTAGTTAAATATAGAAATAAATTATATCTCCTAAATTTGAGGGGTACGCGGCTGGAAGAAAATGTGATTATCTAATTCGTGAATTATAAAGAAATATAAAAAGAATATGAAATTATGAAATAATAAATAATACATTGTATTTATTGATTACAGTACAGGATCCAAACCGACCCTTAATTAAGCAAGAAAGAGAGATGTAATGTGCCAAATCTCCAAATGACCTTAGTAGATGTGATGTGCCTCAAACAGCCTCAAGCGTGCATAGGAAAGCTCTGATTAAGGAGTATTCGAATAATCGTCTTCATATTGAGCCAGGTAATAGATTAGAGACACAACAGAGTAATTGTGTGATATTATCCAAAGGAGGCCACGATAAGATTCCTCATGAGATTTGAGAATAAGCTTTACCTACTTTGGTAGAAGAGTTAAAAAAGTGCACAAAATCGGATGATGATGGGTTTTAGATGTCTGAGCCAATTAACTATTTAGTCTAACTAATATTTAATATCACCTTCTGCCATAAATATAAAGTATAGTTTGTGGTGGAAACTAGGCCAAATATTTAGGATAAGAGGAGTACAAACTTTTTCAACCTAAATTTGTTTAATTTTGATGGATCTTCTTGTCAATTCACACCTAGAGTAGCAGTTAATTTGATAGTAAATTATTGTGACCGTAAGTAGGCTTTTGCTTACTTTTATTTATGTTTACTTTGATGTTATCACATTTCATAAAATGCAAGCAGAAATTGATTTTGACCTATAGGAACAACCCTCTAGAATTTTTTATACCCTACAAATTAATACACATGGAATGGTATAACCAAGCATAGTATTAAAATCCGGATCAGACGGGTTGACCCAAAAACTAGTGAGGGGCCAGAGAGTTGCATTGATGAACGTACATTTGTAAAGAGGCAGCTGAATTATGTACCAGGCCAATTACTTGAAAGATGCATGTGATATTGGCCTTCTGGTGTCTCGGTATAAAGGAAGAGCCTTTCATTTTGGTTTCTCAAGCTAAACAAGTGTTCTATGTTTCTAATCTTGCTAATAAAGAATGATCTATTGTTTTGTTATCAAACAAAATAAATAAGGATGTAGGAGGTGAATTCAGTGACGATGATCATTTTCAAGGGTCGTCACTTGAAACACAATTCGATGAGGATGATACTTTGCAGTTAGGCATGATCACAATGAAGGAATTTAGATATCAAAGAGGTGGAAGTTGCTTCACAAATTAAAGAAAACAATTGTAATTGAAAAATAGCATTAAAATTACTAAGACTAGGAAAAGAAAAAGGGGTACACTTGATCATATATATTCCTGTATTCATAATTATTGTATAGATAGAATTCAATGATTTGTTTTAATTTGTTGGCACTTGTTGGCTGAAATTGGTTATTTTGTGTGTGTATTGGGTACATGTACATCCATCCAGAACTGGATCTGTTGGAGTGTTTGATGTGTGTGCGTGTGCGTGCGCGCGGCGCGTGCGTGTGTGCGTGTTGTGTGTGTAGGTTATTTTGGAGGGGGCTAATCTAAAGTGAGCCCTCCATATTTTTTTAAAAAAAATTGTCACATGTAATTAACGGTTATTCGCCAATAACCGTCATATATTCTAAATATAAAACAGTTTTTCCATATAACCGTTAAATAAATCCCTTTCTATGTTAACAAATACTTTACTGTTATCATTTTAATCGTTAAGTATTATACAAAATATATCACGGTTGTCATTAAAAACACTGTTAAATATAAATTACTATATTTAATAATCATTGTCTTACAATGGTTAAATATAGTCCCCGATGGTTGTGTTAGAAAAATCGTAAAATATAGTCCTATATTTAACGGTTTTTATTTGATGCTTATATATTTAACCGTTGAAAATCGTTAAATGTCAGTAAAAAACCGTTATATAAAAATAAATCTTTAGTAGTGATTCACGATATATATAAGAATATGCTGCCCTAGTCCTTTTTATGATATTCAAATTTTTAAAATGGTTTAACTCTTTTAAAACACACTATATTTGTATTGTTAGTAGGTACTTTTATACATTTACTTTAAAATATATTCTTTAATTATTACCGGTATAATCCCAAGTTAACTCCCAGTTTGACCCATTAATGTTTGAATTACTACCTTAGCCGGTTTAGTTTTTAATACCTTTTAACCAAGATGATTTCAACTAATTTGAGGATTTTGATTTGGGAGACGATGACATATATAATTAAAGACGGAAGTATGAATGAGCAATGACTCGGATCAAACCGTACCTCAGCTAATGAGTCTTTCAATTTGTTTCGTAGGGTTTAGTCCGGTCATAAAATTTGGACTAGATCGGTTAGTTTAAACCGGAAATCGGTGAACCGATCACCTAACCATTTCAGCCCCATAATAGGTTCGATTTTTTAAAAAAAATAATAATTTGTTTTGTTATTTTATTCAGAATGTCATATTAATAACCTTGCAATTTTTACTTACTTACTCATTTAAATCGGAGTTAATTTATGTTTGACTCTGATGTAACCTACTGACTTTGACCAACTACCCGACAAATTTAGAGGACGGTCTAGGCTTAATAACTTTTGGTTTAGCTGTTTTTACTTTTCACCAATGGCACCAGGTCGGACCACTTGAAAACATTGAAGTCGGTTCGAGATTAAATTGCGAACCCGGGTGGATTTTATACAACTGAGGGGGTGAAAGATGTGATCTCAGTGCTGGGATCTCCAGTCAATGAACAACACACTAAAGACAAATATAAGAAATTAAAAAAAGAAAAAAAATCAGGGAAAGAGATCTACCAGCCATTTTTTATGGGATTTTGTCTTGAACTTATATTATGGTATTTTGGATTGCAATGATAAAATATAATAAAGTGGGAAACTTTTTTTTTTTTTTGATATATAAGAAGACTTGAGAAGCCTAAAAAATTAACACAGCAGTTACATTAAAGGGGAAATTAATCTCAAACACTCTTGTTTTACCCAATCCCTAAAAAAGACAGGACAAACATCAAAAAGCGAAAACTTAAATAAGCTTGTTTTGGCTAAAGCATCATCCACCCGGTTGATTTTGCAGACCAGCAAACAATCAGAGGCCGAGGCTTCCTTCTGGATTATAACAAACGCATCAGCGGCATCTGTTTCAAGGATCAATCTCTTAATACCCAATTCCCAGGCTAACATTAGGCCATCAGCCAGTGGGAAACATTATTAATTACACTCATTTTATCAATATAATATTCAACGAAAGTGGATCTTTTGAAGAATTGATTTTGATTTTAAATATAACATATATTTTTTAATATTTGTCAATCTTTTTTTACTTTACCTCCTATTGATGCTCCCTTAACAATAATCAAAGGAATGAATAAATTTTTTAAAAAAATTGACTAGAATGTTTTAAAAAATACACGTTATATTAATTAACTTTCTCAATCTGATTAAATTAAGTAAATATATTTTATATTAAGAACATGAGCCGCTATTCCTCTTTGAAAACAATTTGCCCTAACATTCTGCAATAGCTTGGATCGGATCATACACAAAAAATAATTTTGTTACATTAGTTTTCTATCTAATCTTTTCATCTGTTTATAGAGTATGAACGCCAATAATTTTGTTTGCCAGGCCGGATTTCCATTATAACATATTAATTATTAGTACACTAAATTTAATCTTTGATCGTAATTTAATACATGATGAAGTTTCGTCCTAGATCCAATTATAAAGGGCATGGAACAGTATTTATTAACTTTTTAATTATGTAATTTGTGTCGTCACATGCTTGATGATTCACATGGGGTTTGGGAAACAAATTTCTGGGTGTCAAACTCAGAATTTAAATAAACTCGTGACAGTAACGTAAATCAATTATATTTGGGATACCGGTGGGCAATTAGACTTATAGAAAAGTCCGATTAGGTAAAAGTCAGATTGTGAAATGTGATTTATGTTTGAATTGGTTATTGCATAAGTAGCTTTTGTAAAATTGAAATTTGTTTGGAATGAGTTATTAATAAGTGACTTTTGATATAATTATAAGAGAAAAATTAAAATCAAAATTACCAAAAATATGAAAAATGCTAAATTACGAAATTTGGCAATGCTAAAATACATAATTTGATCAAATAAATATTACATAAGTAACTAGAAAATTAGGCCCGGTACAATTTGGGATCTAATTGTATCACGAATCTGATTCATTTTAATTGAAGATCACTGATTCATTTCGGTTGAATCTTTCTCGTGAGAATCGATCGAGGAAGACACTCCATCTACACTAATATTCTCATTTTCGAACCATGAAAGTAGCATCGATTGAGAATTTCTCCTAATAAAATTAGGAAAAATTTGAAGAAAAAGCCATAAGCTCAATTTCAAATAAGCTCAATTGACCAAAGTCAGGAAATGGAACTTTTCAAATAAGCTTATTTTCACCTATAAGCTCGATTGACCACAATTTTCATCCAAACGAAAAATTTGAAGAAAAAGCCATAAGTTCAATTGGAATAGTACATAAGCTCTAAAACTCCTCAAATAAGTTGTATCAAACAAGCCCATATATAAACACATAAGAGTTTACTTCTACCATTAAATATGTATTAATAATGTTTAATTAAATAATTTAAATATAAAAATGACAGTAATTTGATTTAAATGTTTTGAAATTAAATCCATCAATATTTATAATTTATCATACTTAATAAAGAACTTCTAGAAAATTCATATGTAAAGCCTGAGTATGATCAAATCAAAAAAGTTAACACGGGTTTAAAAGTAAATTAACACGATTTTATAAAATAAAAACTTATAAGAATCGAAAGGGAAATTTTATTGATTTCGCTAAGTATCCTGTGTGGTATTCAACTTTTAAGAAGTGCATGTGGAACAAGACAAGCGCGGGGGCTCTCAATTAAGTCCTTTTTTTCTTTGTAATTTTATTATTTCCTTTTGTATTTTTTTAGATTATTAGGAAGAATTAATATATCTTTTAGATATTTAAAATTATCCTAAGAATCTTTTAAATTTATTAATAGATTTCTTATTAGGATATTGTTCTAGATATATGAAGTGCTAATTAGGGATCTCAAGGATATTATTAATATCTTATTTTTATCCTTGATTTAATTATTTTTAGGTGGCATCTGATACTTGATCAATATTTTAGAATATCTTTTTTAATTTTTGAATCGTATTAATGTTAGAAAGTTTATCTATTTAAGGATCAAGTTGTACTCAGTTATTTTCAAAGATTTGAAATAAAAAGTTTATTGTGAAGGTTTCCTTGTGAGTTTGTATTCGAGATAGAATATAGGTTGCAAAAGTTTGATAAACTTTTATGGGCCTTTTTATAGCAAAGGATCTATAGACGAGTTCCTTTAGAGTTTTAACTGATCAAATCCACTATTTGCTGGTTTTGTTGTACAAATCCTACATTAAAAAAATGTAGAAACTATAAATTTAGTATGTAAATTTGTGAGTTTAATTTAGTTTATAAATAATATAAGTTTACCAAATTTCTACCGACACAATTTTGTAGTAAAAATATAAAAAACAAAATTTAAAAAGTCAACGTGCGATTATAATAACAATGCTTCATACTACCTTTTATATAAGATTTCATCTAATCTGTAGTGTAAATTATTACTCTACAAATAAGATCTTATATATGAAACACTGCAGGTGGTATAGTATATACGGATATTTAAACATATCCTATATATTTATAATTTAAGGGATAAGGGTGACTGGGTAAGAGAGGCTAAAGATGCGTAGGGGGAAAAAAAAAAAAACCAAACATGTCCTATTTATTAAAAAAGCACTTGTTTCTATTAACTTCTACATGGAAGAAAAACAATTTGTCTGCCTACCGGAGTTTTTCAGATGGAGCCTTATTTTAGATTCATAAAACTATGAAAGCTTTAATTTTTATGATCAATAAAAGCATAGAGATGTTCTAAAGACATTGATTGGAGAGAAAATTTATTTATAGATGAAAAATTCTGCTTCTAAGTATGTAATGTGCATCAATTAAGTTGGACACACACACCCACATCCTTTTGTTTTTTTATAAGCTCAAAATTTGAATAGTCTTACACTTTTTTATAAGAGCCTGATGAAAGTTGTGTTAACATTTAATCATTTTTTCTCATTTGTACTCATAATTAATTATATATATTATTAATTAAAGGGTTGATGATACTTATGTTTACTCTATTTATTTTTTTTAGTTGCCCTTTATAAATAAGGGCATACTTGATTTTTTTTTTTAATTTCAAGACACAGTTATTATTTTTATCTAATTTTAACCGCTTTCTTAAACTGCGTAATTCGGTTATCAAACTATTATAATTAGAATCCGAGAAAGTGAGTAGATGGAAGTGACCACAGTTATTGACAAAGGTTTAAATGAGTTGAATTTTGGGGGTCACTAAAATCATGACATGTGTTTGCACTTAAAAAGCATTTCTTTCTATCTATAATATATAATATATAATATATGACACTTTAACTAGGTCATAAGAAGTGACAGTTGATTTATTAAATATGTTCTATATTGATTTTTTTTCATACTTTTACCCTTATTAAAAAATGTGTTTGAAATTTAATAGGTGATCAAATTGGAAATGAGCTTTAATTATAGGTACAAAATTGAAAAATAAATATTAATTATCTTACAAGTAACTTATATTTTAGATTAAACTATTATTGTAGAAGCGCCCTATATTATGTACAGGAGGGAGTAGTTATAATCACTCATCAATAAAGTCCTCAAATTGATAGCATGATTTGAACACACGATAATGTCAGATAATTATAAGCCAAATCCTTATTAATTAAAGCTATTTTTGTTGACATTCTTTTCTAATTTTAACTCCTTAATAAAAACACAAGGGTTGCTTCAAAATGCAAGATTTCTGCTCTCTACTTATGATAAAAAGAAATTTAGAAAATTAAGTGATAGGGCAAAACTTTATAGCCTATAACTCCGCAAGTATACGGGTCGTATCAAGTAATAAAGTGATAAAAAAAGTATCGTTCCTACGAAGACTTAGTATCACAAACTTCAGTTAAGCATTAATTTCACAATTTCGTTTAAGTTGAGCAAACCAAATTAAATTTAATTAAGAGAAAAGAAATTAAAATTAAAACAAACAAACTACCACACTAATGAACGAGCAACCTAGCGTCACTAATCCTTTATTTGTTTCTTAGATTTTATCCCAACTAATTAATCAACAATCTAAAGTATTAATGTCTATAAATGCCTTCCAGCCCATTTATATACCTATCTTAATTAATTATGTAATGCCTCACACAACTAAATAAGATGCATTTTAGATCGGGCTCACTCTAATTTAATTATGCGGAGCTTTTAGATATATGCCTATCTTAGACGCAAATTAGATTAAAACATAATTCCACATTATTTAATCTCAAGGTCAATTTAAGATTCTCTCATTCAAGTTCAACCCTAAATCCCCAAAACATGCTCAATGATGGCCAATCAATAAGCAATAACAATAAAGATGAGATTAGATAAACTGAAATAAAATTAAACAAAACTAATTCATGGGAAAAACATCTAAAACCTAAACAATTTCATAGGTTCTCTAGGTTGCACAACCAACTAGCCACACATGGCTCTAATAAAATCAATAGCAAAAAGATAAGAATTCAGGTTCAAAAAATAAGGAGAGAGAGGAAAGAAAATTTCTCTGTCGCCTCCACAGTCCTCTCGTCTTTCCGTGAAGATGATGAAGAGATGAAGAGAACCGAAACGTTCGGCCGCTACTCCGCTTCTTCGTTCCTTCTCGTTATGCGTCTCTCGATCCTCTTTCTTGCTTCTTCCTTTCTTCATATATATAACCTAAATATAACTTAGGCGTAGTGGGTCACTGATTCTCTTTTTTCTTATTAAAAAGATATCTTATACCTTGTAATTTACTCCACCAGATCACGCAATTGATTTTGTTTCTATTTTTCTTGTTTGGGACGCTAAATTTGGCTGATTGCATATCCTCTTAATTGTTTTTTCTACTTTTTTCCAAATCAGCTAATATTTCCTGCAAAACATAATAGGAAATAAGTAGATTTTATATCAAAATATCTTTTTTATCCTATGATAATAGTAAAGTATATAAAAGATAATTAAATAGGTATATAATATCAATAAATCCAACTAATTCTCATAAAATATACACCTATTTAATCATAAAATATATACTTATCATTAAGTTTCTTTTTAATCATAATAAGTGACAATTTTTTTTGGGGGGCGAGATGATATTTACTTATGTCAAATTTAACATTTTCCCCAAAACATCGAACCTCATAAAGTCTCAATCATTTAAATTAATAGTTGAAAGATTATTCTCATTTCATATTTTAAAATATTTATTCAATATAGATTGCTTAAATTTCATCAGAATGAATTGACATGCAGGATTAATTAATTAATAATAAGTTGAATTTGTGAGAAAAGTGAAACAAATTTAGGAAGCACACTCCTACAAAATATTCCTTTAACAACACTAATTTACGTCTGTTATTAAAAAAACATAAATTCAAAAGAAGGTGGTGACATTTTTAAAATTTAAGCATATCTCTCAACGATCAATTTCTAGATAAATAGCCATTGAAAGTTTAACTTTCAATGACTATTTTTGAAAATGTTCGTTTAAAGTTTTTTTAATAACCGGTCGTTGAAAGTTTAATTTCAACGACTCTTTTTCAAAAAACGTTAGATTTGAAAATAACACATTTTCATCTTTTTCATACCCGCCTCCTACTCTTTCTCCTTCGGTCTCTCTCGCACCTCCCCCTCCTTCTCCATCGTCGTGATCCACCTCCGAGCCCTAGTCCGATAAAATCACATCATCCAGCCTCCTCTCCAACCCTAGACTCGACCTCCCACCCCTTCTCCGACCTTCGCCCTCCATCTGATCATGACCATTCTCCTCCTCGGCCTTACACAAACACACATTGTGTCACCGATGCCATTAGCCCTCGCCTTCTAGTTGCGTCCTTGGCCTTACACAGTTGTTGATGCCGTCGTACTCTACCTTTCAAAGTCGACGCCTTCTGCTCTCTACCCCTCCAGTCGCATTCCCATGATTTATTCTTCAGTCTCATCTCCTCTCCTCGTAGGCCTTCAATCATGTAAGTGTGCTCTGTCATCTCCTTTTTTTTTTTGTTCTTCGGTTTGTTTTCTTTTTGGCTTATGGGTTTAATTGTAATGGCATGTTCTAGGGATGTGCTCTATTCTCTGTCTTTATTGGTATGAATTTGATAGAATATGCAAAACTCTAAATTTATAGCTACACATAAGTAGTTGGCATTGGTTAAGCTATTAGAGGCATTGTGAACTTGTATTTGATGAAATTGCTGGATCAAATTGTTCATATTATCTTGAATTACTTCGTTAGTTTTGTTTAAATTAAGTTAAATTGGGTTGTTGTTGAAATTTTTGGATGTCTTACTTTTAACGAAAAATGTTCTTGAAATTTTTAAGAAATGAGTAAGGCAACCTTTTTCTTCACCCATATTCATATGTCATAATAACAATTGTTTTAAATTTGAGTATTGTTAAAAATGGATTAGGTTGTAATAAAATGAATTACAGTTGGATGAATGTATTGAGAACTAATAAAAAAATATGAGAATGAGGTAGAAAAATTTATTGAATTTGCTAAAATGAATGCATCTAGTGAAAATGTAAAGTATTTTTATCTTTATGTCAAGTGTTTAAATATGAGTTGACGAGATATTAATATAAGAGATCACCTACCCAAAACAAAACTATAATAAACATTGTATATCTCACTTTTTACGCAAATAAAGGGTAATCATCTTCCATTTTTTATATAAGAAATATATGTATATATAAACACAAGCAAATGGCTAAAGAGATATGCCAGCCATATTTTATGCGATTTTGTCGTTGAATCTGTAATATTATATTTATGGTTGCAGTGACAAAATATGATAAGGCGTGACACAGTATTAGTCACGCCTATTTGGTGGCAATATCATACCATTACTAGTTAGCCTGGCCAGACACCTGGCAACATCATACCATTACTAGTTAATCGAAACACACTGGATTTTTATTAATGAATAAAGTCAATATATAAAGTGAACAGACCTTTTGACCGCAAAAGAAGTAAAAGACATAAAAAAGACCTGCCTTTGTATAGGGTATAGAGTGTAGACCCATAATTAAAGAATCCACCCTAATCACAGAGTTACAGAACCCCAAAGATTCAGAAACCGTGGGACCAGGCTTCTCTCCTGTGCTTTTCCCCTCCGCTCCCATCCGCTGCCATTTTTTTAATTTTTTTTTTCATTTTCTCATCTCCCATCCTCCAATCCCTTTAAGCCACCTTGCCCCTCCCCTCACCTTTTTTTTGCAGTTACCCAGTTTATGCCACAAAGGACCTGAAAAACAAATTTTTAAGATCTTAAAAAATTATTTTAGGTCTTAATTAGTCTTAAAAATATATATTAGGATATTGACTAATGTAAAAAAATACCTTATGATCTTGAAAAAATTTCGCAGTCTTGCACAGTAATAAAAATATCTTTTTTAAAGATATTTTTTTCATTCCATTCAAGATCCTAAAATATCTTTTTAAGACAATCGATCCTCAAAAAAAAAATAAGATTCTAAAATAATTTTTCAAGATCTTAAAGTATTTTTTTTCAGATCTTAATCAAGTATTCTTGAAAAAAAAAGTTTAGATCCTAAAACAATTTTTCAAGATCATGCGGTATTTTTCACCATTACCAATATCCTTAAGTATTTTTTAAGTACTAATTAGTACCCTGAATTTTTTTTCAAAATCTTTAAATAATTTTTCAAAATTATGAGGTATTTTTTTTAGTATCAATCAATATTTTGATATATTTTTTAAGATTAATCAATACCCTAAAATATTTTTTAAAAATCCAAAAAACATGTGTATTTCAAGTCCTTTATGCATAAACCGTGCAAAAAAAGGGTGAGGGGAGGGGCAAGGTGGCATGAAAGGATTGGAGGATGGGAGATGAGAAATTGAAAAAAATAAAAATAAAAAAAATGGCAGCGGATGGGAGCGGAGGGGAAGAGCATAGGAGAGAAGCCTGGTCCGAAACCGTGCCGCTTTGTCATACATGTGCCCATCTCCGTCTTCTTTTATATCTCTGCATGTCCTTTCCTGTCATCTCTCTGAAACAAAGTCAAGGCTAGCCAGGGCAGCCATTTATATACACACACATACACACATCTTCCATCAGGCTTGTTTGGTTTGAGGGAGGGGAGGAAGGGAGAGGGGGAGAGATTATTTTTTTACCTACTTTTTACAAAAAAGTCCATAGAAATTTTTTAATATTTTAAAAATATACTTTCAACAAAAAAAAATATTCCCTTCATTAATGACAATTTGGTCAATTCACTACTTTCCACTCCCTTCTCTTCCACTCCCTCCCCTCAAACCAAACACACACTACGAGAGACAGAGGAGAAAGAAAGTTGCATCCTTCAGTCACATCACATGGGCGGGTAGGACCCACGCACAACCTGGCATTATCTCAATTGTAAGGCCCACTTGCAGTGTCAGCATCCGCCATGTGTTTGGTCCGCCTGGTGGGGCCCCGCCTTCCTTCAATAATGGCATCCAAAATATAAGACAGACCGCACCCATTTACATACACAACCTCTCCTTGACTTTTTTCATCTCTCTGGAGTTTTTATTTTTTATTTTTGCTCAGAACTCTCTGGAGTTCACTACTGCAGAATTGTTAAGAGCGGCTTTCCCGGAAGAAAGTAAGAAACCATGTGTGCATGTTTCCCAGTTTTTTCTTAAAAATTTCTTTTTTGAATTTCACACACAAGGAAAAACTGCTATATAATAGCTCTGAAATTGGAATCCACTTTTCTGTCGAGAACATCTTCAGTCTTCACCATTATCAAAAGCTAGCTAGAGTCCGTATAAAGTTCAAGTAAATCATCTTTTAGCAGTGAGTCGTGACTACGGAGAAGAAAGTGAGATCGCTTGAACAACTTTCGTAAAACAGTATTGGTTATGGTATAACAAGTTTTATAGATCTGCACAAATTTTTTTTCCCTTTATTATTGTTTCATCTACTTGTTTTGATTTCATACCTCTTATTTCTTTCCGTTTATTTGCCCATTACACAGGGGAGAAAACGAAAGGATCGAACCCCAGTAACGGCATATAATGTCGGAGGAGAATCTTCTTCTACCTCCAATACTCTTAATTCAACTCCTCCATGGAAATATGACGTTTTCTTGAGTTTTGCAGGAAAAGACACTCGCTTGAACTTCACAGGTCACTTGTATGAAGCTTTTATTAGGAGTGGCATTACATGTTTTAGGGATGATGTAGCTCTTCAGAGAGGGGAAGACATAAATGATCTCTTTCAAGCAATTGAGGATTCTCTATGTGCAGTTCTTGTCATCTCTAAAAATTATGCAAAATCTACCTGGTGTTTGGATGAGCTTAAAAAAATTCTTCGATCTCGAAAGAAATTAGGTCGAAGGGTTTTTCCCATCTTCTATAATGTTGATCCAGCTGATGTAAGACACCAAAGAAAAAGTTTTGGGAAAGCCTTGGCTAAACTTGAAGAGAAATTCAAAGAAAATACAACCAAAGTGCAGAGTTGGAGAACTGCTCTGTCAAAAATTAGCAAAGTTTCTGGATGGGTCACCAGGGAAAAGTAAGTTTTCTTTTGCTACCATTTTAATCGTATTTTCCATATTTATTTAACTTTTTATGTCCTTTCATGATGTATAATTTTGTTTTAAATCGGTCATAATCATTTTCATAGTCTTCCATTTAGACAATAACTGGAAAATCTCGCATTCATTTGAACAGAAATGAGAATCTACCATTAATAATTCATATATAATAAATTCATTCAACGTCAAAATTCGATCATATTCGTTCATTGAAGCATATTTATTATGGATGTGCTGGTTATGTTAATTTTAATTTCTTTTCAATAATTTAATTATAATTTATAAGTAGTATTCGTTTGATATTTTTAAATTATATGCAATGTCTATTATTATAGCTTATTTAATATTTTCATATATTATCGAGATTCATGAGAATCAATAATCTTTTCTTTGACCTGACTCAATTTATTTTAAGTACCATAAGATTATATTTTTTTATGGAAAATTCCCATATAAAGCTATCTATTTTTTTAAAAAAAAATAATTTTAAATTAGGTTGGTAAATTCAACAAATCTTTAAATGAGTTATTAACCCAATTTGAGCTTTTAAAATGCTAGTAAAATGACTTTTGTACCCTCTCCTTTCTTCTAACCCCTCTTAAAAGAGTTTCATTATTTTATGACTTTATGGCTCTATATATCAAAATTAATATATAATAAAATAAAATAAAATTTCCTAAATCAAAGGATTTTATTTGTTCTAGAAGGATAATCAAGAATTATTCAAGGAAAAAAATAAGGGGAAGCATAACAAATGCCATGACAATATCATTTAATCATTAAATGATTTTTAGCTGAAAATCAATTAATTGATATTAAAGATACAGAAAATAAAGAAATGAGAGTTTTTTTAATAATGTATTTATTTTTATCAAGTGAGACAGAACAAAAAAATGGAAAGAATAACACATACCAACTTCAATTTGCAAAAGTCAATAAAATAAAAGTTCATTTTTACTAACATTAATCTAAACAAACTCTAAACCATTTTCCTTAACGCAGAAATGTGAGTTTTTTAAAAAATAGCTTAGTTAAGGTTTCAATTTTTAAAATTTTCCATTATTTTATATAAATAATTATTAAGATTATTTATTTATTTTTAATTAGAGGCGTGAAAGTTTTGATATACTTATAAAGATATTTTGGATAAAAAGATATTAAATGCACTTAAAATTTCATAAAATGTTTTATATATTGAAGTATAAAACTATCCCAAAAAAAGAGTTAGAAGCAAATATAGTAAAACATATAATTAATATATTTACTAAAAATATTTTTATAATGACATATTTTTTGAAAAACTTTGTTCATGTTAAATGAACTCCTTGTTTAAAATTATTCTACAAACGATTATATTTAATAATTTTTTTGCTTTATTAGATAGTAGAATGTGTGTCTTTATTTATTGAAAAGCACAAGTTACAGACAGAGTAATAAAAATCTATATACATAGACATGTGTGGGTTGAAAAACATATATAAGTTTCAGAGTAATAAAACTCTTTAAAGAGGATAGAGGATAGGGTTTTAAAGTCATCACCTACATTTTGAAATCCCAAATTAAGTTAATTTTGTTTGGGATACGGTGGGCAATCGGATTTATGTAAAAATCCGATTGGGTAAAAGTCTGATGGTGAAACGTAATTTATGTTTGGATGAGTGATTTCATAAATAGCTTATGGAAGAGTCCGATTGGGTACAAACTTGTTTGGAATGACTTATGAATAAGTGACTTTTGAGATAATTATAAAAAAAGAAATCAAAATTACCAAAAATATGAAAAATGCTACATTACAAAATTTGGCAATACTAAAATATATAATTTGATCAAATAAATATTACATAAGTAACTAGAAAATTAGACTTTGTACAATAATTTGGGATCTAATAAGAGCTTATGATAAGCTAGGAGTTGGAGTTTTTAAAATAAGCTCAAGTTGAGGCATAAGCTCTTTTGCCAACTTTTTTCACCCAAACATAAATTTTGAGAAAAAAATTCATAAGCACTTTTGATAAGCTCCATAAGCTCTCCCAAACAAGCTATGACTCAATTGAGGATTTATTGACTTTATCAATATGACTTGGAATTTTGTTATTTTCAGTAGCTTTATATAGGATTTTTCCAAATTTTATTAAAGCACCAGAACACATTTAATTGATTTCCATGTGATCATAAAAATTCAAATTTCTTTTAAAATTTTCTGTGACATAATCAATAATTTTGCTCCATAACTAAAATACCACAAAATCAGGCACCCAACTCAAAAAAAAAAGGAAAAAAAAAACTCCCTAATGGTCCCTTGTTATAACATTCCAGTCCTTCAATAATATAATTACAAATTTCATTGAGCCAATCAATAATTATCAGTTGTTTTCAAAGAAAAATATATTTTCTATTATGAAATCCCATATTTCCCACTATTTAATTATTTTCTCTATAATAAATGAAGTCTCTTAATTATTCTTCTTGTTTTTCCCCCCCTTTTTTTTTAACTTTAGGGAGATTTTGTTTTACTTGAAATTAAAAGTCCCTTTATACTTGTGCATAAGATCATTTTAATTTGTGAGAACATATTAATGTAACAGCGGAAAAATGAAAGGTATTCATTTTGTTTTGTTAAGAGAAAAATCAAGTTTTGAATGATGAATGGGTTAACTGAATGATGGTACACATGGATATTTAATATGTTGATGAATTTGTATCCATCAATAAAACGAAACTGTGAATAAGTTGATTTTTTTTGGTAGAATGATCACGTTTTTTATTTTAGTGGGCTGATGGATCAATTTTGCTTTGACTTGCTCAAAAATTCACATTCCACTTATTTCCATTCCTGTTCTGGACTTTATATTCTTATGAAAATTTAATAACAATTCCCAGTTATATATAAAAAAAATATATGTAGCTTTCGTAAACAATAATACAATTTTCATGATCACGAAAATCACATTTTTCATTTTCATTTTATTTTATCATAACAATATATATATATATAACTCATGCTAACAATGATTTTTTTGGTAGGCACGAAGCAGATCTTATAAAAAATATAGTTGGAGATGTGTGGAGTTTTTTAAGTACTAAATTACCATCTTTTGATGACAATTTGGTTGGAATTGACTCAAAAGTGGCTAATGTGATTCCATTCTTGGAGATTGGGTCTGATGACAAATGTTTTGTGGGGATATGGGGCATGGGTGGTGTGGGTAAAACAACTTTAGCTAGAGTTGTTTCTGAAAAACTATCAGACAAGTTTGAAATTTGCTGTTTTCTTGAAAAAGTTAAAGATGCTTTGCCTTTGCCTAAAGGTCTAGTCTCTTTGCAAAAAAGTCTTCTTTCTCATCTCCAAATGAATGACTTGAAAATATATAATAGTTATAAAGGAATGCAGATGATCAGAACGCTCCTATGCAATAAGAAAGTTCTTCTTGTCCTTGACGACATAGATGATATGAGCCAATTAAAGGATTTGGCTGAAAGTCCATATTGGTTTGGTAAAGGAAGCAGAATAATTATCACAACAAGAGATAGACACATGCTTACCTCAATTGGAGTGGAAAGTATATATGAGATGAAACCCATGAAGAATGATGAATCTCTTCAACTCTTTTCAAAAAAAGCATTCAACAAAAATTATCCTGAAGAGAAGTATTTAGAGTATTCTAAATCTATGGTTGAATATGCGGGAGGCCTTCCGCTAGTACTTCAAGCTTTGGGTTCTTATCTTTGTGGGAGAATTGAGGAAGCTGTGTGGAGAGATGCTTTAGATAAATTGAAGCACATTAATCCTCATAAAGATATTCTTCAAGTACTTAAAATAAGTTATGATGGATTAGATGAGAAAGAACAGACAATATTTTTAGATATTGTTTGTCTTTTCAAGCGTTGGAAGAAAAAAGCAGTGACTAAAATTTTGAAAGGTTGTGATCTTAATCCTCTACTTGGAATAAAGGTCTTGATTGAAAAAACTTTACTGGTTGAAACTGAAGCTGGCGAATTAGATATGCATGATTTATATGAAGACCTAGGTTGGGATATAATTCAACAAAAATTCCCCAATAGTAGATTGGGGAAGTTTGAGGAAGTTAAGGAAGCACTTGAAAATAACAAGGTGAGTACCTTATTTTCTAAGTATCTAATTTTGTTGACATATGTTTAATGTTTTTAATATTCTTTACTTCCTTGTCATTCTCATGTTATTTTTATGGAAAATGACATTTTTTATTAGGGAACTGGAGAAATAGAAGCTATTGTGAAATATTGGAACAAAAAGAAAATAAAGGTACATCCTAAAGCCTTTTCAAAGATGAGTAGACTTAGATTACTCCTCTTAGATCATAAATCTTGGGTACCAAAGGGATTGGAGAAACTTTCTGGTACATTAAAATTTGTCCGATGGCCATCATTTCCTTTGGAAGCTCTTCCACTTCCATTGGATGAACTTGTTCATATTGAAATGCCACGGAGCAACATAAAGCAACTTTGGAATGGCATAAAGGTAAGGTTGATGCTTATTTATCTTGAAAATATATCTATGTATCCATGTTTTATTGATTCATTATTTAGTGAGACTGATCATTCTACAATGTTTTGTTTGACTAGTCCATGAATCACTTGAAGTTTATCAACCTGAGTGGATCTCTCAAATTTACTGAAACTCCAGACTTCTCAAATGTTCAATCTCTAGAACATTTATGTCTTTCTAATTGTGCATCCCTGGTCAAGGTTCATGAATCACTTGGAGTGTTGAAAGAGCTTGTTGAGGTGGACTTGCATGGTTGTGAAGTACTTGACAGCCTACCAACTAAATTGGAAACAAATTCTTTGAGAAAGTTAGATCTTGGTGGGTGTGAAAATGTTAAAAAGCTCTCAGAGATTAGATCCAAGAAATTATCATATCTTGACGCAAGTCACACTGCTATAACTAGACTTCCCGAATCATTTGGATCCTTGACTGGTCTTAGATATTTAAATCTAAGTGTAACTGGTTTAGTAAATCTACCCACCGATTGCTTCTCTGGTCTTTTTCAGCTTGTGTTCCTTTCGTTAGCGGGTTGCGAATGGCTTGTGTCATTGCCAAGGCTTCCACCACGGCTAATTCGATTAGAAGCAGACGGTTGTAATTCAATGAATTGTTCATTAGATGAGCAGTTGTTGACTTTGGTGACTTCACTTGACCATGAGGTATATGGGTCTTCCTACATTCTATCTAATGATTTATGTGTACTGTTTTTTTACTACATATGCATTACATGACTAATTTTTTATTTCAGTTACGTGGGCAAACTAAATATGCAATCTCTAACGACGAAGAAGAAAATATGCCATTTCCTTGTGAGAAATATTATGATTCGCCATTCAAGTTGAAGGATGTTGAGGTATGTGCGTCTCAATTTTGTGTCTTTTTCTCACATGCATATACTCCTTTCATTGGGTAATTAATGTTAACAACAATTTGGTATGTATGCAGACAGAATATCATCGTCTCAGAAATTTCTTTGCAATCATGCCATCAGGAGGCAAAATGCCATCGGGAGGCAAAAAGCCATCGAGAGGCAAAATGCCATCAGGAGGCAAAATACCATCAGGAGGCAAAATACCATCATGGTTTGATCCAAACATAAAATATTTTGATCAAGTAAGATCTGAATGTGAGATAGAAGTGGACGTACCTCCAAATTTTCGTGCTAGTAAATGGTCGGGAATTGTTGTATGCTTGCATATAAAAGGGCGTGATGGTGAAATTAGTTGGAGTAGTAAAGCTCCAAAAGATGATGAATGTAATAGATGGGTAGAGCAGTCACTAGGTATTAGGGGTTTAAAGGGAGATGATGTCCTCTGCATAATGGTGTTGGAATTTAATCAGAAAACCTGTTGGCAACACCTACGAGGTGATAACAATTCCCTTCACATCCAATTCCCTTCTGAGTGCCATGAACGCAAACGTAGCATCAATATTATTGGCATATGGGGATATGGGTGGAGAGTGATATGCAAAGAAGATATACAAAAGTGGTGCCATCCCAATCATTTCAACCAATTCACCCAACCCCAACATGCTCCTCCTTCTGAGGTCAAGCTTCCCTTGGGACTACTTGGCAGTGTCCTTGAGGGTGAAAGACGATTGGACAACTAAGAAATAAACATCTCTACGACAAGCCTTTAACACTGATTGTTGCAAGGAATGTATAAAAAGTGTGATCAATGGTATTTTTCTTAAATAAGGAACGAGATTATTGACTTTTTTTTTTTTCATTATTTCATGATTTTGTACACTTAATATTAGGTTATAAGTTCAGTTGGAAGTTATAAGTTTAGTCACATTTATTACCTCACGCCTGTTAGTTTATACTCCTATAATTCTTAAAAAGAAGGATTAAGCATCAAAACCACTCCACAACTTATTTTAATCTGCCAAATTTGAACATATTTGTTAGAGCAAGACTTCTCAAGATGCATTTGTTAGAACTTATTCTACTCCTTGCCCTTATTATCATGACGCTTCCTTACTCCTTGCTTTTATGCCTATATTTATATGGATTTGGCTTTGATCCGCTGCGGGCTTACGTCTACTATGGATCACTAGATGAAATTGCATGTAGTTTCATGCACCTTGATCCCCTTTATTTTATATATATATATATATATATATATATATATATATTTTTAGGCATTCCTCAAGTCAGTAAAAAGATAATTCGGATAATGAAAAAATTCTTCATGATTTTGAAAAATTATTTTAGGATCTTAAAAATATTCATGGATTGACTAAGATCTTAAAGGTTCTTGAGGATATCGAAAAAAATAATTCATAATCTTAAAAAAAATATTTTTAGATCTTGAAAAAATCATTCAGGGACTAACTTCTACTAAAAATATGCGTTAGGATATTTTTAAAAAAATACAAAAAAATATTTTAAGATCATGAATTATTTTTTCATGCATCAAGTCGATATCCTCAAGATCATTTTTGTACCAAATAAGACCTAAAATATTTTTTCAAGATCTTCAAATAATTTTTCAAGATCATGAATTATTTTTTTTTCAAAAGATCGCCAAGATCCTAAAGATCTTTTAATACCAGTCGAGACTCTCAAATATTTTTTTCAAGATCTTAAAATAATTTTTCAAGATCACGAAGAATTTTTTCAAGATTATTCGCATCTTGAATTATCTTTACTACATGTGGCGCCTATTTTTTATTTTTTTTAATAAAAAAAGGGGATCAGGTGCATGAAATCAAGTTAGTCGGTCCGCAGCGGACCAAAGCCAAATCCATATTTATATGTTGTTTTTCCCAAACTATTAGGTTGAATAACTTTGTGGACTTTATTCAAAGTCACTATTTTTGTAACTAGGACACTCACTTTATCATTTTGATAAAGGAGGATGCATGGCATCTATCAGAGTACTACTAATTCTCTGATACAAATAAAGGATGAATGAATCTATATTAGACTGGAGGAAAGTAAGATTCTTGATTAAGAACAGACAAAATGGAGAAATGAAAAATAAGATAAAAAGGTTGAAATCCCAGAAATCCCGCCAAACTACCCATCTACCCCATTATATATATAATGTTTTTACTTTGCCCTCTTCACTTTAGTCTTAAGCGTCTCCACTAGTGAATCATTCCATCATTAATAATTGTTGGTCAGGATTCCTTTTGTGACAAGTGAACTAGTCAAACAAGTATTAAAGAGTAAGTAGAATTATCGTCCCACAGAGACTGTTGATACCAAATATGAAATCGGTTTCTTTGTGAAAGTTGTGTGATTAGAGTAGGTTGGGTTGGTTGTTTATCTATTATTAATGACAAATAAAAGTAAATAAGTGGTCGGAAGTCAGTTGAAAGATATCAGATTAAAAATACGTTGAGTTCGAATTTCATCCTCAGTCGCATTATTATAGGGACAGTAGTCATCGAGACAACCTTAATCAATATGAATAGTTGGTTATGGATGCTGTGGGATCGTTGATTGGCCAGTTTTTGATCCTGTAACTCATGTTGAACCATCATATATGGGAGAGGAGACTGGTACACATACTCAACCATCATACATGGGAGATGATCCTAATCCAGAAGCCGATAGGTTCTATAAAATGCTTCAAGATGCACAACGTCCATTATGGGAAGGTTACGAACACATTGAAAATAGTGAACATTCATGCCTATCGGCTACCCTAGCAACAATAAGCTTAAAGAGTGATCACCATATAAGTGAGAAGAATTACAACGAAATGATGCATATCATGGGTAAGGTTGTTCCGAATGACAATAATCTACCGAAGGATTTTTACCAAGCAAAGAAAAATGTGAAAGAGTTTGGACTTAGATGTGAAAAAATTTATTGCTACCCCAAAGGATGTAAGTTGTATTACAAGGATGATGTTGAGCGGACCAATTGTAAATTCTGTGAGCATGATAGGTACAAAGTTGTGAGGAATGGAAGGAAAATGACCCTTCAATCATTAAGGAAGATGTTGTACTTTCCTCTCTTGTCCAGACTTCAGAGATTGTATTCATCAGAACAAACAGCTGCTCACATGAGACGGCACCGAGAGCATCGTAGAGATGAAAAATTTGCGACACATCCATCCATGCCGAAGCTTGGCTTAAATTTGACGAGGCGACTCCTTTGTTTGTAGTGGATCCCCGTAATGTTCTTCTTGGTTTGTGTTCAGATGGATTTGCTCCTTTCAACAAGATAGGTAGGAATTATTCCTATTGGCTTGTGATTGTGACTCCGTACAACCTCTCACCTTCCATGTGCATGAGAAGAGAGTTTTTGTTCCTTAACGCATTAATCCCTAGGTCATCCAACCCAAAAGAGAAGATAGATGTATACCTAAGACCTTTGATAGATGAATTGAAGATGTTGTGGAGTAAAGGGGTTCTTACGTACGATGTATCATTGAGCCAGAATTTTACCATGCGTGCTGCCTTAATGTGGACGATAAATGATTTCCCTGCATATGGGATGTTGAGCGGCTGGCAAACGTTGGGGAAGCTTGCATGTCCGGTATGTCTTGAACAGAACGTGAGTTTTAGTTTGCAATACAGTCGCAAGTTCTGTTGGTTTGACAGGCACCGGCGATTCCTGCCTTTCAATCATCCGCTTAGGAAAAATAAAAAAGACTTCAGGCGGAATTTTGTTGAACGGGCAAATCAATCTCATCGTTTAAGTGGCCAAGAAATATGGGACAGGGTGAAGCACATTTAAAGTGTTGAAGGGCTGCTTCCAGCGAACCTGAGGGATATGTCATTGATCATCATTAGAACAAACACAACATCTTTTGGGAACTGCCATATTGGAAAGATCAATTGTTAAGACACAACCTTGATGCCATGCATATTGAGGGGAATATGTTTTGCAATATTATGTATACCGTGTGGGTATTGATGATGCATGGTTCTCTTCCAAGATACAATTGGATTTAAACTTTCAAGATAAATGATTCAAACTGTTGGTTATATCATACTTATGGTTAATTTGTATGCAATGAGCTTGTAAAAGAGGCCAGCATGGTTATAAATGTGGAATGGAACTGTGCATGATGATGAAGGGTATACGATATCCAAGCACTCCTGTGATAAACTCCACAATGTCAAGCTTGAATGTCTTTGGTGGCTTTGGACACATGCGAACAACTTACATGTTGACAAAGTACTTTCAATGGTAACAGACAAGAAGCCAAGCAATAGGAAGATATATACCTTTAAGTAGTGATATTATGTATTCTGCAAGTTGAATGTTAAACAATGTAATCATCACCTCATGTGAATTGACATTGTGCTATGGATAAATGAAAACTTTCCAATCTGATTTGTATTTAATCTTATTGATATCAAAATATTAGGTTCCCATCTTTCATCCCACAACGATATGTTTAAACAAGTATTTTTAATCAGCATGCAATGGCTTCATTGAGCAGTCGTGACACATCATCAAGTACCCATTGACAAGTACATTTAAATTATCCGGGATTAAAAGACCAATATTTATTATATCACAATACAATACTGCAGAAATCACGATATATAATGGTTATTATAGCCCATAAATCATGGTTTCAAACTGTCATATATATGGGCGCTATATATACTTTGAGCAGATAAATTATAGTTTCAAATCGTTATTTATTTTGGACCTATTATAATAGTTCTAATATAACACTCGTTATGTATTGAGGCTTGGTGAGGTCATGATACTCACATTGTTGTGAGAATAATTAATGGGCACACATGAACAACTGTCATAATATATCATAATGCTTATATGATACATAACGCTCCCATGTTGACAACCACTATTTATTCAGTAACATATATACCGGTTCTTATGTAAGAACCATTACTTTTAATAAAAATAAATAGCAGTTTCTAAATAAGAACCGTGAACTTTTGTAATACATGAAAACTGTTATATAATAACCATAATGTATGTATGTGAGACTCTTCAATTGAGAATTTTTGAGTTATTTGGACTCGTCTGTATATAATAGAATAGTACATCGTGGGGCTATGCAATTTGGGATGAACCAAGACGTTTTAGACTTTGTGGGAAGATCAATGACAATTGTTGATGTATATATGTGATAATGTAACTTTTGACTTATAATTGCGTCTCTTCACAGGAATTAACCCTGTAAAGCAAAAGCCTCTGAGGAAAAAACATATATCCCTATCAAAAAGGGCATAAGGGTATGCAAACCATTCATGTCAAAGGTTTGCATATCCACTGTGCCCTTTCTGATAGGGATATTTTTTTTCCTATCTGCCTTTGCTTTCCAAGCTTAATTGCTAAAGAGACACAAGGTATAGGTGAACACTTACATTATAAGATATATAGGTTGGGATTGTGATTGATTCTAGCCACTACGCCTAGAAAATATATATCCATCCTAAATTGCATGGGTACTTGATATGGGAAGAACTACTCTATTAAATAGAGTCGATGCCAAGTAGCTTAGAAATTCTCGCATTGAAAAGTTTAGGATTGATGACAATGTTGAATTTTAGAGCTTTTAACTTGGTGCTACTTGCTCAATACAAAAATTGGAAAGGAACCTTCGATTACAACAATAATGGGTTTTCTTAATAACTATTATGTATTTATCATTTTTTTTATTTTGATGCGTGCATGGTTGTATATATCAACTACCATATTACAGAAAAAAAAAGTTAAAATAGGTGAATTTAATTAGAGATTTATGAAAAGGTACTTTAAATAAGAGTAGTTGGGAAAGACAAATTGTTTGTAAGTGTTACAAATAGTTGTTTTTTCTTCTCGCGCAATGAAAAACTACTTTAAATAATAACTATTATTTATTTTATTTCATGACTTGTTTCTCAGTAATAACCATTGGATTTGTTATTTTTCTTACAAAATATTTAAAAATAAAAAAGTGATTAAACGAAGAAAAAAATAGTGGTGAGAAGCCCGATGAACGATGAGATCACTAGGACACTCGTCACCAGAGGAGCGGCCAAGATCATTGGTAGGATCATGGCCACTCTCATACTCATCGAGTATGAGAATGACATTCTTGTTTATATTGGAGAGGTATCTAAAAGGCCTCCTTACGGCATGGTTAGTTTGTTCTGCATGGTGCAACATCATCTCCAATTGACAAAGCATAGGATGTGGAGTTCGAGGAAGTGGCGACGGAGGTGGAGGCGAATGTTTGTGAGGAGAAGTAGGAGGTGGGGGTTGAGAGGGAAGAGGAGAAGGAGGAGATGGAGGATGACGCCGGGAGTTTTCTGGAAAGTCTTATGCAACATCTTGGCGATTGAGAGAACAAAGAGGAGGACAATGAAGAAAACTTAGGAAAAATAAATGAAAATTGGGAGTTTAAACAGACATCAACAAGGGACATGAAAAACCTATCATTGCAAGCGTTAGAAGTTGAACAAGACGCAATGAAAGAGTAAATGGTTCTCCTGACAATCATCGGATAACGAGGAGGCACCTAGAGTCTACGTGCACAAGGAAGAGGACATGTTTTGAAAGTTTTAGTTAATGTTTATTAAGTTAGAAGCGTTAAGTTCCTGTTTGGGATGACATTTCAACCATAACAATGTGGCTTTTTTAGTGTTAAGCACGATGGAGGTGTTTTGTACATGTTTGACATGGCTTTTATGGAAATGTGCTTCTAGTCCCATCATGCAATAAGAGTGAAGCAGCTCTAGAGTTGCTTTAGGGGGGAAAGCTCATTACAACCACAGAGACAGACAAGAGCAAAAAGACTATGGATCCACCTTGCTTCCTTAAAAGCATCCTAGAGAGAGAGAGAAATGAACTTGTAAAAGTTACTTCTTTTTTTCCTAAATATTTTATAGAAAAATAACATAGTTAATTAACTTGAAAATAATATAATAAATGTATTTTATTTAAAATATTTAAAATGTATGTGTTGTTTGTGTGTATCATGTCTTTTTTCCTTTTCAACTTGCTTTTTAAATAATAATCCGAACAAGTTTAAGTTTAAAAAAAGTCATTTCTACCATCGCCAATTCAAACATAAATCACATCTACAATATGACTTTTATCCTATATTAAGTTTACAAAAGTCATATTGAAAAAAACTACTTCTACCACCGATGATCCAAACGGGCATATCGGCAAGAATAATTTACGATTTTTAATTAATAACAAGTGAATTATTAAGTTTTTTTTTTAAACTTTATTATTAACTTAACGTTTATTAAGTAAAAACCCTTAAGTATGTTGGTAAGAATACTTTACAGTTCTTAATTAATATATGTGAACTATTAAGTTATTTTTTTGTTAACTTTATTTTAATATTTTAAATAAATAATAATGATGTTTAGTCATGACCACCACTACCGTCAACACATCCTCATCATCAAAGGAGGGAGATGAAGGATCTGACTATAAGTCACATTCAACATCATTGTGATGGAAGATATGGTTCAACTTTATGTTCAGCTTATTGGTGTATGCTACCAGACGCCTTGTGTGACAGTCAAGGATTGCCAAAATTTGCATCAGAGCCTCTATTTCAGGATGAGGCAGAGGAGGGGGCGGTGGCGACAAAGGAGCTCCTTGGGTAACATGATGAAGGATAGAAGGAGGAGGCCAATAAAGAAAAGTAGTAAAAATCACAAGGAATATTAAATAGCTAGAGGTCTAATAGATTATAAAGGGTTATGAGTTATGACTTATGAAAATCTAACAGATTATGAAGCGTTATGACTTATAAAGGTCTAGCATATTACAAAGGGTTATAAATTATGACTTATGAAGGTCCGACGATATTACAAAGGGTTATGAAAGTGTTAGATGATAGTTATTTCTGAAGACCGTTGTGTTATGTCTTCATTGATATAAGAGATTGGAAGATGAAACATTTGTAAGTTTTACATGACAGTTGTTTTGTAAGAACCGTCATATTTGTATCTAAATAAATTACGATTATTAACTACAATTGTTATTTTTGTGTTTTCGTGGACTCTGCCTCTCAATACATGACACTGCACATATTTAATTGTTATGTTTTAGCGTTATATAATCTTGCATGACCTCCGCCTTAACATACATGACGTTTATTTGATGTAACCGCTATTTATTAAGTATTATATATGCCCAAATATGTAGCAATGATATACATAGTTAAATGATAAGAATAACCATAATTAAAAGCACAACATTTGTCATATATTTGTCATTTGTATGTTATATAACCACATTTAAATCATGATAATAATATATATATGTCCAAACAAGTTTATTTAATCCGTAGACATTGACAAATGAATGAGCAACTAATGACAAGTAGGTGAGCCGCCAATGATCAGGGTGTCAACAACCAATGACAAGTTCATTTGAACTATCCATGAAATAAACTCCAACATTTGTTTTATACTTGTCATGCTTTGTATAATCACAGTTAAATCATGATAAGAATATATATGCCTAAACAAGTCTTTTAATTAGCAAGTGATGACAAGTGAGTGAGCAATCAATGATTAGTGGCTCGGCCACTAATGACAAATACATTTGAACTATCCAACAATAAATCACCAAAATTTGTTATATATTTGTCATGTGTTATATAACCATATTTAAATCATGATAAGAATATATATGTCTAAAGAAGTATAATTAATCGGCAAGCGTCATGAGCAGCCAATGACAAGTGGATGAGCAATCAGTGACAAGTGCGTGAGCAGTCAAGTACAAGTCCATTTAAATTATCGAGGAATAAAATACCAACATTTGTCCATAAGATATAACATGAATCATATGGGAAAACTTTCATTTATACACAACACAATGTCAATTCTGATAGGACCTTTTAGGCAAAAAGGGCCAAAGCTTGGGAAATTAACTAAATTAAATTGAATTAAACAAACTGATCTTTCTTGATCTTCATTAAGCAAATTACTCTCCATAAATAGGAGAAACAACTGACGCCAATAACATCAAACTAGGACTCCACTAAGACACTACTAGCACCACGTAATAACTCATGGCTAGAAACTAGGACCACTAGCAGACATTAACTGCATAAAATAAATAATAACAATTTTCAAAATAAATAACAAATGAATAACAAACTACTACAAAATAGGGAAAGAACTACAAGCTGCAAATTAGGAGGAGGTTTCCCACGTTTTCTAGCTGCAACCACGTTCTCCAATATTACTCGGAGGCATTGACGATGAATTGGTCGTATCAAATTCACATGAGGTCATTACATTCTTCATCATTAATTCTACTAACAAAATACATAATATCACTACTTAAAGTTTATTTCTTCCTCTTGCACGGTTGCGTGCCCGCTACCAATTGAAAATGCCATGCTTAAAAATTAAAATACAGACGGTAAATTAAAATATCAGCGCAGTCAATGACAATTTCACAGCAAGAATTGACAACTTATGAGAAGGCATTGACAACTTAAGAGCAGACCTTGACAACAAGCCACAGTTACCTATTGACACAGAACCATATACAAGGGCCAGCAAATTGAGCCTTTCTTTTGAAATCTTCTTGACTTTTTCTATTTTTTCTTTCATGAGAATGCATTGACAACAATATACGTAGGAATTGACAACATAAGAAAGTATTGACAACTTTAGAGCAGACATTTTTTTCTCCATCTTTGCATTTTGTATTCTTCCTCATGAAGCGAGTGGGATCACATAGTTCTAGCATGCTGAGTGCATTGCATCTTTTGCCCACCATCCTCATCCATAATTGATGCCTTAAACTTCGCATAATTAGTCCTGGAAATTTTACAAACCCCAAGAATATTAAATTAGTGAAAATGTTAGACAGATCTAAAATATGCCTCAAATGTGAAACAACAGACCTGTCTAAAGGAAGAGATTATATAGTAAAACACACCATTAAATAAGAGCAAGTATGCAAGCATACATACACCAGAAGCATGTGAATTATCTCAGACAAAAATTGCACCATTTTATATCCACAAGATATCGAAATGTCACTCAATTTTTTAAAATTCCAATGATCACAAGAAACAAGACCAAAACACTTTCCTGAAATTTTAAGGGTTATCAGAGAGCACATTAGTGAAGGCACATTAGATGCCCCTAACCCAAGCGAGACACAGATGAGAGACCACAGAGAATGAGAGCAAAAGACTACAGTGATCCACGAATATGATGAAGTTCTAGTGACTAAACTTGGTGAGCCTTACCCCTTTCCACTACTCAGAACCCACGGAGCCACAATTGAGATGCCATAATCAGGGAGGCCAGAACCTCGACCGACGACGACAAGAGAAGGATGAAGGCATGCAAGGATATGCGATGAAGATGGTGAAGTTGTGATCAGAGAGAGAGCAAGATCAATAGGTGAGAGAGATCGATGATAGATGCTCGAGCCCTAATCTCTGTTTTGATTGCAAATATAAGAGAGGAAAAATTCATATTTTCACAATAAGAATTAATTTCACCAAAATCTCATAAGATTTTACTGTAATTTGATGATTTTAAAAAACCTGGTTGTGATTATTTATGCTACACCTGGTTGTAATTTTCCCAATTTTTGTTTTTGTTTTTAGAAACAAAATCATACAAGCTCCCTGAATTTTTCTGAACTTGGAATTTATTATGAGAAAAATGGGGTTTCAACGAAATCTTTGGAATTGCTTAGATTAAGAAACTTCAATGATAAGCTGATTAAATGATTTAAAATATAGGAAAATGATGGGGTATGAAGTGATTTAACCTTCATGGCATTCCAAAAGCTACATTGTCGTGTCTTATGTATAAACATCTTTCTCTTTTTTGGGGCTGATTTTTTATATAAACAACTTTATTTTTATGTTTCAAATTTGAAATACTTTTTTGTTTTCTATCCCTATTAAATACATATAGGTATATTAACAAACCACTAATTCACTTTCATTCAATTATTTATTATCCATTATCTTTCATATTTTATACTCGTTCTCTCTCCAATGCTCTTTTGATAAATAGGGGCATATTTGAAAAAGATATGTCATTTTTAACACATTTATTTTTAAAACTAATCTTAATCGCAAGTTTGTTTTTTGCAATGAGAAAAATGTCATTTATAAATAAGACCGAAGGTAGTGCTCCTATATATTTGTAGCATGCTCTCTTTAGGAATTTCAATGTTCATAGTATTACATTTGCATCTATGTTCACCTAGTTCAGCCAAAAGCTACCTCATAAGGAAAATTGACAAGAACCAAAACAGGCAGCTTATCATCACCGTAAGGAAGAGCTGCTCCCGCCAAGCTAACAGTGGATTTCTCGTTTCTTGGTTCTGCCCTCTCCTTGAGCCATCACTGCTGCTAACAGTGGGAACTACCCTGATGGAAAGGTGGCCGCTCAGGATAAGAGTTATGCTGAACCATCCAAAGAAGAAGAAGAAAAGTTTGAGTGATAAATATGGTTATCACAATCACATACCTTTACAACTTACAGAGTATGAAATATTACAATTAAGAAAAACAACAGAGGCATCACAATGATAGAAATAAAGAAAATGAATTGATATAACATGTTGATCTCTAACTATTTCCAGTATCAAAATAACATTAAATGCACAGTTATCAAATGATTCAGAAAGATAAATTAAAAGTGCATTTCAAAATACCAAAGGCTTTTAAAGCCTTGTAGTATGGATGCTCCCTTATAAGTTGGAGGTTACGGGTTTGATCCAGATTATAACTCAGGCCATTAGTAAGTTCTTGGCCTTGTAACTCAAAAAGGAAAAGAAGAAAAAAAAAGGTGCCTTTCCGAGGAGATAAGGTACATAGCACATACAAATATAATTATATTGCTTGACTTCAACATAAATAGTAAGGATGTCCGTAGGACCAGACTGAGGAAGTAGGGTTTGGGGTCAACTTGAGATTTGGTCCAGGTAGGACCTCGAGCTGGAAAAGCCAGCCCGAGGTCTGGTCTGGTCCAGCACCAGCCCGAGCTCGGGCCGGACTGACCAGTCCAACGGACTGCCTGGACTTGTTTGGGTTTTTTTTCCCTACTTTGAAGGCAATATTTCAGCTATGTAAACAGACTACCAAAGGCTCAAATTAAACCTAAAAAGACCATAACAATACCTATAATCAAGAAAAATACCAAACTAAACAAATTCAACTAATTGCCACAAAAAAAGCCTAAATAGATTCAACTTATTGCCACAACAGGGGGAAAAAAACCAGATAAACATTCTTAAGAAATTTTGGTTTCGGTCTATATTACAGAAAAGATTGAACTTATAATCTTATAATTTCCACAAATAAAATTAGTATCTAGTAAATATTCAGTCGGTAAGGAAGAACAGAACCTATCCATTTCTATATACCTATCGTCCGGCAGATATGTCAATCACAATTGATGATAAAGACAATTGAAGTCGCAGAAATGAATTTCATAATAGTTAAACCTGCAAAATAACAATAACAATAATATACATTAATAACAACTTTGAATGGAGAACAGATCTATTAGGCATTAAGAAACCCAGGTGGGGCAGGAGGAAAAGCGAAATCAATAAACAGAAAAGGATCCAGAACAAAAGTGACTAAAACAAAAAGAGAGACAAGAATGGAAGAGTTGGGAGAAGCTCACGATCGAGAGAGGAAATGCGAAGGAGCATAAAGAAGAAGAACAGCAGAATAGGAAAGTAAGAGAGTGGAGTCCATGAATGAAGATTAACATCGTGCGAATCTCGAAACAATTTGTGCTTGCTCCCGCCCTTTTAGCTGGCGACGCAGTTCCGCATCCACGTGCCTAGTAACGGGCTCATTCCAGTGCTATCCATAAACATTCATAAAGTATTGAGCTTATAAATATGTTTCCAAACTGTAGAACAGAACCTTATCGGAAAGAAATCAGTGGGTAAGGAAGAACCAAACCTTACCGGAGGTTTAAGGACGATAAGCATCACTGCCGTCAGATTGAGGACTGATACAACTTTTACCGGAGTTCTGAGGTTGATTCGCGTCGCCGCCGTCACGTCTTTGGATTCGAGGTCGAAGACAAGCGAACGGAGGTCGAGGTTGAAAGGGGAAGTGACTTAGGGTTTCTGAGATTTAAATTGAAGCAAGAAGAAAACTTAAGGAGGATTGAGGTCAAGGTCGAGAGGCGAGAGGGAAAGCGACTGTGGTGGACTGGAGACTGGAGAGACGAGAGACGGAGGACGGACGAGAGACGAGAGACAAGAGACGGACTGAAACGATGAAACCGAAGACGCGAATCAAAGACTGAATAGATCAAGAGAGTTAAGTCTGAGGGGCTATTTTTTTTTTTAAAAAAATAATAATAAAAATATCGGGCCAGACTAGTCCAAGGGGTTTGAACCCCTAGACTGTAGACTGAGGTCCGGTCCAACCCGACCAGACCAGTCTGGTCTAGTTTGCATAATACTGCATCGGACAAGTTTTTTTTCAGCAGAGACGGACCGAGTCGGCCATCCGAAATCACGGGTTTTTGGACATCCCTAATAAATAGGATTATAAAAGCACCAACCTCTTCTGTTATCCTGTTGATATCAATGGTGTCATTGCTCCACTCTTGAGACGGTTAAGTCCTTTAAACAAGAGCCCTGCTCTGATACCAAATGTTAGACTCTATCACCCAAGGGGTGAATTGGGTGTCGATAAAATTTTAGGAACTTTGAAAATCTTTTCGCAACTTAAGGTAGTTTAAATGACAATAATAATTTATAAAGCAATAGTCAGTCATTCAAACATATATACTAGAATTATAAGAGTTTAGGGTAGAGAATATGCAAATTGTGATTTATCCTAGTTCGGTCCAATCCACGATGACCTACGTCCAAATCAAGCCTCCACTTGAGATTTTCAATCCACTATCTCCTTGTTTAACCGGCACAAGAGAAAAGCCTTTACAACCTCACAAGTTTAAGCCGGCAAGACTTGTGCAGCCTTTTACAATCTCTTTCGAGATATCCTCTTACGCAGAATACAATTACCGACTACGTACTCGGGATGATCCTTTCTCCCTGTGACTCACTCCCCTTACAAGTTGTAATTATACACCCATACTCAAAGGTTCCACAACCTTGAGATTTGATCACTAAGCGAGATAATCAAATATGTGTTTAGACTCTCTCACGGAGTAGATGAATAATAATCACCAAGTACATAATCTATCATCTCACTCTCTATGGTAAACTATGTAAGCATTAAGAACATAGAGTAAGTGAATATCGTAGTATTGACATATTGAAGATGTAAGCTCGTGTCTCGTTGTTCTTTGTCTATCTTTGAATGCTTCTCTATTTATAGACAATCGTCTCTTCGACCGTTGTGTAATATTACCGTTGTGAATAGTAACCATTTTGAATATCGGTGCCTGTTGAGAGCATTTAAACATCCGTGCCTTCATTAAATGTCTTTACCTACTTATGCGGTAGATGAGTCGGAATAATAGCTGTCTTCGATCAAGCACACGCTTTAATTCCGTTTGCGTTTACGTTGATGAATTTGAATGCTTTGTCGTTTATCTCGTTCCATCAAGTGCTTCGCTATTGTGTCTGTTGGAAGTAAACCGTTGAGGATTCTGTTTGTTTTTCAGCAACTGCATTAAATGCTTCTGATAGATTTTGATTTCTATCAAATTTGATATTATCTCAAACTTTAATCACCTGAAACTTATACACAAATGATATAAATTATGTTAAGAAATAGTATAAGATCTTTTGGAATTCATCAGGATGTTCTAGATGAGAATCCAAGATTTCGGACACGGTGATTTTCTGAAGCAAAGATGTTGACTCGAGGCTATGAACTAACTGACTTGAGGCAAGCCTTCAGCCAGCCAAACTCCTGTCGTGTTTGACTCGAGGCAAGTAAGTGTGTGTGACTCGAGGCACTAAGTTTTGTCATAATGCTTTGTTCTCTGACTTGAGGCAAAGCACTTAACTCAAGGTAAATAGTCAAGTGACTTCCTGGAACCAATATGACTCGAGGCAAGCAGGGATGAGACTCGAGGAAGTAAGTGTTCTCAAAACATTTGCTCTCTGCCTTCACTTAACTCGAGGAATAAAATATATGTGACTCGAGGTAAAAAATCTTCCTCAATGAACTTGTTCTCTGCTTGTTCAGAACGCAAGAATATCATCAACACAAGGGTCAATTTCCAGTAAGTGTAGATATAGCTCCAAAATTGGAAAATCACTTATCCCCATATAGCTCTTTGAGTCTTCTTTCCAATGCAAAAAGAATCAGCTCCAAACTCATTGTTTTTTGTCCGTTATGATCCGATGAATGAAGGTTGTTCTTTGACCAGCGTTTTTGCAATATCCTGAACAGACTATCAACTTCAAAACATCATATCTCCTTCAATTGATCTTTTTGTTTCATTATATTGATGTTTTTGAAAAGGTATTTGAGTCTAGTTTTAAATGGCACTGATTTCAGCTCATTTGGATTTGTCGTTTGTGAGATACACTCAAATTACCGAAGCTTAGTCTCATGGTGACGTTGATTTCACTGTCATCTTCCAAAATTCATAGCTCCCTCATATGAACTCCTTTGGACTTTAATTTTATGTCAAAATTACGCATTGGGAGTCTAGTTTCATATGCCACTGGTTTCACCTCAATCTGATCTCTGGTTTGGGAGATATCATCGAATTACCAGAGCCCACCCGGAGCAACGTGAAAGAAATGAATGTAGTAGTTTAAAATACATTGTAACTCGAGGCAATTAATTGTTGTACCTCGAGGCAAACATGGATGCCCAGAGATTCCTGTGTGGAGATTGCCTAGAGTCAATTAGTAAGTGACTAGAGGCAAATGGAGAAGTTCAGCAAAATTACGATTTTGCCATTAAAATGAATTTCAATATAATTACGATTTTGCCATTATAATTGGATTCAACACATATGCGTGAAATGAATCGGGAATGACTTGAGGCACAACTTAATGACTAGAGGCAAGAAGAGAAGTTCAGCATATTTACGATTTTGCCATTAGAAATGAATTTCAATATAATTACAATTTTGCCATTAAATGTGGATTTCCGAAACATATGCAGGAATGACTTGAGGCACTTAGATGACTTGAGGCAAAACTAGTTTTTAGAAAAAATAACAAGAATGCCATTGCCATGTCTCGGAGGTATTTTTGAGAGATGCCTAGAGTCAAAATATTTTTACCTTGAGGTAGCAAGTGATAAACATTTAATCATTGAAGCATATAACTCAAGACTTTTATTATTTAACTAGAGGCAAATCAAACACTTCAAATTTTCATAGAATATCAAAGATTAATTACATTATAATTATCATCATCAAAACATCAAAAAACATGATAACTAACACACGTTTTCTCTTTTTTTGACCAGGTGAACATGTCTTTTAGCAACTAAGTCAACTAAGGTAAAAATGTTAGCAGCAAAATTTATAAGCCTACATTACAACCTATAAGAAAGACAACATATACCATTGCATAGTCAAAAGTCTTCACTTTATCATCTTCATTTTTTCCTGCAATCATTTATCAAAGAAGCTTTGTCCCAGTCACAATCTTAGTTTAGAAGAAAAGTGAGGCCAAAATCCTAGTGTTAAATAAGTGTAAATGGCGATGGAATAGAAATTGAAGACCAGATCAATGCTCATAAAAATCAACCGTAAGAATCAAATTGAATCCCAATATCGAAAAACTGAAATTGACAAAACGAAAAAAAGAAATGAAGGGCATTCTAGAAGGATTAATTGGGAAAGAAAGGTACCTTTCCTTGTGCTTTAGATTCATCAAAACGGAAAGGTCTTTCAACGGCTTCAATGGCATCCCTTTGATTCTTAGAATCTTGTTCACCCTTCCTTTCCTTCTCCAATTTCAACCAGGCCATCCCCAATCTGATGAAGAGTGAAAAAGAAAGAGGAAATGGCTTGAACGTTTACTGTAAAAAAAAACATAAGGTAAAAGAAGAAGGGGAGAGATCAAAGACGAAGGGAAGAATGGCGGAAAAGTACAAACTTTCTTAGCATCGAGAAGCTACAAAAGAAAAGAACCAGAAAACTTCTCCGATGGCGACGGCAGGGAGAACCAAGCTTGAGTTTGGTGAGGATATCCCTTCCTTCGGAGCGGATGACCGAGAGAGAGAGTCGGAGAAGAAGCAATTTGCTAGGGATTGAAAAAGAAAGAGCTCCCAATGAGGTGGTTAAGATGAGGTGGTGATGAGAGAAACTGAGGAAAAAGAGAAAGAGAGGAGGAAAAAGGCATCAGGGTTGGGGAGAGAAAAAAGAGGGAGCCAGAAAGAGAGGCTAGACTTTGGCTAAATAGGCCTGAGCCTACAATAGGGGTAGAAGGCCTGAGCCTGGGCTTGAGCCTACAATAGGGGTAGAAGGCCTGAGCCTGAATTCAGGCCTTTTTTTAGGCTCAGGCCTGAGCCTTCATAAGGTCTGGTCAAGCTTGAAGCCTTTTTAAAGGCCTACTTACAATGTAGGCCTTTAAAAAGGCCTCATATTGCGGGCCTTGGAGACCATAAATAGGCTTGTAGATTTTAAGTCTATTAAAACTTATATAAATATATCTAGAAATTATAATATAAGAATGAAAAATAATAAATATTATCTTATTTATATGATATAAATATAATTATATTTATTTAATATTTAAACAGCCAGGCCTGAAGACCTACAGGTCAGGCCTTAACAAAATAGGCCTGGCCTATATACATATTCAGACCTTTAAATAGGCCTTGGCCTGGCCTTTTTAACAAACAGGCCAGGCCTAACCAGACCCTAAATTAGCCAGGCTGTAGGCCGCCTGATAGGGGCCTGACCTATTTCCACCCCTAATTGTGGGTGTAGGAAAGGGCCTTGGGTAAACAAAAAGCACAGAGTAAAAGAGAGAGGGGAGAGATGAACGTCCCTTCACTTGGTGCTTTTGAGAGTGGCTCACACAGAGCCCAATGACAACCTAACCAGCTTATTGATGATGTGTTATTATATAGGGAAAATCACTGTAGAGGCCCATTTAAGCAAAATAAAAGACAAGCAGGGCCCTATCATTCTGCAATTACCAGAAAAGACCCTAGGGCCTTTTCTGGAATTCAATTGTTGTGTCAAATGACCAAAAAGCCTAGAAGGAAAAAGAATTGAAATCAGTTCTCTTCCTCTCGAATTGGCACTCTGAACCTCCTCACGGTCTCTATCACTCTCACGCTCACGCTCACTCTCGTCCCTCACTCTCATCTCCGTCAGGACCGTCGACCTCGTCCCCGTCAGCCACTGTCGACTCTCTAAAGCGGATAGCATCGCCGGCATCGGTTGAAATCGTCCGTAATCGAACTCCCTCGCTCGCTCGACTCTTGGCTGTGCTCGTCGACCTTCTGAAGCTCACTCGCCGTCTTCTCTGTGCTCCGTCGACCTTCTGAAACTCGTGTGTTGCCGTCGCCGTCGTGGTTCGGCTGTAGGTAACATTTTGGGGATTAGGGTTTTTCATTTTTTTTAAGAAATGTATAATATGCCGGTTTATTTTTTATGAACTTTGTTTAATTTTTGTGTGCATTCATACGTCTCCCACTATCTTGCGCCTATCAAAGCCAAGCATCGATCCCGCGAGTACAAGTTCTTTGGTGTTCGAGTTTCGGTTGAAGAACAAGTTTGTTTGTTCTTTGGTCCCGTGAGTACAAGTTCGTTTTCTTCTTTAGAGGTAAATTATCATGTTTTCAAGCTTTTAGAGATTTGTGTAGATGTCTAGCAGAGTAAAGCTATGTGAATTTGTGTGAATTTTTTTGTTTGCTGCAATAGGTCTTGGTGGAACATGATATTTTAGGATGCTTTTCACTATTACCGAGTCTCTTCTTACTCAACTCTGTGGCATGCTGGACATCTTGTTCTTGAAATTCTTGTTCATGAGTTCCTTCTTTCTTGCGTGCATTATCACAAAGGGGTCCAATCATTAATACCTAAAAAAGGTAGGCTTAGTGACATCAGAGAGTATTAAATTCTGAAATGAATTGATTTGAAAACCTTGGAAGTTGAGTAATTCTTGCTGGAATGAAAGAGCCAATTATGTTTTGCATCTTTGCATTACGCTTTGATGCTCTTGGTTACTGAAGATTTGATAACTCAGATTTGTTAATAGCCCTGCAAATCATATGAATCATTTAGAGTTTTGCTGCTGGTGTGATCTTTGTTTTGTATTGGCATTGAAAATTGGAGCTGAAAGTTGAATTTTTGGTCAGTTTGAGTAATAATTTGTTTTTGACATTGTGCAGTAATTTCAGCCAAATTCTGCTTAAATGTGATATTGAAAAATTGAATTAATTTTAGGAGAGTTACTATCTTGTGTTGTATTGAATTTTGAATGATATGGTTCATGTCATATGCTATCATTGAAGTGTTGACAATGTGGCTTTGGAGGTTGGAATTCGTCATTGTTGTAACCATCGTTATTACAAAAGTTTAGAAACTAAAGTTCGAAGTTGTTGGTCACTTGCCGCTGAATTTTAAAACTCTACTTTGTTGTCACAATGCTCCTTAATTGTGCATTACTTGAAAACTTTAAATTGGCGAATTTTCGCATTATACTCGAAAATGTTGTCTTCCGCATTTTGGAACTTCATCTCTGGATTTCATGAGTACGCTATGTTCAACTGTGGTCTTGCTGGTTGCCAAGTGCATTTTGGTCTAAACTCATTTGTGCATGAATTTCTACATATTTGAAAGAGTTTTGCTGTCACATGCCCTTACAAACTTTAGGGAGGAATTATTGAGAGATTTTGCACTTTTCTTAAAATTGCCCTACGCATCACAACACTTGCCTCTCATAAACAACTGGGTAACCTCCTCATACGTCGAGAAATACATGGCTTCCAAGTGTTCCAAAATTGCCTAATGCATTTGAACAAGCCACCCGCTCTGAGTCATAATAATTTATTTCAACTTATGTCCATAACGAATTACACATAGCTCCATTCTAATGAAGGATCATGCTGCATACACTACTTGTTTTGGTTTAATCAAAAGCTTGCACTACTAGCTAGTTAATCTGACATGAATGCAATTTTCCTGGTGATCCAAAACTTGTACGTGCAGTGGTGCAGAAATTAAAGCCACCAACAAGTAGTATTTTGGAAAGTTTAACCTCTTCAAGAAAGTTTAAAAACACTGCTCCAAAGAATAGTAGTATTTAGGATTGCTTAACTTCATTATGTTGTATGAAAAACCAGAATTTATATTGTTCAACATTTTTTTTCTGCTCTAATTTTTTGCATGTTTCTATTAGTGTTGATTTTTATGATGAATTGAGCTATGAGAATTATGATCAAGGGTAATTTTAAATGAACTTCATTTACAATTGTTGTAGGTACACTAGCATTTGTCTATAATACAAGAAGAAACATCATGTCTAAATCCTCACAAAGGGATCCAAGGTTTTCTCGGATACAACCTATTCACAAGAGGAATTCTACAAGAAATATGAGGAACGCCATAAGGGTAAGGGCAAGGGCAAGGGCAAGTTAAGAGGCGGATTGAGTATAGAAATGACGAAGCCTGGAAAAGGCTAACTTCTAATGAAAAAGCTGAATACACAAAGAGGGCTAAACAACCGAGAGCCCTAGTGAAACGAAGAAGTATGTGGTGCCCTTCCAAACTAGATGTGGGCCAAAGACATTCATCCAAGTTTGCAAAAACTTGAAGGGAAGACCCGAGGCGATGAGAAGGCTAAAGGAGATCGGGTTTGATAGGTTGTTTAGTATAAGTTGCCGACAGATCAATCGTTCTTTATGTACTCAATATATGACCTGTTTTGATCCCCCTACAAAGGAAGTGTGCATTAGGGGGAAACCCAAGTGATAGAGGTAGAACACGTCAATCAATTGATGGGTCTTCCTGTTGGGAGGAAGGCCATAAAAGTTAATATCAACGACCAAGACACCACTCTCAACGACTATAGGAAAGTATACAAGGATGTTCCTTACAAAAAAATTGGAGATATGTTGGGAGAAGAATTAGATAAAAATTTTGAGTTTTTATTCGTCTTATTCGCCTTAGGTACCCTATTGGCGCCCAGTGCATCAATTCTTGTCAGTGACCGTCTTTTCAAGGTGATGACGATGACTAAGGATACACTTGTTGATTCCGATTGGTCCTCCTTCGTCCTTCAAGAACTCTGTGAAGAGATACATGAGTTCAAGAAGGATTCCCAAAAGTCCAACAGAAAAAAGAGCAAAATTGTAGGCGGATGCCTATACTTCCTCATGGTAAGTTGTCTTTACTTATGTTTGCATGTGATGCTGACTCATTAATGGTCAACTGTTGTTAATAATTGTTTGATTTCGTTTTATGAGCAGCTGTTTTGTTTCCAAAATTTCCGATCGGTGATGATATAGGTCAAATCAACATGAGTCGGCCATGGCTTTTTGGACCGACGAAAAGGTACAGAGCAGAGTGTCAATTGAGAAACGAAGCAAAAAAGGCCTCTTGCATTGCGTCAAGCCTCATCAGCCACATCCATCAGTCAGTCCATCAACATCGTTTGATCCTGATACGATGCTTACACACCCGGTAATGTGTGACAAATTAATCCAGCGGTACATTTTTCGGTACAAATTGATGATGTGATAAATGTTGTAGTAACTCGATATATTTTTTTTTTCCGTAGTGCGCACGACATATGCACGGCTACTATTGAACTTGCAACAAGAAATGTTGGCGCTTCAAAATACGTTGTTTGTGAAAGACGGAATATCACCAAGAGGGGGGTGAATTGGGGATATTAAAAATTTCTCGCGTAAATACTCTGTTAGCCGAATGTGAAACAGGGATAAATTGAGTAAGGGTAAGAGAGATTGAACACAATGAATTTATACTTTGGTTCGGTCCAAATCCTTGACCTACGTTCGGTCCCTGCACTCTCCGGATTTCACTAATCCAAACGATTACACACTCGTAACTCACGGAGTAATTCTCTCTCTAGAACTTACTCCCCTTACAAGTTGTAATCAAATATCCCAATCCCAAAGTCCCAATACTTTGAGATTCTCACAAGAAGAATAATCAATGATGAACTCTCTAAAAGAGCAAATTAATAAACATTGAAGTATGATATATCCGAAGATATTAACTCTTTGAGTAGAAACAATAAATGATCTTAATGACTAATTGAATGCACAGTGTTTCGGTAGGTGGAGACTTGAATGCTTCTCCTATTTATAGATTGGCAGCATTGATGACCGTTGAGAAGAACTTAATGAGCCGTTGTGGGTAATCAATATATCCGTTGTAATTTCTTGCTCAGTTTCTTCGTAAGCTTCCGACATTCGACCGTTATTCTTCATTGACATTCTTTATTCAATTTGTCCGTTGAGAGACGGTAAGAATGTTGTCTAGGAAATAGCCGAAATGCTTTTTATTGTCCGGAGCTCTATTTCTTCATTTAGCTTTGATATCTTGGACAGCATTTAATGCTTCTGACAGGAATTCGCTTTTCGTAATTTCAAGATTAAAAACATGTTAAATATATCTGAAATACACTAGCAAACTGATTAAACTTGGTTAGTAACAATAATAATCAATTATATCAAACACCATTCTTAATAAAATAATATCAGAATCGCGCAGACAGGAAATCAAAAGTTTAAATGTGTGACTCGAGTCATGCCTAGAGTTAGCTTTTCAAAAATTATATAAATGACTCGAGTGATGACTAGAGTCATCCTGAAACAAATATGAATAGAAGATATTTGATGATGTTACTCGAGTCATGCCTAGAGTCATAATTTTAGAATACATTTAGATGACTCGAGTGATGACTCGAGTCATGTCTGTGGAAAATTCAAACTGAATTAATTTGTGCTCTGATGACTTGAGTCATGACTGGAGTCATGTCTGAGAAATTTTCAAACAGAAAAGAGTAGCGCTGAGATGACTTGAGTCATGACTGGAGTCGTGTCTGAGATACATGGATGACTCGAGTTGATTAATGATGACTCGAGTCATGATCAATATTTTGTGCTGAGATGACTTGAGTCATGACTGGAGTTATGTCTGAGAATTTTCAAACAGAAACGATTTGTGCTTTGAGATGACTTGAGTCATGACCGGAGTCATGTCTCAAACAATTTTGAACGAAAGCAAAGAGTGAAATGATGACTCGAGTTATACCAAGGATGACTCGAGTCATTTTGTCGAGGAAGTCACTTTGCAAAGTTTAAGTACGGGGATGACTCGAGTTGTTTAATGATGACTCGAGTCATAGTCAATATTTTCAATTGTTTTCAAAGCTCGTGACTTGAGTCATGACTAGAGTTAAAATGTAATTTTATAAGTTATCTTTTAAATCAAATTCTTTTGGCTCGAATCAATCTTACAATTGTCAATTATCATCAAAACACATGAGAACTAACAGTTTGAAGAAGGCCAGTATGAAGGTGATGCACCAAGCAAACAGCCATCTACATCCGGGGACTCTGACGATGACAATGGACATGACACGAAGGAAGGAGATGACGTAGATGAGGAAGATGAACCTGAAAATATTATTGACGACGATGATATCCCCGGACATGGAGAGGAGACACCCAATATGGACGCCGGTCGTGCAGTGGAAATATTTGAACACGTTGTTGTTCCAAAACATGTGAAGGAACATGTACAAGAAGAGGTGACCGGACAAGGGGGTGAATTGAGGAGATCTCAACGGGTCGTAAACCCTAGTAGCGTGTTAAAATCCCCGTGGATCGATCCAAAGCGGAAGTCCAAGGGGAAGAGGACATATGACGAGAAGGACACTCTTTATGACTTGTGCACAAAGACCGTCAGTGAAGATGAGGCTGAGGAGTAAGTTTCATTTACTGTTTCCCATTGAATCACTTGTCTGTACACAAAATGCACATTCTGATTAAGATCTTCATATGCTGTAACTTAGGGAATTTGTGGACATGCATCGCTATTTTCTCACAAGGAGAGACCTACAATGTCTTGATGCACGATCTTGGTTAGGTGATCGGGTACGTGACGTTTAGTAATCAACCTATATCATCGTTATTTCTAACTGATGGATGCAATGTGACTTTCCTTTCCATCCATATTTGCATCAACTGACCATATGTTTGCATGCAAATGACCATATGTTTTTGTTGGCTTATTTATCCCAAATGTAGCTGATGACTATGGTGGCAAGGACTTTGGTTGCCGATCAATTAGAGAATGATGGTGTAGTCCAAAGATACATTTTCTCAGTTGAATTAATGGATAAAATGATTAGCCCTAGCCTGAAATGGACAATCCAATCCATTCTTCCGCAAATTGCTCCTCAACATTTAGGTTACAACATTGGTACCGTCGTTTCATTTTTGGCCCATGTCTTTATGTAAATCACTTTTTTGTTATGTCCTCGATACGTCTACAATGACTTTCTACGCCCTTAACTCCTTGGTTGACATAAATACATATTATCGGATGGAATATGAAAAGGAACATCCAAACATACAACCAACCAAGAAAAAGCCAACAAAGAAACAAATCCAAAAAGAACAGAAATGATGGCAAATAAAGTGGTAAGTGCAACCAAATTCAATGTCTGTTTAGTTTGTAAACTTGTAAACATTTCTAAATGTGTGAACTTTGTTTTCAGCGCCATCATTTGTTGGAAATACTCCGAACAATCAAGCCGAGTTGTTAGAAGATGAGGCCAAAATCCCCAAGGATGTTACATGGGCTAAAGTCCATGTCCAAAGGGACACGTATGTTTCTTAGATGGTTTATTTTTTTGTGGTGTCTTGTTAAGTTTGAGATCTGATTTTACTAGAACTCGTCTCTGTCTATTTTATTTCGGCACTCATGTGGGCTTCATGTCATATCTTGGCTACAACAATGGGATGGCTCGGCGGAATGGGGGATGGGTATACAATGCCACACTTCACCGGGAAGAACTTCGTGAATTGAAGGTGGGCTTATTATGGTGGCTCGTCACCCATCCTCGCAACAACCATCGGAAAAAGTGTTAGGGCTAATGGAGGACTACCACAAGAAATTGAAGAGACATTAAGGAGCATAGTTGTTAGGACACATATGTATTTATGACTCATTTGTATTCATTTGGATGACATTACACCTTGTTATTTTGTAAATTGTCTACTGATGCTAACTTGATAACCTTTATTCAATGACAACAGAAATGTTTTGATTCTGTTTTGATGTAGTCATGGATGAGAAGAAGAATTTTTTGATTCTGTTTTGATGTTGTCATGGAATGATAACAAGAATGTTTTGATTCTCGTTTTGATGTGGTCATGGATGAGAAGAAGAATGTTTTGATTCTCGCTTTTGATGTTGTCATGGAATGATAACAAGAATGTTTTGATTCTCGTTTTGATGTGGTCATGGAATGAGAATTGCGAAATAATGGACGGATTAAAAACTTCAACAAAGGGGTCGATTACAACAATAACAGGGGTCATTTACAACAATATCATGGGTCATTTACAACAATATCAGGGGTCATTTACAACAATATCAGGGTCATTTACAACAATAACAGGGGTCATTTACAACAATATCAGGGGTCATTTACAACAATAACATGGGTCATTTACAACAATAACAGGGTCATTTACAACAATAACAGGGTCATTTACAACAATAACAGAGGTCATTTACAACAATAACAGGGTCATTTACAACAATAACAGGGTCATTTACAACAATAACAGGGGTCACTTACAACAATAACAGGGGTCACTTACAACAATATCAGGGGTCACTTACAACAATATCGGGGTCACTTACAACAATAACAGGGTCATTTACAACAATAACAGGGGTCACTTACAACAATATCAGGTGTCACTTACAACAATAATAGGTGTCACTTACAACAATAATAGGGGTCATTTACAACAATATCAGGGGTCACTTACAACAATATCAGGGGTCACTTACAACAATATCAGGGGTCACTTACAACAATATCAGGGGTCATTTACAACAATAACAGGGTCATTTACAACAATAACAGGGTCAGTTACAACAATAACAGGGGTCATTTACAACAATAACATGGGTCATTTACAACAATAACAGGGTCATTTACAACAATATCAGGGGTCACTTACAACAATATCAGGGGTCATTTACAACAATATCAGGGGTCACTTACAACAATATCAGGGGTCAGTTACAACAATATCAGGGGTCATTTACAACAATATCAGGGGTAATTTACAACAATAACAGGGGTCATTTACAACAATAACAGGGGTCACTTACAACAATAATAGGGGGCGATTAGCACAATATTAGCAACTAATAACAACAATATCAGCATATAATGACAACAATATCAACAACTAATAACAACAATATCAGCACCTACTTACAACAATATTAGCACATAATGACAACAATATCAACAACTAATAACAACAATATCAGCACCTAATAACAACAATATCAGCACATAATGACAACAATATCAGCACCTAATTACAACAATATCAGCACATAATGACAACAATATCAGCACATAATGACAACAATATCAGCACCTAATTACAACAATATCAGCACATAATGACAACAATATCAGCATCTAATGACAACAATATCAGCAACTAATAACAACAATATCAGCACCTAATTACAACAACAACACCTAATTACAACAACAACACCTAATTACAACAACAACAACACCTACTTACAACAAAATCCAGCTGCATATATTTTTCAACGTCATTTACATTTGGAACAAAATATGAATATGTGTACATAAATGACACTTGGATACAATTGTGACAACAATATCCAACCTTCATTTACAACACCAAATGCATCTACAAATTCATAATGTCAACATCACACACCATTTCCAAAAATAATATGGTGTGGATTTCTATCTAAAGCCATAAAGACATATATAACAAAAAAGTCTGAGACGCAATGCCCAAAAAGAAACACCCAAGGGACCATCGATGATCAACTTGGATTTGGATTCTTGCAAGTCTTGACAGAATATCCTGGCTCGTGGCATCTACCACAATGATAAATTTGCTTGTTTTGAACCGAGATTCCCGTCTTTTTTTTGGCGGTCTACCTGGCGCCCTTGTAGTAATTGGGGGCTCCAAGAAAGTCTTTGTTAGCATTTGTGTCACCGTGGGCGCATCAACAAGTGGACAATCATGTGTTGCAACTGGCCGCATGCTTTGTGCATATATTTTCTCTTGTGCTGAAAGTGTAAAGCAATCATCCAAAAATGTGTACACATTACCATTAAGTAACTTAATTGCTGCACATGCATGTGGGCAAGGTAGTCCACTCATTTGCCATGCTAAACAAGAGCACTCTATTGCAACCATATAAACAACAACATAACTTAAGGCATCACCGCGTCTAGTTTCAACCACACACTGGTTCTCCCCATAATATGTGGCATGCATATTTTCCGTATAGTTCACATGTTGCAACAATTTTTTTCAATGTTAGGTCCTACACCATTTTTCCAATTCACCAAAGCCATCTTGCTTGCAAGCAACTTGGCGACCAACTTCTCCCTATGCTCATGTATTAACATTGACACCGTGTGCTTCCTTTCTTTCACCATCCATGCGTTGAATGATTCAGCAATGTTAGTGGTTATGTTATCCCACCTTTTGAAAGGAAACTTACTCATAGCCCATCAATCAAAGTCCCCATGAGTCTCAACCCATTGTGCCAATGGTGGATTGAACAATTTTAATTTTCCCATCGCAATAGTGAATTCCCCAACCATCCTTGCGTACGCAATTCCATCGAGGAGGTGCAATGCAATATCCTTGCTATTCCTAGCGGTACGTGGCATCCCTTTCATGATTTTGAGGAACTCTGCACTATAATTTTCCTTCACATGCCTGTAACAAAATGCATGTCTCTCGGTGCCAAATATATCTCTTACAAATTTCAATAATGGAATTGTTACGATCGACACAATTGTTATCATCATTAATCCCGTAACTGTTTACATTGTTTAGAAACCAAGCCCAATCATCATAGGTCTCACCGCCAACAATGCCATATGCTACGAGAAACATTTGGTTGTCTCGCATCATACGCACAAGTGACAACATTGTACCCCTATAAGGGCCACTCGAGATGACATCCATCTATATAAAGGATTGGTCGACAAGCATCTACAAAACCTTTAATGGAGCAACCATATGCAATAAATAGTCGAGACAAATCTATTATCACCGACCCTTCCCATTTTGCCATTGTGTTGGGATCACTCTCTATGAGTCTTTGACACATCCAAGGAATGACCTTGTAAGAGTCCTCTACTCGTCCATGTAGTAGCGTCACCGCTCTTTCTTTCGCCCTATATGACTGTTTGTAGTTCAGGCGTACCCCATACTCACTGTACATGTCAGTTCGGATTTCATTCGTTGTCTTCTCAATATTATTTCTCAAACCATCAATTACAAGGGATGATGTCAACCTAGACTTGGGTGGATGAGATACAATAAGGCAATCCTGTGCATGGTGTTTGTGTGCTCCTCTGTATGTTTTGATGGTTAGGAACTCGTATCTTGACGTTCTCTCCCGCTGAATATGCACCCATGTACCGGGACAACCGTCAACCTTGCACTTAACTATTATCTTATTTGCCTTGTTCTTCACAAATTTGTACGAAAACTTGTGTGCAATGCTGAATTTGTACAACGTTTCACTGAGGGTCACAGCATTCGCAAAATTTTTTCCTTCTCCCATTATCAAATCCTTCCATTTCGAATGATTCATTTCTGGCATGCTTAATGGTACACTTTGCGAAGAACACGGCAATGATTGCAAGGCTTGCGTTTCATTCAACACTTGAGGGGGAGAAATTGACAACCCACCTGTGCCTTGATAGACTTCATCCCTCCTGCGACAAACAACAATTATTAGTGTAAGTAATGAGAACCAAGTAATGAAAATTTATATAGGAACAAATTACATTTCTTAACACAACAACATTTACACTTCTTGTTCTTCCATTTGAGCATTCATTCGTTGTGGACTATTGTCATTATTCCCATTTTCTTCAACGTACACATGACAATATGTTTCATTATACCTTATTAAATGTTCAACCCCTTCATCATCTACAAGATCAACGAATGAACATGTATCCATGCTAAGTTTGAACTTAACACAAATTTCAGTATTTTCTTCCCCAATTAAAGATGCTATGATTCTTTGCATCTCCTCATATGTAGTTCCTTCCTTGATATCTCTCGTTCTTATCGTTCCACCAAGATAATCACTTTGTTGTCCTCCCCCATGTTCAAAGAAACCCCCCACATGGAAGAAACATAATATGTTCTTCCCTGAAGTACTAGCCATCTTTAATTATCTGCAACATAAAGTTAATATTTACAACTTCAACAGTCAAATTAACAACTTCAACAGTCACATTAACAACAATCTCATTTAACAACTTCAACAGTGCAAATTAACAACTTCAACAATCACATTAACAACAATCTCATTTCATCATTTTCACATTCAAATCATTCCCCCTAACAAACAAACCTCTCTCTTTTCCATGCCCAAAAACAGAGCAACCTACAGTGTATTTCGTTTACAACTCGTATTAACAACTATAACAAATATATTTACAACTCGAAATAAATCAATTAACAACTAAAACAGTATGTATTAACAACTACCCATTTCAACGTTTTTGAACCAAATTTGGCTTCATCCCATTCACCCATTCCCACTTAAAAACACACCTTCCCCTCTGTTTTCATGCCAAAAAACAGCAACATCTTTCCCACCCAACCCTCCAATGATTAAAGACCAACTAGAATGGTGATAATGATATCTTGAGCAAAATCTTAGTATCTCTTACCTATTTCCTATCTCGTTAATAACATAAAATTGGCCAAGCTCCAACCTTTCAGCCCACCCAACCTTCTAAATGAAAAAAAAAAAACGTTCGGGAGCAAAAGTATGAAAATTTCGAGTTCACCTATAATGCGGTGGATGATTGCGAATATAAACATTCTCTCCCTCGCTGTGCTGAGCAAATATAAAGCTTCAGAAAAAACCTGTGTTCTCTCACGTTGTGAACGTCTCTTCTGTTCTTCCTGAAGGCGCCAAAACAAAGTTACGTTTGCAATGTCATCTGTTTACTTTATAATATCCAGAGTTCTTTTTTTCTTTTTCAGTCAAGGGTATTACTGTCATTTACTTTAGTAACTTCAATCCCAATCAGGGCCCTATGGCCTGTTTTGGGAATTTCAGAATGCTTGGGCCCTTTTTATCTTTTTTTTGCTTAAATGGGCCTGTGTACAGATTTTCCCTATTATATATATATATATATATTGACATTGATTGATATTTATATTGATGATTCAGTGGCATTTTGACAATTTCAATATGTTGAAATAAAATAAAAATACTACTATTTATGAGAGAGTGTTAGTGTTCGGGCACTTAACCTTAGACAACTTCAAAGCCTTCACGCAACCAAACTACAAGGGTTTTTTTTCCCCACACTATAACTAATATTAATTTAATTTTACTACTATATAAATTTACTCATCCTCAACTTGTGAACAAATCATTAAAACTTTCATAGATAATAGAAAAATCCAAAATAACATAACAAAATACTTTTTTTTAATATCTATATCTTGATAGTCTATAAATATTTTTAGGGCTATTACACACACCCATTAATTTTTGAGTTAAGTAGCAAATCTGTTCTAGAAGTGTACGCTAAGGAGCAATGTTGCCCTGAAAGTTTTTTTGGGCTCAATGTCACCCCAGAAATCCTAAAATGTAGCAATGTCGCCCCTCTTGCTGACTAGGTTGCCACTTGTAATCTCATTTTTCCAACTCACCCTCACACATCATCCTCCCTCTCTCTCCCTCCTCCGTCCCTTCATTCCTTCCTCCATCGCTTCCATTCAGCTGTCTAGATTCTCGATATTCCCCTGCTAAGCCATCGATGCCACCCCAAAGTTGAGTCAGAACAAATTCTGTGGCCTTTTGATGCAGATTAACCTTCTAAACTCGTCAATATCAAGGCTTCAATTCTTGTCTCCTAACTCAGCCGCTTCACGCTTCTTTTCTATCTTGGTTGTGTAGTAGCTTGAAAACAAGAGCGTAAATTATGACATTGATATACCCATCATCGGTATTACTGGCAAATCCTCGGCCACTCTACTCTATATGAATGAATATTAAGATTCATGTTATATGGATTTATGACCACCATTTTTTTAATTCAAAAATGCTTTATAAATTGTGTCTCCATCGAAAGCAATATGCTAGCTAGTCTCACCTAAAGATCCATTATGCCCGCAATCTCCCAAACCACACACATTCTAAGCTTCTCATCAAATATCATTGAGCGTCACCGTCGTGATCAACGTCGTCTTGGCGCTCAGCCTGTTTGCCTTGGTTGTGGCCGAACAAGAATCCTCACATATCCTACTGCTGCCATCGGAAGCTACAGGAGAGAGGCAAAGCGTCTGCGGTGCAAAAACGACAGTGTTGTGGTGTCTGGTGAAGTGCTTCAGGACGAGTCCAGTGTGCGGGGTGGATGGCGTGACGTACAGGTGTGGTTGCGCGGAAGCGGAGTGCGCGAGAACGAAGGTGGCGAAGTTGGGGTTCTGTGAATTGGGAAGTGGGCGGTCCACACCTTTATCGCTTCAAGCGTTACTGTTGGTGCATATAGTGTGGCACATTATGATCGCCCTTTGCATCAGCTATGGGCTTATAATCCACCGGAGACTGTTCTGACTCAACTTCGGCAGTGGCGTCAGCAGTTGAGCAGGGGAATACCGAGAATCTGAACAACGGAATGGAAGCGATGGAGGAAGGAAGGAAGGGACGGAGGAGGGAGAGAGACACGAATGGAGGAAGGGACGGAGGAGAGGGAGGGAGGATGATGTGTGAGGGTGAGTTGGAAATATGAGAGTACACGTGGCAACCTAGTCAGCAAAAGGGGCGACATTGCTACGTTTTAGGACTTCTGGGACAACATTGAGCCTAAAAAAACTTCCAGGACAACATTGTTCCTGGGCGTGTACTTTTGGGACAGATTTGCTACTTAACCCTTAATTTTTTAACCAAAAAAACACACTCATTAATCAATCCTCTTAATAATCTTCATCGGAGTTCTTGCTGTTAATATCTTTTTTAAAATTTCTCTTATTAAAATTGTTGATCTGGACACTTGGATTGTTAATAATGATATTAAATTTGTTAATGTATATACACACACTTTAGTTGTTAATAACTTTCAACAGAGCACCAATGGCTAATAATTTTTTTTAGACTAAAGTTGTTAATATAAATATTTGAGTTGTTAATAGCAATACTTAAGTTATTAATAATATTTAACGAAGCTTTGCGGTTGGTCGCCGGCAAGGTCACCGGAACTTCGTTAAGAGCTGCCTCCATCTGAGCTCTAACGCTAGCAAGAGGTTTGAAGATTTTCTATTTAAAAAAAAAAATTAAGGGTAATTATGTAATTTCTCAAATTTGGTAACATTTTATAATTCCAAATCAATCATTTTCTAATTATCGAAACTCAACATACTTATTTATCTTTTACAATTTTGATGGTATTTTTCTCTCTTTTTCCCAAGAAAAATAAAAAAATGGAATGAAATAAAATAAGATTTCTGTGTTGAAATTCAACGGCGGCTCAATTATTGCTTATTATATATGTGTTTAGTCAAATTCATTCATGAAGAGTTTAATTCAATGGCGGCAGGATCGACCGAATCCCTGTATTTAGTCTTCTAGTTGCGCTTCACCAGTCCCAAACAAAATAAATATAAGGTTCCTGTTTTAGTGGTTAAAAAAAAAAAAAAAAAATTGTAACAAAAAAAACATATAATGTATATTATTAATAAAAACAAACTTAAATGTAAATTTTGTTGGCCAAAACTTAAATGTACATTTATTAAATATTTTCCCGTCCACTGTACATTTTTTAAGGGGTCTCTTTTTTTTTTGGGTCAAAATTAAGGGGTCTCTCAAGTACAATGTATCCCATAGATATCTTTAAAAATATTTCCATATTTTTTTCTAGTTTTATAGCAACTCACTTCCTTATCACTGGGACATTTATAGACAGATGGTCAAGAGTCAAGACAAGTGAGGTAGAAACATAAAGAAGTAAAATTATTGTCATTGCATCAAACGTTGATGAATAATAAGTAATTTTGATACACTCACATATTGGCTAAAAGCTTTATCATTGACTGACCCTAAAAATAGAACATTTTTTAATTCAGAAAAAATTCATTTTAAGGTAATTATACTTTAACTAACTTAACTATTTTTTTTTAAATATCTCCAAATTAATTATCTAATTCTTTAATAATATACCAATTTATCTTCTCCAAACACATCCAATAATTTTGGAAAAAAAAAACACACTCATTAATTAATCCTCTTACTTAAGACCTTAGCCTTTGGCCAAAAAAAAAAAAAAAAAAACTTAGCCTACTGCTTTAGATGATTGCTACAGCCTTTTGGAATGTTGCGGAAAAAAAAAAAAAAAAAGAGCTTTCGATGGAAAAGGAAGAGCATACGAAAATATTGTAAACTATATTTACATTTAAATAAAGGGCAAAGGTGTAATGCTAATAAAAAAATTTCTTATAGAGGCATCTGACACCATTAATTTTTTTTTAGGGTGTTAAAATATACATAAACTCTGAAAAAATGGGGCAATTTTAATATAACCCACGCCTCTGTTAATGTTGAGTGTTGACTGAAGAGAGAGAACATGTTTGACCTCGGTGATATAGCAAGATGGTGATGCTGACGTGGAGGGCAAAAGAAAAAACTGAGGAAAAAAAGGCAGAAAATAAAAAACATACAAAAAAGGAAAAATAAAATAACTAATAAAAAGAAACAAAGCAATTAAACAAAAGACAATAGTTAAATCAACTTAATTAGGTCCAGGTAGCCAATGAGATTCTGACACCTAGATATTAGTTTAACACATTAGTCGTTGACCTCTGTTAAAATCACTGGTAATGATTCTTCTTGACTTGCTTCTTCTTTTAGAATGCTAGCACTGCCAAATACTCCGTACATCTCTAACGTTAATAATGTTAAAATTATGGAATTAAGGGATTAAAATGAAACTTCACACAAACTTCAAGGATTAAAAATATATTTTAACCTAATTAGTAACAAAAATATTATTTCTTCTACTCTATAACATAGGAGTTAACTGTGGATTTGATTTGGGCTTAAAAATGATATTTCAATTTATTTTATATCTTATATTTATTATTTTTTTTCATACTATTTTATTTAACTTAAAAACTAATATATAATATAATGTAAAGTAGAAGTATTTTAGACCGATCAAGTCACTTTTATTATGATTAATCAATTTATCTTTTTTTCTTAATTTATTTAAATTAATAAATAATAACTCTTATACAAGGCAGTGACAGAACCACATTGGTGTAAGTGCAGACAATATGGGTTGATGAGCTTACGAGATAGTTGATTTATTAAACGGAACCCATCGAACAACACATGGGATCTGGAAAAATACGGAGGGCGCAGTCAAATTTGAAGGAAGAGCTGGGGAGTAAGTTGAATCTCACCTCCCATCACATTCCAAATAAGAAGAATCAGAGATTACCGATCTTCCTTTTCCAAGAATCTTATAGCAAATGGTGGCGCGTGCGGTTCCCATGCTCCTCCCCTGTCTCAGCTTCAACAGCCTTTCGACGTAGAAGAAGATGCCGGCAAAGATGGAGGAGTTTGTGTAGAATGCGGGAAGGTAGAAGGAAGAGAAGGCGGAGGAGGAAACAGTGATTTAACTGATCTAACCCCTCACCCTTTTCCTTTTTTTTTTTTTTTTATGAAAATCATTTGCTAATCCAAAGTATGTCAATATATTATTCAACAAATCAGTTGGCGACACCAAGATGCAAATTGAAAAACACAATCCTGACCTATTTCATCTGAAGAAAAATAATCATGATCAATAATTTATAATTCAGAGGTCCTTTTCCTTAATTCATTTGAAGTGCCAATTCGAAGGCTAGAGGGGACGTTTTTGAGAATTGTATCAGTTTGGATTAGAGAATAACTTGTTGATGGAAGGCATGATCTCAGGGGCCTTGTTGCGAACAAACTTCCACACCTCAAACCTAATCCATTTATTGCCACCACCCATGGCTAAGAGAACACAGGAGCACCGAAAGGGAAGAGAGAAGAAGAAAGGTAGGAGGTAGAGGAAGCACCCTTTTCAAATTTCGTGTTTTGCGTCTAAGCTTCTGATTTTTTTTTTTTAAAAAAAAAAAAAATTTAAATCATATAACCAGCTCATCAAGCCATATCAAAGCATCATTTCCACATCATCTTGTCCATCCAGTGACACATTAGCAAAATTAACAGAATTAGTGACACATCAGTAAAATTTGTGTGCTCATCAGTTACAATTTTTTTGCTCATTAGTTACAATTAGCACTTGTAAAGGTTGCAAAAACATCACAAAAAGATTCAAGAATTTTTTGACATGCTTCAAAAGATGGCTACCATTGTGGGGGTTCATGCAAGCGGAAGGAAATTCTTCAAATTAATCAATATGAGCTAATTGTTGAAAGAATTGTCATGTGAAATACCAATTGGAAAATGTTTAAATTAAGAAGCTACCTTAAAGCGATCCTGGAGACACTTTCGTTGGGGTTCCCATTTTGGTAAGGTTACAAGTGTTATCAATATGACTCTTAATTATTATTTTTCTATGTTAAGTTAAAGTTTTCTTTTCTTATCTATATTCTTTTGTTTTTTTTTATTGAATTTAAAACTTTTCTTTTTAAAAAAAAAAAATCGGAGGCACTGCGCCGAACCCCCGATTCCCCCTACTAATTACGCAGACACAAAAAACGAAATCCTGGCTCCGCCACTGATCGGATCAGGATGTACTATTTAAAAATAAAAGCATTTTTCTTGTTGTTTACTTTTCCTCCCACATCATTTTAAAAACAAATTGACTTGATTATGGATATTTCATCAATTTTTAATTTACTTGTGTGAATTATGAGCATCCAGTTTCTCTCCATATCAGCTCTCTGCCCATCCCTCATCGTCTACAAATCCCTACTGTCCGAAATCTTGATCCAAGGTCTAGAAGCATTTTTTAAAAAAACCTCATGCGGTAATTTTTACCGCATGCGGTTTTTTATAACATCGTTTTCCCCTTGATCAAGATTTCAAGACTGATCAAAGATGAGGAGGGATGGGCAGAGACTGATAGACAGAGTATCTGTTTCTGTGAATTATGTGGTTGTGTATGCATAAGCGTGGTTTCAATTCTCATCCCAAATCCTTTATCCCATATCTGTGGGCTTTAATGTCTCACAGCAAGGCAAGGGATTTTTTTCCCCCATTTTTTGACCTGAGGTAAGGATTATTTTGGAAAAATGTTATTTTCTGTTTTATATTCATAGATCTTTTTAATTGATTAATTTGTGTGTGTTTGGATTAACTATAGAAACTGTTTTTCCAACGTGATTTACGATATATAAAATAAGTTTGTGAAATAAGTTGTCTTTATTTATGTAAACATGATTTTCCAACACTAACTCAAACAGACCTAACTCTTCACCCTCTTCTTCTACTTTGGTCCCTATTATAGGGTACCTTTTAGAAAGTGTTTTTGTTGTTTTTTATAAGGTTTTCAAAAGTTGTATGGGTATTAAATATTTCTTTATATATATATATATATATAAGCAAATATTTAATACTCCCTCCTCGATCTAATTATAAAAGATAGTTGATTTTTTTGGAGAGATTAAGGAAGCTAATTAAATTAGTTTAGAGTATTTTTATTTTTATTTTTTTCTTCAAACTAAATAGTTAATCCAATAAACTAATATATAATTTAAGAAAAACACAATATATGAAATGATTAAGTAATTTATTTAAAACTTCCTTAATCTCTCCAAAAAAAGTCAACTAGCTTATAATTAGGATCGGAGATAGTAAGGATGGTGAGAAAGAGTAGAAATTAATAAGATCAATATTGTAGTTTAGTGTAGTTAATGATAGTAATATTGAAAATTGATGAATTGAAGTTTAAGAATTTAATGGTTTTAATTTTTTTATTTATATATATAATTTAGTTAGAAATGTATTTAATATTGGAGCGATATAATTATATCACTCCACCAGCGTCTCACGAATGCAGTGGTCTGTACGCCGTCCTTTGACGGTGTCTATGGATTCGATCCCTACCTTCAAACGTTAGCTTGCCCATCCAATTTATATATATATAGACACACACCTCCTAACTTAAATAGAAACTTGATGAAAGTGAAATAAACAAAACTTGAAATATGTTTTTTTTTTTTTTTTTCCGTTAGAGGCAAAAGATAAAATGAAATGACAACTCAAAGCTTATCATTTCAAACATGATGGGGTCTTACTCAAGTTATATTTATCGTTTCACTTACTTTTAATTTAAAAAAATTAATTAATGTTGACGGAGCTAAGTTTTCAACTTCTTCTACTACTTTGTCCCTATTATAGGGTACCTTTTACAAGGTTCATTTTATAAGATTTTCAAATTTTTTGAGAAGCTAGTATTAAATATTTTTATATAAGTAAATATTCAATAAGGATAATGCTGTAGCTAGTTTAGTGTAATTAATACTGGCAGGATTAAAAATTAATTGAATTTTATGACTTTAATAATTTTAATTTTTTTATTTATATAAATTATCTAATTAAAAATGACTTATATTTAAAATATATATTTACACCATCATAAACTTAAATTTCTGCTTGATGAAAGTTAAATAGGCAAGACTTGTAATATATTCTCTTTTTTCTTTCCTTTGCCAATAGATAAATTGAAGGGTTAAGGAGCACCCAACACAATGAACTATTGCTCCAGGATCACCCACCACAATGAACTAATATGTGGACCTTAAATACAAATGAACTTTGGAAAACATAAAATTGGCACAAAAACGTTAAACACAGTGCAAACGTCGTCTGATGGAAATAGATTGATGGATTCAGCATCAAAATCTTCTTCACAATCATCATTCAATTCCAGCCGAATTCACTCCGTGAGATAATCTCCCCGGATCGTGGGGAGATTTTTCTTGCGCATTCACCACTTTCGGCTCCATGGGAGAACTCGGTTTCTCACGAACTTCTTGTTGAAGAAGGAAAGAGGAGGCGAATCGTCGAAGACTCTAAAAGGCAAGAACAATTCCCGTGCGGATTCGTCCACAAAAGAAGCAAGATCATTAGGTCTCGGAGAATTGGCCTGGTTTTTTGAGGTTCTTGTTGGAGAAGTGATAGGGATAGTGGATAGCGAGTCTGCAGCTTCATTGTAGGTTTGATTTGGTCTCTTTCTAGGGGCTCGAGATTTTCTAGTTGAGATTGTTAAAGGGGAATTGCTGAATTCAGATATTGTAGAAGAAGGAGAAGACGTAGTCGATGAAGATGTATGAGAAGGTCGGATCGACGGAAATGGAGATTTCACGAAATTAAACCCGTAGGTTCTTCCACCACTTGCTCCAATTAAGATCGAAGACATCTTTATGAACAGGTATGAAGATGAACCTCAAAACTTATTAAGATTTTGGGCTCAAATTCATAACCTGAGATTGAAAATTAAACAGAATCAAAGTTACCAAAGCAAGAAAAGATCCTCATTTTTTCCTGAATTGAAAAGGAAGAGAAAGCTATATGCCTATATCAAAGGGAGAGAGGAGGAAAAAAACCCTAAACCCACAAAGTACAAGGAACAAACAGTATTATTTCCCTCAATCTATTTCCATCAGACGGCGTTTGCACTGTGTTTAACGTTTTTGTGCCAATTTTATGTTTTCCAAAGTTCATTTGTATTTAAGGTCCACATACTAGTTCATTGTGGTGGGTGATCCTGGAGCAATAGTTCATTGTGTTGGTTGTTCCTTAACCCCAAATTGAAACAACAACTCAAAGTTTGATCATTTCAAAGCTAGTGAGTTAATTTTTATTTAACAAAATCAATTAAAGCTGACGACCAAGTCTTCGTCATCTTCCACTACTCTGAATCCTATTACATGCTGCCTTTTAGGTGTTTCTATATGGTTTTTAAAAGTCGTACGGACTATTTAATCGGGGATGGACTCCTAGGGTGGCCCCGCCCCATTAAAATTATAGAATATAGCCTAAATTTTTAGGAAATTATATTTCAATCTTATAAAACTTTCAATTTTTTCACTTTAGTCTCCATTTTTGTAAAGGGACTAAAATAAAAATATTGAAACATATATAGGGCTAAATGTAATTCCAGGAAAACTTGGGTTGTGTTTTGTAATTTTCACCCCCGATTTAAATTCCTAATTTTACCTCAGTATTTAATATGCTTTTTTTTATATAGGCATATATTTAATAATGATTGTGAGAAATAGTATAAGTTAAAATGATTTATGTGATTGATAGAATTCAAAGGAATTTCATTTGGGGTGATTCACACCTTCGTAAAGCTCATCATGCTTTAAGCTGGAAGGTGTTGACTAGTCCAAAGTCTATGGGCGGTCTTGGCTTAAAATCAGCTGCGATTATGAATGATGCTCTACTTATGAAGTGTGGTTGGAGGTTTCAAAACGAACATGATGCCCTATGGGTTAGATTTCTACGGGGTAAGTACAAGGTACAAACTGGACATTTGCCAATCCTTAAAACTGGTTGTTCAACGTTCTGGAGCTCTTTATGTAATATTGTTAATAATTTGAAGGATGAGGTGGTATGGGAAATTGGAGATGGGGCTTCTATTTCCTTTTGGAAAGATAAATGGGTGTCCTCGTCCATTTGTCTTCAAGATTATAAAGTGAGTCCCCTTCCTGCTGAGATGAGAGACTATTTGGTTAATAGATTTGTTGATCATCACGGACGGTGGGATCTACCTCTATTAAACAGCCTGCTTCCCCAGAATATAGTCGAGTTAATTAGAGGTATGCTTCCTCCTTCTTCTAATGATGGCCCAGATCGTTCCTTTTGGTTGGCTGGAAACTTAACTGGTGTGAGTGTTAAAAGTTACTATCTTTATTTAGCCGAATCTGAATTTCAACAGTCTCTTATTAATGGTGACATATGGAGGAAGCTATGGAAGTGGGTGGGACCACATAGAGTGCAGGTATTTGGGTGGAAGTTATTCCATCAGAGACTCCCGTTGAGGTCATGGATCAACACTTGGTCTGACAATGATGGCCTTTGCCCACTTTGTCAACTAGAAGCAGAGTCCAGCCTACATGCGTTTAGAGACTGTCATGTGGTTCGGGCTTTCTGGCTGGAGGTGGTACCTGTTGATCAGTCCCTCTCCTTTTTTTAGTTATGATTGGATTGAATGGGTAACGGAAAATTGGATGAGTGATGAACTTACTATTGGCGGATTCTATTGGTATGAGTTGTTCCTTGTCTCTTGTTGGTTTATTTGGAAATGGCGAAACGAATTTATTCATAACACTCAGGATGCACAGTTTAAATATTGCCTGAGGCCCATTCTGTTGTTATTGGGAGAATTAAAAACTAGAAGTGATGAAGGGAGGTATCAGCGTGTAGCACATTTTCCGCTGAATGTTTGTTGGACTTTTCCAAATGCTCCATTTGTGAAACTTAATTCAGATGGGGCTTCAAAGGGCGCAGATCAGGTGGCAGCCTGTGGGGGGTTGTTGCGTGACTTCTCTGGTAAGTGGCTTGGAGGATTTGCTTCACGACTTGGTAGGTGCTCAGCGATGCTAGTTGAGTTGTGGGGAGTGTTGAGAGGATTAGAGTTGGCATGGGAGGCAGGGTGGAGGCATATAGTTGTTGAAAGTGATCATCAATCGGTCGTTTGCATTACTATCCAAACAAGGTAATGCGGCTCGTGAGTCCCATCTCGGTGGCTCGGATACGAGCAATCGCTCGCAGACAAAGTGGGTTATACTAAGTACTGCCATGTTCTAAGGGAGGCAACCAATGTGCGGATTGGTTGGCTAACTTTTCTTTGACGCATGTGGAGTCTCCGGACGAATCACATTTCTCGGATCCCCCTATTGGTCTTCATTGCTTCCTTGTAGGCGATATGGCGGGAGTACAAAGCATGTGAGGAGAGGCGCGTGATTTTAGTCTCTTTTAGTTTCTTTGTTTCGTTCGTTTACGCTTCAATTGTTTTTCTTTCCTTGTATCAAAAAAAAAATTGATTTATGTTTTAATTTAGTGTAGTTAATAATAGTAATATTGAAAATTAATTACTTTTATTAATTTAATGTTTTTATATTTTTTATTTATATAAATGATTTTGTTAGACGTGACTTATATTTAACATGGGAGAGGTATAATTATACCTCTATGAACTTAAATATAATCTTGATGAAATTGAAACAGGCAACGCTTGTAATATGTTTTTCATGTGAGGCAAAAGATGAATTGAAATGAAAGCAAAGTTTTTAATCATTTCAAACATCGTAGGGTCATATTTAAATTGTATCTATCATTATTTCACTTGATTTTTATTTAAAAATGGGTAAATGGACAATTTACCCATGAACTTTTCATAACAGTGTATCTGATACTATAAAGTTTTTTTAGATGTAAAAATATCTATAAACTTTTAAAAATTGGGCGAAAATATCGTTTCTATTATCTACCTTAAACAGCCGTCACTTTTTATTTTTCAAGTCCCACAAGTGTCCAGGTGTCAAGCATATGTCTGTTGAGTCACTATAGTCAACTCTCTCTTGTCCCCTCCAACCCTTCGAATCCACATTAGGTGTTTAGAATTATGTTCTTATTAGGTATTTATACCTCTAATTAGAAGTATGAGCATATTTTTTTAATTATTTTAATATATTGTATTTATTTAGATTTAAATTATATGCGGGCTTTTTCGAGATATTTTTTTTGCACCAAGTATCTCAAAGTAATTAATTTTCATAATACTTTTGGTATTAAACGAATAACGGGGCGAAAATTAATTAATTTGAGATACTTGGGTGTAAAAAAACATCTCGTAAAAGGCGATATAATTTAAATCTAAATAAATACAATATATAAAAGATTTTAAAAAAAATATGTTCATACCTCTATTTAAATGTATAAGCACCTAATTCTAAGCCCCTAACCTAACGTGGACTCCCAACGCTTCCCCTTTCTTGCTATGACGCTAGGGATGAGAATAGGTCAGGGCCCTATCAGTATTTTCTATTTTAACCTATTTATTTGGTGTTTGCACCTGGCTGTTTGTTAAAAAAGGTCGGTCAAAGCCTATTTAAAGGCTGAATATATAAATAGGCTTACCTATTTTTGTTAAGGCTGACTTGAGCGCCCGGCCTTCTTTTGTTTTAAATATTAAATAAATATAATTATATTTATATTATATAAATAAAATAATATTTATTGTTTTTCACTCTTATATTATAATTTCAAGATATATTTATATAAGTTTTGATAAGCTTAAAGTATATAAAGCTATTTATGGCCTCCAAGGCTGTAATATGAGGCCTTTTTAAAGCGCCTACATTGTAAAATAGCGCTTTAAAAAGGCTTGTGCTGACTGTGTCTTATGAAGGCTCATTTCGGCTGAGCTAGAAAAGCTGGCTCCGACTGCGCTCGCCTGCGCCAGCTTTCGTCCCATTACAGGCTCGACTATTTAACAAAAGCATGACTATTTTTCCATGCCTATATGACGCCCACTCATTCCTTCCTCTTTTCTCTTTCACTTCTCCGCTTAAAAAAACAAAAACAAAAAAACTCTGTCGCTAAGAAGAACTTCACACTGTTGAGTCTTGACTCCATATTATCAAACCTAACTATTCCCCCTCCTAACAATATCTTTCGCCGATATTGTTGATTTAAAAAAGTACTAATTTGTGACCAATAAAAACATAGAGATGCTCCGAAGATATCGATTGAGGAGAAAATTTATCAATAAATGAAAGACATTATGATTTTTTGATTTAATATGCATCAAGTTGGCTATATATAAAATAGATATACTCATATAGTTCTGTTTATAAGGAACTTGTAGCATGTTTCCCACAAACCAAAAGAACTTAAACTTCATTAACTTAGTCTTAAGATTTAACGATTTTTCAACTTTATTCCTATCTAATATATTATACTAAGTGAAAACAAAGTCAATACAATAATAAATTATGGGAAAAATGTATATTCACAGGAAAATTTTAATGAGATGTTTTATAAATAAATAAAAAGATCAACGAGTATATACCAACCACCATGCCTTTGGCATACCAAGTCTTTGATCTATTCTTGAAGATGGATTCCAATTTTGTCGGTTAGCCTACATGGATTAAGGGATTTGGTTATTAAAAACTGTGAGTAGAAAGGAATGACTTGTGAAAATAAATCTTAATTTTGATATAAAGTAATAACCTTCTAGAAATCTTTATCACCTACAAACTAATTCAAATGGAGTGGCATAACTAGCTGATTTCAAATAATTTGATGACTTATGGGAGAAGACAAAATAATTAATGATAAAATCAGTGGCGGAACTAGAAAATATTTTTAGCGAACAATTAAAATTAAACATGATATAAGATGATAATAATATTTTCAGTAGGTATCTCAAACAAGAATTTTACTTTCCTCTCACAGTTTAATGAGTAATAAACCAAACATTGTCTTAATAAAAAAATAGTGTAATTATAAAGAAAAAGAGAAAAAAAAAAAGAGTAGTTTGGGCCAAATTATTGAACAAAATAAAATATTATATAATAAATACATAAGATAAAAAAATGTCAGCTAGGGCCAAGGCCCAACTAGATAGCAAATGGTTCTGCCACTGGATAAAATATGAATTTTCCTTCATATTTCTTTCATATTTTTTTATGTTAACGCAGGTCAACGTATAGAACAATATATGCTGATTTGAAAATGTTCAAGTATATATGATAACTTAAAGTTCAGAGAAAATAAGATTTGTTTTTTAGGAATATTGCTGAAAAAATCCCCATTGCAAATTTTATTGTCTAAAGGTATCTAACAATCCATGTTCTTAAACAAGTGCTACTCTTTTTTAATTGTGTGCAAACATATTTTCAATTATATACTGAAAATAGGTTGCACCTGAGTCATTAAATTAAATTTCAGGTACCTTTGGACATTAAATTTTTTGATTGGAGATCTTTTTGGAAAAAAAAAATCCTCAATCTATTACTCCATCTTGTATTTATTATAGGACATAATTAAAGAGTTGATTTTGGTCATAAATATAAGACATATTTTACACTTTTATCCCCAAAAAACATAAATCATATTAATATTCCCTCAATAATAATCAAGTAGAAGAGAAAGGGATAGAATTAGGGAAGATAATGAGGGTGTTTTGTAAGAAAACATATTATATCAACTAACTTGACTAACATCTTTAATCTACTTAAATTAGTTAATTAAGTTTTATATTGAGGATTAGGGGAGTATTTAATACATAAAACTGCCATTAATTAATTTTCTCATTGTTTTCTCCATTCTCTACATTGGTTATATATATATATAAGGTTTAATATTTATAACTTTTCTTAAATATTTTTTTCGCCACACTCACATAAAAGTGAGTGGGTTAAACTAATATTTTCTCTTTTCTTCTTTTCACAATGGACCCACTTACTTTTATATGAATATATAAGAGAAAAATATTTCTACAAAGAAGAGCAGAAATATTAAACCCATATATATATATAAAAGAAACAAAAATGCAATTAAGCGAGCAAGTTGCAATTAATTTTTGTCTTGAAAACTGAAGTGCGTGCGAGAGAGTAGATGGATCAAAAGCAACAAGCAAGCGGGTATAACGAATTGATTTGAACTATCTTTCTTCAGCTAATTATCTCAATATAATTATGCTGCATAAATTTCAGATGAAGAAATAGATATATCAACTAATAGAGATGAGATTTTTGCTCTGTTTGATAAGGTTCATATAGGTGAACTTTATGACTTTATCATAATGAAGCTACTTATTTTTATGTATTTTTATACCTTAATATGAAATATAAATATAAATATAAAGGAGATAAAAATTAAGAAGCTAAAATAATGAGTGTCCTTGTCTCCTTGAACTACCATGGAAGTGATCATAGCTCAGGACATGAGTTATGCTGACCAATCAAGGAACAACACATTTGCAATGATAAATATGGTTATCATAATGACATACCTCTTATGTTCTTCTTATAAAAGCCTGAAATTGCCACCATAAAGCTTTTAGACGGAGTCGCTCCAATTGTAGATTGAATAAAGGGCCCATTTGGGATGCCTACAAAACAAGAAAAAAGTCTAGTCGTAGTGAAAACATGATTTTTGAGTGTTAGGAATGACTTTATGATGGACTTTTGGGAATGAAGTGGTTTCTTAGCTGAAGCTACTTTTTAAAACTTATAGGTCCATCAAAGTAGGTTTTTGATTAAAAAAAAAAAAATTGACCATTGTCTTTCCCCAAGCTACTTTTCGTTTTCACCTATTGGAATTTCAACATTCATGGGCTTGCAGGTATGTAAATCTACTGAAAGCATTACACTATCAACTAACCAAACTACTACTAAATGTAGTGCGGTGGTATTGAGATTGATTTTTCCCAGTCCTGCCGATCCCCTCCCCTATCGCCTTGTATAAAAAAAAAAAATACACTATCAACTGAGGAAGTCCAAATCCACGTGGGAGAAAATATTTCGATGTGGCGCATATATTTCAATCCCAGAATTTTTTTTAATGGTAATCCATATGTTTTTTCAAAAACATGGAAACACATTAAATCTGGAAAAAAAAAATATCAATCAAAATACATATTCATAATTTTAAAATTTACAATTTTTCTTTTTAAAATTTAATAGCAAACCTTAAAATTAAAATTTAATTTTCTCGTAAAAAAAAAAGATCCATAAGATTTAGCTAAAATATGTTATTTTACAATTTTTCTTTAAAAAATTATTTAAAAGCAACTTTTATAAGATAAATTCATATTTTAAAAACCAAAACGTGAAGTCATTCACCAACTTCACCAGACAAACGAGTTCAACATTGAAAAATTAGTAATATGAACATAGTGCTCGTTTAGAATACAAATGATGAAGCATCCTCATCCTTATGTTCAACATAAATGAATCGTGTTCGTGATAGTAATAGAGACCAATTTGTAAGGAATAGGTTTATTTAAACACTTCAAACAGTATTGTAATTTTTTTAATGGTAATTTTACTTTTTTTTTGTAGCAAATTTATATTTAATTTTAATTTTTATCCCAAATTATCACATAATATAAAACACACACACACAAACATATATATATATATATATATATTATTCAATAAGTTTCATGACCTTTTAAGTGCGCTAGTTTTTAGCTAAATTATTTTTAACTTAAAAATTACTTTTAAAGCTAAAAAAAATAGCTTTTAAAAAAAGCTAAAAATCAGTTTTTGGTGATTATATAAATTTTATAAATTTAAAAGTTACTTAAAAGCTTAAATTAAAAATAAGTCATTTGGCAAAATTTTTGTCATAAATACTTTTTCTAATAAAAATTAACTTAAAAGGTATATTATAAAATAACCTTTAAACTATCAATATATTTACAAAATAAAAATACTCGAGAATAAACTTTCCAACCGTGGAGCACAATCAAGAAATTATCAAAGGTCTTACAAATTGTCAACCAATATTTCATTCACCTGAAATCACCTATTTCTATTTTCCATTAATGTTGTTGCTATTTGATTTCGAACTCTATTCATATAACCATTATCTTCAGGTTCTTCTATGATTATGGATACTCATTTCTTCATCTATGTCACATTCTTCTTGACCCTCGGAATATAATCAGATTAAAATCACACTTGTCAAACTCTTCATCATCAACACCGGACTTTCTAATGAAGTTATGAAGGACTATTGTTGCAATAATAATTTTCTCCTGTTTGATTAATGAAAATGGCTTCATATCACGTAAGATGTGCTACTTGTTTTTCTAAACTTCAATCGTTCTCTCAATGACATTTCTTAGTGAGGAATGTGCATGATTGAAAACTTCTTGTAATCCTTGTGGTTCACTGCATCCTCTAAAATCAGGAATCTGATACCTTTCTCCTTTAAATGGTGCTAAATACCCTTTCAAATTAGAATATCCAAAGATCTACTACATAATACTTCCCTAAAAAATTAAAAGATTTATTATTAGTTCATATAAAATTTCAATTAAATAAATATAAAACTAAAATAGTTTATATAAATAAATAAAAAATTGTACCTTCGGGAGGATGAGGAACACACTTTTCATTTCCTCAAGCACGATGAAAGAATACGTGAGTCATGTGCGTACTGTGCCAACCAACAACAGCAAAAGTGAATATCATGTCAAAGTTGCAAACTAACATGACATTATGTGTTGGGTATCCTTTTCTGCCTATAAAACGAATTTGATCATTAGTAGGAGGAATGACAGGAATATGTGATCCATCTATAGCACTTATGCATCTTTGAAAATAAGGCCAATATCTTTTATCACCTCTAATTCGTGATGAAACTTCTTCAAACTAAAAATCCGGAGGCCTCACAATTTCCTTTGCCGGTGAACATAAACTATCTAGTACTTCATTAAACTTTCTACTTACCGTCTCTTCGATTTTCCAAATCTATTTTGGACATTTCTATTTCTCTCACTATGTGCACATGTCCAAAGAAACATAGAAAGTGCCTCTAATGATGTCAATTCCCTAGATGGATGTAACCAACTTTACTCACCAATATGTTTTCAAGTTCTAATACAAAGATTTGATTCCATCCTAAACATTCTATAACTTTCACCTGGAGTGTTTAAGGTTTTTCGAACCCGCCCATCCATCGAATAATTAAACCTTACCTTGCTTCATTAAATGTCTCATGTAATGTAAATATGCAATTGTTCTTTGCTCCATTCATTTCTTGATAAAACTTTGCACATTTTCTTATCTTAACAATTCTTGATGATGATTCTGTTTGTCTAGATGCCATGTATTATCTTCTAATAACTTCTTACGTAAAAAATGATACCATAAACATAAGTAAACAATAGTCCAAAAACATAAATATAATGTCATTCAAATATCAAATCCACAATAGTTCAACATGAGAATAAAAGGTATGAAATCAATCCAACAATTAACATGAGAATAAAAGGTATAAAATCAATCCAACAAGAAACATGAGAATAGCAAATATAAAATCAAATTCAAACCTAATCACTAGACTTTTTTATCTAATTCATACTTGTACAAAATCTATCATCTACCTTCTACTACCAAATTGCAATTAAGTTCTTGGTAGTGCATCGATCCCACCTTGCACTGTGTTTTTCTTTGCTAGCCATAAACTGCAATGCATTATTAAACAACATCTATCATCTACCTTCTACTACCAACTACAAACAACTTCATACAAGAAACTCCAGTACATATGTGCACAGACAATCACAAACAACTTCATACAAGAATCAGCATTCAAGTTATAGACAACAATTAAACTCGTATTAATTTGGCATTCTAGCAAAAGCAAAATTATATGAGTTCAATATGCACCAAGTGTTCATAGTTCAACGCACTTCCAAAAGATTCTTTTATGCAAGATGAGAACATAGCAATGGCGCTCATAGATTGTTGCGAAAAATTCTCATACAATTAGAAAACCGTTATTCAAATAATCCCATGATATGTATAAAGTACATATTTTTCTAAGTTGGTAGTTATAAAAAGAATATTAAACGCAAAGAATGATCAAAGACTTGGAAAATACCAAAAACAAGAGACCATAAATTCAATGAAGTATAAAGAGAGATCAAGAAAATGTTAATGAAATAATGATTCATTAATCAAGTCTATGGTTGGTATTCTCCCACATTCCCTATATACCCAACGCCTCAAAACTGCCATAAGAGACCAAGGAATGAGAGAAGGTCAAGGTCAATTAGGCACCCATTATCACATACAGAGACTTCTACGCTTGCTTGACCCAAACAAAACCCAAAGCATGCCAGATTTGACTAGTTCTGAACAACTTCCATGAATTAATTGGCAATTAATACTCATAATTAGTTATCAACAGAGCTCAGCTATCCAATAACAGAAATTCATACATATACCAGATGCAACAATGGTAGTCAATAATTAATGGCTAAAAGGCAATAGCAAAGTGAATGGCGTGAATGCACCTTGTTTTGTCAATGGAAAATGAAGCAAGTAGTCAATAATCACAAGTTTGTAGTTAAATACAGCAAAGATTTGATTAAATTTCAACAAAATAAAACTGCACTAATGTTATGAATTGCTCGCATTATGTGGGGAGGCCAAATCATTTAAGCTGCAGTATACAAGCAGGAATCAATATTATCAGATCAAAATAAACTATGAATTGCTCGCATTTTTAAATAATTCCAATGAATAACCAATATTCATAGCAATGGTACCATTAACTCGATGCAAAGAATTATTACACTATTACAGTGATGTAGACTGTAATGAACTTCACATTTTCAACAGCAACCATATAAACCCAACAGACCTTGTTTGTCAGCCTGAGTATATCATTGGGTAGCATATGTGCATGCTTCCCCTATTCATATGTGCGTTTGCTGCAGCTATCAACAAAATCGCACAAAACTAAAGAGGGGAAATGGAGGGGCCTTAATCAATGCATACACGGAACTGTGCAGATGCTTTAGTTCCGGAATATAGACCCAAAATTCACCAGGACAGCTCTGGCTTTCTCATTTGTGCACTACCTTACACCATTTGAGACCAAAATTTATATACTTATATGCCAATTCGTCATCATATACATAAACTCATGTTCCTTCCGATTCCAAACCCACCCAGTTTATAAGCAAATCCCCTCTACTCTCCTAACACACATCTAAACCACAAACAAAATCGAAAGATAAAGAAAATAGAAGCTATGCAGAGCATAGGTGGTCAAGAGTAGCAGCAGTACATATTATGTCCTTTTCTCCCTCTTCATGGAGCCTCCCCCTTGAGCCGATCCATGATAACAATGTGATTTTGAGGTCAAATAACAATGACAAAGCTCAACAAGAATAGAACTACTCCAATAAGCTTGAGTTTACATATATTAGAGACATGTACAAGGAGGCACTAAAATCACAAAAAGCAAGCAACTAACACACATATTGCAAAAGGAAGATCCTCTAATCCAAATAAGGTAGGTCAGTCGATTGACCCCATTAAAAATAGCAAGCAAATTTCTAATCCTTCCTCTTCGAAAACAAGAATGAAAATCGAACCATTAAAACCGCGACCCATAAAGCGCAAAATCAATCTCTAAGAAATCTAGAGGAAGAAAAAGAAAAAGAAGCGAGAGTCAAGACAAGAAACTAATCGAGGAGCGGAGACGACGAAATCTCACGGGCGATGATCCCTTCAATCCTTCGTCTACCTTCTTCTTTGAAGATGAGTGCTCACGAGGCGATGAGAGTGACGCATAGATTGGAGACGAAGAGACAATCGCGATTTTCGGTAGGGTTGTCTTAAAAAAAAAAAGCTTATAAAATAAGCAAAAAATAAGCTCCTCTCACCAGCTTTTTTTTAAGAGTTTTTTTCTTCATGGTAAAATAAGCTCTACTAATATAAGAGCTTATTTTAAATTCTGTTTGGTCTAGCTTATACTTATAAGTAGATTATAAGCTAAAAAAAAGCTAGGCCAAACATGCTCTAAGTCATTTTCTATCTCAACTAACTTTTTAAAAGATATGCCAAACAAGTACCCATTAGCAAAAAAGTTACTCCTACCACCACTATTCCAAACACAAATTAAATCTACAATTTGAGTTTAAAAAAAAAGCTCATCAGGAAAAGTCCAACAGAAAAAAAAAAAAAAAAAAAAAAAAGTCATTTCTATCACTGTTATCTCAAACGGCCCAAAGCTTTGTGTCTAATAAGTGTATGGAGATACTCCAAAGTCATACATAGGAGAACAAGTTTATTAAACAGATGGGAGAAATTATGAATTTTCTATTTCTAGGTATTTAATACACTAAAAAAAAAGACTTTTGGCAACGACTTTTGTCGCCGCTGAAAGTCTAAATGTCACCGTTGAATGGTTTTCAGCGTGACAATTTGTCACCGCGATACGACCGTCGTTGATACTTTTAGTGGTGATATTTCTATGTCGCGCGAAAGTAGACAATCAGCGGCAACAAAAGTGTTGCCATTGATTCTTCTTTCAATCAAGCTGCGACAAAATGTCGCCGCTGATTCTTCTTTCAGTGGCGACGAGAATTAACACTGCTGATTCATCTTTCAGCGGCGACAAAATTAAAACTTGTGCCAAAATTAAAACTTGTACTGAAATTTAATGATAAAGATCAAAGTAATGTTAAATTAACAACATACTAATTATCAAGAATACTAATATTCTTCAAAATTAACAAGCAAAGATACTAATATTCTTCAAAAAATTAATAGCAAGTATTTAAATTTTCTAACCAAGGCCTAAATATTGTCATCAAACATGAAAACTATGAAGGACTTGCTGGTGAGACAACAAGACTAGGAGTAGATGAAGAAGGAGCTAGAAATTGCCCATGTTGCATCAAGACAGTTAGTTGAGCCTGTATTTTCTACTCCATTTGTTCCATCTTGTGCTCAAACTGTGCACACTCTACTTCTAAAAATCTCTTTATATCACAATAATATAATGAATAATTACTTTATTTATTCATCAAAAAATAAATCAATTAACTTATTTGTTGTATAAATATTATAATTTTAAAAAAAAACTAAAATTTTAAATTGGACTTTTGGTAGTGACAAAACGTCGCAACCAAAACACCCTTTCAACGACGACAATGTTTTGTCGCACGGCCGAAGGTTCTACTTTCAGCGCGACTACAAAATGTCGTCGCCGAAAGTATTACGTTTAGCGGCGACTATATTGTTGCCACTGAAAGCTATACTTTCAACGGTGACATTTTATGTCACCGCCAAATGTCCCCACCGAAAGTTTTTTTTTTTATATAGTGATATTAGAAGTTGGCATATTCAACGACTTTGTAGTATCACATTGCTTCTAGCTTTAACATACCAACTTGTCTTTTGTCGCTTATCATTTGGCGAACTTGACTCAAAGATATGAACTTCATAAAATTTACAATATTGATTAGGGTAAAGATGCAAAAATACACATGTACTTTCACCTCAGAAACGCCTAACACAAAATGTTTTTTTTGTACAAAAATACCCATGTGGTTATAATTTTAGAGCAAAAGTCACACCAAATTGTTAAAAGGAAAACGTTCGTTAGTCACTGCGCCTTCTTCTTTGACCAAAAAGAGCACAACGTTCTCGGCCGTCTTCCCCGGAAAAGCACCAAAGTAGCAACTTTTAACAAAAATTGTATCTAATTGAAGACGTTCAAAAAAGATTTACCAAACGCGTCAGTTGACTGACGCCAGATGCCATTGCTCAGTGGCGTCAGGAGTCCTGACACCACTAATGGCGTCGGATTCCCGACGTCATTAAGGCGTCTCGTACCCTCCGCCCCCACCCCACCCCCACCCGTGACCCCCCTTCCCCAACACCCTTGACTCCTTCCCTCCCTATTTAGCTCCTTCCCTCTCCCTTACCATTCACTCACTCTCCCTCTTATCATTCACTCATTTCCTCATCTGCAAAACTCCCTCCGTTCTCCATCTCCCTCATTCTGTTTCTTCATTTCTTTTATTTTTGGCAAAAAATAAATCAAATTCGTTCATTTGTATATTATAATGGTTATAAAAATATAGATGCAAACGGATTGAACTTTGAAGGTGAAAGAAGAGCAATGTATATTGTTCGAGGCATGTCTGCTGAAGATTTAAATGAAAAGATCCATCGAAAGTTAAAGCTGCAACAAAATCAAGTAATATCTTCAGTGACGGGCAGAGTGCCTTGTGGAAACCGCAAATATGCGGGTTTTGAGATATCTGATGATGAGGATGTGGATGTTTTTGTTCAAACATTCGAGGAAAACCCTACGTCCCAATTTGCTGAGTTATATGTGGATATTGAGACGTCAGAGGAGGGTGTACCAATACCGACTCATGGACTCCATCAGTCAGATTATATGGCTCATTTTGGTACACCTCAGCCAGCACAATCAACCGTTGCGCATAGAGAAGAAAGCAACTATATGGTAGATGAAGAACCTGACAATGAGGAAGAGCAAGAGGAAGAAGATGAAGACACTTTATTGGCTAATGACCATGATCAGAATGATAGTGATGCAGATGATGAATATCATGGTAATCTCATGTCACAGCAGACTGGTATGTTATTATTAGGTTAGTTACGGAGTTGTATTATTATATAAATTATTTTTTATTAGTTACCATGTTTTCGCATAAACTGTATTATGTGTGAATATACAGAAGTTACACCATTTTGGAATGACATTCTGCATTATGAGGCTGTTGATGAAGATTACCCGCATGAGGATATACTGGATATGGAAGGCTTGGGCCGGGGTCCGTGGGCAAGAGGAGATGGATTATATCTTAAACAAGAGTTCGGGTCCAAGAATGATGTGCAAGCCGCAATAAAACATTATTGCATGAAGGAACATCATGAAGCTCAAGAGGTTGAGAATACTATAGCCAAGCTCTCAACGAAATATTGGAATCATGAACAAGGTTGCGATTGGAGAGTAAGAGCAATTAAACCGAAGAATAGCAAAACTTGGGTGGTAACTAAATGGGTTGGAAATCATAGTTGTGTGAGCAAAATTCTCTCCCAAGATCACAAACAACTTGATTCTGAAATTATTTCTGAGGCCATAATAGGTACGATGCATAATACCATTTGATAATTTGTGAATTTATTTGTGTTTATCAGTGAACATAAATAACATTCCTAGTGTACACTTTTTGTGATTGGTTTTGCAGACATGGTCAAGGAAACACCTTTAGTAGCTGTGAGCATGATACAAGAAAGGGTGATTGGAATGTTTGGTTATCATGTTTCTTACAGAAATACATGGAAGGCAAAACAAAAAGCAATAGCTAAGATTTACGGTGATTGAGACAAGTCATATGCGTTCCTGCCAAGATGGTTCAAGTACATGCTGAAATTTTCCCCGGGATCCGTTTATCATATTCAACATGGACCGTATATTGTTGATCGGCGAGTTGTTAATGAGATTCGGGTTTTTCAACGAACATTTTGGACCTTCAGTCAATGTCATGATGCCTTCCAATGGTGTAAACCAATCGTACAGGTGGACGGTACGCATTTATACGGTAAGTATAAGGGAACATTATTGATTGCCACCGCCCAAGATGGAAATAATGAGATCATGTCGATTGCATTTGCAATTGTTGAAAGTGAAACTAAGGAAGCATGGGAGTATTTTTTTTTGTCTTCCATACGACTCTATGTTACAAATAAGGTTGGTCTACGTCTTATTTCTTATCGTCACAAAAACATAATATCAGCAGTCGGCAATGAGGCCATTGGTTGGCAGCCTCCTAATGCTTACAATGTGTTTTGCATTCGTCATGTTGCGAGCAATTTTAATACCCGCTTCAAGGACCAGCAGTTGAAGAAAAATTTAAAGAAATTAAGTAATATACTCCAACTGATGTGCAGTGACGTTCATTTATTTATTTACTATAACCGTATAATGTTGTGTCTTTTTGTTTTTTTACAGGACATGTTCCAAACAAAATACACTTTGATGCTTTGTATGCCCATTTCTACTGTTACAGTAGTGAAGTGGCTGCATGGATTGAAAGAATTCCAAAAGAGAAATGGTGTCGGAGTTATGATGAGGATGGAAGAAGATACGGTCATATGACAACTAATTTGTCTGAATCAATCAATAAGGTTTTCAAGGAAGCGAAGAACATGCCCATAACATCGTTAGTGAAATGCACCTATAGTCGACTTGTTCGTTACTGGTTTAAAAGAGGGACCAAAGCACAACAAGATGCGGTGAACGGAAAGCTTTTTTCGAGTGTTATTCTAGAAGCTATGACAAAGAATGGAGAGCGAACTACATCGATGTGTGTTCGGGAGTTTAATGTGGCGCGTACTGCGTTTGAAGTTGATGATCAGGGCGATACATACTCAGTGAACTTGAGCCAGGGGAAATGTCAGTGTGGCAAGTTTCAGGCATTCAAATTCCCATGTAGTCATGTAATTGCTGCATGTTTGGCGGTATCCCATTATGCTGAACAGTACGTGGATCCATTATTCTCAATCTACAATATTATGAATGTTTACTCTTCATTATTTTAGCCGATCGGTAGTGAACAAGGAATACCGCCCGCTGCTGGACCAAAGATTATCCCCAATGAATCGAAATTGCGTGATATGGGCGCCCAAAATCTACACGCATTCACAATGAAATGGATGAGGTGGAGGTCCAACCTAGTTCCAGTCGAACTAGATGTAGTATATGTAAACAATTCGGACATAATAAGCATGCATGTCCTACGAAACGCATAGCTAATTAGTTCAAATTTGCTTTCCTATTTGCTACCATATGTGACTTCGAATGAGATGTAGTAATTTCAAGGAAAAATTACTCTTCAAGTTCTCATACTTTTATTTGATAGCTTTTATACTTATGTGCTTATAGTTTCCCTTGATTTTTAATTAGATTTTTGTAGTTTCAAGTTCTCATATTTATAGCTTAGGTTATATGGCATAATTAAGAATTAAGAATTTGGGTAAACGTTGATTAGCTATATGTTCGATAGAAAACTAACAAATACAGTCAAATACAGTAATCCATGCAATTATAACATAATACATAACGTGCAATATGCTCAGGGTTCCTACGAATGCTACCAGGTCCACGTTGTCCATCAGAATTGTGCCTAAAATTGAAATCCTCAGCAGCTGCCCGTATAAAGTCATCGGTATGGTCACTTGTGTTATCGGATGTGTGGTGTCCTGACTGGTATGGACTACTACTAGATCCTTCCTCAGTACAACCCTGTCCATGATGGGAGGAATGGAAGGCAGTAAAACCCTGTGGAGGTTGATAAGCACTGAAGCCAGGAAAGCCATATGAAGGCGGATAGGCACTGAATCCCGTAAGACCCCGTCCAGGCTGATAAGAAGTGGATGTAGCAAAGCCGGTCTGGGAACTCTGTGATGGCCACTCATATGAGTAAGGAACCTGTGTCTGCGGAGCAAACATCGTCTCTGGCTGTGGGTAAGAAGGCATCGGTGCATGTATCTCTGGAGGCACCTGTGGTGGCATCTCTGGAGGCACCTCTACTAGCATCTCCTTTGGGTACCACGGAACCTCAGTATGGGCCATATTGGGCCACATGGGTGGTCTATATACACCTCCGCCCCATGGACCAAGCTGGGGTATCTCATATGCTTCCATCTCGTGCTGCGATCGTCGTTGACCTAGTCCTCGTCCCTCCTTCTCACGGGGCGGGACCTCTAAAGCAGGATCTGGTACACCGACTAAGAGTCCACTTGGTGCGCTAGGACCAGGCTCCACAACTCAGAGAAACTCTCTAAGTGCTCCCAATAACTGGTCACAAACCTCCTGAACCTACCTCTTGCTGTATTAGGAATCAAATTGTGAAGAATTCATCCACCAAATCCACTCTACACCATCTACCTGCATTTATCCAGTAAAATAAATAACAGCACTGAAACTAAGTTATGGATAATAAGATGAAAGATATAGGATAAAAAATGGAAGCAAGATCAATACGTACCACATGCCCGGTCTTGGCGACCTGCCTCGTCATATACCGTCTAGTGTGTGTGAAAAACCATGTCATGTACTCGGAGTTTGGGGAAATCGACCCCTCCGATGGATCTGTAGTCTCGATGAACTCATGTCTTGTGTTCCACAACTGAATAAATGGATCCATCTTAACCTCCCAATCATCAGTCATCTTACCGCATAAGGTAAGATCTTGTGCACCCTGAAGTTGTGTAGCAGGGATAGGGATGTGTTGCTGCATGCCAAATTGCCGCATGCAGCGATCGGGCTGGTGCATCTCAACAATGTGGAAAGCAAGTACTGGTGTCACCGCCCTCCACATGTCCTGCATGTGAACATCTGCACCCATAAACTCATATCTGGCGTCCCTATATGGCTCCAACTTCACCTGTTTATGTAATCAAATACGAATTAGTTTACTTTTCTTGTTCCCTAATATCAAATTTATTATACATACATCGTCTCGACCCATATGGTCAAGCTTTATCCGATATGTCTTTAGCTCCCATCGGAATAACCGCACGTTGACATTATTGAACCTGCAATGTGTAACTCAATAACATTAGTGAAACAACTTGCAAATAAGAACATAATCGCTCAACTACTCTAAGCAGTTCAAAATATTCATTATATCATACTGCTTTCATACATGTGTCTGTAATGATCACCTGCGTCACTGGGCGGTGGCATGGGAGGTGATATGGCAGGAAATCTAGACCATGCCCATATCTGCAATAACAACAAACAACCCCCAATGTCTTTAGCTGAAGCTGACGTGGCCTGACATAGCTCGCAAAATAGTATAACGAGTACAGCAGACCCCCAACTGTATGTAGCAGTCTCTGCAAGGTTACCACCCAGTAATTTTATATATCGGTAAGGGACCTCTAAGCTGAACTTGTCACACAACAAGAATCCACCGAATAGGCGCATGAGGTAAGCACATGTGTACAAAAGATGACCCTCAACAGTAGCTGAGTGCTCCTCCCAGTGGCCCCAATGAGTGTCAAACCAGCTCATCTTGATGTTTCCACCAATAAAAAAAGTTGGAAGTGGAGTTCAACCCATGTATTGCTGCATAACTGCTGCCCAATTGTCATGCGTCCGACCGGAAACTACTCGACCCTCAGTGGACAAACCTAAAATGCCCTCTACATCCTATAGAGTAATAGTCATCTCACCAACCGGCATATGGAAGGTGTGAGTCTCCAGCCTCCACCTCTCAACCAAAGCATAAATAAGGTATCTGTCCATCTGCACCAACATAAAAGTATAGAACAAATATGTAAGGATCCTATATTATCCGTATCATGTACAAACAACTAAATGCATATAATTAATTACATAAAGAATTTTAAAACATATCGGGAGTCTCTTCATGCGAGACACGTGCCAGAATTCTGTACGCATAAGGTGCTGCTGTAAATCTAGTGGGATGAGATTTGGGTCCTAGACATCTCCCAAAGACCCATGTGAGGCTCGCCTCACCCTCAAAGAATTTCAATCTCCTGTGTTCCACACAACTTGTGATCGGTGTGACTGCTGCACCTCCTCATTAAAAACTCCCCACTCTTTGGGGCTGGGCTCAATATTGCGGGCATATTGGTCATCCATTTAACTAATAAAAATTTACAATAACACAACACATTATTAAGTCACTAGTTATTATTCTCTAAATAATTAGTTACTGAATTAATTATTTGATTATTTGATTATTATTTATTTAAGCTTATCTTATCTATCTTAGGGTACTATAAATAATAATATACAACATATTTCACAAAATCTTTTTATTAATTCACTAATTATTATTCTCACAAATTTCTTAAATCAAATTTAGCAAAGCATAATATTTTACATTTTATATATGAAATTATTATTTTACAAAATATTAAATAATTAGTCATCTATCTTAAGGTTTATAATTAACATACAAAATAATTAATTAATTCACTAATTAATTAATTTACTAATTAGTCTTGTATCCTAAGGTTAATAATAAATTTTAAATATTTTAATTCCCTAAATTATTAATTATAATTATTATTTACTCTTTTTATTATTTATAATTATTAATAATTTGTAGGTAATTAAACATCTATCCTACCGATATACATTTATTAAGCATCTATAATAAATAAATGTATATAATTAAAAGTTAAATCAATTTATTAAATAATAAACATAACAAAAAAATTAAATGTTACCTGTGCAAACGTGAAGTCAAGAGTGAGAGAGAGAATTTGAGCTTCCTTCTTCTTCCTTCCAGTGATTCTCTCTTCTCTATGTCTCCAAGTTTCTCAGCCTCTCTCAATGTTTTCTCAACTTCAAGAAAGGAGGAAATGGATGGAGATTAGAAGGATGAGGAGGTGTATGTGTGTGTGACGAGTGGCTGCTGTGGGTGAGAGTGAAAACGAATGAAGAAAATGTGAGGAGTGAATCGGATGAGGGAGAGGGAAGGAAAATGAAGAAAATCGGATGAAGAAAATGTGACGAGTTTTTAGAGGGAGTTGGATGAAGGAGAGGGAAGGAGTGAATGGATGAGGGAAGGGGAAGGAGTGAGGTTGTGTGTGTGTTTCGGGGGTGGGCGGGGGGGCTTCAGGGGGGATCTTGACTTTGCGTCAGGATTCTTGACTGGCGTCAGGACTCTTGACACCACTGCCACTAGTAGCGTCTAGCGTAAGGTGTCTTGACGCGACTGCTCAGTGGCGTCGCCACTAGTGGCGTCAGTCAACTAACATGTTTGACTGCATTAGTTTGGTAAATCTTTTCCGAACTGCATTAGTTTGGTAAATCTTTTCCGAACTGCTTCAATTAGGTACAATTTTTGTTAAAAGTTCTACTTTGATGCTTTTCCCGTCTTCCCCCTCTATTTATACCTCCTCCCTACCTGCTCTCTTCTTCCACCACTATTCTCTCTCTCTCTCTCACTCTCAAAAGCTGGTTCTCAAAACAAGCTTCTATTAATATTTTTGAGAATAATAATGGGGAAGAAAGATCAGAATGACCATAAATACCATACTATTTCCAGAGTTGAAGCTGTTCTTCAACTCCTCACAAAACAATCCCCACTCACTCTCAAACAGCTCTCTCTCTCTCCCCCCTCCCCTCCCTCCCTCCATTAATCCACACTTATATTTCTTCTTCCAAATGCTTAACTTGTACTTTATATGCTTTTATTTGTTTTGATTCATTTTTTGCAGGAGAAGTTCTATAACCATGCCTGTGTTGAACGCTTTCTCAAAGCTAACAAAGATAATGTCAAGAAAGCTGTCAAGCAACTCAGAGCAATTGCCTCTCTTGGAGACACACTATAGGCATCGGTATATACATTGACATACATATATGTGTGTGTTCTTCTCTCATCATATTCCCTCTCTCTACAAAAGCTTCATTTCTGGCATCATTCTTAAATCTCTGCAAATATACTTTTGTTTTTCTTTGTTTCACCCAAGAATATTGTTTTTTTTAACTAAACACATAACACACGGTTATATATAAATATTTTTGATTAATCTCCATAGCTAAAGCTGATGAAAGATCATAACTTCATTATTATTATTATTATTTTGGGAGAAACAGAGAATCTGATGGCGGACGAGTTCGTGGCGGAAATCGGTGACGGCTTAGCATATGGGGCTGGTAACGACCATGAATACAGACCTGTAATGGTAATTTCACGACCCTCCTCCTCCTCCTGCTCTTGTCCCTTCTTTCTCTCTTAATTCCCTTTAAAACCGAAAGTGGTTCGGTGATTTTGAAATTGAAATTGAAAATTATTGGCTTCATCCACAGATTTTCCGGATGAAACAAGACTACCATAAGTCACTAACCGACGCAGTGAATAGAAAATTTCATTTCACTAATGGACATTTTCTTTTTAACAGCTGGTGTGACTTTTGCTCTAAAATTGTAACCACATGGGTACTTTTACACCCAAAAAAAGTATTTGGTGTTGGGTGCTCTTGAGGGCAAAACACATGTGCATTTTTGCACATTTACCTTTACCCTAATGATTACGACATAAAATATTGAAAGCAAGTGGAGGAAAATGACATGTGAACAAGAAATCTTAATTTTGATGTATATAGTAATAACCCTCTAGAAATCATTGACTCCAAATTTTGCCTCTACACTATTGTACATAATATTTTAATAAACCTAAATACTCTTTCCCATTTTTGACAATGAATGGATGCATTTGCTGAACTCTACAATACAACCACATGCAAAATGGAATCGTGGGTTGTATCCGAATCGGAATCTGCAACAACATAAACAATCATATCAGTAGGTTCCAAAGGAAAAGAAAAAATAACTAGATAAGAAATCAAAACTAGCTAGTGGATATACTGTACTGGAGGAGAAAAAGTTGTGTATGATCAATAATCCAATATACAATGAAACATACTATTATTGTTGTAGAAACCACACATTCTCTTATGCTCACATGGTCTGACCTGGAGTCAATGAACAATTGATATATATATTTAGACGGAAAAAACACCAAAGTAGCAATTTTAGCAAAAAATCTACCTAAATAACGCAGTTTTGAAAGTATTTACCGGAGTAAAGCTTTGTTTTAGAAGCGATCACGTCGGGATGACGGACAGAAATATTGCGTAGTGCGTCGGTGTCCCTGACGGCACTAAGCGTCGGGGCCAAACCACGTCGGTGTCCCGACGGTCTCGACTAGTGCCATCGACTTGACGACGATTCCCCAAAAACAGCCTTACTTCGATAAATTGTTTCAAAACTGCATTATTTTGGTACATTTTTTGCTAAAAATTGCTACTTTGGTATTTTTGCCATATTTAGACACACATAGTTGGCAATATATATACACACACATCATTTAAAGAATATATATACACACACATCATAGTTTTGTCTGTACTCTCTAATAATCCAAATGATTGACGTGTCAGATAATTTAAAATGGGAAAATTACACACAGGTCCCAAGGAGCACAAATAATTACATTTAGGTCCCTTCAAATGACAAAATTACACAGAAGTCCCTAGGGACTTCTGTGTAATTATTTGTGAAGGTTAAATTACCAATCTGACCTTCTTCCAATTCCATCTCCTATCTCTCTCCTCTCTCCAATTCCTTCTCCTATCTCTCTCCACTTTTCAGTTTGCAGGCTCTGATTTCTGCAGCTCCTTTTGTACATGCTCATGAGATTCTCGTTACGAAAAGGAAGAAATCCAAATGAGCAATGCATACGTAATGACACCGCACGACCATATATCGGCCTTGGACCCATCATACCCTTTCTTTCTCAACACCTCGGGGCGACATACGCCGGAGTACCACACTGGGTGTGGAAGAGACCGTCGTGACGGTGATGTTCCGGCAAGGCCGAGAGGCCAAAGTCGGAGATTTTGAGATTCTCGTTCTCATCCGGCAAAAGATTTTCGGGCTTGAGATCCCGGTGAGATACTCCTATCGTGATGTAAATCGATCGGCGATTAATTGTTGGAAGTACTTGCGAGCAAAGATCTTCCTTGAGTTTGCCTCTGGCGACCTTGGCGAAGAGCTCACCGCCGCGGACGTACTCCATGACGAAGAAAATTTTGGTCTTCGTGGCCATCACTTCTTTGAGCTCAACGACGTTTGGGTGACGAACCAATCGCATAACAGAAATCTCTCGCTTGATCTGATCCATCATGCCCTCCTTCCTTACCTGCTCCTTGCTCACGATCTTGATGGCCACGCTCTCGCCGGTGGCTATCTGTTTGCCGTAATACACCTTGGTGGAAGATAATGGCACACTCAAGCTTCTGATTGGGGAATCTGCAAAAGTTTTTAAAACTTGTTGCTAAAATAGGATTTTTCTGTTGTTAATATAGAATTTGTTGTTGTAAATAGCCTCTGGACCTTAGAAATAACAGAATCCAGGTTTTCAAAACTTGTTGCTAAAATAGGATTTTTCTGTTGTTAATATAAAATTTATTGTTGTAAATAGCCTCTTGACCTCAGAATCCAGATTTTCAAAACTTGTTGCTAAAATAGGATTTTTCTGTTGTAAATATAGAATTTGTTGTTGTAAATAGCCTCTGGACCTCAGAAATGACAGAATCCAGGTTTTCAAAACTTGTTGCTAAAATAGGAATTTCATGTTGTAAATATAGAATTTCTTGTTATAAATGGCCTCTGGACCTTAGAATTGAAAAAATGCACGTTTTAAAATGTTGTTGTTAAAATATGAATTTGTTGTTGTAAATATAGAATTTCTTGTTGTAAATGGTTTAGGTGCGTTTTTATACTTAATAAAAAATGTCTTTACCTCAGTGATGGAATTTGAACCAACACCCTTTTAAGGGCATAAGTTGAATTTTTAACATCTCAAATGATGATTCAAGTCCAAAGCGCCAGAATGGAAAAAATCTTAACTCCATTCAGGAAATAGTGCATCAGACCTTTGTCTAAAATCAATATATTAATGTTGGAGTATTGCCCAGTAAAGAGCCAAAAGAGACAATTTCAACACACTACAAAATTATATCATTCATCCATATTTCAAAGTGTACAGTAACTTGTGTATCCTAAAGGGAATGATCTAGAAAATAGAAAATAGAACAACTGCTTATCAATACAGAATATTAGCTACTGGATCTTCTTGGGCTTGAATATTTATATTGAACGTCAATACCCGGCTGTTCTCTGCCCCATGAAATTGTCACTAGCATCTATAAGCCCAATTCTCGGGTCAGAAACTCTCTGCGCAAAAAAAAAAAAAAAAAAAAAAAAAAAAAACAACTCTCTGCGCATTAAAAGCATTAAAAAAAAAAAACAGGCATGTCATGTAACTCTTCAAGACAACCAACACTACTATAAAAAGGGGATATTACTTCCCTAAATTACGTCCTTATTATAAAAAGAGAAGTAAAAGCTAAAGGTAGTGGCATTCTCGTAATTATTTGCTTGAACTTTGAGACTTAGGCGTTCTAAAACAATTTTTAGGACACCTAAAATTAATTTGCCGCATTTTGGGAAATTTTTTAGCGTCGGGAGACTTTTTTGGAGTCCTAAATTATTTTTGGGACGTTAAAAGCAGCATTTTTAGCATCCTAAAAATAGTTTAGGACGTCAAATGGAAGACTTTTTCCGTCCCAATTATGATTTAGGACGCCAAAAGCCTGCCATCCAACTCTTGAAGTCGAAGGGCTTGGTCAAGAGAAGTCAAACTCTTGTCCGCTCCAACTCTTGCCTCTCCAACTCTCATTCGCTCCAACTCTCGCCTCTCTAAGTTTCGTCCCAATTGTCGAAGCTTCACGCCGTCACCGTCCTCGCCTCCACTTGCCATCGACGTCACTCCGATTTCACGACCTCACCTTCACAACCCACTCTAAGAAAGCCTCCGTCAAGGTCAGTTTCTTGTTTTCTTCGACAACAAATCTAATTCTTGCACTTCTCTACTTCACAAGCTTCACTTAAAAATGGCGACTGAACCTTCTCCTCCACTTCCTTTGACTTGTCGATCTGGCACATACCTAGATTCACTACTACAAAAAAGCTAATTAACGTCCTAAATTAGAGGCAATTAACGTCCCTTTTCAGATGGACGTCTCGGCAGGGGAAGTAAAAAAATATCATATAAGGCGTCCTGATTTTATTTCAGGACGCCTTATATGATATTATATATATATATATATACCGCTTCATATTTTTTACTAGGCATTTGAAAATTGTCGATGAGAATAATTGTTGTATATTCAGATGAGAGCACGATTACATTTATAGACAAAATAGAGATCTAGATTTGAAATTTGAAAAACTAATATCCTAACAATAATCTCCTATAATCTTTAGGTTTAGTTAATCCCTATAATTATGGGACTAATAAAATATTCTAATAATAACATATTCTACAAACATTCAAATTAAATTACAACAAAATATGTGCGATCTCCGCAAACTCAAATTAACCCTAAATTACAACAAAGAAACACTTATAGCAAAAATCACAAGCCAAAAATCAGAGTGAAGATCTAAAACCTGAAACCGTTTCAGCGCTTCATCAACTCCTTCAAACCAAATCAAATAAATAAATAACTAGAAATCAAACAAAGAAATAAAAGGAATCGCAGATTGAAGAGTTACATTGTAGAAATCGCAGATCTAGGACTGCGAGTAGAAATCACAGATCTGGGACGGTGAGTAGAAATCGCAGATCTAGGACGGCGAGCAAGCACGGTGGGTGACGAGGCGAGCAAGCACCATGGCCAATGCGACGAACGAGAGTGGTGTCCGACACGACGAGCAAGCAAGATCTCGTGAAAAATGAAAAAGAAGAGAGGCGGATTGCGATTAGGGTTCGGCGTGAATGAGCAAAGGGGAGTCGATAGGGTTCAACGAGAGAAGCGCAGAGGGAAATACTTGAGAAATTATGAGAATGGGTGTGGAAGCGGGCTATTTGCTTGTTTATGGCAATTTTGGCGACTGATAGAAATTCATGTCGACAAAATTAAACAATTGGCGACCGAAAGTAAATTCAAATCGCCATTTTTGAATTTTGGCGACCGAATATTATTCAAGTTGCCAAAATTCACAAATTGGCGACTGAATTTACTTTCGTGTCGCCAATTTAAAAAATATATATATATTCTAACGGCGCCAAAAAATATATTTACCATATTTCTTTTTTTTTTTTAAATGGCGAAAATTAAATTCGTGTCGCTAATTTAAAAAAATATATAAATATATATTCTAACGGCGCCAAAAAATGTATTTACCATATTTCTTTTTTTAAAAGAAAAAATTGGCGACCTGAAATTAAATTCAGGTCGCCAATTGTTGAATTTTCAGTGTCGCCAAAATTCAACAATTGGCGACTGAATTTACTTTTAGGTCGTCAATTTTTTTTTTTTTTTAAAAAAAAACAATATTCCAACGGCGCCAAACAAAAAATTCTCATATATCTCATGGCGCGAAACAATATACCCAGATTTTAGGCGTCCTTAAACAATGTTAGGACGACAAAATCAATTTTACGAGTCCTAAACTCTAATTTAGGACACTCAAGGCTCTATTTCCTTGCAAATAATTACAAGAATGCCACCGTCTTCATTTTTTACTTCCTATTTTCGGATCGGGACGTCGTTTAAGGTAGTAATATACAATTTACGTAGTAGTGATTAAGTGCAAATCGCTTCACGAGAGCAGGGGTTTGCGCCGCCGAGAGAAACGCCGAGATCTTGCTCTTTGTCCGCCCAAATCGCAGCTTGCTATGTCCTTGATCCGCTCCGCTCGCAGCTCCCCGAACCCGAGGTTTGGGATTATTATTTTAAAAAAAAAAAAAAAAAAAAAAAATTGTAATATGGCGTCCCCCAAATAAATTTTGGGACACCATACCTTTGGACTTTCTATGCCCCCTGCTTAGATATCCTCTAAAAAAAGAACGTAAAAAGGGTAAAAATAAAGACAATATAAAGCTTTTTTATAGTATGCAAACCACTTATGTCCAGGTAGTAACTTTTCTCACCACTAATAGCAACAATTGATTCATAGGAATATAGTTGATCATATTATGTATGGCAGACAGGCATGCATGGAAAGAGGTTTATTTTGTTATAGTAGTTTTTAAGGTGCTGTATATATTGCTAGGAAAGCTAGATTGTTCAACTTAAGAGCCAAAGCAAACAGAGAGGTAAGGTTCACACTTCAATATACAAGATCACTAAACTTAAACCTTTGACAGCTTGAGGTATTGTCACCAAGGCCTTTTAACCGAGAATCAATAAGTCTTTTGATTTGATCCACATGCATAATAGAGTGGAATTAATTGCAAAATTAAATAGAAAAAGTGATGTTGTAAATATAAAGGAAACATGTATCTCTAACGTCAAAGAATAATAAGAAGCAATGAGTAGTGACACAATAAAACTATAATAAGGGAAAATCTTTTTGAGGGCCCTTTTTGGTGTAAAAATCCTAAAAAATGCCCTCAAACTCTGACAAGGTATTTTCGAAATCTTGGAGGAGTTGTTAACGAGGCTGATATAGTTGTTAACGGGGTACTGATATAGTTGTTAATGAGGGGCTGATTTAGTTGTTAAAAAATTGTTGTTAATGGGGGCGATATAGTTGTTAACTAACAACTATATCACCAAATTAACACCCCCCCCAAGATTCAAAATACTTGAAAAGCGCCCGGCGCTTTTCGCGGATTCAGTTTGATGGCATTTTTTGGATTTTTACACAAAAAAGCGCCAAAAGCGATTTTCCCCTATAATAAACATTGTATATCTCACTTTTTATGCAAATAAAGAGCAATCATCTTCCATTTTTTATATAAGAAATATATGTATATATAAACACAAAAGGCTAAAGAGATTTGCCTGCAATTTTTTATGAGATTTTGTCGTTGAATATGTAATATTAGTATTTGTGGTTGTAGTAATAAAATATAATAAAGCGCGAAACAGTATTAGTCACGCCCCTTTGGTGGCAAGATCATACCATTACGAGTTAGCCTGGCCAGACAAAAAGAAGGACACTAGCTCAAGTGTGTGGGTGGAGAGTGAATCCTGGATTTTTGCCTCAACTACCAATTAATCCTCGAAGAAAATTTCTTTCTTAACCCTAGTTTAAGTAACTTATAAAATTTATATATAATTTAATGTTACATTGAGGTATTTTATCGAGATTATGTCTTCACATTAATTATAATTAATTAATCAATCTCATTTTCTTAATCTAACTGAAATAGTTTATATAACAGCTCGTGTATTAAAGACGGAAAATAATACTAGTATTAACTTTTTCATAGAAATAAGTTGACTTGACTTGGGGATGTTTCACCAATTTTAAATTCATTCATGTGAATTATACTATGTGGTTGCGCGAGCGTAAACGTGTTGTTCTCTGGTTTATATATAAAAATCCTTTATAAGTAATCAAAACTAAATAAATTATTCATGTTTTAAAAACTATCCTTAATTAAATGCAATAAAATCTACTTCAATTCTTCTAATCTCTCTTAAAATCAATTTGCCCATCGTGATTTTATTTTTTTTGACAGCATTCGTACTATATTTACTATTGGAAAAAATATTAATTTTTTTTCATAAATTTTGTGTATCTAATAACCTTGGAATAAGAGTATAAAATGCTTCTAGAAAGTAGAAAGTGACCCATAAAAAAGTAAAGAGACCTTACCTGCTTTTTGTTTTTTGTTTTTGTTTTTAATTAGCATGCATGACTCGGCGTAAATATGTTTGGGAAAATTACGCGCATGTCCCAAAAAACAAAACAAATTATAAAAAGCTAAGCTCAAATCACAAAATTACACGTGTTCCTCAGACTTTTTGATATTATTTGTATTAACAATGCGAAATCGACATATTTACAACGGAAATCGACATATTTACAACAACATTTAAACACTTGATCATTTACAACAGAAAATGCATATTTACAATGAAAAAATCCATATTTACAACAACATTTAAATACCGAATTTTGAACATGTAGAGGTCATTTACAATGAAATGCGCATGTATTTACAACATGAACGTATATTAACAACAACATTTAAAAACCCGGATTTTATTTCCATACAAATAATATAAAAAAAAAAAAAAAACTTGGAACTTGTGTGTAATTTGATGATTTCATGGATTTTTTTGTAATTTTTTTCGTTCAATTTCCCAATATGTTTAACTTGTTGGTCTATATTTTTTTTGCTCGTGAACTTGTTGGTCTATAAGAAAACGAAGAAACGCGTGAAGCTGAGCCGAATGAAATGTGGTACGTAGAAACAGGGAGAGAGGTTCAGTCACCATCAGAGGCCACATTGGCATGGGGGACCATCATAATTGACATATGTTTTCATATCTTCATATGTAAACATATAATTGTAGCCGTTTGCTAGAGTAAAGGGTCAAGGTGAACTCAGAATTTACGCTCTTTTTAAATAAATAAATAAAAAAAGTACCTAAAGTATTTTATAGTGAATGTTATTTAAAATATTTTCGCCAAAAAAGTTTTTGAAATTTGTGAGCCGGAATAGCTCACTTTCATAGGTGATCTTGTCACCATCGCTCATGTCGTAAAAATCGTGAGTCTTTAAGTGAACCATCATATTTCAATACATATATCTCTGGTCTTCGACATAATAAACTTAGTGTGCTTCTAAGGTAATAATATATAACTCGTCATCTTTAGATTAACCAGTGTGAATTAGCAGGGAGAAATTTACTGAAGTGATGCCTAAGTCGTCAGTTGTGAATCCACAGGAAGTTGTCATATTTGCCCACAAACATTTAAATAGTGTTAGGGTGAAACAGGCTTGGTAATTTATCTCTACCGAAACTATAATAACCATAGTTATTATAAGAAAAAATCAAAAAAAATCAATATTTATAACAAAATTGAGTAATAGAGGAAAAAATGAAATAAAAAGAGTTAAGTTTACTAACTTCAAATGTCTAACTCTGTAAATGCTTGAGCCAAACTTTAGAGATGTAACAATCTTCCAGAGGGCGTGAGTAGGCGTGAAATAACAGGCCATGCCTTTTTTTAAATAAGCTAAATAAATGAATAATGGATAGGCGCCTGAAATGAATTCAAAAGATTTTTTCTGCTTTCAATCGAGCCTTTCATAAAGCTGTCAGCGCTCACCTTTTTTTAAAGATACTTACAACGTAGCGCTTTAAAAGCGCCTCATATTACAAATCTTGAGGCCATAAATAGGCTTTATATATACTTAAGTTCTATCAAAACTTATATAAATATATCTTGAAGTTATAATATAAGAATGAAAATAATAAATATTATCTTATTTATATAATATAAATATAATTATATTTATTTAATATTTAAACGCCAAGCTCAGCGCCTACAAGGTCTGTCGAGCTTTAACAAAATAAAACACCTATTTATATATTCAAGCCTTTAAATAGGCTTTGGCAGCCTTTTTTAACAAATAGGCCGCCGACTGCGCCTAAATAGGTAATTTGTTTGTAAGCCGCACGATGTGTTCTCGCCTATTTCTACCTCTAGGCGCGAGAGAAACAAATTTGTGAAATTTGGTCAAATAAGGGGTGACAGGGCATTTAAAGAGTTGATATTTGTAGCGGTTTTATGTAAAACCACTACCTCAACCGCTACAAATCAAGAAATTTTACTTCATATAACGTGAAATTTTATAGCGATTTTATATAATCGTTAAAAATGAGCAGACCCTTTACATTCTGTAGCATTTATACATGAAAACTACTACAAATGAACCGAATCAAGCTAACACCACATATTTAGCTGTTTGTATATATATAAAAACCGTTACAAATTAATCGCTACAAATTTGGCGACAGCTTGGCATTATGTTTTGTAGTGTTTTTTGTGTGAAAACAGCTACAAATATCCACTAATCAACGCTCCACTTGACGCGAGTCATACAGTTGCAAATTTGTAGTGGTTTATTTCAACTGCTACAAACTAACCATTCCAAAGTAACAATTTTTTTGTAGTGACACCCTAACCATACAAATAAGACTATTTAAATAGTACCAAAAATGTATCCCCTATAACATATATTCTGACCCATTATACAACTTCAAGTATATTTTGTATTTCATATAACACGCTAAATTATATTTTTGGGGAGGTTCATCACTTTAAAACATTAAGTGCAAATTTGGCTTCTTCAAACTTTCCACGATGACTCTCCATACCCTTGTTTTTAAGTTTGTCACCTTTTGTCTGCTTGAGAATAATTTCTCCTGCCATGCTTTTATATTTAATTTCCATGTCTGTTTCCTGTGTAAGGGTGTGACTTGTGCATGATTATGGTCCATATATATAACAACATGTCGTGCTATATGGTTCTTAGACTCACTTGTCCATTAAAGTCATCCATTGGGATTCTTTGAATTTTCCAAAATAAAGACAATGAGAGGAACCTACTTTTACGTGTTCTATACGTGCAATATTAACTCCTATTCAAGTTCTTGTTCTTAACCTATTTATCACTTAAGTTTGATAATTCATCATTTTAAATTAGATTAAAGTAATTGTGTTTAAGATTTAAAGACTAAAAAATGCACTTTGTAAATTTAAGGGATTAAAATAAAGCTTAATAAAAAAAATAACTTAACGTATACTTTACTCTTAAACATACTAACAAAAAAATACAATAAATATAAGCGATAACAAGATGAATATAATAATATATTTCAAATTTCATAGAGAAAAGAAGTTATCATATCTTTTCCTTTCCATACAGCTGCTTATCTTATTTTAAAATAAGAACAAAAATATATTTTGTTTTAACACTTTTCAAAATTAACCATTTAATAGTTCAATATTGATTTAAAGCTATTTAATTTTTGTAGCGGTTAACGTGACAAATTTTATAGCGATTCATGTGATACTTTTTGTAACGGTTTTACATTTGTAGCGGTTTTGACCTTTTTGAAGCAGTTATAATACCGCTATAAATATTCGTTGGTATTTTTGTAAAAAAAAAATGGAGTTTACAAAAACAAAATTATGATTTGTTTAATCATTCTTCATCATCATTCCTACGAAAAATGTGTAGAGAAAATGTTATTGGTGAGTTTAATATTTTGTACAAAAATTAAATTTAAAATAAGTGATAATAAAGCGTAATTTATAACAACACACTTAACTATTGGTACGTAAATTGTCATTGCCTTCAGGGAAGAAGTTTTCGAAATTTGCGGGATGGAATGACTCACTCTCGTAGGCGATGTTGTCACAATTGCCCATGTCGTAAAGGTCTCGAGCCTTTAAGTGAGTCACCATATTTCAATCCATATGCCTCTCATCCTCGATATAATAAACTTGGTGTGCTTCTAAGGCAAGAATATATGGCTCGTCATCTTCAAATTGGCCAGTGTGAATTGGTTAGGAAAAATTTACTAATGTGAGGTCTAAGTCATTAGTTGTGAGTCCTCAGAAAATTGTCGTATTTGTCTACAAACACTTAAACAACGTCATGGTGAAACGGCCTTAGTAATTTATCTCTACCGGAAATTATAATAACTGCATTTATTATAAAATAATTAAAAAATATCAATATTTATAACAAAATTAGAATAATATAGGAGAAAATGAAAAAAAAATTAACTTTACTAACTTCAAATGCCAAAATCTGTAAATGCTTGAACAGAACCTCAGAGATATAGCAACATTTTCCAGAGGATGTGAGAGAAACAAATTTGCGAAAAATGGTCAAATGAGGAGTGCTAGCGAGTTTGTTTTTGCTCAAAGAGTGCTAGCGAGTTTAAAGAGTTGACATTTGTAGTGGTTTTATGTAAAACCGTTACAAAATGTTGATTTTGTAGCGGTTTTTTAAAAAACCGCTACTCCAACCACTACAAATTAAGAAACTCTACTTTATGCAACGTGAAATTTTATAGTGATTTTATATAACCATTACAAATTTGTAGGCCCTCCACATTCTGTAGCAGTTATATATGAAAACCGCTACAAATGTGTAGACCCTTTGCGCTACAAATGAACCGGCACCAAGCTAGCGCCACATATTTAGCTGTTTGTATAAATAAAGCGCTATAAATTTGGCGCCAGCTTGACGCCATATTTTATAGTGGTGTTTTTGTGAAAACAACTACAAATGTTCACTAATCAGCGTTCCACTTGGCGCAAATCATACGGTTGCAAATTTGTAGCGGTTTCTAAATAAAACGCTATAAATTCTGATATTTGTAGTGGTTTATTTCAACAAACTAACTATTGCGAAGTAACTTTTTTTTTTTTTGTAGTGACACCCTAACCATACAAACAAGACTATTTAAATAATACTCCCTCCCATTATATAATTATAACTATTTACCGGAATTTGGAGAAATTAAGGAAGGAAGTTAAATTAGTTAATTAAAATTATTTTCCGAAAATACCCCCAATTAACTGTAGATAATATTTTTGAAGAAGGACCACTCCGAATTTGATTGGAAAAGCGTAAGTGTATTCTTAGAAGAGCTGCAGCGTTAAGCTTAGCTGATTATGATGAGGAAATATAGGATAAAATAAATGTTGTGGGAAATAACATTTTTAAATATCCACGGGACATATTCAGAGTGGTGCTACCAGAATTTGGAAATATTGTTAAAGGAATATTAAAATTATTTTATTTAAAATAAAAAATAAAATAGAATCTCTCATTTGATAGAATATAAGCGTGTTATTAAATTAATTATTGTGGAAGAAGTATTAGTAGGGGTGATATGGGAAAAATATGACAAAAATTACTCAATTATTTTATAAGAAAAAAGTATAATTGAGGTGTATATAACATTAATGAGTTGCAAACATTATTTACTTTATAAAATATATAGGTGTATTATTAAATTATTATTGTCTTTAATTATTATTGAGAAAGTATAAATAGGGGTATTATAGGAAAAAAATTGATGAGAGCTTAAAACTGCTTCTTATAATTATGACCAAAACCAACTCCAAAAAGTCTTTTTATAATTAGGAACGAAGGGAATAGCAAAAATACATCCCCTATAACATATATTCTGACCACTTATACACCCTCAAGTATATTTTGTATTACATATAACACGCTCAAATACTTTTTTAAGGCAGGTTCATTACTTTAAAACATTATGTTTATATTTAGCTTCTTTAAACTTTCTACGAAGGCTCTTCATACCCTTGTTTACAAGTTTGTCATTTTTGTCTGCTTAAGAATCATTTTTCCTGCCATGCTTTTCATTTAATTTCTATGTCTGTTTCTTGTGTAAGGGTGTGCTTTTCATTTAATTTCTATGTTTGTTTCTTGTGTAAGGGTGTGACTTGTACATTATTTTGATCCATATATATAACAACGTTAGACAACGAGAGGAACCTACTTTTGTGTGTTCTATACGTTCAATATATATATATATATTTGGGAAAAGAAAAGTTTAAGTGGGGCTAACCACCGATACCCCACTAGGGCCATAACTACCTCTAGGCTCAAAAAGTCATATTTATAGAAAAGCCACTGGAATGACTCTCATAAACAATGAGCTTGTTTAGGATACCGGTAGACAATCAGATTTATAGAAAAACTCGATTAGGTAAAAGTCAAATTGTGAAACGTGATTTATGTTTGGATTGATGGTTGCATAAATAGCTTATGAAAAAATCAGATTGGAAAACTTGTTTGGAATGACTTATAGATAAATGATTGAGGTATTTTATCGAGATTATGTCTTCACATTAATTATAATTAATTAATCAATCTCATTTTCTTAATCTAACTGAAATAGTTTATATAACAGCTCGTGTATTAAAGACGGAAAATAATACTAGTATTAACTTTTTCATAGAAATAAGATGACTTGACTTGACTTGGGGATGTTTCACCAATTTTAAATTCATTCATGTGAATTATACTATGTGGTTGCGCGAGCGTAAACGTGTTGTTCTCTGGTTTATATATAAAAATCCTTTATAAGTAATCAAAACTAAATAAATTATTCATGTTTTAAAAAAATATCCTAAATTAAATGCAATAAACTCTACTTCAATTCTTCTAATTTCTCTTAAAATCAATTTGCCCATCGTGTTTTGTTTTTTACAGCATTCGTACTATATTTACTATTGGAAAAAATATTAATTTTTTTTCATAAATTTTGTGTATCTAATAACCTTGGAATAAGAGTATAAAATGCTTCTAGAAAGTAGAAAGTGACCCATAAAAAAGTAAAGAGACCTTACCTTCTTTTTTTCTTTTTTTTTTAAATTAGCATGCATGACTCAGCGTAAATATGTTTAACTTGTTGGTCTAAGAGAAAACGAAGAAACGCGTGAAGCTTCTGAAATGTGGTACGTAAAAACATGGAGAGATGTTCAGTCACCATTAGAGGCCACATTGGTATTGGTGTTAGAGCTGTTAAAATGGGCTTAAACCCTCATGGCCAAACTTCATTGCCCACTTTCAACCCCTTTATTTTTAGTCTCCAAGTGATGAGATTATTTTTTAGCCCTAACCCAAAATAAGCCCTACTCCTTGGGGGTTATAACAGGGCCAACCGCGGGCCAAAGAAACCAAAGAAATGAATAGGAGTCGAGGTGTGTCCGTACGGGAAAGTCTAATCTGACCTCTCTAAAAGCAACTAGGCGGGTACCATCTCCCCCGTATCTCCGAACAAACGTATTAACGATCATAATTAATTAATTGGAACGAATTATTCCTTCAATTTACTGATATCATTTATTATTTCTTACATATATTTATTTTTAATCTTAGATATCAAAATTATTTTTAGTTTTATGTACATATTGGAACGAATAAGAAATGCAAATTTTAGTTTTATTCCTTCAATAATTGGAACGAATTATTCCTTCAACTAGGCTCGATTATTTTTTATGTAGTTATGTACATAAAAATTTTAAGAGTTAGTTGACTTTTTTGGAAAAATTAAGGAAGCTAATTAAATTAGCTTAGAGTATTTTTATTTTTTTCTTCAAACTAAATAGTTTGAAAAATAAACAATATATGATCTAAGAAAACACAACATATGAAATGATTAAGTAACTTATTTAGCTTCCTTAATCTCTCCAAAAAAGTCAACTAGCTCTTATAATTAAAACCGGAGGTAGTAATTATCAGAATCCATTCTTATAATGTGGATTTCTTAGGAAGTAAATTTGGTGGCCGATGGTAGTGTCAAAAGCCCCATTGAAGAGCTTGTGTCTAGCTGCATGGCTTTAAACTTTATGTTGTAATATGTTAGAAATTGTTAGCTGGAGTTCCAATTTACCAAATGGTTGGATCAAAATTTGTTGAAGTTTTAGTTGGTCTAAAATGATTTTTGGCCATAATTTGGCCCTAACCCTGCGCTATATCAAAGACATCTGGCTTTTTTTTTTTTTTTGGTTCATGTGGGCTTTTGGCCTTTCAAATGTGAGTTAGAAAAAGGGCGGTATTTTACTATTTTGACAAATTTCTAATTGGTGTTCATCAATTTTCATCTCTTCAGATATAACTGTAGTCGTTTGCTAAAGGAAAATAGTTAGGGTGAATTCAAAATTTAAGTATTTTTTTTAAAGTATATTAAGTGTTTTAAAGTATTTTATAGTGAATATTATTTGAAATATTTTTTTAAAGAAAAAAATACAAACTAAAACGACAACTTATTTCAATTTTTGTGGGGATGATTTAATTGGTGTTTATCACCATTTCACATATTTTTTTATTTTTTAAAAAATTATAGTAAATAAAAGCGAAAAGTAATGAAGTCACGGCAAAGCAAGGTCTTTGCTTTTCAGTCAATAGAAAAAGAAGGTTAGGCAAAGAGAGAAGATAAAAGTTTGTTGGCGTTTTCAAATCACAGCAGGGAGTCATGAGTACGTGGAGCAGAAGGTGAGAATCAACATAATATAAAAATTATCCTCAATGAAAGTTGTAAGTTAGAGGGGTTTGGTTAATTAGTCAGACAGCTTTATAGTTTTCCGCATGTCTTTGATAGAGTTACTTAATTAAATTTGAATAGATTACAAACTTATAGTACTCCACGGGGTTAAATCCATTTTCAGATATCATTTTCGTCCACTTTCTCTAATAACAACTTACATATATTATTTTAGAGAAAATTCTAAATAAATACCTTCTCGAATTTGTAAAACCTCCAAAATCATTGAATTTGTAAAAAAGCTTAGAATGCAGGGGCGCATGAGAGATATCGAAATCGGGTGAAATTATCCTTTCGCCCTTACTTTTAAATAAATAAATAAAAAAAAAATCCTCCACCACCACCGCCGGCCACCGGTGGTGGTGGCGGCGCGCGGTGGCGGTGGTGGTGGGGGTGGATGGTTTATTTAATTTTATTTATTTATTTAAAAGTAAGGGCGAAAGGATTTCAATTCGACTTGATATCCCTTATAGTCCTTTAACACTCTAAGTTTTTTTTACAAATTCAACAGATTTTGGGGATTTTACAAATTCGGAAAATATTTATTTAAATTTTTCCTATATTTTAGGTCATATTCATTGTAAATTTTATCAGGTTCTTGTCCTTGAGCCAAGTAGGCCTAATGATAAGCGATAAAATTGAAATCGAACTTTAAAAATAAATCAAAGGCAAATTGGTATGCCAAGCTACAAGCAATCTCGAGCTGACAGAATAGAAATAGAAAATTAATAATGTCGTTTTTCACCCATTAACATACACACCCCATTATTCTACATACAAGAGGGAAGTAAACGATGCCAACATGAAGTGGCATATCATGGGAATATTTGGCTTGCTGAAAACGTAAATACCTGCTCCCATTATTATTATAAGCATATAATAATAACATTTCAAAACAAATAAAGTTAGTCAAAATTAATTATTTATGGTAAAATATCAAAATTATCATCTATGAAAGTTATTAGTTACAGGGGTTTGGTTAATTAGTCAGACAATTTTATAGGTCTCCACCAGGCGCGGAGACATACTAGTGCCTCTGTGGGCAAGTGCAGACATAAACAATTTTAAAAATATATATGTTGTAAAGGACTTTAGTTGCAAATGGGTTGGTTGGAGCAATTGGTTAAGCCTTACACATTCATTTGCAAGGTCACGGGTTCGAATGTCTGTGGGGTTTTGTCTGTTGGTTTAATTTATTTTTTTTTGCTATTACATTGTTTCATTCATTTTTGCCATTCGAACCTTTCAAAGCGAACAGCCCCTGCCCCCTCTTCATCCGAAATTCTCGAATCCCAAACCGTCAATCAACTCACCTCTCTCGGCTCCCAAACCTCCGTCGTCGGCGGCCGTCGTCGTCTTCCGGCTCTGCCGTCGTCGTCTTCTCAGTCCCAAATCACCGATCCCCTTTTTTCAATTTCATTAGGTTTCGCGTTTTCCATTCGATTCGATTCGATTCAATTCATTAGGGTTGCTCTCGGGCCTCGGCTCCCGCCGTCGTCGTCTTCCGCTTTGGCCGTCGGCGTCTTCCAGCTCTCCCCCGCCGAGGTAAATTTTAAAACAATTTCATTGTTCTCAATTCTAAATCACCGATCCCGATTCGATTGTTTTGTTTTCCATTCGATTCATTAGGGTTCTATTTTGCATTCGATTCGATTGTTCTTGTTTTCCATTTTTGATCTTTGCATCACCGATCCCGATTCGATTGTTTTGTTTTCCATTCGATTCATTAGGGTTCTATTTTGCATTCGATTCGATTCGATTGTTCTTGTTTTCCATTTTTGATCTTTATCACGATCCCGATTCGATTGTTTTGTTTTCCATTCGATTCATTAGGGTTCTATTTTGCATTCGATTCGATTGTTCTTGTTTTCCATTTTTGATGCTGCATTTGTTTATTATACGTTTGGCATGTTTTAATTGGTGAAATTTGTTTTGTCTTTGAGTGAAAGTAGAGAGCTGTTCTATTGTTACGTTGAGTAGTTTCTTGTTTTAACATTTAGCACAAAACTGGAGCTTGTTGGAAGGGTCATTAAGTTTAGTGGAATCCAATCCGTTGCTTCTGTATAATGGAAAGTAACATCGCTGGGATTATTTTTGGCTGCTAATTAATTACCGTAGTATTTAGAAAATGAAGTTTTAATCTCTTTATAATTTATTTCCTGACTACATTCTTCGATTTGAGGGATAATAGATCTATGTATTGAGCCCATGTAGCCTTTGGGATTAAGTTTTCTTTTTTGACTTGCGTGTGATTCATTGTTGTAATTTGCTGAACTGCATCAAGTGTGAGTAAAAGATAGAGCAGGAATAATGACTCGGTTGAACTCAATATCAAGTGTAATTTGCTGAACTCACATATATATTCTCAAAGTCATTGTTGGAATTAACTCTTGAAGGAGGACAACTTGGGGGGCTTATTTATTTGGAATTCTTCAAAGTTTAGGGAGCTGTTTACTAATGACTCGGTTGTTCCTTACTAGCTTGGTATTGTTCTTATATGTAATGATATGCAATGGTATTGAATTCTCCCATTCATTGCACATGGGAGTTCATGCTAGTTATTGAAATAGAGTTGCAGATGTTGGAATAATATAATTCTAAGTTTTGCAAAGATAGCTATACTTTTTGATAGAAAATCCCTTGTTGGTTTTGCTTTGCTATCTAGGGGAAAATGTCAACGATACAATCTTATTTCAAACGTCTAAAACCCACAAGTACAAGACCTGAATCTCAAAGTGATGAACTTTCAAACAATATTTCAATTCCAACAGTCCAAGAATCCTCCCAACCACCACAAGCATCTCAATTACAAAGTTTTCAATCTCCACCACCTTTAGCAAATGTTAATATAGAAAATCTTGAAGCAGATCCGGGAAAAAGACCTTCAATTTATTCAATGACATCCAATCCTATAGAAAGAGAGGATATTCGGAGAGCTTATTTGCTCAAGGGGCCAACTCAACCAATTCTTAAACCATTCCCTCAAACAGATCTGTATGGAAAAATGCGTAGATTCAATCCTAAGTGGTATGAAGAATTTGGTTCCTGGTTGGAGTATAGTGTATCAAAAGATGCATGTTTTTGCTTGTACTGTTATCTATTTGATATGGAGGTTGGAGGTAGTGGTTCGATGCAGGAAGCATTTGTCGGTGCAGGGTTCAAAAATTGGCACAAGAAGGATAGAATTAAAGTTCATGTTGGAGATCATAAGAGTGCTCATAATAGATGTTATCAAGCTTGTCAAGATTTGATGAAGCAAAATCAACATATTGATATTGCTTTTTCAAATATTTCTGAACAACAAAGAATTGATTATCGTATTCGGTTGAAAACTTCTTTAAATGTTGTTAGATTCCTACTACGCAATGGTCAGCCTTTTCGGGGACATGATGAATCTACAAGTTCAAATCAACAAGGTTTATTCCTTGAACTTCTAAAGTTTTATTCTGAGCCAAATAAAGAGATGAGTGATGTGGTCTTGCAAAATGCCCCCGATAATCACAAATTGACTTCACCAATGATTCAGAAAGATCTTTCTCAAGCTTGTGCTGATTTGACTTAAAAGCAATAATTAATGATATTGGTGATGATTACTTTGCCTTGCTAGTTGATGAAGCTCGTGATGTTGCAATTAAAGAACAAATGGCGGTTGTACTTCGGTATGTAAACTCAAAAGGGTCCATTGTTGAACGTTTTATTGGCATAATTCATGTTTCAGATACTACTGCACTAAAAGCATCGATTGATGGGCTATTTTCTAAACTTGGTTTAAGTTTGTCTAAATGCCGCGGTCAAGGCTATGATGGTGCTAGTAATATGCGAGGTGAATTCAAAGGGCTTAAGAGTTTGATTTTGGCATACAACACATCTGCATTCTACATTCATTGTTTTGCTCATCGATTACAATTGGCACTTGTGAAGGTTGCAAAACATCACAAGAAGATTCAAGAATTTTTTGACATGCTTCAAAAGATGGCTACAGATTGTGGGGGTTCATGCAAGCGGAAGGAAATTCTTCAAATGAATCGATGAGCTAATAGTTGAAAGAATTGCTAGTGGTGAAATACCAACTGGAAAAGGTTTAAATCAAGAGAGAACCTTAAAGCGACCTGGAGACACTCGGTGGGGTTCCCATTTTGGTACGGTTGCAAGTGTTATCTCATTATTTTCTCCAATAATTTCTTTGATGAAAATTATTGAAGACGAGCCGAAAAATGATGCTGCAAGAACCGATGCAGGTTGCATTTTGTATGCCATGGAGGATTTTGAATTTGTATTCTTGTTGCATCTTATGAAATTGATCTTGGGGATTTATCATGAGTTGTCACAAGCACTACAAAGAAAAGATCAAGACCTTTTAAATGCAATTGGTTTAGTGAAGGTAGTCAAGTCTCGTTTACAAGAGGTGAGAGATAATGGTTTTGATGAATTGCTTCAAGAAACGAACAAGTTTGCTAATAAATATGATATTGACATTCCAAATATGAATGATGTTTATTGTCCTAAAGGGAGATCGAGACGGAGATTAGAATCATTCACATTCTTCCACTACTTTAAGGTGGAGTTATTTAATACAGTGATAGATACTCAGGTTCAAGAGTTGAATGATCGGTTTGATAATGTCAATATCAAGTTGTTTGAGTGTTTGATTTGTCTTGATCCTCGTGATTCATTTGCTAATTTTAACAAAGAAAAGTTGATTGAGTTTGCTAGATTCTATCCTTTGGAGTTTGATGAGCTTGCGATATTCCTTTTTGTCTTCAAGTCTCGGTAATTTTATTGTTGATGTGAGGGCCGATTCGATTTTGTCAATCTGCAAACGATTTCGACCTTGCTTTGAAGATGGTTGAGAAGAGAAAGGATATTGTTTATCCTCTGGTCTATTTGTTGATAAAGTTGGCACTCGTTCTACGGTAGAACGCTAGTGTTGAGCGGGTATTTTTCGCAATGACTTTTGTTAAGGATAAATTGCGCAATCGGATAAGTGATGATTGGTTCAACTCATGCATGCTAACTTATGTTGAACGTGATATATTTGATACGATTGATGATAAAGAAATAATGCAATATTTTCAAGGAATGAAAAATCGAAGAATGCCTTTGTAATCGTTCTGATGTAAATGTTAGTTGACTTTTGATTATTATTTTTCTATGTTAATGCATTTGTCTTCTCATTGTTTTCCTTCCTCCTTTATGTAGGTGTTTGGTGTTGAACTTATTGAAAGTGCCGTACTCTCTGGTGGATAGTCTTTTTTTAGGCATGTTGAACTTGGAGTGCCGGTTTGTAACTATATTTCTCTTATTCCTTTGCTTTATGGTGAAAGCATGATAATGAGTCTTATTTGTATGTATTTTTTGTCTTCTCTTTCCTTTTTGTTCCTCCTAGCTGCATATAAGTGTGAAATATTATTTTAAAGCATTTAAAACTTTCCCTAAAAAAAAAAAAAAAAAAATTCGGGCGCGCCCCCGAACCCCGAACCCACCCACTAATTGTGCACCCACAAATTACAAACCTAGCTCCGCCACTGATCTCCACCAATTGTTGATAAAGAGTCACTTAATTAATTTTTATATATTATATACTTATAGTACTCCACTCCACTGGGTTAAATTATTTTTCAGATACCATTTTCGTCCACTTGCTCTAAGAACAAATTACATATATTTTAGGTCTTATTCATTATAAATTTTATCAGGTTCATATTTTTGAGCCAAGTAGGCCTAATGATAAGCCACACAATTGGAATCCAACTTTAAAAATAAATCAAAGGCAAGTTGGTAGGCCAAATTAAAGCAATCTCACGCTGGCAGTGTGGTTAATTAACTTAACGTATATTAAATACTTCAAGAATAGAAATTGAAAATTCACAGTTTTTCATCCATTAATAAATTTTATCTCTAGTCTTCACTCTTCATGCATGCTCTTGTTAACCATAGAAAGCTTTCTTTGCCATGTTTTGCGCCAAGTTCCTCAATGTGACCGCATATATAATTATTCTTTTCGATATTTGTTCCACAATGTGAACGCATAGATAGTTATTCTTTTCGTTATTTGAAATTCACAGACCACAACAAAGGCTAAGTTTATTGTGACAGCAATTAGTCTGTGTTATGTCCTCTATAATCTTTATCTAAATGCCTCAATGGGTTTGATCAATGGGTTTACACGTTTACTTTGACCACGAGTCTGCAATAAAAGAATAATAATGTTATACTTGTTTGGCCAAAGTATAGCGTGTCTTATATTTTGAACCGGGAGAAGTGCCTTTGGTCCAATTTTTATACACTATTACTTTTGATCCTAAATATAGGACATAATTTATAGTGCAATTTGTACTACAAATTATGTTTTATATTTAGGACGGAATGAGTACAATATAGTAATAGTCCCTCTAATCTTATATTTTTTTCTAGTCTTTATTATAAGGGCACACACTAAAAATTGTATTTGATCTTTTTTTTTTAAGGCACTTGTTTGTTTCTAAAATGTATTAATTATTCTTTTTCATGTATACTCATAATTAATAAGGATAGTGGGTGAGAGTAATAATTCATATAATATTAGAGTTTAGTGCAATTAGTATGGGTAAATATTGGAAGTTACTTAAATTGTAGGACAATTTTATTGACTTTAATTATTTTTATTGATTTGTAGGAATTGTTAGTTGATGCCTTATAATAAAGACCAGAGAGAATATATAAGTATACTATCATTCTTTCACATAGGCCGGTTGATCTTATATATAAGTATAACATTTTGTGTTTGTTTAAAATTTAATGCACTTTTTGATACTTTTTACCTTCAATCCGTGATAATTAGTTTTTTTTCCTTATATTTAGTTTGTTCTGTTGTATTTGCTATTGCATTTGCGGTTGTAATTGCTTTGTTTATCATTTTGTTTATCATTTTGTGTATCTGGTTTTGAAATATTAATATAAGTATTTTTGAAAAAAAAAAAAATCATGGCTCCTCCATACGTTGCCAACATTACTCACTCACATTATGATGTAGATAACTCAATGATTATGAGGTAAATTTTTAACTTATAATTGAATACTTTTCAACTATTTCTTCTCTTTCTATCTTCATATGTACAATTAATATGGGTAAAATTATCACAATTTTATTTATTACATAAAACTAGATTTATAAATATGATTAAATTTTTTTGATCAAAATATATTTATAAATAGGACTAGACTGTTATTCTTCTAGTTGGTGCCGAAAGTCCTCAGTTGCTTCGCAAGGAAATGGGACGAAGGAGGCACTGCATTTTCTCCACCACCCACCATTGACGAAGTGAAAAGGAAAAGAGATGGGACAACTCAGTCTACGTTGTTAAATGAGAGAAAGTGGAAACTGTTAGTTCTCTATATGTTTTGATGATAACTGACAGTTGTAAATTTAATTGAAGTTAATGGTTAAGTTTAAATTGTTTGAAACTTGCTTAAAATTTAACTAGTAATTTACTATCAAAGACAAACTCGAGCTTAGAGTTTCTAAACTCGAGTTTAGAGTTTCTAAACTTGAGTTTAGACTAGACAGAGAGTAGTCAAGTTATTTGAACTTAACTTGACTCGAGTTTCTAAATGAAAATTTGAGTTTGAGCTTGACCGAGAGCTTTCAAAGTTTTTAATGATAAAATGACTCGAGCCATCTAGATTAAACTTGAGTTAGTGTTTAATCGAGAGTTTTCCAAAGCTTTTACTTTTTAAAGTAAACTCAAGCCAGTCTGGGTAGACTCGAGTTTATGCTAGGCCGAGAGCTTTTCAAGTTTTTGAACACTAAATTGACTCGAGCTTAATCCTTGAAACTCTAGCTTGATTTTATGGACTTAAACCTATTTTCAAATTAAAGAAGTTCTAAACTTGAGTTAATCACTTAATGACTCGAGTTTACGTGATCTCAAAACGTTTTCAAAATCCTATGGTGAAGCTCATTTTGAAAGAAGATCTAAACTCAAGTTTATGTCATCTGACTCAAGTCATGAACTTGAATTAAACTTTATAAGCTCCAATTTTAATCTTACAGAGACATCTTCATTTAAACTTCAAATATATTTTTAAAGAAGATGATCATAAGACTCGAGCCTAGAATGTCAAACTCGAGTCATAAACTCCAGTTTGCTTGAACAAACTCGAGTGTGAAGCATATCTGTTTTGAAATCACCTTGTCTGAATTTGTGAAATCTTCATGTATGATCTATATACTCTATATCATCACTTATTACTATTCATAACTATGTTTAACCGATTTGTTAGTGAGTTTCAGATGATCAAACAAATGTTAACTAAAGATTAAGCAAAAAGTAAAAGATGATGTCAGAATATTAAATGCTGCCTAGAAAACAAAGCACCAATTTGGCAAATCATTCTCTGCGGGAGATATTATGTGATCTAACAAAAAAGAAAACATCAAATAAAAGGAAACAATTCATTATATATATATATATATATATATTAAAATCTAAGACGTGGGACACGAGCCAAGCATTAATCATTGAGAGAAAAAAAAACAAGAATAAGAGATTGCACCGCTCAAACCTAAGTTATATATATTAAAAAAAAAAGATCGGAGACGCAAGGGGACGCGAATCGGATCGCAACAAAGAAAAAACGAACGTAGCGGCGAAGCAATTCAAGAAGCGAGAGAAGACGAGACACGTACGTAGAGCAACGGCGTTGAAATGGATTTTGACGGCAACTAAGGTTGTTCTATCGCGAGGCGCAACATTCGATCTCTCACGTTACAACAACTAGCCGAAAAGCTAATCTATGTTCTTCTTCCTTTCTCTTCATTAAATATAGAAGTTAATTTTTATGTCGGTGCATAGATCCCAAAAAGTTATGTGGAATTAAAAAAAGAATCACTTGATTCGGACTTCCAAGCCAAAAGTTATGGCCTTCCCAAGTTTTAATCTAATTTTTTTTAATGATATGTAATCGACTAAAAAACCCATGTAATCGACTAAATAGAGGCGATTGGTGTATAGTTTTCTAACAGGGGAAAAATGGTAATTAATTAATTAATAAGGGGTAAATTGGTCAACATGCCCCTGTTTTCAACCTAACAGCTCTTTAATGCTCTCAACGGCCAGATTATAGTTTCCAACGGTCATTAATTGCTTTCTTTATATATAAGCTGAAACATTCAATTTAAAAAAAAAAGGAGTAAAAAACACAAAAAGATCAACTTGCATTTACTACTGCACTTTTAAGTGTAATATCTTCTGATATAAATATTTTTCAGTGTTTATCAATCTTCTTTTTTAGAGAGTTTTATTTTTTATTATTAAATCATTGTAAGAATCTCAAGTCGTGAGATTTTGAGATAGGGTTATCAATTTACAACTTATAAGGAGGAGTGTATCCTAGTGAGAGTATAACTTTTGAGTACATAGTGTGTAGCTGATAAGTGATAGTGAAAATTTCAGAGTATCTAGGAACTGGACTTAAGTCAAAAAGTAAGATCGAACCAGTATAAATCTTGGTGTCCATCTTCTTCTACTCTCTCACTCTCTGTTTGTCTCCATTTTGTGGTGAAAATCTGAGCATATCAAAAAAGTTTTAAATCCCAAATTCACCTCCTAAATGAAACGTTTCAAGTGTGAAATGACTTAGAGAAGAAAAGAAGACATTCAGTCTGCGTCTGGTGTTAAACTGTAAGGTGATGGGACGAAGCAGCAGGATCACGTGCTAGTGCCTAGTGTGATAGGGCTATAAGGGATTAAAAAAATAAAAATTGACTTGAGAGGGTTTTACCAGTTTTAAATTCACTCATGCGAATTACATACATTACCTGGTTGCACATGCGCGTGGGCGTGTTGTTCTCTAGTTCATAGATAAAAATCCTTTACAGGTAATTAAAACTAAATAAAGTACTCACATTTTGAAGAAATATCCTTAATTAAATGCAATAAACGCGAGCACAATTATTCTAATCTATCTTAATCCATATATCCATCGTGATTTTTTTGACAGCATTTGCAATATATTATTATTAGAAAAAATATGACAGTAATTTTTTTCATAAATTTTACTTGCTTTGTTTTCTTTTTTTGCTTTTAATTACCTCAGTATAATATTCAGTATAAAAAATGCTTCATAAATTTATTGTTTTTTTATCTCTTTAATTTATGTCTTTGTTTATCCTTTGCCTTCTTAATTAAATATTTTAAAATATTTTGTCCCTAACCATCATTCTTTTTTTAAAAACCTAACCATCATTCTCCCTCTATATATTTAAACTAATTGGTGAATAAATAATTTTTTACGCCTCCCCTAATTGTTTTCGAATAATAAAGGGAAAATTACGTGTAGGTCTCAAAGAATAAAAATAATTACAATTTTTTTTTGAAATTATCAAATTACACAAAAGTTCTAAGGAACTTTTTTGTAATTATTTGTATGGAAAAAATCCAGGTGTTTAAATGTTGTTGTAAATATGGTTTTTTCTGTTGTAAATGACATTTTCTACGTTCAAAATCTAGGTGTTTAAATGTTGTTGTAAATATGGCTTTTTCTGTTGTAAATGACCATATTTTAAATTTTGTTGTAAATATAGCATTTTTCTGTTGTAGATGACCTTTTTACGTTCAAAATTCAAATGTTTAAATGTTGTTGTAAATATGGCTTTTTGTGTTGTAAATATAGTCTTTTTCTGTTGTAAATGACCTTTCTACATTCAAAATTTAGGTGTTTAAATGTTGTTGTAAATATGATTTTTTCTATTGTAAATGACCAGATTTTAAATTTTGTTGTAAAAATAGCATTTCCTATTGTAAATCTATGTTTTTTCTTTGTTAATACAAATAATATCAAAAAAGTTTTTTGGGACTTCTATGTAATTTAGTGATTTCAAGAGACTTTTTTTATAATTATTTCTTTTCTTTGGGACCTGCATGTAATTTTCCCAATAATAAACACATCCAGGTGGAGAGATTCAGAGAAATTCTGCCGAAGACTCTGATTTTTTTGGAAATTATTATATTAAAATAATATTGATTACTGTAATCATGTGATATTATATAATCAAAATAAAATGACTTTACATACGATACGGAAACAAAATGACTTTTAGCTGTGAAAGAAACTAAAAGAAGTCTGTCATGATGTAGGCTGATTCTATCATTAATGCCTATTATGTTTTAAATGTTTATTTTTCATTCCTTCTTCAACAACAGCCCCAGCTTTATCCCCTTCTTCTCACCGGTCAGCTGTGAAAAATCAAGAAAAAGCACGATATCATCTCCTCTCTCCCCTCTGTACGCACGATCGAACGCGTGCGTACCCTCTCACTGATTTAGCTTCGTCGCTTGAGCCATTCCTTAGGGGTTTACTACGGTACACTTTTCTTCCCATCTTCTTTCTTATCTCAAATTGAAAACTTAACCGTTCGATTTAATGTTTTTAAAATTTATTATTTTTGTATATTTTTTAATAATTTATTAATATAAAAATAATATTTTTATAAAACATTAAATCTAAACCGTTATATTTCAATCTAACTGCTTGAGATGAGGAAGAGGACGGGAATAGAAGTGGACCGTAGCCAAATCCTCTCTGAGGACCGTTTGTTGCAAAGAAGATTAGAGAAGGAAAGGGAAAATCCTAAAGTTTCCATGATTTTTGGGTGTTTGGTAGACAGAAGACTCAGTCAGCACCTTTTAGTGAGTGCTCATCTTCCCATATTTGAGGGAAGATGTTTTCCATCTGAAAATGGAGGGAAAGCTGAAATCTTCCCAGGAAAGTGAAATTTTGTGACAAAATTGGCCCTGGTTCTTCTTTTTCCCACTTAACCAACACCCAATTCATCATACCAAACATCTTATTTTCCCTCAACTTAAGTTCTATTCCCTAGTATACCAAACGACTTACATTTTTAAAGTTCTCTCTCAATCTTCTTTTTCCCTCCTTTAAGTTCATTTCCTTCCTTAAATGTTCCTCATAACAAACGAGGCTTTATTTGGGAGTTTGGAAAGGAAGGGAAGGAATGGGATATAAGGAGAAGGGAGGAAAGGAAAATAGAAAATATTTTCTCCTCTTGTTTGAGAGTTAAAAAAATAGTAAGGGATGAAGATGAAGGATTAATAAGTTATTTTTACCATTTTATTTTTTCTTTAAAAATTAATATAATTATTATACTTAATGGTAGTGGTTGCGGAGGCGGCTCCGGTGGCGGCGGCGGGAAGTGAGGGTGGTGGTGGCCGTGTTGATGGTGGTGGTGGTGAATGAGAGTAAAAATGTAATTAATCTATTTTCTCTTTAAAACCCCCTATATTGGGGAACTTTATTTTTTTAGAAGAAAGAGGGTTTCTAGGGATTTGTAAAAATCCCTGATTTCCTTCCCTCTTATTTTTAAAACTTGCAAATAAGGAAAAGACTACCAAAACATTTTCTTGTCTTTTTCCTCCAAAATGAAACTCCCAAATGCACCCTTTGGTCCGAGGGAGGGCCTCCTCAAATCAAACAAACCCTTAAAAAATGTGTATAGAAGATTATTTGATAAGTTAAATATTTTATACAAAAATTAAATTCAAACAAAATGATCATAAAATGCAGTGTAATTGATAAAATGCATTGTAACTGATAAGTAAATTGTTATGGCCTTTAAACAAAAAGTGTTTGAAAAAAAAAATTCTCAAGAAAAATAAAGTTGTTGAAATTGACGAGATAATGGGCATGTTTGGGCTGGTTTTTTTATCAGCGTTGGTGTGTCAAAATTTCAGTGGCTTTTAAGCAAATGACCCAAATGAGAAAAAAAGCTCAATGAGTCATGTTTGGATCACCCAGTGCGTTGGCTGGGCTTATCTGAAAAACCCAAACACCACCGGGCTTGATAGACGCCCCAAATTGGAGCTTATCTCCAGATGCACTGCCTCAGAAAAAGCCTGGACATCGCCTGCCTTCTGAAATTTATTAGAGATTCTCCATCCCGTGCTCACTCGTCTCCTCCATTAGAGATTCTCGTGCTCACTCATGCCCTAGATCATCAGTTTTTGACTCCATCATCCTCATCTTTGCCTTCCTCCAGCAGAGGAATCTCTCCATCTCGTCGTCTCCTCCAGCTTTCCTTTCTGAAATTTATCAAAGATTCTTCATCCCGTGCTCGTATAATCCAATCAAGCCCAGAGATTCTCCCAAAGCTCGTCACGTCATCGAAGCGCAGAGCCATTCTCGTCATCAGTTTTCATTCAGTTAAGTCTATTCTCCATGGAAGGACGACGTTTGTCTCGTGCCCAAAAAAAGGCCCTACAAGTTTCTGTTATGGAGGAAGAGCTAACAAATAATGTGCAGATCGCTGCCTTGGTGGCTCAACATATGACATCATATATTTGCAAACAGCCACGTAGAACTAGTAACCAAATAGGAGCAATGTGGGTGCAGGAGGCGTTGCAAGGCCATAACACAGTATGTCATGAAAATTTTCGAGTTGAAAAACATGTCTTCTATCATTTATGCTCTAAATTGGTAGACCATGAGTTATAGTACACGAAGTACATAAGAGTAGAAGATATGGTAGCAATGTTCTTATATACAGTTGGCCATGGTTTAACAAATAGAATCATACAGAACGGTTTCAACATTCAGGAGAAACTGTCAGTAGATTATTCCACAAGGTTTTATAGGCCTGTCTTAGTCTATCAACTGGATACGTCAAACCGCTTGATCCTGAGTTTCCCGGTTGTCACCGTAATATATCAAATGATCGCCGCTACTTCCCATATTTCAAGAATGCAATAGGAGCAATTGATGGAACTCACATCAATTGTGTGGTGAGTGAATCTGAGCACGACAAATATGTTGGGAGAAAGGGATATCCAACACAGAATATCATGGTGGTGTGTGATTGAGATATGTGTTTGACTTATGTGTTGGAAGGCTGGGAAAGTACGGCACATGATCCACGTTTGTTCAACAGCGCTATCACTACTCCACGTTTGAATTTTCCACATCTACCTCAAGGTATATCTTCAACACCATCACTATGATTACATTTTTTTTTCTGTGTTTATTTCACCTTTCCTATAATTTCTAAGTGCCACAAAATTTCCTCACTTATCAGGGAAATATTACTTGGTCGATGCAGGCTATCCAACACCAGTTGGATATATTTGTCCGTATAGACGTGAACGTTATCACCTTCCACAATTCAGGCGACAACCGAGATTTCAAAATCCTAACAAATACTTCAATTATTGTCATTCAAGTTTGAGGTGCACTATAGAAAGGACGTTTGGAGTCTGAAAGAATAGGTTTAATATATTGCGAAATATGCTCCCTTATAACTTTCAAACTCATATCCACATAGTTTGTGCATACACAATCTCATCCGGAGATTTTCGAATTCTGATGTGGAATTTGAACGAGCTGACCAAGGAGATTTGGGTGATGACGATGAAGATGAAGATGATGATGATTGTAATACCCGGATAATTATTTATCTGGAATTTTATATTTCGATGAATAATACCTATTGAAAATAGGTGAATATGTGGTTTCAAATAATAAGTAATAATTATCTTATTTTCTAAGGTAATTACTATGGAAATTAGGAGAGATAAAGAGCTAAAATGTATTCTTAGGGCATTAAATGGCCTAAAAATATTATGATAAATCCTAAGAGGCAGTAAAATATTTATTAAAAATTAGAAAGTATGTTGTCTCTAATTTTAGGATTTTTTGGGATAATTTCCCTTGAAAAATAATGAGACAAAATTAAATATTATTTTGGGGATTATAAGTGACCCCATGATTTTTAATATTTTACATAGGGTATAAAATATCAATGTAAATAAAATAGTTGTGAGATAATGATTTATCCTAATTAAGAAAATTATCAAAAATTAGTAAGTGGCTAATCTGGTAATTAATGGGATAATTAAGGTATAGAGTAAATGAATTAAAAATAATTTAAATAATTATTTTTAAGGGGGCTGAAATTCGAAATAAAAAAATAAATAAAAATAAAAATAAAAAAATATTAATAAAATATTTTATGCTTAGAAAAATAAATAAAAAATAAAAGAAAAATAAATAAATGTCTAGATATTTTGAATAAAATAATAATATATATGGTAAAGAGCCAACGGGACATTTGAGAATGGATAGAAATAAAATCATGCACCAAAATATAGGGATATAGTCTAAGTCATCCGGACTTTTTATAGACAGGTGAATTTCTATCCGGAGTGAGCGGTCTCGAAGTCATTTACGAAACCGAAAGAACGTAATTAGGAGTACCCGATAATTAGGAAAGGGAAGATAGTGTTAAAAGTGACTTATAGAAAACGGATAGTGTTTTTCAAACCAGGGAATTGGGTTACTTAGATCAAATCATATTACGAACCCGGTGATTTTACGCAGAAGGCTGGAACTTACGAAAGTGATTTCCGTAACCGGTGACGTACGTATGAAATGTTCAACGGACAACGAAATACCCTTAATGGGATCAAAAATTTAGTTAACCCAGGTATTCTTAAAGAGAAAGAATAGAGCTTCGGTGCCTTGATCCGGATTTTTGAGTTTCGTCAAGATTACGCGATTAGGACACCGATCGGGAACTTTATCGGTAAGTCGGCAAGATGACATCATCTTCTTCTAGAAGGATGACATAGGCAAGACATGTGTAAGGCCAAGATGGAGCCACGTGGCGAAGTGTGATCCGACGGCGAAATCCAACGATAAAGTAATGAATAGTGTCACTTTTTCTTCTATAAATAGAAGCCTTCCCCTCTTCATTTCTCACACCCCAAAACCGAAATAGAGAGAGATTTTAGAGAGAAGGAGGAGCTCGGAGAAGTTCTAGCCGGACCCTGGGTAAGTTCTTCGGTCTCTGGTCTTTAGTTTCGGTAGTTCTTTCGGTAGATATAGTAGGAATGCTAGATTTATCTTTAATTTTTCAAGATAGTCTAGATATCATATTTAGGGGTAAATATGATATATATTTCGAAAATATGATGAGGGAAAAGATCTGTCAAAATTTTGGAGAGATAGAGCGAAAACAAATAAGCTCTGGCGAGCGAAATTCCGCCGATTAGGGATTCAGGGGCAAAATGGTAATTTGTACCTAAAATGCCTGTTATACTGCTAGAAGTTGATAAATGTTATCCTTATAGGATATCTGAGATAATCGGACCGCTGTTGTACCACCGTCATACCGCTGTTTCACCCGCTGTCGAAAATTTCCGTTTACCATCAACAAAGGTACGTTCGCGTACTATAACACTAACGCTGATGTTTATGATATGCATGTATGTGCTATGTGTATTGTGTGTGTATAGTTGTTATGTTGTCTGAGTGCATATAGATGTTAGAGTATAACTGTATGTACGCTGGGAGCGATATGTTTGTACGCTGGGAGCAATATATCTGCATTGATTCTGTGCGCTGGGAGCGATATGTTTGTACGCTGGGAGCGATATATCTGCATTGGTTGTATGTGTAGTATATCTATTATTGGGCTCACGTGCTGTTAATGTTGTGATTGTTCGTAGTCCATATACTGTGTACGTAAATATGAGGTTAATCGTTACCTGAGGTTCAATGGGCATTGAACCTCAGCTCTTAACATAGCGTCAGGTTCAGGAGGACCGATGACCGAGGAGAAAGGCAAGCAGCACGCATAGGGACTCCGCTGAAGACCTTCCTCCGTTGTTATCTACTTTTGTAAACACTCGGTACAATGTACCATTACTGTAAACAGCCAGACTTACGGCATTTGAAATATAAGTATCAGTTACTCTTACGCTCCAATGCTCTACTCTGATGAAAAAAAAAATACTGCTTTTGAAAATGAGATGTTACAATGATCCCCTTGATGAAGGCCCCTCATCAAATATCAATACATTATCTTCACCACAAATGAATCATTTTCGTGATAGAATCGAAAAAAAAAAACTTGTCCGCCATAGCAATAGGAGAAATTAATGTATTATTTGTATGCATTTTATTTTATAAACAATTTTATCCATTAAATATATTTAATTAAGGACTTTATTGCTTATTAATTTTTTTAATAATCATTTAATTTTTTTCCAAAATTAAAATTAAAATTAAAATTTTTATTATCCTAATATATACAACTAATATGTATAGTAGTATTCAATATGATTCATGTCATTTTCAGTCTTAACTGACTTTTCAAATAATAATTCAAACACCCATCAGTTAAGAAAAAAGCCAAACTGACAATCTAAACACAAATCACATTTACAACCAGACTTTTTTTCTACGGGCTTTTACAAAAGTCGAGATAGCCTTTTAAGCCACTACTCCTATCGCTAACCCAAACAGTTTAATGTGGACGTGTAATACTCTAAAATTCCTATTTATCATAAATACTCTATTTTGATAAATAAATTAACTGATAACAAATACAATTAAGGGAAAAATTATAAAATATTATTTTGAGGATCCAGAAATATTGTGAAGGAATTTATTATGAAAATTTGGCCTAAATAGTTTTAAAGCTATTTTCTGGATTTTGAGACCTATTTCCCAAATAATTCAAGGAAAAATAGTTAAAGGATAATTTTTAGTCTATAAATTTTAGAACCAATATTTTTATGGCCTAGAGAGTTAATTGTGGAAGAAAATCCTTAGATGGAATTAAGGATTTTATTTTCAATACTTATTTAATATTTGTAAATATATATTAAATGGTAGTTGAATATTGGTAGATAAGTATAAAGTGGTTGGAGTATGAAATGATATTTGATTTCTTCATACACAACATCTACCACCCTCTTACACTCTCCATTATAATGACTTTTGGCCAACATATGGGAAATTGGGAGATGTATATGCAAATTTGATTGTGCCCGTAGGAATTGAAAATTTGGTGAAGAATGAGTATTATTTTTAAATGGTCATCTTTCCACATCATTTTTTCCATCTTCACACTTTAATTAAAGAGGCAGCAAAATTGGTACATGATATATGCATACTACCCTCTTGCCAAACTTATACACATTCACACATAAATATTCTACACCCACTTTCAACATTATTTAACAAATTCCTCCAACTTTCCACCAAATTATACTTCACCTTTTGCCTATAAATAGAACTTGAATCCTCTTCATTCTTCACACCAAAACACAATCAAACATCTTATTGAGAATAAGAGAGAGGAGAAATGATGAAGCAAGAGGAGGAGGAATAAAGAGTAGGAACTTCAAGAGGTAAGTTCTTGAGCTCTAGATTTTAGATTTTGGTAGAGCTTGGGTATAATCTAGAAAATTGTAGAGAAAATTCATTTTCATGTTTTTAAGGTTTTCAAAGGGTTTAGAACGAAAATTAGATAAAAACATGTTGTGAAAGAATTTTTGAGATCATTGGATCAAAATTGTGGAAGTTGTAGAATTTCCAGTTTTAAATTCTGGGCTGGCAGCGAATGTTGAGTCTGTTACTTTATATATCAAATGAAGTCCTAAAATCATGAAAGTTTCCAGATATAAAGTAGACATCTAGGGCTTTCCATTGATATATAATTCGTAACATTTTGAGCTCTGGACAAGGAGAACATAATTTTTGAAGTTAAGCTTGTTTACTGGAATTAAAATCTGAGCAGTGGTTGGAAACATAAAATCTGGGAATGACTCATGTATTTCGAGTTAAATCCGTTATTTTTATTTGAAAATAGACATGTTAAGGATTGTGTAGAATTTTACGGAACCTCATTTCGATTTTTTTAGAATTAATTATGATTTTTCAAAGTTTCTGAAAAATCTGCCCAAAAAATTCAGTATTGAGTTTTTAAGAAAATGTAAGGGTAAAAATGGAATAATAAATCCACCAAGGGTAGAAAAGTAAATTGAACCTTAAGAATATTATTCTAAGTGATATGGTAATATGTTAGGGTATCCGAGGATTCCAGAGTCAGATTTGAAGGACGGGCATATTACTATTCATAAATAGTGCCGTATTTATGAATAGTACTATATATATGAATAGTATTTACTATTCATATGGAAGGAAGGTACGTTCGCGTACAGTAACACTAACTCTGATGCCTATTGTATACTTATATGTGATAGACGACTATACATGTGAATTGTATAGATAACTTTACATGTGATGTGTACTGTTAACATAGACGACTATACATGTGAATTGTATAGATAACTTTATATGTGATGTGTGCTGTTAACATAGATAACTTTACATGTGAATTGTATAGATAACTTTACATGTGATGTGTACTGTTGATATATAAATCATACATTTGTTATGGGCTTTTGTATTGATGTCATGAATATCTGTCATACATATAATGTTTACATAAGTATGAGGTTAACTGTTACCTAATATTCAATTTGTTTTGAATCTTAGACTTGACTAGAGGTTCAGGAAAGGATCAAGGATAAGAAAAGGCACCAGTGGATGGAGCCGTAAAAAGACGTCGATGGACGGAGCCGTGAGAAGGCACCGGTCAAAGTAAATACAGGAAAAAAAGGCTAACAGAACCTACCTTATAGCATGAATCTAATAAGGTTACTTCATATCATTTGGTGCTTAAACTAGAAAGGGTCGTCTATGTGGTTCAGTCAATCAGTCACCCTAGCACGGTGAGACTCCCACTAGACCTACCCGGCCTGGCCAAATAGGATGTTTTAACTAAGTTAGGTTCTATGCCCCAAGTCTACTCAAGGCTTGGTTGAAGAGGGTATAGTTACATGGAAGATTTGTAATTATAAAGTTTTGTATTCAGTATCACATGAACATTCCTTCGGAAAATTTTTAATACATCGATACGTCGCGCATCATCATATGTCTGAGTATTTTATATCAGTCACTCAATTGTTCAAATTTTTAGTACATGCTCTTCGTTTCCGCATTTCGCTGAGCTGTAGCACATCAAAATTCTGAAATTTTTATAAAACCACGTGTCACTGGCACGATTTATGCTTTAAAAAATTGGGGTGTTACAGGACGCGGCTTCGGTCCACTCCGCTTAATATCCACGCCAATCACTTCCCCCAAAACAAAGTTTTTGGCGCAAAAATGACACTCTTCTTTAGGTCCTTTTTTTTTAAAAAAAAATAAATAAACATATTTCAGGGTACTGTACATACTAAAAAAATACTTCAGAATACCAAAAAAAATAATTCATGATCTTGAACAATTATTTTAAGATGTTGAAAAAATATTTCCCGTCTTGACTAAGTACTAAAAAGATGCTTTCGGGATACTAACGAGGATATCGACAAATCGAAAAAATACTTTATGATCTTGAAAAATTATTTTATATCATGAAATAATTTTTCAATATCATGAAGTATTTTTTCTGCACTCGCGCATCCTCGTCAAGATCCTAAAAAAATATTTCAGTCTTGGCCGATGCGAAAAGATGCTTTAGGATACTAACGATGATCTTGGAAGTGCGAAAAAATACTTTATGATCTTGAAAAATTATTTTATATCATGAAATAATTTTTTAATATCATGAAGTATTTTTTCGACTGCTAGTATCCTCAAATATCCAAAGTATGTTTTTAGTACCCCGAAATCGATCCCGAAATATTTTTTTAACATCCTAAAATAAAATTTCAAGATTATGAAGTACTAGTCAGTGTTTTTTCAGTACCGATCAGTATCCTGAAGTATTTTTTTAGTAGGTACAGTACCCTAAAATATGTGTATTTGTTTTTTAAAAAAGGACCAGCAGTGTCATTTTGCATCAAAATGGCGCTGTTTTGGGGGAAGTGATTAGCAGTAGATATTAAGTGGAGTGGACCGAAGCTGCGTCCCCCTAATCAGCATCACCGGTACCGTATTCGAAACCTCGGATATCTGTGTATTAATAAAAAAACATAATGTAAAGTGGAATCAACTGCTAAAATTACGGGAAAAAGTGATTTTAAAAAGAAAAATCAAGGGACATCGGCAACTTTCCCGGAAGAGAGTAAAGCGTATGTTCCATATAAATTTAAAATGACATAAGTAAAAGTGAATCAATATTTTCTGTCACATATCTCTTCGACCTAAAATTTTTCTTTCCACATGCTATCTAATTGAAATAATAATCTTACTATATATACATATATATGTGTGTGTATATATATATATATACAAGTATATACATACATATATATATATGTGTGTGTACATATATCTACATACATATAAACACACACACACACAAAGATATATATGTATATATATGTGTGTGTGTTTAGATATGTACACACACACATATTGACAGATACATACACAAATATACATATACATATACAACACACACACATATATATATACATACATATAGGTACACACACATGTGTGTGTGTCTATATATATTTGTGTGTAGACACACACACACACATATTTAAAAGTTTCACTGAGTGGAAGAGTCTACACACCCATATACATATACTTACTAAAAATCAAACACACTTGAAAGAATAAAGTAAGGGTATTTTAGGAAGAAATTGATATAAATTAGAATGTTGTCCTATAATTAAAACTAAAACCAACTCTTAAATATTGTCCTGTAATTAAGACCAAAAGGAGTATATTCTAACCACTTATACACCTTCAAATGTATTTTGTATTGCATATGACACGGTAAAATATTTTTTTTCAGGGAGGTTCATCACTTTAAAACATTTTCTTAAGTACACTCGATCTCTTAAAATATATTTTTTAAGTATATATAAAACTCCACAACGAAAATTTTAAAACATCGGTGGAGAGTCTCCATACAAAATCCTGGAAATTCCTTCAACATCAAGAGATAAAAAGTGTACGAAAAGGCCAAGAAACATCTCCCCAGTAGAAGTGATAAGGCTGGAGTGATAACACAAGGACTCTAAGACTTAATTTCAATAAACAAGTCCTTAAATCAAGCCGAAATTATATATTACCTCCGGTCCTAATTATAAGACATAGTTGACTTTATTTGTAGAGATTAAGGAAGCTAAATAAGTTCTTAATCATTTTATATGTTATGTATCTTTAGATTATATATTAGTTTATTAGTGTTAATTACTTTGAAGAAAAAAATAAAAATAAAAATACTCTAAAGTAATTTAATTAGTTTTTTAATTTCTCCAAAAAAGTCAACCATGCCTTATAATTAGTGACCTAGGAGGAGTATTCCATTCCCTCGATAGTTCCTCTCTTATAGGTTAATTTTTCTCTTAAAGAGGCTAAGTTCAAAGATATGATCAGATAATTAATTAATTTAAGGAAGTAATTAATTAATGGTTTCTTATTTTACTTGTAGGTTGAAATCATAGACAAAGTACAAACTACATATAAAAGACGTGATGCACTAACACCACGCCTTACTAATGTTATTCTATATGAAAGATCTCACTTTTGGAAATAATTAGTAGAAATTAGAGGAAGCTGCGTTATCACTTAAAATCATTTATCAGTACAGATTAATCAATGAGAATCATAACAGAAAAAATGAGATTTATTTCCAATTAAATAAAGCTATGATGCATTAACTGTAGGTGTCACTAATTGAATATATAAACAGCCTTCTATCATCTTGATTAGTATTTGACCAAAAAAAAAAATCATCTTGATTAGTTTCATACATATTCAAAAAGTTCTTTATTTTTCTTCGTGTTCTTTTTTGCTTTGTGTTGTGCGATTTTCCATATGGCTGCAAATGGTAGGGAAGGCTCTAGCATCTCAGGACGCTACAAAGGAAAAGCTTTCGGAGAAGTGATCGAAAACCAGAAGATGAAGATGATTCAAGTAAGTGAATACATGTGACACATGTGTTAAAAGAAAAAGAAAAAGACAACGAATATGGTGGTAGTCTAAAAAAACAAGACAATGAATGTGGTCCAATTCCGAAAGACTATAACTTTCTAGCGAGTTTATTTTATGCTTGTTTCTTGTGTTTTATTTCTTTCTTTTTTGGGTCAAATTTCTTGTATTTTATTTGGTAGTCGTACGTTTGTTTGTTTTTTTAGAATCTAATTCTCAAGTTTTGATCTTTACCCTTGGAACCCAAAAAAAGTTGCAAAATCATGGCCCTTGTTTCTAAACTACTAGAAAACCATAATCCTTGTGCTTGAATGCTATTGGTTCATTTTATGTTTCCTTCTTTTTCCATGTCTGGCCCTCTATGGGAATGGGTCCTCATTCATGAAGATAAGTCTATAGGTAATGACAAAAATATCTCAATTTATTTTCTTCCATATTTATTAGTTTTTTCATATTAATTTATGTAACCTATAAAAGTTATATATATAATTTAATGTTACATGAAGGTATTTTATGGAGATTATTTTACATTAATTATAATTAATTAATCAATCAATCTCATTTTACCGTCGGGAGTGGAACGAGACTGAGGGACTAGAAGAAGGCAAGCATGCATTCAATCTCCAAAACAACCGCTCTCAGATTGCTTCTCAAGGAAATGGGAAGAAAGAGGCGCTGAGTTTCGCCATGACCCACCATTGAAGAAGTGAAGCAGCGAGGAAGGTGAAAAGAAAAAGTGATGGGACAACTCGGCCCATTTGTTATAAAGAAGATTTGGAGAAGGAAAGGAATGGAAAGGAAAGGAAGATCTGAAAGATGAGGGAAGATGATTTGAGTTGTTTGGTAGGAAGAAAATGAAGAGGTAGTAATTGGTAAAGAATTAGAAAATGCCTATTTTACCCTCAAAAGAAATTAATTCAAAATTAAAAAGAAAAATATTGTTTTTTGCTAAAATATATTCTTGTTAAGTTCGAACTCGTGAAAAAAAAATTCGCCAAGTTTGAACTTTCCTGCCCAGTTCGAACTTCCCGCCAAGTTTGAATTTCAAGGGTAAATCTGTCAAAAAAACACTTTCCTGAGAAGATTAGAGCTTTCCTTTCATTTTCTGATGGAAAGCATCTTCCCTTAAATAAGGGAAGATAAACTTCTACAAGATCTTCTTTGAACTTTCTTTCTACCAAACACCCAAAATCCATGGGAAGATTGAGATCTTCCCTTTCCTTCCCCACCAATTCTTTATAACAAACGGGTCCTCAGTATGAGTTGTGAAATGAGAGAAGGTGGAAACGTTTCAAGTGTGAAATGAGAGAAGAAAAGAAGGAGAAAAGAAAATATTCAAGTGTGAAAAGAGAGAAGAAAAGAAAGGAGAAAAGAAAATATTCAGTCTGCATCTAGTTTGCATCTCCCTGATGTCAGATTGCGCGTTATGAGATGAAGAAGGCGAATCCATTTATACTTATAACAGAGAAATAAAAATCAGAAAGTATGTGGCATACCTGAAACAAAAGAGCTACAATGCGAAGGAAAAGTTGCTGAATCAGAAGACTCTGGCTGCTATAGGCCGGGATGGACTCGAAGGCTAAGCTATGACGGCACGAACCTAGTGTGGAATCAGCTAAAGAGTCATGGCCATCCGCGATATATTTAAAGCTTAAAGCAAGATAGTCCCAACATGGACCGACATATCCTTCCGGAAGGGATCCCAGTTTTGTGTGAGGAATATCCTCGTGGTAGGCAATGGGAGATTCCGGGATGACATCAGCTGTACCCCGGCCATTGGTTGATGAAACATTGGTCGAGCCTTCACCCCGTGCCCTAGTTATACCAGGTTGAAATCTCCCCGTGTTTTCCTGGCCGGGGCGGATCCAAATATATACGGAAGGGGGCACTATTGGCGCGGGGGGTGCGGGGTTGAGGGGTAGCGCCCCCGAATTTTTTTTTCACTTGTCATCAAAAGCACAAAAAATAATTCAACATGGAGCAGCCATATTAATTGGTCTCAAACATTAGTGCAACACTCATTTAATCATTATCAAAAGCATAAGAATGTAGGGGGAACAAGGAACAAAAAGCTAACGTCTTTTGTTTGACCCAACCGGTGAGCTCTGTCCATCGCCTTCTGATCCCATGAGGGATTCCAATCGTTCTCATAAAAGATTACTATGTCGGCAAAAGGTGATAACCCAATCCACCAATTCTTGTACTAAGTAAGAACACAAAAACATCATTCCTGCAACCATAAAATTACCAATAGCGCAAGTGTAACTAATCTAGTGTATACCATTCAAGATATGCATTCTTCAAGAACTACTGGTAAAAGTTGTAATCTAGTGATATGAAAGGCGAGCTTACCTTTATACTTCTATTATGTTTGGTGCTCTGCTTTAAATTAATCGTATGTAGTAACAATAGCATATCAAGAAGTCATCCTCTTCTCACCATGAAAAAAAGAGATGAATCAGAACAAGAAGTGCACAAAGAAAAGTAAAAATTTCATGAGAAAGGTCTCGAACAAAGAGTAACCATCTTGATTAAATTCAAAACTGATTATTCCATAAATGTTTCATACAATCAAAACAAAATTGGTCAAATGGGACTCCCTTGGGAGAAACAGATGGCAAAAGCCAACTCGCACACGTATACAGTGTGTGTGTAAAGCAGAAATGCAAAGCCATGATACCAGAACATAATTTTATATCATTCCTGACCCAACCTAAAGGCTTACATTAATTCATTAGTATCTTACCAACTAAATAAGGAGAAATGCAAAGCCATGATAAGGAGTCCATTTCTGTTGCAAAACATTAATTACCTTTTCTCAGTTGACATTTTGTGGCTTATTGTTAAAAAAACTTCACCAAATTGTTAACACCTTCAAAAATGCTTTCAAATTTATTTGGAACAAGACGCACGACCAGAGGCGGACTGAACGGTGAACAGCGAACAGCCCCTACGCTGCGCACGACAAACGACGAACAGCCCCTGCACATGACGAACGATGAACAGCCAACCAAAGTCGACGAGAGGACGAGAGGCGAAGAAGAAAAAAGCTCCGACCTAACCCCGCATCTGCGTCTATCTCTGCGACTCTGCCCACGATTCCTTGCCTGATTCAACTTTGCAAAAGTAATATGATTTTAGTCCTAAATCTTTTTTTTTAAAAAAATAAAATAAATAAATTGAACGACGTCGTTTATGGGGGGCCAAGTGCCCCCCTAGTCATACACCTCGGTTTGCCTCTATTCCCAGCCAGACCGTCCATGAAGCAACATGGCTTGTCTCTCTGCTTGAGAAGGGGGAATGCCCCACAAAAATCGGCAAAAGGTAAACCCTATCCATCGCCACCAGGAATCAAAACCTAAAGAGGCACAAAATGCTCGATAAAAAAGGGAAAAAGGGAAAAGATAATGTAACTAAACGATAATTTTGATATCAACCTCTTCATTTCATTTTCTTTCACACCTATACGTCTTTCCAATCATCACTTGGTTAAAAAATCTTATCAGTGTTTTTATATTGTTAAATAATACTCCAAAATTATCTGTTAATTTTTGAATTTTTTTGATATAAATAAGCATGGAATCTTGGATTCAATTACAGGTCAACAAAAAATCTGGATTTAATTGGAATTAACTATTGTTCAATAACCAATCGGGCGGATTCTTAGCTGGCGTAAATAAAGTCCATCATACTTGGTGCATGGTGGCTACCAATGCCACAAGTTTTGCCTTTATGTCGATCATTTTAAATTTTAAGGGTATTTTTGGAAAATAATTACACTTAACTAATTTAACTTTTCTTCTTAATCTCTCTAAATTCGATAAATAGTTCTTATAATTAGGACTGGAGGGAGTATTTATCATCATCTCACATATTTTTATTTTAAGAAAATTATAGTAAACAAAAACGAAAAGTAATGAAGTCACGGCAAAGTAGGGTCTTTACTTTTCAGTCAATGGAAAAAGAAGGTTAGGCAAAGAGAAAAGATAAAAGGTTGTTGGCGTTTTCAAATCACAGCAGGGAGTAATGAGTACGTGGAGCAGAAGGTGAGAATCAACATAATATAAAAATTATCCTCAATTTTTTTTTTTGCTCAAATAAAAAAATTATCCTCAATGAAAGTTATAAGTTAGACAGCTTTATAGTTTTCCACATATCATTGGTAAAGGGTTACTTAATAATTCGAGCAAAAAAAAAGGGTTACTTAATTAATTTGAATAGATTACAAACTTATAGTACTCCACGGGGTTAAATCCATTTTCAAATATCATTTTCGTCCACTTTCTCTAATAACAACTTAGGTCTTATTCATTGTAATTTTATCAGGTTCTTGTCTTTGAGCCAAGTGGGCCTAATGATAAGTGACAAAATTGAAATCGAACTTTAAAAATAAATCAAAGGCAAGTTGGTATGCCAAGCAATAAACAATCTCGAGATGGCAGAATGGTTAACTTGACGTATAAAAATACTTAGGAATAGAAGTAGAAAATTCATATGGTCGTTTTTCACCCTTTAATATACACACCCCATTATTTACGTACAAGTGCGGAGGTAAACAATGCCAACATGAGAGTGTTTGACTTGTTGAAAATGGAAATACCTGCTCCCATTATTATTATAAGCATATAATAATAACATTTCAAAAACAAATAAAGGTAGTTAACATTAGTTATTTATGGTAAAATATCAAAATTATCATCTATGAAAGTTATTAGTTATAGGGGTTTGGTTAATTAGTCAGACAATTTTATAGTTCTCCACCAACCGTTGATAAAGAGTTACTTAATTAATTTTTGAAAGCAAATAATTTGAATAATGTGTCTATTCATGTACATATGATACTTATTTATACAAGGAGGGAAAGTCTTAATAATTATGGCTCTTAATGGGGATTAATGATGATTTCCTATAATCCTTGATTGATAGCAATTCTGATTAATCATATATTAAGTAACGTATATTTTCTAACAATTTTAATATATTATATACTTATAGTACTCCACTAGGTTAAATTATTTTTCAGATACCATTTTCGTTAACTTGCTCTAAAAACAATTTACATATATTTTAGGTCTTATTCATTATAAATTTTATCAGGTTCATATTTTTGAGCCAAGTTGGCCTAATGATAAGCCACACAATTGGAATCCAACTTTAAAAATAAATCAAAGGCAAGTTGGTAGGCCAAATTAAAGCAATCTCACGCTGTCAGTGTGGTTAATTAACTTAACGTATATTAAATACTTCAAGAATAGAAATTGAAAATTCAGTTTTTCTTCCATTAATAACTTTTATCTCTAGTCTCCATGCATGCTCTTGTTAACCATAGAAAGCTTTCTTTGCCATGTTTTGCGCCAAGTTCCTCAATGTGAACGCATATATAATTATTCTTTTCGATATTTGTTCCACAATGTGAACGCATAGATAGTTATTCTTTTCGTTATTTGAAATTCACAGACCACAACAAAGGCTAAGTTTATTGTGACAGCAATTAGTCTGTGTTATGTCCTCTATAATCTTTATCTAAATGCCTCAATGGGTTTGGGTTTGATCAATGTATTCACACGTTTACTTTGACCACGATTCTGCAATAATAGAATAATAATGTTATGCTTGTTTGGCCAAAGTATAGGGTTTCTTACATTTTGAACCGGCACTAGTGCAAAAAAGTGCTTTAAGACCGCCTCATTTAGACCGGATATTGGACGCACCAGTCTTAAAGGTATGACCGGTGACAGTTTAGTAAATATAAAGAACTTCTTATGTATGATCGGTGACAGTTTTGTAAATATAAAGAACTTCTTATGTACGACCGATGGCAATTTCGTAAATGTAAAGAACTTCTTATACCGGATCATTTTTTTATAGGTCTTAAATATATTATTAAGACCCGTTAAAAAACAACCCGGTCTTAAAAATGTTATTAAAAATATTCAAATATCAATTACTTTATGGAGAAATCTCACACAACCGGACTAATATTTTATGCGGTCCAAAATAATAAGGAAAAATTTAAATATAAAGTTAATACAGTTTTAAGACCGAAGATATATAAAAGCCGGTCTTAATAGTTATTCTTTTAAGACCGGACATAAATATATCCGATATTGAATATTAATTATTAAGACCGTCTATATTTTCATCCGGTCTTAAAAATGAACCGCCAAATAAAAATTTCTTCACGCGAAAGCTTTTGTTACTATCACCGAAGAACCTCTTTCACGTTGCGAAATCCTTCCGTTGCATTACCTCTCTTCCCGTCTCGAAAATGAACGGTGAAAACGATTTTATTTCTGTTTCGGAACGCCGATTCTTGTGGCGGGTGTGAGTCGAAACGAACCCTCTTCATCTCACAATGAGCCTCAAATGCCCCGCACGCGTCGTGGTAGAAGAGGCACACGAATGATGGATGTAACCCTAAGTCGACTTCGGCTCAAGGCTAGAGATTCAATTTGATGAAAAGTTGGAACCTTTTGGTCCCAAGAAATCCAAATATACTAGTTTTGTTGGCTATCTAGCATGCAGCAAGGTTAGCATCTTGACAGATGAGTGGAAAAGTGTGGAGGTTGGCACAGTAAAGGATCCTATTTGGGACACTATCCGGCTTACATACACTGTCCCTAACTGTCAGAAGTTGAAACCCAAGACATTGTCTTATTATGCTGATCGGTGGAGGAAGTTTAAGACCTTTCTAGCTAACAAGTATATTTTTGCCCGAGTTCGGCCTCAAGAAAATCCTTGGGAGAAGTACACATTTATTGATGAACAAACTTGGCAACAATTTGTTCAGCTGCGGACCACTCCTGAAGCTTTGGTGAGTTTATATTTAGTTTTGTTTGCCCTTTTGTGTGCTTATTAACCTGTGCGGATATGAATGTTATTCATCTAATCCTGTTAGTTAAATGGTTTGGTGTGTGAATAGAAGTATACATTTCCCTTTGTCTATGCAAGTCGATATGTAAACCACGAAAAGGTAAAATACTAAGAAGGTAATTAGAGAAATAATAATGACATAAGAGTCGAGCCATTATTATAGTCTTAGTTCTTATAGTAGGTAGTGGTTAGACATTGTTGTTAGTTAGTTAGTATGTTAACGTGTAATGGTTTCGGTGCAAGTTATTGGGGCTTAAGAGTCAAGCCTCTAACTATATATAAGAGGTTAGTCTAATATGTGTAGGAACCAGTTATGATGAATGAATGAATTGACCGAGTTGGCGGCATTTACGCAACTCCTTTCCTCTGTTTCTCCTAATTTCTTCTACCATTCTACATCTTTCTTAAATAAAATGTTGAAACTTGATGAAGTAAATTTGACTAATGTTTGACCTTCATATGAAGCGAAGTTCTCTAATTTACATTAGACATCAATGGCTTGGAATTCATAATTAATAGTTTTTTTTTCAATTCGATTCACGAAAAAAGAAGGGAACAAGCATAGGAGATAGGGAGAAAGAATGATTGCCGCATAGGGCTTCTCGCGCGGATATGAAATGGCCGAAAAAAATTGATAGCGGCCAAGCGGAAGAGATTGGAAGATGAAGCTGAATCCAATCCTTCTGCGATAGTTGATCGACCCATCTCCTATACGTCGCGAGGAGTTGTGGTTGCATATTCGGCAAAAGCCAAGCGGCGCTTACACAGTGAACAAACTCGTGTAGTTCTTTGAAAGAATTGTAAGTATCGTTATTGTTATTTTTTAGTTACTAAACATGTTTCATTACTAAGCTTCTCGTTATCTGTATCTTACAGGAAGATTTTAAAACGAAAGAAGCAGAGGGATCTTTTGTGACGGATGGAAGGAATGATGTTCTGACCGTTGCGACCGGAAAACCGGATCACGCGTGGCGTGTAAGGGGGGTTGGAGGACGGGTAGGCCTGAAGGAATACTTTGGTAAATCCAAACGCCACAAACAAAGTATGGTTACCCGGGAGGAGATGGAACAGATGCTGGTCAAATTAAGTGAGGAAGCAGCGGCTAAAGAAGCAATGAGGCAATCCCAGATGAGCCAGATGAAGGAGGAAATGAATCCGATGAGGATGCTTTTGAGCTCTCGTCCAGAGAGCAGTGTTCCCGTCACACATTCACCTGCGGTTATGCAGCAGAGCACTAGGGGGAGCTGCATTGTTGGACAATCAGAGTAACCTCCTCCTCAAGTTCCATCCCCTGGTCAAGTTGCATCCCCTTCTCCTCAAGTTCCATCCCCTACTGCTTATTTGACTGCCAAGGAAAAAATATCTGATTTGGCAAACAAAAATTATTTTAAAGATAAATCGTGGCCTGTCTAAGAAGTAGTAGGCGTCCCTTATCCTGTAGATGTTTAACTTGACAATATAGATGTAATGTCCCTGCTGATTCATGGACATGAGCTTAGTAATCCAACATTCAACTGCTTATGAAGTAAGTATCTGATTCTATGAGTACATAATTTAAATGCATCGTTTAGACACACATACATATATACTAATTCTCTGATCGATGTCATTATTGTAGGTTCATGCATCAAGAATTAGCCAAACAATGCAGAATAAATGATTTTGGATTCTTGTGCCCAGTCTATGCAAGCACAACATCCTTGGACTTGAGACAAGAATACATGTCAACCAGGGTGTGTGAAGTGAGAAGAAAGGTGTACGTGTTTCCATACTTCCACGAATGTACATATCATAATTCTTGTATGCAATTCACTTAATATAATTCTCGCTACATATATAACGAGTACTTTATTGCGGTGAATTTTCAGCCGCCGCCATTTGGGCATTGGTCCTCATGTGCATGGAAGATCATAAAGTTATCTTCTTATGCTCCACTCACAATGAGCGAGCCTATATTGAGCGGAGCGTCAACAAGTAAGCATGTCATTTTGATTCTCTTGTCTGAAATATCTACTGTGAATTTTCAGTGAACATTATTGATAAATTTGTGATTTTGATGATAATGCCATGATGACCTTCCAAGTCGAGGTAAACAAAAAGCATGGGTCTCAGGCCACTTATCCTAAATGGTTAAGACCAGAGGTTAGTACATATTTGGACACTGGCACATTGCCTTGTGAACTTGGTCAGTAAGCTATATATGCGAGCTCTAATATATATTTCTTGTTCGTTTTAGACCCATCGGCAACCAACGGGGTCCAACTTATGTGGCCTGTACGTCATGAAACACATGTATGATGTTATCAGGAGAAGAACGACAAAATTGTTCACAAAGGTAAATGTATTTGATGTTACATATTGTGGCTGAATTCAGTTTCTGGCTTCATGTTACATATGAAATATGCACGCAAGTTAATTCAGTTTCTGTCTTTAATTACAGATGTTTACCGGACCTGCTCCCTTTCCTGATGATGAAGTGGAGCACATACGCAATTTTTTGTGTGAATATCTATATGAACTAATTAATTCCTAAATTCATTTGTAAAATATACGCACAATGTGTAATTCAATAATAAATTTGTATATTTTTCGAAGAAATTCGTTCATTCCTTCTAAATATTTAGTGCTTGAAATTTGAGGTACATGATGTTGTTGACAGAGATTTGCCGTGATTTCCCAAAATAACCAGGATCAATATAATTTTGCAGTATAATAGAAACCTGGATCGTTTTCCCAACGAATTTGCAGTGGGTCTAAATCGAGAATAAATAAATGACGATAACAAATTGGGGGGAATTGGTTTCAATGCAGTAAAGATTAAAACAGAACTAAATAAAACGAGATTAAATCAGATTAACAGAGGATCAACCCAGGATTTTGAATTCCATTAATTTCCTTCCTTGGACGAAAAACAGATTTATAACTGAACTCACGATTGATTATGGACGAACCGAAATCTCTGCGTTCGTCCAGAAAATCCCTCGACTAGACAATCACCTAGCATTTGTCCAAACAGCGGCGTCTCACTGTGCAATCGCACAACAATACTTTAACCTAGTTCGAACTCAGTCCTTGGGATATCTCAATCTGGGCGTTAAATCTAACACCCAATCCGAAAGTAAAATGAATCCGAAATTACAAAACATAAACGAGTTTGTTACCGTTTAAGAACGAGTCCTCTGGATAATGGAATCCTTAATTCGTGGGTCAATCACTGAAGCCTAGCCTATCATAGCTATGCAGAACGAAAATGGGAAAGAAATGAAGAAGTTCATCATGAACACGATGAACAGATGAAGAACAGTTGAGAGAAAATGAAACTTCTGTATTTAATCCATAAATGAGTAAAAACGTGAATGAATAATTGTTTGTGGCTACTACCTCACTTAAAGTTAACCTAGAATGGAAATGGGCTCTTCTGCCCAAAACGGAAATAAAATAAAAGTGGGCTTTAATTACAAAATTCGAGCCCAAATAAAATCCAGAAATATACATCTGACTTCGGCTCCAACATCGACCACCCTCTTGTCCGAATTTTCCCTTCATGTCTTCATAACAATTGTAGCTCTCTGAATCATCTGAAATATGAAACAAAAATGAGGCAAATCTGATGTCTGGTTCAAGAGTTATGGTAAAAATAGTGAAGCAATGTAAAACTGAAATTTTATTATTAAAATGGCTAAAATATAATCAAAGGCCCAAAGCCCAAATAAGTATAAAAGCCATGATTTATTAACTAAAGAGTCCTAAATTATTAATCAAGAGATAAAAAGAAGTGTATAAAATATTCAATTATCAAATTCCCCCACACTTATCTTTTTGCACTCCTGAGCAAAATTCAAAGAAAAAGACCTAAAGGAGAAATTCTTCTTTTCTAACAATTGCTAACAATGCAAAAATTGAATAAAGGACACAAAGCTCCAAAAGACCAATCAATCAAGACCAAAATCCCTTCATCTCAAATTACAATTCATGGTAATCTCAATCAATGATGCTAATCACAAAAGATGGTCTCTCAAATGATGCGCTCAATCAATCAATCTCTCAAGTGTTTAAGGTAAATAAGTGTATCGCTCAAATTCTACTCAAGAGAATTTTTCTACCATAAGCTTGCTCAATTTCTACGTCTCCACTACTCATAACACATGCATGCACAAATCAAGAGAGCTTATTATTAAATGTTGTAATGGGGTTAGGGTGAAGGTAGGTAATAGTATGGAATGAGAGGCTAAGCACCCAAGAAATTAAAAAGAGCACGATTAACACAATTATTCTCTAAATATGAAAACTTTTATTTTACTCATATATTTCCTTTCTTTCTATGCATTTTCTTTCCTTTTTTCTTTCTTTCTTTCTTTTCCTTTCCTTTCATTTCCTTTCTTTTCTTTTTCTACTTTTCTTTCTTTCTTCTTTAACTTTTTTTTTCAAGGGCTTTATTTTATACATGATCACAATGACAAAATCAAATATCTCCCCCCACACTTAAACTGTTGCACTCCTGAGTAACCCCCACACTTAAACACAAAATCAAGGTGAAACCAATGCTCAATAAATTTTCAAGGTGCGGAATAAAATGGTTTTACGCTTAGGCTTGTAATGTGGCTTAGAAAAGAATGGGTCAAAAAGGCACAAAGGGGCTAGCAAAGGAATCATAATGCAAGGGAACGACTATTTGGCCAAAGTGGGGAAAATAAAAGAAAGAAAACAAGCTTCCATCATACTTATGCATGTAAGTGAAAAATGTAGTTTCAAAAGGAAAAGGAGCAAGTTCTAGAGAACACAAATCATGAGAGATGCACACATGAAAGAAAGAATGGCAAAAGATGAATTTCATTCATGCAGGCCCAAAACCTCACAAGGTCAATACCAACTTAGGCAATCAACAACATCAAATCAACTACCAAGACATGTAATCAAAGAGTCAAGAATTGCAGACCAAACAGAATGATCCATTAACACCAAAATGTCCCAGTTCATAATATGTAGCAATCATAGAAAGAGAGACCGTATTTCTTTTCGAAAAGCAAAGTGCAAAAATGAAAACAAATAAAAGAGAAAGAGGGAGAGGGAGAGGGAGAAGAAAGAAGAATACTTGCCCAAGGGTTTATGGAGGATAAGTGGCATCAATGAGGAGAATCTACGCTTCCTCGGGCCTCTTTGGGATCCCTCATGAAATTGCTTGAGGCGATGCCCATTTACCTTAAAGGTTTGTCCTGTGGGTGGATCACATAGCTCAACAGCACCAAATGGAAAAATGTTAGTGATCACAATAGGGCCATTCCATCTAGATCAAAGCTTACAAGGCATAAACTTCAAACGGGAGTTAAACAGAAGAACTTTCTGGCCCACAGAAAATTCTTTCCTTAGGATATGCTTATCATGGAATGCCTTAGTCTTTTCCTTGTACAATCGTGAACTCTCATAGGCATCCAATCTAAGCTCATCTAACTCTTGCAATTGTACCTTCTGCTCCATCCCAAACTTAGCCAAATCCATGTTACACTGCTTAATGGCCCAATAGGCTTGATGCTCCAACTCAACCGGAAGATGGCACGCCTTACCAAAGACAAGCCGATAAGGAGACATCCCAATCGAAGTTTTGTAGGCGGTGCGATATACCCACAAAGCATCCTCTAATCGCTAACTCCAATCTTTCCGGGTAGAGTTAACGGTCTTCGAAGGATTTGCTTAATCTCTCTATTTGAGACTTCGGCTTGACCATTGGTCCGAGGATGGTATCTTTGTGGAGACCTTGTGAAGCACTCCATACTTGCGTAACAAGGCACCCATGCTTCGGTTGCAAAAATGGGAGCCACAGTCACGATAATAGCTCTAGGAATGCCAAACCTGCGAGAAAATGTTAGACCTAACAAAATTCACCACCACAGAAGAATCATTAGTCCGAGTGGCTTTTGTCTCAACCCATTTCGAGACATAATCTACAGCTAGCAGTATGTAAGTATAACCATATGAAGCAGAAAATGGACCCATAAAATCAATACCCCAAACATCAAAGATCTCACAAAACAATATAGGGTTCTGGGGCATCTCATGCCTACGGGAAATACTCCCTGCTCTCTGACAGTTATCACATGACTTACAAAACATATGGGAATCATGAAACAATGAAGGCCAAAATAATCCACTGTCTAACACTTTCCTAGCATTTCTTTGGGGTCCAAAGTGACCACCACGAAAGAAAGCATGAGCAAAATGCAATATAGAGTGAAACTCATGATCGAGCACACATCTCCTAACTACTTGGTCACTACAAAATTTCCACAGATAAGGGTCATCCCAAACATAATATTTAGACTCACTTTTCAATTTAAGGGTTTGGGCCCTAGTGGAATCTACAGGTAAAACACCATCTACCAAGTAATTAACCAGATCAGCATACCATGGAAGTTTACCTTGCAGCTGTAGAAGCTGCTCATCAGGGAAATCATCCCGAATAGAATAGGGGTGAGAGGGAGAATGAGTGATGCGACTCAAGTGGTCAGCTACCTAGTTTTGTGCTCCACTTCTTTCTCGAATCTCAACATCAAACTCTTCGAACAATGACTCTACTAGCTAGCAGATATGACCTGAACTTATCAAAAGCAAAGACAATAGTCAACAACTCCTTTTCAATAGTGGTGTAATTAGATTGGGCAGGATCAAAAGTCTTAGAGGCATATGCAATCACATGAGATACTCTGTCAACTCGTTGTGCCAAGATAGCACCAACCGCATAGTTGGAGGCATCACACATCAACTCAAAGGGGAGACACCAATCAGGGGACTGGATCACAGGGGCTGTAGTTAGGCAACGTTTCAAGTGATTAAAGGCCGTCTTGAACCCCTCATCAAATACAAAGTCAATGTCCCCTTATGCAGAAGGTTGGACAAGGGTCGAGCAGTCTTGCTGAAATCCCGAATGAAACGCCGATAGAAACCTGCATGACCAAGAAAAGAGCGAACTTCCCGCACAGATGCGGGGTAAGGCAAAGCAATAATTACATCTATCTTAGCAGGGTCTACTTCAATCCCTTTCCTAGAAACTATATGTCCAAAGACTATACCTGACTCAACCATAAAGTGACACTTCTCATAATTCAGCACAAGATTAGACTCAATGCACCTATGCAAGACTCTAGACAAATTAGCTAAGCATGCATCAAAATCTGAGCCATATACAGTGAAATCATCCATAAAAACCTCCATGCAGTCCTCTAGAAACTCAGAGAAAATGCGGACCATACAACGCTGAAAGGTTCCAGGTGCGTTGCAGAGGCCAAAAGGCATCCTTCGGTAGGCATATGTTCCAAAAGGGCATGTGAAGGTCGTCTTCTTGATCCTCGGGAGCAATATGGATGCGGAAGTATCCGGAGTAGCCATCCAAGAAGCAATAGTGAGACTTACCGGCCAATCGCTCTAACATCTGATCAATGAAAGGTAGAGGATAGTGATCCTTGCGAGTAGCTTGGTTGAGTCTCCTATAGTCAATGCAAACTCGCCAACTATTCTGAACTCGAGTAAGAATGAGCTCATTCTTATGATTGGCTACCACATTGACTCCGGACTTCTTGGGAACCACCTGGACCGGGCTAACCCACTGGCTATCAGAAATGGGATAGATGATACCGGCTTGCGAAGCTTAGCGACCTCCTTCTTCACCACATCAAGGATAAGAGGATTAAGGCGTCTGCGGGGTTGCCTCGCACGGCTTAGAGTCCTCTTCCAACGGTCGATGCATACACATGGAAGGGCTAATACCAACGATATCAGCTAATGTCCACCCAATGGCTTTCTTGTTCGCCCTCAATAAGCCTAGCAGCTTCTCTTCTTGATCAGGCATAAGATTATTTGTCACAATGACTGGCAACCGCTCATTTACTTCCAGAAATGCATACTTCAGATGGTCTGGAAGGGAGTTCAACTCAAGTTTGGGTGGTTGCTCAGTAGATGGGAGAAGCTTGGGTGGTTGTTGCAACAACTCTGATGTCATCACACCGGAAATGCCTGAAACCACATTCAAAGAAGCAGAAGAACTGTGTCTATACAGCTCAATGTTAACATCAAAATTCAGCTCATCAAAATCAGAGTTAAGTTCATCAAAATTAGAATCAGGATGCATATCAGGATCAGGATGAAGCTCAAACTCAGAATCCACAAGTAATGCAGAATCACCCAGCAAGTTAGAATCACCAAATAATGCAGCATTAACCAAATGAGTGCAAACAGAGCACCATTCATTATCAGCGCATGCACAAATGACAGAATCACTCTCAGATGAAAAATCAGGATAATCAGCACACCAATCAGCAAGAACATCATCCACAGCATCATGAATCACATCAATACAGAAAATAGAATGCTCTTCCCTAGGATGTTTCATGGCATCAAAGATATTAAAATTTACGAAATATCACCAAACTCCATGGAAAGAGTACCGAATGCACATCTATCTTAGTCCTAGCTTGTTTTCATGAAAGACCTCCCTAGAATGATTGGTGACCTACTAATAGAAGACTCATCCTCCATATCTAAGATGTAAAAATCAGCGGGGAATATCAATTCATTAACTTTGACTAATACATCTTCAACTAAACCGGAAGGATGGGCATTACTCCTATTAGCTAAGCGAACAATAACACCCGAGTTGGACGCAAGGGACCAAGACCAAGAGATCTATAAAAATGCAGATCACGGGCATGACATTAATAGAAGCACCTAAATCTAGCATGCAATCATCCAATCTATAGTTACCAATAATGCAAGGGATAGAAAACGTCCACCGGATCCTTGCACTTGCGAGACATGGTAAATTTGGATGAGGGCTAACACATTCGGTTCAAACTCACTCGTTCGTTTCCCTTGATCGCCTCTTGTTGGTGCATAACTCCTTCAGAAACTTGGCATATTTAGGAATTTGCTTGACTGCATCTAAGAGAGGAATGTTGATCTCTACTCTTCTAAATGTCTCAAGTATGTCCTTCTCTTGTGCTTTTTCTGCCAACTTCTTGGATTGAGGGGCTCTCTGAGGGAAAGGAACATGAATGAGAATGTCTTCCTCTTCACCTTGCAGCATTGCCTTTGTATTTTTAGAGTCAATCTTCACATTTTCTGACTCTCTCGATGTGGAAGTCACATCTGCAACGGTGAGAGAGTTCCTCCAATTGCTTGCCAGATCGAAGGGAAATAACACTCACATTCCCCTTAGGATTAGGAATTGTTTGTGAAGGAAGAGTGTTGGATCCCTGAGGTTGAAGCTGGTTCAATGATGTTGCCAACTGCCCAATCTGTGTTTTAAACTACGAATGGAAGTGTCGGTTCTTTGTTGGAACTGCATATTAGGCGTGACACATTGCTTCATCATATCTTCAAGTGAGGAACCACCACCACTACTACTAGCATGCTGTTTTGCCGCCTGTGGAGGTACACATATGGCTGGTTGAGGAGGTGGTGCTGGCAAAGGCAAAGGAGGTGCGGGCTAGCATTGGAAATTATGTGGTCCATCTTTGTCTGGTAATTCCTGCATTATGCGATATTGGTTACTCGGTTCGATTACGGTTCCAACGAAATTGGGGTGATTTCTCCAACCGGGATTGTAGGTATTGGAGAAGGCATTATTCTCGCGGTATTGTGGCTTTCCCGGAAAAACACCCACCGCTGCGGCTACCGACGGTCTTGATAAGCGGGATCATGCAAAGTAGGACAAGAATCGATAGAATGACAAGGGTCGAAACAGAACCCGCATGAGTACCCAATCGAGGAGGGAAGACCGTACTGTCTCGTGTCCACGCTAACCGCCTCACAAGGGAAGTCGGATCATCAAGTCTATTCTCTAATCTCTGAGAATCGTACTGGACCGGAGGTGTTTGAATTTGGTAAACAGGAGTACTATTGGCTCTGGTGACAAATTGCTGAGAATTAACAACCATAGTAGATATCAACTCTCGGGCCTCTTCAGGTGTCTTGCTATCTAAGGCCCCACCACTGGATGCATCCACGAAACTTTTATCCATCGGTAACAACCCGGAATAGAAATATGTAATTAGGAGTTGGTTTGAAATCTGGTGGTGTGAACAGCTAGCACACAATCGCTTGAACCTCTCCCAATACTCATACATGGTCTCCTCATTGATTTGTTTAACACTAGTGATCTCCTTCGAATAGCAATGGCTTTTGAGGAAGGAAAGAACCTCGCTAGGAATAACTTCATATATCATCCCAACTCCCAAGGATGTTGGTTACAAATTGTATAGCCAATCCTTAGCCACACCATCTAGGGAAAATGGAAAAGCTCTCAGCTTAATGTGGTCCTCATCAATTGCTTGAGGCTTCATTGTGCTGCATACCACATGGAACTCCTTTAGATGACTGTGAGGACATTCACCTGCAAGACCATGAAACTTGGGCAACAAATGGATAAGACAAGATTTTAGTTCAAAGTTAGCAGCAAGTTCAGGATATTGAATACACAAATTTTGATTGCCCACATCAAGGGTAGCTAATTCTTTCAAAGTTGGATGATTTTCTTGTTCTTCTGCCATAATTTCTGAGTTAGCAAAATTGCTACTAGAATCAGTGAAAACAACAAGACTATCGGAAGTACTATCGAGTCAAGATCAACAAATGGACACAATCGGACTAAAGTTCAATGTCCAATTCAGTATTAATCCCACGACTTAGCCTATCAACTTTTCTAGCAGTAAGAATTGTTCTTTCTATTTCAGGATCAAATGGCAACAAGTCTTCTGGATTAGTAGTACTCATGCAGCATAAACACAAGGCAGGATTTGCAGATACTCAGAATAACGAAAATGCCACCAGAAAATCAGAATTAGGAAAATGCCACTAGAAGTGGTAAAAAGTAGAAAAACACTAAGACAACACAAAAACAAAAACCTATGTTAGAAATTGACTAAAACAAGTCCAGAAACACTATCAAATGATTTTTAAAATTTATGGGACTTGGACAGGGCAACTCCTAGAACATTGGGGAACCCAAAAATTGAAAAAGTGGTCTAAACGATGGAATTTGGCTAAAATCTGAAGACCAAAGATTTGCCATGTGTCCTGTGAGTTAGGCCATTTCCTCTCACCATGCAAAATTTCAGACCATTCGGAGATACTCTAAAAAAAATGCCCTAGTAGAAATCACAAAATCGAAACTTAAAACAGCGAAAAAGTGGTCTAAATGATGGAATTTGGGGAAAATAGGTCAGACCTCACTCTCAAAGAGAGTGACTCTGGTTTAGAATGTCCAATTACTTGTGAATAAGACCTGGTTTGAGTGATCTGGGTCAGAAAAATTTCTGTCCAGCCACCCGAACCACCGAAACTACACTATTTACACTACTGTTACTAATTAAACCGATGCAAATTCCCCGAAAGTGGCGCCATATTTTGACATAGATTTGCCGTGATCTCCCAAAATAACCAGGATCAATATAATTTTGCAGTATAATAGAAACCTGGATCGTTTTCCCAACGAATTTGCAGTGGGTCTAAATCAGTAACAACGAAAACGTAATAAAGAAACAAATTGAGGGAATTGGTTTCATTGCGAAAGATTAAAACATAACTAAATAAAACGAGATTAAATCGATTAACGGAGGATCAACCCAGGATTTCGAATTCCATTAATTTCCTTCCTTGGACGAAAAACATTTATAAGCGAACTCACGATTGATTATGGACGAACCGAAATCTCTTCGTTCGTCCGTAAAAATCCCTCGACTAGACGATCGCCTAGCATTTGCCCGAACAAATGCGTCTCACCGTGCAATCGCACAACAATACTTTAACCTAGTTCGAACTCAGTCCTTGGGATATCCCAATCTGGGCGTTAAATCTAACACCCAATCCGAAAGTAAAATGAATCCGAAATTACAAAACAGAAACGAGTTTGTTACCATTTAAGAACGAGTCCTCTGGATAATGGAATCCTTAATCCGTGGGTTAATCCTTAATCGGAGGGGAGGGAGTCGTTGGAGAGGTCGTCATCTGAAGGATGGTACTCAATGTCCTGGGCATCGAGTACCGCCTGCAGATTTGCGTTGATGGTGTGATAGACCTGAGAAAGCTGGCCACATCGTCGGTCTATATGATCGAGGCGGGCCAAGATGTGCCGAGTCATCTGGTAGATGGTCGGAGCCGGAGGCAACGGAGGAGGAGGACCTCGTGGTGGTGGAGCGGCCATTCTTGTGGATGTTTCGAAGTGATGGAGAAGAATGTGAAGGAAGTAAAGTAACATCGGGTTTAAATAGAGAACCCTGCCCGAACAATGTGAAACGCCGGAAACAATAACGAGGAGACGCATAGTTCCTCAAAATACGAGGAGACGCCTAGTTGGGAAGTTTATCTGGAAGTTGAAGAGATTTTGAATCATTCATTTGAACAGAGTGTAGGGAGATGACTCGGGAACCTTTAATACCGGATATTATAAAAGATCCGTTCTTAAAACTAATTAGAAAAAATTATTACTTTAAAAAAATTGAATTGAAAAAAAAAAGATTTCTAGGACCGGATATAAGATAAAATGTCGGTCTTAAAAGTAATTGAATTGATTGAAAAAATAAATAATAGACTTTTAGGACTGGATATATTTTAAAAGGTCGGTCTTAAAATCAATTGAATTGAAAAAATAATAATAGACTTTTAGGACCGGATATATTATTAAAGTTCGGTCTTAAAATCAATTGAATTGAAAAAAATTAAATAAAATTTTTTTAGACCGCATATTTATTAACTCCTCATACCTCTCTGTCCTTAGTAACTCCTCACAATCTCGTAACTCCACACTACGTGGCTCTCTGCCCCAACTGCTCGTAGGGGTGCTCTTACTCCTGATGCTCGTGCCTTCCGTAGATCGTTATACGATGCGCTTCCTCCAGCGAGAGTGCGTTCTATTGTGACAGAAGAGTCTCGGGTCGTTGGACCCATTGTTATTTCGGATGATAAAGAGTTTGCCGCACCCTCCAAATTTTCTTCGGACCATGAAGAGGTTCCTGCTCCCCTCTCCAACCAGGTTGGCCCCGCGCTACGCCTACCGACCCCTCTCCTATTTCCTCTAATGATGCATTGCGGCCGATGCGAATAAGACAGGAACTTGCTGATATCCGGTGGGAATTTAATGCTTTTCACGCCGATATCGCCAAGGATGTTTAGTCATCATATTCTTGTTTTTTATAATTTTCTGCTTGTTTTTCTTTTGTTTTTTTTCGTGTGTACGTGCATATTCACCAGTAATGTATGAATCATTAAGAACTAAGCTTGTGTCTTTTTTTTTGTTCATATTCTCTAGTAATTAAAGAAGCTTATTCTCCAGTTTTTCTTTAATTTTTATTCATTCAGTTGCTACTGCGCTCGCCAAAGCCAATCCTCTTTTTATTTTTATTTTTAAATGAGGACTTTGAGGACTGGATGTTTCATAAGACTTCGGTCTTAAAATTAAATAAAAAATAAAAAATTAAGACCGGAGTCTTTTAACCCTCCGGTCCAAAAAATTTAATTATATAGTGAAGACTGGATGTTTGAATGAGAGTCGACTAAGTCCTGAAGTTATCCACACACATTTAATTTGTGAAGGATTTTATAAGACTTATACAGTATGAGTATGGCATGGTGAAAAAATAACTAGTGGGTCTCAACATGAGGAAGTGGCCTTTGATGATAATGACAAGGATATGGATGATCACATAAAGAACATTATTCGTGATGTAGAAGAAGAGGTTTTTCATCACTAACATGCATATGGTAATATGTGCAGTGATGTAGAGACCCCCTATACCCTGGTTGTAAAAAATACCAATTGTTGAACGCTGTATTGAAATTGGTAAGTTTGAAGGCACGTTATGGATGGAGCGACAAGAGTTTTTTTGAAATGCTTGAGGCTTTTAAGGACATGCTTCCGGATAATAATGTGTTGCCGCATCGATACTATGATGCTACGAAAATACTCTGTCCACTGGGGATGGAGTACAAAAAGATCCATGCATGCCCGAATGATTGCGTATTATATAGAAAAGAGTTTGAAGAGAAGCATAATTGTCCGATATGTGAAACCCCAAGGTAAAAGTCAAATAAGGGGCCTGTAAAAGTTGTGATATCTTCCAATCATACCAAGGTTCAAGAGGTTGTTTGCGAATGAAAATGATGCAAAAAATATGAGGTGGCATGCAGATGAGAGGATTTCTGATGGAAAGCCTCGACATCCGGCCGATTCTTCTCAATGAAAGAAAATCGATCATTTATTTTTGAACTTCGGCGAAGAACCTAGGAACCTTAGGCTTGCCCTTAGCACGGATGTCATGAATCCATATGGAAGCCTTAGCGAAGATACATAGTTCATGGCCTGTGCTCCTTATTATTTACAACTTATCTCCAATGTTATGCATGAAACGAAAGTACATCATGCTTGTCTATGTTGATTTCGGGACCAAAAACAGCCGGAAATGACATTGATGTTTACCTTCAGACCCTTGATCGAAGACTTGAAGGAGTTGTAGGAAGAAGGTGTCGATGTTTTTGACTCTTTCAAGAAGGATGTGTTTAAACTGTGAGCCATGATATTTTGTACTATAAACGACTTCCCAACATATGGGAACTTGTCAGGGTATAGTGTAAAAGGCCATAAAGCATGTCCAGTTTGTGAAGAAGGCACACACTACCATCAACTTCAACATGGAAGAAAAATGGTTTATCTTGGACATAGGAGATTTCTTAGACGGGGCCACCCATATCGTCGATTAAAGAAAGCCTTTTTGGTGGCGGGAGTATGAAGATGCTCCGGTGGCATTGATTTAGGGAGCAAGTTTATGAAAAGGTAAAAAATATCGATGTCATCTTCGGTAAGATTGCAAAGAGTAGAACAGAAACAAATATATGGAAAAAGAGATCTATATTCTTCGATCTTCCATATTGGCGCAATCTTGATGTGAGACACTGTATTGATGTCATGCACGTGGAGAAAAACGTATGTGATAGTATTGTTGGCTTCTCAACATACAAGGTAGTTCCAAGGATGGTGTGAAGGCAAGATTGGATTTGCAAGTAATGGGAATACGCGAAGACTTACATCCAAGGCCATACGGAAGAGAACTTATTGTCCCCGGCTTCTCATACTTTGTCTAAGGATAAGAAACGAAGTTTTTGTGAGTGTTTACATGGTACAAAAGTTCCCTCGGGGTATTCTTCAAATTTTAGTAGGCCAAAAGTCTCATGATTGTCATGTCTTGATGCAACAGCTACTCTAGTAGCTATTCGAGGCATCCCCGAATATGATCTTCGGGTCGTTTTGACTAGACTTTGTGTCTTCTTCAATGCAGTTTGTAGTAAAGTTTTTGAGATTGAAAAGTTGGATGAATTGGAGAATGAAGGATATATTATATTGTGCCACCTTGAGAAGCTTTTTCTTCCTACATTTTTTGACATAATGGTTCATTTAATTGTTCATCTAGTGAGGGAGATAAAGTTGTACGACCCTATCCATTTACGGTGGATGTACCCAATTGAAAGATCTATGAAATTCCTAAAAGGGTACGTGAAGAACGCATACCGGCCAGATGCTTCAATTGTTCAGAAATATGTTTCTGAAGAAGCCATGGAATTTTGTCAAAATTATTTGGCCAAAGTAAGACATATTGGGCTTCCTCAACGTCAACATGCTGAAGGGGGTAGACGAGGGGCTTCAGTAAAGAGTGTGGATCCTGATGAATTGTCACAAGTCCACTTATACATCTTGAATAATGTTGATGAAGTTCAAGCCATCATAGCTGCACATAAAGAATCTGTAAGGAAAGAAAATCATCGAATGACCGAACAAAGGTTGATTAGGGAGCATAACAGAACTTTTTCAGACTGGTTCAAACGAAAGGTTGAGGGAGAGGAATGTGTTTCTGATACAATCAAATGGTTAGCCCGAGGTCCTGAGGTTGATGTCATAAGTTGGAATTCGTATGTGATCAATAGTTATACATTTTACACGAAGTCCCTAGATGATAGAGCACCGTCCCGAACAGGTGGTGTTATGTTAGGGCCAATCTATGCACTTCTCCGGTTCGAAAGACAAGAGGCCTTTATTGGCGGTCATGCCATATTATGGGGTTATTGAAGAGATTTGGGAGGTAGGCTATGTTAAAATTAGATTTCACATTTTCAAATGCAAGTGGGTTAATGTCAATAATGGTGTTCAGATCGATCGGCTAGGATTTATATTAGTCGATGTCAATGGTAGAAGTTTTGGTGATGAACCTTTTATTATGGCAGACCCAGGCGAAACAAGTGTTCTATATCACCGATCAAGAAAATAAAATGTGGTTCAGTAGCTCTCCAAGGAAAAAAGGGTCATTGATATTGATGAGGAAAGTCATTCAAATTATGGTCTTCCCGAGAGTACTTCTTTTTCAAGGGGTCTACCTAAATGAACGAAGAAGATGAAGCGGATAATGAACCCGGCATAAGAAATGATCATCAAGAAGGGATATGGGAGGATATCGCTTTATAAAAGAGTCAATATAATTCATAAGGTAATATTCATATGCAAACTTCTTTGAAAACTTTAAGGTTTTAACTATATTATATTCCTTCTATGTTCTTAAACAATGTCACTGACTATGAAGTTTGTTCTTGTTTTATTTTTGTGCAGGATTGGATCCAAAGGGGCATGTTATAAAAGAGGATGTTACGTTGTTGGGTGGGAATCGAGATGAAGGCATGGTGAATATTCCATTGGGCATGTATGTTGTATTTGTAACTTATTGTGTATTTGCATTGTAAGTAAGTTATCTTATTGTATAAATTAATTTAGGTGTTGTAGTCATAGTATATTCATTAATTAAGAAGCTACATAACTCATGGTGAATAATATTTATATTCTTTTTCTCAATTCAATTTATTCATAATTGTTCATAGCTTGTACTTAAAGTATTGACTTTTATGTCTTGGATTGGGTGGTGGATTTGTGAATATATATGATCCGGAAGAAACGAACGGGGAAAAAATTCGGGAAAATTTAGACCGGTAATAAATAGGCCGTCTTAAATGTTCAACTGTTAAGACCGGATGTATCAATATGTCCGGTCTCAAATGTCATGTGTACATATTTGATATTAAGCCGGTCTTAAAAGTTTGTCTTTGAAGACCGGTGTATTTATACATCCGGTCTAAAAAATCAATTTTTAAGACCGGACGAATTACCGTCCAGTCTTGAAAGTCAGTCTTTTAAGACCGCGTATAATTAGTTGTCAGGTTTTAGAAGCCGCTATTTTTCAGACCGGGTTTATTTTTGTCCGGTCTTATAATTTTGATCTTTTAACGTAATGGGAGTTTTTGCCTAGTCTTAAAAGTTGAGTTTTAGGACCGAACAAAAAATATTTCAGCTTTATTTAGTACGACTTTTAAGACCTAATGTTTTAAATGTCCGGTCTAAAAGAGTTTCTTTAAAACTTGTTCGAGTCCGGTCTTAAATGTGGACTTTTAATACCGGCTGGAACAAGACCGGTCGCGGGTCCGGTCTCACGATGCCTCTTTTATCCGGTCTTAAAGCTTTTTTTTGCACTAGTGTGGGAGAAGTGCTTTGGTCCAATTTTTATACACCAGTACCTTTATTTTTTATTCTAAATATATGACATAATTTATCATACAATTTACACTATAAATTACGTTCTATATTTAGGACCGAATGAGTATAATATAGTAATACTCCCTCGAATCTTATATTCTCTCTGATCCTTATTATAAGGCATCAACTAATAATTGTATGTGGTCCTTTTTATAAGACACTTTCTTGTTTCCAAAGCGCATTAATTATTCTTTTCTATTCATACCCATAATTAATAAGGATAGTGGGTGAAAGTAATGATTCATATAATATTAGAATTTAGTGCAATTAGTATGTGTAATATTTGAAATTACTTAAATTGTAAAACAAATTTATTGACTTTAACTGTTTTTATTGATTTGTGAAAAATTGTTAGTTAGTGCCTTATAATAAAAATAAAAAAGGAATATATAAGTATACTATCATTATCTGACATAGGCCGGCTGATCTTATATATAAGTATAACATTTTTGTGTTTGTTTAAAATTTAATGCACCTTTTGATAATTTTCACTTTCAATCGGTGATAATTAGTTTTTTCTTTATATTTAGTTTGTTATGTTGTATTTGCTATTGCATTTGCGGTTGTAATTGCTTTGTTTATCATTGTATGTATCTGGTTTTGAAATATTAATATAAGTACTTTTGAAACAAAAACAAAAACAAAAAAAATCATGGTTCTTCCATATGTTGCCAACATTTATGATGTATGTAACCAGGGGCGGACCCAAAAATTTTACTGAGGGGGGGCGAAAATTAAAAATGTTACATCAAAACTATTCCAAAATATTAACCTTAAAATATTCTCTAATCAATATAAAAGTAGTATCATTAGAAAGCTAAAACTATACATAATAAATTTCTTGAAGGAAATTTAATGAAAAGAAGTGATTTTAAGTACCTTATTAATTCTTAAAATTTGTCGGTAATTTGTTGGGGAAAAATCCCATACGAGCCACCAGTAAGAGAGGAAGAAGAGACGAAGCTTTTTTGGAAAAGAGTGGAGTTGGGATATAATAAAAGCAAATGAATGATGACTGATATGCAATATCTCAGATTGTGATGCGATATTGTGCCTGATATGGGATAATCTCATATTGTCAATTAATACTTACAATATATATATATATATATATATATAGTGCCTGATATGGGATAATCTCATATTGTCAATTAATACTTACAATATATATATATATATATATATATATATATATATATAAAGTATTAGATGGGGCGGGGCCACTGTTCCTTTTTTTTTTTTATGAAGTATCCTCACTGATGCTTATTTTATTTTATTTTTTTAAAAAGTTTAGAGGGGCCCACCCATCGCCCCCTGTGTCCGCCGTTATATGTAACTCAATGATTATGGGGTAAATTTTAACTTTCGCCTTCATTTATGATTGAATATTTTTTAATTATTTATTCTTTCTCTATCTTCTTGAAAGATAATTAATATGGATAAAATTATCACAATCTTATTTATTACATAAAACTAGATTTATAAATAGAATTAAATTTTTTAATCAAAATAGATTTATAACTAGTACCAGAGTGTTACTCTTCTCCTTGGCGTCGAAAGTCCTCAGTTGCTTCTCAAAGAAATGGGACGAAGGAGGTGCTGTGTTTGTTTGTTTTTTTTTTTTGTTTTTTTTTTATATGAAAACTGGAATTCATTAATAACTCTCAAAAGAAAGAACTACAAACAGAAAAAAATTACAAACTATTCTCCTACATCAACTACCGCCTCCTGGACCGAAGGTGGTGGGGAGGTGCTGTGTTTTCGCCACCACCCACCAGTGACGAAGTGAAAATTAAGGAAAAGAGATGGGTCAACTCAGGCTGCGTTGTGAAATGAGAGAAGGTGGCAACGTTTCAAGGGTGAAATGAGAGAAGAAAAGAAAAGAGTCGTGCCCAATCCAAGAAAAGAGTCGTGCCCAATCCTGAGGTGTTTTTTATATGCTCATACTTCTATAGTTCTATTGAGTGATGAACATAATTTTTTCTAGTTTTTATTTTTATTTTTTATATATTGTATTTATTTAGATTTAAATTATATATTACTTTTTAAATTATTTTTTACACTCATTATCTCAAATTAATTAGATTACAGTCTTGTATTCAGAAATATTTGTCTGTAATACTAGTATCATTAAAACTAATTAATTTGAGATACTAGGTAAAAAAAAAAGTTCAGAAAACAATATATAATTTAAATATAAATAAATACATTATATAATTCATAAATTAATTTTTTTATCTCTTTAATTTATGTCTTTGTTCTATCCTCTACATTCTTAATTAAATATTTTAAAATATTTTGTCCCTAACCATCATTCTCCCTCTAAATATTTGGACTATTTGGTGAATAAATAATGTTTTACGCCTCCCCTAACTGTTTTCGAATAATAAACATCTAGGTGGGAGATTCAAAAAAATTCTGCCGAAGACTCTGATTTTTTTGGAAATTATTATATTAAAATAATATTGGAAACGGTAATCATTGATATTAAGGAAAATCCTTTTGAGGACCTTTTTGGTGTAAAAATCCAATAAAGGCCGCAAAATCGACAATCACGAAAAGGCTTAAGGCGCTTTTCGGGTATTTTTAATCTTGCGTGAGTTGTTAAACGGGGCGATATAGTTGTTAACGAGTCTTGATATAGTTGTTAATGTGGGCTGATTTAGTTGTTAAAATCCTAAAAAAGGTCTTACGATTCTGAAAATTCTAAAATAGGTCCCAGGGCCTTTTCTGATATAAATTCATTAAAACGTTAGTTGTTAATAAGGCTGATATAGTTGTTAACCTGGAGCGATATAGTTGTTAATGTGACTGATTTAGTTATTAAAATATTATTGTTACTACGACTGATTTAGTTGTTAACGAAAATTGATTTAGTTGTTAATGAGGCTGATTTAGTTGTTAATATTTTAATGAATTTATACCAAAAAAGGTCCTGAGCCCTTTTTGGGATTTTCAGAATTTTGGGATATTTTTTGAGATTTTTTTCTATTAAAAGGGCCTTGATATGCATTTTCTCCTTAAAAAATGTGTAGAGAAGATTTTTATTATCAGTTTAATATTTTATACAAAGATTAAATTTAAACAAAATGATCATAAAATGTACTGTAACTGATAAGTAAATGGGATTATCATTTCTGCTTCAGCGGTAGAAATTTTTTTCTAAAGCAAGTAAAACGACAGAGTTTCTTCCTTCTTTTTTATTGCAGCTCCATAGTCAGCAAGCCTTGGTAAAGTAAGATATTAACCTTCACACTGCTTCTCTTTTATTATGCTGCTCCAATATCTTCAGTCAATGAAGAACCAGATTTTCACCACCACCTCCACACTCCTTTTCTTTCTTCCTCTCTCACTCTCCTCCTTCCTATAATTTTCCGGTCTGGGACTAGTGGGCACAATAGCTGAAGCAGCGCTGGAGTGGGCCTCGTCGGGGCAGGACTCAGCTGCCTTGACTTGGGCCTCGACTACCTGTTCGGAACCATCACTAGAATCCGAACAGAGGAAAAGACGAGGAGAGCATTTTTCATACACCCACACCGACGACGGCAGACGGGCAGAGAGTGGAGGTGATGGAGAAGAGTCTACAGAAGCTCCGGATTTTCAATATCTCCAGCGATTTTTTTCTTCCTCCACACCTCTCTTTCCCCTGAACCCTCCTCCCCAAAAATTGCCCGGAAGAACTGGTTTCAAAACTGCCCGGAAGAACTGGTTTGAGGTTGTCTTCCTTGCCTTGGCTTCTTTGTTTTGTTTTGTTTTTTTTTTTGGTCAGAATCTTTCCTTTGCAACGTTCTGTCGATGGGTGGTAACTGGTAAGGCCGTAAGGGAATTTTTTATTTTTTCTTTGGTGGGCCCTCTTTACCTTTCAGTCTTTAACTTAGTGTGTTAGTTAATAAAAAAATGAGAAAAAACCCTCGCTGCAGAATTATTGTCTATCGCTGAAGCAAATGATAATCCCTAAGTAAATTGTTATGGCCTTTAAACAAAAAGTTTTTGAATTTTTTTCACAAAAAAAAAAAAAAAAATTTGTTGAAATTGACGAGATAATGTTATCAGCATCACCGATATCGTAACCTCGGATACCTGTGTATTAATAAAAAAAACATAATATAAAGTGACCTGTATATTAATAAAAAAAACATAATATAAAGTGCAAGCAACTGCTAAAATTACGGGAAAAAGTGATTTTAACAAGAAAAATAAAGAGACATCAGCGACTTTCCCGGAAGAGAGTAAGAAGCGTATGTTCCATAATTTTTTTCTTAAAAAAAATAGTGAATTTCCCACAAGGGGAAAAACTGCTCTATATAATACCTCTCGAAAACACCTTCACTCTCACCATTACCCTAAGCTAGCTAGAGTCTAGTAAATCATCTTTTAGCAGTGAGTCGTGAGCGTGGAGAAGAAAGTGAGATCGCTTGAACAACTTTCTTAAAGCAGTATTGGTTGTGGTATAACGAGTTTTATAGATCTGCACAATTTTTTTCTTTGTTATTATTGTTTCGTCTACTTATTTAAATTTCATATCTCTTATTACTTTCCATGTATTTGCCCATTACACAGGGGATATAACGAAAGGAACGAAGCCCTGAAACGGCAAATAATGTCGGGAGGAGAATCTTCTTCTACCTCTAATACTCTTCATTCAACTCCTCCATGGAAATATCACGTTTTCTTGAGTTTTGCAGGACAAGACACTCGCTTGAAGTTTACAGATCACTTATATGAAGCTTTCACTAGAAGTGGCATCAAATGTTTTAGGGATGATGTAGATCTTGAGAAAGGGGAGGACATAAATGATCTGTTTCAAGCAATTGAGGATTCTCTCTGTGCTGTTCTTGTCATCTCTGAAAATTATGCAAAATCTAAATGGTGTTTGGATGAGCTTGAAAAAATTCTTGATTCCCAAAATACATTGGGTCGAAGAGTTTTTCCCATCTTCTATGATGTTGATCCAGCTGATATAAGAGGTCAACGAGGGAGTTTTGGGGAAGCCTTTACTAAACTTGAAAAGAAATTGGGAGAAGATACAACCAACAAAGCGCAATATTATTGGACCTTGGCTAAACTTAAAAAGAAAATAAAAGAAAATAAAACCAAAGTGCAAAAATGGAGAACTGCTTTGTTAACAATTGGCAGGAAATCTGGATGGGTCAACAAGGACAAGTAAGTTTTCTTTTTCATCCATTTAATCATATTTTCCATATTTATTTAACTTTATATATCTTTTCATGATCTATAATTTTGGTTTAAATCGGTCATAATCATTTTTGTAGTCTTCCTTTTTGACAATTATTGGAAAATCTTGGATCCATTTGAATAGAAATGAGAATCAACCATTAATAATTCATATTTATATATTGATTCAACGTTAAAAATCGGTCATTTTCGTTCATTGAAGCGCTGGTTATGTTAATGTTAATTTCTTTTGAATAACTTAATAGTATTCGTTTGGATATGTTTTTTCTTTTGGTTGTATATAGCTTATTTAATATTTTCATATATTATCAGCATTATGAGAGTCAATATTTTGTTTTTTGACCTGACTCAATTTATTTTTAAGTATCATAAAATTAAAATTTTTATGGGAAAATCTAACATAAAACTATCTAAAATTGGAAAATTCTAAAGTAGATTAGTAAATTCAACATATCTTTAAATGAGTCAACCCAATTTGAGATTTCAAAATGTTAGTAAAATGACTTTAGTACCCTTTCCTATCTTCTCCACCCTTTTAAAAAGAGTTTTATTGTTTTATAACTTTATTGTTCTATATATCAACATTAATACTTAATAAAATAAAATAATATTTCCTAAATCAAAGGTTTTTTGTGCTGAAAAAGGATAATCAAGTACAATTTAAGGGGAAAAAGAAAAAGGAAAGCATAACAAATGCCATGGCAATATCATTTAATCGATTAAATGAGTTTTTGTTGAAAAATCAATAATTGATATTAAAGATGCAGAAAATAAATACATGAGAGTTTTCTTTTAAAAAAGGTATTTATTTTTATCAAGTGAGACAAAAAAGGAAAAGAAAGAAAGAATAACAGGTTCCAACTTGAATTTGCAAAAATCTATCAAAATAAAAGTCATTTTTACTAACATTAATCTAAACATACTCTGAATGATTTTCCTTGACACACGAGTTTTTTGAAAAATAGTTTAGTTAAAATTTCAATTTTTTAAATTTTCCATTCTTTAATATAAATAATTATTAAGATTAATTATTTATTTCTAATGAGAGGCGTGTAAATTTGATTTACTTCTAAAGAAATTTTGGGTAAAAAGATATGAAATGCGCGTAAAATTTCATACAATGTTTATATATATTGAAATATGAAACTATCAAAAAAATACCTGAAACAAATATGGTAAAACATATACTTAATATATCTATTAAAAAAATACTTTTATAATGACATATATTATAATTTGTTCATGTTAATATAATGAAATCCTTGTTTAAAATTATTCTTCAAACTTTATCAAAAATAATATATTCTACAAAGATCATATTTAATATATTTTCTTGAAGGAAAAAAAAAAATTAACCATCATGGTTTATACGATAGTTAACGTAAGAGAATTATAGTTGAATCTTGAATCAAATATTGTTTTATTAAATATTAATTTGTGTGTGTCTCTCTCTATATATAACTCTCTAAAGAGGATAGAGAGAGGGTTTTAAAGTCACTACCTACATTTTGAAATTCCACGAAAATAGCTTTTTTAGGGCAAATTCACAAAAATACTTCAGCAGTAAAAAAAATTATCAAAACACTACAAGAGCAAAAAGTATTTACCAAGGTGTTACGGTGAAACTCTTTCACCAATTGTCAGCTTCTTTTCTTTTTTGGTTTCCAGTTAAAATTGGATCTAAATTCCCGGTTTCATCACATCTGGCCCCTCTCCTTTTGGAGTTGGAGACTTACAACTGAAACCCCACCAGTTCACTATGTGCTTCTTTCATTTTCCCTTTAATTTATACTTGCAACCAAGTAGGAACAATTGATTAGATTTTAATTTCCTGCTCGATAAAACGATGTGAGTGAATCTTAATAACTTTTTATCTTGATAATTGATAATTGAATTTAGGGGAAATATATAAAATAAATTATATAACTATAAATTTTTTACAAATATATATCTCTAAAATCTACACCTTTTTAAAGAAAGGTATGTTTTAAAATATGATATAATAAAAAGATGTGAGTGAATTTTGTAGAAAGAAAATATATGGTGATAGATGCATATTTGGAAAAAGTTTGTGGAATTTTTTCCCTTAACCCTATAAAATTTGTACTCATTAATTTTTATTTTCATCATAGTTAACATTAATATCTAAATGAAATGTATTACTGGGGAATGAGACAATAACAAGATCAAGTCCCTTGGAAAAAAAAACTTAATCTTTAAAAAGGTGTAGAATTTAGATGTCCCCCTGGGAGGGCAGAGTTGATTTTTTTTTTTTTTTTGGAGGTATATTAAATTATCTTAAATATCTATATTTATCATTGTTACTCTAAATTATTTATTTTATCTGATTTATAAATTGATAAATAATATTAGTAAAATTAAGTAACTTACTTAACTTCCTTAATTTCTTTTAAAAAAGTCAATTATGTCATACATTTAGGACTAAATAATTACATTATAAGGACATGCATTAGAGGTAGAAATGATAATATACTGTTAATAAAACTGCTTATATAATACATTCATTATGTTATTATTCAACAAAAGTTTTACTTGCTCATTATATTGTTATTGAAGTATATCTATCAGTTATGTTAACTTTTTTTTTTTTTTTTATGCAAAGAAATCCAAAAACATTAATAACAAGTAGACACAAGAAAAAAGAAAGGGACTAAGGTCCCAACCCCTCCTAATATGAGCTATCCCCATCACATCAGCTAGAAGGAAGTGATAAAGTCCAATAGGAGGGTTAGAGAAATGAGCTTCTTCAGGGATCTCCACATGTGATAGGGCCATGTTAGCCATCCAATCCGCACATTGATTCCTTCCCTAAGGACATGACGAACCGAATATCCCATTGACGACGGAAATGCTTGCTCGTATCTTAGCCACCAAATGGGACTCACGAGTTGCACTACCTTTTTTAGAAAGTAATGCGATGACTATTTGACAGTCACTTTCAACCACTACATGTCTCCAACCCGCCCCCATGCCATCTCTAGACCCCTCAAAACTCCACCCATTTCACGGGCTAAGCGCCGAGCACCTTCCAAGTCGTGCGAAAAAACCTCCTAGCCGGTTACGGAGCAATCCGCATGACAAACCGCCACGTACGCCACACTGTAGTGGACCTTTTGAGGCCCCATCGGAATTGAGTTTCACAAATGGTGCTCCGGGGAAAGCCCAACGAACGCAGTAGGATAGTGTCCGATATGTTAATCCCTACTTTAGAATTTGCCATTTTAATGCCTTCCAAAAGATGAAAGACAGACTGGGCCGATATCTATCACTCTCATCTTGCGCATTATAGATGGACCCATTCCTCCATTTCCAAATGAACCGAAATAGGGAGACAATAAATACAAGATGCCAAATATATCCGCCAAATCCTACGTCATCACACATCCAATTTTCTCTAACCCAGTCAGACCAGTCACAATGACAAAACAAGTGGAAACGATGAGAGGGTAACACTTCATGCCAGAAAGCACACACCACAGGGCAATCCCTAAACGCATGTAAACTAGTCTCTTCTGCTTGATGACACACTGGACAAAGGCCATCATTACCAGTCCAAGAACGGATCCACGACCGTAACGAGAGCCTCTGGTGAAATAATTTCCAACCAAAAATTTGTACTCTATGGGGTCCCTCCCACTTCCATAATTTACTCCATACGTCACAACTTATATCGGAGTGTTGAAAGCCGATTGACTAAATACATGTAGCAACTTTTAACACTAACACCGGTTGAATCTCCAACCAACCGAGAAGATCGATCCGGACCATCATCAGGCGGAGGGAGGGAGGAGCATACCTCTAATTAGTCCAACCACATTCGAGGGAGAAGATCGTGTAGTAGTGACAGTCCCCCGGCGTCCATCTTGACCGACAAATCTATCAACCATGCATTCCCGCATATCATCGGGAATGGGACTCAACGCATAATCCTTGCAGCAAATAGTAGAGGATACCCACTTATCTTTCCAAAATGAGATAGACGCCCCATCTCCATCTCCCATAGTACCCCATCCTTCATGTTATTAAAAATGTTACGAAAGCGCTCCGAGAAGGTGAACAACCGGCCTTAAACGAGAGGTAATTGACCATTTTGAACATTGTATTTCCCCCGTAGAAAACGAACCCAGAGGGCATCTGTCTCATTTTGAAATCTCCAACCATACTTCATGAGAAAAGCATCATTCATAATCGCAGCCGATTTCAAACCAAGCCCACCCCTAAGTTTAGGAGTAGTCAATACATTCCAGCCTATAGCATGGTGAGCTTTCCGTAGATGGGAATCTCCCCAGATGAAATTTCTTTGTATTCTATCAATCTCATTGTATATATTTAATGGGAGGCTCGCATATTGCATATGAAAGTAAGGGATAGTAGATAATACTGACTTGACAAGAGTTATTCTACACCGCCCGAGACAAACACCGCCGTTGCCACCCACCTAGCTTCTTCCGTAGCTTGTCCACAATATCTTGGTAACATTGTTTAGTTGTTCTCCCATGAACCATCCAAGCCCCTAAATATCTTCCAATACTTTTAACTCTCTTGAATCCACTCTTAGATGCCAAAGAAATGACCAATTCTTCCTGTGTGCTTAGGCGGGTAAATCACCGTTTTCTCAATGCTTAGTTTTAGTCCCGAAATCTGTTCAAACAAAGATAGACACTTCATAACAATATCCATTGCTCACGCCTTGCCTGCCTCGCAAATAGCAACAGATCATCAGCAAACATCAAATGGGAAATTGGGGGACCTCCCTTTCCCACCTTAATAGGGGTCCAAAGACCACCATTCACATCCGTGGAAATGATATGAGACAGTTTCTCCATGACTAAATTAAAGTAAATAAATATGGCGATAAAGGGTCACCCTGACGAACGCCCCTAGATGGTTGAAAGGATGAAGTTTTACCCCCATTCCACAAAATGTTAAGAGAGGAAGTAGACACGGCTGCATAATTAATTCAACGAGTAGGGCACGGTAATCCAACCTCCTCAAGGACATTATGAAGGAATTTCCGTTAACACGATCATACGCCTTTTCTAGATCAACTTTAATTGCCATGAATTGTCTTCCTCTCATTTTATGCATTGAGTGAATCAATTCTTGAGCAATGACAATGTTATCATGAATCTGCCTGCGGGGGACAAAACTAGCCTGGCAAGGCGAGATGACAATCTCCATGATCGGCTGCAAGCGTCCCACAATCAACTTGGTAATCAACTTATACAAAACTGAGCACAATGATATGGGCGGCGAGACATATACGTTGGTACACGAACTTTAGGGATTAAAGCAATCAAAGTAGCATTTAAAAATCGAATATAAGAGGGGTTATGCCATACATCCACAATTAATCTCATAATCTGGTGACGAATCACATTCCACTGTTTCTGGAAAAACACTGCAGGGAAACCATCAAAGCCAGGGGCTTTATAACTTCCCATACTAAACAAACATTTATGGACCTCCTCACAGGAAGGAATTCGATGTAATCCCTCCAAAAGGTTGTGAGAGATACTCGGCCAGGAGGAAGTAAGCCACCTACGAGTGGGTTCCGCATCAAAAAATAGGTTTTGAAAATAAGAAACGGCCATACCTTTGAGTTGTTCCTCTTGTTCCACCCAAAAATGGTGCTCATTTTTCAACCTGGCAATTTTATTAAAGCACCTCCTAGTGACCGTCTTGAGATGGTAGAATTTTGTGTTACGGTCTCCTTCAGTTAGCCATTGGTGGCGAGACTTTTGGAACCAAAGCATCTCCTCCCGCTTTAGAATCTCATTTAAGCGATTCCTACACTCCAACTCCTTTGCACCCAAGAGAGAAGAATCATTATTCACACGCTCCTGCTGTAGCACTTCCAGCTCCGAGCTTATGCTATTTTTCATTTGGAAAATATTACCATAAACCTCCCTATTCCAGCGACTCAAAGGCGTAACAAAACGAGCTAGCATAACGGGAATATCAACACCAGTCTTCCATTGAGATAACATAAAATCAGGGAATTCAGAGTGGTTCATCCAATCAGCTATAAACCGAAAAGGTCTATCCTGCTTACCTACTAGAGGACCAGACAATCTCAACAGCATAGGAGAATGGTCCGAACTATATCTCGGTAAATTAATCACGTCGGCCTTATCAAATGCCATTCGCCAAGAAGCATTAGCAATAACGCGATCAAGCTTCTTATAGACACGCTCTAAATGAGGCCACTTTGGACCCATCCAAGTAAAGAAGCTACCTGACACCCGAATATCATCAAGATGCCATCCTGTCAATCGACTTCGGAAAACTCGACACGGGCCAATAGCAGCAGCATTACCCCCTTTCTTTTCCTTTACATCCGCAATCTCATTAAAATCTCTAGCAACCAACCATTTGTCCAAAGCAGTACCTGCAATAACATCCAAACAATCCCAAAGAGCTTTCCGTTCCTCCTCCCTAGGGCTTCCATAAATGGCCGTAAATTGAAAATCATGTCCCATAGTATCCACGTTCATATGAACATGTTGGAAAGAAGTATTTATAACAGAGACCTGAACATCTTGAGATTTCCAAATGACCTAGATTCCTCCAGAAAATCCACTTGCTTCCTCCACAAACGAGCTATCAAACCCAATCTTTCTCCGCAACTTCAAACACTTTTCCCCACTAGTTTTTGTCTCAACCAAAACCAAAAGTTTAATATGGTACTTTGATATCAAAAACCTCAACTGGCGTCCAAGATCAGCATTGGCCGCCCCCTACAGTTCCATATGAGGAACAAAATCATGATAAACGTGGAGCAGGGACAGGTGAAACGCGCGCCTGAGACACTTTACCATTGATTCCCACCTTTATTTTAGCCTTTCCACTTCCTACCGGTCTTCCTCTTTTTTTTCTCCCACCATTCTACATTGGACTCCCAATTGTTTCTTCCAAACTCCTGTTACCCCCAATATCACCATTAATAACCTGCTCAATAAATTCCACTAAATTTTCTTCCTCAACCACACACGGTTGCACGTCACTTCCTTGACCCACATTGGGAGAGGCCAAAGTAATATTATGAGAGCTCCCCCCATCCTCCAAACTCTCCACATCATCAATCCCTTCAACATTTGTCACGGTCCCCTCTAACAAATAGTTTCCCCTTGACACATCATGCTCCATAAAGTTTCCTTGTGCAGAGGCGTCAATTTCCTTTTGTCCGAAACTAGGGTCCACATGCAAAAGCCCACCACCCAACGTCACCTCAGCCCCCATCATCTTCTCTCCCTCCTCGGCTAGATCCACCAAAACAGCGTCCTCTTTATGCCCAGCATCGCAACTATGCCCAGTCTCTCTTCCATCACCCGTCTTTCTTTAATTCTAATTCTGCCGGCAAAAACCTATTCCGCTTTCTTCCATACTTCTAACGACCCACCTCCTTTTCAACAACAGCTTTTCTTCCTACTACTTTCCAGACGTTAGCAGTCCGTGTTCCTTGATTTCCACCCATCTGGACGCTATCAGACCGTGCCTTCGAACAGGTGCCTGATCTGTGGCCAAACAACTTACAGACCGCACACACATCATCAAGCCCTTCATACACAATAAATCTTTGTTTATTTTCTAGGATATAATTCAGTTCCAACTCTTTAGACAAGTCCACCTCCACAAAAATTCTTGTGTACCGTCCTCTTGCAGCATTTGTGGCCACTGCATCCCTCCGAATAAACTTTCCAATGAAATTACCAACATCTAACAGCAGCTTTGTTTTAACAAACTCAGGTGGGAACGCTGGCAAATTCACCCACACCTTAACTTTATTAATTTCATCAGTTTCAGGGTCAAAATTTGGCTTCCATTCCTGTACAGCAATGTAGCAATTCTGTACCATCCACGGACCATCTGATTTGGCTATATTCAGGTCCTTTATGGTTTCAAATCGAACCAGATAAAACCCATTCGCGACATCCGTGACTGCAATTCTACCGTTTCTCGCCCAACTAGCCTCCAGTCGCTGACGCAAATAATCAAACGCAAACTTTCTTCCCAAAGGTTTAATCATGAGGGTTTGACGCCACCTACGCCACACTTGCTGCTTGAACCCATCCGATAAAGAAAATACCATAATTCCCTTCTCATTCCGCCTCTAGTTTATGACTGCATCCACACCCAAAGCTTCCTCCTCGTTCTCATCATCTAGCTCTCCATCCCACAGAGGTTGAGACGTCCGAACAGCTCTAGCATATGAACGATCCTTCCCTTCCTCCCCCTCAGTCGCCATCACCGGCTTGGCATGCAAACTAGCAGAACCAAACCCTAGCGGAGCCTCAAATTTTAATTTTAATTCATTTTCAATACATTAATTATAAGTAATATTTGTTTAATGGATAGGATATTGTCACTACCAATTTTATGCCATTATAGTCACTATTACTTTTTCACCGTTAGATCAGAATCTCAATAGGAGAGAGAAATGATAAAGGTAGATGAGATTCTGATTTAACGGTGAAACAGTGGTAGTGATTTGGTAGTGACATAAAACTGGTAGTGACAATATACAATCCCATCGTGTAGATGCGTTTACATTAAACCTAATATTAATTCATTTATAGCTTATCTTATGTTTTGATATATTATCATGAAAAAATCATATTAAAAAATAGACAATATTTTTTCTTTAACCTGACTACATCAAAGTTATAATTATATTGAAGGACGATCAAAGCACAATTGATTAACTTTCACATCGTCATAAAAATTTCATTTCATTTAGGCTTTGTTTGGGAGTTCTATTTAGGAGGGAAAGAAAAGAGAAGGGAGAGTTTTGATAGTCTCTTCCCTTGCTTGTAAGTTTTAAAAATAGGAGGGGAGGGATTTGAGGATTTTTACAAAACCCCCAAAAAGAGAGAGAGAAGAAGTGAGGCGAAAAAGTTTTTCTCTGGTTTGAGAACTGTGCCACGGTCGATAGAGCCGTTATCGGCCCGTCAACCGGCGAAACCTCACGCGAGGCGTAGCGGGTTAATCTTGTGGTTGATCTCCCCGGTCTTTTGCCGGTGGAAGCTCGTCGCCGAGGCCACTTTGTTTCTACTCTGTTTTTGCCGTTGGGTCTTTGGTCGGTCTCCTCTGGTCTTTTGCCGGTGGAAGAGCGTCGCCGTGGTCGCTGTTCTTCTCTGGTTTTGCCGCTGGAGCTGGTCGGTCTTCTCTGGTCGTTCTGCCTGTGGGAACTCGTCGTCGTGGCAGCCTTCTCTGGTCTTTAGTCGGTGAGAGCCAGTCGCTTTTGTTTTGGTCTCTGGTGGTTTTCTCCGGTGGGATCTCGTCCAAGCTTTCTTCCACCTTCTTCCCGCAAGATTATAGAAAGCTAAGTTTTGCTTTGAGCTTTTTGTCTTCCAGTTTGGTGCCGGTGCTTGTTTTTTTTTTTTTTTTTTTTTTTTTTTTTTTTTTTTTTTTTTTTTTTTTTTTTTTTTTTTTTTTCAGGCGCCTTAACAGTAGAGGAAACTTTCATTTTGCTTTCTGATCCGATGAGCAATAGTGGAATAACCTCAGTTGGAGATGGAGGGAAATCTAAAGAGGAAGAAGTTATCTTGGGGCGTGACATTAAGAAAATCCCGGAAGACATGACAATGCGGGATGCGGGGAAATTGATGGCCAACCGGGTAACAAGATGGGAGCGTGGAAGAATATTGCAAAGGAGAAGGAAGGCTGTGACACAATTTTCTCAAGAGAAGCGAGAGATTCAAAAGTGGCTCCTAAAATTAAAACTCAGATTTCTTACAAAGCAAAGTCTGTTGGGAAATGAAGAAAATGCTTTTGATAAGAGTCTTGATGCAAAAATGAAAGAGTGGTTAAAAGAAGAGGAGGAGGCTACACCGGAGCTGACTGAAGAACAAAAGAAGATGATAGGAACTCTTCCTATTTTGAATGTTTCAGATGAAAGACTCAAGAATCTCTGTAGGCCTTGGAAGGATGCTCTTATTTTAACCGTCTTGGGCAGAAAGACTAATCTTGATATGCTGAAAGACAGGATTAAGTGGCTATTACGCTCCAAAATTTTGAGTGGTAGATCTCCCTAACAATTATTTTGTTTTTAGAACAAACGAGAAGAAGCTCTATGCAACAAACTATTATTCGATGGCCCTTGGCTTATACAAGGACACTACCTTGATGTTCAGAGGTGGAGTCCAAATTTTAATCCCCATTGTAACAAGGTTCGAAAGGTTGCGATTTGGGTAAGAATTCCTACCCTCCCAATGCACATCTACTCGGAGGAATGTATTATGGAGATTGGAAATTTAATTGGAAGAGCTCTCAAGGTTGATCTCCATACTTTAGCACAAAGAGAGAACAACCAACATGTTGTGGAAAGAGGGAAGTTTGCTAGAGTGAGTGTTGAAATAGACTTGAATAAGCAACTTCAATCTAGATTTTCACTCCGGAATCGTATATACCCGAGTGGAGTACGAGGGGCTTGATACAATCTGTTTCTCTTGTGGCTTATACGGACATATCCAAGAGACTTGCCCAAACAAGACACAAAACCAAGCTCCTTCGAGATCAAGGGATGTCTCAGGGCCACTCCTTGACTTCGGGAAACAAAAGGGAAGGAAAACAGCCAGTTGTGAGTGTTCCAGGTATTGCGGTTGAGGAAGAGTTTGGCGCGTGGATGAAGGTTACATCATCTGCCAGACGCCGAACCCAAAAAATTGAGACAGATAAACAACAAAATCATAAGTCGGCTAGTAGTGTTCAATCAATTGGGAAACAAGAGGGAAAAACTGTTGGTTCTCGATACGATATTCGAGGAGCTGAATCCGGATGTTTCACCAAAGGAAAAGGTTAACACTGAACAAGAAAAAGACTCATGCTTTATGGAGAAAGAAAGAGGTAACCGAATCTTCCAATTCAAAGAATGTCATGCAACTCATCTGTTGTCCACTGCGTTGCCGAAAGTTGAGTCTAGTAAAGATGCACGGGCTTCCTTAAAGGCCCCGAGTGAGATAGTGACAAAGGCTTCGGTTGTTAATGAGGATATTGTGGGCTATGGTCGTAATAGGCGATTCAAACGCGAGTTATAAAGCAAGAGAAAAGAAAGAGTGTAGACAAGAAAAGAGGAACAATTTCAAGACAAAAGATAGTGGCCCCATACGAAAAGGAAACAAGTGGGTCGAGCTCATAATCTTGTTTTTGGCTCAATTATTAAAGGTGGGTCGCTGTTTCTTAACCAAGCACTGGAGCAGGCGGAAAAGAGTGATAATTCTCGGTCTACTGGGATGGGAGGAGGCACTTCAGAGCACATATCATCACGAGACTCTCAAGAACAACAGCAGGGTTTAGAGATTTCAATTCTCGAGCCTCCTATACCACCAGACCCTTTGGTGGTGCACAATGAATCACAATTAAATAATGAGACGACCGATCAAACTTATATGGGGTCCAAAAATCCGGATGTTGTCGGGGAAGATTTACAAGGAGAGGACGAAGTCATGGAGCTTTACGAATCGGGACAATAATTCTCGGTTCTATTCTCCTTTTATCTTATCTTTTTAGTTAATTATGAATATATTATCTTGGAATTGCGGGCGCGACCTCTAAATCTTTTCCGGTAGAGTAAGGGATGTGATTCATAGAAGAAATGTCAAAATTCTTATTTTAAGTGAGACTCGAATCGGTGGCAACAAGGCGAGATAGAATTATTCGGAAGTTGGGTTTTAATACTTGGTTAAGATTGGAAGCTACGGGCTATGCGGGTGGCATTTGGGTTCTTTGGAATATCGAAGAATTGTCAATTCAATATGTGTCCTCCTCTACCCAAGCTATTCATCTTAAAGTGGTTCCTGCTAATTGTGTAGAGGAATTTCTCTTGTCAAGTGTTTATGCGGAACCAAAATGTATTCTTAGACGCAATTTGTGGAGCGAGCTTGTTGGCATTAGTCGGATGGTTAATGGTCCTTGGATTGTTATGGGTGATTTCAATGCTTATCTTTATGTGGAAGATAAAAAAGGTGGTTCCCATCCAAATTTCAGATCTATGAGGCATTTTGGAGAGTGTATTTCTCAATCTCACTTGAATGAAACGATGTCGTTGGAGAAAAATATACTTGGGAGCGTGACTTCTTTGAAGGAAAAGATTGATTGGGCTTTCACCAATATCGAATGGAATCGTTTGCATCCTTTAACTAAAGTGTATCATCTGAATAAGTTTGGCTCGGATCACGAGACCAATCTTATTCGAAGCTCGCTGAGAGATGACACATCGGTGCCAAGAGCCCCCTTCCGATGCAACGCCGCTTGGTTTCTTGAGGAAGGTTTTGATGATATTGTGAGACAGAGTTGGGGAATTGATCATTGGAATGGAAAAATCGAGAAGTTTGCTAATGTTGCCAAGGAGTGGAATAGAAAGAAATTGGGAAATGTAAACTCCAAAAAGAAGAACATCCTCGAAGAATAGAAGGAGTGGAAAGATCAAGGGGACGTCGAGATAGTCAATATCTCGTTCAAACGAAAGGGAGCTCGGAAGGAGTATAACAAAGTTCTTGCTCAAGAAGAATTGATGTGGTACCGAAATCAAGATGCAATTGGTTGAAGTGGGGGGACAAAAATAGCAAATTCTTCCACACTACTTCTGATCGAAAGGAGAAGAAATAGGGTTGAGGGCCTCAAGGATTCGATGGGAGTTGGGTTTTTGATCGATCGTTCTCAAAAACCTAGCTATTAAGTATTATAAGGAGCTTTTCAAAACGGGGATCACTAATGCTTGTGAGATTAGAACTAGGTCTCACTTTCCGATGTTGAATGAAACAGTGGGTGAGTCATCTCAGCAGACGTTACGGATGAAGAAATCCGGCATGCTACTTTTAACCTTGGAGCCTTTAAAGCACCTGGACCGGATGGAATACAGTTGTGCTTTATCAAGAATACTTGGAACTTAGTAGGGGGATCTGTGTGTAAATTGGTGAAAGACTTCTTGGATGATCCATCAAGGGTAAAGGACATTAACAACACAAATATTGTCCTGATACCTAAGTTGGAAAGCCCGGAGTCCATTAAGGATTTTAGGCCAATTTCCTTATGCAATGTGAGTTACAAGATCATTACTAAGGTTATAAGTCATCGCCTTCGAGGGATTATGGGGAAAGTCGTGGGGCAGCATCAATGCAGTTTTATAGCAGGAAGACAGAGCAACGATAACATCATTATTGCCCAAGAAGTCATACATTCTATGAAAACCAAGAAGGGAAAGAAAGGATGGATGGCAATTAAAGTTGATCTTGAGAAAGCTTATGATAGACTCGAATGGGAGTTTATCCGGACACTCTTAAGGATGTTGGCTTTGATGATAATTGGTGCAGAGCAATAATGGCTTGTGTTACTACACCATCCTTTCAAATTTTATGGAACGGTGAAAGAACAGAAACTTTTACTTCTTCTAGAGGCATTCGACAGGGAGATCCAATCTCTCCATACATTTTCACTCTGTGTATGGAAAGATTAAATCATATTATTAATGATGCTATAGAGGATGGCTCTTGAAACCGATTCAACTCAAAAGGGGAGGTCCGTTTATCTCTCACTTGTTTTTTGCGGATGATCTTATTTTGTTTGGTGAAGCCTCGGAAGGACAGTGAAGTAATGATGAAGTGCTTAGAAACATTTTGTGGGGCTTCGGGCAATTGATTAATAAGAACAAAACTAGAGTTTGTTTCTCTAAAAAGGTTCACGGCTCGAAGGGCCTGCACCTTAGCGAGCATGGGAGTTGTCCTCACTGGAGATCTTGGCAAATACTTGGGTATTCCCTTAATTCATAGGAGAGCATCAAATGTTATCTTTGCCCCGATCTTGGAAAAAACTCGAAAGAAACTCTCGGGGTGGAAGTGTGGATGCTTGAACTTCGGCGGTCGGACTACCCTTATTAGAGCTGTGCTAGCTGCTCTACCAACTTACTATATGCAAACAATGCTTCTCCCAAAATGGTTGATAAAGGAGCTGGAAAAGAAAAGCAAGAGTTTCTTATGGGGTGATGACGACAAAGGAAAGAAACTCCACCTGGTTTCATGGGAGCGGGTAACTAAAGAAAAGAAGGATGGTGGCCTCGGAATAAAGGATATGCGCAAAACGAAATGAGGCTTTCTTGATGAAATTGTGTTGGAATCTTTTGTGTAATAGGGAAGCTCTTTGGGTTAAGGTCCTCTGTAACAAGTATAATGGTGGAGAAGGATTCGGACACGATATCCGGAAGAAGGGAGGGCGTCTTTAACTTGGAGAGGGATATGTCTTTGTTTGGAATAAGTTTCAAAGGGGTGTTGGTGTTAAAATTGGAAATGGTGAGTCGGCATCCTTTTGGTTAGACAATTGATGCGAAATCAATAGACCCCTTATTGACCTTATTCCGGGTATGAAGATTTCGCGAACGAACGAAATGAGAAAGTTGTGGATTATGTGGACCGTTGGGGAGAATGGGATCGTAACAAGTTGATCGGGTGGTTCCACCCGCAAGTTGTTGATCGGATCATGAGTGCTCACCTCCTCGGGAGGAGAGAAGGAAGATAAATACTATTGGAAACCTTCATCGTCGATGGTTGCTTTACTTGTCAAGTCTGCATACCATTTTCTTTTGCGAGTACACATCGAGACGGAGACTGCTTGTTTGGAAGATCTTTGTGGAGATGGGGTGGCCGGAGAAGATCAAGTCTTTTATGTGGACATTTGCACATGGGAGAGTCCATACGCACAACCGAGAATGCAAAGAGGCATTGGGGAGTCGGCAAGTTGCCACTTTTGGTTGCATCCGGGAGGAGGACTTGATGCACTTAATGAGGGATTGTAGTAATGCAAAGGAAAGATGGATCTCGGTAGTTACCCCAACCTTATGGGCGAAGTTTACATCTCTCCAAGGCACGAGTGGCTGGTGGAATCTCAAACATGAAGCGGGGAAGGGAATTTACAAAGAAAATTCCTTGGGCTACACTGTTCGGTTATATATCTTTGGGACATTTGGGTGGATCGTTGCAAGAAATTATTTGGCGAGGAACTCACCAAAGATAGCACAAGCGCACATGATACCCTCTTCAGGGCAAGCTGGGATAAGGATTTTATTACAAAATGTCAATTTTACTCTAACCAGAATACTGCAGGAAGGGCCAGCCGAGAGCGTCAAAGAGGTTTTATCACTCTCGAGGTGGATGCTTCAGTGCTGGAGTCAGGGAGAAGCGGTTGTGGAGGCGCTATTAGTGGAGATGATGGACGATGGATATGCGGATTCATGTGTAAACTCACAACGTTCCCCAACAATAGCGAAATCATTGCGATCATCCAAGGTCTTCGGATATGTTGGAATAAGGGCTACAAAAATGTTGTTGTTCTATCGATTGTGTTGAAGTTTGTTAATGCTTTGACTAGGGGTTGCGATTATTCTCACCCGTTTAGGGACATTATAGTTGATGCCGGGTTGTGGGTATCTAAAAACTGGCTTGTTTTAATTAGTCATATTCCTAGGGAACAAAATAACTTAGCGAGATCACCCGGCTAAGCTAGCTCATAATATTGTAGGAAACTTTTGTCTCCTTGATCACCCACCACCTTCGGTCCGGGGCGGTAGTTGATGTAGGAGAATAGTTTGTAATTTTTTCTTGTTTGTAGTTGCTCTTTTGAGTTATTAATGAATTCCAGCTTTCATTCAAAAAAAAAAAAAAAAAAAAAAAAAGTTCTCCCAATATGAGGGGGTTTTAAGGGAGGAGATGGATTAATTACTTTGTTACCCTCGTTCACCACCATTGCCACCCACCCCACCCACCACCGCCACCGCCGCCACCACCACCGCCGAACCACCACCGCCACCACCTCACCACTGCAACCAGCTCCCCACCACCGCCACCACCGCCGCCACCACCACGCCACCACCGCCACCACATAAATAATTTTTTGAATATAAAAATTAAATAAATAATTTTTTTAGAAAATTTAAATTTATTTATAAAATATAATAATTATATTAATTTTTAAAGAAAGGACAAAATGGTAAAAATAACTCATTAATTTTCCTTCTATTTTTTTAACTCCCAAACAAGGGGAGAAAATATCATCCATTTCCCTTCCTTCCCTTCCCCTCCTTTCTCCTTGCATCCCCTTCCTTTCCTTTCCCTCCAAACTCCCAACGTTTGGTTTGAAGGGAGGGAGTGGGAGGGGAGGGAAGGGAGACTAAAGTTTTGGGTTAATATATTAACCCAAAACTTTATATTAACCCAAAATTTAGTCTCCTTCCCTCCCTTACTACTCCCTCCCCTCAAACCAAACAAACCCTTGTTTTCTTCTCCCATCACTCAATTCTTTTATGTATTTTTTTTTGTTACTGGGCTCTGAATTGTAAATCTAGTCAGAAATCAATTTTTTATTTCTTTTCAAATCTCTTATAGACAAAACCAATTGTGTTCCATACCTAGTAGTGGCTAGTACATTTACGTTCTTTTACAAGAACATTTCTAATATTTACAGCAAAATTAGGCACCCAACTCCCTAATGGTCCATTGCTAACATTTCATTCCTTCAATACAATAAAATTTAACCATGCCTAACAATAATTATCAATCGTCCTTCAGTGTACTTTTTTCTATTATTTATTTGAAGTTTCTATGAGGCATTTCCTCGAACTTTTCAATAATTATTTTCTCTGTAATATATGAAGTCTCTTAATGATAATCGTGTTGTGGGGATATGGGGTATGGGCGGTGTCGGTAAAACAACTCTTGCTAGAGTTGTTTACGAAAAAATATCTTGCAAGTTCGATGTTTGTTGCTTTATTGTAAACGTTAGGGACACTTTGCAAAAAGAAGGCCTAGTCTCTTTGCAAAAAAAGCTTCTTTCTAATCTCAAAATAAAAGACATGAATATTTCTGACGAGGATGATGGAAAGGAGATGATAAGAAATCATCTCTCAAATAGAAAGGTTCTTCTTGTCCTTGACGATGTGGATAATATGAGACGATTAGAAAAATTATTTACAACTCCAAATTTGTTTGGTAGAGGAAGCAGAATACTTATCACAACAAGAGATAGCCATGTGCTCAATGAAGCTGAAGCAGGGCAAAGGATGTATGACATGAAAGCCATGAACACGGATGAATCTCTTCGACTCTTTTCAAACAAAGCATTCAAAAAAGATAATCCTGAAGAGGGTTATTGGGAGTTATCTAAATCTGTGGTTGAGTATGCAGGAGGTCTTCCTTTGGCACTTAAAGTTTTGGGTTCTCATCTTATCGGGCGAAGTAGAGATGAGTGGAGAGATATTTTAGATAGATTGGAGCAAATTCCCGATAATGAAATTCTTCAAGTACTTAAAATCAGTTATGATGGATTATATGAAGAAGAAAAGACAATATTTTTAGATATTGCTTGTTTTTTCAAGGGTTGGCCCAAAGAAGAAGTGACCCAAATTTTGAAAAGTTGTGATCTTCATTCAAAAATTGGAATAAAGTTTTTGATTGAAAAAGCTTTACTCGTTGAAACAAAAGATTGCACACTAGAGATGCATGATTTAATTGAAGAATTGGGTAGGCATATAGTTCATCAAGAATCTCCCAAGGATGTTTGCAAGCGTAGTAGGTTGTGGGAGTTTAAGGACATTAAGGATGTATTGGAAAATAACAAAGTGAGTGCCTTATTTTCTAAATATCTCATTTTGTTGACATACATTTAATGTTTTTATTATTCATTACTTCCTTATTATCTTCATGTTATTTTTCTAAAAATTGACATTTTCATTAGGGATCTGAGGCAATACAAGCTATTGCTATGACAGATATTTTTATGTACCAAGGTAGAATAAAAGTACATCCCGAAGTCTTTTCAAAGATGAGTAGTATTAGATTACTATTGCTGAAGGATACGGAGACTGATAGTCCACTCATCTTACGAAAGGGATTCATACTTCCTGGTACACTAAAAGTTGTTCAATTGCCATCATTTCGTTTGAAAGTTCTTCCACTTGAAACTCCGTCGAATGAACTTGTTCGTGTTGAAATGCATAATAGCAGAATAAGGCGACTTGGGAACGTCATACAGGTGCGATTGAAGCTTCATGCATAATTGTTTATCTTAAAAATATATTTGTGTCCATGATTTATTCATACGTTATGGTTTAATGAGACTGACTCGATAATCTTTTATTTGACTAGGCTAGGAAGTTGAAATTTATCGACCTGAGTCATTCTGAATATTTGATCGAAACTCCAGACTTCTCAGGAGCTCCATGTTTAGAACATTTATGTCTTTTTAGCTGCACATCCCTTGTGAAGGTGCATCCCTCACTTGGAGAGTTGAAAGAGCTTGTTGAGGTGGACTTGCATAATTGTACAAAACTTGAAAGCCTACCAAGGAAATTGAAAACAAATCGCTTGGTAAAGTTAGATCTTTGGGGATGTCGGGAAGTTGATGTGCTCCCAGAGTTTCGGAAAAGTAGGGAAACGTTATCATATCTTGATGTGGGCGCTACTGCTATAACTAGACTTTCTAATTCATTTGGATTGTTGACTGCTCTCGGATATTTGAATTTGGGTTCCTGCAAAATTTGCAATCTTGACAAATTGTTGAATATTCACTTAACAGAGTTATACTTAAGATGGTGTGGCTTAAATGATGGATCGATTCCTGATGATTTTGGCAATTTTTCGACACTCGTCGTATTGGATCTAAGTCGTAATGGTTTTGTTAATCTACCCACTGCTTGCTTCTCTAGTCTTTTTCGACTTCACTTTCTTTCTTTGGAGGGTTGTTGGAACCTTAAGTCATTGCCAAGACTTCCACCGCGGTTAATCCGATTGAATGCATCACATTGTTATTCAATGGAACCTTTATCATCAGATGGACATTTATGGGATTTTGTTGCTTCACTTGACCATGGGGTATGTTTGTCTTCCTACAATCTATCTAATGATTTATGTGTATTCTTATTAACTACACTCTACACATACAGAACCTTACTAAATTTGATATTTCAGCATCGTGGGCAATCTAAATATGTAATCTCTGAGAAATATGATAATGCCCCATCGATGTGCAAGCACAGTGAGGTATGTTTGTGTCCCATTTTTGTGTCGTTTTCTCACATATACTTCCTTCATTGGTTATTAATGTTGACATAGTTTTGTATGTTTGCAGCTAGAACATCTTCCCCTAGAAGATTTCTTTGCAACTGCTCCTGGATGCAAAATACCATCATGGTTTCCAAATAAATATGTTTCTTCCAGTCTTAATTGTGAACATGCGATAGAAGTGAAGATACCTCCATGTTTGCGTGACACAGAATGGTCTGGAATTGTTGTATGCTTGCGTATCTCTGATGATTTTAATGGTTATATTTCTTGGAGTAGTAAAGCTCCAAAAGATGATGATTATATACGCAAAGAGAGGGCGCATAAGATTGTTCTTTGGAGTAGACATGAAGGTCACCCTCACCTGTGCATAATGGTGTTGAAATTAGATGAGAAAACATGTTGGCAGCACCTTAAAGCTGGCGACAATTCCCTTCACATCAAACTTTATACTCACTATTATTATCAACCCGAATGGGAATGTGGGTGGAGAGTGATATGTAAAGAAGAGATACAAGAGTGGTGCCGTCTCAATCATTTCAACCAACTCACCCCACCACTACTTGCTCCTCCTCATGATGAGGTCAAGCTTCCCTCAAGACTACTTGAAGAACTCTATGGGAGTGCGAATACAAGGTGGTGACGCGATGTTGTCATTTAATGTCTTTTACATTAAAAAAAAAAAGTTTAGGAACACTGAAGGGAAATAGTTTGAGCCTTTGTATGGCTGTTTTTCGATCTCAAGCTGCTGAAGTGTCTCTCTTTTAAGGATGGTTTTTTTATGGATGTGTTGGTCAACACTTATTATGTTCCTTTTTGTCTGTTTTGGGATTTAAATCAAGCTTCATTTGAAAGAGAGAATTTCAAGAGAGGAGCATACAGTAGAGACAAACAGGAGAATAAATAGGAAAAAGAAAACCGGTGCGAGTGAAACGTTAAGGGGAAAAAAAAAAAAAAAAGATGAAATGTTGCGTAAGCCTTGTTTATCTCAATCAAAAGCGTTAAGAGAGACCTCATTAAAACCCTATGAACAGAAAACCGAAGGGAAGAGATAAAGCACCTTAAATAATCTAGAGTTGCCTAACCTTCACAATTCTAGCAGTGAATTCCAAGTACCCCATCTCATATCATAGCAACAATTGGAAATTTGCGTCCTTCATTTTTCAGTACAAGCTGATTCAAAATTTATGAGCGAATCCAAAGTTAGAACAGGGAGAATTTTGGAGTTCTTGTAATAGTATTTTTTTTTTTTACCTGATAAGCCTGTGTTACTGGTAATGACCCTGTAGAGTACTAGGCATTACATCTTTTGAAGAGCTTCATCGTTGGGTAAGGGAATGAATTTTGTTTTTCCTTCTCTGTGCTAGCTTCACAAATCTTTATATGAACGTGGAAATCTACCTAGCTTCTGTTATGGACTCAGAAAAATAATACAACAGTCATGCCAATGAAAATGTCTGAAGCTATGGATATATTTATTTATATTAATTGATTAAGGTGAATGCGGTCATAAACATCTAACCATAGAAACAAAACAGCACCTAAATGAAGAATCATCAAATGCAGAAAAGGGCAACAACCATAAGGTCCAAAAGAAAGAAGAGAGCCACATAGAGAGAGACCACACAAATCATCCACACCACTAGCCACATTACACTTCCCTCTATATACCCCATCCAAGCCCAATTATTTTATCTCTCGGCCGATGTATCTTGGGCTCGCAGTCTTCTTCCATATATAATTAAGCCCATTCATGGCATTACCTTACCTCCCCATTAAAATGGACCTTGTTCTCGAGGTCCAAAATAAGATATGGAAACTGCAAAGCAGTCAAGTCACTCAATATTAGGATGGGATAAAGGTGAGTTAAGGTTAATAATTCTTTAAGGAGTTACGGGTTTAAAATGCATTCATGAAAGGACCTTTTTCTTGAGGTCTTTTTTTTTAAAGACTTTGGTAAGACGAAAGTTTTTTTTGTCTCTTATTTGCCCTGGAAGTATTAAAATCGTAGCAAAAATAAATGGTTCTGACACGTTGATATGCTTTTCGGCTAATCTCACATTAAACAGAGGTTAATCAACTGAAATCCACTCAAAAAGATGTTTAGATATGATATAAATAAGTTTGGGAGAGATTAAGAGTAGTTAAAAGATAACCCATAATGATTTGAGCATAGATTAAGAGTATCACCGTTTAGATGGTTTAAGGATTTGACAAAGAACTTACTCGGGTAATTTAATAAATTACTTGAATAATATCACATATTTTCAAAATAGGAAAACTCCAGAAAGAATTACTTGAGTAACAATAAATGTTACTTGAGTATCTAAGGTGTTTTAAGAAATAGAACCTCCAGAAGCGTTTTCCCAGAATTACTTGTAGAGCCAACGAATGTTACTTGAGTAAGTTTGGAAAGTAATATCGAATAAACACATTACTTGTGGAGCTGATAGAACTTACTTGAGTAACGTCGAAAATAATGTCAAATGGCTTAAAAAAGAATGACCATTTCTAGATTACTTGCGGAGCTAATGTGCCTTACTCAAGTAATGTTATAAAGTAACAAAATTACTTGCGGAGAAAAAACGCATTGAAAGTACTTTTAATGATTGTTTTTTCAAAAACGATCATAAAAAAAAAGTACTTTTAATGATTTTTTTAAAAAAAAAAAGTCATAAAAAACAATACTTTTAATGACCGTTTTTAAAAAACAACGATCATTAAAAATATTTTCGACAACTATTTTTCTTAAAAAAAAATCGTTATAACTTTTTTTTTTTTTGCTTAACTTTCAACGACGGTTTATACGAAAATAGTCGTTGAAAGTTAAGTCATTACTTGAACTTGTTAATCCTATTACAAATTTTGTTAAAAGTTCATATTTACTGTTCACCTTCTTCCTCAAACGCAATTATTGTTCATTACTAGATTTTTCAACCTTCTGAGCTTATTTTCCCTTAATATTACTTTCGAAATTACTTGAGTAATGCGTTTTTTCTCCGCAAGTAATTTAATTTGTTACTTTTTGACGTTACGTGAGTAAGGCACATCAGCTCCTCAAGTAATGTGTCAATTAAACGGTCCACGTGGCGATTCTGTCATGGTAGGGGCATTTTTGCTACGATTAAAATACTTCCAGGGCAAATAAGAGACAAAAAAAACTTCCGTCTTACCAGTACTCCATAGTGAAAACTTCCATGGCATTTAAGACTTTATCCCATATTAGGATACCTATGAGATACTCTTGGGTAAAAGAACCGTCTTGAACACCTGGTTGAGTTCTTGAGCATAGATTGTCAATGGCTTCAATCTGTGATGAAAGTAACTTGAATTGATAATTAGCACCACAAAAAGCCAAATGATTAGCACCAATCTCCCTAGAGTACTCGCAGTGTTCTGTGTAATAAAAGCATGGTTGAGAAGCTAAACCAAAAGATTGTCATAAGTTGTTTTCTCGGTCTTCCTAGGAATTCATGATTGTGCTGTTGTTTAAGAATCCATGCAACAGTTCCCACGAAAAGGGGAAAAAAAAGCAGTAGTGTTAAACCACATTTGTGCAGCTTAAGGAAAGACCAAGAGTGATTAGACCAATAACCAATATTACTAGGTCCAGATGCACTAATGTTTATATGATCATATTCCTGGTAATTTATACTACCAATGAGATCTTATATTAAGGACATGAGGTAGTATTTGATTTTTCATTAAGAAAAGACATGTTTGTTGTTCTTATATGGTGTATCCTTCAAATGAGGTTCAGCTTTGAACTTGAGGAAGAAAATTACTCTGCTTGAACTTTGAATTGTGAAAAATGACTTATCCTTCCCAAGAAAATGGGACCATATTTAAAATTTTCAAGTTTTTCTCTCTGAACTTCTTTGGACCATTTTTGGGATTTTTTTCCCCCTATTTTATATAGTTTATATATTTTTGGACTTTATCTGACTTCTAAAGTACACAACTTGCTCCAGAATTTCTGCGAGATATATATAAGTAGTAATGTGGAGGTTTTGATGTTTTCCAATTCAATGAAGACTTTGAGTCAATCTATGAAAGCCAAATATTTTAGATATAGTTGTAACTTGTAACTGTATGATCACGTCCACCACTAGTGCATGTGTTGAGAAGCTAATTAATTTGTTGAGAAGCTACAATCTTGAGCGTCTGTTTTCCAATATCAAGGCTTCTAGAATTGCAATTCAAGGAAAACTCTGTTTTGATCCATGACAGATCATTTTTAATAACTTATATGATTATATGATTCGAGCAATTTATCCAATTTTCTTTTGTTTTTTTATATAATCTGTAAGAATTCCAAACTGAATCGATATCTGCATCGATTGAAATTTCAGCTTTAACACTCCGTTCCCTCCAAGATATCACTTTGATCTCACAATGCACCTCACGCTCACGCTCACCCTCATCTTCTTGCCTAACATTGCCTTCCTTCCCAGGGTTTCTGTTACAGTGACTGTTGTTGACAGAGAAGTCGCTTCTAGGTTTCCACTGGACCCTTTTAATCGAGGAAAACAAAAAACCCTTCTTAATCTGAGAAGATTTATATAAGAAAAGTTTAGGTGAGTTGGGTTTTGAGATTTAATAGGACCAGAATATGCTTCTGGATTCAAAGAACACTTACAGAAATTTTTACATATCACCCATCAACAAAGTCCTCAAAAGTGACCTAAGTAATGTTAATGTTAATTTTGGAGATTAAAAGGTCTATTTGCGCAAAAAATTCTTGGAAAAAAATAGTTAGATGTAAATTTTTATGTTGGAAATTTTAGATATTATATTTTATGAGGTATAAAAGCTCAATGAGGCTAAAAATTTTTATCAAGTGTCCTAGATTAATTTCTAGAATCTATTTAATTTCAGTACTAATAGAGAAGAGCAACATATTAAATTCCTTATTCTAAGCCCAAAAATAGAATTGGGTGAATGTTAAGTGAAATTTCGGAAGCTCAAAACGTGCTACCAATGTTAAGTGAAATTTCAAAGCTCAAAACGTGCTACCCAATACCCATTAATAAAAGGATGATTATAAGAAGGTGTGAATTTTTTAGCCCAATAACATGCTATAAAAACAAGCCTATAGCATAAGCTCTATTGGGGGTGGGGCCTTATAAGTAATTTAAACATTTTGTATAGGCCCAAAAAAAAAAAATTTCAGAAGCTCAAAACGTGCAAATTATAAGAAGCCGGAAGAAAAAAACAAATAGGATAGCCCATTAAAAATAAAATTTTGACAATATAATATAAAATATATAAATAGAATAATGATAATAAAATAATATAATATATATTCAGATTTTTCCTCACCCCTTATAAGCTTCCATTCCGTCAGTTCTAAGCATGGGCAAACATGGAAGTTTTGAGAGTCTGTAAATGCTTCGACCCCATCATCATTCTCTTTCGTTCTTTGGTATGTTGCCGGTGTGCTGATGTTGTGCGTCCGCCTCCTCGGCCAAACTCTTCCCTGCTCAATGTTGTTGCTGTGTTCCTTTGTTGTCCTTTGCTCTTCTCGACGTTATCAATCGCCTTCATTTTCTTTCCCTGTTTTGATTACCATTGCTATGTCCTAATCGCTGGAGTTTTGTTCTTTCTCTTATGCTTGTGGGGTTGTGGGAGCAAAGATTTGAATTGCTATTTGGTTTTGTGATTGCGTCTATAGGTTATATATGTATTAATAGCTAGACTAAAATCATTTATAAATAGTAATTATCCAAAAATATTACTATATTTTAGATTCAAATAAGTAATAAATTTTGACATAGTTTTTTCTCTTATACAAATATGATATCATATGCCAGCATATGACAAAATGGGAATGGAGATTTTGACCAAAAAAGTGAACAAAGAGGACGACGGAAGGAAGAAAAAAGAGAAGAATGGAGGAGGAAAAAATGGTTGTTGGGGGAATTATGATGTAGCACGTGAAAAAGTGAAAAAAAATGAGCTTTTTCAAAATTAAGATTTTGGAGAAAAATGTGATTCTGAAGTTTTCATGTGTTTCGGTAATCTTTTGCCAAACCATGCTAAACCCCAAAAATTATTTTTATGTTTTTATCCAAACACATACTAAATAGATTCTAGAAATTATTCTAGGACACTAAAACTTTTTATCCTCCTTGAGCTTTTATACTTTATAAAATATCATCTCTAAAATTTTCATCATAAAAATTTGCGTACCTACATACCTATCTATATACATAGTTGATATTATGTCATGTTGAAGGATTCTTAAACTTCAAGATGTTTTGGGTTTGGTAAAAGTTAAGGAAAAAGGATTTTTAAAAAGTACCTAATAGAGTTTTATTAAATGTACTATAAACTTATATAAGGTTACAATTGGATTGACAATAGTGTTGTTTGTATGCTAGGGGATTTTGGCTGAATCATATTTGAAGACTATTGAGTAGGATAGATTATATTTAATGAGATGATCAGGTAGATAAATAACGCCCACTTAATATAGAAATGATGTTAGTACTATAATCTAACTTGACCACTTTCAAGCATTTTGCTCTCTAAATAATGTTTTCTTGAGTTAGCATTTCAGAAAATACAAGTGAAAGTTTTCGAAGGAAACATTTTTATTTAACTTCTTCTATTTAAGTTTTAAATTTTAAATATGCATGGAAGGGATAGATTTTCAAAAAGGAAACACTTATCCAGTTTGTGTCGTAAGTGATTTATTTGAGTTGTAAAATTGTTTACTTCAGAAAGGACTAAAGCATAACACTGGTTGCTAACGTTGGCCTTTGGGGCGCCATGGTACACTTAGCTAGCAGGGGTGATTAGGAGATGCTAGCCCCTTGTGACGGCAACACATGTGGAATGGAGGGAGGATTTTCGTGAGTATCACTCACGCCAATTCTTTGTGGCTTCTAGCCGCACCAGATTGGTTACTTACTCTTATGGATTGTGTGTTTACGCTTGCTATTGTTCTATCAAGGTCCTGATAAATAATAGGATTGTTTTTAATTGGGTAAATGATTTTCAAACAGGTTTCTTTGAATTTCATTTTCATGATTATAAGTTTCCTGGTTTACTTCTTGTTTTAGCTACTTAAATGTTTAAATAATGAATAGTTAACTCTCTACTGTTGAAAGCTAAGTTATTTCATTCTGTTGTGATCTAAATAATTTATTGTTATTGTATATGTATGTTTTATTGTGGGGACGTTATTTACTGGAAAAATATTTCTGATATTCAGATAGTAGAAGTGGACCTATACCTCCTGTTGATGGTTGGAGCCCTATCCTTATCCTGGATAAAAAGATTTTTTTTACTACTACCGGTATCACATGAATTAATGTAAATGTCTAAAATATACTTATGTATGTTGTTCTAGTGTCGCTTCACCTATTCCATAGGTAGGATCCCTATATTCTTTTGATATTTTGGATTTATGTATGTATATAGTGTTGAGGGGCAGAGCTCTCTATATTCTATATTCTACTAATAAGCTATTGTAGAATTTTCAGAAAGTCCAACTTACTAAGGAAACTATGCCAAAATTTCTAAAAAAAACCTTTAGTTTGTTTATAAGAAATATGATTATCTATGAATTAGAAAAGGTATATGTAGATGCAGAAATATTATACTTATTATGGTAGTGTAAAATGTTATTATATTTAATATGTCAAGTATTCATCTTTAAATTTCAAGGCTTATGGAATATGAGATTTTTTTTTTCGTATTTCGTGCTAGTCACCTTTTAATTTTCAGGGGAGTGACACATTTCCCCATTTATCAAATTTCATTAGGGCCTTTTAAGTAATTTAAACATTTATCCATTTATCAAACTTCCTTAGCATGTTGGCTCACTCATTTTTGACCTTTCCCAAACCAGAAAATAGCGGTGACCGAGAGAGGAGAAGGCAGTGACACACAAGAGGATGGAAGGGGAAAAAGAAGATGACTTGAAGGAGTAAATCAGCTTATGCCTTGTAACTTCTTTAAAATTAAATTATGGATTGTAATAAAGGGAGCAATTCAGGATCGTCTCTTCTTGAGGAGCTATTTATTAATTACTTAGAAACTAAGTGCAATGATTCAAATCAAACAAGTTGAAAAAAAAATTGAGTTTTTTTTTATCTAACAACTAAATTTGCAATTAAAATAAAATATTTTAAAAAGTAATATTTTTAAATTTTTGGAATAAAAGTGGAGTGAAATAGAAATTGATTTTGAAATATGACGAAAACCTAGTAGAACAATAAATTTTATCTATCCTTGCTTCAAAAGATAATGTGAGTGTGCTAATTTGACAAAAGTGCCTAAAAGACCTTTGAGGTAGCTTGAGTTAGATGAATTAAATTTTCCACATGCAAGAATTAACTCTTCTAACCAAAACTAAATTCAGAACATGAGCTAATAAAATTAACAATTACAAACATAATATATTCATAGCATCTCCAAGCACAAGCTTAACTAAGTCAATACATAAAAAATTGCTCCTAATTAAGTTTAAAGTGTCCAGTACACAAATATACATCTAATCTAAAGAAATGCATGGAACACCAATACAAAACTCCAATCCAATATGCGAATTAACCTCTAAACATAAAATTTAACTAATACAAAAGATTAAATATAACAATCAGATAGTAGAGCACCTCTATGAAGCTCCAAGCTCAAAAATCAACTTATTGCTATAAAAGAGGAGTAATTTACCAACTGCCATTTATCATCACAACCTCAGCTAATACTTTCAAAAATTTCAGCCATGAAAAAAAACACAGATTAAAGTAACCAATTGGCACTGAATCAAGGAAACTTGGTGGCTGAATTTTAACACATAAATCATAGGAGCCATGGCTGACTACGCATCCAGAAGTAGAGGAGCCACAAACTAAGATTGTGGAAGGCAGAAGTTGAAGGTTTGGTGCTGGAAAAAATGGAAGACGGCCGGTGGTGGCGTGGAGGAGGAAAGGTGGTGGTTCTGAGCTCTCTTCATTCTCCACGGCACCTCTATGAAGAGCTTCACCAGATCCAACTCTCTTTCTCGCCGGTGGCTAGGTGTAGAAACTCGCCAGTGACGATTCTCAGATTTGGTGTGACAGTGGGTCAATGAAGGTGAAGAAAGGTGAATGGTGGTTGGCGTTGTTGGGGGTGGACCGAGGAGAGGACGTCGGAGGTTAGGTCGGTAAAGGAGAGAGTGGAGGAGGTATGGTGGAGTCAACTGAGCATCCTCAGCTTGGCGGCGCTCTTAAAGCTTCGAGACAGACCTGAGCTTTGTTTTTAAGATCGACGACGATGGTAGATGACGGAGGTGGAGAGTGAGAACGACCGTCACCGGCGACGGTATTGGAAAGCGAAGATGAAGAAAGGTGAAGGTGCTTTTTGGAGGAAAAGGTTGAGCTATCTCCGGTCAAAAATCGCGGCTGCCAATCCTCTTGATCGCGCCGATTCTCAATCTGAAAACTCTGCTCTTCTCATAGCTGAAGGAGAACATCAGCTATGGTAAGTGTTAACTAGTATGATTAGAGAGGATAATTAGGAGAAAGAAGATGAGGAATTCTGTATTATTGAAAATAGAGAGCATAATACTCTTACAAAATGTAATTGTGATATTCCCACTAATCTCAATAGCCTAAGACCCTTTATATAGATTAGGGCCCTTAACTAACTTTCTAACTAATCAATTATACCCTTATATTCTAACACGCCCCCTCAAGTTGAACACTACTTAACAAGGTGCTCAACTTGAACAACACAAAATAAAGGGATAAGGATTAAATTGAATAGTTTTACGATCAACAACAAAATATAATACAAGAATTTTTTCGTAACAATCTTCTCCATAGCTATTGACATGCTTCTCTTGTACTTCCTTTAACTTCTTCACAAGATCACACTTGTACCAATTTCCTCAAATTCTTTAACATCAGATGCTTTCACCTTCTCAGTCTCAGGAATCAAATCAAACTCATCTTCACGTTCTGCATACTCCTCAATTCCTCAAGCTCTTTGAAATCAAGAGCAAATGCACTCGAGTTCTCAGTATAATCTTTAGCCCAGACATATACTAAACCAACTAGAGAAACAGATACAATAATGGGACGAACAAGATGCCAAGCTAAATCGATAAGGGCTTCTTTAGGTCCTTCAAGGATTTTCACAAGATGCCCAGCTCTATCCCATATGTAAATCTTGTGCTCTCCTTTGCTAGCAGAACCACCAACAACCCATTCACCATCACCTTCTTTAGTTGACTTTTCTAAATTCTATGACAGAATAAAGTTTGATGGCCCTTAGACGTAGACAGACAAGCTTCTGCAACATGCCATTTTGACTGGCTTATGAATAAGAAAGCACGATCATGCCATATTTCCATTTCCAATAATTTCCTTCAATGATGATGCCTATCGTTCATACCCATGCCAAATTGTGATGGGGACCAAACATAGAAATTCTTTGCTTCCAATGGGGACAATAAATTGACTAAACTCAGTGAAATAGAAGTTGAAGCAAAACCATGATGACTTAGCAAAAAAATCCTTTGCCGCCGCACGGCAATGTGAATGGATCACCACCGCATTGATTCTAAGCTTTAATCACCTTGATAGCCAATTATGATTTTTCAGGAAACAACAAGAACTCAAAAACAACTTGAACATAAAAAATAATGGCATCCAACACCAAGAACTCAAGGCACCATCATAGTTTCCCTTCAAGCAATCTTCTCAATTCAGAAATCACAGAGGCGATTAAGAAACTCTATGAAATAATCTGAACACAAAACTTTGTAAACCAATTGAGAGACGGGTATATTGGAAAATTCTTACTTTTCAGACCACAGTCAAAATCGAGAATATGCAAATTTTCTTTGTCTTGTGGGAGTTGGAGCAGCGGAAGTGATGATGGTAGGAGGACCTCAGTTCACGGTCCAGATCACAGGGGTTAGTGCCTTTCGTGCGTCTGGCCGTCTCTGCTCTCTACTCTACTCAATCAGGAGGAGGCATGTCTTTGCTCTCTACTCTACTCAATCAGGAGAAGGCATGTCTTTGCTCTCTACTCTACTCAATTCTTGAATGTTCCTGTATCCTCAGCATAACAGAAACCTTGAGGAGGAGGCATGTCTCTGTTCTCTACTCCGCTTTCAAACATCATCACTTGCATACATTTTCGTCAAGTTGCAGAATAGATTCAGTAAATTTGGCAAAAGTTTGACACTTTTCATGGGTTTTGACCTCTGAAAGAACCCTATAAATGATCAACTTCTTCAAAGGGGGACATCTTTCCAAAAGCCCAGCTACCCACACTGAGAAGAGGTCATTAATTGTTGTCCATCCAAGCTCTAAACACAACTACATTCAGTAAAAGAGAAACCCTGCAAGACATAATAAAGTACTACATATCCAAAGCTATTCTGAGCTGATGAGTTTGATTTGCACATAAAATCGCCATCATAAAGATCCAGTATTAGCATATCTCAACAATTCCTATTTCAAATACACACCAACTGAAACATAGTGAATGTGAACATGAACCATCATTGAGTCCTGTTAACAGGTTCAAGGGCCTCGACTTGGGGGACTGAAAATTGAAAAAACCCACGTGCCGAAACCCCAAAAATGTCAAACTTCTGTGAATGTGAATAGTCAGAGCCCCCACTTAAATGGAGCCCTTGCCGGACAAGGAACGTTTTCTTCTGTAAACAGAGTCGGCGGCGGATTACAGTATTTTCAGTTCCGAAAATGGCGTTATCTTACAGGAATAACAAACAGAGTTGCGGAATCAGTCCCTAGCGTTTCTGGTTGCGTTTCTTGCGGAATCAATCGGAGTTGCGGAATCGCTTGATCTGAGATTCTGAGCGTCTTCGACTAATTGAACAAAGATCAGAAACCAAGAATTCAAACCAGAGATTCATCGTCTCGTGGAGTGGAAATCTGAAATCGGAAGCATCGAAGAACACTTTCGATCCCCAAAACCAACCTCTCGTTTGCGTAAAACACTGAGTTCGCTAGACAGAGCTGTGACTGTATCTCAAGAACTCTCGTCGCTGATTTTCTGGAAATCGGCCGAAATTCAAGGCAGTCTCGTCGAGCAATTAGGTTACAACGTTGTCGACGTCCTTTGTCCAGAATATACCAACGTCGTCGTCTATCAAGAATCACCACCGTGAGCAACGCCGGCCTTGATTCAGATTCACTACGCCCTAAACGATTTCATGAATAATGAGCAATGCCGGCCTTGATTCAGATTCACCACGCCCTAAACGATTTCGGGGCGGCCGGAATTGCAAGACAGGGGAGGAGGCGACTGCTCTGCTCTCAACCTGCTGTTCCAAATCGGTGAATGGAAATATTCTAGCCGGTCGCCGTGGGAACCCTCGATTGGGAACTTGCTTCTGCCATTAGGGTTTCACTCAGAGTGGAAAGTCGCGACAGAGAGAGGGGATTACGATCGCAATATTCAGATAATTGGGCATACGTGTGCTTTTTTTTGGGGGGGGCTCCAATTGGACTATATGGGTGGTTCTTGGATATCCGCCCGGATCTTGGCTTGGAATTGGGCTGGACTCTCCCTTCTTGGTGATGGGTTCTTGAAATTCTGCCTTGTCTTGGCCCCCTTTCTTGGAACTGGGCCGTTGCTAAATTTTGAGTAGAAGAAACTCTGCAAGTCAAGAATAATTTGGCTGGAAACAATTGGAGTTAATGGCCCCAAACTTGAAAAATCAACCTGGCTCTGATACCATGTTAAGTAGTATGATTAGAGAGGATAATTAGGAGAAAGAAGATGAGGAATTCTGTATTATTGAAAATAGAGAGCATAATACTCTTACAAAATGGAATTGTGATACTCCCACTAATCTCATTAGCCTAAGACCCTTAACTAACTTTCTAACTAATCAATTATACCCTTATATTCTAACAGTGAGCTAATGAGGAAGGTGGCAGAGATGGTGAATGGTTAAGGTAAACGGTGGGCTCTCGCTTCTGCCGCTTTGCTTCTAGATCTCCAATCTACTTCTCTGTCTTGGTTGTGGTTTGGGATGATGAAGGTCGCTAGCGACGATGGAGTAAGGGGGTGGTCGGCGACGGAGCGAAACGGAGGTGGAGGGAGCAAGAGAGAGTGAAGATAAGCTATAGAGTCACGGCTGTGTCTCGGTCTGTTTGGTCGAATGAAGCTGTAAAACTGTAACCTAATCCCTAGTCAAGCAATTGTCGTTGAAAGTCTTACTTTTAGCGGTAACAAGCAATTGTCGTTGAAAGTCATACCTTCAGCGGCGACAATATAGTATCACTATAGATTGTAACACTTTCAGCGACGACAAAATATGTCGCTGTCGAAAGTCAATACTTTCAACGACAACACTATTGTGACTGCTGAAAGTCTAACTTTCAGCGGTGACATTAAAAGTTGTCGCCAAATGTAATTATTGAAAGTTATTTTTTTTGGTAGTGTATGTTGTACTTTAGTTTATAATTCCTGAACTTTTGCAATCATTTTCTTTTAATGCACATGATCTTTATCTAAAAACAACAACAAAAATTTCATAGTATGTGTATATATATATATATTTTTTAAAATTACGAGATGAGTGAAATAAGAAGCACATGGGAACAAAATATGCGAATCGATGTAAATGTTGAGAAAAATAACACCATTGAGGTTGTTGTGGGGAGAGAGATAGAGACAGAGTCAAAGAGAATGAGAGGGGAAATATTTTGAGAGAAGAGAAGAAAAGGGGTTGTAATTAAAGTCGTTTTACTTATATTCTAAAATTTTAAATTGAGTCTATGACCTAATTAAGATTTGCGTAATTTACCAATCTAATTTTAAATTTTATTAGTTCAAGAGACTTTACATGGGAAATAAAACATGTAATGTGTATTATTCATAAAAACAAAATTAAATGTACATTTATTGGCCAAAACTTAAATGTACATTTTTTATTATTTAAATAATTGTTATAAAATTAAATTTACATTTATTAAATATTTTCCCGTCCAATGTACATTTTTTTAGGGGTCTCTCAAGTACAATGTTTCCGATAGATATCTTTAAAAATATTTTCATCTTTTTTTCTGGTTTTATAGACTTTTTTTCCTCAAAGAGTTTTATAGCAATTCACTTCCTTATCACTGGGACATTTAGAAATAAAATTATTGTCATTGCATCAAACGGTGATGTAATAATAAGTAATTTTCATACACTCACATATTGGCAAAAAGTTTCATCATTGAATGACCCGAAAAATAAAACATTATTTAATATAGAAAAAAACTTATTTAAAGGTATCTATACTTTTCTTCAATTTTTAATTTTGCTCTAATACTACCATTAACTCATGTAGAGTGGCTAACAATGCTAATAGAGTAAAATTACAAGAGTTAACGATGTTCATAACTCAAAATTAATGATTTAATTATGAGAGAAAAACATATAGGTAGGAAATTAAAAATTGTGTGATAGTATAGGTACCTGGATAATGATTTTCCCTTTAATGAAGTAAAAAACTGGACATTAAAATTATTTTACCACAAGAAACTTAGTCATATTTAAGGTTGTCAAACTCACGAATTTAAGCAAACTCGTGACAGTGACGTAAACTCGTATCGTGAACTCGAATTGTAAACTCGTAAGAGTTTGCTTTTATTATTAAATAGGTATTACTAGTGTATAATTAAATAATTAAAATATAAAAATGACAACAATTTGATTTAAATATATTTTAAATCCAAATAATTAAAATTAAATCCATCAACATTCATCATTTATCATATTTAATAAAGAAATTTCTATATAATGCGAAAGATAATCAAATCAAAAAAGTTAACATGGGTTTAAGAGTAAGTGAACACGTTTTTGTAAGCTATAAACGTAAAAACGGTAAACTCGGTGTATAAACTCGTGAGTTTAACCGAGTTTACAACTAGCACGAGTTTACCACTGACTCGACTTGTTTTTGTAAGTTATAAACGTAAAAACGATAAACTCTCGGAGAGTCAACTCGCGATCGACAACAATAGTCATACTCATGTGATATATTGAATAATAAATTTATTTTTTTTGGGGGGGGGAAATTGAATATTGATATCACATTTAATATGTAAGATCATCTTATGTAATCATACTGTACTGGAATTGGATGTATGCCCAATTTGATCATTTCTTTTTTATAATATGAAGGGTTTCTCTTTCTAAGACTTAGAACGTTAAGGATTTTCACCTCTTCCAACAAGTGCGCTTCCCATAATTTGAACTTGTATTCTCTTCTTTATAAAGGCGAGACCGCTTACCACATCGATCAACAACTTGTTGGTTACAAATTTTTCTTTTGCCAACTGAAAATTTTATCACAAATTATTCGGTACTTATTTCATGTAAATGAATAAAAGATCATGTTCACGAGAAGAAAAGAATAATTAGGCTTATACAAAGTTTACCTAGTTATTATTAGAAGCTTCAGTAGAATTTCACTTCACTTTTAGCATTATGCATTTATACATAGCTTCATTCCCTTTTTGAATAAATATTCAGCCATTATAATTGTGGGATAGATCACATGTTCAAATATCATCAATTTTTTCCTTTGACTGTTGTATACTCCCTCCCTCTTAAATATACAATATATTTACCTAATTTGATTAGATTAAAAAAGTTAGTTAAGTTAGTTAATATGACAAGTATTTTCTAAAACGGCCTGGTCATATTTCTTTTTTCTTTCTTTCCTTCATTCTTTTTTTTGATTATTGTTGAGGGAGCATTAATAAGAGTAAATTAGAAAAAATTTGAAAAATATAAAAAGTAGATATTATATTTAGTATCAAAATCGGCTCCCCAAATATGTTATATATTAAAAATCAGGGGGAGTACATCCATATAGTCAATCTACCTAAGAAGATAAGGCTTATTGTTGTTATTAAAACTTTTGTACATCCCAGCTTTTACACAAAATGGGTGAATGTGATTTGTAAGGAAAATCACAAGCCAATATTTGGAGGAATTCCGTAGGCGTTAGTTTTAACATTTCATCAGAAAATATTTATTTCAATGATAGTTTTAGTTATTGAATCATCTTCCATGTAATCCAACTAGGCTATTTTTACTGACTTGGGCTTTTGTTTAGTTAGTCAGGACGTTGACGAGAGACAAAACTGGATTCCAATAATTTCACAATGCTTCTTTTCCACCGTTGACATCATGAAAAATCGTTACTAGACTTCAATTGCTATAAAAATAGAAATGCCTTTTTCTTTATGATCCTCCTCAACCCATCCCACATCACCTTATCAATCAACATTTTCTCCGGTATTGGTAACAGGTAATTGAAAGATCACATGTTTGATCCCACCTAAAAAATCTTAGATCGTTAGTGTTTTGTGCCTCTAATTAAAAAGTAAAATGACTCCAGGATCCAGGCATGCCAAAGAGCACGAGTCACAATAAATGCCAAGACCAACACAAGTCCTTCTATCCCGGTGATCACATAAAAGTAGTCCCAATCAATTTCGGACCTGTTTGGCATGGCTGTGACTGAGGCAAAAAGCCCTTCAAGTAGTTAAATAAGCCCATCAAGTAGTTAAATAAGCCCAACAGAATTTTTTTTTTAAAAAAAAGTTAACCATTTGAGACAGCCAAATGAAAATTCTCAAAATCATCATCAACAGCTTATGGTGGCTTGTATAAAAAAAAACAGCTTATGGTGGCAGAATAGCGGGTTTATCCAACATATAGGTATCGTTTTACACAATGCCATGAGCCCGTTTAGATGAGTTTTTTTTTAAAAAAGTGCTTTTTTAACATTGTTTTTTTAAAGTTCTAAATTGAAGCTAAAAAAAAAAAACAGAATTTTGGCTTTTTTTTTTTTTTTTTTTTTTTTAAAAAATATCATATAAACAAAGGGAAAAACACTTCTCATGTTGTAGGAGAAGTGTATTCTCATGTCACACACACATGAAATGGTGGGACCTACGTATATATATAATTAGTATTATATATATATGTGGCCCCACCATTTCACGTGTACAGAAATAGGACCTTCTTCTTCTTCTCACGCAAATACGGTAGAAGTTTAAATCCCATAAACAAATAAATTAATAAAAAAAAAAAATATTTTTTTTTAAAAAAAAACCCATCCAAACGGGGTCTATATCTTGTTATCATTATTCAACAGTTTATCTCTTGTTACTATTTCTTTCTATGTACGGTCAAAAGGCTCATCTATAAACACCATTTTCCTTCCTCTTTTCATCCTAAGGACTCTACATGCCTAGAAGTGGAGTAAAATCAAACTTCATGGCAATATTCAGAATATAATGCGATGGTTGGTCTGCAGAAATATATAATTTCTAGAAAGGAAGTGAGAAATGCACCTTTTTGCATTTCCTATTTCCATTCTAGAATACACTTCCCCGGGTACCAAACATTGCCTAGTTAATTACCAGCAGTGGAATTCATTGGTAAATAGCATCATTTAGAAGTTAAACCCTATGGGAATTGCGAATAAAATTTTATAAGTAAGACATCAAAAGTATAGGACTTTAGCTGTACTTGACTTGAGACAACAACGATCATCTACAGACTAACATAGGGTCTATGTAAAGGCAACATCAAAATTCCAACTACAGAACTCACATTTGCCATATATCTCATTTACTGTCTTGAAGTCCTTCAGGTCGGCCAACCTACAGGAATCAGATGGAAAAATAATAATAATCTTTTTGGCATTTAATACAATCCATACTATGCGGGAGAGATGAGACAGAATTATTACAAGATTGTTGTTTTAACAACTGATGAAAAATTGGCTCCACCCGCTTTTAGAATTTCCCCCATGTTTTTTAGAACCTGTAAATTTAAATACAACTATTATCAGCTACAATAATGGGAAGCAGATTACTCTTTTAAGCGAATGGTACATCAATGGCACATGTTTTACTGGTAAACAAGACAGCGCTTAACATTCATCAACCAAAGAAGAAAATTTAACAGGAATAATATTACTGGCATAGAGGTTTGCACTTTCACTTTTTAAGTTTTCCACTTCAACACTGCCATTACTTAGTGCCATAAAAATCATTGAACAGTTAGGAGTTGATGTTACAAGAAAGTAAAACATAAGCAGCAGGTCCCAGTAAACACTAGTAATTAAAGCCAGGTTTTGCTTTTCATTACCATAAAAATTAATCATTTCCGTTCCTTGAATCAGCAGAGAAAACTAGAGATATATCATCACCAATATATAATGTTATTATAGGAAACTAAAGAAATTCCAAGACATAAATGGTCGATTAAAGCCTCTACGATGTTGGCCAAACAAAAATTTAAGCCTCTACGCATGAAGCCATACAGAATACATTAATATACAAAAGAAACAGAGTAGGTAACAAGTGGGGGGACAAGCAAAAGGCGTAGAGCGCTTGGAAGAAGACGAAGCAGAAGAACGCCACACGCGAGGCACAGCCAATGCGAGCAGGCAAGGAGGCCCGGCGGCGCAATGCACCCGTGTCTATCGCCGGTACTTGGAAGGAACTAGCAGAAAACGACGCCATCTTCTCTCGCTCTCTGTCTGTAACTCACTTGATCTTTCCTAAACACCCCCAAAGTGAGAAAACCATTGCTGTCAATAGCCAATAAAACTTGAAGCGGTCTGTATTAAAAAAATTAAAAAAAGATTACAAGTCAAGTTGCCATAATAAACCACTATTATGCCGGCTCGACATTGCATACCATTACCAGTGGGCAGTGCCACAGCCACCCGGTCTTTGATTTATTTTTGTGTAAATGAGATTTTATTAAAAAACATATTAAATAATTTTGTCGCTTTATCATTTGTCTACTTTGATGAAGTTGAGTGGGTTGGTAGCGGCCTAGTTGAAATGTGTAGAAAAAGAAAATAAAAATCATTCTTGATAAAAAAGACAATTCATTATATATTGAATTTATTTTTATTTATTTAATATTTTTAAATGAAAATAATTTATAATATTTATTAATAATAATAAATACAAAGTGCACTCTTTAAAAGTCATTTCTAAAATTTATAACTAAATTTTTGAGATTTACCATTAACATTATTTAATATGTCTAATTTTTTATTTATAATTAATTTATGTATTGTTTGCTTTTTAGGTATTATTTATTTAATATATTTATATGTTGTATGTTTAAAATTTAAATATTAACAAAAAAGCATAGCTAATCAACTCTCTTTTTTTTATATAAGATCACATCTTATTAAAAGATAAAAAGATTGGACACATAAAAACCCAACGTAAGATCAATAAAAGTCGAGATGAGTGTGCTTGGATTAGCTTTTAGAAAATAACTTCTGAAAAAAAAATTGATACAAATGATTTTAGAGAATAGATTCTTAACAAAATAGATTCGGTGAAAAAAATGATTTTGATAAAATGATATTAGAGTCACTTTTTTCATGTTCAAATTACCAAAAAAAGACATTAGCTTTTATGATAATTGCATATAAAAAATAAGATTTGATTTTAAATATTTTTAACATTAAATTTCATAGTAAATATAAAAAATTAAATAAATCTATCAACAAAATTAAAATAATAAAATTAGTTAATTTTATAATATGATTAAAAAAATTGTGGAATACGAAAGCGAAGCTAGATGGCGTGCTCTGATCCAAGCTATGTACGGGTGGATGTGGATGGATCATACAGGAAAAGTGGAAAGGCAACTTGTTGTGGAGGAGTGATTAGAGATCACCAGGGAAACTGGATATGTGGGTTTCAACAGAAGTTAAGATATATTACGTCAACAGCTGCCGAAATCCATGTTATCTACAAGGACCTTATACTATGCAAACAACTGGGTTTTAATAAGGTTATGCTTCATACTGATTCATTGGATGCTATTCATTTGTTGTTACTTGATTGTAGGCAGGGTCATTCTATGAGAGAGGAGATATAAGAGAGAGGTAAGATCCCTTATCATTTCACACGAGGATCTACAGATTATTCATACTTATAGGGAAGCATTAAGATGTGCTGATTATTTAGCCCAATCGGCTCAAGGGATGAATCAGGATCTAGTGATTATTTCATCACAACCTATTGAATGTGTTGACTTATTTAATCTTGAGTGTGGCGAAATGTCACTAAAATCAATTAATGTAGTCTACTATTAGACTTTTTTGTAAACCTCAAGGCTTTGGCTTGCCATTGTATTACCAAAAAAAAACATTAAAAAAAAAACATAAGGCGCTGGGGTGGCAGCATATTACATAAAGAAGTAAGGAATGAAGAAGAAAGTGGGTTAGGGAAATTATTAGAGGCTCAACTACCTCTAAAAGGGGAGAAAATTAGTTTATTCAAAACTATGGTTTTGAAGTCCAAAATCATGATTTGGGAGGAAAAAGTGCTTTTGTCATTTTTTTAAAGAGTATTTGGGTGCTTTTGTATGAAACCATGGTTTTAGGGCTAAAAAGTGATTTTCTATAGGGGTTTTTTTTTTTTAAATATATATATATATATATATATATATATATGATTTTCTATAGTTACCTAAACACACACTTGGATTAGAATCAGAACAAAATGATAATAAGAATGGACCCAGCTTCGCTTCCAAACTCTTCCGGTCCTTTTGCCTCTCCCTTACCCAAAGCTACACCATTTTGGGTATAAAAAATGGGAGAGGGCGATTTTTTTTTTTTTTTTTTTTTTTCAAAATAATATCTAGGGTTCTAAAATATTTTTTTCAATAGTAATCAATATTCTAAAATAATTTTTTGTGCACTATGTAGCATAAAATAATTTTTCAATAGCACCAGTATTTGATAAGCTGTATCCTAAACTATTTTAATTGCAACGAGTAGCCCCTAAATCATATTCAGCACCCTAAATTATTTTTCTAGTTGCAACAAGCAGCCTCTAAAATGTTTTCCTAGTTGCAATAAACACCCTAAATTTAAGATACTGAGGGTTGGATGCGCTCAAATTTAGTTTAGGATTGCTACATAGTGTACAAAAAATTATTTTAGAATATTGGGTAAATACTTAATGTTATTTTGAAAAAAAAATTGTGGATCACACCTCCCATTTTACACCCAAAAACAATTATAGTTTTCCGTAAGGGAGAGGCCAAGGAGGGGAAGAGCATGGGAGGGAATCTGATAATTTTGTGATTAGTCTCTCTTGGTGTTACAGATGTGATCTAATTAATTCTAATTGCATAATTGTGAAGTGCTCGAAACAGCAATGCACATAAACTGTTTGAACAAAGTTCTACGCGAATAAAAAAGGCATAAAGTCACATCTTAATCATTCACGTCAAAGTCTCCGAGCCAACTAGCTCTTTATTTTTTTGGCAACGAACCAATTGACCTCTCATTGCAATATTACAAATATAAATAACAGGACAACAGTAACATGTATTAATTATAAAAAAGACAACCCCTCTGATTGAGGTTAAAATATGACTGAATTAGTTTGATTAAATATTAAGGGAGAAAAAAAATTGTGAATAAATGAGTTTAAATATTTAAGCAAATTAATAATAAACATCCATTTAGTTGGACTCCACGCCATAGATTAATGGAAAAATTGCGAGTAATCAAACACCTCCCATGTTCTGATAGCTGATTTTTTTTTTTTTTTTTTTTTGATATAAAAAAGTTTAGGAGGGGTTCGACATCGCCCCCACTGCAAGCCAGCAGACGCCCTCTATGAAAGCACTTACTCGGGACTTACGAGATCGCCTACCAAAGGAGTCCCCAAGCGACGACGGCGGGGATCAAACCCACGCCCAAGGCCTAATCCTGGATCCCTTACCATCTATGCCAACTCACATTGATTTTGATAGCTAAATTGATATGTCCTCGATGCATATTGGTCCAAAAAAAAATAGTAAATATTTTTGTAATACAAGGAAGGAGATTGAAACAAAAAAAGAAGCCCAAAGTCAGAATATATGGGTATCATGCCAAACCATTGATGAGGCTTTGGCAATCGAGAGGTCGTGACATAGTCACAAACTCTGTATCCAGATCCCATAAAATATAAGTAAATGTCTTTTCTTTTGTTGGGATTGCTCACCACCACTGGTATTTTTATTTTTATTTTATTTTTGCTCGAGAAAGATTACTTGTATTACCATAATGTCAACAGAACAACATACCAGAAATTACAGAGCGCAATATCCTAATGCAACTATTACATAAAACATAACAGAAGGGTGAGAACTCCCTCCTGGAAAAGAAGTCTATTACAAAATAGATTAACCTCCTCCAATACAGAATTAGAGGTAAAAGCTTCATCCACTCCAATATTAGCATCATGAGCATCTAAGGCTAAAAGGGAAGACAAATAAAGTGTTGGTTGAAAAACCCACCCAACACACCCCCTTATAACCATTAGCTGTTAATAAATCAGCAACTCTATTATCCCGTTTTATGACAAAGGATAAAGAGAACCCAACCTTATCAGCAAACAGGCAAATAACATTATGAATAATACTCCTACTCTACCAAACAAATAAATCAAGGGATTTGGCATTAATACAGGAAAGCAAGGGAAGATCGTCAGTTTCAAAAATCGCTTTATCAAGGCCTAGATCCAAGGCTAATAGCAAGGCCCTTTAAAAAGCCAAAACCTCAGTCATAAATGCAAACATAGATTTTACCTTGTCCACATAACCCCATTCAAAAAGGCCCCCGACACACTACACCAATTGCAGCCGATACCTCCCTAATCGAAAAAGCACTGTCAAGATTGATCTTGAGATACTCAGGAGTAGGTGGAGACCAACAAGCATAAAGTAACATGGACTTGGCCGAGATACCCAACACCGACTGTGCAACATCTATATGACCCCAAAACTCAACATTATTTCTCCTCACAAGTTCTAAGACAGTAAGGGGGTTTAGGTCCACATGGTTAAAGACAAAGTCATTCCTCTGCTTCCAGATAAACCGTAGTGTCTAGCAAATTAATGAAACATCATGAGAGGTAATAGATTTCATACCAATAATCAGTAGCCACCATACATTAAAATTAGCCACACTAGCAAGATCAAACCGAGCTCCCAAACTACTACCAAACCATACACATCGGGTCCAAGGGCAATGAAAGAATAAATGTTGGCCTTATCACATATCGGACAAAGGCTCATATGGGAACGTTTCCTTCTAAAGAGAGCAACATTAGTAGCCAAGGCCTTATCGAGAAGACGCCAAATAAATTGTTGCACCCTAGGAATAGTTTTAATATCCCACACAGCTTTCCAAGAAGAAGGAGACATAATCGTAGAAGTTCTAGCCTTGTTGACATCATCCACAGAAAGACTCTCTTTCCTACTATGATAACCTAGCTTAACCACATATTCGCCATTTATAGCATTGGTCCACACCAATTTGTCCTCCAAGCTGTTATTTGGTATAGGAATTGCATAGATAGTAGATTTGACCTCATCCAAAAGATATTGAGAAATTGGAGTCCAAAAACCATCAACAATGAGATCACTCACCTTACCCAGTGTGACATAGGGTTATCGCAATTCTGAGGCTTCACAAGGAAAGAGACACCCGGAACCCAATTATCACCCCAAATCCTTATTGCCTGACCAGAACCCACATCCCAACGAAGCTCGGCACGAATAAAATCTCGTCCATCAATAATACTAGACTAACACCAAGAGGCTTTATAACCTTTCCCAACATCAAAAAATTCATCCCTAGGAAAGTACACATTCTTCAAAACTTGGGCCCATAAATCAATAGGCCTCGTCATAAGCCTCCAGGCCGTCTTAGCCAACAATGCCTCATTCATTATACTCAAATCCTGGAAACCCATGCCCCTTGGATCTTCCTTCTTGTTAGAGAATCCCAAGCCTTTGTGAAAGACAAATTATCACCAAGAGGGGGGTCAATTGGGTAATTTAAAAAAATTTCAATTTCCCTTGAAATTCACTCACAAAAACAGAACTTGTGAGAGAGAGAGAGAGAGAGGAGTTGACAAAGATGATTTATACTGGTTTGGTCTCAACTCTTGACCTATGTTCAATCCCCAGACTCTTTGGGATTTTTACTATCACTTTAATCGATTACACACTTTATACTCGAAAGTTATTATCTCACTAGGATACACCCCCCTTACAAATTGTAATCAAATAACGCAATCTCAAAGTCCCACAACTTTGAGATTCTTAGAATGATTTATAATCAGATATGAAACTCTCTAAAAGAGCATTGATAAACACTGAAAATTATATATCCGAAGATATTATACAATTGTATGAAACAGTAAATGTGTATTGATCGTTTAAGCGTTTGTGTTTCTGATGGTTAAAACATATTGAATTCTTCAACTTATATATGGTAAGGGCAATTAATGACTATTGGAAGTCTTCAATGAACCGTTGAGAATAATAAATATAGCCATTAGACTTGAAATGTTTTCGTTACTCTCATTATTTGATTCTGCAATGATCTTCCTCATTCTCCTTAATGACATTCCTTAAGATTTTCCCGTTGGATGATCTGGCATTCAGATATAGAAAGAAACCATAAATGCCTTCAGAATGTACAGAGGTTGATTGCTCAAATTGGTGTTTCATTTTCTGAGACACATTAAATGCAAGTGACGTAATCAATTGCCTTTTGATTAATCTGCACTTGATCATCTAAAACTCATTAACAAACTGATTAAACATAGTTAGGAACAATAATGAGTGATGATATGAAGTATACAAATCATACTTAAAGATTTAAGATTTACGGACACGGTGATTGTAAAACAGAGATACATTATGCTCAAGTTAATTCTAACCAAACTGGAGCAGATGACTCAAGTTTAGTGTTCAAGGCTCGAGTCATTAGTTCATCTTCTTTGAAAATAAGTTTGAAGTTTAAATGAAGATATCTCTATATGACTTATACTCGAACTTAAAATATTTAGCTCAAGTATATGACTCGAGTCAAACAAGGTTAGCTCGAGTCAAGTTCTTCTTCACAAATGAACTTTGAAATAGCTTTCTGGAAAAGGTTTGAACTCGTACTAGCTCAAGTCATTAAGTGATGACTCGAGTCAACTCAATTCATTTGAAAATATGTTTTCAATTGTATGCTCGAGTAAAAAACAATGGGCTCGAGTCAATGACTTCTATTTTGAAAATAAGTTTAAGTCCACAAAATATGACTTGAGTCAAATAACACAGGCTCGAGGCAATATCATTCCTTAAGATAATTTACAAGAGCTTATGACTCGAGTTAAGCACGACTTGCTCGAGTCAATATAACTTCAAATTCTTTGATAACTCTATGTCTAGTATTGACTCGAGTTTTACAATATGAAACTCAAGTCAATTTGACAGTAAGTTACTGGTTTCAGTTTAATTAAATTAAAAGAATTTTGACTTAAACCATTAACCTCATTTTGTTTACAATTGTCAGTTATCATCAAAACACATAGAGAACTAATAGCATTCCAACGCGTACGATTGCCAGAAGCATTCCCATCCCACCAGAAATTAGCAATGAGGCTATGAATCTCTCTACAAGTTGAGAGGAAATCTAAAGCAATTCATCGGATAAATAGGAATATCCTGGATCATAGCTTTTATCAAAACCTCACACCAGCAAAGGAAAGAAAAGAGTGCCCCCAACCTTGGATTTTACTAGTAACTCGCTCCCTTATGTAGGTCAGAGCTTGATGTTTGGTCTTCCCCCAAATACTAGGTATACCAAGGTACCTACCAGGATCCTCAGTAGTTGGAATCCCAAGAATATCCCCGACTATCGCTTGGACATTTTCAGGATGTTGGAAGAGAAAAAGAGACTAGATTTATCAAGATTGATGACTTAACCCGAAGCAACATAATACTGATGAAAGATATGAGCCAATTGCCTACAGTTCCTTTGACTCACATTCATGTATAAAAGAGCATCATCCACAAAAAAAGCTGTGAGTAAGTATCAGACAACTTTGACTCAATTTAATTCCGAAAATTAACTTAGCCTCCTGATTCTTCATAATCATACATGAAAGCACCTCCACAACAAGAATATAAAAGGTATGGTGAAAGAGGATCTCCTTGACGTAAACCCTTGCTAGGTGACTAATGTTAGAAGAAGAGAATAGGATGTCTACCTTAATCGATTCCATCCACCATAACACCAGCCCCCCACTACACCCAATTAGTTCACCTAGCCATTCATCATTAAATCCACAACGCCTTCAAATTTTTCTCACATATCTAGCCTTCTGATTCGTTTCCATTAAGAACACCAGCTGGGATTTTTTTCAAAAGCATTCTTCCTTTAGGTTCCTAACTGTCAAGGAAACCCCCAAACTTTGACAGTTCCAAGCTAGAGTATTCATGACGAACCGGTGGTTGGTCCCATCCAGCCATCGACGTTCTTGATAGAGATTTGCCGTGTCTCTCAAAATAACCAGATTCAATAAAATATTTGCACTAATAGGGAACCTGGGTCGTTTTCCCAACGAATTCGCAGTGGGTTTGATTGGACAGTAACAGCGAAACAGAACAACAATAGGGAACCTGGATCGTTGACTTATGTTCTATCTCTTTTGCCTATTTTTTGGATTATGATTATCGAGGTCATCATAACACAATCGCCTTCACACTACTCTTAGCCTTCAGTGTTGGTGTAATTATGCCTTTACATTAAGTGATGGCTCAAGTTAACAAAATATATTTGAATATAACATTCAAAATTCAGGCTCGAGTCACAGATCTTATACTCGAGTCTTTTAACTTGGTATTCCCAAAAGTACTTTAAGTTCGCAAAGCTTGACTGGAGTCACCAAGCATTGGCTTGAGTTCTCATCATAACTCGAGTCACTAAGGTGTGGCTCGAGTCAAGAAACCATTCTGACTCAAGTCACACAAGGCTTGGCTCAAGTTTGACAACCCAAACTTGAGTCAATTTGACAATAACTGTGACATCATGTTTTGATTCAAGTTTGATCAAGTTAAAAAAAAAAAAATTGGCTTGAATCATAAACCATACTATGTTTACAATTGTTAATTATCGTCAAAATATATAGAGAACTAACAATGTGTCCAATATCTTAAAATATTTTTTAAAATACATATAAGACACCGCAACAAAAATTCTAAAACATCGCTAGAGTGAAAAATCCTGAAAATTCCTTCAACTTCAAGAGATAAAAAGATTGTGAAAAGGTCAAAAACATCTCCCCAATAGAAGTGATGAAGTTATCAAGTAGGGGTAGTAGTTGCACTTGATTCTTAGAATTAGGTTGAATGTGTGAGCTATGGTTATGAAGTGATTGGACTCAAGTGAGTGACAGTCCAAAGGAAAATGTGCAAAGTTTGATACATGTTGATCTACATCATTACCTACATATTCAAACAAAATAAACTAGAATCATAAGTCCAAATAAAATAAATAAGAACTATCTAAGATTCACAATTATTAAAAAATATATAATATTTAGCTCATTTATGACCTTCAGACTTTAAGGCCCTGTTTGGTACACCGATTTGGTGGGAAGGAAAAGGAAGATTAACAAGTTCCTCTGTTTGATATGCATTTTGGATAAATCTTTCCAGGAACCCAAGTTCCTTGGCCCACCAATCTTCCTTTATGAGAAGATCAGATCCCACCAAAATTGGCGGGATCTCAAGTTCCCACGTCATTGTTCACATTGTTTGACAAATTTATCCCTCATATTTGAACTTGACGGGAACACTTGAACTTGGCAGAAAGTTTGAACTTGGCGGGAAATTTCAAATTAGGCGGGAAATTTTTTTACACAAATTCGAACTTGATAAGAGCATATTTTTTAAGAATATATTTTAACAATAATATTTTCTTTTTTATTTTGAATTAATTACTTTTGAGGGTAAAATAAATATTTCTTGATTTTTTACCAACTAGTGCCTCTTCATTTTCTTCCTACCAAACAACACATCTTCCCTCAAACCATCTTTCAAAATCTTCCATTTCCTTCCATTTCTTCTTCTAAGTTCTTTTCCCTCCTCAAATATTCCCTGTACCAAACCGCCTGAGAGCAAATCAAAAATAAAAATGAAAAGAGGACTTGGGAGGGACTCACAAACTCTTATCATAGGTTGGTTCTCGATCTACGAGCCCTGTCTATTCCCGTGAATCACGCCAACAACTACCCACCCACTACCCCTCGTCCTTGGGTTCAACTGGCGTAGGGGTCGGACTTCCTCACCTCAAGGGAGGGGGTTCGATCCCTGCGTTGGTCAAGGCGCTGGGGGAGGCATCCTAGGGGTCTAGGAAGCAGTGGAAACACTGGTAGAGGTGGAGGCATGTGTACTCTCTGGCCAGTATGCCCTGTGGACTGGGCTCCAAGCGCCCTGCCTTTGGACTGTGGGTGAGCCCAACCCCTTTACTAAAATTTTTATAGCAAAAAAAAAAAAAAACTACCCACCCACTCTATTAAGCTGTAGCTTCTCTACTGGTCTCATAGTTAAAAAAGTGAGTGTCGAAATACGTTGACTTATATTCTGTCTCTTTTGCCTACTTTTTGATTAAGATTATCGAGGTCATAACACAATCGCCTTCACACTACCCTTAGCCTTCAGTGTTGACGTAATTATGCCTTCACATTGAGGAGTTTGGCGCAAAACATGGTGAGGAAGTAATAATATAATAAAATAGAACTTTAAATATTTTGGAATAATAATAATGACAGTGGCTGATCAAAAAAAATAAAATCAAAAGTGGCCTTTTGTTTTCTTATTTTCGATCAAATGCGGTTTTCCCCTTAAAAAATAATATATTTGACACATGGAAAAATCAATATAATAAAGAGCATGTTAACTAGGATAATTAGAGAAGATAATAAGGAGAAAGAATATGAGGAATGATGTATTATTGACAATAAAGAGCATAATGCTCTTACAAAGAGTAATTGTGATACTCACTTTTTATCTCATTAGCTTAAGACCCTTTATATAGCTTAGGACCCTAACTAATTCACTAACTAATAAATTATACCCTTATATTCTGACACGCTCCCTTAAGTTGAACACTACTTAACAAGGTGTTCAACTTGAACAACACAAAATAAGGGGATAAGGATTAAATTGACCATTTTTCAATCAACAAAACAATACAAAGATTTCTTCATAACAATCTTCTCTTTTCTCCATGCTAATCCTCTAAACACATAATCAACAGTATTTGGACAGCAATGATAGGAATCTTCAGATTGTGCCCACGTGTTAGTTCTCTAAGGGTTTTGATGATTACTAACAATTGCAAACAAAGTATGAAGTTTTTTCTTTGATAAGTTAAAAAAAACTTGTTGACAAAGGAAAACTCGAGTTTTGGTTACAAAACTAGAGTTTTGATCTTACAAAGAAGAACTCAATTGACTGAGCTAAGCAAAACTGCTAGTTTTCAGAGAAAACTCAAGTTTTCACTATACATAGACTTCTCAATATTTTTGGAAAAGACAAAACTCCAGTTTTCATTGAAAACTCAAGTTTTGGACTTACAAAGAGTCTCCTAAGTTTTTAAACTTTGAAAACCTCCAGTTTTGGCTAAAACCTCCAGTTTTCAATTTAACTTGAAATTTTCCAAGTTTTCACTAAAATTGTGAAAACTCGAGTTTTGAGTTGGCCTTCGCTTTTTAGCCAGTTTTCAAAAACTCCGGTTTTTGTAAAAACCTCCGAGTTTTGAGTTTGGCAAAGCTTTCTCCAAATTTTCACAGTAAAGTGAAAACTCGAGTTTTGATTGCAAAACTCGAGTTTTGATCAGACAGAAAGTCTTTGAATTTTCTCATTTTTTGAAAACTGTCAGTTTCCCCCAAAACCTCCAGTTTTGACTTGGCGCAGTTTCTTCAAATTTTCATATTTAAATGAAAACTCGAGTTTTGATATCAAAACTCGATTTTTCATCAGTGAGTTTGAAATTCAAAACTGACGAATTTGTGAAACCTTCTCGTTTGATCTTAATACTTCTGATTATCATTCCTTAATATTCCTAGCTATGTTTAACCACTTTGTTAGTGAGTTTCAGATGTTTTAAAGATATTAAATGAAGGTTAAAAGCAAAAGCAAAAAGTGATGTCAGGACATTAAATGCAAAACCCAGAAAGCTAACATACTTTTGGGTAATCCGTCTGCACACGCTTAACAAAGAATTAAAGAATGTTTCTACATCCAGCAACTGCCATTCCAACGGATTTATTTTTTAGAAGTCAACTCTGAACTTCTGCACAGCTGGATTAAGAGAAGGTAGAGAGAAAAGAAGACCTAAGCTCAAGCTAATCCTTGTCTAATGAAGGCAACGGTTATAATGAAGACTACAACGGTCATTTAATGATCTCTGTGTATAAATAGAGCAGCATTCAAGTCTTCTCACAAAAACACATCTGCTGAAAACGAAATACATTCAAGTTTCCAACTACTCTTTCAGTTTTCACTTGTAAAGTATCTGTTGATACATTAAGCTTCAGTGATTAACATTATCTACTCTTAGAGATAGTTTCTTACTTGAAAATCATTTATTGTAAAGAATCACAAGTCAGGGGACTTGGTGATTGGGTTCATTGATTGCAATTTGTAAGGGGGAGTAAGTTCTAGTGAGAGAATTACTCTTGAGTACAGAGTGTGTAATCAATCGTGATAGTGAAATCCCAGAGTGTCTGGGGACTGGACGTAGGTCAAGATATTGGACCGAACCAGTATAAATATCCTGTGTCTAGCTATTCTTCTCTATCCTTTGTTTTGCTCTGTTTTTAGTATTAAAAAACAGAGCACTTTCGAAAGAATTTTTAAAATCCCCAATTCACCCCCTCTTGGTGATTAAGCTCCACTTTCACCACGGATGTTCTCCAGATTGTTTGACCCACTTTGCTGACTATCTAAACTGCACCTCATTAATAACGATGATGATTTAGTAATCTCATCATTCCCATGAATGCGTGGGTTGTGCCACTTTGTAGAAAGAAAAATGGCATTGCACTCTCCAACAATTTATAAGTCTTTCATACTCCTGCTGGCTAGATTTTGCAGCATTGGTTTGCTCAGTCAATGTTGAGTCTTCCCACAATCAAGAGTGCATTCATGAGCCAATGAATATTGTTGAAAATTTGCAATACCGGAATCAAGGAAAGCCAATGTTGGAATCAATCCTTCATCTGACAACCCACATTCAATCTTCTTGATGATCATCATTTGTTTTATGAGCCCTGCTGCTACAAGTGGCCATTGTCTGCTTCAGAATCACTCCCAGAAGAACTCCCTGAAACAGAATCGCAAGACGGGCGAGGCGGCGACAACTCTGCTCTTGGATGCTCCACTTTGTTGTGGGCCTTCTTGCGTTTCCGGGAGAACAAGTCCGTGAAACAAGATGCACCGTAGATAGGAGCCAGGAGGCAATTCTTCACTGCTCTCTACCCTGCTTTCCCTTAAATTGACAGGAGTGAGGAGGCGATTCTTCACTGCTCTCTACTCTGCTTTCCCTTAAATCGACAGGAGTGAGGAGACGTCATTTCTCTGCTCTCTACTCTGCTCTCAAACATCATCACTTGCATAAGCACATATTAACACATGAATAAGAACCAGTGATCTCTACTTGCACTCAGGCACACCCCAAAAAAAAAATTATCAACGTTTGAAGCACTCTTCTGCCAATTACTGATACAAGATAAAAAGAAGGCATGGTCGCATTCAGGAAGCATCCCAAACTTACATTCAAATCCTTTAGGCTTTAAAAGAACACGAACCAAGCAAATATGGGACTTATTTGAAAGAAAGTGCCCCAATCAAAATGTGACGCCGTGAATAGGGAAGACGACAAGCTTCACAAATCATCGGCGGCGCTTCAACCATCTTCGAACCGGAACTTTGTCTTATGTAAACAGAGTCACCAAGAACTATAACCTCAGATTAACCAAGAACAGCCGCCAAACTCGCCGTGACCTCCAACTTCAGAACTTTTAACTTCTGAGTTTTCTCCGGTAAAGGAAAATATATGTGACGGTCTGGAGAGAACGCGTCAAGAACTAGATCGTTGAATGTAGCGGAAGGAAAAATGGATCTTACCGGATTCAAGAAGAGTCTAAAAACACGAAATTGACGGCAAGCGAGAAAGACGATGATGGCGACAAAAATGGCGTTATCTTACAAGAATAACGAACAGAGTTGCGGAATCAATTTCTGGCGTTTCGGATCTTGCTTGGAGTTGGATCTTGGATTCCCGGTTGCTTATGACGTTGGACTTGGGGTTTGACCGGTTTCTTGATGATCGGGATCTAGGAATTGCAGCGGAAGCAACAGCGAATTTTCATGGTTGCCTGACGCGGTTCACGGCTAATTCCGGAGAGAGAGGAAGACGAGTTGCGGCTCTGATCAACACAGTGATCAATCTCTTGCCACTTACTGTGAACACCTTGATCTTGAAATCAACACTTTGAATTAGGCTTGAGTTTTTTTTTTGGTGGAAGCGTGAAACACTTCTTGTAACACCCCAATTTCCGTAGCATAAATCGTGCCGGTGACACGTGGTTTTATAAAAAATCATCAGAGTTTTGAGGTGCTACAGCTTAGCATTTTGCGGAAACGGAGAGCATGTACTAAAAATTTGAACTACGAATTTAACAATGAGTCACTGATATAAAAATACTCAGACATATGATGATGCCTGACGTATACTGTTATATATATTACAAAATCTTCCGAAGGAATTATTCATGTGATACAGTAATACAAAACTTTATAATTACAATTCTTACATGTAACTATACCCTCTACAACCAAGCCTTGAGTAGACTTGGGGCATAGAACCTAACTCGGTTAGATCATCCCATTTGGCCAGTCGGGTAGGTCTAGTGGGAGTCTCACCGTGCTAGGGTGATCGATTGATCGAACCACATAGACGACCCTTCTAGTTTAAGCACCAAATGATATGAAGTAACCTTATTAGATTCATGCAATACGGTAGGTTCTGTTGACTTTCTTCCCTCATTTCCTTTAACCGGTACCTTCTCACGGCTCCATCTACTGGTACCTTCTCTGATCCTGGTTTCTTTACCTGAACTATTAGACAGATCTGAGATCCAATACCCATCGGACCTCAGGTAACAGTTAACCTCATATGAAAAGTATAACAATATATGTATGACAAATATTCATTACATTTCAGCAGTAATCAACACATAAGCACAAAGCAGATATATGATCAAGTACAATGACGAACATAAGCACAAAGCAATATGTAAAGTCCCACAACATGTCGCGCACATACCCTATGCCACGATCACAACACGTGTCCTCGGCGCTAGGAAAACAATCTCACGGCATTATCAAGACTATAACTGTATCAAGTGAATGTATATAAACAATGACCTAAGACAGAGTCTTAGCCACAGTACATGAATCATTTCATCACATATAAGAATACAAGACACATCAGAGTTAAAGTTACAGTATGCGAACGTACCTTCCTTCCATGTGAATAGTAATTACTATTCATGTATACGGCACTATTCATGTATACGGTACTATTCACGTATAGTAATACGCCCGTCCATCAAATCTGCCTCCGGAATCCTCGGATATCCTTCGTTGACGGTACTTCGGTACGTTTTACGAAAAACGATATTTTTGACAGCGGTGCAAACAGCGGCACAACAGCGATACAACAGCGGTATGACAGCGGCACAACAGCGATACGATTATCACAGATATCCCAGGGCTCCGCTACACTTTCTCCGGACTCCTCCTTCTCTCTAACCTCTCTCTAGAATACGGTTTTGGTGTGAGAAATGAGAAGAAGTGAAGCCTCTATTTATAGGGAGGAAAATGGGTCCTTAAGTGTAATTATTTCACTTGGGTCATTTGAGGTAATTTTCCCTAAAATATAAAATTCACTCGTTTCCCTCGTTTCATACGTCGAAACGTTTTAATATTTTAATAATATTATATTATATTTGTTGGTTATGATTAGTTTTGATGATGTATTATATAGATGTCATTCACTAAGAGCAAAAGGTTCGAGTTATATTCTACTTTGACTAATTCTTATATTTAATGTAGATGCTAAGTTAAAGATGAAGAATGATCAAGTTGGGAGATGAAAAAAAGAAGAACTTGTTGAATGGAATGAATATATCATTATTCAAGTTCTTATATTGATGCTAGAAGCCTCAAGATCATATGGAAGTTGGATTGGCTCGATTGAGTTAAAGTCGAAAATATGAGATTGTGGATGAGCAAACTCGAGCCTCCAAGTATTAAACTCAAGTTTACTACCTTAGCTGAAGTAATTTGCCTTTCGATATGTCCAAACTCGAGCTTAGCACTCTAAACTCGAGTCTATAAGTGTCTTCGGCGACTTTGGTGTTTTTGGACTAGGCAAACTCGAGCTCGTCGTACAAACTCGAGCTTACGGCGGTGATCAACCTCCACGTTCAGCACAGCAACGTCTGGTAATTTGATGATATCTTCCAAACCGGAGATCCGATTGAGGTGAAACCAGTGGCATATGAAACTAGACTCCCAATTCGTCATTTTGATATAAAATTCAAGCCCAAAGGAGTTCATATCACGGAGTTATAAATTGTGGAAGTTGACATCCAAGACACAGAAAACCAAGCCTCAATGGTTTGAGTGTAACTCACAATATACAAATCCAATTTAGTTCAAATCAGTGGCATTGGAAAGTAGACTCAACGAGCTTTCCATCAAGAGTTGAACCAACAAAAACGAAGTTCAGACCAGGGAGATATGGCCCTCGAAAGTGGACGAAGTTGCAAGCTCGCTGAACAAAGTCCAAAATCAGCCGGGCCAAGTTTACATGTAGCAAGCTCGAGCTTACAAGTAGCAAACTCGAGCTTACGGGTTTGAGAGAGGAAATGCTGATTTTGAAGAAGTCCAAACTCGAGCTTGAAGTTACAAGCTCGAGCTCGAGAGTTCCCGGAAGAGAAGAAATGAACTTTGGGAAAAAGCCAAACTCGAGCCTATAAGTGACCAAACTCGAGTTTAGCTCGGACGAGTGCAAACGAGTCCCGATAAACACCCAAACTCGAGTCTATAAGTTATAAGCTCGAGCTTGAGACTTCCGGCAAAAATCCAAGACCAAACTCGAGCTTACCTATATAAACTCGAGCTTGGAACTCCGAAACAGATTTACACCTCGATTCAAGAAAATTCACCATGTTGAAACATCATATCTCATCAAGAACATCAAGATGAATACTCAAATGATTTATAAAGCTTCTTAACATCATTTATATCATTTGTGTATAAGTTTCGGTGATTAAAGTTTGAGATTACATCAAACTTGACGAAAACCAAAATCATCATAAGCATGAAGATGAAGGTTCTTTGCGTATTTTCGAAACAACAAAGAAGGCGAGAATTGAAGAGAAACTTGAAGAAACAATGTTGAATGCTGAACGGTAATGTTCTTCAATGGATTCAAATGTTCAATGTCCTTTAACCGAGACTTGAGAAGATTTGAATTTGCTTTAAAGTCAAATAAAGCAACTCCATGAGCCACTTGTATTATTTTATTATATCTTCTCGAAACAAAGCAAATGGAAGATGACTGGAAAGTAGGACAACCATTCTCCAAGTCGAAAGCTAGCCTCCAACGTCCTAAAACAGTGGACAACATTATGCAATTGCCTCCACTAAGTATAACGGATGGGAACACATTCTTGAGGAGCCAACTTTCAAATATTCAAATCGCAAGATTCCCAGCACTATATTCTACTAAATGCGGAACAACAGCTATATTTTCGAATGGATTCATGATCAACAGATATGCAACGGTCACAAGCTTCAATTAGCATAAATACCGAAGATTTGAAGTCTCCATACTGAGAACACGAGTACACGGAGCGGAAAAACGCGAGACACACGGCGACATCTTCAAGATGCTAATACTCGATTTTCATATCATTTACTCTGTTTCTTAATGTTTACATAGCTTATCATAGAGAGTGAGATGACTTGTAATTGTGCTTCGTGCTTATCCATCTACTTCGAGAGAGAAGAGAGATATTGTACACATCCTATCATTCTATTCGTGAGATACTCAAGATTGGGTAATCTTGAGTGGGAAACACATTGTGTTGATTACGGCTTGTAAGGGGAGTGAATCCTAGGGAGAGGATTACTTGAGTACGAGTGTGTGATCAAGCAAGTGTATTGATTACGGTTGTAAGGGGGAGTGAATCCTAGTGAGAGGATTACTCCAAGTACGAACGTGTAATCAAGTTACAAGAAGATAGTGGATTGAAAATCTCAAGTGAAGCTTGGGGACTTGACGTAGGTCAAGGATTGGGCCAACCGGTATAAATCATTTGCATATTCTCTTCCTTATCTCTTATATTTCCAGCATATATACCTGAATATCTATACATGTTTGAATGACTGACTATTGCTTTATCAATCATTATTATTGTCATTCAAACTGCTTTCAATAAGTTGGGAAAAGTTTTTCAAAGTTCATAAAGTTTTAACAAACACCCAATTCACCATAACTTGGGTGATAGCCAGTTTTTTCATTTGGTATCGAGCTAGGCTCTTGTTTAAAGGATTTAACCGTCTCAAGAGTTTCAATGGCTAATTTTGGGTGCTCTACGTTTTCGATAGGATTTGATTTTACCATTCCACCGCTTTTTCAAAGATATTGATTTTTGGTTTTGGAAAGCTAGAATGACTAGTTTTATCAAAGCAATCGATTTTTATATGTGGAATGTTTTTACAAATGCTTTTGATTTCAAACCAAGAAAGGATTGAATGAAAAAGACTTCAAGATGTTTTCATTGAACATTAGAGCAATGAACATATTATACAAAGTGCCTTAACGAAAATGATTTTGAGAAAATCAAGTCTTGCTCTAGTGCTAAAGAAATTTGGGATACTCTTGATTTTATATATACTTCTAACAATTGTGTTGAAGTTGAAAGTGTTGAAAGTTCATCGAAATTACAAACGCACATTTATGGATGATGAACAAATGGAAGAAGGCGAAATCGGAGAATGCTTTCTTGATTCGATCAACACAAAAGAACAAGAGAAAAAGGATTCCCAAGATGAGCTCATTGACAATTGTGATCAATCACTATTTGGAGCTCTAGATGAACATGAGGTAAACAATTCCAATACTTCTTGTGTAGATAAGAAAAACGTTTTTGAACAATCGCTTAAAAGTGTTTTTCAACCATTTACGATTCTATTTTGAAAAACAAACATATTTTCGAAAATGTTGCTGGAAAATCATGTGGGAAGAATGAATGTTCAAATGAAGATTATTTGAAGTCTTACTCTCATCACCAAAGACAATACTTGCAAAAATATTCACAATAAGCATCATTCTATTATTTGCAATTATTGTGGTAAATGCGGACATATTTCTTACACATGCTATATTAGGAGAAATTCTACTTGTGAGAAATAAATTTGTTTGGGTTCCTAAAGGACAATCAAGGTCCAATACTAACAGTCCAAGGACCCAAGTATAAATGGGTACCAAAATGTCCATCTAGTAATTTAAATGTGCGGGACAATTTGAAAATCAATGGACATAAAGTGCGAGAAGATGAAGAAGAATCCAAGAGTTTCTCATGAACCTAAAAGGAAACTCACATCAGTTAGGAGAACTTATGGAAAAGCCATTGCTGGAACTACAAGGTCAAATCATAAGAAGCAATGGATACAAGCAAGAAGAATACATTACGCACTCAAGAATGAACTACCATGAAGTTCCATTCAACTATCTTGAGGAGAATAAGAAAAGAAGGATCTCTCATGCTCCAAGGAAAAGATTCTTGCGTTAAATGCATCATATGAGAAAGCGTTGCTTGATCCCAAGACTAAATTCAAAATGACAAAGTATCAACGAATGATACATTGGGTGAGCGAATGCAATCCTTCAAGTACCTAAGGCTAAGGTATGCAAATATAAATCCTCCTATGCTATCATTTGAAATATTCATTGAGGTTTTATATCTTGTAGTCTTAGGAATCGCATTGCAAATCATATTTTTGGGTTCTCACATCCGATTTATATTTTGAAAGAGATTGCAATGATCAATAAGCTTAATTACGGAGCATATATGATGATTTGAAAAGAAATCGCTTCTTTATGCATGAACTCATGATTAATTCATTGTGCTTTACTTCTGAATTGACTATATTCATAAAAGCATGTGAATTTGATTTTGGTCCCTACAAGCTAATGATGATTGGATCCAAGTAAGGTTGGATACCAAGAAAGAAAAAGATTTATAAGGTTTTGTAGGATCGAGAGAGAGCTTCTCAAGAATGTAACATAGAGAAATGATCCAAGTCTTGAGAAAGCCGAACAAGCTAAGCTTGATGTTGATGGTGATTCTTTGAAAAATGAGTTATCTACAACAATTCATCTCAACCTAGCAAGCTTCTATGAGGACAAGAGGAATTACGGTGATATCTAATTCTTACCTCATACTATGATTATATGGAGTTCATTTTTGGTTTGTCTTTGGTTAAGTTAAAATGTTTTGAAACTGATTCAATTTCAATCAGCAATTTTATTGTCAGTGCCAAACTCGAGCTTGGCTATGCAAACTCGAGCTTGCCCTTACGAAAGTAAACCAAGCTATTTTGTATTTTCTAAACTTGAGCTTGTTCCGAAACTTGAGCTTATCATTTCTTTGTAGAGTTTGTGAGTTTACAAAAGTTGTAAACTCGAGCTTGGCATCCCAAACTCGAGCTTGCATCGGCGAGACGGTTTTAAAGTTTTTCCTTCAAAGAGTAAACTCAAGTTTGGTGTTGTAAACTCAAGCTTGCGTCCGACGAAACTTCTCAAAGATGTTAACATTTGTGACAAACTCGAGCTTGCCCCGCAAGCTCAAGCTTGGGTCGACGAGAGAGCAATGTCATTTTCTCGAGTTTAGCAAACTCAAGTTTACACCTCTAAGCTCAAGCTTGCATTTTGTGAACTAAAATTATTTTTGACATGAATAGTGCCAAACTCGAGCTTACTCACTAATAAGCTCAAGCTTGCGTTTTTCCATTTTGGCTCTCAAAATGATTTCACGATAGTTTCCCCGACAAAGCTCTAAACTCGAGCTTAGAGATGGAAACTCGAGCTTGGTATCCGAGTAAACTTTCCAAACTCAAGTTTGTCTTTCCAAACTCAAGTTTGTCTTTCCAAACTCAAGTTTGTGTCAACCATGTTTTTGAAATCATCTTGCTCGAATTTTCAAAAACTTCTTGTATGATCTATATACTTCATATCATCAATCACTAATATTCCTAACTGTGTTTAATCAATTTGTTAGTGAGTTTTTGATGATCAAACGAGTGAATTTGTGCATAACTTTTTGATTTTATATTTTTGAAATGCACAAGTGCAAAATTTGTTTGGATTTCAATTCACACTTTTTTTGTGAAAATGCATACATATGTTTTTGAAAATTATCCATACTTTAAATGCATTTAAATGATGTTTCAAAACTGGAAGTAAATATTGTATGTTGAATGTTGGATATGCTTCAATTTTCTCCACTTGAGTTTTTCAGCTAAGTTTTTCCTATCATTCACATATTGACCTTTGGTATTCAATATGATGCTTGAACTCCTCATTCTTCATTCTCAATCAAGTTAGATCTTATATCTAACAAGTTGATTATCTATATGAGTTTCAAGCTTATCTCCAGAAAAGAATTCAATTTGTGAAAGTCTTATGCTTATTGAATAAACTCTTATTGGTCAAGTTACTCAAATATACATTTATCTTCATCCATTTCTGAGTAACTATATTCTTGCTTTGAATATTCATATATTTCAAGACTCTATTCTAAAAAGCAAGATTATCTCTTAGACAATAGCAAAGTCATTGAGCTCATATATTTCTATTGTGCAAAGCATGTTTTGAAAATGCTCTACCTTCATGACTTTTGCTTTTGAGAAAATTCTTTTACATGTAAACTTCAATGTTTCACATGTTTTCTTAATCTTGAAGCATTCTGATCTATTCTTTAACATGTTGACTTCCACCATGTTTAAAATGAACATTGTTTTCAAGCATGTTTCAAAAATGAATCTTTCATTCATGAAAAATTTGATTTCATAATGCATTATCATATTTTGAAAGAACATTCAAGATTTGAAACACTTTGCATATTTCATTATCATTCTTGAAAAATCTGAGCTCACTCATAAACTGTGAAATGCTTATCTTTATGGATAAGATTTTCTATGCTCTTTGATCAAACTTATATGCATTTTATCAATGACATCTTTTCTGCATAAAAAGTGTATTTACAAAGTGTCATTGAAAAATAACATTCTTGATATCATTTAGTTGTTACCCTATTTTGATTCATTGGCTTGAATTTACTTGATTGGGTAAAACTATGTTTTGATCTTTGATTGCTATACTCTTTGCTCCAATATCATATTGTTAAATTATATGAGCTTAAGAGTTGTCATGTCTAATCAGTTGTGGACTCAAGAATCATTGGGTACCAAAGAACATATATTTTTGCGGGAGTTGACCAAATTGTTCCGTTGTTGAATACAAAGAACATAGGCAAACGAAATAGACCATTTCGGTGGCTATGTCGCAAATTTTGCGATATCACTTGAATGACATCTCATCACTAGCAAGAGACTTAGACCAAGATGATAAGGAGCATACTCGCTTGATGAGAATCTATGAGCGAGAAACTAATTTCAAGATCCTATTCAAAGCTCATTTGGGATTTCGATTCTAAGATGCATTCAAAGTCATTGGTGGGTGTAAATACTCATCCTCTCGAAGCTCATCAATATTAATCACATCATCGGAAATTGGCTAGCCAGTGATGCATCTATGGATGATTATAACTTGAGTAATTACGATATTACTCAAGTGAGGTATTGTATTATGCATATGTCATAATCATGCTAGGCTAACTTGATTGTATTCATTTCATTTTATTTCAAGAATCTTAGTCGAGCATAATCATTTATTTAAAATGATCCTTATGCTTTAAAACTCTTTTATCATCATAAAAGGCATAAGTGATTTCTTCATACCAATTTCAAGTCCATCCATGTGAACTTGAAAGTTCTTAATTCGAGATACAATGTTATGTCCATCGGAGTTAGATGAATTCCAAACCTCATAACACTTGGTATCACATCATTATTTGGTATCATTAAAGGGAGCTACAGGCTGTTTTATTCATGCATTCATTAAGGGGGAGCTTCACATTCATATATGTTTTATACTTTAAAAGCTTATCTCCTTCATTTGAAGAAAATCCTTTTAAGCATACTCATCTCGCATTCACTATCTTCTATTAGTTTTGATGATGAGTTAATTTCATATTTGAAAATATCTAATATTTTCCTTTCACTATCCTTATTTGAAAATTTCATTTAGAAAGGAATACTTTGATATTTGGTTGCACTAACAAATCTCTTTTGCAAACAAAGTTTTCCATTTGTAGCAGAAGATTTTGTTATGTGTTACAACTTTCCTTAATGCACTACAAGGAGAAACTATTAAATCAAGGAAGGATGATTTGATGTTCAATCACATTGAAGCTAAGGAAGAGGAAAACCTCTTGAAGCCGCGAGACATGTTCAGCAGAATAGCTATATGAAGAAAAGGAAAAGGATGGAAATGATATCATGGAACAGAAAGCAAGAAAATGGACTTCATCGATCATTCATCATTTGCGAGAATCTTCATGAGCATTTCTAATCTCTATCTTTTTATATTCAGTAGAAATGATGCATATGTTTGGTATCTATATGCTTTAAGTGTGAAAGATTTATTGAAAACCTCTCCAAATTCTTTCATTTTTTTTTCATAAAAACATTCCAAATTGCATCATATTTAAAATGAAAACACTTTCAAATCGAGGAGAAAAATCAGTTCTTTGACTCTTCTAATCTGGGTTCATATTTGTCTCTATAAGCATTTCTTCTTTACTTCAACTTTTTGCTAATGACAAATAAGGGGAGAGAATGGCAAGAAAAAATATGTTGCATTGTTGCATTTGATATACTTTCATATTCATACATATTTTTCATATAGTATTTGCCATCATCAAAAAGGGGAGAATGTTGGTTATGATTAGTTTTGATGATGTATTATATAGATGTCATTCCTAAGAGCAAAAAGGTTGCATACTACATTTATATTCTACTTTGACTAATTCTTATATTTAATGTAGATGCTAAGTTAAAAGATGAAGAATGATCAAGTTGGGAGATGAAAAAAGAAGAACTTGTTGAATGGAATGAATATATCATTATTCAAGTTCTTATATTGATGCTAGAAGCCTCCAAGATCATATGGAAGTTGGATTGGCTCAATTCGAGTTAAAGTCGGCAAATATGAGATTGTGGATGAGCAAACTCGAGCCTCCAAGTATTAAACTCAAGTTTACTACCTTGTCAAGTAATTTGCCTTTACGATATGTCCAAACTCGAGCTTAGCACTCTAAACTCGAGTCTATAAGTGTCTTCGGCAGCTTTGGTGTTTACGGACTAGGCAAACTCGAGCTCATCAAGACAAACTCGAGCTTACGGCGGTGATCAACTCGTTTCACGTTCAGCACAGGCAACGTCGGTAATTTGATGATATCTTCCAAACCAGAGATCCGATTGAGGTGAAACCAGTGGCATATGAAACTAGACTCCCAATTCGTCATTTTGATATAAAATTCAAGCCCAAAGGAGTTCATATCACGGAGTTATAAATTGTGGAAGTTGACAGAGAAATCCATGCCACACAGAAAACCAAGCCTCAATGGTTTGAGTGTAACTCACAATATACAAATCCAATTTAGTTCAAATCAGTGGCATTGGAAAGTAGACTCAACGAGCTTTCCATCAAGAGTTGAACCAACAAAAACGAAGTTCAGACCAGGGAGATATGGCCCTCGAAAGTGGACGAAGTTGCAAGCTCGGCTGAACAAAGTCCAAAATCAGCCAGGCCAAGTTTACATGTAGCAAGCTCGAGCTTACAAGTAGCAAACTCGAGCTTACGGGTTCTGAGAGAGGAAATGCTGATTTTGAAGAAGTCCAAACTCGAGCTTGAAGTTACAAGCTCGAGCTCGAGAGTTCCGAGAAGAAATGAACTTTGGGAAAAAGCCAAACTCGAGCCTATAAGTGACCAAACTCGAGTTTAGCTCGAGACGAGTGCAAACGAGTCCCGATAAACACCCAAACTCGAGTCTATAAGTTATAAGCTCGAGCTTGAGACTTCCGAGGCAAAAATCCAAGACCAAACTCGAGCTTACCTATATAAACTCGAGCTTGGAACTCCGAAACGATTTACACCTCTCGATTCAAGAAAATTCACCATGACCGAAACATCATATCTCATCAAGAACATCAAGATGAATACTCAAATGATTTATAAAGCTTCTTAACATCATTTATATCATTTGTGTATAAGTTTCAGGTGATTAAAGTTTGAGATTACATCAAACTTGACGAAAACCAAAATCTGTCATTATTCCAATAGTAAATCACTATTCCTAATTACTTTAAAGTCAAATAAAGGACCGTCGGATCTAGGTAAATTTGAAGTCACATCTTGGCCCTCAAAATTCAAATCTGGGAACGTAACCTTTCATGAGAAGGTCTATTCTTCTTCTTTGGAAATGTCTAAGTTAACTATTTTTTTGATCCCATTAAGGGTATTCCTATTCGTGAGATACTCAAGATTGGGTAATCTTGTTGTGTTGATTACGGCTTGTAAGGGGAGTGAATCCTAGGGAGAGGATTACTTCGAGTACGAGTGTGTGATCAAGCAAGTGTATTGATTACGGTTGTAAGGGGAGTGAATCCTAACATTTTCAAGTTACGGACAAAGCTTGGGGACCGGACGTAGGTCAAGGATTGGGCCGAACCGGTTATTCTCTTCCTTATCTCTTATATTTCCTATACGAAATTAATGATGACTATTGCTTTATCAATCATTATTATTGTCATTCAAACTGCTTTCAATAAGTTGGGAAAAGTTTTTCAAAGTTCATAACGCCATCTTCTAGATAAAAATTCATTGATCCATAATATGTCCAGTTGTTTTCTACTTAGTTCAAGGATTTCAAGTTATGATTTATTTTCTATTGGTTCACACTTTTCTTATCTGCCTATTCACAAAATATCTTTTATCGATTTCTTTACTTTCACGAAATTCATTTATGGTTACTAGACCAATCACTAACACTTTTAAATTTCGAGTATACTTTTTGGATTGTAGTAAAATACCGGGATTTATGGTCTAATTAGACTTCCCTAGTTGGACTAAACTTATTCCTCGGTGTTAGCAAAAATAACCTTAACGGTCTTACTTTCGAGGTTAAATTATGTGGGTTCCGAGATAAGTCCTTATATTTTCTCCGGATTTCCACATCTTCACAATTATTCCATATAGCGTTCTTCGAAATGAAGTGGGAGAAAGAATATTATATTATTATTCAAATAGTAAATACTATGCAAATAGTAATATAATATTCTCGTGGGTCCCGCGTGCATTTTTATTCAACACTCACGTGAATTCTGTCGGCAGAGGAGAAATAAGTTGACGTGGATCCCACATGAATAGTAAATACGTATTTATAAATAGTGAATATGTATTTTTGAATAGTAAATAATATTCATGGGTCCAAAAATTCTGATTCCAAATTTGTCACTCCAAAAAATAGGGCCTAGTAGTCTCCCAAAAATAGGCAAATTCTCAAATATAGGGTTCCAGATAAACAAGTATCTGGGTATTACACTTCTGATCCCCAGCCTCTCGTTCTCTTCGAATAAACCTCAAGGAAGATTGTACAGGAGCACAACGATTCGAGCTGTGAATCTCTGATTTTCTGGAAATCGGCCGAAACTCAAGGCAGTCTCGTTGAGCAATCAAGATACAAGTTGTTCCTTTGTCCAGAATATACCAATGCCATCGTCTATCACGAATTCATGAATAATCGCAACCCCAAGAAGTCGCAACAGCGTCTTGAACCCGAGAGGATAATCTCAACATCAGGTCATACAACTTGGACCATGGTCTCGGGCTTTCTTGATTTTCAATGCAATCTTGGGTCATGGTCTTGGGCTTACTCCTTTCCCTTCCCTGAAGGCTTATTGTCTCTTCTCCTGCTTGAGTGATGAATCTTGATTATTGGGCCATTAATCTTGAAAAGACAACCTGGTTTATGATACCATGTTAACTAGGATAATTAGAGAAGATAAGGAATGATGTATTATTAACAATAGAGAGCATAATGCTCTTACAAAGAGTGATTGTGATACTCATTTTTATCTCATCAGCCTGAGACCCTTTATATAGTTTAGGGCCCTAACTAATTCACTAACCCTAACTAATTCACTAACTAATCAATTATACCCTTATATTATGACAGAGCATTGGTTATGGTTACTTCAACAACTTTCGTAATTATATTGACATGGATATTACAAAAAAGTTGGATTAATTATAAAATCTGAATCTTATAAAAAGAAATGAGGTATTACTCTCAGGCAAACATATCATATGGGTGGTTCTCGATTTATGAGCCCACGCAGGGCAATCTCCATTCCCAGAAATCCCGCCAACAACCCACCGACCCACTTGCTCTATTATGCTTCAGCTTCTCCAAATACAAGCATTAGTCAATCCTCTTAGTTAATTGATTCAAGGCTTAGCTTATTGGGTGAGGACGACGCTATGGCTTTTGCCCTTTTGGAATATTGTAAAAGGCTCAAGTCAAGTCACTGCCAAATTATTTGAATATTTCTCACATTGACACCTGGGAATTATGCTTTCATGCATCATTCCATCACAGGTCATAATCAATATACCAATTTATCTCCATTTGTTACTAAATATAAGAACCAGTTTAAAAGACATAAACATTGGATTTGAGTTCTTTCCTTTTTCTCATTCTTATTTTCTTTTCAGAATATACTCCTAAATTAGAGAGTTGAATTATTCAGGTCTTATATTTTATAAAATTATTATTAGAAAATTGCACAATAATGACTTTTGTTATGGATCCATATTTTGGGCCCAATAGCAGTATGGCCCAACAGGAAATATCACATATTAGGATCTACCTATAATAAAGGGAAATCCTATCTCAGCTATAATCAAGGGAGATCTATCTCATCTAAAGATAGATTCGACCGTTATGATACTAGGGCAGTGGATTACGCCCACACTATCCCACCTGAGGCACACCCTATAAATACAGAGGTTAACCCTAAGGTGCACACACACACACTCTTCTTTGGAGCATACACACCACCCCTTGGCTAAACGCCAAGGTGTGTCCTCGAACTACGTGGACTTTGATCCCTCTTAGGGTACGTAGGCCCTAGGCATCACGCCTAGGTCAAGTCCGATCCATATAAGCAAACAATCAAACAAGCTAGTCCATCAGGGCTAGCGTTCGGTTCCACACCGAACATTGGCGCCACCGTGGGGATCGTTAAATTTCGATTCCCATGACCAAAGATGGTCAATACTAGAAGCGACGAGTCGATGCCTTTGCATGGGCAATTCCTGAAATTCCGCAGCAGCCTCCGGGCCCACCGCGCAATACTCGTTTGAGAATCCCAAATGAGCAAATAGGGATAGCCGAGGTTGTTGGTAAACCAAGGCTGATTCAACCAAAGGAGTTATTTTTACGGCTCGGTGATGCTGGGAGGCCTTCATCTATGCAAGAGCAAAATAGGAGTTGGAAGATCTTCAATTTCTCTCTTTGGGAATTCTCTCGTTGAGAATTCCTTTAAGAGAAGGAGTTTCTTATAATTATCCTCTAAATCCACATGATGAGACGAGAGCTTGGAAGGATCGCCGGGTTCTCTCTTTGAGAATTCTCTCATTGAGAACTCATTTAAGAGAAACTCTAATATGGAAAACTCCTCAAAGTTACTGTCACCCATGCAAGACTCTTCTACATCTTCTATTTCATTTTGAGTATTTTCGATCATTACATGGGTTTCCTTTTAACTCTTCATGTCTCCACGTGACGAGAAGATATGGGAAGGATCTTCATCCTCTCTCGTCGGGAGGAGAGAACCCAGGATCGTCATCCTCTCTCCTCGAGAACATAGGATTGTCATCCTCTATACTTGGGAACCCAGACTTTTCAATTCTGGCATACATTTAGATGCCCTATTTGGATTATAAGCAATCACAACATTTGAAATCTCTATGTCATTTACTAATGGCCGAGATTGTAGTGGCCGGGGTCCGAGATGCCTGAACGCCAAAACTTGAAAAGGCCGAGATAGAGAAAGAAAGTAGCAAGCTTACGAAGCCAAGATCGAGGTTACGCGACATTGTGCCGGAGCCCGACGCCGGCCTCCGGGCCACCGCGCAACAATAGCCACTTGGATAGAGGATGAGATCTAGGAATTGATACAGTTGCGGGTTCAATACCCATTTGAGAATCTCAAACGAGCAAATCAAGATAGCCGAGGTTATTGGTAGGCCGAGGCCGATTCAACGCCTATGACCTCCCGACTCCATCGCAATAGTCAAGGTTGATGATACGCCGAGATGAGGAGGTACCGAGATGCCTACAAACAAGTTTTTGAAAATCACGTCCAAGCTATACATGTAGGAATCCGAGGTATACAAACTCGTTTCCCAAAACCATGTTCGAGTTAAACATATAGGAATCCGAGGTATATAAACCTGTTTCCCAAAACCATGTTCGAGTTAAACATGTAGGAATCCGAGGTACATAGTTTGAGGAGATCATGTCAAGTTTACAAACATACATGAATCCGAGGATGCGGCAACACCGAGATAAAGGTTAAAACGTACTCCCTCGGGATACGGTAACACCAAAGCAAAGGTCAAAACCGGGACACGGTAAAACCGAAATGCACTTCGGATTAAATCCTGGTCGACCATGTCGGGCGTATAGTTCTCGGCTGGCACCAGATGAATATTATGCGCAATATCTTTTCGACTCTAGCGTCAAAACGGAACCCGATACAACAATCTATATCAGGCCAATTTCTCTCACCAGTCTGCGGCTAATATAAATGGTTAGTTTCTCAAAACTTTAATTTGACTCCTAACCTATCTTATGGTAAATGTCATCTCCTGGACACGGCACGTTCAATCCATCAAAGTATCTAGTGGCATAGTCTCGTTTAATACTACGAAAAAGAAAAGAAGGCGGAGGACCTCGGTTACACTCAATACAGTTAAAATCCGAGATCCGTATATAGTATTGAAGACGGACCCGGTTATACAGAATTTGGTTAAAATCCGGGCTCCGTGCACATTAAGGTTAAAACGTAATCCTCCGGGATGCGGTAACACCGACATAGAGGCAAAACTGGGATTCAATATGGCCGTGATATTGGCTAAAACTTATTCCTCCGGGATGCGGTAACGCCTCATATAGGCTAAAACGTACTCCTCCGGGATGCGGTAACGCCCGTCAGTAAAGTGTAAGTTTTAAAGTCGGACCCGGTTAATCGAATCTAGTTAACGTACGGGATCCGCATGAAGTTTTAAAGTCGGACCCGGTTAACTGAATCTAGTTAACGTACGGGATCCGCATGAAGTTTTGAAGTCGGACCCGGTTAACTGAATCTAGTTAACGTACGGGATCCGCAAAAAGTTTTGAAGTCGGACCCAGTTAACTGAATCTAGTTAACGTATGGGATCCGAGTACAGTTTTGAAGTCGGACCCGGTTAACTGAATCTAGTTAACGTTCGGATCCGCGTAAAGTCTTGAAGGCGGACCCGGTTACACCAAATCTGGTTTAAATCCGGGCTTCGTTGAAAGATTTGCGAGAAGCGAAAAGAAGGCGGACCCCGGTTACACTTAATACAGTAAAAATCCGGGCTCCATGTTACGCTTTGCGGTTGAAAACCAAGTTCCACGTGGAGTCCGTCCCTACGAAAGGGAATGAAAGCGGAACCCGGTTACACTGTATTCCGGTTAGATTTGATTTCCGCGTAAAAACAAATCAAGGGTTACAACACCCATAATGGAATTCGGGTTACGATACCCATAATGGAATCTCGGGTTACGACACCCATCTCGGATAAACAAGTTCCGGGTTACGACACCCATCATGGGTAAACAAATTCAGAAAAATGTGGAGTCCACCTCCAAAAGAGAAGGAAGAAGGACCACGGGTACACCGAATACAGTTAAAATCCGGACTCCTTGCAAAATACAGTTGACTCCGCGCTCTTTAATTGGACCCCGGACAAACTGAAAATTACCTAGTTGACTCCGCGCTCCTTAATTGGACCCCAGATAAACTGAAGATTTTCCAGTTAAATCCGTGCCTCTTAATTGGACCCCAGATTAACCAAAGATTATCACCACGGCCCATAAGCCTGGGTTTTTCGTCAAGCAAAGCCGCTACGGCCGGCCTTCACAATGCTGACCTCGTACACTGACGAGCAGACGTCGGAAACAAGAATGCCAGAGATGGCAAACTAGCTGCAAACTGGGAAGGCCCACATTGGGTTAAAGAGATGCTTGGCAAAGGAGCATACATACTCGAAACCTTGGGAAGGAAGCCAATCAAAAGGACTCGTCTAAAGATCTACTAACGCTAGATCCGGCTCGCACCCACCCGCAACACCTCAAACACATCATTGCGCACGATTATTTAAATCCCCCTGTGGAACCTTCAAGAACGTGTTGTTTATAACTTAAGCTTAAACACCGCGGTCTTATAATCTGGTTTCAATTGCTTCAATTCACACCGCGGTCTCAGAATCCGGTTTCAATTGCTTCAATTCACATCGCGGTCTTAGGACTCGGTTCAACTGAATCTAGTTGAAAACCGAGATCCGTGTGGAGTCCCGTCCCTACAAAAGGGATGAAGGTGGAGACCCGGTTTAAACTGAATCTAGTTTAAACCCGGATCGTGTAAACATGTAGGAATCCGAGGTACATAAACCCGTTTCCGAAAATCATGTTCCAGTTAAACATTCGGGGTTACAACACCCATCCCGGATAAACAAGTCCTGGATTACATTTCAGACGAGGACGGAACCCGATTACACTTAATACAGTTAGAATCCGGGATCCGCCTTTTTTCGAAGATGGACGCGGTTATACCAAATCTAGTTAACGACCGAGTGCCATCGAGACAGGTTAAAACGTGTTCCCTTGGAAACAGACGTGTTTCCAAGGGAACACGGTAAAACCAAGATTATGGTTAAAACGTACTCCTCCGGGATGCGATAATGCCCTTATTATGACAAAAACTATCGGTAGTCAAAAACACACCGAGGTATCACACCCGGTCAGAATACACCGAGGCATATAAGCCCCGGTCAAGCAAAAATCCCAAAAGAAGGGATTACACCAGGGTTACCACACCCAGGTTGCGTATAGCCCGATTTGTGGCATTACCGATGCAAATTTTGCGGTACTACACCCGGCTACCACGCCCGGTTCGCGAGACGGTAAAAACACCATCTCTTTTAAAAAAGATGCATCGAAAAATGCTCCTAAATAGGGAGGTGAATTGTCACGCAGCCCCGATCAGCCGACATGTACAAACCGCGCGTTCGGACACCGCGATTGTGCATCCGACATTTTGCCCCTATTCTGGATAAAACAACCCCGGACACCATATCCGGATCTCGGTAGCTCGGGTTACTCCCCTACCCCTTTTCCCGAAGTCAACCTATCGGAAGAAACACTTAGCAGATCATCGCGCATATAAAGGCCCTGGCCCGGCCATAAAAAATAGAATGTTAACTTAAGTAAAGTTGACAAGACAAACTGATTGGTTGAAATCAAGTTTATATATAATCAAGGTAGCAATGTTTACAAAGTTACAATTACAAACCCGGTACGATACACCTAAGGTAGGAACAACAACAAAAAGACTCGGCTCTTAGCTCGGAGGAGCAATGTTTTCTGAAGGGACCACCTCGGCCCCGGGAGCAGATCTCGAAGTCCCTTCTCCACCATCATCACCCAAAGAAGGATCTCCTTCCCCACCTCGAACCTCCTCGTCAAACGACCCGGATCTCGAAGTCACTAGGAACGACGGTTGCAGACCCTCTCCAATCCACGGAGGCCAGGTGTCAGGAGGTCATGATGGCGAAGTCGAAAGGGTTTCAGCCTCGAAGCCAAGCGACCATCTGACACTACCTCGGGTTTTCGAAAGCAACGGCGGGAGTACTGACCTTTGAGATACTACCTCGGGTCCAGGAGTCGGATAAACAACCTTGGGTCCATGAATAGAATAGGTTACTCGGCATAACACCTTGGCCTGAGGGCAAGAGTGCATCCCGGTCGGAAGAACCGAGTGCACCACGGCGGCCCCGAACCCTTGACCGCCAGTGGGGGACGACAAGACAAGCGTGGCACCGTAAAGGATGCGAATATAAGCAAGCCCGAGATCCGTTCCTCTTCAGGATAATTTGGTTTGGGAGAACCCGGTGTTACAACAAACAGGCCCGGTGAGAATCCGGAGATACAACAAACTAGCCTGGTAGCCCGGTCCACTCCTCTTCAGGATTATTTGGATTGGGAGAGTTCGGTGTGGCAGGATAAGTGAAGAAGAAGAGATCCCGGCGGTCATGAAAAAGACAGACGAGTTTCAATCTTCAACTAACCTGGACGCCACATGGCAGGGGGCAATGATCGAGAAGGCAAAAGGTTTTTTAACCTAGACTCTTGGCCTTATCTCATACCTCGGCACCTGAGACAAATTCCTCAAAAATAGGAGAATCTTGACAAAATCAGGATTCGACACACCTCCATAAAGGACCTCGGATCTTGAGATCGGACCTCGGATTCTTGAGAACGTAACCTCAATGGCCGAGGTAAATAGTGAATTGGTTCAAACCTTCACAGAACGGCACCCGGTAAAGGATTGGTAATACCTCGAACTACGTAGGCTTTGATCCCTTACTAGGGTACGTAGGCCCTAGGCGACATTCCTAGGTCAAGCCCAGTCAGATTAAAAATCCAACATGCTAGGCTAACGGATCCGATCAACCTCGGTATCGCACCTCGGGCGAAAAGTACCGGGGCATGATACATCTCGGCGGTTCAAACACTTGAGCTACCGAGCCGGGGCAATTCGATCGAATGCAAATGAAGCGGGAATTCATCAAAACACGGACAAAAGCAAATCAAGTTGGAACAACTCGGATACGAGAGATCTCGACTTCGAAGTTAGGCAAACCGCCTCGACATTACCCCAGATCTTGGAGACCTTACCTCAGATCTTTGAAGTAGACAACTTTGATAGCCGGGGTCACCACCTGGATTCAAATGCAGGCGAACCATCTCGGCACTACTCAGGATATGTGAGATAAGACCTCGGATCCTCGAAGTAAGCCGCCTTGACAGCCAGGATCAACATAACAAAGCTCTGCAAGGTAAGGCCCACGACTGTCAGTTATCAAATTGGATAAAAAAAGAACTAACGAAACCCCATGAGGGCTCACCATCGACCGAGACCGAGGCAAGCAAAAACAAAGAACGAGAGAAAGACAATTTTTTCCCGCATTGGGAAGAAAGTATCGCCTAAACGGGAAAATCGGCAGCGGAATACGAAGGAATCCGAATTCATCAAGATGGTGGCAATCACAAATGGGGGTCCCCGGCCTTGAAATCAAGCAAGTTCCCCAATAAGACCTCAGATCTTCGAGACGTTACCTCGGATCTTCGAGACAAGACCTCGGATCTTCGAGACCTCGGATCTTTGAGCAGCAGACTACTACCTCGGATCTTTGAGACATTACCTCGGATCTGGGAGTAAAAGACTTCGGTCGCCAGGACCAGAGTAGCCCAACCCGACAATGCGCGGTAGACATACGAGATGGTAAGGTTCACAACAACCTACCCCGGATAACCTGCTTGGGAACAATATACATCCCGGCGCTTTGAAAGCTCAAACTACCGGCCGGGGGCAACTCATTACGGATCCATATTTTGGGCCCAATAGCGGTATGGCCCAACAGAAATATCACATATTAGGATCTACCTATAATAAAGGGAAATCCTATCTCGGCTATAATCAAGGGAGATCTATCTTATCTAAAGATAGATTCGACCGTTATGATACTAGGGCGTGGATTACGCCCACACTATCCCACCCGAGGCACACCCTATAAATACGAGGTTAACCCTAAGGTGCACACACACACACTCTTTCTTTGGAGCATACACACCACCCCTTGGCTAAACGCCAAGGTGTGTCCTCGAACTACGTGGACTTTGATCCCTCTTAGGGTACGTAGGCCCTAAGCATCACGCCTAGGTCAAGTCCGCTCCATATAAGCAAACAATCAAACAAGCTAGTCCATCAGGGCTAGCGTTCTGGTTCCACACCGGAACAACTTTCGATCAAGAAATTAATCATTTAGAAATGTTGAGATTGCATGTGACATATGGGTGTTTTTTTCTTTTTAAAAACATTTTAATATGTGACATGCTAGTTGGCCACACACACACGTATATACACACCCCATTATTCTATATACAAGTGGGAAAGTAAACAATGCCAACATGACATAGAATATTATGGGAATATTTGACTTGTTAAAAATGTAAATACCTGCTCCCGGCCATTATTATTATAAGCATATAATAATAACATTTCAAAATAAATAAAGTTAGTTAAAATTAGTTATTAATGTACCCATGCACAACCTGGCATTATATTAATGTGTAGGGCCCACTTGCCTTGTCAGCAGCCCCCTTGTGATGTTGGGGACCAGGCTTTCCTCCAATGATGTTAATATCCGTTGCCCTCTTTTTCTTCATACCGCGCCATTTTAGTGCCAAAATGGCACTGTTCAACTCTTTTTTTAAAATAATAATAATAATAATAATAACATTCACCATCCTGAACTTTTGAAGTATTTTTTTAGCATCGTTCAGTATTTTGAAGTATTTTTTTATTATTAATCAGTATCCTAAAATTTTTTTTTCAAGATCATGAAGTGTTTTTTCAGTACCAGTTAGTATCCAGAAATATCTTTTTAGTATCAGTCAGTACTCTAAAATATTTTTTCAAGATCATGAAATATTTTTTCAGTACTAGCCAGTATCTTAAAGTATATTTTTAGTGTCGGTCAGTATCCTGAAACATCTTTTAGTATTAGTCAGTATCTTGAAGTATTTTTTTAGCACCAATCAGTACCATAAAGTATTTTTTTTCAAGAGGAAAAATACTCCATGATACTGACTGGTGCTAAAAAAATACTTCAAGATACTGATTGATACTAAAAACATGTTTCAGCATACTGATTGATACTAAAAAGATACTTAGAATACTGACTAATACTGAAAAAAATACTTCATGATCTTGAATTTTTTTTTTCAAGATCCTAAATATCTTAGGATGTTCAAAAAAAAAAAATATTTCCGATACTGATTGATGCTAAAAAATTCTTGAAGATTTATTTTTTTATTAAAAAAAAGTTGAACAATGCCATTTTGGCACCAAAACGGCGCCATATGAAAAAAAAAAAAGGCGTGAGATATTAACAAAGATCGAGGAAAGCCTGGTGTGTGATGTTGGTCCCCCCCAAAAAAAAACCATAATGGCATCCAAAAATAAAAGACAGACCCCACCCATTTACAGAATTCACATTAGGTGCTTTTCTCTTAAGTGTTTTTCCCTCTAATTAGAGGGCACTACTAGAAAAATACGAAATAGCTACGGAATTTGCTACGGAAAATTTTCCGTAGCAATGGTGTCGGATTTTGCTACGGATTTTTAAATCCGTAGCAAAAAAAAAAACAAACGGATCTGAAAAAATTTCCGTCGCAATAGCTACGGATATTGCAACGGAAATAGCAAACCGTCGCGGATAGCGACGGATCGATATCCGTCGCAAAATAGTGCGACGGATACATGATCCGTCGCAAAGTGGCGGCCAAAAAAGCCGCCACTTTAGCGCTTTTTGCGACGGATCTATGATCCGTCGCAAAATAGTGCGACGGACCATAGATCCGTCGCAAAGTGGCGGCCAAAAAGGCCGCCACTTTAGCGCTTTTCTATGATCGACGGATCTATGATCCGTCGCAAAGTGGCGGCCAAAAAGGCCGCCACTTTAGCGCTTTTTGCGACGGATCATAGATCCGTCGCAAAGTGGCGGCCAAAAAGGCCGCTACTTTAGCGCTTTTTGCGACGGATCTATGATCCGTCGCAAAATAGTGCGACGGATCATGATCGGCCAAAAAAGGCCGCCACTTTAGCGCTTTTTTGCGACGGATCTATGATCCGTCGCAAAATAGTGCGACGGATCATAGATCCGTCGCAAAGTGGCGGCGGCAAAAAGGTCGCCACTTTAGCGCTTATAGATCCGTCGGCAAAATATTGCAGCTAAAAGCCGCAACATTCGCCTCTCTCCCCTCACCCAATTTTCCCCGCCCCCTTCCCCGCCTCCGGCCGCCCTCCCTCTTCCCGACCCCCCTCCTCCCCTCTCACCCACGACCCCCCCTCCTCCACCCTCACCCACGACCCTCCTCCTCCACCCTCACCCACGACCCCCTCCTCCACCCTCACCCGATCCCCCTCCTCCTCCCCCTCCCCACCTCCGGCCTCCCTCCCTCATCCCGACCCCCCTCCCCCATCTCCGTCAGCCCCTCCTCTGTCAGCTTCTCCCGATCGATCCCCCATTTTTGCAAGGTATGTAAGCTGCCTTTTTTTTTCCCTTTTTGTAGTTTTTTTTTTTACCTTTCATTTTTTTTGGAGGTTACAAACAAATCCCCTTCGATTTTGCGGGTTAGCTTGAAGTATATTTTCTTTTTATTACAATTTGATATTTATGTTATGTTTGCTTAGCATTTGAATAATGAAAATATGTATGTTGGTATGGGATTATCGATTACATGAGTTTAAATTGTATGTTGTTACATAAGATAAATTGTGAAATTAAGATAAAATTAAGATTTTGTATTAGTTGATATTGATGAAGTATTTAGAAATTCCAATTGTAGCACTTTTTATTATGAAAATATGTATGTTGGTAGAAGATTATCGATTACATGAGTTTAAATCGTTTTTTTTTACATAAGATAAATTGTGAAATTAAGATAAAATTAAGATTTTGTATTTAAATATAATAATTATATAATTATAATAGAATTATACTATTCTAAAATTCATTCTAAAATGAATATTCAATATTAATATTTTTTTATATTTATAATTAAAATTAGAATTCTAATTAAAAATTGAATAATTTATTATATATACTCATACTCATTTAGATATACTTAGTAGAATTCTATATAGATTTCTATATAAAAATCTACTTTGTATAAGTATATATGATATGAATTGTAGTGATTCAAAAATCTCTTTGTAACAATATAAAAATAGAAAAATAACAGATAAAAATCTTAATAGAACAATAACAAATTAAATGAAGTAGAGCTTTAAATTATTCAATTTTTTTATCATTTATTATTATTATATATTATTATTATAATAAAATTAGTATATTTAGTAATAAAAAAATAAAATAGAATTCAATATTAAATAAAATAATTATATAATTATAATGTTGGTATTGATGAAGTATTTAGAAATTCCAATTCTAGCACTTTAAGATTTTGTATTATGTTTGCTTAGCTTTGGAATAATGAAAATAATGAATAATGAAGTATTTTTATCTAGCACTTTTTAGGAATTTATAAATTCCAATTCTGATTTTGGTGTGATAAAATTAAGATTTTGTATTAGTTGGTATTGATACATAAATATTTAAATAGGATGATGTTGAAACTAGAAAAGTGAAGTGTTTGGAAATGAAATTTAGGGATAAGACAATGAATTAATTAATGTCAACTTTGGGAGGAGAAAGGTGTGACATTGAAGAATAATCACATTTGTATGTGTTATAAAAATTAGTAGAATTTATTATTTGATTTAGGCTATTATAAAAATGACTGTTAGTAATTTGTTTAAAAAATATTTCATTTAATTTTTTTATTTCAATCTATGTTTAACAAGTTATACAATAAATTTGATTAAATGTTAAGTAATCTCTTTGATCTAGCCCATATATGTTAGAAACTCCAAAATACTTAGTATTCTATTCTTTGTTTGCCCCCTCCACATACATGTGTCCATGTTCTGGTGTGTTATCCTCATTCTCTGGTTGCTTGCTGGAATATGTTCTTTGTTCAATGCATGTGTTTTTTTTTTCACTTTCTTGATTAAGTGGCAATTGGAAGGCATAAGAGGCGACTTATATATATTTGTGGTATGTTGAGAAGTTAATTAGGGTAGTAACTGAACTAGCTAGGAAGTATGGAAGGCAACCATGATAGAAGTTGGATGTACAATCGTCTAACTGATAGAAGACAAGTAACAACAGCATTCTTCGCGGGTTTGGAAGAGTTCGTCCAATTTGCTTTGGCAAATTCAAATAATTCAAGAAGGGAGATCGGTGTCCGTGTGCCAAATGTAAGTGTTTAAGATTTACGATGCGGACACGGTCGGGATTCATTTGTGTCAAAAGGGATTCATAAAAGATTATGAATGTTGGGAATGTCATGGCGAAGTCCGACGGACACCGAGTGGTTATTACGGGGACAAATAGTCATCGAGAAAACCTTAATCAATATGAGCAGTTGGTTATGGATGCCGCGGGACCGTCGATCGGCCAATATTTTGATCCCGTTACTCATGTTGAACCGTCATACATGGGATAGGAGACCGGTACCCATCCTTAACCATCAAACATGGGTGAGGATCCTCATCCGGAAGCTGCTAGGTTCTATAAAATGCTTCAAGAAGCACAACGTCCGTTATGGGAAGGTTGCGACCACTTTGAAAATAGTGAATATTCATCCTTGCTCAACAGGCGGAACAAGTTTACTATACACCATACCCTACATCTCGCCAAGGGTGGACGGCAGTGGTCGAGCCCGACCCCGTACTATAAGAGGGGGTAGGGCGACGCCAACTGCTCCATATGGAGGCGAGGGGCTCAGGCTTCTTCTCCCGAGGTGCCACTATTTGATTTTTCGTCATCACCGTCGGGATATTTGTCATCTTCACCGTCACTTTATACATCGTCGTCACCGGCGGCTACCCCCGATGCACGGCAAGGAGGACCACGGTTTACTTTACCATTTCGATTGATTTACATTTGTTTAGTTTCTTGAAACCATCTATGTACAAACATCTTCAATATTTCACATTTCTTCCTTAGCACACCGCGTCGCCTCAGAGCCACGTCGGGGAAGAAGGTAGTTCTTCAGAGGTACCAATCTGGGGCTCAAGAGATCCTGAGACAGGGTTTCTTTGGATCCGTCCTGACGGCAACGAGTAAGTCATGCAAAGTTACCTGAAATGTTACAATTTTCTTTTCTAATTGGTTTGTATACTAATATTTGCATGATAATCTCTGTTTTCAGATTTTTGCCTGATACTCCGGTGGCGACTTTCATGTCGGACCAAATATTCCGTAATTACACTCAAGCTTGGACCGCATGGACAGAGATTCCTAAGAAGCAACGAGATACGTGGTTCAAGGAGTTCTTGGTAAGTTATTTTTTTATGCGTGTTAATTTAGTACTTTTAACATTTTGAGCACTAATTGTTCGTTATTGATTTTCAGGATAAGCATATTACGTTGCCGAGCATCTTGAAAATCGAAAAAAGCTTATAACCACGGGGCCGACGTGATGGTGCGTCGAAAGCTCTATGCATTGAGAAGGTCGAGAGGCAAGACAGATTGGCTTCCAAAGGACACTAGAGATGAATTATTTGGCAATTGGGAAAACAATGACAAGTTTAAGACCATAAGTGCGAAAAATAAGCAAAATAGGGCCAAAATGGAAGGACCATCATATCTTTGGCGGCTCCATATCAATTAGTGAGCATCGACGCAAAGTTGTAAGTACACGTTATTTTCTATTTACGTATTCAATATTTTGTACTTTGAAGTAATTAATTAAGGTCATCATTTGCGTTTGCGGTAGAGTTCTGGGAAGCTCCACTGGATCGGTTGAGTGGGTTACCTTTCGGACCCATTCCCGACAACTGAAAGGGAGTGAGAGGCAATGGATTAATCCAAGGGCGCAACAAATAGCGGTTAGACATTTATTGCCTTTATTACTTGTTTTATGCACCACCATATTTATATAGTTTTACATGTCTTATTTGTTATGTATTTGTTTGCTTGTAGGAAAACTTTGAGAAGCCGTCGCGGGAGAGAGCCACGCGGCGTGAGATCGACCCCTCATCCTCTATATCCGACAACGAGAGTCTCGTTCTTTGAGGCTACCGACGGATTTGACAAGAAGGGGAGGGTCTTTTGATACGGTGAGTCCGCCCGGCCGACCGAAGCGGACAAAGCGCCTCTCATCCGGCACCGTAGGGGTTTGTTCGGGTAAACATAATACATTTGTTTTTGATAATTTTCATTCTCTTGTCCATTCAAATGAAGTACAAATAATAAATGTACTAATCAATTTTGTAGATGAGTCAAAGAAGATGAAGGCGTTGGTGGAGGAGCAAGGGAGAACGGGAGATGATGAGCCGACCCGACTCGAAACGAGAGATGATGAGGCGACGGATGATTCGGAACAAGATCGAGATCAAGCGAGGCGTTGCGGCGGAAAAAGATCGATCAAGCGGCGTTGCGCGAGAACGGGCGGTGACGCGACGGAGATGACTCAAACAGAATGAGTTGATGAGGGTGATGCGGCTTCAAATCATGTCCCTTATGAAAGACAGAGGTTCCGGGTCGACTCCAGGTGATGATGACCATGCTTGGTGATGACGATGATCACAATGTCATTGTTTAGCCTACTTTTTTGTATTTGCTTGTTGCTACTACTTTTTTGTATTTGTTTGTTGCTACGGATTATATATATTGTGTTTTCACTATGTAAACTCTTTTTTATCGTTAATATATTCATGGTACATTACTTTACTATTTGTATTTGTTCCGGTGTGAAACCAGAACTCTAGCCCTGATGGACTAGCCTGTTTGATTGTTTGCTTATATGGAGCGGACTTGACCTAGGCGTGATGCCTAGGGCCTACGTACCCTAAGAGGGATCAAAGTCCACGTAGTTCGAGGACACACCTTGGCGTTTAGCCGAAGGGGTAGGTGTGTATGCTCCAGCAAGAGTGTGTGTGTGTGCACCTTAGGGTTAACCTCTGTATTTATAGGGTGTGCCTCAGGTGGTATAGTGTGGGCGTAATCCACTGCCCTAGTATCATAACGGTCGAATCTATCTTTAGATAAGATAGATCTCCCTTGATTATAGCTGAGATAGGATTTCCCTTTATTATAGGTAGATCCTAGTATGTGATATTTCCTGTTGGGCCATACTGCTATTGGGCCCAAAATGTGGATCCGTAACAGTTGCCCCCCAGCCCGGTAGTTTGAGCTTTCAAGCTGCTGGGATGTATATTGTTCCCAAGCTGGTTATCCGGGGTAGGTTGTTGTGAACCTTATCATCTCGTATGTCTACCGCGTATTGTCGGGTTGGGCTACTCTGGTCTTGGCGACCGAAGTCTTTTACTCCCAAATTCGAGGTAATGTCTCAAAGATCCGAGGTAGTAGTCTGATGCTCAAAGATCCGAGGTAGTATTGGGGAACTTGCTTGATTTCAAGGCCGGGGACCCCGCTGTGAATGCCACCATCTTGATGAATTCGGATTCCTTTGTATTCCGTTACCGATTTGCTCGTTTAGGCGATACTTTCTTCCCAAGGCGGGATAAATTTGTCTATCTCTCGTTCTTTGTTTTCGATTGCCTCGGTCTCGGTTGATTGTGAGCCCCCATGGGGTTTCGTTAGTTCTTCTTATCCACTTTGACAACTGTATAGTAGTTGAGATTTTTGTGCTGCCAGGATGCTTTTTGTCGGACTTCATTCACTGGTCGAGCTTTGCAATCGTGGGCCTTACCTTGCCGAGCTGAGTTACGTTGATCCGGGTTGTCAAGGCGGCTTACTTCGAGGATCCGAGGTCTTATCTCAAATATCCTGAGTAGTGCCGCGATGGTTCGCCAGTATTTGAATCCAGGTGTTGACCCCGGCTATCGAAGTCGAGATCTTTCGTATCCGAGTTGTTCCAGCTTGATTTCCTTTTATCCGTGTGTTGATGAATTCCCGCTTCATTTGCGTTCGATCGAATTGCCCCCGGCTCGGTAGCTCAAGTGTTTGAACCGCCGAGATGTATCATGCCCCGGTACTTTCTCGCCGGGGTGCGATACCGAGGTTGATCGGATCCGTTGGCCTAATATGTTGGATTTTTAATCCGACCGGGCTTGACCTAGGAATGTCACCTAGGGCCTACGTACCTAGTAAGGGATCAAAGCCTACGTAGTTCGAGGTATTACCAATCCTTTACCGGGTGCCGTTCTGTGAAGGTTTGAACCAATTCACTATTTACCTCGGCCAAGGAGGTTAGGTTCTCAAGAATCCGAGGTCCGATCTCAAGATCCGAGGTCCTTTATGGAGGTGTGCCGAATCCGATTTTGTCAAGATTCTCCTATTTTTGAGGAATTTGTCTCGGTGCCGAGGTATGAGATAAGGCCAAGAGTCTAGGTTAAAAAACCTTATGCCTTCTCGATCATTGCCCCCGCCATGTGGCGTCCGGGTTAGTTGAAGATTGAAATTCCGTCTGTCTATTTTCATGACCGCCGGGTCTCTTCTTCTTTACTTATCCCGCCACACCGAACTCTCCCAATCCGAATGATCCTGAAGAGGAACGGATCTCGGGCTTGCTTTTATTGCTGTCAGCTTTACAGTGCCACGCTTGTCTTGTCGTCCCTCAGCCTGGCAGTCAAGGGTTCTGGGCTGCTGGGGTGCACTCGGATCTTCCGACCTGGATGCACTCTTGCCCTCAAGCCGAGTTGTTATGCCGAGGTAGTATCTCAAAGGTAGGTACTCCTACCGTTGCTTTCGAAATCCCGAGGTAGTGTCGGATGGTCGCTTGGCTTCGAGGCTGAAACCCTTTCGACGTGGCCATCGTGACCTCCTGGCGCCTGGCCTCCGTGGATTGGAGAGGGTCTGCAACCGTCGTTCCTAGTGACTTCGAGATCCGGGTCGTTTGACGAGGAGGTTCAAGGTGGGGATGAAGATCCTTCTTTGGGTGATGATGGTGGAGAAGGGACTTCGAGATCTGCTCCCGGGGCCGAGGTGGTCCCTTCAAAAAACATTGCTCCTCCGAGCTAAGAGCCGAAGTCTTTTTGTTGTTGTTCCTACCGGTGTATCGTACCGGGTTTGTAATTGTAACTTTGTAAACATTGCTACCTTGATTATATATAAACTTGATTTCAACCAATCAGTTTGTCTTGTCAACTTTACATAAGTTAACATTCTGTTTTTTATGGCCGGGCCAGGGCCTTTATATGCGCGATCTCGCTAAGTGTTTCTTCCGATAGGTTGACTTCAGAAAAGGGGTAGGGGAGTAACCCGAGCTACCGAGATCCGGATATGGCTGTCCGGGGTTGTTTTATCCAGAATAGGGGCAAAATGTCAGATGCACAATCGCGGTGTCTGAACGCGCGGTTTGTACGTGTCGGCTGATTGGGGCTGCGTGACAATTCACCTCCCTATTTAGGAGCATTTTTCGATGCATCTTTTTTAAAAGAGATGGTGTTTTTACCGTCTCGCGAACCGGGCGTGGTAGCCCGGGTGTAGTACCGCAAATTGGGCTGTCAGTAATGCCACAAATCGGGCTATACGCAACCTGGGTGTGGTAACCCTGGTGTAATCCCTTCTTTTTGGATTTTTGCTTGACCGGGGCTTATATGCCTCGGTGTATTCTGACCGGGTGTGATACCTCGGTGTGTTTTTTACTACCGATAGTTTTTGTCATAATAAGGGCATTATCGCATCCCGGAGGAGTACGTTTTAGCCATAATCTTGGTTTTACCGTGCTCCCTTGGAAACACATCTGTTTCCAAGGGAACACGTCTTAACCTGTCTCGATGGCACTCGGTCGTTAACTGATTTGGTATAACCGGGTCCATCTTCGAAACAAGGCGAGATCCCGATTCTAACCGTATTAAGTGTAATCGGGTTCCGTCCTCGTCTGAAATGTATTCCGGGACTTGTTTATCCGGGATGGGTGTTGTAACCCCTGAATGTTTAACTGGAACATGATTTTCGGAAACGGGTTTATGTACCTCAGATTCCTACATGTTTACACTGATCCCGGGTTTAAACTAGATTCAATTTAAATCGGGTCTCCACCTTCATCCCTTTTGTAGGGACGGGACTCCACACGGATCTCGGTTTTCAACTAGATTCAGTTGAACCGAGTCCTAAGACCACGATGTGAATTGAAGCAATTGAAACCGGATTCTGAGACCGCGGTGTGAATTGAAGCAATTGAAACCGGATTCTGAGACCGCGGTGTGAATTGAAGCAATTGAAACCAGATTATAAGACCGCGGTGTTTAAGCTTAAGTTATAAACAACGCGTTCTTGAAGGTTCCACTGGGGGATTTAAATAATCGACTGCAATGATGTGTTTGAGGTGTTGCGGGTGCCGAGCCGGGATCTAGCGTTAGTAGATCTTTAGACGAGTCCTTTTGATTGGCTTCCTTCCCAAGGTTTCGAGTATGTATGCTCATTTGCCAAGCATCTCTTTAACCCAATGTGGGCCTTCCCGGTTGCGCTAGTTTGCCATCTCGGCATTCTTGTTTCCGACGTCGCTCGTCGCTGTACGAGGTCGATTGTGAAGGCCGGCCGTAGCGGCTTTGCTTGACGAAAAACCCAGGCTTATGGGCCGTGGTGATAATCTTTGGTTAATCTGGGGTCCAATTAAGAGGCACGGATTTAACGGAAAATCTTCGCTTTATCTCGGGGTCCAATTAAGGAGCGTGGAGTCAACTAGGTAATTTTCGCTTGTCCGGGTCCAATTAAAGAGCGTGGAGTCAACGTATTTTGCAAGGAGTCGGGATTTTAACGTATTCGGTGTACCCGGTCCTTCTTCCTTCTCTTTTGGAGTGGACTCCACATTTTTCTGAATTTGTTTACCCATGATGGGTGTCGTAACCCGGAACTTGTTTATCCGAGATGGGTGTCGTAACCCGAGATTCCATTATGGGTATCGTAACCCGAATTCCATTATGGGTGTTGTAACCCTTGATTTGTTTTTACGCGGAACTCAAATCTAACCGGAATACAGTGTAACCGGGTTCCGCTTTCATTCCCTTTCGTAGGGACGGACTCCACGTGGAACTTGGTTTTCAACCGCAAAGCGTAACACGGAGCCCGGATTTTTACTGTATTAAGTGTAACCGGGGTCCGCCTTCTTTTCGCTTCTCGCAAATCTTTCAACGAAGCCCGGATTTAAACCAGATTTGGTGTAACCGGGTCCGCCTTCAAGACTTTACGCGGATCCGAACGTTAACTAGATTCGCTAACCGGTCCGACTTCAAAACTGTACTCGGATCCCGTACGTTAACTAGATTCAGTTAACTGGGTCCAACTTCAAAACTTTTTGCGGATCCCGTACGTTAACTAGATTCAGTTAACCGGGTCCAACTTCAAAACTTCATGCGGATCCCGTACGTTAACTAGATTCAGTTAACCGGGTCCGACTTTAAAACTTCATGCGGATCCCGTACGTTAACTAGATTCAGTTAACCGGGTCCGACTTTAAAACTTACACTTACGACGGCGTTACCGCATCCCGAGGAGTACGTTTTAGCCAATATGAGGCGTTACCGCATCCCGGAGGAATAAGTTTTAGCCAATATCACCGCCATATTGAATCCCGCTTTTGCCTCTATGTTGGTGTTACCGCATCCCGAGGATTACGTTTTAACCGTAATGTGCACGGAGCCCGGATTTTAACCAGATTCTCGTATAACCGGTCCGTCTTCAATACTATATACGGATCTCAGATTTTAACTGTATTGAGTGTAACCGAGGTCCTCCGCCTTCTTTTCTTTTTCGTAGTATTAAACGAGACTATGCCACTAGATACTTTGATGGATTGAACGTGCCGTGTCCAGGAGATGACATTTACCATAAGATAGGTTAGGAGTCAAAATAAAGTTTTGAGAAACTAACCATTTATATTAGCCGCAGACTGGTGAGAGAAATTGGCCTGATATAGATTGTTGTATCGGGTTCCGTTTGACGACTGCTAGAGTCGAAAAGATATTGCGCATAATATTCATCTGGTGCCAGCCGAGAACTATACGCCCGACATGGTCGACCAGGATTTAATCCGAAGTGCTTTTCGGTTTTACCGCGTCCCGGTTTTGACCTTTGCTTTGGTGTTACCGTATCCCGAGGGAGTACGTTTTAACCTTTATCTCGGTGTTGCCGCATCCTCGGATTCATGTATGTTTGTAAACTTGACATGATCTCCTCAAACTATGTACCTCGGATTCCTACATGTTTAACTCGAACATGGTTTTGGGAAACGGGTTTATATACCTCGGATTCCTACATGTTTAACTCGAACATGGTTTTGGGAAACGAGTTTGTATACCTCGGATTCCTACATGTATAGCTTGGACGTGATTTTCAAAAACTTGTTTGTAGGCATCTCGGTACCTCCTCATCTCGGCGTATCATCAACCTTGACTATTGCGATGGAGTCGGGAGGTCATAGGCGTTGAATCGGCCTCGGCCTACCAATAACCTCGACTATCTTGATTTGCTCGTTTGAGATTCTCAAATGGGTATTGAACCCGCAACTGTATCAATTCCTAGATCTCATCCTCTATCCAGTGGCTATTGTTGCGCGGTGGGCCCGGAGGCTGCTGTGCCGGGCTCCTGGCACAATGTCGCGTAACCTCGATCTTGGCTTCGTAAGCTTGCTACTTTCTTTCTCTATCTCGGCCTTTTCAAGTTTCGGCGTTCAGGCATCTCGGACCCCGGCCACTACAATCTCGGCCATTAGTAAATGACATAGAGATTTAAAATGTTGTGATTGCTTATAATCCAAATAGGGCATCTAAATGTATGCCAAAATTGAAAAGTCTGGGTTCCCAAGTATAGAGGATGACAATCCTATGTTCTCGAGGAGAGAGGATGACGATCTTGGGTTCTCTCCTCCCGACGAGAGAGGATGAAGATCCTTCCCATATCTTCTCGTCACGTGGAGACATGAAGAGTTAAAAGGAAACCCATGTAATGATCTGAAAATACTCAAAATGAAATAGAAGATGTAGAAGAGTCTTGCATGGGTGACAGTAACTTTGAGGAGTTTTCCATATTAGAGTTTCTCTTAAATGAGTTCTCAATGAGAGAATTCTCAAAGAGAGAACCCGGCGATCCTTCCAAGCTCTCGTCTCATCATGTGGATTTAGAGGATAATTATAAGAAACTCCTTCTCTTAAAGGAATTCTCAACGAGAGAATTCCCAAAGAGAGAAATTGAAGATCTTCCAACTCCTATTTTGCTCTTGCATAGATGAAGGCCTCCCAGCATCACCGAGCCGTAAAAATAACTCCTTTGGTTGAATCAGCCTTGGTTTACCAATAACCTCGGCTATCCCTATTTGCTCATTTGGGATTCTCAAACGAGTATTGCGCGGTGGGCCCGGAGGCTGCTGCGGAATTTCAGGAATTGCCCATGCAAAGGCATCTGACTGCTGCTTCTAGTATTGACCATCTTTGGTCATGGGAATCGAAATTTAACGATCCCCACGGTGGGCGCCAATGTTCCGGTGTGGAACCAGAACGCTAGCCCTGATGGACTAGCCTGTTTGATTGTTTGCTTATATGGAGCGGACTTGACCTAGGCGTGATGCCTAGGGCCTACGTACCCTAAGAGGGATCAAAGTCCACGTAGTTCGAGGACACACCTTGGCGTTTAGCCGAAGGGGTAGGTGTGTATGCTCCAGCAAGAGTGTGTGTGTGCGCACCTTAGGGTTAACCTCTGTATTTATAGGGTGTGCCTCAGGTGGTATAGTGTGGGCGTAATCCACTGCCCTAGTATCATAACGGTCGAATCTATCTTTAGATAAGATAGATCTCCCTTGATTATAGCTGAGATAGGATTTCCCTTTATTATAGGTAGATCCTAGTATGTGATATTTCCTGTTGGGTCATACTGCTATTGGGCCCAAAATGTGGATCCGTAATAGTATTCAATTTTCTATTAAAAAAATTTAAAAAATTTAAAATTTGCTACCGAAAAGAAAATCTCCGCAAATTCTGAAATTTGCTACGGAAAAGCAAATCACATACGGAAAAAAATCCGTAGCAAATTCTGAAATTGCTACGGAAAAAATCCGTAGCAAATTTCAAAATTTGTGAAATTTGCTACGGAGAAAATATCCGTAGCAAATTTTCAAATTTGCTACGGATTTTTTTCCGTAGCAATTGCGACGGATCCGAAAATCCGTGGCAATTGCTACGGATATTAAAATCCGTAGCAAATTTGCTACGGATTTTCAGATCCGTCGCAATTGCTACAGATTTCCGAAATCCGTAGCAATTGCCACGTGATATTTTGCTACGGAAAAAATCCGTAGCAAAATCCATAGCAAACATGTTTTGCTACGGAAAAATGGGTTTTTGCTACGGATTTTTTCCGTAGCAAAAACCGAAATTTTTAGTAGTGGGGATTAGACATTTTTTTATATATTCTATTTATTTAAATTAGATTATATGTTGCATCCCGAAATTGTTTTTGCACCCGCATCTCAAATTAATTAATTTCCACGATATTGGGGTTACAGAAAAAATATTTCTGAATGCAGGACTGAAAATTAATTAATTTGAGATATTTTGTGCAAAAAAAATTTCAGATCCAAAGATATAATATAATCTAAATAAATAGAATATATAAAAAAAATTAAAAAAAGTCTAATCCCTCTAATTAAAGGGAAAAACACTTAAGAAACACCTAAGAAAAAAAAAACAACTAATGTGAATCCCCATTTACATCACATGAAAAAGTGAAAAATAATTGAAGGGAAGGAACAAACGGACAAGTCTCCTTGACTTTATTCATCTCTTCAGATAATCAGATGTAATTGCAATGGCTTGCTAAAGGAAAGGGCTAAGGAGGATTCAGAATTTAAATATTTTTTAATGCAAATAAAGCGTTCTAAAGTATTTTATTTTAAATGCTATTTAATTTTTTTTTTTAAAAAAAAGGTAAACTGAAATGATAATTATTTTAAGCTTAGTGGTAATGATTTAAGTGGTATTTATTGTCATTTCACTTATTTTTTGTTTTAAAAAAATTATACGCCCTTCAATCTTGAATATAAGATATAGTTGACTTTTTTCAAAGAGTTTAAGGAAGCTAAATAAATTATTTTGAAATATTGTGGGTCTACGTTCCCACAAACCGAATTAGTCAACTCTTAGTAGTGCTGGATACAAATATATCAATAAAAAAACATAATATAAAGCGGAATGAACTGCAAAATTAAATAGAAAAAGTGATTTTGAAAAGAAAAACTTGATGTGCCTCTGAGGCAATCAGAGACGGAGCTTGACATAAATATTTGGGGGGGCCAAATGTATACTCATTAACTAATTAAGAAATTTTATGATTATATGACATATTTAAAATATTCAAATTTATAATAAAAGTATTTTAACAATTCTAATGTATAAAATAACATACATGTCTCTAGTATGGATGTCATATCAATTACAAAATGAGAAGATATCATGAAATTCCGAAGATCACTTTGTTATATAATATATCAAAATATTAAAAGTTAACAATGTAATTTATAATACTAAATTAATAAAACACTATACTAAATGAAACAATTAAAAATTACCTTCACTTAAAGTAATGCTCTTCGCTCTTTTAATGACTTGAAATCATCAATAATTGAATCAAGAGTGAAAGTGTCGCTATTTCTCTTTCAATATGAATTATCATATTATCTCATAGAAAATCATCTTCCATCTTGTTACGCAACCTTGTCTTAATTATTTTCATTGCTGAAAATAAGCATTCTGTGGTAGCTGTTGAAACTGGAAGAGTTAATAAGAGGCGAATCAATCGATCAATCAAATAATACACTTTAGATTTCCCTGTTTTCACCAAAGCACAACATAATTCAGGTAGAGTTGATAGATTCTTCAAATCTGGATGACTAGAAGCATCAATAACAAAATGTTGAAGTTGAGCCTTAAGACGTAGTAGGTTCTTTAAAATTTGATTTGAACTTTGTACATTAAAGACATTCTGGATATGCCAATGTTGATTCAACAAGTCTTCACAAGCCTTCATTGCTTTGTTATGTGGTGAGCAAGGATCTTCTCCTATATGAGTGAGAAAAGCACAATTTTTTCCATTAAGGACTTTTTTCCACTTTTGAAATCCTTTGACAGTAAAAACATCTGCTCCAGGACGTCCACTTGGTTTAGTAAAAAGAAAACATGACAAGCAATAAGCAGCATCTGTAGTAGGAGAATACTCTAACCAAGAAGAAAATATACCAAACCAAGTATATTGAAACCTTCTTGGATAATTCTTTCCTCTAAGAGGATAACATTGAAGTTTACACTGGTATGGACCCCAATTTAGATAAGCCCTTCGAACTTCATCTCTTTGATTCACATGATATTGCCATATTTGAGGGCGTTTACCCGGATCATGCTCTAAGGAACTAATATCAAATTCATTGGAAGTAACTTTAGGAATTTTAGAAGGTTGTTCCTCACATTCAAACCTTAGAGCATCATGGCAAGTCTTTTCAACCGGTAAAGATGTAGAAGCTACGTTATCTTCCTCTATGTGATCACTAGCTTTCCTCTTGAAAAATGAATCAATTGTTTTATTCTTCATCATTGAGCTATTCTTAGATTTTATCACTTTCCAAATAACCTATAAACAATTTAAACAATTAACTATTATCATACTAAATATAAATATAGAAAGAATAAACATATTGGACTATTTACTAATATGGTATGCTTCATTTTTCTATTCAAGTTGCGGGGGCACAACTAGGCCAGAGCAACTTAAAAAATTTACAAATTAGAGATGCAAAAACATTTGCACACAGACTTTACCACCACAAACAATATCATCACACATCAGCAACTTTGCGAAGAATTCTGCAGAAAAGGAATATATGAATGGAGAATTAATGACATTCCTACTAACCAGTGTCACATTGGTTGTAAAAATCTTCAACCTCTGCAATAGCATAACCAACAAAGAAATAATCAGCAAGAAAGCCAAGATAAACTAATACTCAAATTCTTGATTTAGAAGAAAGAACCAAAGTCAAGCAACACACACATTCAGCTTCAATTTTTATGTTCAGTATGAGTGAAAAGAAAGTTTTGGGCATGAATTTACTGTCTAAAATTTCACAAGAGTTTATATATAATGCTCTTCATATCTAATATTATTCAACAGTATACTTGATTAGTATATAACGTCTACTTCAAAAAATTAAAAGCATAGATACTGTAGCCCCTTTCAAATCTCAACTTTAAATAAATGAATTCACATACTCCAATTTTAAGAATGATTTATAGAAGGAACTTGAGTGATTGGTAGTCAAAATCCTTCAAAAAAATTGTCCATATCTGTACAAGCTTCACCAGACCCACAACAAGAACCTTTAAATAAATGCAATTGGGTGAGTGGGTGAGATGACAAAAAATCTTTAATAGTTGAAATGTTGGTAAAGTAACTATAAAAAAAAAACCCTTAACCAGTTGACCCCACGCCTGACAATGGAACCAAAAGAGAAAAGACCTAAGTGGGCCAAAATTATTGATCAACTGAATTGCATCATTATTCATTAACCTAGTTCAGTAGTTCTCAAACAGCAAAGCAAGTAAAAATATGAAACTATTCAGAAATCAGAACTGGTTCACAAGCGCAAGGAAAAATAGCAGAGGCGACCACGGAAGCGAATCAGAATAGCCAGAATCCAGACGCGACCACTGAAGTGAAGGCAATGGCGGAGACTCGAAAGCACGGATGGAGGAAGATGAACTGAGGTCGAGTGTTTCGTGGCGTCCCTGTAACTACGCGAGACAGAGAGACTGAGAGGATGGAGAAAGGCAGAGGCACGAGATGAGCGGAAAGCGGAGCGAGGAGGAACGAAGAGGAAGACGAGAGGAAGCTTGCGGCGAACGTTTCAGCGGTATGGAATGAAAAATAAAAACAGCGGGAAAAATATTATTAAAAAAAATCATTATATTAAAAAAAAAAATCTATTTTTTGGGGGGGGGTCATGGCCCTCCTGTCCCTTCAATGCTTTGTCCCTGGAGGCAATAATATATAACTCATCATCTTCAGATTGACCAACGTGAGTTGACCAGAAGAAATTTACTGATGTAATGCCCAAATCAATTGTAAGTCCCCATGAAGTTGTTGTATCTACCTACAAACACTTGAATAGCATTACGGTAAACTGGCCGTGGTAATTTATCTATGCGAAAATCATAATAATTGTAGTTACTTAATTAAAAAATTATCAATATTTATAACAAAATTAGAATAATGGGGGGAAAATGAAATAAAAGAGTTTACTAACCTCAAGTGTCTAACTCTGTAAATGCTTAAGCAGGACCTCAAAGATGTACCAAAATTTGAATGAGGACACGTGAGAAACGAATTTGTGAAAACTATTCAATTAAGGGGTGACGACGCATTTAAAGAGTTGACATTTGTAGCGGTTTTACATAAAACCGCTACAGAGTGTTGATATTTGTAGCGATTCCCGATTTCATAAAAACTGTGAAACCGCTATCTCAACCGCTACAAATCAAAAAAATCTACTTAATACAACATGAATTTTTTTGGCGATTTTATATAACCGCTGTAAATGTGCATACCATCTACATTTTGTAGCGGTTCTTGTCATACAAACTACTACAAATGAGCCAGAGCCATATAAGTAAACTGCTGCAAATTTGGCGCTGGCTTGATGCCATATTTTGTACCTTTTTGTGTGTGTGAAAACAGCTACAAATGTTGTTCAATAACCAACGCACCACTAGGTACGAGTCATACCGTTACAAATTTGAAGTGATTTTGAAGTAAACCGTTACAAATCTTCATATTTAATTTGTAGCGATTTATTTCAATCACTACCAATTAACTGCTATGAATTGACCCTTTTTTTTTGTGTGGAATGGACACGCTAACCAAATAAACAAGACTATTTAAAGAATACCAAAATATATCAAACCACTTATACACCCTCAAGTGTATTTTGTATTGCATATGACACTTTAAAATATAGTTTTTAGGAGGGAATCAAAAATAAAAAGAAAGAGAGGAATTGGGTGGGACCCACAAGCAGGGGAATATCTATTCCCATGAATCACGCCAACAACCACCCACCCACCCACTCTATTAGGCTGTAGTTTCTCCACTGGTACATAATATCTATTCCCATGAATCACGCCAACAATCACTCTATTAGGCAGGGGAATAATCAATCGTTTTAATTAATTAAGAGCTGACTTGAGGAGGACGCTATGGCTTTTGCTGTTTGGGAATACCAGTCTGGTTCTATATATAAATTTTTTGTGACCAAATCACATATACCAATGAGAGAAAAATAATTCTTTATCCTCATTTGTAAATGGATACCTTTCAACTCTTTATTTTTTCTTTATTTATTTGGTCAAAAAGAACTTATGAATAAGATCAGATTTTTTAGTAAAAAAAGATTTACAAATAGGACCAGAATGGTATTATCAAATCACTACCAAATCTTTCACCTTAGGTTCGAGGGAAGAAATAAATATTGGATTTGGGTTCTCTCCTTTTCCATTTTTGTTTCTAGTGGTCTAGGGAAGAAACATTGACTTATGTTCTGTCTCTTTTGCCTATTTTTTGGATTAGGATTATCGAGGTCATCATAACACAATTGCCTTCACAATACCTTTAAGCCTTTGGTGTTGGCGCAATTATACCTTCACATTGAGGAGTTTGGCGCCAAACATGGTGAGGAAGTAATAATATAATAAAATAGAACTTTAAAGGGAAAACTTCAAATAAATACCTTCTAAATTTGTAAAACCCCCAGAGGTCTGTCGAATTTGTAAAAAGACTTAGAGGTACCAAGGACCTATGAGGGATATGCAAATTCGGGTGATATTACCTTTTTGCCCTTACTTTTAAATAAATCAAAAAAAATAAAAATGCCCTCATCGGAGAGACCGGCGGCGGCTGGACGCCGGAGGACCACCGACGGCCGAACGCCGGAGGGCCGCCACCGGCCAGGCCCGGCCACCGGGGAAAAGGGGGGGGTTTTTTTTTTTGGAGGGGGGGGTGTTTTTTTTTTGAAAAAACCAAGTTTGGTTCCTTCATTATATATATACATTAACAAATATATATATTCTTCTTAACATTTTTTCAATTGTATTTTACCATTCGACAAACGCAAATTACCATTCTACAAACACGAATTACCATTCCACAAACGAGAATTACCATTGTTTTTCCAAGGTTCCCTTTTTTACTCTTTGATGTATGTTTTTTTTTTTTTTAAAAAAAAAAAATGCACTATTACCATTCCACAAATGAAAATTACCATTCCACAAACGCGAATTACCATTCTACAAACGAGAATTACCATTGTTTTTCCAGGGTTCCCTTTTTTACTCTTTTATGTATGTTTTTTTTTTTTTAAAAAAAAAAAACAATATTACCATTCCACAAACGAAAATTATCATTCCACAAACGCGAATTACCATTCCACAAACGAGAATTACCATTGTTTTTACAGGGTTCCCTTTTTTTTTTTGTGGAACCCCGTAGAAACAATGGTAATTCGCGTTTTTGGAATGGTAAAAGTGCATTTTTTGTTTGTTTTAAAAAACATACATCAAAGAGTAAAAAAGGGAACCCTGGAAAAACAATGGTAATTCTCGTTTGTGGAATGGTAAAAGTGTATTTTTTTTTTAAAAAAAAAAATACATCAAAGAGTAAAAAAGGAAACCCTGGAAAAACAATGATAATTCTCGTTTGTGGAATGGTAATTCGCGTTTGTGGAATGGTAAAAGTGCATTTTTTTTTTTAAAAAAAAAACATACATCAAAGAGTAAAAAAATGAACCTGGAAAAACAATGGTAATTCTCGTTTGTGGAATGATAATTCGTGTTTGTGGAATGGTAATTCGCGTTTGTGAAATGGTAAAATACAATTGAAAAAATGTTAAGAAGAATATATATATTTGTTAATGTATATATATAATGAAGGACTACTTGGTTTCTGTGTGGGGGGTGGGGGGTTTGAACCCCACCCTCCACACTTTCAATATATTGTTTTGTTTTTTCAAAAAACACCCCACCCCCATTATATTCCCAAAAAAAAAACCCCCACCGGTGGCCGTCGGCCGGCCGGTGCGGCCCTCCGGCGGCCCTCCGGTGAGGGCATTTTTTATTTATTTAAAAGTAAGGGTAAAAAGGTAATTTCACCCGAATTTGCATATCCCTCATAGGCCCCTCGCATGACTCTCTCGCCTTTTTTTTTTCTTCGACGCACTTCCTGCGGGGTTTACAAATTCAGAAGGTATTTATTTAAAATTTTCCCAACTTTAAATATATTGGAGTAATAATATTGAAAGTAGCTGATCAAAAAATAAATCAAAAGTGGCCTTTTGTTTTCTTATTTTTGATCAAATGTTATTGTAAAAGGCTAAAGTCACGTCACTTCCAAATCATTTGAATGTTTCTCACATGGACACCTAGGAATTATGCTTTCATGCATATCTCTATCACAGGTCATAATCATTATACCGATTTATCTCCGTTTGCTATACTAATTATAATACCCCTACAAGAAATAAACATTGGGTTTGAGTTCTTTCCTTTTTCCTCTTTCTTATTTTCTTTTCAGAATATACTCTTAAATTAGAAAAATTGATTATTTTGATTTAATATTTTGTAAAATTATTATTTGAAAATTGCACGATAATGACTTTCGAGCAAAAAATTAATCATATAGAAATGTCGAGATTGCGCGTGATACATCCACAGATGAGTTTTTTTTCCCCCTCCTGTTTTTTAAAATATTTTATGTGACATGCAAGTTGATGTATATTAAATACTTAGGAATAGAAATAGAAAATTCATAATGTCGTTTTTCACCCATTAATAAATTTTATCTCTAGTCTTCATGCATGCTCTTGTTGATCATAGAAAGCTTTCCTTGCCATGTTTTGCGCCATGTTCCTCAATGTGAACGCATATATAATTATTCTTTTCGATATTTGAAATTCACAAACAGACAACGACGAAGGCTAAGTTTAATGTGAAAGCAATTAATCTGTGTTATGTCCTCGATAATCTTTATCTAAATGCCTTGGGGTTTGATCAATGTATTCACACGTTTACTTTGACCACGAGTCTGCAATAAAAGAATAATAATGTTATGCTTGTTTGGGAATTCATATTAACTGCTTCTTATGTGCTTTTTTCTCTGATTAGAGGGATGATGCATTTTTTTATATTTAGATTAAATTATATGCTACATTATAACATATTTTTTGTATCCAATATCTTAAATTAATTAATTTCCAGGATATTGGTGTTATTGGAAAAATATTTCTAAATGTAGGACTGAAAATTAATTAATTTGAGAAAATGAGCAAGATTTTGAAATCCGGACCGGTGACTGAACCGGTCGAGGTACTGGGTTAAGGGTTAGTGGGTCAGCCCGGAGTCAACCTGGGCCAGACCGGTGAGGTATAAAAAATTAGAAAATAATTAATTTATCATCACACCAACCTAAATTTCACATACTATATATCATTTCAATACTTTAGATCAGTAGCAAAATAACCATATACTTCAATACTTGTGACATATTCAGATATTCTTAACAATTTTCTTTACAACCTACATTTGAGACAAAATATTAAGATTAGAGTATTTTCAACCTACATTTCCCTCCATTAACAGAGATTCAAGAAAACAGAGATATTCACACACCAGAACCTCACAATCCCAAAAGCAAACCAAACCTTCATAAATCCCACATATCAGCATATGTTGTTTCAAATGATCAAATCAGATTGCCTTTTTTTTTTAAAAAAAAAAAATATTGGAACCGGGTTGACCCTGTAACCCGTCCGGGTTACACCGGGTTGAACCGGGTTCACCGGGTCAGTCTGGTTTCTGCCTGAACCGGACCGATTTCCTGGCCGGTTTCCGGCCTGAACCGGCCGGTCCGGTCCGGTTTCACAAACCATGGTCATGAGTACATGGAGAAGAAAGTGAGAACCAATATAACATAAAGTGAAACCACACGGCTTGGATCAACTAACCGGGGGTTATTTGAGCTTAATCAATGGTCTCTTGTTCGAGCCCTGAATATACAGTTGTGATTATTACTTGGAGGTAGTGAGGTTTCCTGATTGTGGGCCGACATTCCTATCCCTATGAACCGCACTAGTTGGTTGTAGATATCAGTGTATTAATAAATATATATATATATATATATATATAAAATATATATATATATATATATATAAAAGCACGCACTAGCATATTCCTTAATTATAAAATCCATTTTACTCTACATATATACTAACTAAAATAATAACTCTTCTTTTATTATTAATGCAGGATAGTCGGCCTCCTAATACTCAAGGCTCTATCTCATTCTCATCCATGCCATGAAGAAGAATGAAGTCCCTTGTTATGGAGAATAACCAGCCTCCTATTATCAATGTAACCATTTAAATATTACTTTTACATTTAAACATTCATGTTTATCTTTTATTAGCAATTCATATTTTTGTAAAATTAGATGTTGAATTTCTCCTTATGTTTAATTTCTTGTTAATGTGAACTTTGAAATATTATTTTTCTATTTTTCTTCATGAAAAAAAAATACTATTTTAATTAACAAATGATATATAGAAAACAAAAATTGATGAATTTATTAACATTATAAATTAAGACAATAAACTTGTAAAAAAGCTATTTTAATATATGAAGTACACAATAGGATCACTTGGAAGTTAATGAATAAGCAAAATATATAATTCCAACTGGCTACTTTGATCATATAGTATTGCAAGTTCATTATAAGCTACGGAGAGTAACAAATTACTTTATTATAAACTCTTAGGACCCGTTTGTTACACTGAAGATTCAAGGAGGGGAGGGAAGATTCATCATCTTCTTTCCAAAAACCCGTTTGGATGCGCCATCTTCCTGGAACTAATCTTCCGACGGGTCACCATCTTCCTTCATTCATGGGAAGATGACTTCTTTCCATTTTCAGATGGAAACTTATCTTCCGTTGGGAAGATTCCCAAATAACCCTCTTCTTCTTCAATCCATCTGTATTCTTTGTTGTTGCCGTCGACGCCGACGCCGCTTCCTCCTCCTTCTGCAAATCCCGTCGACCCCTCCTTTAAGCAAATCCTGCCTTCCCTTCTGTGTTGCCGTCGGGTTGCAAGGATGAAGAAGGGATCTGGAATTTTTTTTGTGTGCACTGTTTCGGGTTGCAGGTGTAACATCCTAATTTTTAATTTTAGGATTTAAGTATAATTATGAAATTAATGATAGGAATTTAAGGCATATTTTCCCATAAATTAAGGACAAATAATTATGAGAATAATTGTTGGAAATTTAGGCTTAGTTTGGGAATGATCTCACCGTATTTTTATATGATTTTTTCATAGTAAAAATGGGATTCTTAATGTACTTTATCATAGTTATTGAGTTTAAAATGCCTTTCTTATGATAAATTGAGATTAAGAGTAAATACATTAAATTAGGGCTAAAAAGGGCAAAATTGTCAAGAAAATGTAATTACTCTTAATTATTGATTTTTCGGAGAATATTTGATGCTAGATTAATTATTTTGATTGTAGATTCCTGAAAATATTAAAACAAATTTGAAAATGAAAATTTTAATTCAAGTTTTAATATTAGCATTTAGATCCCTCAGCAAAAGTTTTTTTTCTTTTCACTTAGGTCCCTGGTCAAAACTCTGCGTTTTGACCAGGGAAATCAGACCTTATTGCAGATGCAGAGCTGAGGGAGATTTAATGATCCATTAAAAACCAGCGCCGCATTCATTCACGGGGAGCCCGACACATTAAAAAAGAAAGAGGGGAACTTCATCGTCGGGATCACGCACAGAGACGCCAACGCAGACCTTCACGACCTACACCTTCGACCTCTTCCTTCCTCTCGCTGGCAGCATCATCCATCACCAAGTCCGCCGGCTAGCTTCACCGTCATACCCACCTTCATCTTGCTCCGTCACCACCTTTCCTCCTCTCTTCGCACCCCCAGATCGACCAACTCCATTCACGCCGGAAATAACCTCCAGACTTGATCTGGAGTTCCAGAGCTACACCAGCCACCCTCACCTTCGCCGGCCATCACACCCACCTTCCGCCACCATCTTGGCCGGAATCTGTAGAACTGAAACAGAGGAGAGAGAGAGAGCTTCAACGCGATAGACAGAGAGAGACCTCCGTTGATTCACCACCACCATCAACCTTCACTGCCTCTCACCGGAATTACCACCACCACTGTTGCAAAGCACCAATGGACCTTCTCTTGTGATTTTTGGTGACCTTCAGCTCTGATTTCACACCACCATCATCAACGTCCTTGCTCTCTCGGTTCATGAACTTATCACAGCCGTGGCTTTTCTGGTTTTGATGTTCGTCAGTGGCTAATTCCCTTGATCTTGGTGATGGAGATGTTGGCTTGAGCTTCCGTTGCTTAAATGGGGAGTTTCTAGTTTATTGTTATGCTTATGCTATGAATATTTGATTTCTTATGTTTTAGGTATATCTGTTTTGTAGCTGAGACTTGGGGTACTGTTATGTCTCCATGTGCAATGAATATTTGCATTTGAAATTGTATTTTGTAATGTGAAAATATACATGTTTTAATTTCTTTGTGGTTGCAATTAGATTATGTTGATTAGCGTGATATTGTCTAGTTAATATGATCTATTTGTGCCCTTGAGGGGCTGGTTAGCACTCAAATTTTAGAAGGCTCATGTTGCTTTAGTCAAATTTTAATTGCACATTAAGGGTTTTAAACAATAACTCAAGAGGTAGTAGTTAGCTATGTTTGTAGGAGCTGCTATTAATTGGGAATATTGGACTCAAGTGGTATCTTGAGGTTTTTCATTAAGACTTAATGAAGATTTGATTCCCATAGTTGTTGAGCGAGGATAGCCACTTTCTTCATTTCCAAGAGAATCCGCACTCATTTTCATACTCCATTCCATTTTATTTAAAATACCAAAAATAATAGTTTAACATTTAATTAAATTGCCTTCCTATTTTACTTTATTAATTTGAAAAGCCAAAAACCTATTTTTTCCCCTTGTTTTAATTGCATTTGCATGTCATTTAGATTACTTAGGATTCAATAAAAGGCTCCTCGAGAGAGAGAACGATCCTAGGTTTGCCTATACGCAATCCTTGGTTATTTTTGATTGTGGACCCCAAGGCTAAAGAGAGAAAAATCCACCCATCAAATGGTGCCGTTGCCGGGGAGCTAAGTAATTGACTCCCTAGGTAATCTAATTGTCAAATTCACTTTTGACAAGGGGTTTCTCGTGTGAAGCTTGTTAGTTTTGCATTTTTGATTTTTTATTGCATATAATTTAGGACTTTTGCATTTAGGTAATTTGCATAACATTCATTGCATTATTGCATTGTTTTTAACTTGGTAGCTTCTGTGTGGTGTGATTGCATTAAATTTGACATGATGTTGAGCTTAATTTGTTAAATTCACCATGTCTCCAAGTTAATTCATAGCATAGTGGCAGTTTTTTTTTTATTCATTTTGAAATTTCTTTTTCCTTTTGCATTTGCATTTGTAATTTCTTAACTTCATTTTCTTTGTTTTTTATAGTTTATAGTTAGATAGTGATCTTGTGATTTCATTGGGAATTAATTGTATTGAACTGTCATGGCTTGGTTTAATGGTAATCAGGATTCACTCTCTCAATCTCACTCTTTTGTAGGAGATTCGACTAGAAGGGAAGAGTCCATCTCTCAAAGCATCAATTCCATTCTACAAACAATACGGACTATTAAAGCTAACTTGGGAATTCAAGATGAGAATCCAATTGGTCAAGAATGTTATGGTCCATTCCACCACCCATATCATGAACCTTACCACCAACCTCCATTTCAACCAAATCACTCACCACACCTACCCTATAGATCATACCATGAGCCTTCTCCACCACCATACAACCCATATTATGAGCCTTCTCATAATCCTCCACCATACAACCGCATGCCATACCATGAACCTCCTCCTTCATTCCATCCCACTTCTCAACCATTTCATCCATCTCATGAATCCCTAAACCCATTTGAGTCACCTTCTGGACCTCATTCTCAACCATGTGTGCCAAACAGAAAACCTACCATTCGTGAAGTCCTTAGTAAATTGCCTGCACAAAAGTCGTCAAATGCCACTTCACAAGTGGAAGCTCCCAAACCTACCATTCGCGAAGTCCTTAGAAAATTGCAAAATCAAGTGACTCGGATCAGATGAGGAGCGGTCATACGAGACCAACTTTGACCATCAAATGGACTCTACAATGAGACGAATGGAATATCCAGAGAAAGAGAATGAGAGAATGGAAAAGGAAATTGAGCGTCTCACTCAAAGAATCACAAGTTTTGAAGACTAATTTCCAAGAAAATCCTCTTTCCATGTTCACACAAGCACAAGAAGTGGAGCAAGTACAAAAGAGCATTGAAGAGTCTTCTTTACCATTTGGTAATGATCCTATCCTAATAGAAGTAGACTCTCCTACTATTTTAACTAGTGAAGCAATTAATGATTTGAATGATGATGAGGTGGATGAGGAAATTATTGTTGAATCCCCTCAAATGTTTGAAAACGTAATTGCTCAACCCATTAGTTCTAGTAGTAGCAATTTGATTGTACTTGTTGATGAATGTGCTCCTACTTCTTTGTGTAATGCTTCAACTGTTGAAAATGCTTCTCTTCATAGTACTAGGGATGGTTGTGACAAATTGAATGAAATATTTTCATGTTCTTGTCCGGAATATCAAATATGTGTAGACTGTTATCATGAAAAATGCCACTTACTTGTTGAGTTTCAAAAGAAAGCATTTAGTGAAGTGGTTGATTCTACCATTGATCATACCGCACCCTCTTGTACTATTGATGATTGCAAGCATGACAATGGTGAACATGTTGACTCTTGTATGGATGCCGATGTTGTTGATGTGAGTGAAAAAGACCATAGCCTAGAATCTCAAATGCACAATATTTCCATTGGATTACTTCCTTGTAGCCTTGTTGGAGACAAAGATTCTGAAATTTTGATTGATAGAATTTTGCATGTTGGTGAATCTTTCCAACAAGTGCTTTCTTGTGACTTACCACCTGACTTAGAAAAGAAAAATAATTGTTTTGAATCTTTAAAAGCTCCAGGTGGTGACAATTTGAAAAATTCTCTTTTTTCTTCCACTCTTTTACCTTCCACCTCTTGTGATTGTAATGATGATGTGGTGTGCCCCAACACTAAGTTGGACTCCGCACCTTCCATTTTGCAAACACAAGAGAATTTTCAAAATATAACTCTTTGTGTGACTCCTACTTATGGGAGTAGCATTGATTTCCTTGGATGTGATAGTTACTTGGAGAGTTTGATTCCCAAAGTATCTTTAATTCACTTGAAATCTCTCCATGTTTCTATTTTTGGATGAGATACTGCTGGTTGCTTGTCTTTGCAGGCACATCATTGGAAAGGTCCTTTGTGGTACTCATCTCCACCATACATTCTTGGACCTCTTCCAATTGATCATGAGCCACCTCCACCAAGGAAAATCAATGCGGGAGAAGAAGTTTTAAAAGACAAATGCATAATTCTCATCTGGGATGAGAACTTCTCCTTTAAGCAACTCAAGATACTCTAACACAGGTTGTCTCTTTCCTCACTTATTTTCTTCCTAATTCCTTAGATTACTTGAGATCAATTGTTGTGTGAGGAAGATAAGTGTGGGGGAGGGACAAAATCCAGTAGAAAAGGTCGAAATAATTTAGTTTTGTAAGCAGAATAAGAACCCCCTATGTATGCTTTGCACCTTTTTTGCCGCTACCCTACTGAATTACCATTGTGCCTTGAATTTCAACTTGTTTATCATTCTTTTTAGAGTGATTTTTCCACATTGAGGACAATGTGTTGATTAAGTGTGGGGGAGTGAAATACATTTTGAGTCCCAATTAATTGGTTGTTTTTAAATGAGAAAATGCCTTAAACTAGAAAAATTTTCATTTTTTTTTTCAAGAATGACTTGCTCTAATGCATGCCCTTCTTTGAGCTTTCATGAGATCTAGTGTTTTGGAAACTTTTTAAAACCATGTTTTGCTTTTTAAGTGAATGGGAAGAGAAATGAACCCACATTTGAATTTTTGCTTACTCTTTATTTTGAAAAGAGAAAGTTTCTACATCATTAGTGCTTTTAAGACTTGAGCATTATTTTAATTGATTGCAATGTTTTTATTGGTTGTATTTGAAAAGTTAGCACTTGGAATAGTTAAGTAGATGTTTTGTGGTTAGTTCACTATGCAATTGATTGTGTTAGAGTGAGCATTGGAGAAAAACCTTGTTGGAAGAATATTTGAGCCTTAATGTCTTTTCATGTGTGCATGTTCACTTAGTTATTCACCTTCCAGAACTTGTTTCAACTCTTGATCGAAACGGTGTTTGCATTAGTGTTATGAAAATGAAAGAGGCATTCAATTTTACACCATTTTTACCCAAACACAAACCACCTTTCAATTACCATTTGTTTACCCCTTTTGAGCCATTCATATGTTGTATGCTTGTCATTATTCAGTGTTTATAGTATTCTAAAAATCAAAAGTAAATTGCCAATAAAAAAAATTGAAATGCCATGTATATATTTTAAAAAAAAAGTGAGTATAGTTTGAATTAAAAAGAGAGAAAAAAAGAAAAGAAAAGAAAGAAAGGCATAAAAAAAAGGAAGCAGAAGAAGAGAAAAGAAAAGAAAGGTATTGAAAAAAATATGTAGAAAAATATTTGTTTTGAAAAGAAAAAAAGAAAAAAGAAATGAAGAAGGCATTTGTTCATGGATTTGTAAAAGAATTGGCAAAAGTTTGTAAAGTCATTTATGTAATACCCTTGATAATTATTTATCCGGAATATTATATTTCTAAATAATACCTATTGAAAATAGGTGAATATGTGGTTTCAAATAATAAGTAATAATTATCTTATTTTCTAAGGTAATTACTATGGGAATTAGGAGAGAGAAAGAACTAAAATCCTTGAAAAATGTATTTTATAAGGCGGAAAATGGCAAAAACATTATGATAAATCCCATATGATCCGTAAATATTGACAAAAACTTGGGAAGTATGTTGTCTCTAATTTTAGGAATTTTTGGGATTATTTCCTTGAAAAATAGAGAAGCATAAATATAATAATATTAAAAGCACTTTATGGCCCCATGATTTTTAATATTTTACATGGGACATAAAATACCAATGTCGGTGCAATAGTTGTGAGATAATAATTTATCCTAATTATGAAAATTATCAACAATTAGTAAATGGCTAATTAAGTAATTAGTGGCTAATTTTTTAGATTATGATATAAGTAAATTAATTAGTAAATAATTAATTTAAAGGAGAAATTCGAAATTAATAATTAAATAAATAATTAATAATTAATAAAATATTAATAAAATATTTTATGCTTAGAAAAATAAAATAAAAATAAATAAATATCTAGATATTTTGAATAAAATAATAATATAATCGGTAAAGAGCCAACGGGAGATATGAGAACGATAGAAATGAAATTCTACATCAAGATATAGAAATTTAATCTTTTACCACCGGACCTTTTATGAACCAAAGAAATTCTATCTCAGGATTGAGCGGTCTCGAAGTCGTTTATGAAACCAACATCGTAATTAGGAGTACCGGATAATTAAGATAAGGCAGATAGTGCTAAAAGTGACTTATAGAAAACGCACCGTGTTTTTCAAACTAGGGATATGGTTACTTAGGTCAGAATATATTACGAACCAGTGATTTTCTGCCAAGAAGCTGGTTCTATCGGAAGTAATTTCCGTAACCGTTGGCGTTTGTCTGAAAATCTTCAGCTGATGAGGAAATATCCGTAATGGGATCAAAAATTTAGTTAAACCGGGTATTCTTAAAGAGAAAGAATAGAACTCCGAAGCCTTGCTATCGATTTTTGAGTTTCGCCGAGATTACGCGTTTCGGACATCGATCGGGGAACTTTATCGGTAAGTCAGCACATGTGATGTCATGCATGACATCATCTTCTTCTGGAAGGATGATGTCAGCACAAGAGGTGTAAGGCCAAGATCGAGCCACGTGTCAAAGTACGATCCGACGGTCGAAATCCGATCTGAAGACTTTTGTTGAAATTCCAACCTTGTCCCTCCCTTCTTCTATAAATAGCAAGCCTTCCTCCTCTCATTCTTCACACCAAATTCGAAACATAGAGAGAGGTTTTAGAGAGAGAAGCTCTGGAGAAAGTCTGAGCAAAGTCTGGGTAAGTTCTTCAGTCCATAGTCTTTAGTTTCGGTAGTTCTTTCGGTAGATATAGTAGGAATGCTAGATTTATCTTTAAATTTCCCAGATAGTCTAGATATCATATTTAAGGGTAAATATGGTATATATTGGGAAGAGAGATATGTCAAAATTCTGGGTAAATCGGGTCAAAGTAGCGAAGCTCTGGCGAAATTCCGCCGATTAGGGGGTCAGGGGCAAAATGGTAATTTTTACCTAAAATGCCTGTTATGATTCTAAAAACTGATAAATACCATCCTTATAGGATATCTGAGATAATCGAACCGTTGTCGTACCGCTGTCGAGCCGCTGTCGTACCGTTGTTGTACCGCCGTTGGGCCGCTGTCAAAAAGATTTTTAAAAAAGAAAAAATTCAATTGAACGAGAGAAGGAAGAGAGAGTGTTGGCGGTGTTGACGGCGAGCTTCATACCTTCCGACGGTGAGAAAAGAGTAAGTGGAGGCCAAAGGAGGAGCAAGGAATGGGGGATCTATGGAGGGAAGGAGAATGAGAAGGAGCCAAGCAGGGGAGAGAGAGAGAGAGAGCTTTGAAGTGGTGTAGATGGTGGAAGCGATAGATCTGAAGGTATGTCGGTGTTCGTGTGGGAGAAAGATGGGACTCTGGCATTTCATTTACCGACTCAGAACAAATATTGAAACTTGAAAGAAGTCCGGCACTATGCAGCGGGATACCAGGAGACAATGCTTTTTTTTTTTTTTTGGTTGGGATCAAGAAGCCCATATGAGTCTTGGAAGATTTCGTATATGGCAATATCTCATCCATGGAAAAACTGATTGTAGACATTGATGAGTAAGAAAAGAAAAAGCCAAAAACCCACTGGATATTAGCTTGAATCACGGATGGGTCACATCATGCTTGCTTATTAATTGAGATTTGCGCATTGGTTGTCAAGAGGGAGGACTAGGAGGTGCCATTTTTTTTTTTTAAAAAAATTAATCATAAAAAATAAAAGATGTGAGGTAAAAAAAAGAAATTAATTTCTTACCGGTTTAGTCCCGGTTTGACTCCGGTCTAACCCACTGACCCTTAACCCAGTACCCCGACCGGTTCAGTGACCGGTCCGGGTTTAAGAACCTTGGTTGTGGGATATGTTGGGTTGTGTGGAAGAGATTGAGGGTGAAATTGTGCCCATCGGCTCTCTCATTCCTGGCCCGGAATTTGAGTTGAGTGTTTTGGGCGGACACCTCCCTGTTACGGTATATTGGTGGTGACATGTAATGGGACAATATTTTTGAAGTGACTAGCTAACCTTGGCCGGGTATACTAGCACTGATAGGCTGTACCACGTCCAGAAAATATAAGGAGGAGCATGATGGATGAGTGTGGATGATTTTAAATATTGTTAATTATTATATATATTTAATTATTATTTATATTTTAATTATGTTAATAAACCTGCTTCTCTGACTTGCAATCCTTTCCTACATATTTGATAAATTAATTTCAGTTACGGGGACTTTATGTCTCACCCCGTCATTATTAAATTTTTCAGGCGAGACCTCTAATCTTAGTAGAGGACAAGAGAAGCATCCAGAGGCATAGAGGTCGGGAAACTTGTAGGCCTCTTTTTGGTATTAGTGTTGTATTGATTTATATATTACCATCATAGGCCCCTCATATTTTAAGATACTACATTAACTATTTTTGAATGACTGTTGGTTTTCTGAAGGCCATATTTTATGCACTATCAAATTATAGTGGATCCACTTACCTATCTTGTGTGAACGTTGTTGTGTGAAGACCCTTTGTTGTGGGGTTCGTGTTGTATGACTTGTGGGCTATAGAATCTCATGTTCGATAATTGTGCCCTGAGTCATGGATTTCCCGTAGAGGGTTTGTGGGCAGAATTTGTGCCCTGGACCCCGAGGTGTGTGCATTGAAAAGAAAAAAGGTTTTTTATAATTACCTGCTAATCCAATCTTAAGAAAACATTATGGTTAATTGCTATTTGTGAGAAAGGGTCTTTTCAGCAGGGATGGAGGAGATCTAAAGCTGATTTTTTTTTTTTTGGTGTGCTTTGTCGAGTTGCAGGAGTAGAAGGAGTTTGAATTTTTTTCCCTTTTTTGTGTGTTGTCGACCGATTGCAAGGATAAAGAAGGGGGAAGGTTTTTTTAGGGCAATGGATATTTTGGACATTTCAAAACTTAAATTTTAATTGTTAATTTTTTTTTTTAAATTATCATCTTCCATCTCAATTTCCATGTCTACCAAACAGAACATCATTTTCAAGTTCCCTTTCAATCTTCCATTTCATTCATTTCCCTCCTCTAAGTTCCTTTCTTTCTTTAAATCTTCTTTATAACAAACGGGGCCTTAGTATTTACTCATTTCAATATCGATGGAGAATTAAATAAATCTGACAGATACCTCTTAATGAAATCGTACTTAAGAATTATGGTAACTAAATAAAAATATCAAGTAATAAAGATATCAATGAGATGTTGTTCAATCACCTACTGCATTCCCATTTATATCATTATTTCCTAGATATATAAGCTTCCAACATATCCACTCCTCACCCTCCTTTATTTTGCTCCCCTTCTCTTGTTCCTTGTTGCCATCTTCTTGGGGGGTTTTTGGGCACAAATCAAATCCTAACATTTTATATGTACACAAGACAGTTAACATTCTTATCAATCACATCGTAACTCAAGAAATTAACTATCATATGGGCTCTTCTAAATCTCATATAATTCTCACTTCAAATCTGGAAATTGTTTTCCAGCTTTTATAACATTGTTCCAACATCATTTTCGGAGCCTTATACATGATCCAATACTTTAAAATAACCATCCAATATTTCAGGTATTAAAGAGTGGGTTTCTATCACTCTTGAATGACATCCAAACGGTACACAAACACACTTATATATGCGAGCGTTTCTGTGTTTTGTATATAATAATGAAGAGAAATACAACCATTCCCAATTTCATCAACCAGTTTGACCTCTTTACATTATCCAAAAAAAAATTCTCTATTCTGAAATTTCCTTTCAAGAATGCCCAGCTTGGCATAAACATCAACCCCGTCAAAGTAATCCATATATACACACACACATTGATACCTGTATGGTAAAACAACTTTGTAGCTTCATATATGCCCATCAATTATACTCCCCTCATTCATCACATAGCCCACAACATATATTTATATATAGATCAAGATAGGGGCTTAACATGTTCGAAAAAGCTTTTCCAAACCATAAAGCTTCAATTTTTTTTTTTTTTTTTTTTTTTTGTGCAATCATATATATATATATATATATATATATATATTTCATAATTTAGCATTCCAACTCTCTCACACACTTATTATAGCAACCGGCATCATACACCCAGAAACAGCAAAACCTCTGATAAAAAAAAATCACATGCACTCGAATACACTCAAATGCAATGGCATCAAATCAGTCACACAACTCCTGATCTAAGCTTGGGTTAAAATTATTTCATTGCCCCTCGGTTTTTGTCTCAAACAAATCTTCTTCTCTTCTTTAATTTTATCCCAATTGACGAAATAGAAGGTATAAGAAGAACTAAAAGCCTTTCTCCACTTAACTTCACTCTTACATGTGCATCGTCTCACCTTGTTCCCTTTTTCTTGGGTTTTTTCCCCCCTCTCGTTGCTGAAGGAATCAATCGCTAAGCGAAATATGGCCTTAAGGTTTTAATGGAGAAAGACTAAAGTGCCTTTGTTGCAATGGAATTAATAAATTTACATGGTAGTTTGGTAATTTGAAATTTGACTGAAACAAAAAAAAAAGGTATTTTTTATTATCATAATTATTATTGATAGCAATCGAAAAAATAGAAAGAATTAAATGCAGCAAATAAAACTAAAAGATAATCCTAATATCCCCATTCAAATATTTAAATATTTTAATTAATATATCATAAAATATTATTAAGATATTCCTAAAACTACTCCATTAATCCGTGATGATACGAGAGTAAATACAATAATAAATAAATGAAATTATTATTTTAATTTATAAGTATCCTAACTAACTTACTGATTTTAAATTTAAGGATCACTTAACAAATCAAAAATATTATCTGAATAAAATAGAAAGTATTTAAAATAATCAATAAATATCTATTCTTAACCATCCATTATCTCGCTCAATCAATTATTTTTTGAACTATTACAATTCGGTTTTGTCGGTGCGGTTTTTTTTTTTTTTTAAAAAAAAATTATTAAGTTAAAACTGAATAATCGAATTTACAATAAAAACGGCGTTATACGTGGTTTTTACTCAGACGACAGGCACACCTCACCTCCGGATCTTACCCAAGTGACCAAGTCTTCCTCTCAAAAACATCCACACTTTCATTGAATCCTCATTCTCATTCTATGCTTTTCTATGTGCTTATTAGGTGTTTCTCTTCCTAAAAGTACATAAAGAAATATTGATGAATTTTTTTAATTTTTTTATATATTTTATTTATTTAGATTAAATTATATTCTAAATCTTGAAATATTTTTTTCGCATTCAATATCTTAAATTAATTAATTTACAAGATACTGGTGTTATAGGAAAAAGATTTCTAAATATAAGATTGTGAATTAACTAATTTGAGATACTAGATGTAAAAATTATTTTGGGATATAACTTATAATTTAATCTAAATAAATAAAATAAATAAAACTAAAAATACAAATTAAAAAAATTCCATCAATAATATTTTTTTATGTAGGAGGATCACCTAAGAAACATAAAAATATAAGTATGGAATGAGGATGCGCTTTCATTTCAGTGAAATCCCTTCCCTCTCGGCGAGTCGGCTCTTGCACTCTCACTTCGCGTCTTCGCCTTCTCACTTCACAGTTCACAGCGCGTTCTCTCTTCACTTCCGTTGATCGACTCTCACAGGTCACAGCGCCTTCTCTCGCACTCTCACAGATCCGGTCACCAGTTTCTGCATTCTCGCTTCGCCTTCTCACTTCACTTCCGGTCGACTCTCACAGCGCCGATCAAAGCTCGATCTTGCCAGACTCTGCAGATCCTGTATCACTCTACTATCTGCAACTGCGATCTGCCTCTTCTCCAGTTCTCCGAAGTTGAAGTCCGGAGCTAAGGTCGATCTTGCCGTCTCAGTGTCGTCTGTCACTTTGGTGAGTTGCTTCACTTCACTTGTACTTTATTTAACCGATCTTGCTCGTGTTTTCAGTGTTTCCAAAAAAAATAAAAAAAATTATGTGGGTGTCGAGTTTTAGAAAATTGTGGGTGTCGAATTTTCGGATGTGGGTGTCGATTTAAAAAATCTCTCACTGCTTCATATTTTTTCTCGTGTCGAGTTTCACATGCTCCGTGGTTCCTGGTTATTCAGCCCATTCCTGCTCACTGGTTCTATTTCATAGTGTGGAGTTTTATAAAATTGTGGGTGTCGATTTTTCTAATTATTTTTGTTGTTTGGAACTGAAGGAAGTTGGTTATTTGCATCAAAACTTTCTTTTCATTGTCTGAGATAGAATTATTGTCTGTTGATTCAAGATTACAATTTTCTGAGATAGAATTAATCTTCTCCAGGTGAAATTATGGCTAACGAAACTGCTGCTCAAGCAACTTCACAGTGAATTCACCCAAACAAGGCTGCCCAAAATATGATCCATATTCTGAAACAAAAAAGGCCCATAAACCGAAATTAATTGAAAAACCGAACCGAAATATTTCCGTTAATTCGGTTTTTAAGTTTTCGGTTCTAGTGTTTAAAAGACATGTATTTCGGTTTTTTCAACAGTTTGCACACCCCTAGTTGCAGATAACTCTCTAAACCCTGTGATGGCATATAGTGTCAGAGGAGAATCATCTTCCTGCTCTGATACTTTTAATTCAACTCCTCAATGGAAATATGACGTTTTTTTGAGTTTTGCAGGAAAAGACACAAGCTTGAATTTCACAGGTCACTTATATGAAGCTTTCATTAGAAGTGGCATCAAATGTTTTAGGGATGATGTAGATCTTTCGAGAGGGGAAGACGTATATTATCTCTTTCAAGCAATTCAGGATTCTCTCTGTGCAGTTCTTGTCATCTCTAAAAATTATGCAAAATCTACATGGTGTTTGGATGAGCTTCAAAAAATTCTTGAATCTCAAAATACATCGGGTCGAAGGGTTTTTCCCATCTTCTATAATGTTAATCCAGCTGATGTAAGAGACCAGCGGGAAAGTTTTGGGGAAGCCTTGGCCGAACTTGAAGAGAAATTCAAAGACAATACAACCAAAGTGCAGAGTTGGAGGACTGCTTTGTCAAAAGTTGGCAACTTGTGTGGATGGGTCACCAGGGACAAGTAAGTTTTCTTTTACAACCATTTAATCATATTTTCCATATTTATTTAACTTTATATTTCTTTTCATGATCTATAATTTTGGTTTAAATCTGTCATAATCATTTTCATAGTTTTCCTTTTAGACAATAACTGGAAAATATCGCATCCATTTGAACAGAAATGAGAGAATCAACCATTAGTAATTCATATATAATATACGGGGTTTAAACTCCTCATCTTGCATGAGAAGAAGAAGATTCCTACCTACACATGAAATGGTGGGACCCATATATATATAATTAACATTATATATATATATATGTGGCCCCACCCATTTCACGTGTGTGGCGTACTTAATACACTTCTCCTACAACATATACAACATGAGAAGTGTTTTTCTCATAATATATTCATTCAGCGTCAAAAATCGGTCATATTAGTTTATTGAAGCATATCCATTATGGATGTTCTGGTTATGTTAATTTAAATTTCTTTTCAATAACTTAATTATAATTTATAAGTAGTATTCGTTTATATTTGTTTTTTGTTTTTTTTACCGGAGTTTGTTTAGATTTTTTAAAATTATATGCAATGTCTATTATTAACCTTTATGGCTTATTTAATATTTTCATATATTATCAAGATTCATGAGAGACCATAATTTTTTCTTTGACCTGACTCAATTTATTTTTAAGTATCATAAAATTATAATTTTTATGGAAAAATCTCATGTAAAGCTATTTAAAATAAGAAAATTCTAAATTAGGTTGGTATATTCAATAAATCTTTAAATGAGTCATCAACCTAATTTGAGATTTTAAAATGTTAGTAAAATGACTTTAGTATTCTCTCCTCTTAAGAGGTTTTATTGCTTTATGATTTTATTGTTCTATATATCAATATTAATATATAATAAAATAATATAAAATTTCCTAAATCAAAGTTTTTTTTTTCTAAGAGGATCACAAAAAAATAATTAAAGGGAAAGAAAAAGGAAAGCATAATAAATGCCATGATAATATCGTTTAATCGATTAAATGATTTTAAGTTGAAAAATTAATTGATATTAAAGACACAACATAAGTAAATGAGTTGTTTTTTTTTTTAAAAAAAAATAATGTATTTATTTTTATCAAGTGAGACAAAAAAGAAGAAGGAGAGAATAACACATACCAACTTCAATTTACAAAACTCAATTAAAATAAAAGACACTTTTACCGCAATTAATCTAAACAAACTCTGAATGATTTTCCTTGGCACAAATGTGAGTTTTTTTAAATAATAGTGTAGTTAAGATTTCAATTTTTTAACTTTTCCATTCTGTAATATAAATAGTTATCGAGACTAATTATTTTTTTCTAATTCGCGGCGTGTAAATTTGATATACTTCTGAAGATATTTTGGATAAAAGGATATTAAATGCACTTAAAATTTCATAAAATGTTTTATATATTGAAATATAAAACTTTCCAAACAAAAACTTATTTGATATACTGCTGAAGATATTTTGGATAAAAGGATATTAAATGCACTTAAAATTTCAAAAAATGTTTTATATATTGAAATATAAAACTATCCAAACAAAAACTTGAAACAAATATAGTAAAATATATACCTAATATATCTCTTAAAAAATATTTTTATAATGACATATATTATATTTTTTGAAAAACTTTGTTCATGTTAATAAAATAAACTCCTTGTTTAAAAATGTTCTACAAACGACTATATTTAATATATTTTCTTGAACCAAAAAAAAAAATAACTATCATGGTTTATACGTTAGTTATTGTAGGTAAAATGTAGATGAATCATATTTTCCTTTATTAAATATTAATGTGTGTGTATATTTATTTACTGAAAAGCATAAGTTACAAAGTAATAAAACTGTACACATACATTTAATAAAACTCTTTAAAGAGGATAGAGGAGAGGGTTTTAAAGTCATTATCTACATTTACACACACATTTAATAAAACTTTTTACAGAGTATAGAGCAGAGGGTCTTTAAGTCACTAACTACATTTTAAAATTCTAAATTTAGTTGATGACTCAATTAAGGATTTATTGAATTTATCAATCTGACTTGGAATTTTCTTATTTTAATTAGCTTTATATAAGATTTTCCTGGATTTTATTAAAACACTAGAACACATTTAATTGACTTCCATGTTATCATAAAAATTCAAATTTCTTTTGAAATCTTCTATGACATAATCAATAATTGTGCTCCATAACTAAAATACCGCAAAATCAGGCCCCAACTCCCTAATGGTCCATGGCTATAACATTCCAGTCCTTGAATAATATAATTACAAATTTAATTGTGCCTAACAATAATTATCAGTCCTCCTTCAGTGTAAGTTTTTCTAGTTTATTTTAAATTTCGATAACCATTTCCCCTAAGTTTCATTTATTTTAAAGAAAAATATATTTTCTATAATGAAATTCCATATTTCCCACTATTTAATTATTTTCTCTGTAATATATGAAGTCTCTTAATGATAAATTTTCTTCTTCTTTTTTCCTTCATTTTATTACTTTATGGAGATTTTGTTTTACTTGGAACTAAAAGTCCCTTTATACTTGTGCATTAGATCATTTTAATTTGTGAGAAACATATTAATGTGACAGCAGAAAACTGAAAGATAATTCATTTTGTTTTGTTAAGAGAACAATCAAATTTTGATTGATGAACGGGTTAACTTGATGACTGTACACATTGATATTTATTATGTTGATGAATCTGTATCCATCAATAAAACGAAATTGTGAATAAGTTGATTTTTTTGGAAGAATGATCACGTTTTTAATTTTAATGGGCTGATGGATCAATTCTGCTCTCAACAATTCACATTCCACTTATTTCCATTCCTATTCTCGAGTTTATATTCTTATGAAAATTTAATAATAATTCCCAGTTATATATTAAAAAAAAAATGTAGCTTTAGTAAACAATAATACAATTTTCATGAAAATCACATTTTTCATTTCCATTTTATTTTATAATAATATATATATATATATATATATATAACTCATACTAACAATGATTTTTTTGGTAGGAACGAAGCGGATCTTATAAAAAATATAGTTGGAGATGTTTGGAGTTTTTTAAATACTCAATTACCATCTTTTGATGACAATTTGGTTGGAATTGACTCAAAAGTGGCTGATGTGATTCCATTCTTGGCGATTGGGTTGGATGACAAACGTTTTATAGGGATATGGGGCATGGGCGGTGTGGGTAAAACAACTTTAGCTAGAGTTGTTTTTGAAAAACTATTAGACAAGTTTGAAATTTGCTGTGTACTTGAACAAGTTAAAGATGCTTTATCTAAAGGTCCTGAAGGTCTAGTCTCTTTGCAAGAAAGTCTTCTTTCTCGTCTCCAAGGAGAAGACTTGGAAATACATAGTAGTGTTGAAGGAATGCAGACGATAAGATGTCGCCTCCGTGAGAAAAAGGTTCTCCTTGTCCTTGACGACATAGATGATAAGAGCCAATTAAATGATTTGGCTGAAAGTCCAGATTGGTTTGGTAAAGGAAGCAGAATAATTATCACAACAAGAAATAACCACGTGCTCACCTCAATTGGAGTGGAAAGAATATATAAGATGAAAACCATGAAGAATGATGAATCTCTTCAAATCTTTTCAAAAAAAGCATTCAACAAAAATCATCTTGAAGAGAAGTATTTGGAGTATTCTAAATCTGTGGTTAAATATGCAGGAGGCCTTTCGCTGGCACTTCAAGCTTTGGGTTCTTATCTTTGTGGAAGAAGTGAGGAAGCTGTGTGGAGAGATGCTTTAGATAAATTGAAGCAAATTAATCCTCATAAAGATATTCTTCAAGTACTTAAAATAAGTTATGATGGATTAGACGAGAAAGAACAGACAATATTTTTAGATATTGTTTGTCTTTTCAAACGTTGGCAGAAAAAAGAAGTGACTCAAATTTTGAAAGGTTGTGATCTTAATCCTATACTTGGAATAAAGGTCTTGATTGAAAAAACTTTACTAGTTGAAACTGAAGGTGGCGAATTAGATATGCATGATTTATATGAAGACCTGGGTTGGTATATAATTCAACAAAAATCCCCTAATAGCAGATTGGGGAAGTTTGGGGAAATTAAGGAAGTACTAAAAAATAACAAGGTGAGTGCCTTATTTTCTAAGTATCTCATTTTGTTGACATACCTTTCATGTTTTTAATTTTCTTTACTTCCTTATCATTCTCATGTTATTTTTATGGAAAATGACATTTTTTATTAGGGATCTGAAGAAATAGAAGCTATTGTTTTGTCTAAATATTGGAAGGTAGACAAAATAGAAGTACATCCTGAAGCCTTTTCTAAGATGAGTAGACTTAGATTGCTCGTCATAAATTGTCCTGTAACGTTTTCAAAGATGAGTAGAATTAGATTACTCCTCTTAAATGGTCGACCCAATGTACCAACGAGATTGAAGAAACTTTCTGGTGCATTGAAATTTGTCCTATGGCCATCATTTCCTTTGGAAGCTCTTCCATTTCCATTGGATGAACTTGTTCATATTGAAATGGAACAAAGCAACATAAAGCAACTTTGGATTGGCAAAAAGGTGAGGTTGATGCTTATTTATTTTAAAAATATATCTACATGTCTATGTTTTACTGATTCATTGTTGAGATTGATCATTCTACAATCTTTTGTTTGACTAGTCCATGAACCACTTGAAGTTTATCAACCTGAGTGAATCTCCCAAATTTACGAAAACTCCAGACTTCTCAAATGTTCCATCTCTAGAACATTTACGTCTTACTAGTTGCGCATCCCTTGTCAAAGTTCATAAATCGCTTGGAGCGCTGAAAGAACTTGTTGAGGTGGACTTGCATGGTTGTAAAAATCTTAAAAGCTTACCAAGTAAATTGGAAACTAATTCTCTAAGAAAGTTAGATCTTGGTTGGTGTAAAAATGTTAAAAAGCTCCCAGAGTTTGGGGAAGGTATGAAGAAATTATCATATCTTGATATGAGTCACACTGCTATAACTAGACTTCCTGAATCACTTGGATTCTTGACTGATCTTAGAGAGTTGAATCTTGGTGGTTGTAAAAATCTTGACAGCCTACCAAGTAAATTAGAAACAAATTCTTTGAGAAAGTTAGATCTTGGTGGGTGTAAAAATGTTAAAAAGCTCCCAGAGTTTGGGGAAGGTATGAAGAAATTATCATATCTTAATGCGAGTCACACTGCTATAACTAGACTTCCTGAAACACTTGGATCTTTGATTGGTCTTGGAGAGTTGAATCTAAGTGCAACTGGTTTAAGAAATCTACCCATTGATTGCTTCTGTGGTCTTTTTGAACTTGTCATTCTTTCATTGGTGGATTGCAAAAGGCTTCTATCATTGCCAAGGCTTCCACCACGGCTAATTCGATTAGAATCATACGGTTGTTATTCAATGACAAGTTCATTAGATGAACAGTTGTGGAATTTGGTGACTTCACTTGACCATGAGGTATGTTAGTCTTCCTACATTCTATCTAATGATTTATGTGTACTGTTTAGTTAATACATATGCATTACATGACTAATTTTTTATTTCAGTGCCGTGGGTTATTTAAATATGTAATCTCTGACGACGAAGAAAATGAGAGATTCCTTTGTTTTCCCTTAAATCGTTTGGTATGTGTGTCTCAATTTTGTCTTATTCGTGCATGTGTATGCTTCCTTCATTGGGTAATTAATGTTAACAACAGTTTGGTTTGTATGCAGCTAGGTCCCCCCTTCACAGATTTCTCTGCAATCATGCCATTAGGAGGCAAAATACCATCATGGTTTGTTCCAAACATAAAATCTTATTTTGGAAGAAGAAAATGCGAGATAGAAGTGGACGTACCTCCATATTTCCGTAATAGTAAATGGTCGGGAATTGTTGTATGCTTGCATTTTAAAGGGTGTGATGGTTGGATAAATTGGAGGAGTAAAGCTCCAGAAGATGATGATGATAAGTATTATACATATGCAAAGGGGACAGGAAGTCTTTTTAGTTTTGATAGATATCATGATTTCTTCTACATAATGGTGTTGGAATTTAATCAGGGAACCTGTTGGCAACACCTAAGAGGTGATAACAATTCCCTTCACATCCAAATTTCTTCTAAATTCTTAATCGACATATTGGGATGTGGGTGGAGAGTGATATGTAAAGAAGATATACAAAGTTGGTGTCATCCCAATCATTTCAACTAATTCACCCAACCCCAACATGCTCCTCCTTCTGAGGTCAAGCTTCCCCAGGGACAATATGATAGTCTCATTGGGAGACGCAAAAACAATTCCGCCAAGCTTTTAAGATTGGTTGTTGCAAGGGCAAGGATGGTATAGAAAGTGTGATCAATGATAGTACCTCTGGTCTTAATTATAGGATATATTTAACTGATTTTGGAGGGATTAAAGATGAGTTAAATTAATTAATTTTACTCATTTTTCTAAAATACGCTTATATAAATTTTGCACTTTAATTACCTTGCTGATTTCGCATAATCCTATATTTGAACTATGCTCTACATTATAAATAAACAACTTACATTTTGGCTTAAGCTTTAAAATTTTATATAACACCGTCCTATGACTAATTTATGTATCAATTCAGAACCATCATTGTGAATTTTTTTTATATTGCCTGCCTCGATTAAATTTAACTAGGGCTTCTCAACGTTTAACAGAGAATTTGAGTAAAAAAAGAATGTAGAATTTCTCACTTTATAGAATATGTTGGTGCATTATTAAATCATTATTGTGTTTAATTATTATTGAGAAAATATCAATAGGGGTATTGTAGAAAGAAATTTACAAAAAATAGAATGTTGTCCTATAATTAGGAGTGTGGAAGGAGTATTTTCATAAATAAGGGATGAGACTATTGACAAAAAAGTTTTCTCATTATTTTCATGATTTTGTACACTTAATATTAGGTTATAAGTTTAGTCCCATTTATTACCTCACGCCTACTACTTTATACTCCTAGAAATCTTAAAAAGAATGATCAAGCTTCGAAAACACTCCACAATTCTTTTTAATCCTCCACATTTGAACTCATTTTTTAGAGCAAGACTTCTCAAGATACATTTGTTAGAGCTAATTCTACTCCTTGCCCTTATTATCATGACATTTTCTTACTCCTTACTTTTATCCCTGTATTTATATATTGTTTCCGCCAAATTATTACGTCAAAGTCACTATTTTTGTAACTGGGACACTCACTTTATCTTTTTGATAAAGGAGAAGGCTTGACATCTTTAAAGTATTACTAATTTCTCTGATACAAACAAAGGATGAATGAATCTGTCAACAGGCAAAATGAAGAAATGAATACTAATATAATAGGTGCCCGCCAAACCACCCCATTTTATATATATATATATATATATAATGTTTTTGCTTTGCCCTCTTCACTTTAGTCTTTATAGCCTCTCGCCGTCCAAACACACCCATTAAGCAATCCTCTCAATTAAGGAAGTGATAATATAATTTAATAAAGCCTCAATTATTTAGCAGTAATAATATTGAAAGAGGTTGGTCACTATATGCGCGCGCGAGGCTATTAAAAAGATGGTGTCTTGCTGTTGGGATTTTTCTTTTCATTGAACTCAACACTGCGATCTCAAGTCAATGAATATTTGTGACCACCCGGTATTTGACACTTTTTTCGAGCAACCGACTAAATTGGCTTTCAGGCTTTAAGAGTTCTCTGCCCATTTATCTGGTGGGCTACAAATAAAAGCATGTGGATGGAGGATGTTATGTGAACAAGACATGCAATAGGTTTGCCACCGGTTAAAGAGCGGCTCTACATCTTATCTTTAGGTTTACCTCCTTGATTCTGTATTGAACCCTACAATAAATATATGTCAAGTAGGATCCCAGCAAGAACAAAAGTGGAAGAATAATTATAATAATTACTCTTTCTTCAGCTCGTATTGCCCTATTTATTCTCTTCTTACTCCATATATACATTTATGTAATGACTTTTAATCTCATTTGTTCAAATCATTCATAGACCAGTGATCAAATATATACCAAATAAATTTGAGGTTAATGGGCCCACGGATCAACGGTTCTTAGAGATAGGGTCTGATAAAATAGTTTTGTAGAGATATGGGTAAAACAAGTCTGTCACCACAATCACTTTCCTACTGCAGAACTTGTCATTGCATCTCAATTCAATAAAAGCATAATCTCTAAGCACAAACTGATATCTTGACTTTCACATTTCCCAACATATTGCAGCAAACAAAGCCATCCCTCTTTCTTTCATCAAATCTTAAGGCAAGAGAAGGCTTCACTCTTTCTACTTGGCACGTATTGTAGAGTTTGAAGATTTCCTTCTAAAGAGCGCATCTTCGGTTGCCAAGGCTCCACATTCCGCTCCCCACAGAAAATGAACAACCGTAGGATTGGTTAAATTTCATTTGAACAATGAAAAGAACCAATGACATGAAGGATTAGTTAAGTAACAAAGTGAATTTGAGAGAAAAGTATAAGAAACATAGAAATCATTCAAGATGTCAGATAGGACTTCAAAACACCAAAAATTTGGCTAGCTCAAGAAGAACATAGATTCCATTTGCATATGTTCCCTACTTCAGCCAAGTTACTTCATAAAGACAAAAACCAAAAAGACAGTTGCTGAAAGGGATTATTATTAACCCAAGTTCTTATCATCAAATTTGCAACAACAACAATAATCCATTAAGGTTAATATTGAATCTTTTCACTCAGCTATCACCTATATGAACACTATCCATATTAAGAAACTGAAAATCGACGAGTGTTTCAAGTCATTTCTCATATCAATCAACAAGACCATTGTCACACAACCAAATTTGTATCTTAAAGCATTGGTAATCAAATGACAATCCTCTATAACCCGTCTAGTTATTTTGGTTAATTTGAGTAGAAGAGATGCTTACACACTAGTCTTAGCATGATTGTAACATCCCCATTTTTCATGTGCCTCAATGTGAATTTATTTGCATACATGAATTTTTTTTTATGACGTTATGTGATAATGAATATAGGTTATTGTGTGAAATAATTGGAATAAGATGTGACCTTGAAATTTTAGAAATAATATTCTATGGCCTAGAGAAGCTAATTAAGGAAGAAAATGCCTTATAAGGAATTAAGGATTAACTTCTAATACCTACTCAATATTTGCAACTATATGAGTAAAGAATCAAGTTGCAAATAAAAGTCTTATAGAGGATCAAATAAGATCATTTTAATATCCAATGTCTCCATTTTCATTTGATCAAAGTCGGAATTTTCGAACAACAAACAATTGGAATGAGTATTCAATGGTAGGATTGTAAATAGTGACAAGATGGTGTCTAATGATTTTCCATATGCTTTGACCGACTTTCATCTCCCCAATATTCATTAAATCCCATGTCTCTTTATCTCCAATTGCGTCAGATTAATAGATGAGGAAATGAAGAGCTTTTCACCGTGTATGACAAATGTGGAGGCAATTAAATATTATTAATTTAAGGAGGTGGAATTGAAATTACTTTCCAATTGAGTTAAGACTTAGATAAGACCATTTGAAGCTCTCTAAACTCCTCATTCGTTCCGGTTAAAGCGAAGAGACAGAGAGCATCTAAAGGGTGAAAAATAGAGAAGAGGAAGAGAAGAAGAGATAAAGGAGAAAGAGCAAAGACAAATCCAATCATCAACTGAGGTAATCTTTTATCCAAACTTCTAATCTAAGTTTGGTTCTTCTAATTGAAGCTTCATGTGGTCTCTAAGTCCTTGTTAACACTATAAACAGCCAAAGATAAATTGTTATAAGGACAAGGGTGCCAAGCAAGGAATCAACAAGCAAATAGTTCTTTGATATAGGTAAGGGTTGAGTTTGGTATTGTGGATGATCTTGTTAACGTTGCTTTTGTTGTTCTATAAATTGTTGAGAAACAAGAATGTAAGGAAAATTCTACCAAAATGTCCAGAACTTTGGGAAGGATTATTTACGGTCAAATCTATGATTAGAGAATATTAGATGGTATTATAGTAGATGGAATGGAAGTTGCAAGACCATTTTGTCATCCATGGTCAGTTTCGGTTTGGACGGGGCAAGAGGAAGGAGTGTGATTTTACTAATTCTAATGCTTCCAATGTGTTTAGAAGGTGTTTTTGTGTAGGGTAGTGATGAGGAAGTAATTCTGGGAACATTAACAATGAATTTGGACAACACTCTAAATTGCTGCCAATATTATTATCTACAGGGCAGTCTGTTTGTAACGTGTATTTGGTAGAGTAAATAATGTCCAATTACCATGAAATTTTACATGACTAAATTAGACATATTAAGGGTCATTTTGACTTTGGAACCAACCCAAAAGGAGTTTTCTAGAGTTAATTATGAATTTTTGAAGATCAGTCACTGTTTGCTGGAAATATCAGAGTGTGGGCGAAAATTAAGGGAATATAAGCTCATATTAAATTCCTTAATAAGAAAAGGGATTTAGTGAATATGGACACATTAATTGGGCTTATTTTAAATTATCAGAGAAATATTTATTGAAAGGAATTTAATTATATTTACATTTTATTATTTTATGGATAATTGTGATTTGTTGCACTGAGAAGGTTATTTTTATCCGTAGTCGACTGCCAGGTAGTAACCTTAATCCTCATATACTCTGTGTGACTTGTGTATGTATGTTTTACCTTGAAATTGCATACATTTGGTTATCATTTATTTTCGAGCGCTCTGGAACCGGAACATGCTGTGTGCATAAAGGGTCAGGGCTTTGTGTCTTTGTGCCGGTGGGTCTCGTGGCTTTGTATGCTATTAGGACCACTGTGCGATGCAATGTTTGTGCTATTAGGATTGCTAGTTCCGGATTTGGCTGTGTGCCTTGATACTGAATGTTATGTGGTATTTGTTTATTTATGGTTTTCCTTACATGCATTATTTATACATTTTATATGAGATTAACGGTTACTCTGGAATTCAAATTTTGAATCCCAGCCCCTTTTAAGCCATCTGGCAGTTCATCTGGAGCAGAGCAAAGAGACAGAGGTAAGGCTCCGGAGCAGAGCTAGTATTTTGGTGGATGTTGATGATTTTCTTTTGGGAATTTATTTTGATTACCGGATGACTGTAGATTATTATTTTGGCCTGTCTGGGCACCGTTATCCGGATGACTGTATATTTTGATCCCTTTGGGAAGAATTTATCTTCCGTATATTTATCAGTATATTATTGTCCAAACCGATGTGTACTTCGCTGCTTATACTCTGATGTGTGACGTGATTTAATTTGGGGAAAATGAATTAGAATTGAATTAAACTAAGGGATCACACCACCCGCCACCCGAAAGGGCGAGGCCGGTAGGTGTGTAACAATGATGACTGGTGTTCTAATTGGAAGATCAGATTGGCCACCAAGCTAATAGTGGATCTCTCCTTCCTTGGTTCTCTTTGAGCTATCAAAGTTGTTGATGTTATTGACATTCCTTCCTCCAAGAGTCCAAGAACTATACTGTCCTGTAGGTGGCAGCTAAAGAAAAGAGTCATGTTGAACATAGTCAGTTATAAATATGGTTACAGGGCATTTTCCTAGCCTGAGACTAGCTTGAATTCACTGTTATTGCTGCTACTGGCATTCCAAAGGAACTACCATGTCCTAGAGGAGGCAGCTCAGGGAAAGAGTTATGCTAAACCAAGTAAGGAACAACACAGTCAGAGTGATATATTTGGTTATCACAATGACATACCATTACAAATTACAGAGTATGAAATTACATTAAAAATAATAATAAAAAACAACAACAGAGGTATCACTATGACATAATTAAATAAAATGAAATGAAAACAAGAGACATATCTCAAATTGTTTCTTGTAAAAGCAAGAGTTATCACAATGATAGAAATGAAATGCAGATAAGGAACATATCTCAAAATACTTCCTCTATCAAATTAATATTCATCACAAGTTAAAAACATAATTACCAAATGATTGAGTAAATGAATTAATATTGCATTTCAAAGAAGATCAAGTATACAACACATGCAATGATTGCTTGAATTTGAAATAAATAGGATTATATAACCGCCAACCTCCTGTTAGCTAGTTGAAATCAATGGTGGTGTTGCCCCATTCTTGTATCTCTTCTTTACATAGCACCTACCATCCATATTTAAATTGTAGACTCTTAGAATATTGACAACTAACGCTAAGTTTGATGTGAAGGCAATGGTGACCTCCTCTTAAATGTTGCCAGCATGTTTTCTCATTGAAATCCAAAAGCATTAGGCAAAGGCAAGGCTGCCAGGCATACGTAAGTGAAATTACATTTTCCCAATCTTTGCAAACATAATAATCTTCAGCAGATTTACAACTCCATGAAATGACAAGCTTATCATAGGTCGACCTGTCTTTTATTTCTAGGCATACAACAAATCCATACCAGTTACTAGCACGAAAGTATGGAGGGATGTCCACCACTAATTCATATTCCGAAGTACCACTTTCATTGGAAGAAATAAAACCTCTGTTGGGAAACCATGAAGTTATCTCAGATTTTGGCATTACTGCAAGAAATCTGCCTCAGGTACATATCTTGAATGTAACAACATTAATTAAACTTTCATTTCCTGTAAATACTTTGAAAATAAGAATAGAAAATATAAACAAAGAGGTCACCAACGTTTATACCTGAATAGGTCGAAAGTCGAAACACCCTTTTCTCATAATTAGTTTGATGGCGATACTAAAATAAGGAATAAACAAATCAAGTTATACAATTTTAGTCAAAAGAAAAAGATGCATAAATCATAGTTAAGCATACCACATGGTCAAGTGATGAAAATATATTCCACATTCCATCTGATGATAAAGGTTCCATTGAGTCACAACCGGTTGCATATAATTTAATTAACCTTGGTGGCAACTTTTGTAACACCCCAAATTCCGTAGCATAAATCGTGCCGGTGACACGTGGTTTTATAAATATTCATCAGAGTTTTGAGGTGCTACAGCTTAGCGTAATGCGGAAACGGAGAGCATGTACTAAAAATTTGAACAATTGAGTAACTGATATAAAAATACTCAGACATATGCTGATGCCTGACGTATACTGATATATTATAAATTTCCCGAAGGATTGTTAATGTGATACGAATACAAAACTTTATAATTACAATTCTTACATGTAACTATACCCCTTTTTCCGCCAAGCCTTGAGTAGACTTGGGGCATAGAACCTAACTCGGTTAAATCATCTCATTTGGCCGGCCGGTAGGTCTAGTGGAAGTCTCACCGTGCTAGGGTGACTGATTGACTGAACCACATAGACGACCCTTCTAGTTTAAGCACCAAATGATGTGAAGTAACTTTATTAGATTCATGCCATAAGGTAGGTTCTGTTCACTTTCTTCCTGCATTTCCTTTGACCGGTGCCTCCTCACGGTTCCGTCCATTAATGCTCCTTCTCATGGCTCCATTCACAATGTCTTCATAAATCCTGGTTCCTTTCCTGAACCTCTAGTCAAGTCTAAGATTCAAAACAAATTGAATCTTAGGTAACGATTAACCTCATATGAAAGTATAACAAAGATATGAATGACGATATTCATTACATTTCAGCATTAACCAATACATAGCACACAGCACACAGCAGATGTAATGTCAAAACAACAACAATACATAGCACACAACACATGTAAAGTTATCTATACAAATCCATGTATAGTTAAATAGTCTGCACCACCTATGCCACGATGTACACTCGTGTCCTCAGCGCTAGGAAAACAATCTCACGGCATTATCAAGACTATAACCCGCATCAAGTTGAATGTATATAAACAGTGATTCAAGACAGAGTCTTAACCACGGTGCATGACCCAAGACCAAGTCTTGTCCATGACTCTATGAAATCATTCCATCTCATGCATGCATACAAGTCATATCGAGTTAAAGTTCTTGTACGCGAACGTACCTTCCTTCCGTGTGAATAGTAATTTACTATTTATGTATACGGTACTATTCATAAATACAGGTATTTATGAATAGTAATATGTCCGTCCTTCAAATCTGACTCCAGAATCCTCGGATATCCCTTGAAGAACCTTGCTACTACTTCTTCCTTGCTCCAAGAACTTCACTCTACTCACTCTCTAATCTTAAAATCATATGCTTTGAACTGATTTTGGTGTGAAGAATATGAAGAGAAGAGTCTTCTATTTATAGAAGAAATTCAAGGCTATTCCAACTACATTTCTTCCTTAACCAAACACTCAAACCAAACCCTCAAACCAAACACTCTTACACCAAACACTCACACCAAACACTCTTACACCAAACATTCATACCAACTTATACATATCTACCAACATCCAACTACCAATTAATATTTATTTGCAAATATTAAATAATTATTGGAAAATAAAATCCCTAATTTCATATAAGAATTTTCTTCCATAATTAACCCTCTAGGTCATAAAATATTGGTTCTAAAATTTCTAGACCAAAAAGTATCCTCTAACTATTTTTCCTTGAATTATTGGGAAAATAGGCCTCAAAATCCGAAAATAGCTTTAAAACTATTTAGGCCAAATTTTCATAATAAATTCCCATAAAATATTTCTTGTTTCCAAATCCAAAAATTTGGGATATTACATTCCTCCTTTTGGTTATAAATTAATTACCTTTTTATGTGCTATTTATATCATATTAAATAGCACCAAAATAATGTCTCATAATTAATCATTCGTTAATTAATTCCAAAGTGGAATTTGGATGAAAATATAATCAATAGATTATAATTTCTTTGAGACAAATATTCACATTTGTATTTAATATGTATTATTTATCAAAATATAGTATTTATGATAAATAGGAATTTTAGGGTATTACAACTTTGGCAAAACTTAAGCCTTTCACAGTTATTCAAATAAAGTTGAAGTAGCTGAAAAAGATTGGTGAAGCAACCAGTGGGTAAATTAGCAAAATCATTTCCTTCCAAATTTACAGTAATTAATGATGACAACCCCCCTAAATTTTCAGGAATTGATTTGTCACTAATGTCACAGTAGCTCAAGTCTAACATGGTTAATGGTGTTGGATTACATACAGACATTTGAAGAAAAAGTTTTCGGGCGGCCCTCAGGCTCAGATCTCTAAGACCAGATAAGAATCCAAGTGATTCTGGAAGTTTGGTTATAGTGGTTTTCATTGCATCAAGCGCTGTTAATTTTTTCATACATTTCCCAAACTCTGGAAGAATTGAAAGTTTATTAACTAATATCTAACTTTGTCAGAGAGTTCATTTCCAATTATTTCAAAAGGATTTCAAGACTTGTGCAACATGACAAGTTCACTTCAAGAAGCCTTTTCAATTTTCCAAGTGAATGATGAACTACAATAAGAGAAGAACACCCTTCAATATTTAATTTTTCTAAGTATGGAATTTCTGGGAAATCTAGGTGTCAACCAAATGTTTGGAATTGCTTAGTCAATAAACTTCAACTTCTTCATGAGCTGATCAAATGAATAAAAATGAAGGAGAATTAGTTTCACAAAATAATTGTATTCGTATCAACATAAATATTCAAGAAAACATTGAGGTATGAAGTGTTTCACCTGAAATCCATTCCAAAGTTTTATTTTGCTAAAAGGCATTTGAATGTCAACAATTTTATCCAATTCAATTCTAGCCGGAAGAGTTTCTAGAGGATACGACCTCCATCGAATAACCTTTAATGCATTAAGAGAGCATTTGTGACCCATGGAAAGTTTCAATTCACTTGATATAATGAGTGACCAGAGATTACACATATTTGAGAATGCTTCACAATGTACTTGTATTTTTCCATCTAGGTTAAAATGCAAAGCAATAGCATGTACTCCTTCAGATCCCTAACAAAATGTGCATTGCAAGAAGAATAACATGAGAATGGTTTCAAAGAAAAGTGTATCAAAGGCCTTAGAATTATTAAAACAACATGTAAGCACTTAGAAATAAGGCACTCGCTTTATCATTTTTCAATACATTATCGATGTCTTCTAGATTCCACAGCATGCTTCGTCTGCGGACATGACCAGGAGATTCTTGAAAAGAAGTAAATCATGGACTTCTAATATGATTTCTCCATTCATTGTTTTCTTTTCAATCAATAGAGTTCTTTCAATCATGATATTCATTCCAATAGTTGGATGAAGATCACAACTTTTCAAAATTTGACCTACTTCATCTCTTTCTTTCTTCAGCTTATCTCAATATAATTATGCTGCTTGATTTTCAGATGAAGAAACAGATATCAACTAATAAAGATGAGAGGTTTGCTCTAGTTTGGTAAGGTTCATATAGGTGAACTTTACGACTTTATAATTATGAAGCTATTTATTCATGTATATTTTTACACCTTAAAATTAAATATAAATATAAACGAGATCAAAATTAAGAAGCTAAAATAACACGAGTGTCCTTGTATCCTTCAGCTACCATAGGAGTGATGATAGCTGAGGACAAGAGTTATGTTGAATCAATCAAGGAACAACACAGTTTCAATGATAAATATGGTTATCACAATGACATATTCCCTTCTGTCCTTTCTATAAGAGTCTAAAATTGCCACCATAGATTTTTTAGACAGAGTCGCTCCAATTGTAGATTTAATAAAGCTTTATGGCAAACAAGTGTATGGAGATACTTCAAAGTCATAGACTGAGAACAAATTTATTAAACAGATGGGAGAAATTACGAATTTTCTATTTCGAAGTATTTAATATTTGAAGTTGGCATATTAATGACTATGTAACACCACATTGTTTGTAGCTTTGACATACCAACTTGTCTTTTGTCACTTATCATTTGGCCAACTTGACTCAAGGAAAAGAACCTGATAAAATTTACAATAATAAATAAAACAAAAAATATTTAAATTGTTCTGAGAGCAAGTGGACGGAAATGACATTTGAACAAGAAATCTTAATTTTGATATATAGTAAAAACCCTCTAAAAATCATTGACTCCAAATTTTGCTTCTACGCTATGATACATAATATGTTAATAAAACTAAAATACTCTTTCCCATTTTTGACAATGAATGGATGCATTTGCGAAACTCTACAATTCAAATATTCACTACTACAAAAAGCGTTTTTAACATCCTAAATTTAATCCAATTTACGTCCCTTTTTCTAGGGACGTCTTTTGAGGGGGTGCCAAAAGAGCATACTTACTCTTTTGGCGCCCCAAAAATAATTTAGGACATCTTATTTAAGGCGTTCTAAAATTGATTTGGGACGCCAAAAATCACATATAAGGCGATAAATAGCCATGATTTTTGGCATCCTAAACCACTTTTAGGACGCCATAAACCTAATTTTTGGCGTCCCAAACTTTTTTTAGGACGCCAAAAATCATAGTTAAGGCGTCCCTAAAGCCTTAAATATTAGTGAATGGATTTATTTTGAAATGCACAAATTTAGATTTGCATCTAAACCCACTGCTCCTATTCCCTTTTGCAAATTTGATCTCCCTTATGCTTTTTGAAGCTTGTATTTGGCACTTAGAGTTGCATGAAAAAATTGTTAAACCCTTAATGTTTAGCCAATATCATCTCAACCACATGAGGATTACTTTTAAGGAAGGTTCAGGACAGTCAAAGGCTCCATCTAAGTCAAGGGCCACTCATTCTCGAGCAACTGGGGCACAATCATCTCCTACTAGTGTTGCTGCTCACTCTTAACCTTCTCAGCCTCCACCATCATTGTTTCATTCATCTGTTCAGGCAATTGTGGAAAAGGCTATAGCTGAAGCAGTTGGTTTTCTTCAGGTTTCATTGATTAGCCATCAACATGAGTTTACTGCCAAGATTGAGTCTGAGGTTGGAAAATTGGTAGATACTAAAATAGAAGAAAGGCTTGGCAACATTGAAGGTCAATTGGATGACTATGGTGCTAGATTTGATAGTCTCAACAATGCTTTTCAGCTTCTGAACTCCAAGTTTGACAAGCTTGTCAAGACTTTATCCGCTCAGTGTGGTCCTTCTACTATTTCTTCTTCTATTCCCATCTCACCTATCATTCTGCCTCATTTCCCATTGTACCTTTCACCACTCCAATTGTAGCCACAACCCCCGCTACAATTCCTGTTCCATATTCCCAACCTTCCCCTGTTAATCCCTCTATTGTTAAGCTTTCATCATCCTCCACTGATAGCCTCTTCTCTGATCACTCACCACCTTTTCCATCAGATAAACCCTCCTCTATTTTGGGTGATGACAAAGGGGGAGAGACATAGTGAAGTTTTAAAGTTGGCTAATGCATTTCCTTTCTTGTTCAAGTGTCTTGGTTAATGTATTTCATTTTGGTTATTTCCTATGTATCTTTGAACTTTAATGCATGAAATACATGCCTTTTGTTTCAATGCTTGAACTTTTTTGAATGAAATGTATATCTTTAGTTTCTATGCATATCTTGTGTTTCTTTGAGTTATCTTCATTACTACAATTTTTTTTTATCTCTTTTCAAAAACATTAAGTGTTGTCATCATCAAAAATTGAGAGAATGTTAGTTCTCTATGTTTTAACGTTTTGATGATAACAATTATAATGGAAATAGCCTTTAAAGATTCAAGGAAAATCTTATGTTTAAAATCTATCTTGAATCAATAAGTATTCTGAAGTGTTTGTCAAAAGGCAGACTCGAGTCATGATCCAAATGATTCAAGTTAGTTATTTCAAAACCATTTGTGAGAATAGCTTCTAGTTTCGAAAGCCTTGAGTTAACATTAGTTTAACTCGAGTTAACTCTTTTGAAAGGTTTTAATTGAAAGTCTCTAACTCGAGTTAATTATTTTGGAAGATTTAAACTTAAGTCTCGCGCTAAATCAATCTTTCTTCAACGTTCAAACTTTATATAAACTGACTTGAGTGAATATTACCTTTCCTCGAGTGATCCACTTGAAGTTAATGATATTACCTCGAGTTATGTTTGCCTGAAATGCTTTCAAAGTCTTTTGGTTGTGAATAAGAACTGCTTGACTTGAGATAAATATTAAGTAACTCTAGTTAATGACTCTAGGCATATGTTTCTGAACTTGAGTTAAGTGTTGTCTCTTAATTCCAAACTTGGTTATTTTTGAAAGAAAGTATTTGACTTGAGTTAAATAATAAGTAACTCCAGTCAATGACTCTAGGCATATTTTTCTAAACTCAAGTTATGTGCTATCTTCTTATTCAACTTGCTTATTTCTGAAAGAATTTTTTTTAACTCTTGTAGAAAATAATTGCCTCCAGTCAGTGACTTAAGTTAATATTTCTTGGACTCGAGTTAAATACTTACAGAGACATCTTCTCCTCTATGTGTTAACTCTTTATCTAAAATGATCATGTAGTGACTCGAGTTAACTTATATTTACCTCAAGTCATTAACTTAAGTTAGCTATAATTTAACTTGAGTTAGCTTTACCAGTTTTGGAAATCACCGTCTTCGTAAATGTAAAATCATTAATTGCATTATCTCTTATCACCTCTCATTACTATTCCTAACTAACTTTAACGAGGTTGTTAATGAGTTTCAGATTATTATATTAAGGATTAACAACAAATTGTCATAAAGCAATTTGTATGTCAGAATGCATTTAATGCTCTTGCCTAATTGAGACGCAGACACGACAACCATTCCTCTGAACATTCTAAAGTAGTTTCTGCTATTCCATTTGTGTAATAAATGTTGTTTCTTAACAGGAAAAATAAAAGAAATGAAAGAATGTCAAAACGGCTCAATTACACCTAGAACATTAATGACGAAAGTGACTATCAAGCTTCTACAGTCTAACGGCTATTTTGAAGAGTCACAACAGATAATCTTCGAGTTTCTCCAATGATCATCAATGTCAACCAACATAAATACCTGAAGCATTGAATTTGCCACCAACTAAAACTCCGCGCATTCAATTCGAATTAATTACAATTTACTGTTTCATTTAATATCTTCGAATATCATTGTACTTCAGTGATTAATTCTATCTACTTAGTGAGGAGTATAAACACTTATTTGATTATCAATTTATCAATTTAATCTCAAGGTAGCGGGACCTTGAGTGTGAGTGTACAATTACAACTTGTAAGGGGGAGTGCATCCGAGTGCGAAAGGATCACTTTGAGTACAATGTGAGTAATTGTATTTGTGATTAAGAATTAGTGAAAACTCCAGAGTGTCTGGGGATTGGACGTAGGTCAAGGAGTTGGACCCAACCAGTATAAATTCTCTGTGTTCATTCTCTCTGTCTCTGTTTTAGTGTTCTTCAGGTGAATAGTAAAAAAATTGTTGAAATCCCCTATTCACCCCTACTCTAGGTGATATTCCACTTTCATGGAGTGAGAGAAGGTTCGCCAAGAAGTACATCTGGAGGGCTATAACTTTCTTTGCTGCTGGGGAAGGCTAGATATTCATGGGTTCTATGTTTTGTATTTTCCTTCTCTTGCATCATAGATCTCACTTTACCACGTACCTCTTTCATGATATCTTGTAGGAGTTCTGCTTGAAGTTTGGCTACAAGTTAAGGAATAGGGTTGTCATCATCATGCGAACAACGTGAACGTCGTCCAAAATATTTTGTGGCACTAACTCCCCTTGAACACGATCAAGGTGATCTGGCTTTCCAATCGCCGTTGACAAGATGTTCATCCTTGTACCTGACTTAAATGAACCTTGGCTGCTCTGCGCTTCAAGTTCATCTTGTATCGTAAAATTTTTCATAAATAAAAACTAAACACTTATAATATGAAACAACTGAGTCTATTTAATACTTCTAATTTAATTACTTACAATCTTTGAGGCAACCTCAACAACATCTGCATTTATGTATTTGTCACCCTTAATTCTCGTAGCTTTCCATTCTTTGTAATGAGGAGGACAATCAAGGGCCTAGACAATAATGGAAGGATCGGATTTGGCAGCTTCCTTCATTCTTTCTAACTCTTCTTCCATCATCCTCCGTTCAAGCTTTTTATACCCACCCCGACACATGAAATGCAGATACTTATTTCTTGCTTGCCTCTCTTTATTTGCTTGACTTATTTCTTGTGACATGAAAACAAAGAAAACTGAGCCTATGATGTCAAGTAGATTCAAATAAAAGATAAGATATGAAAGAAATTTTACAAGAAATTCAGGATCTTGCTGTAACACCACAAACTCCCTCCAGTCCTCTGGAGAAATGTAAGAATATTTCTTACACAGATCCTCATTCCTCTTTTCCTCTCGAATATACTTTTTAGTGAGCTTGTTCTTGAAATCTTTCCAATGTAGACGAACTTCCCCATCCAGTGCTTGTTTATTGCCGTATTGTTAGGGACATTGTATGTTTGCTGCAAGGTAAAAGGTAAGATAATTACATTTCAAGTAATAAGACTATAGATATAAATGTAGATATATCGTAAGTGACATACCAATATTTGTGCCCAAATCAACTCCTTCATTTTCTTAGGAACCAACTTCCAACTAGAGAATACAATGCGAACTTTACTTCGACCCAAATAGCCTAAATAGCTAATGAATTGTCTTCCTCAGACCAATTGCATTCATATTGGCATCGAAGTCCACATACAGCCTCTGTTGTTGACCTTGATGATGTGCAACCATCGCTCCCATCTTTGTGCTACCTCTACCCCTTCTCACAACGGGTTCATCTTTATCACTTTGTGACTCGTCAGAGTTGGCCATATTCTTGTTCATCAAAGACAAATCAATGTTAGATAGGTTATTAAATAGTAAACAAATTAATAAAATGAACTAACATGTTAAACCACCACAAAAATAACACAATACTATTTCATAACTTAAGATCTTACTTGGTTTCCCATATTCCTTCACAATGATCATTTCTTGTAGCATATTCTTCATCATCTACCAATTCTACTTCACGTGTTTGTAGGTAGATTTGTTGTGAGAGGGGGTGTATCGTCAAGGTTGAAGGATTCTTCACCATACTTTTGTTTTTTTAATTTGAAGTATAATGGACTTTTTTTAAATTTGCATGGTCTGTAACATAAAACACTTGTTTCTCCTGGCTTGCTAGAATAAATGGCTCATCTTTATGACCAACTCTTTGAAGATCAACTGAGTCAAATCCAAATTGTGGATCTATTACAAAAACATTATTGCTAACACACTTATATTTCAATAAAGCAACTTTGAACTTGTTGTAGGTCATCTCCCATATTTCTTCAATAACTTCATAATAGGCCATTGATGCTAATATGGGGTTTTTGTCTTTCGAACTTGAAAAGTGCATGGATTCAGCTTCAAACATCACTCCACTATTTTGCATAGAACTTATGTCATCTTGGTCTTTTATGTAGAAAGAATACTCGTTTATATCATAACCGCTCTAAGCAATGACCTGAAAAGAAGGCCCCCAGGTGAACTACTCGATTGTATCAGACACACGGTCTAGTGCGACACCTTCTCCTCGAACCACTTTGTGAATGTCTTCTTTTGCTCATTAGCTATCTCATGTCATTCTTCCTTGGATTCATATTCTTCAAACTCTTTTTGTGTTCATCAATGTATGGTTGAACTTATTCCATATTATTCAAGATATATGAAAGTGGAGCTAAATCACCAAGAGGGGGGTGAATTGGGGATTTCAAAAATCTTTTCGACTTGCTCTGTTTTTGAACACTAAAAACAGAGATGAGCTAAGATGAGTGTAGAAGAGCAAGACACAAGGATTTATACTGGTTCGGTCCAATCTCTTGACCTACGTCCAGTCCCCAGACTCTCTAGGATTTTCACTATCTCAATTGATTACACACTCTGTACTCAAGAGTAATTCTCTCACTAGAACTTACTCCCCCTTACAAGTTGCAATCAATGAACCCAATCACCAAGTCCCCTGACTTGTGATTCCTTACAATAAATGATTTTCAATTAAGAAACTCTCTCTAAGAGTAGATAATGATAAACACTGAAGCTTAATGTATCAACAGATACTTTACACAAGAAAACTCAAGAGTAGTTGGAAACTTGAATGATTTTCGTTTTCTGCAGTCTTAGTTGTTGAGAAGAATTGAATGCTACTCTATTTATATTAAGAGAGCATTAAATGACCGTTGCTAACTCCATATATCCGTTGAAGTATTAATCTAGCTGTTGGAGGCACTTTGGTGTCTTCTCTCTCTACTCTTCAGTTAATTCCTTTTGCCCAGAGGATTAGTGTTGACTTTCCTTGTAATAGATCCGTTGGAAGAGCAAGTACTGCTTAGGGAAAGTAGTCATTATTCCTTTTGCAGATGTGTAGAGAATGAGGGCTCAAAAGGATGCAAGCTTCTGGACTTGCATTTAATGTTCTGACATGCTTTTTGCTTTTGATCAAATATTCATTTGATGTCCTCTAAACCATCTGTAACTCACTAACAAACTGATTAAACATAGTTAAGAATAGTAGTGAATGTAGAGGAGAAGTATTGAGATCAAACAAGAAGATTTCACAAATTCGTCAGACATGATTTTCAAACTCCGCGACCAATACTCGAGTATGTTCCTCAATACTCGAGTTTGTCACTATGCACTAATATGAATACTTGAGTATACATGTCCATACTCGAGTATTCTTCTTCCAGAGAGGTACTTCATGTTTTGAGCTTTGGACCATTTCTTTTAATAAGAGCAATACTCGAGTATTCAAAATCAATACTCGAGTTTTTGAACTTTTATATGAAAATGGGTTTAAGTCCAAAATCTCAATACTTGAGTATTCAATTCAATACTTGGGTTTTCAAATCATTTGAAAAAGAGCAAAGCTCTCTGTATGCCCAATACTCGAGTTTTGAACTCAATACTCGAGTATGCAATTTATTTGAAAACCTTTGTGAAATCTTTTCCCAAGTCAATACTTGATTATTCAATTCAATACTTGGGTTTTCAAATCATTTGAAAAAGAGCAAAGCTCTCTGTATGCCCAATACTCGAGTTTTGAACTCAATACTCGAGTATGCAATTTATTTGAAAACCTTTGTGAAATCTTTTCCCAAGTCAATACTTGAGTATTCAAAACATTTGAGAATAGCAAAGCTTTCTGTATGGCCAATACTCGAGTTTCCAAATCAATACTCGAGTATTTAGATATTTTTAAAACTTTGAGAAGTCTCTACCAAGTCAATACTTGAGTTTCCATTTCAATACTTGAGTATTCATATCCATGTGTGAAGTTTGAAAACTTTCTGTTAACCCAATACTCGAGTATTCAAACTCATACTTGAGTATTCAGATGTTGAAATACTTTGGTGACTCTCTGTATGACCAATACTTGAGTATCCAAATGGATACTTGAGTATTGAAAGATTTGTCTATTATTGCAAGAGTCTTTGTATGGTCCATACTCGAGTATTCAATCCAATACTCGAGTTTGGCTCATAGTGAAAAACTTGGAGTGCTCTCTGTAAGTTCAATACTTGAGTATCCAAAGGAATACTCGAGTATTGCTTTGTTTAATGAAATTGAGCTACTATCTGTCAAGTCAATACTCGAGTATTGCTAACAATACTCAAGTTTCCCTTTGACAGTAAGTTTTTCAACTTTCCAAAGATAAACTTAAACTTGTGTTTACAATTGTCGGTTATCATCAAAACACATAGAGAACTAATAATATATAAGTATGCTTGCAACACTTCTTCACGAGGCATATTCTTCAATTTGAGTCCTCGAGTTCCCTTGCTTATCCCCTCGCCATGCTAAGACTGTATCGTCGCCCTTGATAGATAGTCTTTGCAAAAGTCCATAGCTTCTTCAATTACATATCTTTCAACTATTGAGACTTCTGGTCGATAAGGATTTTTAGAATATCCTTTTAAGATCTTCATGTATCGCTCAAAAGGGTACATCCACCTTAGGTAAACTGGACCGCAGAGGCTTACCTCCCTTACCAAATGCACTATCAGATGCACCATTATATCATAAAGTGCAAGAGGAAAATGTATCTCTAGTTGGGACAAAATAAGATAACCCTCATTTTTCAATTCATCCAACTTTTCAATGTCAATAACTTTGTTACTAATACTTTAAAGAAAATACACAATTTTGTTATAGTGGTTCACACTTCATCTTTCATAATGCCTTTAATTGCTATTGGTAATAGTTGTATCAACACATGATAATCATGGGACTTCATTCCCACTAACTTCAAATCGTCCATGGAAACACACCTTCTCAAATTAGAAGAATGTCCTCGTGGAACTTTAATGTTATATAAACACCCACACAAACTTTTTTTCCTCCACTTTTGATAGTGTATGAATTGCTGGCTCTATGTATGCCCTTTTACCATCTTCTCTTATGGATGTAACCGTTCTCTTATTCCCATATCAACCAGGTTTAGTCTCACACTAATTCCATCCATAGTCTTCCCTGGTATGTGCAAAAACGTACTGACAAGGCTATTGCAAACATTTTTCTCCACATGCATCACATCAAGACCGTATCTCACATCAAGACTACGCCAATATGGAAAATCAAACAAAATTGATCTCTTCTTCCATATGTTCTTCTCACCCGCAATCCTTTACTGCTTATCCAATATGACATTGATATGTTCCACTCGACTATAAACTTCCTCTTCGGTTAATAGGTTTGGAGCCGTTCTATGCTTTGGTAAGCCGTTAAAACACTTTCTTGACTTATGATATGGGTGGAACCAATGAAGAAACAACCTGTGATCGAGGTAAACCATTTTTTTCACGTGCTTTAGTTAATGGAAGTGTGTGTCTGCTTCACATATTGGACATGCTTTATGCCCCTTCATACTGTACCTTGACAAATTTCTATATGTAGGAAAGTTGTTTATTGTGGTAAAAATCATTGCACACAGCTTGAAGGACTTCTTCTTATATGCATCAAACTCATCTACATCTCCCTCCCACAACTTCTTCAAATCCTCAACCAAAGGCGCCAAGTACAAATCGATATTGTTCTCGGGCTGTTTTGGTCCAGAAATTATCATAGAAAGCATCACATACTTGCGTTTCTTACATAGCCGGGGAGGTAGGTTGTCTATTACAAGGAGAACTGGCCATTCACTATGGGTGCTACTAAGAGTTCCATATGGATTGAAGCAATCTGTACAAAGCCCCAGCCGAAGGTTTCTTGGCTCGCTACCAAATTGAGGGAACATTTCATCTATTTTCTTCCATTGCGGAGAGTTAGCTGGATGCCGAAGATATTTTTGATCATATATTCTCTCATTTGAATGTCATTTCAACTTATTTTCCGTTGATGCACTAGTAAACAAACGCTTAAACCAAGGCATTATTAGAAGATACCATAACGCCTTCAAAGGTTGCCTTTTTGTTGTCTGATCTCTAGAACCACCACATTTCTTTACTTTGTATCATGAAGTTTTACACTTCAGACAATTACTAAGGCCTTCATACTCATTTATGTACAATATGCAGTCATTAGGGCAACTAGGTATCTTTTTATACTCCATACCCATCGTAGACAAGATTTTCTTGGCCTCATACATATGATTTGGAAGGGCATTTATTGGATATGATTAGTTTTGATGATGTCTTGTATAGATGTCATTATTAAGAGCAAAAAGATTGTATAATATACTTATCTTCTACATTGACTAACTACAATATCTAATGTAGATTAGTCCAAATTGAATTGTGGAGAATGATCAAGAGAAGAGAAGAAAGAAAGAAAGAAGAACTTGCTGAATGGAATGAGTATATCATTATTCAAGTTCTTAGATTGATACTAGAAGTCTCCACTATCAAATGGAAGTTAGAATGACTCAAATCAAAGTTAATACAAGCAAAATCAAGCTCCAGGAAGTCAAAACTCAAGCTAGGAAGTCATAACTCGAGTTGCAGGAAGTCAAAACTCGAGTTAGGGTCTAAACTGGAGTCACAACTTACTAACTCGAGTTGGTAGTGATTTTCAACAACTCTGTTCACCTCTGTTTTACGTTTCACCTGAGCAAGGTCTGGTAACTCGATGATATCTCCCAAACCAGAGATCCGATTGAGGTGAAACCAATTTTGTATGAAACTAGACTCCTAATGTGTCATTCTGACAAAGTTTCAAGCCTAAAGGAGTTCAGATGAAGGAGCTATGAATTGTTGAAGTTGGAATAAGCTTCGGTATTTTGGGTATATCTCCCAAACTACAAATCCAATTGAGCTTAAACTGGTGGCATATGAAAGTAGACTCAAAATTAGTTCCATCAATATTTGAACCAACCAAAATGGAGTTCAGACCAGGGAGATATGACCTTCCAAAGTTGACAGTTAGTTCAAGATGTTACAAAGACACTAGTCCTGGACAGCTTCTATTAATTTGATCACAACGCTCAACATAAAATGAGTTTGGAGCTGATTCTTCTTGCATTGGAAAGAAGACTTAAAGAGGCATAGGTGGTTTAACAAATTTAGAATGAACTTCTCAACTCGAGTGAAGGGTTTGAATAACTCGAGTGCAGGTCAGTCAGAGAGCAAAGGACTTTTGAGAAGGGTATTTGACTTGAGCCATGGAGTGCCAAACTCGAGTTAAAGGAAGGCTGAGAGTTAGGAATTTTGAGAAGAGTTTTTGACTCGAGCCAAGAGTCTTGAACTCGAGTCAATTCAAGCCAGAGCAACTTGATGAAGAGCAAATCTGACATGCAAACTTGAGTCTTCAAATGCAAACTCGAGTCTAAGTCCAAACTTGAGCCAATAAGTGGTGAACTCGAGTCAAAGGTATTTTTCAAGTGTTCACAAAAAGTCTAGACTTACTTTAACTCGACTAGAGAATAAAGGACTCGAGCACACAGCTTATCAGACAGCAAAGCTCAGTTCCACAACGTCTCAGAGAATTCAGAAATGATTATTATCAATTGATTTCTTCTTGCTATACTTCTCAATGCTATTAATCATGTTTGTTAGAAAGATTCATTTGATCAAAAAAAGGATTAGATGCAAATCCTCAAAATGTTAGTTCGTGTCAGAAACATTAAACGCGCTGCAGAAGCTTCAACGGCTACTTCAAGGGACATCCAACGGTCATATTCTCAACTGGAAGAATTGCTCAACGGTCATTAATTGAAACTACCTATAAAAGAAGAAGCATTCAAGATAGAAAAAAGAGCTTGCACTGTCGAAATGCCAAGATTATGAATCCAACGTTTATTTCATACACACTCTGTTCTCAATGCTTACATAGCTCATCATGGAGAGTGAATTGATTTGTATTGTACTTTAGTGTTTATTTATTCACTTTTGAGAGAGAGAATATTCATTGTAATCATCTTATCATTTTATCTAAGAGTTACTTAAGATTGGGTGATCTTGAGTAGGAAACATATTGTGATCTTACAGTATGTAAAGGGGAGTATCTCGGTGAGAGATTTGGCTTCACAAGTGTCTGGGTGAACTTGTAGGATTGTATAGGCTTCTCTTGTGCCCAGATTAAACAAGAGTATAGTAGATTGAAAATCTCAAATGAAGCTTGGGGACTGGACATAGGTCAAGGATTGGGTTGAACCAGTATAAAACACAGTTTGTATACTCTCTTCTTTATCTCTTATATTTCCAGTATATGTTTATTTGAATATCTAACTGTTGATTTAGAAGACACGAAAAGATTGTCAAAGTTCCTAAGTTTTTAATCATACATTCAATTCACCCCCTCTTGGGTTTGGTCGGTTCTTACAACATTATCATCTGGCAACATATCACACAACAATTCAAGCAGCAACGTGAAACTACTATCGGTCTACCCACAAGTTTCCTTTAAGTTGACCAAATGTAAGGTCCCAGTCAACCGTGTATACTTAGTACACCCAAGGAACAAAGGTGTCTCTGCATCACTCCGCACGCTATCATATTCACGAGATTGTGCAAAAGATTCTACCTCAACATCATGAATCATTCTCTCCATTCCATCATCATCTACCTCAACTTCATTTTTGTGGGACGCATTGGTAGTTACTTCCTTACCATGCCATATCCATGTTGTGTATCGAAGGTTTATTCCATCACAAATTAGGTGATCTCTTATATCAGCAATATCTCGTTGACTCTCATTTAAACAATTAACACATAGACAAAAATACAACCTATTTTTTGTAGCCACATTCCTTATAGCAAATTCAATAAACTTTTACACCTCATTCTCATATTCTTCACTAGTTCTCAAAGCATTCAACCAACAATGACCCATTTTATTACCACCTAAGACATTCCAACAACACTCAAGTTTATAACAATTTGAAGAACGACTGGCTTTTTTCTCAATCTTTTTTTTTAAAATGGCATCATTTTCCCTTAAATATAAGACATCCCAAAATTTCAATAACAAACAATTTCAGCTTAATTCAACAAAACTTACTAACTAAGGCAATTCAGAACAATATCAGCTATTAAATCCAACAATTTCATCAACTAAGAATATTAGAATTATTCCTACTAACATATACTTCAATGGTAATGGTAATGGTAATGGTAAACTATGAAGCCATCAGTTTTTTAATCAAGTTCATGTAGTTCAGAAGGCTAATAATAAAGGAAAGACCAAAAAAAAAACATTCAAGGACTGAATTAAAAACATTTAAATCAATAATGGTAAACCATGAAGCCATAAGACAAAAGTGTGTTCTCACTCAGTAAGAAGGTATCATATAAGGAAAATATATGTGTATGTGAATAAGATGAAAGCAATTGACTTAATTTGAGAGCGCAACCATTTGCTTCAAACCTTTGACCAAAATTTCTCAGTAGGTGGTCAAAAAAGATAAAGATGATTCTTCTTAAACCTCAATTTTGTGACTTCTGGTATTTCTCTTCCTAACTGATATGCATGGTGGAAAAAATGTGCAAGTGCATCATTACATTAAAAAAAATGAAGATCACAAAACAAAAGGCACTCACTAGTAATACAATACACACTAACAGTAACATGAGTATGAAACAATAATGAAGAACTGAATAAATTTTGGCAGGCAATGGTTATCACTCTTCTCCTAAACATGTTAGCACATTCATAACCATAAACCACTTGGGCTCTCATTTGCTCAACTTTCGACTAAAACACACATAAAAGTTTCCATCAGTGGAAAAGCACAAGTTATTCAGCAGTAACTCTTAAGGCTTTACAGCTTATAAGATCATACTGCAACTACAATTAAAGAAGGGCCAAATCTCAAGTTGATCCCTCATTTAATCTTAAATCTCATTTTCAAAGTTCGTCCACATTAGTCCCTCACTAAGTGTGATATGGCATATTCTACTGGGAATTTAATGAAATATGTTATTATAACTAGGGCTGAGCAACGAGCGGGCGGGGCTGCCCCGTGCCCTAACCCGTGTCCTGGTCGTTTATTTTACACGGGTACGGGCTACCCCGTACCTGTCGCATAACCCGTCTAACCCGTGATAAACAGGTAGAGGCAAACACGGGCGGGTTCTGACGGGTTCCAGGTTACTTGTATATACTCAAGTTAAAAAATTCATCAGAACAAACTTAGAATGAAGAGATCGGAGATGAAAGAAAAGATGGTAGGTAGATCTTTGGCTCGACATCGAGATGCCGACTGTCGCAGAGATCGACGGCAACAACCAATAATAAAGACAACCGAAAAGATAGACTACAGTTTTGCCTTTTATACCTTCAAGTTAAAAACAAAAAACAAAATCAGAACCCACCAAAAAAACTCAGAATGAAAAGAACCAAACAGATCAGAAGATGATGAGAAGAAAGAAAATATGGTGGGTAGATCCATGATACTCGACGGCGAGATGCCGACTATCGTAGAGATCGATGGCACCAACAAGATCAACGGCGTCGTTGCCATAAGCGAAACCACCGAGTAAGGAGGGTAAAAAATGAAGTAGATGGACGGTTTAGAGGTGCCACGCGCGATTGAAGATTGAGAGAGGAGAGGAAAAATAGAAGGGGGAGAGGGAGGTGGCAAAGTAAAAGGCAACGAGGGAAGAAGGAATTAGAGTAAAGTAAACAGTTAGGGTTTTTTAAATTTTGTGATTTAAAATTTTTAAGAATTAAAAAATGTGCTAGGTAGTAAAAAAGAGTGCCAATTATTGGGTCTAGGGATCAAACCGCACTCTTAATGGCCAATGAGCGCGTTCCTTGCCACGGAACCAATTGCCAATATTGTAATGCTTGATGAACAATTAATATATTATAATATAATTAATATATTTTAAATATATAAATATATACGAGCGGGTATAGGCTGCCCCGTGCCCTAACTCGTTCCCCGCCCTGTTTAATATACATGGGCACGGGGCAGCCCATACCCATTACAGGTCCCATCTGGGCGGGCTTAAATGGGCAAAAATCATGAGGCGCGGGCGGATCCGCGGGTTACGGGTGTTTTGCTCACCCCTAATTATAACAATATCAAAATATCAAAATGTCCTTAAAAAAACTCACTCTCCCAAATCATAAACATCTACCAACTACCATGAACAAAACAGGCACACTAGAACTAATGAGAACCATAAAAGCTGAATCAATCAAAACCATGAAACTAAGAAGCTAAGTAGTAGAAATTACAGAAAGCATGAGAACCCTCATATGAAAATTGAAATCCTAATAAGAAGCATAAAAAAATGGCAATGAAATGGAAGGCAAGAATTGGCTACCTTGAGCACCTTGGCTAATTTCAAAGTAGAAACAGTGAGTAGAAACAAAAATGGAAATCAGAAATCACAATCAACATTACCCTTGAAATCAAAAGTAAAAAGTGAAACAAGAGTTGAGAAGGAGTTAAGTGGCCCTAAACTTGAAATGACTTAAACTTCTAGAGTAAAAGGATGAGAGGGGTGCAAAAGTTAGTTGAGAAGAGGAGGAGATTGAGGTAAAATTGGAATCAAAGAAGAAGAAGAAGAACAAGCATTACCTAGCAATGGAAGCGATTATTCACCGTTTAAGAGAAAAAACGCTAAGGAACAAGTGAAGAACAGATGATTGGAACAGCGAGTCTGGCATTGCGAGTCGCGACCAAATCTGAGGGTAGGTGTAGGGTGGGTCAACGAGTGAAGCAAAGAACAATAATAGAAACACGAGGGCATATGATTCAGTGATAGGGCTTGGGTTTGGATTTCGGCATTTATACTGAACATGGTGGCAAAGATTCAGCGGAGGAGAAGGAGGCATGGTGCAGCGGAGACGGAGACGGAGGCACAACACACACAATGTGAGGGAAATGAAAGGGATTTCGATTGGGAAAGAGGCGGAGTGTGAGAGAGCCAAGGGAGTGTGAGAGAACAGGGTATTAACTGAGGTATATGGAAAATTTGGCATCCTGAACAAAATTTTCGGAGGCCAAATTTTCCATTTTGGCGTCCTAAAATGCAATTTAGGACGCCTAAATTTCATAAGACCAAAAATTCCCCTAGCCAAAAATTTAATTTTAGGTGTCCTAAAAAATTTTAGGACACCAAAAAGTCCCAAAAAATTAATTTTAGGCATTTCAAAAAAAAAAATATGATGCCAAAAAGTCCCAATAGTTTCTCCTCGCACCAAAAACTTTCCCAAAATGCGCCAAATAACTAATTTTTGGAGTCCTAAAATGTTTTTGGGACGCCAAAAATCCATTTTAGGCGTTCTAAAGTATTATTTGGGATGCCTAAGGCTCAACATCCAAGAAAATAATTACGAGAATGCCACCGTGTTCACTTTTTACTTCCCATTTTTTAATAAGAACGTCCTTTAGGGTAGTAATATCCCCTTTTTGTAGTAGTGAACCACATGTGAAATGGAATCATTGATTGTTGATAGGGGAAAACTTTAAGCCTATAAACTCATGCAAGATACGGTCGTCTCCAAGTAATAAAGTGATAAGAAAAGTATCGTTCACGAGGACTTGGTATCACAAATTTCGGTTAAGCATTGATTTTACACTTTTGATTAAGTTAAGCAAACCGAATTGAATTTAATTAAAGGAAAAGAAATTAAAACTAGAATTAAAATAAACAAACTACCACAGATATTAAATGAAAAACCCGAGTCACTAATCTCTTATTAGTTTCATAAACTTTGTTTTCATTAAATTAATTAGCCTTAATATCAATTTTGTTAATCTCGAGTATAAATAGTTATAAGTGCGTCATTCACTTACAAACCCTCTTCGAAGTAAAATTAGTTATGTCTAACATAATTACTCAAGAGGCAATAAATCTCGAACACACTCCTCAACAATTATATGAGGCCATTAGGTATATACGCTATCCTAATCGCAAATTAAATCGTAATTTAATCTCATATTACTTAATCTAAGAGCCTAATTAAAATCTCATTCGTCAAGGTAAATTCTAATTCTCAAATTCATATTCAGTGATGATCAGATACTAATAGATAAATCTGAACAAGATTAAGTAACCAAAATTAATATTAATTATAACTAAATAATAAAAACAAAGTTTAATCCACACCTATAAGATCATAGCTACTCTAGGTTGCAAGGAGAAATTAGCCAAACATGACTTTAAACATCATCAACACAGCAGCAACAAAAATCAGATTCAGGGCCACAATGAGCAAAATAAGAAACTGGAAAAATGAGCAAAACCAAGAAAAAAGAATCAGCACATTGCAGACCAATCCCCTCTCTGCATCAGCTCTCCTCACAGCTCTGACGATGAAGCTCACCGGCGGCCTTGGTGGTGGATGATGCCGCCGGCGAGAGAGGAAGAAAAGGGTTGAAGGTATCTGTCCTGCGTCGCAGCCTCTCACTCCTCTCGCGTCTCAAGTCCTCTGTTCTTCGGACGTTCTCCAGCGAGAATCAAAATGACGATGATGCTCTTTCTCCCAAAATGTATGCCGCCTCTGGTCCTCTTTTTGTTTTTTTTTTTAGGTCATTAATTGATTCAATTCATTCAAAATCCGTGGGCCCAAACATTGTCGCTTTCTCACGTCGTTTTCTTTCTATTTTTTCATCCGTAGCTTTTGTCTTTCATCAATTGATTTCAATTTGTGGGGTCCACTTTTCAATTGCAATTCAAACTCCTTCAATTGATTCTATTAACGTCCTGCTTCATCAATTAAAAAAACATTTAGTAAAATGAAAAAAATAGTAATTATCTAATAATACTAATAACAAATAAACTGAATTTATTTCCTAAACTTCTAGTTATTATTATTTATTTCTTAAACTTAAAAACTTTTATTTTAAATTGAAATCTCATAAATGATGTATCCAGATTGATATATCTTAAAATCTTAAGAAAATCTCTTTAATTTAGCATTAATGACTTCCTAAATATATCAAAATATATCTCAAATCTATTAAAAATAGGAAGTCATCAATTGTATCCGAATCGGAATCTGAAACAACATAATTAATCATATCAGTAGGTTCCAAAGGAAAAGAAAAAATAATTAGATAAGAAATTAAAACTAGCTAGAGATATACTGTACTGGAGGAGAAAAAATTGTGTAGGATCAATAATCCAATATACAATGAAACATACTATTATTGTTGTAAAGACCACACCTTCTCTTATGCTCCATGGTCTGATCTGGAGTCAATGAACCATTGACACACACACACAGTTGGTAAAATATATATGTGTGTGTATATGTTTGTATGTACAAAGAATACAGAGAATATAATCATTTCCATTGACTCCAGTTTTGTCTCTATTTTCTAATAATCCAAATGACTAACGTGTCTGATTATTTAAAATTATGGCCACAACAGTTGAATTCTTACCAACTCCCAAAAATTATTTACTTTAATCTAAAAATGATTACTTAACTCAATATGAATTTTATAGCACTGATGAGCTCCCTTTATTTTGTCTTGATTAAACTTATACATAATTTTACTAAAATAAAAAATTGTATTGGACATACCTCTACTATAGTTAATTTTAATTTTTTTTTAAAAAAAAAGGGGTCTTTATGAGACTCATTTAGGATAAAGGTTTATATTTCAAAGAACACTTAATAAAAAATGTCCTCACCTCATTGATGGAATTTGAACCAACAATCTTTTAAGGGCATAAGTTGAATTTTCAACATCTCAAATGATTTTTTTGTTGGTTTAACAATTTTACTTTCATCAATCTGCCTATTAATAGGGGTGTCAAGGGAATTAATTTCACTTTTTCTAGACCCAAAACAAAATGAAGTTGCAATCTCCGTAACTATTGAAGCATCAATTAGGGTGTGCGTAGTAGAACCATTCTCGCTCTCAAAGATGTTTTTACGAGATGACCAGGTTTTTTCGATTCGATTAAATGCCTTGGATGAGTTCTAAAAATCGAATTACGTTTGTTAACTCATTTTATTTTTACTCCGAGAATCAGAATTACGTTTGGCAACACTTTTTTTTTTCATTCTGAGAAGCAGAATTACATTTATTAACACATTTTATTTTTATTTCGAGAATTAGAATTACCTAATACAATACAAATCTATTTCTTTATTTTTTGTTGATAGATTTCATCAACGGTATAAAATATAAATTGTAATAAATTTTAACCAAAATGCCAACGTTTCATATTTTTTTAAAAAAAAAAAAAAATCTAAAAAATCTAATATTTTATTGTGTAATTTTTTTTTACAGCAAATACTAAAATATAGTCATATGACTCAACTAAATAAAATAATCTATTTCTTGAGATTATAATTTTGATATACTTTCTTGAGATTTAAACAAAAATTATTCTTTCATTCTTTTCATTTCACCTAAAATGGTATATCCAAATTCATATCCTGATGTAAACAAGAATTTTTGACTCAAGACAAGCCTGAAAGAACTAAAATTGGTTTTTAACATAAAGAAAATTTAGGTTCCAGTATCATTAACTACAAAGATGAAAACCTTACAACATGATAGTTCTTGGCTATTGATATATAGTGGCATCTATTGGCACTAGAATCTATGACCACAAATTAGTCACATCATCAGCAAGCCTTGCATTTGCCATCTTTCTGCCAACAAGTTCTTTTAGCTCTAACTCTCCAAGGAACCTTCCTTCTTTCATTTTAGAGAACACCTTCAAAGTGCAAATAAGAGATAAGCAAGATCTCAGTATAAAGAATAAAAACGCTACATATCTACTTTACATGCTAAGGAGGGGTTTATTTGTATTGGTTACTGGGTGTCACACAATGATTCATAGTAAGTTCAATATTCAGAGCAAAAGAATTCATATGTGAATTGAATACCTGACCTAAGTAGCAAATAGAAGGAAAACCAAAGAGTAACGAGATGAATAATGATTGTAGAGAGAGATCTACCTTCAAGGAAATGGTTAATTGAATATGCAGAACAGATGTCAAGAGTCTGATATTGAATTGAAAAATGCTTACAGAAAGTTAGAACATCCATGACTCAATCTCAAACAAGTTTCATGACGTTGGAGTTAAAATCACATAACTACAGATTTCCCTTGAAGCAAACAGTTGTAGTAGCAACAAAAGTGATATACAAGCTTTATGATTGTAGCTAGAAAGTTTCTAGTAAATTTTAACTGAAAAAAAGATTATATGGCATGGTCAACGAGCTGATGAAGTAAACTTCAAATGCCCCAGAACTTTGTAGGAACGACTGCAAGGTATTCCCAAGAAGCCAGGTACTAGCAATGGTTCCTCATATTTGTTGCTGTTCCCCTGCACATCCAATCCCTGAATCAAACAAGAAGACCAGTCCAAAGCAGATCATACCAACCACACAAGAGTCCATCCTTTGACTTGGCAATCCCAATGGCAAAGTGACATTTTTCCACATCAAATGAATGGTAATACATCCTAAGGCCACCATTTTCATGGTAAACCACCTGTGGAGAAGCAATAAACAAAGAATCCTAAGCTCGAGCATTATTGTGATGGGGGATAGAAGGCTTGGAACAATAAACAAGATAAGTGCAGTTGAACAATGGATTGAGAGTAGCGGTTTCAAAACTAGAAGTATAGGAAATCTGCAAGGATGGGTAGTAGTATATAGGATATTCAAGGTTCTAACAGAAGACACAGAGCATGTTGTAGAAAAGTTCACATGAGAAAGTAGGATCAAATCTAAATGCAAAAACAAGAGCCTAATAAGCACATAATCGTTCCAAGACTATCTAACAGAGAGTGATCTAAATGGCATGCCAAAAACATAACTGGTAAAGAACAGAACACAATGATTTTTTGCACACAATTCAACAAGTACGCATAGTTAGTGATAAATCTAGTTAATATCCTCATTAAACGCAGTTCAAGTGTGCAGCTCTAGTCAATGCACCAATGAAGATCATAGATCAAAAGAAAAGGGACTAAAAAAACTATGATAAAGTCATCCACACACCTCCATAATCTTTGTTGCGAACAACCATATACAAATCCGGCAATACCCAAAGAACACCAGGTAACCTTGTCAAGGAAGAAAACTTTCAAAATGCTTACAATAATAATTGCAATCCTCATTTAGAGCTCAAAGGTCATCAGAGTGACTGATAACTGAGGTTCTGACCTCAAACTAATAATTCTTCCAATCATGAGATTGCAAACAACTATACGGTAACACCATCAAAATTTATCAAATCAACAGATTAGCATTCCCAACACAGTAAAGCCAATAAACAGGATTAGATGATCTAACAACCTCAGAAGGCCTAATGCCTTCTGTATCAAATGACCACCAATCTTTACCACAATGAACAACAATAAACTAACAAAGGAAAGCACCTTTGCCTAGTTTTTCTTTTAAACAACATACATGACAATGCAAATGGACTCAAAAATCAAAAAATTTACAAATCAACAATACCTATAGAGATAACAATAGACAGAAAGAGTATATTTTTAGCCACTTTTTAAATGCACTATTCAATCACACTCATAAATGCTTTTAAACATCTAAACACTAGCTCCATGAACATGACAATCAGAGAAACAATATCAACAAGCATGAGCCTTTTGGGAGGAGGGAGAAAAACCAAGGAAACAAACATGTGTTCACCTAAGCAGTGAGGATATCATTTGACAAAAAAAAATGTTTGAATAATACATGTTTAAAGCTATCCCAAACATAATATGTCAACTGGGTCTTCTTCAACACAAGTTTCCATTGTGAGCTTCGTAAGGGCAATACAAACAAGCTCTTTAGTACATGTTTTCAGAATCAAAGCATATATTTTCATAAGGTCAGATCTCTAACTCACTCTCACTCTCAACAGTTCAGAGTCTAAGTGAGTGTCAGAGACACGAACACAGGGCAATCAATTATATAGAGCAAATATACGACAGATGAAAGGAGCATGTGTGTGAATGAATTGAATCATGGAATTATTGGAGCAATTGAAGTGTAGCTATCAAATAATATTACCCTTTGCCCAGTAAAATTATTGGCACCACCATACCAATGAATGAGTCCAATCCAAGTAAATAAAAGTGAAGTAGATTTTTTTTTTTTTAAAAAAAAAAAATTAATCTGCAGCAGAGTTTGAAATAATGAAGAGGATGGAAAGGAACAAGTCAAGGGGGATTGGTTTGTGTGATTAAAGGAGGTTGCAGAGTTCTTGCAGGCAGTACCTCTTTTTGGAGTTTTTCTAGGAATCTAAAATGATTTCACCTTCATGGTTTGACAATAAAGTTTGGTCTAGTATTTACTTCTCTTATTGTTACATCATTTTCTAGTCCTGAAACAACCACTAGTTACACCAACTCCTCCAAGCAAACTTCATCCCCTATATAGATATATATATGTCAGCATTTTAACTTTTGAGTTACTGGCCAAAATTCTCTGATATGCCAAGGTTTCAACTGTCGCATTATGAGTGTGGTTGCCGATTTCTTTCTTTGAAGTCGATTTTAAGACCAAATTTGTTCATTTTGCGCTCATTAGAGTTTATCGCAAAGACTTGCCCAAGAAAAATTCAACACAAGTTTCTATGTTTCTTTTGGAGGGTTGGGGTTTTTATACGAACGAATTGATGTAGCCACATAAGGTCATGAGCATAATCATGACAAAGGACTACACATGGAGCAAAATGAAGCTAAAACACATTACCCGGAAAAACAACAAAATCCAAGAGATTAGGGTTTAATCAACTTACTCTTTCTCTCGAAACATCCGTAGATCGCGAGGCGGAGACCGACGGAAAAACACCAAATGACGCCGGAGATCGAAAATGCAATGAGAAGGAAGCGACGGAGGCGTGTCGATTCCGATTTCAAGTCGAGGAAAAAACGAGGAGGAGTGGAGAAGGGAAAACCCACTTACCAAGTCGGACTCGGAGAACGTGAGACGGCGGCGCCGGGTCGCGGTGGTGAACCGTAGCCGGAGCCGGTCGGTCGAAGGTCGAAGCGAAGAGAAAACGAGAGAAAAGAATTCGCGATATTGGTTTTTCCGGGAGAGTGAGGAGACAATCGATTCTCATTTTGGGCTCGGACCGAAAAAAGCTGAAATTTTCAGCTTCTCTTTTTTATTCCCCAGCCTAAAAAATAAACCGGTTCAAAATTTAAACAAAAAAATAAACCGTTTTTAACAAACACAATTCTTATTTATTTTTATTCTGGGGAATAGAAATTTAAAAAAAAAACTCATTCCTGCAATGTTACCATGCACACCCTTAATCTCTCAAACTTGATTTCTCTCAACAAAGTCTTTTAGCTAACTCGAAGCACCTCATCGAGGCTTGTTGAGCCACAAGATGCCCCCGCCACAGATCCACTTAATTATATTTGTAGAGTAAAGTAGTCTCAAATTCATATCTATTCATTTACAAAAAGGGTCTATATATACATGAGGAATGAGCCTAGAATTTCTGGATCTTAACTATAGTATCTAATATAATCCCTGATTTATATATATTTCCTAACACTCCCCCTCAAGTTGGAGCGTAGATGTTAATCAAGTCCAACTTGTTACAAAGATAGTCAACATAAGTCTCGTTTAAGGCCTTAGTTAGAAGATTGGCCAATTGGTCGCTAGATCACTCATGCCCTGTAGAAATAAAGTTCTCCTTAATCTTATCCCATGCAAAGTGACAATAAATTTCAATGTGTTTCGTACATTCATGAAACACAGAGTTTGAGGCAATGTGTAGAGCAGTTTTATTATCACACCATAGTTTTGCAGGCAACGATGTGGCAAGACCGACCTCCTTTATTAACTGGTGAATCCACATACTTTCCTGTACTGACTGAGCCATGGCTTTATACTCAGCTTCTACACTTGACCGAGAAACCACATCTTGCTTCTTATTTCTCCTAGATACTAAATTTCCACCCACAAACACACAATTTCTTATGGTGGATCTTCTGGCAGCCTTTGACACCGCATGATCTACATCACAAAAGCATTCAATTTTGTTGTGGCCATGATTTGTATAGAGTATACCACGATCAAGTGAGCCTTTCAAGTAATGTAAGACATGCTCCAAAGCTTCCCATTGAGCAACAGTTGGTGCAGTCATGAATTGGCTAAGCACACTAACTGGAAAAGTCATATCAGGGCGAGTCACAGTGAGATAGTTCAATTTCCCAATCAATCTACAATATCTCTCAGGATAGGCAAACAACTTGATCTTCTTCGGGTCAAGTTTCTTCCTCGTATCCTCAGGTAGCTCATCAAACAGTATGTTATCATCAATGTCCAAGAAAGGATTAGGAATCGTGGGAAAGCCACTCAATGATGCTCTGAGTTTCCTGGTGTCTTTTAACAGATTAAGAACATATTTCCTCTGTGTTAAAAGATGCCTTTCTTCTCATAACCTTTATCCCAAGAAAGTACTTTAACAGGCCTAAATCTTGTTTGAAAATGAGAATTAAGAAATGCCTTAAGTGAAGAGATTCTCGAAGCAATATTGCCTGTAATAACAATATCATCAACATATACCACTAAGAGAATGATGTCAGCATCTGTTTACTAATAAAACATAGAATGGTTACACTTACTCTGACTTAGACCAAACTTCTTAACCAAAGAGCTAAACATGTTAAACCAAGCACGACGGCTCTGCTTCAATCCATGTAAAGACTTCTGAAGATGCATACCTTCCCACGCTCCCCTTGAGCAACAAAACCAAGTGGTTGCTTCATGTATACTTCCTCAAAGAGATCACCATTCAAGAACGCATTCTTAACATCTAACTGATGAAGATCCCAACCATAATTGGCTACCATAGAAATGAAGAGGCGAACAGAGGACAGTTTTGCCACAGGGAGAAGGTTTTTGAATAATGAACACCATAGGTCTAAGTATATCCCTTGCCAACCAGTCGAGCTTTCAAACGTTCCAAGCTGCCATCAGCTTTTGTTTTAACTGTGAACACCCACTTACACTCGATAGTCTTCTTTCCAAGAGGTAAATCAATGAGAGTCCAGGTACCTACCTTATCAAGGGCCACCATTTCTTCTTCCATCGCAGTACGCCAACCGAGATGGGCCCAGGCTTGTTGGTGAGTAGTGGGGACAGTGAGAGAGTCTAAGGATGCTATGAAGGAATATGATAGAGGAGACAAATAGGTATATGAAACAAAGGAAGAGATAGGATAGGTGCAAATACGTTTACCTTTGCGTAAGACAATGGGCAAGTCATCAGAAGGATGAAGCATTGGTTCTTGTTCAGGGGTAGGAGTGGAATGATCAAGAGTATCAGAAATATCAGGTACTATTGCTGATTCAAAGGCAAGAGTAGAAGTAGCAGGAGTATCAAGAGCATCAAGCACTATTTCTAGTTGAGAGACAAGAGCAGGGGGAACCAATTCCGGATCAGACATCGAAGCTGGTACTAGGGGCATAAACCTGATCGACTACATTACTTGCCCTGAAACGTTTTTGATAAACATGATAGATAGGTGGTTTAGTAGGTGCTGGGTCAGATGCTTGCACTGGTGGTAACTGAATTGTATAGACCAACAGATCATCAAGACTTTCAGTGGTGTCAAGGAATGTAGGTGGAGTAAAGACAGGAAAGAACGAGGTCGACTCATGGAAGGTGACATCTGTAGACACAAGATAACGCCGAAGAGTGAGAGAATAACATCGATAACCCTTCTAAACCTAGAATACCCAAGGAAGACACACTTAAGAGACTTGAGATCAAGTTTGGTAACAATAGGACGAACCTAGAGAACAAAACAGACACAACCAAAGATTTTAAGGTCAACATGAAACGAGGGTTTAGAAGGAAACAAGGTTGTGTATGGAGTAGCACCATTAAGGACAGGAGAAGACATACGGTTAATAAGAAAGCACGTAGTAGAGACGGCATCAGCCCAAAAAGTCTTAGGAACATTCATTTGAAGCATTAGAGCTCGAGCAACTTCTAATAAGTGTCAGTTCTTACATTCTGCAACACTATTTTGAGCTGGTGTATCTGGATAGGAGGACCGATGAAGCATGCCATGTTGCACCATTTTGTGTAGTAGTGCCAGTATTAGTCACACTCATTTCGTCATTGTAATATTCAACAAAGGTGGATGTTCTTTCCACAATACCCCACCGAGTCCTTAATATATGATATATTTGAGGAGTTAATCTTTATTCTAAATATAAGAAATATTTTTATATTTGTCAATTTTTTTCTAATTTATCCCTATTAATTCTCCTACAACAATAATCAAGGAGAGAAGAGAAATAAGGAAGATAATTATGTTATTTAGAAAATACATATCATATTAATTAACTTTTTAAATCCAATAAAATTAGATAAATATATGTTATATTATTATATTAAAGAAGGGGAGAGTATATATTCCTCTCCGAGATCAGTTTGCTCTACCATGTTTGCAATGGCGATCGGATCATATACAAAAACTAATTTTGTGGCATTAATTTTCTATCTAATATTTTCATCTGTATATGAACGCCAATAATTTTGTTTGCCGAATTTTATAATTACATATTAATTATTAGTACAATAAATTTAATCTTGCTCGTGATTTAATACATGATGAAATTTCTCCATAGATCCAATTATAAAGAGTATGATCTAGGAAATTGGCTTGCGTCCGCTACCCCTTTAGCGTCCGTTGTGTCCTTTTCTTCAAAACGGTGCAATTTTGCACCAAAAACAGTGAAGCTTTACTCTTTTTTTTTTTCTTAATATTTTAGGGTACTAACGGTACTAAAAATATATTTTAGAATACTGATCGGTACTAAAAAAATACTTTATGATCTTAAAAAAATATTTCAGGTACTGACTAGTAATGGAAAAATACTTCAAGATCTTGAAAAATTATTTTAGGATCTTAAAAAAAATTCTGAAGTATATTTTTAGTACAAATCAGTATCCTGAAATATTTTTTTCAAAATCCTAAAATAATTTTTTTTTCCAAGTGCAGTCATTATCCTAAATTATCCTTTTAGTACCAGTCAGTGCCCTCAAATATTTTTCCAATATCCTAAAATATTGTTTCAAGATAGCATTTTTCAGTATTGGTCAGTATCCTAAAGTATCTTTTTAGTGCCAGCAGTATCTGAAATATTTTTTTAAAATACTAAAATAATATTTCAAGATCATGAATTATTTTTTGAGTATCGATCAGTATCCTGAAGTTTCTTTTTAACACCCGTCAATATCTTAAAATATATATTAATTGTTTAAAAAAAGCAAAGCTTCACTGTTGCGCAATTTTAAAGAGAAGAATGCAACGGACGCAAGGGGGTGGTGGACGCAAGCCAATTCCATGGTCTAGACTCTAGATCCTAGGCTGCTTCCACTTATTCCCATGTGCGTTGGGAAAAAGGTTTTTAACTTTTTAATTATGTAATTAGTGTAGTCACATTCACATTCTTGATTCATCTTGGATTTGCGAAACAAATTTAACCTTACACTACCTTTTCTATTTAATATAAGATCTCTAGGTAAATTATTTGCACCTTTTATATATTTACTCCCTTCGGTCATATTTATAAAAGTCTCGATAACCGAATTACGTAATTTTTAAAAATGAGTAAAATTAGTTTAAAATAATAAGTATATCTCAAATAAATCTTTTGTTTTTTAAGTATACTATTATTTAAGAGGGGCAAGTAATAGAGACAAATAAATAAATATAGGTATCACTAACCTTTTAGTTAATACTATATATATAATTAATGATGGGTAAATTTGGATGGGGAGAAGATTAGGGAGAAAATAATATTAGGAGGAAAAACTCTTAAAAATAGTAATAATTTTTATTATTTGTATTCCTTCCTAATATTATCCCACTCTGTTTTCCTTTCAATTTTTCCTTCATCCAAATATATAAAAAATGTATGGACAATTCTTATTGGGCTATTTATAAAAAAGGAATAAGACAATTAAAATTTTAAACTCATATGAAAATAACTGAAGAAAGTATAATTTAAGGGATAAGGGTGCGAGTCTGGAGATGCGTAGAAAAAATAAATAAATAACTCAACATGTCCTATTTATAGAAAAAAAGCACTTGTTACTATTACCTTCTACGTGGGAGAAAGACTATTTGTGTGGCTCCCCGAGATTTTTTTGATGGAGTACCCTTATTATAAATTAATAGAAGCTTTAATTTGTGTGACCAATAAGAGCATGGAGATGTTCTAAAAACAGTGATTGGAGAGTAAATTTTTGTACTGTTGGAACCTGTTAATGTTCTAATTAGGGGTTGGGATCATGCTCACTCTTTTAAGAACATTATAGTCTTAGGTTGTGGCTATCAAAAAACTGACAAATTTTAATTAGTCATATTCTTAGGGAATATAATAGTATAGCGAATCATTTGACTAAGCTAGCTCATAATATAGTAGGAAACTTTTATCTCCTTGATCACCCACCACTTTCGTATCAGGATGCAGTAGTTGGTGAAAGATAGTAGGTTTTAGCTTTCCATGTTGTAAATGCTCTTTTGATTTATCAATGGATTCCAATATTCATTAAAAAAACAAAGTTCAGTGAAAATAATATTTGATTTTAGGGGATATTGTTGAAGAATTCATTGCAAATTTTATTGTTTAAAGGTCTCCAACGATCCATGTTCTTGAACAAGTGCTACTCCTTTTCAGTTGTGTACAGCATATTTTTAATTATATGCAAAAAAAAAAATAGGTAGCACTTGAGTCATTAAATAAAATTTTAGGTACCTTTAGACATTAAATTTTGTGATTGGAGATCTTTTTGGCAAAAAATTTCGTCAATCTATTACTCCATCCTGTATTTAATATAGGACCTAATTAAAGAGTTTATTTTTATCCTAAATATAAGATTTATTTTATATTTTTATCCATTCCCCCTCCCCAAAAAAAATAATCTTATTAATATTCCCTAAAAAATAATCAAGTAGAATAGGGAGGGATGAAATTAAAGAAGATAAATGACGGTGTTTTGTAAAAAAAACATATCATATTAACTAACTTAACTAATATTCTTAATCTATTTAAATTAATTAGTTATGTCTTAAATTGAGGACCAGGAAAGTATTGAATACATAAAACTGCCATTAATTAATTTTCTCAATGTTTTCTTCATTCTCTACACATTTTTTTTTTCTTTTAAGAAACAAAAATGCAAATAAGCAGGCAAGCCCCAATCGAAAAGTTACAGTAAATATTCTCAACGTTGCAATTGAATTTTTTCTTGAAAACTGAAGTGCGTGCGAACGAGTAGTAGATGGATCAAAAGCAACAAGCAAGCGGGTCTGAGGAATTGATTTGAACTATCTTTTTTCAGCTTATCTCAATATAATTATGCTGCTTGAATTTCAAATGAAGAAACAGATATCAACTAATGGAGATGGAGATGAGAGTTTTGCTCTATTTGGTAATTAAGGTTCATATAGGTGAATTTTACAAATTTTACAATTATGAAGCTATTGATTCATATGTACTTTTTGCACTTTAAGATTAAATATAAATATAAACGAGATTAAAATTAAGAAGCAAAAATAACGCAAGTGTCCTTGTCTCTTTGAGCTACCACGGAAGTGATGATAGCTCAGGACAAGAGTTATGTTGAACCAATCAAGGAATAACACTATTGCAATGATAAATATGGCTATTACAATGACATATACCCTTCTATCTTTTCATAAGAGCCTAAAATTGCTACCATAGATTTGTTAGACAAAGTCACTACAATTGTAGATTAAAAAAAAAACAGATGAGATACTCCAAAATCATAGACAAAAGAACAAGTTCATTAAACAAATGGGAGAAATTATTAATATTCTATTTCTAAGTATTTAATATTCGAAGTTGGCATATTAAACTTCTATGTAGCACCACATTGCTTATAGCTTTAACATATCAACTTCTCTTTTGTCACTTACCATGACAACATACCAACTTATCTTTTGCAGCGACTACATTTTTTCTTTGTTTTTATTTATGAATGAGTATCTTTTAACTCTTTTTTTTTTCATTGGTACAATTAATATAGACAAAATTGTCACATTACGTAATAGAACACGACGATGTCCAACTCTAGTGAAATTTAACGGTTTATCTTGGATCAAAGGGTCTTCCACTGTTTGAGTATCGAGTGGAGGGCACTAGCTCGATGATATCTATGGGGAAGATATCCTCGAGGAAGCTCGATCACAATGCAACACGGGGGAGACGTTTCGCCTAGAGGGTGGTGTGTGTGCGGTGTGACGAATAGTAAGTAATGGAAATAGAGTGTCTAGCGTGCACCGGTGGGTAATCTCCTATTTATAGGGATTACCTAGGGTTTCACTCCCATGCAAATGCTCCCATCCTTCAGCCGTTATGCACGTCCCACGTTCTCCAGGCTCCTCCCACCACTAACGGTTCGGTCCGTGGATTCCCCACTGGACCTGGAATCTGCCTGGCCCAATATATTGGTCCATAACAGTTGCCCCCAAGCTCGGTATGGCGGGTTTCCGACGTGCCGAGATTAGCGTGTTTGATTAGTCCGGCCATCATTCCTCCGAGTTATAGCTCGGTCTTTCCTCCTTTTGCTCCTTGTGCCTTTCTGCTTTCTACCACGGATGATGGGCTTTCTTCTTTGGAAAACTTTCTTGGCCTTGATAGCGAGCGGGGTTCGTGTCGACAAGTGATCTTTGGGTCAAGATCGTTATCATGATCTCGGTCATAACCGACCGTTCGCCTTGACCACCTTGCCGACTTTCTTCGACTTCCCCTTCGTTCCAATACCACGGCCGTTTATTTCGTCAATTCTATGACTACCACCTTATGGCAACCGAGATTGACGTTCTTGGCCGCATGCCCGCTGGTTTCATAACGGCCGTATTAGGCGTCTCCCACATATCGCCCCCCATATGGGTTGTCATAAAAGATGCTGGTAGTCATAATTTATTTTGACTTTATCTTCATAGGGATACGATTTTCGATTTTTATGATCATAATCCCCTTCAAAATTTGTGCATAGTTAAAGCTCACATTAGCTGTTGATCGTACGCCTTCCTATTAGGGGGCATTTATTACCGCCGGCGCTTGCGCTGCCCATACAACAGAATTTATTGCTCTCGACGGTTGTGCCCCCAAGCAAGAGAGGAAGTCGGCGCTCTCACGATTCTCCATGTCACGAGAATGCAAATTGTTCAGGCAATAAATGTCCACAGTGCCCATATAAGGGCATGCGAACCTCGCAGATGGTAATCCATTCTACACAAATGGGATTTCCTTTGAAGCAAGCCATAGACCTATGTTTTTCTCTTTAAAGATTTTCCCGGTGAGGAAGCGGAAGCCCAAGAAGAAGGAACATAGGTTCATTGAGGTGCTGCCGATGGTGCTTTCCATTGGTGACTTTCAACTGTATTTGCCAGTCTTTATCCACCTTCCCCGACGGGCTTCTGGGAGTCCAACTGTATTTGCCAGTCTTCACATGCCTGGCAAAATATTTCCATTTGGGTCCCAGTTAAGGTCCGTTGGTGCATGTGCAAGGCCCTTTCCGTGGATTGGCCGGTACCCGGGAACATCGTCCCCTGGGAGTGCCACGGTTGGGGTTGGACAGGCTGCCTACTGGTCGATAGGTCCACCGTATCCAAACATTCCAAAAGGATGCCTGCGGATGCATTTCAGAGAGTTCCTTTGGCCGGAGAGGGCTCTTTATCCTTTCTGTATATGACGGCGAGCTTTTACTTCAAGATTGTTGTAATCCTGATTATGAATGCCAATTTGGTCTATTTTCCTGTATGAACGTTATGTAAATCCATCCACTTATTAATGGAAAGTCTTGTTTTAAGCTAGCTTCTTTTTCGCGCTTGTTCATTCCGACCATTCGTTCTTAAAAGCTAACCGCCCTTTCAGATGAGCTGGAATAAGCTGAAACTAGCCGGCCTCTAGAACGGATTGAGTGAAAACTAACCATGCTCAAGAACGGATTAATCTTCCAACAAACCGCCCTCCAATCCGGGCCAAGTTAAAACTAACCGCCCTCAAGAACGGATTAATCTTCTAGAAAACCGCCCTACAATCCGGGCTAAGTTAAAACTAACCGCCCTCAAGAACGGATTAATCTTCTAGCAAACCGCCCTCCAATCCGGCTAAGTCCGACGTGGTCAAATCCATGTGCTCTCTTTTCTTGTGCTTTTGCGTACTCAACCGTCATTTTGCGGATTGGCCGCTTATTGCAGCCTTTGGTTTTCGTGCGCATTTAATGCTCACGCCGTTTCCCCTAAAACGCTCCGTTGGTCAGACGCTTGGCGCAGGGAGACGTAGGGTTTCCAATTCCGTTAGAGGAAGCTAACGGCGTCGCGACTCTTGGCCTTTCAAATTCCAAACGTCTATTCAAATTCCAAACGTCTATTCAAATTTCAAACGTCTATATATATTTCTTTTTTCGAAAACTATCAATCCTTCTTGACATTATCGAATACTCTCGGCTTCGTGAGTTTAACTTGCACCCAAGTTGTTGCCTTTATTTTGTCAACCTTGCGCACTTCCTCTTTTTCACCGGTATTATCGCTTGCCCGGTGACTTCTTGCTTCTAACTTCGCTCTTAGGCTTATAATATTGCATGTGGTTTTTTCGAGTATGCTCCGTTGCGCTTCGGGTTTCTATCGCTTTCGACTTTACTGCATTTCTGGGTTTTCCTGGGTGGGTTCTTAGTTTCTGTTGCCCCTTTCTAGGTGTTCCCAATGGCCCGAGCCTTTCCGTTCGTTCGTGAAATCGGAAGCTCTTTGCCAAAAAATCTTCTTTTAGGTTCCGACATCGATCCTTCTATTCAAAAACTTTCCGTAAAAACCCGGAAATATCTCAGACCCAAGAAGGTGCTTGTTCTGGGAATTGTCCCTCGACGGAGATAGAGCGCTCATTTCTTCTCTACGTTTCATTGTACTTCTAAATCCCTTGCTTGGGAAAAAACTTTTCGCCGGCCCCACTCTAATGCTCTTTGCTGTTTTATATCTAGGTGTTCATGGCTTCATCCCAGCCCAGCCAGTCCTCGAACGAAGAGTCCAAAGACTTCCACCCTTCCCCAATTTCCACCGAGCTAACCCCGCCATAAGCCACAAGGTTATCGAGGAAAAAATTCCCGACCACGAGGGATCTTCTCGCAACTCGGGATCGGGGATGGGGTAGGTTATGTCCTGCGGTTACCCGCGAGACAAGAATCCGTGGATGTCGGTCGCTCAAGCGAGAAGGGCCTTCACTTCTTTTGGATTTACCGGGATGTGATCACGCTTTTGGGGGTGAGGTTTCCCTTTACCGATTTTCAGATCGAGTTATTGACTCACTTGCACCTTGCCCCTTCCCAACTTCATCCCAATGGCTGGGCGTTTGCCATTGTCTTTGAGAACTTGTGCGCGGAGAAGGATTTTGTCTGTAGCGTTCCCGTCTTTATGTCCTTCTTTTCCCCATTGGAGACCGGGATTCAGACGACCGCCTCGACGAAGTGGTTTGCGTGGACCACTCTCCGGAGCATCCGCAATCGAAGACTCTTCAGGCCTTTTCGCGAGTCCCGGAAGAACTTCAAGTCTCGCTTTTGTCAAGGTCGAGGCCCTCCCGGCCGGGCCCCCCGGTTTGTGAGGAGGGCCGACTGGGAAAATCGAGGAAAGGTTTCCCTTTACTTGGTCCACGGATCATCATACCTTGAAGCCCGACGACTTCCTTCCACAAGCGTTTTTCGGACGAGGAGGATGATACCCTTTTGAAACTTTTGGAATTCGTGGGGTCTCGGAGGGTCCCTAGATCCGGCTAAGTATATCACCACGCCTTTGGTCGCGGAAAGCTACCTCGAGTACGACGTTATTGATACGCTGCGAAATTTTTGTACCTCTTTTATTGCTCGACACCCCTTTTCTTTTGCTTGCGGGTCCGAGCTATGGGTAGACCGAAACAACTTGCCGTCTTCAAGAATCGATCCCGGCTCTCGAAGAAAGCCCAGCTATTGCGGTCATTGACCAACCGGCCTCCGATCACGTTTCACAAAACGGTCGGCCGTGTCGATCCCGAAGGAGATGCTTTGCCCGCAAGAAGGTCAAGGGAAAAGACGCCGCAGCCGGGACCGTCAATTCCAAGCGAGGCGCGGTGTCTCGGGGTTAGCCGGCTCTTCTTATGCCCCCCTTCGCGGCTTCCGCGGCGGAAACCTCGGTGCTGGGGAGCCTTAGTGTGAATGACCTTCCAGAGGGTGCACTTTGGGCGACCGGGTTGAGCCAGGAAGTGTTGGACGTGACGAGGCCTCCTGCTCTTTTTCACGACGCGTCTGGCCTGACTGAGCCTCTAAAGAAGATGCTGAATCATATGATGCTAGAGGGATACCGCGGTCTTGCCTTGATTCGCTCATATGCCGTTGTAAAGGTGGAATATGGGATGGCGTACGCCCACCGGCCAAGGCGAAAAATGAGAATGCTTTGCTCGAGGCGTAACACCGGGGTGGCCAAGATAACCGAGGACAGAATAAAGCCATTGCCAACCCGCCCCCTCGAAGCGGAGCACGCCCAGCTACAACAGGATTTCTCCTCCCTAAAGGCTGCCAAGGACAAGCAGGAAGAGGAACTCAAGTCTTCCATTTCTAGGGAGAGGACCTTGGAAGAGGAATTGGGAAATTCTAGGTCCGACCTCCAGAAGATGGAGGAGAAGCTGTCGGCGGCTGAGCTGGATGTCCGTCGCTTGGAGGGAATTTGCGCGGATGGTCTCGTTGCCTTAGACAAGGCTCAATCTGAGGCCGAAAATCATAGAGCTTTGCTCGCAGCCAAGGAAAATGAGCTTTTGGCTAAGGAGGCCGAACTAGGTCAGGCCAAAATGGGGTTGACCGAGTACGCTGATGCAGCGGTTTTCTCCTTTGACAACGCCGTTGCGCAAATTCGCGCCCTCAATCCCGACCTCAACCTTAACCTGGACGGTCTCAACTGCGAGGCATATGTAAACGAGCAAGGGCGTCTGGTACCTCCCGGGGTCGAAGATGAAGAAAGAGAGGAGGAAACAGCCCCGCCCCCATCTTCTTGAACTTTTTTTTTTCGTTCACTTTGGTTGAGCTTTCTGTTTTTGATGCCGTGGTAATAACTCGGCTTGTAAGTATGACTATGATATGATTAATACATCTCCCATTATTGTTGATCAAGCATGTCATTTAAAACTGGTTTCTTGTCCATGAATTCTTTTGCATTCTAGCGTCAACATGTTCATAGTATTGGGTAAACATATCTTAATTCCTTCCCGTTTTCTTGTCGTGTGGTCTTTCAAAACTTGGATGTTTAATCAAGAGTTCATGTCATTTCACGAATAAACTGATGGAAACTGTTTAATCAAGAGTTCATGTCATTTCACGAATAAACTGATGGAAACTGGTTAACCAACCAAGAGTCCACGCGTATCTTTAATCGGAACACGGTCTATGGAGCCGGGCTAAGACGCCTCGTGCTCCTACATGTTTTCATTGGAACATGGTCTCTGGAGCCGGGCTAGAATGCCTCGTGCTCCTACATGTTTTAGTTGGAGAACGGTCTATGGATCCGGGCTAGAATGCCTCGGGCTCCTACGTGTCTTATTTGGAACATGGTCTCTGGAGCCGGGCTAGAATGCCTCGTGCTCCTACATGTTTTAGTTGGAGAATGGTCTATGGAGCCGGGCTAGAATGCCTCGGGCTCCTACGTGTCTTATTTGGAACATGGTCTCTGGAGTCGGGCTAGAATGCCTCGTGCTCCTACATGTTTTAGTTGGAGAACGGTCTATGGAGCCGGGCTAGAATGCCTCGGGCTCCTACGTGTCTTAATTGGAACATGGTCTTTGGAGCCGGGCTAGAATGCCTCGTGCTCCTACATGTTTTAGTTGGAGAACGGTCTATGGAGCCGGGCTATAATGCCTCGGGCTCCTACGTGTCTTAATTGGAACATGGTCTCTGGAGCCGGGCTAGAATGCCTCCTACTCCTACATGCCTTAATTTTAGGACTTGATGGCGAACCTTATGTTTGAAAAAAAATTGGGCTCCTAAACCCAAAATTCATTAATCTTCAGAACAAAGTTCCCCTAAGGAATCATCATAAGAAATTAACATTATTCACTTGCTCGCAGTATTTCGTTAGGGCCAGCATTTCAACTGTAATAGGCCTTAAGCTTGTCCGCGTTCCACGTTCGCTTTATAGGTTTCTTATTCAAAGTCTCCAGCCGGTAAGCTCCTTTATCCAGGTTATCAGTCACCCGGTATGGACCTTCCCAATTTGCCGCGAGCTTTCCCGACCGGCGTTCTTGTTTCCGATGTCGGCCGTCGTAGGACGAGATCCCCTTATCAAACCCTCGGGGTTTGACCCTTTTGTTATATCGGTTGGCTATTAATTGCTTGGCGGCCAATTCTCGGTAGTGCGCCGTTATCCTGGCCTCATCAATCAGATCTAATTCTACTGCGATAGCCTGGCTATTCTCTTCTTCCTCATGTAGAGCCTTTATTCTCCTCCATGAGGGCTCGCCTATCTCAACCGGGATCATGGCCTCGCATCCATAAGTCAATCGAAAAGAGTCTCATTAGTTGCCGAGTGGATGGTAGTCGATGTCCCCAAAGGACCGGGTACAATTGATCCACCCAACTTGACTCGGCCTCTTCCATTCTCTTCTTCAGCCCTTCCACAATGACTTTGTTGGCCGCCTCTGCTTGTCCATTAGATTGTGGATGCTCCACCGAGGCGAAATGCTGCTCAATATGGAAGTCCGTCATCATCTCTTGGAAGCCCTTGTCTATGAATTGGGTTCCATTGTCGGTGACAATCTCTGCGGGGATTCCGAAACGTGATATGATGCTTCGCTGAAAAAACTTTTGGACCCCGGGCCGAGGTGATGGTTGACAAGGGCTCCGCCTCTATCCACTTGGTGAAGTAATCCACCGCCACTATCGCCATCGCAATTGTCCCGGAGCCATCTTGAATGGTCCGAGTAGGTCCATACCCCATTTGTAAAAAGGCCACGGAGCCGAGATAGGTGTTAACTGAGATGGTGGAGTCCGCAGGAGGTGGCCGTGTTTCTGACAACTGTCGCACCTTTGAACGTGTCTCTTCGCATCCTCCGCCATTGTCGGCCAAAAGTAGCCCGCCCGTACTGCCTTTCTAGCTAATGCCTTGGCTCCCATGTGATGACCATTGATACCCTCATGTATCTCCGCTAGTACGTACTCGGCCTTAGCTGAATCTAAACACTTCATCAACGGAGAATGGAAACCCTTCCGGTATAACTCGTCCCCCATCATGGAATATGAAGCCGCCTGTTTTGACCAATTTTAAAGCGTCCGAAACATCTTCCGGAGTATTCCCTTTCCGTGTAATCGACTATTGACTTCCTCCAATCACGGCCTCGAGATGATCATCACGCAACTTGGCTCCAACAAATTCCGTTGAATGACTGTTCGATGGTTTCCGGACTCTTAGTACTCGCCAACTTAGACGTAATGTCGGCCCTTATGTTGTCTCCTTTAGGGATATGGACTACGGTTACTCTATCAAATTCGACATCAACCTGTTTGACCTTTCCCAAATATTTGATCATGAGAGGCCCTTTGGCCCGGTACGTACCTTCTATTTGGGAAGCGACCACCGGGGAATCGGTGGATACATGGATATTACTCGCGCCATTTTCCTTGGCCTGCAACAAACCCGCGATTAGAGCCTCATACTCCGCCTGGTTGTTTGAAGTGCCGAAGTTAAAACGAAGGGAATATTCCAGGGATACTCCTTCCGGACTTTCGATGATGACCCCAGCACCGCTACCCCGGACGTTGGATGATCCATCCACGAACAACTTCCATGTATCTTCAGGCTGATCAACCCGGTTGTGAACCGGCGTGAATTCCATCACGAAATCCGCCAACGCCTGCGATTTGATCGCATGCCGAGCTTCATAAATGATGTCAAACTCGATAATTCGATGGCCCGCTAACCATCCGTCCCGCCAGTCCGGCTTGTGTAGAATCGGCGTATCGGCTGGCTAGTGCGTACTATGATCGTATGGCTCTGGAAGTAGGGACGCAACCTTCTTGCCGCCACTAAAAGGGCAAAAGCCATCTTTTCCAACTTCTGATAATTTAATTCGGCACCCTGCAGGGCCCGACTTACAAAGTATACTGGCTTTTGGCCGTCCTGGGCGTCTCGAATCAAAACCGCACTAACTGCCTCACTTCCCACAGCCAGATATAAAATTAGACTTTCCCCAGGATCCGGCCGGGATAGTACCGGCGGAGTGGATAGGCACTGCTTGATCTTGATAAATGCCGACTCACGCTCTTCATTCCATTCTCCCGAGGTGTCCTTCTTTAATAATTTAAAGAACGGAAGGGAGTTTTCTCGGATCTCGGCAAAAATCGGGTTAATGCTTTGCCAACCTTCCATCAAACCGGACCTCTTTCTTGTTCCTTGGTGCTTGCATATCTAAGACGGCCTGGCATTTGTCCGGATTGACTTCAATTCCCCTATGCGTCAGCAAAAAGCCTAGGAACTTTCCTGCGGGAACGCCAAAAGCGCACTTAGCCGGGTTAAGCCGAATCCGGAACTTTCTCAGTTTATCGAACGTCTGCTGCAAGTCCTGGATATGGTCGGTTACAGATAAAGACTTAACAATCATATCATCTATGTAAACCTCCACATTCTTTCCTATCTGGTCCTCGAAGACCCGATTCATCATTCGCTGGTAGGTGGCTCCCGCATTCTTCAATCCAAACGGCATAACATTGTAACAATAATTAGCCTTGTCAGTGATGAACGCAGTTTTTGTCTGGTCATCTGGATGCATAGCGATTTGATTGTAACCTGAATATGCATCCATGAATGAGAGTAATTTGAAGCCGGACGAGTTGTCCACCAACTGGTCAATGCTTGGCATTGGGAAGGAATCTTTTGGGCACACCTTATTCAGGTCTTTATAATCGATACACACCCGCCATTTGCCACTGGGCTTCTTTACCATGACCACATTTGACAACCAAGTAGTGTACTGCACCTCCCGGACGAAACCGGCTTCCAGCAGTTCCACAACGTGGGCGGCCAAAGCCTTTCGCCTATCCTCGCCCGCTTTCTTTTCTTCGTGATACCGGGATTGCTTCGGGGATATTGCCAACTCATGACAACATACATCGGGATGAACCCGGGTATCTCTCGACGGTTTCCGAGCGAAGATATCTTGATTCTCTTTCAAGCATCTCTCTAGCTCTATCCGAAGCACGGGTTCTAAACTCTTTCCAATTTTAGTAATCCGGCGGCTTCGGCGCCCAATACTAAGTCATCTAGCTCGCCATTAGGTTCGGTCTTCTTCATTTTTTGTTCCTCGCGTAGATCCAACTCGACGAGATTCACCGACCTACCGCCCTCGTCCGCTCTTGGGGACTTTACTTTTCGCTCCCTCCGTAATGACGGATTTATCTTACGCTCCTTGACCGTGTCGAAATAACACTGACGTGAGTCTTTCTGGTCCCCCCTTACTGTTACTATCTGATTTTTCTTGTTGACCAACTTTAGCTTCTGGTGCTTAGAGGACGCCAGTATGTCCCAGTCATGGATGGTAGGACGACCCAAGATAATGTTGTATTGGGATGGGAAGTCGGCGACTATGAATCTCACCCTTTTCGACTTGAAGGCCTCTCTGGATCCCAACGTCAACTTTAATTCTATGTAACCCTTCGGGGACGTGTCTTTACCATTAAATCCGGTCAAGGTTGTTTTGCATGGCTTCAAGTCCTTCGGGTCTAGATGCATGCGCTTAAAGGCATCCCAAAGAATAATATCCACCGCACTGCCGTTGTTGACCAAGATCTTCTTAACACAACAATTTACCACTGTTCCTGTGATAACTAGGCCGTCATAGTGTCCGGACGCAACGTCCTCTAAATCCCGCGCTAAGAAACTTAGTACTGGGGGGTCCGGCTTTGTCGAGTCCTTTTTGAACTCAGGGCGATCCCTGATGGACAAGACCTCCCTTAGGTACTTTTTCCTTTGACTATTCGAATCCCCTCCACCGCCAAAACCTCCGCTAATCGTAGTGCAATCGTACTTGGCGTCTGGAAATTCGTCGTCACTATTAGCCGCCTTCTTTTTCTGTTCACGCTTTTTCTTTTCTGGGGGTGGGCTCTTACTCCTTCCTTCGTGTCGTCTTTTGCCTTGCCGCCCCTGAGTTTGTATGACAAACCGACGGAGCTTGCCCTCTCTCACGAACTTTTCAATGGCATCTCTCAGATCCCAGCAGTTGTCGGTTTCGTGACCGTGTTGGTCATGAAACTCGTAATATCGCGTTTTATCGAGACTGGCATCCCTTCGTAATGGCCGGGGTCTCTCCACCTTTTTCATGTCCGTGGTTGCTACCTCCTTCCAAATTTGAGCTTGAGACATCTTTAACGGGGTATATTTGTCAAATCTCCCCTCCGCTTTCTCTCGCCTGGGTCTAGAATCTTGACTGGCCCGCGGGACTCCGGCTTGCGCCGGATAATGCGGCTCTCGCCTTTTGGAGGAGGACTTTTCCCCTTTCCCTCGGTACTGGCTCATCATTTCCATTTGTTCGAGTTCCAAGTACGTTTTTGACCGGTCCGTGAACTCGGCCAGGGTCTGGGGGCGACTTTTCATGACCGACTTCTTAAGCCGGGACGCGTTGCTAAGACCGGCTACCACGCAATGCAAGTGCACGTCTTCTTTCAAACCAGGGATCTGGAGCGCCGTGTCCTTAAATCGGTCCAAATATTTCGCAACGTCTCATTGGGTGATCGCTTGACTGATCGAGCCGGAACTCGGTCTTTGGCTCAAGCTTTCCGCTTGTTGCAAAATAGAGTAAGAACTTATGCTCCATTGTTTTCATATCATGAATGGACTCGAACGGCAAAGAGTGGAACCATGTCTCGAGCCGCCCCCGAAGGGTTCCGCGAACAACCGTGGAACCACGTGTCCAAAGAATACCCTTTACCCCGATCTCCATCTTGAAGTTGTTTAGGTGAATCAAGGGATCTTGAGTACCATTGTATTTCGGTAATTCCCGGAATCCAAACCCTTAGGATAAACGGCGGCCATAATCTCTTTAGAGAACGATTCAGCAATCCCTCCCCCATATGCCCTTCGCCAAGGCCTTAGGCACGTTGAGAGGTGGGGGCATTGTTTGTCCGCTTATTCGATCCGAATTTTCAGCCGATTGCTTTCCCTTAGCCCGGGAAATGTCGCCCTCCGCTAACCGTCGAGTATCGTCACCTACCCCGGTAGCCGTTATATCGCTAACCCGGCTAGGCTTATAAGCAACCCGAACAGTACACCGGATAGGATTTTCGAGCGTCCTTAATCGCTCTTTTAATAAGGCGATCTCCCAACGTTCCTCCTTAGTGGGCTCTTCCGAATCATCCTCCGCTAAGTCGTCTTTTTCGCCACTTCTTGAGGGCTCCCCTTCGTGGGTATGCGCCGAGGTTGAGGCCATTACCCGACATGTTCCTGCTTTATCTCGTCCTGAAATCCCGCCGGAAGTTCCCCTCAGTTCTTCACGCTGATCATTAGCCAGCCTTATACGTTTTGACTCGTCCTGACGCCAAATAGCGTTTCGGCGCTCCAAGTCTTCCCCGAATAAGTCGGACGTCTTCCTCTCGCTGCGGCCCGCCGACGAGTTTCCATATTCTCCATTCGCCGGAGTAATGAATCCACCGTCATGCGCATAATTCGGGTATCAGGGTGTTCTGCTTGGACTTCTCGAGAGGGAGAGAAATCATCTTGAACCCTGGTCTGCTGCCGTCTAGCCATCAAACTGGGATAGGGAGAATTCGCCGTATCCTGCATCTCGCCTTCCATCACCTCGATGACATAGTTAGGAGCCGGGTTAGCCGAATCCGAATACTGAACCGTGTGATTTTCACGTGCAAGCTGCCTAGGCTCTCCCTGATGCTGTCCCGACCGGAGTGCCTGACTTCTAGTGCTTGCCGCCATCCTCAGTGGTTTCACCGGCTTTTAAAGTGCCTGGGAATCGAAATTTATCGGTCCCCACGGTCGGCGCCAATGTTCTGTAATAGAACACAGATGTCCAACTCTAGTGAGCCGGGAACGGTTTATCTTGGATCAAAGGGTCTTCCACTTTGTTTGAGTATCGGTGGAGGGCACTAGCTCGATGATATCTATGGGGAAGATATCCTCGAGGAAGCTCGGATCACAATGCAACACGGGGGAGGCGTTTCGCCTGAGGGTGGTGTGTGTGCGGTGTGGCCGAATAGTAAGTAATGGAAATAGAGTGTCTAGCGTGCACCTGGTGGGTAATCTCCTATTTATAGGGATTACCTAGGGTTTCACTCCCATGCAAATGCTCCCATCCTTCAGCCGTTATGCACGTCCCACGTTCTCCAGGCTCCTCCCACCACTAACGGTTCGGTCCGTGGATTCCCCACTGGACCTGGAATCTGCCTGGCCCAATATATTGGTCCATAACAGTCACAATCTTATTTATTATCCTGAAACTGAATTTATAAATAGAACCAAATTTTTTAATCAAAAAAGATTTATAAATTAAATCAGAGTAGTATATCCCACTAAACGTTGTAGACATACAGCTATTGGTCGACGGAATCATCCCATAGATGGTGGCACATGTAAATCATTCCCAAAGCCAAGCCATGTTCACATGTGACTCCGTGTCTTTATTTAATTTTATTGGCCTCCGTGCTCTTAGTTTTTATGTTATGTGGCTTGTGTTGTTGTTTGGAGCGGGTAGCTTTGAATTAAAAATTTGAAATTCCCGACCCATCTTTTCATCTTCCCTTCTCACACTCTCTCTCATTTTGAAATCCCACCTTTCTTCTTCTTCCTTCCCCATACAAATCCTCTCTGCCTCCCTTTTCATCTTCCCTCCTCTCCTCCGCCTGTTTGGATGGCAGATCAGGTTCTACTCTTCTCTCATCTCTTCAATTTGTGGACAATATTGACTCCTCCTTCTTGGATCCTGATCAGTAATATTGTTTTTTTGGGAAATTTTCTGTAATAATTTTTGCTTTCTTAAACTATCATGCATTCTTTCTTTCTTTCTTAATGTTTTTTAATTATTTGTTTTCTTTTTCTCTTCTGCTAGGATACTCTTTTTGGGTCTTGTATTTTCTCTCGCTCTGCCATACCGTTTTGAATTTCTAAGCATTGAAAGAGGAAAAGTTGGTTCACCAAAGCAAAAAAATGTCCATTCTTGGGTGAATTGTTGATGTTTGGGTATGGTTAATTGTTTTTCCAGCTAATTTCTCCTTCTGTATTTTTTTCCCAGTCTATTTAATCATTGTATCCATCTTCTTTAGTCGGAAATTATTCTCAATATAGTCTAATCAACGCAGAGTGGTCTCATCATTCACGTATACCCCGGCAACATGTGTATTCCAACCCATCTGAATTTAGATGCTTTATCTTAAGGTTATTAATTCTTCTTGACTGAATTGGACAATTTCTTTGAAGCGATGGAAAAATCGTTTTTTCTGAGTTAGTATCTTGGTTTTATTTATATGTATATAAAAAAATCTTGGTTTTATTTTTGCCCTTCGGTATGCATTTAAAACGAAATTGATTCATGTGTTTATTGGGCTATGACCAATGACAATGGAGCTTGGGTCATATTCTAATCGGAGTAAATTAAGATTTTCCCTGGCAGACGAGGATCATACAGTTGCAATTGATGTTCGGTTCTCCTTTAATCAAGAGTCAGTGATCTGCAAATTCTTGTGTGCTTTTCTACTTGTGAAGAATAATTGCCTTCATCAGTGTCAGTCTTTTACGTGGTTTCTCCTGATGCCGTTTGTTTTAATATTCAAATATCCTGATAAGGTGTGATCATTGATGTGGCACCAAAGGAAGAGTAAGTGTTACTGTATGATAGAGTTGTGGTTGATGTAAGTGCTTTTGATTTATGCTTATAACACTACTAGAAAATATAATATTTGCGACAGAATTTGTGAGAGATTTTATTTCCATCGCAAATTTTGATAAATTTGCGAGGGAACTAAGTTTCCCTTGCAAAAAGGTGAATTTTGTGAGGGAAAATTAGTTCCCCTCACAAAAATTACCTTTTTGCGAGGGAAACTTAGTTCCCTCGCAAAATGGGGGAGTTTTGCGGCCGATTTCCCCCCATTTTGCGAGGGAACTAAGTTTCCCTTGCAAGAAGGTCATTTTTGCAAGGGAAAATAAGTTTCCCTCCAAAAATAACCTTTTTACGAGGGAAATTAGTTCCTCGCAAATTTACTTACTTTTGCGAGGGATAAAGGTTTTCCCTCGCAAAAAGTTAGATTTGAACCTTAGGCGCAGTCGATCTATGCTTTATTTACCTCACAGATCTGCTGCTCTCGCTCGTCTCCGTCGGTCCACCTCAAATCTGCCGTCGCTCGTGCTCTTTTTCTCCCTTGGTTCCACTGCGAGTCCGGTCATCAGAACCACCGTCCTCCCCCTCCATCCGCCGCTGTTCCTTTGGATCTGCCCCCTTCTCCGGCGCATCAAATCCTGATTGTGAAAGTTTGGATAATAGGTAATACATGAAGATAAATATTGGATGAGAAAGAGAAGACTTCAACTTTCAAATCAAAAGTGCTTACTGTTCGGTTATAAGTTTGGATAATATCTGTTCTCTCATTTTGGCCAAAAATATCAACTCAAAAAATAATAATTTGTATTGTTGATATTGGACAGATTAAGAAGTTTAGGCCTCAACTTGTTGGCCTTAGGAATGAGTCCCTGATTGGTGAACTCAAAGAGGCTTTGTCTGATTGTGACTACAAACCTGAGATCATCCCTGGAGAGGAAGGAGTCATTGAGGTCTACATCTGAACCTTTTCCACATACTTTGGTTGACGGTAAATTCTATATTGGCAGGCCGCTCGTCATCCTGATGCAGCCACTGTAGTCACAGGAATAGTAGGTTGTGCAGGACTAAAGGTACCATTGCTTCTGTTTTTACCATCTTCAAAACATCCTATTCGTTTGCTATACTATATGGAGCTCTTCAGTATCCATGAGCTGAAGTTATATTATAACTATTCATGGACCTTCACTTAATAGTCTAAGCTTTTAAGCTCACTGGGTCCTTGCTAAATATCATAGTTTATCAAGTGACTTAGAATTCATTTAATTATGATCAATTTTATCACAACATATTGTTGCCTAGTGCTTTGCATGCACATCAATCCTACTGGGCTTTCACTGATAGCTTAAGCTTTTGGGTTGAATTGGGTTTTCACATCATCTACATCTCTTTTCATAATTATTTTGAATATAAGGTCAAGTTAAAGCTCATCAGTCCTAAGTGAGGATATACTTTTTCAAGTTTTTGGGCTTGAATTGATTGTCCAAGTTTGCGGATGCTATTATTTAGAACACTAATGTTTAAAAATAAGTGTTGGAGAAGAGAGTAATAGAAGCTAGAAATGAAGCGTAACAAGAATGCAGATATTGGTCATTGTTCTTCTGGAATATGAATGAAACTAGTCAATTTCTTTCAATGATCCTCTATGGTTATTTCCCCCCTCATGCTTCTTCACAATAGTTGACTAAATTTCATCTTTGTTTCAATTAAATTATCATTGTTACATAATATCAATTCTGTATTGAATAGGAAGAGAGGGAAAGAATCAGGGTTAGAGGGGTAGAAGAAGAAGACAGAGAAGAGATTAAGAGAGATAGAAGAGTGAGAAGTAGAGAAGAGAGGCAGAGAGCAATCACTGCTGCATAATACTTCTGGTTTATTCATAATCTGATTTACAATAGGGATTAGGCCCTTATTTATATGCTAGAGTGACTTAATGACCAAGCTAAGACTAAACTAACTAACTTTCTAACGGATATATTTCTTTACAACCCTTAACTAACTTTTAAATTTTTATTATCTTTACATATCACTCATCACTATTAATTTATGGGAAAAGACATTAAGCTAAAGATTTATAATGAAACTGAGATTTCTTTGTGTCATTATTTATCAGCCAACAGTTGCTGCAATACAAGCAGGGAAAGACATTGCTTTGGCCAACAAAGAGACAATGATTGCTGGAGCACCTTTTATTCTTCCTCTTGCTCAAAAGCATAATATAAAAATTCTTCCTGCTGATTCAGAACATTCTGCCATTTTTCAGGTATGATGCCATGTGATCTATTTATATAACTTGGATACTCTGCACATGTAGAGGGAGTGTGTCCACTTCCTTTGTTCCTTCTAGATCATATTTAGATTATCCATATTTTAATATTTTTTCTACTTGACACCTAAAGGAATGATCCATATTTGGGTAAAATTTGTACTCAAGATCATTTCGTGTCAGTAACAAATAACAATAAACAATTTGAAGTTTAAAACAACTACTTGTGAACTAAAATTTTGATATGGGACAATGATTTCTCTTGCAACTACCTGAACGAGACAATCCCAAAGAGCTTTGTTAAACTCCCTCTCATTAAACTGTAAGTGATTGATCAAAACTTATGAATATATATGCAAGCTTGCATATTAATTTATTTGACTAATTTATGTATTATTAATTCATTCTTCTATTTTACATATCTTAGATATTATATATATATCTAAGATATTGTATATACATCTTTTTTAAAATTTCACATGCTTTTTTTTTTTTGAATGTGTGGAGAAATAAATAAATATATTTTTCTTTTCTTTTCTTTTCCCCATTTTTAAAAGTTAAGTTGCCTTTGACGGATTACAATGCTCCATTATTATTTTTTAAATTTTCCAAAACTTCGTAATGTTTGTTTTTTAGAAGATAAGAGGGTAAAGGTGTTAGAAGTTGTAATACTCGGATATTCAATACCCGGATGACTATTAAACATAAATAAATATTTCTTAAGTGTTAGAGGTGAATATGTGGTTTCAATAAATGGCCAAAATTACCTTATTACTTAGGGAAATTACTGTGAAAATTGGAAAAGAAAAAGAGTTAAGGTCAATGAAAAATGTATTTTTATAAGGAAGATAATGGCCTGAAAATATTATGATAAATCCCATATGACTGCAAATATTGACAAAAACTTAGGAAGTATGTTATCTTAAATTTTAGGAATTTTTGGGATTATTTCCCTGAAAATATATAGAGCATAAATAAAATAATATTAAAAGCACTTTTTGGCCCCAGTATTTTTAATATTTTACATAGGATATAAAATGCCAATGTAAGTCAAAAAGTTGAGAGATAATAGTTAATCCTAAATAATAAAATTGTCAACAATTAGTAAATGGCTAATTACTTGGATTAAAATATAAGATAAATAAATTAGAAAAAATAATAAATAAATGCTGAAAATTCGAAATAAATAAATTAAATAAAAATAAAAATAATAAAATATTAATAAAATATTTTATGCTTAGAAAAATAAATAAAAAAAAAAAGAAAAAAATAAATATCTAGATATTCTTATTAAAATAATATTATATATGGTAAAGAGCCAACAGGACATTCGAGAATGGATAGAAATTAAATCATACACCAAGGTATAGGGATTTAGTCTAAGTCATCAGGACTTTTTATAAACCAGTGAAATTCTACCTCGAAGTGAGCTGTCTCAGAAGTCGTTTCAAACCAACGGCGTAATTAAGGGTGGGATAATTAAGATAGGGCGAGATAGTGCTAAAAGTGACTTATAGAAAACGCACCGTGTTTTTCAAACCAGGGATATGGTTACTTAGGTCGAACATATTACGAACCGGTGATTTTCTCGCAAGAAGGCGGGTTCTATCGGAAGTAATTTCCGTAATCAGTTGGCGTTTGTCCGAAAATCTTCAAATGATGAGGAAATGCCCGTAATGGGATCAAAAATTTAGTTAAACCGGTATTCTTAAAGAGAAAGAATAGAACTCCGAAAGTGCCTTGCTATCGATTTTTAAGTTTCGCAAGATTACGCGATTCGAACATCGATCGGGGAGACTATCGGTAAGTCAACATGTGTGACATCATCAAAGATGATGTCACAAGAGGGGGAGGTCGGCACCTTATGTGTAAGGCCAAGATCACCCATTTGTCCAAAATGCGATCGACGGCGAAATCCGATCTGGAGAACTTTTCATAAATTCCCACCTTGTCCTTATTTTTCCCTATAAATAGCAAGCACCTTGCTCTTCATTTTCCACACCAAGGATCCGAAATCTAGAGAGAGAGTAGAGAGAAGGAAGAGCTCTTGAAGTTCTAGCCAAGCCGGAGTAAGTTTTTCGGTAGATAGAGTAGAAATGCTAGAATTTCTTTTAATCTTTCTGAATAGTTTTAGATATAATATTTTATGAGTATATATGATATTTATGTTGAAAATATTTTTGGTAAAAGAGATCTGGCAAAATTTTGGAGACAAAGAGCGGAAACAGCGAAGCTCTGGCGAAATTGCGCCGATTAGGGGGTCAGGGGCAAAATGGTAATTTTTACCTAAAATGTCTGTTATAGTCTTAAATATTGATAAATGTTATCCTTATAGGATATTTGGGTTAATCGTACATTGTCAAGCCGCTGTTGTACCGCCGTCATACCGTTGTTTTTACCCGCTGTTTTCCGTTTTCCGTCAAAGTACCGTTATACCGCCGGAAAGGTACGGACGCGTATTGTAACCTTAATCTCATGCTTATTGTGTGCTATATGTGTTTGCTATGTTCATATACGAGATTCTCGTTTGTTTGAAAAATGGTGGAGTTATGAGTACACGGTTATGGCATTGTTAACACCGTTTAGAGTTTTCCTAGCGCTATGGACACGACATGCTATCGTGGCACCGGAGAGTGTGCAGACTGGGATAACATACATACTGCAGGGGCTGTGTAATGTTATTGCCTGATATGTGGAGATGTGTTTTTATACTGTAATCTGTTGTGGATATCTGTCATGCATATACTTGTTTACATAAGCATGAGGTTAATCATACACACGAGATCCAATGGGCATTGGATCTCATCTCGTTGATATAGCTTCGGGATCCCGGGGTGTTCGGGACGAGGTGAAATGAAAGAGGGCGTAGAGAGCGGATGAAGAAAATAAATTATAGTCTATTTTGTCTAGAAATATTCGGATGACTGTACCACTTATGACTACCAGACATATTATTATGAATGTTATTCAATGACTCTATTTCATATTTAAATTCGAAAAAAAAAATTCAACTGCTCAACTCTGATCAATATCCGCGAGAAAACGTTTACGAAAACGGGGTGTTACAGAAGTGAAGGTGAGGGAAAAAAGATATTGTATATACATCTTTTTTAAAATTTCACATGCTTTTTTTTTTGAATGTGTGGAGAAATAAATAAATATATTTTTCTTTTCTTTTCTTTTCCCCCTTTTTTAAAGTTAAGTTGCCTTTGACGGATTACAATGCTCCATTATTATTTTTTAAATTTTCCAAAACTTCGTAATGTTTGTTTTTTAGAAGATAAGAGGGTAAATGTGTTAGAAGTGAAGGTGAGGGAGCAAAGAGAGATGATTAATGAGATGCGGGCACCTTTCCAGTCCATATTAAAGGACAAAGGTACGGGGTTGTCTCCTGGTGGTCATGACGATACTGGTGATGATGATGACTAGACTGCTGTTATTTAGACCATTTTGGACGTAACATTATCATTTGTAATATTTTATTTTTACTATGTAAACTCTTATGATTATTAGAACTTATTTTTATGATACGTACAAGTCTTTTTATTTTCTAATTTTTAATTTTTTTTTGTAATTTTTTTTTATTTTTTAAATAAATTAGAATTTGCGAGGGAAAAGGTTTTCCCTCGCAAATCCTGGATTTTGTGAGGGAAGTATTCTCTCGCAAAATCATGCAATTTGTGAGGGAAATTGTGATGGAAAATTTTTCCTCACAAAATTCAAATTTGTGAGGGAAAATGGCATTTTTTTGTCGCAAAAAGCGATGGACCTTTATCTCGTCGCAAATTCCACCACAAACCGGTTTTGTAACGAAAAATAGCTTTTTTGTGAGGGAATTTTTCCGTTGCAAAAAATAGTTTTTTTTTGTAGTGTGACTATCTAATTGCTTCAAGGAGGAGGCAAGGCTTGAATGGATCCGAATAGCTGCTTGGGCATGATGCAGATCTCAGTCTAGCCAGCCAAAGGCTGACTTGATGGTTATTGTTGGCCTTTTCCTGTGATTTTTCATCCTTTCTACTGCATCTTTAGCATTCCACAGCAATTTAGGCTCTTCATGAGCAAAAGAGGCGAGTCCCTAAACAACATGGTGTCCATATTTGACTCTAACACCAAGAGGAAGACCCTGACCGGTGACATTCAGACCAACTGTGAAGAACTTGGACTTTTTGAGTTATCCACACTAAAATTGAACTCAACCAAACCATTAGAAAACATCAAGAAGGAGAAATGATAGTGTTCTATTTTATAGTCGGCCGTATGATGCTTTTCTGTTTTAGATTCTATTGTATGAGGTTATTCTTTGGCCTCAATTGCTGTTCCTGTTGACTTTCATCTTTTGAAGTTCGTTTAGGTTTTTCATTATCTGCCTTTATTCTATGCTTTCCATTGTGATGGCATTGAACTATTATTTGGAGTTACTTTCGTTTAGGAATTGTGCAATGTCTTTTTCTATCTTCTGGTCCAACATCTTTTGCCCAACCTCGATGATTTAAGAATTATATTTTATCACACATTAAATGTGGTGATTGTTCTGTATAAGAATAACAAATATCTAGTCTGATGGACTAGTAAATTAATATTGGATCGGTTAACTCTCTTTTAGGTATCTATGGATCAATACTTATGAGTATAGTAGATCATTGTACATGAATAGGTGTTAGTCAAAGGGGGTGGTGTGTATGCACAATAACGGCTGAATATTAATGGAGAGAGAATAGGATCCTCATACCTTAGGGTTACCTCTTATTTATAGGGTGTACTTTAGCATTAGAGTTTGGACTTATGGGCCTCTGTGTCTCTAAGTCCAAGTATTATGCCGTCATATCTGAGTTACGTAGATTGCTCTTTGTTAGGCCACACCTTGAATGGGCCTCATATATGAGTCCCTAACAGTTGGCCCCCAGCCCGGTAGTCAATGTTTCTAGGCTGTCGGGGCGCATTGATTATTTAATCCGGATTTCATTTCCGAGTTGCACTACTACAAAAAATACTTTTAACGTTCGTTTTTAAGACAATTAGACGATTGTTTTTAACGGTCGTTAAATGAAGTGTCATTGAAAGTTTATAACATACAAAGACTGTTTTAAAAAAACAGTCGTTGAATTTCAACAACTGTTATTTAAATAACAGTCTTTGTATATCTACAAACCCACATGCTAGGTAGTCCATAGAACCATTTAAAACACAATATAAGACTCAATTTGAACAAGGTAAAGCCTTGTGAGAAAAAGAATGGATTGAAAATGGATGATAAACAACACCATTCAAGATTTAAAAAGAAATAGAGCGCTTCATATCCAACGAAGCTCAAAATAAGAAGAAAACTAAAAACTAAATAAAACATTTCTAAGTCTTAACTGAATGAAACAGAAGACAAATAAAAGAAAGCACCAAAAATAGAGCAGAAAAACATTACAATGAACTATCCATTCAAAATTTTCAACAAAAGAAAACACCAGGAAGTAATGCTCTGGTATCCTCATCATCGCCTGTGGGGAGCTTCCTCCTCTTCACGGTGTTCAGGATCGTTGCTCAACATATTGTTTAATGACAGAGGAGAGAGAGAGAGAGATGCAGATTTGCAACCGAGATCTTTAACCGACAGCAAACAATAGATCTGGAGGTTGTGTAGCATGCTTGTAGTTCACAATAGAGGACGAGTCAAAGTCGGAGTTGAAGTCGCTCACACCGCAATAGAAAACCTCCTTGGTGGCAAGGGTAAGGCCATTGGGTGCGGCGACGGAGATAGGTGGGTCTCGAGACTCTTATTGAAAGGTTGCATTCATGATAGATTTGAGGAAGCCGTTCTGCACTGTTGGATTTTGAAGAGAAAACTTTATATTTTTATGAAAGAGAGGAGACAATAAAATGTCGAAGACATAAGATTGAAGTTGAAATATCTAGAGAAATCTGGAAGGGAGGGAACAATAAAATGTCGAAGGCGTGAGATCAAAGTTGAAATATCTAAAAAAATTTGAGTTTCAACGACTGGTTTTGAAAAAACAGTTGTTGTAATGCAAAATAAAAAAATAAAATAAAATGGCATGAGAGAGGCTTGAACTAAATTATATTAATATATTTTTTATAAATATATATTAAAGAGATATATTGTATAATTTATTAAATTTAATTAGAAACTAACTAAATAAAAATACGATTAGATTTCTTCTCTTAACTATCGAAATTCTTGGCTACATACTAGGAAATAGCTATAAATATGAGATAAGATAATATGTATATATATATATATATAGAAGAGATATATTTTTTAATTTATTAAATTTAATTATTAAGAACTAACTAAATGAAAATACCAAACGGATTAATTTCTTCTCTTAATTATCAAAATTATAAGCTACATATTAGGGAATAACTATAAATATGGGATAAAATCATATATATAATATAAGAGATATTGTTTAATTTATTAAATTTAATTATTAGAAGCTAACTAAATGAAAATACGGACATATTTCTTCTCTTAACTATGGAAATTATTGGCTATATACTAGGAAATAGCTATAAATATGAAAAAAAAAAATTATCATGGTCATATAATCTTGAAGCTTTTATTTTAACGGTAAGTAGCACTAATTTTTCACAAAATGAAAATAAATTAAAATAAATGGTGTCTAAGATACAACTACTATTTTTATTAAAATAATTGTTGTATCAAAACATTTAACGTCCGTTTTTAAGAAATGGAGTTAAAAGAAAGGAAAAAATTACAATAGTGCCATCGCCTAAACATTTAACGTTTGTTTTAAAAAAAACGGACGTTAAACGTAAGGAAAAAATTACAATAGTGCCACCGCCTATATTTTAACGTCTACATTTTTTAAAACAGACGTTAATTGGGGGTCGTTAAATCCCTATTTTGTAGTAGTATTGTTCAACTGTTATCTAAGTTTTAACGAACTTCAGATTTATTTATATTGCTAATTGTGACTTGCCCTGAGATGTATAATCTGGGTTGTGGATTGGAAACTTTAGCTTATTGCTTTTTATGATGGTTGGGATCCTTTTTGCATCAAACATCCGGGTTTCTGGGTTTACTTGTCTTTCATTCGTTCTTGTTTGCTTTGAACTTGGTTATTGATAAACACGCTTTTTCACAAATAGACGTTAGCTAAAGGGGTAGTGTGTGTGCTTAGTGACGGCTGAATATTAACAGAGAGAGAATAGGATCCTCATACCTTAGGGTTTATCTTTTATTTATAGGGTGTATCTTAGGGTTAGTGTTTATGGGCCTCTGTGCTTCCAAGCCCAAGTATTATGCCGCCATATCTGAGTCACGTGGATTGCCCCTTATTAGGCCACACCTTGAATGGACCTCATATATAAGTCCATAACAGTGATACTAAATAACAGTTTAATCCTTCAAATTTTAAAAATAAATTGATTAAAATTTCACTAATATCTCCATTAAACCAAATAAAATTTTTAACCCACATCTAATTGAGAAACATCTATAAAACATAAATCCTAAACTTTTAAAATAGAAAAAGAATTTTGAATTCTTACAACAACCAATTATCAAATTTAAACCGATTAAAATTAACTATTAATCATATATATATATATATATAATCATTTATTATCAAAATGTAAAACTTTTTCAAAATCAGTACCCCAAAATTTTCACTAAAAAGTACAATAATACTCTTATTAGAAAGAAAAAAAAAATAGAGGGAATAACTTTCATGAAAGAAGTTTATTAAAAAAAAAGTTAGTTTGATTATCTAAATAATCTTGTAAAATAAATATCTTAGCTAAACTCATTAGCCTCCATCTCTTCTTCTCTTTTCTCGCCCTCTCACTGCACACACTAGGTGTGCTTGGATAGATGAAAAAGGAAGAAAACCATTTCCCTCTTTTCCTCCTAAAAACATGGTGCTGAAAACACGTTGCTGCCTCCCACCTTCGAAAATTAACATGTTTGGGATCACTTTTAGGGTCCAAAATTGTTTATTTATGTAAGTCGAGATAAAACTCTTTTACATACTTACTTCGTATATTACAAATCATAATTGAAAAACTACTTTTTAAAGTTCCAATCATTATTCCAAACGAGCTCACGAATTTAGTCAAATGTGATAATCTAACTTGGACACTTGCACACACAAAAATGGTATTTCGGTCAAATATTAAGGTTTTTTTTTTTTAAAAAAAAAAAAAAATGTCATCTAAGCGCTTGCAGTTACTTCGTTTCCAAATTATTTATTCTCTTGAAATCCTATATTTTTACCGTTTTAGCAGTGAGTGCTTAGAAACAAGTATGGCCAACCACAGGGGTGGACCCAGAAAAATACTTAAGGGGGGGCACTGGTGATAATCCTATATATTTTTTAAGGAAAGTTTTAAATGCATTAAAAAATAAAAGACTATAAACAAGAAAAGAAAAAAATATCAAAAAATAAATGAAATCAAATGAATACTAATGATATAATAAGATAGATGATTATTTTACAAACCTCGTTTTAAAAAGCAAGGCTAAGTGCGGTTAGAAATGTAGCCTACATAAATTACATGAAGGGTGGTCCATTTCATCAACTACAACAAATAATCAGGGTGTCCCTGGATTACATATAAAAGAACCAAAGTCCAATGATCTACCAGCCCGGCTTTTTTACACTGACAACTATATAACTATATGTTGTACTAACATGAGTCAAACATTTCCGTCGAAATTTCTTATATTAGCAAGTTCAATAAATATGGTAATATAACAATACATGTAGTTTATAAAGAAGTATTTTAAAATCTTTTATTACATTAATATTATGAAGCCACTCTTACTTATCACCATAAAATTATGTAACATTTATTATGTTAATGATGTAACCAAATGTTGAAATAATAATGTTGTAGCATTTATTATTCATTTTATCTATTTACAATTTAAGATGTTCGTGCAACATACGGGTCAAAAAAGGGAAATGAAAGTTCCTCTCTCTCTGCTTCTTAGAACCTAGATAGCCCTCCTTGGTCCCATGATGCTGGAGAGAAGGAGATGGGGTTATAGTTGTGGTACCTCCAATGGTAGTGAAGGAAGTCACCGGTCATGATAGTAGGTGGTGGTCTCTGAAGTTTTCCTCTCTCCATTCCAAACTCTCCGATTCTTGCTGTTCGAAATCTCTTGGCATTCTCTTTTCTCTTCTTCCCCAAAATTGACTCCTTTTTATTTTCAAATCTCCGCCAAAAATTGCTCCACAAGTCACAGCCCTTTACTCTCAACAATAATGTCGGCCACTTTTAGAAAGAAGATCCCAAAAAAATTGGTTCAGATTCGGCCTACTTCAATCAGCAAAATCGCTGATTTCAATTCGGGGCCTATTCTGTAATTTTCAGCAGACGGTTCCTTTTCTATAATTGCATCTGATTCTGTTCTGTTCTAAATGTGACAGTGTATATTACATCAAATTTACCTTTTTTTTTTTTTTTTAATGACATAATTCCCATCTAGCCACACAGAAATTCCTTTTAGTTTTGGTCATTCAACAAAGTTTTCTTTTTTTCTTTTCATCTTACTCCCTCCATTATTTCTTTTTCTTAATTATCCTTACCTTGCCCTTGCCCTTTTCCTTAATTATTTTTAACTCCAACCTTCCTAAAGTGGCCTATAGTGCAAATCAAAATTAGGTAGCAACTTCTATTCTCAGAAATTTTACCCAATTAATAGCAATTACGATGTTTATAGAAATATTATTCTTTTAAGCTCTATTTACATACAACCATCTTTAATCTAAATAAATCATAAGAAATACAATTTAGCCTCAAATTAATGATAAAATACCCAATTAAGGCATTAAATGTTATGATAAAATAGGGATATATCAACCACTAATTAATTCTACTATTTCTCATCATCTTTTTTTCAATTCTTTTTCTTCTATTGCTGCCCACTACCTTTCTCACCTATCATCTCTTAAACAATGGCATATATGGGGAACAAATGTACATTTTTAACATTTCTTACTTTCAACCTACTTTAACATTTTTTTCAACTTACTCAATTCGGTTATCTAAATCTTATGAAAAGGATGCAGGGGAGTATAATATAACATCACCAATTTCATCACAAGGTCAAAAAAATTTAAAACTTCACACCTTTTAAGACGTGGTGCGTAACTTAAAATGAATTGAATGTAAGTAGGGTATTGGTGTTGAAGTGATTTCAATTTTCATTTTTTTTGAATTACAGTATGCAAAATATTAAATGCAACCAAATAAATGATCATGTAACAATTGTCTTACTTTTAATGTTTGAATAATTTTTCAAGAGTTCAACAATATTTTGTCGTCTAAATAGCTGTATTTAGATTAGTTGGCCATTTTCTAATGCATGTAATAAGTTACACATGATTAAAACCGCAAGTCATACAAAAATATCTTTTGTGAGCCTATTGGTTTAGAAATTTTTTTCTTTTATACGTCTTTATGTTAACAGTAATGAAGATGCTCTCAATCCAGGCGACGGGTTGGTAATTAAGGCAAAGACATTGAATGACATAAGCGTTGGCAAAGAGATTTTGATATACAAAATGGATATGAACCTATCTGAATAAAAAATGCCTTTCAATATGACAAGAAGACAATTTCCAATCATAATTTCATTTGCGATGACGATAAACAAAAGCCAAGGTCAATCAATGTTCAATGTAGGTGTTACCTACCGAGCCCGGTTTTCTCGCATGGGCCACTATATGTTGCACTATCAAGGGTTAAGAGTTTCAATGGGTTGAAATTACTTATCTTGGATGAATTTAATAAATGCAATAGTACTACAATAAATGTAGTTTATAGAGACGTTTTTCAAAATCTTTTATTGAAATAATAACATGAAGATAATCTTCATCATCACCATGAGATTATGTCAAATGTATTTTGATTATGATTTAGTGAATTGGTTGAATAATAATATTGTGGCATATGTTGATCATTTTAGCGGAACCAGTTTCTCTATTCATCCAAAAGGATGAGTATTGGGAGCTCTTCCATATAGACCTCCAGATCGGATATGGACGATCCGAATTTATTTTTTTAACTGTTAATTTTTAAAATAAAAATCATTTTTTAAAAATATGTTAGTTGAGAGATTATTTTATTTTAGAGTCTCTACCTATTAAAATAATTTTCATTTAAAAATCAGCAGTTAAAAAAATAAAACTAAACCGTCCATATCTCATTTGGACGGTCCAGATAGAAAGAGCTCCACCTATTTATCCTTTGGATAAGTAGGAAAACCAGTTCCTCATTTTAGCCCCATTTACAATTTTAACATATCTGGGAAATACATAAGTCGAGAGTCTTGTTGACACACACACACACACATAGTCAATGGCGGAACCATGACCTAGGTCCCAGTTGACCCTCTAAAATTTATTAGTATATATATGTATTTATTATATAATGTTTGATTTTGACCAATAATTTGGCCCCAGCTAATCTTGTATCTTCTCTATAAGAACAATGTTTGATTCATTACTTATTGGGCTGTGAGAGAAAAGTAAAATTTTCGTTTGAAATACCTACTGAAAATACTAGTATCATCTTATATCTTGTTTTGATTTATAATTGTTAGTTATCATTTATTTATAATTTTAATATTATGTAATATTATTTAATAAATAGCTCAATATGTTTATTTTTTGGCCTAGACTAAAATAAAATTCCGGTTCCGCCACTGCACATAGTTGGCAATATATATATATACAGTGGCGGACCTACACTAGTGCCTATGTGGGTAAGTGCAGACATAAAAAACTTAAAAAATATATATATTGTGAAGGAATTTTATTACAATTTGTCTTGTTAGAGTAGTTGGTTGTAACTCTCCACACTTATCTATAAGGTCCCGGGTTCGAAACATCCTCTTCACTTGTTTTTTTTTTTTTTTCAATCTCCAAATCTCTCACCCACAGACTCACTCCAAATCGATCCTTTCTCCCAAATCTCTCACCCACTCCAAATCGATTCTCACCCACTCCAAATCGCTCGGCGCTCTCGGCGACTCGGCTCCCAAACTTTCCCTCCGTCGTCGGCGTCGCTGTCCCTTCCAGATCCACCGTTGACCCACAGCTCATTAATTGGTGTAATACGCTCGCAGATCTGTATGAGAGGAAGCTCTGGCACCAGCTCACTCATCACTCGAAGGCTTCATCACACTTTCTGTTTTCCAGGTTTGTTCCCTTCCCAAAACTGATTCCCTGCATTAATTGAGGCATTTGCGTTCACCTTTTCGGTTTATTTGAATTCCGTTCTCAGATCAGATTCTCTTAGTCAGACTGTATAATAGGCATACGAGACCTAACTAAATGAGAAGACCGAAATAACTCTTAGAAAGATTTCACATGATTTTGATATAAATTGTTAGTATTGGTGAACTGTGTTTTTTGTTTTTGTTTTTGGGTCCTTATCTTTTTTATTTGTGTGGATAAGATATGGATATAGCTTAAGGATCCTGAATTGAGGCGGAAGAAGTGCGTTGGGAGGTGAGAATGAATGTTGCAATATTTTGTATTATGGCTGTAAGATAGTGTTTTTTACTTTTTTGGGGGCTGATGAGTATTGTAAATTTGAAATCCCTGTGATTTGAATTTCGAGAAGAAGAGAACGGGGCCAGGGCCAAATGAAATGATATGGACAGCATCCTTTCTGAAATGCTAGTGGAATGCCCTTTACAGCTAAGAAAGAAAGGTCTTTTTGTGTCTTGAAAATTCCCATGTTGTTGTGGATGATGTTCCTCCTTTGAGTCCTGTTTCGGAGGAGATTTGATTGCTTTTCGATTGTTTTACTCTTCGTTTCCAGTAGGTGGTTTGTGTGTTTCTGATTTGCTCCAGTTTATTGGATATAATTGTTTCCATTTCCCCTGTATTGTCCTCGGATTTTTATTATTTATGGTAATACAAGTTGATCCTTTGAGCAAAAAAAAGAATGCCCTTTACAATTAAGAAAGAAAGGTCTTTTTGTGTCTTGAAAATTCCCATGTCTTTGTCCCCATCTCCTCCTTAACCTCAGCAAATCTCTATTTCATTTCACTCTCTCACTTTTTGTCCTTTACAGCTAAAAAAAATTAAAATTCGGGGGCGCTGTCCCCAAACCCCCAAAAACCACTACTAATTGTGCACCCACAAACCTAAAATTCTAGGTCTACTACTATATATATATATATAGACACACATGCTGAGAATATAAATCACTTCCATTGACTCTAATTTTATCAGTACTCTCTAATAATTCAAATGACTGACGTGTTTAATCATTTTAAATTATGGCCACTACAGTCGAATTTTTACCAACTCCTAAATATTGTTTACTTTAATCTAAAAATAATTACTTAACTCAATGTGAATTTTTTTAGCACTGATGAGCCCCATTTATTTTGTCTTGATTAAACTTATACATAATTTTACTAAAATAAACAATTGTATTGGACATACCTCTACTATAGTTAATTTTTTTAAAAAAAATTGGGTCTTTATGAGACTCATTTAGGTTAAAGGTTTATAGCTCAAAAAAACTTAAAAATAGTTCATAAAAAATGTCTTCACCTTAGTGATGGAATTTGAACCAGCAATTAAGTTGAATTTTCAAAATCTCTCCAATGATGCTTCCAGTCCAGAGCGCCAGAGTAGAAAAAATCTAAACTCCATTCAGGAAATAGTGCATCACACCTTTAACACTAGTGCAAAAAAAAGGCTTTAAGACCGGACAAAAGAGGCACCGTAAGACCGGACCCGTGACCGGTCTTAAAGAAACTCTTTTAGACCGGACATTTAAAACATTAGGTCTTAAAAGTCGTACTAAATAAAGATGAAACATTTTTTGTTCGGTCCTAAAACTCAACTTTTAAGACCGGAAAAAAACTCCTACGCTTTTAAAGATCAAAATTATAAGACCGAGCAAAAATAAATCCGGTTCGAAAAATAGCGGCTTCTAAGACCGACGACAGATTATACGCGGTCTTAAAAGACCGACTTTCAAGACTCGGATTTGGACGGTAAATTGGTCCTGGTCTTAAAAATTGAATATTTAGACCGTCGTATAAATACACCGATCTTAAAAGACAAACTTTTAAGACCTAGCTTAATATCAAATATGTACACATGACCTTTAAGACCGGACACATTGATACATCCTATCTTAACAGATTTGAACATTTAAGACCTATTTTTATTACGGTCTAAATTTTCCCGAATTTTTTCCCCCTGCTCGCTCTTCCCGATCATATATATTCACAAATCTACCACCCAATCCAAAGACATAAAAGTCGATACTTTAAGTACAAGCTATGAACAATTATGAATAAATTGAATTGGGAAAAAGAATACAAATATTATTCACCATGAGTTATGTCGATTCTTAATTAATGAATATACTATGACTACAACACCTAAATTAATTTATACAATAAGATAACTTACTTACAATGCAAATACACAATAAGTTACAAATACACCATACATGCCCAATGGAATATTCACCATGCCTTCATCTGATTCCCACCCAACAACGTAACATCCTCTTTTATAACATGCCCCTTTGGATCCGATCCTGCCACAAAATAAAACAAGAACAAACTTCATAGTCAAGTGACATTGTTTAAGAACATAGAAGGAATATAATATATAGTTAAAACCTTAAAGTTTTCAAAGAAGTTTGCATATGAATATTACCTTATGAATTATATTGACTCTTTTATAAAGCGATATCCTCCCATATCCTTTCTTGATGATCATTTCTTATGCCGGGTTCATTATCCGCTTCATCTTCTTCGTTCATTTCCGGTAGACCCTTTGAAAAGGAGTACTCTCGGGAAGACCATAATTTGAATGACTTTCCTCATCAATATCAATGACCCTTTTTCCTTGGAGAGCTACGCACCACATTTTATTTTCTTGATCGGTGATATAGAACACTTGTTTCACCTGTCTGCCATAATAAAAGGTTCATCACCAAAACTTCTACCGTTGACATCGACTAATGTAAATCCTAGCCGATCAATCAACACCATTATTGACATGAACCCACTTGCATTTGAAAATGGGAAATCTAATTTTAACGTAGTCTACCTCCCAAATCTCTTCAATAACCCCATAATATGGCATGACCGCCAATAAAGGCCTCTTGTCTTTCGAATCGGAGAAGTGCATAGATTCAAATCTAACATAACACCACCTGTTTCGGACGGTGCTCCTATCATCTAGGGACTTCGTGTAAAATGTATAACCATTGATCACATACGAATTCCAACTTATGACATCAACCTCGGGACCACGGGCTAACCATTTGATTGTATCGAAACACATTCCTCTCCCTCGACCTTTTGTTTGAACCACCGCAAAAGTTACGTTATGCTCCCTAATCAACCTTTGTCGTTCGATGATTTTCTTTCCTTACGGCTTCTTTATGTGCGGCTATGATGGCTTGAACTTCATCAACATTATTCAAGATGTATAAGTGGACTTATGACAATTCATCGGATCCACACTCTTTACCGAAGCCCCTCGTCTACCCCCTTCAAAGATGCGACGTTTTGGAAGCCTAATATGTCTTACTTTGGCCAAATAATTTTGACAAAATTTCATGGCTTCTTCGAAACATATTTATGAACAATTGATGCTTCGGCCTAGGTATGCGTTCTTCACGTACCCTTTTAGGAATTTCATAGATCTTTCAATTGGGTACATCCATCGTAAATGGATAGGTCCGCACAACTTTATCTCCCTTACTAGATGAACAATTAGATGAACCATGATGTCAAAAAAGGTAGGAACAAAAAGCTTCTCAAGGTGGCACAAGATAAGATATCTTTCATTCTCCAATTCATCCAACTTTTCAATCTCGAAAACTTTACTACAAACCGCATTGAAGAAGACACAAAGTCTAGTCAAAACGACCCGAAGATCATATTCAGGGATGCCTCGAATAGCTACTCGGGAGTAGTCATTGCATCAAGACATGACAATCATGAGACTTTTGGCCTACTAATTTCAAGTCCTTCATTAATACAAGCCTCTTAAAATATGATGAATACCCCGAGGGAACTTTTGTGCCATGTAAACACTCACAAAAACTTCGTTTCTCATCCTTAGACAAAGTATGAGAAGCCGGGGGACAATAAGTTCTCTTCCCGTATGGCCTTGGATGTAAGTCTTCGCGTATTCCCATTACTTGCAAATCCAATCTTGCCTTCACACCATCCTTGGAACTACCTTGTATGTTGAGAAGCGTGCCAACAATACTATCACATACGTTTTTCTCCACGTGCATGACATCAATACAGTGTCTCACATCAAGATTGCGCCAATATGGAAGATCGAAGAATATAGATCTCTTTTTTCATATATTTGTTTCTTTTCTACACTTTGCAGTCTTATCGAATATGACACTGATATTTTTCACCTTTTCATAAACTTGCTCCCCAGTCAATGCCACCAGAGCATCTTCATACTCCTGGCCACCAAAAAAGGCTTTCTTTAATCGACGATACGGGTGGCCCTGTCTAAGAAATCTCCTATGTGCAAGATAAACTGTTTTTCTTCCATGTTGAAGTTGATGGTAGCGTGTGCCTTCTTCACAAACCGGACATGCTTTATGGTCTTTTACACTATACCCTGACAAGTTCCCATATGCTGGGAAGTCGTTTATAGTACACAATATCATGGCTCGCAGTTTAAACACATCCTTCTTGAAAGAGTCAAAAACATCGACACCTTCTTCCCACGACTCCTTCAAGTCTTCGATCAAGGGCTCAAGGTAAACATCAATGTCATTTCCGGGTTGTTTTGGTCCCGAAATCAACATAGACAACATGATGTACTTTCGTTTCATGCATAACATTGGAGATAAGTTGTAAATAATCGGAGCACGTGCCATGAACTATGTATCTTTGCTAAGGCTTCCATATGGATTCATGCCATCCGTGCTAAGGGCGAGCCTAAAGTTCATAGGTTCTTCGGCGAAGTTCGGAAATAACGATCGATTTTCTTCCATTGAGAAGAATCGGGGATGTCGAAGCTTTCCATCGAAATCCTCTCATCTCGCATGCCACCTCATATTTTTTGCATCATTTTCATTCGCAAATGTAGCTTGAACCTTGATATGATTGGAAGATACCACAACACTTTTGCGCCCCTTATTTGACTTGTACCTTGGGGTTTCACATATCGGACAATTCTGATTCTCTTCAAACTCTTTTCTATACAATACGCAATCATTCGGGCATGCATGGATCTCTTTGTACTCCATCCCCAATGGACAAAGTATTTTCTTAGCATCATAGTATCGATGCGGCAACATATTATCATCCGGAAGCATGTCCTTAAAAGCCTCAAGCATTTCAGAAAAACTCTTGTCGCTCCATCCATGACGTGCCTTCAAGCTTACCAATTTCAATACAAATGCGTTCAACAATTGATATTTTTTACACCCGGGGTATAGCGGGGTCTCGCATCACCGCACATATTACCATATGCATGTGATTGATGAAAAGCCTCTTCTCGTACATCACGAATAATGTCCTCTATGCGATCATCCATATCCGTGTCATTATCATCAAAGGCCACTTCCCCATGTTGAGACCCACTTGGTATTTTTTCACCATGCCATACCCATACTGTATAAGTCTTACAAAATCCTTCACAAATTAAATGTGTGTGTATAACTTCAGGACTTAGTCGCCTCTCATTCAAACATTCTACACAAGGGCAATAAAACTTCCCACTATCATCATGGGCATTTTGTTTAGCAAATTCTATAAATTCCCTCACCCCATTATGATATTCAACACTTATCCGTAAAGCATTATTTATCCAACTGTGATCCATAGTAGAATTCCTATATATAGACGGAAAGATTTAACATACATAATCCAAAAAAATTGAAACTTGCATATAAAATAAGACAACTCCAAATGCATATATATGCTCAAATGTCGGTTATGTCTTTTTTTTTTTCCTTTACGGAGAAACTTGCCCATTAAATGCATAACGAAGAATCACTTTTGGTCATAAATGTATCACAGTGAATCCAAGAAGCAAAATAAATGCATGACGAGGAAATTAAATGCATCGTATGAAGGTCTTGTGGACTCACCTGTAGCATATAAATTCAAATGCATTTGCTGAGTCTTTCTTCTCCCGCCACGAACGTTGATGTTGCAGAGAGCAAGAGTAACCTAAAAACATTTGTTGGTTAGTTAGGTAGGTCTAAAATGCAAATATAATCTTCAAAATACAATATTCATTAACAACAGAGAAACACGCAAGAACATTTCATCGATTTCGTTCAACCCAGAACGATAAGCAGGAAAATCATGAAGTTATAACCGAAACACCTCTTACAGCTTGGTCTATAGACGTTGAGCTAAGGAACCAGAAAGTGATTGTCGAGAGAGCAACGCGAAGCAGCGACGAAGCAACACACAAACACTAGAGACAGAACCTGAGTAATCACTTTCGGCGCGACAAAAGAAGTTCAGAGAGGGAAATTTTAATATTCCGTGCAACAGAGACATGTTTTAGTATTTTCGATTTTATTAAGACTGGTTAGTTATAAAGCAGCAGGTCCAAAATATATAATTAAATTGTTAAGACCGGAAGTTTAGAATACTCAGGTCCTAAATTTTTATCATTAATTTAATTTTAAGACCGGAGTTTTATAACACATCCGGTCCTAAAAGTATTCATTTTTTTTAAAAAAAGAGACGATTAGCTTTGGCGAGCGCAGCAGCAGCCTCTAACATAAAAATTAAAGGAAAACTGGAGAATAAACTTCTTTAATTACTGGAGAATATGAACAAAAAAAAAAGACACAAGCTTAGTTCTTAATGCTTCATACATTACTGGAGAATATGCACGTACACAAGAAAAAATACAAAAGAAAATCAAGCAGAAAATTATCAAAAAAAATATATGACTAAAAATTCTAAAGCTTATTATCCTCCAAAGCCTTGGCGATATCGCATGAAAGCAAAGATTAACTTCCGTGGAGATCAGCAAGTTCCTGTCTTATTCGCATCAGCGCATCATTAGAGGAAAGAGGAGAGGGGTCAGCGGTAGGCGCGCTAGGGCCAACTGGTTGGAGAGGGGGAGCAGGAACCTATTTATGGTCTGAAGGCTGGAGGGGGGTGCGGCAATGTCTTCATCATCTAAAATAACAATGGGTCCAACAACCCGAGACTCTTCTGTCAGAATAGAACGCACTCTCGCTGGAGGAGGCGCACCGTATAACGATCTACGGAAGACACGAGCATCAGGAGTAAGAGTACGCCTACGAGCGGTTCTCTTGTATCTAACCATGGTTTGAGCAGTTGGTGCAGAGAGCCACTACATATGGAGTTACGAGGTAGTGAGGAGTTAAATAAGGACAGAGAGGTAGTGTGAGGAGTTAATAAGGTATACTTTAAGAGCAGATTTTATAAATATGCGGTCAAAAATTCTATGTTTTTAATTCAATTACTTTTAAGACCGGCCTTTTATCTTGAATCCGGTCCTAAAAGTCTATTATTTATTTTTTAATTCAATTACTTTTAAGACCGACCTTTTATCTTGTATCCGGTCCTAAAAGTCTATTATTTATATTTTTTAATTCAATTACTTTTAAGACCGACGTTTTATCTTGTATCCGGTCCTACATTTATGTATTTTTTTCAAAATCAATTTTTTTTAAAAGTTAGAATTTTTATTTCTTAAAAAATATTAGTTTTAAGAACGGATATTTTACAATATCCGGTATTAAAGGTTCATTCTTTTCAAATTCGAGATATAGCAACGGCGTCGTATCCTTACACTCTGTTCAAATGAATATTCAGAGTCTCTTCGACTTCCAGATAAGCTTCCCAACTAAGCGTCTCCTCGTTATTCCTCGTTATTGTTTCCGGCGTTTCACATTCTTCACGAAGGGTTCTCTATTTAAACCTGATGTTACTTTACTTCCTTCACATTCTTCTCCATCACTTCTAAAATCTCCACAGTAATGGCTGCTCCACCACCACGAGGTCCTCCTCCTCCGTTGCCTCCGGAACTGACAATCTACCAGATGATTCAGCACATTCTGGCCCGCCTCGATCATATAGACCGACGCGTGGGCTAACTATTTCAGGTCTATCACGCCGTCAACAACAAGCTGACCGCGGTACTCGACGCCCAGGACGTTGAGTACCATCCTTCAGATGACGACGTCTCCGACCTCTCTGACGACTCCCTCCCCTCCGACGACGACGGGGGGGAGTAGATGTTTTTTTTTCTTTTTTTTCTGTACTGCTGCTGCCCCTCACGGGCAGCATTTAAAAAAATATAATAAATAAATTTGTTGTTTCATATTCATTTGCCTTATCATTTTCATTATCTTCTTTCTTTCTCCGATAAAAAGGAAACAAACAAAACATTGTCCTCGTGCAAATCAACATTAAAAATTCGCAGAATACAGTTAAGAACATATAAAAAACAACAAAAAACAAAAAAAAGATCGTTTACCTTATTCGAATAAAAACAAACAAAGTGACTATTCTTCTCAAGGTTGGACCGTCGTTGTCGTCGGTTTTACCTCCCCTGATTTGAATATTTTCAGTGTCCTTTTCATTATCTTCCTTCTTTTTCGACAAAAATAAAATAGACAAAGAAAAGGGAAACCGATAATGAAGCTCAAGATCAGAAGAGGTAACATCGACGACAAGGAAGGACCTAGCTTGAGCGAACGCCGTAACCTCGGTTGTCTTAAAATGACTTGTCTGAAAAACAAGTCAACTTTTCTTTTTATAGGAAGACTATTAAGACCGGAGATTTAAAAAACACATGGTCATAAAGGTTAATCAATATTTTAAATAAAATATACGAAGAGACCTTTAGGAGCGCATGTTAATAAAACATACGGTCCTAAAACAATGTCATATTTTTTTATAATTTTTAAGACCAAACGTTTAATAAATATGCGGTCCTAAAGGTCTCACCATATTTTTAAACATAAACGAAAACTTTTACGACCGTACTTTAAATAAAAATACGGTCCTAAAAGTGTACCCATATTTTTAAAATTAAACGTAGACTAAAAGGATCGGATTTTTAATAAATATGCGCTCCTAAAAGTCTAGACATATTTTTTAGCATTAAACGTAGACTTTTAGGACCAATCTTCTAATAAATATGCGGTCCTAAAAGTCACGCCATATTTTTAAAATAAACGAAAACTTTTAAGATCGGACATCATATAAAAATACAGTCCTAAAGATCTAGCCATAATTTTAATAATTACACGAAGACTTTTAAGACCGATCTTTCAACATATTCATTTATTTTAATAATATGGTTAGACTTTTAGGACCGTATTTTTATTAAATATGCGGTCCTAAAGGTCTCGCCATGTTTTTAAATAAACGAATACTTTTAAGACCGGTCCTTTAAGAAATATGCGTTCTTAAAAGTCTTATAAGACCGTATTTTTATTAAATATGCGGTCCTAAAAATCGCGAATACTTTTCAAAGCTATTATTTTTCATTTACAACATCTTGTACCTCAAATTTCAAGCACTAAATAGCTAGAATGAATTCTTCGAACAAATAAACAAATTTATTATTGAATTACACATTGCGTATGTATATTTACAAATGAATGAATTGTTCGAAAAAATAAACAAATTTACAGAAGATTATTGTTGCTACATCATATATTTACAAATGAATTTAGGACTTAATTATTGTCCTGACTTTAAGATCAGGTCATACAGATATTCACAAAACACATTGCGTATGTGCTTCACTTCATCATCAGGACAAGAAAACCTCTGTAACATCAAAAACAGAAACTGAATTAACTTGTGAGCATATTTCATATGTAACATTAAGCCAGAAACTGAACATCAAATACATTTACCTTTGCAAATAATTTAGTCCTTCCTTCCCTGATAATATCATATATGTGTTTCATGACTTACAGACCACATAAGTTGGACCCCGTTGGTTGTCGACAGGTCTAAAACGAACAAGAAATATATATAAGAGCTAGCATATATAGCTTACTGACCAAGTTCACAAGGCAGTGTGCCAGTGTCCAAATATGTACTAACCTGTAGTTTGAACCATTTAGGATTAGTGGTCTGAGACCCACGCCTTTTGTTTACCTCGATTTAGAAGGTCCTCATGGCACTGTCATCAAAATCACAAATTTATCAATAATGTTCACTGAAAATTCACAATAGAGATTTCAGACAAGAGAATCAAAATGACATGCTTATTTGTTGACGGTCTGCGTCAATGTAGACACTGGATCACTGTGAGTGGAGCATAAGAAGATAACTTTATGATCATCCATGCACATGAGGACCAATTGCCAATGATGGCGGCTGAAAATTCACAAAAGCAAAGAAAAGTACTCGGATATATGTAGCAGAATTAAGTGAATTGCAGACAAGAATTGTGATATGTACCCCTGGTAGTATGGAAACATGTACACCTTTCTTATCACTTCACACACCCTCTTTGATATGTATTGTTGTCTCAATTCCAAAGGTGTTGTACTTGCATAGATTGGGCACAAGAATCCAAAATCATTGATTCTGCCATGTTCAACCAATTGTTGATGCATTAACCTATAATAATGACATCGATCAGGGAATTAGTATATATGTATGTTTGTCTAAACGATGCATTTAAATTATGTACTCATAGAATCAGATACTTACTTCATAAACAGTTGAATGATTGGATTAGTAAGCTCCTGTCTAGGAAGCAGCAGGGACATTACATCTTCGTTGTCAACGTAAACGTCTTCCAGATGAGGGACGCCTACTACTTCATTGACAGGCCACGATTTATCTTTAAAATATCCTTTTTTTTTTTACCAAATCGGATATTTTTTCCTTAGCAGTCAACTTAGCAGTAGGGGATGGAACTTGAGGAGGAGGGGATGCAGCTTGACAAGGGGATGGAACTTGAGGAGGAGTAGAGACATGTACAAGCTTCACTGGCCAAGAGATGAAGGTTTCCTTGACATCACTCACAAGCTTCAACTCATTAGTTGGGAGAGGGAGAGGTGCATCAATGATCACCTTTTCAACTGACACTCTGACTTCATTATCAGCCATTTGTTGGTGGTGTACAGTTGATCCCAAGTTGTGGACAGTCCCTTTTGTAACTAATCGTCTATGACTATCACCATCCTCCACATACAGGTCACAAGGTTGCTCTGACTGTCCAACAATGCAGCTCCCCCTAGTGCTCTGTTGCATAGGTGCAGGTGAATGTGTGAAGGGAACACTGGTCTCTGCACGAGAGCTCAGAAGCAGCCTCATCTGATTCATTTGCTCCTTCATCTGCCTAATCTCAGATTGAAACATTGCTTCTTTAGCCGCTGCTTCCTCACTTAATTTGGCTAGCGTTTGATCCATCTCCTCCCGGGTAACCATACTTTGTTTATGGCGTTTGGATTTACCAAAGTATTGCTTTAGGCCTACCCGTCCTCCAATCCCCCTTACAAGCCCCGGTGATCCGGTTTCCGGCCGCAACGGCCGAACATCATTCCTCCCGTCCGACACAAAAGATCCCTCTCGCTTCTTTCTTTTTAAGATCTTCCCGTAAGATACGAGATAACAAGAAGGTTAGTAATGAAACATGTTTAGTAACTAAAAAATAACAAAAACGATACTTACAATTACGTCAAGAACTAGACGAGTTTGTTCGCTCGTGTAGACGCCGCTTGGCTTTTGCCGAATATGCAACCACAACTCCTCGCGACGTATTGGAGATGGGCGATCAACTATCGCAAGGATTGGATTCACTTCATCTTCCAATCTCTTCCGCTTGGCCGCCATCAATTCTTTTTCGGCCTTTTCATATCCACCGCGAGAAGCCCTATGTGCAATCATTCTTTCTCCCTATCTCCCGTACTTGTTCCCTTCTTTTTTCGTGAATCGAATTGAAAAAAAAAACTATTAATTATGAATTCCAGCCATGTAACTAACAGAAATTAGAGAACTTCTGCTTCATATGAAGGTCAAACATTAGTCAAATTCACTTCATCTAGTTTCAACAATATATTTAAGAAAGATGTAGAATTGTAGAAGAAATTGGGAGAAACAGATGAAAGGGAGTTGCAAAAATGCTGCCAACTCAGTCAATTCATTCATTCATTCATTCATTCATTCATCATAACTGGTTCCTACACACATTACACTAACCTCTTATATATAGTTAGAGGCTTGACTCTTAAGGCCCAATAACAGCTTGCACCGAAACCATTACACTGTTAACATACTAACTAACTAACAGCATTATCTAACCACTACCTACTTTAACAGAACTAAGACTATAATAATGGCTTGACTCTTATGCCATTATTATTTCCCTAATTACCTTCTTAGTATTTTACATTTTCAAGGTTTACATATCAGACCTGCATAGAAAAAGGCAGGAAATGTATACTTCTATTCACACACCAAACCATTTAACTAACAGGATTAGATGAACACAATAACATTCACATATCCGAACAGGTTAATAAGCAAACAAAACTAAATGTAAACTCACCAGAGCTTCAGGAGTGGTCCGCATCTGAACAAATTGTTGCCAAGTTTGTTCATCAATAAATGTGTACTTGTCCCAAGGATTTTCTTCAGGTTGAATCTCGGCAAAAATATACTTGTTAGATTGAAAGGTCTTAAACTTCCTCCACCGATCAGCACAATAAGACAATCTCTTGTCTTTCAACTTCTGACAGTCAGGGATAGTGTATGTAAGCCGGATAGTGTCCCAAATAGGATCTTTTAATGTGCCTAAGTCCATATTTTTCCACTCATCTGTTAAGATGCTAACCTTGTTGCGTGCTAGATAGCCAACAAAACTAGTATATTTGCATTTATTGGGACCGAAAGGTTCCAACTTTTCATCAAACTGAATCTCCAGCCTTGACACAGAAGTCCGACTTAGGGTTACATCCATCATTCGTGTGCCTCTTCTACCACGGCGTGCAGGGCGGTTACGAGGCTCATTGTGAGATGAAGAGGGTTTGTTCTGACTCACACCAGTCACACCTGTAACTGGCGTTCCCGGAACACGAATAGAATCGTTTTCACCGTTCATTTTCAAGACAGGAAGAGAGGTAATGCAACAGGAAGGGTTTCGCAACGTGAACAGAGTGTTCTTCAGTGAGAGTAACAAAAACTTTCGCGCGAAGAAATCTTTATTCGGCGGTTCATTTTTAAGACCGGATAGAAAAAAAAGGCGGTCTTAATAATTAATATTCAAGACCGGTCATATTAAAGTCCGGTCTTAAAAGTAATTAATTTTTTATTCACACTCTTTTTCTATATTTCATACTGGCCTCATTTTATGTCCGGTCTTAAAAGAATAACTTTTAAGACCGGCTTTTAAATTTGTTCGGTCTTAAAATTTTCTTACCTTTATATTTAATTTTTCCTTATTATTTTGGACCGCAGAAAATATTAGTCCGGATGTGTGAGATTTCTCCAATAAAGTAATTGATATTTGAATTTTTCTAATAACATTTTTAAGACCGATTTGTTTTTGAATGGGTCTGGATAATATATTTAAGACCGCTGAAAAAATGATCCGGTATAAGAAGTTCTTTATATTTACAAAACTGCCACCGGTCATACCTTTTAAGTTCTTTATATTTACAAAATCAAAACTGGGTCATACCTTTAAGTTCTTTATATTTACAAAACGATTGTCCGGTTTAAGATGAAGGCGCGATTGTCTTAAAGCGGCTCTTTTAAAGCCCTTTTTTGCACTAGTGTATCTTTGATCAAGTACTTTGACTTTTGGACCTTGATGAAATTAAGGAAGAGTTAACAGAATAGAATCAAGTCTTGGGAAGTTCCTGCATGTGTTTGGTTAGCAAGGTTTATCTTTGATGTTAGTTCATGGTTGTTTACTTCATTGAAATTGTGGGGCAAGCTTGGTTGTAATAAGAGGCACTTTTGTTCTCCACATATGTCTCCATCTTTTCTGTTCTCTGTTTCTGGTCTCAACACACTGGTATAAGAAAATTCTATTGTAATGCTTGCATAAGATTAATGTGATTCTTTGTTTACTTTTGCAGGTTTCCTTTGGTCCAATTGGATGGCTCATGATATCAGAGATTTTCCCCTTGCGACTAAGAGGACGAGGACTAAGTTTAGCAGTACTAAGTTTACCATCTATCAAAAAGAAAGTAATTCAATCTAATGTATTTTGATGTCTTAAATAAAATACATTAAACTGAAGTGCTCATGTATGCTTCATTGTTCTGCTCAAGTGAGAAGGAAACTTGTTGAAGATTGGCTACCAGTCCTAGTTGCATGCAAAGATAATGTTGCACCAATGTTACCCATTAACAAATCATTGTCTAAACATTTCTGAGAATAATCTCCACATTGCCCATGTCAGATGCTCAATAACTGTTGCAGTAGTGCCTTAGCTTCTCAACCTGAAATGTTGAAGATTGTCCTCACTTTTTGACTGTAACCGTAATTTGACAGCTAGATTGTCAATATTGTATTATCTTATTTTTTGTATCACGAATCTATATAATAAGCAAAAAATTATTTATTTTTTGTTATAGGCTACAAATATGCTTCTTTAGGTCTTTGGGTCAACTTTTGGTTATAGGAATCACTTGTAATTTTTCTTTAGTTCAATGTATCTATCTCATAATCATCCCAGGCTTGAATATAGCAATTGTCATATCAATAAAATTGATTTTTTTTTTCGTTCAATAATTGTATTCCTTCACAAAATTACCATATCAAAACACAAAATCTCCAGCCACAAGTCTCTTGGCGCTAACAAATCTTCATGATAGTAATTCAAAATTTTATAAATAAAGAACTTAATCCACAAAAACCCAAAAAAAAAAATCTATAATCAATGCATATTAATTTCTTTGCAGGTGCGCTTATTATGTCCTCGTTTTTTGCAATGTCCGCAAATATTAGTTTGCTTTGATGCTTCTTCAATTCCGCAAGTGCTCTTCCATTTCATGAGGCACGTCATACTCAATCTCATCACTAAAGTCAATGCAATCTGTTGGATCCTTATCAATATCTCTAAGTTGTGTAAAATTGGTCCCTGTATCATCCATCTGGGCAAAAAATTTAACTCAGCAAATGAAGCAAAGAACTACACAACTCTGGACTTGTCATCACAAGATTAAAAATACAAGATATGTGGTTCTTCAACAAAATAAATCACATGAACAGTTGCCTACAGATTCACTAGCGTTTTGAATTATTCATTCTTAAGTATTAGATCCCTGTATCACACGCATCAATCTCTATCCTTTAATTTTTCAGCAAATATATTGAGTATACTAACCTCAATTTCAGGTACAGAATCTGAGCTTCGAATGACTTTAGGAGCAAAGGCTAGAGGATTACGAGACTCAATCTGCTTGCGAGTTGCAAGAACAGTATCCTCATGAATAGCCTTGTTGAAGCAATCCTGGCAAGAGCAAGGTTCTATGCAGTAGACACCAGCGGCAAAGCACTCACAATAACTAATAAAAATTATAACAAGTGAATTAAAAGAGAGTTCTGATAGCTATAAAGTCATTTCTTTTTCCTTTTTTCTCTATTTCTCGTTGTCATTGAAACATGTAGGTGCATGTATGCAAATAACACAAAAATTAGGAACAAAATTTGAAGGAAATTGACAGGATTCAAGACACAGGCCCATTGCAGAACCAGTAAAACTAAACATAGAAAAAGCACAACATAGGATATATTTTTAGTTTTGAATTTATAAAAGCAATTACAAGATTCCTGTTCATAATCTGACAAAATTTTGAGGCGTTTTTGAAAGACACATGAATAATTGGTAGAGGGAGGTTTACAAGATAATACTGTAGGAGAATTTCATGAGCAATAGTTTTCACAACTAGAAAGTTTTGTTTCAAATTCTTAAAACTAGATAACATTTCAAGACAAATAGTAAAACAACAGAACAAATTCTTTTTGAAGATTCATACCAGCTAGAGAACCCAGCATCAACACCCAGAAAAAAAAAAAAAAGAGATCCATCTCATACAACGTCAAATAGGCCCACATAAAGCGATCAATTGACGGATTGAAGTGAAAGAGAAAAGAAACAAGAAGAGAATAAGAGGGATGAAAGTTAGAAGCCTCGTGTACTTAGAGGAAATCAAAAAACAAAATCCATCAAGATCTCGGAATCAACGGTGCCCAGCAAAATGGGAGAAAACTTACTGTTCGAAGTGTCTGTTGCAACGAGAAACAGGTTCAACTATGACGGTGAGCAGTATAAACGCCAACGACAAAGATCGATGTCCAGGGTGAGAGATGAGTCAGCTAGATGCTGAGAGGGGGAAAGGGTAAAATGTTTATTTTATCCCTCAAATTTTTGCTGTTGGATGATATCATAATCTAACGGCATTAAGAGGGGTAGACATGAGTAGCTAAAATAGGAGTAGGTAGAATAACCTATCCCATCATACTAATCCTATCTATATACTATATAAAGATAATAATGAATATTATAATAATAATAATAATAATAATAATAATAATTATTATTATTATTATTAATGTTACTCTTCAACTCTAAATCAATTTATATAATTATTATGGCCATAGTAGTTGTTAAATGATGTCTTTAAACAATAGAATATGAAAATTTTAAATAATATAATTATTCTTTTAAGCTTATTACTTTTTTGAAAAATAAACTGAGATTTCTCGATCTGTTCCAATACTACCAGGATACCAAGACTGGGATGCAAATTGCATCCCACTTTTTATGAGATTTTGTCGCTAAATATATATTATTTTATTGCTGATTGCTATGATAAAATATACAAAAGCAAGAAACAGTGTTGATCACCCTCATTTCGTCTTTGTAATATTCAAAGAAAGTGGATGTTCTTTCCATAATACTCCAACCCGTCTTTAATATTTGATATATTTAAGGAGTTAATCTTTATCATAAATATAAGAATTTTTTATATATATATTTGTCGATCTTTTCTAATTTATCCATGTTGATACTCTCTCAACAATAATCAAGGAGGAAAAAGAAATAAGGAAGATAATTAGGTTATTTATAAAATATATATTATATTAATAATTTCTAAATATAATAAAATTAGGTAAATATATGTTATATTATTATATTAAAGATGGGAGAGAGCATTCCTCTTCGAAATCAATTTGCTCTAACATGTCATCAATGGCTGGATCGAATCATATACAAAAAAATAATTTTGTTGCATTAATTTTCTATCAAATATTATTATATGAACGCCAGTAATTTTGTTTGCCGAAATTCCATAATTACATATTAATTATTAGTACACTATATGTAATCTTGCTCATGATTTAATACATGATGAAATTTATTCATAGATCCAGTTATGAAGGGTATGGTCTAGACTCTAGATCCTTGGCTGCTTCCACTTATTCCCATGTGCGTTGGGAACAGTGTTTTTAACTTTTAATTATGTAATTAGTGTAGTCACATGCTTAATGATTCATTTGGGGTTTGCGAAACAAATTTAACCTTACCCTACCTTTTCTCTTTAATATAAAAGCTCTAGGTAAATTATTGCTCTAGAGATGAGATCTTATTAAGGGCTGGAGAGTATAGTATATAAGGATAATTTAAACATATCCTATATATTTACTTCCTTTGGTCTTATTTATAAGAGTTCAATAACCGAATTACGTAGTTTAAGAAAGTGGTTAAAATTAGTTTAAAACAATAAGCATGTCTTAAATAAATATTTTTTTAATTATACCTTATTTATGAGGGGCAAGTAATAAAGAAAAATAAAGTAAATATAGGTATCCGTATCACCAATATTTTAATTAATGCAATATATATAATTAATGATGGAAAAATTTGGATGGGGAGAAAATTAGGGGGAAAAGAATATTAAGAGGGAGAACTCTTAAAAATAGTAATAATTTATACTATTTTGGAAATCTTTCCTTTCTAATATTACTTCACTCTATTTTCCTCTTAATTTTTCCTCCATCTAAATATATAGTAAATGTTTAGACAATTCTTATTGGGCTCTTTATAAAAAAAAAAATGAGCAAGACAATTAAAATTTTAAACTCTTATAAAAAGAAGGAATATAATTCTTATTGGGCTCTTTATAAAAAAAATGAGCAAGACAATTAAAATTTTAGACTCTTATAAAAAGAAGGAATATAATTTAAGGGATAAGATAAGGGTACAAGTCTGAAAGAGGTTAGAGACGCGCAAGAAAAAAAAAACTCAATATGTCCTATTTATAGAAAAAAGGCACTTGTTACTATTAACTTCCACGTGGGAGAAAGATAATTTATCTGGCTCCCCGAGATTTTTAAGACGGAGTACCTTTATTGTAGATTAATAAAAGGGGTGAAGGAGCAAAATTACACATAGGCTTTTACCTGAGGAGCACTCAGCACCATGTGCTTTTCAGGGGAGTAAAAATGCACATGAGCTTTCAAAATGGGTGCAAAAATACCCATGCTGTTAAATCGATTTAACAGACGTTAATTGCGATGTGAAAATACCAAAATGGCCCTAAACTTTTTTTTTTAAAAAAAAAAAACTCGCCGATCTTCCCAGGGAGCAACCCGTAAAATTACATACCACATAGAACAACCCGTGAGAGCAACCCGAAACCACAATATGAACAAAATTACATACCACATATGAACAACCCGTAGAGCAACCCGAGAGCAACCCGTAAACCACATATAAACAAGAAGGTGATTAGAAACTAGTATCTGGAAAAAAAAAAAAAAAAAAAAACCAACTCAGTTCGATCTTCCATAACATATTCAGTTCAATCCACCATATGAACAAAATTACATGCCACATATGAACAACCCAGAGCAACCCAGAAACCACATATGAACAAGAAGGTGATTAGAAACTAGTATCTGGAAAAAAAACCACCATTGAAATACAGAGGGGGCGAAAGACAGGAAACACATAAACACAGAACCAAAATCGAACACATAAACACAACAACCAAAATCGAACTATTCCACCATTGAATCACTGCAAGCCCAATATCAAACCAGAAAGAAGAAGAAGCTTCTATTGCAGAAGCAGAGTGGCAGTGAGCACATCCACCGAGCATAATCTATGTGCATTTTCATCCCAAATGGCTAAGAAATTCAGAGATTTTAACAATACGAAGCACACCAGTTCTGGGATGAAAAACGCACAAGATTTTCAGATCTAAGCAGAGAAACAAAGACACACACAAGATTTGCAGAAACCTTCGGCGAAATCGACGATGGGCGGAGGAACAGACGGTAGGGTTGGACTTGCAAAAACCTTTGGCGAAATCGATTGATGGACGAAGGAGCGGACAACAGGGATGGACTTGCAGAAACCATCGGTGAAATCGATCGATGAGCGGAGGAGCATCTGGCGAGACAACGACGTTCTGCTTCCGGTCGAAGGAGCCGGCGGAGGTGACAAATCTATGCCGGTGATTTTGGAAGTGGTCCGAGAGATTCAGATCTGAAGAGAAACGCGTATTGAGACGGGAAGGGGAAGGCGATCCGAGAGATTCAAAGGCGTCTTGGACTTCTCAAACTGGGATTTGAAACGTGTATTGACGAGAAGAGGAAGGTTCATATGTGAAAGGAAAGAGCGAAGGGCGTTTTCGGAATTAAAAAAAGTTTGATTTTTTTTTAAATGATGTGGGGCCCACCTAAAGATAACGTCTGTTAAAGAGATTTAACGGCAGGGGTATTTTTGCACCCATTTTGAAAGCTCATGTGCATTTTTGCTCCCCTAAAAAGCACATGGTGCTGAGTGCTCCTCAGGTAAAAGCCTATGTGTAATTTTGCTCCTTGACCCTAATAAAAGCATTAATTTGTCTGAGTAGACGAAAATGATCATTATATTACTATGGAAAAGGTTGAATTTTGGGGTTCACTAAAATCATGACATGATTCATACTTAAAAAGCTAGTTATATTCGCCCATTAATAAAGTTCTGACATTGATAGCAAGATATGAACGTACACATGATATTATAAGATAATTATAAGCCAAATTTTTATTAACTGAAGCTAAATTTTTTTTTTTTAACATTCTTTTCTAATTTTAACTCCTTAAAAAAAACAGACGAGTTTTTTCCCAGAAGCAAAATTTCTCCTAACTACATTCATAAAAATAAATTTAGAACATTAATTAAGTTGGTTTTTAATCATAATAGCTTACAAATTTATTCTTTTTTGGGGCGAGATGATATTTAGTTATATCAAATTTAATATTTTTTCTACACTTCAAACCTCTGAAATTAATAGTTGAATAATAACTATTTTCATTCAATATTCAAAATATTTATTTGATATAAATTTCTTAAATTTCATCAGAACGAATTGACATGAAGGATTAATTAATTAGTAAGTTGTGAGAAAAGTGAAAGAAATTTAGAAAGCATCTCAGTTGTTAACACAAAAGATTTGTCTAGCTCAACCATATAACTATCCATTTAAATATAGATCATCCTGAAGAAGAATCTACATGCCATGGTTGTTTTTATAGAACCTTTATTAGAGAGACAAATATGGAATTTGGTTGCTTCACTTGATCATGAGGTATGTTTTGTCTTCCAACAATCTATCTAATTGATTTATGTGTGTGTGTGTGTGTGTTTTTTATAACTATGTATACACAATTTTAAGTCTTTTTCTCACATACTCCATTCATGGGTAATTAATAACAGTTCAGCATGTTTGCAGCCTAGAATGCCTTTAAGTGATTAATTTCTTTTAAATTGTATAATATTTATTTATAATGTATTGAATTTTTTTGATAATGTGTTGAATTTTGAATATTATATTAAAAAAAATTATTTAATATTATTATCTTCTTATTATCAATGATTATATAATAAATATTAACAATAAAACTAAATAAAAAATAACTATATAAAATAAGAAAATAAAGTCAACACATTATAATTATTAATAAATGATTGTTATATATACCCTCAATATATTACAGTGCATATATAACGGTTCAAAACTGAGTATATATAGCGCTCGCATATACAATAGTTTGAAATTGAAATTTATTGTCGATAATAACCATTATATATTGACGATTCTGTAATAGTGTTATAAACACTAAGTATAATGCAACCTTTTTTTATATAAAAAATGGGATGCTTCTAACCTTCAATATCTACCCTACATATGAATTTATACAGAAACAAATAGCACACAAACTTGTATTTGACCAAGATCCTAGAAACAAGATTCAACATTATCAAAATCCAAAAGGCTAAGTTTTAGAGCAAACCTATGGCCAAAATCATGATTTTATGTGAAGTTGGTCAAAAGGGTGATTTTCCTTGTTTTTTACCAATGTTTCGGCCTAAGCAAGAAAAGTGTAAAGCAAAATAGTTTTATGATTTAAAGGTCACCAAAGCATTTAAAATGAAAAATAGAGTGGAAACATGGTGAAAAATGATTTTGAGAAGCAAAAGATCAAAATTGTACAAGTTGAGAAATCTATCAAACTTGGGTTTTTCTGGAGGCAGTTGACTTGTGAACAATTTTTGACCAATTAAATGATATCCAAAAATCATTATATATTTTAAAGATAACATAGACATACAGAGCTTTATTTTAATATGTAAGAGTAATATTTGGAGCTATATACAAAGAGAAAATAATTTTTAAAATTAGACCATGTTTCTGGAAGTAAGTTTAGAACAATGGAGAAAAATAAATAAACTGAGAGTGACTCAAATTTTTCAAACTTTTGGAAATATTTTTCCATGAAAATAGACATGTCAAAGGTCATTTAGGTTTTGGAAGCACATTATTTGGATTTATGTGCATTTAATTATGATTTTTCAAAGTTACTAAAAATTCTGATAGAAAAGTGAGAAATCCGAAATTAAGGAAAATAAAGTTAAAAGTTGGATAACTTGTCCACTAAAGATAAAAAGGTTAAAAGTGGTGAACATGACCTTTTGAGTATAATTCTAAGTAATATGGTATTTATTACGGTATCATATAAAATACATAAAAATTAATAATGCGATCGTAATATTATAGGATTTTAGAGAAGTCCAAGTCCTAAGCACCAGAATTGGTATTAATTACGTGAAGTTAAGGTTGGTAACGTAATGTCCCATTCCTTGTGTTTATATATAAGCCTTGTATGTTCATATCTTGTGGATTCTTGGTCAGGTTTGTATACCCGAGTGATGTGTTTTATCCATCTGGTTGTTGATTATTGTTTTATATGATAATACTGCATGCTTATTTTCCTAGCGCTAAAAATTCGTGTCTAGGACACGTAGCACTTGTATGTGCTTTCGCCGTTAACGATACATGTGTTGTATGTGTGCTATGTAGTTTGGTTACAGTGTGTTTGCTGAATGCTTTCTTTTATTTTGTACTATATGAAATATTTGTCATGTATGAATCGCACTTTGAATATGAGATTAACCGTTACACTGAGATTCAACTGATCATTAAATCTCAAATATACCTAAAGATTCAGGAAGATGTTCTGGATCGAGAAGTAAGGCAGTGCTGCTGAGGCCGTAGAAGAAGACCCCAAAGGAAGGGAATTATTTAAGTGAATTTTATATTTTGATATTTTGGATTGTTTATTACTAACTACTCAACTAATTACTTTAATTTGGGAAAACTGTACAACTAACATCCTCTAAAAGGATTAACTCTGACTATTTCCACAATTTAAATTGTAACACGCATATATCCCTCCAGGGATTAAAATTAACCAACACATGTCTAGGCATATGTTATCAATTAGTCCTCGTCCAAATGCTAATTCATGCTCTCTGTTGCAAATCACTCTGATCTGTTAACGCCGTCACCTTGATAATTAGACTAAAATTAGATGAATAATAGATATAGGAATATAATTGAACAACATAATAGACATGGAATTAGGAGTGTTATACAAAAGAAAATATGCAAAGTTTGATACCTGTTGGTCTACATCATCAGCTACATATTCAAACAAACAACACTAGAATCATATATTAAAATAAAATAAATAGAAATTATTTAATATTCACCATTATTAAAATAATATATATTTTAGCTCCATTAAGATTCAGCCTTTAAGTGTTTAAAAAGAAACCTTAATGAAGTAAAAATAAAAAGGAAGAGAGGAATTGGGAGGGACCTACAAACTCTCATTATATGTAGAGTCGAAAAATCGGGCCGAGCCCGTTTAAGCCCTAGCCCGTCAAGGGCCGGGCTTAAAAAATTGACGAGATTTTTTAAATTGGCCCTGCAGGGCCCAGGCTTAAACAGGCCGGCCCGTTAGGCCTTTTTCCTGTAGGTTTTTTTTTTTTAAATAAAAATTATTCAGAGTGCCAACTCTTGCATCATTCTTCATTCATGGTAACAAGTTCTATCAAATGGATAGATAATTTTCTTTCGAGTATAACCTGGATAATTTCATAACAATACAAACTTGTTATCTCTCTCTAAACCTCACGTGTCGTTAGCTAACTTGTGATATGTGAAATCATTCCAAGAATGCCAATCCCTTGTTCTCTGTTTGAAAAGATTCTATATGAGAATTCAATCATTTTTACTGCTCTTATATATATATACACACACACACTAAAGGTGGTGAATAAATTTACCATAGAATGCCAAATTTGAGCATTGGGGAACTTATTAGACATGGCTTGACATGAATAGATATTTTGTTACATTCTGGGCATTTACATTTCATGTTCTTGTATACTAAGCATTCAAAGCCTTATGTTGCAAAAGGAAAAATAGTTTTGTTCAGCTCCAGATCATTTGTTAGAAGCTTAGAATTTTACTGCAAGTAAAGTTAGTTTATTTATCTAACATGTGCACTACTACAAAAAAAGGTAACTACTTCCCTAAGAGAAGTCCTTATTTTTAAAAAGAAAGTTAAAAGTGAACGTAGTGACATTCTTGTAAAATAAATACTGATATTCTCAAATTTGGCGTCCTAAAATAAGTTTCAGAACGTCTAAAATAAATTAAGGCGTCCTAAAATAATTTCAGGATGCCTAATTTAAACATTTTTACGCCAAAAATTAATGTTTTATCGCCTTGGCGCCATTTCGCGAATTAATTTGTTTTTTTATTGGTGTCCTGATACGAGTTCAAGACGCCTTAATTAAATTATTGGCGTCTTGATTTAATGTCAGGACGCCCTAATTGAATTATAAGGCGTCCTAACATTAGATCAGGACGCCCTAATTACCTTGTAAGGCGTCCTGATATAACTTCAGGACGCCTTAATAGAATTAAAGGCGTCCTGAATTAATATCAGGATGCCCTAATTTACTTTTTGGCGCCCTGAGTCACTTATCAGGACGCCGATATTGCCAAACAACGCATTTTAATTCCACACCCGCATCTTGTCGGCCCTACTCTTAATTTCTCTCAACCCTAGCTATCTCCGTCTCACACAGTATTCACGCCCTCACCGTCTCCTCCCTCAACCTCTCTTCGCGGCTTCTGTTATTCTCATTCTTCTTTTCCGGCGACGCCCCCACCTCTCACATTGTGCTCCGTCGATCTCCTCTGTCTTTTTCTCGTTCTCTCTTTCGCGAAGCTCTGATTTTTTTGGGAGAAGCTCCTTCACCGTTTTTCCTTCTTGCATCGCCGAGTTCCGCTCCTCATCTTTTGGGTGTTGATTCTTCTTTCTCCTCGTCGATGTCCGTCCACTGCCACTTTGAGAGTGATGCACTAAAAATTGTTCTCTTCTCCTCCTTCGCTGCTATGATTGAATTGGTATGGGGTATGTTTAAAAATTGTTTTCTTCTCCTCCTTCCCTGCTTTTTGCTTTAGCTTGTGTGGTGATTAGATGAAATTCGAATTTCAGTTTAAATGGAACAGCTTAAAAAAGTCAGTTGGGGCTTGGGGCTTCAAGAGCAGTTTTTTGCCTTTAATACATCACTAACAAAGTCTTTGATTTTTTTCTTTTTGTTGTCTGTTTCAATGGCTCAAATTAGGTTGAAATTCTTATGAGTGTTTTGAGTTATTTTTGGTTTCTTGATGTGGTTGCAAGGTTTAAACCTTACAATTGCACTCTTCAGTTCTTCTTCTCAAGTATTGTTTTTACTGTAGGGTTCTTTTGTAATTAAAATTAATGGACCTGAAGCTCGTCATGGGATCCAGAAAAGGTTAGTTTATAGTTATTATGCTGTTATTGATATTATTTATAGCTATTAAGTTGTTATGCCATGGTCATGATCTGTGTATCTGCTTATCTGAAAAGGAATTCCTATAAAACCTTACATTTGAGTGCACTCTTCAGTTCTTCTTAATGAATATGAGATTTATTATATTTGATTGATTGGTATTGAGTCTGTGCTTTGCAAGATTGTTACTTGAACCAGTGGATATTGTTGAAATTAACTATGTTATATATTGAAGGGCTTGGAAGATAAAATAATTTGCAGACAGTTGGAAGAAAGGATTCAACAATATAAAATATGATATATTAGTTGTTTTGGAAAAGGGTTAATTGGTAACACTCTGTGAGAACAATTGATCATTTACTAAATTGACTCTCTTTTCAGGATTTATGTTTATAACCAAGAAAATGGAAAGTGTTAGTTTGAAATTTGCATCTAGGATATCCAACCAAGGAGTCCATGTTATGTCTTTGTTTTTTCTAATCTCAATTCTGAAGTAATGCTTTCTCATTGTGTGGTCCATCATTGAGATGAGAGTGGAACATTAATCTAACCTTTGCCAGCCAATCATCCACCCAAAAGTCAATGGACAATCAAACCAAAAGATAGCTAGCAATATAAATGACACATCATGAATATGATAGCTAAAATGCAAGATATTTTAAACGAAAAGGATCAAATTAAGATAAATAATCTACAATGTATATATGTATGAATAGGTTGGTCCAAGTTGGGGATTGTCCTAGTTTGAGGACTCTAACCCTAAGTTAGTTAATTATTAGTGCAATACCAGGCATTGGTTCCCTTGCCAAAAAAAAAAATCTTCTTTATCATCATCTCCTTTTACTCTCTGTTCAGTCGTGTGTTTTGATTGGGAAATTGTGGTTTCCGTTTTAATTGGTGCTTGATTTTTGCTTTAGCTTGTCTGGTGATTAGATGAAATTCGAATTTCAGTTTAAATGGATGAAGTCTGGAATTTGTCAAAGACAGAGCGCATGAATGTGTTTACAAGCGAAATTGTTATGTTTACATATGTTATGTGAAGGTTTTTTTGTTTATATGTTTAACTTTGGTTTCCTTTGTTCTTCTGCAAGTGAATGTGAGTTTGTATGTACTTCTTTTTTTATTGGAACCTTTCCTTCTACTCTTAATTCTTCAATTATTTTCTTTGATAGGTTAATACAATCACTTTTTCCCCAAGATCCAGAATTTAAAGGTAGACGAGTAGTTACTTTCCACAACTAGAGAGACTTCATATTCTTCGGCATCATCGGTATGTATCCACAAGACTTGAATAATTAATCCACATTTATATGTTTATGCATTTTCTTTCTTTCAATATTGTTGTGCTCGGCTCGCTTTCCCGATGTTCTGTTGGTTTCTGATCTGTACTCGCAATTTTAATTTTTACTATTTCCCCATATTGGTAGGGTTGTTTGTATGTTATTTTGATTAGCATAATGCTAGAAGAGCATAGTCTATCAATTTCAGCCCTTTTTTGCATTTTATAGTGTAGTTACTCAACCCTCTATCAATTTTATTTTGTAATGATGAAATTGATGCATTTAATAGATGATATTATTTTGAATCGCCTTAGTTAGTAAGTTTTGTTGAAGAGCATAGTCTATCAATTTCAGCCCTATCATATTGTTGAGTGTTGTTGGAAATGTCTTAGGTGGTATTAAAATGGGGCATAGTTGGATGAATGCTTTGAGAACTAGTAAAGAATATGAGAATGAGGTGGAAGAGTTTATTGAATTTGCTAGAAGGAATGTGGCTACAAAAATGGGATGTATTATTGTCCATGTGTTAATTGTTTAAATGGGGTTCGACGGGATATTGCTGATATAAGGGATCACCTAATTTGTGATGGAATAAACCTTCGATACACAATGTGGATATGGCATGGTGAGGAGGTAACTACCAGTGCGTCCCATGAAAATGACGTTGAGGTAGATGACGATGGAATGGAGAGAATGATTCATGATGTTGAGGTTGAATCTTTTGCAAAACCGCATGAATATGATAACGTGCGGAGTGATGCAGAGACACCTTTGTTCCCTGGGTGTACTAAGTATACACGGTTGACTGGGACCTTACATTTGGTCAACTTAAAGGCAACTTGTGGGTGGACCGATAGTAGTTTCACGTCACTGCTTGAATTGTTGTGTGATATGTTGCCAGACGACAATGTACTTCCAAAACGTATGTATGAGGCCAAGAAAATCTTGTCTACGATGGGTATGGAGTATAAAAAGATACACAGTTGCCCTAATGACGCATATTGTACGAAAGGAGTATGAAGGCCTCGAATTGTCCGAAGTGTAAAACTTCACGAAACAAAGTGAAGAAAGGTGGTGGTTCTGGAGATCAGACAACAAAAAGGCAACCTTTGAAGGCATTGTGGTATCTTCCAATAATACCGCGGTTTAAGCGTCTCTTTACTAGTGAAGCAACGACAAAGAAGTTGAGATGGCATTCAGATGAGAGAATATCTGATGGAAAATATCTTCGGCACCCGGCTGACTCTCCGCAATGGAAGAAAATAGACGAAATGTTCCCTCAATTTGACATTGAGCCAAGAAACCTTCGGCTGGGGCTTTGTACAGATGGCTTCAATCCGTATCGAATTCTTAGTAGCACCCATAGTGCATGGCCGATTCTCCTTGTAATATACAACTTACCTCCCTGGCTATGTATGAAACGCAAGTATGTGATGCTTTCTATGATGATTTACGACCAAAACAAATGAACAATATCGATGTGTACTTGGCGCCTCGGTTGAGGATTTGAAGAAGTTGTGGGAGGAAGGCGTAGATGTGTTTGATGCATATAAGAAGGAGTCCTTCAATTTGCGTGCAATAATTTTTACCACGATAAACGACTTTCCTGCATAGAAAAATTTGTCAGGGTACAGTGTCAAGAGGCATAAAGCATGTCCAATATGTGAAGCGGACACAAACTTCCATCAACTAAAGCACGAAAAAAAATGGTCTACCTCGGTCACAGGAGGTTTCTTCATTGGTTCCACCCATATCGTAAGTTAAAAAAGCATTTTAACGGCTTACCGGAGCATAGAACGGCTCCAAAGGCATTAACTGGAGAGGATGTTTATAGTCGGGTGAAACATATCAATGTCATATTGGGTAGGCAGCAAAGGATTACGGGTGAGAAGAATATATGGAATATAAATGTATGTATGTACGCTGGAAAATTGGCTGGACGAATAGCACTTTAAAATTGTAGTAGTTCATTATTCTTGGACCCAGTAAGAAATATAGCAGGTGGTATTTTTTAAAAAAATAATTACACCTAAGGCATCCTTAATTTCTATTTAGGACGCCTTATATACCATATTTGATGTCCTGATTAGTCATATAGGACGCACAATATAAGGCGTCCTAATATAGGCCCAGGACGCCTTATATGGCCAAAAATCACAAAAATAAGGCGTCTTTTTTTTTTTTTTTTTTTGGTTTAGGACGCCTTAAAAAAGGCGTCCTTTATTAAACATAGGACACCTTTTGTAAGGCGTCCTTAATTAAACATAGGACGCCTTTTTTAAGGCGTCCTTTATTAAACACTGGACGCTTTTTTTAAGGCGTCCTGTTTTAATCATAGGACGCCGAAAGACTTCAAATACTACTTCCCTTGGTTAGACGTCCTTTGGAAAAGGGGCGTTAATTGCCTCTAATTCAGGACGTTTTTCCACTTTTTTGTAGTAGTGGTGAAAAAATTATCTTAGTTTATTGGCACTATTTGTGTGTGTTTTACATGGGTGAAGGAGCGAAAATACACAAGACCTTTCCCCCAGGAGCGCTCAGCACCACGACCTTTTTTCTGGAGTGAAAATACACATGAACTTTTAAAAGTGGGGCAAAAATACACACGCCGTTAAAATACACTAACAGACGTTACTTTTAGCTGGTGGGCCCCACGCCTTTCTCCATTCTTGTCCTTTCTTTTAACTCCGTCATCATCCTTCTTCACAAATGAAGAAAATACGTAGCATATAAAAACAAGAAAACACAAAAATCAACACGCCTTCTTGCACGTCCCTCCAATATGATGTCGTTGAACAAGCTTACAAACGCACCATTCTCGGTAATGCTCGTCATTCCATTTTTTTATCACTCTTCCTTTCCAAATCAAAAGGCAAAACAAGAAACTAATTAAATTAAAGCTTTCAAAGACGGTGAATCATCCATCCTTACCAACAACAAATTCTCCTTTTATTTTATTACACCTAATCCTCCACGTCTTCCTGCCCGTCAACGTTCTAACCATTCTGACGTTGAAATCTAATTCATACTACTATATATATAACCATTGCGATCTCGTTTCCCTCCTCCATTCCTTCTTATTCGTTTTTCATAAGCTTTGTTTTCTGCAACACCAGAAGATCAGGTGAACAATCCTCTGTTTTTGAAGCTGCAAAACACTATTCCGTCTTAGAATTTTTTACATTTAGTTGTTTAGCTGTGAGTGGTTTTTGCATTACTGTTTCGTTAAGCAAATTTCACCTCACTGCTAAGTATTGGTTACTGCAGAAACAGGTTTTGTACGGGAGAGAAGTGAGAAAATTCGAGACATTAATGTCGAGCAACTTGAAGGAGATGAGAAACGACAGCGTTGCAGAGGATGGCCGGAAAGGTCTCGGAGGCAGAGTTCAGGACTCTTACAGCGAGGATAGTGCCACTGAGGACCAGCTTATCACTCCCTCGACTTTTTCAGTTGCCAGGTGAGGCAGCAGCAGACTATGATTTTTGTGTTTTACTGCTTTTATATGCTACAATATTTTCTTTGTCTTTGTGAAGAAGGATGATGACAAAGTTAAAAGAAAGGACAAGAATGGAGAAAGGCGTGGGGGCCACCAGCTAAAAGTAACGTTTGTTAGTGTATTTTAACGGCGTGTGTATTTTTGCCCCACTTTTAAAAGTTCATGTGTATTTTCGCTCCAGAAAAAAGGTCGTGGTGCTGGGCGCTCCTAGGGGGAAAGGTCGTGTGTATTTTCGCTCCTTCACCCTTTTTACATCTTTTGGCATCCATACATCTTATTTCTGTTGCTGGAAATTTATAGCCTTTTGTGATTATTCTATTATGCATTCCGTACTAATGTCACTTAGTTGTATGCTTCTTATGTTTTATGTGAGTTATTTGTGAATATAGTTTGTTTTTTATTATGAATTAGTGACTGTGCTTATTTTTTGGATGATTCGTGTTGTTTGGATATTAATGTTGACATTTATTTGATAAATTAGAATTTTAATTGTTGTAATTTACTAATTATATTTCTTTAAAAAAACGGAGGAAAAATAGTTAAAATTTGGAATAATAATTTTTGGGTCCTGAAGGATCGGCCCTGGCCTTGGTGCTCTCGGACCGGGCTTTGAAAAACAGATGTTTTTCTTACTCCGGGCCTTGGAAGGCTAGGGTCTAATGGGTCAGCCGTGACTGCCAACTCTAGTTATATATGTAATACCCGAATAATTATTTATCTGGAATATTATATTTTAGTAAATAATACCTATTGGATATAGGTGAATATGTGGTTTCAAATAATAAGTAATAATTATCTTATTTTCTAAGGTAATTACTATGAAAATTAGAAAAGAAAAAGAGCTAAAATCCATGAAAAAATGTATTTTATAAGGCGAGAAAATGGCACGAAAATATTATGATAAATCTCATATGGCAACAAATATTGACAAAAACTTAGGGAGTATGTTGTCTCTAATTTTTGGGATTATTTCCTTGAAAAATAGAGAAGCATAAATATAATATTATTAAAAGCACTTTTTGGCCCCATGATTTTTAATATTTTACATGGGATATAAAATACCAATGTCAAGAAAATAGTTGTGAGATAATAATTAATCCTAATTATGAAAATTATCAACAATTAGTAAGTGGCTAATTAAGTAATTAGTAGCTAATTGTTTAGATTATGATATAAGTAAATTAATTAGTAAATAATTAATTTAAGGGGAGAAATTCGAAATTATTAATTAAATAAATAATAAAATAATAATAAAATATTTTATGCTTAGAAAAATAAATAAAAAATAAAAGAAAAAAATAAATATCTAGATATTTTGAATAAAATAATAATATATCTGGTAAAGAGCCAACAGGACATTTGAGAATAGATAGAAATTAAATCCTACACCAAAACATAGGGATTTAGTCTAAGACATCTGGACTTTTTATAAACCAGTGAAATTCTACCTCGGAGTGGACTATCTCCGAAGTAATTTCTGAAACAAGATGAGTCTTTAAAATACAGGATAAATCAGAAATAGGTCAGATAGTGAAAATAGGAATCCATAGAAAACAAATTAGTCGTGACAAACCAGGGATAAGGTTTCTTAGGTCGGAACATATTACTTAACCAAATAATTATTGTCTAGAAGCCGGAACTTCCGAATTTATTTACAGAATCAAGGTGTCTGTCCTAAAATCTTCAGCGACTACGGAATACCCTTAGTGGGATCAAAAATTTAGTTAAACCAAGTAGTTTAAAAGGGAAAGAATTGAACTTCAGCACATTGCTTCCGGATTTTTGAGTTTCGTCAAGATTACGCGATTAGGACACCGATCAGGGAACTTTATCGGTAAGTCAGCAAGATGACATCATCTTCTTCTAGAAGGATGACATAGGCAAGACACGTGTAAGGCCAAGATGAAGCCATTTGTCCAAGTGCGATCCGACGGCTCAGAATCGATCTGATAAAGTTTGATTTATTTACGAAACTGCCATTCTCTTCTTCTATAAATAGAAGCCTTCCCCTCTTCATTTCTCACACCCCAAAACCGAAATAGAGAGAGGTTTTAGAGAGAAGGAGGAGCCCGGAGAAGTTCTAGCCGGACCCTGGGTAAGTTCTTCGGTCTCTGGTCTTTAGTTTCGGTAGTTCTTTCGGTAGATATAGTAGGAATGCTAGATTTATCTTTAATTTTTCAAGATAGTCTAGATATCATATATAAGGGTAAATATGATATATATTTCGAAAATATGATGAGGGAAAAGATCTGTCAAAATTCTGGAGAGATAGAGCGAAAACAGTGAAGCTCTGGCGAAATTCCGCCGATTAGGGGTTCAGAGGCAAAATGGTAATTTGTACCTAAAATGCCTGTTATACTGCTCGAAGTTGATAAATGTTATCCTTATAGGATATCTGAGATAATCGTACCGCTGTTGTGCCGCTGTTTGCACCGCTGTCAAAAAATACCGTTTTTCGTAAAACGTACCATTTACCGTAACACTAGCTCTAATGCTTATTGTATGAATATATATGATTGTTGTGTTTTAATTATTGTGGTAGCATACGTGGTTATGTTAAATACGCAGTTATGTCACATACGTGGTTATGTCACATACGAGGTTATTATTGATGTAGCATACGTGGATATGTTACATATGTGGTTATTGTCTTACATACGCGGTTATGTATTTTTAATCATACATCTGTTGTGGACTGTTGTATTGATTGTTGCTGTCATGAATATCTGTCATGTTTATATTGTCATATTTAAGCATGAGGTTAACCGTTACCTGGGGTTCGGCGCGTTGGACCTCAGCTCTTAATATAGCGTCAGGTTCAGGAGGATCGAGAATCGAGGAGAGAGAGAAGCAGCACGCTTAAGGACTCGACTGAAGACCATCTTTTGTTGTCACGGCGCGTGACGCCACGGAGACAATTTTGATTCCTCCGTTGTTATCTACTTTTGTAAACACTCGGTACAATGTACCATTACTGTAAACAACCAGACTTACGGCATTTGAAATATATGTATCAGTTACTCTTACGCTCCGATGCTCTACTCTGATGAAAAAAAAATTATACTGCTTTTGAAAATGGGATGTTACAATATACCACTCTGGTCCTATTTATAAGTTCAATTTGACCAAATTTCACATACCAAGGAAAGTTAGTTGACACAATGATTATAAGGTAAATTTTCAACTTTGGCTTCATTTATGATTGGGTATTTTCAACTGTTTCTTCTCTCTCCATCTTCATGGATGCAATTAATATGGGTAAAATTGTCACAATCTCATTTATTACTTGAAACTAGACTTATAAATAGGACCAAATTTTTTGGTCAAATTGAACTTATAAATAGAAGCAGAGTGGTAGTTGGTTCTCGGTCTACGAGCCCACATGGGCGAAAAACAAGGAAACATGCTCTCTAGTTGTTTCTTGATCTATGAGCCTACGCGGGGCATAACTATTCCCAAGGATCCTGCCAACAACCACCGACGCACCCACTATTAATTAATTAAGAGCTGAGCCTACGGCATGACGAGGGCGCTATGGCTTTTGCCCTTCGGGAATATTGTCACATGCTTAAGTCAATTCACTGCCAAATCTTCCACCTCGGCTTCGGCATGAATCATTTGAATCTTTCTCACATGGAAGAAATAAATATTGGATTTGAGTTCTGTCCTTTTCATTTTTCTTTGGGTTAAGGTATAAAAATACTTTTGAGCTTTTACCTAAGGTGCACCCAAAGATGCACCCAGTACCATATGCTTTTCAGAGGTGGAAAAATGCACATGAACTTATAAAACAAGAGCAAATGTACTATCACAGTTAACTGACGTTAGATACATTGTGAAAATACCAAAATACCCCTCACCTTATAAAACCACCCTCTCCCTCCCAACCTTCATCATCTGCCACTTTTTTTCCGGCGAAGAACAGATACCACACACCAAAAGGAAATATAGTAGTTGCCAAAATCTACCTAAGAAATTAGATACAAAAAAATTCTAGAATATTTCCAAAAGGATACAAAATTCATGAACCGACGATGGGGGTTAAGTCGACGATGAAGACATTAAAATGTTCAGAAACCCCTGTTGGAGACGGAGGCCGGTGATATACCTTTGTATTGATCTAGGCCAGCCTCCTTGATCCACAACCTTTAGCATCTGAAGAAGCAATAGAGTGCCTTTTGAATTTGACAAAGACTTAATAAGCATAGATAGACGCAGGTACATGAGAGGGAACACAAACAAACCCTACAAAACCCAGATGCTACAAAAAGAATACAATGGCACATGAGTAGTAAAATAAGTGGGGATCAAAAGTTGAAACCGCTAGTGGGCCAAAAACGAAACTGTGGGTGTGATTTCAGGGAAATGGACAGGAATGCGAGACAAAAATCTTATTTCCTATGAAAAATGCAGAGAGAAGAGACGAAAGGAGTAAGGAAATCTAGGCTTAGCAGAGCAAAAAAGGCAAAGGTGGATAAAATGGTTGGTGGGTATGGGTGCTTGATGTGGAGAGAGAGAGAGACAGAGGGACCTCTTGAGAGCTGGAAAGGAAGCTTGGTTTGTAATGGAGGAAAGCAGAGAGGGAGACATAGAAGGTGGAGGGTTTTAGGGGCAGAAGTGGAATTTAAAAATTGTAGATATTTTTATTTTTTAAATAATGTGGGTCCCACTAACAGATGTTAACCTCCTTTAACGACGGGACCGGCTTTCGTCCGATGCCTTTTTCATCCGCTGCGCTCCTATACTCTGGAACTGCGTCGTTTTAGCGCAACAAGGTGCAATTGCCTCCTTTATATATATATATATATATAATCTTTCGGGATACTAACCGGTGCTAAAAGATACTTCGAAATACCGATACATACCGAAAAATACTTTATGATCTTAAGAAATTATTTTTGGATCTTGAAAAATCCTAAAAAGATACTAACAAGTGCTAAAAAGATACTTTAAGATAATGTCTGGTACTGAAAAAAATATTTCATAATCTTAAAAAATTATTTTAAAATGTTGAAAAAATATTTCAGTGGTACGAGAATGGTTCTAAAATGATATTTCAGAATAGTAATTTGTACGAAAAAATACTTTATGATGTTCAAAAATTATATTAGGATATTGAACATTTTTTTAGGGTAATGAATGGTATTAAAAATATACTCTAAAATCTTTTTTCAAGATCATGAAATAATTTTTTAAGACAATGAACTTTTTTTTTCAAGAACGATTAATATCCTGAAGTATCCTTTTATCACTTATTAATATCCTGAAATATTATAAAAGGAAAAAAAAAACAGAGAGGCAGCTGCACCTTGTTGCGCCAAAACGACGCAGTTCAGAAGTATAGGAGCGCAGTGGATGAAAAAGGCATCGGACGAAAGTCGGTCCCTTTAACGACATGCATATTTTTGCTCTGGTTTTACAAGCCCATGTGCATTTTTACACCTCCGAAAAACATATGGTACTGAGTGCACCTTGGGTAAAAGCTCGTGTGCATTTTTGTACCTTAACCCTTTTTCTTTTTAGTAGTCTCATTGACTATTTTTTTTTTTTATTAAGATTATCGAGGTCATCATAACACAATTCCCTTCACACTACCTTAGGCGCCCTGTTTGGACGGATTCGGTCAAAATGGAAAGGAAGATTAGTAAGTTCCCTTGTTTAGTATACTTTTTGTGTCAAATCTTCCTAGAACTCAAGTTTTTGGGCTTACCAATCTTCCATTATACCACTCTGGTCTTATTTATAAGTCCCTTTTGATTAAAAAAAATTTGCTTCTATTTATAAGTCCCTTTTGACCAAATAAATGAGATTGTGACAATTTCATCCATATTATTGTACCAATGAAAATAGAAAGAGAATAAAAAGTTGAAAGATACACATTCATAAATGAGGTAAAGTTGAAAATTTACCCCATAATCATTAAGCTATCTACCTCTTCTTAGTATGTGTGATTTAATCAAAAAGGACTTATAAATAGGACCAAAGTAGTATGTAGGAAGATAAGATCCCACCAAAATTGGTGAAATCTCAAGTTCTCACGTAAACAATTACACTTTTAGACATATTTATCCCTCATAAATTTTATTTTTATAATGTAAGAAAATAGGATTAAATTCAAATTTATACGATAAGTTCAAAGTTACGCAATGAACTTATGCGATAAGTTCGAACTTGGAGGAAGAATATTTTAGTCAAATTCGAACTTGGCGATAGAATATTTTAGACAAATTCGAACTTGATAAGATGATTTTTTTTTTTTGAAATATATTTTAGCAAAAAATTAATTTTCTTTTTCATTTTGAATCAATTACTTTTGAGGGTAAAATAAGTATTTTATGATTCTTTATCAACTACTACCCTTTCATTTTCTTCCTACCAAACAAATCATTTTCTCTCAAGCCATCTTCCCTCATCCCTCAAAATCTTTCCTTTCATTCCTTTCCCTCCTCAAATCTTCCTTATGGGGGATTTAGTCTTCGGTGTTGGGGTAATTATACCTTCACATTGACGAGTTTGGCGCAAAAACGAGAGAGGATCTTCTCCTCATCTTTTTTCTCCTTTTTCCTTATCAGCCCATTTGGGCCATTGATTGGGAAGAGAAGATAGAGGTTCAAGTAGTATTGTAATTGATTGGATGAATATGATTTAGAGATGATGAGGGACAATGAGAAAAGGATTAGGAGATAAACCCACGTAGAAACATGGTGAGGAAGTAATAATATAATAAAATATAACTTAAAATATATTGGAGTAATAATATTGAGAGTGGCTGATCAAAAAATAAATCAAAAGTGGCCTTTTGTTTTCTTATTTTTGATCAGATGTTGTTGAGAGCGGTTTTCCCCTTAAAAAAAATTAGAAAATTTCACACATGGAAAAATCAATATAATAAAGAGAGTAGGTTGACCAACGGGGTTGACACAAGTGACATGCGGCTTGTGTCGTTTAAGTAAGGTCTCGAGTTCGAGCTTTGTGAGTGTAGAAAAGCCCGCTGGGAGACTCACCCACCATAGTCAGGTGTGCGACTCGGGTCGGATTCGGATTAGTCAGGGAGAAGCTCTGGATACAGGATGGACAACCAAAAAGAAAAAGAAAAGAGAGAGTAGGTTATGGTTACTTCATCCAAATCTCTTGTTTATTGCAGTTCGGCATCTTCAGATCACAACAGGAAGCATAGAGAAGAAAGCATGATCGCTTCAACAACTTTCGTAATTGTATATTTGTATTGACATGGATATTTCAAAAAAGTTGGATTACTTAAAAAATTTGAATCTTAAAAACAAAAACAGGTATTAATCCCATGCAAACATATCAATATGGTTTGTTCTCAATTTATGAGCCCACGCGGGGCAATCTCCATTCCCGGAAATCTCGCCAACAACCTAGCGACCCACTTGCTCCATTATGCTTCAGGTTCCCCACTAGTGAATAATTAATGCTTAATATGTCAATTCAGTTTCTCCAAATACACCCATTAATTAAAAGGATATATATTATATTAATACCCCATTACTAATTAATTGATACAAATACAAGTTGAGCCTCCTGCATTAAAGATGTGAGAGTAGAAGTACAATCATGTTAATTGATACAGAGAGCCTCCTGACGCTATGGCTTTTGCCCTTTTGGAATATTGTCAAAGGATAAAGTCAAGTCACTGCCAAATCATTTGATGAATGTTTCTTACATGGACACCTACGAATTATACTTCATGCATCACTCTATCACATGTCATAATCAATATACCAATTTATCTCCATTTACTTTTAATTATAAGACCCAGTCTAAAATAAATAAACATTGGGTTTAAGTTCTTTCCTTTTTTTCTTTCTTATTTTCTTTTTAGAGTATACTCCTAAAGGCTAAATTAGAAAACTGGATTATTTAAATTTAATATTTTATAAAATTATTATTAGAAAATTGCAGAGTTCTATTCCTAAGTTATTATAAAAACTTAGGAATAGAACTTTAAAAATAAATCAAAAGCAAGTTGGTATGCCAAGCTATAAGCAATCTCAAACTGGCAAAGTGGTTAACTTGAGATACATTAAATACTTACGAATAGAAATGGGAAATTCATAATGTCGTTATTCACCCATTAATATATTCTCTCAAGGGTCACGAACAGCTGTAGGCGGCTAGGGTTCGCCAAATTCTCTCCCTCGCGAGAGTCGTCCTCCCTTTGTGAGAGCAGGTTGGATTCCTTGTGAATCCTTCCGTTTGCCGTTCCTCGTCGGACGACGGTCACACTGACCTTCTTCTCTTCTTCTCTATTTCTCCTCTTCTTCTTCTCTTCTCTGTATATTTTTCTACTTAGCGAATCTGGTTGTTGGGCGGTGGTTGACGAGTGACGAAGCGGAGGTGTGCTAGGGATCGTTTGACTTCATGGAAGAAAAACGGAATAGGGGTTCTCCGTTGGGAAAACATTTAGTCTTGGATCTTGATCGACAAGCAGAGGCTACTCTTTGGGGGTACTCTAGTAGGGAAGATCTTAACTGGTAAGAACTTAAATACCCCCGGTGATTGTAATGATCAAGAAAGGCTGGCAACTTGATGAAGAGTTGGAGGTTACTGAACTTGATCGAAGCCAACTGGTGTTTCTTTTCAGATTTACAAATGCCGACTCCTTTGCTCGTATCCTTAAAGGTCGCCCATGGTCCATTCGGGGGTATATGCTTAATCTCCGGATCTGGGAAGAATTCATGGTTGTAAAAGACGTTAATTTTGGTTATGCTCCGTTTTGGGTCCGGTTTCACGGTCGCCATTGGAGGCTTTCAATGATGCTAATGCTATTACTTTGGGAGATGCGTGGGGGAAACAAATCATGTTTGAAAGACCTTCGTCGAGGGAAGCTGGGAAGAGGTTTTTTGAGAGTTCGATCCTTAATTAGGCTTGATATCCCTTTATCCACCGGTTTCTGGGTTCCTCGGGGACGGAAGGAGCCTGCATGGGTTTCGATTAAATATGAGAGATTACAGATTTTTTGTTACAAATGTGGACGAATTGGTCATAATGGAAATAGCTGCAGAGAAGGTCCGTTGAGGGAAGAAGGTGACAACTCTGAATATGACTTTGGGAAGTGGTTGAGCACCCCTTCGGTGCGAACAAGGGAGGAAGTTCTGGCAGTCCATAAAAGAGATTGGGTCGAAGCTGTTTTTCACATGAAGAAAGCTCCGGCCAATAATGCTTGTCAGAAGGAATCGCCGGTCAATGGAACTCCCTCTGTTGGCTTTAATACAGAAAAGAGTAAAGGACTGCAAGCACGGATGGTAAGGCGATGATTTGGAATCGCGCAGGTCTCGCATACTACAATATATGAGGCTCATTGCAGGAATCCTAAAGATATTCTTGATCCTACGAATGGGACTCTGGTCAATGAAATGCTGGGGGGTTCTGTAGCTGAAGATATTTCAAGTGGAGCTCAGTGTAATCCAACCCAGCAAGGAAGCTTTGTAACAACAATTGAGGTAAATTCGGTTCCTATTGTAGGGGTCCATCTATACAATGTTGAATTTCCCGCTAAGGAGGATCCCATCCCATACGACAATTCCCCTTCTGTTGGGTTTCCACCTATTTCTCCTATTTTAGCTATGGCATTATCCTTGAATCGGATCTGCATTAAACGGCCATTGGAAGAATTGCCAGGTCCAACAGTCACCAAGAGACACAGGAAACTATCTTTCGAGGATCTTGAAGATAATACACACCTGGGTACCGTCAAGACACATGCTCCGCGAGGTAGACGAAGGAATTTCAGAGCTCTTAAAACATTAATTCGTAATCATACTGGAGTGACTTCTTGCGCTAGTTCTGGTAGCCCTACTTTTGTGGGAGGAATCGATTTCCCTACGGATTGGATTTCTCCAGAGCAGTTCAGAGATGATGCTTGGGTTGACTACTCATCTTTTAACGCCGGTGGCTTGGATGGACCAGCCACCGGTTCACCATGAATATACTGGCTTGGAACTGCCAAGGTCTGGGGGCTGCCTTGACAGTTGGGAATTTAAAGGAAGTTTGCTTCCGTAAAAAGCCCCGAATGGTTTTCTTAATGGAGACCAAACAGAAGGCTAGAGTTGTGAGGAAAATAAGACGCCGATGTGGTTTTACTGAAGAGTGGATGGTAGATCCTATTGGCGAAGTGGTGGGGTCGGCTCTTTGGTGGTCGTATAGCATGAAGGTAAATATCCTTTTCTCTTCTCCTAACCGTATTCATATCTCGTTGAATCGACGAGATAGATACTCCAAGGTATATCTCTTTTATCTATGGCCCGGGATGAAGTAGATCAAAATCTTTGGCTTTGGCCGGAAATTAAAAGATGGGCGAGAAATATATGTGTACCTTGGGTGTGCATTGGGGACTTTAACGATTTATTATATCAAGATGAAAAGAGTGGGGGCTAGCCACGTGCGTGGCGCAAGATACTGAATTTCAGATGTTTTGTTGATGATTGTGAACTGGATGATCTTGGTTATAACGGTTACAGATTTACCTGGTGCAACAACAGAGAGGAGCCTGATACAATTCGAGAGCGTATTGACCGGACGTTTGGTAATACCCAGCTGAGGGAATTGTTTCCTAATCTTCAAGTATTTCATCTTGACCATGGTGGTGGTTCAGACCATCTCTTTCTCTTTGTGCAATGCCATCTGGAGTCACCTAGAAGAAAGAGGACCTTTCGATTTGAAGCGACATGGGTATCACACAATAATTTTCCCGGGTTGTGCAAGATAGTTGGAGGAATTTTCCGGGGATGTCCAATCATTTCTTGCTGATTTTAACCGTAGATTGGACCGATGTAAAAAAGCTCTAATAAGATGGAGTCGACGAAATTTCCCAATTCCGCTAAATTAATTGAGCAATTAAATTCTCGGTGGCTATTCTTTCTCGGGGGTCCTTACTTCAATCAAAGTGTGCTATAGCTAATCTTAAGTCATCATTAGATAGACTTTTTGATTTGGAGGAGCAATTCAGTGGCGCGTTCTCGTATTAACGGTTGACGGTTGGAGATAGGAATTCTCGATTCTTCCATCTAACTACTCTGAAGAGAAGAAGCAGAAATAATATACTGAGTATTAAGGATGACGCAGGTACTTGGCTGATGGAGAAGGATGCTATTGTACACAATATCACTCAATTTTTTCAGGATCTTTTCACATCCTCTTCGGACTACAACGATATGGATTGTGTTTTGGATTTCATTGACACCAAAGTAACTGATGATATGAATACGAGTTTGAGGTTACCAGTGACTAAGACAGAAATTAAAGATGCGGCTTTTAGTCTAGGGAAGGCGAAAGCTCCGGGTCCAGATGGCTTCTCAGGCATGTTTTATCAAGCTGCATGGGCTGAAGTGGGGGATACAGTGTGTTTGATGGTTCAGGATTTCTTTGCTGGCAATTCTCAACTTAAGGATCTTAATGAAATGAATCTCACCCTGATTCCAAAGGTTGAAAAACCTGAACATGTATCTCAATTCAGGCCTATCGGATTATGCAACTTCTCCTACAAAATAATTTCAAAAATACTAGCTAACCGGATGAGACCACTTCTTGATTGTTGTGTATCCCAGAGTCAGGGAGCCTTTGTGCCTGGGCGTTGTATACAAGACAACATTATTATAGCTCATGAAGTTTACCATTATTTGCGAAGGAAAAAGAAAGGGAATGTGCATGAATTCGCTCTCAAGATGGACATGAGTAAAGCGTATGATCGGGTTGAATGGAATTTCCTAGAAAAAGTCTTGTTACGCTTTGGTTTCAATGCGGAGTGGGTGGCTTTGATTATGAAATGCATTAGATCTGTCAAGTTTAATATATGCCTCTCGGGTGAATGTGTGAGCTCTTTCACTCCGAGTAGAGGCTTAAGGCAAGGCGATCCCCTTTCGCCTTATTTATTCATTCTTGTGGTCAAGTACTATCCCTTATGATTAATAAAAGTCTTGAGGCTAAGAAGATTATGGGGATTAAATTGAGTAGGAGTTGTCCATTGCTCACACATAGCTTTTTTGCAGATGATGCCCTTCTCTACATGAAGGCGAACCAGGGGAACTGTGCTTTCTTATCTCATATTTTGCAAAACTATTGTGTTGTTTCAGGCCAGTTGATCAACTTGGATAAATCAAGCATTTTCTTCTCAAGTAATACACCAGAGACAGTTAAGATCATGGTGGGATCAATTATGGGGATTCCATCGACTGAGGATCCGGGGAAATACTTGGGGATTCCCGATTTGGGGTAAAACGAAGACCCAAGCTCTAGCTTATATTATAGAGAGGGTTATTAAAAAGGTACAAGGTTGGGGCCACTCATTTCTTTCTTTTGCAGGTAGGGAGGTGATGATCAAAGCAGTTATTCAGGCAATACCAATTTATCCGATGCACTGCTTTAAGTTTCCTATTCAATCTTGCATGGAATTGAATCGGATTATAGCTAATTTTTGGTGGGATGGGAGTGCATTTGGGAGCCGGTTACACTGGAAGGCTTGGAACACTTTATCGGTTAACAAAGGTCTTGGGGGTATGGGGTTCCGAGACTTGTTGATTATGAATGATGCGCTATTGGCAAAAACAAAGATGGCGCTTAATGGTGCGACCGATGGATTTGTGGGCCCAAGTGCTTAGGAGTGTCTATTTCCCCAAAGGTGAGTTTATTGATGCAAAAAGGGGCATAGAGCTTCATGGTGTTGGTCCACCTCATTGCCGGTAGAAACTTCATGAAAGGGGATCTCAAGTGGGATGTGGGGACGGGGTCTAATATTAGAATTTGGGGAGACAAGTGGGTACCAAATGTGGACTTCCCAAGCAAACCAATAGCCCCTAACAACTATTTTGTTACTCAAGGAAGGGTATGCGACCTCATTGTAGATGGACAAAGGAACCTCTCGCCGATAGCTCGATCTCTCACCGATCTTCTACAAAGGCTATCCGTAAAATTCCCATTTACTCTAATGGGTTGGAAGATAAACTTATTTGGACTAATGCCACCAATGGAACCTATGCAGGTTAAATGGGGTTATCATCATGAGAAGAAGAGGCGATCCGATTGTGAACCTAGAGCGGGATCATCTATTGTTATTCCCCCCACCTCTTGGAGGGATGTTTGGAAGCTCAAAACAATTCCGAGGGCGCAAAGAATTTATTTGGCGGTGCCTAAATAATGTTGTGGCTACCAATGACTCTCTCGATCCACGTACACCGATCTAATACAAGGATGTGCCGGATCCGTGAGGCAAATTTGTGGAGAACCTAGAGCATCTATTTTTTCAATGCCCGTGGACCCATTGTATTTGGTTCGGTAGTTCACTAGGTGCTAAGTTTATGACCCCTCGGGTGTATAATTTCAATTCTTGGTGGTTGGTCATTCATGGTATGACTATTCCGAACCCCCAAGATCTGTCCTTAGTATGCTTTGGATCCTTTGGTTTATTTGGAAATATAGGAATGGAAAGATATTTAATCAGACTGAACTTGATCCACTTGCGGTGATCAAAATGGCTCATAGTAATAATCTGGATTTTTGGGTCACTTGGGAGAAATTACATACCATATCCCTTGTGGATATTTCTGAACACGGTATGGATGCGCACTGGTCTCCTCCTGAGGATGGTTTCTTAAAGTTTAATTGTGATGCTTTTTCGTTGTGGATGCTTTACATCAAAGTGTGGTATGTCGCGATCACTTGGGTCATTTTAAATGGGGATATATTGACAAAGTGAAATCAATCTCTCGCTTTCATGATCGAGGCTTTAGCTCTAAAAAGAGCTTTGTTTGTTAGCCTTAGATTTAGACCATGACAAGGTTATTTTTGAAACGATAATCTCTCTTTGCATACATGTGTTGAAGCAAGGTCTCCCGATTTAGGGGATTGGAGGTGTAGGCATTTTATTCATGATATTGTGTGTCTTCTTGCTACCAAGGTTGGGTTTTACGTGTGTTTTACTCCTCGTAGGGGAATCGTGTCGTGACTCTCTTGCGGCCGATGCTTATAAAGAGGTGTCCCGATTGGGTGGGTCTTCCAACCATCACCGCTTTACTATCACTTCTAACCTTGGATTGTAGGGAGGCTCATATTATGACCGATGATGACTCATTTCCAGCCCCTGTAATGTGTGGGACTGATTTACGTGCTTTTGTTTTCATATTGTTATTATGCTTTGCTGGCTTGTATTTGCCAAGTTTCTGTTTTTGTTACCTCCAGTCTGGTTGTGTTATTTGTAACAGCTTTTTCCCCTCTTTAATAGCAATATATGGTCTTTTGCGAGCAAAAAAAAAAATAATATATTCTCTCTCTGGTCTTCATGCATGCTCTTGTTGACCAGAGAAAGCTTTCCTTACCGTGTTTTGCGCCGAGTTCCTCAATGTGAACGCATATATAATTATTCTTTTCGATATTTGAAATTCACAAACAGATAACGACGAAGGCCATGTTTAATGTGAAAGCAAATAGTCTATGTTTTGTCCTCGATAGTCTTTATCTAAATGCCTTGGGGTTTGATCAATGTAACATAAAGAATAATAATGTTATGGTTGTTTGGTAATTCTAGGTGCTTTTTATATGCTTTTTGAGTTTTTTCTTTAATTAGAGGGATGAGGTATTTTTTTTTTATTTTTTTTATTTAGATTAAATTAGATGCTGTATCTTAAAATATTTTTTGTACCAAGTATTTCAAATTAATTAATTTCCAGGATACTGGTGTTACAGGAAAAAAATTTCTGAATGTAAGACTGAAAATTAATTAATTTGAGAAACTGAGTGTAAAAATACGTTTCAAGATGTATAATATAATTTAATCTAAATAAATAAAATATATTAAAAAATTTAAAAAATGCCTCATCCATCTAATAATAGAAAAAAAAAACACATAAGAAACATATTTAATGAAAAAGCACATAATGTGAACCAATTGTTTGGCCAAAGAATAGGGTGTCTTATATTTTGAACCAGGAGAAGTACGCCTTTGGTCCCATTCATATACACTACAATAAGTAGCAAAAAAAAATATTCACTACAATATAGTAATATTCCCTCGAGCACGGGCAGAGCCACAAAATAAAATTTGTTGGGGGCAAAAATTATAGAAAAGAATCCTAGAGATTCAGGGAATCATATTTCAGTCTCATAAAAATTTCAATATTCTCATTTTAGTCCCTATACTAAATCTTTAGTGGGGATTAAAGTAAAAATATTATTTTCTGAGCAAAAAAAAAAAAGTAAAAATATTAAAATTTTGGAGGCACCCCTAGTCCCCCTAATTCCACCCCTACCTTCAATCTTATAAGTATTATCATTCTCCGACGACATAGGTCAGTTGATCTTATATATAAGTACACTTTGTGTTTGTTTAAAATTTAATGCACTTTTTAAATTTTTACCTTTAGTTAATCATATGTAACTTCCATATCCAACATTACTCACTCATGTTTTTTTTTTTTTTGGCCGAAGTATTACTCACTCATGTTGAGTTACATCTATTTATTCGCACGCGCGAACACAAACACAAATACATTCGGAAAACCGAATTTTGGGGAGAATGTATTAAAGACGGAAAATAATATTAATTTTTTGTTCCTTACTTTTCCCCTTTTCCTATATCCTTGTAGAAATAAATTGACTTGACTTGTGGATGTTTCGCCAATTTAATAGTGAATGCTATTTGAAATTGTTATGTCCAGCATAACGGCCCAAATGCCTAGACGGCCCAATACGGAATATATCACATATCTCGTATATGCCTACAATCATGGAGAATCTATCATATCGTCAACCAAGCGATAAGATAGATCATGCAGTTACGATATCAATGCATACCCTATATATACAAGGGCATAAACCTAAGGTGCACACGTTCTAACTCAAGCCTGTCTACATTACGCATCACTGTGTACGACCCCCACTGAACACATCCCCCATCCCCCCTTTTGGCGGATAGCCTATAGTGTACAGTGATCCTTCGCCTTCCCGGATATCTTCACCATAGATACTCCGGCAAGGCCATCCGATCCAAGATCAAAGTACTAACCCACTTGGCTAGACATATCTGGTTCCACACCAGAACATTGGCGCCGACCGTGGGGACCGTAAATTTTGATCCCCGTGACCACCGATGGCAAACACGAGAAGTTGCAGTCGGAACACTCAACCTGCAAATCCACAACAAGTTGAGGTTACTCAAAATAATCAGGCTCAACAGCCACCAGTGGAAGCCCAGGAGGGGAACGTCTCAGATATGGCATCCTCCCCTCTGATAGTTCCCAAAACTCATAATTTAGCCACGACGGAGGTTTCGTTCCAGAATCCCGATGTCGTCCTCCTGCAGAAAACGCAGGAATCAATTCTGAGACGCATAGAGAATAACGAGATGCGCACTAACCTCCAGCGCCAAGAAGACCTCAGAATAATACAGCAGATGATGGAGGACCGGTTTAACAAATTCGAGACGTTAGTCGGAAAAAGAGAACGAGAAGACTCGCTGGAAAGACTGGAAAGGGAATCCCCAGATACCAGCAGTCAGTCCCCCAGTAGATGTCCGAGGCCAGAACACCAGGATACAAGCCGAGCTTCTCAGGGGACTGGATCAGTTCGGACTCAGCCTTCAGCATCAGAAGCAAAAAAGATACGCCTCGAAAAGATCCCACAAGTCAAAGACCGTGATAGGAGAAGGATACCTCGGTCTCGGGGGTCTCCTGAGGAATATAAGATGAAATATTTGACTGATCTCAATCGAGGTCCCTTTTCTGAGGAGATTGCCACATCTCCGTATCCAAAGAAACTGGATTTGACACATCTCCCGAAATACGATGGGACCCAGGACCCACGTACCCATCTTGATACATTCGAGCTCAGAATGTTTGTTCGTTTAATTAAAGGCCCGGTCATCTCAAGAATTTTTGCAGCAACGCTGACCGGACCGGCCCAGAGGTGGTTTCATACCTTGCCTACCGACTCAATCCACGACTTCAAAGAACTCGGGCGGAAATTTGAGTTGAATTTCGCGACTAGTAAGAAGCAACCGAAGTCCCAGTTTACGTTGAGTAAAATCAGGCAGAAAAAGGGGGGAGACCCTCCAGAAATACCTAGACCGATTCAAAGAAGTAGCGTTGCAAGTTCGCTCACTCCCTGATGACGTCCACATACACTGCATAGTAGACGGCCTGGAACCCTCGTCTCGGTTGGCTAAGAATATCTTCAAGAGCCAAGTCCACACGCTCACTGAATTTCATACCCGAGCTAAGCAATACTTGGACGTAGAGCAGATGGAGATAGCCAATGTTGTCGGGTCTGAGAAACGAGGAAATATATCACCAGAGCAGAAGGGCCAACCGCGTAAGTCAAGGGGAGAAGTCCCCCAACGTACTTGGAACCGAGATGGACGCATTCAGGAAGGACGACCTGAGGTAAAAGGACGATATGAAAGGTACACCCCTTTAAACGCCCCTTGCTCCTAGATTTGGAAGGAGGTGGCCCAGACTGAGATGAAAAAAATGAATAGACCTCGTCCTCCCAGAATTCAATTCACGACCGATCAGTCTAAGTTTTGTGAGTTCCATGATGGACCGGGACACACAACGAATCAATGCTTTGAACTCCGGGACGCCATAGAACGATTCATCAGGGAGGGCAAGTTACGCCAATACTTGATACAAACCCAGGGGAGTAAAATTCCCAAACGCAAGCAAGGAGGCCGAAGTAGGAGTCCAGACAAGAACCTGAAGAAAAACGAGAAGCGTCGGAGGTCGGATGACGAGAACGATGAATTCCCAGAAGCCCAATTCCATTGCAATGTTGTCAGCGGAGGCTTTGGGGGAGGAGGATATACTATGAGCCAGCGCAAGAAATATTTGAGAGAAGTACTCTCTGTCAGGGATCTCCCAAAATTCAGGGACGATCCAACCAAACCGACGCCGCCACCATCGGTTTTTACCAATGAAGAATTAAATGACGTGGTACCGGGACACCAGGATGGGTTGGTTATCACGGCCACTTTGGCTCGATGCCAGGTTAAAAGAGTTTTTGTCGACGCAGGAAGTTCAGCAGATATTATTAGCTGGGACGCCTATAACAGGATGGAGATGGATGCAGAGGATTTAAAGCCATGCAAAACGACCCTCATTGGGTTTAATGGAGAGCATTCACCTCCAAAAGGCTATATCGACCTAACATTGACATTGGGAACCAAGGAAGCGTTCAAATCAGAATGGGTAAGATTCATAGTAGCCGACTTCCCCTCCCCGTATAATATAATACTAGGCCGACCAACGATTCATAGTTGGGATATGATAGTATCCACGAAGCACCAGAAATTGAAGATGGTAAACAGGAAAAACAAAGTAGTTGTAGTCAATGGAGATCAGAAGGAATCTTGTCAGTGTTACTTCGAGACAGTCCGAGGAGGAGAAGGGGGACCTTCATCCCCACCTCAGATTCAAAGAGGTGAACACATCCCGAATGCTGAAAACCGGAGAATAGATGGACGACCTGTTAGCATGGTCGAGCTCGACCTGAGGGACGAGCCCGAAATCCCACGTCCAGAACCAGAGGGCGAGCTTGAAGAATTAATCCTTGGAGGAAATCCCTCCAAAACAACAAAAATCGGAGGAGCTATGAATCATGATTTAAGAAACAGGTTGATCGAATTCCTAAGGCAGAATCAAGACGTATTTGCTTGGACGTCATCCGAAGTCCCGGGGATCGATCCTAATTTCTGCTGTCACAAGCTAGCTATCCAGCCGGGGTCTAAACTAGTGGCACATAAAAAGAGAAATATTGGAGCCGACAGGCGGAAGGCTTTGGAGGAGCATGTGGATGAACTTTTGGAAGCTGGGTTCATCAAGGAAATACAATACACCACGTGGCTCTCCAACGTAGTTATGGTAAAAAAGCCAAACCAAAAATGGAGAGTATGCACGGATTATACCAATTTAAATAAGGCAGGTCCAAAAGACTCATACCCGATGCCTAACATCGATCAGCTGGTCGACAACTCCTTGGGTTTTCAGTTGTTATCCTTCATGGACGCATACTCCGGTTACAATCAGATACCCATGCATTCAAATGATCAAGAGAAGACATCTTTCATGACCGAAAGGCCAACTATTGCTATAACGTAATGCCCTTTGGGCTAAAAAATGCCGGGGCGACTTACCAGCGGATGATGAACAAGGTATTCGCTGACCAGATCGGACGAAACATTGAAGTGTACATCGATGATATGATCGTAAAGATAAAAGACCCGGAAGACCATGTTCGCGATCTGGAACAAACATTTGATAAATTAAGAAGGTTTCAGATTCGTCTGAACCTGGCCAAATGTGCGTTTGGAGTCCCAGCTGGGAAGTTCCTAGGTTTTATGTTGACAAACCGCGGAATTGAAGCCAATCCGAATAAATGCAAGGCCGTCCTAGACATGCAAAATTGCCGAGGACGAAGAAGGAAGTTCGGCAGAACTAACGTCACTTGGCCGCACTTACCAGGTTTTTACCGAGGTCAGCCGAGAACGCGCTCCCATTCTTTAGGTTATTAAAAAAGGAAACACAAGGAGGATGGAACACATATTGCGAGACAGCATTTGATAAGATCAAACTCTGCTTGGCAACCCCACCAGTCTTATCAAAACCTGACCCGGGTGAGTCCTTATTTTTATACTTATCCGTGGGCAAGGAAGCAGTAAGTGCGGCCCTAGTGAGAGAAACTGAGGCCGGTCAGTCCCCAGTCTATTTCGTCAGTAAGGCATTACAGAGCTCGGAACTACGATATCAGAAGCTCGAAAAGGTTGTTTTCGCCCTGTTGATCTCGGCAAGAAGACTTAGGCCTTACTTCCAGGGACATCGAATCATAGTCCGAACCAGTCAACCGCTCCGACAAATACTCCATAAACCAGACCTTGTAGGAAGAATGACTAGCTGGGCCATCCAGCTATCTGAGTTCGACATCTCTTACGAGGCCCGACATGCAATCAAATCTCAAGTACTCGCAGATTTCGTTAGGGAACTCACCTCAACAGATAGGACCGACGAAGTTCAAGACAGAATATGGAAGGTATATGTTGACGGTTCTTCGAATGTAAAAGGCAGCGGAGCCGAAATCATAATAGAGAGCCCGGAGCGTGTTGCCATCGAACACTCCCTCCAATTGAAGTTTCCAACCTCAAACAACCAGGCTGAATATGAAGCTTTACTGGTAGGATTATTGCAAGTTAAAGAACATGGAGCACATAGAGTAAGGGTTTTTACCGACTCTCAGCTCATAGCTGCACAAATAGAGGCACCTATCAGACAAAAGGTCTGTTATTGGCTAAGTACCTCAATAAAGTCAGAGATGTGATCTCTGACTTCGACGAGGTAATTGTCACCCACATCCTAAGAGAAGAAAACACCCGAGCCGACATCCTCTCGAAACTCGCCAGTACCAAGGGCCCGGGAAGTTTTCGAACCGTCATCCAACAAAACCTAACAGAACCGAGTTGTGTCATGACTATATCAGCGGCCACAGATTGGAGAAGACCGATCGAAGACTACCTTGAGAGGGGGATTATACCGACGGATTCAACCGAAGCAAAAAAACTGATTCGGGAAGCCTCTATCTACACAATGATTGACGACCAGTTGTACTGGAAAGGCCTACATTCTCCAATGATGTGATGTTTGGATCCATTCGAGGCCAGGTATGTGTTGTCCGAGATACATGAAGGCGTGAACGGTCACCACATGGGGGGCAAGGCCCTGGCTAGAAAAGCTTTGCGTGCCGGATACTACTGGCCGACAATGAAGAAAGATGCCATGGAAGCAGTCAAAAATTGTGAAAGTTGCCAGAAACACGCCAAGATCATTTGGCCTCAGCTAACTGAATTAAGCGGCATCTCGACCCTGTGGCCCTTCTACAAATGGGGAATGGACCTTCTAGGGCCATTCAAAGCAGCCCCGGGGCAATTTAGGTGGCTCATTGTGGCAGTAGATTACTTTACAAAATGGATCGAGGCTGAGCCCTTAACTTCTATCACATCGGCACGAATTCAAAAGTTTTTTCGACACAATATCATCTCCCGATTCGGAATCCCATCCGAAATAGTTACTGACAATGGGACCCAATTTATCGACAAAGGTTTCCAGAGTATGATGGACGACCTGGATATCGTGCAGCATTTCGCCTCGATTGAACATCCACAATCAAACGGCCAGGCCGAAGCAGCCAACAAGGTCGTCCTGTACGGCCTAAAGAAGCGAATGCAAGATGCAGAGTCCAACTGGATCGAACAACTCTACAGTGTGCTCTGGGGGTATAGGACTAGCGTCCAGTCCTCAACCCACGAAAGCCTGTTCCGGTTAACCTATTGATGCGAGGCGATCATCCCGGTCGAGATAGGGCTCCCTTCATGGAGGAAGGCCCAAGCAATACAAGAGGGAGGCGAGTCGAACGACGACGCCCTGAGGATCGAACTGGACTTAATCGACGAGATCAAAGTCAGGGCGCATTGCAAGGAGCTAGCTACCAAACAACTCATCGCGGCGAAGTATAATCAGAAAGTAAGACCCCGTTCTTTCAACAGGGGCAACCTAGTACTTCGACGTGCAGATGTTGGAAACAAAAACGCCAGAGACGGCAAGTTAGCAGCAAATTGGGAAGGTCCGTTTCGGATCAAAGAAAAGCTTGACAACGGGGCATATGTACTAGAAACCCTAGGAAGGAAGCTCGTCAAAAGAACCTGGAATGCCGACAAGTTGAGGATCTACTATAGTTAGACCTCGGCTCGGACGTCGCTCATGATTTAACTTGGTTTATTTTCATCTATTTAAATTCACGTCGTTTACATTAGTCATTTTCCATTAACAATTACCAACTCTTTGAAGTTTTATCTTAAAGAAGGGACCCGTATTGGACTTCTTATTTCAAGTACGTGTTGTTTATAACTTAAGTTTTTTACACCGAGGTCCCCATACTTGGTTACACCGCGGTCTTAGAACCCGGTTTCAATTAACACATCTAGATGGCTGACACTAGGGCCGATGTGCCTTGGTTTCAAGCAATGTGAACCCACCTATAAAGGTCTTCACAAAATTGACGCGTCAACGCTCGTTCCATGATAAAGAAGATGAATTGTCATGCCCACCCTGATCAGGTCCAAATGTTTGGCTTTGAGTTAGGATAACTCAGCCAAACATGTGACATTTTGCCCTTATCTTGGTGATTTAACCCGGACGAGGGAGCCGGAACTCGGTAGTGCGTTAAATAAACACCCTATGTGGTTAACTAAGAAAACCCTACCAAACGTCCCCAGATGGCAAGTCTGGAAGATACGCAGATCTGCACTACTAAAGACCCTGGCCCGGTTAATCCAATGGTTAGCATGTTAAAATGCGCAATAAAAAAATAACGACTAATTTATAAATTATAAATTAATGTTACGCCGAAAAAAGGCGGCAAGTATTTTGTACAAAAGTGCATAACAAGGGCACAGACGCCCAAAAAAAACATAAAGATTGGCGTATCATGAGTCGACAGCACTCTGTTGTTGGGGAACCTCCGCTGAAGGAGCCTCTGGTACCTCCATTGAAGGAGCCTTGGATACATCCGCTGAAGGAACCTCAGGCGCATCCGCTAATGGGATGTCGGGTAAAACCACCGAAGGAGCCTCGGCGTCTTCCTCTTCTCTTGGCGCATCGCCTTCAAGCTCCGACACTGAGGCATCTTCAGGTAATGGAGGAGGCGGATAGAACCGACCTTCGTGAACATATGCCCAATAATGACACTTGCCCAGATCTAGTGTGACATCGGGTTCCGATGTGGATCCGGGCCAAGGTCATATCAAAGGCATCCTTGGCAGTAATCGCGATGATGGAGGAACAGTCGGCATGAGTCTTCTGGAGGTCTTCAAGCGCCGCCTTGGTCCCACCCAATTCTTCGGCGAGACTCCCCTTCTGAGTCTGTACAGTCTTCAGCGCGTCCATGCATTCGGAATGGGCAGTCCTCAGGCTAAGGAGCTCGGAGATTGTTGACAACAGATTGTCCTTGACAGAGTTCAGCTCCTCTACCGCCTTTCCAGCCGATTCCTTGGCGGCCTTCAATTCTCCCTTGGCTTTTTCCCGTGCAGCCAATGCCAGGTCTCTCTCTGCCTCCAGGCGATACTTCTCGGCCGAGATGTTAACGATTTGATGCTTCAGATGAAGCAGGGATTGCAACATGCCAACCCCCTGTAGCAGATGATGTTGCACGGAATGAGCTAAACGTTCATCAGCGTCCGTCAGGGGAAGCACAGGATCCTGGAACCTCCGGGGTGGGAAAAAGGCGACACTAAGCTCCTCGGTGACCCCATTTTCCCAAGCCAACCCCCGCGGCAGCTTCGTAGAAGGAGGAGGAGGAGGAGGAGGTGTAGCAGGCAGTGACTGAGAAGAAGGTTGAGCCTCCTCAACCACAACTTCCTTCTGCTTAGAGACAGTCGACTTGGCAGAAGGAGAGTTGGAGGTGTCAGCAAGAGCCAAGGTCCGGACCCTTCTAGCCGGTTGGGCCTGCGCTTGTGATGTAGCTCGCTTCCGGCCTCGACCGGCTTCAATGGCAGCAGGATTCACGCGGGAGAGATAGGGAGGCAGCCCGGTCATATCTTGAGCTGCAATAAGAAAATAAGATAAGAGGTTAGTCATCGCATGGATTAGGAAAGGATAAAAGATTAAAGGGGGCATATAAAAAGTTCATACAAATAACATATCCCGTCTTGGATCCGAGACCGGTAATAAAGTAAGCTGCGCTCCGGCTGCCATAGGTAGTAACATATGACACCAGCCGGTCAACAGAAAGAACCTCCTCGGAGGGGAGATCGTCTGGTTCAACTTGGTATGTGGAGGGGATAACCTTGTGGTGATCGTACGTCCAGTACAACGGGAATTTCCATTCCACCGTTGGTCCCTCTGCCCCTTTCAGAAACCAGGGCTGATGCCCCAGTTTGGCGACGACCTTAAAGAAACCATTCTTGAAGTGCTTAAAGGAATCTGAGAAAGCAGTCAAGAGCTTCCTGTCAGGGTCACTTCGAAGTGAAGTAAGCCCCTTCAATTTCTCCGCCTCCTTACCAGAGCGAGGTGTAAAAGGACAGAAGAAATAAAAAAGAGGGCGGTCGTGCAAGGAATGGGATTTAAGAAGGAGCGGCACAACCGCTCAAAAGCCACTATGTAGGCCCACCCATTGGGATGAAGTTGGGAGGGGGCCAGGTGAAGATAATCTAGGCAAGATATTTGGAATTCGGTAAACGGGAATCGAATACCGAGCCGGGACAGGTAGACTTTATAAAAGAAAAAGAAATTAGTACATCTGGCTGCCCTAGATGAGCAAACGGGCTCATCAGCAGTATGAGGGCTCAGGCAACAACCTTCGAACTCCCCCAGCTTCGTCCGAGTAATCTCGGGTGTGGTCATTAAGGAACGAGTAACAAGTACGTCGTATGTTACCCAGGGTTAAGTAGCAAATTTGCCCCCAAAGTAGCAAATTTGCCCCCAAAAAGGCGCATGAAGAGGAGGAGGAGAACATTGCATCAAGCCAAACAAAATAAGCACTTATATATTCCTTAGGGTTAAGTAGCAAATTTGCCCCCAAAGTACACGCTCAGGAGTAGAGCTGGGAAAATGGGCCGAGCCCATTGGGCCAGCCCTTTAAGGGTCGGGCTTGAAAATTAGAGGAGTTTAATGAAATAAGCCATGTAGGGCCTTAGGCTTAAAAGGGCCGGCCTGGAAGGCCTCAGGCTGGCCCTGCAGACCCTTTTTAATTTATTATTATTATTTTTGGATACATGGATTTACATACGATGGTAATTTACTAATTTATATGTATTTTGTATTTGTTATAGAGTTATTTATCCATTTAAGTACAAATACAGAATAACTATACTCTAATTTTATGATTTGGTTTTTTATTTGTTGCAGATAAAGATTATGGATGTGTTCATGATGCGGGAGAAGAAATTCATGATATTTTTACTCATAAACCAGAGCCTACTCAAAGTGAAGTACAATCAAATGTTGTTAAAATTGTTGATAGTGGCGAACATGACGACAATAATAGTTATCATACTAATGTCGCTTAGTGGTATGTTTCTTATGTTTTATGTGAGTTTATTTGTGAACATAGTTTGCTTTTGATTATGAATTAGTGTTGTGCTTATTTGTTGGATGATTCATGTTGTTTTTCATATTAATGTTGACAATATTTATTTAATAAATTAGAATGTAATTGTTGTAATTTACTAATTATATTTTTTTGAAAAAAAAGGGAAAAAATAGTTCAAATTTGGAATAGTAACTTCGAGGCCCTGGGCTTTTAAAAACAAATGTTTTTCTTACCCCGCTCTCTAGCCCTTCACGGCCACGATTTCCAACTCTACCCAAGAGCAATATTGCCCTAGAAGTTTTTTTAGTCTCAATGTTGCCCTTGAAGTATCAAAATGTAGCAATGTTGCCATCCCCGCTAACCCCGTTAATTTCCACCGTTAAAAAGCCAAGTCACACTTCCACATAGCACTCAAACCGCCACCTCATCGCCACCTACTTCTTCCACCCTCTCCTCTCCTATCCACCTCATCATCTGTTTTCTTTCCTCCATCTCCTTCCTCCAATGGTCATCGTCATCCAGAAATCCAGAGTTCAACTAAATCTATAATCAAGAAAATTTTGTCCCAAGAAAAGTTTCATCGCGAAAAAAAATTCAATCCATCGCAAAGAACCCCGACACTCCACAAAGTTCCAAGTGAAAATTATGACCACATTTTAGAAGTATTTGTAGTTGCAACACTAGAGCAAATTTCCCAATAATCAACTACAAATTTCCCACATCATCTGTTTTCTTTCCTCCATCTCCTTCCTCCAATATTACTTTTACATTTAAACATTCACATTTATCTTTTATTAGCAATTCATATTTTTGTTGAATTACATGTTGAATTTCTATCCTTATGTTTCTTGTTAATGTGAACTTTGAAATTTTATTTATTTATTTTTGTCCATGGAAAAAAAATACTATTTTAATTAACAAATGATATATAGCAAACAAAAATTAATGAATTTACTAACATTATAAATTAAGACAGTAAAATTGTAAAAAAGTTATTATGGAGTACCCAATGTGATCATTTGGAAGGTAATGAATAAGCAAAATATATAATTCCAACAGGCTACTTTAATGATATAATATTGAAAGTTCATTATAAACTACAGAGAGTAACAAATAACTTTAATATAAACTCTTAGTATTTACTCATTTCAATATGAATGGAGAATTAAAATATATATGACAAATACTTCTTAATGAAATCGTACTTAAGAATTGTGGTAACTAAATAAAAATATCAAGTAGTAAAGATATCAATCGGATGCTATTCAATCACCTGCTGCATTCCCATTTATATCACTTTTTCTTAGATATCAGCTTCCAACATATCCACTCCTTACCCTCCTTTATCTTGCTCCCCTTCTCTTGTTCCTTGTTGCCATCTTCTTGGGGGGGTTTTTGGGCACAAATTAAATCCTGACATTTTATATGTACACAAGACAGTTAACATTGCTATCATTCACATCGTAACTCAATAAATTAACTATCACATGGGCTCTTCTAAATCTCATATAATTCTCACTTCAAATCTGGAAATTGTTTTCCAGCTTTTATAACATTGTTCCAACATCATTTTCGGAGCCTTATACATGAGCCAATACTTTAAAATACCCATCCAATATTTGGAAGCGGCTGAGGTTCTTTGCTCTTCCCAACCTTTGCCATCCACTTCTTTGATGCTGCGTCATTTTGACGCAAAATGGGACCTGGTTCCTCTTCTTCTTTTTTTCTTTTTTTTTTTTAAAAAAAAGGTACTAAAAAGATGCTTGGATCTTGACCGATTGAAAAAAATATCTTGACTTGGTACCTCATGATTTTGAAAAAATATTTCGAGAGTCTTGATCGACGGCAGACTAAAAAGATACTTTAGGATCTTGTTGAGGATCTTGGCTTGGCACTAAAAAAATATTTCGTAATCTTGAAAAATTATTTTATAATATATATTTGTCCTAAAATAATTTTTTAAGATCATGAAGTATTTTTTTAGTACTAGGAAGTATCCTCCGTCAGTATTCTTAAGTATCTTTTTAGTAGCAATCAGTATCCTAAAATATTTTTTTAACATCCTAAAATAATTTTCAAGATCATGAAGTATTTTTTCTGTATCGATCAGTATCTTAAAGTATCTTTTTAATATCCAGATTTTTTTTTTTTAAAGAAAAAGAGGAACCAGCTCCCAATTTGCATCAAAATGACGCAACATCAAAGAAGTGGATGGCAGATGTTGAGAAGCCCAGAGGACCTCAGCCGCTTCCCCAATATTTCAGGTATTAAAGAGTGGGTTTCTAGCACTCTTGATTCAATAATTTGCACCTAATGACCTCCAAACGGAACACAAGCACACACTTTATATATGTGAGCGTGTGTGTGTTGGTATATAATAATGAAGAGAAATACAAGCATTCCCAATTTCATCAACCCGTTCGGCCTCTTTACAGCATTCTCTATTCTGAAATTTTCTTTCAAGAATGCCCAGCTTGGCATGAACATTGCAACATCAAAGTAATCCATATACACACACACATTGGTACCTGTATGGTAAAACAACTTTGTAGCTTCATATCATGGCCATCAATTATACTCCTCTGCCTCATTCATCACATATCCCACAACATATATTTATATATAGATCAAGATAGGGGCTTAACATGTTCCAAAAAGCTTTTCCAAACCATAAAGCTTCAATTTTTTTTTTTTTTTTTTTTTTTTACAATCATATATATATAGAGTTCATAATTTAGCATTCCAACTCTCTCAGACACTTATTTTAGGAACTGACATCATACACCCAGAAACAGCAAACCTTTGATAAAAAAAAATCACATGCACTTGCATACACTCAAATGAAATGGCAGTAAATCACTCACACAACTCCTAATCTAAGCTTGGGTTAAAATTATTTCATTGCCCCTTGGTTTTTGTCTCAAACAAATCTTATTCTCTTCCCTAATTTATCCCAACGGACGAAATAGAAGGCATAAGAAGAATTAGAAGACTTATCTCCACTCTTACATGTGTGATTCCTCTCCTTTTCTTCTTCTTCCACCGTCAATCTCAGTCTTCCTTGGCTTCTCTTCGTCGTCCCACCTTGTTCCCTTTTTCTCTGCTTGTTTTTTTCCTCCGTCGCTGAAGGAATCAATCGATGAGGAGGAGGAAGCGAAATATCGTTTTTAATAGAAAAAAAATACTAAAATGCCGTTGTTGCAATGGATAATTAATAAATTCATATGGCAGTTTGGTAATTTCGAAATTGGATTGAAACAAAATAAAGGTATTCTTTATTATCATAATTGATATTGATAGCAATCAAAATATTAGAAAGAATTAAATGCAGCAAATAAAACTGAAAGATAACCCTAATATCTTCACTAAAATATTTAAATATTTTAATCAAGATATCTTATGATACTAAATAAATTAAGATGCTCTAATAAAATATTATTAAGATATTCCTAAAACTGCCCCATTAATCCACAACAGATGATATGAGGGTAAATACTACAAATAAATAAATGAAATTATTAATTTAATTTATAACTATCCTAGCTCTGGCTGATCCTAAGTTTAAACTCAACAAAACAAAAACATTATCGGAATAAAATAGAAAGTATTTAAAATAACCAATAAATATTATTTCTAATTATCCATTGTCTCATTATTCTATCAATTAATTTTTTTTTTGGACTATTACAATTCCATTTTTTGGTGTGGTTGTTTTTTTTAAAAATTTATTTCGGTTAAACTTAAAACGGAATAATCGAATTGACACTAAAAACTGCGTTATATGTGGTTTTTACTCGGAATACAGGCACACCTCACCTCAGGATCTTAGCCAATTACCCAAGTGATCGACCAAGCCTTCCTTTCACATCCTCACTTTCATTTCAGTGAAAACCCTACTTCGCGAATCGGTTCTCGCACTGTCACTTCGCGTACTCGCCTTCTCACTTCACAATTCACAGCGCGTTCTCTCTTCACTTTCGGAGGTCCACTCTCACAGGTCACAGCGCCTTCTCTAGCACTCTCACAGATTCGGTCGCCATACTCTGCATTCTCGCTTCGCCTTCTCACTTCACTTCCGGTCGACTCTCACAGTGCCGATCAAAGTTCGATCTTGCCAGACTCTGCAGATCCGGTCTCACTCTACTATCTGCGATCAGCCTCTTCTCCTGTTCTCCGAAGTTGATGTCCGAAGCAAAGGTCGATCTTGCCGTCTCAGCGTCGTCTTTCCCTTGGTGAGTTGCTTCACTTCACTCGGTACTTTATTTTAACCGATCTTGCTCGTATTTTCAGTTCTCCTTTCTCTCACCGATCTGCCTCTTTTTCTGTTCTCTGGTCTTACTTCGCTCGTATTTTCAGTGTTTCCATTAAAAATCTCTCTTTTCAGTGTTTTATGTGGGTGTCGATTAAAAAAATCTCTCCCTGCTTCATGTTTTTGCTCGTGTCGAGTTCCACTTTTCTCTCGATAACATCTTCAGTCTTCACCATTACCAAAAGCTAGCTAGAGTCAGTATAAAGTCCTTGTAAATCATCTTTTAGCATTGAGTCATGAGTGTGGAGAAGAAAGTGAGATCGCTTGAACAACTTTCGGAAAACAGTATTGGTTATTGATAACGAGTTTTATAGATCTGCACAATTTTTTTTCCTTATTATTGTTTCGTCTTCTTGTTTTAATTTCATACCTCTTATTGCTTCCCATATCTTTGCCCATTACACAGGGGATGAAACGGCAGGATCGAACCCTTGAAACGGCATATGATGTCGGAGGAGAATATTCTTCTGCCTCTAATACTCTTAATTCAAGGCCTGAATGGCAATATGACGTTTTCTTGAGTTTTGCAGGAAAAAACACTCGCTTGAATTTCACAGATCATCTGTACGATGCTTTGAGAAGAGGGGGGATCAATGCTTTCAGGGATAATGAAGGAATAGAGAGAGGACAAGTTATATCCCACCAACTCCATCAAGCAATCAAGGATTCTTTATGTGCAGTTGTTGTTCTCTCTGAAAATTATGCAGACTCCAAATGGTGCTTGGAAGAACTTCAAATGATTCTTGAATGTAGGAGAGAGTGGGGTCAACAAGTTTTTCCAATATTCTGTGATGTAGATCCATCGGATGTAAGGCATCAAAGACAAAATTTTGGAGAAGCTTTAGTCAAACATGAAAAGAGATTCAGACTAAACGAGGACAAAGTCCAGAATTGGAGAAACGCTTTATCTGAAATTAGCTACTTATCCGGGTGGGACACCAGGGGTCGGTAAGTTTTCTTTTACAATCATTATTTAATCAAGTTCCCCATATGTATTTAGATTTTATATTTTTACCATGATCTTTAATTTTGATTTAAACCCTTGATAATGCTTTTTATAATCATTCTTTTTCTCTCTGTGGACATAATTGTAGCCGAAAATAATTCGAGAATAGCATTTATTAGGGTAATTTCAGAAAAAAGCGTTTTATTTTTTTGTTTCCAGTTAAAATTGCATCTGAATTCCCGGTTTCATCACATCTAGCCCCAGATTTTCTCTCCTTTTGGGGTTGGAGAGAGTTACAAATAAAACCCCACCACTTCACTATATGCTTCTTTCCTTTTCCCTTTATTTTATACTTGCAACTAAGTAGAAACAATATGAGTAGATTTTAATTTCGTGCAAAATAAAACGATGTGAGTGAATCTTGTAGAAAGAATAATTTTTATCTTGATAATTGAATTAAGGGGAAATGTATAAAATAAATTGTATAAATATAATTTTTTTACAAGTATATGATATGTCTAAAATCTACACCTTTTAAAAGAAAAGTATGTTTCTAAATATGATATAATAAAAAGGTTTGAGTGAATTTTGTAGAAAGTAAAGTATATGGTGTTAGATGCATATTTGGAAAAAGTTCATGGGAATTTTTGTACCTTAACCTTATAAAATATGTACTTATTAATTTTTATTTTCATCATCGTTAACATTAGTACCCAAATAAAATGTATTATTAGGGAATGAGACAATAACAAGATCAAGTTCCTTGGAGGAAAAAAAAATTAATCTTTAAAAAGGGTGTAGAATTTAGATACTCCCTCATGTCTTAAATATAAGACAGATCAAGAAAGTTAATGAAATTAATTTTAAATATTTATATTTGTCATTTTTTCTCTAAACTATTTTACCTAACTTATTAATTGATATATAATATAAGGATACACAACATATATATATGATATCATTAAATAACTCATTTAGCTTCCTTAATCTCTCTAAAAAAGGTCAACCCCATTTTATATTTAGGACTTTTATATTTAGGACTGGATTGGATTGAGTATATTATAAAGCCATGTATTAGGGGTAGAAATTATAATATACCATTAATAAATCTGCATATATAATACATTCATTATGTTATAATTCAACAAAAGTTATACTTGTTCATTATACTGTCATTGAAGTATATCCATTATTTGAACCCAAAAAAAAAAGTATATCCATTATGAATTATCGGTTATGTTAACTTATTAATTTTCAATACATTAATTATAAGTAATATTTTTTTAGATGCGTTTAAGTTATAGCTAAGATTAATTCATTTATAGCTTATTTTATGTTTTGATATATTATCATGAACAAATCATACTGAAAAATAGACAATATTTTTTCTTTAACCTGACTTCATAAAAGTTATAATTATATTGCAGGACGATCAAAGCACAATCGATCAACTTTCACATCGTCATAAAAATTCCATTTCCTTTATTTTCTTTTCCCATCACTCAATTCTTATATGTTTTTTTTTTTTTGGTTACTGGACTCTGAAATTTAAATATATTCAGAAATCAAATTTTTATTTCTTTTAAAATCTTTTACAGACAAAATCAATTGTGTTCCATACCTAGTAGTGGCTAGTATTTACACAACCTCTTTTTACTTTCTTTTTTACCAGAACATCTCTAACGGTCCATTTCTAACATTTCAGTCCTTCAATACAATTAAATTTAATCTGCCTTCATATCAAAAAAAATTAATCATGCCTAACAATAATTATCAATCGTCCGTGTACTTTTCTATTATTTATTTGAAATTTCTGAGGCATTTCCTCTAACTTTTCAATAATTATTTTCTTTGTAATATATGAAGTCTCTTAAAGATAAATTTTCTACTTTATGGAGATTTTGTATAACTCGAAATTTAATTAAAAGGTCATTTTATACTTGTGTTGAAGATCATTTAAATTTGTGAGAAGCACTTTTTCCATATCGTGACAATGGAAAAATGAAAGGTATTCATTTTGATTTGTAAGAAGAATAATGAAATTTTAAAAGATGATGGAATTAACAGAATGACAGTACACATTGATAATTAATAGGATGCTGACTTTATATTCATGAATAAAACGAAATTGTGAAAAAGTTAATGTGATTTTTTGATGAAATGATCACATTTCTAATTTTAATGGGCGGATGAAACAATTCACATTCCACTTATCTTTATCCCTGTTGTCTACTTTATATTTTATGAAAATTTATGACATTTCCCTGTTATACATATAAAAAATGTATTGTAGCTTTAGTAAACAATATTTATAAAATGTCGCATTTGTCATTATTATTATTATACTTTATTACAACTATATAACTCATGTTCACCAATGTTGTGACTTTTTTTGGGTAGGCATGAAGCAGAACTTATAAAAGATATAGTAGAAAAGGTATGGACTTATTTAAGTTCTAAATTACCATCTTATGATGACAATCTGGTTGGAATTGAATCAAGAGTGTGTGATATGGTGACAATCTTGGAGATTGGGTTGGATGACAAACGGTTTGTAGGGATATGGGGTATGGGCGGTGTCGGTAAAACAACTCTTGCTAGAGTTGTTTACAAAAAAATATCTTACAAGTTTGAAGTTTGTTGCTTTATTGTAAACGTTAGGGACACTTTGCAAAAAGAAGGCCAAGTCTCTTTGCAAGAAAAGCTTCTTTCTGATCTCAAAATAAAAGACATGAGAATTTCTGATCAGTATAAAGGAAATGAGATGATAAGAAAGCATCTCTCAAATAAAAAGGTTCTTCTTGTCCTTGATGATGTAGATGATACGACTCAATTAGAAAATTTAGCTGAAAGTCCAGATTGGTTTGGTAAAGGAAGCAGAATACTTATCACAACAAGAAATAGCCACTTGCTCACTGCATCTGGAGTACAAAAAATGTATGACATGAAAGCCATGAAGATAGATGAATCTCTTCAACTCTTTTCAAAGAAAGCATTCAAGGAAGATTATCCTAAAGAAGATTACTTGAAGTTATCTAGATCTGTGGTTAATTATGCAGGAGGTCTTCCTTTGGCACTTAAAGTGTTGGGTTCTTATTTTTACGGGAGAAGTAAAGCTGAGTGGATAGATGCTTTAAATAGATTATTGAAGCAAGTTAATCCTCACAAAAGTATTCTTCAAGTACTTAAAATCAGTTATGATGGATTAGATCAGAATGAACGGACAATATTTTTAGACGTTGTGTGTTTTTTCAAGCATTGGCTGAAAAAAGAAGTGACTCAAATTTTGAAAAGTTGTGATCTTCACCCAACAATTGGAATAAAAATCTTGATTGAAAAAGCTTTACTAGTTGAAACAAAAGATAGCAGATTAGAGATGCATGATTTAATTGAAGAATTGGGTAGGTATATAGTTCATCAAGAATCTCTGAATGATGTTTGCAAGCGTAGCAGGTTGTGGAAGTTTAAGGACATTAAGGAAGTATTGGAAAATAACAAAGTGAGTGTCTTATTTTCTAAATATCTCATTTTGTTGACATACATTTAATGTTTTCAATATTCATTACTTCCTTATCATCTTGATGTTATTTTTCTGAAAAATGACATTTTTATTAGGGATCTGAGACAATAGAAGCTATTGCTATTGAAGATAATTTTGAGGACCAAGGTAGAATAAAAGTACATCCGGAAGCCTTTTCAAAGATGAGTAGTATTAGATTACTCTTGAAGGATACGGTGACTGGTAGTCGACTCATCTTACCTAGGGGATTTAAACTTCCCCATACATTAAAAGTTGTTCAATGGCCGTCATTTCCTTTCAAAGCTCTTCCAATTGAAACTCCATTAAATGAACTTGTTCATGTTAAAATGCATAATAGCAGAATAAAGCAACTTTGGAACGTCATACAGGTGAGATTGAAGCTTCACTTATAATTGTTTATCTTAAAAATATATTTGTGTCCATGATTTATTCATACATTATTGTTTAGTGAGATTGACTCGATACTCTTGTTTGACTAGCCTATGAAGATGAAATTTATCGACCTGAGTAATTCGGAATATTTTATCGAAACTCCAAACTTCTCAGCAGTTCCATGTTTAGAACATTTATGTCTTCGTAGCTGCACATCCCTTGTGAAGGTGCATCCCTCACTTGGAGAGTTGAAAGAGCTTGTTGTGGTGGACTTGCATGGTTGTATAAACCTTGAAATCCTACCGAGAGAACTGAAAACAAATTCTTTGATAAAGTTAGATCTTGGTGGGTGTATAAAAGTTGCAGTGCTCCCAGAGTTTGGGAAAGGTATGGAAAAATTATCATATCTTGATGTGAGCGATACTGATATAGATGTACTTCCTAAATCATTTGGATCCTTGACTGGTCTCAGATATTTAAATTTGAGTGGCTGCAAAATTTGCATTCTTGACAAGTTGTTGAAGATTCACATAACTTTCCAAATTTCGAGCTTGAAATTAATGCTATTAACAGAATTATATTTAAGTGGGTGTGGCTTACGTGAGGGATCGATTCCTGATGATTTTGGAAGCTCACTGTCACTCATCGTATTGGATCTAAGTCATAATGATTTTGTTACTCTACCCACTGCTTGCTTCTCTAGTCTTTTTCGACTTCTCTTTCTATCATTGGATTATTGCGGAAAGTTGAAGTCATTGCCAAGACTTCCACCAAGGCTAATCCGATTGAATGCATCCCATTGTTATTCAATGAAACCTTTGTCATCAGATAGACAGTTATGGAATTTGGTTGCTTCACTTGACCATGAGGTATGTTTGTCTTCCTACAATCTATCTAATGATTTATGTGTATTCTTTTTAACTACATATACAGAACCTGACTAAATTTTTTATTTCAGTATCGTGGGAAAATTGAATATGTAATCTCTGAAGACGAATATGATGATACCCCATTGATGTTCAGGCACATTGAGGTATGTTTGTCCCATTTTTGTGTCTTTTTCTCACATATAATCCCTTCATGGGTAATTAATGTTATAATAGTTTAATATGTTTGCAGCTAGAACATCTTCCCCTAAGAGATTTCTTTGCAAATGTTCCGGGATGCAAAATACCATCATGGTTTCCAAATAAATATGTTCCTTCCAGTGTTCCTGACTCTAAACTTGAGATACAAGTGAAGATACCTCCACGTTTGCGTGACAAAGAATGGTCTGGAATTGTTGTATGCTTGCATATCTCAGATGATTTTCGTGGTTTGATTTCTTGGAGTAGTAAAGCTCAAGAAGATTATGATTATATACGCAAAGAGTGGGCGCATTGCAGTACTATTGGGAATGGACAGGATGGTCACCTGTGCATAATGGTGTTGAAATTAAATGAGAAAACATGTTGGCAGCACCTTAAAGCTGGCGACAATTCCCTCTACGTCAAACTTTATACTCACAAGTATTGCGGACAACCATTATCCAAATGGGAATGTGGGTGGAGAGTGATATATAAAGAAGAGATACAAGAGTGGTGCCATCTCAATCCTTTCAACCAATTCACCCCACCACAACTTGCTCCTCCTCATGATGAGGTCAAGCTTCCCTTGAGAGTACTTAACAAATTCAATGGGAGCGTGTATGGAAAGTGGCTATATGCTAAAAAGTAAGTAAGGGAACACTGAAAGGAAACAGTTTGAGCCTTTGCATGGCTGTTTCTTGATCCCAAGCTGCTGAAGTGTCTTTCTTTTTATTTTTCCCACTATCCTTTAGCTTTCTTAATTTCTGAATTATCAATACTCATTATGTTCCTTTAGCTTTCTTAATTTCTGAATTATCAACACTCATTACGTTCACCACTAGTGCCCTTTACGTGCCTACATTCAAGCTGCTAAAGTTTAGATGACAGATTGCCCACAAACAATGTCTTCAAAAATGACCTAAATAATGTTAATGTTGATTTCAGGAAATTAAAAAGGCCTATTCTTCCAAAATTAATGGAAAAAATAGTTAGATGTAAATTTTTATGCTGAAAATTTCAGAGATGATATTTTTTGAGGTGTATAAGCTAATGGAGGCTAAAAATGTTTATAAAGTGTTCTAAAATAATTTCTAAAATCCATTTGGTAATTTCAATATTGATAAAGAAGAGTAAAATAGTAAAATCCTTACTCTAAGCCCAAAAATGGAATTGGGTGAATTTTAAATACAATGTTAGAAGCCCAAAATGTGCTACCCGATTAGAGTTGGTAATTAGGATCGGTCTGGCCCAATAGGCTAGCTCTTTTAGGCCTGAGATAAGGAAAACATATATTTTTTAAGGCCCGACCCTTGAATGTATGAGCCAAGGCCGACCCTGTAGGGATGGAAGCCATTTTTCTAAATTTTTATCTTTTTTTTTTTTTTTTGGCATTTTTTCAATGAAATATAATTAGCAAATTACACCGATTAAAGTTCTTATTCAACAAATAAATTTGTCAACATTAAGGTCTAAGCAACACGTATCATGTTATTTCTTTATGTGTTTTGATGATAACTGACAATTGTAAACTCAAATTGAAGTTTGTCTTTGGTAAGTTGAAAAAACTTACTATCAAAGGCAAACTCGAGTTTGAGATGTCGAACTCGAGTTTTGACTTGACAGAAAGTAGCTCAAACTTTATGAACTTGGCCAAACTCCAGTTTGCTTTAGCAAACTTGAGTTTGTGTAATACAGAGAGCACTCAAAGTTTTTCAAGTTAAGGTAAACTCGAGTTTGTAAAGACAGAGAGCTTTCAATATTTTGTGAACTTAGCCAAACTCAAGTTTGCTTTTGCAAACTCCCGTTTGTGTTTGACAGAGAGTTATCAAGTTTTGTTAACTTTCTAGGAAACTCGAGTTTGGTTTAACTAACTCGAGTTTGTGACAAGCAGAGAGCTTTGCTCTATTTTTAAACTTGAGAAAACTCTAGTTTGTGTTTGGTAGAAAGTTTTTAAAGTTTTCTCTCTTTTGAAGAAACTCGAGTTTGGTTTTACAAACTCGAGTTTAGATCATACTGAGAGCTCCTCAATTTTCTGAAGTTTTGAAAACTCTAGTTTCCATTTGGAAACTCCAGTTTTGAGATTTGTGAACTTAAACTTATTTTCACTTCAAAAGTCCCAAACTCGAGTTTGCTCTTATTCTCAAAATGGCTCTTCAAAGCTCAAATCGCGACATTTTTCTTCGGATGAAGCAAACTCGAGTTTGTGTTTATTAACTCAAGTTTGGTTCCTGAAGAATAGTTGCAAACTCTAGTTTGCTTGAACAAACTTGAGTTTGCATCGCTAAGTTTGAAAATTAAATTGCTTGAATTTGTGAAATCTTCATGTTTGATCTAGATACTTCTCATCATCACTCATTACTATTCTTAACCATGTTTATCAGTTTGTTAGTGAGTTTCAGATGATTTGAAGAGTATTAAATGAAGATTTAGCTTAAAGCAAAAAGTGACGTCAGCACATTTATTGCAAAGTCCAGAAAAGTTTTCACTCTTTCGGATAATCATTCTCTGCACATTGCTAAGAGATTAATGTTTTCTTTCCCTATCAAGTAGCTGCTCCTCCCACGAATTTATTTCAAGGGAAGTCAACCATAAACTTCTGTTCACCTGGATTAACACTAATCAAAAGAGAGACTGGACCAAGCTTCAATCTAATCAACTCATTAATGTTGGCAACGGTCACATTAATGAATCTAATGGTCATTTAATGCTATCTTCATATATAAGGAGTGTATTCAAGTCTTCTCAACAACCAATCTACAGAAAACAAAAAACATTCAAAGTTTCAACTACTCTTAGTGTTTTCTACTCTTGTAAAGTATTTGTTGATACTCTTGCACTTCAGTGTTCATTATTATCTGCAGGAGTTGATTGAGCTTCTGTTGCTCGAGACTGAGACGCTCTTGACCTAGATTTGCCCTTTGATTGTCCTGTTCCCTCTTTCAAAGTGATTTTCATATGGTTAAGTTGAAATTGACTGAACAATTGAGGCTTAATAGGATTTTCATGAAGCTCAAGATGCCAAATGCCAGCTTCAAAAAGCATTAGAGAGAATAAATTTGGAAAGGGAATGGGAGCAGAAGAGGATGAGTGAAATTTGAATCGATGCACTTCAGAGTAAACCCACTTACCAATGTTGTGAGTAGTCTTATCAACAATCGAAGCAAACAAGGATGCAGAATGCAGTATGTGAGAGCGAAGTGTTGAAAATTGTGATAATTTTCTTTCAGTCGCACGTCCTATTTATAGACGACGGAAATTGATCAGATGGACTTGACTCTAGTTGGCAAACTGGTGCGTCATACGAATAGACACACTAGAACAGAGAGAACGAAGACTCTTGCTGGCGAACTGGTGCGTTGTTTGAACAGACACACCAGAATGGAGTGAATGGGTGCACCAGAACATATCAGTGTGCATTGGTTCGGTCACAACGTTTTGATTTCGAAAAATACGATTCGATATTACGGTCCGCTTATAGCCGCTGGTTGGTAGAATCACGGAGGGGTTGAAAAGGAATTAATAAATTCAGGAGTTGTTTGGACAAAACTAAAAATTAATTTCATAAAAAATAATTTTTAATTTCACACATTTGCAAACCAAACCGAGTTGGGCAGGCGGCGGTGTGCGCGATTGACCGAGCCGGTCAGCCGGACAGACGACAGCAGCGGCGCGCGCATATGATAAACCAAGGCCCACCTACATTCTCTCTCCTCCACAAAAGTGGGTTGGCCCAAGGGCCCATTTTAGAGGTTTGAAGTTGAGGCTTTCACTTCTCTTAATTTGTCCAATATGAGACTTCAATCCGTTGTGATGTAATCTATTATACAAAACCATTACATTTTGATAATTAATTAAATTATTGGTGATTGAATATATCGGCCTTGGTGTTTGTATTTGTGATGAGTTGGAGTAATGAGGAATTTGTATATTGAGATTTTTTACCACGTGGTATCCCATCACTTGGTGTACAGTGGATGACACTTGTCAGGGACCTTTCTTCAATGTCCTCCTTTAGTTGAGATTACATTGAAGCTGTGGGACATGTGACACCTCCTTAGTTGTGTTCTTTTAAGGAGGGGAGCCATAGTTCAAACTTAAGCTCTACAACTTTGACCAGGTGAATCTTAAGAACTAGTGAGCTTAGGACAATCCAATCAAATGGATGAGTTTTTATTGGACTATATGTTAGCCTAAGACTCCAATTCGCGGTATAAGGATAGACAGTGATGTAAGGGAGTTTGCATCTTGCATATTGCATAACTGTGTAGTACATGATGTAATGAAAATACATATTGACATGATTAAATTTGTAATTGTTTTGTATGAGGAATTATGGTACATAAAAATATATACATAATCATATCTCTTTCTTTTGTCATATGCGGTTTGCTTGTGCGCGGTAAAAAAATAAAATTATATGGTCATGCAAAGTATAGCATAAAAGAAGGACCAACAAATTAGATTTATTAATCAAATTATCTCTACATCTTGAGAGAGAGGGGTTTGATTTACATACATACGTACGTACGTACGTACGCACATACATATATATATATATATATATATATATATATATTTAACATGACAAACGATCATGTGCGTTGCACGGAGTTATGTTTTCTATGTTTGCCTTAAATAATGCAATGTTATTTTGAATTCATTCATTTCTATTCTGAGTTTTTGAAATATCTATCTATAGATTACATTGGTTATCTAATTCGTACATTTAAATATTTATTTTATCAAATAATAATACTCCCTCCGGTCCTAATTTTAGGATATATTTAACCAATTTTAGGGAGATTAAGGAAAGAAGTTAAATTAGTTAATTTTACTCATTTTCCTAAAATGCCCTTATATAAATTTAAAATGACATAAATAAAAGTGAATCAACAACTCTTGTCACATAACTTTTCGATGTAGAATTTTCCTTTTCACACGCTACCTAATTCAAATAATGATCTTGCTATATATATATGTCTGTATATAATGTATACATATAGATATATATATATATATGTGTGTGTGTGTGTACATATATCTACACACACACATATGTATACATATATAGACACACACACACACACACACAAAAGATATATATATATATATATATATATGTATGTATACATATATGTGTGTGTGTGTTTATCTATGTACACACACACATATATATGTGTCTATATACATACATGTACATACAGAAACACACACATATACATACATATACATACATACATACATACATACATACATACATGCGCGCGCATGTGTGTGTGTGTCTATGTATGTATATATGTGTGTGTCTACTCACAAATATATCTATGTGTATATGTGTGTGTCTTTATATATTTGTGTGTTGACACACACATATATACATACATAGAGACCTACACACATATATTGACATATGCACACACACAGATATACATATATGTACACACACATATATACATATATATATTTATATATACACAGGCACACACATATATACATACATATATGTATACACACACGTATATGAGTATGTGTGTGTCTATATATAATTGTGTGTAGACACACACATATATACACATACATAGATACACACACACACACATATATTTAAAAGTTTCACTAACTGAAAGAGTCTACACATCCTCATACATATACTCACCAAAAACCAAACACACTTAAGAGTATAAAATATGGGTATTTTTGGGATAAATTGATAAAAATTAGAATGTTGTCCTATAATTAGGACCGAAACAAACTCCCAAATATTGTCCTATAATTAAGACTGGAGGGAGTAATAAATAAAAATGTTTTTTTTCATAAAATGAAGAGTTATCAACATACAAATTTAAGATGAACTAAAACCATCTTCTCAAGAGATTGAAAATAGATTGAGATTTATATCTTTTCTTATATTTATAAAAGACCTTCAAAATCTCCCCAAAAAAAACCTACTATTGACTTTTACTATATTAATTCATTTTAATCAAGTTCAATCTAAAATCTCAATTCATACTCATACTAATCTAAATCAATAAATTAATAAAGGAATAATAAATAAAATCATTTGAATTCTGAAGCGGAGCAAATCACCAAGATGAGGGGTGAATTGGTGATTTTAAGAATTCTTTTTAAAACACTCTGAAACTCAACAGGAAAACAGAGTAGAACAGAGGAGATGAAAGAATAGCAAGACATAGCAAATTTATACTGGTTCGGTCTTAACTCTTGACCTACGTCCAGTCCCCAGACACTTTGAGATTTTCATTATCAGTCAGAATTAGTTACACACTCTGTACTCGAAGTTATCCTCTCACTATGATACACTCTCCCTTACAAGTTGTAAACTGATATACCCAATCTCCAAGTCCCACAACTTGAGATTCTTACAATAAATGATTTCAATAAATGAAACTCTCTCTAAGAGCAGGTGAAATAATCACTGAAGTACAAATGTATCAAAAGATACTTTACAAGTAGAAAACACAAGAAGAAGTTGAAACTTGAAAGCTTTTTTCGTTTTCTGTAGATTGGTTGTTGTAGAGACTTGAATGCAACTTCTTATATATGAAGAGAACATTAAATGACCATTGGATTCATTAATGTAACCGTTGGAAACATTAATGAGCAGATTAGATTGAAGCTTGATCCAGTCTCTTTCTTGATTAGTGTTAATCCAAGTGCACATAAGTTTATGGTTAACTTCCCTTGAAATAAATCCGTTGGAAGATCAGCTTCTTGATAGGGAAAGAAAACATTAATCCCTTAGCAATGTGTAGAGAGAATGATTATCCAAAAGCATGTAAGGTTTTTTGGACTTTGCAAAAAAATGCGCTTACGTCACTTTTTGATTTAAGCTAAATCTTCATTTAACACTTTTTAAATCATCTGAAACTCACTAACAAACTGATTAAACATAGTTAAGAATAGTCATGGGTGATGATAAGAAGTATCTAGATCAAACATGAAGATTTCATAAATTCGAGCAATTTGATTTTCAAACTTAGCGATGCAAACTCCAGTTTGTTCAAGCAAACTGGAGTTTGCAACTATTCTTCAGAAATCAAACTTAAGTTAATAAATACAAACTCGAGTTTGCTTCTTCCAGAGAAGAATGTCACGGTTTGAGCTTTGAAGTGCATTTTGAAAATAAGAGCAAACTCGAGACAATAAGTGACAAACTCGAGTTTGGGACTTTTGAAGAGAAAATGAATTTAAGTCCACAAAGCTCAAAACTGGAGTTTCTAAATAGAAACTGGAGTTTTCGAAACTTCAAAGAATTGAGGTGCTCTCTGTATGATCTAAACTCGAGTTTGCGAAACCAAACTCAAGTTTCCTCAAAAGAGAGAAAACTTTGAAAACTTTCTGCCAAACACAAACTGGAGTTTATAAAACTAAACTAGAGTTTTCTCAAGTTCAAATATAGAGCAAGGCTCTCTGCTTGCCACAAACTCGAGTTTCCTTGAAAATTTGAGAAACTTGATAACTCTCTGTCAAGCACAAATTGGAGTTTGCAAAAGCAAACTGGAGTTTGGCTAAGTTCAAAAAAATATTGAAAGCTCTCTGTCTTGTACTAAATTGAGTTTACAAATACAAACTCGAGTTTGTCTTAACTTGAAAAACTTTAAGTGCTCTCTATATCACACAAACTCGAGTTTGCTAAGGCAAACTAGAGTTTGGACAAGTTCATAAAGTTGGAGTTACTCTCTGTCAAGTCCAAACATGAGTTTGACATCCCAAACTCGAGTTTGCCTTTGACAGTAAGTTTTTCAACTTACCAAAGACAAACTTCAATTTGAGTTTACAATTGTCAGTTATCATCAACATATATAGAGAACTAACAAATTTGGTAGAATAATCTTCTAAATCCTGTAATTTGAGGTGAGCCCCTAATCAATTCTTTTATATTGAAATTCAAATTTTAAATATTCTAATCAATTCAACATCACTATCAATATTATAATAATAATAATAATAAATCATCAATAAATAAATATTAATAATAAGTATAATTATAATCCTCTTATTGACAAAGAAATAATCATCATCTAAATTCCATAAATAATAATACTGAATTCATGGATAACAATTATGAACACTTTGTAATTTCCTTTTTGTTGTTGACAAAATTACTTTGTAATTCCCCATATTAAATAAGATCATTAATTCAGAATAAAAGGAAAGGAATATGAAAGGTATACAACTGATATAAAAATCCAATTCATTAATTGTAGAGCACAAACTGAAGAAAACTAATATAAGGAATGAATCGCTCCAAAAACATCCATATCATCTGATGCTTCAAGCCATAGTTGTTTGTTTTCTCTCTTCTCCTTACTTCAAAGATTAAATATTAGATTTGAATGCTTCTCTCCAGCCATACAGAATATTAAAGAAAAAGTGGAGTTTGTGGGATAAAAAACAGCCATATATATCTTTCACATTTAATTCAATATAAGTAAAAGAATAAGAAGTTATTAAGCCATCCCTGAAAAAATAGTAAAACCAGCCCAAATAAATACAGTAAGTCAGCAACAAAAATCATTGGATGAAATAGAAATCATGTACCACTCTTTCCTATTTATAAGTCCCTTTTAACTAAATCACACATACCATACCAAGGAGAGGTAGGCAGCTCAATGATTATAGGATAAATTTTCAAATTTTCCCTCATTTATGAATGAGTATCTTTTTAACTCTTTATGTTCTCTCTATCTTCATTGGTACAATTCATAGGGTAACATTGTCACAATCTCATTTATTACTTAAAAGAGGACTTATAAATATGATCAAAATTTTTAGTCAAAATAGACTTATAAATAGAACCAGAGTGGTAATTAATATTTACATCAGGGACTTATACGAGACATGTGGTGTCACCATACCTAAAACTTCATCAGGATCACTGGGTCACTCATTCCTGTTTCCCTCCTCCATAATTTTCTTGATAATACCTAGAATTTTGACTAATAATGGAATTTTACATTGTTTGTATCATTGTCTTTCATTAGAAACCAACATCTCAGAGGGATGAGTACCGGTTACTTCATCACCAACCTTTTGCGGAGGCCCCTAAGTTCGATGACCGCCATATTGTTATACTTCTCTGCATATAATATATGCGGGGAGTAAAAATCGCCGTCCTATTCTAGGGATGGAAACGTGGAAAATTAAACAATGTTAAATGATGCGGTTAGTGCAACAGAGATTAAACCAATGCCAGGGTAAGTTTTCACAACTAAATGTCCCCTCATTTTCTCAACACCTATGTTATTTTTTTTAAAGTAACTGACATGTCAGCAATGAACAAAGAAGGAATCGAAGAACAATTAGTAGTGAATACGCATGCCAGGTAGGATGATTAGTTGGCCTTACAACTTTTGGATACACCAATCCAATTTATAAAAATTTAGCAATTTCTCAAAAACTGTTAAAACACAGTCAAATATCAAGAAAATAATTTAATGTTGATCCTATGGGAGGTCACCGCTTAAGTAGGAATCAGTTAGATAAATAATTTATCGGTACACCAAATCCAATCACATGGAAGTTGTTAATAATTTAAAGGCTAAATTACCGTTTCTGATTAATATATATATTTTCAAAATAATGACAAATACCCTTTTTAAATATTTAAGTATTAATTTGAAACTAATACCTGTCACCAAAACGAACGTGTAAACAAAGTCAGAAGTAATTGAAAAAAAAAACTCATTGACGCATTTAAGAGAATAAAGGCATTTCAATTATAAATATATTATATGAAAATCATGCTAGGAAAAAATTAAAACACAATATTCTATTGTACAGTTAAGATATAAAATTTAAACAATTAGTATTTATTATATGGGATAGGATATTGTCACTACCAATTTTGGTCATTACCACTTTTTTCACCATCAAATCAGAATCTCATCTACCTTTATCATTTCTCTCTCCTATTGAAATTCTAATCTGACGGTGAAAAAAGTGGTAGTAACTTGGTAGTGATCAAAATTGGTAGTGACAATATCCTATCTCTTATTGTATATCTCCGCAATATGTCATTGAATAAATAATAAACTATTCAAAAAAAAAACAAATATAACTTGATATTACCAATCTTTGAAGGACAATTAAAATCATTACGCTTTTATTGCAACAAACTTATTGTTAAATCCGTGGACCGTGGGAGGGTAGCGCTTAATAAGGTATGTGCTAAAAAATCCGAAATATAACCATATTAATTAGTTTATTTAATTTTTCATATCACAACTTCCTGTATTCATCACAATGAGTTTTTGCTTCCCAAAAATCTCTCACTTCCTATTCCTTTCATCTACTTATCCCTCCATATTTTGGATTATAATTTGCACAAAAATTATAATCCTCTGAATCCCATAAATAATACTCCCTTCGGTTTAAATATATGACAAAATTTGTAGTGTAATTTTCCTACAAACTTTGTCCTATATTATTGAAGGTAGTAATATTGTATTCATAGATTCCTTCTCCACAGATCAAGTAACTTGCAAAAGGTGAGCATAAAAAAATTATTTTCAAAGCTAGAACGTGTAAAATGTATTAAACTGAAGAACTTGAAGATGTATTTTTCGAGAAACAATTGTAATATCAATAGTGATATTTCCGAAGGGCAAGAAACTGCTATTGTGGATAGTGAGATTTGTTAGTTCTCTATGTGTTTTGATGATAATTGACAATTGTAAACACAAACTAAAGTTTGTCTTTGCTAAGTTGAAAAACTTACTGTCAAAGGCAAACTTGAGTTTTTAGTTGCAATCTCGAGTTTGGACTTGACAAAGAGTAGCTCAAGCTTTATGAACTTAGACAAACTCGAGTTTGTCTTGTCAAACTCGAGTTTATGTCAAACAGAGAGCACTCCAAGTTTTTAAAGTTAAAGCAAACTCGAGTTTCTGTTAGACAGAGAGTCTTCAATGATTTTGAACTAACTAAACTCAAGTTTTGATATGCCAAACTCTAGGTTGCTCTTGGCCAACAATTTTCAAATTTTTCATATTTTAAGCAAACTCGAGTTTGTCTTAGGAAACTCCAGTTTGCACTTAGCAGAGAGTTTTCAAAGTTTTTTTCATCTTTTGACCAAACTTGAGTTTGAGTTAGCAAACTTCGATTTGTGTCGAGCAGAGTTCCTAACTATTTTGAACTTTAGAAAACTCTAGTTTCCATTTGGAAACTCCAGTTTTGAACTTTGTGGACTTGATCATATTTTCATTTCAAAAGTCCCAAACTCGAATTTGTCACTTAATGATTCGAGTTTGCTCCTATTTCAAAATGTTTTTCAAAGCTCAACCGCGATGATCTTTTTAAGAAAGAACCAAACTCGAGTCTCGTGTTTCTAAACTCAAGTTTTGGCTCCTGAGTAAAAGTTCCAAACTCCAGTTTGTGTCGCTCAGTTTGAAAATTGTTTTCCTCGAATTTGCAAAATCTTCATGTTTGATCTAGATATTTCTCATCATCACTCATTACTATTATTAATTATGTTTAATTAGTTAGTTAGTTAGTTTCAGATGATTAAATGAGTATTAGAATGAAGATTAAGCTTAAAGCAAAAGGTGACGTGAGCACATTTATTACTGGTCTAGAAAACTTAGCATCCTTTTGGCAAATCATTCTCTGGACTTTGCAAAGGTTTAAATGTTTTCTTTCCCTCTATGGAAGCTTCATCTCCCAACAGATTAATTTGAAGGAAAGTCAACAAGACTAGCTGAGCACTTGGATTAACTCTAAGCAAGAGATAGAATGAACCAAGTTGCAACTTAACAGATTATTAATGTCTCCAACGGTTACATTAATGATTCCAACGGTCATTTAATGCTTCCTTCATATATATAAGCTGAAGCATTCAAGTCTCTACACTAACCAACATTTAGAAATTGAAAAGTTATCAAGTGTTATCTGCATTTAGTGTTTTCTACCTACTTGTAAAGTATTTTATGATACATTGTACTTCATTGATTATTTTATCTGCTCTTTTAGAGAGTTTAACCTTGAATATCATTTATTGTAAGAATCTCAAGTCGTGGGACTGTGAGATTGGGATTATCAGTTTACAACTTGTAGGGGGAAGTATATCCTAATGAGAGGATAACTTTCAAGTGCAGAGTGTGTAAATGATTTGTGAGTTAGTAGAAAATCCCAAAGTGTCTAGGGACTGGACGTAGGTCAAGAATTATGATCGAACCAGTATAAATCTCGTTGTGTCAAGCTTCTCTCCTTCTCCTCTGTTTGCCCCTATTTTACTGTCTGTTTTTTGGGTGTTTAAAAGACTCTTTTTTAAAAAAAAAAAAAAAAAAAAAAATCCCCAATTCAACCTCTCTTGGTGATTTCCTCCATTTACAAGATTAAGATGTTGTAAGCGGGAGAGTATGAGGCTTAAAATTGTTAAATAAGAAATAACATAGTTAAGTTTCTATTAAAGCTAGAGTGGGACCATCTTTTCCTTCTAACTCCTTCCACGGTAAGCCCATATCTCTCCCCTCTCTTTCACTCATTCCTTATCATCCTCTTCTTCCCCAACATTAAATGGCTCACCGTAGATCCCCCCCTACAAATATAAGAAAATGAGGAGTAATGCTTAGACGAGGAGCATCATTCATCATATTGTTGTTTTATATATATGCAGATATGTTTGTAAGGATGGAGTCCCCTGTTTTAGTAATAGAAAACAAAGCTATTTTGAGGCATTTTCCATATCTTATTCAAAATTTAATAGGACATACAATAATCAGGAAATATTCTACAGAGTGGAGCTTGTACTGGTGAAACTAACCCCCTCAAGGCATCAGTACATAATAAGCTCCTAGGCGCTCCACGTTGTTTCCATAAATCAAAGACACCAACTCATTGAGTCGAATCAATATCACCGTAACCATATCATGGATGTTGTTGACACCGGTGGTTGCCTCAGTCGCCACCATCATGAGATGCACCAATCTTAGGCCCTCAAAATCCACCAAATTGTCATTGCAAAGATATATATGTTTGCTCTTGATGATGGAATCACGGTATGAAAGGCAGCTTTTCCGAACAATGAAAATTCATTATGCAATGCCCCTTTGTAAAATAATAATAATAATATGAGAATTAGGGTTTGTATGTGTTGAAGGCAACGCAGACGAAGATTCAAACTACCCAATGACGTTGGGGAAGATATTGACTCCATGTATATGTGGCTAAAGATGTGGGAACTGTGCATTTATTAAATGGTGCCATGTATGACATGCCATCTAATGACCAATTTCTTCTGATGAAATCACCAAATGGGATGACACTGTGGACCAATAGCTGCTAACCCACAAGGTTCAGAGGGATATATTTAATGATATTTATCTTACTTTTTAAAAAAGGTTATCCAAAACCTAAATATTTGTAATGAACCATCCTTTATAAGTGTGGTTGATATACACGTGCAACCAATCATTATCTTACCAAGATATGCACTTCCACAGTATTCTAGAATTCTTTTTTTTTTGTTAAAATATATTCTAGGCCATCAGGTCCATCAGAATTAGGAACCCTCAGAAATGCCACTAAGTAGAAAATGTCTTCTTTAGGAATAACTAAAAAGTTTTGTTGTCTCACCTGTGAACAATATTAATATTTTTGTTAATGACTACATGCAATAGTGATTTATATATTTCAAGAATATGGATTTTTAGATTGACTTGTTGCTTGCTCACCTCATTTATTGCATCATCATCTTCCAGATTAAAATATTTGGCCAATTCTAGAAAGAAGAGAGTTCTTCCATCTAATTTGAAATGACTTGCTTGAACATGATCTTGTGGTTTGAAGGATGATCTCCAGTTGTTTGGCTGACTAGTTCTGTTAATCACTACATGCAATAGTGATTTATATATTTCAAGAATATGGATCTTTAGGTTGACCTGTTGCTTGCTCACCTCATTTATTGCATCAGCGTCTTCCAGATTAAAGTATTTGGCCAATTCTAGACAGAAGAGAGTTCTTCCATCTAATTTGAAATGACTTGTGAAAGTAGAGCTTAATCACCAAGAGGGGGTGAATTGAGAATTTTAAAAACTTTTCGAGAATACTTTGTTTTATAACACTAAAACAGAGATAAATAGAGTATAGGGAAGAAGAGCAAGACACAAAGAATTTATACTGGTTCGGTCCAATCTCTTGACCTACGTCCAATCCCCAGACTCTTTGGGATTTCACTATATCAATTGATTACACACTCTGCAACTCAAGAGTAATTCTCTTACTAGAACTTACTCCCCCTTACAAGTTGTAATCAATATCCCAATCTCCAAGTCCCCAGACTTGAGATTCTCACAATAAATGATTTATAATCAATAAACTCTTTCTAAGAGTAGATAAAGATAAACACTGAAGTTCAAATGTATCAAAAGATACTTTACACAAGAAAACTGAAAGAGTAGTTGGAAACTTGAATGATTTTCGTTTTCTGTAATGTTTGTTGTTGAGAAGAATTGAATGCGGCTCTATTTATACTAAGAGAGCATTAAATGACCGTTGCTAACTCCATTATAACCGTTGGTGCATTAATCTAGCTGTTGGAGGAACTTTGGTGTCTTCTCTCTCTACTCTTCAGTTAATTCCTTTTGTCCAGAAGATTAGTGTTGACTTTCCTTGTAATAGATCTGTTGGAAGAGCAGCTACTGCTTAGGGAAAGCTGACATTAATCCCTTGGAGATGTGTAGAGAATGATGGCTCAAAAAGATGTAAGTTTCTAGACTTTGCATTTAATGTTCTGACATTACTTTTTGCTTTTGTTCAAATCTTCATTTAATGTCCTCTAAACCATCTGTAACTCACTAACAAACTGATTAAACATAGTTAAGAATAGTAGTGAATGTAGAGGTGAAGTATTAAGATTAAATGAGAAGGTTTCACAAATTCGTCAAATTTGATTTTCAAACTCTTCGACTCATACTCGAGTATGTTCTTCAATACTCGAGTTTGTCACTGTGCACTAATATCAATACTTGAGTATCCATAATCATACTCGAGTATTCTTCTTCCAGAGAGGAACGTCGTGGTTTGAGCTTTTGAACCAAATCTTTGAATAGGAACAATACTCGAGTTTCCAAGTCCAAACTCGAGTTTTGGACTTTTGATATGAAAATGAGTTTAAGTCCAAAACCTCAATACTAGAGTTTCCATTTCAATACTTGAGTTTCCAAATCATTGATAAAGGAGCAAAGCTCTCTGTATGGCCGAAACTCGAGTTTCTAAATCCATACTCGAGTATTCAGAGATTTTGAAAACTTTGAGAAATCTATGCCAAGTCAATACTTGAGTTTTAAAAATAATACTTGAGTTTTCAAAACATGTGTAAAACTTGAGAACATTCTGTCAATCCAATACTCGAGTATCCAAACCCATACTCGAGTTTGCTTAAGTTGAAAACTTTGGTGACTCTCTGTATGACCAATACTGGAGTTTTCAAATAGATACTGGAGTTTTGAAAACATGTGTAAAACTGGAAAACTTTCTGTCAAACCAATACTCGAGTATTCAGATCCATACTCGAGTTTTCTTAAGTTGAAAACTATGGTGACTCTCTGTATGACCAATACTTGAGTTTTCAAATAGATACTTGAGTTTTGAAAACTTTAGGAAATATTCAAAGTGTTTCTGTATGATGCATACTCGAGTATTCAAACCAATACTCGAGTTTGGCTCAGGGTGAAAAACTTGGAGAGCTCTCTGTAAGTTCAATGCTTGAGTTTCCAATGGAAACTTGAGTATTGCTTTGTTTAATAAAATTGAGCTACCCTCTGTCAAGTCAATACTCGAGTATTGAAACCAATACTCGAGGTTGCCTTCGACAGTAAGTTTTTCAGCTTACCCAAGACAAACTTCAACTTGTGTTTACAATTGTCAGTTATCATCAAAACACAGAGAACTAACAACTTGCTTGAACATGATCTTGTGGTTTGAAGGATGATCTCCAGTTGTTTGGCTGACCAGTTCTGTTTATTATCACAAATCCTTCAATGTAATTGAATTTGCTTCCTGAAGATATTAATTTCTCCTGATCTCTCGTGAATGCTTTAAAATCTGCATAAAGCAACCTAATTATAATTAAGATCATTAAGAAGGAAAAATTGAAAAAAAAAAATTAATAAAATTCAGGAGAAAAATAATATTATATAATACTAATATTACTCCCTCCAGTCCTAATTATAGGAACACTTTTGTAGTGTAAATTGTACTACAAAAGTGTTCCTATAATTAGAACCGGAGGTAGTATATTATATTGAAATCGACGTGGGGAGGCAGTGATGGTTAATTTTACCTATTACATGACTTTCATGCAAAGTTTCATGAGGTTGAAAACAAAAAAAATTGTTTAATCGTTGCGGAAACCCGTAACTCCTTACGGTCCTCATGAATTATTAACCTTAACTCATTACGCTAATTAGTTATTAATTATTAATCTGTAACTCTTTACGGTACTCATGAGAATTCATAACAATTTATAATATTCATGAGTTTCAGGATTACTGTTAAAACAACTATTGGGGTTTAGGATAATTTAATAAAACGACTATTGAAGATTAGGATTACCTTAGATTACTCGAAGACTTCATTGTTGTTGATGTCCTCTAACATTGATCCACACGGCTATCCCCCGATTGCAACGAGAACTCCTTCTCTTGAAACCTCCCACTCCTTGGATGCTTGCTAGGCAAAGACAAGGTTGATGTTTGGTTTCCTTAAGTTTATATCGTTTCAAGAAGATGGTGGTTTCTTAGGATTAGGTTAAAGATAGGAGGAGCAAGATCATTGGAACCACTACTAGAAAATAGCAAAATAGTGACGGAATTTGCGACGGAAATAATTCCGTCGCAAAATAAGCAATTTTGCGACGGATGTAAAAATCGTCGCAAAAATAAGCCATTTTGTGACGGATATAAAAATCAGCAAAATGGAGTGATTTGCGACGGATTTTTCGATCTGTCGCAAAATAAGGAAAGCTTTTTGCGACGGAAAAATAATTCCCTCGCAAAAAAACTCCTTTTTGCGACGGATAATCAGTTCCGTCACAAAACTTGCGACGGAACCAATATTCTGTCGCAAAAAGGCAGACCTATGGCCGCCTTCTTGCGACGGATGAAAAGTTCCGTCACAAGGTTTGCGACGGAACTCAAGTTCCGTCGCAAAATAACTCCATTAATTCAAAATTCCCAGACTCTTTCATTTCGCGAAAATGTTCTCCTTCTCTCCTGTCGGTGTGCTCTCTGCCTCCACTCTGTTCTCCTTCTCTCTCGGTCATTGCCGTGCTCCGCCGGTCCGCCTTCCGGTCCGGCCGCCCTCTCTCTCCCGCGCGCGCGGCCGTGTCGTCGTCCTTTGTCCGCCACTTCGTCCCCGCCTCCCCCTTCCGGTAAGTTTGAATTTTGTTTATTTTTTAATGGAAAAAACATGGCATTAATTAATAAATGAAAATTCCCTATTACTCTAGATCCATTATTTGCGACTTGATTTTGCTAACTATCTCATGCGGTTTTGGGTGCCACGATTCCTCTAATAGATCAACGTGCAAATATTTAAAAATAATCATTATTTAGATGATTTTGTTGTTGATGCAATTAGTGACTTTTATTAGGGATAATCTAAAATAAGAGGGGCCACGTTGATGATTCATTATTTATTGTTATTATTATTAAATATACTATTTACTCTGCTCTAATAATCTGAATTATGAACTTTCCTGGGATGCAAATTATATATATGTTGTACATAATGATGAATTAATATGAAATATAATGCCCCGAGGAAAATAATTTCTCCAAAATAATTGTAAACAATGCCTTATATTAAGGGCAAGAAAAATAATTGATTTTATATATAAACCGATCAGTAAATTAAAGAATTTGAATTCTGTAATTGCTTTTCTATTTTATAATTTTGTAATTGCGTATTTTTTTTCTTGTTATATGTTAAATTTATGTATAATATATAATCTTGATAGTTAGAGATATTTTAGAATCTAATCGGATTATGAAATTTGAATTTTGTAATTGCTTTTCTGTTTTATAATTCCTAGATTTTAGGATATGCCTTTTATAATTTCTAGATATTATGATCTGCCTCTATAATCCTAGATATTAGGATCGACCTAAACCGATAAGTAGATTATAGAATTTGAATTTTGTAATTGCTTTTCTGTTTTATAATTCCTAGATATTAGGATCGGCCTCAAATGATTTTATACATTTCTTTTTTATTTCGTAATTTTTTATATATTTTTAGGAATCGAGTTTTGCGACGGAATGACCATACTGGTGCATCAGACACAGGAGATAATGAAGCATATGCAGATTCTACATCAGTCCCTAATGAAGGACAAGGGTGCGTGGTCGGTTCCTGGTGATGATGATGATCATACTTCTACTGTTTAGACTTTTTTTTAGTACATATTGTTCGCAACATTATTATTTATATCTTGTTTTCTCTATGTAAACTCTTTATAATTGTTATTTTGACTTTTTTAGTACATATTATTCGCAACATTATTATTTATATCTTGTTTTTTCTATGTAAATTCTTTATAATTGTTATTATATATATTTTTATAGTATATAACTTTTTATATATTTTATTTTATAATTTTTTGAAAACAAAAAATTAAAAAAAAATAATAATTTTTTTAAAAAATGTTAGAATTTGCGACGGATATGGAATCCGTCACAAACTCAAAACGTTGCGACGGATGGGAATTTCCGTCACAAATTTGCACATTGCGACGGAAATAAAAATCCGTCGCAATTTGCGACGGATAAAAATTTCCGTTGCAATTCGCGACGGATTTTTATTTCCGTCGCAAATTGTGACGGATTTTTCCAATTCTGTCGCAACTGCGACGCCCTTTTTTGCTACGGACAAAATCCGTAGCAAATTCCGTCAGAAATTGATTTTGCTACGGAAAAGGGCTTTTTTTGCTACGGATTTTTTCCGTAGCAAAAATCGAATTTTTTAGTAGTGAACCTTACCTTTTATGGATGACACCTTTTCCTCTCTAAACCTTTGGTAAAGACCGAAATTTAGCGAGCATAAGGATTCTTGTTTTTCTCCTAAATCAACACTTTATAAGAGTAAAACCCTAATTTAAGTATTTGCAAGAAAGGCTCAATCCAAGTTTGAATTGGAAAATCCAATTCACAATGAATTAAATTCATATCTTGATTGATTGAATTTAAGATGATGAATCACATTCATATCTTGATTGATTGAATCAATCATTTAAGATGGTGGATCACATTTATTTCATTTTTTCCTTCAAAAAACGTCCATAAATAGGGCACTTAAAAAAATCAGCACTTTATAAGAGTCTAACCCTAATTTAAATGCTCACAAAAAGGCCCAATCCAAACTTGAATTGGAAAATCCAAATCATAATGAATTAAATTCATATCTTGAATATTGAATAATAATTTAAGATGATGAATCACATTCATCTCTTGAACTAAAATTCAAAATCATTTTAAATCAATCCTCATTTATTATTTCTCTCCTATCTTCATCCAATTATTATTGGATCTTAATATATATATGTGTGTGTGTGTGTGTGTGTGTGTGTATATATATATAATAGATAATTCAGAATTATCTTTTATAACCTAACCTTTTGAATTTAAATTTAAATTTTAAACTTAAATTCAAAATTCGAATTCCAAATTCAACTTGGCTTAAGACCCGTTGGGTCTTCCATCACATTTGGGCCCTTTTGTGAAGAAACTGATTTCTCATTAGGGACACCATATATGACGCCATTTTTTTCCTTATTGGGCTTGGAGTCTCACTCCAACCCAGTTACACATTTACTCTTGATAAAGCCCAATAACAATTATTGGCACAAGTTTGCTAATTTTAAACAATCGAGAATAACTTTTGTGTGTGACCCATTAGGCCAAATTAGTCACTGACATAAATAAACTTGGACCAATTAAAAACCCATTTAACGGGCCCATTTATTTAATGATCTCATAAGACACCAGCAATGCTTTACAGCCCTAGTACTAATTGAGTTGATCAAGTAATCTACATTTCATACTTGGATATCGTGCAGGCATCATCCCTCACATCGTCATTCACATTTAGTCGAGAACACAGATAGAGTATCATCTCTCTTAATTGACTAAATGTAGCTATTTCACAGAACTATGAATCTTCTTATATTAACTCTATAACGAATCATGACTCTTCATGATCACTTACTGTGCGTACAGATTCCCGAGTTAACTAGAAGCTATCCAAGATCTACTGGTCTTGTGAATGACTAATCCCTTGTAGGGGACTGTAAGTCCTCTCAGCATGTCCATCTACACTCATGTATTCGAGTTACACCCAAGAGTACGTTGTTCTCTCCATTTTCAGGTGGATAGAGTTGTACGGTTAAAGTATAACCCTATGACATAGTATTCGATGACATCCTTCAGACCAAGACGATTCGCACTACCAAGCGATGAGAGACTTTACGTATCCAATGATACTCTCTACAATGAATCTTTGTGGAGTCTCTCGGCGGGTCAGTTCGGTGCTATCTGTTCTCCAACAGATCCACCCACGACATCAGCTAAGACATCTCTATGCTTGTATTCCATGAGGTTCCTACCTTGTATCTCTATACAAGTAGATGATGTCGTACTAGTCTTATTAAGATCATCAATGCCCTTTCTTGGTGATCCAAGACTAGGAACAAGTTTTAGGCAATAGATATCTAGTGTTTTCGAGTCCTTATGATCATGATCTCTATCATTGATCCTCAAGAATAACACATGTTCTATTCCTATGGCTTTTATCTTCAAACACATATTTACCTAAAAATAAAGGCGAGACATAAATATGATAAAGATAAAATATGCTCATTTATTAATAATGAAATACTACAACATATAAATGGTTCTGATCTGTCCTTACAGATTGTCTCTAGGACACCTAAATACTAACCGGCAGAGTGTGTTTTCAGCACCATCTTTTCAGGAGGAAAAGACAGAAATGGTTTTCACTTTGTGATGGCATAAGGGTGATCAATTGGTGATTTGGTGATGGCATAAACAACATAAGAATGAACGGCACCCGAACTTGAGGAACACCCCAAAAGGAGGGATGACGATGGCCAGAAGGATGTTGATACAGTTTGTTGTGCCTTCGTCTGCAATTTCTTCTTCTGGTTTTTGAGAGTTTGAAAGTTGCCAAAGAATGGTGTTGGAGAAAGAACCGACAGTCAAGGAGTGAGGAAACAACGCTCACCGGAAATCGATGGGAAGCAACGACAAAAGTCGACGATGCTGGACGTTTTGGCGGCGCTGAAGCTAGAGGAAGATAGTGATGACTGGGTCTGTCTGATTTCCTCCCCCTCTTCTCTTATACGAAGGTAGTTTCCAGCGATGGTGGTTCACAGTGGTAAAGAGAGAAAGTGACGGCGGTCTCTCCTAACCTCTAGCTCGTTCGAAGAATTGATTGACGAGGGTGGGGTTCTCCGTTTTCTTCCCTTCCCTCTCAAGCTCTCTATCCGTTCAATCTCTGAGCTTTGATCGGTAAGTGGGGACGGAAGGTGGAAGTCCTCTTCTTCCTCCCCTTCTTCAAGATCTGGCTATCTCAAAAATTGCTCTCTGGCATAGAGATTCTTGTGAACAGATTGCTAAATACATTAAATGAATAATGATGAAGGAAAAATGGCATACATGTATCCGCATCATCAGAGAACTGGTGACAAAAGTTGATACTCACAGTCACACTGCAGAAAGGACATAAACCGATATTTGGAGGAAGCTGAAGGCAGACGACGGGAAGAAGAGAATTCTGACGGCAAGAAGGGGAAGAAGGGAGATCGAAAAAAGAGAGAGAAAGGAGTAGTTGCAGAAGAGGAAGACAACAACAAGAAGATTCGAGAGTTGGACGAAACATGGCACCTATCATCGTGTAACATGTGGACCAATAAACGTAAGGCTAGGAGGTTTAATAGTATATATTTGATTGACTTGACTTGTGTATGTTCCACTAATTTTAAATTCCGTATGCCTGTTGTTCTCTAGTTTATATATAAAAATCCTTCATAAGTAATTAAAACTAAATAAATTACTCATATTTTGAAAAAATATCCTTCATTAAATGCAATAAACTCTAGCACAATTCTTCTGATCTCTCTTAATCTATTTGTCCATCGTGATTTTTTTGACAGCATTCGTACCATATTACTATTGGAAAAAATATTAATTTTATTTCATAAATTTTGCGTATCTAATAACCTATGAATAAGAGCATAAAGTGCTTCTAGAAAGTAGAAAGTGACCCATAAAAAAGGATGAGGAGAACATTGCATCAAGCAAAACAAAATAAGCACTTGTATTTTCCTTAATTATAAAATTCATTTTACTTACAAACATACTAAGTAGAATAGTAACTCTTCTTTTATTATTAATGCAGGATAGTTAGCCTCCTAATACTCCAGGCCCTCGCTCATCCATGCCATGAAGAAGAATGAAGTCCCTTGTTATGGAGAATAACCAGCCTCCTATTATCAATGTAACCATTTAAATATTACTTTTACATTTAAACATTTAAACATTCACGTTTATCTTTTATTGGCAATTCCTATTTTTGTAAAATTAGATGTTGAATTTCTATCCTTATGTTTCTTGTTAATGTGAACTTTGAAATATTATTTTTCTATTTTTCTCCATGGAAAAAAGAAATGCTATTTTAATTAACAAATGATATTTAGCAAACAAAAATTAATGAATTTATTAACATTATAAATGAAGACAAGAAAATTGTAAAAAAGCTATTTTAATAAATAAAGTACACAGTCGGATCATTGGGAAGGTAATGAATAGGCAAAATATATAATTCCAATAGGCTACTTTTGATGATATAGTATTGAAAGTTCATTATAAACTAGAGAGTAACAAATAACCTTAACATAAGCTCCTAGTATCTACTTATTTCAATATCAATGGAGAATTAAAATAAATTTTGACAAATACTTCTGAATGAAATCGTACTTTAAGAATTGTGGTATCGGCTTGATGTGCCTGATACACAAATATTGTCCTGCTTTCCTTTTTATGAAGCACCAAACTGTAGAAACAGAGGAAATGAGAGCCTGAAGAAAGATGAAAAACAGAGAACAAGTAACAACACCAACCAATAATACCATAAAAAATGAAGTTCTTGTATGAAATATGAAAAAATAATAAACATAAAAACATGAATTATGTTGAAAAGAAAGCAGAGTTTGATTTGTGGAGTGTTTGTGTGTGACAGGAAAAAAAGAGAAACATGGGAATGTTGAGAGACAGAGTAAAACAGAGGAAGGAGTTAATTGCCAGTGTCATAGCCAAAGAAAGCAGAGTTTTGATTTTTGGAGATTGGAGTGTATGTGTGTGAGATAGATGAGAGAGAAAATAGAGGAATGTTAAGAGAAACAGAGGAAAGATTTAATTACCAGTGTCATAGCCAAAGAGGAGGCCACCGATTCCAGCGGAGAAAGTGAGTTGAAGAACATAAGGGTTCTCCTGTATTCCCATTTATATCACTCTTTCCTAGATATTAGCTTCCAACATATCCACTCCTTACCCCCCCCCCTATCTTGCTCCCCTTCTCTTGTTCCTTGTTGCCATCTTCTTGGGGGGTTTATGGGCACAAATCAAATCCTAACATTTTATATGTACACAAGACAGTTAATATTGCTATCTTTCACATCGTAACTCAAGAAATTAACTATCATATGGCCTCTTCTAAATCTCATATAATTCTTACTTTAAATCTGGAAATTGTTTTCCAGCTTTTATAACATTGTTCCAACATCATTTTTGGAGCCTTATACATGAGCCATTACTTTAAAATACCCATCCAATATTTCAGGTATTAAAGAGTTGGTTTCTATCACTCTTGATTCAATAATTTGCACCTAATGACCTCCAAACGGAACACAAACACACACTTGTATATGTGAGCGTGTGTGTGTTTCTATATAATAATGAAGAGAAATACAACCATTCCTAATTTCGTCAACCAGTTCGGCCTCTTTACAGCATCCAATTTTTTTTTCTATTCTGAAATTTTCTTTCAAGAATGCTCAGTTTGGCAAAAACATTAACATTGTTCTGGTATAAAACATAGATGTCTAGCCCAATGGACTAGTATGTCGATATTGGATCGAGCACTTCCTCCTAGATATCTATGAGGCAGATACCTAAGAGAATGTTGGATCACTGTGCATAAGAGAGGCTTTTGTCAAAGGGGGTGGTGTGTGCGCACTATGACGGCAGTATTGTAAATAGTAAAGAGTAAGTGTCCATACCTTAGGGTTTACCTCTTATTTATAGAGTGTACCTTAGGGTTAAGGTTTATGGGCTTTGTTCGCCTTGTAGCCCAAGTATCTTGGCTGTCAGATCCAGGCTAAATCCCTTGATTGAGATCTCCTTTGATTATAGCCTTGATTATAGGTTGGTTAGGATCTTCCTTCATTATGGGTGGATCCTGATGTAGATTGTTCCTTGTTGGGCCGTCCCATAAATGGGCCAAATATAGGTCCATAACAGTTGCCCCCCAGCTTGGTTGTTCAGGTCTCTGGGCTATCGGGGTGCGTTGACCATATATTAGAGTTATAGTTGTAACTTGCCCCGAGAGGTACGATCCAAGTTAACTCGCTTTGAGCTCCGTTTCTGGCCATGGTTGTTCACATTCATGATGCATCAACATCTGGTATTCTGGGTTCACACACTGTGGTACCGAGTTTCCCCCAATTCGGATTACCATGAGCAAGTGCCGAGTTCCTTTGCTTGTCTCTTGGGTACTATCCGACCTCGTCCGTGTTGATCCCGGTTACGTTATTAGTGACGTATGCTCAAGGAACTGAGATAAAGTTGGAGAGTTCGAGTAAATTCGAAATAACTTCCTTTTCCTCTTCTCATGTCATCATGACCAATTGCCAGCTGGCCCTTCTCGACTGCCAAAAAGCCTCAACCGCCACGCTTAGCCGCCCGCGGTATTTGTGTGCATTAAATGCACCCATCATTTCTCATATGTCACCCTTGCTTTTTGGGTGAATGGTCTACTTTGCTCTTGACTCTTTAGATTCGGAACGTTTATATTCATATTTCCCTCCATTCTCCACACTTCTTGCATTCACTATTTCTTCTTTCTTCCTAGAAACCTCTCGCTTTCTTGAGACAACTGCCTCCTTGCAATCCTTCGATTTTGTCATTTTACATTCCTCTGACCTTCGTACATTCAGGTGTGTAACATCCCTAATTTTGGATTTTGGGAATTAAAATATGATATGGGATTAATTATGGAGAATTTGGCCTTAACTATTATAAAGTTCATATTTGGAATTAAAGGCATATTTTTCCACAAATTAAGGACATATAGTTGGGAATCATTTTTGGCCTAAATATTTTGGAGATAATATTTTATGGCCAAAACAAATTAATTGAGGTCAGACGGTAAGACTCCTAAGCCAAACTATGTGTCATTTAGTGGTGAAATTCAGATTTGTTACAATAGACGTCAACATGTAAATAATGTCATTCAATGATCAATAATCATTTCTCTCCAAGCTAAACAATTCGGCCAAGAGGAGAAATAGAGAGATTTAAGAAGCTTGGAAAAATTGACACATGTTGTCTTGATTGCAAGACACCTAAAGTCACTAGGTGTCATTTTGTGGTGATTTTTGGTTGTCTAAATAAGTGTATATTTCAGCCAAATCAAGGGATTAAACCATGAAAATTGAGCATGAGACACCTAGGCATGCTAAGTGTCATTTTATGGTAAGTTTTCATCCTCTAATTGCCACCTCATTTTCCCTTTACTCCAAACTCCAGCCACATGTAACAACATGCAACTCCCTTAATGTCCAAATTACTTCCTCTCCTTCTCATATTCGGACACCTATTCCCTTTCTATTAATTGACAAATCACCCTCCCTTAAATGCATATGAACACACGCATAAACACACCCAATCTCTCATTTTTCCATTACCTCAACCGTCCCATAAACACACACATGTAAGCTACACACACGCACACACATGGCATCACACGCACACTACCTCACCCTCCATGTGTCTCTTTCCCTTCTTGCATGAAGACCAATTGTCACATTTAACCAAATGACAAATCATCCACTCCCCTTAATCACATCTGAACAAACACACACTTAAACACAATTCACCCTTCCCTTCCCTTTTATCACATTACGGACACACACACACTTAAACACCATTTACCCTTCCATTCCCTTGTTTATTTCGGACACACACACACACTTAAACAACAACTCACTCTTCCATTCTCTATTCCATATTCCATCCGAACACAAACATATACCTTTAATTCCTCAAACTTCCACCTCCTCATCCGTCCTATACACACACACACCAACCACTCTCTCATTCGGTCAACATTCCCTCAACCATTCACATTGATTGTTCAACGTCTAGGAGAGATTGAAGAAAAGAGAAGAAGAAAACCATAGAAGATGAGGCTGAAACTTTGAAAGGAAAAATGAAGAAGGAAGAAACCACAAGCTCAAGAACCAGCCTAGTGGTAAGAACATTCATTTCCTCTTCAAGTTTTTGAAATTTTCGTTGAAACCCAGATTTTGTAATCTGTGGTAAAATTGTAGAAATAAGTGGAATTTGAGAAATCTGAGACCACCAACGTGTTCCTCATGGAAAATGGAGTGGGAAGATGTTGGTAAATGAATTTTTAAAGTGCTTTTTGAACATAAAATAACGAGCTCATCAAAGGAATTAGAACTGCCAGTTTTGGATTGCTGGAGTCAGTGCGAGTGTTTGAGTATTTTGATCAGGTAATAGTCCTTTAATAATTCTGAAAATATTCTAGGAGATAGTAGACATTCTTATCTTTAAAACGGTGGGTATTTTGTATTTTTCTAAGCTCTGATCAGAGAGAAATAAATTGTACAAAATGACCCTTAGTTTTGGAAACAAGTCTGGACAGTCTGGATATTTTTGGGATCTGGGAATGATTTTCCTATGATTAAATATTGGAATCAATTTTCCCAAAAACTAGACTTAATAAGGAGTTCATAGGTTTTTGAACCACCTAAATTGGGCATCTAAAACTCCAGACATAAGTTTTTAAAGTTGAGTCATGAATTCTGGATGTTTAACTGGACAGTTAAGAAAAACATAAAACCTGGGAATTATTGGACAAGTCCTGACCTTTGAAAGTATTTTTCTATGAAAATAGATTTGTCTAGGAACACGTGAGAGTTGACTGAACATTAAAATGATTTTCTTGAAATTAATTAAAAATAGTTGAAGTTGCTGGACTTTTAAGGGCAGTCAAAGATAAAGGCTGAAAGTAACAAAGTTTAAGTTACTTAATTAAACCCTAATGAAATAAGGGTTAAAAAGGTAAATAAACATTCATTTTCCTTGGTTCTAAAATTAAGGTTATATCCTTAGGGCCATAAGGATAATGAAGGAAAGAACTTCAAGCAACCCTGACGGTTAGCGAAAGAGGAACCCGTGTAAGGACAATAATCCTTAAAAAGTAGTGGGCTTACCTTACTTGCATGTATTTGATATTATTGCTTGTATGTATATGATTGATTGCTATACTTGCTTGCTATGTTTAACATACTTGAATGATTGAAGTTCTGTTTATGATTATGCTTTGGCCATGAGTATGATGCATGAAGCATTGAGCATGCAGATATGTCATTATCTTAACATGAGCTTGTGCAAGGCAAGTATATCATACATTAGCATTTATCTTCCATGCATTGTTTGGTATTGTCTGCTACTGGGATTCCTCAGAATCTCACCATTACCAACCAATAGGCAAGTAAGCAAAGGAAGAGAAGTACTGCCCAAGGTTCAAGGAGGGAGCATTGCTTGAAGACAGCCTATCAAAAGGATAGTTGAAGAACCGGGGGATGACAGTGTTTAAATTGATTTAAGTTTCACTGTCTATAATGAATGTAAACGTATGTAAGGGGTATAAACCCTGGGAATACCCTTGTCATGTAATCAAAATTAATTTCCGCATTATCACTATAACGAACTATTTTTGATTTTGCCACACTACTGCGTAAGATAAAGGTAGAGAATGCCGGCACCCCGGGGGTGTCACATCAGGTATTTTCGCCATTTCTTTCCACTTCTTCTATTTTTCTTTGAATTTTGGAGATTCTGTGTGATTTTGTTCTTGCTTTTTCATCTGTATCTGTGAAGGAATTGGTTTCTGGGTTTTTTTGTTAGATTCCAATAGAAGCTTCTGGGTAGCCTTCGATTTCTGGACTTTTTTGTATGAATACAGGCCCCTATTCTTGAATGTTATTGCCTCCACCATCTCGTCGTAAATCTGTTCTTGCGTTCTATTTTCTCAGTTGAACAATAGTGTTGCCTAGTCACATAATAGTGTCGTCTAGATACATTTCCTTCTTCCTTTTCTCACCGAGCCTTTTGTGCCTCTTTAGGTTTTGATTTTTGGTAGCAATGGATAGGGTTGATCCTTTGCCCTCTTCGAGTCAAGACGCTATAACCCCAAAAGAGGAGGAATTGCATCGTTCAGTCCCTCCTAGAATCATGTATTGGCCTTGGGGCCTTCCCCCTACTGAAGAAGAGAGACAAGCGGGCTTGCTTCGCAGAAGACATAATGGGGGGGGAATACACACTACTACAAAATAGCCAAAAAAACGTCCTAAATAAAGCCCAATTAACGTCCCTTTTTATAGGGACGTTGGGGAGGGGGAAGTTAAAAAAAAAAGTAATAAGGCGTCCTGAAATTCTTTCAGGTCGCCTTAGCTAAGGCGACCTAAAACTCATTTCAGGTCGCCTTAAATAAGGCGACCTGAAAGAATTTCAGGTCACCTTAGCTAAGGCGACCTGAAACTCATTTCAGGTCGCCTTAACTAAGACGACCTGAAACGAGTTTCAGGTCGCCTTATTGCTTTTTTGTTTTTTTTTAAAAAAAAACCTGAAGCCCCAATTCTTATTTAATCAAATATCGGATGCACGTTAGAACGCAGAGAGTTTTCCGAAAAACTACAAAGAAACATCAACGGAATCGAAATAAAACAAATCGAATTCGAAGTACGTGGTATCCAAGCCAACAATAATTAATCAATATGGAATATTTGCTTCAAACCTAATAGCAGCTTTTCAAACATGGAAATATCATTCTTAAGTGTGAAGCACATATATATATACAAACCATCTCGGGTTTAACAAGTAGTAATATGTAGAAGCAGATCTAGAACAAATAGATCTAAAAATATAAAATTCCGATCTAAGAAGAACATCGATCTAGAACCCGAAGACTTGCGATGAGCGACAAGCAAAACAGAACCAAGGTCGCCGGAAGAAACAGAGGAGGAGGAGCTCTGGTTTGTCGATCTGAGCTCGCATATGTGTTCTCTTTTTGCGGCGCTTGAGCTTGGTGGACAACGGAGGAGGAGCTTCGGCATGGTTGCAGCGTGGTGCAGAGGAGGAGACGCTGGTGTTGACGGCGAGCAATGTTGACGGGGAGCGGTGAGTGACGGCGACTTATCTGAGACGTGGAGACTTTGGCGTGCAAGGGAGAGCGATGATGATGATGCGTGCGAGAGAGAGAGAGGGACGATTAACTGATGAAAAAGGTGGGAGGATATAAATAAGAAAGAAGAAAAAAAAAAAAAAAGATATGAATTTTGGCGACCGAATTTTGATTCAGTCGCCAAAATTATTCAATTGGCGACCCGAATTTAATTCAGTCGCCAAAATTATTCAATTGGCTACAATTAAATTCGGTCGCCAATTGGAGAATTTTGGCGATCTGAATTTAAATCGTCGCCAAAATTCACAAATTGGCGACTTGAATTTTAATTCAGTCACCCATTATTTAAAAAAAAAATCAATTCTCATACCCCATGTTGCCAAAAAAAATATGGAGATTTTTAAATAATAGATATTAATTTGATTTTTCCTTATAAAAAGCATATTCTTATGATTTTGATTTGAGCTATATTTATGGCGTTTCTTTTGTTATTAGTATTTTATAATTATATTTTAATTAAATTTAATAAGCCACTCAAGATATTTCTTTCTATAAATATTAAGTTTCGTAAATATTTTATGCGTATTTGTCATTTAAATGATAATTAATTTTAAATGAATGAATATGAAAAAGTATGGAGATTTTTAAATAACAGATATTAATTTGATTTTTTCGGTTACAAAAAGCATATTCTTAGGATTTTGATTTGAGCTAGATTTATGGCATTTCTTTTGTTATTAGTATTTTATAATTATATTTTAATTAAATTTAATAAGCCACTCAAGATATTTCTTTCTATAAATATTAAGTTTCGTAAATATTTTATGCGTATTTGTCATTTAAATGATAATTACTTTTAAATGAATGAATATGAAAAAGTATGGAGATTTTTAAATAACAGATATTAATTTGATTTTTTCTTGTTACAAAAAGCATATTCTTAGGATTTTGATTTCAGCTAGATTTATGGCGTTTCTTTTGTTATTAGTATTTTATAATTATATTTTAATTAAATTTAATAAGCCACTCAAGATATTTCTTTCTATAAATATTAAGTTTCGTAAGTATTTTATGCGTATTTGTCATTTAAATGATAATTACTTTTAAATGAATGAATATGAAAAAGTATGGAAATTTTTAAATAACAGATATTAATTTGATTTTTCCGGTTACAAAAAGCAGATTCTTAAGATTTTGATTTGAGCTATATTTATGGCGTTTATTTTGTTATTAGTATTTTATAATTAAATTTAATAAGCCACTCAAGATATTTCTTTCTATAAATATTTAGGGCCAAAAATTTTATTTTAGGCGACCTGAACTTCTTTCAGGTCGCCAAAAATTTTAAAAAAACTCACCCGCGCCAAAAAAATCTCGTGCCGCTAAAATATTTCACAAAACGCGCAAAAAAATTAATTTTAGGCGTCCTGAACATCTTTCAGGACGACAAAAATTAAATTTTAGGCGTTCTGAACTTCTTTCATGACGCCAAAAAATTTATTTTAGGCGACCTGAACTTCTTTCAGGTCGCCAAAAATTTTATTTTAGGCGACCTGAACTTCTCTCATGTCGCCAAAATTTTTTACCGCGCAAAATCCTCTTGGCGCCAAAATTTAGGCGTCCTAAATTAATATTTAGGTCGTCTAAAGTCTCAAAGTGAAGCAAATAATTACGACAATGCCATCGCCTTCACTTTTTACAACCCTTTTTTTAAAAACGGACTTCTTTTTGGGTAGTAGTATCTATAATTTGTAGTAGTGACAGGGGGATTTCAGGCTCATAGGACTAGGATCTGGGGTGAGGGTTCGGCCAGTGGATTATCACTAACCGAGGGCCATGGTACAGTTGGAGTTGTCTCAGCATCGCCCATTACCTACCCTGGGGACATCCCTCTCCCGAAGCCGGGATCCCTCCTGGAGGGATATATCGGTTCGTGTTGGGAATGTATCGCTTTAAGCTCTCAATATATTGCGGACGGCCATGATTATTTTGCTAATTCCACTCTAGGCTCGTGCCGTTATAACTTGGCCTTCGAATCCATCCCGGCCTATAGCAACCAGAGTTGTCTCGGTCTAGCAACTTTTCCTTCTTCACATAGTAGCTCTTATGCTTCAGGTATGCCACCCACTTTCTGATTTTTTATTTCTTTGTTATAAGTATAAATGGATTCGCCTTCCTCATCCCATAAATTCTGGGGAGTCGGGCTCCTCAAGCCCCTTAAGAGTTTTGACGGACAAGTATCCATGGGATACACATGAGGTGCTGAGGATACACTCGTTGATGACTGTAGGCAACATTGCCAAACTTCATGTTGGCGACCCCGAGACATACACCCTCTACCCACCGGGCAGCAATGAGCCGGTTTGTTCTACGAGAGAGGGAAACGACTCATCTTTTTTCTTTTTCTGTTGGGATTATGTCTCTCGGCTCGGCATTCGATTCTCGTTTACTGAGTTTCAAACCGCCGTTTTGAATCATCTACATGTAGCTCCTTCTCAACTTCACCCCAATGGTTGGCGTTTTGTCATAGCTTTCGAGCGTCTATGTGTATCCTTAGATATATCTTACATAGTTCCTCTTTTCTTTTATTTCTTCTCCCCCTACACGGCTCGGTCAGATAAAGAGGATGCAGAAAAGAAGGGCTAGACTTCCCTCCAGGGTGTCGTCAATAGGAGAATCTTTATCCTGTTTTCGGAGTCTTTCAAACACTTCAAGACCAGTTTCTTCAAGGTTGTAGCTAAATCTGGACGGCAGCCCTGGTTGCTTCTTGCCTTCGAGTCCAAGAGTGTGGAATGGAAGTTCCCCTTGTATTGGACTCATGCTCATCATGATTTTCCTTCTTCCGACTACCGCATTGAGCAAGACAACATCCCAGCTGAAGACGTCAGCTCCGTATCTATTATTGTTTCACATGTCAAGAAGCACGACACCATTGATGTAGCTTCGCTAATTTTCCCATCTCAGGACGAGTTGGGATCGGCAACGAGTACAGCTCTCTTTATTATCTGTACTGGCGCGTCTTTTATTTTTACTTTCTCCAGGGTAATTTCCCGTCATAGTTTCTGACCTTTAGTTTTTCTATCATGCAACTCAGAGTATGGTGAGATTGTCGCGTTATCTTACCCTCATAAACGAGGACCAGGGGGTTCCAAGTAAGGGGAAAGGCAAAAAGCGATCAGCCCCTGGGTCTGGGAAGACGAAGGCCGAAGCGAGCTCTCAAGCTGCCACTGCCAAGAAAACTAAGACCTCTGCTTAGCAGGTTACTCAGCCCTAGGACAGATCGGCCTTTGTTCCGCGGACCTCTGCCCAGCATATCACTCAGGCCTCTCCTTCAGTTCTTCCAGCTCCTCCTCTAACTACTACAGTTCGTCCTCCTCCACCCTCTGTTAAACTCCCCTATGGAATCATGGGGTAACAGAGGAGCCCAACGTTGTTCTTCTCCTTCCCAGGTGCTACTACAACACGGTTCCTTTCTCGGATGCTGAGAAACGCGATCTTTAAGAGATCGAACATAACGCGTTGAGGGCCGTCGAGTTGGTACAAGTTTTGGCCACTTTGAAGCACAAGTATATCGAATCTACTGTCGAGCTACGGTGGGTTAAGGCGGAGAGGGATGGAGCCGTGACCGAGAAGAAGAAAGCTGATAAGGAGCTCCAAGCGGCCAAGGAAGAAACTGGAGAAATAAATGAGGAGCTTTTGATGACGAGGGAAGCTCTTGTGAAGGCGAACTCCAACTCGTCCAGCTGCAAGCCGATCATGCTAATGATATGCAATCCTTGAGGGTTGTGCAGACCCAGCGTGGCGAGCTTGCAAAAGAGCTGGATGCGACAAAGGCCACTCTTGAAGATGCCAAAAATGCCAAATCTGAATGCATTGTTGTGTTGAAAGAGGCCGTTGAGGATGCCTTCCAGCAATCTCTGGAGCAAATCCGGCATTTGATCCCTGACGTCAACCTGAACACCTCCGGGTTTCATTATAGGGCTGTCCTTGAGGACGGCCAGTTAATCCTGCCCCCTTAATCTCCCAGTGATGATTCCGTATCCCTGCTGGATGGGGGTCGGACTGACGAGGGGGGTGAAGAAGCCTTTACCGTTAACCCTTCTGGAGGAGAGGAGGTTCAACCAGAGACGGTGGTTCCTCTTAGCTGAGTAGCTGAGGTTCTGGTTTTGTTGCAGCATTTGTTTTGCTTTGTATAGATTTTCACTGGTTTAATATCTCAGTTTACTTGTTTTCATTTAGCTAACTTTTGTACTTAAACGAATCAATCATTAATGAAAATTTGTTTCGTTTTCGATCCATTCGAATATGTTTCCAAGTGTTTCATTCATGGCAACGATGAATTAATTGTATGAACTCACATTTATGTTCAGAGTTCTTTTGAATGACTGAGCCAGGGTCAAAGATGTATTATGCAGAATCTGTTAAAATGCTCTTCTGGCATTAAAAACAAGGTATACTATTTGGGTGAAGATCTTTAATTAGCCTCCACGCCACGTTTCGATTCCGTTGACCAGGATTCAATCCGGTAACTAGTATTTAAATTGGACATAGAGGATAAAATTCATCACCAACATTCTAACTACCAATAATGGTATTAACCCAAGAATTAACCATAAAGGACTTTGTTTTAGTTCATTTTTCTAAGCTTATGAAAGAATATGGTGTTACTGGTTATTCATGGCTCGTTAGACATAGACATTCAAAGTGATAATCAATTAATTACCGATTTCTTTTGGCAAACTTCTTTAGCTTTTTCAGAAAGTGTTATTTCTAAGAAAATAATTCCTGAAAGTGATACACCTTGTAATGAGTCTCCTTCCAAACGTTAAAGAATTGAACATGCCGATGATATTATTATGGTCAAAAATAAGATATTTGAACGTGATCCGGGAAAGCGTAAGCCAATGTGAGAATATTCCGCTAATGAAGTTGATGAGATACAGAGAGCTTATTTAATGGTTGGGCCATATCAACCTCATCGTGCCAAATCTAGTTATCCTTTTTCAAAGGAAAAGCATCCTCGACGTTTCAAGCTTCTTGGTTCATTTTTTCTTTGACTATATTTAAAAATTTTATTAAATTTCATTATACATATAATTATTATGTTTGTGTTTGTGATATCTTTAGGACAATGTTTATTTCATTTCTCATTGAATTGTGAGAGGAAAATAAAATTCATGTTTGAGATACCTACTGAAAAGGTTAGTATCATTATATATCTTGTTTTAATTTATAATTGTCGGTTATTATTTATTTATATTCTCAATGTTAAGTCATACTATTTAGTAAATAGTTCAATATGTTTATTTTTTGGCCGGGGCTAAAAAAATTTCCTGGTTCCACCACTGGCCATGAACTAAGCTTACAGGACTAAAAATGATAGCCATAAAAACACCAGAGTAAAAGTGATTCCTTAAGCGCTATTTAAACAGGAAAAGCAATGGCTTGAGTTTTGTGATTGAGAAATGAATGCTTATAGGAGGTTGGAAAGAATAATATGTGATCGGATAAGGAATTTTTTTAAAATTCTAGAGGTTTAGTTTCTTTTTTGGGTAATATCAGGAATATAGTTGATCATATAATGTATGGCAGACAGGCATGGAAAGAGGTTTAGTTTGTTTTATTTTTTGAAGCTACTGTACAGCTAAGAAGGTAGATTATTCAACTTAGGAGCAAAACCAAACACAGGCAGGTTTACACTTCAATATGCAAGGTCACTAACCTGGAACTTTGACAACCTGAGGTATTGTCACCAAGGCCTTTGAACAGAGAATCAACGAATCATTTGATCCACATAATAGAGTGGAATGAACTGCAAAATTAAATAGAATGCTTTTGTAAATAAAAAGGACCTATGTATCTCTAGCATCAAAGAATAATAAGAAGCAATAAGTGGTGACAAGTGACAATAGAACTATAATAAAATTTCACATATCTCGGCATCTCGATTTTTTATGTAAAGAAAGAGCAATCATCTGCCATTTCTGATAAGATACAGAAATTGTGAAAGCTTCATCAGTTCCATTATCATAGGCACGTTGAACATTTTATGCAACTTAGACTGACTTAGGAACACAGGTGTTAGATATACATATCATGCCCCAAATAGTCTAGCTAGGGTGATAGCAATAGGGAAAGATAAACATATAAATTGTCGCATTTCATTTCAGTTATGAGCACTCATTTGAAAATAATTCATAACCCGAATTATCAGGAAGCTATAAAAATTTTGGGAGTAGCAGACTTCATGAAACAGGAAAGAAGAAATTCAAGCACAATAGCATCCATTATCAATCATCACTGACAAAGAGACCAAGCACAACAACTGATTTAGCGTATAGATTAAAAAAAAAAAAAAAAAAAAAAAACATAAAAATAATAACAGAACACAACAACTGTTTTATATTTTTAACAATTTTTTTATTTTAATTAGTTCCTATATGTTTTTGTTATATTTTATTCATATACTTTAGGGTATCCAAAATATCGGTTCATATATAGTTTTATAAGGACTTAGATATTAGTTTAACCGTGTTAACCTCGTGATGTGGCATTAACACTATTAGATAGGATGATGTGGATTGCTTAGGATTAATTTGGCTTACGTATAAGGATTAAAACTAAAACTTATTATAAGTATGGAGATCAAAACCAGAATTCGCTGAAAATATAGGAACTTAGCATGGGTTTAAACCTATAAAAAAAAACAATTTAAATAGAGTTCAACCTCCAAAAAATTTACAGTGCAGTGATTAAATAGACTACAAAATTAATTTTGAGCGAAGAAATCGATTACAACAATAAAATTTAATTTCTGATATTTGAATTGTAATTGCGTGCACATACAATAAGGCTAACGAGGGGTAGTGTGGTGTGGCCCTTGGACCGAAGATGTTGAGCAATATTATTGCCGCAAATACACGGAGGGTAAAATCGATTTTCGCTAAGCTTAACGATCGAATATACTTGAATGCTTCAGCAATTTCACTGAGGACAAAATCAGTTTTTGTGTTTTTTTTTTCCCTATGAATTCAATATTGGAAACCAAATTTAATAATTAAAAATCAATTTCTACACTAAAAATAGATTTTCCTAGTCTATTTAATACCCTACACTGTATATTTTTGGAAGTTGAACCCTGTTTAAGTTGCCTTTTTTCTTTCTAGAGTTAAATTCACTCTAGGTCTATATACTTTCAATAAGGTTGGTTCTGATCTCTATATGCAAACCAAATCAATCTTAAGCATATATATTAGCCTATTCAACGTTGTTAACGCCACGTCAATGAAGCTAACACTATTAGACTCGTATCTTAGTTCTTGCAAAATTATACGGACAAACATTGTGAAAGGCATAAAGTATAAGGACAAAAACAACTAAAACAAATATAAAAACCCAAAACCCAAATTCGATAAAAATATAGGAATTTGGAGTGGGTTTAACCCAATTCCTTTAGTAAACCTTACGGGTCTAATATTTATTGAGTGAGAAAGTATAGAAAAATCAAGTTTTTCACATATTATTTCAGGATAACCATTCGTCACATCTCAAGACTCTTGAAGTTTAGACTAGTTCAAATGACGAGGGGGAAGTGGATTGGCAGAGGTTAGAGGGGTGTAGGAAAAAAAGTGAGTAACTTAAACATGTTTTATTTATGACAAAAACACATGTCACTGTTTGTTAACTCCAACATGAGAAGAGAAGACAATCTACCTGGCCACCAAAGATTTCTCACATGGAGTCGCCGTTATTATTGATTTAAAAAAGTAATAATTTTTTACCAATAAAAACATAAGAGATGCTCCAAAGATATTAGGGAAATAAACTTCATGGAGAGATAAAGAAGCAGAGACATAGCCGCGTCTAGAAACCTTTAGACTTCATCTTCAATCTTCATCCTCCACCCTCTCACCTTCTCTCTACCTTCGTTGCCGACGACCTACGACCATCCCAACTCATTAAGAATTAAGACTATGAATAGTACGAAAGACTATTAACAATTAAGATTAATATGTAGCATATATAACTGCCCAAGGTTGTTCACTTTCAAACTGTATTATTTTATTAAATTAATTTTGTTGATAGAAAACATGAAACTCAAATATATATAGTACTAGAATAAGATGGGGAAAACTAAAGTATTGGAATAGTACTTTTGAAAGAGATAAAACGAGATCGAAAACAAAGAATGATGAATAAGAAATCCCTAAACAAGAGAGGAAATTAAGAGAAATTAAAGTGAAATGTGGGATAAAAATGGAATTTACTTATTTAAGACATACTCTTTTATTTCTAATTGTATGTCTTAGTTTTTAAATTTGTTGTGTCTGTAATTATAACTCGTTAGATGTTGAGATAATCGTGTGAGCATAAGATAAGAAAAGATAAAATTCATAATGAATACATATTATGAACAGAAAGATGGAGAATGAAGTTACCTTGATTGTAATTGGAGGTGATTTTGGTGCAGTAAATACATTAATTTAGCAGATTCTGATTTGTCTCTATTTGTTATTATCTATCAATCACTCCATATTCTGATTTAATTAGAGAGAATATAGGAAATCTGACTGAGGACAATTTAGTCTTTCTATTTTAATGTTTTAATTTCTGGTCCTTTAAAATAATTACCATTTTTATGGTCCTTCTTAATAAATATTATTTTCCTTAGGTTCTTTATTATAATTTTCCCAAGATATTAATTGTGGACAAAATTTATTAATAAATGAAAGACATTATGAATTTTCGGTTTAATATACATCAAGTTGGCTATATATAAAATAGATATACTCATATGGTCTTATTTATAAAATACTTTTAGCATGTTTCACACAAAACAACAAAAACCTTAAACTTCATTAACTTAGTGTTAAGGCATTAAAAAAAACAAGCATGTCATGTAACTCTTCAAGAGCATTATATGGTTGAAACTTGAAACTCATGCCTCTCGTTAAGCCTCTTGCACAAAGCCTTCATAACAGTAAGGGCAAAAAGGGCCTCTCTCCCTCAAATATTTAAAAAAGATTCAATCTTAGACAACCAAACCACTTATGAGTATATTTAAAATAGATATACTCATATGGTCTTGTTATAAGACACTTCTAGCATGTTTCACATAGACCAATAAAAACCTTAAACTTCATTAACTTAGCCTTAAGATTCAACAATTTCCCAACTTTGTCCCTATCTAATATACATTAGAACAAGTGAGAACAAAACTAACACAATGATAAATTATCGGAAAAATGTACATTCATAAGGAAAATTTAATGAGATATTTTATAAACAGGACCCAAAAGATTTTTTCACTTTCTTCCCTATAAATAAGACCAAGGAGTACATACCAACCACTATGCCTTTGGCATTCCAACTTGACTTTGATCTATTCTTGAAGATAGATTCCAATTTTGTCGCTTTATCGTTTGGCCTACATGGATTAAGAGATTTGGTTATTAAAAATTGTGAGGGCGAAAGAAATGACTTGTGAAAAGAAGTCTTTATTTTTTTTTTATAACATTCTAGAAATCTTTATCACCTACAAACTAATTCAAAGGCATAACTAGCTGATTTCAAATAATTTGATGACTTATGGAAGAACACAAAATAATTAATGATAAAATATGATTTTTCCTCCATATTTCTTTCATCATTTTTTTAGGTTAATGTAGGTCAACGTTACATAATAATATATGTTGATTTGAAAATGTTGAAGTGTATGACAGTCTTCTAAAAATTAATAACTTAAAGTTCAGAGAGAAAAGAGATGAAACATCTGGTGAAAAAGAGTGTCCTGAGAGAGAAAGCTAGAGAGAGAAGCTCTCTCTCTCTCTTAGTTATCGTGCTTGGTCCTGATGACCGTTGTCCACCGCAGCAGTGGGAGAAAGCGTCCAGCTGCTTTGACAAACAGAATAGTGAAAAGAAGGAGCGCCGCACCGGAGGCTTTTGTGAGACCAGTCGTGATTTGTAGCTCCAGGCAGTCTCAATTGCTCATTTGTCACTTCACCCTCACTTACCATCTCCAGTCCGTCGTTGTTTGTAGGTCGTCCAATCGTTCATCAAAACATCCGTTTTCTGGCCAGATCTGGTGAGCTTGACAACGAGCGTTCTTCTTCCTTGGTCTAGATCTGGTAAGCTACTATGAGGAAGGAAGACAAGCTCAAACCACCATGAAGGGAGGAGGGAGACCGAGCTTCACTCACCATTACCTTCGTCATGTCTCATAGTCGCCGAAGTCTTCTTTCTTCTTTACAATCAAACCACCAATACTACTGGTTGTTTGTAGGTATGTTTTCAGGTGCTTAAAAAGTAAAGAAGGCATTTAGTATGCAAATTGGTCTGGTGAGGAACAAGGGAGTAACCACAGATGGAGATGGGGGATAATCCAAAGATGAAAAAGACATCGTGGGACGCAACATTAAGAAGATGCTTGAAGACATGCCAATCCAAGATGGAGGGTAAATGATTGACAACCACTACTAGAAAATACCAAAAGAGAAACAGAATTTATGAGGAAAAAAAATCCGCCGCTATTTGCAACAAAATTTGCGATGGCTGTAGCTAGACTATCACAACTTGCGACGGAGAAACAATTCGTCACAAATTGCAACGGAAAATAAACTCATCGCAATTTGCGACCGGAAAAAACAATCTGTCGCAAATTGCGATTGAAAAACAGTTAGTGGCGAATTCAACTTGCGTAAAGAAAAGAAAATCCAATTTAGTTTTTATGAAAAATCAAGTCAAACAAAACACACATTCGCTTGGCATTTCCAGAGGAAGGTTTAAGGTGTGTTTGGTTTGAGGGGAAGGGATGAATCCCTATGGAGGATATTGACTAAATTGCCATTAATGAGAATAATATTTATTTTTGTTGAAAATGTATTTTTGAAATATTGAAAATTTTCTATAGGGTATTAGTAAAGATGAAAAAAAAAAATCCCTCTCCTCCCTCCCTCCCCTCAAATGCTCTAGTGAAATGGCGCTGTAGTGGATGATCGGTAGTGGATGATCGGGGCAGAAAAGTATCTTCATCGGGGCCACTTCCCCTTTATCACAAATCTCCGCTACCAACACTATTTCCGGCTTCTTATCTAACAACCCCAATCCCCTATCAAAAACCCTAACTTTTCTCTTTTTGTACCTTCGTTTTCATCTGCTCCGTAGTTTGCCTTTAAGTGGGTATACCTATGTTCGATTCGCAGCTGAGCCAACCTAGAAAGTAAGTTACTAGATCGATTAATTGTGGGAATCTCTATTCTTGGCTCTGATAGGGCGAGATTTGGGGGTTTCCGGGAAGGGAATCTTATGGTTGACAACAATGGAGGAGAATGAACGGCATAAAAGTAGTGGACTCATGAGTTCCGGCGAGAGTCGTCCTCCGAATCCATTCGCTGTCGAATACCGACAATGCCTCAGCATCGACTGTGGGGTGGCACCAAGTAAGAAGTCCCTTGTTCGGCACCCTTCTCTTGTAAGTTTCAGATACAAACTTTTCTTCATTCCTCATGAGAAATGGGTCAACATACGTTTACCGTGCTAATGGTGTTAATGATGTAGTAGCGTGGTTTTAGGAGGGAACAAACAAAAGAACAAGTTGGTCTCACTGTAATTATTTTCCAGCTTATCATTTGATTCGAAGTATTGGACTAAAATAAATTTAATGGTATCCAGGAATCTGTAAAGAGTGATGGTGGGATAGAGTATCGTAATGTCAACATTTTTATCTTTGAGTGGGACGGGAATTTTGGTGGGCAACTGAAACTTTTCCATATTGTCTGGTCTTCTTAATACTACCATTGATAAAATGAGTGACATTAATAACATTATTTCCGGTGGGCGTCACTCTTTCTCCTTTTCCTTTGATTGAATGTGTGCTCTTTGTTGTTCACTGAGCAGATGAAGACAAAGGTGTCTGAAGTATCTGCTGAGCCAGAACCTGTTATTGAAGATTGCAAGTCTGAGTTCCTACCAAACCCTCGTTCCCGAGCACGTGCTAATATTGGATTCTGTTCAAGCATAGAAGACGTGTATTTGTGTACGGACAAAGTTTTGCCAAATTTTGGACCCAAGAACCACATAGATGGACCCAGTGCATTTTTTGGGGTATTTTTCTATTCTTTTACACATTAGGTAACTAGCCCTTGGCAGTGATTATAGTGCCTGTGGTGTTTATAAATTGCTTTTTTTTTTTTTTTTTTTTTTTTTGGCGCGTGCGGTTTGTGTGTATCACATACTCACATACCAGTCAATTTTATTACGAAGGCAGAATGAATGAACTTGTTAGCTTTTTATGGGTTCAGTCTTTGTTATTTGAAGTATTAAATATGTCAACTAAATTTAATAATATTCTCCTTATCACGAGTGTGAGTCCAGTTTGAGTGCTTATCTTATGTAATTTTAATTATATATAATTGTTCTGAACGCTACTTCTACTTCTAGACTAGTTTGAATGTTTATATTATATATATAATTGTTTCTTTATTTGAATGATTGTTGTGGAAGAGCTCTAATAATTATTTTATTTTTTTATAATTCCTCAATTTGCGATGGATTTTTTTTTTATATTCCTTCACAATTTGTGAAGCTTTTTTTTTTAATATTCTATTGCAATTTGCAATGGATTTTTTTCCCGTGTAATTTGCGATGGATGACATAAAATCTGTTGAAAATTTCGTTGGCAATGAGGGTTTTTGAGATGGATTTTTTCCCTCGCAAATTCCATTGTAGACCCTTTTGCAATGGATTTTGTCTTTTTGGTGACAGATTTAATCTGTCGCTAAAGCTTCTTCTTCTTTTTTTTTTTTTTTTTTTTTTTTTTTTTTTTGTGGTATTGAGCCAGGAACCAAAATGGGAGCATGGAAGGATAATTTAAAGAAGAAGGAAGCTAATAGACAAACTTCTCAAGCAACCCGACAAACAAAAATGCCACCTATAACTCAGATTTCTTATAAAGCAAAGCCACTGGGGAATGGAGAATAGGCTTACTATAAGAGTCTTGATGGAAGAATGAAGAAGTGGTTAAAAGAAGAGAAGGAGGTAACACTGAAGCTGAACGAAGAACAAAAGAAGTTGATGTGAATGCTTCCCACTTTGAATGTTACAAATGGAAAACTCAGATTGTTTTAGGCCATGGAAGGATCCTCTTATTTTGATTACCTTGGGGAGGAAGACTAATCTTAAGTGGCTATTGTGTTTTGAAAATTTTGAGCTTGTTAACCTTCCTAACAATTATTTTGTCTTCAGAACAACGACAAAAGTTTTATGCAACAAACTATTGTTTGATAGACCTTAGCTAATATAGAGACACTACCTTGTTGTTTAGAGGTGGAGTCCAAATTTTAATCCCCATTGTACAATGTATGAAAGGTTTGTGATTTGGATTAGGATTCTTACAGTACTTCCGATGCACATCTACTAAAAGGAATGTATTATGGAGATTGGAAATCTAATTGGAAGAGTTCTCAAGGTTGATCTCCATACTTTACTACTAGAAAACAGCTGAATTGAATTGTGATGGAAAATTTTCCATCACAAATTCAAGGACCCGTTTGTTACAAAGAATTGGTGGGGAAGGAAAGGGAAGATCACAATCTTCCCATGGATTTTGAGTGTTTGATAGAGAAAAGTCAAGATCTTCTAATGAGACTTATCTTCCTTGTTTGAGGAAGATCTTTCCATCGAAAAATGGAAGGAAAACTCCAATCTTCCTGCGAAAGTGTTTTTTTGACAGATTTGCCTTGAAATTCAAATTTGGCGGGAAGTTCGAACTTGCGGGAAAGTTCAACTTGACGATTTTTTTTTTCACAAGTTCGAACTTAACAAGAATAAATTTTTAAAAAATATATTTTAGCAAAAAAAAAATTTTTTTTTTTTTTATTTTGAATTAATTTCTTTTGAGGGTAAAATAGATATTTCCTAATTCTTTACCAACTACTACCTCTTCATTTTCTTCCTACCAAACAACTCAAACCATCTTTTAAATCTTCATTTCCTTTCCTTTCCTTTTCTAAATCTTCTTTATAACAAACGCGACCGAATAATAAACTCCGTCACACTTCATCCATCGCGATTCGCGAATAACACACAATTTGCGACGGAAACGTAAAAGAGGCTTTGGCAAACGGGGCCATATTGCAACGGAACTCAAAAAGGCCGCTTTTGAACCCAAATAGCAAATACCACACAACCCTGCAGATTCATCTTCACCGATTGAAGCAACCCTCCCACCAAACCCTAACGCTACAATCTATACCTCTTACTTCGTAGATTTTCCTTCCTCTTCTTTTCCTCCACATTTTTCATTTTTGCTAGTTCCTCCCTCTCCTTGGCTCGAATTTCTATTTTCTCGAACATCGCTCATCTCATTCACTTCATGGCGAGTGATTCTGGCGCGAAACCTGCCCCTGCTTCTTCGTCCTCAACTGCAGAGGAATCCTACATTGGGAGCTTTATCCGTCTGATTTCCAAGTACGAGATTCGTTACGAAGGCGTTTTGTATCACCTCGACGTCCGTGATTCCACCATTGGCTTGAAGAGCAGTACCTAGATTTTGTACTATTCCTTGCTTTCTATGAAATGTTACTCTGTTATAGACTTTTAGTCAGGCATGCGCAATTTATTGGATGGAAATTGTTGGATAGGTTATGGATGGTTTGGTTAGAATTGATTTCTCCTTGATATTTAACTTACTGGTTGGAGGGAACATGGACCTGCTGTTTGTTAGTACAATGACTGTAAGTAGTCAAAGCACAGTAACCAAATAATTTTAATCCCAACACATTCAGTTATTGGTGTAAGATGTAATTCACTGGTGATACAACTTTAAGAAGACTGAATCATCACTCTAGAATTAAGTCATTGACATGAGTCTGGACTCCTGTTTTTTCTGGACTGAGACATTTGGAATTTATAGAAGACTCAATCATCGCTCTAGAATAAAAGAGTAAGCTTGGTGATCATACGGTTTGTTCTATGAAGTTACTTAAACCAGCATTAACATTTGATAGTGCCTTTGTAATCGACCTCTCTTTACCCACTTTTTGTATGTATATCATCTGTATGACATCTTTACCCACCTTTCTAAAATTGTATGGCTGCACTCCTTGACGTAATGGGCATTGATGCAATTATGCTGTAGCATCATGTGTTTTTTGAAATCTTTCATGTTACAATGGAATTGCCTCTAGGTATTCAGTGAATATTTTAATTATTTTAGATTAGTGCATAATGTGATAATTCTAACTTGAGCTGCAGCTGATGAAATTTATGCAAGTCCTTCTCAAATTTGAATTGCTTGTTATGTGATATTGCAGTCAGATCTTATGGGACAGGGGGGAGAAGAAAAGATGGTCCACAGGTTCCTCCAAGTGACAAGGTTTATGAATACATTCTTTTTCGAGGGAGTGACATTAAGGTGATCATATTATAATTTCATCCAACATCATAGTTTAACGTGGTGTTGCCAAGAAAAGTAACTGCTCACTTGGGCATTCCAGTACCTATTTCTTTGGGGGTGGGGGTTCTAATATAGTATTATTACGTATAAATGAATTTGCAATGAGGATTTAAACCTGTTTCCAAGTCCTTTATTTTTGCACCTGCACAAGTTTAATATTGGTGATAGAATCTAGATTTGTTTGGTGAATGAATTTTAATTTCAGAAATAACCTACATTTTTTTATGTAATTTAAATATTTGGTCTTTAAAAATTTTATGATCTTTATTCTAAGATTGTTTTATTCTCATCGCAAGGTTAATTCTTTTCTGGAAACCAATAGATCACCTTAGTCCATCATTGACATGTTCTTTCTTATTTTGTTTTTGTTTTTTTTTTTTGCTGGTTATTTCTGAATATGCGCCCACTTAGTTTCAAAGTGCTGACTTATATTGGCTTCTTTCAAAAGGAGTTTTTTGTTCCTGGGGGATGTTCTGATGCTTTACTGTATTTTAAGATTTTACTGGGCAAATTATAACTGAATGTTGGCATAAGTAAGCTTGTTGGAATTTGAAGAATTTATTGATCTGAATCAAATCTATCATCAGTTCTATTAAACATAAACCCCAACACAAACCAATGAAGAATAACTGAATAAGTCATCCTAACTGGAGCTGAGTGTTTAAAACGAGGGAGCTACTAATAAAATCTAAAGTAGAATAGCTAAGTCTGTTGTTGAACAGACTCCTTTCCATCAATAATAGTGATCTGAAAGTTCCAAATAGGCTTATTTTTCCAATAATTAATGTTATTTGTTGATTATCCTATAGTCGATTCCAAATTTCCAAAGTAGGTTGAGTCTAGGCTCTCTCCCTTAACTTCAACAGCTTGTACATTCTAATGAATTTTTTTCCTTTTCAGGATTTGCAGGTCAAGTCCCCTCCTACATCTACCAAAGAAGAGCAGATATTCAGTGATCCAGCTATCATCCAGGTACTTATGTTCAAACTTTGTAAATGGGAAAAAATTGCCGAGGGTATTTTAGCCCATGGATATAAGTATTTGCCTTGAGATTTTCTGATTTCTATATTTTTTGCAGTCACAATATTCTGAAGTGCCTTCAAGGACTCCCACGGCTTCAGTGGGTGGGATCAGTTTGACAGAATCAATTCAAAAACTAGATACTCCTGCTATGATCAGTAGAGACATTCCTCATTCTGTTGGGTTGCCTTCTCATCAATCTGCAATGTTGACAAGCTTATCAGCTCAGTCTGCTGCTACTCATGTTTCTGGTGCCCCTTCTTTCTCTACAACAACGTATTGGCCAGAATATAGTGGGATATCAGGAAGCAGCTCTCATTCTCTGCTGCAGTCTTGTCCTTTTCAGAATCATATGGGTTCTCTGGCACCAACATCCTCTAGCTCCTCTTTTCTAGTACCTTCTCCAAAATTTCAAGCACCATTGTTGCCTTCACCACCATTGCCAACATCAGCGCGCAAGGTCAGAGAATTTTCTCATTTGTTATTTTGTGGACGCTAGCGGTGATGCTGTGGAAACATTGATGACAACGTGCAGACAATTCCCCTAAAGGGCACCCTGCACTTCAGGAGAGCCAAATTCCATATGCTGTGCTGTTTATCTGTTGTCTTCATTTTGTTTGTATGAAGTCAAAGGTAATACGGGAGCTTTTAAAAATAATGATATACTTCCAATACAATTTGGATATAAAGGGATACAAAACAGAAATGTGAAAAGGACATTAATTCTTCAAGATTCTATGCAGTTTAACATGCCTTTGCCTGTTGGCTGGTGTTTGTGGCATTTTGAAATCTCAGTTCCTGGAAGTTTTACATTGAAGCAACTCACTCATCGCTCTAAAAAAATAGGAGTCTGGACTCCTGTTTTTTTGGACTGAGATATTTGGAATTTAGAGAAGACTCAATCATCGCCTAGAATAAAAGACTTTTTTTTTTAGTGCATTTTGGTCGCAATATTATAATTTTGTAATATTTTGTTTTTCTATGTAAACTCTTATGATTGTTGCAATTTATTTTTATGATATACAAGTCTTTTTTATTTCCTATTTTTAAAAAAAAAAAATTCCAAGATTTGTGAGGGAAAAGGTTTCCCTCACAAATTTCCTAGATTTGTGAGGGAAATACTTTTCCCTCGCAAACTTCATTTTTGCAATGGAAAAATGTATGTTTTCCGCTGCAAAAATCGTTTGCGAGACTATTTTTTGCGATGGACTTTTTTCGGTCAAAAATTTCATTGCAAACTATTTTTGTGACAGAAAATGCTTGTTTTGCGACGGAAAAAGACAGCTTTTTTTGTAGTGCTTTTGCACCAAAAAAAAAAAAAGAATAATAAACATGTAGTGGAAAGAGGGAAGTTTGCTAGAGTGAATGTTGAAATAGACCTAAATAAACAACTTCAATCCAGATTTTCACTCAAGATTCGAATATATCCGGTGGAGTATGAGGGGCTTGATACAATATGTTTCACTTGTGGTTTATATATTAGTTCTCCATGTGTTTTAATTTGATGATAATTGACAATTGTAAATCCAAAAGATTGTTATTGATTCAAGCCAAAGCATTTTATTTTTAAAGATAACTTAGTTCAATAACAATATATCTCTCTGTGCTGATATGACTCGAGTCAAAGTCTTATAACTTGAGTCATACCGCTCTCTGTCAAACGCAAAATGATTTTTGGACGAAGTGACTTGAGTCAGATTCATATGACCCGAGTTACAGTTTTGCAAAAACATTTTTTGAAAGGCTTTTGACTTGAGTCAAGTATGTGTGACTTGATTCAAATGATTGCACTTCAACTTAGCTTTTTCAAATAATTTCCAACGTTCAAAGATGACTCGAGTCAAGTCACCTAATGACTCGAGTCATAGCTTGTTTTTAAATCTCTTCAAGTCCAAATCCGATAGTCAGCTTTTGAAAAACTGATGTGACTCGAGTCACATTTGTTATGACCCGAGTCAAGTGAGTTACAGAGAGCTCCTCATGAAAATTTGAAAATAGTGACTCGAATTAAGTCCTTATGACTCGAGTAAATTTGTTGCTGAAACTCTTCTATGGTTTTCTCAATTTGAGGCAAATGAATCAGTGACTCGAGGCAACTGAGTATGACTTGAGTCAGTGGTAGATGACTTGAGTCAGCTTCTGGAAAAATGAAATCCTCATGTTCGTAATCTGTAAATCATTTATTATAATTTGTGTACTTCATATTATTGCTTGTTATTATTCCTAACAATGTTTAATCAGTTTGCTAATTAGTTACATATGTGTTTAACATGGTTTATACACCAAATTACTCTAAAACAAATTTGTGTCAGAAGTGAATTTAATGCTGAATAGAAACGAAGCACAAATATGGTAATCCATCTTCTGAGCTACATAAAGCATTTCGGCCATTTCCCTCCAACATTTTCACTGAGTCTCAATGGACAAATGGAATGAAGAATTTCAACATGGAATAACGGTGAATCTCTGGAGAATCTAAAGAGCCTGAGTAACGTTCGACTTCAACGGATATATTCATTTCACTCAACGGCTCCTTGAATAGCTTTCAACGGTCTTTATTGCCATTAACTATAAAAGTTAGAAGCATTCAATTCTCCACCTACCGAAACTCTGCGCATTCAATTCGAGATTTTAGCATTTATTGTTTCATCCACTTAAGCAATTTGAGATTATTTGATTATAGCTTGTAAGGGGAGTAAGTTTTAGTGAGAAAATTACTCGAGAGTTACAAAGTGTGTAATCAAGTTCTGAGATAGTGAAAATCCTAGAGTGTCTGGGGACTGGACGTAGGTCAAGGATTTGGACTGAACCAATATAAATCTCTTGTGTTCAATCTTCCTCTATCCCTCTCCGTTATACTCTTTTTTTATAGTAAGTTTTAGAGCATTTCGAAGAAAATTTTAAATCCCCAATTCACCCCATTTTTGGTGATATTTCGTCTTTCATTATATAGACATACTCAAGAGACTTGCCCAACCAAACACCTTCAACACATCAAGGGACATTGCAGAGCCATTCACTGCCATAGGGAAACAAGAGGGAAGGAAAACATCTAGTTATTAGTGAACTTGGTTTTCTGATGGAGGAAGAGTTTGGCATGTGGATGAAGGTTGCATCATCTACTAGGCCCGTACCCAAAAAACTGAGCCAGAAAAGCAATAGATCCCCAAGTTGGTTAGTAACGCTCGGTCAATGGGCAAACAAGAAGGAAAAACGACTAGGTCTCACTACGACATTCCGAGGGAGCTAAATCCAGATGTCTCATCAAATGAAAAGTTCAACCGCAACAAGAAAAAGGCACCTATTGCACAGTGAAGAAATAAAGAGGTACTCGAATCTACCAAATCAAAGAACGATATGCAATTCCCTGATGTACCTGTGACACCGAAAGTTCATTCAGGGAAAAACAAACAGACTTCCTTGAAGTTACCGATCAAGCAAGTGATGGAGGTTCCAGTTGTTAATAAAGATTATGAGGGTTGTGGTCAAAATAGGCCAGCATCAACCAGAATTATAAGTCCAGAGAAAATAAAGGATGCAAAAAAAGAGAGGAACAATTTCAAGGCCAAAAATATTGTTCCCACATTGAAAAGGAAACAAGTAGGGGCCAAGCCCATAATCTCATTTTTTACTCAATCATAAAAGGTGGGCCGCTGGTGTTTAACCAAGTACAGGAGCAAGTTGAACAAAGTGATAATTCTTGGTCTACTGAGATGGGAGGAGGTGCACTAGAGATATAACAACACGAGATACTCAAGAAAAGTCCTAAGTCTAAGAAACTCCAATGCTCAACTCTCCTAAACCACTGGATGCTAAGGTAAGGCATAAAGAATGCAAATAAATAATGAGATGACTGATCAAAATTATAGGGGTCCAAAAATCTGGATGAAGTCAGGGAAGATTTATAGGGGATAATGAAGTCATGGAGCTTTCTGATTAGGGATAATAATTCCCAAGTTCTGTTTTCCACTTGCTTTTTCTTTTTGTTTAATTATAAATATCTTAGCTTGGAATTGAAGGGGTGCAACCTCAATACCTTTTCCTAGTAGGGTGAGGGATGTGGTTCGTGGAAGAAATATCAAAGTTCTTATTTTAAGTGACACTCACATCAATGGCAACAGGGTTGATAGAATTATTCAAAAGTTGGGTTTTAATACTTGGTTAAGATTGGAAGCTACACGCTTTGCAGGAGGCATTGGGTTCTTTGAAATATTGAAGAAATATCCATTCAATATGTCTCTTTTTCCACTCAACCTATTCATCTTAAAGTGGTACCTGCTAATTGTGTGGAGGGCTTTCTCTTATCTAGCATTTATGCAAAACCAAACTATACTCTTAGACCCAATCTGTGGAAGGAGCTCATTGGCATTAGTCAAATGGTTAATGGTCCATGGGTTATTATGGGTGATTTTAATATATATCTTTATGTGGAAGACAAAAAAGGTGGGTCTCAACCAAATTTCATATCTATGAGTCAGTTTGGGAAGTGTATTTCTTAATCTCACTTGACTAAAACTGATGTGGTTGGAGAGAAATACACTTGGGAGCATGAATTGTTGAAAGAAAGGATTGACTGGGCATTCACCAATATATAATGGAACTGTTTACATCCTTTAACTAAAGTTTATCACCTGAACAAGTTTGGCTCAGATTACAGACCAATCCTACTCAGAAGCTCGCCAGAGATGATGCATCAGCACCAAGAGCTACCCTTCCGGTGTCAAGCTGCTTGGTTTCTTGAGGAAGGATTTGATGATATTGTGAGATGGAGCTAAGCATTGGAACATTGGAATGGAAAAATTGACAAATTTGCTAATGTTGCCCGAGAGTGGGATAGAAAGAAAATGGGAAATCTAAAATAAAAAAAGAAGAACATCCTCAGAAGAATAGAAGGAGTGGAGAGATCAAGGGGAAGATGGGACAGTCAATGTCTTGCTCAAACGAAAAGGGAACTTGTTCACCTCGCAATTGCACGAGTTTCGCAAGTAATAAAGTCATAAATAAAGTATCGTTCCCACGAGGATTTGTTTAACAAATTGGTCAAACAAGAGGCTTAGTGAATTCAATCAAGTTGAGCTAGAACAAAGTTTTGATTTGGAATGAGAATGTTTAAAGACTATTTCTAAAACATAAAATTGATAAAGGCAATTGATTCTTTGACTTCAAGGATAATTGAGCCTTATTCTTTTTCCCTTTTTGCATTTCATAAAACTTGGTTAATTTCCTCTCTAATAGTATTTCAATACATATATGTGTTAGTCTAGGGTTCAAAAACACTTGACACGCTCTCTCAAGTTAAAATCAAGTTTCTCTTCTTATTAAGATGCACAATCTCTTGCTACACATAATGAGAATCAATTTTTAAGCAACAAACCTAATGTGACAATGCAAGGTTAGTAAATATATCTCTATTTTACCAACAAACCATCCATTTATCAAGTAAACTTCAAGACAAGCATGATTTCAATCAAGTTCTACACCTAGATTAGCTCTCTCAAGTCATAACCTAAGTGAATAAATCATCTAAATGGAGGTCAATCACTTAGAAGCATTAAGCCAAGGTTGAAATCAACACATATATATATTTATCTACCAAAAGAGAGGAATATTCAAGTATTATTCCATACAAATGGTCAAAAGAACCCTAGAATGAAAGATTTAGCTACTCATGTCCAAATACAAAGAGATTCTAGGCAAAGCTACTAAATACATGAAGAAGCTAAGAAGAAAAGAGGAAGAACCAAGGTGAAATCCCCAAAATCTCTCTTAGGTTGAGCACCCAAGCCTCCAAAGTTGCCAAGATCTCTCTCCAAAGCTCTTCTCTAGTGTGCCCACTTGTTCCCTTGTGCCAAGAGTGTGTTTTTCAGCCCTTCCCTTTAGGTTAAATAGGGTTTTTTTGCTTTTGAAATGAAAAACGCGCAACTGTACTTTCTGCAATTTTTCACGACTTGCCGCGGCCAGTTTGTCACTTGCCACAGCCAGTTGTACAGGTTCCTTCTAACTTTGCACTGCTTCACCTCCTTTATTTCTTTCCTTGTTTCTTGGTTCTTATAGCGCTTCAAAACTTGTCTCCATCTTCCTACAAAAGAGGAAGTAATTATCAATTCTCAATTGCAGTCAACTAACGTTTGACCGTTAGAACTGTTAACGAAGGGATAACATTGCTACATTTTTAGACTTCTAGAGCAACATTACTAAAAAAAAAAAAAAATCCAAGGTAAAATTACTCGTAGGCGTATATTTTCGAGACAAAATTACTACTTAAACCATATAAAAACAAGAGTGAGTAGACGAGAATGACCATTATATTGCTATAGAAAAAGGTTGAATTTTGGGGTTCACTAAAATCATGACATGAATTCGTACTTAAAAAGCATTGATGAAGATACTTATAATCACCCATTAATAAAGTCCTCACATTAATCGCAAGATATAAACACATGATATTATAAGATAATTTTGAGCCAATTTTTTATTAACTGAAGCTATTTTTGTTGACATTCTTTTCTAATATTAACTCCTTAAAAAAAAAAAAAGACGAGTTTTTTCCAGAAGCAAAATTTCTCCTCACTACATTCATAAAAAGAAATTTACAAAATTAATAAAGTTGTTTTTTAATCATAATAGCTGCCAAAAAAAAAAATTTTTGGGGCGAGATGATATTTAGTTACATCAAATTTAATATTTTTCTTACACTTCGGAGCCGCTGAAATTAATAGTTGAATAAATACTATTTTCATTCAATATTCAAAATATATATTTGATATAGATTTCTTAAATTTCATCAGAACGAATTGACATGAAGGATTAATTAATTAATAAGTTAACTCTTGAGAAAAGTGAAAGAAATTTATAAAGCATCTCAGTTGTTAACACAAAAGATTTGTCTAGCTCAACCATATAACTCTCCATTTAAATATAGATCATCCTGAAGAAGATTAAATCTACATGCCATTGTTATTCAATGGAACCTTTATTAGAGAGACAATTATGGAATTTGGTTGCTTCACTTGATCATGAGGTATGTTTTGTCTTCCAACAATCTATCTAATGATTTATGTGTTTTTTTTATATATATATATAACTATTTATACATAAATACACGACTAATATTTTATTTTAGAATCGGGGACGAACTGAATATGTATTCTTGAAGAGGTATATGATGATATCCCTTTTTTTTTTCAAGCACGTAGAGGTATGTCTGTCTCAATTTGAAGTCTTTTTCTCACATATGCTCCCTTCATGGTAATTAATAACAGTTAAGCATGTTTGTAGCCCAGAATGCCTTTAAGTGATTAATTTCTTTTAAATTGTATTATATTTATCTCTAATGTATTCAATTTTTTGATAATGGGTTGAATTTTGAATATCATAAATAAATTTTTTATTTAATATTATTATCTTTTTATTATCAATGATTACATTATGTTTTATATTATAAATATTAACAATAAAACTAAATAAAAAAAATAACTCTATAATAAGAAAATAAAGTCAATACATTACAATTATTATTAAATAACTGTTATATATGCCCTCAATATATTATGGTACATACATAACGGTTCGTAAACTGAGTATATATAGTGCTCGCGTGAATGACGGTTCGAAATTGGAATTTATGGCTGATAAAAACCATTATATATTGATGATTCTGTAATAGTGTAATAAACATTAAGTATGATGCAACATTTTTTTATAAAAAAAGGGGGGGGTGTTCTAACCTTCAATATCTACCCTACATATGAATTTAGACAGAAACAAATAGCACACAAACTTGTATTTATATTTACAAACTTTTATATATATTTAGAATGATTCATATATAAATACACTAAAACTAAAAGTATAAGACATATGTATATATATTTGAAAACTATCTAAGTTGTATATGATGTAAGTCTTGACCTATACCTTGTGTCTTTTCACAAAAATTAAGCAATGCAAATAATGAGAGGGTGAAAAAGAACAAATATTCCTAATATAAAGGGCGTAAGGGGTATTCAAACCTTGAGCAAGACTTGATAGAGAAGGAGGAATTAGATGTTGCTATACTACTTCATATGTTATGGGCATAAAGGACCAAAAGTAAAAGAAAATACATACATAAGCCATTAAATTTGCCTTCCTAGCATCTGGATTCTACTTAAAAAAGTTTTTTTTTTTAAAAAAAAAAAAAAAAAAAAACATATAATTCAAGAAATAAAGTCATCAAATTTAGCAAAATCTACTTAGCCAAAATGTTTTTATTCAAGTTTACAAAAAAAATCAAATCAAATCATCCTCAAGCAATCAAAATATAATAATTTAGTTTGAATGGGACTACACTATTTGGGATTGGGAGGTGGGATTAGGGTTGTAAGTTGTAACATTTCAATCATTTTTTATTTGAAAAAAAGTGTTAAAAAAATGGTGTGGGCTAACCCACCAACATGCGGGTTACATTGAGTGGGCTTATGTGACCCACACTTTTGCGGGTTACAAAAATGACAACCCTAACCCACGCCTAACCAGCATGCTGGCCGGTTGAGCCTACATCACCAGCTCCTGCAGAACATGATTTCTTTAGTGGCTCTCTTTTGATGTTCGTTTTTTGCCTCCAAATTAAGTAGGGGACGGTGGTTGCGCATTGTATTCTTAGAATTAGGTTAAATGTGGGCTAATTATGAATTTATTGGGCTTAAGTGGGGACATTGGGTCCAAAAAAAAATGTGCAAAGTTTGATACCTGTTGGTCTACACCATCCCTTACATATTCAAACAAACAACACTAGAATCATATGTTCAAATAAAATAAATAGAAATGATTCAAGATTCACAATTATTAAAAAAAATATATATATATATATATATATATAATATTTTAGCTCATTTATTACACTTCAACATTTCAGTCTTTAAAAAGAAACCCTTAATGAAGTAAAAATAAAAAGGAAGAGTGGGATTGGGAGGGACCCATAAACTCTAATTATATAGTTGGTTACGAGCCCATGTGGGGCAAAAACGATACCCAAGAATCCGGCCCACAGCCACCCACCAACAATGACCCACCAACACTATTAATTAATTAATTAAGAGCTGACCCTACCGTGTGAGGAGGACGCTATGACTTTTGCCCTTTTGGGAATATTGTGACTGTTTGGGTAGTGTTGACGACGATAGTTTACTTTTTATATGATTTTTACAGAAATCTGATAGGAAAAAAAATCAGGTTATAAATATGATTTATATTTGGATTAATAGTTATAGAAGTGGTAGGACCCATATCAACAAACTGAGAGTTTTTTAGAAAAAAGTTATCTCATGGAACATTTTCCTTAATTGACTTTTATGAGTTTTTTTTTTTTAAAAAAAAACCCAGTGTTCTTAAAGTTCAACTCAAATACCCTACTTAAAACTTTTTTTCCTGTCTTTAACCTACTTAAAATTTTCTCCAAACTGACCATTGTCACAGGCTTAAGTCAAGTCACCGCTAAATCTTCCACCATGGCTTCGTCTTGAATCATTTGAACCTTTCTCACATGGAAGAAATAAATATTGAATGTGGGTTCTCTCCTTTTCATTTTTCTTTTTAGTAATCTCGTTGACTATTTTTTTGATTAAGATTATCGAGGTCATCATAACACAATTGCCTTCACAATCACACTACCATTAGCCTTCGGTGTTGGCATAATTATGCCTTCACATTGACGAGTTTGGCGCAAAAACATGGTGAGGAAGTAATAATATACTCCATTCAATTCTAATTATAAAACAACATTTAAGAGTTTGCTTTGGTCCTAATTATAAAATAATATTCTAATTTTTGTTAATATCTTCCCAAAATACCTCTATTGATATGAATAAGTGATTATGTGAAATCAACAAGATAATTGAAGTGCCAAATTTATATAAGGACATTTTAAGAAAATGAGTAAAATTAATAATTTAACTTTTATCCTTAATCCCTCCAAAATCGGTTAAATATGTCCTATAATTAGGACCAGGGGGAGTAATTAAATTTAAATTTTGAATATTTTGGAGTAATAATATTGAAAGTGGCTGATCAAAAAATAAATCAAAAGTGACCTTTTTTTTTTATCAAATGTTATTGAGAGAGCGGTTTTCCCCTTAAAAAAAATAGTAAATTTCACACATAGAAAAATCAATAAAATAAAGAGAGTAGGTTATGGTTACTTCATTCACATCTCTCGTTCATTGCAGTTCGGCATCTTCATATCACAACAGTAAGCATAGAGAAGAAAGCATGATCGCTTCAACAACTTTGGTAATTATATTCACATGGATATTACAAAAAAGTTAAATTAATTAAAAAAAATTGAAACTTATAAACAGAAATGAGGTATTACTCTCATGCAAACATATCATATGGTTGGTTCTCGATTTATGAGCCCGCTACATTCCCAGAAATCTCACCAACAACCCAGCGACCCAATTGCTCTATTATGCTTCAGCTTGTCAACTAGTGCATAACTAATGCTTAATACACTCATGGGAATATTTAAAATAAGAAAATTGGATTATTCAGATTTAATATTTTATAAAATTATTATTAAAATATTACACGATGATGACTTTCGAGCAAGAAATTAATCATTTAGAAATGTCGAGATTGCGTGTGATATTAATCATTTAGAAATATCAAGATTGCATGTGAAACATCCACAGATGAGGTGTTTTTTTTTAAAAAAAAACAATTAATGTGACATGAAAGTTGGCCTCACACACACACACACGTATATACACACCCCATTATTCTACATGCAAGTGGCGTGGGGAAGTAAACAATGCCAATATGACATAGCATATCATCGGAATATTCGACTTGTTAAAAATGTAAATACCTCCACCAATGAAACTACCCTCAATGAAAATTATTAGTTAGAGGGGTTTGGTTTATTAGTCAGACAATTTTATGGTTTTCCACCAAACGTTGAGATATAGAGAGTTATTTAATTAATTTGAATAGATTATATACCTATGATACTCCACCAGGTTAAATTTTTTTCAGATATCATTTTCATCCACTTGCTGAATAAACAATTTACATATATTTTAAGTCTTATTCATTGTAAATTTTATCATGTTCATTTCCTTGAGCGAAGTGGACCTAATGATAAGATAAAAAAATTGGAAAACAACTTTAAAAATAAACCAAAGACAAGTTGGTATGCCAAGAAACAAGCAATCTTGAGCTGGTACAGTGGTTAACTTGACGAACATTAAATACTTAGGAATAGAAATAGAAAATTAATAATGTCGTTTTTCACCCACTAATATACACACCCCATTATTCTACATACAAGTGGGGAAGTAAATGCCAACATGAAATAGCATATCGTGGGAACATTTGACTTGTTAAAAATGTAAATACCTGCTCCCATTTTTATTATAAGCATATAATAATAACATTTCAAAACTAATAAACTTAGTTAAAAATAGTTTATTTATGGTAAAATACCAAATTATCCTCAATGAAAGTTATTAGTTAGAGGGGTTTGGTGAATTAGTCATACAATTTTATGGTTTTCCACCGGGTCATTGATAAAGAGTTTTTTAATTAATTTGAATAGATTATATACTAATAGTACTCTACCGGGTGAAATTGTTTTTCAGGTATAATTTTTTGTCCACTTTCTCTAAGAACAATTTACATATTGTTCCGGTGTGGAACCAAATGTCCAGCCCAGGCGGCCGGTGGTTTGATTTTGGATTGGGTTGCCTCCGCACGGAAAGTATCTATGAATGGAGATATCCCATGAGCAAGGAATCACCAAACACAAGGCCTTTCGCCAAAGGGGGAGGGGGTATGTGTTTAGTGGGGGTTGTGTTGTGCGATCGAATGTAAAGAGCCGAGTTAGAACGTGTGCACCTTGGTGTTACCCCCCGGTATTTATAGGGTGTCGCGTGGTATCTTAATCGCCATCTATCATATCCCCGGATTATGGATATGATAGATTACCCCCCGATCAAGGGGAAACCGGATACTCGGATCCTACTACCGGGCCGCCACCGGCTGGGCCGAGGTCCGGTATGCCCTTGCTGGGTCGTGCCCTTATTGGGCCGTGAGTCAGATCCGTAACAGTTGCCGGATCAACTTTCGAGCTTCCGTTGTGTCGGTGGGTATGATTCCTCTTTCTAGGTAGTCCTCGATCGCTTTCTCCAAATCCGAGGTCATGATATGGACATGACACGCTTGGTTCGTCCGTGTTTGTTGGACGACGGTCCGGTACTTTCCCTGACCTTTGGTGCTAGCCAGCTTTGACAATATGTCGGCCCCGGTGTTTTCCTCCCGCGGATATGAGCGATCGTCACCTCTTCGAACTCGGCCATCATGTCTCGGGCTTTGTTCAAGTATTTTGCCAACAACGGGCCTTTGGTTTGATAGGAGCCTTGTATCTCGAGCCGCTACGAGCTAGGAGTCGGTCGATTTTGACTCTCTCGCCCCCGCTCCTTTGCTTGTTCGAGACCGCCGCATCGCCTCGTATTCCGCCCGGTTGTTGGATGTCGGAAATTTGAGGTGGAGGAGTGTTTGACAAATGACTCGTCTGGATTTTCAACTATTATTCCAGCCCCACTCCCTTTTGTATTTGAGGATCCGTCGACGTATACCGTCCATTCTCTAAGACCGACGTCCCTTCCCTCGAGGGTCAGGGTAAGCTCCTTACGAAGTCGGCCAAGGCTTGCGACTTTATCGCGTGCCGGCTTCGTAGGAAATGTCGACTTACGATAATTCAATGGCCCACCGGTCATTCGCCCGGCCAGTGTCCGGTTTGTGTAGAACCCGCCGATTGGCCGGGCCGGTTCGTACCACCACTTTGTGCCCCGGAAGTATGGGCGTAGGCGTCTTGCCGCCGTTAGCAGGCGAATACTACCTTCTCCAACTTCGATATCCGAGTTCCGAGGTCCGAAGTGCCTTGCTCACAAAGTAAATCAGATCCGGCGGATTGGGTTTCTCGAACCGGGCGGCGCTTATGGCTTCTTGGCCGACGGATAAATACAGGAAAACCGTCTCGCCCGAGTCGGGCCGGATAGACCGCGGGGTAGCTGTGCTTTGTTTGATTTTTGCAAATGCGGACTCACATTCGAGTTCCATCCGCCTCTCGTCTCCTTCTTTAGCGCTTTGAAGAAGGGAAGGGCATTTTCGCCGACTGGGTAAGAATCTTGTCATAGCCGCCAACCTCCCGGTCACCGTCCGTACCTCCTTTTTGTTGGTTGGTGCTCTCATATCCAGCACCGCCTTACACTTATCTAGGTTTGCTTCAATTCCTCGGTGTGTGAGCATAAACCCGAGGAACTTTCCTGCCTGGACTCCAAATGCACATTTTGCCGGATTCAGCTTTATTCGGTGCTTTCGTAACTTTTCGAACGTCTGTCCGAGGTCTTGGATGTGGTCTCCCGGCTTCACTGACTTGACGATCATGTCATCAATATATACTTCTACATTTCGGCCGAGCCGTCTTCGAAGACTTTGTTCATCATTCGTTGATAGGTGGCCCCGACGTTTTTCAACCCGAACGGCATGACATTATAGCAAAGAATTGGCCTTGTCGGTTATGAAGGCCGTCCGTCTCGATCTTCCGGTGCATCGCTATTTGATTGTATCCGGAGTAAGCATCCATAAATGATAATAGTTGAAATCCGGATGAGTTGTCGACCAATTGGTCGATGCTCGGATCGGTACGAGTCTTTAGGGCGTGCTCTGTTTAAGTTGGTGTAATCTATACACACCCTCCAACTCCCGTTAGGCTTTAGGACCATGACCGTATTGGATAACCATGTGGTGTATTGTATTTCCTGATGAATCCGGCCTCTAGCAGCCTTCACATGCTTTTCTAAGGCGATCCGCCCGTCGGTCCCCCGTTTTCGTCTCTTCTGCGATACCGGAGTAGATCCTGGTTTGATTGCCAACCTGTGGCGGCAGAAGTTGGGGTCGATTCCGGGTACCTCCGAGGCCCTCCATGCAAAAAGATCTCGGTTTGCTTTTAGGAAATTGCTTAATTCCTTTTTGAGCTCTAGGGTCATTGCGCCTCCTATCTTCGTTACTGGGTCGGATCTTCCCCAAGACTAAATCTTCCAATTCTCCCTCCGTTCGGGTCTTGGGTTCTCGGGCTCCTCATCTCTTAGGTCCAATTCCACCACACCGACGGCCGGCTCCGCGCTTGCATTTTTCGCCGGCCGAGCTTCCCGTGACGCTTTGATCCCGGGGTGATGACGCCTTCCCTGGGCCCCGTTCTCTCGCATGGTTTCATAATAACATTGTCGAGCTTCCTTCGGGTCCCCGGTTATGGTGATAACCGTATTTTTGGAGCTGACCATTTTTAACTTCTGGTGCTTGGTGGATGCAACCATATCCCAGCTGTGGATGGTTGGTCTGCCCAAAATCATATTATACGGGAGGGGAAGTCGGCCACGATGAATCTTACCCTCTCGGCTTTGAAGGCTTTTTTAGTTCCCAAGGTCGCCTTGAGGTCGATGTACCCTTCGGCTTGGATTGTTCGCCGTTAAAGCCTACGAGTGTTGTCTTGCATGGACGCAGTCTTCTTTATCCAAGTTCATCCTCTTAAAGGCGTCCCACATGATGATATCTCGCCGAGCCGGGATCAACGAAAATCCTTTCCACAAGGCGCTTTACCAGATCCCTGAATTACCAATCCGTCTTGGTGCCCCTGCATTTACGTCTTTCGGTCTTCGGTGGTGAATCGAATGCCGGAGGCGTCGGTCGGTCATGGTTGTCTTTGAACTTGGGGGCTCTTACGACGCACTCCCCTCAAGTATTTTCTTCTTTGACTTGAGGTGTCTCCTCCTCCGCTCATGCCTCCACCGATTACGTTACACCCGTGGTTCATGTCTATCTCCGGAAACCGCCGTCGTCGGATGATGATTGTCGTCCTATTCCATCGACTTTCCGATCGAGTGGGGAGGACTCGCTTCGGCCTTGTTTCCTTTTGTTGTTCTTCCGACCCCGTGTTTTTATCGCATCGACGCAATTTACCCTCTCGGATGTATCTTTCAATTGTGTCCCGAGTTCAAGCATTGGTCCGTGGTGTGCCCCGGTCGTCGTGGAAATCACGTAACTTTGACTGATCCGTGGTGGCCTGGAACGCGGGGCCTGGGCCTGGTCTACCTTTCTCATCTCTGTGGAGGCCACTTCTTTCCATAACTGGCCCCGCGAAACATTGAGCGGGGTGTACCTCCCGTACCTCGGCCTCCTCTCTGACTTGTCTGGTTTTGTTTTGCTGTCTCGATTCTGAGCACGGGGTTCCTCTTTACGACCACTCGGTGATTCTTGACCCGGGGGGTGTGCTTCGCTTTTCATCGCCATTAGTATTGGCGATCTCCATCTCTGTTCTACTTCCGTGATATTGCTTCGCGCGGGTGTTGAACTCGGTGAGAGTGTATACCCGGTTCTTGAAGATGGAGTTTGCCACCGGAAGAGGGTTCCAAGCCGTCCATGAGACAATGCACACGAACGCTTTCGGGAGAGACCTTACCCGGAGGGCTACCACCTTAAATCATCCCGTATTTTTGTAGCGTTTCCCCTCCGTTGCTTTATCTTACTTAGGGTATACCGAGATTTGGGTTGTTTCCGGCTAGTTGCGAAATTCGGTTCGAATTTGCGCCGAGGCCTTGAAAATCGTGGATGGATCTTTTCGGCGGTGTGTGTAACCAAATTTGAGCCGGACCGATCAAAGTGGCCGCGAAGAGCCGACTAATGACCGAGCATTTGATTTGCCTTACGAACATGAGTAGCTCGAAGGCGTCGAGACGGGCCCTCGGGTCGGACACGTCATCATACTTCGGTAAAGAGGCCAGCTCAAATTTGCTAGGGTATGGAGCATTCTCGATTTCTTCCGAGAAAGGGCTGGTCTGTTGTGGCCCGCTATATATTTCACATGATATTCCCGGGCGAGCCCTTTGGCCGGCGGCCTCTCTCTCTCTCTCGTCTTCGTCATCCGAGGTCTTTCCTAGAAAACGTTTCTTCCGACCCAACCGGGGTCTCGGGTCTCCTCATGCTCTCGAGTTCGTTTCCGAAGAGGTCGTTTTCTTTGCATACCGGTCATGCCTTGAGCTTCGACCGCCGAGGGCCTCCGTGTTTCCGGATATCTTTACTTTCTTTCTCTGTGTATCCCGGTCTTGCTCGTGTTCCGACGCTTTAGCTTGCCGGCGGTGGTCTTCCATGATCTCGTTGCATTACTCAAGTCTTCTTGACGCTCGGAGGTCATGTCGCTTCTCCATGTTCTCTATCCTCCTCGACTGATTGCCGTGTATTCGGAGGAGGATGAGGTCTCGGGTTCGGTATGTCGTTACACTTAGCTCCAAGCGGGGAGACGAGGCCGTGTCCGACACACTTCTTCCCATCCTTGCTATCATTGTTATTGGGGATATCCTCGTGCCGGGAGGTCCTTGAGTTTGTTGTCGCCGACTGTCTCGGCTGCGCACGCGATGGACTCTCCCGGAGGGGGTTCCGAGTCTTTTCTAGTAGTAGCCATTGTTGGTCACGGGGATCGAAATTTACGGTCCCCACGGTCGACGCCAATGTTCCGGTGTGGAACCGATGTCCACCCAGGGGCCGGTGGTTTGATTTTGATTGGGTTGCCTCTGCGGAGTATCTATGAGTGGAGATATCCCGAAAGAGCAAGGAATCACCAAACACAAGGCCTTTCGCCAAAGGGGGAGGGGGTATGTGTTTAGTGGGGTTGTGTTGTGCAAAGATCGAATGTAAAGAGCGAGTTAGAACGTGTGCACCTTGGTGTTACCCCCTGGTATTTATAGGGTGTCGCGTGGTATCTTAACTGCCTATCTATCATATCCCCGTATTATGGATATGATAGATTACCCCCCGATCATGGGGAAACCGGATACTCGGATCCTACTACTGGGCCGCCAGCTGGCTGGGCCGAGGTCCGGGTATGCCCTTGCTGGGTCGTGCCCTTATTGGGCTGTGAGTCAGATCCGTAACACATATATATATATATATATTAGGTGTTATTCATTGTAACTTTTATCAAGTTCATATCCTTGAGCCAAGTAGGCCTAATGATAAGCGACAAAATTGGAATCAAAGGCAAGTTGGTATGCCAAGCTATAAGCAATCTTGAACTGACAGAGTGGTTAACTTGACGTAGATTAAATACTTAGGAATAGAAATAGAAAATTCATATTGTCTTTTTTCACCCAATAATAAATTTTCTCTAGTCTTCATGCATGCATGCTCTTGTTGACCATAGAAAGCTTTCCTTACTGTGTTTTGCGCCAAGTTCCTCAATGTGAACGCATATATAATTATTCTTTTCGATATTTGAAATTCACAAACTGACAACAACAAGGGCTGAGTTTAATGTAAAAGCAATTAGTCTGTGTTGTGTCCTCGATAATCTTTATCTAAATGCCTCAATGGGTTTGATCAATGTATTCACACGTTTACTTTGACCACGATTCTGCAATAAAAGAATAATGGGCCTGTTTGGAGTGGCTTATTTTTCAACGTTGGTGTGTAAAAATTTCAGTAGCTTTTAAGCCAACAACCCAGTGAGAAAAAAACCAAATTTTTTCTGTATGGATTGCCCATTGCGTTGGCTGAACTTTAAGTCCAAAAACCTCAAAAAGTCAGTTAAGGAAAAAGCTCCAGAATCCACCTTTTTCCATACAGAGCTTTTTTTAAACCACCACTTCTACCACCATTAATTCAAATACAAATCATTATCTATAACCTGACTTTTTTCCTACAGAGCTTTTTTTAAAGTCAGATAGCTTTTAAGTCACCGTTCCTACCGACAACCCAAACAGGCTCAATAATGTTATGGTTGTTTGGCCAAAGTATAGGGTGTTTTGAACCGGGAGAAGTACGCCTTTGGTCCAATTTATATACACTACAATAAAGTAAAACTCCCTCCGATCTTACATATAAGCACTATCATTCTCTACATAGGCCGGCTGATCTTATATATAAGTAACAATTTGTATTTGTTTAAAATTTAATGCACATTTTTTAATTTTTATCATCAGTTAATCATATGCCTCTTCCATATGTTGCCAATATTACTTACTCATGTTGAGATACGTCTATTTATTCACACACACATAGATACACATACATACATACATACATACATACATACATACATACATACATACATACATACATACATACATACACACACACACACACACATGTATGTATATATCGCTCTGATCCTATTTATAAATTCTTTTTTACTAATAAATTTGGTCCTATTTATAAGTCCAATTTCATGGTTTTTTTCCCTATTTGCCACTTTTTAAATAATTAATTACCATTTTGCCACTGTTTTCAAACTATTTCTCAATGTGCCACTATTTAGTCGACTAAACCAAGGTTTAGTCGACTAAAACGTGGGTTTAAATTTTTTTTAAAATGTCCATGTGATTTAGTCGACTAAGTCACAGTGCTTAGTCGACTAAATCGCGACACAAGGGTTTTTTAAAAACCTCAATCGCGGCATTTGGAACCCTAATCGACTAAGAAAGCTTCCCAAACCTCTCCCCTTTGTATTTTTCACCAAATCGTTGCTGAATCCATTGGTGGGTAGCGAAGGAAACTTCATTCTAGCGTCATTTGAGTCGATTTCGATTGATGTTCTCATCTCCATTTCGAATTTCCGCCGTTGTTCTTTCATTTATGCGGGGCTTTTACCTTTTCTTCGTACGACGTAATAATCCCCGACATTGACTAAGAATCCTAACGAATAAAATCCCCAATATAAATCTAAATAAAAAAATTAATTTTATGGTTTCTTAAACCTAAATATGAAGAAATATTTTTCAAAATTTATAATTTATATTGATTACATTCAAAATATCAAATTGATTAGTTAAGATACTGATTTAAAATAGATATGAAAATATTTTGCACCGCTAAACTTTTTAACTTTTTAATTAATTTACCAAGATCCTAAAATAACAATTTTTATTGAAGATAATTAATTTTTTAAAAAAAAAACTAATTTTAACTAATTTCATTTTCCGTTTTTACCAAACATGGGTTGGTATAGGACATATTTATAATCCCCGACATGTTCACTTCAATCTCCATTGACATGTCTACTACTAAATGGAAATCTCACACAACATAACACATTCACTATTTGTAAGTTGGAGTCACTTTGTCACCATGCAACATGTTCACTTCAATCTCCATACATCATACTCAAGATTTTTCTAATGATGTCTTCATTTTCAAACTCATCAATAACAACTTCTTGAGGTACTCAACCTACCTCCGCCAAGCAATCATAAAACGGGAGGGAGTAATAACAATGGTTAATAATTTAGGGGCCACTTGTAAGAAATTTAACCTATCACTTGTAATATTTGAACAAAATTATATTATTTACTTTCTCCGGTTTTTTCATATTATTTACTATTAAATTTCTTCATATAATTTTGTTCATTTTCAAACTCAAATAGTGAATGTGTTATGTTGTGTGTGAGATTTCCATTTAGTAGTAGACATGTCAATGGAGATTGAAGTGAACATGTCGGGGATTATAAATATGTCCTATACCAACCCATGTTCGTGAAAACAAAATGAAATTAGTTAAAATTAGTTTTAAAAAAATTAATTATCTTCAATAAAAATTGTTATTTTAGGATCTTGGTAAATTAATTAAAAAGTTTAGCGGTGCAAAATATTTTCATATCTATTTTAAATCAGTATCTTAACTAATCAATTTGATATTTTGAATGTAATCAATATAAATTATAAATTTTGAAAAATATTTCTTCATATTCAGGTTTAAGAAACCATAAAATTAATTTTTTTATTAAGATTTTATATTGGGGATTTTTCTCAATTAGGATTCTTAGTCAATGTCAAGGATTATTCTCGTCTGACGAAGAAAAGGTAAAAGCCCCGCATAAACGAAAGAACAACAAATGGAAATTCGAAATGGAGATGAGAACATACCGAAATCGACGCAAATAACGCTAGAATGAAGTTTCCTTCACTACCCACTAATGGATTCAAAGAACGATTTGGTGAAAAATACAGAGGGGGAGAGGTTTGGGGAGCTTTCTTAGTCGATTAGGGTTCCAAATGCCGCGATTAAGGTTTTTAAAAAACCCTTCTGTCGCGATTTAGTCGACTAAGCACTGTGATTTAGTCGACTAAATCACGGGGACATTTAAAAAAAAAAATAAACCCGCGTTTTAGTCGACTAAACCTTGGTTTAGTCGACTAAATAGTGGCACATTGAGAAATAGTTTGAAAACAAAAGGCAAAATGGTAATTAATTATTTAAAAAGTGGCAAATAGGGAAAAAAAAAAAAAAAAAAAAAAAAAAAAAAAGCCCCAATTTCATGGTAGTAAATGAGATTGTGAAAATTTTGTAAACATGTCAATTTTTTAATTGGCAAAGGGGTCGGACACTCTCACCAAAGAGAGGAGGTTCGATCCTGGAGTTGGTCAAGATACTGGGAGAGGCATCCTAGCTCCTAGGTGACTAGGTAAACGCCTGAGGGTAATAGACGGCTCGCCCCGCCCAACATCGATATCACCTAGGAGGAAGGGAAATTTCACCCTACCCTTGGATTGTGGGTGAACCCAACCCCTTTCCTAAAATTTCTTCACCCAAGAAAAAAAAAATGTATGCATGTTTACTTTCTTTATAATCAATACATCAATATGTTACACACCAAAATCTTCTATTCTTATTTTTCAGGGTTCATAATATAAGATGTTATTAACTAATTTACACAAATCAAGGGATTTAGTTAGGTGATTTAATGCATTTTAATTACATTCCCAGAAATCCAGCCAACAACCACCCACTCACGTAACTCTATTATGCTTTAGCTTCTCCACCAGTACATAATTAATATACTCCCTCTAGTCCTAATTATAGGACATATTTAACCGATTTTGGGGAGATTAAGGATATGAGTTAAATTAGTTAATTTTACTCATTTTCTTAAAATGCCCTTATATAGATTTAAAATGACATAAGTAAAAGTGAATCAACAACCCCTACCACATACCTCTCCAACCTAAAATTTTCCTTTCTACACACTTTCTAATTGAAATAATGGTTTTGCTATATATACATATATGTATGTATGTATATATATGTATACATACATATATATGTGTGTACATATATCTTCACACACATATATAGACACATACATATAAATTAACACACACACACATTAACAAACACAAACAAAGCTTTACATATATGTATACACACACACACATGTGTGTGTCTACTATAAACACACACACACAGATTTTTATATATGTGTGTGTGTGGACACACACATATATATTGACAAACACACACAAAAATATACATATATGTATAAACACACACAAACATATATGTGTGTGTGCATGTGTGTATGTATATATTTGTGTGTAGACGCGTGCACACACACACATATGTGTATGTGCATGTATGTGTGTGTGTGTATATATATATAAATATATATTGACAAATTAATGTCATTTAATTGATAAATAAATTAAAACCTAACAATTTAAAAGTTTTACGGATGGGAAGAGTCTATGCATCCACATACATATATTCATAAAAAACCAAATACACTTGAGAGAATAAAATAGGGGTATTTTAAGAAGAAATTGACAAAAATTAAAATGTTGTCATATAATTAGGATCAAAACCAACTCTCAAATGTTTTCTTATAATTAGGACCGGAGTGAGTATCAATTTAGCTTTCCCACACACACCTCATTAATCAATCATCTTAATTAGTTAATTAAGAGCTTAACCTACTGCGTCGGGAGGACGCTATGGCTTTTTTCCTTTTGGAATATTGTAAAAGGCTCAAGTAAGCGGCTGCCAAATCTTCTATTAGAGTATATAGTTAGTGTAACTAATTAGTCCTATTTTAGTGTAATTAGTTCTATTTTAGTGTAACTAGTTAGTTCTATTTTCATGTAATTTGTTATTTTGTATATATCATTTATTGAGTCTTATTGGGTCTATATAAAGACCTTTTATCAGTACATTGGAATGGAATAATATTCTACAATTTCATTTTTCTCTTCTTGCTAAATCATAACATGGTATCAGAGCAGGTTAGTCTTTGACATCCTGTATTCTTCTCAAAAATTTTAGACTCTTCCCGTACCAATTTTCTTAGTTTGTCCTATTCACTTTTAGACCTTTCTCATTTCCTCTTTCATCTTTTTCTTCCAAACCCGATGGCTTCACTTTCTTCTACCATCGATTCATCTATCAGTGCTTCATCTACCTCTCCCACAGATTCGCTCCAAACCATTGAAAATCCTTTCTATTTGCATCCAAATGAAAACCCTTCCCCGATTCTTGTGTCGCCTATTCTCACCGGCCTAATTACCATTCATGGGCTCGTGCGACGCGGAATGCGTTGTTGTCGAAGAATAAGCTAGGGTTCGTCAATCGTTCGATTCCGCACCGAAATCAACCGATTCATTGTTTCCGGTTTGGGAACGGTGCAACATGATGGTATTATCATGGTTAACCCGTTCGATTTCGTCTCTCTTGCTCGTAGTATACTATGGATCGATCAAAGCTTGCGATGTATGGGATGATCTTCGTGCGCGTTTTTCTCGAATGATATTTTCGACTTGCGGATTTGGCAGGAAGAAATCCAGAATTTGAAGCAAATCGACCAAACGTGAGTGATTATTTTACAAAATTAAAGATTCTCTCGGGATGAATTTTTAGCATTACGTCCGATAGTCTCCTCGTTCTTGTAATCCAAAGTGTTCTTGTGGTGCAATTGCAAGTTATAAACAACATTTAGAACAAGACTATGCTATTCGTTTCTTGAAAGGACTCTCCGATCGATTTTCCCCGTGAAATCTCAAATAATGTTGATTGATCCTCTTCCACCTATTAATCGTATATTTGCGTTGGTACAACAACAAGAAAGGGAAATGGGATATCCTTTGTCCGAAGCTACCGCACTTTTCAACAAATCCTCCGGTTCTCGATTCCCCGGATCTAAGCGAGACTAATTCGTCCAATTTTGCTTCCTCTCGGTTCTAGTAAACAATGCACCTATTGTGGTAAACCTGCATACCGAAGCCACTTGTTACAAGAAGCATGGCTTCCCACCAGGATTTAAGTTCCGAACTTCCACCGTGAATGCCGTATCGTTCGAGCCTATTCTTAGTCAAGATTCTACCGACTCCTCTCAGTTGCTAATCCTTCATACAGCTTCACACCAGATCAATATAAACGGTTGCTTTGGCACTTGTTCAAGCGTACACTTCCACTCGCCCTCTCGCTCGTCAACAAAATTTCTACCAATGGTATTTCTTTAACTTGTGCTTTTCGGTCATTTTCTAACTCCCGGATCATAGATTCAGGAGCTACCGATCATGTGTGCTCTAACATTTCCTTATTTGCCTCTTATAAGCGTATATCACCTATTTCGTAAATCTTCCGATGGTACTCGGTATTATCTTCCTATTGTGGCATTGTTCAATTTACTAATACTTTTGTTATTCGGATGTATTATATGTCCCGAATTTTCATTTCAATTTGATTTCGCCTTTCCAAACTTACTAAATCTCTGCCTTGTATTGTCTCCTTTCGTACATTGCAATGCCACATCCGACTCAAACTCCTTCAGGGAGGATGATTGGTTTAGCAAGTCATTGAAGGGCTCTACATCATGAATTGTGCGATATGGGTTCTTCTCCTTTAGTTAGTAGTATTTCCACCACTCCGCATTCCATACCTTTTGACCTTTGGCATTTTCGTTTAGGACATTTATCTCAACATGCTTTGTATTCACTTCATAGACAACATCCATTTATTCCTTATGATTCCTCTTTTACTTGTCATGATGTCTCTTATTTTGCCAAGCAACGAAAGTTGCCTTTCCCCGTAAGCAATAGTACTTCAAATAAAATTTTTGGTTTAGTTCATATGGATATTTGGGGTCCCTACCACTTACCCTCTATACATGGTCATAAATACTTTTTAACCATCGTTGATGATCATTCCCGTTATACATGGATATATTTGCTTAGGAACAAATCGAGACTCTTGGTCTTATATCAAAACATTTGTGAACTTAGTTTCTACTCAATTTCATACATCTCGTGCAAATCATTAGATCTGATAATGGCATTGAATTTCAAATGTCTGATTTTTTTGCTCAAAATGGCATTATTCATCAAACTTCTTGCATTGAAACTCCCGAATGTAATAGTCGAGTAGAACGAAAACATCAACACATTCTTAATGTTACTCGTGCTCTTTATTTCAAGCCCATGTTCCCAAAGTATTTTGGTCTTATGCTCTTACTCATGCCGTATACCTCATCAATCGTTTACCTACACCAATTTTGGGAAATAAGAGTCCCTATGAATTATTGTTTGCTAAACCTCCTGATTTTACACACTTAAAGGTTTTTGGGTGCCTTTGCTTTGCTTCTACTCTTTCCCAAAAACGAACTAAACTTGATAAAAGAGCGCATAAATGTGTTTTTCTTAGATACAAGACTCGGTACTAAGGGTTTTGTCACTTTAGATATCCATACTCGGCAGATTCTTGTTTCTCGTCATGTACATTTTTATGAGTCTTGTTTCCCTTTTGCAATTCAGATTCTATACACAAGCCCGATTCAATTCCTTTACCTCAAGCTCTTCCGCCACTTGATGTTTCGATTTTCCCTTGATTCTCGTGTCTTCTTCTTCGATGTTTCCCCGTTTCGGTTCTCTTGTTGGTTCCCTTCTTCGTTCCTTTGTTGCGTCGTTCTACTAGACCACATAACCCACCCAATTATTTGCATGATTATCATACTACTCTTCAATGTGCTTCAAATACCAGATCTTTGAGGCGTATTTATCACCCTCTTTCTAAAGTTCTTTCTTATCATCGTCTTTCTCCTTTATATCACCATTTTGTTTGTTCCATATCGACTGATGATATTCCTAAGTCATATTCTAAAGCCATTAAACATGAGGGTTGGAGAAATGCTATTAATGCTGAACTTGATGCTTTGCAACTCAATCAAACTTGGGTGATAACTGATTTGCCTCCTAATAAGCGCCCGATTGGTTGTAAGTGGGTTTTTGCTAAGAAATATAACTCAGATGGTACTCTTAATCGATATAAAGGTCGCCTTGTTGCTCAAGGATATACCCAGTGTTGAGGGTATTGACTATAATGATACATTTTCCCTATTGCTAAACTAACTACCGTGAGATTATTACTTGCCCTTGCATGCAGCTCATAATTGGCATTTGAAACAATTAGATGTCAATAATGCATTCTTACATGGTGATCTTGATGAAGAGGTATATATGCTTCCTCCTCCTGGATTGGTTGTTTCTTCTCCAAACAAGGTTTGCAAATTACAAAGGTCCCTTTATGGTCTTAAGCAAGCTAGTAGACAATGGTTTTTCAAATTGTCTAAAGCTCTTGTTTCTTGTGGTTTTCAACAATCTCAAGCTGATCATTCTTTGTTTATCAAGAATTCTCCCACTTCCTTTACTTGTTTTACTCATTTATGTGGATGATATAATTGTTGGTGGACCGATTTGGATGAGATTAATCGTATTAAAGCTTTTCTTGATGATTGTTTCAAAATCAAGGATCTTGGTGATGTCAAGTATTTTCTGGGTTTGGAGATTGCTAGAACTCTAAAGGCATTTCTTTATGTCAAAGAAAGTTTGCCTTAGATCTTTTATCTCATTCTCGGTTTCTTGATTGTAAGCCCGCCAAGACTCCTATGGCTCGTAACCTTAAATTGTCCAAGGATTCTCGTACCGTTTTGGCCGATTGTTCCGAGTATCGCACTTTGGTTGGCCGTCTTTTATACCTTACTAATACTCGTCCCGATTTATCCTTTGGCTTGTCAAAGAACTTAGTCGCTTTATACAAAGACTCCCATCGATGTACATTTGCGTGCTCTTCATAGAGTTTTTCGCTATATTAAAGGTTCTCCGGTCGTGGTCTTTTCTTTCCAAATACTTCTATTGATAGACTTAATGCTTTTAGTGACTCAGATTGGGCCGGTTGTCTTGATACACGTTCCATCACTCGGTTTTTGTGGTTTTCTTGATCAAGCCCTCGATTACGTGGCGTTCTAAGAAGCAACCGACGCCTCCACTTCTTCTTCGTAGGTCAATATCGTGCCTTGGCAAAGCAACTACTTGTGAATTACAATGGCTTTCTCATTTATTGAGGGATTTTGGTCTTCCTCTTTCTAGTCCTCGCTCTCTTATATTGTGATAATCAATCTGCTAGACATATTGCGCTAACCCTACTTTTCATGAGCGTACTAAACATTTGGATATTGATTGTCACATTGTTCGTGAGAAACTTCAACAGGGTTTGATTCATCTTCTTCCTATTAAATCAAGATCAAATACTGATATTTTCACTAAGGCTTTGCCTCCTTCTTCCTTTTGTACACTCCTTGCCAAGTCAAGCATGATTAACATACATACTCCAAATTGAGGGTATTAGAGTATATAGTTAGTGTAACTAATTAGTCCTATTTTAGTGTAATTAGTTCTATTTTAGTGTAACTAGTTAGTTCTATTTTCATGTAATTTGTTATTTTGTATATATCATTTATTGAGTCTTATTGGGTCTATATAAAGACCTTGATCAAGACATTGAATGGAATAATATTCTACAATTTCATTTTTCTCTTCTTGCTAAATCATAACATCTTCCACCTCCGCTTGAATCGATGCAAGTCCACGGAGTTCATAAAACATATATTTGCTCTCACATTTAACTTAGGCTTCCTTGTTGGCATGATTATGAATTTTCAGATGCCGAAAGGCATAATTATACCCTTCCATCGAGGATTTTGACACAAAACGTGATAAATACCACTCTAGTCTTTTTTATAAATTTAAATAACTTAATTTTTACATATTAATGAGAGTTAATTAGCTTAATAATTATAGACTAAATTTTTAATTTTACCCTTATTTACGAATATGTATTATTCATCTATTTTTTCTCTCTCTACCTTTAATAAAGGTAAAACTGTAATACTCTTGTTTATTACTCAGAAAGTGGATTTTTACAATGAGGGGGGTTTTTTTCTAAAATAGACTTCTAAATAAGATTAGAGTGGTAATAATATAATTATACAATAAGTGTAATATAACTTCAAATAATTATGAGTAGCAATATCCAAAGTGGTGGCTGGTCGCAAAAAAATAAAAATAAAATGAAAGTGGCAATTCCTTTTCTTATTCTTGGATAAAGATCATTGAGAGCGTCTTTCTCGAAGAAACCCTTCTTATATATGTTCCGCGTTTTAATTTTCTACGGAATAAAATAGTGAATTTTACACATTAAAAAAAGAAGAAGAAATATAATACTCCCTCAGTCCCTCTTATAGAAATCTTGAAAATTTATTTAGTCCTAAATATAAGACACTAACAACCAATAGCATTAAAATTTTATTTTCTACAAATGCCTTTATCAATTTGTAGAGAGAGATGGTATAAAAAAGAGAGTAAAATAATAAAAGGTAACTAAAATAGGTTGATTTTAATTAGAGGGTAATTTTTGGAAAGTGGCGATAGTTTTTGGGAAAACGATGGAAAAGGAATTGCAAAATTTCAAAGGAAAATTATAATAAAGGATCTGAGAAAAATAATATTTGTTAAGAAGGACCATAAAAATGGTAATTATTTTGAAAGATCAGAAATTTAAACATTAAAATAGAAATACTAAATTACCCTTTACCAGATTTCCTATATTATCTTTAACGAGTCTAGAGTGATTGATGGATAATGACAAATAGAGGATAATTCAAATAACTTCGTTCTTTTTCGATTGCATAAATTTAAAACTAACTCTGACTTTTTATATTTCATATCAGATTAATTAAGCTACAATTACTGAAAAAGTTCTTGAATGGGTGTGAGTGGTCATTGTTGTCCATAAAAGAACAAGACAGTAACCGAGGGTATGAACCGTGTGATCAAATTGTTTTGATTACAGACATCAAATAAACAATCTTTATTTTAGACTATTTTGAAACTATATATTGAAACCATATAATAGAATCAGCAGAAAGGAAGAAAATGAAATGCACCGGTTTTTAATTGAACCAGAACAGAAAAAGGATATGACCCTTTCTCAATCCCAAAACAAAACTCCGACATAAGTGCCAGTTATGGAGGCGGGTATTATATGTCTGATGAGATCCTCCTATGTTACTGTCGTAAGAACCCATCCATCTGTAGTAACAGCTAGTATATTTTGCAGTAACTACTAACTACAGCTTAATCTGATATGGAATATGAAAAGTCAGGGTTAGTTTCAATTTTATGCAATCGAAAAGAACGATGTTATTTGAATTAGTCTCTATTTGTCATTATCCATCAATTACTCCAGATTCGTTAGAGAGAATATAGGAAATTTGGTAAAAGGCAATTTAGTCTTTCTATTTTAATATTTCAATTTCCGGTCCTTCAAAATAATTACCATTTTTATAGTCCTTCTTAATAAATATTATTTTTCTTAAGTCCCTTATTATAATTTTCCCAAATTTCAAATCATATATTTCTTAAAAAACGAGAGTGAATTGTTTGTTAAATTTCATCATTTTTTTATCAACCCTTGGTAACAAACCTGATTTAAGATTTTATAATTTTAAAGTTCTTTTTCTTTCATTTTTTCCATTTTTACTTTTAATTAATTTTCTAATATTTATGGAGCAGTTAATATATATATATATATATATATATATATATATATATATATATATATATATATATATATATATATAAAACAACCGGTTATGAAGATAAAAGTAATGGCGAAAAAGAGTTGGTTAAAAAAATAAGGGAGAATTACACACAGGTCCCAAGGAGCGAGACATAATTACGCACGTCCCTTCAAATGACAAAATTACGCGTAAGTCCCTAGGACTTCGTGTAATTATTTGTGAAAGTGAAATTACTAATCTAACCCTCTTCTTCCTTCTCCTATCTCTCTCCTCTCTCCATTTTCTTCTCTCCCGATAGCTCATTTTCGTTTAAGCACACTTCCAATCCCTTCTTTCCCTCACGGTGGCCGACGTTCTCTTCCTTCCGCCGGCGACACACCTTCAAGATGAGAGGTGTTGCGATGAGACAAAACGACCTTGACGACGTGAAATAACCACAAAACCTCGACTGATAAATATGAGCAAAATCGCGAATTTTTTGATCTCGTGGTGAACTTCAATAAGATATAAACCTCATGAATCCGTCGATTCTGAATCTTGGATGGAAAAATCGCGAATTTGTTGATCTGTGGTGAACTTCAAAAGTTGTTGCTAAAATAGGAATTTGCTGTTGTTAAAATAGTAATTTCTTGTTGTAAATGGACTCTGGACCTTAGAGTTCAAAAAATACAGGTTTCCCAAATTTGTTGCTAAAATAGGAATTTGCTGTTGTTAAAATAGGAATTTCTTGTTGTAAATAGACTCTGGACCTCAGAGTTCAAAAAATACAGGTTTCCCAAACTTGTTGCTAAAATAGGAATTTGTTGTTGTTAAAATAGGAATTTCTTGTTGTAAATGAACTCTGGACCTCAGAGTTCAAAAAATGAAGGTTTCCCAAACTTGTTGAAAAAATAGGAATTTGTTGTTGTTAAAATAGGAATTTGTTGTTGTAAATTGACTCGGACCTCGAGTTCAAAAAATACAGGTTTCCCAAACTTGTTGCTAAAATAGGAATTTGTTGTTGTTAAAATAGGAATTTCTTGTTGTAAATTGACTCTGGACCTCAGAGTTCAAAAAATACAGGTTTCCCAAACTTGTTGCTAAAATAGGAATTTGCTGTTGTTAAAATAGGAATTTCTTGTTGTAAATGGACTCTGGACCTCAGAGTTCAAAAAATACAGGTTTCCCAAACTTGTTGCTAAAATAGGAATTTGCTGTTGTTAAAATAGTAATTTCTTGTTGTAAATTGACTCGGACCTCGAGTTCAAAAAATACAGTTTCCCAAACTTGTTGCTAAAATAGGAATTTGTCAGTTGTTAAAATAGGAATTTCTTGTTGTAAATAGACTCTGGACCTCAGAGTTCAAAAAATACAGGTTTCCCAAATTTGTTGCTAAAATAGGAATTTGTTGTTGTTAAAATAGTAATTTCTTGTTGTAAATGGAGAAAGTGGAAGTAAGTCAAAGATAATGAAGAACCACCAACAACACTCAAATTTAGAATCAAAGATTTAATTTCTTGCACAAAGTGGAAGTAAGTCGAACAATTGTAACACCATCCTTGCATATAGCATTTCTTGTTGCTATATTCAACATTTGGCTCAAAGGCAAGTCAAAAAATAAATAGTATCACATTGCAAGGTTGGGCAAAGTTTGTACATTCACTTCCAATCATATACATTGGCAAAATAAGGTCATATGAAAGCCACTACTTTACAATAAAACTACATCTCTACTTCTTCTTCTTCGACTGCTGGTTGCCAGACAGTTGGGACAGCACCTTTTGCTTATGTATGTTTTTGTTATGCGTTACAAGCCACCATAAGCATTCAAGCTTTATCTACCGTAGTTGCTCACGAGACAAATTAGTCATAGTATAGCCTTCGTTGTCTTGGGGAGAGCCATCCCATCCCTGTAACCATGATAGAACATGGACACCACAAGGTAGTAGCAGCCCTTTATTGCTTTCCCTCTCTGTCTGCACTCTCGCCTTCACCTTATTGTCATCCCAAAATTTGATGGAATCCTCGACTGTAGGGCTTTGTACGGGGCCCAATGGAAAATGTTGCAAGCAATACATCTGCATAAGTCAATAAGAACATATTAGCAGCTAATGACAACTTGTACTACAACAATTTACAATACATAATACAATGACTAGTTAAGTAGGTCAAACACTGATATGATCAGCACAGAAACTACCCGTTGCAAGACCTATTTCAAAAAATCTCACCGATTCCTCCGAACCACGTTTAATCCATGGAATAGCATTCAACAAACCATCGCAATTAGCAAACAAAGGTCATTGCCATACTACAAATAAATAGATGCTTAACCTAACAAATTCTTTCTCACGGTGCTTGATATGGCAAACGCTCTAGCAATACAAAGACTAAGAAAATATAATAAGAAGCACTAATGTACTCGTTTTGCTCCACAAACAACTCGATATGATATGTTTGTGGGCACGTTACCAGCTAAAAATGAGGAAAAGAGGTTAAATGGAAAAATATATAAGCTTTAATCATAACAAGATAATGACAAATCATACATATGTTTTCTAAAAAAGAATCACAGGCTAAATTCATATGCATTGGCCAAGTAAACTCCAATTTTCCAGAGAAAGTCTTTGTATTGAAAGTGAATCAGACTTCTATTGTATTTTTCCTAGGATAAAAATGAAAACAAAAATCCTCTTAATTTAGCATCTTCTACCGAAGCCACTGTCCCCCTCTCCCTCCTTTCACCATACTAAAGAATATAAGGAGGAAAATATACGCATTTTATCCTCATGTGAAGTATCGTACACAGCAGCCAACAAGAAGCTGAATTACAGGGGACGAGATCCGAAAAAAAAACCCTAAAATTTCACACCTGCACTTGCTTACGCGGCGACGACAGCAATGAGAGAAAATGGGAGTCTTTCACAATCCCACCGGCGACGAACAAGGAATGACAGATGCAGGTCTCTTGGTGGAACTAGCAAAGAGCTCGGTCGAAGGTCGAATGTCGAAGGACTCAAATTTTTTTTTTTTCGCTCGAAGAAGGAAATCAAATGGGAGAGATGACAGAGTGATTCAATGATTAAGGGTGTTTTTTCCATGTCCAAAACGGTAACTTTACACTCTGAAATAATTACAGAGAAGTCCCTAGGGACTTCTGTGTAATTTAGTCATTTCAGGGGACCTATTTGTAATTATCTGTGGTCCTTGGGACCTGTGAGTAATTTTCCCAAAAAATAAAGTGCAAGATCTCTAATAATTGTACGTACGGGTACAAGCTGCTAAAAGAAAGAGCTGATTTCAATGTGCTAGAATGAAAGTGTATTTCACTTTGGTTTAAATTAATGAAGGAAAAGCAACCATTGTGAAATGTACGTAGGAGCTAGAGAGGAGGATGAAGCAGAGAATATCAAACAGAAGGAAGCTTAATTACAAATTTAAGTTAGCACATAAAACTATACGTGAATGGGCTAAACAAATTAGATAAATTAATTTAAAATTGATGATATCAAAATAGCAATAGAAGATTTTGGTTAGCAACATATTGATGAATCGATTAAAAATAAACAAAGAATATAAGCATACAAGATTTAAGTTCTTCGTATTGATACTAAAAAAAAGATAATACTCCCTCCGGTCATTAATATATGACATAATTGGGGAATTGATCTTGTCCTAAATATAAAACATATTTTTTTATATTTGTCAATCTTTTCCTAATTAATTTACCCCTTGTGATATTCCTTCAACATAATCAATGGGAAGATGGAATGAGGGATTTAAGAAAAAAACTAAGGTGTTTTAAAATACATGTTATTTTAACCAACTTAACTAATTTAATTAAATTAGATAAATAAGTTTCATATTAAAAAGCAGAGTGAGTAATTATAACTCTCATCTTTAATATAAGAGCTTGTTTGAGAAGATTAATGAACGAAAATAAATAAATTATTTTAAAGTATTTATATTTATTATTTTATCTAAACTAATTTATTTATTTGTAAAATGATATATAAGATAAAATACACATATCTATTTGTTTAAGTCTAGAAAGCAACAATTGATTAATCAGGAATGTAACTTTTTCTCCTGGGGGTAATAATATCAGGTATATAATTGATGATACGTACAATGTATAGCAGAATGGCATGGAATGAGGTTTATTTTGTTTTATTTTTGAAGGTACTGTAAGCTAGAAATATTGGTAAATTAGGAAAAGATTGACAAATATAAAAAATATGTTTTATAAAAATATTAAATTATTAAAAAATATTTAAAAATAATATTTTTATAAAACATTAAATCTAAACTGTTGAGATTTCAATCCAATGGTTGAGATAGAGAAGTGGATGGTAGCCAAATCCATTTTGTAACTTAGCCTTTTTTTTATATTTTTGGTAATTTTAATTTTAATTTTTCTCTTATAATTATTTCAAAAGTCATTTATACATAAATCATTCCAAACAAGTTTAATTTTATAAAAGTTACTTATACAACCACCAATCCAAATATAAATAATATTTCATAATCCGACTTTTACCCCATCAAAATTTTCTATATAACTCTGATTGCCTAACGATATCACAAACAAGCCCATTTGACTTATGTTATATCTCTTTTTTTACTATTTTTTGGATTAAGATTATGGAGGCCATCAGAACACAATTGCCCTCACCCTACCCTTAGCCTTCGGTGTTGGCGTAAATATGCCTTCATTGAGGAGTTTGGCGCAAAACATGGTGAGGAAGTAATAATATAATAAAATAAAACTTTAAATATTTTGGAGTAATAATATTGAAAGTGGCTGATTAGAAAATAAATCAAAAGTGGGCTTGTGTTTTCTTAGTTTTGATCAAATGTTATAGAGAGCGGTTTTCCCCTTAAAAAAAATAGTAAATTTCACACATGGAAAAATCAATATAATAAAGAGAGTTGGTTATGGTTACTGCATCCAGTTCGGCATGTTCAGATCACAACAGTAAGCATAGAGAAGAAAGCATGATCGCTTCAACAACTTTGTAATTGTATTGACATGAATATTACAAAAAAGTTGGGTTAATTAAAAAAATTGAATCTTATAATTATAAGAGCTTTTGTAAAATTTTATTTGGCCTAATTTATACTTATAAGGAAAAGATAAGTTAAAAATAAACTAGGCTAAACCGGCACTAATTTATCTACTAATTATAAGAGCCAGTCTTAAATAAATAAACATTGGGTTTAAGTTCTTTCCTTTTTCTCTTTCTTATTTTCTTTTCAGAATATACTCCTAAATTAGAAAATTGGATTATTCAGATTTAATATTTTATAAAATTATTATTAGAAAATTGCACGATAATGACTTTCGAGCAAGAAATTAATCATATAGAAATGGAGTCCACATAGCATGCTTATAATTACATGCTTATACCTTTTTTATATATATATATACACGGAATAATAAAGAAACATAAATAGAGGTATAAGCATATTTTTTTAATTTTTTTATATATTGTATTTATTTAGATTTAAAGTATATACTGTTTTCTGAGATGTTTTTTGCACCCAATATCTCAAATTAATTAATTTTCAGTTCTGCATTTGTCTATAACAACAGTATTATGAAAATTAATTTATTTGAGATACTAGATACAAAAAAAAATCTCGAAAGAAAGATATACTTTAAATCTAAATAAATACAATATATAAAAAAAAATTTAAAAAAAAAACGCTTATACCTCTAATTAAAGGTATAAGCATGTAATAAGTATGTAATTATAAGCACTCATAAAAATGTCGACATTGTGATCCATCCAAAGATGATCTGTTTTTTTTTCTTTTCTTTTTTAAAAATATTTTTAATGTGACACGCAAGTTGGCCACACGCACACACGTATGTATATACACCCCATTATTCTACATACAAGTGGGGAAGTAAACAATGCCACCATGACATAGCATATCACGGGAATATTAATTTGACTTGTTAAAAATGTAAATACCTGCTCCCATTATTATTGCAAGCATATCATAATAACATTTCAAAATAAATAAAATTAGTTAGTTATGGTAAAATATCAAAATTATCCTCAATGAAAGTTATTAGTTAGAGGGATTTGGTTACTTAATTAGTCAGGCAATTTTATAGTGTTCCACTAGTTGTTGATAAAAAGTTACTTAATTAGCCAGCGCCTTAGTAACGTAGTGGCATGGGAACCAGTATTAACTAGCCTCCCTCCTCCATGTCCAGGGTTCGAACCCTGCCCCCCCCCTACCATGATGTATCAAAAAAAAAAAAAAAGTTACTTAATTAATTTGAATAGATTATATACTTAGAGTACTCTATCTGGTTAAATTCCTTTTTAGATATCATTTTCAGTACAACCATGCATACTTTGTTTATTTAGTGCATTTTTTTTTTTTGCTCGGAAAGGACATTCTATTACCATTAAATCAGAGAAAGTTACAGAGAAGAAAAATACAACTGAGACAAACCAACACTAGACCTTAATGCTACAACAAAAGGTACGACGCGTAAAATACAAACTTGAAAGGAAAAAGGAACAACCCGAAAAGGAAAAAAACAAAAAACCGAGAAGAGTAAATTAACGATCACCCCTTACGAGTTGGAGAGATGCATCATCCATGACCGAAAGAGCCTCCCGCGTCCAAAGTTAGAAGGGACATCAAAGGAGGTGTTGGTTGGAAGACCCACCCAATAAAGCACACCCCCTTATAAGCAATTGCCGCTAAAGAGTCAAGAACACGGTTACCCTCTTGGGGTAAAAGAGATTGAAAACCCAACTTTGGAAGAGAGAGGCCGATTATGTCATGAATTAAACTTCTACAGCGCCAGTCAAATAAGGCCGGTGCCTTAGCATTAACACAATTGATCAAAGAAAGACAGTCTGATTCAAAGACTGCATTGTCAATCCCTAAATCCACAAAGAAGGAGTAGAGCCCGTTTAAGAGCAAGAGCTTCGACCATGAAAGCCGATATAGATTTCGCTTATCTACATAGCCCCATTTAAATGAGCCAAAATTATCTCTACGCACCACCCCTATAGATGCCTTTTCCTTACCATGCCGATAGGCACCATCACAAATTGATTTTCGGATAACTGCAGATCGGTGGAACCCATCGGACTAAATAGTTAGGAGGCCGATCAACCGCATCGATTCATGCAAAATGGCTTATATTGCTTGTGAGAAATTCAACATTGCTATTCCGTGCCATTTCAATGACCACAAAGGGGTTGGGATCTATGTGATTAAACACCTTGTCATTCCTTTGCTTCCAAATAAACCAGAGTAACCAAAAATTAAGGATAGGTCATGAGTATTTAGAGAGTGCATACCTAAAATGCTGGAGCCACCAAGTGTTGAAATTTGTCACATTGAGAGTGTCTATTCTCGCACCCAAAGATACACCCAAACCATATACAACGAGTCCATGAGCAATGGAAGAATAAATGTTCAATGGTTTCACCTCTTCTTCACAAATGGGGCATTGACTCGTCCGGCTTCTTCTTCTACGACAAAGGGCTCCATTGGTAGCAATGGCATTATTTAAAATTCGCCATAAAAATTGTTGCACACGTGGGATGGTCTTTAATTTCCAAACAGATTTCCAAAGACGAAGGAGGCACAACAAGAGAGGAACTAGCCTTATTAATGCCCACTACAATCTTTTCCTTTTCAGCTTTGTAACCCAACTTGACCATGTACTCCCCATCTCTCGCATATTTCCATACTAGCTTGTCTTCTAGTCCATTAGCCGGAATGAGAATATCATAGATGGCGATTTTGACTTCATCTCGTTAAGAATTGTGCTATGGGATTGAGATTCCAAAGAACCATCCACAATTAGATCACAAACATAGCCTTGTTTCACAAAGGGGTTATCGCAATTAAGAGGTTTCGCTGGAAAAGGAACACCAGGGACCCAAGTATCTCCCCAAATACGTATTGAAGTACCAGTACCAACATCCCATCGAAGATCCTTTTTAAGGAGAGCCCTACCATCAATAAGGCTTGACCAAGACCAAGAAGCTTTATAACCTTTAGTTGCATCAATAAACTCGGCCTTGGGAAAATATATGCTCTTCAACACTCTTGCCCATAAGTCATTAGGATTTGTCATGAGTCTCCATGCAGCCTTGGCCAAAAGGGAGTCATTCATAATGATTAAGTCACGAAAGCCCATACCTCCCTGATTTTTCGCAGATGTGAGGGAATCCCATGATTTCCAATGTGTACGTCCCCCGAAAGCATTGCCATCCCACCAGAAATTAGCAATAAGACTATGGATTTCCTTACAGGTTTTAAGGGGAAATTTGAAACAATTCATAGGATAGATCGGGATTGCTGTATGATCGCTTTTTATCAAGACCTCTCGGCCAAAGAAAGGAAAGGAAAGAATGTCCCCAACTTTGTAGTTTGTTGATGACACGTTCCCTAATGTAGGCCAATGCTTGGTGTTTGGTTTTCCCCCGTATACTAGGGATACCCGGACACGTCCCGGATCTTCTGTTTGTTATACCCGATGCTACCAACCATAGTTCTCACCAAGGCGGAGTATTGGAGGAGAAGAAAATACTAGACTTGTCAAGGTTGATGACTTGGCCCGATGCGATAATAGTAATGTAGAATTTTTGCCAAGTACTCGCAATCCTTCTTGTTTGCATTCATATATAAAAGAGAGTCATCGGCAAAAAAAAAAACTATGAGTGAGAACCGGACAACTCGGCTTAATTTGATTCCCTTTAGTAGAGTAACACTTTGGCTCTTCCTTATCATAAGTGATAGGACCTCCGAGACGAGAATAAAGAGATATGGTGATAGGGGATCCCCTTGTCTCAAACCCCTACTCGGTGAGAAGGAGCTCACGCTTCCCCCGATACACAAATATTTAGCGAAATGACCGCACACACTCCATTATAAGAGCTACCCAAGCGGACAAAACCAAAATGCAGCATCACTTTTTCCGTAAAAATCCACTCAATACGATCATATGCCTTGCTCATATCCATCTTGAGAGCGAATTCATATTTACCTCCTTTTTTCTTCCTCCTTAGGTAATGGTAGACTTCATGGGCAATGATGATGTTGTCATGTATACATCGACCCGGACAAACGCTCCTTGATTTTGGGAAATGCAAACGTCCGGAATGGTCGCATCCTAGTGGTTAGGAGCTTGGAGATGATCTTGTAGGAAAAATTGCATAGTCCAATGGGTCGGAAGTGAGAGACATGTTCGTGTCTATCCACCTTAGGGATCAAGGTTATATTAGTTTCATTGAGCGCCCCGAACATTGGTTTCCCCTCAAAAAATTCCCCGACCATATTAAAAACAGAATCCCCAATCTCATTCCAAGAATTATGGTAAAAGATACCCGAGAAACCATCCGGACTCGGCGCTTTGGATATCCCTAGACCGAAAGCGGTTGCTTTGACTTCCTCTTTGGAGACGGGGAGCATGAGGCCTTGATTCATCTCGGTTGAAATCTTGGGATCAATGAAACTTAGAACCGAGTCCATGTCGTAGGTTCGAAGAAGAGAAGAGATTCGGAAAAAGCAGGAGATGTTTTGGGAAATTTCAGCTTTCTCCGATAACCGCTACCTCTATCATCTTTAAGGCATAATAAACTGTTCCGATGTCTCCTTTTGAGGGTGGATTGGTGGAAAAACGGAATTCCCGTCTCCCGTATGAAGCCGGAGACCCGTGAACGTTGCCACCAAAACCGTTCTTCAAGAGCAAATACACGATCCAACTCCACTTTAACATCGCAATTGCACGTGTAGAATATGAGTCTAGGTCCCCTTGGCTAAGTCTAGCAAGTTGGGTCTTTAGCGCCTCGATTTTCCGAAGATTGTTAGGGAATTCCTTCGGTTCCACTTGATCAAATTCTGTTTGCGTTCACTAAATTATGGTTAAAAATCTCAAATGCACTCGATTACTCCGCAAATCGTTTTCCAGCCTATCCTTAACCAGCCTATGAAAATTCGGATGGGTAGGCCGGCAAGCCTCAAACGAAAAGTGCGTTTCCCTCGACAAATTTCTGGTTGAAACTTTAGAAACAAAGAGATGATGATCCGATCCTACTGGCTCTATATTGAAAACTTGGAGGTTTGGGAAAAGTTCCTGCGAGTATTACCCAACGCTCTGTCTATTCTTTCACGAATGGTGTCTGGATGCGGACGTTTATTACACCAAGTAAACTTATAGCCATTAAATCCCAAGTCATCTAAGCCACAATCTGCAATAAAACATTTAAAGTTTAGAATAGTCCTCCACGGTCTTGGATTGCCTCCCCATTTCTCAGATTGAGACAAGATGTCATTAAAATCCCCAATGCACATCCAGGAGTCACAGAAGTAGCTCCCAATTCGTCGGACCTCCCGCGCAGGCTAATAACCTTTCTTTCTCAACCGTCGGACCATATATGAATGTAATAAAAGCCGGAGTAATCATGGTAGCAGATTCAATCCGTGTATGGATTATATGTCGGGAAGAGAATAAGATATCCACTGTAACCATATCTGACCACCACAAAGCAAGCCCACCACTCTTCCCAGTCGGATCAACCAGCCACTCCTCATTAAATCCACAGCGTCGCCTTATTTTCCGCATGTAAGTAGCCTTTTGCTTAGTTTCCGATAAGAACACCATGTGGGGTTTTTTCCTGAGACACTCTGTCTTCAGATTCCTGGCTGTCAAGGCAACCCCCAGGCCTTGACAGTTCCAGGCTAACAGATTCATGGCGAACCGTGGTTGGTCCCATCCAACCACCGGCGTTCTTGATATTGGAGTAACAAGATCCATCTCCTTGGCACAGTCTGAAGTTAGCCAACTGTCTGGAAAATCTATGTCACTAGTGGGAGAACTATCAACAGGTGAATCTGGTTTTCCTTTATACCCAGTTGACGAAGGAATTTTTTGACTGACCTGAGATTTCTTCTGCGCCCTTTCTTCGCCAAGCCCGGATCAAGGCGTCGGCGAATAATCCACATTTGAATCAAAATCCAGCTTCCTGCACTTGTAGCTTCTATCAAAAGTATCGTCATCCTCATGTGGCCTCTTGATCTGAATCCCTTTTAAACCAGCAGAAACAGTCGAGATGGGAGATAATTCAATAAAAGGAATTATTGAATTCACTTTGCGCTCGTCATCGCTGGGAAGGTCAACAGTATAAGGATGAGAGTCGTTTAGGCGATTTGGAGATAACTCACTGAACAAATCATCACTGTCCGTATTTTCGATTGAGGGGTCAAGTTCAGTAATACACGGTCCCACCGTCTGGGCTGGAGCACATAATTTTTTTGGAAAAAGTGGCGACGGAGCCTGTGTCGAAGGGAAGGTGCAGTGTATTGGAAACCCTCTTGTCTCCTTCTTTTTGACTAAGTCCATCCTCTCACCACCTTTACAACTTTTTTTTAAATAAGTTGGCCCACCCATTTCTATTTTGTCTCCTACTAAATCCCTAAACACGTTATCACCATTGCAATTATGACTTTCTATCAATAAAGCTGGCCCACCTGTCACTTTTATGTCCCCCCTTAAATCCTTTAGTTCTTGATCCCCGTTGCAATTCCTAATTAGCAAAGCTGGGCCCCCTGTTAATAGTATATCATCTCTTGAATCCTTGACTATGTGATCCACAGCTGCCACTTGCGCCTCAGATTCTTTATCTTCTATTCCTTCGAAGACTTCATCCTTCTTCCCTAGACACCCTTTGGACTGATCCTCCTTTGGCATCTCACCTGTTTCTTCAAAAAATCCAGCTTCCCGCCTAAGATCACCATTTGACTGATCCGCCTTCTGCACAGGGAAAGCATTCGGCGCGATGTAATCATTCAAAACTTCCCGCCTAAGATCACCTTTTGACTGATCCGCCTTCTGCACAGGGCAAGCATTCGGCGCGTTGTAAACATTCAAACCTCTTTTTGAATTTTCTCCTGGGTCCCACCCATTATCCACCATCAGTGCGTTCCAGCAAGCCAACCGATCTTCACTTTGTTCCTGTTTGTTATCCATGGGGTCCGACTTACCCGCTGACAATTCCAGCTTCTCCGGCAACCAACTCCGTCGTGGGGTCGTGACTGGATCTTCCTTATTCAAAAAAGAAACTTCGTTCCAATCTTCCTTACACACTACTATATCCGCCTCCAGAGTGCGCACAGCAGGTGTGATGAGCCCACTTCCGAAGCCATTATCATCTGCAGCCTCTCCATTTCTACCTGAGTCCTCCTTACATCCTCGATTATCATGACCAATCCGCCCACAGTTATAGCAAAAAATTGGCAGCCGTTCGTATTTCACAGTGACCCAAGCTGGTTTCTTTCCCTTCCTCGGTACCCAAAAGCCATAAGTCAGTGGTTTATTCAGTTGAACAAGTGACCTGACTCTAATGAAACTGCGTCCTAGTCTGCCTCCATTCATCGGTGTTTCAAACATTACAGCTTCCCTACTACTGAATCACCAAGGATCTTGGCGTTGTTGTTGTCAAAAGCTACTACCGGAGGCCGTGAAATTGCACCCAGAAAGGCACCTCCTCAAAGTTAACATCTTCAAGTATCATAGAGTCCTCCCAAACCTGAAGGTTTAGAAGAAATCCCAGAATCGACCAAGGCCTACCTTTTAGAATTCTCCCATACTCTTTGATGTCTTGAAAACGAAAAAGAAAAATAAGCTTGTTACGATCAAGCACATGTATGTCTATATCTGTTTCTACTTGCCATCCCTTTTTTATCATAGAGATAACAGTGGGAATATTTAAAATTTTGCTTGCGTGGAGCTTCCCGATTAGCGATCCACCATGCTTTTCAATCTTCTCTTCGAGATCCAGAACCACCTGCTTCATCCTACCTGAACTACTGCTGTTCTCCACTTCCATATCGCCGATTCCACAAGAGCACTCACTACACACTCCGGAAGAAGCTCAGAAGAACATGTTCACGGGGAACTAAACTGGCACTCACACAGAGAGGAGAGGGCTCACACTAAGTGAGAGGAGAGGGCTCACACTTAGTGAGAGAAAATTTGATTTATTTAGTGCATTTTACATTCCCAGAAATCCGCCAACAACAAACCACTCACCTAATTCTATTATGTACATAATTAATATATCAATTTAGTTTCCCCAAACACACCCCATTAATCAATCATCTTAATTAATTAATTAACAGCTTAGCCTACCGCGTCAGGAGGACGCTAGAGCTTTTGTCCTTTTGGAATATTGTACAAGCCTCAAGTCAAGCGGCTACCAAATCTTCCACCTCAGCTTGAATCGATGCATAATTATGGATCGAGGTCATAACACATACTTGCTCTCACATTAGTACCCTCTCATCTTAAAATAATTTTATTGCTCTATATATCAACATTGATATATAATAAAATAAAATATCCTAAATCAAAGGTATTTTTTGTGTTCTAAATGTATCATCAAGCATAATTCAAGGACAAAAAAAGGGAAAGCATGACAAATGCCATGACAATATCATTTAATCGATTAAATGATTTTTAGTTGAAAAATCAATTAATTGATATTAAAAATACAGAAAATAATAAATGGGATTTTTTTAATAAAAATAATGTATTTATTTTTATCAAGTGAGACTAAACAAAAAAATGGAACGAATAACACATTCTACCAAAAATACTGTCATTTTGTAGCCGTTAAAATGATATAAATCACTACAAAGATAATAGTAGTGGATCGAAAAACCACTACAAAACACATAGTTGCAAAGAGTTTTGTAACAATTTCTAAAATCCGCTACTGTAGTGGTAGCGGTTTCATCACACCGCTAGAAGATACATATGTAGATAACACATTATTTAAACAGCTTGTAACGATTCTAAAACCGCTACAAGCGTTAGCGCCAAAATTTTGCCAAATTTTTAGTGTGGCGGGAAATGAAAATTGAAAATTTGACGCAAACATTGTTGCAATTTTGAAACCGCTACTAATTACATCCAAGAATTTGAAAAATTGGTGCCAAAATATTTAAAACCACTACAAATATTGGATGCAATTTCAAAAATTGTGCCAAAAACCTAATCTAAATTTGGATTTAAATTTGTAGCAGTTTTCAAATCGCTACTAAATATTGCATAAATTTTTTTAAAAAAATGAGTCTATTGTTCCAATATTATTTTGATTGTTTTACTATTAAAGTACCAATTTAAATGATAGTAATTAATATTTGAAAAGAATGATTAAATTAAGTTAGATAAGTATAAACATTATGTAATTTTAATATTGCCAATATGTAGGTAATAAGGACTTATGTTGTCCACTAGATGTTATTTAATCATAGAAGGAACATTGAACATGTTGGGGAAAGGTCTTTAAATTTTCATGAAAAGACTGCAAAATGAAATAGAAAAAGTGATTTTGTAAATATAAAGGACACATATTTCTCTAACGTGAAAGAATAATAATAAATACTTCTCTTGTTTTTAATATAAAATATATTTTAAAAATTGAAATTTGATTTTAATATAAGACAAAAATTTTATAGCTATCAATTTTTTATTATTATTAACTCTTACTGGTAGCCTTCAACAATAATCAAGAAATAGAGGGAATTAAAGAATGAGAAAAACACTTCTCATGTTGTAGGAGAAGTGTATTTTCATGTCACACACACATGTTTGTCCAAAAAAAATGTCACACACACATGAAATGGTGGGACCCACACATATATATAATTAGCATTATATATATATATATATAAGTCTCACCATTTCATGTGTGTGTAGGAATCTTCTTCTTCTCATGCAACATGAAAAGTTTAAACCCCTTAGAGAATATAATAAATGTATTTTAGAATATACATATTAGATTAACTAACTTAACTAACTTTTTTAATTTAATTAAATTAGATAACTATTTTTTATATTAACGACTGAAGAAGGATTATGTATGTCTTGCTTCTTCTTCTTTTTTTTTTTTATAGGAAAAAGTTTTGAAGGGTTAACATCGTCCCCACTAAGTAGCTAAAGACGCCCCAGCGCTTCTTCATGAAGACTTTTACCTTGACTTACGATCGATCGCTTACCAAAGGAGTCACAAAGAACGGCAAAGGGGATCGAACCCATGACCCAATGGCCTAATCCTGGATCCCTTACCATCTATACCAACTCACATTGGTGTATGTCTTGCTTTTTATTCAATGAAAGAGCAATCATCTTCCACTGCTGAGTACATACAGAAATCGTAAACGAGTTTTTTGCTTGGCCCAAATGCTGCAAGTAGGGGCGGACCAGAAAAATAGGGGGCATAATTGGTTGAGGGATTTTTAAAGAAAGTTTTAAATACATTAAAAACATAAAAGAATATAAACAAGAAAAAAAATTATCAAAAAAATATTTATAAAATCAGGTGAATATTGATGATGTAATAAGAGAGGAAATTATTTTTACAAACCTGTTATTTAGAAAAGTAAGGCTAAATACCTGTTAAAATGCAACTACATAAATTACAATGAAGGGTAAAGACTAATAAGTTCAAGATCTTATATTTTAATAAAAAAGATATTTCAATAAAAATAATTACAACGTCATCTTTCTAGCCTTTATTTTTTCAAATTTCATCATAATCGCTTTATTATCAATCTTTATCAAATACATACTTTTCAATATAAGGCACTAAATAATCATTCATCCCCCATCCGATTACGAAGTACAATCTTGATGTATTAAGGACGAACACTTAATTTAAGGGTAAACAATTATTCAAACATGTATTAATTCAAAGAAAGTAGACAAATAATGCTAATACTAATGAAAATTTGAAACTATTATATTCAAGTTATTAATTCAAACTTGTTAGGAACTAACCAAATCAGCACCCCAAAACACTAATGAACTGATATATTCGACTGATGAACTAACCAAATCTTGCAAAACTCCTTTAAATTGAACTAAAAAAAAAAAAACTCCAATTTTTGGGGGCACTTGCCCCCCAATAATCAACGTGGGTCCGCCACTCACTGCCTGCAAGACTATAATTTTCTAGCTAGTTTGTTTTTTTTTTTTTATACATAAGGCAGGGATCGAAGCCCTGAGGGGAGGGGGGAGCCTAGCTCTTAAGGCTAGCACAAATGCCACTGCGCTACGAGGCGCTAGGCTCTAGCTAGTTTGTTTCTAGTTTGTTTCATGCTCGTTTCTTGTTTATTCTTTGGCAGTCGTAGGTTTTTTTTTTAAAAAAAAATCTAATTCTCAATCTTTGATCTTTACCTTTGTAACCCCAAAAAAGTAGCAAAATCATGGCCCTTGATTCTTAACCACTAGAAAACCATAATCCTTGTGCTTGAATGCTATTGGTTTGTTTTGTGTTTCTTCCTTTTGCCATGTCTGCCCCTCTAAGGGGATGGGTCCTCATTCATCAAGAAAAGTCTAAAAGTAATGTCTCAATTTATTTTCTTCCATATTTATTAGTTTTACTAGTTTTTTCATATTAGTTTATGTAACTTATAAAAGTTATATATAATTTAATGTCACATTCACGTATTTTATGGATATCATTTCACATTAATTATAATTAATCAATCAATCTCATTTTGCTAGCGGGAGTGGGATGAGACTGATGGACTCGGATAGGAGCCTGTTTGGATAAAAACAAAACTTAGGTTTTGTCAAACATAAATAAAAGTATTTAGAGCTATTCTATACTAAAATCTAAGTTTTGATTCAAAAACGTAGGTTTTAAAGAAGGTTATTTTTTCATATTTTTCTCTTTCCTCTTCTATCATTAGTTCTTTTTTTAGTAACAGACACTATTTTTAAGTATAGTTTCAGTAATTGCTTTAAAATATTTTTCTACAATCATTCATTATTCTAAAATAAATTTTTAAGATCATGAATTATTTTTTTCAAATATTCATAAGAATCTTTTTAATACTCCCTCTGATCCTTATTATAAAGACCAACCAAACAATTTTGGTTCTTATTATAAGATCAACTACCTCTAACTGATCGATTTATTGAGTTTTTCTCATTGTGCTTTCATTTATTGGGCCAATATTTTTCATTGACTATTACATTCTCAATCCATTTAGTATATTTCTCTCTCCCCTATTAAGTGTGTATTTTCAATCCAATCAGTATGTTTCTCTCTTTCCCCCAATAAAGTAAGGGTAAAGGTGGAAATATTTATCAACTGAAAATTAATTTAATCACTTAACTGCCCTTCCTTAGTATAAGAGAAATTTGCAATGGCTACTTATAATAAGAACTGTAGGAAAGTACTGTCAATACCCTGAAACTTTTTTAAGATCAGTTATGCCCTGAGATTTTTTTCAATATCCTAAAATAAATTTTTAAGACTATGAGAATTATTTTTTCAGTATCAGTTATTATCCTTAAGATCTTTTTTTAATAATTGTCAAGATTTGAAATTTTATTTAAAGACTAATTAATACCCTGAAATATTTTTTTCAAAAATCATAAAATAAATTTTTAAAACCATGAGAATTATTTTTCAAGATCTTGATAAGATCTTTAAGATCTTTTTAAGTCTTCGTCAAGACTCGAAATATTTTTCCACGATCAATCATTTCTCTGAAATATTTTTTCAATATCCTAAATAAAATTTCAAGATCACAAAGCCTTAAATATCTTTTTGCATACCACTACTACCTTAAAATATTTTTTCAAGATCACCATTACACTGAAATATTTTTTTCATATTCTAAAATAAATTTTTAAGGTCATTAAATATTTTTTAAGATCGGTCAGTCTTACTTTAAGTATTTTAATTTTGTACACAAATTTATATAATTTTTTGTATTTATTATGAAATATAATGTTTATAATATTTAAAATATAATCTTATCTTTTATATATGCAATTATACAAAAGTTGATGTCTTTTTTAATAAATTTGACTCAAAAATATTATTTTAATAATAATATCAAAATACTATCATTTTATTTTAAAATTATTTTTATTTTGTAAATCCTAAAAACTATTTTTCAAAAGCTAAAAGTTGAAAAGAAAAAATTCTGTCAGCGTCTGGTAAACTGTAAAGTGATGGGACGAAGCAGCAGGGTCACGTGCTAGGACCTAGTGTTATAGACTGTAGGGGATTAAAAAAATAAAAATTGACTTGACTTGGAGACGTTTCACCAATTTTAAAAAAAGAAAAATTGACTTGACTTGGAGACGTATCTAGCGGTGCGCGCGTAAGCGTGTTGTTCTCTGGTTTATATATATAAATCCTGTATAATTAAAACTAAATAAATTACTCACATTTTGAAAAAAAATCTTTATTAAATTAAATGCAATAAACGCTAGCACAATTCTTCTTATCTCTCTTATTCATCGTGATTTTTTTTTTTGATAGCATTTGCACTATATTACTATGGGAAAAAGTATTACTCATTCTTTCTGGTTTTAATTATAAGACATATTTAACTGATTTTAGAGGAATTAAAGATAAAAGTTAAATTAGTTCATTTTACTCATTTTTCTAAAATGCCCTTATATAAATTTTACATTTCAATTACCTTATTGATTTCACATAATCCTTCATTCATATTAATAGGGGTATTTTAGGAAAAAATTGACAACAAATAGAATATTATCCTATAATTAGGATCAAAACAAATTTTTAAATATTATCCTATAATTAGGACTTTTTTTCAAAAATTTTGCGTATATAATATCCCATGAATAAGAGTATAAAATGCTTCTAGAAAGTAGAAAGTGATCTTACTTGGTTTTTTTCCCCTCTTAATTACCATGACTCCGCATAAACACGTAAATTTAGTATAACAAAGATAGATGTTTTGTAGTATTTTATCGTTAATGGTGTTTAAAATATTTTGTTTAAAGCATTTTTTTTAAAAGTATTTTATCTTTATTGGTGTTTAAAATATTTTTTTAAGTGCCATCCATTACTTTTAAATATTCTTTAAGTACTTTTAAATGCTTTTTTAAGGAAAAAGGTAAACTGAAACAACAACTTATTTAAAGTTTTGTGTGGATCATTTAAGTTGTATTTATTGTCATTTCACTTATTTTTTATTTTAAAAAACGTATACTCTTTCTAGTTTTAAATATGTTTTATAGTTTGTTACGGACCTGACTCACGGCCCAATCCGGGACGGTCCAACAGAGATGTAACAAAATCTCTGATTCCCCTACAATCACGGAACAATCTATCATATCTATAATCAAGATATGATAGATCAAGTTAGCTTAGATACCACGTATACCTTATATATACAGGGGTCGAACCCTCAGGTGCACACGTTCTAACTCAAGCCTACTTCCTTTCTGTATCACAGCACAACCCCATTGAACACATACCTCCTTCCCCCTTTGGCGAAAGGCCTTGTGTGCAGTGATCATCCGCTTCCCGGGATATCTGTCTCATAAATATTCCAGCCTAGCTACTTCGATCCAAGATCAAAGTACATCACCACCTTGGGCTGACATTAGTGTTCTACACCGGAACATTGGCGCTGACCGTGGGGAGTACCAACAGCCCTCCTACCCGAGCTACCACCTAAAAAGGAGGCTAGCCTTTGCTCCTCGAATAGAAGAGTACCAAGCAGCCAGTGACTCATTCGAGGATAACGGGCACAAAGTGCTTCCTCCTCTTCGAGGGTTAGGTCTTGACCCGATGAAGAAGGTTGATTAATTTTATCCATGGTCACCAAATGATGCAACCTAAAGAGGCAGAAAATGACAATATGGAACATGGTGGAAACTCCCCCATGAGCAAAAGCCTTACGACTACAGGCAGGAATAAAACCAACACTTAGGAACTACCCAGAAACCCCAAACGAAACTCAAACAGGATAGTTCTCTCCAAGACCAAATCACGACACAGAAGCCAAAATGGAGGACAAAAACCAAGAAAAAAGCTTAAACAAAGAAAACAAAAAGGAAAAAATATGGAAGTTGAAAGAAATATAAAGACTTACCAAGTTGGATTGAGTAAGATGATGAAGGAAGTCGCAGGAATGTAGAACTTCTTCTTCGTAGAAGGAGAGGAGTCGAGGAAACCGAGAGCGAATGTATGAAAGGAAGAAGAAAGAAGGGAAATGAGGTTAAAAGCTACGAAATGGAGAAAAATATGAAGGGGCGCTGGGAATTAAGGGTAAAAGAGACAATTCACCTAAAAATGAGAGGGACGTATACCGGGAAGTATGCGCATTAAATGCGCACGAAATTCGGAGGCGGCTAGGGACGACGGTTGCAGATCCTCTCCAATCCACGGAGGCCAGGTGTTAGGAGGCAATGATGGCGAAGTTGGAAGGGTTTTAGCCTCGAAGCCAAGCGATCCATCTAGCGCCATCTCAGATCTATGAAGTCGTCGGCAGGAGTGCAGACCTTTGAGATACGACCTCGGGTCCAGGAATCGGATAACGACCTCGGGTCCCGGAGTCGGGTAGGAAGCCTGGCAGTACACCTCGGCCTGGGGGCAAGGGACAGACCGACCCGAGGAGCGAGGTACACCCCGACAGCTCAAAACCTTGAACTACCGAGCTGGGGGCAACTGTTACGGACCTGACTCACGGCCCAATCCGGGACGATCCAACAGAGATGTAACGAATATCTCTAATTCCCCTACAATCACGGAACGATCTATCATATCTATAATCAATGGATATGATAGATCAAGCAGTTAGGATACCACGAAATACCCTATATATACAGGGGTTGAACCCTCGTGCACACGTTCTAACTCAAGCCTACTTCCTTTCTCGATCACAAGATAACCCCACAAACACATACCCTTCCCCTTTGGCGAAAGGCCTTGTGTACAGGATCATCTCTTTCCTGGATATCTGTCTCATAGATATTCCTACTTAGCTACTTTGATCTAAGATCGAAGTATCACCTACTAGGGTCGACATTAGTGTTCTACACCTAACATAGTTGATTTTTTTTTAAAAGATTAAAGAAAACTAAATAAATTACTTTAAAGCATTATTATTTATCTTTGTTATACTAAATTTATTTATTTTTATATATAATTGAATTACATTAGGACACATGAGAAACTAACTTATTTAGTTTCCTTAATCTTTTATAAAAAAATAACTAAATCTTATATTAACAATCAGAGGAGTATAATTGTAGCCCTTTGCTAAAAGAAAGGGTTAAGGTCAATTAAGAATTTAAGCAATTTTTTAAAGTACATCAAATGTTTTAAAGTATTTTATAGTGAATGTTATTAGAAATATTTGTTTTAAATGAGTCTATCACCTTTAAATACTTTTTTAAGTAAAAAGGCAATCTGAAAGAAAAATTATATCAACCTTTGTGTGGATGATTTAAGTCGTGTTTATAATCATTTCATTTATTTTTTATTTGAAAAAAATTATACTCTCTCATATTTTAAATATAAGATATAGTTGATTTTTTTAGAGAGACTAATAAAGTTAAATAAATTATTTTAAACTATTGATATTTATCATTTTTATACTAAATTAATTTGTTTGATTTATGAACTAATATATAATTAAATTATTTATGATATTTTTTTAAAAGGAAAAATGAAAATTAAAATGACAATTTATTCAGTATTAAATGGGATGATTTATGCCGTATTTATCCATCTCACTTATTTTTTATTTTAAAAAATTATAGTAAACAAAAACAAAAACTAATGAAGTTATGAGTACGTGGAGAAGATAGTGAGAATCAACATAACATAAAGTGCAACCAGGTGGATGATGAAGTTGTTTCAGCTTCAACAGAGATCTCATATTTCGACACTAAATATATACCCGTTATAATTATTGTAAACCTAGGTTTTAGGTGAAAAATAATTTTGGAGAAAATGTGAGAAGTTTGGTAAAGCTTTGACAAAACCTAGGTTTTGTTTTGGAGTCTGCCAAACAGGCTTCCGAAAAGTGATTTTGAAAAGAAACATACGGGGCCATCATTACTACAGAATCTTCAAGACTGGCTTTCCTGGAAGAAAGTAACCTTTTTTAATAAAAAATATAAATTAATGTTTACAAAAATAAAAGTATAATTTGTTTAATCATTCTAGCCATCATCCAAAAAAAAAAATTATGAAAAAAATGTTAGGAAAAATTTAATATTTTATAAAAGAGATAATAAATTGTACTACATTCGATCTTAATTATAGGAACACTTTTATAGTGTAAATTACACTACAAAAATACTCTTATAATATAACCGAAAGGAACTACATATAAAAACACACCTAACAATTACCCGATGCTAGTTAGAGTCAGTATAAAGTCCTAGTAAATCACGTTTTAGCAGTGAGTCGTGAGTTTGGAGAAGAAAGTGAGATCGCTTCAACAACTTTAGTAAAGCAGTATTTGTTATGGTATAACGAGTTTTTTAGATCTGCACAATTTTTTTTTCTTTGTTATTGTTTCGTCTACTTGTTTTAATTTCATAACTCTTATTACTTTCCATGTATTTGCCCAATACACAGGGGAAAAAGCGAAAGGATCGAACCCCTGCAACGGCATATAATGTCGGAGGAGGATCTTCTTCTACCCCTAGTACTCTTAATTCAACTCCTCCATGGAAATATGACGTTTTCTTGAGTTTTGCGGGAAAAGACACTCGCTTGAATTTCGCAGGTCACTTATATGAAGCTTTCATTGGAAGTGGCATTACATGTTTTAGGGATGATGAAGCTATTCAGAGAGGGGAAGACATAAATTCTCTCTTTCAAGGAATTGAGGATTCTCTCTGTTCAGTTCCTGTTATCTCTAAAAATTATGCAAAATCTACATGGTGTTTGGATGAGCTTAAAAAAATTCTTCGATCTCGAAAGAAATTGGGTCGAAAGGTTTTTCCCATCTTCTATAATGTTGATCCAGCTGATGTAAGACACCAACGAAAAAGTTTTGGGAAAGCCTTTGCTAAACTTGAAGAGAAATTCAAAGAAAATCCAACCAAAGTACAGAGTTGGAGAAATGCTCTGTCAAAAATTAGCAAAGTTTCTGGATGGGACACCAGGGGCAAGTAAGTTTTCTTTTGCAACCATTTAATCATATTTTCCATATTTATTTCACTTTATATTTCCTTTCGTGATCTATAATTTTGGTTTAAATCGGTCATAATCATTTTCATAGTCTTCCTTTCAGACAATAACTGGAAAATCTCGCATCCATTTGAACAGAATTGAGAATCTACCATTAATAATTCATATATAATACTACAGTGCAATTTACCCTAACAATTTCTATAATTAGCATCGTAGGGAGTATATTGATTCAACGTCAGAAACCGGTCATATTCGTTCATGGAAGCATATCCATTATCATGGGCTGACCCACGTGTTGCATTTTGAATTTGGTTTTATTTTTTTTCTTATTATAATTATTACTCCCTCTTATTCTAATTATTGAAATATTTTTGTAATGTAAATGATTGTGTATCCTTTTAAGTGCCCTCCTCTAATACATCAAAAACCACACTCCCTAATCGGATACTCCCTAATCGGATAGGGATGAATATATTAAAAAGATGTATTTTATAGCATTGATAAAGGCCTACAAGGATGATATTTTAATTATTTTTTTGTAATATGATTTTGTTATTAAAATATATGTACTTGAACTTATTGAGTGTTCACCATTCATGGTAATTTATGTAGATGCATTTCTAACTGCACTCACCCTTTTGAGTCACTGAAAAAAACACGGTCCATTTTGGTCCCTCACACAAAAGAAATGCCTTTTTAGTCCCGAAAAAAGGATGAATAAGGCTGATTGGTGAACATTTTGGCCCCTCGCAAATTTCCAAAACGCTCATTTTTAGTCCATAAAAAAATCCCATTAATGGGTCCGTGTTTTTTTTATGGAGACCTAAAAGGGTATTTACTCTTTTCTAAATGATGGGTTTGTAAAATAATTTATCTCTTATTACATCATCAAGATTCAAATATTCACTTGTTTTCATGAATATTTTTTTATATTTTTTTCCTTATTTCTATTTTTTTTATTTTTTAATACATTTAAAACTTTCTTTCTAAAAAAATAATAATATATTTTAATCGTGCCTAACAATAATTATCAGTTGTCTTTTTTTTGCTCAAATTATCAGTTGTCTTTCAGTGTAAAGTTTTCTTATTTATTTTAAATTTCGATAACCGTTTCCCCTAAGTTTCAGTTATTTTACAGAAAAATATATTTTCTTTAATGAAATCCCATATTTGCCAATATTTAATTATTTTCTCTGTAATTTACGAAGTCTCTTGATGATAAATTTTCTTCATGTTTTTTTTTTTTTTTTTTTACTTTACTTTATGGAGATTTCGTTTTACTTGAAATTAGAAGTCCCTTTTATACTTGTGCATGAGATCATTTTAATTTGTGAGAAACATATTATTGTGAGAGCGGAAAACTGAAAGGTATTCATTATGTTTTGCTAAGAGAAAAAACAAATTTTGAATGATGAATGGGTTAACTGAATGACAGTACATGAATTTGTATCCATCAATAAAAGGAAATTGCGAATAAGTTGATTTTTTTTTTTTTTGTAGAATGATCATGCTTTTAATTTTAATGGGCTAATGGATCAATTCTGCTCTGACTTGCTCAACAATTCACATTCCACTTATTTCCATCCTTGTCCTAGAGTTTATATTCTTATGAAAATCTAATAACAATTCCCATTTGCATGAAAAAAATAGTGTAGCTTTAGTAAACAATAATACAATTTTCATGAAAATCACATTTTTCATTTTCATTATATATATACATATATGTGTGTATAAAACTCATGCTAACAATGATTTTTGTAGGCACGAAGCAGATCTTATAAAAAATATAGTTGGAGATGTATGGAGGTTTTTAAGCACTAAATTACCATCCTTTGATGACAATTTTGTTGGAATTAACTCAAAAGTGGCTGATATGATTCCATTCTTGGAGATCTGGTCAGATAACAAACGTTTTGTAGGGATTTGGGGTATGGGCGGTGTGGGTAAAACAACTCTGGCTAGAGTTGTTTTTGAAAAAATATCGGGCAAGTTTGAAATTTGCTGTTTTCTTGCAGAGGTTAAAGATGTTTTGCCTAACGGTCTAGTCTCTTTGCAAAAACGTCTTCTTTCTCGCCTCAAAATAAAAGACTTGGAAATAGATGATCCTTATGAAGGAAGGCAGATGATAAGAAGGCTGCTCCCTGAGAAAAAGGTCCTCCTTGTTGTTGATGACGTAGATGATATGAGCCAATTAGAGTTTTTGGCTGCAAGTCTAGATTGGTTTGGTAGAGGAAGCAGAATAATTATCACAACAAGAAATAGCCATGTGCTTACCTCAATTAGAGTGGAAAGAATATATGAGGTGAAAACCTTGGAGAATGATGAATCCCTTCAAATATTTTCAAAAAAAGCATTCAACAAAAAGCATCCTGAAGAGAAGTATTTGAAGTATTCTAAATCTTTGGTTGAATATGCGGGAGGCCTTCCGCTGGCACTTGAAGCTCTGGGTTCTCAACTTTGTGGGAGAAATGAGGAAGCTGTGTGGAGAGAAGCTTTAGAAAAATTGAAGAAAATTAATCCTCATAAAAATATTCTTCAAGAACTTAAAGTACTTGAAGTACTTAAAATAAGTTATGATGGATTAAATGAGATAGAACAGACAATATTTTTAGATATTGTTTGTCTTTTCAAGGGTTGGACGAAAGAAGAAGTGACTAAAATTTTGGAAGCTTGTGATCTTGATCCTATTCTTAGAATAAAGGTCTTGATTGAAAAAACCTTACTATTTGAAACTGAAGGTGGCAAATTAGATATGCATGATTTTTATGAACTCCTGGGTTGGGATATAATTCGACAAAAATTCCCCAATAGCAGATTGCGGAAGTTTGGGGAAATTAAGGAAGTATTGGAAAATAATAAGGTGAGTGCCTTATTTTCTAAGTATCTCATTTTGCTGACATACCTTTAATCCTTTTTATATTCTTTACTTATCGTTCTCATGTTATTTTTATGGAAAATGACATTTCTTATTAGGGATCAGCTGGAAATATAGAAGCTATTGTCATGAAAGAATATTGGACCAAAGACAAAATAGAAGTACATCGTCAAGCCTTTTCAAATATGACTAGACTGAGATTACTCCTCTTAAATTGTCCACCCAATGTACCAACAGGATTGGAGAAACTTTCTGGTGCATTAAAATTTGTCCGATGGCCATCATTTCCTTTGGAAGCTCTTCCACTTCCATTGGATGACCTTGTTCATATTGAAATGCAACGAAGCAACATAAAGCAACTTTGGAATGGCATCAAGGTGAGGTTGATACTTGTTTATCTTAAAAATATATCTATGTATCCATATTTTATTGATTCATTGTTTAGTGAGACTGATCATTCTACAATCTTTTGTTTGACTAGTCCATGAATCACTTGAAGTTTATCAACCTCAGCGAATCTCCCAATTTTACTGAAACTCCAGACTTCTCAAATGTTCAATCTCTAGAACATTTATGTCTTTCTAGTTGCGCATCCCTTGTCAGGGTTCATGAATCACTTGGAGTGTTGAAAGAGCTTGTTGAGGTGGAATTGCGTTATTGTGAAAATCTTAACAACCTACCAAGTAAATTGGAAACAAATTCTTTGAGAAAGTTAGATCTTGGTGGGTGTAAAAATGTTAAAAAGCTCCCAGAGTTTGGCGGAGGTATGAAGAAATTATCATATCTTGATGCATGTCACACTGCTATAACCAGACTTCCTGAATCATTTGGATCCTTGACTGGTCTTACATGGTTAAATTTAAGTGCAACTGGTTTAATAAATCTACCCATTGATTGCTTCTCTGGTCTTTTTGGACTTGCCTTTCTTTCATTGGCGGGTTGTGAAAGTCTTGTGTCTTTGCCAAGGCTTCCTCCACAGCCAATTCGATTAGAAGTAGACGGTTGGTATTCAATGAAACGAAAGGGTCGAACCCCTGAAACGGCATATAATGTTGGAGGAGAATCTTCTTCTACCTCTAATACTCTTAATTCAAGTTCTAAATGGAAATATGACGTTTTCTTGAGTTTTGCAGGCAAAGACACTCGCTTGAATTTCACAGATCACTTATATGATGCTTTCATTAGAAGTGGTATCAGATGTTTTAGGGATGATGTAGATCTTCCGAAAGGGGAAGACATTCATTATCTCTTTCAAGCAATTCAGGATTCTCCCTATTCAGTTCTTGTCATCTCTAAAAATTATGCAAAATCTACATGGTGTTTGGATGAGCTTCAACAAATTCTTGAATCTCGAGAGAAATTGGGTCGAAGGGTTTTTCCCATCTTCTATAATGTTAATCCAGCTGATGTAAGAGGCCAACGAGGAAGTTTTGGGGAATCCCTTGCTGAACTTGAAAATAAATTCAAAGAAAATACAACCAAAGTGCTGAGTTGGAGAACTGCGTTGTCAAAAATTGGCAGCTTGTCTGGATGGGTCACCAGGGACGAGTAAGTTTTCTTTTGCAACCATTTAATCGTATTTTCCATATTTATTTTTTATAGTTCTTGTCATGATCTATAATTTTGGTTTAGATCGGTCATAATTATTTTCAAAGTTGTCCTTTTAGACAATGACTGGAAAATCTCGCATCCATTTGAACAGAAATGAGAATCAACCATTAATCATTCAGATGTAATATATTCATTCAACTTCTATTATGGATGTGCTTCTAATGTTAATTTTAATTCCTTTTCAATAACTTTATTATAATTTATAAGTAGTATTAGTTTAGATTTTTTTTTTTTTTTACAGGAGTTCGTTTAGATTTGTTCAAATTATATGCAATGCCCATTATTAACCTTTATAGCTTATTTAATATTTCCATATATTATCAAGATTCATGAGAGGCAATAATTTTTTGAGAAAATTACGCGCAGGTCCCAAAAAAAATAAAAAAATTTACAAAAAAGTCCCTTGAAATCACCAAATTACACGTGTTTCTCATGACTTTTTTGATATTGTTTGTATTAACAACAAGAAATGCTATATTTATAACAACATTTAAATACTTGACCATTTACAACCGAAAAAGTCATATTTACAACCGGAAATGTTCATATTTACAACAACATTTAAACACCTGGATTTTGAACGTAGAGAGGTCATTTACAACAGAAAAAAAGGCTAGAAAAAGGTTAGATTTAAAACAGGAAGTGCTGTATTTATAACAAAATTTAAAATCTAAATTTTTTACAAATGAAAAAAGTCATATTTACAACCTGGAAATCTTATATTTACAACAACATTTAAACACCCTGATTTTGAACGTAGAGGAGGTCATTTACAATAGAAAAAGACTAAATTTACAACAAAATTTAAAAATTTGGCCATTTACAACAGAAAAAGTCATATTTACAACAGGAAATACATATATTTACAATAACATTTAAAAACCTGGATTTTATTTTCATACAAATAATATCAAAAAGGTCCCTTGGGACTTCTGTGTAATTTGGTGATTTTTAAGATATTTTTTTATAATTTTTTTTGTTCTTTGAGACTTGCGCGTAATTTTCCCTAATTTTTTCTTTAACCTGACTCAACATAAAATTATAATTTTTATAGGAAAATCTCGGCTATCTAAATGGGAAAATTCTAAATTAGATTGTAAATTCAACAAATCTTTAAATGAGTCATTAATCCAAATTGAGATTTCAACATGTTAGTAAAATGACTTTAGTAACTTCTCCTCTCTTCTCTCTTCTGCTAGAAGAGTTTTATTGCTTTATGATGTTATTGTTCTATATATCAACATTATTAATATATAATATAATAAAATAAAATATCCAAAATCAAAGGGTTTTTATTTTATTTTTCTTTTTGTCTAAAAGGATCATCAAGAATAATTTAAAGAAAAAAAAAGAGGAAAGCATAACAAACGCCATGACAATATCGTTTAATCGATTAAGTGATTTTTAGTTGAAAAATCAATTAATTGATATAAAAATACAGAAAATAAATAAACGAGGGTTTTATAAAATAATGTATATATTTTTATCAAGTGAGACAAAAAAAAAAAGGAAAGAATAACGCACAACAACTTCAACAATATAATTACACATTTTTTTTTTGGTAAAAAAAAGTTTTGGAGGGGTTAAGATCGGGCCCAACCAAGCTGGCAAGACGGGCCCCTACTTTTTTTTCGAAGACTTAATGGGACTTACACAATATAATTACACATTTAATTGTGCCTAACAATAATTATTAGTTGTCCTTCGGCGTAAGTTTTTCTAATTTATTTTAAATTTCGATAACCATTTCCCGTAAGTTTCAGTTATTTTTTTAAAAATATTTTCTATAATGAAATCCCATATTTCCCACTATTTAATTATTTTCTCTGTAATATATGAAGTCTCTTAATGATAAATTTCCTTCTTCTTTTTTTTTTTCCCCATTTTTTTACTTTATGGAGATTTCGTTTCACTTGAAATTTAAAGTCCCTTTATACATGTGCATAAGATCTTTTTAATTTGTGAGAAACATATTAATGTGACAGCGGAAAATTGAAAGGTATTCATTTTGTTTTGTTAAGAGAAAAATCAAATTTTGAATGATGAATGGGGTTAACTGAATGACAGTAGATATTGATATTTAATATGTTGATGAATTTGTATCCATCAATAAAACGAAATTGTGAATAAGGTTTATTTTTTTTGCTCTGACTAGGACCAGATCAATATGTTGATGAATTTTTATCCATCAATTCTGCTCTGACTTGCTCAACAATTCTCATTCCACTTATTTCCTTTCCTGTTCTCGACTTTATTTTCTTACGAAAATTTGATAACAATTCCTAGTTATATACACACAAAGTGTATCTTTAGTAATCAATAATAGAATTTTCATGAAAATCACATTTTTCATGTTCATTTTATTTTATCATAACTATATATATAACACTCATGCTAACATTGATTTTTTTGGTAGGCCTGAAGCAGATTTTATAAAAAATATAGTTGGAGATGTATCGAGTGGTTTGAGTACTAAATTACCATCTTTTGGTAACCATTTGGTTGGAATTGCCTCAAAAGTGGCTGATTTGATTCCATTCTTGGAGATTGGGTTAGATGACAAACGTTTTGTAGGGATATGGGGCATGAGCGGTGTGGGTAAAACAACTCTGGCTAGAGTTGTTTCTGAAGTGCTATCTGACAAGTTTGAAATTTGCTGTTTTCTTGAAAAGGTTAAAGATGCTTTGCCTTTGCCTAAAGGTCTAGTCTCTTTGCAAAAAAGTCTTCTTTCTCAACTCCAAATAAAAGACTTGGAAATATATGATAGTTATGGAGGAGTGCAGATGATAAGAAGTCACCTCTACGAGAAAAGGGTCCTCCTTGTCCTTGACGACATTGATGATATGAGCCAATTAAAGGATTTGGCTGAAAGTCCAGATTGGTTTGGTAACGGAAGCAGAATAATTATCATAACAAGAAATAGACACGTGCTCACCTCAATTAGAGTAAAAAGAATATATGAGATGAAAACCATGAATGATGATGAATCTCTTCAAATCTTTTCGAAAAAAGCATTCAACAAAAATTATCCTAAAGAGAAGTATTTGGAGTATTCTATATCTGTGGTTAAATATGCGGGAGGCCTTCCATTGACAGTTCAAGCTTTGGGTTCTTATCTTTGTGGGAGAAATGAGGAAGCTGTGTGGAGAGATGCTTTGGATAAATTGAAGCAAACTAATTCTCATACCCAAATTGTTCAAGTACTTAAAATAAGCTATGATGGATTAGATGAGAAAGAACAGACAATATTTTTAGATATTGTTTGTCTTTTCAAGGGTGGGAGGAAACAAGAAGTGACTCAAATTTTGAAAGCTTGTGATCTTAATCCTATATTTGGAATAAAGGTCTTGATTGAAAAAACTTTGCTAGTTGAAGTTGAACATGGCTTATTGGATATGCATGAATTATATGAAGACTGGGTTGGTATATAATTCAACAAAATTCCCCCAATAGCAGATTGCGGAAGTTTGGGGAAATTAAGGATGTACTAGAAAATAACAAGGTGAGTGCCTTATTTTCTAAGTATCCTGTGTTGTTGACATACCTTTAATGTTTTTAATATTCTTTACTTCCTTATCATTTGCATGTTATTTTATGGAAAATGACATTTTTTATTAGGGATCTGGAGAAATAGAAGCTATTGTTATGGAAGATTGGCCTGAAGACAGAGACATAATTGAAGTACATCCTGAAGCCTTTTCAAAGATGAGTAGAATTAGATTACTCCTCTTAAAATGTCCAACCAATGTACCAAAGGGATTGAAGAAACTTTCAGGCTCATTAAAATTTGTCCGATGGCCATCATTTCCTTTGGAAGCTCTTCCACTTCCATTGGATGAACTTGTTCATATTGAAATGCCAAAGAGCAACATAAAGCAACTTTGGAATGGCATAAAGGTGAGGTTGATGCTTATTTATCTTAAAAATATATCTACGTATCCATGTTTTATTGATTCATTGTTTAGCGAGACTAATCATTTTACAATCTTTTGTTTGACTAGTCCATGAATTACTTGAAGTTTATCAACCTGAGCGAATCTCCCAATTTTACTGAAACTCCAAACTTCTCAAATGTTCAATCTCTGGAACATTTATGTCTTTCTAGTTGCTCATCCCTTGTTAAGGTTCATGAATCACTTGCAGTGTTGAAAGAACTTGTTGAGGTGGACTTCCATGATTGTAAAAATCTTACCATACTACCAAGTAAATTGAAAACAGATTCTTTGCGAAAGTTAAATCTTCATGGATGTGAAATGGTTAAAACGCTCCCAGAGTTTGGGGATGGTATGAAGGAATTATCACATCTTGATGTGAGTCACACTGCTATAACTAGACTTCCTGAATCAGTTGGATCCTTGATTGGACTTGTCTTTCTTTCATTGGAGGGTTGCAAATCACTTGTGTCATTGCCAAGACTTCCACCACGGCTAATTCGATTAGAAGCAGACGGTTGTTATTCCATGACATGTTCATTAGACAAACAGTTATCGAATTTGTTGGCTTCACTTGATCATGAGGTATGTTGGTCTTCCTACATTCTATCTAATGATTTATGTGGACTCTACTTTTATCATATGCATTACATGACTAATTTTTTATTTCAGTGCCGCGGGCAAACTAAATATGTAATCTTTGACGAGGAACCAATCCCTCACGAGCAATATTATTATTGGTTATTAGAAGAGTTGGAGGACGTTAAGGTATGTGTCTCAATTTTGTGTCTTTTTCTCGCATGCATATGCTCTTTCATTGCGTAATTAATGTTAACAATAGTTTGATATATTTGCAGCCAGAATATCTCCCCTTCAGAAATTTCTTTGCAATCATGCCATCAGGAGACAAGATACCATCATGGTTTCCAAACATAAAATGTTATGATGCAGCAAGATATGAATGTGAGATAGAAGTGGACGTGCCTCCAAATTTCCGTGCTAGTAAATGGTCAGGAATTGTTGTATGCTTGCATATAAAAGGGCATGTTGGTGTGATTAGTTGGAGTAGTAAAGCTCCAAAAGATGATGAATATGATAGATGGGCAGGGCCGGCATATGGTACTCGGAGTTTATATGGAGGTGATAGCCTCTGCGTTATGGTGTTGGAATTTAATCAGATAACCTGTTGGCAACACCTAAGAGGTGATAACAACTCCCTTCACATCAATCTTTCTTCTGACTACAACCCAAGACTGCGTATGGCCCGTAGTATAGGCATTTTGGGATATGGGTGGAGAGTGATATGTAAAGAAGATATACAAAATTGGTGCCATCCCAATCATTTCAACCAATTCACCCAATCCCAACATACTCCTCCTGAGGTCAAGCTTCCCTTCTTACTACTTGGCGGTGTCCTTGACGGGGGTGGAACACTGGTGTGATCAATCATCGAAACCACTCCACAACTTATTTTAATCCGTTACATTTGAACATATTTGTTAGAGCAAAACTTCTCAAGATACATTTGTTAGAACTTATTCTACTCTGTCCTTAATATCATGAACTTACTCCTTGTTTTTATCCCTATATTTATATATAGTTTCTGCCAAACTATTACGTTGAACAACGTCGTGAACTTTATTCATAGTCTCTATTTTTGTAACTAAGACACTTTATCATTTTGATGAAGGAGGAGGCATGACATCTGTCAGAGTACTATATTAATTTCTCTGAAACAAAGGTCAAATGAATGGGAGGAAAATGACAATCTTAAATGATAAGAACAGGCAAAATGAAGAAATGAATAAAAGAGAACACGAGAGAGAGTGATTTGATAAAATGAAGGATTTTTGTGTCATTTCTATTTAATTTTAAAAAGGATAAATCGGGTCCTCATACCTCTCTAATATTATAAGTATTGGGAGCATCTTCCTGTTTTTTAGTATTTATAAAGTTCTTTTTCTCGGATTTTCTCTTACAAATATCTGATTGTCCTTTCTTTTTATGTATTTTTTAAATTTAAAGAAAAAGTGATGATGAATGAAGAATGAGGATGACAGATTTAGTAGATAGAGAAGGAGGAAGAGACGGAGAAATGGACAAATTAAGGATGGATCCAACCACTCTGACTTTTTTCTTTCTTATTCAAATAATTTCAACCACTCCTTCTACCTGACCCCTTGATCTGGATCCATCTTTGCCCTCACTCAATATTTATATCTCAATCCAAACAACTCTCAAATATCCAAACGCTAATAGTACAAGTTCATGTGCCAAAAATTATGTTGTCAATATGTACCAATTTGGCTAAGGGTATGTTTGGTTTGAGGGAAGGAGGGAATGGGAGGGGAGGGGAGAAAAAAAAGCTGAGGAGAGGAAAACTTTAAATTTCCACTACACTCAACTTTGAAATTTTTTTTCCCTCCTCTCCTTTTTTTTTCCTCTCCTCCCCTTCCCTTCCCTTCCCTCAAACCATGCATAGCCTAAATGTCATCTATTCCCTTTCTTGACTCCTTTAGATTGGAAATAGCCATTTTTTATGTGATTTTTATATCACATTATTAACCAATTTAATGTGGAACATATTCCACAAAATATTAGGTTTTTGGTAATACCAAAATTAGGGATGTTACATGGACGGCTTTGGGGAGGTGAAGGATACATTGTTGATTCAAGGATAAAGGTTAAAAAGTAAAATGCCATTGTATTTTGGTAAAATTTAAGATATTTTATTTTAATTAGTTTTTTAATTTGACTGCACGCCCATTGTTGCAATGACAGTGGAAAAAGTGTGACTGGCCGATGATATTTCGTAAATAAGAAGTGAGATTATTGCCGTCAAGTTTAAACCCCAATTGACATATTGAGCTCCTTCTTGTTTGGAAAGTTTCACTGATGTCATGTTCTCTCAAAGTCTCATTCTCATCTTTGAGCAAAAAAAAAAGTCTCATTCTCATCCAAAATTTTTGATCAGCTGAAACCCATTTAAGTGTAGACAATTTTTTCATACTTCCCCAAACTCTTTTAGCACAGAAACTCCACAACAAAAGAAAAGATTAATTCAATTTTACCAAAGAACTCATTTCCAATGTTTTTGTTAGAATTCCAACAATTGAGCACCAACGTAAGCTCTCTTCGAAAAAAGTTTTCAACTCTCCAAGTGAAGGATGTACCACAAGCAACCATAAGCACCCATCAAGAAATTTTTTTTTTTCTTCTAAATTTGGAACTCAAGGAAAATTCCCTGTTTCAACCAAATCTGATCATCAGAATCTTTCATATGTCAATAAAGTTCAATTTCTTCAATAAATTGATCAAACAAAACATAAGATAATCATCCTCATTACGGTACAATGTATGTATACTAGACTCCTATATGTAATATAAATAAAAATGTGTGGATTATCTCAAGGTAAGCCATTCCAAAGTTACTAGTACTTTATTTTGCTCCAACGCTTCATGCATTTATTTGAATATCAACAAGTATATCCCATAAAATTAAGGACTTGAGTGATTCTGTTTTCTATTTTTAGGAAAAATTAATCTTTTGCTTATTGAAGTTTTAACTTGTTTATAATTCAATTTTATTGTAGTTAAACTCAATATAACACATTCCCTAAACTTGACTCGCGTGAAACTCATGTGCTAATCTTTCTATCATATATAATTTTATCCTTATCACTCATGAGTCAGTATTAAGTCATCTTATGTGGCAAAAAATATTAATAATATTACTATAACAATTTCTCATAAAAGGAAGAGAGGGATTGGGGATGATGGACCAATTACAGGCCCACACTATTATGCTTTTACTTGAGTCTCTTCACTTTATACTTTTTTACTTTTTATACATATTCCACTTCTAACATATTTTACTTGAACCTTTTTAAGTTGCACCTCACATTTCATACTTGAGTCTCTTCACTGGGATCTTTCTTTCCATTGAACTCAACGCTGCGATCTCAAATCAATGAACCTTTGTGACCACCCAATATCTGATGCTTTTTTCGAGCAACTGGCTAAATTGGCTTTAGTGCTGTAAGAGTTCTATGCCACATTTATCTGGTGGACTTCAAATAACAGCATGTAGATGTAGGATATTATGTAAACAAGACACACAACAGGTTTGCCACCCATTAGAGATTGGCTCTACATCTTATCTTCAGGTTTGCCTTCTTGATTCTGTATTGAACAATACAATAAATATATGTCAACTGGGGTCCCAGCAGGACCAAAAGAGGAAGAATAATTATAATAGTTACTCTTTCTTCAGCTCGTGTTGCCCTATCTATTCTCTTCTTACTCTATATATGCATTTATGTAACTAGTTTTACTCTCATATTTGTTCAAATCATTCACAGACTAGTGATCAAATACATCTGATCCATGGAAGATACCAAATCAATTTGAGGTTTATGGGCCCACGGATCAACAGTTCTAGGAGATAGGGTCTGATGAAATAGGTTTTGTTGAGATATGGGGTAAAACAAGTCTGTCAACACAATCACTTTCCTACTGCATAACCTATCATTGCATCTAAATTAATCTCCAAACACAAACTGGCATCTTGACTTTCAGATTTCCCAACATATTGTAGCAAACAAAGCCATCCCTCTTCCTTTCATCAAATCTTAAGTCAAGAAAATGATTCACTCTTTCTATTTGGCAGGTATTGGAGAGTTTGACATTTCCTTCTAAAGAGCGCATCTTCGGTTGCCAAGGCTCCACATTTCGCTCTCCATAGAAAATAAACAACTTTAAGATTTCTTAAATTTCATCTAAACAATCAAAACAACCAATGAATGAAGGATTAGTGAAGTAACAAAGTCAATTTGAGAGAAAAAGTAAAAGAAACATAGAAATCATCCCAGATGTCAGATAGGACTTCAAAACATCCAAAATTTGGCATATGTTAACTACTTTAGCCAAGTTTCTTCATAATGACAATAACCAAAAAGACAGTAGCTGAAAGGGATTATTATAAACCCAAGTTCCTATCATCAATTTGCATCAACTTCAAAAATCCATTAAGGTTAATATTCAATCTTTTCACATAGCTATCACCTATATGAACACTATCCATATTAAGAAACTGAAAATCCATGAGTGTTTCAAGTCGTTTCTCATATCAATCAACAAGAATATTATTACACAGCCAGAGTTACTTATCCTGAAGCAATGGCGATCAAATGACAATTCTCTATAACCCGTCCAATTATTTTGGTCAATTTGAGTGGAAGAGCTACTTACACTCTGGTCTCAGCATGATGACTGGTGTTTCAATTGGAAGATCAGATTGGCCACCAAGCTAATAGCGGATCTCTCCTTCCTTGGTTCTGTCGGTTGTGCTCTTGTCTCCTTGAGCTATCAAAGTTGCTTCTGTTACTGACATTCCTTCCTCCACGAGTTCAAGAACTACCCTGTCCTGTAGGTGGAAGCTTAAGAAAAGAGTTATGTTGAGCCCGTCAGAGTTATAAATATGGTTACAGGGCATTTTCCTAGCCTTGGATACTAGCTTGAAATCATTGTTACTGCTGCTATTTGAAAGTGGAGCTAATCACTAAGAGGGGGTGAATTGAGGATTTTAAAATTCTTTTCTAAGTGTTCTGTTTTTGAACACTAAAAACAGAGTAAGAGAAGAAGAAGCAAGACATAAGGAATTTATACTGGTTCGGTCCAACCTCTTGACCTACGTCCAATCCCCAGACACTCTAGGATTTCACTAACTCAAATGATTACACACTCTGTAACTCTTAAAGTAATTCTCTCACTATAACTTACTCCCCCTTACAAGTTGTAATCAAATATCTCAATCTTCAAGTCCCACGACTTGAGATACTTACAATGAATGTTTTTCAATAAATGAAACTCTCTCTAAGTGGATAAAGATAAACACTGAAGTACAAATGTATCAAAAGATGCTTTACACAAGAAAACTCAAAGAGTAGTTGGAAACTTGAATGATTTTTGTTTTTTGCAGATTGATTGTTGAGAAGAATTGAATGCAGCTCTATATATATGAAAAAAGCATTAAATGACCGTTGGATTGATCAATGTAGCCGTTGGACACATTGATGAAGTGATTAGCAAAGCTTTGGTCTTCTTCTCTCTCTACTCTTTGGTTAACCCAGTTGCACATAAGTTTATAGTTGACTTCTTAAATTTTAATCCGTTGGAAGAGCAGCTACTGGATGAGGAAAGGAAACATTAATCTCTTTGCAACTGTGTAGAATGATTGTCTAAAAGGATGCAAGTTTTCTGGACATTGAATTTAATGTGCTGACGTCATTTTTTGCTTTTGTTCAAATCTTCATTCAATATCCTCTAAACCATCTGAAACTCACTAACAAACTCATTAAACATAGTTAGGAATAGTAATGAGTGCTGATAAGAAGTATTAAGATCAATCATGAAAATCTCACAAATTCGAGCAATTTGATTTTCAAACTTAGTGACACAAACTTGAGTTTGTTCATATAAACTGGAGTTTGTAACTTTGCTCAGAAGCCAAACTCTAGTTTCCAAATCCTAACTCCAGTTTCCTTCTTCCAGAGAAGAATGTCGCGATTTGAGTTTATAAGCACATTTTGAACATAGAGCAAAACTCGAGTTTTGGACTTCTATAGTGAAAACATGTTTAAGTCCAAAAGCTCAAAACTGGAGTTTCCAAATCTTAACTGGAGTTTTCAAAATTACTGAAACGAGCAAAGCTCTCTGCTTGGCACAAAATCGAGTTAACAAAGATAAACTCGAGTTTTCTTTAAAATTGAAAACCTTTGAAAAAAAATCTTTGCCAAGTGAAAACTGGAGTTTTCTAAATAAACTGGAGTTTTATCAAAGTGGGTAAAACATGAAAGCTTTTTGTCAAATACAAACTCGAGTTTACAAACACAAACTCGAGTTTTCTCAAAACTTTGGAAAACTTAGAAAACTCATGGCCAAGTACAAACTCAAGTTTGTCATAACAAACTGGAGTTTGCTCAAGAAGAAAAGCATTAAGACTTTCGGCCAAGCACAAACTCGAGTTTTGAAAACATTAACTCGAGTTTGATCAAGTTCACAAACACTTGACAAAACTCTTCATTTAGTACAAACTCGAGTTTCCATATCAAAACTAGAGTTTGCTAAAACTCAAAACATTGGAAGCTCTTTGTAAGACCAAAACTCAAGTTTACTCTTGCAAACTGGAGTTTTGTTTACTTTAGAAAATATTGAGGAGTCTCTGTATGGTACAAACTCGAGTTTGTAAAACTAAACTCGAGTTTGTTTTAATGTGAAAAACTTGGAGTGCTCTCTGTATGTCACAAACTCGAGTTTGCCTACGCAAATTGGAGGTTTCTTAGTTCATTAAAATTGAGCTACTCTCTCTCAAGTCCAAACTCGAGTTTTCAAACCAAAACTCGAGTTTGTCTTTGACATAGAAGTCTTTCAACTTACCAAAGACAAACTTCCTCTTGAGTTTACAATTGTTAGTTATCATCAAAACACATAGAGAACTAACACTATTGATATTCCTTTCTTCATAGGAACTACCCTGTCCTAGAGGAGGCAGTTCAGGACAAGAATTATGCTAAGTAAGGAACAACACAGTCAGAGTGATAAATATGGTTATCACAATGACATACCATTACAAATTATAGAGTATGAAATTAATTTTTTTATATAAAAAAAATAGAGGTATCACCATGACAGAAATAAAGAAAATGAAATGAAAATAAGAAACATATCTCAAATTGTTTCTTGTAAAAACAAAGAGTTATCACAATGATAGAAATAAATAAAATGAAATGAAAATAAGGAACATATGTCATCAAACTACTTCCTGTATCAAATTAATATTCATCACAAGTTAAAAACATAAGTATCAAATGCTTGAGTAAGATGAATAAATATTGCATTTCAAAGAAGATCAAGTATACAACACATGCAATGATTGCTTGAATTTAAAATAAATAGGCTTATAGAACCACCAACCTCTACTTCTGTTAGCATGTTGAAATCAATAGTGGTGTTGCCCCACTTGCATCTCTTCTCTACATAGCGCCCACCATCCATATTTCAATTGTGGACTCTTAGAATATTGACTATTGACGCTAAGTTTGATGTGAAGGCAGTGGTCGCCTCCTCTTAAATGTTGCCAACATGTTTTCTCATTGAAATTCAAAAGCATTAGGCAAAGGCGAGGCTACCAGGCATACGCAAGTGAAATTTCATTTTCCCAATCTTCAGGAGCTTTCTTTTATTTCTGGGCATACAGCAAGTCCAGACCAGTTACTGGCACGAAAATATGGAGGGATGTACACCACTAATTCATATTCTGAAGTACCACTTTCATTTGAAGAAATAAAACCTTTGTTGAGAAACCATGAAGGTATCTCAGATTTCGGCATTATTGCGAGAAAATCTGTCTCAGGTATATCATGATTGTAACTACATTAATTAAACTTCCATTGCATGTAAATACTTTGAAAATAGGAATGAAAAATATGGACAAAGATCAGATCACCAACATTTATACCTGAATGGGCCGGAGCACCCTTTTCTCATAATTAGTTCAATGGTTATACTAAAACAAGGAATAAACAAACCAAGTTACACATTTTTAGTCAAAAGAAAAAGATACATAAATCATAGTTAAACATACCTCATGGTCAAGTGATAAAACTATATTCCATATTCCATTTGATGATAAAGGCTCTACTGAGTCAAAACCGATTGCATATAATTTAATTAACCTTGGTGGCAACTTTCGCAGCGACTTAAGCCTTTCACAGTTATTCAAATTAAATAAAGATGAAGTAGTTGAAAAAGATTGGAGAAGCAACCAATGGGTAAATTAGCAAAATCATTTCCTTCCAAATGTAAAGTTATTAATGATGACAAACCCCTTAAATCTTCAGGAATTGATTCGTCACCAATGCCACAGTAGCTCAAGTTTAACATGGTTAATGATATTGGATTAAATACAAACATTTGAAGAACAAGTTTTCGGGGCCCCTCAGGTTCAAATCTCTACGACCAGACAAGAATAATACAAGTGATTCTGGAAGTTTGGTTATAGTGGTTTCCCTTGCATCAAGCACTGTTAATGTTTTCATACATTCCCCAAACTCTGGAAGAATTGAAAGTTTATCGCACCACCTAATATCTAACTTTGTCAAAGAGTTCATTTCCAATTTTTTCAGATGGATTTCAAGACTAGTGCAACATGACAAGTTCACTTCAAGAAGCCTTTTCAACTCTCCAAGTGAATGATAAACCACAATAAAAGAAGACCACCCTTCAAGATTTAATTTTTCTAAGTATGGAATTTCTGAGAAATCTGGGGTGTCAACCAAATGTTTGGACTTTCTTATATCAATAAACTTCAACTTCTTCATGAGCTGATCAAATGAATAAAAATATAGGAGAATTAGTCTCACAAAATAATTGTATTAGTATCAACACAAATATGCAAGAAAACAATGAGGTAGGAATTGTTTCACCTGCAAGCCATTCCAAAGTTTTATTTTGCTAAAAGGCATTTGAATGTCAACAAGTTTATCCAACTCAGTTCCAACCGGAAGAGTTTCTAGAGGACACGACCTCCATCAAATAACCTTTAATGCATTAGGAAAGCATTCGAGACCCATGGGAAGTTTCAATTCACTTGATATAATGAATAACCTATGATTACACATATTTAATTTGAGAACGCTTCACAATGTACTTGTATTTTTCCATCTAGGTTAAAAGGCAAAGCAATAGCTTGTTCTCCTTCAGATCCCTAACAAAATGTGCATTGCAAGAAGAATAACATGAGAATGGTTTCAAAGAGAAGTGTATCAAAGGCCTTAGAATTATTAGAACAATATGTAAGCATTTAGAAGTAAGGCACTCACTTTATCATTTTTCAATACTTCATCAATGTCTTCTAGATTCCACAACCTGCTTCGTCCGCGAACATGACCAGGAGATTCTTGACAAACAATACTCCTAGCTAATTCTTGAAGTAAATCATGGACCTCTAATATGGTTTCTCTATTCATTGTTTTCTTGTCAATCAATAGAGCTATTTCAATCAAAATATTCATTCCAATAGTTGGATGAAGATCACAACTTTTTAAAATTTGACCTACTTTATCTCTTTTCCATCCACTGAAGAAACATGCAATATCTAAAAAAATTGTCTTTTCTTCATCATTCAATCCAAGATAACTTACTTTTAGAATTTGAAAAATATCTTTATCTGGAATTTTGTTTCATCCTTTCTAAAGTTTCTTCCCACTCAAGGAGACTTCTTCCACAAAGTAAGGAACCTAAAACATAGAGCGCCAAAGAAATACTTCCTGTGTATTTAACCATGGCTTATGACAATACTAAATAATCATCTTCAGGATAATCTTTCTTAAATGCTTTCTTGAAAAAGAGCTTAAGAGATTCATCTTTTTCTTTTGGTTTGACCTCATATATTCTATGCACGCCTTGTGATTTCAACAACTGCAAATTTCTAGTTGTTATAAATATAATTACTCTACTCCCTACCCCAAACCATTTTGGACTTGCCAAATTCTCTAATTGGTTAACATGATTTACATCATCAAGGACTAAGAGAACACTTTTATTCAGAAAAAGTCGATTCGGAATGGTCTTTCCATTATGCTCATCATATATCTTTTGCCCTTTATTGAGATGTAAAAGAATATCATTTTGCAATCTAGTCGGGCCTTTTCTTTTTGAAATCTCCCTAACATTAGCAAGGAAGCAAGACATATCAAATTGGTTAGATATTCTTTCAAAAATAAGTCTGGCAATAGTTGTCTTACAATACCTCACATGCCCTATATCCCTACATAACGAATGTTATCCGCATTTATCTCTAAGAGTGACTTTATCTGAACCATCCTTCCTCTATTCCAACTTGGAGCATACGATGTTCCATATTGTATGATGTTCAAATTAGAGCATACGATGTTAATTAATCTGAACCATCCTCTTATTATCATCATAAGATGACAAATTAGAGCATACGATGTTCCATATTGCTTCGACAATGTCTTAGATGACTTCTGTTTCATTCCTAACCTCAACAAAAAATCCATGAGCTTATGAATATAAATTATAGTCCTTCACCAAAAAATAAAATAAGAACTATAGTCACAATAAACTAGAATACTATTGCTATTGTTTTTGATATAATGTTGAAAAAAATTATTATAAATTGATATTGATCTTTAATTGGGCAGGGGTTTTAGATTTGATTATACTGCTAAGTCAATTCTGAGTGCAATTTTGGCTTCGGTACTTTATATATTGGGAGGGAAAAAAAATAGAACTTACCAACTCCTAGAGTCCCAGCCTGAGAAGTTGCTAACTAATGACAAAGCGTCTCTCCATTTTTGAACTTTGTCTTTGTTTTTTATGAATCTCTTCTCATGACAGGCTAAAGCTTTTCCGAAACTTTTTCTTTGATATCTAACATCAAATGGAACAACGCTGTCGCAGAAGACAGGAAAAACATGTCCGCCGAATTTTTTCTGAGATTCAAGAATCTCCTCAAGTTCATCCAAAAACCACGTAGAATTTGTATAATTCTGGGAGAGAACAAGAACAGCACAGAGAGATTCCTTGATGGCTTGAAGGAGTTTTTTTTTAAATAAGGTCACCTCTCTTTATTCCTTTATCATCCCTTAAACATCTGATGTCTCTTCTAACGAAAGCTTCATATAAGTGATCTGTGAAATTGAAGTGAGTGTCTTTTCCTGCAAAACTCGGACAGATCATACTCCCATTTTGAAGTAAAAAAATCTTGGGGATGATTCTTCTCGGGCGGCATAAGACATTTCTGTTGGACGCATTTTTCCAAATAGTAATCTACAACTACATCATTACATATAGTAGAGAATAAAACCCAATCTCTGAAAATTGGCACAAATCTCAAGAACCTTCAAAATTTTGGATTAACCAGGATACTAACCCGTTAGCTAAGACTGTAACATCTCATTTTTAAAAGCAGTATATTTTTTTTTCTTTTCATCAAAGTAGAGCATCGGAGCGATTGAGTAACTGATACATATATTTCAAATGCCGTAAGTCTGGCTGTTTACAGTAATGGTATATTGTACCGAGTGTTTTACAAAAGTAGCTAACAACGGAGGAAAATCTTCAGCTGAGTCCTTATGCGTGCTGCTTGCCTTTCTCCTCGGTCCTCGGTCCTCCTGAACCTGACGCTATGTTAAGAGCTGAGGTCCAATGCACCGGACCCCAGATAACGATTAACCTCATATTTACATATACAGTATATAAGCACAACAAATGAATCACTCCTAAATGTACCGCTCCCCGAATGCGGATGTCGCTCCCCAGCGCATACATATGTTCGCTTATCCTCTAACACCACTATGCATTCAAATAACATACCACCAATACACATACAACACACATATCACATATACGCATACCATAAATATCAGAGTTAGTGTTACAGTACGTGAATGTACCTTCGTCGGTGGTATAACGGTACTTTTTGACAGCGGGTGAAACAGCGGTATGACGGCGACACAACAGCGGCTCGACATCGGTTTGATTATAACAAATATCCTATAAGGATAATATTTAACAACCTTTAGCAGTATAACAGGCATTTTAGGTACAAATTACCATTTTGCCCATAGTTGGACTAATCGGCGAAATTTCGCCAGAGCTTCGCTACTTTGATCCTATCTCTCCAGAATTTTGACATATCTCTTTTCCCAATATATTTTTGAAATAAATACCATATTTACCCCTAAACATGATATCTAGACTATCTGGGAAATTTAAAGATAAATACAACATTTCTACTATATCTACTGAAAGAACTACCAAAACTAAAGACCAAGGACCGAAGAACTTACCCCGGCTTTGCTCAAATTTTCTCCAGAGCTCTTCCTTCTCTCTAACCTCTCTCTATTTCGAAATTTGGTGTGGGAAATGAGAAGAAGAGGTGCTTCCTATTTATAGAAGAAGGAAATGGCATTTCGGTGATTAATTCAAACTTCAGTCTTACTAATTTCGGACCGTCGGATCTAGGGTTTTGGAAAGGGTGAATCTTGGCCCTTAAATGGTGTGTGCCGACCTCTCCCTTACCAAAAAGTCAAAGAAGTGATGTCATGCATGATGTCACTTCTTTGCTTTATGAGCCGGTACCGATAAAGTTTCCAGTTCGGTGTTCAAATCACGTAGTCTGGGAAAATCTTAAAAATTCGGCAGCAAGGCACTGAAGTCTTATTCTTCCTCTTTAAAACTACTTGCGTTTACTAAATTTTTGATCCCATTAAGGGTATTCCGTAGTCTGCTGAAGATTTTTAGATAAACGCTGTTGGTTACGGAAATAACTTCCGATAACACCAGCTTCTGGACAAAAATTCACTGGTTTATAATATGTCCAGACCCAAGAAACCTAATCCCTGGTTTGTCACAACTATTTCGTTTTGTATAGGTTCTCATTTTGACTATCTCGTCATTTTCCCTTAAAACCCCGTATCTTAAGTGCTTTCTGTTGGTTTCGTAAATCACTTGAGCTAGCTCGCTCCGGGATAAAATTTCACTCGTTTATAAAAGGTCCGATGTTATAGACTAAATTCCTATATTTTGGTGTAGAATTTAATTTCTATCGGTTCTCGTTTAGCCAACCGGTCTTTCTACCGAATATATTATTATTAAATTCTAAATATCTAGATATTATTTTTGAAATATCCACAACCCCTTTCACACTTGAATTTTCGCCCTTCCCTTCTTATTTTCTTATTTATTTATTTTCTTAATTAATTAATTTATGCCTTAATTACCTTAATTAAGCAATTATCTCATGCTTAAACAATTAGCTACTAATTACTTAATTAGTCATTTACTAATTGTTGATAATTTTCATAATTAGGATAAATTATTATCTCAACTATTTTACTTACATTGGTATTTTATATCCCATGTAAAATATTAAAAATCATGAGGCCAAAAAGTGTTTTTAATAATATTATATTTATGCTTCTCTATTTTTCAAGGAAATAATCCCAAAAATTCCTAAAATTAGAGACAACATACTTCCTAAGTTTTTGTTAATATTTGTTGCCATATGAGATTTATCATAATATTTTCAGGCCATTTTATGCCTCATAAATGCATTTTAGGGATTTTAGCTCTTTATCTCTCCTAATTTCCATAGAAATTACCTTAGAAAATAAGATAATTATAACTTATTATTTGAGACAACATATTTACATTGTTCCGGTGTGGAACCAGATTTGGCTAACCCTGATGGACTAGCTGTTTGATTGTTTGCTTATATGGAGCGGACTTGACCTAGGCGTGATGCCTAGGGCCTACGTACTCGAAGAGGGATCAAAGTCCACGTAGTTCGAGGACACACGTTGGCGTTTAGCCAAAGGGGTGGTGTGTATGCTCCAAAGCAAGAGTGTTTTTTGCACCTTAGGGTTTGAGCTCGTATTTATAGAGTGTGCCTCAGGTGGAATAGTATGGGCGTAATCCACTGCCCTAGTATCATAACGGTCGAATCTATCTTTAGATAAGATAGATCTCCCTTCATTATAGATCAGATAGATAAGATACGATTTCCCTTTATTATAGGCATATCCCTATATGTGATATATTCATTGTTGGGCCATCTATTGAATATGGGCCCTATTCAGGTCCGTAACAGATGCCCCCAACCCGATAATTCGAGATTTTGAGCTGCCGGGATGTATTTTATTCCCAAGCGGGTTATTCGGGGTAGGTTGTTGTGAACCTTACCATCTCGTATGTCTACCGCGCATTGCCGGGTTGGGCTATTCTGGCCCTGGCGACCGAAGTCTTTTACTCCTAGATCCGAGATAATGTCTCAAAGATCCAAGGTAGTAGTCTGATGTTCAAAGATCTGAGGTCTTGCCTCAAAGACCCGAGGTAGCGTCTCGAAGATTTGAGGTACTCTCGGGGAACTTGCTTGGTTTCAAGGCCGGGGTTCCCACTGTGATTGCCATCATCTTGATGAATTCAGATTCATTCGTATTCCGCTGCCGATTTGCCCATTTAGGCGATACTTTCTTCCCAAGGAGGGATAAATTTGTATTTCTCTCATTCTTTGTTTTCGCTTGCCTCGGTCTAGGTTGATGGTGAGCCCTCATGGGGTTTCGTTAGTTCTTTATCCGATTTGACAACTGACAGTCGTGGGCCTTACCTTGCAGAGCTTTGTTATGTTGATCCTGGGTCATCAAGGCGGCTTACTTCGAGGATCCGAGGTCTTATCCCACATATCCCGAGTAGTGCCGAGATGGTTCGCCTTGCATTTGAATCCGGTGTTGACTCCGGTTATCGAAGTCGAGATCTTTCGTATCCGAGTTGTTCCAAATTGATTTGCTTTTGTCCGTGTTTTGATGAATTCCGCTTCATTTGTATTCGATCGAATTGCCCCCGCCATGTCAATCCGAATAACCCCGAAAGGGAATGAATCGAGCTTACCGAGCTAGTTTGTTGTATCTCCGGATTCTCACCGGGCCTATTTGTTGTAGCATCGGATTCTCACCGGCCTATTTGTTGTAGCACCGATTTTCCTAAACAAAATTATCCCGAAGAGGAATGGATCGGGCTTGCTTATATTGCGATAGCTTTACGGTGCCACGCTTGTCTTGTCGTCCCCCGGCTGGCGGGCAAGGGTTACGGGCTGCCGGGGGTGCACTCGGCTCTTCCGACCAGGATGCACTCTTGCCCTCAGGCCGAGGTGTTATGCCGAGTAACGTGTTTGATTCATGGACCCAAGGTTGTTTATCCAACTCCTAGACCCGAGGTAGTATCTCAAAGGTCGATACTCCCAATGTTCCTAGCCACCTTTGCCGAGGAGTCGAAATCCCGGCTCAACTGTGACATCCTGAAAGAGGCCGCAGCAGATTGCTTTAAGATGGCCTTAGCTCAAATCCGTAATTTTAACCCCGGAGTTGAACTGAAGACTGACGGGTACGATCATCGGGCTTACGTGAAGGATGGCGTTTTTACCCTCCTCCTCCTTCTCCCGAGGACGAATCCGGTCGTTTGACAAGGAGGTTCGAGGTGGGGAAGAAGATCCTTCTTTAGGGTGATGATGGTGGAGAAGGGACTTCGAGATCTCGCTCCCGGGCCGAGGTGGTCCCTTCGTAAAACATTGCTCCTCCGAGCTAAGAGCCGGAGTCTTTTTGTTGTTGTTCATACCGGTGTATCGTACCGGGGTTGTAATTGTAAATTTGTAAACATTGATCTCAACCTATCAATATTTATTTTGCCAACTTTTGTTTAAGTTAGTGTTTTTATGACCGGGCCAGGGTCTCATGTGCGCGGTATCTGCTAATTATTACTTCCGATAGGTTGATTTCGGGAATAGGGGTAGGGGAGTAAACCCGAGCTCTACCGATATCCGGATTTTGCTTTGTCCGGGGATGTTTGCCGAATAAGGGCAACCGTCGGATGCATAAACGTGGTGTCTAAACGCACATTTATACATGTCGGCCTGACGGGACTCGCATGACAATTCACCTCCTTATTTAGGAGCATTTTTCGATGCATCTACTTTTTAATAGAAATAGTGTTTTTACCATCTCGCGATCGGGGCGTGGTAGCCTGGGTGTAATGCCGCAAATTGGGCTATACGCAACCTGGGCGTGGTAGCCCTGGTGTAATCCCTTCTTTTGGGGTTTTAGTTTGACCGCGGATTATATGCCTCGGTGTATTCTGACCGGGTGTGATACCTCGGTGTATTTTTGACTATCGATAGTTTTGCCATATCGCGGGCATTATCGCATCCCGGAGGAGTACCTTTTAGCCATAATCTTGGTTTTACCGTGCTCCCTTGGAAACACGTCTGTTTCCAAGGGAACACGTCGTGCTCCCGAGGAAACACGTTTTCCAAGAGAACACGTTTAGCCTCTCTCGATGTGTGTCGTAAACCGGAATTTGCATATCCGAGGTAGGTGTCGTAACCCGAGAATCCATTATAGGTGTCGTAACCATTGATTTGTTGTTACGCGGGCCCCGGATTTTAACTAGATTTAGTTAAACGGGTCCGCTTTAAAACTTATACTTGATGACGGGTGTTACCGTATCCCGAGGGAGTACATTTTAACCTTTAGCTCGGTGTTGTCGCATACTCGGGTTCATGCATGTTTAAGTTCGACATGATTTCCGGAAACGGGTTTTAGAACCTCGGATTCCTACATGTTTAATTAAGACATGGTCTTTGGAACTGGGCTAGGATGCCTCGGATTCCTACATGTGTAATTTTGACATGATTTTTGGAATTGGGTTTTTGTACCTCGGATTCCTACATGTTTAATTGGAACATGGTCTTTGGAACCGGGCTAGGATGCCTCGGATTCCTACATGTTTAATTGGAACATGATTTTCGGAAGCGGGTTTTTGTACCTCGGCTTCCTACATGTTTACACGGATCCCGGATTTAAACTAGATTCGCTTTAAACCGGGTCTCCGCCTTCATCCCTTTCGTAGGGACGGGACTCCACACGGATCTCGGTTTAAACTAGATTCGCTTGAAACGGGTCCGCCTTTTCTCCTTTCTTGCAACTTTCAATGGGTCTATCCCATTAAGTGCTCGGGTAATTACCAACATTGATTTCTTGTGTGCAATAGAAGAACAAGTACGATTTCAAAAGAGATTAAAATAGATCTATAAATGAAAGTAGACATACTTGTTTGAGGCTACCCGAGCAGAATGGTGTTGTGAAAGAATCTAGGCAAGTGCGACAATGTTTGCTCTCAATGGTGCAGGAACCATCTCGGCATCACAGGAACCATCTCGCCACCTCGGCCATTACAATCTCGGCCATTAGTAAATAACATAGAGAGTTCAAATGTTGTGATTGCTTATAATCCTATGCTCTCGAGGAGAGAGGATGACGATCCTGGGTTCTCTCTTCCCAAAGAGAGAGGATGAAGATCTTTCCCACTATCTTCTCGTCTTGTGGATACAATCCAATTGCCAAGCTTGTCCAATGAGAGTCTCGTATGAGTGACGGTAACTTTGAGGAGTTTTCCATATTAGAGCTTCTCTTAGAAGAATTCTCAAAGAGAGAACCCGCAATCTTCCTAATGCTTGAGTTTATTCCATAGCAAACCATCTCGTTGCAACAATAGAGGTGAATGACTTTGTTGTAGGGTTACATATAATGAATTCGTCATTATCTAATGCAGAGGAGAAGTCCATTGCTAGATAAGAGGATTCTTCCAAATCTTCTATTAGGAAATCGAAGAAAGCTTCTGGGAATAATAGTTGAAGAAGAAGATTTTGATGCCATGGATTTTCAGGAACTGCCCGTGCAAAGAAATTCCCAAAGAGAGAACTTGGCGATCTTCGGAAATACCCAAGTTGAGATACATGATGTAGAAGAGTCTCGTATGGGTGACAGTAACTTTTAGGAGTTTTCCATATTAGAGTTTCTCTTAAATGAGTTCTCAATGAGAGAATTCTCAAAGAGAGAACCGCGATCTTCCAAGCTTGTCTAATGAGAGTCTTGCATGGGTGATGATAACTTCTCTTAAAAGAATTCTCAATGAGAGAATTCTCAAAGAGAGAACCTAGCTCTCCTTCCAACTATCTTTTTGTTCTTGCATAGATGAAGGCCTCCCAGCATCACCAAGTCGTAAAAATAACCCATTTGGTTGAATCAGCCTTGGTTTGCCAATAACCTCGGCTATCTCTATTTGCTCGTTTGAGATTCTCAAACGAGTATTGTGCGATGGGCCCGGAGGCTGCTGCGGATTTCCAGGAATTGCCCATGCAAAGGCATCTGACTGCTGCTTCTAGTATTGACCATCTTTGGTCATGGGAATCGAAATTTAACGATCCCCACGGTCGGCGCCAATGTTCCGGTGTGGAACCAGATTTGGCTAACCCTATGGACTAGCTTTTGATTGTTTGCTTATATGGAGCGGACTTGACCTAGGCGTGATGCCTAGGGCCTACGTACCCTGAAGAGGGATCAAAGTCCACGTAGTTCGAGGACACACGTTGGCGTTTAGCCAAAGGGGTGGTGTGTATGCTCCAGCAAGAGTGTTTTTTGCACCTTAGGGTTTGAGCTCTGTATTTATAGAGTGTGCCTCAGGTGGGATAGTATGGGCGTAATCCACTGCCCTAGTATCATAACGGTCGAATCTATCTTTAGATAAGATAGATCTCCCTTCATTATAGATCAGATAGATAAGATAGGATTTCCCTTTATTATAGGCATATCCTTATATGTGATATATTCACTGTTGGGCCATCTATTGAATATGGGCCCTATTCGGTCCGTAACACACATATTTTCAATATGTATTATTTTATCGAAATATAATATTTCAGATAAATAATTATCCGGGTATTACAAGGACAAAGTAGGGGATAGCCTATTCGGACAAAGTCTATAATTGGAGAAATGCTTTATGCTCCTACTTCGTTAAGTTCAAAGGGAGTATTAATTATTAATCATGACTTCAAAATTTAGTCAGTTTTTATATTTTCTTTTGTTTCATTTTGGTTTAAATCGTTTACTTTGGTTCATAATCGATACTGTGCAGCTTTTATTTGTGGTTGATACCCCATAGATCGCTTCTTTCATGTTTTGATATATAATATTAGGATTGTTTGAAAATTCTGTAAAACCTTTTGCCTAACTAACAATTACTCTTAAGAAACATATTTTCTCTATAATATATTACCACAGAATATTAAATACAACCATGATGATATATAATTATTTTCTCTGTAATATATGGAATCGTAAGAAATTTTCTTTCGCATTTCACTTCGAGAGACAATTTATCTAACTGGAATTCTTTAACTTCATTTACTTTTAAGAAGGAAATTTAGGTAAGAGATCAACAAAACACCAAAAAGGCAAATTTGGCTTAGCTCAATCAATCATAATTCTCCAAGAAGAATAATATAGATTCCATTTGCATATGTTCACTAGTTCATCCTAAAGACACTTTATAAAGACAAGAATAAAAAAGACCGCTGATCATCTTCCTAAGGAAGGAGATTATACACTCAACTTCTCTTGTTCAAATTTGCATCAACTGCAACAATCCATTAAGATCAGTATTAAATCGTTTCATTCGGCTATCAAACATTTTAATTAATTTGTGTGTGTGTGTGTGTATAAAAACAATATACATATACAAAAACTTAAAAAAGACCAGTTTCAAGTAATTTTCCATACATTCATTAAAAACATTATTAGACAGACGGACTTTACTTATTCGGAAGCATTGGTGATCAAACGACAATCTATAATACATCCTATTATTCTGCTCATGATTAGTAGAACAACTGCTTACACACTAGTCTCATCATAATGACTGGTGTTTGAACTAGAAGATCAAAACGGCCACCAAGTTGATCGTGGATTTCTCATTCCCTGGTTCTGTCTCCTTGAGCTATCACGGTAATTGCTGCCACCACCACCACGGGAACTACCCTGTCCTGGAGGCGGCAACTCAACACGGCAGACAGGACAAGAGTTATGCCGAACCAACCAAGGAACAATACAATCCGAGTGATAGATATGGTTACAGGGCATTTGCCTAGCCTCGGAGCCAAGCTCAAATTTTTCTTGACAGACTGGACAGTGTGAATCAGAGCGAAGATGCGCTCGGGTGATCTTAATGGTAGGCATCGCATCAATTGAAGAATGGGAGGCTGGAGGAGGACCTCTATGATCATTCATGGTGAGCTGTTGAATAAATGCTTCTAGTCCAGGGGCCATCAATAAACCCCCAAAATCAATTGGCCTAGGTTCCACTCCAATACCACGAAACATGAAAAGGGCCAGAATTGAAAAAATCTTGACTCCATTCAGGAAATTGCGCATTATCAGACCTTTGTCTAACACCAATGTTGGGGTCTTGCCCAGCTATTCTCTGCCTCGAGAAATTGTCAAAAGCACGCCCAAAGCTTGGTTCAAAAGCTCTCTGCGCCATAAAGGCATGTACAGAATCAAAAATACCAGGCATATGATGAAACTCTTCAATGGCATTATATGGTTGATGCCTCTCATTGAGATCTTGCACAAAGCCTTCATGACAGTAAGGGCAGATGACCTCTCCACCTTCAATGGCAACTGGATTTCGACACTCGAAACACCAATGTGTTGATCCACTTGACATCCTTGCTGTTTTGCCAGACTTCAAAATAGTAAATCTGCAGCTAAAAGCCGAAGTGCTGCACCAAATTACACTGCTTTACATGTAATAGAAACCAATATAAAAACTTATAAATAAGTATAAATAAAAAGAAAGCTAATTAATCTAGAAGATTCAATATGCCATAGCTTTAGCTGGTTGCCAAGTCTTTTTTTTTGGCATACCACTGGATTTTTCATCCATGAGACCCACGCTCACCCACAAACACAGATACACACAGCAGCAACAGCACTCCAACTTGGTAAGGGGCCAGAACAAATTTCACAGCTATTACAGGACATAAAACACAAGTTGAAAGTGCAAAGATATAAAAACATCAAGTTTTTCCATGAACTAAGCTTACAAGACTGAGAATGACAGCCATAAAAACACCAGAGTAAAAGTGATTCCTTAATGGCTATTTAACAAGGAAAAGCAATGGTTTGTGTTTTGTGTTTGAGAAATGAATGCGTATAGGAGGTTGGAAAGAATAACATGTGATCGGATAAGGAATTTTTTAAAAATTCTAGAAAGCAACAATTGGTTTATCAGGAATGTAGTTTCTTTTTTGGGTAATATCAGGAATATAGTTGATCAGATAATGTATGGCAGACAGGCATGGAAAGAGGTTTAGTTTGTTTTATTTTTTGAAGCTACTGTACAGCTAAGAAGGTAGATTGTTCAACTTAGGAGCAAAACCAAACACAGGCAGGGTTTACACTTCAATATGCAAGGTCACTAACCTGGACCTTTGACAACCTGAGGTATTGTCACCAAGGCCTTTTGAACAGTGAATCAACGAATCATTTGATCCACATAATAGAGTGGAATGAACTGCAAAATTAAATAGAAAGCGTGCTTTTGTAAATAAAAAGGACCCATGTATCTCTAACGTGAAAGAATAATAAGAAGCAATAAGTAGTGACAACAGAACTATAATAAATATTGTATATCTCAGCATCTCAATTTTTATGTAAAGAAAGAGCAATCATCTGCCATTTCTAATAAGATAGAGAAATTGTGAAAGTTTCATCAGTTCCATTATCATAGGCACATTGAACTTTTTATGCAACTTAGACTGACTTAGGAACACAGGTGTTAGATATACATATCATGCCCCAAATAGTCCAGCTAGGTGATTGCAATAGGGAAAGATAAACATATGAATTGTCGAATTTCATTTCAGTTATGAGAACAATAAAACAGGAAGAACCCAAAAAACAAACTGCATCCTGTTCATTTGAAAATAATTCATAGCCCAGACGAATTATCAGGAAGCTATAAAAATTTTGGGAGCAGCAGACTTCATGAAACAGGAAAAAAGAAATTCAAGCACAATATAACATCCATTAGCAATCATCATTGACAAAGACAGCAAGCACAACGACTGATTTATCGTATAGATACAAAAAAAAGAAAACATAACAATAATAACAGAACACCAAGAGGAATGAAAATCAAGCACGAATCCAACAAATGTCCAAGGACAAATTTCAACTTGGAGTCTAAACTTGAGAAATAAGCTAATAAAATCAGAATGATTGCCGACTGAAAAAATACATAGACAAAAAGAAAATCAAAGAAGAGAAGCTTGAAATGTAGAATTTGCATGAGTGAACTAACCCGAATTAGGGAGGATACAATAGACAGCCACGAAAATTGAGAACAGAGAAGCACAAGATTCCGAGCCACCAGAGGGAGCGATGGACGAAGAGTGACGACGAGTGAGTGTAGAAAGAGGAAATGAGATCTTTCTGGAAAAAGTGAGTTTTCTTCTTCGAACCCTTTTTCTATTTAAAGTTCATTGAAATTGAGAAAATAAGCCGAAGAGGTTTTAGTAAATATATTACTTTTCCATTTTCTAAATATAAGATATACTGTAATTTAAAGGGATATGATATGATATTGTCATTTTTTTATGTCACTACTACTTTTTTACCACTAGATCAGAATTTCAATGAACTAGCGGTAAAAAAAATTGGTGGTAGTTTAAAATACGTTACACTATAAACTATATCTTATATTTACAATTAAGATCTTAAGTGATTAGTTGAATTAATTTTTAGCCACTCTTACGATTTAAAATAAACATGTAATTAGAATTTAGTCTTAGCGGGAAGAAAAGAGCTAAAAAGTTACACAAACACTCACGAGTTTGTTTGTTATGAGCGATTTAGCTGGGAAAAATCTTAATGAAAAAGAAAATTAAAAAATTAGAATTACAAAATTTTAATTAATAGAAGATGTACGATAAAGGATTTAGAAAAATTAATAAAAACTTTTAATCTTATTTCTCTTATTTTCTTTTTAAATTTAACTCAAAATATTTCCCTCGCACATTCCCTCCCCTGCACCAAACAAACCCTGAGAAGGAGAAGGAAAGCTATTTTTGGGGCATTTTTGTTATTATTTATTTTCTATTTAAAGTAGTGATATTAAGAGAATTTAATCAATTTATTGGTTTAAGCCACGCCTTCTCCTCTTAGATGAAATTGTTTATACATGATACTTTGAAAATTGAATTCTTCAAAGCATGTTATCATATTTATACCCTGAAATTAAAGCATAATCTATTTTACTTAGGACTTATAAATGATATAATTTATTATAAAATTTGACTGGTCAAAACAATTTATTATAAAATTTATATTTTATGTAAGTTGGTTAAGATAAAGAAGAAGAAAAAACGAATATTTCTTTTTGATAAATTATCAAATAAAAATGATTTTTTTTCTTCCTTCAAGTTTGTTTACTCCAATTAGCCCAAACTAGTACATAAATTAAATTCATTAAAAATTGTGCATGTTAAAAAAAATTAGTTCATCTTTAAAATGGCCAATTTTTTGTTGGAAAAAAACTAGCTAATTAACTAAGTGAATTAAGTTTAATTAAAAATTGCGAATAATGGTAATAATGCCACGTCACAATCAGATAGGATAGTCAAAGGGATGAGAATGATTTTGCCGGATCAATGGAATAGAATAATCTGGAGACTAGAGTTGCTGGTGCTCTTTATATATAGCAAAAATTTAGAATGCGGCGGAAAAGATAATGACATAGGCCATAAAATTTTTTATTATTTAAAAGGATTAAATATAAAAATTAAAAAATACTAAATTATTCCAAAGAACATTTTCTACATTCTCTCTCACACTCTATTTTTTAAAAAAATACAAAATACAAAATTTCATTAAATTAAATAAAAAATTTCTCAATTTTCATTTTCACAACTTCCATATATATCTATGGAAAAAAAAAATTACACATTCTTTTTTGTTTTCAAAATTATAATTTGTTAAAATCAACAAAATTTTTAATTAAAAATAAAATTATATGACTTTAATAAAACTCAAGGTCTTTTATAATTTATTATATATGTTAAACCAAAAAGTTTTATATGATTTAATTTTATTTTAGAAGAAATTTATGTGATTTAAAAAAATTCATTTAGTGTTAATAAAATTAATAAAATATAAAAAATCTATTATATCCTTAAAAAATGATATGATTTTAGTTTTATTTTTATAAAAAGAGCTTAATTGATATCAAAATAAATATTCTATAATATAAATCCTGCAACTTGATGATATATTCGTTAATTAAAAGATATATTGATTATATGAATATGAAACTTGTTGGAAAATAAAAATTAAAAGAAAATATGAGCTTGAACCCTTAATTAAAAAATATATTGATTTTACATGAGTCTAAAACTTGGTGAAAAATAAAAATTTTGATTAAGGCCAATTTAATAACTTCTAAATTTATATTATGATGTTTGATCATTCTCAGTAATTACAATTTTTATGATCTTTCTAAAAAGATATCTTTTCTTCCAGGTTTTTCATTCCCTTATTTATATATATATATATATATATATATATATATATATATATATATATATATTGAGGTGATATTATTGACTTTCCTTTTAAAAGACTTGAGGAAAAAAAGGTTTGGATATCCTTCCCTACTCTCACCATCCACTTTTCCTTCTCTCTCAATGCTCATGTCAACATTTATATTGAAATTTGAATGGTTTATATTTAATTTTTTGTAGTTTTATATTATCATGACTAAGAATTTAGCAGTTTTTGAGTTTGTTTATTTATTTATCTTATAATTTTTTTTGCTCGAATTTATCTTATACTCCCTCCGGTCCTAATTATAAGACAACATTTGAGAGTTGGTTTTGATCCTAATTATTAGACAACATTTTAATTTTTGTCAATTTCTTCCTAAAATACCCTATTTTATTCTCTTAAGTGTATTTAGTTTTTTGTAAGTGTATGTATGTTGATGTATAGACTCTTAAAATAAGTAAAACTTTAAAATTTTTGGATTTTAATTTATTTATCAATCAGCTGACATTAATATTTCAATACATATATATATACATGCATTTACACACACATATGTGTGTGTGTCTACACACAAATATATATACAAACACATATATGTGTGTGTTTATACATATATGTATATCTTTGTGTGTGTTTGTCAATGTGTGTGTGCATGTGTGTATCCACACACATATATATAAATATGTCCGTGTGTGTGTTTAAACATATATGTATATTTGTGTATCTATATGTGTGTACATATATGTATATCTTTGTGTGTGTTTTTCAATATATATGTGTGTGTATATATATATATAAATGTGTGTGTGTGTTTATACATATATGTATATATGTGTATCTATGTGTGTACATATATGTATATCTTTGTGTGTGTTTGTCAATATATGTGTGTGTACAGATATATATAAATATGTGTGTCTATATATATGTGTGTGTAAATATATACACACACATATATGTGTGTGTATAATATACATATATATACGCACATATATGTATATATAGCAAAATCATTATTTTAATTAAAAAGCGTGTAAAAAGAAAAATTTTATGTTGGAGAAGTATGTGGTAGGGGTTGTTGATTTACTTTTACTTATGTCATTTTAAATTTATATGAGGGCATTTTAGGAAAATGAGTAAGATTAACTAATTTAACTCCTTTCCTTAATGTCCCCAAAATCGGTTAAATATGTCCTATAATTAGGACCGGAGGGAGTAATAATTTGATGTTTTATTAGTGATTTAAAAAATATTAAGTATGAACTGCTTAAATTTAAATATAAAGATTACATGAGAAGTGAAGGAGAGGAGTAGATGGTATGAATAGAAGAGGCAGGCCCCAAAACAAAATATGAGTTCCCCCAAATTAGAATTTTCAGTCGCAATCCCACCAAATTGTCATTTTTTTTTTTTCAAATTTTCGATTCTATTAAAATATATTCAAATAAAATCGAAAGTGGTGATTGATTAATTACGATCAAACTTTTATAATTAAATTAGATTATATGTCATCAATATATATTGAATTGGTACCAAAATACTTAGCTACCTTCAGGGGCTGCTTGGTACGAGGAAATTGGGGGGAGGGGAAAAATTATTGTAAGGTGGGTTTTTTAAAAAAATAAAAAAGTGGGGTTGTAAAATTTAAATGAAGAAAAAATATAAAATAAAAGAATCAGAAAAATTAATTAAGATCTTTTAACCGCACTTCTCCAATTTTTTTCAAGTCTAACTCAATTTTTTCCTTCCCTCCCCTTCTCTCCAAATCCCTCATGCAAACAAACCTTAAGGAATGTAAATGGTAATTCTCATGACCATTAACCACAGTTCATTCCAATAATATATTGAGAAAAAATTGATTATTAGAATCCTGATCTATCATAACTATAAATTATGAATCATTATCCAACAATTTTTCCATCAAAAGTTCCATTTTTTGCCCATTAACGTAGATCACATACATCTAAGTAAACGTTTTAGAGGGACACTATTTGAGGGAGGACAATAACACAATCACAAATACTTAATATATTTCTTCTACTATTTCATAATTCTAGTCACAATAAAACCACCATTAAAACAGAAACATAACACAAAAAGAAAAACAAGGGTTATTGACCAAGAAAAGATAAATCAGCCGCTTGAAAATGGCCACACTTAACGTCCAACAAGGACACGTTAGATTTTGTTGAAGGCAACAATGTCACAGCTTTGAACATACTCACTGCATGGCTCAACTGTAAGATGTTCCTCAATAAGTGAATCCACAGAGACAAGGTCGTCAATAATGGTCATCATTATCTGCAACTTCTTGATACCGTAACCAACAGGGACCAGTTTGGCTGCAAGGTTTGAAACAAAGCATTTGTTCATATCATCATGCAATTGATTTTATTTAAATGAGTCATAAAATGAGTAAGGTGAAGGTCATGAAAAATTCAACATACATGCTCCCCACAGAAGTCCGGGCATCTCAAGGGAACGAACAGCCTCTTCGAGCTTCTTCATGTCGGTCTCATCATCCCAAGGCTTCACATCAAGCAGAACAGAGGACTTCCCACCTACAAAATATGCATAGATGATGCTATTACTCACAGTAGGAATAGTTAAAAGAAAAGTCTAATTAAGTAAAAACCTAGAGCTACAATCTCAGCATTAAAGTATTAAACTAAATTAACCTCCTGGATGATAGGAACAGTGGTGGGTTAATGAGTTAGATGTTTTATGTTCAACAAATTGAAGGGGAAATAAAGCTTACTCTCTTTCTTCCTGGAGGATTGCTTTTTAGTAGCCTCCCTTGCCTCAGCTGCTGCCTTTTCCTCCTCAGTCTCATCACCAAAGAGGTCAAGGTCATCGTCATCATCAGCAGCCGCCTGCAAATACATAGTGAAATCCAGTTAGCAGAAGTATTTCGCATAAGTACAGGTGTGGTACAATAATTAACCTATCCAGGACTATCGCATAAGTACAAGGTTACCATATTTTATTTTACAATTTATCACATCAAGGTTACAGTGTTCGGTCTTTCTAATTTTTTCATCAAAACAACAGCCCTTTTAGAGGCAATCAAAGCTATGTTTGACCCTCTAGTTTGCTCATCATGGCATGTTTGCTATAATAATAGAGAGATTCTCTTAAATTTTACCAACTACAAAATGAGATGCATAATATTAACAGTAACCGTCTACTTATTACTCATTGATCATGGTACCATTGTTCGTCTCTGAACTTTTTCAATTGCATTTTTAAGGGCAATTAAGAGTGATTGGAACTGGAGAAAGCCTAAATCACAGGCCAAACAGGAAAAAGCCTAAATCCAATACATTTATACGCATATTGGCATAATCATCAGCATGTCAACTCAGTAAATTAAGTAAAAGAAATCAGACCATAAAACCTCTAAAAAGTAAAATAGTAAAAAAAAATACAAAAAGAAATTACAAAATACAAAATCAAGTGAGATGCGTACCGGTTTGGCAGGAGCAGCTTCAGCTGGAGCAGCCTGGCCACTGAAACTCACCCCTTGAGCTTTTCCAGGGAAGCTAATCAAACAAACTCGATATCAACTTTCAAATTGAATATGGTTGAATAAACGAAAAGAAACTAAGCCCATCTGAACATTACAGATTGCAGACAGATAAAGGAACAAACCTTTGAGCAAGGCGTGAAGAGACGGCATCGTACCACTTGCTGGCATTGGGAAAAGCGTCGCTTGGGTTCTTTACAAAGGCGTAGACTTTAATGTCATCCTTGGTCAATTGATCCCTGAAAATTTTCAATCAGAACCACAACAGATTCAGCGAATTGAAGAAATCTCAAAAGAATGAGTTCAAAATCCAAAGTCAGATCGGAGAAAAATACCCAGAAATGTAGGTCTTGCCAGAGAGGAATTCATCGAGGGACTTGACTCCTGCTTCAGTGTGAAGATCTGAGAATGTGACGGCCATTTTTGAGAATGTAGAAGGGTGAGATTCAGAGAGGTTCTCAATTCAGCACGCAAGAGAAAAGCGAGCGTACGGATTGAAGGTTTAGTATTTATATGATTGACAAGGGGGCAAACCCTAGATATGCTGAGCGTGAGCTCAATTAGGCATATTCTTTCATATTCTCCCCTTAGCTTCTCATCATTTCGTATTTTCGTTCGCTGGAACAAAAAGGAAAAATAATTGGGAAAATTACAATTAAATACAATTTAAATTTACAAAACCTCAAATGTTGGTTGAATTTGTTAAAGAACTTAAAAGTATCAAGGACCATATAGGGATTTACAAATTTGGGTGAATTTACCCTTAATTTTAAATAAATTAGAAATGACCTTTCGCGGAGGGCCACCCGCCAACTTAAATCGCCAAATTTGAAATCCGGTGATGGTTTTTTTTTAATATGTGGGGTAGGTTTTTTTTTAAAAAAAATATTCATTGAAAATGAGGAAGGTGAGTTTCAAAACCCCCCCAACCTTTATGGGGCCAAGTGTGAAATTTGGTTGGTTTTTTAATATATATATCGTTAACAAATATATATATTCTTTTTAACGTTTTTTCCATCAACAAAACTCTTGTAAATCTCATTACTGAACTTGTAAATGCTATTGAAGAATTGGTAATTGCCATTGAAAGATTTGTTATAATTGCACTTTTTTTTTGTTTCATCAAAGTGAATTATCACAAATCTTTCAATGGCATTTAAAAAAATTTCAATAGCATTTACGAGTTTGTTGTTCAGGTTTACCATTTTTGTTTCGGAGGGAACAACAAATAAAAATGGATTATCACAAATCTTTCAATGACATTTACAAATCTTTAAATGGCATTTACAAATTTTTCAATGGCAGTTACGAGTTGTTTTTTGAGGTTTACCATTTTTATCTCTGAGGGAACAACAAATGAAAGTGGATTATTACAAATCTTTCAATGGTATTTACAAATCTTTCAATGACATTTACAAATTTTTCAATTGCATTTACGAGTTTGTTGTTCAGGTTTATCATTTTTGTCTCTGAGTGAACAACAAATAAAAGTGGATTATTACAAATCTTTCAATGGCATTTACAAGTTCAGTAATGGGATTTACAAGAGTGTTTTTTGATGAAAAAATGTTAAGAAGAATATATATATTTGTTAATGCACATATATGTCAAAGGAACCAAGTGGCCCCAGTGGTAATCTTTTTTTATTTTAAAAAAAAAAAAAAGATCGTCGTATTTCCAGCCGCCGACCGTGATGGCTCTCTGGCGAGGGTCATTTTTATTTTTAAAAATTTATTTAAAAATAAAGGTAAAAGGGTAAATTCACCTAAATTTTTAAATCCTCATATGATCCTTAGTACCTTTAAGTATTTTAACAAATTCAACAGACATTTGGGTACCAATTCAAATGGTATTTAAATATATTTTTTTCAAAATAATACTCCCTCCCACCCTCAATATAAAATATGGCTATTTTTTTAAAAAAAATATTAAATAATTTATTTAACCATATCATTATTATATACTTGTATATATTATATATCATTTTACATGTTAAATTAAAATGGTCTAAAGAAAAAAAAAGATAAATATAAATATTTTAAAGTAATTTAATTAATTTTTTAATATTTTCAAAAAAATCAACTTTATTTTATTTTATATTTAGAATCTAGAGAATACTCTAATAAGATCAAATTTTTCATTATTTAAAAAATTTAATAATCTTTTTATAATGATATTATTGTAGTTTTTTTTATCATACCCTTATAATTTTACTTAATTTATTTTAATTAAAATTCAGATGAAACTATAACTTTTTATAAACTAATTTTCTCTAATTCAAATATGGGATAGGATATTGTCACTACCAATTTTGGTAACTATCACTTTTCCACCGTTCTACCTTTATCATTTATCTATCCTATTGAGATTCTGATCTAACGGTAGAAAAATGGTAATGACTAAAATTGATAGTGACAATATCTTATCCCTTCAAATATATGATAATTACTTTCAAACCACACTTCATGCCGTATTTCAATTAAAAAATATATATTTTTCTTAAAAAATAGATACCACTTTTAAAAAGTGACATTTTTTAGGGGAAAATGACAATTTTCGTAAATTAAGAATACGTGCACTGATGCACATGTGTTTGTTCATAATTCATTAGTAACCCGTTTAGTTCAATTTTGATGAGAGATTATTACATGTAATTCTAATGGAACAAACTGATTACATAACGTAAAGATGATTACATTTTGTAATCTTGATTACATCATTTGATTTAATTAGACTGCTATGAATGATGATATAAACAATCAAGTGAAAAAAATATTATTGTCGTTATAATTTTTTAATTTGACCAAAGTGCCTGCCCATACATACATGATGTTAAATATTACATAATTACAACCATTAAATATTAAAATAACTAATTAATAATATATTTTTTTAAAAAAAAAAATCCCCCACTAAAAAGTTATATTGAAATGTCTCATTTAATATTAAAAAACTATCATGAACTCAATATATATACTACATACTATTTTTACCATTAAATATCAAAAAATTACTATGAATCCAGCGTGCACATTGCACACATTAAAAAAAATTACTATGAATCCAATGTGTACCTTATATATATATATATATATATATATATATATATATTGTGTGTGTGTAGATAGGGGTAATTTTATCTTTTACTATATTATTCAATATATTCTCATGTACGATACAATCAAACCAAAATGTTTTTATGCATATATATATAATCTTTCTTTAATGATAAATCAAACAAATGTATGTAATCATTGTTACATTATACTCTTTTTAGTCCTAATTATAAGACTAAGTTGACTTTTTTAGAGAGATTAAGAAATCTAATTAAATTACTTTAGAGTATTTTTATTTTATTTTCTAAACTAATTAGTTTGACTAATAAACTAATATATAATCTAATGATACACAACATATGATATGATTAAGTAACTTTATTTACCGTAACCCAAACGGGCACCAATTCACAGACTAATATATTTTGTTTTTCAACATTTGATCTCACTTTTATAATGAAACAACAATAACTATAAAAATTGCATCTCGTTGCTGAAAATCACGACTTCATCATGTTAAGAATTGTTAATATTAAAGTAAGTTGATTGAATTTTTTATTTATTTGATATTTGAAAGGGAAAGAGAATTCATATTCTTCTTCTTTTTGTGATATTTATTGCATATATAATTATATAATTATTATTTAAACCTTTTATTTTTATAATTTTACAAAAGCAGACAAAAAACATTCGATGCCTATCTTATTCTTTTTTATCTGATTTCATTTTATTCATTTTCTATTGGTTTTTTTAGATGGTCTTACTCTTTAGACTTATGATCATCTAGTTTCGTTTTTTACTAAAGATATGAATATAGCAAGAAGAACTTGATTGATTTTTGTGCAGTTGTACTTCCTTTTAAATCCCATAAGTATTACTCCCTCTGATCTTAAATATATGATAAAATTTGTAGTACAAATTGCACTACAAATTTTGTCCTATATTTAAGACTGGAGGTAATAATTTGGTTCATAGATGCTGAGGAAGCTGGAGTAGAAACTGTTGTTAGGATTACATGGCATCAAGGTTCTACAATAGGAAATTTTATTTAGAAATTTAGAGGTTGATTTATAATGTTTAGTTAGGTTAAATCACAATAAATTAAATTATGCAATGAAGGGCATAATTCGGGTTGTATTCTCTTAAGGAGCCTTTCGTTGGTTAATTTTGCCTATTACATGACTTTCATGCAAAAGTTCATGAGGTTGAAAACAAAAATTTTGTTTAATCGTTGCGGAAACCCGTAACTCCTTACGGTTCTTATGAATTATTAACCTTAACTCATTACATTAATTAATTAATAATTATTAATCCGTAACTCTTTACGGCGCTCATGATGATTCATAACAATTTATAATATTCATGAAATGGGATTACTCGTTAAAACAACTATTGGGGATTAGGATAACTTGACAACACAACTATTAGAGATTAGGATTACCTTAGATCACTTGAAGACCTCAATGTTGTTGATGTCCTCTAACGTTGATCCACACCGCTACCTCCTGATTGCAACGAGAACTCATTCTCTTGGAACCTCTCACTCCTTGAATGTTTGCTAGGCGAAGACAAGTTTGATGTTTGGTTTCCTTGGGTTTTACTCTTTTTAAGAAGGTGATGGTTTCTTGGAACTAGGTTATGAATAGGATGAACAAGGTTGGAACCTTACCCTTTTATGGATGTTGCTTTTTCCTCTCTAAACCTTTGGTAAAGACCTAAATTTAGAGAGCATAAGGGTTCTTGTTTTTCTCCTAGAAAAACGTGCAAGAAGAAGGCACACCAAAAATCAGCACTTTATAAGAGTCTAACCCTAATTTAAATGCTTACAAGAAAAGCCCAATCCAAGCTTGAATTGGAAAATCCAATTCACAATTAATTAAATTCATATCTTGATTGATTGATTGGATTTAAGATGATGAATCAAATTCATATCTTGATTGATTGATTGAATTTAATATGATGAATCATATTCATATCTTGTCAACCAAGTCACATTAAATTCACATCTTGATTGATTGAATTTAATATGATGAATCATATTCATATCTTGTCAACCAAGTCATATTAAATTCCCATTTTTTTCTTCAAAAAACGTTCATAAAAAGGGCATATAGAAAATCAAAGCACTTTATAAGAGTCTAACCCTATTTTAAGTACTCACAAGAAAAGCCCAATCCAAACTTGAATTGAAAAATCCAAATCGTAATGAATTAAATTCATATTTGAATATTGAATAATAATTTAAGATGATGAATCATATTCATCTCTTAAACTAAAATTCAAAATCATTTTAAATCAATCCTCATTTATTATTTCTCTCATCTTCATCCAATCATTATTGAATCTTTATATATATATTAGATAATTCAGAATTATCTTTCATAACCTATCCTTTTTGAATTCAAATTCAAATCTCCTCATTGGGCTTGGAGTCCCACTCCAACTCAATTACACATTTACTCTTGATAAAGCTCAATAACAATTATTGGTCCAAGTTTGCTAATTTTAAACAATCAGGAATAACCTTTGTGTGTGACCCATTAGGCCCAATTAGTCACTGACATAAATAAACTCGGACTAATAAAAAAAACCCCTTTAATGAGCCCAATTTATTTAATGACCTCATAAGACACTAGCAATGCTCTGCGGCCCCAGAATTAATTGAGTTGATCAAGTGATCTACCTTTCATATTTGGATACCGTGCAGGTATCATCCCTCACATCGTCATTCACATTTAGTCGAGAGCAAAGATAGAGTATCATCTCTCTTAATTGACTAAATGTAGCTATTTCACAGAACTAGGAATCTTCTTATATTAACTCAATAACAGATTATGACTGTTCATGATCACTTGCTGTGCGCACAGACTCCTGAGTTAATTAGAAGCTATCCAAGCTCTATCAGTCTTGTGAATTACTAATCCCTTGTAGGGGACTGTGAGTCATCTCAGCATGTCCATCTACACTCATGTATTCGAGTTACACCCAAGAGTACATTGTTCTCCCCATTTTTAGGTGGATAGAGTTGTACAGTCAAAGTATAATCCTAGGGCATAGTGTTCGATGACATCCTTAAGTCCAAGATGATCCGCACTACCAAACGATGAGAGACTTTACATATCCAATGATACTCTCTACAATGAATCTTTGTAGAGTCTCTCGGCGGGTCAATTCGGTGCTATTTGTTCTCCAACAGATCCACCCACGACATCAGCTAAGACATCTCCATGCCTGTATTCCATGAGGTCCCTACCTTGTATTTCTATACAAGTAGATGATGTCGTACTAGTCTTATTGAGATCATCAATGCCCTTTTCTTGGTGATTCAAGACTAAGAACAAGTTTTAGGTAATAGATATACAGTGCTCTTGAGTCCTCATGATCATGATCTCTATCATTGATCCTCAAGATAAACACATATTCTATTCCTAGGACTTTTATCTTCAAACACATATTTACTTTAAAATAAAGGTGAGACATAAATATGATAAAGATAAAATATGCTCATTTATTAATAATGAAATACTACAATGTAGAAAAAGGTGCTAATCTGTCTCTACATATTGTCTCTAGGACACCTAAATACTAACAATCTCCCACTTGTCTTAGAGCCAATCAGGTCGACGTGTCATACCTAAAGACTCATAATGAGTATCATGGTTTCTCTGAGAAACTCCCTTTGTCAGAGAATCAGCCAAGTTATCATTGGTGGTCCATCTTTAGATCTTGTCTTTTAACAATCTCTCGGATGAGGTGATACTTGCGGAGCACATGCTTGGATCTTTGATGAGACCTAGGTTCCTTGCCCTAAGCTATAGCTTTGGTGTTATCGCAATACAAAGGTATTGGGTCAACAATGCTAGGAACCACTCCAAGCTCACTAATGAACTTCTTGATCCATACTGCCTCCTTAGCCGCTTCTGAAGCTGTTATGTATTTTGCCTCGGTTGCAGAGTCAACCGTTGTCTCTTGCTTGGAACTCTTCCAACAAATTGCTGCACCATTTAAGGTGTAGATGACGCCTGACTGGGATTTACAATCATCTTTATCATTCTGGAAACTAGCATCAGTGAACCCTTTCACTTTTAGCTCACCACTACCACCGTAAACTAGAAACAGATCCTTAGTCCTTTTCAAGTACTTTAGGATTGTTTTTACAGCTGTCCAGTGACCATCTCCAAGATCAGCCTATATCGATTCGTAATGCTTAAAGCATAAGAGACGTCTAGTCTCGTACACAACATGGCATACATGATGGATCCAATTGCTGATACATATGGAATCCTCTTCATGTGTTCCCTTTCAACGGTGTCTTAGGACACATAGCCTTTGAAAGATGAATGCCATGACTGACAGGAAGAAAACTTCTTTTCGACCCATCCATGCTAAACCTCTTTAGCATTTTGTCTATGTACGTGGATTGGGATAAACCTAGCAACCTTTTGGATTTATCTCTATAGATCTTTATACCAAGTATGTAAGCCGCTTCTCCCATATCCTTTATGGTGAAGTTTTCTGATAACCATATCTTTGTAGACTATAACATGGGAATGTCATTTCCAATTAGCAAAATGTCATCCACATAAAGCACAAGGAAAATAACAACACTCCCACTGACCTTCTTGTAAACACACGGTTTATCTTCATTCTTGATAAAGTTATTTCCTTTGACAACTTCATCAAAATGAAGATTTCAAGTCGTTGATGCTTGCTCAAGCCCATAGATTGATTTTTTGAAGTTTGCATACTATATGCTTTTGGTCCTTGGATTCAAAACCCTTAGGTTGTGTCATATACACCTCTTCCTTCAAGAAACCATTCAAGAAAGCGGTTTTGACATCCATCTGCCAAACCTCATAATCATGATATGCGGCTATAACTAGCAGAATCCTGATAAATTTGATCATGGCAACAAGTGAGAAAGTTTCCTTAAAGTCAATTCCTTGCCTTTGATGAAAACCTTTCGCAACCAACCTAGCTTTATAGGTTTGAATGTTGCCATCTCGTGCCGCTTCTTTTGAAGACCCATTTGCACCCAAATAGAAACTATTCCCTCGGTAGTGGAACCAAGGTCCATACCTTGTTATGATCCATCAAATCTATCTCGGATTGCATGGCTTGAAGCCATTCTGAGGAGTCAACATCCTTGACTGTCTCAGTGTAGGAAGTAGGCTCTTCATTTTCAACGGTTTGTTGATTCTCAATCACAAAAATGTACCTTTTAGGTTGATGACTAACCCTAGAAGTCCTACGGGGCTCGGTGTTTATAACCTCTACTTGAGGCATCGCCTGACCAACAGACTCGGGCTCTGTTATCTATTCCTGTAGGTCTTGAATTTCTTCAAGTTCTACCTTACTCCCACTATCTACTTGAGAGAGTAGATCCTCCTCAAGAAAGGTAGCATTCTTGGATACAAACACTTTGTAGTCCTCAAGGTAGTAAAAGTAGTATCCTTTAGGATAGCCTACAAATTAGCATGATGTGCTTCTTGCCCCTAACTTATCCGGTGTTAAGGTCTTGGCATAGGCTAGACAGCCCCACATCTTGAGGTAGCTCAAGTTGGGCTTCTGGCCCCTCCATATCTCATACGGAGTAGTCTGAACAGATTTTGACGGAACCCTTTCAAGAAGGTTTTAATGACGTATTAAGGGCGAATCCCCAAAACAATTTTGGGAGCTTCGTATTGCTCATCACTGACCATACCCTGTCAAGCAAGGTTTGGTTCCTCCTCTCAAACACACCATTTTGATGTGGTATGTATGAAGCCATCAACTGTGAGAGAACCTCTTTCTCTTTTAGATAATCCTAAAACTCCTGACTCTGATATTCGCCACCTTGATCAGATCAAAGTGTCTTAATCATCTTGCCAAATTGTTTCTCTACTTCATTCCTAAACTCTTGAACTTTTCAAAGGCTTCGATTTATGTCTCATAAGACACACATATCCGAATCGAACTTATCATCGAAAGGTGATGAAGTAGGAGTATCCTCCTCTAGCTTGAGTAGACATTGGCCCACAAACATCGAATGAATGAATTCTAACAACTCATTGGCTATGTGACTCACGAGCTTCTCAAGCTTGGTCTTCGTCATCTTACTAGCCAAACAAGATTCACAAGGCCCATAGGACTCAAAATCCATGGAATCTAGACAATCATCATTTTGGGGGGTCTAGACAATCTCATCTCATTAATGTGTCCCAATCTACAGTGCTAAGGATATGATCGATTATCCAACCTTGGTTTCTTAACTTGAATACTAAGAAGTACACTATTCCTAGGATTCTTTAGCACCAAAGGTAGAAACATCATCATGCTTCTTTCCCATGAGGCTTGTAAGGTTTAATGGGCAGTTCCTCTTCCAATGTCCTTTCTTATATTAACACTAAATGTAGCTATTTCACAGAACTAGGAATCTTCTTATATTAACTCAATAACAGATTATGACTGTTCATGATCACTTGCTGTGCGCACAAACTCCTGGGTTAATTAGAAGCTATCCAAGCTCTACCGGTCTTGTGAATGACTAATCCCTTGTAGGGGACTGTGAGTCCTCTCAGCATGTCCATCTACACTCATGTATTTGAGTTACACCTAAGAGTACACGTTCTCCCCATTTTCAAAGTGGATAGAGTTGTACGGTCAAAGTATAATCCTAGGACATAGTGTTCGATGACATCCTTAAGTCCAAGACGATCCGCACTACCAAACGATGAGAGACTTTACATATCCAATGATACTCTCTACAATGAATCTTTGTAGAGTCTCTCGGGTAGTCGGTTGGTGCTATCTCGTTCTCCAACAAATCCACCCACGACATCGCCTAAGACATCTCCATGCCTGTATTCCATAAGGTCCCTACCTTATATTTCTATACAAGTAGATGATGTCGTACTAGTCTTATTGAGATCATCAATGCCCTTTCTTGGTGATTCAAGACTAGGAACAAGTTTTAGGTAATAGATATACAGTGCTCTTGAGTCCTCATGATCATGATCTCTATCATTGATCCTCAAGATAAACACATATTCTATTTCTAGGGCTTTTATCTTCAAACACATATTTACTTTAAAATAAAGGTGAGACATAAATATGATAAAGATAAAATATGCTCATTTATTAATAATGAAATACTACAATGTAGAAAAAGGTGCTGATCTGTCTCTACAGATTGTCTCTAGAACACCTAAATACTAACACCTTTTATTTAATTCCTATACTAAACTAAATGACAAAAAATTGAAAGGGGTTTTAAAATTGATTTTCTATTTTTTTTAATGATGGAAAACAACCTAAACTACTTTTTTTTTTTTTGATTTCGTATAAAACAATGAATGAAAGTATGAAATTGGATTCAGGAAATGATATGATAGAATGCTCCTTCAAAGTGAACCTATGGCTATATATCCTAGTTTTTGCCTAATCATATGAGAGTTAATTAATTCACCAAATCTAATTATAAACCACAAACACGGTTTGAGTCAAGTGATTCTTAACAAATAAATGCTAGATAACAACCACTTATTAAGGCATTTTTAAAAACCACTTGGTATGCAATTTAAATTGAGTTAATAAAACCGGTTTTCCTAATGATGAATGCTCACGAACACACTTAATAGCAATAAAATCAATTATAATACCTAATAATGCGTTAGATAAAACAATTTCAATGAGTGTCAATGGATTATAGCGCATAATCTTAGTCATATAACTCAATCAAAACTACAATAATCCAACTAAAAAAGATTATAGTGCATAATCTTAGTCTCAAATCCAAATCAAAATAATTCCTTACGGAGGAAAATTTTGTTATATTCAAAATAATAATAATAGGATAGCAAATACTCCCCTAATTGAAGCTCCCAAGCTCAACCTATAGCATCAATCTCCAAGAGGCACAAGAGATTTAGCCTCTCATGATTTGGCGTCCAAATCCTTCTCCCTTCAACCTTCAACACGTGACATTTATATAGGAAAAAGTTAGGGTACAATTGATGGCCTCTACAGTTGAGTGTTCTAGGCTTTAGTGTGTATAGTGACCCAATTTTGCATGCAAATGAAAGGTGAATTGGCAGTCCACTTTTAGACACTTTCCTAAAGTTTCCTAATGTGCTTTGGATGAAATCAATTGGTCATAATGGTGATGAAGGTGGCTGGTCAAGATAAGACACAAAATAAGAAAGTTTTAGCCTTTACTTTAGAATAAGTTAGTGTAGTTTCCTAAGTTGAGTGTGATCACAAGGACTTTGGTTTTGCTGACCTTTCTTAGGGTTTCCTAAGATTTTCTAAAGTTAATTGGATGCCTAATTCGCTAATGGAAAGGGAAGTTTGCTCCAAAATAAGAAACTAGATGCCTTAAATTTAGGTGCAAGATAGGAAGGTTTCCTAATTTGGCTAGGATAAGTTGGAGCTTTATATGTTTTTTATACTTAAGATAACAAATTCCCCTCCTTCTTATTGATTCATCCAGCGCATACATATATTCCTCTCTCATTGTCATATATTTTTTTTTTTATACAAGGCGATAGGGGAGGGGATTGAACCTAGGGGGAAATTAATCCCAATACCTTTGTCCTACTAGTAGTGCTGGTAGTCATATATTCATTTTGGATCCTCTCATGCTCTCACCCAAAGCACACAACCCATATGTTCATTCTCATTTATTCCATACGGCCCACATAAAGACAGCCCATTTCCCCTTCCATTTCATATATTATTATCTATATCAGCTGCCTATTTTGCTGTCTAAAACACGTAATGGCCGAGAACATAGAGACACGCAAGAAATCATGGCGTGTTTAACGAAAACACAGAAAAAAAGGGACTCATTCAGCTACTTTCACGGATTCGGCGTAGCAGAGACAGTAACACCATGCTTCACAGATCAGCACCTCAGACCCCCCTTTGCTTCTTGAGCCTAACGCCGTGAACCAGCGTATTCTTCTTCTTCGACCGGACGCTCCATTCTTAATATAACCATGTCTCTTTGGCCTTTCATTATTCACATCTCCTCAACCAGAGTTGTGCCGAGAGAAGGAAGAAGGAAGAGGGAGGGAGACTCAATCATTATCATTCTCATTTAAGCTTCCCCTGTTTAAAAGCCTAAAAACAGAGGTAAGCTTTAAGCTTCTCTTCCTCCTAGTTTTCTATAATTTTTCCAACATAAGTTTTGAGTTTCCAACCTTGGGGATGTAGTTATAATTTCACATGGGTATTCTCTGTGAGTAGGAACTAGAACAGAGGGAGTTTTGTTTTGTTTTTACATGGGAAAGCTCTTGAACCAGCAGATGAAACCAAAGTTTATTAATATATAGTCACTGCATATTAAAAAAAAAAAAGAGGAAAAGCTTGCTGGGTTGTATAGCTGCTTTTGGGAAGAGTTACTAACTATGCTATATATATATGTATACACACACGTAGGTTGCCTGTGGGGATAGAATGAGAGAAAGCTTACTGTGTAAGTATATATATATGGTTATGGGTATTAACCCTTTTAGTTGCTGCCATAAATAAGAGTATGTAAAAGTCAAAAAGGAAAATCTTGCTGTATATATATATATATAACCGCGTGTGTTGTAATGCAGAGAGAAAAGGAAACTATTAGAAGTATTTTGCTGTCATAAATGTGTGTGACTTGGAAATGAAAAGGGGATCTTACTTTTTCTATATATAAAAATACACACACATGCATGAGACGTTGCACAAAAGAAAGAAAAAAAAAAAGGAGAACTCATGGTTATGTGTGTGTGTGTGTAATCACTGCACGCATGTGTATATATTTATATAATATTGTACTTGAAAGTTATTTTGTTGATGAATCTTTAGGAAAAAATAATAGGGAGTTTGTTGTTATGATATAGATATAGATATCTTAACTTATCCATATCTATATATATTTATAATATGCTAATCTTATGCATTTAAAATAATAAGATATTATATTATGAATATCCAAAGAGTATATTTGATTTTATTAATATCTAAAGAGCATAATTTATATAAGGATTGGTATTGATTAAACTCCTAATTTAAAGTATGGAAATAAACTCTGAAAGTTTAAATTAATAATAATAATAATAATAATAATAATAATAATAAAAAATAAAAATAAATAAATAAAAATAACATTATTATTAGAATTTGTATTTTTTTTTTTAAGTTATAGGAAATTATAAGTTATAATTGTGATAATGTAGAGCCTTCTTGAGAGCGGTGATTGTACGGGTTGTGCTCCTCAAACTAAGGTTAAGCTTGGAATTGAGGTAGCCGGGGTTAATTTATTTTATATGCTTGTTTTGGGCTGTGAGATATTTTTCTAAGTCTTACTTTCATATAAGCTATTTGTATGTGTTTTGAAAAATTATGTGTATGTTTGAATATGAAATTATTTCGGTGAAGCAGTGTATTTTTCTAATCTATATATTTAAACGAATATTTTTAATGGGGTTGTTATTGTTGTGATGTTTATAATGCTTGTTGTGAGATGATGTGTATGGAGTATTAATTTAATAAAATGTTGTTGAAAATTTTAGTATTATATTATTTCTTCTGTTGTGGGATATGTTGGGTTGTGTGGAAGAGATTGAGGGTGAAATTATGCCCATTGGCTCTCTCATTCCTGGCCCGGAATTTGAATTGAGTGTTTTGGACGGACACCTCCCTGTTAAGGTATATCGGTGGTGACATGGGAGAGAACAATATTCTTGAAGTGATTAGCTAACCTCTGCCGGGTATACTAGCACTGATAGGCTGTACCACGTTCGGAAGATATAAGGAGGAGCAGGATGGATGAGTGGGGAGGATTTTAAATATTGTTAAATAAAATGTATTATTTAATTATTATTGATATTTTAATTATGTTAATAAACCTGCTTCTCTGACTTGCAATCATTTCTTGCATATTTGATAAATTAATTTCGGTTACGGGGACTTTATGTCTCACCCCGTTATTTTTTTTTTTTAGGCGAGACCTCTAACCTTACTAGAGGACAAGGGAAGCAGCCAAAGGCATAAGCGTCGTGAAACTTGTAGGCCTCTTTTTGGTATTAGTGTTGTATTGATTTATATATTGCCATCTAGGGCCCCATATTTTTGAAATACTACATTAACTATCTTTGGATGACTGTTGATGTTCCGAAGGCCTTATTTTTATGCACTATCTTATCATAGTGGATCCACAATTATATCTTCTGTGAAAATTGTTTTGTGTAGACCCTTTATTGTGGATTTAGTGTTGTATGACTTGTGGGCTGTAAAATCTCATGTTCGATAATTGTGCTTGAGTTATGAATTTCCTGTAGAGGGTTTGTGGGCAAAATTTGTTCCCTGGACCCCGTGGTGGGTGTATTGAAAAGAAAAAAGGTTGTCTATAATTACCTGCTAATTCAATTTTAAAAAACATTATGGTTAATTGTTATTTGTGAGAAATGATCTTTTCACCAACTCCTAGTAAGATTAGGATTGGAGATAGTTTCCTAAATTCATGATAAGTTCCCTTAAAACCTTGTTCTTCGATGCTCAATTCTTCTTTTAAATTGTTGGTTGATGTCATTTACGTGTTTGTTGGAGAGAAAACCATTCATAATAACCATTATACCCTTCATTAGTTGACTAATATCTTCCTTGACATGGTTAGAAATAAGGCTTTGTGAAATCATTCATTTGCCCTTCATTAAGGGAGATATGGCATTCGGGCTAAATTGATGGTAATAGAGCCCATGTAAAGAGTATAGCTTAGAGGTTGACATGTATGAGCCCTAATCATGGTGTAAGTTGGCCTAAACTAGTCTTAAGTTCTTATTCTTCATGAGTCCTTCAGCACTTCCGAATTTTCACTCCTTCTAAACTTCAAAGCTTGTTTCTTCATCCGTTGAGCTTCTGTCAATTTTTTTAGCCTTAGCCTACAAACTCCTATGTACTATCCTGAAATAAAAGGAATATACATGTTAATCCAATAAAGAGGAATCATAAAATCAGTTGACAAATAAGCACTTTTTATGACATAATTTTATGCAATACCTTTTAATCCAAAATAATCATAATATCACATTTAAGCGTACTGATGAAGCTAAAATCCCATAAAAAGATATGAAAATATATGTTAGAATAGGGATATATCACAGGTCTAGCATTTTATTGGTATTGGAATGTTTCACAGTTGGGATGTGAGTAAGAAACCCAATTAGGTTTTTTAGCCAATCTCAATCCATTGTTTAAATTGTTTGATATCTCAATAGTTTGGGGGTTAATTACTTGGTTCTTAAAAATTTCAATGGTTTCTGCTTGTTGTTGTCAGTAATTTTTGCTTAGGCTACATAATCTCTTTGTTTGCTTTTAATTCAAACGGGGGACTAGGATTTTAAGAGCCTTTTGCCCAGGGCTTTTGGTTATGCATATGTCACATATGGAATGCCTCTTTTGCAGTTGCAATATGCTCCTAGAGTCTAGATTTCAGCATAATATCATGTTTGTACAAACCTTGATTATGCTTCTCATGACAATTATACTCCGTTTGTTACGCTGGAATTAAGGTGAAGTGGAAGTGGAGGTGGAATCATGAAATTGTATTGTTTGATATGCTTGAACACACTTCCATAAAAAATAATGGAAGTTCGTTCCTGGGTAGGTGCATGGAACTGAGATTAGTTCCCTGGAAGTGTGACTTCATGACCATTATGTCCACATATATTTTATCATTTGACAACTTTACCCCTCCTCTCTCCCATCTTCCCCGAAGTTCCGATCTGCAAGTTTCAATCTCTACAAGCTTCAGTCTTAACGAGAATGAAGGAGATCGACTTGATTTAGTAGCAACGCAGCGGTGAAGCTTCATCAACCTCCTTGGCCTCTCCCTCGTCAATCTCCTTCACCGACGTCGCATCCATCGTCCCCTCTCTCTTCAATCTCCTTCGCTAACGGCTTCATGGTGGAGTATGCGGTGGTGCCGTGGCAGATCTGGAGGTTCTGTTTCCATGTCCGATCAAAACGATGGTGACGAGGAAGATGATGGCGTTCAAAATGATGGTTATTATGGAGGAAGATGACGGATTCAACAAGCTTCTGAGCTTTTTAGTCTAGGATTTTATTTTTCAAAATTTTTGCTGGGTTGTTCTTTGTGATTGTCTTAGATTAATATGGGTCTTGATAGGACTGATTTTTTCCAAGGTTCTTCCAATGGTGAAATTTTTTCCTTGTGGAGGGGCATTCTGGTCTTTTCGTAGAAAAATACACTTTCCACTTCTACTACCATTGACATACCTAACATATTTTAAAAAAGAATCACTTTACCAACCTATCCTTTGGATAGGTAGGAAAAGCTCTTCTCTCCTGGATCGTCTAGATTAGATTTGGACGGTCCATATTTTATTTTATTTTTTACTTTATATTTTTTAAAAAAACAACTTCCACCTCTCATTTCCACTTCCATTTCTACTTCTACTTACAATTCTATAAAAACTTTTCCATAATACCAAGGATTAGTATTATTATTCATCTTGTTTCTTTGCAACAAGACTGTAATCTTGTTTCTTATTTGTACTTTTTGTATTGAATTGGTTTTAAGGGACACCTTTTGTTTTTTAGTGTCTGTTTGGGTTTGGGGTAGCGATAGGAGTTGTTTTAATCCGTGATTTACGGTATAAGAGGTAAGTATATAAGAAGTGTTGTCTCGACTTACGAGAATGTATTTCACAAACCAAATAGGTCATTAGTCTTTTGTTCTATTTGGGTTTTATTGCTTCACGTTATTTAGCTATTTGTTTTGCTCTCTTTGCATTAGGCTTTTGTGTTTTGTATTGGTTACATGAAAAGGCAGCGTCTTTTTAGGTATCTTTTTACTTATATTTGAATAAAATCTTTTTTTTACAAAAATAATCCCATAAGTTACTATAAATATATTGGATCATAGGCTTAGCATAAAACAGTTGACGTAGTTAGTGTTATAACTCAATTCATTTTATCCGACATCCAATTATCCAAATACAATGTGATTCGTTTGCACTCATCTTGTCACCCAATCCTGTTGAGTGTTGACTGTAGAGTTCAAACCCGAGTTGAAATAAAAGTATTCTTTTATTGGAGGTAATCTTATTTGAGACATTGTCAGGACTACATGTGGGCACCTCCTTCAATGAATATTTAAATATTGTTTCATGTAGTTATGAGGGGTTAGACCCAACTCCCATTTGTTAACGTCAATAATTTTGTTAGCAGTATTATATGTGTATAGGCTTCCGACAAAAAAAAATATGTGTATAGGCTTTAAAGCCCATTTTTAATAGGCTCCATTTAAAGAGTTCAAGCCCAGGTAGGTACATAAACATAATAATTAAAGGGTGAATAAACAAGTCCCAAATTAACCATACAGGGGTTGGATATAGAGGAATGGGCTATCAGATTAGTCCCTCACGGTGAATTGATGTTCAAGTCTTCATTGGGAGGGGCGCTCACATATAATGCTCGGGAGTGCCTCGAATAAAATTATTTCTAAAGAATATGCGTAGCCAAAAAAAAAAAGTCCCAAATTACAAATTTTATTAGTGAAGAAACTAATAAATTTTTGGGAAAAAGACAGAAAAATAATTGCAAATTTGCAAAATTTCAAATAAGGTATTTCTCAAAAAAATGAGTTGTAAATTGTTTATCAAATTTCGTCATTATCTTATCAACTCTTGGTAATAAACCTGATTTGAGATTATGCAATTTTAAAGTTCTTTTTATGTTTTTTCTCCTAAATTTTTATACCTTGGTAGTTTATGAGTCCTCATTTAGGACCTTATTACCAATAAAATTAATAATGGGGGATTTTCCCCAAACACATGTGTGTATGTGTATATATAAATACAGAAAATAAGAGGAAGACATAGTTAAAGTATATGAGATTAGAACGTCAAAAAATAATTTAAGAGAATGTTTTACAGGCTGTGGTAAAAAAGAGAGAGAATGTTTTGAGAGACACAGTAAAAAATAATTAAACTTAAAAGGCTTTATTTTCTTATGCTTTTATTCAAATGTCTGGTATTAATCTCATATGAAATTATGGCTGCATAAGTTTTATCACAATTGTTTTTTTTTTTTCATAAATCTACATTGCCCAAATGAGAGTCTGTCTTTTCTTTTATAATAAATAAATAATCAATTTACTATTATATACAATTTATAAAAAAAAAGTTAAATATAAATACCAATAGTCTACGTGATTCCACAATAATTCCATTATCAAGCGCTACACAGTAGGTTTTAACACAATATCCTTACTTAAACAAGAAATAAATAAAATCAAGTTCACTCATAATCCATTGAAACAAGGGCAATAAAAATATTACAATGACATAAGAATATTGCGCATTATATTTTTTTAAATAAAATTTTATATATTCAAGACAAATTGGCGAGGCAGCATATCATGCCTAATGCTCGGATACCCTACCCAAAAATGCCAAATTTTTTGGGGAGGGTATTTTTCACTAGTATATGAAGAAAGGAGAAGCAAAATGTCATCATAAAATTAGAGAAGTTTGATACTCCCTCCGGTCCTAATTATAGGACATATTTAACCGATTTTGAGGAGATTAAGGAGAGAAGTTAAATTAGTTAATTTTACTCATTTTCTTAAAATGCCCTTATATAAATTTAAAATGACATAAGTAAAAGTGAATCAACAACCCCTACCACATACTTCTACGACATAAAATTTTTCTTTCTACATGCTTTCTAATTGAACTAATGGTTTTGCTATATTTACATATATGTGCGTATATATATGTATATTATACACACATAATATCTATACACACATATATAGACACACACATATTTATATATATCTATACACACACACACATATATTGACAAACACACACAAAGATACACACACACACACACACACACATAGATACACAAATATACATATATGTATAAACACACACACACACATATTTATATATATCTGTATATGTACACACACACACATATATGGACAAACACACACAAAGATATACATATATGTATAAACACACACACACAGATATTTATATATATCTGTATACACACACACATATATATTGACAAACACACACAAAGATATACATATATGAACACACACATATATACACAAATACACATATATGTATAAACAAACACACACACATATGTTACACACACACATATATTTGTGTGTGTATATATATATATATATATATATTGACAAATTAATGTCAGCTGATTGATAAATAAATTAAATTCCAACAATTTAAAAGTTTTACTTACTGTAAGAGTCTACGCATCAACATACATACACTCACCAAAAACCAAATACACTTGAGAGAATAAAATAGGGGTATTTTAGGAAGAAATTGACAAAAATTAAAATGTTATATTATAATTAGGACCAAAACCAACTCTCAAATATTATCTTATAATTAGGACCAGAGGGAGTACATAGTCATCAATACCAAAAAGCCTTTATTGATTAATCTCCTTTCCAATTTTTCATCAAAACAAGATTGAGCAACAATCAGGTAGACTAATAAAATACATAGATACTACTACATTACGGAAGCTCTGAATATACACATACTATTACCTCTTATCGTAAATGTGAGATCTAATACAAATTACACTACAAATTAGATGAATTGGAGGAGGTAATATTATTTTTCGTCTCTAGCGATATATATAGGCTCAATAAGGAAGAAAACGTTATAGACTTTAAGGTCAATTCATTCAAAATTGTTGATAACTGATTCATCAATTCATTGATCTTACAGAGTCAATTAGGGTGAGATTTAAATTTAATACTCCATTGCAATCTTTAATATAAGACCTATTTACCTTATTTTGATTAGACACATAGTTTTTTCTTAATTCCCTCTACCTCTCTCTTACTTAATTTTTGTTGAGGGAGCACTAATATGAGTAAATTAGGAAAATATTGATAAATATGATAAAAATATATTTATTATATTTAAGACCAATATCAACTCCTCAATTAAGTCCTATACTAAAGACATGATGGAGTATCATACTTAAAATAAAGGCCAAAGTATACTTTTAATCATTTAAATTTACATGAGGTATACTGTTAGTCATTTAACTTTACAAAATATACTTTTGGTCTCGTAATTTAAATATCATTAATGTTGGTAATAGAAAACGCTGACGTAGGTCACGTAGGAAACTCAAATGATGGTTGAGTAGTTAACAAAGTATATTTAAGTTTAAATTTTTAATATAATTGTTAAAATTGTTTTAATATAAATTTTTATTAAAAAATAAAATTTAAATATACTTTGTCAGCTGCTTAGTCATTACTTGAGGTTGATGCGTCAATGTTTTATTACATTAAAAAATTTTAAAATTAAATATGCTTTGTTAATTGCTCAACTATCTCTTAAACAATAAGCGTCGAAGATTTTTTTATTAACAATATTAACGGTATTAAAATTATAGGACTAAAAATATAGTTATATAAAATTTAAAGGAATACAAGTATACCTTGGCTTAAAATAAATTAATCCAAACACCTACATACTTCCCTTGTCATGCTCCTATTGGAGGACCTTTGGAAGGTCAAAGCTCATTGAGTGTTGGACAACTTGACAGGAAAGTCGTAAACGAGAGGAGAATTTCAAGGTTCATAGTCATTTCAACATATAATAAAGACTTGCATGGGATCTTTGTCGCGTATAGTCGTCTTTTTGGCTCAAGAACACGACATGATAGCATACTCGCATGGAGCTGGACAACCGATTGCAACTTCACGAGGCCTAAGGCGGCTGCCTACAAAGCAGCAGCCAGCCAGAGACCTTGTAATCTCGTTGCTCACCGAAGAACGATTCCCTGATTTTCTCCGAAATTCGTCAAATTCCTTTGTCCTTTTCGGGGATAGTTTCGAAGGGACATAATGATCAAGTACATAACTCAAGCTTGGGTATTATCAACCACAAGAATTTCAGCTAATATGAAAACCAATTACGAGTTTGTCTCGAGGCCTATGTGAGCTTTAAAATAATGAGTTTTGTAAAGAGACAGCAACAAAAGCACTGGATGTTTCCTTCGGATTCCCAAAATGCGGAAGATTCAAGGGTGACAATATATACATATAGAATGGCTTTGCAATTTCTGGGAACCTGATGACAGAAAGGCTCTTTTAATTTGAAGTTCTTGCGTTCGATGAAATGCCTCACTTATGGAGGAATAAGCTATACCTCCAATATTTGTAGCTCTTTGTATTTTCATTTTTATTATATTCTTCCCCCAACCAATTGTTCTGTTCCATAGCAATACAGAGTTTGAAACGGTAAACATATGGCAGAAAAGAGGGTGGTGGTGATCCTCGATGCTTCTCGAGATGTCAATCCAAGAGTCCTTCGTTGGTCTTTGGATGGATTATCACTCAAACCAGGAGATAAGCTGACCCTTGTTGCAGTTCTCTATCAGTTTTATACTCCTAGTATGTGTTCTTCCATGGATGCTGGGAAAGTTTATGGCCGCTCTTAATTATTCATCAAGTCAACCATTTTTGCATCAATTTACTTTTGTCACTCTGTTGGGATAGATTCAATGTTTTTATCCTGTGTTGGTGCATTGGAACGAGTACATGCATGAATAAAATGTTGATTTGAAGTCAATGGAGTAAGAAAACAATTAAGTTTATGTGAGAATGACTATTTATATGTTCAAGTGATGCAAATAACAGTTGAATACCAAAATTAATTCACAAGTCATCTTTCAAAGGCAAAGTAGTTGATTTGCTCTTTATTCATATTTTGAGGTGGCATTTAGTGTGTGGACCTCCAAATTTTTAGAATGTGAAAACTCACTTATAAATTTGAGATGTATGAGAAGATTGACATCATTATGTTCTTTATGTAGGACCTAGTAGTGTAATTCGTATTTCAAACCAGGTCGTACATTTAGGACCAAAAAGTATAAAACATATAAGTATAATTTTTTTCCCCTCCATATAGATCTTGTACAAGAATAGCTTTAAAGTAAGTTTCTTGGTATTTGAGAAATTAAAATTCCATGCACCAAACACCACATGAAGGATACATGAATAAACTTTTTTCCTGCTTCCTTTTCCATCAAAATTCTTTTGTAGTGGGGTACTTAACCACATTGGACAGCAAATCACTATTTGGAGCAAACAAGAAAGTAATACAGATGCAAGCTGCAGGGAGAATGGAAGAGTACCAAAACAATGAGGAGATTCTTGAGATTTCTAAACTGTATGATTCGCACAAGGTAATATTAACAGAAGTTGATAAAATCTTTTATTTCCCTTTATGATCATTAGGAAGAATGAAGCAGGGATTGCACATTAATAAATGCTTAATTGGTACGATTAGGATGAGATTGGAAAACCATTCCCAAAACAAAAACAGTCCCTTAAGAAATTTCTTGCAAATGACATAATCTGAAGAAAATAATCTACAAAAAATAGTTGAGGAACGAATGAATTTTCTTAAAGCTCTTGTTTGAGAAAACATGTGTTAGAGATTATATTTATTCAATAATTTACAAGCAGAGGGCTGTGACCTTTTGTCACCTGTTTATGTTCAGTAATGCATTGGTACAGACACATAATTGTTCAGTATAAAAAAAACTATAGATAGAAGCCGATATCATCTTCAGTTAACATATTAAGTGATAGCGATAGCGGACAAAAATCATTCAGCAATTTATATTATTTTCCCAATTCGGATGTTACCATGCCTGTGATTTATTCACAATTGGGAATCTATCAGTCATCCGTGTAAAGCTATGATTTCTCGTGATTTGCTTGTATTGCAGCTTATTACATTATACATAACATTTCAGGTTGAATTCAAGATAGAGTTGGTCGTGGCAACTTCAGCTAAGGAGGTTGCTTTAAAGAAAGCAAAAGAACTAGATGCGACTTGGGTGATACTGGACAGGTCTGGTTAAATTAAACTGAGAATGTGAATCTAATGGAGACAACCTTATTCATATCATGAAACAAAACAGTACCTTTGAACGAAAGTTTAAAGCTTTTAGGGCAGCTTTAGCTTCTCCTTATATGTGTAGAAAGTGCAATGGAACAGAAACTGATATTCTCATTGGCCATGTTAATTGTATCCTAGTTTATAACCTCTTTTAACGAAAAGAACATCAGAGATAAAGCTATAACTGACGCAGTAAGGGTATTGAAACACTCTGAGATTTGTTCCTAGATATTGATTTTGGCTAGTTCAAACCAAGGCGTTAACATGTTAGGTTTGGGCTGAAGTCTATAAATTGGATATACAATAATTCTAATGTAGCCACATGTAAGTACAAGTAGAAAAACAAAGAAAATAGTATTTGAGAAGGAAGTTAGATCAAGCTTGAGAATTGTACTGATTTTATGAGGACTTCGTGCATGTGTTATAACTCCAGAATGTTTGTAACAAGATATTTACTTCTCATAACATCTAACTCAAATTATGATTTATTGAATTATAAGATGACAGTATAGTTAATGTTACTCTTATCAAATCTAGCTCTTTTCATATGAATCAATCAGATATGTTAAACATGAATGGCACTTGGGTTGCAGGCAAATGAAGAAAGACGAAAAGTATTTCCTACAGGAGCTTTCTTGTGGTATATCAAGATTGAAGCGTAATGATATGATTGAACATTTGAGAGGGCCCCCAGTTCTGCCCACAGAGATATACATCAGTCCTGTACCAGGATGTCACGATGATGAGGATAACAGTGTGGAAGGCCCTAAGACTAGTAAGCTCTGAAACACTTCTAGCATCAGATTATAATTCAGTTCATCAAAATATCAACTTGATTTTTTATTTTTTTAAATGAAATTATAATTACAATTATGCTCTCAAACAAATAAAGCTATTTAGCCTCTACGTGATTCAGTCATCTTTCAGTGTATCTTTTGGTGGGATTTACCTTTGCCAAATACTCTCACATTTGACAGGGTAACCGCCTTGGTCTGTCTCAGTTTCTTTGCATGTTATTTACAAAATGATTATTGAGCATCATAATAATAAAAGTTTATAACGATCTGATGATAGGTCAGTTAAAAGAGGATCATCCCATCAAGGAAGAAGAGATACAAAGTAAATCAGATAAGGAGAATGGCTTTACACTTACTGATATCAGTAACCAAACAACTCAGACAAAACCTGATGAACCCAGAACAGTTGTAGAAGAGAAATGGAAGAGCACCTATGATGAAGGGCGGGATCTCATGCATGTAACAAACAGTGATCTACATATAGATAGAACAAATGCTGAGTCTATGAGCCATGATCAAGAAGATAAAACAGATGTAAAGCAAGCGAAGAACATTTTTGGGAATACAAAATCTTCTATCTGCTCAGTCTGCAAAAATAGACAGCCAAATAGCGAATGGAGAAAGAACTTCACATATATAGAACTTCAAGTTGCTACAGATGGATTTAAGAATTCACTCTCTGAAGGTGACTATAGATCCACTTTCATTGGTCAGCTTAATTGTCAGCTGAAAATAGTGGTGAAGCAGCATCAACTCACAGATTCCCATGTAGAGAAACAAATGATGTCTCAGGTGAAATTGATCCTGAAAGCTAGACATAAGAATGTGGCCATGTTGTTGGGTTCATCTATACAAGAAAGTCAACTTCTAGCTGTATATGAGTATGCATGCAATGATTCACTAGACAAATATCTATCAAGTAAGACTTATGATCCACTATTGCGTGTAGAATTTTAATATCTTTATAACCTTATACTAGGAAATTTAATGGAGATTTTAATGTGGTATAATAAAGGAACTTTCTGAACCATGCAGAGAAAAGTTGCAGGCCGTTAAGCTGGAGAGAAAGGGTGAAAATAGCTGTTGGTGTCTCCATGGGTCTAAAATACTTACATGATAATGACATAATTCATGGCAATATAAAGCCAAGTAACATTCTTCTAAACCATGAGTTCAAACCGATGGTACATACTTAAAATTTAATAGCTTGGACTTGAAAACCAATACATCCTTTTTGTCTTAGTTACTACTAGTATTTATCAACATTGTCTCATCTTAGCAATCTAACTTTTATATTGAATGGTGTGTGTGTGTGTATTTAGCTTGGAGATTTCAGCTTTGGGAGAGCAAAACGTGAAGTGAAAATGTCCAACAAGGATAAAAGTTTAGGATACACAGCACCAGAGTGTTTGCAGAGTTTGAAGCTAACAGCCAAGACTGATGTATACTCCTTGGGAATGGTTCTTTTAGGGCTTATCACTGGTCAGATGGCTACAGACAAAATACCAGGAGAGAAAAGCCTCATTGAATGGGTAAGAGACGAGAAAGTTCTGGTGCTTTGAATTTTTGAGGGTGATCAGCATTGTCATATGATCTGAGAATATCAAAAGTACTAGTTTGATCTCAACACCCTTTTTTTTTTAAAAAAAGATGCTATTTGATCTCAAGTAAACTCTTGTATCTGTTTTCAAGCATACAGATCTTATAGCAGTTGGGACAGCAATCTACTTTGATCACATAATTTCTTGTGATTGCTGTGCACTAAAATCCACTGTATTTTAGAAAGTAGCTTACAATTGTCGTGCATCCATTTACATTCAAGCTTTAACTCTGGTGCTTCTTCCAAGTCACTCCCTTTTATGTTATGCTGTGGAATCCCCAGTACTCTCTGCTTTAAATTTTGTCCTATATTCCTATTGATTTTATTACTGGATGCAAGAAGTTTTATTGGGGAAGATAAAGAGTGAATTCCAAGAGCTTAAGATAGTGTTCCCTTTTATTTGAACTTAAAAATTCTCAAATCTAGATTAGTTAGTAGTATGGGATATCGGATATCTATACAAAAAATGGAGCTAAAAAATAAAGTAGGCAAAGAAAGCCTTGTAAAATAGCCAGCCATTAGTAGGGGTCAATAAAGAGGCTAAGAAGAAGACCATTTCATTAATGGAAATGAGTTATCCTTGAAAATTATGGCATTTATCTCTTTTCACTTTGTGGTTTTCTAAAGCATACAAAATTTTATTATTTTCTTTTATTTTCTGGTTTCAGGCAAAGCCTCTTCTTGGAAGAAAGAATTATCCACAATTGGTGGATCCCAGAATTGGAAACTCCTATGAAGAAGAACAACTTCATTGGTTAGCCCATGTAACAGAGCAATGTCTCAAAAAGAATCCAAAGGAAAGATTCAGCATGAATATGGTACGTATCCATGATTAAACTTATGTCAATCAGTAAGTGCAAACTAAAGAAGGAAGAAACATGTTGCATGTACTATATTATTAATTGTTGGCAGTGAGTTACTAGATGTAAAAGATCTCCATGGTTTTTTATTGAATGCTAAAAATATTTCAAACTGAACATTGAATTATGAGGTCTGAAGGGTGAGCAAATAAAAAAAAAAAGATTATCGATGCATAAAATTATAAGATTACTTAAAAGCCTAAAATATTGACCAAAGGGCTCAATAATTACTTTAGTAGTTATAACTAATTTTGAACTACCAAGAGGATACATTACACATAAATGTTACACTCATAATATAGCCAAATCTGAGTTTCATAAACAAGGATGTTGCCTGAATGAAATATGATATTGGCGCTTCATCAAATTAAAGATGCAAAATTATACGAATTAATGAACACGAGATAGTACTCAGTTCAGGTGCTCCTTACAAACCTATCCAAATAAGACATGGTCTAAACTATCATTGTCCTGGTTCATTCCCAGAAGACATGGTCCTAGTTTTACAATTTTATGGTCATAAATTGTCAACATACCATTGACAGATATAATTTCAGGTTGTCTCTTCATTACAAGGTTTGACAGAGAGTGAAGAGGGCTGTGTAACAGCAGACTTTTCTCCAGAAATTTCAAATTCAACATGCAGCATACCAGACATTACTTGCTCACAAGGTAAAGAGGAAAAAACTAGGACAGGATAGCCTAAGCATAATGATAAATGAGGAAAGTAAGAAGTACTCAACTTGCAGTCAAATTAAAAAAAATTTCTAGGGTTAGATAGTTTGAGGAAAAAAGGTTAATCAGGAAATATAGAAGAAAATAACTTGTAGAGATAGAGGCAGAGAATATTCAAAACAAACAACTCATAAGTGTGATAATTTTCTTTTCGAAATGGTTCATTTTTATATGTTATCACAGAATCATTTATAGGTTATATGTCATAATCAAACATATAAGAAGACAAAAAAGAAGGGAGAAGTCAGCAAAATCCCCAATCAGTGTAACAGCCTAGCAACTTTAATTGAAATTGTCTCAGGATCATTCTTCAGATAAGAGCATGTGTTAAGCATACAAGTTTCAGGCAAGACTGGCAAAATAACTTTTTCAACATATTTATCATTATTGGATATTGTTGTATGTTCTTTCTGGATATCTTCAGATAAATTGATAGAAAAATGTTTTTACCAAATGAGAACTCTATAATAGGTCAAACAAAACATGATCAGCTGACTGAGGAAAAGCAGATCAAGAGCTGCCACAATGGAGAAGAGATGAATTCAGAGCTAACAATTGAAAATAATGACATGTTATATCATAGAAAAGCTGATAATCTAAGCCATGGGGTGGAGAAGAGTTTAGGAAAGGAGAAAAGAACAAACCATATGGTGGCTTTGACAAAAGTTGATACACTGGAACTGGATCAAGCACAGAGCAGTTTTATCAGAGATGAGACAACTATTGGTCAAATCTTTTTTGATAGAAAAGAAGATATGCTGGATGAGCACCAGGGAGAAGTAATTTTGGATGGTTCAAAATCATTTGTATGCTCAATTTGCAAAAGTAGACGCTCGAATATAGGATATCAGAGAGACTTCAATTACAATGAGCTTGAAGCAGCTACTGATAGATTTTCATTTCAGAACTCCCTATCTGAAGGTGGAAATGGACCAATGTTCAGAGGCGTTATAGATTGTAAGCTGAAAATAGCTGTCAAGATGCATCAAATAACTAGCTCTCAGGAAGAGGAGATGTTTAAGTCAGAGGTGCAGTCGCTCACTAAAGCTATACATAGAAATGTGGTCATGCTGTTGGGTTCATGCAAAGACAAAAATCAACAGATGCTTGTGTATGAGCTTGCATGCAATGGTTCACTTGATCAGTACCTATCAGGTACGGATTATATTCAACTATATATTCGGAACTTATTCATAAATGAATGTTAAACACTTTCTGAATGGACCTTGACTAAGACTTCAAATTTCTGCATTATACAGGGGGAAGTTGCAGGTCCTTGACTTGGAGAGAAAGGGTAAAAGTGGCAATTGGTGCCTCTAGAGGTCTAAAATACCTTCATGAGAATAATATAATCCATGGAAGTATAAAACCAAGCAACATTCTTCTGACCCATGAGTTTGAACCTCTGGTACTTGAAACTTTGTGGCTGTAAACTTAAATTTCACATGTCTAACTTGGGAAGCAAGTATTCATTAACTTACTAACTTTATTTTGAATGGTGCATATATATTTAGCTTGGAGATTTTGGCTTAGGTAAAGGAAAACTAGAACTGAAATTCCGCAAAGATAAAAATGTAAGTTCTGAATACTCAGCACCAGAGTATTTGGAGAAAGGGAAGCCATCACCTAAGACAGATGTATACTCCTTTGGCGTGGTTGTTTTAGAACTGATCACCGGCAGGCGAGCTACAGATAAATTATCTGCAGGGAAAAGTCTTGTTCAATGGGTAAGAGACAAGCTGGTATTTGAATCACTAAGGTGGTATACGTACTTGTTTTTCTACGTGTCTGGAATACCTGAACATATAGTTCCTTCTCATTACCTTTCTTTTCTCCAAAGAAATTTATCAGGAATATAGATTGTTTTAATTCTTGTCAAAGCGTTTACCACATGCTTTCTACTTTGCTTTCTTGATGTCCATATTGTTGCAGGCAGGAGGCATTTATGCATTGATCATCTTAGTTGTACTGTCCTCCAAAATTTTGTCAAGATTTCTGTATAAGAACCAATAAACGTGATTGGTAAAAGTAACATGTCTCATTGATTTGTTATGCAGAATTAGTTGGTCGTATACTCATTCAGTCATTTTTTAAGTGAATGCTGGGAACAGCCCCTCTACATTAATATTTCTTTGTTATTACTTATTGTACTCCCCAATACCTTTAACATCATCCTGTCAAAGAAACTAAGTATTAATATAGTACGAATATATTTCATAACATGAGCAAATGGAATTACTCAGCATGTTATATGGTTTAAGAACTTTTATTTTTTTACTTTCTCACCTAATTTGTTACATTTTCGCGTCACCCTTTTTTCTCTTACTTGTTTTGTTTTTACAGGCAAAGCCTCTTCTTGGAGGGAAGAAGTATGCCGTGCTGGTGGATGCTAAAATCAACAGCTCCTACAAAGAAGACCAACTTAAATGGTTGGTCCAAGTTACAGAGCAATGTCTCAGAAAGAATCCTAAGGAAAGATCAAGCATGAATATGGTGAGTCTCAATGATTTTCTCAGAAATTATATTGACACAACATAATATCAGATAGTGTAAATACTCATGAACTGAAATTCATGAAACTGAGAAATCCAGCCTATACCACATGTGATAAGAAGAAAGAATTCTCTATATCAACATTGTATTACGGTACAGAAATAAGAGCAGAAATCAAAGCAATCTTATCCTTCTTTATACTCCCAAAACTTCTATGGCAAAAGACCTTCAGATTACCTTCAAACCAGCCCAAATTACACCCTCCAAAGCTAAACTTTAAGAAGGAACATTTAGGTCAAGAAGCGAAAAAATACTCTACAAGCAAAAGATATGGAAGGATCTGTAGTCCAAAGGTCAAATAATTCATCTAATTGATAACTAGCGTAATTTCAATGCTGTTGTAAATTTACTTTTATTTTCTTTCTATTCAAGTTAGACGGAGAAGTTGAAAAAATCCCGAATCGCAAAAAAAAAAAAAGTTTGTCAGAAAAATATTACTTGGGTTTGGACTCTTTCCCAGCACAACCTCTTAGCCTTCTCATTCTCTGATACTATCGCATGGACAATTTTATAGTTTTACATTGTAATCAATATAACATATGACAATGCATGTTTATTTGGACCATTTCAGGTTGTCTCTGCACTGCAAGACATTGAAGATACCGATGATTTATTTGCAATTGAAGACTCTTTTACAGAAAAATCATCTATACCACTGTCTGTGCCTGATATAACCTGCTCACAAGGTAATGGCTAAAACAGAACAGTACAGGAATGAAGATAAATTAAGACTTAAGGTGCATCCAGCACCTTGAAGTATTTTTTGAGGTGTTTCTAGCATCCTAAAGTATCATGTGGTATATCTAGCGTCCTAAAGTATTCTTATTAAATGCGTCCAACACTTTAAAGTATTTTTTGGTGTATCCCTCACCTTGAAGTATTTTTTCAAATGCATCTGACACCTTGAAATATATTTTTAGTGCGTCTAGCACCAAGGCACAAAAAATACTTTAGGGTGTTAGACACACCTAAAAAAATATGTTACAATGTTGGATAGACTACAAAATACTTTATGGTGTTGGATACATATGAGAAAATACTTTAGATTGTTGGATGCATCTTAGCCCATAAATTAATAAAAAACGTAAATAAACAACTAGTGCTGCAATGAACTAGATAAATTAAAAATAAAATTAAATAACGACTTGAGCTGAAATGAATCAAAAAGTTGTGGAACCCTCAAGACAATGGTTGAGGGGAAAAAACTAGAAGTTTGTACCTTGTGGTGGACCTGTGGTTTTTTCTTGGAAAAGGGAAACATCCAAAACAAAAATTTCTTATTCATTCAGCATATCAAGTAATGATAGTACTAGTTTCTTCACATACAATAGCACAAAGTGACTTGTAAGGGCAGAACACATAAGAGGACTTAGAATAATTATAAGTAGTAAAACCCTCAAGAAAAGAGAAATGTAAAAGCCAGGCAGCTTATGCTGAAGTAGTACTTGGCTTTCTGGATGGAGAGGATCTTTTCAACGTGTAGTTTTCTCCATGTGTAACAACGGATGGTTTTCATCATATTATAACCCATTCAATTAGAATTCAAACTGCTGAATATATTTATTTTTGTGTCTTGTATTTCTACCTGAATCTCCTAAGAAAAAACTGGTAGAAACTTATCTAATGAATTTGAATACTAAATATGTTAGTTCTGCTTTATTTGTTTCCTTTTAGAACTTCTTTTTTCTGAAGGAGGTAGGAACGGCTTAACTTAAATGATAGGTCAAATAAAGATTGATAAGCGAAGTTGGGAGCAAGAAAAGATTGAAAGCATCCCCTATGTGATGGAGAGGAGTTTAGGACCAATAATAAGAAATAATGACCTATTAGGTCTTAGAAATGCGCATCAGCAGAGCCAGGATGAAGAACGGATCAGCAGTATTCACATGATGTGTCACATAAAAGATGATCAGATAAGCCAGGACCAGAATGAAACAGAAGGAAGCCTCCAAAAAGAAAAGAAGGGCACAAGACTCACAACTATGAGTAACCAAATTGCAAGTGAAGAACAAACTCAGTTTAGCTTTCATGGAGATTCATCGGATGATTGTAAAGTCAAAGCCATGTTAGAGGATTCCAAATCTTCTGTATGCTCTATCTGCAAAAGTAAACGTCCTAATTTTGGGTGGCAAAAGGATTTCTCTTATGATGAGCTCCATGTGGCTACTGAGGGGTTTTCAATTAAGAACTCTCTAACTGAAGGTGTATATGGACCTTCATTCAGAGGCCAGCTAAAGTGCAATATGAAAATAGTTATCAAACAACTTCAAATGAAAAGCTCCCAGGAAGAGAAGATATTTAAGTCAGAAACTCAGTTCCTCTTGAATGCCAGACATGAAAATGTGGTCATGTTGTTGGGTTCATGCATAGACAAAACTACATTGCTAATTGTATATGAGAATGCATGCAATGGTTCGCTTGACCAGCATTTATCAGGTAAATACATTTACAATTTTTTATCTGAAATGGAGCTTGAAGAATTTATACATGGACCTTTAGTGAACATGTGAAGTTAATATGGAAGGACACTTTATATGCAGGACAAAGTTGCAGATTACTTACATGGGGAGAAAGGGTGAAAATTGCTATAGGTTTCTCCAGAGGTCTAAAGTATTTGCATGAGAATAATACGATTCATGGAAGTATAAAACCGAGTAACATTTTTTTAACTCATGATTTTGAAGCACTGGTACATACTTGAACTTGACAGCTGTTAATATTTTACTACAATCTAAAGTTTTAATCTGAATAGGCATTTTATCATCTCAGCTCTTAATTTCTATTTTGGATGATACAAAAATCTACAGGTAGGAGATTTTGGCTTTGGAAAATCCAAAAATGAATTGAAGAATTGGCGCAAGAATAAAAATGTCGAGAACATTGGATATGAGGCTCCAGAACTTTTGGAGAGTGGAAAGTTCTCAACTAAGGCAGATGTGTACTCTTTTGGTGTGGTTCTTTTAGAGCTGATCACTGGGCGCAGGGTTATAGATAAAGTTTCGGGACAGAAAAGTCTTATTGCATGGGTAAGAGCCATGATTTTTTTCCCAGAAATTGCAAGCCTAATTATGATTATATGAAAGTAGTCAATTTTCTTCATTTTTCTTATAATATGCTAAACATCAGAAAAATATTTGATATTTTACTCTTCCTTCTTGGTCCTCTAGAAATAATATACTATTACACGGTGATTATGGCAAATTTTTTAGATACTTCAGTTTTAAAATAACATCCTATTTTGTTTTGTCTTTTGATTTATGGCAATACACCGAGCTTCTTGCTGCCCTACATATTATAATTCCTCCTCCACTGTAAACCCTGAACTAGATTGGTTGAAGGAGCATATATATGTCTTTTTTGGCATCTTGAGGTCCTTCTTTGGACATTTCTTCCCTATGATCTCTTCAATAAAGAATATTTGAATAGGTGAGGCTGTCATTATTATCTGCTATTTTACAACTTACCATTTCCCTTATCTCCAAGTCTGTATCATTTATACGTTCCTATGAAATCAAAGCACCAAGGCCTAAAGAGTGTGATCAGTGCATTCACGATGTTTAATTATGCATTACCAAACCTGTCCAAAAATATTATGCATTACCGAAGAAAAATCCTGTGTTTATGAAATCTGGTAGTTCTCTTGCATCAACTTCCATTAACAACATTTCTCCAGGCAAAGCCACTTCTTAGGGGAAGGAGATACCCACAATTGGTGGATCCAAAAATTAGCAGCTTCTATGATGATCAAGAGCTTTTTTCATTGGTCCAAGTAATTGAGCAGTGTCTGAGAAAGAACCCGAAGGAAAGGTTGCCAATGAATATGGTAAGGTTATTATTTGTAATATGGCACGCAAAGTTAAAAATATCAGGAAAATAATAATTTAATGGTCATAAATTACTAGAAAAACAATATAGAAAAATCCTTCGAAAAGATTATATCCAAAATTAGATCCTGGATTCAACAAAATTGTGACTGCAGATTAATTTAGAGTTGAAAGATGATCTCAAGCACACACTAAAACTGAAACAACTTTGTGTTCTGCTCAAGACTTCACATGATGTCCGATGATCTATATAATTAGACATTGTGGTGATTTCTTATATTGAAAGAGACTATATAGCTCCTTTTCACCATGGAGTTTCATAGGAACTTTGTGACTTTGTTCTATTTCGAACTCTTTTTCTTGTATTTCCTATGTCCTCTAACAAGTAGTTCAGTTTCATCTGTTATCAAAAAGAGAAGGAAACAAAAAGTGACTGGTGTTATTTGCTTGATGTATGTTACAGATTATCTCAGCATTGCCATGCATAGTTGATAACAAACCACCTGTAACTGAGGACCCCATGCCAGAAAAGCCACACTTCAAACCCTCTCTGAACGATGAATATGGCTCACAAGATCTTATAGTACCACCACAACCAGATAACTTAGAGGTATTTATTCAATGAACTCAAGCATAGAACAAAAGTGAAATTACTTCATGTCCTACTCGAGGCATCACACGATATTTAATAATCTACATAACCAGTACATTGTATAATATCTCAGACGCAGAGAGACCATAAAACTCTCCTTTACCACAAAATTTGATAAGTACTTTGTTAGTTAGTTTTGTTATTGAGCTTTTCCTTCCTTCTATTTTCCAGATAGAGGATTTCTTATCCTCTATCCGGAAGTCCCTTCTATTATTTCTCGTAATCTTTTCTCTTTTGTCTCCACAAAGAAAAACAGACTGATGTTATTTGCTTGATATATTGCAGGTTATCCCAGTAATTGAGGACCCCATTGTAGAAAGGCCACACTTGGAACGCCCTTTGAAAGGTGAATCTAGCTTACAAGATATCAAAGCATCAGTACTACCAGATAACTTTGAGGTATTTAAAGACTGAACTCAAGCACGCACCAGAGATGAAACTAGGTACTTCATATCCTGCTCAAGGCTTCACATAATATCCAATAATCTACATGATTAGAACATTGTGATAAAATCTTGTATGCAAAGAGAATATAAAACTCTCCGTTACCACAAAATTTGATAAGGACTTCGTTCTGTCTTGAGCATTTTTCCTTGTATTTTCTAGACAGGGAATTCCTTATCCTCTAAGGAGAAGCTGTGTATTATTTCTCATAAACATTCTTCTTTTATCCCTAATTAGAAAAATTGACTGATGTTATTTGCTCGATATATTGCAGGTTATTCCAATAATTGAGGACCCCATTGTTGAAAAGACACACTTCAAACGCCCCTCGAATGATGAATCTAGCACACAAGATATCAAAGAATCACCACAAGCTGATGATTTTGAGGTAAAGAGACAATAAAGCTCTCCTTTACCACAAAGTTTGATAAGGAATTCATTCTGTCTTGAGCTTTTTTTCCCTTGTATTTTCTAGATAGGGGTTTCTTATCCTCTAACCAGAATCTCTTTATATTATTTCTCATAAAAATTATTCTTTTATCTCTAAATATAAAAATTGACTGATGTTGTTTGCTTGATATATTGCAGGTTATTCCTGTAATTGAGGATCCCATTATAGAAAAGCCAAATTCCAAACACCCTTTGCAAGATGAATCTAACTCTCAAGATGTCAAAGGATCACCACAAGCAGTAATTGATACTGTTAAGGAAAGAAGAACAATGAAACTTGCAACAAAGATAACGAGGAGATCACAAACAAAACTTTTTCTGGAAGCATTGTAGAGCCACGAGAAACAGGAAGACTCAGCCTCAAGACACATCAAGAAAGTCAGAGGCGCATAACATATGGTGGTGCCAAAATCTTTTATCTTGAAGGCGCCAAAGAATACGCAGTAGATGAACAGTTTTTTAGGTTAGGTGATCGGTTTTGAGGTGACTTAGTCTCGTATACTTATGAGCACGTTTATCTATCTATCCATTTGTCTGTCTATCCATATATTATTACATTGATACATTGATGCTATGATATTCTATAGCAGTGAGTGTTGAAACATTTTTTGAGCCTGAAATGATGAGAAAATATCATAAACATTTAGAAAAAATTACTCAACTAATCATGGCCCGTACACAAAATAAATCTGTATACATGTAAGTGGAAAATAGCAATTTTTGAGCAAGTTTCGCTCAAGGCGAATTCTTATATGTAGATCCATCTATTGAAGAGTCCTTACGAGGATTTTTTTTTTTTAAAAAAAAGTTATTGTAGATATTATTGGTCTGCTTCTGTTTTGGATTTGCAGTGATCTATATTTTACCAAGAACTTTCAGATTGCACTTTTTTTCCAAGCCCTCAACATGGGGCAACTTAAATTCCTGACCTTTTACTATTTGAATCGTTGGAGGGGTAGATTGAAAGAATTCTCATTTATATGTTATTACAACTTATTATTTATACATCTATATTTTATATAAAACTTATAAAGTCGAAATATTCATGAGTCATGAACAACACGCTATCTCTTACATAATGTAGGGTTAAGGTGAAAACAACACCTGGAAGTATATTTTTAGGTACATTTAGAGTCCTAAAATATTTTGTTGTACACCCGACGTCCTGAAGTATTTTTTTACGATGCGTCCATCACCATAAAATACTTTTTTCGTGCAACTTTACTCTTAACAATTTAGATAATTTAAGGTGTTAAATACATCTAAAAAATATTTCAGGATATTGGATGCACCAAAAAAAAGTTTATAATATTGGATGCACTTAAAAAACTACTGGGTGCTAGGTGTATTAGAAAAATACTTTAGGATGCTAAATGTACCACAAAATACTCTAAGGCACTTGGAAAAATATTTAAGAGTGTTGGATGCATCCTACCCCTAAAATGTATTATTGAAGAACACTACTTGTAAATTTTTGTATCAGCTCTTATTAGGATTTTTAAATTTTCATATGAACACATGCTATTTTTTTTATTTTATTAGTTGTTAAAATGCATATATATATATATATATATACACACACACACACACACACACTATGGGCACTTTTTATATTGTTATTGTTAGTTGATAAATGCGTTTGTGCACTTACAAATTTATATATGAACTTGAGTAAAGAATATAAATAATCTTACCTACGTTTTATCCGTTCCCCCCATCCTCTTTTTGCCATCATAAATCTAGAGTTAGACACATTTTTCATATATTACATAGATTCTTATAAAACTTTCATAAACAAAATATGGAAGAAAAGAGTTATTTCTTCTATTTATCACCATTAATTTTATATTTTTAATATTTGATATGGATATTATATTATATCATATATTGTTATTTAATATATTTTATATATCTTAGAAGTATAAATATGACATATTATTATTTATTTAATATATATCAAATTTCATTATAGGGTTCGACTTAAACTTTTAGTTCGCCTATAGATAGATAAAAGCTTATATATACTCTCTTTTACTCAAGGATTTAATGATATTTATTTTGAGGTTTGTTTTCTCTTTATTATAATCCTCCTCAAATTCTAACATGTGTCGCCACACGCATGTTCCTTCCTTTGCAGTTCATCTAGTTGTATCCAGATCCACATTTCAGACAGCTTTTTGACATAGTTTGACTCAACGCACCCCTGAGATGGCTTTCGTTGCGTCTGGCCGAACCTCAAAATCTTGTCATCTCTGCTCTCAGTCTAATCATTCTTTTGATCTTTATCCCTATACTGAGTGTCGAAAAATGTCAACAAAGGGGCCATATTGCCGCAAATTGTCCTACCCTGTTTTGTCACTATTGTAAGAAGACAAGGCATCTTAATGCCCCACTTGCCCTCCCTGGTCTGATCTCTGCTTGTTGCAGGAAGATCCAATGTAAAAAAAAAAGAAAAAAAGAAAAAAGAATACTACTGCCCATCCCATACATACCACTAACAATTCCCAAATGACAAGGCATCTAAAATTGCAATTTTGGGCCCTTTGGTTCTTTCTGTTTTTAGACCTTATTGTTTTTTTGGTTCACAAATCTGGGCTTCCATTTTTAATAACACTGCATCCCTCTTACTTCAGTTTTTTTTTTTTTTTTTTTAGTGGAAGAGGCTAATATCTATACTCATAAGATAACGAATTAGTATTTGAATACCTGCTTAGATTTGAATACAAGTTAAAAGAAGTTGACGTTGCTTCATTGGAAAAAGATCCTGTACTATGCCCTCTAATATGGAAATCTCCTATAAGTCAACAAGAATAAATATAATTCGTTGTGTTTATCTTAAACTTGGTCCATTTTAATGCAAGCTTTAAAATTATCCTTTTTTTGAGTTAAAGAAAAATCGATGTCATTTTTGCTCTTCTTAGTTTGATTTGCATCTATCTTTTGGTTAGAGTATTCTCTAAGTAAAGGTGCTTCATTTTGTTTATCTTGTTATTTATTTAGTAAATCAGGTGGTAATGGTCATTTTGGACTTAATACATTTGTTGTTGAGGGATTTAGAAATTGAAAAAAGGTTAATGATGGAGAAAATTGTGTTTTTCTATGCCATGTTAGGAAAGGGTAAAGGAGCAAAAATATACATGTGTTTTATCCTCGTGGAGCGCCAACACCATATGCTTTTTTTGGGAGTAAAAATACACATGTGGTTACATTTTAGGAGCAAAAATCACACCACCGTTAAAATCTAACTTAACGGTGCATTTGCAACAGAAAATGCTATATTTACAACAGAAAATGTGATATTTACAACAACATTTAAACACCTGGATTTTGAACATATAAAGGTCATTTACAACAAAAAAAGCTATATTTACAACAGGAAGTGCTGTATTTACAACAAAATTTAAAATCTGGCCATATTTACAACAGAAAATGTCATATTTACAACAACATTTAAACACCTGGATTTTGAACATAGAAAAGTCATTTACAACAGAAAAATGCTAGATTTACAATAGGAAGTGCTATATTTACCATGGTTCTCAGACCCGGACCGGACCGGGAACCGGTGGGTAAACCGGTCCAGTCTGAGGGTCAAACCAGTTTGATTTTTATTTTTATTTTTTTAATAAAAGAAATAATTTTATTTATTTATTTTCTTTAGAATTTCATACTAATAAGTCTAAAATCTTCTTTTTTTTCACCGGTTTGACCTCGGTTTAGCTTTGGTCTGACCCACTAACCCTTGACCCAGTACCTGGACCGGTCTGGTGACCGGTCCGGTTTCAGAACCTTGGTATTTACAACAAAATTTAAAATATGGCCATTTTCAATAGGCTATATTTTAACGGTGATGTGATTTTTGCTCCTAAAATGTCCACATGTGTATTTTTGCTCCCAAAAAGAACATATGGTGCTGGGCGCTCCCGAGGATAAAGCACATGTGTATTTTTACTCTTAAACCCTGTTAGGAAAAATGTTATTTCAATGTATAAAATGTTGTGAGTTTATGTAGTGATCTTAAGAACCAATCTCAACATATTGAGATATTAGTTGAAAAAATTATTTCTCAAGAGATTGCAACTAATCTTTTGAGACTACAAGTTTATGTGGACATGACAAGATGCTTGCTTTTCAAGGATGTACTTTTACATGTCATGATGAAAACTTAGATTCATTTAATCAGGGTAATTTTTTTGAGATGATAAAGGTTTTAACTTTCTATAATCAGGAAGTTTGTTTTAGAAAAAGCTCCTCAAAATGCATCATATAGTTCTCCTCTAATTCAATTATAGATGAGTTTAACAATATGAAAACATGTAAAGTAAGAGTCAAGTGAAGCGATATTAATTTTTGGAATAGATTTCTTTCAATTTTTTGTGTATTAGGTCTGTATTATATTTTAATTACTTTTATTTATGATATAATATTTTTTATTTTCACCCGTTATTAAAATTCCTAGCACCACCACTGGTTAACCAACTTGTTGATATGGGTTATGATGTATTAATTATTCACTAAACGTGGTTGTGTTGTGAAAGATTGCAGATAGGACATGTTGGGGCCCAGCACCTATTCCCTCTATGGGAGGATCTCGATATTTTGTGATTTTTGTCGATGAATACTCACGCTATACTTGGATATATTTGATGAAAAACCGATCTGAGTTAATTGATATTTATATTAAATTTGCTACTATGATTCAAACTCAGTTCTCAAAAGTTATGTCATTTTCCATGATAATGCATTAGAATACCATGATTCCAAGTTGCTCAAATTTCTTGATAATCAAGGCACCCTCTCTCAATACTCCTTCCCTTACACTTCTCAGCAAAATGGTCGTGCAGAATGTAAACACTGCCATATCCTTGATTCAGTCAGAGCCTTGCTTATTTCCTCTTCCTGTCCTGAACGTTTTTGGGGTGAAGCAGCACTGACTGCTGTATTTTGCATTAATAGAGTCCTTACACCAGTTCTTGGCAACATCTCACCTTTTGAGCGTCTTCATGGTACACCTCCTGACTATAGTTTTCCAAAAGTCTTGGCTTGTGTCTGTTTTGTCCTCCTTCCGTCTCATGAGACCACTAAATTACAAGCTCGTGCTCGTGTTTGTTGCTTCCCTAGTTATGATTCAAAACATAAAGGTTACCGCTGCTGGGACCCTATCTCTCACCGGATTCGAGTCCAATGTCATGTTGTTATCTGGGAACATATGATATTTTCATCTTTGACTGATCTTTCCTCACTTTCTCCTCCCGGGTCTTCCATTTTTAGAGATACTTCTGTTGATCTTTTTCCTAGTGACTTAGATACAGACTCACCTGCTGAGCTCATTAGTAGGCCTGATGTAGTACCCACTCCAGATGAGCCTACCTCTCTTCTTTTCCTGCACAAGTTTCGCCTACAGAGCCCATATCATCTAAAACCACTCGGCCTACCCGTGTAAGACATCCTCCTTCCTACCTTAATGATTACCATTGTTTGTCAACCATCCTCCAGTTTCAAGAACCCCAATCTTATAAAGAATCCTCGTGTGATCCCTTTTGGCAACAAGCTATATGAATGAAGAAACTACAGGCCTTAGAGAAAATGCACAAATGGGATCTTGTTGATCTTCCCCCTGGTAAGACCTTGGTTGGGTGCAGATGGGTATATAAGAATATATAAGACTCACTCAGATGGCTCTATTAAGCTTGTTCCCATTTGAATGAAGTATCAACCGGCTGATTTGCTTACTAAATCTTTTAATCCTGGTCGCTTCAAGTTTTTAGTAGACAAACTCAAGTTGCTTTCTATCAAGCCATATTGAGTTTGAAGGGGGTGTTAGATATTTGATATGGATATTATATTATATCATATGTCATTATTTAATACATTCTATATATCTTAGAAGTATAAATCTGAGATATTATTAGATTTAATATTTGATTAGATTATATTTGATTTGATTATAGGATTCGACGACTTTAGCTTTTGATTTGCCTATATAAAGGCTCATATGTACTCTCTATTACACAATGATTCAATAATATTTTGAGGCTTGTTTCCTCTTTACTATAATCCTTCAAATTCTAACACTTTTTAAATTTAGTCAAGAAATTTGATGAGGGGAAATGTTATTGGAAATTTGAATTACTATAGATTAAATATTCATAATGGCTCAATAATATCTATAAATAGAGCATCTTCTCAATTACATAGGCAAAAGCCACAAATTGACATTAGTTATTGTTACTACAAACACACCTGTGTGGGACCTGTCCTTATTTTTTCATATGATTTTTGCTATTACATTTCTTTTTATTTTTAGCTGCGAGAATATGTCTGGACTTATTCCCAATGAGGAGATATGCAATTAATTGTTATACACAATAGATATAATACGGTAAAATACCATAAGAAAGTAAAGAACTATTGGATCGCCATATGATGCAAAAAAATGTTGTGTTCAATGAATATTGAGTAAGAGAAGATCTATGTATGTCCTAATGATTGATATATTATACATGAAAGACTATTGTACACTTATTTGGAGTATTAATTAGAGCCTTTAAAAACAACTTTTCAATCATTTGATTGAGATAAATATATGCGGTATATAAGAAAAATATATAAGAAAAACAGGGATTTTACGGAAAATTTTCCGATTTATTTCAAAAAACACTAAATTGTGACGGATTCACTAATCCGTTGCAAATATCACGTGATCTCAAACACACACCTATAATCAAAATTGGCTTACCTAATGATAATAAATTAATGTTACATGAAAAACTCCATAAACTTATTTCAGAACTGAGGTAGAAAGCTAGTTTCAACCGGTGTTAAAATTTCTTCCCCTACATGGTAATGCACGTCATCTTGCCACGTATACTAAAATTAAAATTGGCTTCCCGAAATTAAAGGTAAAATAGTTGGAAATTAAAAAGCCCATCCAATTGTAGTAATGAAATGCACAAAATTAATCAAGAATTCATGACTTGATGGCAATTTGGGACCATTACTAAAAAAGCATTTTGCACGAGTTATCATCATTAATGCAAAATCACTTAAAATAACTTCATCCAAATAAACAACTGATGAATGAGTATATGTATGATGTATTGGATCTGAGGATATTTTAAAAAGAAAAGTGGCTAGTGATTTATCATATTCTTATGAACCTGTACTTCTAAAAGCTTTTCTATCGCTCTACTACAATAAAAGCTTACTGCTTAATTAAGTACGGGACAAGGTCCAAATGCTGGTTCAGTGAATAATGTAAATTTATTCATTAAATTAAATGTTGTCTCGAGAAAGAAAGGGAGATGAATCTTGTTTTGAAAGTTTGGGGGGATGGATATAGCATTAATTAGATGAGGGGGAAAAAGACTAGGGAAAATCTATCTTGGGGCCCTTTTTGGGAAAAAATTCTCAAAAAGAGCTCCAAGATTGAAAACCCAAAAAGGGCCTGGGGCGCTTTTGGATAAATTCAAAAATTTTTACAACTAAAACAAATCACATTAACAACAATATCGCCCGCTTTACAACTAAAACAAATCACATTGACAACAATATTTTTACAACTAAAACAATCATATTTACAACAATATCGTTTAACAACTAAAACAGTTAATGAAAAATCCCAAAAAGGCCCTGGGCCCTTTCTCGGGTTTTCAGAATCTTGGGGCCCTTTTTGGGATTTTGTTTTTCCCAAAAAGGGCCCCAAGATGGATTTTCCCAAAAGACTAACTATTTAGATATTGTGTTTACTTAAATGTATTTTCTTTTTGTAGTAGAAAGGTAAAACGGTTTTTGGTAGTAGTAGAGTTTTTCGTACTAGCTTACCTTCTCTCTTCTACCCTTTCCTTTCATTTTCCCTCCATTATCCATCTTCATCATTTGATTAAAATTAATGTTTTTATAAATATTTTTATTGCAGTTTTAAATTATCATGACTAGAGATTAACAAGTTGAGTTTATTTATTTATTTATTTTAATAATTTATCAGTAATTTCATAAGACATTAAATTTGTACTGTTCAAATTGCGGAGATGGGTAGTGGAAGGGAAGGATAGAGGAATGAAGCCAAGTCTGAGTTTTCCTAGGTTGCTTTATTTCATTAACTTGAACGCTTAGTTTGTTTTACAATCTTATTATTTAAGTTGTAATCAAAACTCAATATTTAAATCATGTAACTTATTGGGGAAATCCCATATAAAGCCATGTAAAATAGGAAATTTCTAAATTAGGTTGGTAAATTTAATAAATTATTAATTGAGTCATTAATCCAATTTAAGATTTCAAAATATGGGTAAAATGACTTTAATGCCATCTCTTCTCTCCTCAATTAAAGAGTTTCATTCACTTTGTAACTTATATTCTTCAATATATATATATATATATATACACATATATATAAACATTAATATTTAATAAAATAAAATATGATTCATCTATAGTTTAAATATATTAACTATAATAGTAGGAGAAAAACGTACAAAAAATAATTCAGTTTTCTATCTAGATATTATTTTTTCAAGTGATTTTGAGCATTTTTATTATATTTGGATTTTATTTATTAAAAACACCTATAGATGTATAATTACAAAAATGTATGAATTTAAAACACATGTTACTATCATCCTTATTCAAAAATAAAAAACATGTCTCAATCACATGAGAACATTTGTACCAATCATCATTTTGCTTGAGAATCCTTGGGATACATTTAAATTAATGTTTGTCTAGCTTCCAGAGCCAATTCTCATCATCCATATATCATTCTTCTCTAAGAAGACCCTTATTATTAAACTTGGCAAATTGGGGATATTTTCGCATATATAATCCCATAGTAAATCTTTTTTATACTATAAATAATACCAGAATTAATAAATATGAATAGACTAAAGGATTTCACCTACCTTTTATATTATGAGTTATAAAGTGGGTGAAAATCTTTAATGGGGGAGAGAAGAAAGGAGATGGCATTAAAGTCATTTTACCTATATTTTAAAATCTTAAATTGGGTTAATGACTCAATTAAGAATTTGTTAAATTTACCAACAGAAATTTTCTATTTTAAGTGGCTTTATATAGAATTTTCCCTAACTTATATATTCAATCTTATTTATTGTTGTTTTCGTCAGCGCGCTTGGGAAGCTCTCGGACCCGGTCAAGATCCGAACAACAAAGGAGCTCTCAACTACTAGTCTAGTCTAGAATCACGCATCTAGTTTAATTTGAATTATAATATTTTCTAATCCTGACATTACTAAGTATGCTGAAACAACGCCAACCATATATAATATGAAATGGTTTCTGTTACAGGGTCTTCGATGTAGCATATTTAGAATTTGTATGTATAGTTTTTATTACTCTTTATATCCTTAATATAAGACATATTTACCTAATTTGATTAGATTAAAAAAATTAATTAAGTTAGTTAATATGACATATATTTTCTAAAATATATTAGTCACTTTTCTCAATTCCCTCATCCTCTTTTCTCCTTAATTATTGTCGATCGAGGGAGCATGAAAGAATAAATTAGAAAAAGAGTGATAAATATGAAAACTTTTTCTTATATTTAGAACCAAGATCATATCAACCCTCCAAATATTAGAGGAGTATATAATGTATTAAAAGTGAAGAATAACTAAGGAAATAAGTAAGTAATTATTACCCCTTTATCAAAAAAGAAAAGAAAAGACAAATAGCTACATTTAGTCAAGAATATGAGAAAAAAGTTGGGAAAATTACAGCTAGATCCCAAGGACCATAAAAAATAGTAAAAAAGTCTCAATAGAAATTCACATATTAAAAAAGTCCTTAGTGACTTTTTTGATATTATTTGTATGGAAACAAAATCCAGGTTTTTAAATTTTATTGTAAATATGGCACTTACCGTTGTAAATATGACTTTTTCTGTTGTAAATGGACAGATTTTTAAATTTTGTTGTAAATATAACACTTCCTGTTATAAATCTAGCATTTTTCTGTTATAAATGACCTCTGTACGTTTAAATTTTGTTGTAAATATAACACTTTCTGTTGTAAATGATCATGTGCTTAAATATTGTTGTAAATATGGCACTTTCTGTTGTAAATATGACGCTTCCTATTATTAATATAAATAATATCAAAAAAGTCCCTAGGGACTTCTGTTTAATTTAGTGATTTTAAGGGATATAATTGTATTTATTTCTAGTTCTTGGGACCTGCACGTAATTTTCCCAAATTCTCACTCATTGTTCCATCTCATCAGTCCGGTTCAGGAGCTTTTAACATACAGGGGGGCCATGGCCCCCTAAAAAAAAAATATCCCTAAAAATTGAATGAATATTAATTTTTTTTATACATTTGCCTCAAAAAATTATACATTTGGCCCCCCAAATATATTTTTCTTTTTAATTAGTTAATGAGTATACATTTGGCCCCCCAAATATTTTTCTCAAGCTCCGTCTCTAGTCCGGTTAAAACTAAAACTGGTTTTTTTTAAAAAAAAAAAATTCGGAAATAAAAAAATCACAGTGGAGTTGCAAAAGGTCAATTTAATTCAATAACCCAGACAGGAAAAAATAATTCAATAACAATCAAGTTAATAAAAAATTCCGATGAAAGATAAGTTGTTAATACATATAGAAACTTTTGTAAATGAGTTTAATGTTTCTGTATTTACTGCAGAAACTTTTTTTCGCAGCACTCATATAAAAGTGAATGGGTTCCACTAATATTTTCTCTCTCATCTCCTTATAATGGGACCCACTCACTTTTATGTGAGTGCTGCAGAAAAAAAGTTTATGTAATAAATACAGAAACATTAAACCTTTGTACATATGGGAGGCTTGCTGCAAATTAGACATTTATGAGCTATAATCCCATTGATTTGCAACTGAAAATCTTGCGGTGTTTGCAACTTTACCATTTTTTGATTTTTTTATTTTTTTTCTCAATTAGAAAAAGTTAGTTTAATTTTGGAAAAATTTACTAAAAGTATTAAACAAGGGTTTAATGTTTTTACTTTTGCTGCAGAAACATTTTTTTGCCATACTCACATAAAAGTAAGTGAGTCCATTATAAAGAGAAGAGAGAGAAAATATTATTGGGACTCATTCACTTTTATGTGAGTGTGGCAGAAAAAATATTTTTGCAGCAAAAGTAGAAACATTAAACCCTTAAACAAATAACTAGCATATACTACCTTTAGTTCTTAATATAAGATTTATATCATAGACCAGTGTAATATTAACCAATTTGTCAAAAGATAAATTAGAGATTTATTATAATGAGTGGTGAGTTTGTAAATAATTTGTTAAAATGTCTATTGTGCACTTGTGAATTTTTGTATTAGTTTTTATAATATAAATTAGAATTTATAATGTTCATATTGACACACTTGTTATTTTTTCATAGTTACTTATTAAAAAGTGTTCACCAATGAACTTAAACTAATATGAATATAAACAACTTGACCTAAGTTCTCTCCGTAATAAAAACAATTAAAATATTAAATTTGTCATAAAATTTAAAGGGATAGTTGAAGAACGGAGGGTCGATGGTGTTTAATGTTGTTTTTAGTTTTCACCGTTTATAACGAATGTAAAGGGGTATAAACCTTGGGAATACCCCTGTCATGTAATCAAAAATTTAATTTCCGCATTATCAGTATAACGAACTATTTCTGATTTTGCCATACTACTGCGTAAGATTAAGGCTAAAATGTCGGCACCCCTGGGGTGTTACACCGTAACCCTATGGAAATTTTTTTCATTATTATTATAAACTACTTGTTAATAGTAGTAGCAGTTAGGCATGGAAATAAGTAATAGGCGATTAAATAGGCTGGCAAATGAAAATGAAAGGCACTGGCGCAGCGCAAACTCCGACTTGACGCTTTTTCTAGCTTTCGATCACGAGCGCGCCATAAGTCTGAAACACAGTTCTTTTTAAAGCGCCTACTTATAATGTAGGCCTTTAAAAGGCCTCATATTATAGGCTTTGGAGGCCATAAATATGCTTTGTATACTTTAAGCCTATCAAAACTTATATAAATATACCTTGAAATTATAATATAAGAATGAAAAACAATAAATGTTATCTTATTTATATGATATAAATATAATTATATTTATTTAATATTTAAACAAAGCCAGCCTTAACAAAATAGGCCCTGGCCTTATTTACATATTCGCCTTTAAATAAATGGCCGGCTTTTTATCAAACAGTCAGCTGTAACTGCCCTAAATAAAGCGGATTGTGAAAAGTACCGGGATAGGCCTCCTATTCCCACCCCTAATAGTGATGAACTTGTAATTTTTTATATTTGAATAAAATTATTTTTATTCAGAAAAAAATAGATTTGTTATTAAAAGAAAAAGTAAAGTTGTCTCCTCTAGAATAAATCTTTCCATATTTCTTATTACCTTTGAATTCACAACTACCAATAACCAGCAATAGTCTTCTGAAAGATGTAGCAATCAAGATGTATGACCATAGTTATTATAACCCAAGCACACAAAACCAAATAGAAGTATCCATATGAGAGTTGATCCCTCATCAGATCTATTTATTCCGGAAAAACTGGCTACACCATCATAAAAAACCGAAAATATATATATAAGGATAGAGATCAACACAAAATACGATCATAACAAATTCTATAAACTAACAAACCGCATCTTTATTCAAGTCTAAAAGGGCATAGCAATTGCATCTAAATTTTTAGGGAAGTTCTTGTTTTAGAGCAGCAATTGCATCTAAATTTTTAGGAAAGTTCACATTGTTATCTACTTTGATTGGACTTTTTTTTCCAACTCTCGTGCTTAATATTTGAATGCTTTGGGCAGATTGGACTTTGAAAAGAATTCATTTACATGTTACCTTATAAATACACTTGTTTTTATATATCTATATTTTATATAAAATTTACAAAATCGTAATATTCATGAGTCATGAAGAATTAGTGTAGATTAAATATTCACAATGGCACGATAATAGATTTAATTAAAGCATCTTGTCATTAGTCATTTACATACGCAAAAGCCACAAATTGCCCATGGCTATTGTTACTACAAAATTACATGGTGGGACCTGTCCTTATTTTTTCATATGATTTTCGCTATTACGTTTCTTTTTATTTTTAGCTGCGGGAACATATCTGGATTTATACCCAATGAGGCGGAAATCTGCAATTAATAGTTATAACACAGTGGATATTCCGGCAAAAAAAAAAAAAATCCGGATAAAATTTTACTATTAAAAATGCATTCAGGTTCTTCAGGGTCATATGTTTTTTTTTTGAAAGTGTAAAAATGCCTATAAATTAAAAAGGGTTAAAGTGTAAAAATATATATGTGTTTTACTCTTAAGAGCGCCCAACACCAAGTGTATTTTTTAGGTGTAAAAGTGAATAAGTGATTACAAATTAAGTGTAAAAATACCGTTTGATTTGTTAGGTTTGACTTTTTTGGTTGACGACCGGATGATGATAGTGGCTTTTCAAAGCAAAAATACATCTCGGTTTTAGAAAAGAGCGCCTAACACCAAATATTTTTTTTTTTAAATTTAATAATTTTATTTCAATTAAAGGAAAATTATTATTTCTTTAGGTATAATTGGTCAAATTTTTCTTTTGATTTATCATTTTGGGAAGAAAGATTTATTCAATGAATATTTATGCATTTGAAATGTGATATCATATTATATACTTAAAAATAATTTTAATTTTTTGAAAAATAAATAATTCATTTATTCTATAAAAATATTCATTTACTTTTAAAAGTAGAACTCAACTTTATAAATCATATAAATAGAAATAACTCATTTAAAGGTGCAAACAATTTATATTGCATTTTCTTAATGCAATAAAAATATTGTTTGGTTTTGATTAAAAATTATTTAAATAATTTCTGGTACACTTAGTTAGATCAAAAAATTTAAATTTAAATTTGATTTAATTAAATATAGTATTTATAATATCAAATTTCAAATGTATAAATACTCATTTATTAATTATTAATTAGAAATTTTAATAAGGATTTTTAAAAAATAAAATAAATTATGGAAATAAAAAATTTGGTCACCCAAAAATTATACCTAGAAAAATAATAATTTTCCTTTACTTGAAATAAAATTATTAATTTTTTTTAAAAAAAGAATTTAGCGTTGGACATTCTTTTTACCAAACCATATACGTATTTTTGCACCTTTGAAAGCCATATCATTCAACCCGTCAGTAAAAGAAGTCAAACTTAACGTCAAAGTCAAACTTAGCGTTTAAATGATATTTTTGCATCTAATTTGTAACCACGTAGTCACTTTTACACCTAAAAAAATTACTTAATGTTGGACACACTCTTCAGGATAAAACACATTTTTACACCTTATCTCAATTTAAAAATAATTGCAAAATTACATCACCATTTCTGTTAATGTCAGATAACCTACGTCAAGTTTTTGCCAGCTGGTGTGTATAATTGATTCTGGGAAAATTATGCGCAGGTCCCAAGGAAACAAGAAAATTACAAAAAAATCTCTTGAAATTACCAAATTACACAGAAGTCCCAAAGAACTTTTTTGATATTATTTGTATGGAAATAAAATCCAGGTTTTTAAATGTTGTTGTAAATAGAGGCATTTCCTATTGTAAATATGATTTTTTCTGTTGTAAATGGCCAGATTTTAAAATTTGTTGTAAATACAGCACTTCATGTTGTAAATATAGCATTTTTCTGTTATAAATGATCTCTCTATGTTCAAAATCTAGATGTTTAAATGTTGTTGTAAATATGGGTATTTCCAGTTGTAAATATGATTTTTTTTTTTGTAAATGGTCAAGTGTTTAAATATATTTGTAAATATGACATTTTCTATTGTAAATATGATATTTCTTATTGTTAATATAAATAATATCAAAAAAGTTCCTTGAACTTCACCGTAATTTGGTGATTTTAAGAGATTTTTTTATAATTTTTTTTTCCTTGGACTTCCCAATTGATCCTTCAGTTGACCAGTGGACACGTGGCTGGATGTGAAAATGCCGTTTGCCAACTTCTTCCTCGACCTCAAGTCTATCTGTGAATGGTGAACTCTTTTAAAAACATTGTATAGCCGTCGAAGTTGTCTTTCCCTGTCGTTTAGCCAGGAAAGCCTTCATGTGTTTTGCCGGCGACGACAGAGGGAAGGGACTGGAAAATTCTGGCGTTGAATTCGGACTTTGATGCGCTCCAGTCGTTGCCGACGATCTCTTAAAGAAGGGGGCTATATAATGGAAACCGTCATTGTTGTGGATTGTTTCAACAGATGTATTTATCAGAACCTCCCTCTAAATTTGTTCTTCATCAAACCCTCCTTCCTCCAAATCAATTTCTTTCATGCTCAGTTTCTCGCACCGAACGTTCATTGGGGCCTCTTCTTTAAGGTGGATGAAGGTGCTCCACCGCAATGGTAGTTTAAAGTCGTGGGAATAAGATGACTCACTCGCAAGACATTGTCATCCTCTTATCTTCTTCAGGTTGTCATTCCGGTCGGCGGCGACATTTTCGTCGGAGTTTCAAAAATTTTGAAAATGGTAACCAGAAATTGCAGATATCAAAATCTATACAAATATTATATTCCTAAATTTATTTTTTTTGCCTCTTTCATTCTCACTTCATTCTTTCTCTAATTTTTCTTGTTTCTGAAATCAAGAAGGTGCGAGGGTGAGAAGTGGAATTTTTTAGTGAAGAAGATGGGAGGGGTGAGCCGAGGAGTGACGAGGGGAGGTGGTGAGAAGGGGGAGGAGTCAGCTAATAAAAAAAGGGTAAAAATTTCTTATTATTTTTTAAATAATGAAATTATGACCCATAAGATTAAATAATACACATCCTACTTTTCAGTCAACCCTAAACTCTTTGACCCTGCTTAACAGAAATGGTAAATTTATATTTTTTCCTTTTTCTTTTTAAGTTTATGGGTTTTTTACATCTCCAAAAAATATATGGTATTGGATGAACTTTTGGTAAAAAAATTACACCTTAATTCAAAAAATTTATACACAATAGATGTAATAGCATGAAAGATCAAAATATTGTATCTAATGGATATTGAATATGAGAAAATTTATGTATGCCCTAACGTTTGCATATTATACATAAAAGACTTTTAACTGGCGTAGAAAGCCATTAATTATACTTAAAAGTTCTAATGTTTTCAATTTTGTCCTCCTAATGTCCACATTATACTTACATATAATATAATTTTTCAAAATAATCAAGGTTTTTAGTCAAACTAATTTTTTCATGAGTTTAAATAAACCCGTGACAATATGTAAACAAACTTAACGGTCAAAAGTCAAACTTAACGTAAACACTATTTTTGCACCTAATTTGTAACCACATAGTCACTTTTGCACCTAAAAAAGCATTTGCTACTTGTAAACTCTATTTTTGCACCTTAACCCTTAATCACATTTTCACATATATTATATACATATTAAATAGGTAAAACTTTTTCACTATTAAATAGGTATTAACAACATAATAAATAATTAAAATATAAAAAAATAACAACAATTTGATTTAAAAATATTTTAAATCCAAATAATTGAAATTAAACCCATCAACATTCAAAATTTATCATATTTAATAAAGAAATTTCTATAAAACTTATATATAAAGTCGTTGAACATGATTAAATAAAAAAAAGTTAACATAAGTTTAAATGTGATGAGTTAACACAATTTTGTAAGTTAGAAACGTAAAAACGGTAAACTTGGTGTATAAACTCATGAGTTTCACGGAGTTTACAATGGTCAAGAATTTACTAGTGACTCGACTCGATTTAGTAAGCTAGAAACGTAAAGACGGTAAATTCAGAAAGTCAACTCGTGAGTTTGACAACAATGCACGTAATTGATATTGATAACTGATGTAGAAAGCCACTTTTAACAGGTAATAAAAGTTCTTCCCCTACCTGGTAACGCACGTCATCTTGCCACATATACTCAAAATTGGCTTCTCGAAAGGTAAAATAGTTGGAAATTAGAATGCTCATCCAATTGTAGTAATCAAATGCACAAAATTAATCAAGAATTTATGCCTAGGTGCCACTTTGAGATTATTACCATAAAAGCATTTTGCATGAGATAACGACTCCCCTCTAGTATTTATCACGAAATAAAATATAAAATCACTTAAAATAAATTAATAACAAACATCCGATGGTCCAACAGATTAAAGCAAATAATGGCCTTGATTTCAAATCTGAGCTCATGATGCAATATTATTATGATAAATGAATTATGTTAATGAATATTTGTCCATACACGACACAACAAAATGGGGTCGTGGAGCGGAAACATAGACACATACTTGAAGTTGTTTGAGCATTACGTTTTCAAGTGAGCTTATCGATTAAGTTTGGGGTGAATGCATACTCACAGTGCTGCATCTAATCAACCAACTACCTTCCCGCACTCTATGGCACAAGACACCATATAAAATATTACTTGGCAAACGACTATCATCACTTGAAGGTCTTTGGTTGTCTGGTCTATGCTTATAACAAAAACAAGAAAAATAAATTTGATAAGAGAGGCTGGCCTTGTGACGAACGGATGCATGTTACACATGATGTTTTGTTTCTTGAGGATCACTTCCCATATGCCACATAAGAGCATAGAGTGAATCATTATACTAAGAATACCTCATCATTGCCCAATCATTGATGATGACGAAGCTATATGGTCAAGTCGTACTGAGTGCGACAACAATAATGTTTCCTTAACTCAGGGGGAGTCTAATCAGCCACATGATAATGAGATCAGGCAAGAAAACACACAAGTGCCTATTGCAAAGGATCCATAACAACCTCGATAAAGTACATGCGAGAGGCATGTACCCTAACACTTGGATAGTTATGAAATCAATTTATCGCAATCATTAGCTCATATGGATCCACCTCTTCTATCAAGCAACTCGATCAGGTATCATTTATCACACTATGATTCAAGTAAAAGATTTTCTACATCACATAAAGCTTATCTTTTGGCTATCGAGTCATATGATTAGTCCAAGACCTCTCAACAAGTAAACATAAACATGCTCATTGATGTGAGGCTATGCAAAAGGAAATACATGCACTTGAACCAATGAGACTTGGATACTTGAACAACTTCTACCAGGGAAAAATCTCATGGACTCTAAATAGGTTTACAAAAACAAATTCAAACAACTGGAGAGTTGTATTCTCGTAAAGCACGATTAGTAGCATGAGGTTTTAATCAACAAGAAGGTATAGATTTTCATGAAACTTGTGACTCGTTGCAGAACTTGTTACTCTTCAAATCTTGCTGGTTGTGGTAGCCAAACAAGGACTTACAATTCACCAATTGGATGTCAATAATGTATTCCTCTATGGTGATCTTCATAAGAAAGTTTACATGAAAATATCTTAAGGATTTGTTAAAAAAGGAGAGACACAGGTTTGTAGATTGGAAGTCTCTATATGGGCTTTGTAAAGCCTCATGAAATTGGAATGAAAAGTCTATTATCTCATTGACAAGTTTGGGTTTTAGGCAATCTTGAGAAAATTACTCTTTATGCACTTGTCGGCATGGTGACATATACACTATGGCCTTGATCTACATTGATGGTATCATTCTCGCCAGCACTAGCGATGACCACATAAACCATATAAAGCAGTTTCTTTAAGATCAAATTCACCATCAAGGATCTCGGACCCTTAAAGTATTTCTTAGACAATGAAGGGGCTCGATTCCTTGAGGGTATGGTACTTAGCTAATGCAAATAAGCCTTAGATATCTTGAAGGAAAGAGTAATGACGGCGTGTAGGCCTAGCAAATTTCTCATGGACCAGAACTGTCGTCTTAGTAGTACTGAGAGTGATCTACACCCAAACCTAGGGCGCTATCCAATACTTGTTGGGTGACTCTTGTATGCCTCACATTCATGGGGCTTGATCTCACATTTGCAGTGGATGTTCTTGATCACTTTGAAGTTGATCCCCTGGTCCCCCACATGCATGCAGCAGAACGTGTCCTTCGGCACCTTAAGTATACCATGGGACAAGGTATCTTCTTACCAAGTATAGGCTCTCTCGACTTGAACATAATTGTGATGCAGATTGAGGATGCTACCATGAGACTTATGTTCTTGCACTTGTTATTATATTACCTTACGTGTGTTTCCCATCTCATGGCATAGCACTACAAAAAAATTGTTGATTTTTAACAGTTAAAAAAACCCGCTACAAATGTCAGATTTTGTAGTGGTTTAGATCAAACTGCTACAAATTTACAATGGGACAACTCGCAACTTTGTAGCTGTTATAACTAAATAGTCACTATAAAATATGGCTCCAAGCTAGCACCAATTTTGTAGCGGTTTTCTTTATAAACCACTACAAATGTGGCACCAGCTAGGCGCGTTATGGCGCAAAAGATTTGGAAATTTAAAGGAAAAAACTGGTATGGAATTCAAAGAGTCTGAATTTTTATAGTGGTTATATGCATAAACTGCTACAGAATGCAAAGAGTCTTGCACATTTGTAGCAGTTAGGCCTAATGAACTGCTACAAAATGCAAATAGTTTGAAAATTTGTGGCGGTTTATTATAAAACCTTTACACAATTGAAGCCTATTAAGTAGTTTTCCAAGCAAATTATTCTGCGAAGAATTTGTAGCAAGAAGCCAAACATTGGTTTCAAATTAGTTGCTTGCCCATGAAAATTTGCAAATAAGCTGTGTTTGGTATCATGTTATACGTATCATGTTACTTATCTCTACATTTGCAATTTTTCATGTGGTGGCAACTACTTTCAAACCAATGTTTAACTTTTTGCTACAAATTCTTCATTATAATAATGAAAGTTTGTAGCAATTATAAGAAAAACCGCTACAAAATGCAAGAGTGTTAAACATTTGTATCGTTAGGACTAGAAACCGCTACAAAATTGAAGCCTTTATAAGTGCAATCAGATCCAACAACTGATGTTTTCATTATTTGTCGTTGAAGCTTGAAGACTTGCTGACACAATTCAAATTGGGAAGGCTATACAAGATGAAATCAAACTTGTATAGCTTTCTGAGTTTGAATGGAGTAGTAAGTCTTCAATTATCTATAATTAAAGATGTAGCGGTTTTAGTAAATAAACCACTACAACATGCAAAGATTCTTGCACACTTGTAGCGATTAGTCTTATAAACCACTACAGAATGCAAAGACTCTTGCACATTTGTAGCAATTAATCATAAAAACCGATACAAAATGCAAAGAGTCTTCACATTTGTAGCATTTTTATGACCGCTACAAAGTGTCATAGGGAATGAGCTAGATTGTAGCAGTTGATAGTGGTTTTTAAGAAACCGCTACAAATGTTTAAACTTTGTAGTGGTTTTGTGGTACAACCACTACAAATGTTGAAGTGTTTAAATGAAACAGTGAACATCACAATTTTCATTCTTACGTGCTATCTTACGATGTTTAAGTAAAGTATTTACTTAGTGATAGATTCAGGGAAAGATTTATAGAAGGGAAAGGAGGTGATGATACGTGCTAGAGTGCCTCGACCGCCCGGGGGGAGGGGGGTTGCAGTACTAGAGTGGGGCACAAGGTTAGAAATTTGCCCGTGCCATCGCAGTAAGAGAGCCAGCCTTAGCATTTATTCCTAGAGGAGACACCCCCATAGGAGGTGACCCTACCTCCTTATATTTAGGATGAGGAGCTTGAGCTCAGTATGAGTGACTTTGAGCAAGATGAGAAGTTTGACTTCCACTTTGTGATATCGAGTAGATCCTAGATCAGGAGGATGCTCGGGACCAGGGAACCCTCGATTGTCGTATTCACGAGTGACTAGGTTTGACGTGGAGTTGGAGATAAATTTAATTATTGATTTAATAAATTTAATAGTTAAATTACATACGGTTTATTAAAAGTGTATTTAGATATAATAAAAAATATGGTAAATTGTGCAGATCTGCAAGGGAACATCACCATGAGGAAGTTGGACGTGGCCGCTGTGAATGGGAAGGAGGGGCCATGTGTCATAGTTCCATGGAATGAGGCCACAGATCAGTCGATCGAGAACGATGGTCACATCTTCAACCGTTGGCTGAACGAGTTGGGTAGAAATTGGTTGGGGTTCCCTATCCACTTCCGGACTTGGAAGCAAGTTTCAAAAGAGGCAAAGGATAAAACATTTAAGGAGGTTGTGCAAGTAATCAATTGTATTTAATTATAGTTATAATTTATGGTTTTTTTAATTAATTATTATTTCAATTGTGATACATCATAAGTTTTTCGTTCGCACCAACAGAAGAGTTAATCACTAATCAAAATAGGGGATGGTTGGAAGAACCCAAAAGAGTCGTCTCTTCCACACGATGAATAAGGATGAGACAATTTCTCCGCAGAAAATAATCGAGAGCGTGCCAGATAGCGTCCTAGCATTAGACCGGGCCATTTTTGTCTAGTACAGGAGAAGTCTAAGAGGGACAAATAAATTTTCAAAGAATTATAAATTTCTTAATAATTATTTTTAAAATATTTTTTAACTTATTTTAATGTTTCGTCCCTTTTGCAAACTCTTTCTCAAAGGAATGCAAGGAGTTGGGTGCGAGAGAGGATCCATCACACGGTAGGATCCAAGACTTTTGCTGTCACCTATAGTGAGTTGATATTTTTTTAAAGTTAAATTAATTTAAGCTTTAAATTTTTTTTTACTACAACAAAGTTCATATTGTTTTAATCCTTTTAGGAAAGGAAGGCTCAGGCCGTCAGATGGACAATGGGGAGTTATTCAAATATACCCATAGACACCAAGATGGAATGCCGACCTCTCAGCAAGAGGAGGATGCCATTGTAAGTTATATACATAAAAAGATATAATTTATGTAATTTATTTACATTAGATGCAATTGTTTCATTAATGTCTTATAAAATGCGTGTGTCAGAAGCGGATTCAATAGTCCTAGATCCCAGAGTCATAAGGGTCTATGGATCCCAAAACCCCTTTGGCCTAGTTGAGCACCCTAGACGCTTTAAGGGTATGGGGATAGGTGCCAGGCCTAGCATGGACTATGGCAGGACTGCCGCCTCTGAGGTCAGAACCTCTCCAACAAGGACCTCCGGCATTAGAAGGCCAACATAGTAGATGGTTCTAGTGATGGTTGACTCGAAGGCTCAGGAGATTGGCAGGCGGATTTAGGACCAAGTCGAAACTTGGTACGCTCAGCAGAGGCAGAGCTGAGATTTCATGTCGAAGATGTTTTGTCAAGATGTTTCCTAATGAGGAGGTTCTACGCCCCCCCCCCACGCCTAGGTTCACTGTCGATTCAGCCCTTCTGCATCCTCCTGCTGATGACTATAGTATTGTTACCTCTAGTTAGCACGTAAATCCTGTCTCCTGAAAGAAGACCCGATCGATCGCTCGGATAGTTAGTTACGTTTTATTTCTGTTTTAGGACATTTTTATTTATTTAATTTTTTTTTGTCTTTTATTTATGATATCATCAGACATTTGATAATAGATCCTAAATGTTTGTATTGAAAATTGATGATAGCAATACCACTTGTTTTTGTTTTTTTTAATATATAACTATATGCATGCCTAGGTAAAATCAAGCATTACTACTTCTACTACTACAATAATTTTTTAATACTTGTATTAATGTATTATTCTTTAAAGTTAATTATACTATATAATTATTGTTATTGAGCATAGATAGGATGTTACATATTTTTCTACTTTATTCTTTCTCAATTATCTTTAAATTTGTGAAATTAAAGTACACATATAAAATACAAAATTTAAACATTTTGACTCGGTTTTACTTTTAAAATCATAACCACCATATCTCCAACTAACATTCAAAATATTCAAATTCAAAATATTTAAATAATATAATCATAATATTATAATTTCATATCATGTGATATGCTTCAAGATATGTTTATTGCCTTCACTTTCCCTCAAATTGGTGCATGAAGATAACAAATGCCCAACTTGTTGGAAAGTTCTTGAAATCGGTCCGATCCGAGCGTCCTTTGTGAAGATGAGTCATCAGCCAACTTGGATTAAAATGATATGAGATGTTATCTTTTTATTGGACAAAGTTCAGATAGTTGTTACTCATGAAGTATGTAAGTATTTCTTCTATATGTATTAACAACTTATCTTTCAACAGAATTTTTTATTGCATTAATTTTTCTTGTCAGAGTTATTGAATTAAATTGACCTTTTGCAACCCCACTATGATTTTTTTCCCCAATTAAGAACAAGTTTCCGTTTTAAATGGGCGGATGAGATGGTCCTATGAGTAGTAAAAGCTTGTCACTTTCAAACCTCAATTAGGGAAGGTGAGAATTTTTTTCCTCATATTCTTGATTAAATGTACGTCTTTACTTTTATTTAAGGGGTAATAATTACATACTTATTCCCTTGGTTATTCTCTCTTTTAATATACAATAATGAAAACTATCCATATAGATTGTAAATATGTTAGATATATCTCGGAGCATATCACGAGATTTAATATTATAATAGGGAAAAACATTTCTCATGTTGTAGGAGAAATGTTTTCTCATGTTACACATACATGAAATGGTGGGACCCGCACATATATATAATTAGTATTATATATATGTGTGGGTCCCCCACCATTTCATGTGTGTAGGAATTTTCTTCTTCTCATGCAATATGAGAAGTTTAAACCCCATTATAATATTATGATTATATTATTTAAATAATTTGAATGTTAGTTGGAGATACGGTACGGTTGTTATGATATTCTCCATTAGGGCACTCATGATTCTAGCATGTATATATGCCTCTAACCTATCAATGAAAGATACACAATTCATTCTCATTTCAAATTTTACAAGAAAAACATTGGTTGATCATATCATTTTGTTTAGTTTTTTCCCCCAAATTAAGATTTTTTTCCTTAAAAACAAGATAAAATTTAAATTTTTGAGATAAGCCATCAATCAACTAGGATTCTTTTCTTGGTCAACATCAATCAACGAGGATTAAAATGATCTAACGTGTTATGTTTTATTGGACATAGTTCAGATGACGTGATACTTATAAGCTACTCCAAATGGTTTGCATATGAAACTTTCGGTATTTACACTTTTACCTTTTAATATAAGCACCAAGTTTCTATTGGGTTAAGGTGCAAAAATGCACATATACTTTGGTCAAAGTAGCGCCTAGTAGAAAGTACTTTTTTTGAGGTGCAAGAGTGACTATGTGGTTACAAATTATATGCAAAAATAACGTTTGATTGTTAAGTTAGGCTTTTTTACTGACTGGACGATGACATGATTTTCAAAGGTGCAAAAATGCATATGTGGTTTGGTCAAAAGAGCGTCTAACATCAAGTCTAAGTTGGGAAGAATTAATATCATCATCCCTATCCCTTTATTCGCCGCTATAACAACACTATACCTGAAAATTACAACCTGTCCAATGCGGATATATATTTTTTATCCACACGCCACTTTAGATGTATGAGTTTTACGAGGCTATTTCTGAGGGAACGTACTTGCTCCACCTGACGACGTGACAGTTCAATTTTAATGGGTTGGAGGCAACAACGGCATTAAGAATGCTAGTCTAGGCTAGGTCTTCGATATTTGGCAGGAGGATATGTCGGCAGTCATCAATGGCATTTTTAGTAGGGCGAAGGGTGATATATCCATATTAGACAGGTTGTGATTTTTAGGTATAATGTTGTTATAAGGGCGAAAAGAGGGATAGGGATGGTGATATTAATTCTTTCCAACTAAGACTTGTGACTAATCGGCATGTTTTTTTTTTCCACACAGTTGCTTTGAAAGCCACGTCATCGTCCAGTCAGCAAAATGAGTCAAACTAACGGTCAAACAATATTTTTGCACCTAAAAAAAAACACTTCGTGTTAGACGCTCTTTTGGCCAAACCACATGTGTATTTTTACACCTTTAAAAGCCACGTCATCATCCAGTCAGCCCAAAAAAAAAAGTTAAACTTAACGGTCAAACGGTATTTTTGCACCTAATTTGTAACTACATAGTCACTTTTACACCTACAAAAAAACCAATTACTACTGGACGCTCCTCTGACTAAACCACACGTGCATTTTTGAAGGATTAAACAAATAGCTAGTATATACTAGCTTTATTTACATTCTTATTTGTAGTGCGAATTGCACTATGAAAGAGATTTTATATCATGGACTGGATAGTATCAACCAAATTGTCAAAAGATAAATTAAAGTTTTAAATATGATTAGTGGTGAATTGATAAATAATTTGTTAAAATGCCTATTATATACTTGTGAATTTACCTATGAATTTTTATATAATTTTTGTATAAGCTTTTATAATATAAATTAAAATTTATAATTTTTCATACGGAAACTTATTATGTTATTATAGTTATTAGTTATTAATAAAACCGTTCACCAATGGGCTTGATCTAATGAATATAAATAACTTGACCAGAGTTCGATCGGTAATAAAAACAATCAAAAATATTAAATTTGTCATAAAATTTAAATAATTTTTAATATTATTCTTATCATTTTTTTGCCATCAATATTACCTTCACTACATTTTTTTTTTGACGTATTTCATTATACGGCCGTGAATGTAACAGAAAGTCCAGCCACAGAAAACTGGAGATAAAAGGCATATTGCGAAAAATAAAAACTGAAATTAAATAAAACTACAAAAAGAAAAAACAGAAAACAATAAATTGTACAACTCCATATTGACTACATCATTCAGCTCCAATTACATATTAATTACTATTTTCTTTCGCTACTCTTGTCAAACATGAGTATCTATAAAAAGTGTACTCATTGCGAAGTGTAAATGTATATTTTATAACCTACAATAAAGTGGGCCAAAAACAAAAAAAAACAAAAGCTTCCTCCAATAAAGCTATATATTTTCACAAATAATAATAATAAAGAAACTATTTATGTTGGAGTATTTTCTTTTTCTTTTCACTGCATAATCGAGTTTAGTCATTGGTAAACTCGTGACGGTTATAAACTCATTAAACTCACAAGTTTATACATCGAAATTACTGTTTTTACGCTTCTAACTTACAAAAATGTGTTAACTCACCCTTAAACCTCTATTAACTTTTTTGATTTGATCATACTCAATGACTTTATATATAAATTTCATAGAAAATTCTTTGTTAAATATGATAAATTATGAATGTTGATGAATTTAATTTTAATAATTTGGATTTAAAATATATTTAAATCAAATTCTTGTCATTTTTTATATTTTAATTATTTAATTATAAAATATTAATACCTATTTAATGGTAAAAATAAATTTTTAAGAGTTTATAATTCAAGTTCAAGATACTGATTTACATAATTGTCACGAGTTTAGTAAACTCGCTCGATAACCTTTTGGAAGGGACAAGGAAGATCAAATTTTAAGCATATATTCACAGAAGGTTTAATATGGGGACTTTAGGTTAAAAGAAAATAAAAATATATTTAATGATTAATTGGATGATAAATTTTAGATGAAATACACTTAAAATGTGTGCAATAAGAGAAATATATACATACTTCAAAATCTTCATGTAATCTTATTCAATTAAAAATTACAACAATTCAACATATTTTAATCTTTGTTGGCTGATGACTAGTTTGAAAAGTTTTTATTTTATTTTGTTTTTAAAAAAACCTCTTAATTTAGAAAAACAAAAAATCATCTGAACCAAATTAAGAGGTTTATCTTTTCTTAAAACAAAGCAAAATGGGGATTTTTCCAGACACGTCATCAGCAAACAAACCAGGATTAAAATTTAAGCTATTATATTTTGATTGAATAAAGTTTAGTTGACGTGCCCTTCTGGAATATATAAGTAATTCTCTGAATCAGATTGTTTGGATCCAATCTCTTGGGTATCGCAACTGTAACGAAGATGATGACCACTCTAGCATACTTCTCAGAGGTTAACGAAGTGGCCAATCATTTGTTCAAGTAAATATTAAACATTATTGCAGGGATGGTTCGGTTTTCGTATCCTCCAAGTTTTATTTTGTTTTAAGGTATGGCGTGATGTTGTGGTGTAACTAAAAAAAATTTAATTAAAATCCAACTCGGATAAATATATACAAATGATGATATTCTCACCCTCTTTCAAATCAATAGAATTAGATTCTTGAAGATTTGATAACCATTCAAACGGTGTACTTTAATTCTTTGAAAATAATTTTTTAAAGAAAAAATTAAAAAATTAATGCCAAAGAAAATTAGCTAGAATTCTATCTATGAATTTTTTTTTGCCATATTAATTTTTTAAACACATGTCCCAGCATTTTTAAGCATAATAATTACTTTACGGTTCTTAAAAGAATTTTAGGAAGGAAGAAAGGCATTTAGGCGGTTAATTAGTATATTTTTCTCTGTCCAAATAGGTGTTTAATATCACTCCACCATTCCGCGAAACTTTTAATTTTGTATATTTGAATATATTTTCTCTTATTCAGGAAAAAAAAAAATCTCTTATCTGGAATATATAGGGTAATTCTCTGAATCAGATTGTTTGGATCCCATCCCTTGGGTATCGCAATTATAACGAAGATGATAAGCAGTCTAGCATACTTCTCGGAGGCTAACGAAGTGGCCGATCATTTGGTCAAGTAAACATAACATTGGGGAAAATTACGCTTAGGTCCCAAGGAAGGGAATTAATCACAATAAAATCCCTTGAAATCATGAAATTACACAGAAGTCCCAAGGGACTTGTGTGTAATTATTTGTGAATGTAAAATTACCACATTGACCTTGCCTCTCTCTTGTCTCTCTCCTCTCTCTCTCTCTCCCTTATTCTTCTCTCTTTCCTCTCTCTTTCTTCTACTCCTCTTTCCCGAAAAAACATATTTTAACAACAACTTTTGAAAACCTGGAATTTATTATTTATGACTTCTAGAGGATATTTACAACAACAAATGCTATATTTACAACAGAAAAAGCATATATTTACAACAACCTTTAGAAAAATAACCAGAAACAGTAGAGGATGAAGGATGGATGAAGGAACAGGGGATGAAAGAAAGGCAATTTCGCCGGATCTGTGGTCTTGCCGTTAGCCATTTCAAGTTATCACCGTGAGTAAGCAAAACAGAAGCAGAGGTCGAATATTGGAGTAGGTCCAAAATCACAAAATCCACAGAGCACCCAAAAATAAGCAAAACGACGGTTCTTCACTCCCCTCCTCGTCGATTCCTATATCAGAAACCTCCCACCACTCGTAATACTCCCAACAACGCCACTTCAAAATCCAAAATCCACAGCTGGTTACCCCAAATTTGGAAACCCAAACCGTATGAAGCATCAAAGATCGACTTTTCTTTCCCTTCAACTGGTCTGCAACGAATGGGTACTTTGTATCGGAGAGGAACCAGAGCCATGAGTGATCTTGTTGTGCTTTCTTTCGCAAAGACGAGTCTGCAAAAAAGGAGACAGGAGAGAGATAGGAGAGAGGAGTAGAAGAAAGAGAGAGGAAAGAGAGAAGAATAAGGGAGAGAGGAGAGAGGCAAGGTCAATGTGGTAATTTTACATTCACAAATAATTACACACAAGTCCCTTGGGACTTCTGTGTAATTTCATGATTTCAATGGACTTTATTGTGATTAATTCTCTTCCTTGGGACCTGAGCGTAATTTTCACTAAACATTGAACATTGTTGCAGGGATAGTTTGGTTTTTTTATCTTCCAAGTTTTATTTTGGATGCTCTACGTAGAGATTCTCACACGGTTCATTCGGTCAAGTAAACATTGAACATTGTTGTAGGGATAGTTCGGTTTTCGTATCCTCTAAGTTTTATTTTGGATGAGGTTGGAGGTATCCAGTTCTAGTGGACACCCTCCGATACTGCAGAGGTATCTAGCTCTAGTGGACACCCTCCGATGTCGCAGAGGCTATTTTACGCATCAGCCCCTCAACAATGCAACCGTTGACCAGTAACGGTGGCTAGCCTAAGAGCCAACACTTCGTCTATACTCTCACGTAGAACCCCGATCACGATTCCAACAATTTATAACGTTGTTATCAAATAGGCTCTGATACGTACTATGGGGTGAGGTTGGAGGTATCCAGCTCCAATGGTGATGATACTCTCACCCCCTTTTAAAATCAATAAAAGTAGATTCTTGAAGATTTTCTAAACATTCAAGCGTTGTACTTTAATTCTTTGAAAACAATTTTTTTAAAGAAAAAAATAAAAAAAATAATGCCAAAGAAAATTAGCTAGGGTTGTATCTATGAAAAATTTTCTGCCATATTAATTTCTTAACATATGTCCCAGCATTTTTTCACATACTTATGCAAACTTTTCTTTTTAAAAGAATCTTAGGAAGGAAGAAAGGCATTTAGATGGTTAGTATATTTTTCTTTGGCCAGATAGGGGTTTAATATCACTCCATGAAACTCATAAAAAAAAAAAGTGGCCATTATTATTATGTAATACCCGTGGTTGATGATGATGATAACAATCGTGAACTTGTAATTTCGAATATATTTTCTCTTTAAATGTATTTGGATGAGTTTTTTTTTTTTTTTTTTTTTTAAAAAGTAAAAGTAATAAAAAAAACCAAGTGCTTTTTTTATTATTAATAAATGCGTTTGGATGAGAGCTTTTAAATAAAGAAAAAGCTAAAATTCTGTTTTTTTTTAAGCTTCAATTTGTAGCTTAAAAAACAATTGTGAAAAAAGAGGGAGAGCGAAAAACAAATGACTAGCTCTTTTTTCAGTGATTTGTTTGGATACCAATTATCCTTGATTTTCAATAAAATGACAACACTGTCCCCAATTCAGTAATTTTACTAATAAAAATGTATTTTTCTATTTTAACATCTAAAAATATTTTTTAAATGGTGTATTCAAACATAAAATAGCTTTAACTTTTAATTAAAATACTTTTCTAAAAATAATGTAAAAAAGTCCTTTTTTGAAAGGTCATTCTCTTGTTCAGAAAAAACACACACATATATACATATATTAAATTTTTATATTTAAATAATGGTCAAAAATTCACATTGGAGAGTCAGACCCAGTAAAAAAAAAAATCTGTTACAGGTTTAGAAAAAGCATTAATGACTCACTTTATTGCGGAAATCAATTAGAAGAGATTGGATCGCCATTTCACACACGTTCGCTTTAAAATTCTGAATTCGCCTCTCTCTCTCTCTCCTTCTTCCCCTCTTCCCTTAACCATTTTGCTCACAGTTCAGTTTCAGCAAATCTCACATTTTTTTTCTTCTCTCTCTCTTTCCCCTTCTTCGTCTTCTTGGCAGAAAAATCATAAAAACCTAAACCTTGTAATCTATTACTTTCTCGCTCTCCACCGCCTTTGACCTTCAAGTCTCCTAAGCCTTAGGTTTCGCCGTTTCTAACAGTATAGCCTCTTCAGTGGACCCACATGGATTCTGCCGAAGAAAATAGGTTACTTTATTATCAAAAACTTAAGTCTCATCAACCTGACGGGTTTGATCATCATCAGGTGAGTTGAATTTCTTTAATTCTTTGTTGATCTTTGATTTTCGCACTCTAAATCTTGACCGCGACTCTTCAGATGTTGGAGAAAAAGAAGGAGAGCCAAGGGTTCGATCAAGAATCCTCCGACGAAGAAGAGAAGATGAGCGAAAAGCCGTTTTCATCTTACTCAGAGCTCCACGAAGGAAAATCCAAGATTAAAATTAATGGAGGTCCAGCTCCAGCTCCAGCTCCAGGTGGAGCTCCAGGTTCATCAATTAGAGTTTGTGATTTCTGTGGAAAACAGTTCAATTCTGGAAAAGCCCTAGGAGGACACAGGAGATATCACATCCAAGCTCAGAAGAAATTGGAGGCTCAGAATCTGGCTAAACAAAAACAAGAAAAAGTCAATTATACCCTAAAAATCAAGCCCAAGGATTCAGTCATTCCCGATCATGATGATAATAATAATCTCATCAAATCAAGAATTGTCAATCCTTCATCTTCGAGATCTTTCCGTTGCTGTGTCTGCGACAAGGATTTCCCATCGGAAAAGTCACTGTACGGCCATATGAGATCTCATCCTGAGAGAGAATGGAGAGGTATGAACCCTCCTTTCGTTTCTACCGATAACGATCTAGATCCTTCTTCTCCTTCTGCAGAACAATTGAACAATGGTTCTTCATCTTCGACCATGGAAGAATCATCGTCACCAGTACCAGTTGATCTTTCTTCATCTTGTTCTGGAAGCAGCTGGCTTAAGAAAGATAAGAGAGGAAGAAGAATCATTGGAGAAGCAGAAGAAGCTCATATTGCAGCTCAGACCCTTATGCATATTCATCTCTGTGGTTATGATGAATTGAAAGCTCAAACCCTTCGTGGCCGCGAGGCTACTCCTGAAGAAGCAGCACTATTACCAGTCAAGAAAAGGAAGAACAATGTCATGAAGAAGAACCATGTTGCTGATTACAAGGAGAAATTATTAGAGGGTAGAGATGAGAATGAAGAATTGGAAGCTGAGAATAATATGTGGGATGTGAAAGTGAAAAGCTTAATCAAAGAGAAGAAGCTGAATAAGAACAAGAAGCTGAAATTAGGTGCAGAGATCAAGTCAGAAGGAGAACCGCTGGTGATAAGAACTGTGAAGCAAGAAGAAGTGAAGCCATCACAAAGCTATGTATGTGGCGTCTGTAATAAGTCTTTCCCATGTTTTCAAGCTTTAGGTGGACACAAATCCAAACACAACAGAGAGAAGAACATAGCTAAAAGCATGAAGGGCAAGAAACTAATGGAAGAAAGAGAAGAAAAAGAAGAAGAAGACAAGATGTGCATCAATGGAGCTTTATTGTCAACTGCAGGATTGAGTGGTGAAGAAGTGGAAGAAGAAGCGTCTCCGATTAGTAGTGAAGAGAGATTAGCAATAAGTTCGAATGATAATAATGAGGATAATAGTAATGGAGTGGAAGTGGGAGAGGCAAGTCAGCAATCTGCTTCGAAAATAAGGGGTTTTGATCTGAATGTGCCCTATGTTTTGGAGCACGAAGCAACTGATCTATAATTAGGTCTGCATTTTATGAGTTAGTATTTCGCTTATGTTTTGTAGGCCATCACTGTATCTTCTGAACTCTCAATGGCCATTCATAAGAGAACCTTGTAAATTGTTCTTAACAACGCATTTCTTTAATTTGAATTTGAGTCACCAGGTTCTTGATTCAAAGGTGTTCAGGCCTTATCCACAGTATAAGAGCTAGCGAAGGACTTTTATTTGGTGCTAAATATAATATATCCTAATTCATTTCATCTTCCATATTTATCATCATTTTCCCCTTAAACTAATTTACCAACTTTATTTCCTTTATCTACTCAAACTAATTAAGCAGCTCTTATGTTAAGGATTGTAAACCATAATTTTTAAAGATTTTTCTTTCTTTGTTTTCTTTCCATAATTCATGAACATCCATTGTATTCTTCAAATTTAAAATATCACGCTTATACATGGCTCTAAATTTATTTTCATTCTTTCTTCATTGTGAATATTGTCACATACGACCGCAGGATCACCTACCAGAATTGTTTAGTAGTGATTTAAGAACGACTAGAACTAATCCTTAATACTTTATAAGGACTTTATTTTTTAATTAACTTCTCAAGCTCATGAAATAATTTTCCTAATTTTTTGTTATGAAAATTATCATCTAACTCTTTCTTGAATTATTCAGAAAAATACGACCTTAATTACCAATATTGACTTTATTTTGGGTAATTTGGCCTCTTTATAAATTTTCCAAATCCTCAAGATTATATTCCATAATGATTACTCACTTCTTCTGGCCCATAGATAAATTTAATAATTATTTTCTCTACCCCCCCCCCCCCCCCCCCCAAAAAAAAAATTTCTCATATGAAAATTTTAACAAATTAAACTATTTTTTAGGCATTATTTCCTTAATTAATCTTTCTTAGCCTTATTAAAAAAAAAAAAACACTATAGAAGCCTTCAACTAATGAGGTGGAAAGCTTTTGGGGGAAAAAAATTTGTAAGCTGCCTCACTCTGTATGGAGCAGAACAAAGTATCGAATCCCGGCTAGTATTTGTTAGGAAAAGCGAAAACTCCTTATGTTCTAAACCTTTAAATAGTGTAAAACTCTAATCACCCTCATGTTTTTCTTAATTAATAAACATTTCTCCTATTTTGAAAACATATACTTAAGTTTAAATAGGTAACTCCGTCAAGAATATTCTAAAAAGATTCTAAATATTTATTGTTAATTAAAATTTTATAAAAATAAAATGTATTCATTAATAATTTTCCCTTAATACTATATTCCAAATCTTACTCGACAGTTTGAAAATATCACAGACTTTTGAAAATTCAAATACGTTTTTTAAATGTATGTGGAAAAAATCATGACATTATAAATTTAAATGACTCATTCTTTTTCTGCAAATTTAAATGACTTATACAATATCTCAAACCTATATAGTTTATTATAGTTCATAGAAAAAAATGTGTTTGATATATATTTTTAGTCATGTAAGAAACTTAAAATAAATAAATTTTAATAAATACGATGAAAAATTAAAAGTATATGTGTAAATAATTCTAATGTTAAAGAGGGACATTTTGGTCAAAATAGTTCAAAAGTCAAATTTAACAGTCAAATGATAGTTTAGGTGAATGGAAATAAAATATTAAAATATAAGGGATGTTTGTGTGACACATATTTTAATTTTAAGAAAGATCTATACTGATTTTCAAAATAGAGGGAATGTTTGTGTAATTAAAGCAAAATGATAGTGTGGTTAAAGTATTTTATTCTTTAAAATATTATTTGAAAAACAAAAGACGAAATATAAAAGAGCCCTGCTGATTGCCCATTATTCATACTGAAGATAGAAAATTAATCTTTTGATTCTTATTGTTTAGACTTGATTGTAACTTAATTCTTACATTTTTACTGGGTGCCACTCAATATCTATAGTTTTGACTCATTTAACTCACTCCTTGAACTTTGACTATTGCACTCGGTCCCTATTTTTGTTTTATAATTTAGTCCCTGATTTTTATTGTATATATTTATTTTTAAAATATAAGGGACTAAATTATAAAATAGTTAAAATTATAGGGACTGAATGTAGTAAGTCAGAGTTCAAGAATTAAGTTACAATCGAGTTAAAACTCTAAGAATTGACTTACTATTGAGCCAAAACTATAGATTAATTTTTCCTTGAAAATTAGTGAAGGGAGTTTACATATAAATGCAACCTCTTATCAATCGGTTACCTACGGTTGATCCATATGGATTCTGAGCAAGAAAATATGTTACTTTATCATCAGCAAGTGATATCTAGCTCATGGACGAAGATGATACTTTTAGAATATTTTTCTTCTCAAAAATCCTATCTCCACTGATTATAATATAAGAAGTAAAAAAATAAATATTATACTTATTTACTATATAAATATAAATATATTTATTTAATATCAGGCTTGAAGGCTTACATACCCGACATTAACAAAATAGGTATGACCTATTTACACATTTAAGCCTTTAAATAGGCCTTAACCTGACCTTGTTAATAAACCAGCAACGCCCTAAATAGGCTAAATTGCAGGCCACCAGATAGGGGGCCTGACCTATTCCGACCCGAACCATATACTCTAAGAAGAAAAAAAGAAAAATGATTATGGGAGAAGCCAAAGCAATGGGCGGGTTGGGCAGCCCATGCCCTAACCCATAACTTGCCCATTTAATTTTAAATGGGTATGGGTTAGCCCATACCCATACCTCAACCCATTTAAAAATGGGCTAAAGATATAAATGGGCGGGTTTCATCGGGTTTTGGGTAACCCATTTATATTTGACTTATATTTTTCAGAAAAAAAAACATACATAAGCATTAAACATAAATCTAAATTCATCATTCTAAATTATGAAATATGAATCTTTAAAATTCAAAAATAATAATTCGCACAAGAACCTAAATTTAGGCAAGTATCATTATAACATAATTTTGATGTTAAAATTCCAACTTTTAAATTAAAGCATTACAACTAAAGTTCAAAGATTAAAAAATGGCATGCTTCCATTGAATCTGCATGTTTCAGTCTTCACTATCATCTTCATATTCACTTGAGGAAGGGGCGATAGCTATTAGGGTTAGAATAGTTAATAAAAAATATATACACACTAAATGGGCGGGTATGGGTAACCCAAAGGTGTGCCCATAGCCCACCCATTTAATTTTTAAATGGGTGAGTTTTAACCCAACCAATTATGCATCTTTTTGGGTGGGTTCAAATTGACCCAATTACACTGGGTTATGGACGGGCTCACCGGGTTATGGGTTTCTTGCTCAGCCCTAAAAGCCATATGGAGCTGATGGGTTTGATCATTTGAGTTGAATTCTTCACTGTTTTGTTGCTCCTTGATTTTCGCACTCTATCCCAAACATCACAACTGATATACGCTGTGAGTAGTTCTCTCACGGCGTTAAATTAAATAAGACAAAGACAAAGGGCAGCGCTGAGCGGAAGGGGAATAACGCAAACATCTTCAACGGGCAGAGAAGATGAGGGAAAAGCCGTTTTCTTCTTCCTCGAAGCTCCACGAACGAAAATCTAAGATAAAAATTAATGGAGCTTCAATTTCAGCTCTAGGTCCAGGTTCAAGTTCATCTGTTAGAGTTTGTGATTTATGTGGAAAACTTTTCAATTCAGGAAAAGCCCTAGGAGGCCACAGGAGACATCATATCCTAAGAATCAAGACCAAGAATTTGGCCATCCTCCATGATTATAATAATAATCTCATGAAATCGAAGATTGGGAATCCCAATTGTTCTTCTTGGATACGTTTCCGTTGCCTTGTGTGCCACAAGGATTTTCCATCGGAGAAGTCACTGTGCGGCCATATGAGAAATCATCCCGATAGAGATTGGAGAGGTTTGAACCCTCCTTTCACTTCTACAACTGATAACGCTGCTTCTTCTTCTTCAGAAGAGTTTATGAGCAACAAGAGCAGTAATAGTGGGTCTTCATCTTCAACTTCAGACGAACCATTATCAGCACCGTTTTATGTTTCTTCATCTGGTTCTGAAAGCAGCTGGCTCAAGAAATATATGAGAGGAAGAAAAAGCATTGGAGAAGCAGAAGCTGCTCATATTGCTGCTCAAACCCTTATGGATATGCATCTCTATGGTCACTCCCAACTTCGTGCTGGTCTTCCTCCTCGCGAGCCTACTCCAGAAGATGCACAGTTATCAGTCAAGAAAAGGAAGAACAATATGATGAACAACAATGTTGGCGGTTCTTCTTCACCATCTGGAAAACAAAGCTTGGGAAATTGCAAGCAGAAATTAGAGGGCGGTGATGGGAATGAAGAATTGGAAGCTGCGAATAATATGTGGGATATGAAAGTGATGGACTTAATCAAAGAGAAGAAGAAGCTCAATATGAAGAAGAGAAAATTAGGTACAGAGATGTTCAAGTCAGAAGGAGAACCGCTGATGATAAGAACTGTGAAGCAAGAAGAAGTGAAGCCATCGCAAAGCTATGTGTGTGACATCTAATAAATCTTTCCCATGTTTTCAAGCTTTAGGAGGACACAAAACAAAACACAGGCAGAACATAGTTAAAAGCACCAAGGGCAAGGAAGTACTGGAACAAAGACAAGAAGAAGAAGACAAGGTTTGCATCAATGGAACTTTATTGTCAAGTGCAGGATTGAATGGTGAAGAAAAAGTAGGGGAGGCAAGTCAACAATCTGGTTTGAAAGTAAGGGGTTTTGATTTGAACGTGCCTTATGTTTTGGAGAGCATGAAGCAACTGAGATATAAATAAGTCTGTATTTTATTTTATGTTTTTTGACTCGGGGTTTCACTTTTGAGGCAGCATAAAGAGTTTTCGCCACTCCTAACAAATGTGTTTTCTAATAAGTCTGCATTTTATGAGTTTTTATTTTGCTCTTCCCAATAAGTCTTCATTTTATGAGTTTGTATTTTGCTTAAGCCTTTTTTTAAGCCATCATTGGATCTTCTGAACTCTCTCAATGGCCACTTCATAGAACCATGTAAAGTGCCCTTAACAACTCATTTCTTTAATATGAATTTGAGTCATCAGGTTCTTGATTCACAGTCGTTGTTCACGCCTTATCCCCAGTATAAGAGCGAGCTAGTGACGGAGTTATATTTGGTGCTAAATTTAGAGTATATCCCAATTCATTTCATCATCTCTCATATTTATCATTTTCCCCTAAACTAATTTACTTAACTTATTAATTCATATATGATCTGATAGTGTCTTAAGGATCAAATCGCATTTGTTATAAGTGACTAATTAATTAATTTTATTTCTTTTATCTACCCAAACTAATTAAGTAGCTCTTATATTAGGAATTGAAAACATTAGCATTTAAAGAATTTTCATGTCCTCTGTACTCATCACAGTTTGAATTTGAAATCTCATGAAAATACGTAGCTCTAAATATTTTTCATTCTTTCTTCGCCATGGGTATTGTCACTTACGACATCATAGGATCACTTATAAGAGGGTTTTTTTTTTGTTTTTTGTTTTTTGTTTTTTTTTACATGGGAAAGAAAACTAAACCATATTGGTGACTGCAAGTATGCTCGCCAGCTCATCCGGACCTACTAAGGTCAAACCCAGGCTACCGTTTATTCGTTTAATGCCTTCTTAGCAAGATGATCTGCCATTACAATGTTCTCCCTCCCTAAATTTCCTTAATAAGACATCAATCATCAAGGACATTAGAAATATCTTCCTGCTGTATCAGCTTTAAAGCTTCTGTCGAGTCACTGCTGCTAAGTCAAACATTCCGATGTCCTCCATCCCAAGCCTGTCTCAAACCAACTAAGCAAGCCCATATTTCTGCAGTCAGCTATTCGATGAACATGAGAAAAGGTTCCATCCACTTTGAACTTCAATAAAAGAATCCATGGTCATATTTGCAGGCAAGTCAACAGGACCTTGGCTAACTCCTAAGTTGGCATCATGGAGCTTTTGGAAAGCATGACTAGTACTTTCCACAATTGCCATTGCTCTTGCATAGACTTGATCAAGCCCAATGCTTGCACCAGAGTGTACCTATTCATGATCTGATCCTGCCATAGTATCCAACAAACAACAATGAACAAATCTTTCTAGCGTCCCTTAGTTGGACTAAAAGTTTTTCCCATATTCATTTGCAGCCAATCAAAAAAAGATCCAGAGAGAAGAAACTGCTATGATGTTTTGGATGGATAGTTGACGCAAAAAAAATCCGGACTACCCCACAATCTTAATGGCATGAAGACCATATTCCGTATATGATTTACAACATTCACATATACCATTAGGATGAAGATTCATCAGACGCTTCATGTCATTTGTGATAAGCCTTTCGAGCATCATGAGCCATGCGAAGGTTTTACACCTTTGCGGGACCTTAAGTTTCCATATATCTCTCCAATGACTAGCAGGGGTATCATGAGACTGAGTGAGTGTTTGATAAGTAGAACGAATAGTAAAGAGGCCTTGCCTTTCTGGCTAAAATTGTGTTTTAGCTTGCCCCTAATTAATATACTGAAAAGATCAAATAATTTCTAAAAATCAATCCTTAATACTTTATAAGGATTTTATTTCTTAATTGAATTCTTGAACCCGTAAAATAATTTATCCTCTAACTATCTTCTTGAATTATTCAAGAAAATAGGCCCTTAATTCTCAAAATTAACTTTAAAATTATTTAGGCCATTTTCTAGGAAATTTAGCCTCTTCATAAATTTTCCAAATCCTCAAGATTATATTCCTAATGATTACACAATTCTTCTAGCCCGTTGATAATTTTACTATTTCCGTAAAATCTCATATGTAAATAGTCTTTTTAACCAATTAAATTATTTTTAGGCATTATTACCTTAATTAACTTTTCTAGGCCTTATAAACATTAAAGAAGCTTTCAACTAATGAAGTGGTAAGTGGCCTCACTCTGTAAAAAGAAAAACACAAGATCAAATACTAAGAATCAGATTTGTTGGGAGAACTGAAAACCTTTTGCACTTTAAACCTAAAACGGATTACACCCTGATCAAATATAAAAAAAGGAAAGAAAAAAGAAAGCCTTCAACTAAAGCTTTGAAACTCGGGTATTACTGGGATGGTCCAAAATATTATTTGAAAAACAAAAGGCGAAACATAAAAGAGCCTTGCTAATTGCCAATTATTCACAATGAGAAGGGAAACTGAGAGTCTGAGATACAATAAAAGAAGAACGTATACTCCCTCCAGTTTCATATACAAGGTAACGTTTTGGTGATTAGGGTTGTTTGGTACAGCCGATTTGGAGGGGTGCCCCTTAAATTTTATAAAAAAAAAAAGAAAAATTAATATTTTGATTCTTATAGTTTTGACTCGGTTATAATTCAATCAGTACACTTTCATTCGATATAACTCAATTCATGAACTCTGACTCACTGCTTATAGTAACTAATCTTTTATTATATACATGATTTTATTTTCTAAAACATAGACACTAAATTATAAAATTATAAAATAGTTAAAACATAAGGGACAAAAGTGCAGTGAGTCAAATATAAGGGACAAAATTACTACCGAGTAAAGCCTCTAGGAATTAAGTCGTACAAAGTCAAAATAAAAGAATTAAGTTGAAACTACAAGGACAAAGGGAAAAAAAAAAATCACAGGAGCGAGTTATATAACAGTACAGCCTCTCATCATTCAGTTACTTTGTTTTCTCTACGACGGTGGACTAGCTAGACCCAGATGGATTCTGACGAAGAAAACAGGGTACTTTATTATCAAGTTAAGTCTCATGGTGATGGGTTTGATGATCAGCTGAGCTGAATTTCTTCAATACTTTGTTGCTCTTTGATTTTCAAACTATAAATTTTGACGACGAACTCTTCAGATGATGGAGGACGAGAAGGAGAACAGAGGGTTCGTTCAAGAATCCTCCGACGAGGTAGAGAAGATGAGCGAAAAGCCGTTTTTGTCTTACTCGCAGCTTGACGAAGGAGAATCTAAGATTAAAATTAATGGAGCTTCAGATTCAGGTTCACGTTCAGGTTTATTATTACTTCTGAGTTTGTGATTTCTGTGGAAAACATTTCAATTCTGGAAAAGCCCTAGGAGGCCACATGAGACATCACATCCTAGCTCAGAAAAAAAATGGAGGCTCAGAATCAGGCTCATCTAGCTTCTGCAGAACAGTTGAATAATGGGTCTTCATCTTCGTCGACCTTGGAAGAATCATCATCACCAGTACAAGTTGATCTTTCTTCATCTTGTTCTGGAAGCAGCTGGCTTAAGAAGGATAAAAGAGGAAGAAAAATCATTGGAGAAGCAGAAGCACCTGAAATTGCAGCTGAAATCCTTATCTATATGCATCTCCATGGTAACTACCACCTTCGTCATCGTTTTCCTCCTCGCGATGAGCCTAGTCCTGACGAAGCAGCACCATTACCTGTCAAGAAAAGGAAGAGCAATGTGATGAACCATGTTGGTGGTTCTTCTTCTTTACCATCTGGAAAACAAAATGAGAAATCAGAGGGTAGTGATGGGAATGAAGAATTGAAGGCTGAGAATAATATGTGGGATATCAAAGTGATCAGATTAATCAAAGAGAAGAAGAAGATGAAATTAGGTACAGAGATGATCAAGTCAGAAGGAGAACCGCTGATGATAAGAACTGCGAAGCAGCAAGAAGTGAAGCCATCAAAAAGCTATATATGCAACGTCTGTAATAAATATTTCCCATGTTTTCAAGCTTTAGTGGGACACAAAACCAAACACAACAGATAGAAGAACATAGCCAAAAGCACCAATGTAACTAGAGCTAGGAATCAGGGCCGGCCCTAGGCTTGGGATAAGGAAAACATCTGTTTTTCAAAGCCCGACCCGATAATACCAGGGCTAGGGCCGGCCCCTACAAGGTCTGAAAATTACTATTCCAGATTTTAACTATTTTTCCTTCGGTTTTTTCCAAAAAAATATAATTAGTAAATTGCAACCATTAAAGTTTAAATCTATCAAATAAATGTTATTAACATTAATATCTAAACAATATAAATCATCCAACAAATAAACACATTCATTAATTCGTAATAAAAAACAAATAAACACATAATATGTTTTTTCCTTTTTTCAAAAAATATTAAACAAACAAATTGCTTTATGCCCACGAAAAAATGTCTTTCCCTCTCGTAATTTTGTGTGTGTCTGCAAATTCCTTCAGTTCATGCATGATTTTACTAACAAGTAAAAATAATTATACTTATTTTACACAAAATATCTTTATAATTTATTACTTATATAATATCGTAATACCAAAGTATGTATTTATTTAATATGAAAACATCCATTCTTTAAAATTTATAATAACTAATTATGTGCTTTAATACTAATAATAATAAACATAAAAAAGGGGTTATAGTTTAAACTAAAAAAATCTAAATAATTACAAATAAACACATTCATTAAGTGGAAGTCTAAGTAATTCATTTTTTTTTTAAAAAAAAAAGCTACTGATTAAATGGGCCGGCCCGATAAAGCCCGAGGCCTTACGGGGCCGGCCCCTGCGGCCAATTTCAAATTTCGGCATATTTTTCAAGATCGAGCCACCGCAAAATAGGCTTAAACGGATCGGCGATGGGCTTGACCCAATTTCCCGACTCTAAATGTAACATCCCTTTTTTCATGATCAATGTTTGGAGTGCGAATTAATGAAATATTGAGATGGTTTTGGCTACAATTAAATTGTTTTTTAATGGAATCTTTTAATTGTATTTAGTAGCCAAAATGACATGTTAAATCAATGATTTTAGAGACTTTGTGACAAGGTGAAAGTCACTATGATTGTGACTTAATTTTTGAATTAAAAGAAAGGACAATAAGGGGATTGGTTTAAATTAAATTAAGGCCAATAAATTGTGAGTTGACTTGTCAACATTATCAAGGCCTAAGGGACATTAGTGAACAAATTATTGAACCCTTAATAAGGACCAAATTTCGCCCCACATAAGGCAAAAGGGAATAAGAATGAAATGCTAAAGGTTATGACACCTAAAGACAATTTGCTATGATTAAAAGTAACATGTTAGCATAAGGAAACAAAAAGCACATTCTTGTCCCAATTGGACAAGGAAATTTCGCCCAACTATAAGGGAACATGAGAACAAGAATATTTCCAAAGCGAAAAGAATAATTGGAAGTCAACGGAAAATGACATGAAAATTGAACATTAACTTGAGATTGAATACAACTAGGCTTGCATTATCAAGGTGACATAAGAAGACAAGTGGCAACTTAGGGAATTAAATTGGACTTTTGAATAGGCAAAGTACAAGGGTAATCAAGGCAAATGAAAGTAAAAAATCTTGCCCTCCAAGCGAGAATTTCGCCAGCCAAGAATGAAAGGGAAGAAGGATGGTTTCAAGTCAATATGAAGCCAAATTAAGAGGTCAAAGACTTGGGAAAAATTAGCCAAAGAAGGAGGACCAAATGGGATCAAGTAGAGGCTTATTTTTTGAAGCTATTAGAGACAAAATTTGAATCCCTCTTCAGTCGTAATTTTTACCAGCCAAGGACAAGGGAAGATGAAGCAAAAGTCATGAATTAATAACATGAAGCAAAATTAAAAACTATGAGTTGAAAGTCAACTACCTTGTACTTAGTATAAGACCTAAATTTAAGACCAAAGTACATTTGAATTAAGCAAAAATTTGACCAAAATGGGCAGATTTCGAATCAGCCATAAAAGACAAGAAATTCAAGAAAAACTTGGAAAAAAGAAAGAAAAACAAACCATTAACCCTAGGACACACTTTGGACCATTGGACATTAGCTTACATGGTTATTTCACATGACCAATGAGGTTTATTAAAGACTCTTCAGCCCTTATTTTGCTGCCCTAAATCGTGTTCAAGAGTGAGGGAAGAGAGTAAAGAAAAGCTTGTTCATTAAGGAGAAGAAGAAGCACACAAGGTGAAGATAAAGGTAAGTACGTTAAGATTATGTCATATTACCCTTCTATCTTCTTCAATCCTTCATATAATATTCTTGTTATTCTTTTATGCTCAAGACTAACCCTATTCAATGGCGCAAAGAAGAAGAAACCCAAGTGGAACCCAAGACACAAGAGGAGTAAGTCACTAGCTTAGCTTGTTGTGGCTTGTGTTTTGGGATTTTGAGTAATTTTTATAAAAGGGGCTGAATAAAGAAATAATGTTTTAATGGGGAAAAGACTCTTCCTAAACATGTAAAAGAGGTTATCAATTGGTTAAAATCAAGATTATGGTGCCAAAGGTAAGCCAAGAAAAAAAAGAATACGAAGCTAAAATCATAAATACGATTGTGGTGTAATTTTCGTGCAGGGCTGTATACATGAAGATATGTTGTGTTTTTTTTATGTTTTTGATGGTCCTAAAGTGTTTAGGACAAAATTTTGTATAGGTTCAAGTGGTAAACAAAATTTTGGAACTCAAAACCCTATATTTTAAAGAGAAAGGCAATATGCCAGTTTTGCCGATTTCTGGGCAGTCGTGTTTGGTAAAAGGCTTAAAAATAGTAAATGATGTCTGATAGCCATGAAATTTTACATGCTTAAAGTAAACATCCGGGGCTTCATTTTAGTATATAATTATGTAATTTTTTGAGGTTTTTACTGGGAGAAATAAATTTTTGAAAATAGCCCAAAAACCTGGAGTTTGCTTCTGAGCAACAAGTAAATATTTTACACAGAAATTTTTTTTGTCCTCTAGAAGTATTTTTAATAAATAATAGACATGTCAACAGTTAAATGGCCACTAGAATCATGCTAAAATGATTTTTCTAGAATTAATTATGAATTTTTGAAGTTAAGACATATTTTCTGGATTTTTTTTTTAAAATGGGTGAATTTCATGAATTAAAGAGAATATAAGCAATTAAAATGAGATATATTTGATTTATTTAGGATCAACATGTGTCTGGAGTAAATTTTCAAGCACCGAGAACATTTTTATAAAATTTTGAACAAGTGTCAGATAGTAACTGTTTACTCGCATTATATTACTTTGTATGTTTGTAGTGCCATAACTGTGGAACATGTCTAGTGGGTGGGTGGGACATGCATTGGGCTGTAGGGCCTAGTGGACTATGTGTCCTTGGGTAGCTACTGAGCCTGTGATGCATTCAGTGTGGTCTGGGTTTGAAGCCCGACTACTGGTGTTTTCCTAGTACTGAGGAACCGGGGTCTATGTCTATAGGCTGGCCGGCGTGATTATGTGTTTTGAATGCATGTGGTATGTTTGCCATTGTTGATGTGATTTTCCTAATTATGGATTGCATACATACACTGCATACATATTGTATATGAATTTTTGGGGTTCAATCTTAAACTCTAGACCGTGCTAGAGATACACGTATTTTAGCTGAGTTGATTCGGAGAAAAGAGGTGAGGGCATGGAGCTTGGGATGGAGGAAATAGGGGATGCCCTATCACTTTTTGTATTTTATATTTTGGATGATTGTATATTTTTACGTACTGCCCGGTACTTACTTTGGATTACTGTACCCTAACCCTACGAGGACTATTTACTTTTTGATTATTGTACTTTTACCACTATTACGTATTTGTCCAAACCGTTCATATGCTCTGCTGCGTAACGCTCTGATGTATGTTAATATGGGTGATGGGGCAAAATTTTATAATGCCTAAGGACTCCGCAAGTGCACAGGCCGTATCAAGTAATAAAGAGTAAGTAAGATATCGTTCCCACGAGGACTTTGTACCAACAACTTCGGTTAAGCATTAATTTCACACTTTCGTTTAAGTTGAGCAAACCACATTGAATTTAAGTAAGAGAAAAGAAATTAAAATAAATAAACAACAACAATAATCAAATGAGCAACCCAGAGTCACTAATCCCTTATTTGCTTCATAAACCTTGATTCCACTAATTTCAGTAGCCTTAATATCAATTTTGTTAATCTCGAGTATAAATAGCTATAAGTGCTGTTTCCACTTATAACCCTCACTTAAGTGGAATTTGTTATGTCTAACACAATTACTCAAGAGACAACATAACTCGAACACACTCTTCAACAATTATATGGGGCCATTAGGTATATGTCTGGCAAATTAAATCATAATTTAATCCCATATTACTTAATCTCAGAGCTCAATTAAAATCTCCTTCGTCAAGGCAAATTCTAATTCTCAAATTCATATTTAATGGTGGCCAATCACTAAATAGAAAATATTAATCAAGATTAAATAACCAAAATTAATATTAATCATAATTAAATAATGAAATCAAAATCTAATTCACACATAAGTTCATAGTTACTCTAGGTTGCAAGAAATTAACCACACATAACTAAAACAAAATAAAATAAAAATGGAAGTTCGACACATAAAGGAAGCACAAGAAAATCAAATGGAAGGAAAATAAATTGAAATAGTGAAGGAAGGAAGGCCCTTATGGTTCGGTTTATGGCAAATCTGTGAATCCCATCTCTCCTTCAATTGCTCAGTCAAGCTCAGCTTCCAAAAGAAATCTGGTTCTCCTTGCGGGTACCGTGACGATGAAGCTCGCCGCGACGTGGTGGAGCGGGAAGCCGCCGGCGAGAGAAGAGGAAGAAAGTTGAAGGTATGAACCCGCGCGCTGCTCCTCGCTCTGTTCCTCGCTCCTCGTCTCCCCCAAGCCGTCTCCCTTTGTGCTTCGGTTCCAGGCTCCTTTTATGATGATAGATGTCGACCGGATGAAAATGACAATGGCATGAAAGATGATTACTTTTCCACTAATCCCCACTAATTCCGTCGCCCATATCTGTCTTCCATTCCTTGGGTCTCCTTTTATTTATTTTTGTTGTTGTTCATTTAGTGGGAAATGATTGTAATGACAGACCATGTGCTCCACAAAACAAGTATGCCTTCTCCTTTTATTATTTTTTTATTGTTTGTATTTGGTGGAAGACATGCAGCATGTTCCTTATCTTCTTTAGACAATATTCTCCACTAACTTTTATCTTTCTCAATTTTCAACCACGCGGACCCTTAATCCATGCGAAGCCAACTCTACTCTTCTTAATTCAATCCGTGAAGCCATCTACAAATGAAGCAAATATGATAAAAATATTTCTTTTCTTTATATATATATATATATATATTTTAATAAACTTAATAAAAGTTTATTTTTTTATGTTGAAATCCCAACAAGATCTAAAAATCTCAAGAAAATCTCTTTAATTTAGCTTGATGACTTCCAAAATACATCAAAATACATCTCAAATATATTAAAAATAGGAAGTCATCACACCCCCACACTTGCATTAAATCTTGTCCTCAAGATTTTAAATTCTAAACCACAATTTTATTTATTTATTTATTTTAAACAAGCACTACCAAATTGAAAAGAATTCAAACTCTCAAGAATCAAACATTTTCGAAATCTTTTCCACCTTCCAAAAATACAAGTAGCAAGATAATTAATTTGGAAAAGATAAATCACAATAGAATGTCTCTCACAAGTCCAGTGTTTACACTCATCTCTTATGATATTCAAGGGCTTGTGTTTCACTCAATTCCACCTCATGCAATTTATCTACCATAAGCTTGTTTCTCATCTCATTCTCCACCTTATTATTGTAATACATACATAAATCAAAAGGACTTTGAGAATGAATAAATACTGTAGCTAGTGCCAAGTAATTCAATGAAAAATGAAGGGATTTTTATTTATTACATTTTTTTTCTCTTTTTTTTTTTAAAAATCTTGAGCTGTTGTAGGTCCCCTTTTTACGCGACCACCGCATATGGGTGATGCGGCACCGGTTACTCGATTACTCCAACAAAAACCTCAAGAGGCTTTAAGCCCAACTCATAACCCTCTTTGACTTAACCGTTTGACGCGAGTGCCAACATTGGTGATGAAGTGCCCCCGGTTACTAAGTCAAGTCTAGAGAAATTAGAGGAGTTGTTATTACTTTTTTTTTTTTTTTACCCCTTCATTTTTTTTTTTATATATTTACTTTGCACTTCACTAGAGTAAAATAAGCATGAATGCCAAAATCATCTTTATGTATGATTTGCTTCTTTCTTTTTTTTTTTTTTTTCTCTTTTTTTTTTAGAAGAGATTCAAAACAAGTTCTAGAGATAGAATCGCACTAAGTGTACTCTCTCTTAGAAAGATGAAATTTCTTAGGCTCAAATTCCTCACAGGTTCTTTGACATTCTAAAGTAAAGTACCCAAACCAAATCTTTATCTATTTACTCACATTCAAAGAAACAAAGAATCAATTCCAAATCAAACTCAATCCTTTTCATGTTCAAATCAAATCACTTATGATAATGCTTAAATTTTTGTAATTTTTTTAGGACAAGTCATGAAAAATCCAAGATACCCTCACCCCCACACTTAAATGTCACATTATCCTTAATCTGAACAAGTAACAAAAAGTAATGGAAGCAAGAGTAACCATATCTAAATGTAAGGGTAACATTAATTTCAGAGATTTCATATTTCAACTAATTAAAACAAATCAAAGAAAAGTAGAAGAAAACTCCCCTATTTGTCTGTGATTTGCGCTTGTCAATCCTTGCTACCAAAGTGAAACACCTCATCATGGGTTATCAACAATCCTACAAAATAAAATAAAGCATCAAATTATCCCTTGGGTTGCCTTCCAAGAAGCGCTAAGTTTTAAAGTCTTCAGCCAGACTTCTCAAAACAAACCACTAATCATACGTATCAAAAACCATAATTACCTTGTCTTCATTCCTTTTCAAGCAACAAGGTATCTCATACAAAAATTGGTTATTCAAGTTAATGACTTGTATTTCCTCAATCATAGACAATTATGGATTACAAGCATTCACTGAATTCAAATGAAGCCCAACATGCATATCTTTTAAAATAAACATAGGTACATCCAAGAATTTAGAGCATCCAACAAAATCCCTTGGACTCTCATCAGTAAGAGTCAAGACTTCACTAGGAGAGTCATGAACAACAATTGGGATATCCACATCAATTTGATCACTAAAATCACAATCTTTAGGCTCCACACTAGAACCTCTTCTAGACACCCATTATTCTCATCTAAATCAATTTCAAGCTCACAATCACTTTCTACACTATCCACAATTTCATGCAACTCCACACCTTCAACTTTCTCAGAAAAATCATTATTAGCATAAGAAGTGGTCACCACGTTTAAGGAATTATCTTGCCCCATAGTCTCAAGGGTTGAAAGTATTTGACTCGCATATACCCCCATATTTTGAACACTTGACTCAATGCTAGTGACACTTGACTCAATTCTAGTGGCAAATTCCTCTTGCTCTCGGTAGATCTCTCTAATGATTCCACATACACTTCCATTAATTTTTCTAAATTAGATTTTTCCTTATACTCAATGGTGTGTTCTTCAACATATGGATAAGAGTAAAAAGGAGGGGTATTTTCATGAGAACAATAGACATGTGGATCCTCAAACTTTTGTTGCTCAAAACTTTCACTAGGATAAAATGGATGATCAAAATAAGCTTGGTTCCTAGCAAAATCATCCCCCACAAAATGATTAGTTGTACTATATGGACAATTCCAAAAATAATGACTCCTCCACAATAACCACGGGTATGTAGTCATATTGAGAAGAATACGGAATACAACCATCATTTATGCTCCTTTTATGTTGCCTATATTTATTCAAAGAATTTAACATAGCAATCGAGATCATCTTGTGTTCGAGACAAAGATTTCATCTCCTTCTCAATATTAAGACCAGATGATTGCCAATTGAAATCCATTTTTTTAAACAAAATAAAAGAAACAAATATTTACAAACTCAAACTTAAACTACAAATGCTCAATCAATTTCAACAAAGAAAGTTGTGGCACACAAGTCCCCGGCAACGGCGCCAAAAACTTGATGGGGCAAAATTTTATAATGCCCAAGGACTCCGCAAGTGCACGTAGCCGTATCAAGTAATAAAGAGTAAGTAAGATATCGTTCCCACGAGGACTTTGTACCAACAACTTCAGTTAAGCATTAATTTCACACTTTCGTTTAAGTTGAGCAAACCACATTGAATTTAAGTAAGAGAAAAGAAATTAAAATAAATAAACAACAACAATAATCAAATGAGCAACCCAGAGTCACTAATCCCTTATTTGCTTCATAAACCTTGATTCCACTAATTTCATTAGCCTTAATATCAATTTTGTTAATCTCGAGTATAAATAGCTATAAGTGCCTCTCGGTCCACTTATAACCATCTCTTAAGTGGAATTTGTTATGTCTAACACAATTACTCAAGAGACAACATAACTCGAACACACTCTTCAATAATTATATGGGGCCATTAGGTATATGTCTATCCTAATGGCAAATTAAATCGTAATTTAATCCCATATTACTTAATCTCGAGCTCAATTAAAATCTCCTTCGTCAAGGCAAATTCTAATTCTCAAATTCATATTTAATGGTGGCCAATCACTAAATAGAAAATATTAATCAAGATTAAATAACCAAAATTAATATTAATCATAATTAAATAATGAAATCAAAATCTAATTCACTCATAAGTTCATAGTTACTCTAGGTTGCAAGAAATTAACCACACATAACTAAAACAAAATAAAATAAAAATGGAAGTTCAGACACATAAGGGAAGCACAAGAAAATCAAATGGAAGGAAAATAAATTGAAATAGTGAAGGAAGGAAGGCCCTTATGGTTCGGTTTATGGCAAATCTGTGAATCCCATCTCTCCTTCAATTGCTCAGTCAAGCTCGGCTTCCAAAAGAAATCTGCTCTCCTTGCCGTGATTGTACGATGAAGCTCGCCGACGTGGTGGAGCGGAAGCCGCCGCGAGAGAAGATGAAGAAAGTTGAAGGTATGAACCCGCGGCGCTGCTCCTCCTCTGCTCTGTTCCGCTCCTCGTCTCCCCCGAAGCCGTCTCCTTTGTGCTTCGGTTCCGGCTCCTTTTATGATGATAGATGTCGACCGGATGAAAATGACAATGGCATGAAAGATGATTACTTTTCCACTAATCCCCACTAATTCCGTCGCCCATATCTCTTCTTCCATTCCTTGGGTCTCCTTTTATTTATTTTTGTTGTTGTTCATTTAGACAATATTCTCCACTAACTTTTATCTTTCTCAATTTTCAACCACGCGGGACCCTTAATCCATGCCAAGCCAACTCTACTCTTCTTAATTCAATCCGTGAAGCCATCTACAAATGAAGCAAATATGATAAAAATATTTCTTTTCTTTATATATATATATATATATTTTTTAATAAACTTAATAAAAGTTTATTTTTCTATGTTGAAATCCCAACCAGATCTAAAAATCTCAAGAAAATCTTTTTAATTTAGCATTGATGACTTCCAAAATACATCTCAAATATATTAAAAATAGGAAGTCATCAATGGGATAATTAACTAAGGAAAGGTAATAAGTAAAAGGAATCTCTCTAACCCGCCACCTGAGAGGAAAGATCGGTAGGGTGTAACAGTTTGGTATGAGAGCATAGTTTGGACAGTACTGAGGTAACTTAATGTGGTTAGGGTACTAATATAAATTTTGGGCAAATGGAATAAGAAAGATGGCGCATGGAAGGTTTGGACAAGTATACAATAGAAGAAGAGCCACCCAAAATCCTTGGTATCGAGCAGCTCCACCAGCCCCTAAGCATGCACTCGAATTTGTTCCTGAACCCATCCCCACACCTGCCCTTGAGGATGCACCAATAGCACTCATACCTGAGTTTGCCCCTCCACCTGCCTTCATACCTATACCCGAGTATGTACTCGACTTCGTACCTGCACTTTATCGCCTGATCCCATACTTGCACCGGCACCTGAGCCTGTACTCGCTCCCATACCTGTACCTGAGCCTGAGCCCACTCCCACACTAGCAAAATCAATAGCTATGATTGCACCGAAGCCCAACCCTGAACCCGACCAGGGGAAAGAAGTTGGGGAAGAGGAAGAAAATGCATCAATCTACTCTTTCGTAGGGGATATAGACCAGCCATGGGTCTTTCCCCAAGAACCTGCCCCACTAGCCGGCATTGAAGTGGAGTCTGATGATTTCTACATCCCACCCTTTGCCCACGATATGACCATAGAAAAGGATCTACTCGATGAAGCTCAAGTAGAGTATGATAGGGCTTGCATTGAGAGGGATGCGCTAAGAGACCAATACCTCAATTTCTTGAGGAGAATGGAGATTGCCTATCACGGAAGCATTGAGAACGGACCGCTCTATCCACTCGACCAATGGAAGATTGATGTTCTGTGTTTCTTCCCGACAACTCCTTATTGGGTACATTTGATCAACTGACTGATAGAGCAGGATATATATGGTCATTGGCCATGATTTCCCCAATTTCATTGCTTTTGTTAATTAAGCTGCATATCTTTGCTCACATGTGAACAATGGGGTTAACTAGGGTGGTGATTGTAGGAAATTTGTAAGATATTGTGAAATATCAGTAGAGGTGAGAGTAGGCAGCAGGAGAGGAAAATGAATCCCCGAGTGGTATAAGGGGAATTGTAAGATAAGATAAAACTTAGTTGTGAGATGTGGTGTAATATAAGGCAATGAAGCAGCATATGACGCAGAATGTATAAGAACAATGATGTAATATATATATGTGTGTGTGTTGAATATAAGTACGTTTGTTTATATGTATAGATGTGTGGTGTGATGTGAAATTTAATATTGTCATATAAAATTGATGTTTATTCTTTTGTTGTTGTATAGTAAATTTTGAACATGGCACAAAGGAGAGGAAATATAGAGATACCTATACCTGAGCTCTATCAACCCGATCCAAACTTAATGCAGCAAATGATGGGAATGCTGCAAGGGCAAGGAAACATGATCTGACAGATGCAAACTGAAGTAAATGAACTAAGAGCCAGGCAGGGCAGAAACCCTCAAGAGGAGGCTGTTAATAATAATGAAAATAGTAATAATGATCAGGAAAAAATACCACAGGGACATCCCAACAACAGAGCCGCTGAAGCTCCAATACACTGGGTCTCAGAATTTTGGTCAAAATGCTACTAAATTTGCCTAACCACTATAGAAGGGATTTGGCTCTCATTCTCTTCCTTCCCATCCTCTTTCATTTCGTCGTTGGATTGAAATGCGCGTTGAGATTTAATCTTTTATAAAAAATATTACTAAAATATTAAAATATTAAAAAATATTTAAAATTTATAAAAGATTAAATCAACGGGTTTTCAATCTAACGTCTTTGAGAGAGGATGGGAAGTGAAGAGATAGAGCCAATCCCAAGCGCTTCAATTTTTTTTTTTCCCGGTGTTGTTCTTTATCTACATTTGTGTTTTTAGTTTTTCCCTGAATTATTATACTGAAAAAATCAAATAACCTCTAGAAAATCATTATTTGATACTTTATATGGATTTTCTTTCTTAATTGTAACATCCCAAATTTTGGGATTTAAAATTGGAATATTTTATGGAATTAAATTATGAAATTTAGGTTTATTTCTCCCTTAATTAATTCGTTTTGGGAAAAAGAATAAATGTGAATAAGGAATAATTTAGGCCTAAAATTACGGAATTGATATTTTAAGGCCAAAAGAAATTTAATTGGAAAAGAAAAATCCTCAAATAAAATTAAGGATTAATTTCTAAGGTGTTTCTAGTATTTGTAATTAGTTGAGCAAAGAACTTAATTTCAATAAAAGCCTTGTATGGAGAGTTTAGTGGGATAATTTTAACAATCTCGTGCAAACCAATTTCCCATACTATTCTTCTAGCTCATATCCTCCTATGTTTACATGAACCACACGGCCCAACTGAACCACCAACTCATTAAATGACATCAGCACATATGCTTTTAAACCCAAAATCATGATCTATTCATTTTCATTTATTCCATTAGCCAATAATGCACAGAAGAATTTGGGCCCAAACCAATTCATTTAAATCCCTTGGCCCAACAAGCGTCAAACCAATTCATTTTTGGCTGGAAGCGTGTCTTAGGGGTAGTATTGGTTAGGCCTCTTGTAACAAGGCGTCTTACTGGCACGATGGGATGCCTGTCTAAACCTAATTTTTTTATATCAAAAAACAAGCATCAGATTGGGAAATACATTGAATAATAATAATAATAATAAGATAATAAAAATACTCCCTCTGTACGCTTAGCTCCAACACGTAACATGAAAGCAATCAAAACAAATACTAAACCACACCCTGCGGGACCACCCTGCGGAACCGGTTTCCCTGCTCGTCTTTGGGACGAGCGGGGGAGCTCGTCCGTACGGACGAGCTCACGAGTCGTCCAGATCTAGATTTGGACGGTCCAATTTTTTTTTTTAATTATTTTTTTCTATATGAAAAAATCGTTTTTGGAAAAATGTTAGTTGAGAGATTATTTTTATTTTTGATTCTCTACTTATAATTTTTTTTTTCTTTAAAAAAAAAAAAATCAGATCTAGGCGGTAGGAGACAAGCTGGGAATCTGATTCCAATATGTAATCGACTTAAACGCAGTAGCAAAAGCCACTCGCTGCACACACCGAATACGTTAAGTCCGAAAACTCAGAGACACGCAAGAAATCACAGCGTGTCTAACGAAAACGCAGAAAGGAAGATTCATTCGGCGTCTTCCACAGCTCACGCAAAACAGAAACGCCTTACTCCTCGAGACGCGCGTTATTAACCCATGGACCATCATCCTTCTCTTCAAACCGATGTTCACCCTCAGCTCGGACCAGGCCCTTCATGCAGTATAAAGCCATACCCTCAGTTCTTGTCACTACGTTGCTTCAAACCGAAATAGAGAGAGAAAGGGTCCGAGAACGTGAGAGCCCGAGAGAGAGAGAGCACAACTACTGCTAGTTCTTTGTTTTTAATATCAAAAACAGAGGTGATAGAGAGGCGTAAGGGTGAGAGTTTGACAGATAGAGAGGGAGAGGGTTTACTGTAATTTTTTTTTTCTTCCTCTGCTTAACGTTGCCGCATCAGGGGTGTTAGTGTTGGTGAACCTCGCAAAACGAAACTGAGTGTAAGTCCCTTCCTTCTAGCTCCCTGTTTGACTAACGCAGATTCTTTTGTTAGGATGTAGAAAGTAGCATGATGAAACCTCTGCTTGATAAATGTTGATAGAAGGATCATATTTTTAGCTTGCGTTGCGTTTTCGAACCTCCTTCTCTCTCTGCACAATATGTATATAGACAAACCTGCGTCACTGGACTTTGGAAAAACACTTCACTGGTTTAGTTTGATGTCATACTTCTCTTTATATATGTACTGCGTCTGTGTTTAACGGGAGAAGAAAACAACTAAGTATATATATATATATATATATATATATATATATATATAATATGTGTGTGTATGAACTAGGCAGAGAAAACATAGAGAATGGTATTATTAAACCCAAAGATTTGCTGTCATAGTATATATATGAATCTTACTGATATAGATCACGCTGTAATGATTAAAAATAAATAAACAAACAAATAAATAAAGATAATAATAAAATAAAATATGGTTTCGGTTAAAGCAATAATCTTTCAAGGAAAATTTACTGATATATGTACATATACGCTGTAACATATATATATGCTAGATATATCTAATCATTGATGGAATTTGTTGGTACTGTTGCTGTTGCCATTTATTGGAACCAACGCCAATCAGTTACTCCTACTATTGTGAGCTGAGAGATTTATTTTGATTTCAAATGTAAAATTATAATTGATTTTATATATTAAATTTATGATTTCTCAAAATTGTTTCTATGAATCTGCTATATTAAAGGGGTTTGCATAATGAGAGTGATTACCATAATGCAAATGAGATATTTTAGGAAGATGAAAAAACGTTGCTATCTAACTATATATATTACAATATAATATATTTTATGTTGTTAGTATTTATAAACTCTTATATAATAGGATCTAATCTAACTAATTTCACTTATGATATTATTTACAAAATAATATATAGTGAAGTATATTTTTCGTGGTGGGAGCATTTATTAAGATCCTAATTTAAAGAGTTAGAATAGCTCTGAGAGTTTAAATTAATTATGGACAAATAATAATTAATTAGTAAAATAATAATAATAATAAATATAATATAATAGTAAATTATCAAAATTGGGCCTAAGAGGAAAAATGAAAATAAGGCCCAAAATATTTATTTTGGCATTCAAAAATTAAAATGGACCTTGGAGAGTTAATATAGGTCCAATAGTTTTACATTAAGACTAGTGTTAAACACTTTGAGGAGGTAAGTGACCTCACCCCTTAAGGAGGAGAATATAAGTTTGAATTTAGGGAAGCACACTTATTGGTGGGAAGCGAAAACCCTTGGCGCTTTAAATTAAAAAAGGATTATACTTGGGTGAAATTTAGGGAAAAAAAAAAAAGCCTTTAACTAAAGATTTGAAACTCAGGATATTACTGGTATGGTTTAAAATATTATTTGATAAACAAAAGGCGAAATAAATAAAAGAGCCTTGCTAATTGCCAATTATTCACAATGAAGAGAGAAACTGAGACACCATAAAAGAACCTATATTCCCTCCAGTTTCATATACAAGGTACTGTTTTTTAATTTGGTTCTTAGAGTTGGTACTAGGGATTTGAAGGGAGAGAAAATTCATACCACTTAAATTTAAGAAATTGGCTAAAGTATATGTTTGTTTCTCTAAGTTTACATCAAGTTTTAATTTGATCCCTTAAATTTAAAAAATATACTTTTAGTCTTTTAATCTTAATACCATTACTTTTATTTAAAGGAACTTGCTAACTTATCAAATTTAAATGATAACTTTGCAATTAAATGATAATAAATTATGCCTAAATTTTAAAATATAAAGATGATTATGAACTAAAATTTGAGTATATTTTGTCATCATGTAATTGCAAAATCACTGTTTAAATTTCCTAAGTTAACATTTTCCCTTAAACAAAACTATTGGTCTTAGGATTAAAGAACTAAAAGTGCGCTTTTTAAACTTAAAGAACCAAATTCAGACTTGATGTGAACTTAGACCAAAAAATCAATTTTAAAACTAAAAGGGCGAAACTTAGAATGGATGTCAACTAAGAGGACCAAACATATTCTTTAGTCTAATTTTAAAGCTAATTTTGAGAATTAAAGGGGTTATTTTTTGAGGTTGGGGGACACGGGAGTTGTTTATCAATGATCTATTTTGATAGTTTACTAGAAAGAATATTTAGTGATTACTTATTCTGGTGTCATTAGATGGGGGTTGATCGTTTGATACTATGATGTAAATACATCAAAAAAATTATAAAGAATGTTGGATAAGTATATGATTAGTTCGTTAGTGATTGTTGAAGGTATTGAATTTGTATTTAATAGGGAAAATCCATCTCAGGACCTATATTAGCAAAAGAATATCAAAAAAGGCCTAAGAAAAAGTCACACGTTTTTTTTTGATCAAAAAGGTTTTGGAGGGTGACACTTTTGCTCAGATTATTATTTCATAAAACGTTAGTTGTTAATTGGATCCCTTATATAGTTGTTAACTCACATTGGCAAAACGATTTAGTTGTTAGTGAAACTGATTTAGTTGTTAGGATATTGTTGTTAATGCGATTTAGTTGTTAACGATTTATCTAGTTGTTAATAAGGACTGATTTAGTTGTTAATGAGACTGATTTAGTTGTTAGCATTTTATGAAATAGTACCATAAAAGGTCCTAGGGCTTTTTTTGACATGTGATTTTTTTGGGGGCCTTTTTTGACAATTTTTTTTTGCTAATATGGGCTCTAAGAAGGATTTTCCCTATTTAATATTTGAATAATAGGATAAGAATTTAAATTATATTTTATTTTTTTATACTCTTAGTTGACCCACTGACTCTTGACCAACGGCCTCGACCGGTTTGAAAGGTTAATCCGGGTTTAATAAACTTGGCTAGAGGATCATTTTTAGCCTGAAATTATAAGGAGAATTATTTTATGGGCTAAATTAAAGAAGTTAATTAAAGAAAACATCCAAAGTGTTAAAGATTAATTTGTATAAATTATTTGATGTTTTCTATATTAATCAGGGAGAAAAATGGAAACAACCCTCATAAGTGAATGTGGAGTCATCGTGTGACAATTATACGCCCATCACAGCGAAACAAATAATGAAAATAAATTTAGAAGAATATAACTGAAATATATAATATAATATCTATAAAATAAAACTCCTTAACTAGCTCTTGCGAACAGGTCAAAAAACTAGCTCTTAAGATAAGGCTTGAACATCTTTGAATCAAATAAACCTGATGACTCATATTCATATAAAAAAGATGCGTTCTTAAGAACACTTTACATGTTTCTAGGATGAAAAGGCCATTGAGAGTTCAGAAGATAGAGTGATGGCCTAAAAAAAGCTTAAGTAAAATACAAACTCATCAAATGCAAACTTATTTATAAATCATCAGTTGCTTCGTCATCCAAAACAAAAGGCACATTCAGATCAAAACCCCTTCTTGCAGATTGTTGTCTTAGTTCTTCCACTTCCTCTTTATTACTGTTATTCTCATTATCATTCGAACTTATTAATAATCTCTCTTCACTGCTAATCAGAGTCGCTGCTTCTTCACCACTTAATGTTCCATTAATGCAAATCTTGTCTTCTTCCTCCACATTACTGTTATTCTCATTATCATTCGAACTTGCCGCTGCTTCTTCACCACTTAATGCTCCATTAATGCAACTCTTGTCTTCTTCCACTTGTTCTTCTTGTCTTTGTTCCACCACTTCCTTACCCTTCATGCTTTTAACTATGTTCTTCCTGTGTTTGGTTTTGTGTCCTCCTAAGGCTTGAAAACATGGGAAAGATTTATTACAGATCTCACATACATAGGTTTGTGATGGCTTCACTTCTTCTTGCTTCACAGTTTCTTCTTCTGATGACTTGATCATCTCTGGACCTAATTTCATCTTCTTATTGAGATTCTTTCTCTCTTTCTTTAAACTGATCACTTTCATATCAGCTTTCAATTCTTCATTCCCATCACTACCCTCTATTTTCTCCTTGCAATTATCCGTGCTTTTCGTTCCAGCTGGTGAAGAAGAACCAGCCACATGGTTCTGCATCACATTCTTCTTCCTTTTCTTGACTGGTAAGACTGCTGCCTTTTCAGGAGTAGGCTCGCGAGTTGGAAGACGATGAGGAAAGTGGTAGTTACCAAAGAGATGCATATTCATAAGGGTTAGAGCTGCAATATGAGCAGCTTCTGCTTCTCCAATGCGTTTTCTTTCTCTCATATCTTTCTTAAGCCAGCTGCTTTCAGAATAAGATGAAGAAGAATCAACCGGTACTGATAATGATTTTTCTGAAGTTGAAGGTGAAGAGCTCTTGTTGTGATTTTGATGATCTTGCTCTTTTATAAACTCTTCTGAAGAAGAAGAAGAAGAAGCTAGAGCGTTATCAGTAGTAACGAAAGGAGGGTTCATACCTCTCCAATCTCTGTCTGGATGAGATCTCATATGGCCGCACAGTGACTTCTCTGATGGAAAATCCTTGTTGCACACAATGCAACGGAAACATCTCCCTGAAGAATCATTGGGATTCCCAATACTATTCGATTTGGTGAGCTTATTATTATTATTATCGCGGATGACCAAATTCTTGGACTTGATTCTTAGGGTATAACTGACCTTTTTTCGTTGTTCTTCCATCTTTCTCTGAGCTTGGATGTGATATCTTCTGTGGCCTCCTAGGGCTTTTCCTGAATTGAATTTTTTTCCACAGAAATCACAAATATGAACTATTGAACCTTCACCTTCACCCGGAGCTGATTTTCCTGAGTGGAGCTTTGAGTTAGACGAAGACGGCTTTTGGCTCATCTGGCCTTCCTCGTCGGAGGTCTCCTGATCCTTCTCTTCCTCAATCATCTGAAGAGTCGTCGTCAAAATTTTAGAGTGTGAAAATCAAAGAGCTAAAAAATATTGAAGAAATCCAACTTACCTGATGACGATCAAGCCCATCATCTTCATGAGAAAGTAACCTATTTTCTTCTTCAGAATCCATGGGGTACAACGTCAGAGAGAACAAACTAGCCGAGCCCAGCCGATTGATCAGGGGCTGTACTGTTTTATAACCCACTTCTCTCTCTCTCTTTGGACTAAGTGGGAAAAATTTCCCTGGTTTTGGGTTCCCTCATGTTTTTCTTATCATAATATTATATTCACCATCATATTGTTTAGATTTAATATTTTATAAAATTAAATAAATAAATTTAAAATGTTAAAATATGATATCCACAATTCGTAAGTGCAATACAGATAAGATTTTAAGAAATAATTTATTGGCTAAAGTATACATTTGGTCCTTTATATTTTGTCTCAGATCATTTAGTCCTTAAGTTTGTAAAGTGCGTTTGGTCGGCCTTAATGCTAACACCGTTAGTCTAACTTAACGGAAAATACTGACTCAACAATTTTAAGCGATGACTGTGCAATTAAATGCTGACCAAACGTGCTTATATGTTAGTATTTTAATAAATTAATATTTTAAATCCTATTAATTGAAAAAAAAAATCTTTACAGACTTTTTTGTGGTTTTTCACAATTTGTGAAGATATTTTTTTGGGGTCGAAGAAAATTAAATATTGTTGAATTAATAGGATTTAAAATATTAATTTATTAAAATACTAACATATAAGCAATGCTTAATCAGCATTTAATTGCATAGTCATCGCTTAAAATTGTTGAGTCAGTATTTTCCGTTAAGTCAGACTAACGGTGTTAACATTAAGAAACCAAACGTCACTTTCAAACTTAAGGACTAAAATGATACTAATCTAAAAAACATAAAGGATCAAATGTATACTTTGGCCTAATTTATAATATATTATAATCTTTGTCTGGCTATAAAATATTATATTAATAGTAATATAAAAAATTAAATTTGAACAATCTATTCTTTAATATAAAGGTGGAGATGATATTTTAGAAAGAAATATGATTATGTTAGTATCCTCTCCCATACTCACTCCAATCTCATATATATGGTATCATTTTGGTTATTACGCAATTTCTAGAATAAATATATCATTTTTTTCCGAAAAATAGAATTTTTATTTCAGGTCATCAAGTGGGTATCATTTATATTTTTTAAAAGATTATCCTTGTTTAAAAATAAATAAGAGAGAAATTAGTAGAAAAAAGACGTGGGAAAGACATATAATTAATTCATTAAAAAAGCTTATAATATACGGGTACATACACTGCATCTTATAGGTAAATCTTGAAAAATATAATTCAAAAAGTTGATTATCCCTAACCGTTGATTCTTGTTTTAAATTATAATCTTATAATGACAAATAACAAGATAAATATCATAACCAAAATCTGTTTTTCGATCCAAGATTATCAAAATCTGTTACCAGTACTATCTTTGACGTTTGAATAGCATTTAATTTAATGGATTTTATAACTTCACCTGAAGATCAAAATGCAAACCTCAAATGTTCTAACTCATAATTTATTTTTCTTAATTTTACATTATTTTTATTCCCTAATTTTTTTATATTTATCTTTTCCTAATCTATTTAAACAAATTATTTATTATAAATGATGACTTTAACATCTTTAACGTTAAAAATGGTAATTTTTTAATTGTATTTTACCAAATAAGAAGTGTTTTTCTTATTAATAAAAGATGGATATTATTGAAATTGATATCGATATTCCTAGCTAGTGAATAAGGGATGGATTAATGGAATCAGTTAGTTATGGTGACTATCCTTCCTATCCAATCTAGGCCGTCCATATGAGATCTGGACAATCTAGATTTCATATATTTTTTTTTTTTCTTTTTATTTTTATTAAAAAAATTATTTTAATGGGTAGAGAATCTAAAATAAAAATAATCTCTTAACTAATATTTTTTTCAAAAAATAATTTTTTCAATTAGAAAGCATATTTTGAAAAATATCAAATCTAGACCGTCTAGATCCAATATAATCGAGACGGTCCAGATTGGATAGGTTGATGGTGCCTATTCAAAGGATAGGCGCCATAACTAGTTCCTGGTTTAATTTAGTATCGCATAAGTAAGGACGACTTCTCAAGAAGTAGTGAGATCCCCCTCCTTAGTTTACTAAAAATCTAAACTTCATGACAATGTAGTTGATGCCTTTGAATCTGCGAAGTCTAATGTTGCGAACAAGCTTTCCAAACATTGTTTTAGGAATTGACTTCATGAACAAGCTAGATCGATTTCACCCTAACGGATTTGCTAGATACTAATTTCACTCCCTTCTGTTGATGTATTCCATTATAATGTCGGTTGCAGAATAATTATATCATGATAATCAACAAATGATATATCTAGTCATGTGTGACTAGCTAGATACACACAAGTGCTTTAATTACGCTTACATTCTCGATCAAATATTTATTCATTATCTTTTTTAGCTCTAAAGACATGGTAGTTCTGGATCAAGCATTTCTCTATAGAAAAACACTTTATTCTTCTCAAATCCTTTATTGCAAATGCTTTCTTTGAGTAATTCTTAACTTTAGCAAGCTCTTCAGGAGTTTAAGCAAGTCATAGTTTTTCCAAACTCTTCAAGAGTTCCAAAGATATTTAAAATTTTCAACATAATGTGTAATTATAGTAAACTCTCTTTCAAATATCTTCATAAAAATACATGGGTAGAATAGATATTTTTATCCTTTCTTTTATAGACATTTATCAAGTTCGTAAAATCATATACACACTGGTTGCTTCAAATCATTTAAAGATCTTGATTGAATTGTATGCTTCTAGCAACTTCAATCCTTTAGGGAGTTTCATACAAATCATTTAAAGATCTTGATTGAATTGTATGCTTCTAGCAACTTCAATCCTTTAGGGAGTTTCATATACTTTGACCGTTTGCTTCTGGCAATTTAAATTATTCAGGGATTGTTATATGTTTAAATATAAATGTAACATCCCAATTTTAAAGCGATTTTTTTTAAATCAGAGTAGAGCATTGGAGCGATTGAGTAACTGAACCATAGCAAAATCATGAACCATAGTGCAATAGTATAGATACATCATCCCGTGTTTCAAAAGTAAATGCATAGTCGGAAATTAAATCTTCATCTTGAATCCTACTCGGGTTGCCCCCTTTGTCTCCAATCCTCGGTCCTCCGGACCACGAAGCTACATGAGATCCAATTCCCATTTGGACCTCGTGTAACGTTAACCTTGTGCTCAAATATAACAAAGATATGGACAACGAGATATTCATAACAATACAAGTACCATATCAACACATAAGCACAAAGCGTATGTATGAATAGCATAACGACGTAACATAAGCACACAAAGAATATGTAAAGTCAAACAACATGTCTCGCACATACCCCGTGCCACGATCACAACACGTGTCCTCGCGCTAGGAAAACTCATACGGTATTATCATGTCTATAACCCGTGTAAACCGTAAGTATGATTGACGACCCTAAACGAGCCTCGCCTATGAATGTATCTATTGCATATATGTATATGAGCAAAGCACGTAGTTAGTGTTACAATACGCGTCCGTACCTTCGTTGACGGTATTTGGAACGTTTGGCGCAAAAAACGGTGTTTTTGACGGAAAGTGGTCTGACAAAGGGTATGACGGCGGACGTACGACAAATGCAAAGCGCAGACGAAGATTCGTGATCAAAGATATCCTATAAGGATAATATCACATATAAGAATACAAGACACTACAGAGTTAAAGTTACAGTATGCGAACGTATCTTTCCTCCATGTGAATAGTAATTCACTATTCACGTATACGGCACTATTCACGTATACGATACTATTCACATATACGGTACTATTCATGAGTAGTAATACGCCCGTCCATCAAATCTGCCTCCAATATATTTTTTGAAATAAGTATCATATTTATCCCTAAAACATGATATCTATACCATCTTGGTAAAATAAAGATCTACATAGCATTTCTACTATAACTATCGAAAGAACTACTAAAGCTTAAGACTAAGGACCGAAGAATTTACCCAGGGCTTCGCTACACTTTCTCCAGACTCCTCCTTCTCTCTAGCTCCTTCAGAAATCACCTCTTGGGGTTGATTTGGTGTGAAGATTATGAAGAAATGAAGCCTCTATTTATAGGGTGGAAAAATGGGTCCTTTAGTGTAATTTTCACTTCGGGTCATTCTACGTAATTTTCCACGAGCCAAATTTTCAACACTTCACGTGAAAGGCAGGCGAAGATGTTGAAAATATTTGTTCGTGGGTCCCACACCTTGCTTTATGTGACTGTACCGATAAAGTTCTACTTTAACGAAATTCATTTCCGATTGCTAGATCGATCACTAACGTCCTTAAGTTTTGAGTATACTTTTTGGTTGGTAGCGGGATACCGAGATTTATGGTCTAATTAGACTTCCTAGTTGGACTAAACTTATTCCTCGGTGTTAGCAAAAATAACCTTCACCGGTCTTACTTTTGAGGTTAAATTATGTGGGTTCCGAGATAAGTCCTTATATTTTCTCCGGGATTTCCACATCTTCACAACTATTCCATATAGCGTTCTTGAATGAAGTGGGAGAAAGAATATTATATTATTATCCAAATAGTAAATTACTATTGAGTGGGTCCCGCAGACATTTTTTTCAAACTTCACGTTAATGTCTGTCGGCAGAGGAGAAATAATTTGACGCGGGTCCCACATGAATAGTAAATACGTATGTATGAATAGTGAACACGTATTTTTGAATAGTAAATACTATTCATGAGTCCAAAAATTCTGATTCCAATTTTGTCACTCCCAAAAATAGGGCCTAGTAGTCTCCGAAAAATAGGCAAATTCTCAAACATAGGGTTCCAGATAAACAAGTATCCGGGTATTACATTTCTCCCCCCGTTAATTAAAATTTCGCCCTCGAAATTTAATCTATCGTGACAAACCTTTGGGCCATGAACTCTGGGTACCTCTCTTTCATGTCTCTTTCTGTTTCCCAAGTCGTCTCATTAGTTGATAAACTCTTCCAGACTACCTTCACTATTGGTATGGTCTTATTCCTAAGCCGTTTCTCCTGTTGTTCGAGAATTTGCTCCGGCTCGACTACGAAGGTATTATCATGCCATACTTCAATGTCTTCATATTCAATGACATGATCACGGTCTGGTAGGTATCTCTTCAACTGTGACACATGGAAAACGTCATGGAGGTTACTCAGGTTTGGGGGTAAGGCTATCTGATAAGCGACTGGTCCTCGCTCGGCCAGAACTTCGAACGGTCCTACATATTGTGGACTGAGCTTCTTCCTCTTAAGCGTTCTGCCGACACCGGTTACTAGAGATAACCTCAAAAATACATGGTCGCCGACATCAAACTTCAACGGCCTCCTCCTTTTGTCAGCATAACTCTTCTGTCTACTATGTGTTGCGAGGAGTCTCTTCTTGATCAACGCGATCTGCTCGGAGGTCTTTTCAAGCATATCTGGTCCAAGCAATTGCTTTTCGACGAGTCATCCCAGCATAAAGGTGATTGACACTTCCGCCCATACAATGCCTCAAACGGGGCCATTTGTATACTCGCATGATAGCCGTTATTGTATGCAAATTCGCTAGCGAAAGGTGTTGATCCCAACTCCCTTTGTAATCTAGGGCACATGCTCGCAAAGATATCCTCCAAATCGTTTGTATCGTTCTCTCAGATTGACCGTCGGTCTGAGGGTGATAAGCCGAACTGAATTTCAGCTTTGTACCCATACCTTCGTGTATCGCTTGCCAGAAACGGGATTGGAACCGCGTATCCCTATCAGAGATAATACTCTTGGGGACACCGTGTAGTCTCACGATCTCTTTGATATAAATCTCCGCCAATCGTTGTGGAGAATAATGGATACTAATGGGTATGAAATGTGCTGACTTGGTTAATCGGTCAACGATCACCCAGATTGTATCGTGATTCCTGATCTTAGGTAAACCCACCACAAGATCCATGGTTACATTCTCCCATTTCCATTCCGGCATTTCTAGTCCTTGAAGAAGACCAGGGGGTCACCGGTGTTCAATCTTTACTTTCTGACAAGTCAAACACCCGCCACGTCTTCGGGCTACATCTCTTCAACCTGGCCACCAAAGTTTAGTCTTCATGTTACGGTACATCTTGACCATTCTTGGATGCAGAGTATATTTACTCTTATGAGCCTCATCCAGTATCTTCCGCCTTAACTCATCAACTGGCGGTATGTAGATTCGCTTCTTGTACCTGACCAAACCACTAGGTGATAAGTCATGGTCTTGGGTTTCACCCTGAGAGATCTTCTTTCGCATGGAGATAGCCCAATCATCTTGCTTCTGAGCTTCCTCGACTTCATCCCTCAGATCGTATTCCCCTTGACTCACAAGGAGAGTTGCAAGATAGGCATCATTTGGTGTGTTGAGTCCCATGCAAATTTGGTTTGATAGATTCGGATCTCCGAAATCTTCAAGTAATTTCGCTCTTGTATCATCATGTATGCCACCCGCACCTTCTTCCTATCGAGAGCATCTGCAACGACGTTTGCTTTTCCGGATGATACTTGATCTCAAGGTTGTAATCTTTTAGCAACTCCATCCAAATGACGTTGCCTCATGTTAAGTTCCCTTTGATCGAAGAGATATTTCGTGCTCTTGTGGTTGCGGTACAATTCTACGGTCGCCGCACCGTATAGGTAATGCCTCCATATCTTCAAAGCGAACACGATAGCTGCAAGCTCTAAATCGTGTGTAGGATAATTCGACTCGTGAGGCTTTAGGCGACGAGAGGCATACGCCACCACTCGCCTCGCATCGGGACATCCCAATCCCCGCCCACCGGCATCACTATAGACCACATAAGTCTCATTAGGATCTGGGATAATCAACATTGGTGCTGTAGTCAACCTCTCCCTCAATCTCTGAAAGCTCTCCTCACAGTTTTCTCCCCATACAAAGGGTTGGTTCTTCCTCGTAAGCTTTGTCAATGGTAAGGCAAGACGTGAGAAATCTCGTATAAATCTGCGGTAATACCCCGCCGACCTAGGAAACTACGAATTTCCGTCATCAAGCTTCGGGTCTCTTCCATCCCGGAGAACTCGCTTCCACTTTGCTCGGATCAACTGCAACTCCGCCGCTAGATATGACATGGCCCGAAATCTAACTTCCGGCCAAAATTCACATTTGCTCAACTTAGCATAGAGTCGCTTCTCCCTAAGTATTTTCAACACAAGTCGCAGGATGTTCTTCATGTTCTTCTCTGCTCTTAGAATAGACGAGTATATCGTCAATAAAAACAACCACAAATTGATCTAAGTATTGACGAAAAATACGGTTCATGTAATCCATGAATACCGCAGGTGCATTGGTTAATCCAAAAGGCATTACAAGGAATTCGTAGTGCCCATATCTGGTTCTGAAAGCCGTCTTGGGAACATCACCGTCTTTAACTCGCAACTGATGATATCCCGAACGTAAATCGATTTTAGAAAATACGGTGGAACCGATAATTGATCCAAAAGATCATCAATCCGGGAAGTGGATATTTGTTCTTAATGGTTACTTTGTTTAGTTCCGGTAGTCGATACTGAGTCGGAAACTTCCGTCTTTCTTCTTCACAAACAACCGGGGCTCCCCATGGTGATACTGGGGTCGAATGAACCCTTCTTAAGAAGTTCTTCTAGTCGCTTTAACTCCCGTGCATCTCATTCGGAGCCATACGATATGGCGCTTTTGATATTGACCCTGTACCAGGCATCAATTCAATAGCAAACTCCACTTCTCTTGTAGGAGGTAGCTCAGTGAGATCCTTTGGAAACACGTCAGGAAATTCATTCACCACAGGCATATCCTTGAGTGAAAGTTCGGCTTCTGCCTTGACTGAGAAAAATATCATGTATGCTTGGCATCCCTGCTTCACGCATCTATCAGCTTCCGTAGCAGAGAGAAAATTCAGGCTCACGTCAATCTTGTCACTGCTAGGTGAATCAGAAAATGATATTCTCTTACTTCGACAGTCGATCATTGCACCGTTAGCCGTTAGCCAATTAAGACCGAGTATGACGTCAATGCCATGAAGTGGTAATTGGATAAGATCTACTTTAGAAACTCGTCCCTCCACATTTGTGGTACAATTATTACACACGTCGAGGCTAAAGATTTCACGCCGGTGTAGACACTATCAGTCATAAGGTAATCTAGAGGCATGCATTCCTAAGCGACTTGCACAATCATAGGAAATAAAAGAATGACCGGCACCCGAATCATACAATGCCTGCAATAGATTTCCATTGAGATAAATAGTACCTTGGATCATCTCCGGAGATTTTCTGGCCTCCGTATTTGTCAGCGCAAAGATCCAGCCTGCGCTCTGAGGTCTTGCCTCTGCAGCATTCCCAGGACAATCCCGGCTATAGTGCCCAGGCTTTTGGCACTTGAAGCAGATTTGATTCCCATCACAGTTGACTCTGGATGGTACTTCCTGCATTTCGGGCATGACTGGGTCTCCGTTAGTCTGGGATAGTTCTTTTGCCCAACCTGGAATGGCCTCTTGTTCCCGCCTCGGGGGTTATTCCATGGTGTCTTTCTTTTCTGCGGAAAACCTCCACGGTTTAACCCGCCACGTCCTGCATTGTAGTTGTTGGAGTTCCGGATTCCACGTAACTCTTTCAGATTGCTCTCTATCAGCCGACAAGACTCCACAACTTGAGTCATGTTAGGGAACTGCTGCGATACCAGCCTTTCCTTGATCTTGTACTTTAGCCCATACACCAACCTATGTGCTTTCCAGCTCTCGTCATTTTCACGCCTTAGATATGACGAATATCGTGACAGATTGGTAAAACGGGCAAAGTAGTCATCGAATAGTTCCTCCTGCCCTTGTTGAATGTGAAGGAACTCAGATTCTTTGATCACTTGAGTTGACGGAGGGAAATACTGGTCATTGAACTTCCCCAAAATCCTTCCCAGTGATAGGGCACACCGCTGCGGTGTCGTAGCAACACTTTTCCACCATCTATCCGCGTCTCCTCAAGCTTGTAGATAGCAAGCTGAGCTTTCCGGTTCTCCGAACATTCCATTACGTTGAAAATCTTTTCTAGGCTCATAAGCCAATCCTCGGCCCGCCTCCTTCTTACCACGGAACGCCTGTGGCTTGAGCTTGCAGAACTGAGTGACCCAGTATTGTGTGGTCTGCCCAGCTCTCTCTCTTCTAGGAGGTGACCTCGATCTGTCAGACTCCTCAACTTCCTCTTCTTCTTCAGCTTCATGTTCTTGTACTTGTCTTTGTCTTTCCTGCCTCTCTGCCAGGAGTTCATCTATTAGAGCCCTCTGTTCTTGTAGAGTTCTCCTCATTTCTTGCATCTCGTTCTGTTCCGGTTGATTAGGTTCTGGTTCGGGTATTGGTATTATCTGGGGTTGTCTACCCCTTCCTCTACCACGGCCTCGACCTCGGCCTCTTCCTCTAGGGACTCCCGCACCTCTTATATTTGGCATCATTAAACTTAAAGAATGGCAAATATAAATACAAGAATTAGCACAACAATAGACAATGAAAAACAAGCATATATTAATATTGCATCATATTTATACAAGTTGACCTAGCAGTTGGTCATGTTCCAAACTTTGTCATACAAGTTACTATTTTACAACCCCTTAGGGTTACTAGAGAATTAAGCACACTATACTATCTAGCTTCTACTATTTTTCCCACAACTTTCTTCAACAGTTTCTTCCCCCTACATATGTTGGCGCACCATGCATCTAAGATATCGGAAGTATATACGAACATCTGAGATAGGCCCTTCATCAAGCAATTCATTTGTTATCCTAGCCCAGAAGCGAGTGCAGGGGAAATAGAATAGGGTAGTTCTAATCCAGTCCCCGGGTGGAAATCGGTTGTACAGAGCATGATAACTCTTGACTCGGCTAAGATAGGTCAGATACCTTTCCTTTAGGGTGTCAGTGGTTTGCTCAGCGTAATTGTAATCTGACTCTAACAACCGTACTAGCGTCACATTTTCATCTAGGAGATGGTAGTAATCCGCAGGGGTGGCTTCCTCCTCATCGAGGTTCCAAATTTTGGGGTAATCAAAATTATCCCCTACAGAAGAATGGGTTGACCCGACAGGGCTTCCCGGCACTGAGTTTTCATCTTCTAGGTTTATGGGTTCGGGGTATTCAGGACCAGGGTGGTATTCTGGTGCTGGGTCATTCTGGTGTTCTATAGGGTAGTCAGGATTATTCATAGGTTCGAAATAGTATATAGGTCTTTGGGGTCTTTGGAACAAGCGGGGTTCGGTGTTCGGGTGGAGGGTAAACAGGGTCAGGGTTCAGCCTTCTTCCTACCATTTCTGGCACTACAGACTTTCTAGCGGTACGTCTCCACCTCTCGTGGTACATGATATATGGGTTATAAGCTGGTTCATGGTTGATTTTAATCCTTATGGGTCCTGGGTTTGCTGATTTCCGCACCGTGCGTCTCATCTTACCGTAACGGTACACATACGGAAATTCATCCCTGTCCATCTCTACACATTTCACCAGGTCATGTCAGTACTCATTTTCAAAATATGCTCTAAGTTTTGAAAAGGCTTAGAACCTAACTCCGTTAATCAAACAATTTGGCCAGGCTGGGTATTTCATGGGAGCCTCACCGTGCTAGGGTGACTGATTGGCTGATCCATGAAAACCCTTTCTAGTTTAAGCACCAAACTGTTCGAAATAACATTGTTAAATCCGTGTCAGAAAGAATGCCCTGATACCAAAAATGTAACATCCCAATTTTAAAGCGATTTTTTTTTAATCAGAGTAGAGCATTGGAGCGATTGAGTAACTGAACCATAGCAAAATCATGAACCATAGTGCAATAGTATAGATACAGTCATCCCAGTGTTTCAAAAGTAAATGCATAGTCGGAAATTAAATCTTCATCTTGAATCCTACTCTGGTTGCTTGCCCCTGTCTCCAATCCTCGGTCCTCCAGACCCTGAAGCTACAGCTGAGATCCAATTCCCATTTGGACCTCAGGTAACGGTTAACCTTGTGCTCAAATATAACAAAGATATGGACAACGATATTCATAACAATACGGTACCATATCAACACATAAGCACAAAGCGATGTATGAATAGCATAACGACGTAACATAAGCACACAAAGAATATGTAAAGTCAAACAACATGTCCGCACATACCCCGTGCCACGATCACAACACGTGTCCTCGGCGCTAGGAAAACTCATACGGTATTATCATGTCTATAACCCGTGTAAACCGTAAGTATGATTGACGACCCTAAACAGAGCCTCGCCTATGAATGTATCTATTGCATATATGTATATGAGCAGCACGAGTTAGTGTTACAATACGCATCCGTACCTTCGTTGACGGTATTTGGAACGTTTGGCGCAAAACGGTGTTTTTGACGGAAAGTGGTCGACAGGTGGTATGACGGCGGTACGACGGCAATGGCGCAAATGACCAGTTCGTGATCAAAGATATCCTATAAGGATAAATTACTATTGAGTGGGTCCCGCAGACATTTTTTTCAAACTTCACGTGAATGTCTGTCGGCAGAGGAGAAATAATTTGACGCGGGTCCCACATGAATAGTAAATACGTATGTATGAATAGTGAACACGTATTTTTGAATAGTAAATACTATTCATGAGTCCAAAAATTCTGATTCCAATTTTGTCACTCCCAAAAATAGGGCCTAGTAGTCTCCGAAAAATAGGCAAATTCTCAAACATAGGGTTCTAGATAAACAAGTATCCGGGTATTACAATAAATCCATACAGTATTTGATCCTTCAGGGATTTTATAAGAATAACAATTTGTTTAGATATATATACTCCTAAGATTTTAAATCTTTCTAGAATTCACATATAATTCACAATATAGTGAGTCATAGGCTATAATCATATTCTCAAGACACATATCAAAATTTCACATATTGTCAAGCTTCTAAATTAGCAAGACATATGAATATTTAATCCACCACAAGATAATGTCTATCAACATTGAATTTTCCAAAAACAGCATATGCTTGCGTTTCGTACACAACCCTATAGGTAAGATGTAAATCACCAAAAGAATTGGTCATGCACTATGTGTACTACTAAGAGTACCATAAGGATTAATTCCATCTGTACAAAACCGAAGCCAAAGGTTTCTTGGCTCGCTGCCAAACCCAGAAAATATTTTATCTATTTTCTTCCATTGAGAAGAGTCAACCAGGTGCCGTCAACATGCCATCTCAACTTCTTTACTTCTTTTGCATTTGCATACATTCACTTAAACCGCGGTATAATTGGAAGATACCACAAAAACTTTAAAGGCTGCCTTTTACTTGTCTTATCACCACATTCACCATCTTTCTTCACTTTATACCGTAAAGTTTTACATTACAAAATGCCCTTTTATATAATACTAGCATTGCACTTTGTGCTAGAAATACACAAATTTATGTTATGATGTTGCATGTTGTGTCCTTTCTTTTCTGTTGGTGAACCATCTTTAATTAAGTATGTATATCATGACATATTTATATAAGATCCTCATTTAATCACATGATATTATCATCAAAACTGTTGTCGACAACTTCGTCTTTTTTGTTCTCTTTTTTATGACATAATTGATTGAGATATATTTCTTTCATGTACCTAAACCTCTTTTGGGGTCTTATACATAGTTACGTCTTAGTTCTTGCCTCCTCAATATGATCATTTTCTCCATTTTTCTTTTTCATTTGGAACCGATCACTTTCTCACGATTCAGGCATGTCTCATGTTTCATTTATACTATTTGGAGCATTTTTCAGCTAGAGCATGAGATATAAGAATTCTCATTTAGGTTAATAACTACATTTGACAGATATTTTAAAATATATTAAGAATGAAATATTTGATGAACTTTTGGTTCATACTATTACATTTGAGCATTTACGTTTGATGCATTCCATATATTTTCTTTTCTGGCTACTTATTTTCTCTCCTTGATATTGGGAAAACTTTGTTGAATGACAATCAATTAATCATGTTGTATAAGTCTCCAAAATCCATTTGCTTCCTTTATTCCAATTCATTTCATCTTCCATATTTATCATTTTCCCCTCAAACTAATTTACTTAACTTTATTTCCTCTATCTACTTAAACAAAAGTAGCTCTTATATTAAGGATTGTAAACTGTAACTTTTAAAGATTTTTCTCTTTGTTTTCTTACCATAATCCATGCACGTCCATTGTATTCTTCAGAGGGTTCAAATTTAAAATCCCACGCTTACACATGGCTCTAATTTTATTTTCATTCTTTCTTCATAATCGGTATTGTCGCATATGACTTCAGGATCACATATAAGAGTTTTTTGGTCATTTAAGAACGACTAGAATTACTCCTTAATACTCCATCCGGTCCTAATTATAGGAACACTTTTGTAGTGCAATTTGTACTACGAAAATGTTCCTATAATTAGAACCGGATGTAGTACTTTATAAGGATTTTATTTTCTTATTAACTTCTCTAGCCCATAAAATAAAGCACCTAATTTTTTTGTTATAAAAATTATCATCTAACTTTTTCTTAAATCATTCAGGAAAATATGACCTTAATTAAAAAAATTAAATTTATTTTGGGTAATTTAGCCTCTATAAATTTTCCAAATCCTCATGATCATATTTGGGAAAATTACGTGCAAGTCCAAGGACCAGAAATAATTACAAAAAAGTCCCTTGAAATCACCAAATTACACAGAATTCCCTAGAGACTTTTTTGATACTATTTGTATGAAAACAAAATCCAGGTTTTTAAATGTTGTTGTAAATATGGTTTTTGTTGTTGTAAATGGCAAGATTTTAAATTATGTTGTAAATACAACACTTCTTGTTGTAAATATAGTCTTTTCTCGTGTAAATGACCTCTCTATGTTCACAATTCATGTGTTTAAATGTTATTGTAAATATGACACTTTCTGTTGTAAATGTGTCTTTTTCTGATGTAAATGGTCATATTTTAAATTTTGTTGTAAATACAGCACTTCCTGTTATAAATCTAGTCTTTTCTGTTGTAAATGACATCTCTACGTTCAAAATCCATGTGTTTAAATGTTGTTATAAATATGACATTTTCTGTTGTAAATGTGGTTTTTTCTGTTGTAAATGGTCAGGTGTTTAAATGTTATTGTAAATATGGCACTTTCTGTTGTAAATATGACATTTCTTGTTGTTAATACAAATAATATCAAAAAAATTCCTTGGAACTTTTGTATAATTTGATGATTTTAATAGACTTTTTTGTAATTATTTTTTGTCCTTGGACCTCCACGTAATTGTCCCATTATATTTGATAATGATTACTCACTTCTTCTGACCTATAGATGACTTTAATAATTATTTTCTCTTCCCACCCCCCCCCAATCATATGAAAATAGACTTTCTAACCAATTAATTTTTTTATGCATTATTTCCTGAATTAATCCTTCTTAGCCTTATAAAAAACACTATAGAAGCCTGCAACTAATGAGGTGGCAAGCTTTGGTTTTTTTTTTTCTAAAAAAAAAAAAGATGTGGTAAGCAACCTCACCTATATGAAGGAGATCATAATATCGAATCTTGGGTAGTATATTTGTTGGGAGAAGCGAAACTCCTTACACTCTGAACCTTAAAAACAATTATATCATGATCAAATAATTTTTTTTTTTTAAAAAAAAACCTTCAACAAAAGCTTTGAAACTCGAATATCACTGGCGGGTTCACATTAGGTGCACATCTCTTATGTGCACCTTATGTGCTTGTCCCTCTTATAGAGGGATAAGCACTACTATTTATTTAGATTTAAATTATATGATGCTTTCTGGAATGTTTTTTACCCCCAGTATCTCATATTAATTAGTTTTCAGTCCTGCATACATAAATATTTATCTTGCCGCAACACCGCATCCCGTAAACTAATTAATTTGAGATACTGAGTGCAAAAAACATTCTAGAAAGCCGCATATAACTTAAATCTAAATAAAAATAAATAAAAAATGCCACATCCCTCTAATTAGAGGGATGTGCATGTAAGGAGCACATAAGGGAGAAGCACCTTATGTGCTCCCTATCACTGGCATAGTTTAAAATAGAGTAAAACTTTAACCACCCTCATGCTTTTCCTAAATTACACAAACATCCTCTCTATTTTAAAAACATACACTTAAATTTAAATTGTTAACTCCGTCAAGAATATTCTAAAAAGATTCTAGAAATTTATTTTTTATTAAAATTTATATAAAAATAAAATGTATTCACTAATAATTTACCCTTAATACTATATCCCAAATTTTACCTTTGAAAATTCAAATACTTTTTTTAAATGTTTGTGGAAAAAATCATGGCATTAGAAATTTAAATGACTTTTTTTCCTGCAAATTTAAATGACTTGTACAATATCTCAACCCTATATAGTTTATTATAGTTCACAGGAAAAAAAAAATGTGTTTGATATATTTTTAGTCATTTAAGAAACCAAAAAGAAACAAATTTTAATAAATATGATGAAAAATTAAAAGTATAAATTTTATAATCTCAAAATTCATAAACGTTTCATATATTAGAAAGTTAGAAAATATGTTAGAATTAATTTTTGGTGGCATAATTTTTTTTTGGCCCATATAAATATATATGTTTAAATAACTCTAATGTTAAGGAGGGGCATTTTGGTCAAAAAAATTCAAAATTCAAATTTAATAGTCAACTAACATTTTGGGTGAATGGAAATATAATATCAAAATATAAGGAATGTTTGTATAACATATATTTTAATTTTAAGGAAGGTCTATATAGATTTTCAAAATTGAGGGAATGTTTGTGTAATTAAAGCAAAACAAAAGTGTGGTTAGAGTATTTTACTCTTTAAAATATTATTTGAAAAACAAAAGGCGAAATATAAAAGAGCCATGCTAATTGCCCATTATTCATAATGAAGAGAGAAATTGAGATACAATAAAAGAACGTATGCTCCCTCTATACAAGGTAACGTTTTTGGTCCTTAGAGTTGTTTGGTACAACCCCCTTTGGAGGGGTGGGGAAATTTTTACCACTTAAATCAAAATAATAATAATAATAATAATCTTTTTTGATCTTTATAGTTTAGATTTGATTGTAATTTAATCCTTACACTTTTATTTGGTGTTACTCAATCTCTATAATTTTGACTCATGCAACTCACTTCTTAAACTTTGACTATTGCACTCGGTCCTTATCTTTCTTTTATAATTTAGTCCTTGATCTTTCTTGTATATATGATTTTATTTTTAAAATATAGGGGACTAAATTATAAAATGGTAAAAATTACCGTAACTGAATGTAGTGAGTCAGAGTCCAGAAATTGGGTTGCAACCGAGTTAAAACTTTAGAGATTGAGTTACAACTGAGCAAAACCATAAAGACTAAAAGATTAATTTTCCCTTAAAAAAATTAGTAAGTGAGTTTACATATAAGTGCAACCTCTTATCAATTGGTTACTTACAGTTGATCCACATGGATTCTAAGCAAGAAATAGGTTACTTTATCATCACCAAGTGATATCTCAGGGATGAAAAGAATACTCTTGGAATCTTTTTTCTTCTTTTCTTCTCAGAATCTCATCTCCACCTTAGATCAAAAAATGGATGGAGGGTTCAGATTTAATATTTTCTAAAACTATGATTATAGTGTTTTATAAATTAATTTTTTTATTAATTTTGTTTGTATTGTAGTTATGAATTGTGTAGATCATATTAGTTTAAGTTTTACTTATTTATATTCAAAATAATATTTTTTATAAAATATTAAATCTAAATATGTCTAGAAATAGGTCAGGTCAGGCTTTGACTAAACAAATCTGAGCTTGTAAAGGGGGTAAAAGGTCTTAACCTGAATATAGGTTTTTTTTTTTTTTTTTTTTTTTTTTTTTTTTTTTTTTTTTTTTTTTTTGCGCAGGCTTGAGCCTTCATAATGTCTAGTTGAGCTTAAAACCTTTTTAAATGCATACTTACAATGTAGGCCTTTAAAAATGTCTTATATTGCATATCCAAATTCTCTCACCGGTGAGATTTCTCATCATCCCTCATTATCTTTTAATTATAGCCGTCCAATATTGATCCAACGGCTTAAAAGGAGACAACTCATCTACTTTTCAAAATTCCATCTCCACCGCATGAGGTATTTTTTACCGCGTAAGGTAATTCAAAATAGATTATGTGTCTCTTCCCAGACGCTTAGATCAAATAGTGAACAAATAGGATTTAAAGTTAATGAGAGACAATGAGAAGATCCGGATCCTCCTATTGCAAGCTTTGAAAGCAATAAGTAGACTTTGTGCACTTTGAAATTACAATATAAGAATTTAAAAAATAAATATTTGTTATTTATGATATAAATATACTTACATTCATTTAATATGTAAATAGGTCAGGCCTGAAGATTTACACACTAGGCCTTAACAAAATAGGTCTAACCTATTTACACATCTAGACCTTTGGACTGACCTTTTTAACAAACAGGTTAGGCCACATCAAGCCCTAAATAGGCCACTTAATAGGGTCCTAGCCTATTCCTACCCGAACCATATACTTTTTAAATTTCAAGATGGAAATGAGATACTAGAGCGAGAAAAGAAGAAAAGAAGAAAAATGATTATGAGGGAAGCCATAGCGATGGAGCTGATGGGTTTGATCATATGAGTTGAATTTCTTCACTGTTTTGTTGCTACTTGATTTTCGCACTCCGAAACATCACAACTGATATACCGTGTGAGTGGTTTTCTCACGGCCTTAAATAAGACAAAGACAACTGGTATCGCTGAGAGAAAGGGAATAACAAAAACACCTTCAACCGGCAGGGAAGATGAGGGAAAAGCCGTTTTCTTCTAACTCAAACCTCCACGAACGAAAATCTAAGATCAAAATTAATGGAGCTTCAAATTCAGCTCTAGGTCCAGGTTCAGGTTCATCCGTTAATGTTTGTGATTTCTGTGGAAAACAGTTCAATTCAGGAAAAGCCCTAGGAGGCCACAAGAAGCATCACATCCTAGCTCAGAGAAAGATGAAGGAGCAGCAACAAGAAAAGGTCAGTTATACCCTAAGAATCAAGACCAAGAATTTGGTCATCTGCCATAATCATAATAATAATCACATGATGAAATCGAAGATGGGGAATCTCAATTGTTCTTCTTGGATATGTTTCCGTTGCCTTGTGTGCCACAAGGATTTTCCATCGGAGAAGTCACTATGCGGCCATATGAGAAATCATCCCGATAGAGATTGGAGAGGTTTGAACCCTCCTTTCACTTCAATAACTGATAACGCTCTAGCTTCGTCTACTTCAGAAGAGTTTATAAGAGAACAAGATCATCAAAATCACAAAAAGAGCAATAATAATGGGTCTTCATCTTCAACTTCAGACGAATCAATATCAGTACAGGTTGATGTTTCTTCATCTTGTTCTGAAAGCAGCTGGCTCAAGAAAGATATGAGAGGAAGAAAAATCATTGGAGAAGCAGCAACTGCTCATATTGCTGCTCAAACACTTATGGATATGCATTTCTATGGTCACTCCCAACTTCGTGTTGGTCTTCCTCCTTGCAAGCCTACTCCTGAAGCTGCACAATTACCAGTCAAGAAAAGGAAGAACAATGTGATGAACAATAATGTTGGTGGTTCTTCTTCTTCACCAGCTGGAAAACGAAGCTTGGTCAATTGGAAGGAGAAATTAGAGGGTAGTGATGGGAATGAAGAATTGGAAGATGAGAATAATATGTGGGATATGAAAGTGATCGACTTAATCAAAGAGAAGAAGAAGCTCAATAAGAAGAGAAAATTAGGTACAGAGATGATCAAATAAGAAGGTGAACCGCTGATGATAAGAACTGTGAAGCAAGAAGAAGTGAGGCCATCATAAAGCTATGTGTGTGACATCTGTAATAAATCTTTCCCATGTTTCCAAGCTTTAGGAGGACACAAAACAAAACACAGGCAGAACATAGTTAAAAGTACCAAGGGCAAGGAAGTGGTGGAACAAAGACAAGAAGAAGAAGAAGAAGGAGGAGGCAAGGTTTGCATCAATGGAACTTTATTGTCAAGTGCAGGATTGAGTGGTGAAGAAGAAGTGGGAGAGGCAAGTCAACAATCTGGTTCGAAAATAAGGGGTTTTGCTCTGAATGGGCCTTATGTTTTGGAGAGCATGAAGCAACTAAGATATAAGTAAGTCTACATTTTTTTGCTTTGACTTGTGTGTCCTTTCGAGGCTTAGAGTGTAAAGAGTTTTCACCTCTACCAACAAATACACTTTCCAATAAGTCTACATTTTATGAGTTTGTATTTTGCTTAAGCTTTTTTTAGGCCATATATCATTGGATCTTCTGAATCCTCTCATTGGCCACTTCATCATAGAACCATGTAAAGTGCTCTTAACGATGCATTTCTTTAATATGAATTTGAGTCAACAGGTTCTTGATTTAAAGGTGTTCATCAGGACTTATCCCCAGTATAAGAGTGAGAAATTTGGTGCTAAATATACAGTATATCCCAATTCATTTCATCAGCTCTCATATATATTTATCATTTTCCCCAAAATTAATTTACTTAATTTATTAATTGATATATGATCTAATAGTGTCTTTAAGGAGATCAAATCATATTTGTTATAATTGACAAATTAATTTATTTTATTTCCTTTTATCTACTTAAACTAATTAAGAAGCTCTTATATTAGGAATTGGAAACATTAACGTTTAAAGAAATTTCATGTCCTCGATCTGTACTCATCACACTTTGAGTTTGAAATCTCATGATAATATGTAGCTCTTAATATATTTTCGTTCTTTCTTCCCCATCGGTATTATCACAATTGTAAGAGTTTTTTAGTATATGGGAAAGAAAACTAAACTGTTACTGTCTGCAAGTATGCTCGCCAGCTCATCCGGACCTAGTAAGGTCAAACCCAGGCTACCCTTTAATGCATTCTTAGCCAGAAGATCTGTCATTACATTGTTCTTCCTCCCTAAAAATCGTAGATTCAATGACTAGCCGAGCTTCATCATATTCTTGACTTCCTTAATCAAAGACCAATCATCATGGACATCAGAAATATCTCCCTCTATCAGCTTTAAAGCTTCTGTCAAGTCACTGCTAAGCCAAACATTCCGATGGCCTCCATTCCAAGCCTGTCTCAAACCAACTTAGAAAGCCCATATTTCTGCAGCTATTTGATGAACATGAGAAAAGGTTCCATCCACTTGAACTTCAATAAAAGAATCCATGGTCATATTTGCAGGCAAGTCAACAGGACCTTGGTTAACTCCTAAGTTGGCATCATGGAGCTTTTGAAAAGCATGACTAGTACTTTCCACAATTGCCATTGCTCTTGCATAGACTTGATCAAACCAAATGCTCGCACCAGAGTGCACCTATTCATGATCTGATCCTGCCATAGTATCCAACAAATAACAATAAAAAAATCCTTCTAGTAGCCAACAAAGATCCAGAGAAGAAACTTCTATGATGTTTTGGATGGATAGTTGACACACACAAATTCCGGACTACCCCACAATCTTAATGGCATGAAGACCATCTTTCGTACACGATTTGCAACATTCACATCATATACCATTAGGATGAAGATTCATCCGACGCTTCATGTCATTTGTGATAAGCCTTTCGTGCATCATGAGCCATGCCAAGGTTTTACGCCTTTGCGGGACCTTAAGTTTTCATATATCTCTCCAACAACTTGCAGGGGTATCATGAGACTGAGTAAGGTGTATGGTGAGTAGAACGAACCGTAAAGATGCCATTCTTTGTTTGTTGCCTTTCTAGCTAAAATTCTGTTTTAGCTTGCCCCTAATTAATATATTGAAAACATCAAATAATTTCAAAAAATCAATCCTTGATACTTTATACGGATTTTATTTCTTAATTAAATTCTTTAACCCATAAAATAATTTAGGGAAAATTACGTGTAGGTCCCAAGGACCAGAAATAAATACAATGAGGTTCCTTGAAATCACAAATTACATAGAAGTTCCTAGGGACTTTTTTTTTATATTATTTGTATTAACAATAGGAAATGTCATATTTACAACAGAAAATGTTATATTTACAACGAAATTTTAAAACCTGACCATTTACAACAGAAAATGCCATATTTACGAGACAGAAATGGTCATATTTACAACATTTCAACACCTGGATTTTGTTTCAAACTCAAGTCCCTAGGTCATTTACAATAGAAAAAGACTAGATTTACAACAAGAAATGCTATATTTACAACAAAATTTAAAATCTGGCCATTTACAACAGAAAAAACCATATTTGCAGGAGAAAATGCTAGGGGTGGAAATATGTCAGGCCCCTATCAGGTGGCTTACAGCCTGACCTGTTTAGGGCCTGGTCAGGCCTGACCTGTTTGTTAAAAAGGCCAAGCCAAGGCCTATTTAAAGGCCGGAATATGTATATAGGTCATGCCTATTTTGTTAAAGCCTGACCTATTTAAATATTAAATAAATATATTTATATTTATATCATATAAATAAGATAATATTTATTATTTTTCATTCTTATATTATAATTTCAAGATAATTTTATATAAATTTTGATAGGCTTAAAATATACAAAGTCTATTTATGGCCTCCAAGGCCCGCAATCTGATGCCTTTTTAAAGGCCTACATTGTAAGTAGGCCTTTAAAAAAGCTTCGAGCGCTTGACTGTGCTTATGAAGCTCAAGCCCGAGCCTAAAAAAGGCATAAATTCAGGCCCAGGCTTAGGCCTTCTACCACTATTGCAAGCTTAGGTCTATTTAGCCAAAGTCTGGCATGGCCTGGTCTATTTCCATGCCTAGAAAATGCCATATTTACAACAAAATTTAAAAACCTGGATTTTGTTTTCATACAAATAATATCAAAAAAGTCCCTAAGGACTTCTGTGTAATTTGGTGATTTCAAGGGACCTCATTGTATTTATTTCTAGTCCTTGGGACCTATACGTAATTATCCCAATAATTTATCTTCTAACTATCTTCTTGAATTATTCAAGGAAACAGGCCCTTAATTCTCAAAATTAACTTCAAAACTATTTAGGCCATTTTCTAGAAAATTTAGTCTCTTCATAAATTTTCCAAATCCCTCAAGATTATATTCCATAATGATTACTCAATTCTTCTAGCCCATTGATAATTTTAATATTTCCGTAAAATCTCATATTAAATACTCTTTTTAACCAATTAAATTATTTTTAGGCATTATTTCCTTAATTAACTTTTCTAAGCCTTGTAAACATTTTAGAAGCCTTCAACTAATGAGGTGGTAAATAACCTCACTCCGTAAGAAGAAAAACACAAGACACAAGATCAATTACCAAGAAGCACACCTGTTGGGAGAACTGAAAACCTTTTACACTCTAAACCTAAAACGGATTACACCTTGATCAAAAAAAACAAAAAACAAAAAGCCTTCAACTAAAGCTTTGAAACACGGATATTACTGGTATGGTCCAAAATATTATTTGAAAAGCAAAAGGCGAAACATAAAAGAGCCTTGCTAATTGCCAATTATTCACAATGAGAAGGGAAACTGAGATACAATAAAAGAAGAACGTATACTCCCTCCAGTTTCATAATGATTAGAATTGTTTGGTACAGCCGATTTGGAGGGGTGCCCCTTATTTTATTTTATTTTTCAAAAAAAGGGAAAATTAATATTTTGATTATTCTAGTTTTGACTCTTGTAATTCAATCCTTACACTCTCAATCCCTGAACTCTGACTCGCTGCAACACGGTTTCTATTGTTTTAACCATTTTATAATTTAGTAACTAATCGTTTATTGTATACATGATTTTTTTTCTAAAACATAGGCACTAAATTATAAAATAGTTAAAACTAAAGAGAGAGAGAGTGCATTGAGTCAAATATGAGGGACTAAATTACTACCAATAAAAACTCTAGGGATTAAATTGTATGAGTCAGAAAAAAAAAAAAAGATTAAGTAACAACTGAGTTAAAACCAACCAAAAAGAAAAAAAGCACAGGAGCAATTTATAAAACAGTACAGCCTCTCATCATTCAGTTACTTCGTTTTCTCTACGACGGTGGACTAGACCCTGATGGATTCTGACTAAGAAAAAAGGGTACTTTATTATCAAGTTAAGTCTCATGGTGATAGGTTTGATGATCAGGTGAGTTGAATTTCTTCAATATTTTGTTGCTCTTTGATTTTTACACTATAAATTTTGACGACGAACTCTTCAGATGATGGAGGACGAGAAGGAGAACAGAGGGTTCGATCAAGAATCTTCCGACGAGGTAGAGAAGATGAGTGAAAAGACATTTTTGTCTTACTCAGAGCTTCACGAAGGAGAATCTAAGATTAAAATTAACGGAGCTTCAGATTCAGGTTCACGTTCAGGTTTATTATTACTTCGAGTTTGTGATTTCTGTGGAAAACATTTCAATTCTGGAAAAGCCCTAGGAGGCCACAGGAGACATCACATCCTAGCTCAGAAAAATATGGAGGATCAGAATCAGGCTCATCTAGCTTCTGCAGAACAGTTGAATAATGGGTCTTCATCTTCGTCGACCTTGGAAGAATCATCACCACCAGTACAAGTTGATCTTTCTTTATCTTGTTCTGGAAGCAGCTGGCTTAAGAAGGATAAAAGAGGAAGAAAAATCATTGGAGAAGCAGAAGCATCTGAAATTGCAGCTGAAACCCTTATGTATATGCATCTCTATGGTAACTACCACCTTCTTCATCGTCTTCCTCCTCGCGATGAGCCTACTCCTGACGAAGCAGCACCATTACCAGTCGAGAAAAGGAAGAGCAATGTGATGAACCATGTCGGTGGTTCTTCTTCTTTACCATCTGGAAAACAAAAGGATAAATTAAAGGGTAGTGATGGGAATGAAGAAATGAATGCTGAGAATAATATGTGGGATGTCAAAGTGATCAGCTTAATCAAAGAGAATAAGAAGATGAAATTAGGTACAGAGATGATCAAATCAGAAGGAGAACCGCTGATGATAAGAACTGCGAAGCAGCAAGAAGTGAAGCCATCAAAAAGCTATGTGTGCAACGTCTGTAATAAATCTTTCCCATGTTTTCAAGCTTTAGGGGGACACAAAACCAAACACAACAGAGAGAAGAACATAACTAAAAGCACCAAGGGCAAGGAAGTGGTGGAACAAAGACAAGAAGAAGAAGAAGAAAACAAGGTTGGCATTAATGGAGCGTCTCTGGTTAGCAGTGAAGAGAGATTTGTAATAAGTTCGGAAAAATCATGAGAATAACAGTAACAAAGAGGAAGTGGGAGAGGCAAGTCAACAATCGGGTTCGAAAATAAGGGGTTTTAATCTGAATAATGTGCCTTATGTTTTGGAGGACGAAGCAACTGATATATAATTGAATCTGCATTTTAATTATGCGTTTGTACTTTGATTAAGCTTTTCTTAGGCCATCGCTGTATCTTCTGAAATCTCTCAATGGCCACTTCATCGTAAAACCTTGTAAACTGTTCTTAGCAATCGCACTTAATCTCAAAGGTGAATTTGAGTCATCAGCTGGTTCACTTGATTCAGAGGTTTTCAGGCCTTATCCCAGTGCAAGAGGTAGCTAGCGAGGGAGTTGTATTTGGTGCTAAATATAATATATATCCCTGTTCATTTCATTTCACACATTTATCATTCCCCCATATTAATTCACTTAACTTATAAATTGGTATATGATATTATGTTACATACGAGTATTTTAACGAGATCAAATCACATTTGTTAAATACTTAACTAATTTATTTTATTTCTTTTATGTCAACTCAAACTAATTAAGTAGCTTTTATGATAAGGATCGGAGACAGTAACTCTTAAAGATTTTTCTTTCTTTGTTTTTTACTACGACTCACACGTACGTCGTACTTTTCGATCACATAGGGTTCAATTCAGATGTGAAATCTCACTGCTTATACATAGCTCTAAATTTATTTTCATTATTTTTTACAGTGGGTATTGTCATATATAACTCTAGGATCACTCATAAAAGTTTTTTAGTGGCTTTAGGATCACTTATAAAAGTTTTGTAGTCATTTAAGAATCACTTTGCAACGCTCTAGGATCACTTATAACTCTAGGATCACTCATAAAAGTTTTCTCAAAAGACTTTTTTTCTCTCCTCTGTGAGAGCCCTTTCTCTCCTCTGTGAGAGCCTTCCTCCTTTGTGAGAGCCACTTCTCCTCTGTGAGATCCTTTCCCTACCCAGATCCCCCCTGCCCCTTAGTGCAACGCTCAGCTTCCTTTCACTGAGTAATTTGAAGACTGACTCACTGTCTACCTAATAGTGCTAACAATGGAGAAGGATCACCACGGCAATGGAAACAAGCGAGTCAAAGAGGTTCAATTGGATCTAAACACTTCTACCACTGCTCAGAAGGGACATGCCTTGGTGGGTAGACTGGAAACAAACAAATTTCTAAACAAAGGTATTGTGATCTCAATGATTAAAAAAGGCTGGGGACTAGACCGAAATATAGAGATACACGATATGACTGAGAAAAACGCCTACCTCTTTCGGTTTTCAAATCTTGATGACTACAACCGAGTCCTGAAAGGCCATCCGTGGGCCATACAGGGCGCCCTTCTGAATATCTAACACTGGGATGATTACATGATCTTGAGTGAGGTGCATTTTGACTGGTGCCTGTTCTGGGTTCAATTCCATGGCCTCCCACACATCACTTTTGATGGGGATAACGCAGTGAAGCTAGGCAATGCTGTCGGTAGAACTGTGCTATATGAATCTCCGAAACTTCAAGATCGCCTATCACGCACGTTCATTAGAGTCAAAGTACTTGTTAACATACTTAATCCACTTACCAATGGCTTTTGGGTTCCTAGACCTAACCGGGAAACCGGGATCCCATCTGGGTGACTATACGCTATGAGAGACTCCAAAACTATTGTTACGATTGTGGGAGGATAGGCCACGAATCAAGAAATTGCAAGTTCCAAATTGACCCCATTGACAACGCAGCTGAAGATAACCGACCTAGGAGTGAACTCGGCACTGTTCAAGTAAAGCTACTAGAAGATGCCTTGGTGATCCACGATCAAGACTGGGATGAGGCAACGATGGTCCGCAGAAAACCACCGCCGGCGGTTAGAAACGCCCATGATAGAGGAGGATCGACGATGTCATTAAATCTGGAAAGAACATTTATCAGGGCAAGAATTTTGGCCATCAGGTATTGCATCATGATGAGACTCCCAACGATAACCCGAGGATTAAGGAAGTTTTAAATGAAAATAATTCAAAGGAATTCAAATTTATGGCACCGCCGATAATCACAGAGTTATGCCCTGAGAATCCGCCACTACGAACTGAATCAGCGTCACCTCAACAATCAACTATGGAGGAGATCAAATCCATTAAAGTTCCATCCTCGATATCTCCGGACCATCAATGTGTTGCCAGACGGATCCCCAGCAATTCGGATGTTCCTTATCGGGTTGAATTCCCAACTAGTGAGAGCGACGGGCAAAATGCAATTATTCCTTTTTCAGGTCTGTCACCGATCTCCGCCGTGACCACTGGACTAAACAAGATTCACCTGAAAAGATTCCTAGACCCCCTTGATGAAGATCAACGAATCAACCCCCCAAAGAAGAGGCTCACCTTTACCGAAGAACAGGAAACCGACACTCTGCTTTATGGAATCCAAGAAGTTGCAACTAGTGGGCCCCAACATATGAATGTCCAAAAAAGAAAAAAAGTCAAGTAGGAGTAGAAAAGGCCCACGCTTAGCTAAACAAGTTGACCCTAGAATCCCTCCTACACCCAATCCATTGTCGTCCATGGATCCAGGGAACGCTACAATTCCAACCCATAATGTGCTCTATCTTGATTCCTTGAATAAAGCCGATGGTTGCCACCAAGCAGCCATCGGTTCGCCATGAGTCTTCTAGCCTGGAATTGTCAGGGGTTAGGGGTTCCCTGATAGTGAAACGCCTTCGGGAAGTATGTAATAAACAAAAATCCCACATAGTCTTCATCATGGAGACTAAGAAGAGGCGTAAATATGTTAGCAGGATTAGACAGCGGTGTGGCTTTGATGAAGAATGGATTGTTGATCCTTTGGGATGTAGCGGGGGCCTTGCTCTTTTCTAGGATAAAGATACTACTATGAACATTATTTCCTCATCCAAGAATTCAATCCACACTTCAATCTACAACCCATCAATTGATTGTCCTCAGTATATATAATTTGTTTTTGGTCCTCCAACAGAATTCGATTGGCTCCTTGTTTATGAAAGCATTGTTAAATTCGCACATTACAGGGCTGAGAGTTGGATCTGCTTGGGAGACTTCAATGACATCACATCTAATTAGGAAAAACAGGGTGGTAATCCAAGAGCTATAAGGAAAATACTCAACTTTCAAAAATTTATCGCCGACTGCTCTCTCATTGATTTGGGATTCAACGGGTCATGGTTCACATGGTGCAATCGCCGGCAAGGCGAAGCTCCTATCAGAGAGAGAATAGACCAGGTTATGGGAAATGAACTATTTTATCATAATTTTCCTTTTGCTCAAGTTTTCCATGTTGAGCCACTAGGCTCGGATCACCATCTGTTGCTTGTTAATTTTATCTATGTCTCTTCTAATAAAATTAAACCTTTCAGGTTTGAGGATTACTGGACTGAGCACATTGATTACTTGCAGGTGGTTCATGACAGTTGGCTAATAAGCGTAACTAATAATTCTAATGGTGTCTCTCGGTTTGCTCTAAATCTTAATAACTGCAAAAATATCTGATAAATTGGAGCAAACATTCGTTCCCAAATAGAAAGAAATTGATTGAATTGTTAAAATCCCAGCCAACATCTGTTCAACAAGGGTACCAAAATGAGGAAAGCCATTGTGCAGCTGCAGATCTCATTCACCGAATTGAGGAACTGATGGACCAGGAGGAAAATTATTGGTAGCAGTGCTCGCAAATCTCTTGGCTCCAATCAAGCGATAAAAACTCAAAAAATTTCCACCTCTCCACCCTTATAAGAATCGAAGAAACGCAATCTTATGCATAAAAGACCGTAACGGCGAGTGGACGAGGGATAAGAATACAATTAATACCTTGTTTACTGACGATTTCATAGATTTATTCTCTCCCTCAGGGACGCGTCAGTTTGAGCATGTTATTGATTCCATTGAGGCAAAGATTGATGAGGCTACTAATGAATCCATGCTTCGCCCGGTTACAAAAGAGGAGGTTCAATCAGCAGTCTTTGAATTAGGCGGATCCAAAGCCCCAGGACCGGATGGCTTCTCTGGTAAATTCTACCAATTCTCATGGGAAGAGGTAAGAGATACAAATTGTTAAGATGGTCAAGGATTTTTTTGAAATGGGCATACCACTTGATGATATTAATGGTACCAACATTACTCTTAACCCAAAAGTGGATAAACCCGACTCTATCTCACACTTTATACCTATTGGCCTTTGTAATTTCTCTTACAAAATTATTTCGAAAGTATTGGCCAATAGGATGAAGTGCTGCCTTAAGAAAGTGTTTCTCCAAGTCAGGGTGCGTTTATCCCAGGTCGCCAAATCCAAGATAATATCATCATTTCTCATGAAGTTTTCCATTATTTACAGCGCAAAAAAGATGGAGCCAAGTTTGAATTTGCTTTAAAAATGGACATGAACAAGGCCTACGATAGGGTTGAATGAGACTTTTTGCGACAGGTTTTATTAAAATTTGGCTTTTCACAAACTTGGGTTAATCTTGTCATGAATTGTGTGGAAACCGTTCACCTTAACCTATGTATTGCAAGGGAGAAAATTGCCTCAATCAGTCCAGGTAGAGTCCTTCGACAAGGAGACCCCTTATCTCTGTATTTATTTATTCTCTCCCTCGAACCTCTTTCCCGTGTGATTGATAAACATTTGCTTTAGGGTCGATTAATGGGGCTTAAACTCAATACTGGATGTCCAATTATTACCCATAGTTTCTTCGCAGATGATGCTCTGTTTTTCATGAATGGAGATATCCAAAATTGTCAGACCCTGGCAGGCTTATTAGGCGACTACTGCTCAGCTTCAGGCCAGTTAGCAAACCTAGAGAAATCAAGCATTATATTCTAAACCAACACTCCACACCACTAATGCAAGATATCTGCGGCATTCTAGGCATCGGTGAAAAGCGTGGATCAAGGCAAATACCTAGGCATTCCTAGTGTCTGGGGAAAAACTAAACATCAAGCCCTGGCGTATGTTCGTGAGAAAGTTAGCAAGAAGGTCCTAGGATGGAGTAGCAAACACTTATCCTTTGCAGGGAGAAGTCATGATCAAGGCCGTTATTAATGCAATTCTGGTGTTCCCTATGACATGCTTCAAATTCCCAATCAAAACCTATAAGGAATTGAACAGCTTGGTGTCCAACTTCTGGTGGGAAGGGCAAAATAAGACCCACTAGGTTGCTTGGAATAAACTGAATCGACCAAAGATTGAAAGAGGCATGGGTTTCCGAGATTTCGTTATGTTCAATAATGCTATTCTTGCAAAAACAGCATGGCGAATTCTTCAAAATCCTAATGACTTATGGGCAAAAATCCTCAAAGGCCTTTATTTCCCCAATTGCTCCTTCCTGGATGCAGTGAAAGGACATAGAGCCTCATGGTTCTAGTCAAGTATATTAGAAGGAAGAGATTTTATTAAAGAGGATTTGTGTTACTTTGGCAGATAGGAAATGGTCAGTCAGCCCGCATCTGGCAAGATAACTGGATACCTTCATTGTCACCCCGAAGCTTGATCACTACAGACGCAGTGCTCAAAAAGTCCCCCCAAACAGTTGCAACTCTCCTCTCAAATGAATGTAGGGTGTGTGATATAACTTCACTCAGACCGTATATTGATGATTCCACCAGTGAAGCTATTAACTCAATTCCCTTACCACGAATCCCCAGAGAAGACAGGATGATGTGGACACTAGCTACAAATGGTATGTGCTCTGTCAAATTGGGTTACCATCTCAGTGGCACTGCCGCTAATGTGAAATCCTAGATTGTTGGGCCCTCGGATCAGCTAACTAGTGAGGTCTGGAGGAAGGTTTGGAAAACAAAGGCAATACCGAGAGTTATAAATTTTCAATGGCGCATACTCTCCAATGCCATAGCTACAACTGAGGTGCTATTCAAGAGAAAACGAAGTAATACTAAAGTTTGCCCAATCTGCCAAGAAGCAAGTGAGACCATTGAGCACCTTTTTTCCACTGTATCTGGGTCCGGAGCATCTGGTTTGGTTGCAGATTAACATTGAAATATAATCCAAGAACAAAACATAGCTTTAGGAAATGGTGGGTGGAATTTATGGATCCTAAAAGCCCTCTTACTGACTTTGATATTGCGCAGATTTGTTGGACCCTCTGGTATATTTGGAAGGAAAGGGACGAATTTGTTTTCCACGGGACCCCCCCAGATCCAACTGCTGTGTTAAACCGTGTAAATCAGGCAGTTCACTCCTATTGGAAGGCAAATTGTCAAATTAAGAATGAAGAAGAGGCAAGGAAAGGGCCCAAAATTAAAGTTGCGTGGGGTCCACCACCTAGGCACAAAATCAAAGTTAACTTAGATGGTGCCTTCAAGAATTCCACTCAATCAGCTGCCATTGGCATCTTATGCAGAGACTACCAGGGTAATATGATTTGGGCCTTTATAGATAAGGTCAAGTCCATTTCCGCGTTCATGACCGAAGCATTAGCACTGAAACAAGCCTTAATGCTAGCTCAAGATCTGGGAAATAAGAATGTCATTTTTGAATCAAATTGCCAATCCCTTGTGCAGAGTTTGGAAAAAAAGGCTCAACCAGATCTATGTGAATGGCAGGCTTATGGAATCCTCGAAGACGTCCTGGATTTTCTTCGCTCTGAACCCAGTTTCTCGATCAACTTCTCTCCTTGCCAGGAGAACAAGGTAGCTGACCTTCTTGCTGCACTCACCAGTAAGGGGGTGTGTCCAACCGGGTGGGTAGATCTACCCAAACCCCCTTTGTTTTCAGTTCTGGAGGAAGAAGCGAAGGCCATTAGGAGTCCAAGAGGTCAGGTTCCAGGGCAGCCCAGATGCATAGAAATGGAAGACGCTGATGGTTCCTGTTCAGTTTAATTTTTTGTGCTTGTCCTTTCGGGCTACCAGGACTTTTTCTCCTTTTTGTTTTTTTTCTATATCCAGTTGTTTGCTTTTGTCTTAAGCTTTTATTACGTGGGACCCGTCTACCTACTTTACAGTAAAGTTGATGTAATGTTTCTCTTATGAAATAAATTCAATAGAATTGTTCAAAAAAAAAAAATCACATTTGTTAAATACTTAACTAATATATTTTATTGCTTTTATGTGAACTCAAACTAATTAAGTAGCTCTTATGATAAGGATGAGAGATAATAACTCTTAAAGATTTTTCTTTCTTTGTTTTTTACTACGACTCATACGTACGTCGTACTCTTCGATCACATAGGGTTCAATCAAATGTGAAATCTCACTGCTTATGCATAGCTCTAAATTTATTTTCATTATTTTTTACAATGGGTATTGTCATATATAACTCTAGGATCACTCATAAAAGTTTTTTAGTGGCTTTAGGATCACTTATAAAAGTTTTGTAGTCATTTAAGAATCACTTTGCACAACAAAAGACCTGTTATTTGTAGCAATTAAAATGACTCATTTGTTTAAACCGCTACAACAATACAAACTTTGCGGTGGCAAACACTTTAGTAGTGTTTATTTTGAACCGCTACGCATTTGATCAAAATACTACTAAATCTGTCTTACCACTATAGGAGAGCCGCTTCAAAAAAAACTATTTTTTTTTAAGTGTTGTTCTTTAGCTACATTTGCGTTTTAAGTTTTTCCCTGAATTAATATACTGAAGACATCAAATAACTTCTAGAAATCATTATTTGATACTTTACAAGGATTTTATTTTTTTAATTAAGTTCTTTAATCCATAAAATAATTTTTTTCTAAAATTTTCTTGATGAAAATTATCTTCTAGCTATTTTTCTTTAATTATTTAGGAAAATAGACCCTTAATTCCCAAAATTAACTTTAAAGTTATTTAAGTCACTCTCCAGGGAATTTAACCTGTCCATAAATTTTCTAAATCCTCAAAATTATCTTCTTGCTAGTTCCAGGGAATTTAGAATGCAATTTTTAAACTTAAAAGACCAAACCAAGAATGGATATAAACTTAGAGGAACAAACATATTCTTTTAGTCTAATTTTAAAGCTAATTTTGAGAATTAAAGGGCGTATTTTTCCAAATAATTCAAGAAAATAAATTAAAGGCGATGTTATTACACTCGGACCAGACCGGCCGACTCAACCCGAAAACCGCAACCTCGCCATGTAATTGGTCCAATAAAGTCCCCAACTTGGGGTTGGGGAAACCCGGGGTAACTCAAGGCAACTTAGGGAGTTGTTTATCAATTATCTATTTTGACATTTTACTAGAAAGAATCTTTGGTGATTACTTATTCTGGAGTCATTGGATCAGGGTTGATAGTTTGATACTATAATGTCAATATGATAATAAAAAAAAATTATAAAGAATGTTGGATAAGTATATGATTAGTTCATGATTGTTAAAGGTATTGAATCGATATTTAATATTTGAATGGAAGGATAAGATTTTAAACTATTTATTATTATTTATACTTTGAGTTGATTCACTGACCCTTGACCCGGTTTGAAAGGTCAGTCTGGAATTAATAATCTTGGCTAGAAGATCATTTTTAGCCTAAAATTATAAGGAGAATTATTTTATGGGCAAAAGAAGTTAATTAAAGAACACATCCAAAGTCTTAAAGATTAATTTGTAAAAGTTATTTGATGTTTTCTATATTAATCAGGAAACAAAATGGAAATAACCCTCATAAGTAAATGTGGAGTGATCGTGTGACAATTATACTCTCATCAGAGAGAAACAAAGAATGAAAATAAATTTAGAGCTGCATATAACTGAAATATAGTATAATATAATATCTATAAAATAAAACTCCTTAACTAGCTCTTGGGAACAGGTCAAAAAACTGCTCTTACGATAACGCCTGAACACATCTTTGAATCAAATGAACCTGATGACTCATATTCATATTAAAGAAATGCGTTATTAAGAACACTTTACATGGTTCTAGGATGAAGTGGCCATTGAGAGTTCAGAAAATAGAGTAATGGCCTAAAAAAAGCTTAAGCAAAATACAAACTCATAAAATGCAGACTTGTTTATAAATCAGTTGCTTCGTCCTCAAAAACAAAAGGCACATTCAGATCAAAACCCCTTATTTTCAAAGCAGATTGTTTTCTTGCTTCTTCCACTTCCTCTTCATTACTGTTATTCTCATTATCATTTGAACTTATAACTAATCTCTCTCCACTACTAATCAGAGCTGCTGCTTCTTCACCACTTAATGCTCCATTAATGCAAATCTTGTCTTCTTCTTCCACTTGTTCTTCTTCTTGTCTTTGTTCCACCACTTCCTTGCCCTTCATGCTTTTAACTATGTTCTTCCTGTGTTTCGTTTTGTGTCCTCCCAAGGCTTGAAAACATGGGAAAGATTTATTACAGATGTCACATACATAGCTTTGTGATGGCTTCACTTCTTCTTGCTTCAAAGTTTCTTCTTCTGACTTGATCATCTCTGGACCTAATTTCATCTTCTTATTGAGATTCGTCTTCTCTTTCTTTAAACTAATCACTTTCATATCAGCTTTCAATTCTTTATTCCCATCACTACCCTCTATTTTCTCCTTGCAATTATCCAAGCTTTTCGTTCCAGCTGGTGAAGAAGAAGAACCAGCCACATGGTTCTTCATCACATTCTTCTTCCTTTTCTTGACTGGTAATACTGCTGCTTTTTCAGGAGTAGGCTTGCGAGTTGGAAGACGATGAGGAAGGTGGTAGTTACCAAAGGGATGCATATCCAAAAGGGTTTGAGCTGCAATATGAGCAGCTTCTACTTCTCCAATGCGTTTTCTCCCTCTCATATCTTTCTTTTGCCAGCTGCTTTCAGAACAAGATGAAGAAAGATCAACCGGTACTGATAATGATTCTTCTGAAGTTGAAGGTGAAGAGCCCTTGTTGTGATTTTGATGATCTTGTTCTTTCATCAACTCTTCTGAAGAAGAAGCTAGAGCGTTATCAGTAGTAACGAAAGGAGGGTTCACACCTCTCCAACCTCTGTCTGGATGAGATCTCATATGGCCGCACAGTGACTTCTCTGACGGAAAATCCTTGTTGCACACAAGGCAACGGAAACATCTCCGAGAAGAATCATTGGGATTCCCAATACTATTCGATTTGATGAGATTATTATTGTTATCGCGGATGACCAAATTCTTGGACTTGATTCTTAAGGTAGAACTAACCTTTTTCCGTTGTTCTTCCATCTTTCTCTGAGCTTGGATGTGATATCTTCTGTGGCCTCCTAGGGCTTTTCCTGAATTGAATTGTTTTCCACAGAAAACACAAATTCGAACTAGTGAACTTGAACCTGAATTTTCACCTTCACCTAGAGCTGATTTTCCTGAGTGGAGCTTTGAGTAAGACGAAGACGGCTTTTGGCTCATCTTTCCTTCCTCGTCGGAGCTTTGCTGATCCTTCTATTCCTCAATCATCTGAAGAGTCGTCGTCAAAATTGTAGAGTGTGAAAATCCAAGAGCAAAAAAATATTGAAGAAATCCAACTTACCTGATGACGATCAAGCCCAGCATCTTCATGAGAAAGTAACCTATTTTCTTCTTTAGAGTCCATGGTGTACAACGTCAGAGAGAACAAACTAGCCGATTTCAGGGGCTGTACTGTTTTATAACCCACTTCTCTCTCTCTGACTAAGTGGTAAAAATTTGGAAAAATCACGAGAAATAAATACAATTAGATCCCTTAAAATTATTAAATTACACAGAAGTCTCTAGAAATTTTTTTGATATTATTTGTATTAACAACAGAAAATACTATATTTACAATAGAAAGTCTTATATTTACAACAAAATTTAAAAATCGATCATTCACAAATGACGAAAAATGCTACATTTACAATAACATTTAAACACCCGGATTTTGTTTGTTTTTTCAAGTCCCTAAGCGTCTGAGTCATTTATAAAAGAAAAAATGCTAGATTTACACCGGAAGTCTTATATTTACAACAAAATTTAAAATATGGTCATTTACAAATGAAAAAAGCCATATTTACAACCTAAGTGCCATATTTACAACAGGAGGTGTCATATTTACAACAAAATTTTAAAACCTGGATTTTGTTTCCATACAAATAATATCAAAAAAGTCCCTATTTTTTATGGTCCTTGGGACCTGGCTATAATTTTCCCTAAAAATTTCCCTTTTCTCCATAACCAAACAACTCTAATGACCAAACGGTACCTTATATATGAAACTGGAGGCGTGCATCTTTTTCTGATCAAAATCCACCATCAAATTTAAAAAGATGAATGGTTTAGATTCAATATTTTATAAAATTAAATAAATAAATTTAAAATGTTAAAATATGATATCCACAATTTATAAGTGCAATACAGATATGATTTAAAAAATAATTTATAATATGTTATAATCTTTGCCTGGCAATAGTTATATAAAAAATTAAATTTGAACAATCTAGTTTTTAATATAAAGGTGGAGATGATATTTTAGAAAGTAAAAGGAGAAAAATGATTATGATAGTATCTTCTCCCGTACTCACTCCAATCTGTACCAGTTTTGGTTATTAGGCAATTTCTAGAACAAATATATCATATTTTCCCGAAAAAATATCATTTTTATTTCAGGTCATCAAGTAGGTATTAGTTATATTTTTTAAAGATTGTCCTTGTTTAAAATCTAGTTAATTGTAGCTTCCATACCTCCTTGGATAAGATTCAAATAACTAAATTAGGAACTGAGAAAATTGGTTAAAGAACTTAACTTATTTTTTTAAAACACTCTTTTTATTTATTGAGATGGTGAGTGGGAGAGAAAATAAGTGAAAAAAGAAATGAAGAGAAATTAGTAGAAAAAAGACATGGGAATGACATATAATTAATTAATTAATAATAATAATAATAAAGCTTACTAAATTTTTAAACAAACCCAAACTGAAGCTTTACCGCACACCAAACTAGCTTGTAGCTTATATAAAATCAGGGGAGTATTAAATATGAGTGAATTTAGAAGTTTTTTTTTTTTTTTTTTTTCAAGCAAAGTTAATAACTTAAACAACCTACCAACAAAAGTTGATCACATTGGTTAGTAGTCTTATAACTATTAGGCTTTGGGTTTGAATCCCCAGTTGATGTGATAATCTTATTTGTAGGAGATTTATAAATATCTTTGTTAGCGCTCTATGAAACTGGATCCGGATATATTCTCTCAGAATCCCTCCTCTCAATATCTCTTAGTATCTATGCATTCTAACCGTTCAAAAATTGATTTAGGTATCTAGAGAGACACCTCATTTATTTCAAATTACCGCATGCGGTAAAAACTATCGCACACTGTAAAGATGAAAATTCAAAAAGTAGATGAAGTGTCTCTCTCTAGATGTTTAGATTAATTTTTGGATGGTCAAGATGCACAGATATACTGAGAGGAGGGATTATGAGAATCCGATCTCCTATGAAACCAATGGGATGGGAGAAATTGATGAAGCAACAAAGCATCGTTAATTCTTGTCGCAGTACTTTTAGTTATCCAATATACGGGTACGTACACTGCATCTTATAATTAGTTTCTTCTCTAGATATCTCATATCTGAATCCATTAATTCGTAAAAATATTTTGAAACTGGTATAAAATATTTAGTAGCGATTATAGGTAAATCTTGAAAAACAGAATTCAAAAAATTGATTATCCCTAACTGTTGATTCTTGTTTTTAATAATAATCTGATAATGAAAAATAACAAGAGAAATATCATAATCAAAATCTGTCTTTCGATCGAAGATTATCAAAATCTGTTTGTGATCGAAGATTATCAAAATCTGTTAACAGTACTATCTTTGACGTTTGAATAACATTTAATGTATTTTATCGAACTTCACCTGCAGGTCACCAACATCAAATGTTCTGACTCATAATTTATTTTTCTTAATTTTACATTATTTTCACTCCTTAATTTTTAAATATTTATCTTTTCCTAATCTATTTATTATAAATGATGACCTTAACATTTTTAACGTTAAAAATGGTTATTTTTTTAATCTTATTTTACCAAATAAGAAGTTTATTTTAAATCCTAAACAATTATACTATAACAGAAAATTGATAGTATAACTATAATTCTAAAGTGAAAATAAATCAGAAAAATAAGGTTAAAAAAGAAAGCAAATAAAATACAATTCATACAATCCATTATTGATCACCCTAACATTGTGAAATCATCAAAAAAGCTAGGGCTGAGCATGGAACAATTCGTGAGCCCGCCCACAACCCAATGCAATTGGGTCATTTTGAGTCCGTCCAAAAAGATCCATAATGGGTCGTGTTAAAACCCACCCATTTAAGACTTAAATGGGCGGGCTATGGGTACACCTTCGAGTTGCCCATATCCGTCCATTTAGTTTTTTTTTAAAAAAGGCTAATGTATGCTTTTAGTCCTTTAAGTTATCATGAGATATACTTTTGGTCCCTTAACTTCATAAAGTATACTTTTAGTTATATAATTCTAACACCGTTAATTTTATTAACAGAAAATGCAAACTCAAGTGATGACGGTGTAAACTTAAGTGATGACTGTATAATTAAATGCTATTAATCTTACATTTAAAATAGGGAAAATTTCATATAGGTCCCAAGGAACGAAAAAAATTACAAAAAAGTCCCTTAAAATCATCAAATTACGCTCAGGTCCCAAGGGACTTCTGTGTAATTATTTGTATGGAGGTTTTTAAATGTTGTTGTTAATACATGCATTTCATTTGTAAATACATGCATTTTCCGTTGTAAATAGCCAGGGACTTACGTGTAATTATTTGTATGGAAATAAAATCCAGGTTTTTAAAAGTTATTGTAAATACATGCATTTCCCCGTGTAAATACATGCATTTTCTGTTGTAAATGGCCATATTTTAAATTTTGTTGCAAATGCAACATTTCCTGTTGTAAATCTATGCTTTTTCTTTGTAAATGACCTCTCTATGTTCAAAATCCAGGTGTTTAAATGTTGTTGTAAATATATGCATTTCCTGTTGTAAATGGTCAGGTATTTAAAAGTTGTTGTAAATATATGCATTTCCTGTTGTTAATATATGTATTTCCTGTTGTTAATACAAATAATTACACAGAAGTCCCTTGGGACTGAGCGTAATTTGATGATTTCAAGGGACTTTATTGTAATTAATTCCCTTCCTTGGGACCGAGTGTAATTTTCCCTTTAAAATATGGGTAAATGGAAGAATATATAAAATTTGTATAATTAAATGTTATTAGTCATTACTTGAGTTCGCTGCATCAGCGTTTCCGTTAACAACATTAACGGTGTTATAATTTTAGGACCAAAAGTATACTTTATAAAGTTAAAGGACCAAAGGTATACTTATGTAAAACTTAAAGGACTAAAAGTATACTTTAGCCTCTTTTTTTTAACTATATGAACATTTGGACAATAATACGTCACATTGCCATGAAATGCCCATTTCCCATTTGACCATTTTCCCACTTGGAGTTTGAACATCAAAATTCTATGGGAAAATTACGCTTAGGTCCCAAGGAAGGGAATTAATTACAATAAAGTCCCTTGAAATCATCAAATTACGCTCAGGTCCCAAGGGACTTCGTAATTATTTGTATTAACAACGAAATGCATATATTAACAACAGAAATGCATAGATTAACAACAACTTTTAAATACCCGACCATTTACAACACGAAATGCATATATTAACAACAGGAAATGCATATATTTACAACAACATTTAAACACCTGGATTTACAACAAAAAAAGCATAGATTAACAACAACTTTTAAATACCTGACCATTTACAACAGGAAATGCATATATTAACAACAGGAAATGCATGTATTTACAACAACTTTTAAAAATCGGATTTTATTTCCATACAAATAATTACACGAAGTCCCTGGCTATTTACAACGAGAAAATGCATGTATTAACAACGGAAATGCATGTATTAACAACAACATTTAAAAACCTCCATACAAATAATTACACGAAGTCCCTTGGGACTGAGCGTAATTTGATGATTTCAAGGGACTTTATTGTAATTTTTTTCGTTCCTTGGGACCTATATGAAATTTTCCCAAATTCTATTATAATGACACTTGTCTAAATTTAGGTTCTTTTGTGTTAATTATGATTATTAAATTTTGAAAATTCATATTTCAGAATTTAGAATGATAAATTTGGGTGGATACTTAATGTTTATATATGTTTTTCTCCAAAAAATAAATAAATAAATAAACTTGTCAAATATAAATGGGTTACCCAAAACCTGATTAGTCCGCCCATTTATATGTTAGCCCGTTTAACATGGTTTTAAATGGGTTAAGGTACGGGTATCGCTAACTCATACTCGTTTAAAGTTAAATGGGCGGGCTAATAAGTTTAGACATGGGCTGCCCAACCCGCCCATTCCTCTGTCCAAAAAAAAAAATGCAATTACCGACAGATCAGTGATTGTTAGCGATGGACTGAATCTGATCCATTGCTAATTTCTTTGTGGCAAAAGACTCATAAATTAGCGATAGACTTTCGGATAAAAATTCTAACGCGAATTTTTGATGGAATTTTGACAGGATTGTTGCTGTTGCAAATTTCATTGGCGATTGACTGTGTTTTTATATAGTGAAATAGTGAAGAACTAGAAGATATTCTTGGAGAGATCAGATTATAGAGAAGCACACATCTTACTCCGTGCCTGAAAATTTAATCATACAATTCCTTCAAACTCAATATCCTGTACACAAATATTATTCAAACAGAGTAAATATAAACCTCTACGCATAATCGATGATGACGAGGGTAAGATAAAGAATGAATAGATATAAAAAAATTCAAACCTTCCTAATATAACAAAAAAAAGTTAATTTGATGCAAAGACTACAGAAAAGCTGTATTAACTAGCAAGGTATTGAAAATTAAATTGGTCATCCAACCGCTCGATACAAACCTAATTAGGATTATAATAATATAATTTAATTAATATACCCGAAAACATTTATATATAATTAGCTGAAAATAATATAAAGTCATTAATGTACACGTTAATGGAAAATATACATAATCCAACAAATTAACAAAATATGGTTACCAAAACATAAATATGATGAACTGATAGTCTGGTGAGGAAAGCCTCTCCTTAGTCATCAAATTCAAGCATTTAGGATTAAATAATGCATCTTGCTACTGTCATCAAATTCAAGCATTTAGGATTAAATAATGCATCTTGCTACTGTTAGGGGTGTATCTTTTTTTCGGCAATCTCAATTATTTTGGTGAGTTATATAATTTAGTTGAAATATAAGATTTAATTCTTATAAAGATGGATATTATTGAAATTGATATGGATATTCCTGACTAGTAAATAAGGAAAAAATAATACAAATACCTACCAAAGAAATTAATTTAAGGTATGGTTTAATTTAGTTTCGGATACGAGGGAGATTTCTTCTTCTTTTTTTTTTCTGTTACTTCCCTAATATTTAATTATTTATGGCATATTTATATTACAGTAAAAATACTTAAATTAGTATTAGTAAAACCTACGAGGATATTCTTTGACATATGGATAAAGAAAAACTGAAATGATAAATATCTCCCAACTCCTAACTAACTTTGCTCTAAAAATAAAGATTTAAAAATATAAGTACCAGAATTTCTCAAGACTAATCCAATCGGTCATATCGAAAATGCATAAACAAGTCAAGCAACGCACAAATCAAGATAACCAACTTCCTAGAGGTCACCGGTCAAGTTTCTTGCTTTGGCCAATGTGAGTTGGACCCTGTGAAATCGCTTCCTCTTCCTGTCTCATTTCATGACCTGCTGAAGAGGAAAATAGCATCCCAAAGAAAATCATCAGAATAAAAATACAGTTCACGCTGACCAACTAAATAAAAACAAATAGAATGCTCACCTCTTGTGTGTTCCATGTGGTGGGGGTCGTCAACTGAGCTGATGTTAACAGGAGGAGTATAAACTGTATGAACTGAAGCAGAAGAGTGACCAAAGGGTGAATTTGTGTCCAATTCCGTCTCAGTTCTAGCCACATTCAGCATGCACTCGTAATTAGTACTCCACAATGAATCATTATTATTTGAGCCCCTGGGAAGCCTGGTATCATAGATTATTGATTCTAACAAACCATCACTATCTGGAATAACAGAAAATGATTGATACTGTTCAACTGGAGAAGACTGAAACATTGTGTCAGCAGACTCCAGTGAAGGAAGCGGGGATGCATTTGCGTCCCAGCTACCTTGTTGAGTTTCTAAATATTGGAGTGAAGGGAGCTCCGGCTTCATTGCCTCAGGTGTGGGCGCCGAAGAAGAGAAAGTGCCATTTAAAGCGGCATCGCTGCCATGAAGATTATCACCGCGAAACAGATGAAAGAGGTCAAGGGGCAGATTGCTTGGAGATGACAAAAGAGGCGGCTCAGCAGGATAATTCGCATTCGCAGGGATCATACAGTTGCTACTATTGTCCAATCTCTCATAAAACATATCTGACTCCCAAAGGTGTTTCGCACTGTTTCCAAAAATAAGATCATTATATGGGGCGCCTAGAGGTTGCTGAAACAGACTGCTGTCAGGAATATCTAAACCAGATGGAGCAAATGCATAAGGCCGACTCAAATCATAACTTTTGAAGTTTCCATCTTGTGAGATCTCAGAGTGCTGGCTGGTTCCATTCATCAAATTACCCATATTCTGATGTTCTTGACTGCGTACCCACTGGCATATTTCAGGAACATATGGTAATCCAGATCGTTGCATTCTCTTAAGTCTAGTCTTCCAGTAGTTCTTTATTTCAATATTATCTGTACTTTCAGGCAACTGAAACAGAGAAAGAAGCAGTGAAGAGAAAAGATAACAAAAAATAAGACATGATTACATTTTATTCAATAACAGGAAGGCACGCTATTCAACATATGGTCCTCACTGTAGTTAATACATTTTCTAGCCTACTGTTCCATTATATTTTATCTGTCTTTCCCCCCTCTTACTCTGTGTGAACATGCAATCAGCACATAACATTTGCCTTGTTTTACAAAAGATCTTTAGGTTTGAGGAATGAATACGGGAAACATTTTCTCATTTTCATTATCTATCTTTATTATTCATTTTTACTTTCTATGAAGCAGGTCAAAAACTATGTTCGCTTCTTATCACACACTGATTGTTTTTCTTTAAATAGATCATTAATATATTTAATATTTGTCCAGAAATAATATATTTTATATTTACATGGCACAGCAACCAAAATGCATATATTGATATCTCATGTTATAAATGTTAATTTGATTCTTAGGGTAACTAACATTTTTTCGTTGTTTTTTCATCTTTCTCTGAACTGGGATGTGATATGTTCCGTGGCCACCTAGGACTTTTCCTGAATTGAATTTCTTTCCCTTGAAATCACAAATTTGAACTAATGAACCTTCACCTGGAGCTGAAACTGAAGCTCCTTTAATTATAATCTCAGATATTCCTGAGTGGAGCTTTGAGCAAGACGAAGACGGCTTTTGGCTCTTCTTTCCTTCCTCGTTGGAGGTTTCCTGATCCTTCTCCTCCTCAATCATCTGAAGAGTCGTCGTCAAAATTTTAGACTTTGAAAATCAAAGAGCAACAAAATATTGAAGAAATCCAACTTACCTGTTGACGATCAAGCTTAGCATCTTCATGAGAAAGTAACCTACTTTCTTCTTCGGAATCCATGTGGGTACACCGTCAGAGAGAAACTAGCCTAGCCGATTGATCAGGGGCTGTACTATTTTATAACCTGCTTCTCTCTCTTTTTTTGATTAAGTGGTAAACGGTACCTTGTATATATCTATGAAGCTGGAGCGATGGTTTAGGTTTTGGATTCTCTCATCTTTTTCTTTTTCCTTTTCTTATCAGAATCTTATATCCACTATCAGATTAAAAAGATTATGGTTTAGTTTCAATATTTTATAAAATTATTTTAAAATTAAATAAATTAATTTAAAATGTTAAAATATGATATTCACAATTATAAGTAAAATATAGACAAAATTTTAAAACAATAATTTATAATATATCAAAAATTTTGGCTGGCTATAAAATATTATAATAATAGTTCTATAAAATATTAAATTTGAAAATTTTATTCTTTAATAAAGGTGGAGATAATATTATAGGAAGAAAAATGATTATGATAATATCCTCTCCCATACTCACTCCAATCTCATATATATGATACCATTTTGTTCCTTATTATTAGGAAATTTCGAGAATAAATAATTTTTTTCCTGAAGAAAATAGAATTTCTATTTCAGGTCATCAAGTGGGTATTAGTTATATTTTTTAAAAGATTGTCCTTGTTTGAAATCTCGTTAATTATAGCTTCTATACCTTCTTGGATAAAATTCATGGTATTTCATCGCATCGTATTCATAAGATTCAAATAACTAAATTAGGTACTCCAAACGTTGGCTAAAGAACTTAACTTATTTAAAAAAAAAACACCCTTTTTTTTATTGAGATGGTGAGTAGAGAGAGAATAAGTGAAAACAGAAATGAGAGAGTAATTAGTAGAAAAAAGACATATAATTAATTAATGAAGAAAAACGTAATAAATTTTCAAACAAATTCAAACTAAAGCTTATAAATAAAGGACCACACACCAAAATTGTAGCTTATATATATAATCTGAGGGAGTATTAAATATGAGTAAATTTAGAAGTTTGTTTTTTGTTTTTTCATTTTCAAGCAAAGTTTCTTCTCTAGATATATCATATCTGAATCCATTAATTCATAAATATATTTTAAAACTGGTATAAAATATTTAGTAGCGATTATAGGTAAATCTTGAAAAACAGAATTCAAAAAATTGATTCTCCCTAACGGTTGATTCTTGTTTTTAATAATAATCTGATAATGACAAATAACAAGAGAAATATCATAATCAAAATCTGTTCTTCGATCGAAGATTATCAAAATCTGTCACCAGTACTATCTTTGACGTTTGAATAACATTTAATGGATTTTATAGAACTTCACCTGCAGGTCACCAACAACAAATGTTCTAACTCATAATTTATTTAATTTTACATTATTTTTATTCATTTTTTTTATCTTTTCCTAATCTATTTAACAAAATTATTTATTATAAATGATGACTTTAACATTTTTCTAACGTTAGAAATGGTTATATTTTAATTTTAGTTTAACAAATAAGAAGTGTTTTTTTTTAATCTTACACAATTGTACTTTCACAGAAAATTGATAGTATAACTATAATTCTAAAGTGAAAATAAATAAGAAAAATCAGGTTAGAAAAGAAATAAATTAAATTAAATTAAATTCGTACAATGCATTATAGATCACCCTAACATTATGAAATCACTAAACAAAACATGCAATTACCGACAAGAGTGATTGTTAGCGATGGAATGAATCTTATCCATTGCTAATTTCTTCGTGGCAAAACACTCTCACCAATTACCTGAAAATAATATAAAGCCATTAATGTACAAGTTAATGGAAAATATACATAATCCAACAAATTAACAAAAGATGGTTACCAAAACATAAATATGATGAACTGATGGTTTAATTTGTTGAGGAAAGCCTCTCTTTAGTCATCAAATTCAAACATTTAGGACTAAATAATGCATCTTGCTATGGTTAGGTGTGTGTATTTTTTTTTTTTGGCAATCTCAATTATTTTGGTGAGTTATATAATTGAGTTGAAATATAAGATTTAATTCAAAAAAATATGGATATTATTGAAATTGATGTCGATATTCCTGGCTAGTAAATAAGGAAAAAAATAATACAAATACCTACCAAAGAAATTAATTTAAGGTATAGTTTAATTGCGGATAATTAAGGACGAGAAATTAGACTTCTCAAGGAGTAGTGAGAATTTTTTCTTAGTTTACTGAAAATTTAAACTTCCCCAAATGTTGAGGCTCTCTAGTAACAAACGTACATGGGAACATAATTCAAGTAAGTTATGTTACTTCCCTAATATTTAATTATTTATGGCATGTTTTCAATTTGTTATGTACCAACTGAAACTTATATTACCATAAAAATACTTAAATTAGTATTAGTAAAACCTGTGAGGATATTCTTTGAGATATGGACAAAGGAAAACTAAAATGATAAATTTCTCCCCAACTCCTAACTAACTTTACTCCAAAAATAAAGATTCAAAAATGTAAAATAAAATTTATGTGATGCCCTGTTTTAATCCCATATACATCCCTTCAAATCAAATAAAGCATCAGGCTCTGATACCAGTGAAATCTTGCCTTAAGTTCTGATACTATATCAATGTAAGGTCTGGCCTTTATACAATTTAGATGTGTTATTTAATAATGATTTTGAACTACTAAATCAGGTTTGATGTTGGAGAGTAAAAACTTTTCATTAAGAATTAGAAAATTTAACCCAAACACAAGATCTGATCCTGAGAATCAAATGGGCTTTTTAAAAAATTGTAAACTTTTTAAAATAGTTTATCAGTGGTTCATTCTCTCCATTAGAAATATCATCATTCCTTAAACCAAGATTGATAGTATCAGTACTTCACTAATATTAAGTTTAATAGAATGATTTGCTCTATGCTTAATCATTCATCACGTTATGGACTCTATTTATACATACCCATTCCTGCTGCAATAACTAAGCATATCAATATGGTTTATACTACTATGTGTTCATAAGGTATCTATATATATACACAATACATTAGCCACACTTGGCTAATTCCAAAAAATATCTAATCATAAGGGAATGATTATACAGAAGATGACCCAAAAAAACTAAGCTATGCGCTTCTCCACCTTTATAATTATTGGCGATAACCACGCCTTTACCTTTCAACCTTCTCAATCCTAAGGAAAAGATTATACAGAAATTTGACACACAAAAATTAGGATTACAATAATATAATTTAATTAATATACCCAAAAATATTTATATATAATTATTTGAAAATAATATAAAGTCATTAATCTACAAGTTAATGGAAAATATACATAATCCAACAAATTAACAAAATATGGTTACCAAAACATAAATACGACGAAATGCATCTTGCTATGGTTAAGTATGTATTTTTATTTTTATTTTGGGAAATCTCAATTATTTTGGTGAGTTATATAATTGAGCTGAAATATAAGATTTAATTAATAAAAGATGGATATTATTGAAATTGTTATTGATATTCCTGGCTAGTAAATAAGAAAAAAAAATACAAAAATCTACCAAAGAAATAAATTAAGGTATGGTTTAATTTAAGGTATGGTTTAATTTAGTTGCGGATAATAAAGGATGAGAAATTAAACTTCTCAAAGAGCAGTGAGAATTTTTTTTTTTCTTTAGTTTACTAAAAAATCCAAACTTCCCGAAAAAGTGAGGCTATCTCATCACCAATGAAGGATGGGAACAAAACTCAAGAAAGTTCGGTTACTTCCCTAATATTTAATTATTTATGGCATATTTTCAAATTGTTATGTACCAACTGAAATTTATATTACAGTAAAAAATATTTAAATTAGTATCAGTAAAACCTGCAAGGATATTCTTTGAAATATGGAACAAAAAAAACTAAAATGATAAATTTATTGCAACTCCTAACTAACTTTGCTCCAAAAATAAAGATTTAAAAATACAAAATAAAATTTATGTGACACCATGCTTTAATCCCATAATAGTGTGACACAATCCTTCAAACCAAATAAAACATCAGGCTCTGATACCAATTCTTGGGAAGCCATACCTTAAGCTCTGATACTATACCAGTGTAACATCTTGCTATATCAGTGTTACGTCTTGCCTTTACACAATTTAGATGTGTTATTTAATAATATTCTTTGATCCTCAAAATAACATTTCATAACTTTCCCCCAAATTTTTCAAGTAGCAAAATAATTTTTAATAATTATCTTAAGCTTTTTCTTATAATAAGCTTATAACTTTTGACTCCTACTGGCTTAGCAGCCTACTTATCTCAATTTTTATTCCTAAAATTATAGCCTCAAAATTTGGGATGTTACACTTTACGATATATTTTCAAACAACTATTTTAGGGGAAGTATTTTAAAAAAAAATTAATTCAACTTTATAAATTCAAATCCATTACTATAATATTTTAATTATTGTACTTTTAAAAAAAAGTTTATAAAAAATTAGTTAACCTCATTCACTTATAAAAAATTACTTTTTGTCCCAATTAATATACATTATTAAGTTCCTATGCCGTTAGATATTTTAAAACCAAAACAGAAATATTTTTCCCCAAGGCTTAATTTCTGATATATTTTTGGGCTTACTACTTTTCTGTATTGGGGAAAAAATCTCTTTATGTTATAAATAAAACATAAATACAATGAGAGAAGGAGAGAAGATTCTTATTCACTATTCAAGATATATATAGTATATAACACATGCCCTCTATTTATAGGCATAACTTTACAATCTCAATAAAATCAATATCTACATATTAGATGACAATAAGAGATAAACGTGGGATGCTGGAGATAACTGAGATAATGGGGATATATGGAAATCTACACAAATATTATATTCATAACACTCTCGTTTGATATCCATCATATACGAATGTACCTCATTAAAAAAAACTTTAACTAGGAAAAAGCTAATAGTAAAAATTCCTAGCAGAAAAAAAATGTACATTGTTCATTGATACACTATCCAGTGTTGCCTTACTAGAAAACCCAGTGGAATAAAATCATAGACAAGTGAAAAAGAGTATATCGCATATTAGCTCCCCCTCTTGACAACTTGAATTGTAACCTTTGAATCTGCCAAGTCTGATGTCACAAACAAGGTTTCCAAATATTGTTGTAGGAATTGACTTCATGAACAAATTTGCTAGAATTCCACGGAACGGATTTGCTGGATACTCATTTCACTCTCTTTTGTTGATGTGGTCCATTGTAATGTCTTCGTGTTGCTAAATTATCATTTCATGCTAATAAGCATATGATATATCTAGTCATGTATGACTAGCTAGATACACTCAAGTGCTTTAATTACACTAAGATATGATATTCTTAGATCAAGTATTTCTTTATTATCTTTTTGAGGTATAAAGACATGGTACTTCTTGACCAAGCATTTCTCTACAGGGAAAAAAAAACTTTATTCTTCTCAAATCCTTTATTTCTAATGCTTTCTTTAAGTAATTCTTAACTTCAACAAGCTCTTCAGGAATTTAAGTAATTCACAATTTTTGCAAACTCTTCCAGAGTTCAAAAGATATTTAAGCTCTTCAACATAAATTGTAACTATAGTAAACTCTCTTTCAAATATTTTCATAAAATACATGGGTAGAATAGATATCTTATATCATTTCTTCAACAGATATTTACCTAGTTCGTAATATCACACCCCAGTTGCTTCAAATCAAATAAAGATCTTGATTGAATTGTCTGCTTCTAGCAACTTCAATCCTTTAGGGAGTTTCATATACTTTGACCGTATACTTCTCGCAACTTGAATTCTTCAAGGACTATTATACGTTTATATCTAAATCCATACATGTATTTGATCCTTCAGGGATTTTATAAGTAGAAGAATTTGCTTGGATATATATACTCCTAACATTTTAAATCCTTCTAGAATTCACATATTATTCACAATTATATAGTGAGTCATGATTTATAATCATGTTCTCAAGACGCATATCAAAATTTCATATATTGTCAAGCTTCCAAATTAGCAAGACATATGAATATTTAATCCACCACAAGATAGGTCTATCAACATTGAATTTGAATTTTCAAAAAGTATTATGATTGTATTTCTCCCTTTTCAAACAAAAGTGCTCATTCATACAGTACTAGCATTGCACTTTGGGTGCTCGGGCTAGAAATATACAAATTTACGTTATAATATTGCATGTTGCGTCTTTTCTTTTTTGTTGGCCAAGTATCTTTAAGTATGTATCTCATGACATATTTGTATACAAGATCCTCATTTAATCACATGATATTATCATCAAAATTGTTGTTGACAACTTCATCTTTTTTGTTCCCTTTTTTTATGACATAACTGATTGAGATATATTTCTTTTAGGTACCTGAACCTCTTCTAAGGTCTTATAAATAGTTATGCCTTAATTCATACCTCCTCAATATGAACATGTTGATCATTTTCTCCATTTTCTTTTCATTTGGAACCGAGCACTTTCTCATGCTTCAGGCATGTCGCATTTTTCATTTATACTATTTGGAGCATTTTCCAGCTAGAACATGAGATATAAGAATTCTCATTTAGGTCAGGAACTACATCTGACAAATATTTTAAACTATATTAAGAATGAAATATTTGATGAACTTTTGGTTCATACTATTACATTTGATGATTTACATTTGATACATTCAATGTATTTTCTTTTCCAACTACTTATTTTCTCCCCTCTCATGTTGAGAAAACTTTGTTGAATGACAATCAATTAATCATGCAGTATAAGTCTCATAAATCCATTTGTTTCCTTTAGAAACATCATTTTGTTTCATTTAGAGACAAACAAAAAGAATGAGGTTTTTACCCAACATTTATCCCAACTTTCTTTGAATATCCATCTATGTGCAATACTGTGGTGGAATAATAGGAATACATTTACACATTCAAAGTTCCAAGATGAAAATTATCTGGCTTCTTACCAAAAGTCAATTATATAGTTGGAGAATTTATAATACGTTGTTGGCTTGATGCATTTATATACTGCAATATGTAAAATCAATCATCCCAACACTAAAATGGGATTATTATTATTTTTCCTCATAAATTTTGAGCTAGCTATATATGAAGGCTTTGATAAATAATTTCACTAGACCATTTTATGGATCATATAGTCTGAAAATTGTGCACTACAATAATCTATTCATACAACTTTGCAAACCTTAGGTTGCAAACATGCAATCATCTCATAGATGCATTTATCTAATTTATTGAGTAATTGTTTGGTTTACATGCTATTTGAATGGACCTATATATATGAGTTTTATATATTTCTAGAAATTCAGAAATCCATCTCAAATCACAACTGGTGATATTCTCATAGTTAATATTCTTTGAGAAAAAGCAGTATATAATACTATGTTGACCATTCATGAAAAATCTTCTGGAATGAATGTCAAATTGTCAATACATGATGTATAATAATTTGTTGCATCATACATATGACTTGGATGATCAAATTAGTCACGCTAACCATATATTTGTTTGAATCAATAACTTTTCAATTTCTATAACGTATGGCAGAACTGAAATATTCACCCAATATGACTCGTTTACATTCTAATAATCTCCCCTTTAAGTGTGAGTTATATATATATTTTTCTCATTCCTATATAAATCTCCATAAACATTAGTCTTCAGTACCATTACAAAAATCTCTTCAAATATATTTTGCTATGCTTGAACCACTAGCAATTTAGTATGAACTATTAGCCTTCAAGACTATGTTATTTGAAATATATATGTGTGTGTATGTATATGTGTGTGTGTGACTGAGGTTGATATATCACTCATAAGCATATTAAATTTAGAGATTTTCTCTTTTCTTTTGGTACAACACATTTCAACAAACATCAGTTTGCAATGTAACATCCCAAATTTTGGGATTTGGAATTAGAAATATTGGATGGGAATTATTGGTGAAGTTTTGGCCTGAATAACTAATAAAGTTAATTATTGGAATTTAAGGAATATTTTCCTTGAATTTTTGGGAGAAAATAATTATTGAAATTAATGGCCTAGAATAATTTCTCAAGTTTATTTGATAATCTAGTGCCAAAATTAAGAAGGGGCAAAATAGTAATTTATTCCCCAAACTTGAGAATGCATTTGGGCAAAGTCAAAACTCATTTGATGAAACAAGGATACGTCTGATGGGAATTTTAGAGAAGATAATTTAGTAGAAGGAAAGAAGGAATATATGAATTATTGGAATTGTGTTGGAAGCCACGTGCTCTTATATAGATATATGCAGAACCACTTCGTACTCCACTTCTTTACTCTGAATTCAGAAGCATATACAGCCACCTGTTTCTCGCATAAATAGACAGATCACTCGGCACCCATAGTTCTCCACTTCCATTTCTCATTTTAATACTTATCGGCCTCACCAAAACGCAGAAACGAGTTGAGGCGCGGGAGATCACAATTTGCATGCTTTTGGAGACACCTCACTCCCCTCATGTAACTCCCATACTCCACTACTTCTTCGTGTTTCGTTCATGATTTGCTTCCCTTTGTTTCGACAAGCAAGGCAGAATATTCCCATGGAATTCAGCATGCACAAACTCTCATGCTCCACTACGTCTCGTACTTTCGCAACTCTCATGCTCCACCGCTTCTCTTTGAATTCAACGGCATGTGCGGCCCTCGCTCCTCTTCTAAACGCTAATCGCATGACGCACACCACACTTTCGTTTTGGATAGTGCAAGGCAACAACACAACCTCTCTAACTCTCATATTAAGACACCTCACTTAGCATGTTAGCGCCGCGCCATACTTCACTAATCTCTTATGTTTTCGATGTACTGCGCCTATGCTTTTCCATAATAATCATTCGGTCGAAACCCATCCCACCTCATTTCCTATTTTGATTCATTAAGCTCTTGCACGATCGAAATAGAAAGAGAGAGAGACCACCGAAAGAAGGCTGAGAGCATTTTTGGGTGTGAAGATCGTTGGAAGAAGAAGGGTGCACCGAACACTCCTCCATTTCTAGTTCATTCACTTCGGTCAGTCACTTGCAGAAGTAAGAACGTGAACTGAAAGAGGGTTGAGAACTGAAAGTACAGAGAACAAAGAACATGGAAGAGACCGAGAGCTTGCAGAAAGTGAGAGGGATTTCTGAAGAAGGGAACCGGAGGTCGAACACCATCTTCACCTCCCACATATCCTTCATCTTCATCCTCCAACTGTTCGGTCTGTTTAGAAACGAAACTAGAGAGCAAGGAGGCTGTCATAATGATAGACCGTGGATCTAGAGCGAGAGGAAGAAGAAAGAAGCACATGCAAAGCTAGGATCCAACTAAGGTAAACCTCCTAGCTCTTCCTCTTCATAATATTTCACCATTTGAGGGCTATTTTAAGAGTCATGGGTGACTGGAATCTGGTGCTAGGTGAAGAAAAAGTAACGTGGTGTTACTTCTGCATGTTGCTATGTTATTGGAAGCTGAAGCAGAGACTGATCCAGCTTGTTTCTCACGCATGAAAGGTATAGATAGCAACACAAACCATTATAGAATTAAGAAGAATTAACGTGGTGCAGTTAGGAACCTCTCACGTCTGCATGCACGTTGATTACTCTGTTTTTGTGTGCTGAAACAGACTCAAAGACGTTAGCTACGGTGAAATCGTAGATGAACAAAGCAAGCAACTCTTGTAGCATCATTGGCATTTGCTGTAAACTGAACTTGGTGCTGAAGCAATGATCTTTGAGCAAAGCAAAACCAGGGTAAACGAACTCTTTTGACCCTGAAACTTTGTGGATATTTAGTACACATCATAATATTTATTATGAGTCAAAGAACACCTAAATCCGATGTGTACAATGAACGTTATTAATTTCCAAAGTTAGAAGATGAAAACTGGAAACTGTTATTTTTCAGAAATGAACAGTAGTTTTCGTGATCAATTTTGTAATAGTAAAAGATCACGTTTTGCTGTGATATTTTCCAGAAATAATCTAGACACAATAAGGTTTAATTTGATAGGTCATACGCCTTATTCGGAGTTGTAACCAGAGAGAAATGAATTTTTGAAAATGACCTATTAAACTGGAACCTTTTTCTGGACAGCGAAGAAAGAATGAAAAACTGGGAATGATACAGAAAGAAATAGGTCTAGTGATTATTTGTCCATGAAACTAGACTTAATTAGTGACATATAGAAATTTGAACCACCCCAATCAGAGTCTTGTAGAATTAATTATGATTTTTTGAAGTTTGGCCAAAATGTTGACAGCTTTTAGCTACCTCGCGAAATTAAGAAAGAAATGGCCAAAAGTAATAAGAATGAACTCCAAGGGTGTAAGAAAGCCTATGAGGCTAAGATGGCCCATTAGGTATTTATTTCCATGGCTCTAATAATATGAATACGTGTTTAGGGCCATGAGAAGTCGAGAAAGAAAGAAAGAAAGAAATAGAATGGAAGATGCTTCAAGCAACTTCAGTGATTGGAAGAAAAGGTACAAGCGGAGGACACAGGCTAAGGTAGTGGACTTACCCTACTTGCGTGTATTGATTTATCTGCTTGTGTGTTAATATGCATGATTGCTTTACTTGCTTGTTTAACATGTTTGAATGGTTGAAGCTCTGTTTCTAATTATGCTATGGCCATGAGTATATTTTATGAAGTATTGAAGCATGCAGAAATGTCATTATGTTAACATGAGCCTATGTAAGGCAAGCATATCATACACTAGCATTTATCTTACATGCATTGTTCGGTAATGTTTGCTACTAAGATTCCCAGAATCTCACCCCCACAACCAACCATTAGGCGGGTGAGCACGACGAGAAGTGTTGCACCGGGGCGAGAATGGAGTGTCACTTGAAGACGGCACACACCGAGAGAGTGCTTGAAGTTGTTTGTAGAAAGGATGAGCGAAAGCGAGAGCAAAGACACTCGATAGCTATGACAACGGCCCTGAAGAATGTTGACGCTTCTGTATGAATAATAAAAGGCCGGGTGTCTAATTTTGAGTATGTGTTTAAGAACGCTTCCACATATGTCAAATAAAGAAGATCCAGATGGGTTGTTAGAATCACACTACCCGCCACCCGTAAAGGGCGAGGCCGGTAGGGGTGTTACATGCAACACCATCAAGTAGCCATAGTTACATACAAATTTGGTTGAGAAGTGGTATATATAATTTTTTTAATGTAATCATAGCAAAATAAATATGCTAATTAGTCTTTGAGGCTATTACTTTTTAGTGACATAATTTTCTAGGATTAATTAGTCTTTGGGACACTATTTATGTCATTCGATATTTTAATCACAAACCTTCAGGACTTTAGTCAAAGTGCCACGATTTTTCTTCTCATGTCATGGTTTAAATCGTACGGTGGACTTTTACAAAATAACCATTGTCTAATTAAGAAATCGAGAGTATCATTTGTGCTGGCCTTGAAATTATAATATCAATAAATATTAATATTTTGTTTTGTTAACTACCTCGTTAAAGAGTTAATTCCATTTTCATGAACTGGGATAAATTAGAACTTAATAAATTAAGTTGATTCTGTTAAATTTTCTCTATATGCATGAATGTAAATTCGATATATGCATTTTTTTTTAAAAAAAAAAAAATCGATATCCTTAAACAGGATCTCTCAACTCTCAGTCGCCACATCAATCCTGACCTCTAGCCATCAAATAGACACATTTACAAAATATGCATAGAATGCCACATCTTAATACTAATTAACATAAATTAGGAGCTAAAGCTACCTTTATAATCAGAGCCTTACAGGAAGCAAACTATATTCTAAAGCATTTATAAATAATCACTTCTCATACTTTTGGATTCAAACCGCACTCCTTCAAATTTTGTTTCTCATTTTATTTTTTGGAAAAAATGAATCATCATTTATAAAATAAAGGTTAGTTTCCTGATCAAAGGCTAGGGGACAAGGTACTAAGAAACTGTTTAATTAAATATCAAACGGACGAGTAAAAGTACTTAAACGTACAACTAATTAACTAAATAACCTAAATCCTAAGATAAGGAAGAAGAGCCAATCCGTAAAAACTGATTTCCATTTATTATTTTATTTTATTTATTTATTTATCGCATATAAAGCAAATCTTTCATAGCATCATAATCGAGGAAGGGTGAAACCTTGTAACCGTAAATTCAAACGTTCCAACATTACGACATCAAGTTTAGGAAAAATAAGAAAAGTTTCAAAACAATAAAAGATCTCCGGTGGAAGATAATAAATCAATTAGGACCACACGTAGACATCAAGCTGAAGATAAATAAAAAGCTTCAAAATAATAATTAGGAGGGAAACAATAAGGTACCTTGTTTAGAGTCAAACAGCTATTTTCACTACTATCGTAGTTGGCTTTTCAACATCCTTCGGTATTAAAGACAAAATCAATGCATTTACGCTAGATTGCAGCACCTGATACTTTAAGGACACCTTATCACATTAATTAAGGTTCAAGAAATCAAGGCCGATAAATTGGAAGATGAAGAAAGAGATCAGAGATGGAAGCCCAAGGTACATGAGGAGGGTGAGAGATTCGACAGCAAATTGAGAGCCAATAATCAAACGGCAGTTTTACTAACAACGTTGCCCACTGCTTTACAAATCGAACGCCACCCTTGCATACGTTTTAAATTTCTGCAAGTGACAGCCTCCTGCAGCTTCAGGAATAATCTAACGGGGGAAAAAAAATCCTTATAAATTGTCAAGATTAATTTTTAGAAATTATTTTAATGTTTTTCTATATTAATTGGGGAACAATATGGCAAAGTAATTCTTAAATATGACTAAACAACGCTAAGTGAAAGTCGAGTAGTCGTGTAACAATAAGCCCATTAGAGAGAAACAAAGAATGAAAAATAAATTTAGAGCTACATATAACACAAATATATAATATAATATCTACAAAATAGAAGTCCTTAACTAGCTCTTGGAAACCGGTCTTAGGGATAGGGCCTGATTACCTTTGAATCAAATGAACCTGATGACTCAAATTCATATTAGTGAAACGCGTTGTAGAGAACAATTTACATGGTTCTATGATGAAGTGGCCATTGAGAGTTCAGAAGATGCAAATATGGCCTCAAAAAAGCATAAGTATCGTACAAACTCATTACTCATAAAATGCTGGCTTCTTTATAGATTAGTTGTTTCGTGCTCCAAAACATAAGGCACATTTAGATCAAACCCTGTATTTTCGAACCAGATTGTTGTCTTGCCTCTCCCACCTCCTCTTCGTTACGATGTTATTCTCATTATAATTCGATTTTTTTGCTAATCTCTCTTTACTACTAATCAAAGCCGTTCCTTCTTCACCACTTAATCCTGAAGTTGACAATAAAGATCTATTAATGCAAATCTTGTCTTCTTCTTCTTCTTCCACTTTTTCTTCTTCTTGTCTTTGTTCCACCACTTCCTTTGGTTTTGTCTCCTAAAGCTTGAAAACATGGGAAATATTTATTACAGACGTCACATACATATCTTTGTGATGGTTTCACTTCTTCTTGCTTCACAGTTCTTATCATCAGCGGTTCTCCTTCTGACTTGATCATCTCCGTACCTAATTTCATCTTCTTATTATTGAACTTCTTCTCTTTGACTATGCTGATCACTTTCATATCCCACTTATTATTCTGAGCTTCCAATTCTTCATTCCCATCTCTACCCTCTATTTTCTCCTTGCAATATCATGGTCCTTCATGACATTCTTCTTCCTTTTTCTTGACTGGTAATAGTGCAGCTGCTTGAGGAGAAGGTTTGTGAGGAGGAAGACGATCTCGAAGGGGGAGTTACCGTAGAGATGCATACGCATAAGGGTTTGAGCTGCAATATGATCTGCTTCTGCTTCTCCAATGCTTTTTCTTCCCCTCTATCTTTCTTGAACCAGCTTTCAGAACAAGATGAAGAAACATCGACGGGTACTGATAATGATTCTTATGAAGTTGAAGATGAAGACCCATTATCTTGTACTTTCATAAACTCTTCTGAAGAAGGTTGAGCGTTATCAGTAGTAGTGAAAGGACCATACCTCTCCAATCTCTATCAGGATAATAGGTCCGTTCAGCGACTTCTTCGATGGGAAGCCCTTGTCGAACAAAAGGCAACGGAAATATCTCCAAGAAGAAAAATTGATGAGTAAATTTAGAAGTTTTTTTCGTTCATCTTCAAGCAAAGTTAACTGGATGCCAACAAAATTTGATTCAATTGATAATTGATAAATAGCTACTCTCGTACTAAGAACTAGTTGACTTTTTTGGAGAAATTAAGGAAACTAATTAAATTGGCTTAGAGTATTTTTATTTTATTTTTTTCTTCAAATTAAAAAGTTTGACCAATAAACTAATATATAATTTAAGAAAACACAACATATGAAATGATTAAATAACTTATTTAGCTTCCTTAATTTTTCCAAAAAAAGTCAACTAGGTCTTATAATTAGAACCGGAGGTAGTATCTCATAAGCATAAGAATGTAATTTTGAATCTCACTATAGATGTGAGGACCGGGCGATCTATAAATACCTTGAAGTCGTTAATTCTTGTTGCAGTCTACAACGATTGGATTTTACTTCCGTAAAAAACATCCATTTTTCTAAAAGAGAAGTAAAAAAATAAAGGTGGTGGCATTTTTATAATTATGAGGAGAAATTTTGAAATATTGACGGTCCCTATTTAGAATTGAGACCCTGAAGTCCACTTTAGATATTCAATTAGAAAAGAGACACCAAAAGGCAATTTTGACGTCCCAATCCAAAAAGAAACACCAATAAAATATTCATAAATTGTACAATTTCAACCCATAAAATACTCTAAACACCAATAAAATCCCATAAAAATTGCAGTAAATAAAAATGGATTTATCAGAAAGCAGATTGTACTTGAAAGAAGGATGTTGGAGTTGCAGAATAATTTTAGAAATAATTTTTATCTGCAAATAACTTGTCGTTTTAGTCCTTAACTTCCCCTTGTTTATAAGCTATCAATAATTAATTTTTATCATGTTCAAACGAAATTGATGAAGTCTGGTTATCTGACAAATTGTTTTTCCAAAATGCACTCTTGCAACATCAGTTGCACCATCTTCAAAAACAATTTCAGGTCAGTTTATCTGATAAAAGAAATTCTCAAACCCCATTCTTTCAAAATCTGCAGCAGCATCTTCAAACCGTTATTGAACTGAGATTAACTGATATAACAACTGTAGCTTCTGATGAAGGTAACAGAATTTCTCAAGACTAATCCAATCGCTCATATCGAAAAGGTACAAACAAGTCAAGCAACGCACAAATCAAGATAACCAACTTCCTAGAGATCACCGGTCACATTCCCCAACCAACCCCAGTCGAGCAAAGCATCTGGCCATGTTGTGTCTATCGGACTGGAAGTTTCTTGGCTTTGGCCAACGTGAGGTGGACCCTGTGAAATCGCTTCCTGTCTCATTTCATGATCTGCTAAAGAGGAAAATAGCATCCCAAAAAAAATCATCAGAATAAAAATACAGTTCACGCTAACCAACTAAATAAAAACAAATAGAACACTCACCTCTTGTGTGTTCCATGAGGTGGGGGTCATCAACTGAGCTGATGCTAACAGGAGTATAAACTGTATGAACAGAAGCAGAAGAGTGACCAAAGGGTGAATTTGGGTCCCATTCCGTCTCAGTTCTAGCCACATTCAGCATGCACTCGTCAGTAGTATTCCACAATGAATCATTATTATTTGAGCCCCTGGGAAGCCTGGTGTCATAGATTACTGATTCTAACAAACCATCTGGACAAACAGCAAATGACTGATACTGTTCAACTGGAGAAGACTGATGAAACACTGTATCAGCAGACTCCAGTGAAGGAAGCGGGGATGCATTTGCGTCCCAGCTACCTTGTTGAGTTTCTAAATATTGGAGTGAAGGGAGCTCCAGCTTCATTGCCTCAGATATGGGCGCCGAAGAAGAGAAAGTGCCATTTAAAGCGGCATGGCTGCCATGAAGATCATCACCGCGAAACAGATAATTGGGGTCAAGGGGCGGATTGCTTGGATATGACAAAAGAGGCGGCTCAGCAGGATAATTCGCATTCGCAGGGATCATACAGCTGCTACTATTGTCCAATCTATTATAAAACATATCTGACTCCCTAAGGTGTTTCGCACCGTTTCCAAAGATTATAAGATCATTATATGGTGGGCCTACAGGTTGCTGAAACAAACTGCTGTCAGGAATATCTAAACCAGATGGAGCAAATGCATAAGCCCGACTGAAATCATAATTTTTGAAATCCAGTTGTGGGACATTGAAGATGCCATCTTGTGAGATCTCAGAGTGCTGGCTGTCTCCACTCATCAAAGGACCCATATTCTGATTTTCTTGACTGCGTACCCGCTGGCATACTTCAGGAGGATAAAGAGGTAATCCAGATCGTTGCATTCTCTTAATTCTAGTGTTCCAGTAGTTCTTTATTTCATTATCTGTACGTCCAGGCAACTGAAACAGAGAAAGAAGCAGTGAAGAGAAAAGATGACAAAAAATGAGACATGATCACATTTTATTCAATAACACAGACAGCACACAAAATGATGTTAATTATACTGAATAAATAAGGCATGCTATTCAACATATGGTCCTTACTGTAGATAATACATTTTCTCATTTTCATTATCCATCTTTAGTATTCATTTTTACTTTTTATGAAGCAGGTCAAAAACTATGTTCACTTCTTATCACACACTGATTGTTTTTCTTTAAATAGATTATTAATATATTTAATATTTGTCTAAAAATAATATATTTGATATTTACATGGCACAGCAACCAAAATGCATATACTGATATCTCATGTTATAAATGTTAATTTGATCTTAATATTTGTTTTCTATGGCAGTTCTTAAAATTCAATGATACTCACGGAAACATACAAGAACATTCCAAAAAACACTTCTTTCTTTCTTCCTTTTTATTCAAGTCAAAATGCTGAGACATCCAGTGCAACAGCCTCAAAGAGCAGAAGCTCATTATGCTTCTATTGGCAGACTTCATATCCTTTCTATTCTATCCTACTCCCTGCCTTAAAGAAATTTTTAATAATTTTAAAATAAATAAATGCATAATGCTAATAACAGAGCACCAGAGACATGAACAAGCAAACCCTGCTTCTCTGACATTGGTCTATGGGACAAGATAATGGCTGAACAAAAGAGTTTAAATAGTCTCCATCACTTTCCACTCCAAATGGGAAGAAAAGGTGGCAATTAAAGGGACCGTGTTTTCCTGAGTTAAAACAGTTCTTTCCACTTTTTGATGAAACTTGAGAAACAAAAGATAGACTAACTAGGAAATTAGAATTATGGTTTTCAAAAAGAAGAATATCTAAGGAAAAGGTTTTTTGTCTGCGTTCGACAGGTTCGGCTTCAACAGCCTCGACCATTAATTGAGGCGAGAAGCATGAGTATAATCTCCAGGATGAGACAACTTCAAAAACATGGCCACAACGGGCCATTGATAATTCTTCGACATCTCAATTCCAGTGGAAGAATGCCAAAACGCAATCTTCCTCAATTGGGTCTCTAGGGATCAGTAATAAATCGAATGTGACTGCAAAAACCACTGGGTACCCGAGCAAAACCAATGGCGGGGCTAGTACGGGTTCTTCGACACTGTCAACAGCACGAACAAAAGCGTATAACGTGAAAGGGAATGCTACTGTTGGCAACGATGATTTAGATGAATTACGCACCAAAAACCGCTGTTTCTATTGTCATAAGCCTTGTTCCCGTAGTCATACATGTCCCCAGCGTCAACATTTACAACTTCAATTGATTGAGCTGGATACCAAGGAAATAGGGGACAATAACGAAGGCCCCGACAAAACGAGACGCCTCAGGATGAATCTCTTCTTGACACTGATGAATGTCTCCAGATATCTCTTCATGCGATGCAAGGTAGTGTAGGCATTATCTCCATGCGAATACAAGGGTATGCAAGACGTCGGCCAATACAGATTTTAATTGATAATGGGGCCTCTCATGGTTATCTCGACTACAAATTGGCTCGCAGGTTGGGGAGGTTGTGCCTTATCTGCCTAGATCAGCAGTTGTGGAAGCTGTATATTGATCCTTTATAGCTCGGGAAGAATCATTACTGGTGGCCAAGCATCATCTCTCACGTGCTATCAACATGATGAAGCAAAGGGCAGATTCTCATCGCACGGATAGAGAATTTCAAAAAGGGCAATGGGTGTTTTTGAAGCTTCAGCCTTATCGTCAGATTTCAGCTGCAACTAGGAGTAATCAGAAATTAGCTCCTAGGTTCTTTGGGCCATACAGAATCAAGCAGAGAATAGGTCCAGTTGCTTATAAGCTGGAGTTGCCAAGTGAGGCTCGGATTCATGATACTTTTCGCATATCACTGTTAAAGCTCTGACCAGATCCTTCAGTCCGAGTTCGACACCCTCCTGAAAATTGGTCAGAACTACCAGCTTTGAAGGAACCTGAGCAGATTCTGCAGAAACGGATGAGACGCAGAAAAGGCAGAACTATGACAGAAAATTCTGGTGAAATGGAAACAGCTGCCGGAAGAAAAAGCCTCATGGGTTCTGCTGTATCATTTCCAGTAGCAGTTTCCTAGCTTTGACATTGCTGACCCTTGAAGACAAGGGGTCTAGAAGGGGGGGGGGGGGTGGCGCCATTGTTATGTTATGTAAGGTGTAAATAAAGTTAGGTTAAGTAATTAGGGGATTGGAGATGGCCCAACATTAATTCTATGAGGCCTCACTTAAGGGATTGGTTAGTTAGGAAAGTAGTAGTTAGTTGGTTAACATCTAGTAACTAGCCGTTGGGGAAATTACCTACTGCCTAAGGCTATAATAAGGACCTAGGCTAATTGTATGAGACTATGTTTTGCATTGTGTATGAATGAATGACAAGGACAGCAGGTCTCTGTCTCTCTTCTCCCTTTCTCTTCCCCAACCCTCTAATTTCTCTCTTCTCTTCCCAACTCCTCTACAATTTCTACAACATTCCTAACAAAATCATAACCGAAAAGCTTTTTTATGGCTCTAATCGGTATTCCAAACGAGCATCTCTTACTTCTCAAAAAAAAAATCAAAATTGAACATTCCCAAAAATCTTTTATTTGGTAGTTCAGGTAGTGATAATCAAGAAAGAGCATACAACTCAACTATTTTATCCACTCAAAAAATGGTTTATCTCAAACATTTTTCCACCTCAAAAATATCAAAATATTTGTACAATTCTACAACTCATGGACAAGAAATATTTTTTGGGCGGAGGAATCTTTTGCATGATTTTATTTAAACTCCACATAATTAGACAGACATTAAATATGGCCTGAATGTTGTAAAATATTGTGAAATAAAATTGTCAACAATATCGTCTAAAGTGCAGTGTCCAAGAAACAAACTAAAAATCTGCAATCAACTAGAGGACTGATTTAATAGATCATAGAAAGGTCCTCTAAACATCAGCAAATAAATACAACCATACCATGATGAAACCATGCAGCCTCTTAACACAGACCAAGCAAACTAGCTATTAGTATTACACAGCATCACCAGGCTTCTCATTTAGAAACCTAAATGCACTAAAATCACCACAATACACCAACGTATTTTGTATGTCAGACTATAATTAAAGATCAAGGTTGAGGGTTCAGTTTCAGAAAGACACGCCATGATTGACTTTTTTAATAATACATTTTGTTTTATCTGTTCCATTTCTACCCAACTTTTGCCCTCCCAATGCTCTCAACAAACAGTTATATACCTTTTCCCTTCTTAGCTATATGATACCTGTCAGCAGTGGTGGACCCAGGAAATTACAGAAGGGGGGGCACAATTGGCGGGGGGATTTGGGGGTTCGGGGGCGCCCCCAAATTTATTTTTTAAGGAAAGTTTTAAATGCATTAAAAAACAAAAGAATATGAATAAGAAAAAAAATATATCAAAAAAATATTTATGAAATCAAGTGAATATTGATGATGTAATAAGAGAGGAAGTTATTTTACAAACCTGTCATTTAGAAAAGCAAAGCTAAATATTGTTAGAAATGCAGCTACATAAATTACAATGAATGGTGGACATTCAATAAGTTCAAGTACATATATTTTAATAAAAAAAAGTATATTACAATAAAAATAATTACAATGCCATCCTTCTAGGTCTTATGTTTTGGAATTCCATTATAATTGTCTTATTATCAATGCTATCAAATACACATTTTTCAATATAAGGCACTAAACAATCATTCAATCATTCATCTCCCATCTGATTACGAAGTGTAATCTTGATATATTAAGGGTGGACATTTAATTTAAGAGTAGACAATCATTTAAACATGTATTAATTCAAAGAAAGTAGACAAATAATGTTAATACTAATGGAAATTTGAAACCATTATATTCAAGTTATTAATTCAAACTCCTTTAATTTTTTTTTATATACTTTAACTTGAATTTATTTTTTTTTTTAAAAAAAAAAATCCCAAAATTTTTGGGGGGCACTTGCCCCCCTAACTATATACGTGGGTCCGCCACTGCCTGTCAGTCAAGTGCCCACCAACTCTCAAAAAGTTGTTAATAACCAGAAAGCTTAATCCCCACCCAAAAAAGATGGAGATGGACTGAAACAAGTCTCATCCCCTTGATCAGTCTTAGCTCCTACAACAAAATCACATGCCATGCCTTCCATGCCTAATCTCTGGATTACCATGCAATCTAGAATCCAAAGAAATTAACAATTGCTAAACTGAATATAATAATTAATTTATAGTGGTACAAAGATGGATAAAACGGAACAGTTTAATATATGTGTGTACACATATATGGCATCTATAACGTATTGAAATAGCATTGCCCACAGCAATTCATCAATAGCGTCAACAGTCACTATTTTATCCATGTCATAACATAAGGACATCAAATACAAACTACTACTCAACCAAGTCTCTCAATATTATTGAAGCTTAACATGAGCATATAAGTTAATGAAAGTGCAAAAAAGTTATATAGAACAGACCTCTGTTGCCATTTTAGCCCATTTGTTTCCCATCTGAGCATGAAGCTCGATGATTCGACGCTCCTCCTCTTCAGTAAATGGACTCTGTTTTAGTTCTGGCCTCAAGTGATTTGCCCATCGTAGACGGCAGCTTTTCCCACAGCGGGAAAGGCCTGAGTGCTTTTGGACTGCATTCCAATTTCCTTCTCCATGTTTTGAGACATAATCCACTAATTTTACATCCTCTGCTACCGTCCAAGGGCCTTTATTCAGATGTGCTTCTCCTCCAGCATTACCTCTGCGTCTTGCTTCTGTAATTTCAAACACGGACTGCCGACCTCTGGGCACTCTTGGAGCATCACCTCCACCCGTCATTTCACTCATGGTTTTTATTTGATTCTATTTTCTGAGACAGAGGAGAAGGACAGAAAAAGTCACCATAATCAGAATCAGAAAGCATAAAAACAAGGGCGAATTTTGACCACATGCAATAAGGGAACTATAACAAACTAGTTCAGTATAAAAATAAATTTAAGAGCTGGATTTTGCCACAGAAAGAGGGTGCATACAGTCCAAGTGCGCAAGCCTTCCCTATTCTCCATATTTTTGTATCAACCATAAATTGTCTAACAGTGCTATCATTCTGAACAGTCTTAAGTTTAATTTTCAGTTTGGTCTGACTGTCACATATTTACATCCATACTTTAGTTACCCAAAGGTCTTACAGTCACCAGACATAGTGACTACCTCTTTCTCTAACCCGGAGCATATTGCATCCTAACAACAATATTCTTGTCTTCAACCTGAAATCTGGTTATATCTAGGCATGCGGTTTATTTCATCAAAAGCTAACATCTTTCCATAGTTGTGCACCACTCTGGCATCGACAGTGATTGTGCATCTCTTCTTCAGTACACGTCTCTTAGAGGCGGTAGATGAAAATCCCTTGAAATCCCAGAAAATTCAGGCCAGGGGCTTTTAGGAGTGACTGTTTTCAAGGGGCTGTTTTCCACTCAGCCTAGGTCATTGTTTGCCCCTATTTGACCTCTCTGTTATACTCAGATAATCTCTTTGTATGCATTCCCAAGCTTCACCAACACACCTCGCCAAAACTTTCACCAGTGTGAAGGATTGTGTACATATGGTTTCTCATGCATTACTACCACTTTCCTTTTTCGTTTTTTTCCCAACATCATTACAGCCATTTTCAGACCCACGTTCGTTGGCTATTTCAGGTTACCTCTGGACCTCTTGTGTATATAATTCCCATTTAATACCACCGAGTCATTTTATACGAGTCTGAAATCGTTTAATCGAAGTAAAGACTCGTGATGGTTTTAACTAGAAGGAAATTAATGTCGCAGTTATGACTGAGACAATCTGAAACATATACTGTATAATGTTTAACCAAATTAAAACCACATTAATTATTATCTTTTTTAGGGCAAGTTTATGAGCTGAGCAGCATGGCATTTAATTATACGCTCAGCATATTCCAAGCAGCTAAAAGAGGCATGAAAATTGCCAATCAATTAATGCATAAAGCTTAACAAACAGAACATAACTTTACAATACCTGAAAAGTTACCCGAACAAATCGAAAAACGTCCCGCCAGTGCACAGCTCAAAAGACTGATTACCCAATCTGGATTCCAGATCTAAAGAATATCAGGAACAATAAATGTCTATAGATGGGCGAGGTAAAGAAACCACAACCCAAGAACAAAAAGGGTATAGATAGGCATCAACCTTCACAATATGGAAAATATGAAACCCAATTCAAAGAGAAATCAGGAAGAAGGCGTGAGATTACAAAAAAGCCGGCTTCTGCAATAGAAATACTAAGGAATAAGGAATACAAGAACCGCCATTTGCAAATCAATATGTATAATAAATACCAAGAATTCAAAGGAAATCAAGATTCCTTAAAACCCCAGAAAAAGTAAGACAGGGTTAAGGAACTCAACACACACGATTTTCTCAATGCCAAAACCGCAATTGGCGAAAAAGAAAGGATCTGAACATGGAGATATAGTAGAACAGGGACGCGTGAAGATGTTGAGTTAAGGGAGAGAGATACTGCATAAGACGGAGAGGGGGAGAGAGAGAGACGAGTTTGACGAGTATATTGAGTACTACACTCCGAATCACGGTAGCATCAGATCAGGGAAATGATTTTAAAATTTAAAAAAAAAAAATACTGAAAAACCAAGAAAAGTGAAGAAATTGAATGTAAAATTAGATGGTAAAAATAGAGAAAAAGTAGGAGATAGCATAGAAGGATACGTATGACCAGCTATTTTTTCAATTATATCAAGTCTACATTTTTTACGCTCCTCTTGCTTCTCTCTTAAGAATCAAGATCCGTGGAAGCCCAAGCCATGAAATTCTCACTCCCCCCATGACTGGGACAAACAAGTGGGCCCCACAAAATCAAAATTATTAGGGAAAGTTGCACTATGTTCTGATCAAAGAAAAAATGATAAAATAACCTCTTAAAATTTTAAAATTACAGGGAAGTCCTATGGCACATTTTTGCAATATTTCTATATATGTAAGAAGAAAAAATGCCATGTGCCTATGTTTTGATAAGATCATATGTATATTTTGACAAGTCCATGTGTCTGTATTGACACGCCTATGTGTATGTATTGATAAGTTTATGAGCCTGTTTTAACAAGTCTATGAAACTATTTTGACATGTTCATGATCTTCTATGGGGCATTGTGTCTTTTCACATATAAAAAATATTGTAAAAAAATCTCAATGGACTTCACCGTAATTTCGATATTTCAAGGCGTCATTTTGTAGTATGTTCTCTTGTTTGGAATTTAGGTGCAATTTTTCTGAAATATAAATAAATGTTTGCCTATATAATTGGAATAAAATTCAAAATTTGAAATACATATGATATAAAATCTGGACAAATATGAAAATATTATGGAGAGAGAAGAAAATACATAGAGAGTAAACTAAATATAAAAATCGGTAAAATTTACATGTACACCCGTATAAATTGAAGACTAATGTTTTAGATGAAATTTTTGCCTATATAATCGGAATAAAATTCAAAATTTGAAATACATATGGTATAAAATCTGGACAAGTATGAAAATATTATGGAGAGAGAAGAAAATGCATAGAGAGTAAACTAAATATAAAAATCGGTAAAATTTATAAGATAGGATATTATCACTGTCAATTTTGATCACTACCAATGTCACTACCATTTTTTCACCGTTAGATCAAAATCTCATCTGCCTTTATCATTTCTCTCTCCTATTGAGATTCTGATCTAACGATAAAAAAATTAATAGTGACAATATCTTATCCCATGTTTTAGATGAAATTTTTGCCTATATACTCCGAATAAAATTCAAAATTTGAAATACATATAATATAAAATCTGGACAAGTATGAAAATATTAGGGAGAGTGAGGAAAATTCATGGAGAGTAAACTAAATATAAAAATCGATAAAATTCATTATATACACACGTATAAATAAAACTGTTTTTGGTCAATTATTTTAAAATCATGATTTCTTATCCTTTATATTTTTTTCATCTAAAACATTAGTCTTCTATTTTTATATATACGAGGGCATTAACCTAGGTGTCATGGTAGTATTAACAACATTAAATTTGATGAGGAGGAAACTAATATGGAAAATGAAATTATATACTTATAAATAGAGTTTTGCTCTTATATTCCGTTCAAAATGTTGGTTCCTCTATTTTCATGAGGGCTCAGAATTGAGTATGGCGGACACCCACATATCAAGGATATAAGTATTTTCTGACTGTCGTTGATGATTTTTCCTATAACAACATGGACATTCTTAATGGTTTCCAAATTTGATGCAATTATATATATAAATACATTTGTTGCTTACGTGGAAAATCAATTCTCTACTACAATCAAAAAGATGAGAACTGTTATGGATCTGTATTTTGGGCCCATATGAGATATGACCTAATAAAAGCGGCTTGTAATTAAAGCCCTTCACAAGCAGGGAAAACACTAATCTCTCTATAATCTCGACACTAACCCCGACCATACGGATAGTGGAGTAGAGGCATGTAGAGGAGCAGAGTTTTCTCAGATAGTGGAGCAGGCATCCAGAGAACATGGGAGTGCATGTTGTTGAAGCAATGAACGTAGAACCAAGACAGTGAAACCATAGGTAATCTCTATAAATAGAAGATTACCCACCAAGTGCACACATTCTATTCATATCCTTTTACTATTCTATTACACTGTGCACACACCCCACTCCCTTTGGTTCATCGTCATTCTCGTGTAGCACAGTGATCAGACGATACTCTACGATATCTTCCTCATAGGCATCACTGAGTACTCATCTTCTCTTCGGTATTACCTATATACTTACCGGAGATCATTCAGATCCTATATTAACCAGATACTAACCCAGAGGTTAGACATTTGTGTTCGTAGAACCGAACAAGAACTGATAATGGAACTGAATTTGTTAATTGGCCAATAAGTGCTTGATTTATTTAGCTATAAAGGAGTTGTTCATCAGAAAAGTTGTCCATATAAACCCCAACAAAATGAAGTCGACGAAATAAAGCATCAACATTTGTTGGAGGTCGCAAGAGGTATGATGTTTCATTCCAATTTGCCTATCAGATTTTGGGGTAGAAGCAATAAGAGCTGCAGCATATATTACTAACCAAATCCCTTCTTGGATCTTAGAATATGTAACCCCATATTGGTGGTGATATGGTAAGGCCCCTGACTGGTCTAATTTGAATGTTTTTGGTTGTTTATCTTTTGCTGTAAATATGAATATTGCTGATTATTTTGATGTTAGGTCCAAAGCTTGTGTTTTTATGGGATATCTATCTACTCAAAAGGAATATATATATTAACCATTCCGGTCCTAAATATAATATAACATTGACTTTTTTTTGGAGAAATTAAAGAAACTAATTAAATTACTTTAGAGTATTTATAGTTTAATTTTTTTCTCCAAAATAATTAATTTGGTTAATAAACTGATATATAATTTAAAGATACACAACATATGATATGATTAAGTAACTTATTTAATTTCTTTAATTTCTCAAAAAAAAAATTAACTCTATCTTTTATATTTATGACCGGAGGGAGTATATAATATAGAGACCAAACCATTAACCGTCAGCACACATGTCACCTTTGTGGAAGACAAATTCCCTTTTTAAGGATACAAAATTCAATAAGCAAGGGGAAGCAAGATTAAAACATTTTGACCCCTTTATTATTAATCATGACAATCACTTGTTTTCTAACAATACAACGAATCGCCTTATAGATTGAACAATCCAAGGAGATGGAGCCGTACACCATGAACCAGCTCAGATTTGCATGCCTTCGACTTCAAGGAAAACAGAACTTACAATGATTTACCTATGCATTATCAATATTTTCTTGTTGCTATAGATAGGGAAATTGAGGCGAAAATTTATGAACAAGCAGCCAAGGATCCTAAGGCTTTGTTTGAGAGTTCCATTTTGAAGAGAAAGGAAAGGGAATTGAGAGTTTTGGTAGTCCCTTCCCTTGTATATATCAAGGGAAGGGACTACCAAAACCCTCCCTTCCCTTTCCTTTCTCAAGGGAAGGACTACCAAAACCCTCCCTTCTCTTTTCTTTCCCTCCAAAATAGAACTCCCAAACAAAACCTAAGTGGATCAAGGCCATGGAAAATGAAATTAAGGCTATCGAATCCAATCAGACTTGGAAAATTGTAACATTACCCAAAGGCAAAAGAAGGCTATAGGGTGAAAATGGATCTTTAAGGCTAAATATAAGGGTGATGGAAGTGTAAATAAATTTATGCCTGCCTAGTTGCTAAGGGCTATAGGGAAAAAGAGATCAGTGGGGCTTTTCTGCAATCACAAAGCTCAAATTTGAGACCTTCTGCATTCACAAAGCTCGAATTTGAGACCTTGTTTAAGCGACACAAGCCGGCTTACACTTCCATAAATTTATTGGCACAAGTGGTAAGTGGTTTATATTACCTATCTATGGTATAAATTTATTGGCACAAGTGGTAAGTGACTTTTGTTACCTACACATGGTAAGTGAGTCTCTCGGTGGGGCTTTTCTGCATTCACAAGGCTCGAACTCGAGACCTTACTTAAGGGACACAAGCCACTTACCACTTGTGCCAACCCCCATTGGTATCATCAATTATATTTTATTATATTATACTGTAGGAAGATTTCAAACTCCATGTATATAAATATTTCAAAATTTAATTTAAAGATTAAAAATAAGGATTAGATATAAAATATTATATAGAGAGAAACACATACTATTGTTGTTTGATTTACAATCTCACGGTAAGGAGGATAACACAAATTCAAATATCAGAAAGCCTATTTATTGAAAAAGGTAAAAGCTTTTTACAATTTAAACCTTGAAAGAGAAACCCTTAACGAGTGAAAAAAGATAGAGAAGAATATGGGTTACCAGTTAATTGAATAATTTGTTATTCGTTAATTGTTATAGTCACTCATAATAAAAATTGTGATTGAACCCTGAGTCCAAAAAAATAAAATTCCTTGAGTATTGTTGTCAAACTCGGTTGACTCTATCTCCGATTTTTATCATTTTTATCTTTCAAAATTGTGTCAACTTGCTCTCTCAAACTTATTGTACTATATATAAACTTGATTAAATTCGCGAGTTAACGTATCAAGTTTTTCATTTTTATATTTCTAACATACAAAATTATTTTAGCTCACTCTTAAATTCTTACTAAATTTTTCAATTTGACCATACTCGATTGTCTTATATATGAACTTCATAACAATTTGTTTGTCAAGTATGATAAATTATGAATGTTATTGAATTTAATTTCAATTATTTGAATTTAAAATATATTTAAATCAAATTATTGTTCTTTTTACATATGAATTATTTCATTATATACTATTACTACCTATTTATTGATAAAAATAAAATCTTACGAGTTTACAATACGAATTTATGTTTTTGTCACTATTTTATTTAAACTCTAGAATTTGACGTTACCTATAAACGTTTGTGAAAATAGAGAAGGGATATTCTTGGTTGATATATTATGAATTGATTGAATATTTATTATCTAACTTATAGTCAACCTTTTTTTATTCAACCTAGTGACTAGTGAGAATGGGTTGCCATGCCCCTGACAGAGAATGTCTGAAAGAAAAACAACAGTCAAGGCAAAGAATGTCTTGATCATATTTTCAAAGGCTGTCACATGGCCTCTGCAGTTTGGAAGAAAATTCTCCCTTCGAATATGGTTTCTGATTTCTTCCGACTGAACATTCTAGATTGGCTTAGTCTGATCATTAGTTCTCTTTCCCTTGATACCTCTGGAAAGGTTGGAGTATGTATCACTTGTTGGAAGCTATGGGACGTCTGAAACAGAAGGGTGTTTACTCAAGAGACCTTTTCCACATATGAGATTTTAATCCAGATCAAATCTTCAAATGTTCACACTCAACATTGCTTTTCTGTTTTTAATCTTATCCTGTAATTTTCGCATAGACTCGAGAGTACTTTTTCCACCGATGGGATTTTGATCCAGATCAAATCTTCAGTGGTTCACACCTAAGAAGCACGGACACGGCATTTTCCAGAAGCATAACGAGTCCGACACGCGTTTTCATCGGACACGCGAATTCCTCTCAAATTCGCGAATTAAGGGTGAAAAACGCCCAATGGCAGTTTTGTGATTTTGTCAAAAAACTGAAGCCGTTTTTGTAAGATCAGATTTCACCCTAATCGACTCCCATAGTCCCATTCGCCGACTCGCCGTGATATACTCTCCCAAATGGCACCTCCCATTCTCTGAAATAAGCTCTTTCAGTGAAATACTCTCCCAAATCAACGACGTCGTCGCCGACTTGCCGTGATTCGCCGGGACTCGCAAATCGTGCATGAGTGTACTGTTTTCTGCGATTCTCTCCGTCTCCCAAATCGAACTGGACTCGACGGCACCAACACCCCTGTGAGTGTTTCTTCTCCATCCTTCTTTTCTGCGGTTTAAACTGACGGCTGTATGGTTTGAAACTTTGAATCGACTTCTTCCTCCTTGACGGTTTTATGGTTTTATGCTTTGTCTTGGCCTCCCCTCCCCTGAAATATATTTGCAAAAAACAGTTCATGAAGCACCACGACTCCCCTCCCCTGTTTTCCTGTTTTTAATTGAAATATGATTGTGTTTTACTGTTTTTAATATGATTTTGTCCTTGCCTTGTTTTGTCTTTGCTTGGACTCTTGGCTATTCATGAATCAACAGAATATAATAAATATTATTTAATACTAAGACGTGTCGGAACGTGTCGAAATATTAGTATTTTTGAAGTAACGTGTCGACGTCACGTATCGGTAACGTGTCGAAAATGCCGTGTCAGTGTCGGTGCTACTTAGGTTCACACTCAACATTGCTTTTCTATTTTTAATCTTATCCTGTAATTTTCGCAAAGACTCGCTGTTGTATTTCCTCTGATCATTCTTTAATGAATTTCCAATTTCATTCAAAAAAAAAAAAAAAAAAAAAAGTCAAGGCAAGAGGCAAAGTAGTGGTTAAGCTTTTATATAGTGGTAAGATTGTGATCGAGTGCGTGGATATAAATGGAATAGAGAATCAATAACCCTAATGAATGCATATATGCATAAACAAATAAATTTTAATAACCACATTATAATTGGAAAACAAAATATTACAAGAAACTTTATTAAATAGGAAGTACTAAATTTTAATTAATATTCAATTATTATATCAACATCATCCCTTAGTTATGACCATCTTGAGTTTTCTACTCACGTGAAACTTTCTTTTTCCTTATCTATCTTCTTCCTTTTCTAAATAACAAAATCAATATATGGATCATTCATTTTTCTTTTTTCTTTTCTTTTTTCTGTGAATGGTTCAGATTTGGTTTTATATAAAATAATTTTTTTTATATAAGCTTGGCAATTTGAATTTAATTAATTAATTTTTAAAATTTAGCATTTTGATAATAATTTTATAAAATATCAAATATTTGATTCAAATGTTGTTCTAACAATTATAAAGAGCCAAGATAAGAAAAGAGGATGGGAAAGTAAAAGGAAATAAGAGCATGTTTGGTACAGGCAAAATTTAAGGAGGAAAATGAACTTAGGCTCTGTTTGGATCCAAAAAAATTAAGGGAGGGGAAAGGAAAATTAAAAGGAGATAATTATGTCCTCAAATGAAAATGACTTGGATTATTTTATTCAATAAACGTATCAACTTATTCATCTAAAATGCTCATAAAAAGTTGACCGAAGATCCCACAAGTTATTTGCTGCCAAATAAAATGATAACATCACAGCAGAGATTGCAAGCAAAATTGACTGCATAACATCAAACTTTCACATAACATTGATATATATATATATATCAATGTAACTTTGTAAAAAATAATCAATGAAGAAACTGATATATTAATTTTCTAAGAATTGTCACTCATCAGGAACTTACATAATTGAACCATGCGTATAACCTAAATATATAGGTAATCAATTTAATGTTTACATATAAATAGCTTAAAATAGTATACACCATCTTAAATCTGAAATGATGTTTGACTGGTTTCTAATTATGATTTAATGATTTAAATATAAATAACTTAAAATAGTATACACCATCTTAAATCTGAAATGATTGTTGATGGGTTCTTAATTTTTTTTATGTGTGTTGGGTCTCAGCGCTCACTAAAGTTATGGTGGCACGCCCCATGTTCAAAGAATACTTACAGATTGCACACCAATAAAGTCCTCACATATATGGAATTTGAACCCATAATCTTATGGTTATGAGCCAACCTTTTTTCCAATTGGACCAACATTTGTTAGCCACTTGTTCTTATTTTTCATTGTTTGATACAGTAGCCACTTGTTCTTTATTTCTTTTTTATAACAAAATTTTGGAAGAGGGGTTGAACTCACCCACAGTCTAGGGTGTTTGGAGCCCACCCTGTAGGAAATTCAAGACTAAGAGTACACATGCCTCTACCTTAGCCTGAGTTGTCTTTTTTCAGAAGCTTTATATATATATATATATATATATATTAAAAAATACATAAAAACTACTACCTCCGGGTCCTAATTATAAGACCTAGTTAACTTTTTTTGGAGAGATTAAGGAAGCTAAATAAGTTACTTAATTATTTTATATGTTGTATTTTCTTAGATTTTATACGGTATTAGTTTATTAGTCAAACTATTTAATTTGAAGAAAAAAAAATAAAGATAAAAATACTCTAAGCTAATTTAATTAGCTTCCTTAATCTCTCTAAAAAAGTCAATTAGCTCTTATAATTAAGACCAGAGAAAATAAATTATATCTATTGGGTGTGTTGAGCGTCGGCTGAGAAGTGAGAACCAAGCCCAAGAGTAAAATCAAGGTTTTTTCCTTCTTCCTGTGTGAAACTACTTGTACTTATTTTGATAAACTTTATTTTATTTATTGTCCTTTTCAGAAGCTTTGTATAGAAGATTTTTTTTTTTCTTTACAGGAAAGTAAATATTTTAACATCATATTTTTGCAATTTTGAGGAATCATTTGGGTATCATTGTTGTATGATGCATGCAAAATAAAAGTACACAGATCCTAAATGAATCTTTTAAAATGGTTTTCCAGCATATTTTTTGTGAGCTTTAAACTTACCAGGTGCTTAAATTTTTTTTTTTTATCATGTACTGAACATTTAGGTAGAAATGACTAACAAAAACAATGCTACATTCAGCTTCAATCTGTCGTCTATTACAGTTTAGAATGTTGAAACCAATCATTTTCTATGTGCAGGACCAGAATGTCGTTACCATCTGAAATTTACATTTTTAATTCTAATCACAGATTTTCTTTCCTCCCCCCAAATTTGTAGTTCTATGAAAGTTTCTAGGAACAATAATAACATAAAAGATCATAGGGTCAAGTTAACTCGCTCAAGATCATGACCTAAAACTACAGCAAAAAAACAAGAGCCGAAACATTTTTCGGGAAATTCCAATCCTGATCTGGGAAATCCCAATCCCAATTTGGACAGGAATTTTTCGGGATCAGGAATGATTTCCTTTCCCGAGCCTTCTTCTATATTAGGATTGGGAATGGGGTTTTCCGATCCCGTTCCGTCCCGAGAACACCCCTAGCCAGCTATGCCCATGTTGATTGACTTTTGTGATTTAGTGTTTATATTTTCTATGACACGCACATTATATTATAAAAAGAAATTACTTTTGTACATGCCTTATTTATTTAGGAAAATTGTTGAAAAATACCCCATTACAAAATTTATAGCCTTAAAGGTAGTTAAAGACATAAGCCTTAAAAAAGTACAACCCACTCTTAATGGTGGAATTGTTTTTCAAATATATGCAACATAGTTAATAAAGTTACCTTGATCTATTATAAAAGGAAGAGAAGTATATCATTATTTGGGTTTCATGCCCTTGCATAGGGATCTTGTTTTGTTTCTGGTATGATTGAGATAAATAGGGCCTGTTTGGTATGAGGAATAGGTGAAAAAGGAAGATAAGGGAAGATGAATAAGTTTCTTTGTTTAGTACACTTTTGTGTCCAATTTTTTCGGGAACTCAAGTTTTTAGACCCATCAATCTTCCTTTAAAGGTGAGAAGAAAAGATCCCACTGAAATTGGTGGGAACCCAAGTTCCTTTGTGAACAGTGACGCTTTCGAACATATCTATCTCTCATAAAATATTCATTTCTATAAGGCAAGAAAATATGATTAAATTCAAATTTATGCGATAAATTCGAACTTGATGGGATAATTTTTTAAACAAATTACAATTTGGCGGGAGAATATTTTAGATAAATTCAAACTTGGCGAGAGAATATTTTAAATAAACATGAACTTTTTTTTGTGAAATAAATGCTTTTTCATAAATTTCAAATTTTACCTATAAATTGATTTTTTTTTTTGAAATAAATGCTTTGTCATAAAATTAGAATTTGATATATAAATTCCAATTTAATGTAAGCAAATTCATATCAAATTCGAATTATGGAAAACATGTTTCTTTTCATTTTGAATTAAATTACTTTTTAATGGTAAAATAATTATTTTCTGAATCTTTGCTAACTTATTTTCTTTCAAGCCATCTTTTTTTTTTGGTTGCCCACCGGTTCACGGTTCGCGAAACCCTCGACGGATCCGGATCCGACCACCGCGTCAAGACTGATATGGTGGGAGAATCTCCAAAGTGGGGGTTTTTTGCGTTCACAGCGCTTAACTCGGCTGACTAAAACGACACACAAGCGGTTTACCACTTGAGCAATTCCGTTGGTTTTCAAGCCATCTTTCTTTATTCTCAAAATTTTTCTTGTACTAACGGGCCCACAGTGAATAGTAATAATAGTGACGTAACTTCCATATTTTCGTTTGTGGGCCCGACTTTTCAAAGAAAAAAACGTTATGAGCTTAAAACAAAACAAAAGAACCGGTAATAAAAATTAGAAAGTGCTGCTTTTCAAAGCAGTTTCCATTATCGACGACGATGGAGCCTCGCCCTGCTCCTCCGTTCTCTCTCCCCACCATCTCCGATCTCTCTCCTCTTCAGCTAGGGTTTCTCGATGAGCATTTCTCAACCCACCAAGATTTGTCCCTCAATGCTTCTCTTCTCTCTTCCTCTTTGAGCCAACAATGCTCGCAATTGGACACCCAGCTCCGAATCCTGCAGAGTGATCTCACCAAGCGCGCCGTTTCTTGGATTTCTCGTTCATTTTCGGCTAAATCAGCTCTCGATGAGCTCAACCGCAGCATGCAAAATCTCAGCCTCCGCACTTCTAGACGTCTGTGTATTCTATTTTACTCGCATTCCTTTTATATACTTTGGTTCCAACATTTCTGATTTTTTTTTTAATCATTTCTTTGAATTTTTAGATGGGGTTGGTTCGAAGAAATTTCAAAAGGTGTTGAATGAGGAGCTTCCTCGATTGGCAAAGGAATTGAAGCGAATTGAATCTATTCGCTGTTATGTCGGTTAGACAAGAGTCTCTGTATTTGTTTTCCTTTGGGTTCAGTTATTGTTATTGAGTTGCAGGATTTAAATTTTCTATCCTGAAGTGCTCTTCATTTTAGTTGTTAGCTCCCTTTTCTTTTCTGTTTTTTTGGGACCACCTTAGTTGTTAGTTTGTTGGTGTTCTTCTTTGGGTCTTCAAGCAGCTTTGCCGGGATACAAAAATTTGGTTGTCTTATTAATTTCTCCATGGTATTAGATACTTATTTATTTTTCCCCTCGAACATTGATTATCGTCGTTTTATTATTTCAGCATTATATGTACCCTGTAGCCTTCTTAGTTTCTCCTATGGTTCAGGCAGTTAAATTTTCCTTTAGATTTATTCAGTATGTCGTTCTAGATTAGAATACTAGACACTAGTGGAGGCAAATCCACATATTATTCTTATCTTCATATTGCATCCTCTCTTTCATCCTTGTATAAGCATATCTATGTGTATATACATTGTTCATTTTGCTATTGTAAACAAACCACCAATGCCTTTTTGGTCTTTATTGCATCTTGTCCTCGCTATCTGTAAAGTTTTCCACAACTTATTGTCTCAGAGACTGCTCTACAGTTGGAAGCTCTTGTTGGAGATCTTGAAGATGCTGCACTTCTTGTAATGGCTTGCCTCCCTGGGAATTTATTTTCAAAGAAGACTTCAAATTCATCTGTCTCAATGGTAACAACTTTTTCTGTCTATTATTTGATATATGCATATTGGAAAAGTAAGTTAATTTAGTTATAGATTATTAGACACAAAAGTGCATTACTTTGCAGGAATCTGCTAGAAAACATGATAAGTTGCTTCAGGCCATAAAAGCAATGAATGATATTGAAGAAGTGTTGGAGACAGTTGTGAGATTCCACTCGCACTGGCATAGCATTGTAAGGTCTGTTGACAATAGAGTAGACAAAATATTGGCTTCTCTTCGTCCACAAGTTTTTTCAGACCACCGAGCTCTTCTTGTTTCGCTTGGTTGGCCACCAAAACTACTACCGTCAAAGGATGGAAGTGGACAAATCTCATTTATTCCTAACCCACTTGTTCTAATGCAAGAAGACAAAAGGAGGAGTTATTCAGAAAGTTTCATAGCACTCTGTGCTTTACAACATCTGCAAAGAAGAAGAGAAGATAGACAGCTTAATTTTGTTAAACAAAAGAAGCACAATATACATCTTTGGGCCATTAATGAGCTGGTTTCTCCTATTGCATCAAGGATGGAACAACATTTTGCCAATTGGATTGAGCAGCCAGAATATATATTTGCTCTGGTTTACAAAGTTTGTAGAGATTTTATTGCAGGAGTTGATGATGTCTTGCAGCCCCTAATTGATAGGGCAAGACTCATCAGTTGTAGTGCTAAAGAAGCATGGGTCTCTGCAATGGTTCAAGTGCTTTCTGGCTTTCTAGAAAAACGAATTTTCCCTTTGCTTGCTGAGAGATACGAAGTAAAGCTTATGAAACTTGATGCTATATCATCATGGCTTCACTTGATAGACCTTATTATTGCGTTTGATAAACAGATGCAATCTCTTGTTAATCTAGATACTGGTATCTTCTTGATAGAATCTGAAAAGATTGATGGGCTCACCAGAGGTATATCTGTTCTAACAATATTCTGCAATAGGATGGATTGGCTCAAGCTTTGGGCAAAAATAGAATTCAAAAATGCCTGGAAGAAACTTAAAGTGGAGCTAAAAGAGGAGAAGATGTGGATGATTGATAATAAATATAAATCCAGTTTTGACATGGGTTTGGATTCTGAGCATCATATACTTTCTACTTTAGAAGACCATAGAGCTCCTCCTATTACTGAAGTTTTCCTGAAAATTGTGTGGGAGATGACTGAACGCTGTCAAACTATGCCATCCATAATATCACGTGCACGATTTATTAGATCTACTGCGGGGCAATTCCTCTGGTGTTTCTTTAAGATATTGCTCTTGCGGTTCAAGTCAACTGAATTGCATCCTGATGATCCCGATGATGACGCCATTGTTAGAATATGTGGATTAGTAAATGGTGCCAGATATATTCAAACTAAACTGCGAGAATGGAGTGACAGTTTGGAATTTTTAGAGCTCAAAATTGCTGAAAAAGATTCCAGCAAGCCCATAGAAGATGATGTAAGGGATATTGGTTCCTTTTTTGGTGAAGAAATAAGAAGCCTGTCTGAAATGGAAATCAACTGGCTCATGGAGATTATTGCAGCCATTCTTCGTCAGTTTGAACTCATTTCTTGGGAGTATGTTAAAAATATAGATAATTTTGAGCAAGAGCAAGATGACAAAAATGCGGTTGGTGTGATACAGGCAAATGATTTAGCTGTCTCTACTGATCTCGTTCAAGCTCTAGATGCTATAAAAAGTTGGCTTCGTGTTCTGAGGATATATATCAATTCAAAGGATTTCTCAGACTTATGGAGAAGCCTTGCAGATGGCCTAGATCATTACATTTCTCGCAGCTTTGCCACAAAGGAAATCCGATTCTCTGGTAAGGGGATCCATCAGTTTGAAGCTGATATGCAAGCATTGCTCTTTGTTTTTCAACCTTTTTGTGCTCGTCCTCAAGCATTCTTTCCCTGTATTAAAGAGATTCTTAAGCTTTTAAAACAGAGCAAAGAAGAGGCAAAGCAATTGCAAGCAGTTTTATCCAATGGTGAAAATAGAGCAAGATGTTTGCGTCTTCATGGCATCTCACATCTATCAGTTCATCAGGTTGTTCAAGTTCTGAGAAACAGAAATTCTGCATCTGCAATAAAGTGAGGTTAACGCAAAGGCAATTGAAAGAACTTCCCACTTGTATGGTCGGTGATAAAAATATCACCCCACTCAGCTATAAAAATGTCACCGAACTCAACAGTGAATTCGTGATATGCATATCCATTGGACTCATAGGTAGGTGGAGCAGGTTACCAAGAACCAAATTTTAGTACAATGGAAGCAAAAGACTGACTGGGGAGTCAGAAAGCTTGTCTGAATATTAGAACTCGTAGTAACTCTGATTTTGATAGAACTTGAGAACTTTGCATGTTCTATACAGACCCTTTTCCTGTCTCTCAGCTGCTGCAATGGAGGGTTGTAGGGTATTATAGCGAGAAACCTGATGAAGAGAAATTGTCCATTTTGAAAGGCAGGCAAAAATGAAGTGGTAGAGATGAATTTTTTTCTTGCAATATGGATATATCATGTAATGTAATTCGGAAAAATAAAAAAGAACCAACCTTAGTGCTGCTAGCCTGCTTGATTCATGGCTTGGTAAAAAATCTTGCACCTACCAACCAGGTATTCGATTTTGTAAACCAAGATTTGACGTAGCATTCAAGCAGGAAACATCAAGAACAAATTTTAATTTGCAGATTGAATTGTTGATAGCTAGAAATTCCAGAATTCTTTTTGAACAAGGGTTAAGTGGAATTTTTGTCCCGGAAGTTTTATTGAGGGGCAATGTTGCTCTAAAAGTTTTTCAGATGTCATTTTGTCTTAGAAGTGTAAAGAATGAAGCAATTTTGCTCCTACCATTATTTAAGTTAATTTTGACCGTTAGTTGATCAAATATGATGATCTGACAGTTCATATGTCAACCACATTGTTTTTGTTAAGGTACAAATTTATCACGGAAGTTTTATATCTAACTTTGAAAAAAGATTAAGTAAATGACACATGGACTTCCAGCGTAAATTTATACCTTAATAAAAATGAAGTAGACAATATGTGGACTGTCCGTCAAAATAAACTGAGATAACGGTAAAGGCAAAATTGCTTCATTTTACTACCCCTTAACCCTTTGAACAAAAAGACAAATACGGTAACTTCCCTCGAGGTATATATTCAAGTTACCTGGTTTCTGATAATTAGTCATTTTAGTTGATTGTTTTACTATACTGATAGACGGTGACAAAATTTTTAACTGTGGGAATTAAATAATAAGTTTTATAAAATATAAGGATTTAACTACAAATTAAACCATAAAATAAGTTGTTCAAATAGGAATCTGTTTTCCTACTCATCTAGCTCCTCTCATCCGTATTTAATTTTTTTAAACTAGTGATTTATAAATGAAAAAAAAATTATTTTTTTTAAATGTTAGTTGAGAGATTATTTTTATTTTAGATTCTCTACTTATTAAAATATTTTTTTTCTGAAAAACAAAAAGAAAAAGAAAAAATTGGATCGTTCATATCTCTTGAAGACGGCGGTTCAGATAAGAAGAGTTTTCCTTTGGGAAACAAACTGTTTCGTGTCTGATAGTCTGAAACTCTGACCCATTTTGCTCAGCCTAAGTTTTTTTCCATATGAAGAAACTGTCCTAACATTTCAAGTAAAGTGGACAGAGTTGGTTTAAAAGTCCAAGGCCTAATCAATCAGACCAAAGGAGCATTAGAAGAAAGCAGAGAGTGACAATTGACGGACTATTTTTAAACTTAAACCTTTCACAGCATAATAATTCAGAGGCAAGTTAAAAACTCTTGAGCTGAAGACTTTGATGTCAAATGACAAGTTAAAATTTTTAATTAATGTGTTTTAATGAAAATGTAATATAAATATATTTAATTAAAAATCACAGTAATTAACCTTCTTGCAATGTGTTATTGCGTTTGAGTTTAATGAGCGAGAATCATTCCCTTGAGAAATGAGTATTCCAAAATATTCCACCCATTCATGATTGTACTCTGTTATGTTAAGCTTAGGACCATACGTTTTCTTGGTTGTTCTGTCACCCACAAAAAACCCCCAACGCAACTAATTTATCAGTAATACTTTTTGAGTTAAGGTGTAATTTTAATAATAAAGTGTTTGCCATGAGCGTAGATAACATAAGGAAATTTTGAATGGTGTAAAAGTAATACATTCTTTCTAAAATAGTGCAGTTTTGATACTCTAGTTAAAATGTTCTAAACTTCTGTTATAAAGTTTGGAGCGATAACAAGTGGGTCTCACATAACCGGATTGGAAAAGTTGCCTTGTTTTTAAATAATGATGTCTATTTTTACACTCTTCAAAATTTTATTGTGCCAGGTTCATGGCAAAGAAAACTTATTGTTAAAATTGTACTTTAACCCCTTTTCCCCCTAAACTCCTCTCATTGATTGTAGGCATTATAGGGATAATTTTTAATATGTGCGTGTGTATATATCATTTTTATTTTTAATTTACCTACTATTATAAATTAATTATTATTTTTTAATTTAAGTGAATTGATTAAATAGCTTTTACATTTAGAATTAGAAGAAGGGAATAACATATTTAATAAGTTATGATTAGAATATGACTCAATATATGTTTTAAAACCTTTGATAAAAAAAAAGTTTTTTTTTTTTAAAAAAATAATATGATGATGGTTGTTAGGTACGTGTGTGAATGTGGAAGCGGTTATGGTCATCTGCCTTAGTGTCCATTGTTGTCCACTTCGGCTTATCCGTTGACTGATAATTCGAAGTGGACGAACTGTTCCTTTTTTTGCCTGTTATTATTTATTTATTTTAAAGAACGGCTTATCCGTCGACAGATGAGATAAAGTGGACAAAGGAACATTAAAACATTAAAGCGAGGACTATAAGCCGCTTCCGTGTGAATGTATGTAAGTGGGTGAATTGTGAATAAAATGGAAAGTGAATTATTACTATAGAAGCAGTGACTCCCACTTTAAAAATGCATGATTCCCAAATCAATAAAAATGATGAGAGAACAACCAACCAAGAAGACAAATCCTGCCATTTCAGTTTGACTTTTTTCCTCTTGTTTCCCACTTCCCACTTCCACAAATCTCCAATCACATTATTCTTTCTTTTTTTCTTTTGTCTTTTTTTCCCCTTTTTAAATTTAGAATCTCGTATAGATTTAACATTCACTGTTTAAACTTTAGACTGTTTTTTCTATGAATAAATTTCAATAATCGAATATTCTATCTTCATCTATAGTAAGATTCTACACACACGCACACTTCCTTGCTGGTGTGGCTGAGCCTGCAGAAGTTGGTTTTGAAGTTGAGATTAAAATATAAAACATAATAAAATGTTTTTATAAATTGCAAGAGGCGGCTAAAATTATTCATTTCGGTCTTAAATATAAGACAAAATTAATTTTTTTAGAGAGATTAAGGAAGTTGATTAAATTACTTTAGGGTATTTTTCTTTTCTCCAAACTAATTAATTTGATTAATAAACTAATATATAATCTAAGGATACATAACATATGATATGATTAATTAACTTATTTAGCTTCCTTAATCTCCCTAAAAATAGTCAATTATATCTTATATTTAGGACCTGGAGGCGTATATAACACTCTTATAAATTGTATAAATTATTCTCAATACATTCACACACATTGTTGTCAAACTCATGAGTTGATTAATTGAATCTATTGTTCTTATGTCTTTATCTTACAAAATCATGTCCCTTACTCTTTAATTTGGTTGAACTTGTGAGTTCATTTGCCGAGCTCACCATTTTTGTGTTTTTAGCTTCATATCAACATCCGCTTAAACTCGTGTTAGCTTCTTAGATTTAATTATGTTTAGTGACTTTATATATAAACTTTATAGATTTTTGTTTGTTTAGTATGATAAACTATAAATGTTAATGGATTTAATTTTAATTATTTGGATCTAAAATATGTTTAAATCAAATTTTTGTCTTTTTTATATTTTAATAATGGAAAAATTAATATTCTAGTCCTTAACGTTGTGATTCAATTATGATTTAGTCCTTCAACGTGACTCGGTATAATTCAATCTTAGAACTTTTAACTTGTTTGAAACTCAATTCCTAATTTTTTTTATTATTAAAACCATGGGTTGAATTTAGGTTATAATCATGAGTTTGCTTAAATTAGTAAGTTTTAAAACCTTTATATATATATATATATATGGGATAAGATATTGTCACTACCAATTTTATGTCACTACAACTTTTTTACCGTTAGATCAGAATCTCAATAGGAGAGAGAAATGATAAAGGTAGATGAGATTCTGATCCAACGGTGAAAAAGTGGTAGTGACTTGGTAGTGACAATATCCTATCCCTATATATACACACACACTTGTGTGTCTAAAATTTATTAAACGATAAGGATGAAGGTAATCTGTTGAAAAAAATGAACAAATATATAGAAGTGTGGCGAATATGGTAAATGAGATGAGACGAGTAGTCAGCTCCCACCATAATAGGGAAGCTTGAGATATAAATCTGGCAAGAATCTTAACTGATGTATGCTGAAAATGACTTTTTGATTAATATTGAAATTGACACCTAATAAATCAATCAATGTATTACATATTTATAATTATATACAATATATTGGCACTATTCTAAATTTATTTACCCTTCATTTTAGTTTTCTAAATTTCATATTATAATTTGAGTAATATTCTTTTTTTCTTTTTACCAGGGACAATGAGGCAGAAAGAATTAAACATACCTAAATTTTCTGGTAAATCTAACAGTTATATATTTAAAGGAAAAAGGAGAAGAACTATTAATAATTGTGGTGTTGGTAAAAAGAAAAGAATAATTGAGAAAGTGGTAATAAATTAATAATCATATCATCATTGAAAATAATGTACGAATGAAATGGGAGTTATAAGGTTAAATAATTCTCGTATCTATCATTGATTGACGCGCACCAAACTCTCACGTTAAATCATAACATGAAGAAACATCCAAAGTTAATTAAATAAATTTAACTGTACAGGATGCTTTCAATTATTCATTTATATACTAAAAAATAAATAAATGTCATTGTTGTTGGATTAGATGTAGTTAATTAATCAGAAAAAAATAAGATTAATTAAAAAGCAAAAGTGATAGATAATATATTTAACAAGAATCTCTGGTTACTCCACTCATCCTTGGCAAGTAAACATTAATTAAAGTGATGAGATGATACAAAGTTGAGTTCAAGTGTTCCACTACTTTCACCTACCCTCTTAATCATTCAGTTCTACTATAATTATATATATATATATATATATATATATATATATATATCGTTTATTTTGTTATTTACTTTCTTATAATATTCTTTTTCTTTGTTATTTTTTCCTTTGGGAGCATCTTTAAGGCACTTCACAACTTGCCCATGATTCATTGTATCCAACTAAACAAACAAATTGAAAATAATAATAATGATTCTGGTGCAAAACAGGTGTGTTGAATATATGTGTGTGTGTGTGTGTGTGTCCAAATAATGTGTGTGTGTGTTTCCTGTGTATTCTCCAAATAATTTATATATATATATATATATATATATATATATATTAGTTCATGAATACATCAGGAAACTCACTGATATATTATTATTTTTGATATTTCTTCATTTTGTTAGGAAGAAATTCCATGCGAGAACCATTAGTAGAAGAGCAAAATATCTTATAACGATCATACAATGCATAAAATAATATTATATTGAACTAATATTTAAAACGATAAACTTAATTGGTGATAAATTTTTGTGGAACTAGTGAGAAGATTGAATCATTATAATTAGACGAATAAATATATAATATGAGATTGGATATTGTACGATTTGTTAAGTATTTAACAAGTGATCCATGCAGCATGCTCAAATATTTTCGTTAATCTTGATGAAAATTTAGTACCTTTTTTAAAAAATAATAATAAATAAAGACAGTTTTAAAAAAAAAATACGAAATTCAGAAAATTAGGAAAAAAGAAAGGAAAGTTTGTTGAAAAATCCCTCATTACAAAATTTATTGCCCAAAAGATATTTGAAATTTGTTAAAGGACTCATGTGCAATCTTTATATAAAATCTTCTTCAACTGTTTGCAATTTATTTTCAGTTATGTGCAAAATAGAAAATATTTGCGCGAAGTTGAAGATGCATCACACACAGTTGAAGAAGAATTACACCTATTGAAGATAAGTTAATAGTCCTTAGGTATCTTTAGGCAATAAATTTTGCAACGAAAGATTTTAGGAAATTTTCTTAAAAAGAAATTGAGAAGATAATAAGACAAAGTTTCCCTGATTCATTCAGATATCTCTGAATTTCATCAAGACATTATTGGCCAAGTGGAAAATTCTATTACACACACGTACATATAAATCCTAGTAGTGTTTATCTTAAACTATGATAAAAGGAACATAATTAAGGAAAAGGTAAATTAAAAGCAAAGAAAATAAATTCAATTAATGCAGTTCACTTCAATTAGAATACTGTCTATTCTAATCTGCCGTCTGTTAACCACTTAAGTGTCATGTTGTTAGTACATCACTTTTCTTAAATTTAGAGAACCACGATATTTCTTCACTTAGCCACGGATTAAAACAAACAATAAAGACAGCAACAAACATAGAGTTTGTCTAGCGAAGACTCCACCAGATTCTCAAGTTCGAATTCCAGAAGACTCACTTGTATTAGGAAGGGCAACCACGAATCCTGAATTGGATACCGGATAATAATATAAAAAAAAAAAACCAATAAAGACATTTATTTCAACAAGATTAAACTGAAAATTCAGATTACCCTGAAATAATCGAGTCAGATAATAATACTCCTTGGCTAAAAATCAAACCAAACAAGTAAACAAGATGATATATATTGATTTACATTAATTTAATTACATCAAAATTGCATATCTCATACTGTCACTAACCATGAGATGATTCATGTCAGAAATATGAGGAAAATGATGATCAGAAGAAGAAGAGAGCCAGATTCCATCAGAGGCATTACCACTAACATGAGGACTAGAAACACAAGACAGAATTGATATGGGAGCTTGAAGAATACAATATATTATTAAAGAAAACCCACCACCATGCCTTCTTCTTCTTCTTCCTCCTCCTCTTCCTTCTTCGCCTTCTGCGAATTCTCTTTCGTTCCCATAAACCATGCTCTCATCTGCAACCCTAGAGCTCTTCTTTACGTTCTCTAGAACACGCCACATGATATCACTCAACTTATGTATTGTAATACTACTATATGTGGTGGTTTTTTGAAGAACTGATCAAGAGAGACTATGAATATATATAGTTCTTCTGAGGTATTCAAGTGTGTGTTATTGTGTATATATATAGAATTAATTAATAAATTTTGAAGATGGTGTGTGAAAAGAAAATGGGGTTGGAATTGGAAGGGCCTTTCAACGATAATGGTATTTTGGTGGTGGTTTTGCTAGTGCTTGTGCCTATCACAAAAGTTATATATATATATATATATATATATATAGAACTGTCTTTTTTAGAACTGTCTTTTTTAAGCTTTTCTTTCTTTATTCTTTTATTCAAAAATATTTCAAAATAACTAACATGTTTGTTTTCAGACTTTGTTCGAAATTATAACAAATATAAACCGATCATCCCTCATATATATGTGAAGATTTGAGCCATAATTATTATATTGAGTTTAATTAAACAAATTTGAATAAATGTATGATAATTATAGGAATGGATTGAATCTCTCTGTAGGTAGTGGTGGACTTTAATTAGAAGCTCTAACAGAGAAGAGCAAGTTGGCGATGGAGATGTGTGGAGTCTAAATCAAAGCTCCAACTTGCCGACAAAGCTGAATGATTGCACAAAAGTCTGTTCTCTACTTTCTTTCTTTTTCTTTTTTTCGAAATTTTGGGGTTAACTTTTTGGTTTATTACTTATTAGAGAAAAACTGAGAAATATTTTAATGATACCCTCACAAAGATGAAATTTTTTTGAGGCGTACATTTATATTATAGTTCCTTTATATATATGGCCGTACTAAAAATCTAAGGGCCTTTTAAGTAAGCTAGATTCAACGTATATCTCTAAATTCACAATTCAATGTAGGTAAATAAAAAAATTTGTATATTAATTCCCGGTTTTGAAAATAATTTAATTTTGTGTATTAAAGATAAAGCTAATTTCTTTATACCCAATGTTATCATCACGAATTCATACAATGGAGAGCACTGTATATAAAGCTCCCAACCTGGGACTCATAACGAGAATTTAACTTAAAAAATGTTTTATCCGTACATTATAATATGATAAAATTTACAAAGTGATATGATTGAAATTTGGTAGTGTGTAACTTATAATATATATAGCAATATACTCCCTCTGATCTATAATATAAATTGCTCCTCGAAGAATTTTGTAGTCCTTGACATAAGTCACTTGAATGTAGGGGCGGACCCAGAAAAATTTTAAAGGGGGCACCGGTGGCGGGGGATTTGGGTTTTTTAAAGGAAAATTTTAAATGCATTAAAAAGATAAAAGATATAAACAATAAAAGAAAAGAATATCAAAAAAAATATTCATGAAATCAAGTGAATATTAATGATATAATAAGAGAGGTGATTATTTTACAAACCTATCATTTAGAAAAACAAGGCTAAGCGCGGTTAGAAATGTAGCTATATAAATTACAATGAAGGGTGGACACTCAATAAGTTCAAGTACATATATTTCAATAACAAAAGTATATTACAATAAAAATAATTACAACGCCATCCTTCTAGCGCTTATTTTTGGAATTCCATCATAATTGTCTTATTATCAATGCTTATCAAATACATCTTTTTCAATATAAGGCATTAAACAATCATTCAACCATCTATTCTCCATTTGATTACGAAGTGCAGTCTTGATGTATTATGATAGACATTTAATTTAAAGGTGAGCAATCATTCAAATATGTATTATTATTATTTTTTTTAAAAAAAAAAAATCCTCCAAATTTAAGGGGGGCAAGTACTTGGGTCCGCCCATGCTTGAATGTACACAGTGCTTATCCTTTATTACTCTTCCAATTATTTTTTCACGTGACTTTGATGTCAATCTTTTATGTTTTTTAATCAATCAAGAGCTTCATTCAAAATTATTTATATCATACTTAAGGTAAAAATAAACTTAAATTATCTAGAAACATTATCATAAAATAAATATTTGTTCCCATTTCCTTACACTCTCATACTAAAAAAAATCCTTTAATTTTATTTAACCCGTTTGGATAGAGAGAAAATTAAAAGAGAAAGAATACTAGAAAACTCTCAAAAATAGTGAAAAAAAAAGTAGTATGCGTTTGATTGTCCTCTATGGAAGCGACTCCTCTCCTATTCCTATACTATCTTTGTCCTCCTTTTCTATAAAGCTGCGCATTTTTGGCTCAAAATACTGAAGCTGGTTACTTTTTTATTTTTGAAAAAAATAGCATTCAACATACTGAAGTCTTTTTTTATCACCCGGTATCCTGAAATGCTTTTTTTTTTAAAAAAAAAAAATAGCACTCAACATCCTTTTTTTTTGTCCACTTACCACCTAAAATGTTTTTTAATGCCACCCAATATCTAGTATTCAACACCATACAATAATTTTTTTTACTAACATAGACTCAGTATACTAAACTAATTTTTAGTACATCTAGCACCCTAAAATACAGTACCAAAAATCAGTTTAAAACAGATTGTTGCCGAAAAAAAATATTTTGGGTGCTAGATGCAATAAAAATTAATTTAGGATACTTAGTCAATATTAGTGAAAAATTATTTTAGGTTTTTGAATGCTAGATATTGTGTAGTATTAAAAAATATTTTAAGCTAGTAAGTAGACTAAAATTTTATTTATGATAACGAGTGTTATTAAAAAAATATTTCAGGATGTTGAATACTAATTTTTTTTTTCTTGATTCTAATGAATTACACCATTTATAAGGGGTTTTTTTTTAAAAAAAAAAATAAAAAATAAACTTGTCCTTTTTGTTATAAGTTATTTTTTGAGCTTGTCTAACTAATAAATGCATTTTTACATGTTTTACCCTAAATTAATTTCTTTTGTTTTTTTTACAGGAATACCCTAAATTAATGTTATACATTACATTAATATATAAAATGTTGATTCATTCTCTTTATTCTCTCGGATAAACATTTCCCCATACATTCTCTTTCATAAATTAATTTCATACATTTCATTAATATTTTTTAACATTTTTCTCAACATTACTCATTCATCATTTTACATATTTATATATAACTTTTAATTTTCTTAACTGTTTATTATTATTATTATTATTATTATTATTATTATTATTATTATTATTATACCCATGAGAAACCAAATAGTTATAATGCCTATCATGACCCATTAAGAATCTGCAAAAGTCAATTGCAAGTGACTCATTGAAGGAATTAATGCTCCAAAGGCTAGCAACGTGGAGATGCGACGGCTAGTATATATAACTCATACACACACACACACATAGATATATATGTGCGTATGTATATTCATATATGTATATTATTTATTTCTAATAAGGCCTTCAGAAAGAGAAAATCAATTATAGTATTAATATATCATTATTCAACAGAAAAGATAGTATTAAACTATTAATTGTAACATCTAATATAATACTATTAGCTTATAATTTATCATATATTAATATTTAATAGGATGAATTTATCACTATATTTATCTCACGTATGGAATCATAAAAGGATATATAAATTACGAAGGAAAACTGTGGTCCCCGATATTGGTGTTTATGTGCAAGGCATATTTTCTGCCGCCAAATAAATTAGTGCAGCTTCCATTGTGTGTGTGTGTGAGTGTATATCTTAATAGGGAAATGACAATTGGGCCCTCATTGTTTAATTTTAAAAAAATGTTGCTCATTAATCAATATTATCTTCATCTTTAATAGCGTGTCTCACGTTTGCCCACAGAACACAGGCACACAGGATTACAGGAATCTACAAGACCACACTCTCCTTTTATTTAATTTCAAGATTATAAATTGTACATTTTTCAGTTAGAAGATATCTTATGTTCTCACATATGTACAATTGTAGGGTAGTTTACAAGAACTAGCCATATCCAATATAATTAATATAGGATTTATCTCCCATTTTATATTTGGAGATTTGGGGTCTTAATAATGGATAATATTATTTATGTAGGAAATAACCAATTCCCATTATTTTAAATCTAAAGGTCGGAGTGTTTTAATTCCCATTATTTGCCTGGACAAATTTTCCTGAGAGTGATAAGTGTATGAGTTCCTTTTGCAGGATGAGGAATGAAAATTGTGTATAAACCATGAACTATGGACTAAAGGAAGCAGATCCTCTTCTTATATTTTATCAGCCTATTTGAGTCGTTGATTGAGAAGATAAGAGAAAAATTAAAGTAGTATTATAACTTTTTAAATTAATTGGACATACATGATTAGAGATTATGGGAAATGATGAGAGAAACCAACCTTGGACTAAATATACAGATAATTAACATACATAATATATGAAACTCTACAATGAAATCCGATAAACTCATATATTTATGTAGATAACTCCCTCATGATTAATTTTATACATTATTTAATTAAACATAGCTTAAAGTTTGAGGGGTATATATTCACACAAAAATAAAGTTTCAGAGAGAATATATAGTTTATAGTTGAAAATTATCCATACAGATTTGAAAACTTGTGGAGGTTTATTATTACATTTTATAATTTAAGAGGATTATTTGCACATGATCCAAAATTTAGGAGAACTTTGTGTAATTTAGTCAAAATTTTAAAATTTAAGATTTGTGGATGTAGAATTTATGGAGGACATAAATCCAACATGCGCTGTATGCACTAATTTGAGGTTTAGTGGATGGAGCAATGATATCGCCCAAGTGAAAAGACTTCAAATCAAAAGTCAAAGTATAATGTGACGGCCAACACATGCATGCCAGTCTTAATATAAGACAGTTGAGTTTTTTTTTTAGAGATATTAAATAAGTTACTTAATCATATTATATGTTGTGTATCTTTAGATTATATATTAGTTTATTAGTCAAATTAATTAGTTTGAAGAATTTTTTTTAAAAAAATACTCGAAGTAATTTAATTAGTTTCCTTAATCTCTTCAAAAAAAGTAAATTTGGTTTTATAATTAGGACCTGAGAGAGTACGATTTAACAATAAATAGATAATGGAATATATAAAGATAGATAATATGTTAATTTTAATATTATATAAAAGCAACTATATAAATGGATAGTTTTCTCTATTCCACTAATGGACTCAACGCGTGAACAAGAAAGTTAAAACCGCGTATTTCATGCCTAAATTTATATAGGTCTTGAAAGTTCTATTGAATTAATATTTTTCTTATTTTGAATTTATTGTCATATTATAAGTTTATTTCATGTTTGAGTTGAATGAATGGGTCTAAATTTAAAGTGGGTCTTAAAATGACTGTATATAGATAGGAACTATTTGTAAAATCATGCTCTTTTTCTTCTTTTTATAAACAAAAAATTTCTACCAACATGTTGTGGTTTTTTTTTTTTTTCAATACACAACTCGGACATGACTTATTTAAAAGAAATTAATTTCTCACCAATCAACTCAATCATGATTGGCTCACTTATTAAACCATGTAATATTTAATACTGTTTATTACTACAAATTATTCAGGTAAAAAAAAAACTCCTATTAATTTTTTCCTTGTATAAAATATCAGAGGGAATATTAGTTTTCCCTTGTAAATTATAATATTTTTAATTACTACAAATTAATTATCATTATATTTAATTTAGAATTGAATTAGGATAGATACCAAAGCACTATATTGCCTAACACCTGGATGCAACATCCAAAAGGGAAAATGAATCAATGATTACATATAATTTAAGGGATAAATACCATTTTTGGCTTTTTGCCATGGAAGTTTAACTCACCCGAAGTTTTTTTGGATCAAATTTTCCCTAGGAAGTTTAAAAAGGTAGCAATCTTACCCTTCCGTTGATTTTGACCATTAAATTGTTGCTTTAATTTATAAACTTCCAGGGGCACAATTCCTCCTAAAAGAAACTTCTAGGGAAAAAAAATTGCTCCATTTTGTTAACTTTTGGGGGAAAATGAGACAAAAAAACTTTCTAGGTGACTAGTGCTTCCTTAGGTTAAACTTCATGGCAAAAATAATATGTAGCCTATGATTTAATTATTTATTGATGAAACTTTTATTTCTATCATATGTGAAATATTGTGGATTGCCAAACTTATATTTATAAAAAAAAAAAAAAAAAAAAAAAAAAAACGAAGATGTAATTTGTATCTCAAATTCTCAACTCACATCAAGTAGGTTTATGTTGTTTATAATATGAACTTTCATATTATAAGTTTAATTTTGAAAAGGTATTGCTAATTAACTCAAATAATTATAAATAAGTGGGTAAATCTTTTGGATATTGCTTCAAGTTTTTTCATCCTACTTGTAATTTATTAATATTGGGACTTGTAAGAAAATTTATATTCTATGTGGACATCATGTTCATAATATTGATTTTGGAGAGGAATATAATAAATTAATTAAAGACCAGTATATTGGGGTAGTTCAACTTTTTGTTTTGAAGATACTTTTGACCAATAGATCATACCTATTTTGTCAAATCCTGCATTGACTGACCTGCCAAACCCATCTTTAGGCCAATCTATATATATATATGTGTGTGTGTGTGTATACGAACTCAGAAATCCTAGGTTAATCTAGAAGATATAAAGGCTAGCACAAGAACTTATCATTGGAAGTCTTTGATCAGGGACCTAGCTAAATGGCATCCATGACTAACTGAATTTTTTAGTAATTATATCGGAATGATATATTTTGACTAAAAGATTTATTTTTTAATTTCAGCCTATATTAATTAAAAATTATTTTAATAAAACGATTTAAAACTACTATTAATCCAGGAGAATTTAATTATTATATATGTTCAAAATATTTAAACAAATAAATATCTTGTTTGATTTTTTTGGCCAATTCACTTCTTCATGTTTATTGATTATATGAGGAAAATTTCATTTTTGTTAACTTTAAGCAAAATAATAATAAAAATAAAATTTAATAGTATATTTTTTATCAGAAAAAAATTAGTATGTTTAAATTCATCAATGTAAAAGCATTAATTATACTTTTAGAGACAACGGGATCACTTGACACGGATTTGGCTACGGTCCACTTCTCTTCCCATCCTCTTCTCCATCTCAGATGTTGGATTAAAATCTAAACGGTTTAGATTTAATGTTTTATAAAAATATTATTTTTATATTAATAAAATATTAAATTATTAAAAAATATATAAAAATAATAATTTTATAAAACATTAAATGCGAATTAACAATTTTCAATCCAACTACCGGTATTTAGGAAGATGATGAAAAAGAGAAGAGGAAGAAGAAGTGGTGTAACCCCCCACTTGACATTCAAGTAATAAATTTGGTGGGACCGGTGGTCATCCTTATCCATGGTTGTGGATGACCCAAGTGACTTCGTGACTATCCTTCTCATCATGATAATTTATTTTTTATTTCAGTTACTCAATAATTAATTATAAAATTATTAACAATAAAAAAATGTGACCAAATATTAAATTCATATATGACAAAGCTAATTTAAAAAAAGGCACATACGATTCATTTTTAAATATTTTGAACATGTATTATTGTTCAAGAGAATGATATGTGTGTGTGAGGACTTTTTGTTTTGTGTGTGTGTGTGTTTTTTTTTTTTTTTTGGGGGGGGGGGGGTGGGGTTGGTTGTTGTGTTGGGACTGATCTTTGATTCTCAATTGTGGTTCCACACAAATCGAGTACGCCTCACTTTCTATTGTGTGTGATCATTTGAAACGTGGCTCCACTCACTGCGACTATCCGTTCAAATCATTCCAGAAATTGAAGAATAAATAAATAAATAAATAAAACCCATCAAATGGAAAGCTAGAGTGGTCAGTCATATTCTAATTTTTCTTTTTGATGTAAAAAATTTACACATTATGTCACAAAAATTACAGAAAGAAAACTTTCCACCAGTAATCCAATGTCGTCACAAAGATATATACTCCCTTTTGTGCATGCAATGGATAGATATTTGTTAAATAGAGGCATGGTCCAACCGAGTGGAAGAGATTTGGGGCATCTAATGTGTCTCCTTTTAATGCCTTAGTTTACCAACCTCTCAATTTCTTTGCTTATTTCTTTGTATTATTAGATTCTACTTAAAATAAGTGATATTTTGATACCCCTACACTATAGCAGAGAGCAAGAGATCTTCTATTCTCTTGAAGTGGAGACCTTGCGCAAGCTCTAAATAATGCTCGTTTGAACCAAGTGTTCATGCAAGTCCTTGTTGCCAACCATACTTAACTCAATAGCGTTCAAACAATCACTAAGCTAGGAGGCATATATATATATATATTCTTGTGTCCCCTATATATCCCATGCTCTTTTAAACTCAATAGGACTGCCCAAAGTTCAACAATAAGAGAATCACCATCTGGAAGGTTCACCACGAAAGCCTCTAAAATCTTTCCACTAGCAACCATCTTTGACAAATGGAACACAAAATGCAATGTTCCTTGATCTTTTAGCTTCCCTCTCATCAGTCTTCTCGGTACCATGAATATTGATGTGCTTCGACCGCGTTCTAGTTGTACTAAAGTTGAACACAGTTGTCATTGCCCTTTCTCGACTCCTGTCACTATCATCGTGTAACCCTAGCTTTCCTCTTTAATTCATTTTGTCTCATTTCCTAGGTGGTGCTTAATCTTTTATTTTCTTTGTGCTTTCTCACTCAGCAATTAAGTATGTCAGTTAGAATTTGCCATCCACGCTAGCATTCATGTCACAATTTTTTGTCAAACACATTCTCATTGACGGCTAATCTTTTAAGGATTGATTACAATGTCATTGTTTACCCGTTTTCAATTATGTTTACTATTACACCTCCGGAAAAGGATAAGACGTTAAGATACACTTTATTTTTTCACATTCACTCTTTAATTTACTATTGCCATTATCAACAGTTAAAAGATGAGTCAATGGCTGGTTGTTCAAGGGTCAACATCAGCTCAATTGATTTTTTATTTATTTATTAAGTTTTGCATCATGAAAAGATCATGAAATAAATCAATTCAACTTATTGAAGATTCTCCACTTGAGCTTTATATTAAGATTATTTGTGAGATCCTTACTTGAATAACTCTTTGTAGAATTTATCTTTCTCTAGATTTCAGTTCCGTTTTCAGTATATACCATTTTGGTATCGGAGCTCTGTTCATTTGTATCATACCCTCTCAGTCGGTATCAAAACCCTAACCATCCCTATCAATCTCCAAAGAAGGAGAGCAACGGAGATAGGTGAATCTCACTTTCAGCTACAATCCTAATCTATCACAGTATGCTAAACCGAAATCTCAATTCACAACAATCCCATGAGATGCATAAATCACTCCCAATTTCTTTAATATGCAACCCCTAGAACAAGTCAACAAGGTGATCTTTTGAACATAGGCAATTTCAAATCAATGTTTAAGAACCTCAAAATACCGCAACCAAACATGTAGCTTAATGACAGTTCTAAAAAATCTCCTCAATCATAATTTCCAATTCCCAATAGCAATAATAAGTTACAACATAAAATTAAATGAACCTCACCAACACAATTAAACTCACTCATGTAACATTTAACTCAATTTTATTTTTCTTCACTTTGTAATACCCTAAAAATCGTACTTATGATAAGTATCATATTTTAGTAAATAATACCTATTGAAAATAGGTAAATATGTGGTGTCAAATAATAAGTTATAATTATCTTATTTTCTAAAGTAATTTCTATGGAAATTAGAAGAGATAAAGAGCTAAAATCCCTAAAAGGCATTAAATGGCCTGAAAATATTATGATAAATCTCAAGAGGTAATAAAATATTTATAAAAAATTAGAAAGCATGTTGTCTCTAATTTTAGGAATTTTTGGGATTATTTCCCTTGGAAAATAATGAGATGAAATTAAATATAATTTTGGGGAGCATAAATGACCCCATGATTTTTAATATTTTACATGGGATATAAGATACCAATGTCAGTGAAATAGTTGTGAGATAATAATTTATCGTAATTAAGAAAATTATCAACAATTAGTAAATGACTAATTAAGTAATTAATGGGATAATATAAGATGTTTGATATTTAAATATAATTAATTAAGAAGGCGGCCGAAATTTTGAATTAAAAATAAATAAAAATAAAAAAAAATAAAAAAAAAAATAATTATAAAATAAAAAATAAAAAGAAAAAAAAAAATAAATAAATATCATGATATTTTGATTAAAATAATATTTTATTTTGAGATATTTTGTAAAGAGCCAACGGGAGAAATGAGAATCGGTAGAAATAAAATTCTACCTCAAAATATATGAACTAAGTCTTTAACATCTGGACTTTTTATAAACGAGTGAAATTTTATCTCGGAGTGAGCTATCTCCGAAGTCATTTTTGAGACCGGCGGAGTCATTAAGAGGCAGGGTAAATAAGAAAAAGGGCAGATAGTACAAATGAGAACCTATAGAAAACGAAATAGTTGTGACAAACCGTGAATTAGGTTTCTTAGGTCAGAACATATTACGAACCAGCGAATTTCTGTCCAGAAGCTGACACTTCCGGAAGTGATTTCCGTAACCGATGGCGTCTGTTCGAAAATGTTCAGCAGACAACGGAATGCCCTTAATGGGATCAAAAATTTAGTAAACCCAAGTAGATTTAAAGGGAAAGAATAGTACTTCAGTGCTATGTTCCCGAATTTTTAAGTTTCTTCCAGATTACGCGATTAGGACACCGAACTAGAAACTTTATCGGTGCAGGCTCATAAAAGCACATGGGTGACATCATCTTCTTCTAAAAGGATGATGTCGGCCAAGGCATGAAGGGAAAGGATGAGTGCCACATGTCGAAGTGCGATCCGACGGCCGAAATCCAGTTTGATAAAGTGATGAATAGTGTCCCATTTTCTTCTATAAATAGAAGACACTCCTTCTTCATTTCCCACACCCCAAAACCGAATCCTAGAGAGAAGTTAGAGAGAAGGAAGAGCTCGGAGAAAGTCTAGCGGAGCCCTGGGTAAGTTCTTCGGTCCCTAGTCTTAAGCTTCGGTGTTTTGTTCGGTAGTTATAGTAGGAATGTTGTTTTGATCTTTAATCTTCCAATATATTGTAGATATCTTGTTTTTGGGTTAAATATGATATATATTTCGAAAAATATGTTGGGAAAAGAGTTATGGAAAATTTTGGAAGATTAGAGTCAAAATAGCGAAGCTTTGGCGAAATTCCGCCGACTAGTCCAACTCGGGGCAAAATGGTAATTTGTACCTAAAATGCCTGTTACGATGCTAAATATTAATAAATGCAATAATATCCTTATAGGATATCTGTGATAACGTACCGCTGTCGTACCGCCGTCGTACCGCTGTTTTCCGTCAGAAATACCATTTTCTGTCAAACGTGCCGTTTTTCGTCAACGAAGGTACGTTCGCGTACTGTAACACTAACGCTGATGTTTATGTTATGCATATAAGTGCTATGTGTATTGTGTGTGTATAGTTGTTATGTTGCTTGAGTACGTATGGATGTTAGAGTATAACTGTATATATGCTGGGAGCGATGTATCTGTATGCTGGGAGCGATATGTCTGTATGCTGGGAGTAGGGGTGAGCAAATCACCCCTAGCCCGCCCGTCCGCCGTACCCCGTAATTTTTCCCCCGTTTTAAACCCGCCCAGATCAACCCCGTAACGGGTAACGGGTTGCCCGTACTCGTTTAAAATAAACGGGCGGGATACGGGTTGACCACCGGGCAGCCCGTTACCCGTATAAGAAACTACCTTTAAAAAACACAATAATCAGATAGGCATAACATAAGGCAATAGGTTATATATATATTTTAAAAAAAACATAAGGCAGCTGGCATTGGGAACATCAGACTGATTAAAGAGTACATGAATAGACAGACTTACAGCACAGGGACCACAGAACACGTGACTTTGTCCCATTCCCATTTCCCAATCCCTTTAGCCTAACCAGTGCAGTGACCCTCGTGACTCTACCTTCTCCCATTCTCATTTTCCAATTTCTTTAGCCTAACCAGTGCATTAATCCTTCGTGACTCTGTCTCTCGGGCTCTCGGCTCGCCAGAGTAGTGTCTTGCTCAGTGGCTCGGACGCTTGCCACTCTCAGCCTCTCTCGCCCTCAACCTCACCCCGAGCCGTCGCCGTGATCTGGACTCGCCAGTCTCAGCCTTTTGCTTCAACCTCACCAATCTCGGACGCTCGCCGGTCGCCATTCTCGGCCTCTCGCCCCCAACCTTGCCGCGATCCCACGACCTCTTGAGCCATGATCTGGACTCTCAGCCTCTCTCCATCTTTCCTACATCTCATCGTCGAGCATCATAGTGTATCCTCTATTTTTTTTCTTCCATCTCCATCTTATTTCAAATCTGTTTGGTTTCATTCTGTAGTTTCTTGGGTGGAATCGTGGAGCTCTGATTTTGTTTTCAGTAAAGTAAAGGTATAAACGGGAACCTGGAACCCGTCCGAAACCCGCCCGCGTTTCCCTGTTCCCGTCTATCACGGGTTATGCGGGTTATACGATGGGTACAGGCTATCCCGTACCCGTGTAAAATAAACGGGTGGGACACGGGTTAGGGCACAGGGCAGCCCTGCCTGCCCGTTGCTCACCCCTAGTTGGGAGCGATATATCTGCATTGGTTGTGTGGCTCATGTGCTGTTAATGTTGTGAACGTCCGTAGTCCATATGTTGTGTATGTAAACATGAGGTTAACCGTTACCTGGGGTCCGTATGCATTGGACCTCAGCTCTTAACATAGCATCAGGTTCAAGAGGACCGAGGAGAAAGGCAAGCAAGCCGCATAGAGACCCGGCTGAAGACTTTCCTCTGTTGTTATTACTTTTGAAAACTCTCGGTTATTATACCGCTTCTGTAATTAGCCAGACTTATGGCATTTTGAATATAATTATCAGTTACTCAATCGCTCCGATGCTCTACTCTGATGAAAAAAAAATTATACTACTTTCGAAAATGGGATGTTACACACTCAGTCATAAAAACCTCACGACACACTCCCTTAGGCGCGTTGTAACATGTTTTTTTTTTCCCATACACAACTCGGACGTGACTTGTTTAAAAGAAATTAATTTCTCACCAAGCAACTCAATCATGATTGGCTCACTTAAACCATGTAATATTTAATACTGTTTATTACTACAAATTATTCAAGTAAAAAAGACTCCTATTAATTTTTTCCTTGTACTAGTATTAAATATCAGAGGGAATTTATTATAATACTTTTAATTACTACAAATTAATTATCATAATATTCTAATTTAGAATTAGGATAGATAGATACCAAAGCACTATTGTCTAACACCTGGATGCAACATCCAAAAAGGAAAATAAATCAATGATGACATATTATTTAATTATTTATCGATGAAACTCTTGTTTTATCATGGATCCGGTTCCTCTCATTTTCCCCCTCTCCTTATCTTGCTCACAGGCCCTTCGTGGCCGTTGGATCGTTGATCCAACGGCCCACAACGTTTTTTGGGAAACACCGCATGCGGTTTTTCCTAATTTTTTTTTGGGGCCGTTGGATCAACAATCCAACGGCCACGAAGGGCCTGTGAGAAAGATAAGGAGAGGGGGGAAAAGGAGAGGACCCGGATCCGTTTTATCATATGTAAAAAGATTGTCGATTGCCAAAATGATATTTATATAAATAAATAAAAAACGAATCTTTAATTTGTATCTCAAATTCTCAACTCACATCAAGTGGCTTACATTTTGTTTGTTATATGAACTTTCATATTATAAGTTTAATTTTAAAAAGGTATTGCTAATTAACTCAAATAATTATAAATAACTGGGTAAATATTTTAGATATTGCCTGAAATTTAAGAAACAAGTCGTCCTACTTGTAATTTATTAATATTGGGACTTGTAATAAAATTTATATTCTATGTGGACATTAGTGTTCATAATATTGATTTTGGAGAGGAATATAATAAATTAATTAAAGACCAGTATATTTGGGGTAGTTCAACTTTTTGTTTTGGAGATACTTTTGACCATCAGATCATACCTATTTTGTCAAAATCCTCCATTGACCTGCCAAACCCATCTTTAGGCCAAACTTATACACACACACATACTTATATATATATATATAGGGGGAAAAAAACTCAGAAACCCTAGGTTAATCTAGAAGATATAAAGGCTAGCACAAGAACCTATCATTGGAAGTCTTTGACCAGGGACCTAGCTAAATGGCATCCATGACGAACTGAAGTTTTTAGTATTTATATCAGAATGATATATTTTGCTTTGTTTTGTTTTGTGTGTGTGTGTCTTTTGCGTGGGGCCCGTGTTGTGTTGGGTTGAGACTTGAGACTGATCCGTGATTCTCAATTGTGGATCCACACAAATCGTCTACGCCTCACTTTCTATTGTGTGTGATCATTTAAAACGTGACTCCACTCACTGCGGCTCACCGTTCAAATCATTCCAGAAATTGAAGAATAAATAAAATCCAAATGGGAAGCTGGAGTGGTCACTCATATTATAATTTTTCTTTTTGATGTAAAAAAATTACACATTATGTCACAAAAATTACAGAAAGAAAACTGTCCACTAGTAATCCAAACTCACTTGCGTGCAAGAGATCTTCTATTCTCTTGATACCCCTACACTAGATTCTACCTTTGATATTTTGATACCCCTACACTATAACAGAGAGCAAGAGATCTTCTATTCTCTCGAAGTGGAGACCATGCGCAAGCTCTAAATAATGCTCGTTTGAACCAAGTGTTCACGCTAGTCGTTGTTGCCAACCATACTTAACTCAATAGCGTTCAAACAATCACTAAGGAGGCATACATACACACATACATACATACACACACACACACACACACACATACACACACACACACACACACACACACACACACATATATATATATATATATATTCTTGTGTCCCTTATATATCCCATGCTCTTTTAAACTCAATAGGACATTGTTACGGACCGACCTTTAGGCCCAATACCTCGACGGCCCAACAAGGAATATATCACATATCAGGATCTACCTATAATAAAGGGAAATCCTATCTTATCTATAATCAAGGAAGATCTATCTTATCCAAATATAGATTCGACGGTTATGATACTAGGGCTGTGGATTACGCCCATATTATCTCACCTAAGGTACACTCTATAAAGACAGAGGTCAAACCCTAATGTGCAGAGAATACACTGAATGGAGCATACACACTACCCCTTTGGCTAAACGCCAAGGTGTGTCCTCGAACTACATAGACTTTGATCCCTCTACAGGGTACGTAGGCCCTAGGCATCGCGCCTAGGTCAAATCCGCTCCAAATCAACCAACAATCAAACATGCTAGTCCATCCGGGCTAGCCACATCTGGTTTCCGACCAGAACATTGGCGCCGTCCATGGGGACTGTAGATTTCGATTCCTATGACCTAAGATGGTCACCACCAGAAGTAATCAGATTTCGCATATGCACGATGCTTCTGGTCTCTAATCCCTAATATGTTAAAATCTTATTGTTAAGATGCTGGCTTCATGGATATGCAAAGGGCAAGAGGTCATAGTCGTTTTCGTTGACAGATCTCGTTCTAGTTTTCGCAGAGCCAAGAAGAGTCAGAGGGGCTCGTGACTTTTCTGATGGAATCCAGATTTCTTAACCAGTCAACTCTTGAGTTTCTACTTCCTTGGCTGAAGGCGCAGCATTTGGGAGTTTGTATCAATGATTTTGGGAGCTATCTGGCGTTTATCTCTACCTCTGCTCTTACTCGTGTTCTTGGCGTTCTCAAAAAGCTCGTAATTCTTTGTTCTTGTTTGGCGGGCAATGGGATTTTTTATTTTCGCATTGCACCCTGTTTTGGACTTTCACGTTGCAGACGAGATGCACATTACCTGAAGTCGGCAGACGAGGTCACGTGAAGGATTCACCTTCTGGTGAAGGCTGAGATTATTGTCCTAAATGTTCGAGATAATGGATGAAGCCGAGGTATATCCAGGTGGTCGTCGCTGGTGGGGAAGGCCGACATAGTGAAGGTCGAGATAGTAATCTGCTGAGGGCCCATGCGCGGTCAAAGCAAAGATGACCTTTGCTATTTTAGCATTGGGAGTTTCCTGACCGACAGCATCCTCATGCTTATGATATTTCCATTATCTCTCCTGCATATGCCGAGATAATAATTCCGAGATCTACCTTCTTGACTCTCTGTTTTAGAATTCTTTATGGTTGGAAGGATCGTCATGTTCTCTTTTTGGGAATTCTCTCTTCGAAGGATCGCCAGGTTCTCTCTTTGGGAATTCTCTCGTTGGGAATTCCTTTAAGAGAAGGAGTTGTCTTATAATTATCCTCTAAATCCACATGATGAGAAGAGAGTTGGAAGGATAATCAATTTCTCTCTTTAGGAATTCTTTTAAGAGAAGTTACCGTCACTCATGCAAGACTCTCATTAGACAAGCTTGGAAGGATCGTCGGGTTCTCTCTTGGAGAATTCTCTCATTGAGAACTCATTTAAGAGAAACTCTAATATGGAAAACTCCTCAAAGTTACTGTCACCCATGCAAGACTCTTATACATCTTGTATCTCAATTTGGGTATTTCCGAAGATTGCCAGGAAGGATTATCATCCTCTCTCCTCAGAAACCCAGGATCGCCGGGAAAAATTCAGAGAAGCCAGAGCCATCGGCACAGCAGCCTCCGGGCCCACCGTGCAACAACAGCCACTAGACAAAGGATGAGATCTGGGAATTGATACAGCTGCAGGGAGGGCAAACGAGCAAATCAAGATAGATGAGTTTGTTGTTAAGCCGAGGCTGATCCAATGCCAATGGTGTCCCGACTCCATCGCAATAGTCGAGGTTGATGATACACCGAGATGAGGAGGTGTCGAGATGCCAAGGCAAGTTGAGATTGTTAGATCATGAGATTCAGAGAATGCCGGGATCCAGATAAGTATCACCCTCTATCTCACAGATGCTCAATCTTTTCTTATTATCAATTATCTATTAACGTGTATGAATTCATGGCGAAGAAACCAGTTTTTGAAAATCATGTCCAAGCTATACATGTAGGAATCCGAGGTACACAAACTCGTTTCCAAAAACCATGTTCGAGCTAAACATGTAGGAATCCGAGGTACATAAACCCGTTTCCGAAAACCATGTCCAAGCTATACATGTAGGAATCCGAGGTACACAAACTCGTTTCCAAAAACCATGTTCGAGCTAAACAGAATCTGAGGTACATAAACCCGTTTCTGAAAACCATGTCCAAGCTATACATGTAGGAATCCGAGGTACACAAACCCATTTTCCGAAAACCATGTCCGAGCTAAACATGTAGGAATCCGAGGTACATAAATCCGGTTCCCAAAACCATGTTCGAGTTAAACATGTAGGAATCCAAGGTACATAAACTTGTTTCCGAAAATCATGTCAAGTTTATAAACATGCATGAACCCGAGGATGCGACAACACCGAGATAAAGGTTAAAACGTACTCCCTCGGGATGCGGTAACACCAAAGCAAAGGTTAAAGTCGGGACGCTGTAAAACCGAATTGCACTCCTGATTAAATCCTGGTTGGCCATATCGAGGCGTATAGTTCTCGGCTGGCACCAGATGAATATTATGCGCAATATCTTTTCGACTCTAGCAGTCATCAAATGGAACATGATACAACAATCTATGTCAGGCCAATTTCTCTCACCGGTCTGCGGCTAATATAAACGGTTAGTTTCGAGAAACTATATTTTGATTCTTAACCTATCTTATTATAAATGTCATCTGCCTATTATGGCACGACCAATTCGTCAAAGCATCTGATGGTATAAACATGTGTAAAGTTTTGAGGTAACTCTTATTTTCCTCTCACTTTTTGGTTGCCAAGAAAGAATAATTTATATATTTTCATTGCTATGACATATCTAACTGTTCGTCTGAGTACTTGTTGAGTTTGGAACCCGGATAAACTGAGTGTATTACAGTTAAATCTCGGGTTCCGTCAAGCTTTTCGGGAAAGGAGAAAAGGAGGAACCCACCTCCAATAGTAAAAGAAGGCGGAACCCAGTTAAACTGATCACAGTTAGATCCGAGTTCCACGTAAAAAACAAATCAAGGGTTACGACACCCATAATGGAAGAAAGGGTTACGACACCCATAATGGAAGAAAGGGTTACGACACCTATAATGGGAAAAAGGGTTACGACACCCATAATGGATAAACGAACAAATTCAGGAAAGATTTTGCGGAGGAGTCCACCTCCAAACGAAAAAGAAGAAGGACACCGGTTACACTTAATATAGTTAAAATCCGGGCTCCATGCAAAGTCTTGCGGGAAGCGAAAACAAGCCGGCCTTCGCAATGTTGACCTCGTACATCGGCGAGCAGACGTCGGAAACAAGAACGCCAGGAATGGCAAGCCAACGGCAAACTGGGAAGGCCCTTACCTGGTTAAGGAGAAGCTCGACAAAGGAGCATACATACTCGAAACCTTGGGAAGGAAGCCAATCAAAAGGACTAGTAACGCCAACAAACTAAAGATCTGCTATAGCTAGATCCCGGCTCGGCACTCGCAACACCTCAAACACATCATGTTTGAGCACGATCATTGCAGTGGATTATTTAAATCCCCCAGTGGAAATTCAAGCACGTGCTGTTTATAACTTAAATTTTTACACCGAGGTTCACATACCAGGTAACACTGCGGTCTTAGAACCTGGTTTCAATTGACACATCTAGATGGCTGACACTAGGGCCGATGTGCCCTGGTTACAAGCAATGTGAACCCACCTGTAAAGGTCTTCACAAAATTGACGCGTCAACGCTCGTTCCTTGATAAGAAGATGAATTGTCACAACCGACCCTGATCAGGCCCAAATGTTTTGCTTTGAGTTAGGGTAACTCGGCAAAACATGTGACATTTTACCCTTATCTTGGCGATTTAACCCGGACGAGGGAGTCGGAACTCGGTAGTGCGTTAAATAAACACCTTATGAGGTTAACTAAGAAAACCCTACCAACTGTACCCGGATAGCAATTCTGGATGATAATGCAAATTCGCATTACGACCCTGGCCCGGTCAATTAAGGTTAGCATGTTAATGTGCTTAATCAAACAGAAGAAGTTAATTTATAAATTAACATAAGAAGCCTAACCACTGCGGCAATATTCAAGTGACTATACAAAAAGGGCATTAAAAGCCCAAATAAAACAAAAACTAGATAGCTGGATCAGATGGGTTGGAAGGAGGCTCCACGGCGATGTCAGCAGAAGAGTGCACCTCCCCATCACCAGCTTGATCTCCATCATCAAAAAGCATCACACTGGAACTATGAACATATGTTCATAGATGATGCACCCCGGCAGCCCAGAGCCCTTGACTGCCAGGCTGGGAGGACGACAAAACAAGCGTGGCACTGTAGAACTATCAGCAATATAAGCAAGCCCGATCCAGGATACTTCAGTTTAGGAGAATCCGGTGCTACAACGACAGGCCCGGCGAGAATCCGGAGCTACAACTAACTAGCCTGGTAGCCTGATTCGTTCCAGACGGGATTATTTGGATTGGGGGAGTTCGGTGTTGCAAGGTGAGTGAAGTAGAAAAGATCCCGGCAATCATGAAAAGAAACAGACGGAGTTTCAAACTTCAGCTAACCCGGACCACATGACTGGGGGCAGCTCAATCAAAATATAGATAAAGCTGAGATCCGTTTAGACACGGACAAAAACAAATCAAGCTGGAACAACTCGGATACGAAAGATCCCGACCTCGAAGTCAGACAAACCATCTCAACACTACTCAGGATATTTGAGATAAGACCTCGGATCCTCGAAGTAAGTCGCCTTGACAGCCCGGATCAACATACTCAGCTCGGCAAGGTAAGGCCCACGATTGCAAAGCTCGGCCAGTGAATGAAGTCCGACGAAAAGCATCCTGGCAGCACAAAAACGCTTGACTACCAGGCTGGGGGGCCACTACTATACAGTTATCAATGGTGTAAGAAGAAATAACAGAAGCAAGGAGGCCATAGTAGAAGCCCGACCACCAACCCAAGGAAAAGACAAGAAGCCCGGACGTCTAGTAAGCATGATAGAGCTTGACCTCAGGGACGAGCCCGAGATCCCACGTCCAGAACTAGAAGGCGAGTTGGAAGAATTAATCCTCGGAAAGGATCCCTTACAAAATACGAAGGTCAGGGGAGCACTGAGTTCAGATTTGAAGACCAGTTCGATTGAGTTCCTGAAAAAGAACCAGGAGGTATTCGCATGGACGTCATCCGAGATACCAGGGATTGACCCTAACTTCTGCTGCCACAAATTAGGCTATCCGACCGGGGTCGACACCAGTGGCGCAGAAGAAGAAAAATCGAAGCCGATAGACAAGAGGTTTTGGAGCAGCATGTCAAGGGACTATTGCAGAACACAGAGCACAAAGAATAAGGGTTTTAACCGACTCGCAGGTTGAGGGCACTTATCAAACGAAAGGTCCTTTATTGGCCAAGTATCTCAATAAAGGCAAAGGAAGTGATCTTCGGCTTCGAAGAGGTGATCGTCACTCACATTCCAAGAGACGAAAACACCAGAGCCGATATCCTCTCCAAACTTACTAGTACCAAAGGCTCAGGAAACCATCGGACCGTCATCCAGCAAAACCTGGCAGAACCGGGCTGCATCATGACTATCTCAGTGGCGATGGAGTGGAGAAAACCGAGTGAGAATTATCCAGAGAGAGGAATTATTCCGATTGACTCAACCGAAGCTAAGAAATTGATCCGAGAGGCCGCCGTCTACGCAATGATCGATGACCAACTATATCGGAAGGGTTTTCACTCTCCAATGATGAGATGCTTGGGTCCATCTGAGACCAAATATGTGTTGGCTGAGATACATGGGGGCAAAGCTCTCGCCGAGAAAGCTCTGCGTGCCGGCTACTACTGGCCAACCATGGTTGTCAGGAAGCCCTCATGGGGTTATTTGAATTTTCAAAAGCATGTTCACCATTAACCGAGATCGAGGCAAGCAAAAACAAAGAGTCTGGGAAAAACCTATCGCCTAAACAGTCAAATTGGTAACGGAATACGAATGAATCCGAATTCATCGAGATAAGGACAATCGCAGCGGGAACCCCGACCTTGAAACCAAGCAAGTTCCCCGATATTACCTCAGATCTTCGAGACACTAGCTCGGATCTTTGAGATACTACCTCGTATCTTTGAGCAACAGACTACTACCTCGGATCCTTGAGACATTACCTCAGATCTGAGAGTAAATGACTTCGGTCGCCAGGGCCAGAATGACCCAACCTGACAATGCGCGGTAGACATACGAGAGGGTAAGGTTCACGACAGCCTACCCCGGATAACCTGCTTGGGAACAATATACATCCCGTAGCTCGAAATCTCGAACTACCGGGCTGGGGGGCATCTGTTATGGACCGACCTTTAGGCCCAATACCTGGACGGCCCAACAAGGAATATATCACATATCAGGATCTACCTATAATAAAGGGAAATCATATCTTATCTATAATCAAGGAAGATCTATCTTATCCAAATATAGATTCGACGGTTATGATACTAGGGCTGTGGATTACGCCCATATTATCTCACCTAAGGTACACTCTATAAAAACAAAGGTCAAACCCTAAGGTGCAGAGAATACACTGAATGGAGCATACACACTACCCCTTTGGCTAAACGCCAAGGTGTGTCCTCGAACTACGTGGACTTTGATCCCTCTACAGGGTACGTAGGCCCTAGGCATCGCGCCTAGGTCAAGTCCGCTCCAAATCAACCAACAATCAAACATGCTAGTCCATCCGGGCTAGCCACATCTGGTTTCCAACCAGAACAGACATGTCTAAAGTTCAACAATATGAGAGTCACCAAATGGTTCAGCATCAAAGCCTCTAAAATCTTTCCACTAGCCACCGTCTTTGATAAATGGAACACAAAATGTAATCTTCCTTGATCTTTTGGCTTCCCTCTCATCAGTTTTCTCGGTACCATGCATATTGATGTGCTTCGACCGCGTTCTAGTTGTAGTAAAGTTGAACACAGTTACTTTGTCACTGCCCAACTCCTGTCAATTTTCTTTGTGCTTTCTCACTCAGCAATCAAGTATCTCAGTTAGAATTTGTCATCCATGTAATAACACCACTTTTATGTAAATTATTGTATGAAGCTAATTAATATTATATTATTGAGATATATGGAGTTTTCAATAAATTTAAGGCAAATGATATTTGTTTCCATCTACTTGGCTAATAAGAGATTATTATTGTGAGATGGCATAAGAAGACAAGAGATAATTCAAGAACATAGACATATGGCAAGTAGGGAGATTATTAGCAACAAGCATTTATGCCTTTGAAAATGACATATACACATGGCAAGATTAAAGTGAATATTGGAAAAATATCTTTGACCTTAAGATAATGGCTTCATTGATGATATTATTAACAAGTAACACATGGGCATGAATTTAAGATATGGATAAAAGAATATATTATACCCCTTCACATCTTGAAAAGTGGCGCATAAAGGAAGGAAATGGGAAGAGACAAAAAGGCCTTATCACATGATATATAGCATAAGTCCACATGGCCCTTATTAATTAAAGGATTACTAGATCGCGTGGCCCTTTAAATTAAGGATTCTTAGAAGGGACACATAAGCCTAGTTAAGGGACAATAGCGCAGTTAATTAATTATAGGTGACACCTAAGCTCAAGTCCCCCCTGAAATGATGTCAAGATGGAGAGGGGTACCTCGTAGAGATAAGCGAGTTCTTTGAGTGGTACATTCTAAACAACCGTGAAGAGGCCGCCAAGTACCTCGAGTAAGTTTTTTTGTTTGTTTACTATTACGGTAAGTATGTCCAAAATCCATCGATCCCAAATGAAGTTGCGTGAGTTTATCTTATGGAGCTGCAATTATATTTGTCGAGGTGACCAGTAAAGGGAAGTTAGTTGAGATAATTCAGTTAAGTTACCGGTGGGACAAGGTGGTGACCCTGTTTAAGTGTGAGTGGTTTGATAACAGTCCGCGTGGGACAAAAGTGGACAAACTTGGAAATATTGAGGTCCACCGGAAATGACGATATGTTATACTACATACTTTGTAAGTACTTTTGTCATATTAACCAAATATCTTTCTTTTTTATATTTTTTTGACATTATGTCTATAAGTGTTCGTAGATGGAGCATCAAGGAGGACGTTCGGGTAGTGGACGTGGCGGTGGTCGATCCCGGCCCGTGACTATAAGAGGGGTAGAACGCGCCAATCGCTCCATATGGAGGCGAGAGGGCTCGGCTTTCTTCTCCCGGAGGTGCCACTATTTGATTTTTCGTCGTCACCATCGGGATATTTGTCATCTTCACCGTCACTTTATACATCGTCGTCATGGCGGCTACCACGATGCACAAAGAAAGGGGACAACAGGTTTACTTTACCGTTTCGATTGATTTACATATGTTTAGTTTCTTGAAACCATCTATGTACAAAAATCTTCAATATTTCACATTTCTTCCTTAGCACACTTCGTCGCCTCGAGCCACGTCGGGGAAGCGGTAGTTCCCTCCGATACACCTATCTCGGGGCTCAAGAGATCCCGAGACAGGGTTTCTTTGGATCCGCACTAAAGGCAACGAGTAAGTCATGCGAAGTACTGTAAATGAACCAATTCTCTTTTGAGATTGGTTTGTATGCTAATATTTGAAGGAAATGGGAAGAGGGACACATAAGCCTTGTTAATTAATTATAGGTGACACCTAAGCTACCAAGTGTCCAAATTATATTTAAAGAACATTAATTGAGGACACATGTGCACATTGGATTAATTATAGGGGACACTTGTACACATTTGAATAATTAAAGGGGGACACCTAAGCTTCTTCTCCATTAAGCAAGGAATTTAAACCACAAGTTAGAGATAAAATTGAAAGATCTTTTATGCCCTATGGAGGACAAGTGGCGTGACCATGAGGGGGAAGGAAAGAAAAATCAGATTTTCCTAGAAGATGGAAGAAGAACCTAGAGAACTCAAGGAGATAATTACAAGGACAAATAAGTAAAATCACACGGAGATATTTTGTGGCCAAGGACCTCTATAAATAAGACTTCATCCTCCCCATATTTGCATCAAGGAGGAGCCACACACCCATACACAGAAGGAGAAGAAGAGAATAGTGAGCTTGAGAAATAACATCAAGAAGGAACACAAGAAGAGTTACAAAGGGAATTGAGGTAAGGAAGTTGTGGAAATTATTCTACTTCCTCTAGATTTATATGGTTATGTTCAAGATCATAGTTAATACCTTTACATGATATTATTGAAGCCCAAGTTACCATTACAAAGTAATTCAAGAGGTGATGAGAGAAGAAAACTTAGAACAAGTAAGTTATCTCTTTGATCTCTCGTAATTTTTGGGATTTTGGCCAATAATTAGAATATGAGGATATGATTTTATTTTGGTAATTTTGATGGTTTAAAAGTGTTTAAAATGGAATTTTGTATGAGAAGGAGTACAGAGAATAATTTAGAAAGCATAAAGCATAAATATATGCAAATAAAGAGGTAGGAAACCAACAAGGGTATTTTTGGAAACTGGGAATTTTTCACGTGTTTCTGGACTAAGAAGGTATTTTTAGACAAAAATAAACATGTCAAGGGTTATGTAGATTTTTGGAACACCTCAATCGGATTTTTCTACAATTAATTATGAATTTTTGAAGTTTGGTCAAATTTCAGAAATTTTCAGCACCTTGTGCGAAAATAAAGAGGAAATTTACCAAAGAAGAAGTACTCATTAATAAAGGAAATTAATGAGTTACAAGAGTGGAAAGAACCTATATACAAGTGTATAATTACATAATTTAAAGGAAGGAGTTATATTGATAATAACACTGTTATATTATTTTATTTTAGGTCTATTATTCTTATTTGATAGCTGGTGTTCGCTATTTTACTGATCAACTGCTTGCAGGTAAGTAACCTTAATTTCATGTACCTTGTGTGACTCTGTATGTATGATTTACCATGATTGGTTATGCATTCGATGTTATGTGTACGACCCCCGGCATGGTTATGTGCCTTATTTGAGCATTTTATGTTATATGTGACTGCTTGTTCCAGTTTAGGCTTGTATGCCTCGCTATGTGCGATCTGTTGAATGTTTTGTGGTTTTTCTTGCATACCTTGTACATACATGAGATTGACTGAGGATTTTGGGGAGCATGGAGATAGCTTTTGTCTTTACATCTTTAGTTCTAGATGACTGTATATTAATAATTACTTTTGGTAGATTTATTCGGATGACTGTATATTGACCCTTGAAGGGACTTATTTTTGTTAGTTTACTTTATTAGAATTTTATTGTCCAAATTATTCTTATTGCTCTGCTGCGTAGATGCTTTGATACCTATTGAAATTATTTTAAAAGTAAAAGTCACTATACCCGCCACCTGAAAAGACGAGGCCAGAAGTGTAACAATCCACGCTAGCATTTAATTTATGTCACAGTTTTTGGTCAAGCATATTCTCGTTAATGGCTAATGTTTTAAGGATTGATGACAATGTCATTTTTTACCCATTTTCAAAATATGTTTACTATTGCACCTCCAAAAAGGATAAGGTGTTAAGACACACTTTATTTTTGCTCATTCACTCTTTATTTAATTTACTATTGTCATTATCAACGGTCAAAAGACAAGTACATATGGCTAGCTGTCCTAGGGTCAATATAAGCTCAGTTGATTATTTATTTATTTATTTATCAAGTTGTACATCATTAAATAAATCAATTCACCTTATCTGAGATTCTCCACTTGAGTTATTATGATTATTTGGGTGGGCTTTTTGACCATTTTACCCCTAATTAAATAATTAATTACCGAAATGCCCCTGTTTGAAAACTATTTACCAATATGCCCATGTTTAGTCTATTACATGGGTTTTCTAGTCGATTACATGATATAATCGACTAAAAAACCCATGTAATCGATTACATCATAAAAAAAATTAGGTTGAAACTTCGGAAGGCCATAACTTCTGGCTTGGGAGTCTGAATCAAGTGATTCTTTTTTTGATTCCACATAACTTTTTGAGATATATGCACTGACATAAAAATAACTTCCAGATTTAATGAAGAGAAAGGAGGACGAACACATATTAGCTTTTCAGCCAGTTGTTGTACCGTGAGAGACTGAAGGTTGCGCCTCGGGATAGAACAGTCTTGCTTGCCGTCAGAATCTGTTTCAGTGCTACTCTCTGTTCTACGTCTCATCTTCCTCTGCTTCTTGAATTGCTTCGCTGCTGCGTTCTATATTTTTCTTTGCTACCGTCCAGTTCACCCCTTGCATCTCTGATCTTTCTTTAATATATATATATATATATATATATATAATAAATTGTTTCCTTTTATTTGATGTTTTCTTTTTTATTAGATCACATAATATCTCCTGCATAACAAAGATAGTGTAACATCCCATTTTTAAAAGCAGTATATTTTTTTTTCATCAGAGTAGAGCATCGGAGCGTAAGAGTAACTGATACATATATTTTAAATGTCGTAAATCTGGCTGTTTACAGTAACGGTACATTGTACCGAGTGTTTACAAAAGTAGATAACAACGAAGGAAAGTCTTCAGTCGAGTCCCTATGCATGCTGCTTGCCTTTCTCCTCGGTCCTCGGTGCTCCTGAACCTGACGCTATGTTAAGAGCTGAGGTCCAATGCACCGGACCCCAGGTAACGGTTAACCTCATATTTACATATACAGTATATAAGCACAACAAATAAATCACCCCTACATGTACCGCTCCCAGCGAATGCAGATGTACCGCTCCCAGCGCATGCATATGTTCAATTATCCTCTAACACCACTATGCATTCAAATAACATACCACCAATACGCATACAACACACATATCACATATACGCATACCATAAATATCAGAGTTAGTGTTACAATACGCGAACGTACCAACAAGCATAATAACAACACAATGAGCATACCACAGAGCTATCAACTAACTCACATAAGCATACCATACACATAGCACCCATACGCATACAATAAACATTAGAGTTAGTGTTATAGTACGCGAACGTACCTTCGTTGACGAAAAAACGGCACGTTTGACAGAAAACGTTACTTCTGACAGAAAACAGCGGTTTGACAGCGATACGACAGCGGTTCGTGATTACAGATATCCTATAAGGATAATATCACATTTATAAAGATTTGGCATCATAACGGCATTTTAGGTACAAATAACCATTTTGCCCTCGACCCTGTCGGCGGAATTTCGCGAGCTTCGCTATTTTGATCCTATCTCTCCAGAATTTTGACATATCTCTTCTCCCAATATATTTTCAAGATAAATACCATATTTACCCCTAAAACATGATATCTAAACTACCTTGAAAAATTAGAGATAAATCTAGCATTCCTACTATAACTACTGAAAGAACTACCAAAGCTTAAGACCAGGGACCGAAGAACTTACCCAGGGCTTCGCTATATTTTCTCCGGACTCTTTCTTCTCTCTAACTTCTCTCTAGGATTCGAATTTTGGTGTGGGAAATGAGAAGAGGAGAGCTTCCTATTTATAGCCAAAAATTTGACACTATTCATGCCTTTTTCAGACTGGTTTTCAGCCGTCGGATCGCACTTTGACACGTGGCTCCATCTTGGCCCTCCACATGTGTGTGCCGACCTCATGCCCATGTCATCCTTCTAGAAGAAGATGATGTCACAAGCTTGCTTTATGTGACTGTACCGATAAAGTTCCATGTTCGGTGTTCTTATCGCGTAATCTCGGAGAATCTTAAAAATACAGTAGCACCTCTCCGAAGGTCTAGTCTTCCTCTTTCAAAATACCTAGGTTAACTACAATTTTGATCCCATTACAAGTATTTCGTCGCTGCGCCGAACATTTTCGGACAAACGCCATCGGTTATGGAAATAACTTCCGTAGAACCAAATTTCCGGACAACAATTCACCGGTTTATAATATGTCCCGACCTAAGAAACCTAATCCCCGGTTTGTCACAACGGTCTCGTTTTGTATAGGTTCTCATTTTGACTATCTGTCATTTTCCCTTAAAACCCTGTATCTTAAGTGCTCTGTTAGTTTCAGAAATCACTTCGGAGCTAGCTCACTCCGGATAAAATTTCACTCGTATATAAAAGGTCCGGATGTTATAGACTTAATTCCTATATTTTGGTGTAGGATTTTATTTCTATCGGTTCTCATTTAGCCAACCGGTCTTTCTACCGAATATATTATTATTAAATTCTAAATATCTAGATATTATTTTTAAAATAACCACAACCCCTTTCACACTACAATTTCGGTTTTCCCCCTTATTATTTTATTTTTTATTTATTTATTTTCTAATTACTTAATTTATGCCTTAATTACCTTAATTAAGCAATTATCTCATGCTTAAACAATTAGCCACTAATTACTTAATTAGTCACTTACTAATTGTTGATAATTTTCTTATTTATGATAAATTATTATCTCATAACTATTTTACTGACTTTGGTATTTTATGCTCCATGTAAAATATTAAAAATCATGGGGTCACTTATGATCCCCAAAATAATATTTAATTTTTGCCCCATTATTTTCCAAGGAAAATAATCCCACAAATTCCTAAAATTAGAGACAACATACTTTCTAATTTTTAATAAATATTTTGTTGCCATTTAGGATTTATCATAATATTTTCAGGCCATTTTATGACCCACAAATTCATTTAGGGATTTTTAGTTCATTATTCACCCTAATTTCAAAAGAAATTACCTTAGAAAATAAGGTAATTATAACTTATTATTTAAAACAACATATTCACCTATATCTAATAGGTGTTATTTACTAATTTATGATACTTATCATAAATATGATTTTTAGGGTATTACGAGATAGGATATATATATATATATATATATATATATCTTAAAACGGAGTAGCGCTGAAACGGATTCTGACAGCAAGTAAGGAAGTTCTATCTTGAGGCGCAACCTTCAATCTCTCACGTTACAACAGCTGGTTGAAAAGCTAATATGTGTTCTTTCTCCTTTCTCTTCATTAAATCTAGAAGTTAATTTTTATGTCAGTGCATAGATCTCAAAAAGTTATGTGGAATCAAAAAAGGAATCACTTGATTCGGACTCCCGAGCCAAAAGTTATGGCCTTATGAAGTTTCAACCTTTTTTTTTCTTCTTATGATGTAATCGATTACATGGATTTTTTAGTCGATTATATCATGTAATCGACTAAACATTGACATTTTGGTAATTATTTATTTAATTAGAGGCAAAATGGTCAAATTGCCTATTTGGGTGTGATCCTTACCTGACTAACTCTGTAGAATTTATCTTTCTCTAGATTTCAGTTCCGTTGTCAGTTTATATCAGCTCTATTCATTGGTATATACCCTTTCAGTTGGTATCAAAACCCTAACCATCCCTATCAATCTCCAACGAAGGAGAGCAATGGAGATAGGTGAACCTCACTTTCAGCTACAATACCTAATCTATCACAGTATTCTAAACCGAAATCTCAATTCACAACAATCCCATGAGATGGATAAATCTCTCTTCCGATTTCCTTTATGCAACCCCTAGAACAAGACAACAAGGTGATTTTTTGAACACAGGCAATTTCAAACCAATGTTTAAGAACCTCAAAATACTGCAACCAAACATGTAGCTTAATAACAGTTCTAAAAAACCTAGTCAATCACAATTTCCAATTCCCAGTAGCAATAATAAGTTACAACAGAAAATGAACCTCACCCACACAAAAACCTCACGACACACTCCCTCACGCGTGTTGGAGGCCGCAAAATACATTATAGTTTTTTTTAAAAATAAGTATCTCTTACATTAATGTATATGATCAGGAAAAAGATTGTAGTATTTAAATTTATTATGTAATGTGATTATTTATTTATGTAAGTACAGATATTTAAACTTTAATTAAGAGAGAAAGTTAGAGAAAATGTAGGGAGTTTATTTAGGGGAAATTTGTTGTTTACACTTATATATTTTGGCTTTTTGTCCTTCTAAATAATTACAATTTTCTAAATCCTTCTTCCATATAAATATTATTCCCTCCTCGTCCTTCCTTCTAATTTTCCCATCAAATTATAAAAAGAGAATCTCATTTAAATCCATTTGAAATACCTAAATTTAAATTAAGGCTTGCACTTTTAACAAATCTCTAGGCAGGCCGAGAGGCCTCGATTACTGAATATTGTTAAAAGACCATAATGCCCCTCCCAGAATCATCCAAAAAAAATAAAATAGTAAAGTAAACTAGAGCTTTTTGGCGGCAAAATCAAAGAAGAGAAGAAATAGAGCCAACAAAGAAAATCAAGGGGTAAGTTCTGAAAACTTCTCTTTGACCCTAATATATAGAATCTAGTTAGTGCCGATGGAATGATTGAAAATGTCAACACAATAATAAATCTACAGATATGGGAAAATCATCATAGAAGCATAAGAGAAATTGATTTTATTATAATAATAATGAATAATTATAAGATTTTATACTTCCACTACGATTGCAAAAAAAAAATGAAGAGAATGAGTTATTGATATTTTTTTTCTCAGGCTTAATATTTTAACTTTGATGCTTGTTACTCTATCAAAAGAGTATAGAATCCTTAATTCCATACAGGTTAAGCACATGGTAGGTAAATTGGCCGAATAAATCTCACAGGGGAGAGGAGACTGATTGAGACGGAGATTTTATAAACAGAAAAAGAATGAGGTCAAAAAAAGAGAGAGAGAGAGTAGAAAAATAGTAGGACATAATGATAAAATCAACTAATTCGAAAATCCTTCATAAGGCCTCTTGGCCCAATTAAAGATTTGGTAAAAGTGCAGGCTTGAATTTGGATTTGAACATTTCAAATGGATTTAAATGAATTTTTTTTTTCAATTATAAATAAGCTTGGCTTCACGGTATCCTAAGATAATTAGGTCGGATTCAATGATATATATAAAATAAGAGTAGTTGTTATGCTATATGTTTAAAAATTTTAAGATATACACGTTTAATAAATATTAGTGGTGTATGTGGTTTAGATGAGAAGAATTAAATTCGACTGAATATATTAGTTCAAATAAATGATTGATTGGATACTATAAACTTCACGAGATAATTCAATCAATAAATAACTAAAAAGCTCCTTAATTTCTCCATTGAATAAAAAAATTCTATCCTCTGATATCAAAACTGATAACACTATCAATTAATATCAGAATTCTGTCTATTGGTATTCCACAAACATCCAACCCCATTTAATCACTTAAGCTTATTGATTCAACATTTTCCATTAAAAGAGACTAACGGCATTGAAATTAAATAACTAAAAAAGCACTATACAAATTTAATTAAGGGAATAAAATGAAATTTGAAGCAAATATAAAGGAATAAATGTATGCTTTAGCCTTATTAAGAATATTGATAAGCAAGGTATATGAATAAAAATTAAAGTTACATTTATTTTTTGTTCTTATTTTAAAATTTTTACCCTTTTTGTTGTATAGTAATTTTAATAATCTAATTCTATATTTTAATAGTTAATTATTAAAATAGATGGACTCCTATAATTTTAGCATATAAGTTTATGTCACGTGTTCACATCTATCAACATTTTTGGGTACATGGTTTCTTTTTGCGATTGTAACCATAGAATTTTGTTTTTAGTTGTTTATAACAAGTCAACTACATAAATTATAGTGAAGCCAAATTAAACCTCTTGCTAAAACTACTGATAAGATAAAGTATCAACTATGAAGAAACAAATAAAATTATAAATAAGCTTAGATTTAAGTCGGATTCTATGGATATAAAATCGGGTAGTTGTTATACTAAGATTATGCGCAGATTTCATCTTCTTCTGCTTTTTTTCCGCTTTCAATAAGCTAAGCTGGAACTATATATATATAACTAGCGTGTCATATCATATACTCATCGTCATATCGATTTCACGGGAAATTGATATCTCTCCCTAATCCTCTCACCTCCATCGAATCCAAGTTCGATCCATAATGTCAGACAATATTCCTTTTATTCCTCTCCAAATTCTCGAAAAAATTCTAATCAACCTAGACATCCAAACCCTAATTCGATGCGCTTCCGTTTGCAGAGACTGGAACTCTCTTATTACTGGTCCTGATTTCATATTTCGTCAAGTCATCCTCTTTAGATCTATGAAACAAAAAGAAATACAACGGGTTCAAGGATGGGAGATGATGAATGTTGAAGAATTTTTGTCGCTACATTTGGATAATGACCAATTTGATTTGCTTCGAATAGTGGGACCTCCTACCATCAATGGCTGCAAAAGCCCACGAATGGTGGGTATAAGCAATGGTTTAATATGTCTTGCTGATATTTTTTCTAGCAACATTGTTTTTTGGAACCCAACAATTCAAAAATGTGTATTGCTTCCTAGACTCACAATGACTTCAGGTGTACAAAAGTTTTCTCTAGGGTTTGGTTTTATCCGCAAGAGCAATGATTTTAAGGTTGTAAAGCTTGTTGCCCATCCTGATGGTAGGGTTCATTCGGCTTGTGTTTTCTCGTACCTCACGTGGTCATGGAAACATGTCACTCGTAGTACTCCTCCTCCTTGTCATATCAATAGCTTTTCATCCCCCGTGCTCATCAATGGTGTACTTCATTGGATTGCTTGTAGCATAGACCGAAAATATGAGTTTATTCTTACATTTGATCTTGCAAATGAAGTGTTCGGAGAAATATCACTTCCTAGGGATGATATTTGCATTCCATTCTCAATATTGGCAGCTGGGGATTCAATTGCTGTGTCACAGATGCAATATGTTTCACGTGTTGAAACAATGTCCGTGTGGGTTATGAAACAACGTGGGGTCCAAGAATCATGGGTAAAAATATTTACGACGACAAAGGATATGGGTCCGGTACATGATGTGTTGGACATAAGAAAGAACGGGGACATGATACTACATACGGGATCTGGGAAAATCATGAAATACAATTCATCAACTTCAACAACCAATGTCCTCCAAGGAGTTACTGCCAGAAGAACTTTACCAAGTAGGCTTTTTATTGGTAATCATGTAGAGAACTTGTTCTTGCTAGATAGAGCTGAGGATGTAAACTAGAAGAAAAGAGAAGGATCAATTCGTGGAAGTATTTACATGTCACTTCTTTTCCTTTTCCTTTTTCAAATGACAACTGATTTTGATCTTGTATGTCACTTCCAATTATGGTTTTTCTATAATGGACAAATTATTGGTCGTTTTTTTAGGTAATCCACTAATAACAAATACTCCTCCCTCTTATCTTTTTTATAAGCAATTTTTTCTCTTTTGTGACTGATCTTTTTTATAAGCAACTTTCTTCTTATCTATCAAAAGAGCTTTTATTTATCACCTGTCACCACCACACACATGAACCGAGGGGGTTATTTTTTTCTTGTTCACGTTTTTTTTATTCAACCGGGGAGCTTTTTTTTAGCCTTCTATTGAGGAGCTTTTTCAAGTCTGCATTAATCTCTATCTCTCTACTCTTCAATCTTAAATATAAGATAGAGTTTTCGTGTTTTAGATATCAACAAAGCTAAATAAGTTACTTACTCTTATTATAAGTTGGGATAGGATATTGTCACTACCAATTTTAGTCACTACCATTTTTTTCACTATTAGATCAGAATCTCATTTTGATAGAATACATTTTGATATTTTAAAGGTATAAATAGTGCGCAATTTTGAATTTTTGTTACAATTTTTCAAAAAATAAATAAAATTGCATAATTTTGGAATACATTTTTCTTTGAAAAAGCATAAAAAATAAATAAATTTGCATTCTTTGATGCCCATGAACCTCAAACCGGATACCAAATGATAATATTAAAAAAAAAATGTCTCTCATTTTATATAGGATATAATTATTACATGAAGAATGGGGGAAAAACTTTTGGAAAGCTAGGCCACATTACAAAGTTTATTAGAGATAAGTTAGAGACTTCAGACCCTTCAAACACTCAATCAAATGTAAGATCTCAAATTCTCAATGGTGTGGCCTTCTCATCAGCTGCTCTGCCCGTACAATCAATCTTTTGTGAATGAGGGGTGGGGGCATTGAAGACTTTAGTCTGTGTGGGCCTCACATTGGGTCTGATTATTATTATTATTATTTTAGAAATTTTATGAGAGATGTTGGACTTACCCACAGTCCAAGGGTAGGACGGTATGACTTTGATCCATAAGGAATACATGATTGAGAATACACATGTCCCACCTCAGCTTACGTTACCCCACTTCACTTTGCCTAGGATGTCTCCCCCAACGCCTTGACCAACTCCAAAATCGAATCATCTCCCCTTAGTAAGAGCATCTGACCCTCTATCAATTGAACCTAAGGGGTTGGGCCTGATTATATAATTAACTTAGGCTTGTTCTGTTTGCATTGCCATCTTTATGGGCTTCCTATAAAGTGCCAGAATTCACTTGATGGGAGGCCCATTGCTTTTTAATACCAACCTTAGTTAAATAAATAAATTAAAAAAAGTCTGATTTTACATATATATATATATATATATATATATATATATATATATAAACATGTTAGTTCGTTTTGTATTTATGGATAATTATCGATGTAACACATTATTTCTTTCTAATTAAGTAATTGGGATATTTGTACATTATATTTTAGAAAATTTGATTATTACTATTAGAACTTTATAATTAAAAAATAAATAATATAAATATATTTTTATTTAAAAATTTAAAATAAATCTAAAATAAAATTATTAGAATAACTTACTATTTATAGAATATTATTATTTATTCATTGTATTTAAAAAATATATTTGATAATATTATATTTTATATTTATAGAAGAATATTATTATAATTTACAAAATAAAGAATACAAAATTATAGGGGCCTAATAGTATTGAAAAAAAAACTATTTATTCCATGTTTGGATGATAAAAATAATTTTAGAGTTCTGTATGCCTTTTCAATTCCTAATTTCCCAGGTCCAACACGTGTCTTCATATAAAAATGATGGAATCCAAATATATCCTTAATTGCTCACGATTATAAAATCCAAATTTTTGGACTTTAAAGAGAATGACCGAGGAGGGATGAGTGCTTTTTCAGGAGGAGTGTTTCATTTTTATTGGGTTGAGTATATAAGAGTTGCCACTGGGTTTAAGTTTGCTTCGTTAGCATCACACTATCACCTCTTAATTATGCCTAGTCGGCATTTTCCGTTAATAACATTTATAATGTTAAGTTTTAAGGACTAAATGTACACTTTATAAACTTAAGGGATTAAATAGATACCTCATATAAACTTAAAAAATTAAAAATATACTTTAACTCACGGCTTGCAAAGAAGCCAGTGCACCTAATCGTCCAGTCATTGTGCGAATGATATGGTGTTTGTTCGGCTTTTGTTCTCTCTCTTTGTTTTCTTGGTTCTGATTTATTTTACAGTTTTAGATCATGTAAATGACCCCACCTAGTAAAAGTTTTTTACACTGGGCCTAATGTTTAGGATGCACAAACTTCTTTCTATTCATGTTTAGGATGCACAAGTATGAGACATCTTAATTATGGGATGGAGCAAGGGGAAAAAAAAAAACAAGTTCGAAGCAAGCCTCTTGGGAATAACAGAAACAGAAAAATCAATAGTAGCAGTGTAATAGGTGAGGCATATTCTACCATCATTACAGAGAAAATGAGATTGTAGATTGTTACTGTTGTATAATAGTATCACCATAAAATAGAATTTTGAATTTCCCAATATGCAATAAAATGTGCATATATCCTTTATGGGCTAAAGGTTATTCCAGCTTGTTCACAAAATAACAGTTCCCAGGGAATAACATGATAACCAAAAAAGGCAAACTATATTACCATTCTGGTATAGGAAACAAAGATCATACAGAAACTAATTATTCACATGTAAAACATAATATACCCACAATTACACGCACACAGAGACTTGGCACTTGTTCCCTTTAACAACAACGAAAAAGAAAACAAAGTCATTGATGTAACATATTCTCTATTATGCTATGCATGCCCCGAACTAAGCTCTTGTAAAACCCACAAAAAACAGCTTGAGTTAGTACAATCTTTTGTCTCAAGTTTGCCGTCATTTTGGTTTTGGTCCTCAAGTTTCAAACCATACGTTTTGGTCCCTCAAGTCTCATTCCATAAGGGACCAAAACTAAAATAAGGGCAAACTTAAGAGACCAAAGATTGTATTAACCCAAATAGCTTATAGTCAGCGTGTATTTCTCATTGACTTTAGGGAATGATGAGCATGCTTGCTGGTATGGTTCCTAGACTCAGAATTTGGCGGGGTCCTTGGGATTGTTGTGTTTGAGGAGTGAAGTTCTTCCAACTTGCCAAGAACACTTATCATAGTTGGTCTGTATTTTGGATCTGCATTTAGGCATTGATATGCAAGTGCACCTGCAGCTTGAGCTCCTTTTTTGGGGTACTGACCACATAACCTCATATCCATGACCCTCGAAATCCGCTTGCCGTCTTTGAGAAACGGCATTGCCCAATCGACCAGAGTTTCCCGTGCATTTCCGGGTTTCTCAGCCTCCACCACCCTCCTCCCTGTCAGTAACTCTAACAAGACAACACCAAAACTGTATACATCGCTCCTAGGTGTCAAGTGACCTATTAAATAAAAGCAAACATGGCTCATCAACTTTATTTATACATATACATGATGTTATGAAATGTGTATGAAAGCTACAAGTAACAACTGATATTGCCTTTTTCAACCCGATAGCCAATAGTTAATGAGAACTCTAACTAGTCAACATATAGATGCTTTCACGACTCGAAAGATTTCACCTTTAATCAAATATAAAAACAATCAAAAGACAGATGCCTTTGGGACATGCAAGAATTCACCTTTAATCATATGTTCAGACAAGCAAAGCAATTGCTAAATTAAAACAGGGAAAGGTCATGTGTAGGTTGAAATTTCAGGAAATATATCAAACTTGGGTAAATTCAATCCATATATCTTTTTTAGGTGCCAGTGCCACTTGTTGAAAATACTTATATCTAATTCAACTCTCTAAAACTGTTAGATTTAAAAAAATGAGGGTTCTTTGTTATCTCATTTTGAAACATCTTTGAATAACTTTCTCTTGAATGGAATTTTCCCAATATTTCAAATTGCTAGAACTTGAGCCCTAGAAAAAAGTGTTTCATTTCATGATTTATGCAATTGCATTTAGATTTGAAAACATAAATTTATGACAATTTGGTTCGAACAGATTTGACACGTGATGAAAGGCGGGTTAACCAAAATTAAAGCAGTAAATTTCATAGTTGAAATTTGGTTGTCTGCAATTTAGTCTGGAAAAAACATTAACAAGCACAAATATTGGCTATTTTTGAGATAGGTTATCACGGCTTTTCCTTGTTTTTGTTCTCTTTAAGTAGTATTTCTTCTCCCCTGCTTCCATAACCAATAACATTGACTTCACCAAAAAGTGACAATCCAACAACTTCTCAAGAGAAACAACTAGGAAGTGATAGAGCTGAATCTAGGTACCTGTAGCAACATACTCTGGCGCAGCATAACCTTGAGTTCCAATAATTCTGGTTGAAACATGAGTGTTGTCTCCGGTAGGACCATCTCTTGCCAACCCAAAATCTGAAAGCTTAGGGTTGAAGTCCTGCATATGTTTTCAACAAAGTCCATCAGAAAATGGAAGATTCTATGTAAAACTGATGTAGTAGTTACAGATTTTCAAAATAATAATAATAAATTAAATTGAGCATTACTTACCGAATCAAGTAATACATTAGAAGCCTTTAAGTCACGGTAAATAACATTTGCATCCAAGGTATGCAAAAATGCTAAACCTCTAGCAACACCAGCTGCAATATTTATCCGTGCAGCCCATGATATGGGCTTAACACCTTCTGCAGAAAGAAAAAGTAAATTTGAGGAATCATGAGTTAAATGACTCTTGCCATCAATGGATTTTTTTTTTTTTCCACAAGATATGGCTTGAATATCATTTTATGCTATATTTAGACTAAAGATGACAATGAAAATATGACCTTGGGCAATAATGAGAAAGGAAAACATATGAAATTTTTTTAAGTTCTGCCATCATTAAAATGTAGTGAAAATCATCATAATAAGCATGCCATGAAAAGCCATTTTTGGGAACAGATTATTAATTTCTCAGGAGCACAGCCAAGATATCCCTGATATCTAATACCCTATAAGATATCCAACTCTGAAAGGAGCAAAGCCTCGTGTGTATATCAAGCTGCATTAAAACCAATAAACATTCTTGAATTTTGTGATGTTTATTATTTAATCCGTTCATGGTTTATTTATCATTAGTCTTTGCTTTCAGTGAATTAATCAATTCAGATATCAAGAATCAAAACCAAACTGGTACATATGATGATAAAAATGTAAGTTGTACATTCATGTAATGCAGCATTCACAATTGGCTTTATCATATTATTAGCTCTGGGGAATGAAGTTTCATTAATATTAAAAATAAAAAAGTCAGAGGAGAATGAGAAGCTACTTACTTCTAAATAAATGATTCTCCAAACTTCCTCTCTGCATAAACTCATAAACTAGAAGCCTGTTTTTTCCGTCTGAGCAATAACCAATAAGTTTAACCACATTTTCATGGTGAAGCTGACCTAAATAATTGACTTCCGTCTGCCAGAGGAAAAAATGGCAAGTCAGTCAATGCCTAGCAAGAGACAGGGAAGTTAGCAAGCAACTTCATTTACAGGTTCTTTGTTACATACAAGCCATTCCTTGTGGCCTTGAAAGCTTTCTGGCTTAAGTTTCTTGATGGCCACCATGATCCCACTCCCCGGTCTTGTGGGAGCAAAGGAGTTCTCATTAATCCATCCCTTGTACACAAACCCAAACCCTCCCTCCCCAATTAGGTTCTCTTGTCTGAAACTCCTTGTGGCTAAACTTAGATCATTGAAGCTGAAGGATTTAAGACTTGAAGAGATCGATCCGCCGATAGTTGGTCCGAAAGTTTGTGATGCAGCTTTTCCATCTGAAGAATTTGAATTCTTACTTATCTCACTTTGAGACTTCCCCTTTCCTAGAATAGATATTAGAAGCAGGTTAAAATCAACCATGAGTGTTTCTTTATCAAATCATAACCACTTTGCTGTATCACTCCACAAATTCAATGAATATTAGGTACCAATATAGAGTTGCAATTATATATAACAATATCTAACTAAATCACCCGATCCATTTGCTATAGAGCATGAAAGGCTATAGTTCAACAGGTAAAGCATGATGCAAGCTGCAACTGCTCTTCTTTTTTTCTTTTTTTAAATTTTCTATGATTACGTGCCAAAGGAAATCACAATGATTCAAGGTAGTTAAAAAAAAAATAGAATATGCAAATAATAGATACCAACTAGCACAGAACCACATTGGGGCCAGAATCTGCAATGGCTTTAATATGTTTGTGTGCGTAGATTTACGAGTATAAAAATATACGTTAAGCAACTGACCACTTTTAAGGTTTCCTCAGAAGAGAAGGAAGAAAATTTAGAAGGGACAAAAGAAAGAAAGAACAACTATATGGACCTAAACAATACTTCATGCAAAGCCAGAAAACCAGAGATTACAGAGTAAGCAAGAATGAGTAATCCGAAAACACCAAAACCCATTTCTAGAAGATACGCATAAATAATAAGCCTTCACAAGAGACGAAAAATAAAGCAGCGAATGGCAAAGAAAATTAGGGGCCAAAAGAGGAAAGCCATGTACACAGAAGCTTAAAATTAATGCAGATTTACTGACCAGAAATGTTGGAGGAAGAGACGTGAACAATGGGTTTCCTACAGGAATTTCCCATAGAGAAGAGAGAGACTTGTTAGAGGCGAGGAGCAAAAAGTATGAAAGATAGCCACAGAAGGAAGCGAGTAAGTGGGGTTTTAAGGAAGAAGAAGATGTGGAAGGAAAGGCCATTGATGGGGATTGGTATGAAACAGAGGAAGACGCAGCGTGGTCAATGGGGGAAAATACAAGCACAGGTTGTTGTTGAACTTGTCTTCTTGAATAGAAATTTACTGATTTTTTAATCAAATATTGTAGGCGTTGCAAATTCATATGACAAATTTACCTTTTTTTTTGCTCTGGATATGACAAATTTACCTCATATACCCAAAATCATATAAAACTAGTTTCTACTGTTTATTCAAACATAAGTTGCTCACTGAGTTTTGGGTAATTTTAAAAGTTTTAATGTTTGTGTTTATGCTGCAGAATTTTTTTTTTTTTTTTCTTATACTCACATAAAAGTGAGTGGGTCTCATTATTAAAAAAAATAGTGGGACCCACTTAATTTTATGTGAATATGATAGAAAAAATATTTCTCGCAAAAAAATATAAATATTAAACCCAATTTTAAAATGTAGTTTCAAAAACCTTTTTTTATAAATTAAGATAAAATTTCTTTCGATGTTTACCTCATAAATCGTAAATCGGGACAAAAGTTATTTTCATATGCTATCCAAACGATACACAGTTAGAGATAGGCCAGCCTGTTTAAACCATGACCTTCAAGGCCGAAATAAAATTAGAAATTAAATGAAGTTGGCCCGACCAGAGTAGAGGACTTAAAAGGGTCGGCCTTGCAAGGCCAAGGGCTAACCCATTAAGCCCTTTTGATTTTTTTTATTTCGTTATTTTAATTTACTAATTTATTTATATTTTGTATTTGTTATAGAGTTATTTATCCATTTAATTACAAATACATAATAAATATACCTTAAATTTATGATTTGGTCTATGATCTGTTGCAAATAAAGATTATGGATATATTCATGATGTGAGAGAAAATATTCTTGATATTTTTACCCATAAAACAGAACTTACTACTCGAAGTGAAGTACAATCAAATGTCTTTGAAATTGATAATAGTAGTGAAGAAGATAAAAATGATAGTTATCGTACTCATGTTGCTTAATGATAAGCTTATTATGTTTTGTGTAAGTTATTTGTGGGACAATAATTTATTTTTAATTATGAATTAGTGATTATGTTTGTTTATTGCATTAAGCGTGTTATGTAGACATCAATATTGATAATATTTATTTAATAAATTAGAATTTTAATTGTTGTATTTTACTAATTTTATTTCTTTAAAAAAAAATTGCAGAAAAAATAATTTTAATCCATAAAAAAATCTTCTGATCCTATTGGATCGGGGCTTGAAAAACACAGATATTTCCTTACGAAGGCATTTTTAGGCTCTAACCGGCCCTGATCCCTAGCTTTATACACAATACAGCACAGCTCACACCAACGAGGCCCATGGGTCCTACCGGGTTTAATTTCTGGGTCATCCTTTGACTCTGCTTCATCTTTATACAACTCTTTTTTAAAAAATCCCAATTTTTAAAGGGAAAAAAATAATAAAAGAATTTTGAATTTACAAAATTCATAAAAATTTCATCACTTTTTATTAACTCTTAATAACAAACATGATTTGAATTTTTATAATTTAAAATTCGTTTTCTATCTTTTTCCCATTTTAAAACTAATTTAATTGTTTTTATAAAATTTAGCTTAGGGTTATAAGAACATCATATGTGTTTTCACCAATTTTATCTATAATTATTATTATTTTAAGCTCATCTTTTTTTCTATATATTCACTTTCATCGTTATTTTTAATGGGAGAGACCTCTCATTTTCACTTCTAATACTCTTCCCTCATCTTCCCTTTTTTTACCACTATCTCTCTTACTTTCCCTCTATAAACAAAGGTGCACTTGAAAAAAGTTTTTTTGGCATAATGAAAAAATAATAATTCGGTTAAAAAGTTTATTTTGGAAAGTAAGACCAAAGGGACGGACTTCAAAGAAAAGAGAGATCGATTTTTTAGTTTTTAGTTTATTTTATGAAAGACTTGCCAACAAAAGTCAATTTCAGCATTAGGATAAATTTGTACTCCCTCTAGTACTTCTAAAAAAAAACGGATGATTTTATATATTAGTCGTGAAGAATTAATTAATTTTTTTTTATCATGCGTTATCTTTTAATTTTTAGAGGTCTATTAGTATTTAATGATAAGATGGATCTCATTTTTTAATGCGTAGTTTTCCTTGACTTCAATTCATGACATTGTCAAAGCTAACTCATATAAAAAAAAATTGAAGAATTCTTTTTAGTTTGAACCGAAATTAATCTATATTTCCAGATAAGTGCATTGCCTTAGTCATGCAATGTATTACAATTCCACCCAATCAATCACTCACTTGCTTTAAGCTGATGACTCTGTTGTTTTCTGCTTTGAATATAATGATCTCAGTGCAAACTCTGTTACGGATGCCCTTGATTTTATGCTGCTTGGTTTGGAAAGGCAATCAATTTTTCCAAATCCTCCCTCATCTTCGGTCACAATTTTTCGGTGAGAACTTTTCTCGTTATTCACAAGCGCCGAACTCAAGATCTTTAACTTAAACGACACAAAGCCTGCTACCACTTTGTCTTGCGAACCCCCGTCGAGACTCACCCATCATAGTCCAGTCTGACTCCAGATCGACTCGGATTAGTCATAAAGCTCCTGATCACCGAATGACAACAACAACAAAAAGATCAGAGACTGACATGTAAGCATTTGACATATTGATGCATGTCTGATATAATCTGCTATCTACATGCATTTGACTTTATCAAAAAAAAAAAATCTATATCACCAAAGTAGCATATATCGAACGAAATTGTAAAATGAACTAAAAATGATATGGAAGATTTAATTGGCTTGAGAAAGTCAGAGGTGAGAATAGAAAGTAAGCATATTTTGTCAATCCATTAAATTACCCCAACAATATCGCCACTCTTTGCTGTTTCATTTTCCACCCCTCAGGTTGACCCTAACCTAACCACCTCATTTTGTCAATCCTTCTTTCTTTCTTTTTGCCAGAAGACCACAATATTCTTTTTTTATTATTATTAAATTACCATACTGGCCAGATAATAATTAATTAATGGTTCTGAGTTCTGACATCCAAAAAGTGTACTCCTCTAGTTTTTTTTTTTTTTTATAATATCTCAATTTTTTGAATTTGTTTAGTCCTCCTAGATGTCATTAAATGAATTTTTATTAATTTTATTTCTAATTAATTATATTCTTTCTCCTCATCATTTCTTCATACATTCTCTTTTGACTTTTTCTTTTTTACTTACCCTTTATGAATAAGACATACTTAATTTTTTTTTAATTTTTACATATTTATTAATCTTAACTAACTTTAACTGATTTATTAAATTGTATAATTTGATTAAAATATTCTTATAAAAAAAATCGGACGTTGTAGCTGAGAAGAAGTACCAAACATTTTTTTTTTTTTTTAAAAAATGAAGCTCATAGAAAAAGACAAGAAGGAGGAGGTAGTAATTTAGAGGCTCTAATACCATTCAAAATTGGAGAGTGGTAAGTAAAAACCATAAACTATGAACTTTTTGGGGACGTGGTAGTCCGATAAAATAAATGGTTAAAGAGCAAAAACGTCTATGAATTTTTTCCAAATGTACTCGTAACATTATAAACTTCACTTGGGTGCAAATTAAAACTATCTATAAACTTTTATAAATGGGGAAAATACAACCATCACTAATCTTTACAAAGCAGACATTTTTTCTTGAGAAAATGACATTAAAGTCTTAATTAAGAAAAATAATATCAGAAAAATCTTAAAATTTGTTAATAGTAGCAATTCCACTTGTCAATTTTTTTTTTTTTTTATTTGTTGTTAATAAATTATTAGACTTTTCTCGATATTATTTCTTTTAATTAAGAATTTGGTGTCATCTTCCCTTTCTTTTTACTTGTGGGTCCCACGAAATTTCCATGTGTCTAACACTCCGTCAGCATTCTCAATCACCCCCCCTCTCTCTCTCAAGCCCTTCTGCCATATGGAAAGCATATACTTCACCAATTAATAACTATATTTGATCCTTTTTACTTTTTATTAGATACTTACTTGTATTCAAATTACATTAATTATTTTCATGTATGCCCGCGTAATTAATAATAATGGGAGAGAATAATAATTAATATAATATTAGAGTTTAGTCGCGATTAGTAAGGGTAATATTGAGGATTCTTAAATTGTAGGACAACTTTATTGACTTTAACTGTTTTTAGTAGTTTTTGAGAATTATTAGTTGGTACTACTTCCGGTCCTAATTATAAGGCCTAGTTGACTTTTTTTTGAAGAAATTAAGGAAGATAAATAAGTTACTTAATCATTTCACATATATGTTGTGTATTTTTAAATTATATATTAGCTTATTATTCCAATTAATTAGTTTAAAGAAAAAAAATACAAATACAAATACTTTAAAGTAATTTAATTAGCTTTATTAATCTCCCCAAAAAAATTCAACTAAATTTTATAATTGTGACCGAAGGAAAGACTTTATAATAAGATCAAGAGGGAGTAATGAATATCACCAGATCCGATGCAAAAACAAATCCTTATAGCTTGCAAAAAGGCTTAAATTACAGATTTGCTTCTTAAATTCCTTTAATTCCTCAGAGGACGGACTGAAGAATTCTGGGAGACATGGTAGTCGGAAATCGGAACACGATACTCTTTCTGGTCTTTAATATAAGGCACCAACTAACAATTCTCACAAACCAATAAAAACGGTTAAAATCAATAAAGTTATCCTACAATTTAAGTAACTTCCAATATTACCCCTATTAATTACACTAAACTCTAATATTATATAATTATTACTCTCACTCTCTACTTTTATTAATTAGGGGCATATGTGGAAACAAATAATTAATGCTTCTAGGGAATAAATAAATGCCTTATAAAAAGTACTAAATAAACTTGTTAATTGGTGACTTTAGAACCGGAGGGAGTATTATATAACATGAAATTATGTCACCCGGAAGTGAGCGAATTGGTCGGATGAGAAGGGGAAAATTTTGGCTTGACTTGTTATAAATTTATAACTTTTGATAAAAAAAAAAAATAATAATAAGAAAAAAAAATCTCACTAGTCCAAAATGCCTATTTGGTCAATAACAATATCTATTTCAATTCAATTTGTCCTTTTTCTTCCTTGTTGTCTTGCAAATATACCAATCTGTTTTTAAGTACAAGTCATTTTTTATTGTTTCACAAAGGATTAAGAAAAATATTTTATATAATTAAAATATTAACAAAAAATGTTATCACCTTTAATTTTAAGATTAACCTCCAATTAAAACTGTTTATCTTAATTATTTTTAATTTCTTTCTTATATAATCTTTCTCTACAATTTAACTATATTGAGTAATTTTTGTAAACTAACTACTCCTCCTTCCTTATTATAAGACCAACTACCCATTTCTCGCATGAAAGGAATGGAAGTTAAGTCATTAATTAGGTCCAAAAGTAATAAATGTTTCCAACTTTACCCCTACTTTAATGATGTAGGTTTAAATGAGTTAGTTAAAAATGAGGGCATAATGGAAAAATAGTAATAAATGAGTTAGTTAAAGTAAGTTGGTGCTTATAATAAGGGACCAAAAAATGTTAGTAGTTGGTCTTATAATAAGGACCGGAGGGAGTATTATTTAGTATATAAAAACTAATCTAAAATATATCTTATATTAAAATTCCAAGAAATATCCAAATGCATCAGATTAGTTGACTTCCTTTTTGGCATCTTGTAGCTAATAACAATTCCAGCTCCTACAGCTGTCTTGGCCGGCTGGAATTTTTTTTTCCTCTCCATATATGCTTCTTGATCTTAATTTATGGGCAAGATATCAAATTTTACTCCCTATCTTGGCAGGAAATGTCTATAATATACAATGTTATCAAACATGGATCAGATCGACTAGATCAATTCTAAAACTGATGACCCGATCATGGGGCAGGTCCGAGCACTTCCTTAACTCAGGATGTGATCAACCCGGGGTAACCTGACCTTAACCTGGACAACCCGGTGAGTTGCTAGGTTGCCCAAGTTGCCTTTTTTAAAAAATTAAACACGTTCATTGTGGGTATGAATTGTAGATGTAAGATGACATTATTGGTCGAAGCTAATAATAATTTTTATGTTAATGACTATTAGTTTAGTGATTAAATGATTGTTTGTAAGAATATTTTTGTTATCATATTTTTATATTTTGCTAGGAAGTATATATAGTGATTATTGATTTTAGTATCGTTGGATGGTTGATTGATACAATAATGTGAATATGTCAAATAAATTGTAATGGATGTTAGATTTGTTAGTGATTCAAAGCATTAAATTAATATTTAGTATTTAAATGATATGATGAGAATTTAAATTAATTTTTTATTTTTCACTGGTTTGATCCCAGTTAACTTCAAACTGACTCACTAACACTTTCCTCATTGCCTAGACCGGCTCAAAGATCAGTCTAGATTTAATAATCTTAACCCACTGCCTCGAATGATTCAATAACTTTATCCTTATTCATCAATCAATTAATTAATTAATACACCGAAGTAATGTATTTCTATGCCTTTTTTTATGTATGTCTATATTATTAATAACAATTTTATAACGAATAAACATTGAGTTGTATACATGCTTCCGTGTATTATAAGAAAGAAATTAAAAAGAATTAATATTTTAGTTGCTTTGATAATTTGACTAATCCTTATGTTTGATTTTGAATCAAGACATGGCATGGTCAGGTGCCGAGGACTATGTTGTTTTAATTTCGATCGAAATGGTCATTAATGAGTTATATATTGAGCTTTACTTGGCCAAAGACAAATAAGGAGACTAATTATCCATATTAGGAACATGATTCGTGTCACTGTCTTCAATGTCACGCCATTAATTAACATTTAATTTAATTTAAAATTTTGTTTGTTTTTATATTAATTTAAATTAAATATACCAAAATTATATTACATATATTAATAATTACCAGTGTATTACTGTATTATTGTGATATGCATAAAATTCAATAAACTTCTAAATAACACTCACACTCATAATAAACTTGGGAGTTAAATAAATAATTTACAAAAATTAAAGAAATTATTAGTTAAATTAGTTATGTATAATAAATATGAGTTTTTTTCTCTAAAATAATTTTCTTAAAACATTTACATGGGAAAATATTCTCATCGACTCCCTTTAGTGTGTATAATCATAATAGGATTGTTTAGAAAAAGAATTACTCCGCTCATCCTAAATTTAAATTACAATTTTTGAGGTAGTGTTTATTTTCGCTATAAGTTACACTTTGTACATATATTAAAATTTAATTCATTTTTCCTATTTTTATCAACAATTAATTACAAATATGATAATTCTCTCCTCTCTTTTTACTTATTCTCTCACTTTTTATAAATTTAGGGTACATTTGGAAAAAAAAAATTTACATTAATAATTACATATTGCACTCAACCAATTTTAACCAACTTTTTTTTAAACTTATATATAAGACTAGAAGAAGTACAAAATTTATAAGATAAAGTAAATTTAGGTCTTATTTTTAGATCAAAGCACACACTTTCGATTAGCTTCTATTTTTTGGATCAAAGGGATTACGATCCATAGGCTTAACTTATAATGAATCAAGTAAAGAAAAAATAAAAATAAAGAAGGTTGCATTTGACTCAGCATTCATTGTTCCATCTTGTGTATCGTTTACAGCTAGAATGCTTAATTGTCCGGCCGAAAGAGACATGGGGCTTTTACAATGTCAAACAGAACTTATGATTTGGTTCATTAAGACTTTTGACATTCATCCCGGGGTCCACATACACCTCATTCATCTAATTGACTCATACTAATCTTTTACTCCTTTTGTTTACAATGGGCCTGTTTGGTTGCCACGGTAACAAAGCGTTCCAGGCAAAAAAAATTGGCTGGGCGTTAGAATAAAATCCCAATGAAAAAAAGCCTGCGTTGGTGTGTTTGGATTCACTTTTTTATTTCTGGGCTTTTTACCTTAACGCCCATTAGAAAAAAAGCTCTCCCTTGTAGCTTTTTTGCTACCGAAACGCGCTGAACGTTTTTGTGGGCCCATTTTCTGACATATAGTGGGAGAGAGATGGGAAAGGCGCAGGCTTATTAATAATAGAATCCAAAATCGATGGTTTCGCAGTAGACAAGTGTGAAGATACTCATATGTACAAGCCTAGAGCTTATTTGTTTCTTGAGCCATAAATATTTTAGGCAGAATGAAAAAAAAAATTTCTAAAATTCAAAACCATACATATTAATGGGAGAAATTAATAATATATTATTTGTATGCATTTTATTTTATAAACAATTTTATCCATTAAATATATTTAATTAAAGACTTTATTGTTAATTATTTTTTTAATAACCATTTAACTTTTTTTTTTCAAATTAAAATTTTTATCTTCATTTATCTAAATATGTTTATCTAGTATTCAATATGATTCATGTTCTTTCCAATTATTTTCCATCTTAACTGACTTTTCAAATAATAATCCAAACACTCATCAATTTAGAAAAAAAGTCACTTCTGTAAAAGCTAAACAGTCAATCCAAACACATACAACCTAACTTTTTTCCTGCCGGGCTTTTATAAAAGTCAGATAGCTTTTAAGCCACCATTCCCACCGCCAACCCAAACAGGCCCAATATATAGGGTCCGAAAAGATGGTTTAAAATAGAAGTCATCGGTAAGATAATTAATACTTATTTTTTTAATATTCTCTCTATAATTGAAGGTCATTTTCTTGTTTTACCCATTCATTAAATTTTCGAACACATTTTCTACTAAGAGTAAAAATGGGAAAAAAATCAATTTGGCCTTCAAAATGGGCCAAGCCCATCTGAGTGGAGGGCCAAACTTGTATTTTGGTGTGTAAAAGAAACTCGGGCTTAAACAGACTAGACCATTAGGGCTTAAGAATAAACGGCCAGCTTGTTAGGCCTGCGGGCTGATACTTTTAAACCCGCTCATTTTTATTTATTTATTAAAATTAAACTACCCACTCTTATTTTGCAACATCTCTTACTTAGGGAAAAAAAAAACTTAAATACTTCAGTTCACATACACATGGGTCTAAACAAACTTAAAAGGAAAAAAAAAATCTTTAAACAGTATAATTTTAGTCTAACCTTTCTTATTTTCTTTTCAAATTAAATAATTTTATAACAAAAAATAGAAGTCATAGATAATTTATATATATATATATATAATAACTATAAGATTTTCTCTATCTTTTTAACTATTTAAAAAAAAAATCTGAAAGTGGTAGTTTAAGTTTAAGGTGGTTTGGAGTTGCACCTATTGAAAAAAAGGGCAGAAAATTGTTTAAGGTGGTTTGGACATGTACAAAAAAAGGCCTTTGGATGCATCAATGAGGAGTGTAGATCAAGTTGTTTGGAGCCCAATTAAAAGGGGTAGAGGAAGACTGAAGAGAACACTCAATGGAGTTATTGAGTGATATCTTTTAATTAACAATTGATCCCGTGATTTAGTTTTTAACCGAGTTCAATAGCGTCATTTGATCTATGTAGTCGACACCACCTAGTGGGGTTAAGGTGGTGGTTGTTGTTCTTTACGTGATTACCAAAAAAGAGGTAAATTACTTAGTTTTGGTTATTTTAGAGTTGGGACAATAGTTTATTAGTGTTTGATTGGTTTTTTAAAAGCTTAGATAATAGTTTAACACACTATTTTATTCATATCTATATAATTTGAAATATAAATTTTAAGAGATTTATTATTTTATTTTTAGATATTTCAAAATAGTTTACAAGTTAAAAATTAAAATGTAATAAAAATACATGAAAGACCTTGGGCTAACCCTTAGCCTATATGCATAAAGGCCAAGCTTTAATAATACGATGATTTATGGTACTCGGGCTTTACAAGATCGGCTCTTTTAAGCCTTTGCTTGTTAAAGGCCGGTATAGCCCATTTTGATCAAGCTTATTAAACTAGGAGTGGTCACTAAACAGGTCAGGGTGTTGGCTCAAGGGTCAGGGTTAGATCGGAATTCAAATGGAGCTAAACGGGGCCAAACTGATGAGAAAGTAAAAATTTCAATTATTAATATGAGATTCTGAAGAAAATTTTAAAAATCAATTTTTTCTAAGAAAAAAGGTGAAACGGGTTGATGGCCCGATCGGATCGGACCGGTTAAGTGGTCGATTCGCCGATTTCTTGCCAAACTGGCTGGTTTGGGCAAGGTAGTCAAACTCGTGAGTTTAAGCAAACTTGTGACAGTGATGGAATTTCTATAAAATTTATATATAAAGCCGCTGAGCATGATCAAATAAAAAAAATTAACACTAGTTTAAGAGTAAATTAACACAGTTTTGTAAGATAGAAATGTAAAAACGGTAAATTCAGTGTATAAACTCGTGAGTTTAACTAAGTTTACAACTGACACAAGTTTACCATTGACTCGACTCGTTTTTATAAGTTAGAAACGTAAAAAAGGTAAACTCGGTGAGTCAATTTGCGAGTTTAACAACAATGGGTCCGGGTTTAATAACCTAAATTTTGATAGCTCTTATTGAGTTAACTGCTTCTTCTTGTTTCAAGTGAATTATTCAAAATGCCTTGTATTGTAGATTGGAAAGAGTACACTTCATCGCATTCATGATATAAGTCACTTTTATTTTTTTTTTATAATTTTAAATATTCCTTCTGATCCAATATATAACAACTAATCCAATCACATAGATCAAAATGTTGGTTAAAAGTAATTAAAAGCAATAAATGTGTAATTTTTTTTTTTGAAATATACCTTTTTATATGAAGATGATGAGTGAGAGAGTGATTGGGAAAATAGACAAATGAGAGTGTATGAGAAAAAGAGATAAGAGAAATATGTAACAATTTGAGGGTAACAAAAAAAGAAAGAAAGATGCATTTGTTATGACATGTTTATTAAATTCGTATTAATAAACTGACTTGCCATAGTAAGTTGGGAAAATAACAGAAAAATATATATCATTTAAATTTTAAAATCTTGTTGATAAAAACAGTAATGAGATTAATAAGAACAATAAAACAATTGACAACTCGTTTTATTAAGAAATCACATATTTATTATTTTGAAATTCAAGTAGTATTTTTTAAAAATCTTCCCTAATAAATTTTAGGAATAGTAATATACTCTCTCGTCTCGTGTTCCTCCGGTACCTCTTAACTTCTTAGGATGCTACAATGTAGGATTTTTGTTGCATTGTGTGTGATTCCACTACTTCACTTTCCCTTTCGTGGTTGGATACACTCTTCCACAGGCTTGTGAAATCTTCTAAGACAAACTTGTGAAAGCCTTATCCGAACTCGTGAATCCTTTTCATAATTGAATTTTGATTTTTAAGTTATGAAATTTTTATGAGAACTTATAAAAACTCTATCCAAACTTGTGAACCATTTATCACAGCTTGTGAAACCCTTGATAGAATTGAATTTTGATTTACAAGTTGTGAAAATCTGAACTAAACTTGTGAAACTCTTTCCAAAACTTGTGAAAACCTTATCCAAACTCTTGAAACTTCTATTAGAACATGTGAAAACCCTATCAAATCTTGTAAATTTTGATTTGCAACTTATGAAGTTCTTTTTAAAACATGTAAAAATCTTATCTGAACTTGTGAAACCTCTATTAAAACATGTGAAAACCCTATCAAATCTTGTGAATTTTGATTGGCAACTTGTAAATTTTTTTAAGGAAGTTATGAAATTTTTTTAAGAACTTGTGAAAATCTTATTCAAATTTGGAAACCTTTGTCAACACTTGTGAAACCCTTATCAAATATTGTAAATTTTGATTTGAAAATTGTGAAATTCTTTAAGGAAGCTGCGAATTTTTTTTTTGAGAACTTATTAAAACATTATCCGAACTTCTGAAACCCTTATCAAATCTTATGAAAATTTGCAACTTATGAGTTCACAAGCTGAAAGAATCATCTTATTGAAAATTCAGATCTTCCTTAGGAATTTTGTCAAGTTTGGGAGTACTAGAAGACCTCTGAGAGAATTCTAGAAGTGAAGGTACCACATCCACCAAAATCTTCATGCCTCTACTTCTTCTTCATTACTAAAGGAGGTCAAGGCTGCCATTGCCTTTCATCATTGATAAAGGAGGCTGAGGCCACCATCGCTGTTGTTGGAGGGGATTGTCTGAGCTGCAGTTGCTAGACCCTCTCGGCATGGAACCAAAGAAGAAGAAAGAGAGAAAAGACAAAAGAAAGTAAAAATGAGATTTAATGAAATCATGTGTCATTTATTTTACATTTCAAAAAAGACAAATCTGGTATTAACACTTTTCTAAGATTATGAATATTTGAAGCATCTTTTTATTTTTTAGGATTTATAAAATTTATTAGGGATTTTCCCAATATAAAACTCAGGGGATCATTTCTTAGATTTCCTCCCATGGGACCCCACCCAATTAGTTATTATGCTAATTGAACAATGCTACCCGGTCATAAGAACATTTTTTTTTTCAAAAATGACGTGAGAATAATGGTTAAAGTGCAAAAATGCCTATTTTTTTTTCTTTGAAGGAGTATCCAGCAACATAAAGTTTTTGGGGTGCAAAAACACTTACAAACTTTTAAAAATGAGTAAAAATAATTTTGACAAAATATTTTACTTTTTGCTAGATGGGGTCCACAAAAACGTGTAAAAATAGTCGAGTGGGGGAAGGGGAAAAATGTGCTTTTTTTAATAAAATAATCATTTAAAAAACATTTTTGTGGGCCCACCTAAAAAAAGTAACAAAGTTTGTCAAAATTAACGAGACGGTGTTTTTGCCTCATTTTTAAAAGTCTATGGGTATTTTTGTATCTCACAACAGTTTATTGTATTTGTTATAGACTCATATAATTGGCCTAGCAGATATGCGGCCCAGTTTAGCCAGGTAAATCATTAGTCACTACTCCATCGTCTCTGTAATACAGGACCGTACAGGTAGTGGAGCAGGCATTTGTAGAACGTGGAAGGCGCATAATGCCTGAGGAACAGATTCATCTACATGAGAGCGAAACCCTAGATAATCCCTATAAATAGGAGATTACCTACCAGGTGCACTCTCTAAACACACATTCTCTATTCCATTAATTATCATTCAGTAACACTGTGCATACACCCCACCCTCAGGCGAATCGCCACCTCTGTGTTGCACGGTGATCTGAGTTTGCTCGTTGATATCTCCTTCATAGATATCATTGAGCCATCGTCTTCTCATTGATGTTTTACCCACGAACATCCTTGAGGAGTCCATTGATCCAATATTAACATTCCCTAGCTCATTGAAGCTAGACATCTGTGTTCTACACTAGAACAGTATTGAATGCTCTTTTAAAAAAAAAAAAATACATGCATTTTTCTATCTTATCCCTGACGATAATTACCTATCTAAAACTTTTAGTATCATTGTTTTTATTTTTATCCCTTTAAGTATTAGTTTGTTTCATTGCATAAATTAACTGTTGGCTCCTTGTTTTTATTCTCTTGCTCATTTCTCTTAAAAAACCAAGGGTATTAAAAAATATATATAAGTTACAATTTTTAATATTTATTGTCTTTAACAAGTTTTAACCAACTTTTTAATATATGTGATTCAGTTATTTATACTTTTAAACATAAGTTGTTTCTAACTAACTCATGCATACCAATAAATAAAATAGCATTCAAAGCAGCAAACCAATAAAAACAAATAAAATCATTAAATTTTTCATAAATTCAAATAATTTATTCTACTACTACTACTACTAACTAATATATTAAAATCCAACATTATATTAAAATTTATATTAATTTATACTCTCTTACTATCCTAATTAAATATAGGAATATATTAAAATATTCCTTAAAACTATTAAAGCAAAAAAAGGCCCAAGAAGTCAATGGTCCTATGATAATATATATTTTTTAAAAAAGGACATGTGAAAGTAAATTATTAAGTAATTTCAGCAATGTGAGTTGGCGTAGATGGTAAGGGATTTAGGATTAGGCGCTTGGGTGGGTGGGTTCGATCCTCTGTAGTTGTTGGGACTCCTTTGGTAGGCGATCTCGTAAGTCCCAAAGTCTTCATAGAGCCCGGGGCGTCTTGCGGCAGTGGGGACCATGTCGAACCCCTCCAAAACATTTTAGTATCAAAAAAAAAAATAAGTAATTTCAAATTTTTGGCGGGATTTGTACGTCAAAAATAATGGGTCAGCATCAAGCTTGCCGCGTAAAGATAATAGTTCCATTAATAGTTAATTAATATAGTATTGAGACTTGGATTCTGATTAATTAATTAATATAAAAATGGATGTTACTTGTAATCTTTCTTTTTGATTGCGTAATTAGTAATTACACCTCAATTTAAAATCATTATATATTCTTAACATTTAGGTCATGACACTACTATATATCTGTCGCATGACCCAGCAAAAGAGAGATAAAAAAATCGAGACTCTCTCAATGGTTGCCTCTATAAGAAAGCTTTTGTCTAGAACACAAATTATTTGGTGCTCATTAATAAACCTTTTTTCTAACATTATATATAATACAATTTATTATAAGAAGGCTTGAAGTCTAATATATAATTTTTTTATACTCTCAAATGTGAGTAAAGTTGAAAAGGTATTGTATTTTCAGATAAAGTTAAGGGAAAATTTTATTAAAGGACCACATGACTAAAGTTATTTAAGTCAAGGATTAAAACATTCTGAAATTTCTTTGTATGACTTAAGACTAAAATAAAAAAAAGTTTTAAAAGTAAAAAGACAATAACACCCCTGATTTTATTTTTTCTAAAACATGTTTGATCGTCATCGGAGCTCAAGTGCCTGTCATCAGCCACCGCCAAGTTGGAGCGGCTGCCCATTGAAGCTTCAGCATCAACAAGCCGAAGCTCTAACCACCGAAAATTAAAGTGTTATTTGTGGATTTCACTTGTTCATGAGGAGTAGAACACTTGTAAATGCGACTTATACAATTTGTATTGTTCATATGTATAATCCACTTATTCAAGATCCTATGTTTTCTTATTAACCTATTAACTTGTGTTGTTCATATGCATATTTCACTTGTTCCTAGGGAGCTTAACACTTGCAAATGAACAATACAAATTTAATAAGTCTCATTTACAAATATGCAACTCTTCATGAACAAATGTATTTTACGTACATTTACAAGTGTTATATTCTTTATAAACAAGTCGCGATTCTTTATGAACAAGTGGAATTCTCCTATGAACAACATATTAATTTCTAGTGATTGGAGCTTCGGCCGGATGGCGCCGAAGCTTCAATGGCCATCCAGTAGTGGCCAGTCGCTCAAGCTCTGATGATAATCAATTTTTTTTTTTTTTTTTTTGAAAAAAAGTAAAGCAAGGGCCATTATTTTCTTTTTACCTACAAAACATATTTTCTTTTTGATCATTAGTTCTGAAGTGAAATTTTAGAATATTTTGATCGTATACTGAAATAAATTTGGTTTTGTAGTCCTTTGATAAAATTTTCCCTAAGGTTAATGAATTAATCACCTCATTGATTTTGACGGGTTAGCGAGAGGGTTGCTTGGTCAATTAAAAAAAAAGGTTTTCTTATATTATGGATGAGAAGGAATACAAGTCTCATTCCGAAGTTATTATTTCTCTTCGAAAAAATAATTGTATTTAGTGTAATGCTAAAAAAATAAAGTTAAAAATTATTATTACTACGATGTTATATACAATTTTTTTTTTTTAAATTTATATTATTTTCGATAATAATTTATTTTTTGAAAAAAATCCACTGCATGTTCCAAAAATAAAAATTTAAATAATTATTTGAAGGAAATACTCGTACTTGGAAGAATTGAGCCATTAGTCCCCAGGTTGATGTGTTAAAGCGCGTGGCATGTTGACCTTTCTAAGTTTGTCTTTGTATGATAAGTTTTTTCTTTTTGGCCGGCATGTATGATAAGTTTTATATCATCGTCTTTCTATGAGAATTAGTTCTACATGATCAAATCAAATTTATACATGAAAATTCTATGCATGCAAAATATAATGCATCTGTCTAGATTGACAGAGATATCTAGTCCGTTGGACTAGTGAGTTGATATAGGATCGGTTAACTCTCTTCTAGGTATCTATGGATCAGATACCTATGAGTATAGTAGATCTCTATGCATGAATAGGCATTAGCTAAAAGGGGTGGTGTGTATGCACAATAACAACAAAGTAGTAATTGAGAAAGAGAATGTTTATACCTTTAGGTTTTGTTTGTGAGTTCCATTTTGGAGGGAAAGGAAAAGGAAGGAGGGTTTTGGTAGTCCCTTCCCTTGTATATATCAAGGGAAGGGACTACCAAAACTCTCCCTTCCCTTTCCTTTCCCTCCAAAATGGAATTCCCAAACAAAGCTTTACGGTTTACCTCTTATTTATAGAGTTCACTTGTAGGGTTGGAGGTTTGGACTCATGGGCCTTTGTGCCTCCAAACCCAAGTGCTGTGTTGCCATATCTGTGTCTCGTACATTGCCCATTGTTGGACCATACATTAAATGTGCCTCATATATGAGTTCATAACATATACTATTGAAAGAAGAAGAAGAAGAAAGTTTTTGTTTTCATAAATGCTTTTATTTTGACATATTATTTATTACAAATAGAAAAGATAATTAATGAGATAAAATTAAATAAAATTAACATGTACGGATAAAAATCAGGATATCATTTCATTTTCATACCAAATACAAATGATTATAAATTAGGTTTTGCAAGTGACACGGCATACTTCATATTTTATAGATCAATAATTTTTGTCACAACTCTCACACACCCACACGCGCACTCACACATATAGTGTAAGATCTTATATAATAATGCTTAAACCCTGGTTTATATGATATTTAAGATAATTATATACCAAATGCCTCAACAATACTATTAGGTAATTTATTTGATCACCCACGTTTTGCCCTATTCACAATGTTATTGAGATTTTATTTTGGGTTCCGTTGGGTCAAACTTTCTTTTTTGATGAACTAATGGACTTGGATATTAAGTATATAGCTTTAAGCCCAACAGATTTAAGCCCATGTCTAGTTCAGGCCCCAAAACTCCCAAATCTAGTTCACTAAGCCATCTTGTGATGAAAAGCTTCAGAGTTTGATCTAGCAGATAAGACCAATCCCTTATCCCTTATCATATGGAGAAATAATATTTGAATGCTTGTTAGAAAACATGTTCATATTTTGTGTCTCAGAATGCCTCAAATCATATTGTTTTCAATAAGAAAATATCCACTTTTATTTTAAAAAAAAAAAAAAAAAAAAGGAAAGAAAATAAAAACGTTGCTCTTGTTGGTAAGAGGTTGGTTGAAGGAATTGGTGAAATGGTATGTATTTAATTTAATATTTACAAGCGTAAAACAATTGTTTCACATAATATTATTTTTTTAAATAAGGAACACATTTACAATCTCATTTGCTCCTTATTAAAAAAAGGACGGAAGGAGTACTGTATAATTTAAAACTCTATTTACAAATTATATTTTTAGGGAAAAATGAAATAAATGCCATTTGAACTTTTAAAACCTAAAAATTTTGTTAAGACATGAAAATGATAAATAAGTCACAATGGAGAAATATGAGATTTTGAAATGTCTGTGCTTTTACCAAAATGCCCTTCATTTTTTTTTAAGGGTTCCTCTCCCACCAGAGCTCCACCGACCGCCACCACCACTCCAACGGCTAGCTGTCGGAATTTTTGTGACAACTTGTGTAATACGATTAACTATTTAGGTATAGAGTTTGACAATTTGAGCTTTCAAAACCCAATCAAGCGTCGTTAATAAGTTAAATAAAAGAAATGACAATTTGCTTATAGCAATTTGCAACTTGGGTAGCTCAAGTAGTCATTACTTTTATTTAACTTGTTAACGACGCCTGATAGGGTTTAGGGAGTTCAAGTTGTCAATCTCTATATTCAAGTAGCTAATCACATTACTTAAGTTGTCACTAGAGCTACGGACGATGAGAGTTCTTTCCTTTTTTTTTTTTTTAAAAAAAACTTGAGGGGTATTTTGGTAAAATCACAACATTTCAAAATTTCATATTCCTTCCTTGTGACCTATGTGTCCTTTCCATCTATTAACAATTTTTTTTTTGGAGTTTTTCAAGTTAAAATGATATTTAAATAGAATTTTTTCAAAAAAATTATAATAAATATCCACATAACTCATAGGAAATGCGATAGGGACTCACTTTGACTAGTACAAGACTTATAATTCATAAAACACTTATTAAGACACATACAAATTATTTATCAATAAATTTTTTATATGAGGAAGAAGATTTAAATCTAGCCCTTTTCTCATGTAATTTTAAAAATTGCCATAGTAAAATATGAATACAATTTTGAAATATTTAAATGATCATATTCTAAGAGAAGGATTGGGATTATAGTCTTTCAATCCATGTTAATTGTTTGAATTTTTAAATTAATGTTTCATTGTATTAGTTGGTGAGAAGTTCCACATTTCAATGATGATTATGGCATCACAAGTGGCACCAAACACCACAATTACATTCATTATCTTAACTATTAAAACAATATAACGATTGGAAAATATTCTCCACTCTTTCCATTCCTTTATATAATAAATAAATACCTATTTTTCAATTAATACAAAAATAAGCTAATTTAGTTGAAAGCTTTAAATATGTAAGTAGATAGGTTTTTGCAAGGATACCATTAGAAAAATTGCATAAATACATGGGATCTTTAATTAGAGTATAATCAGGCAGCATTGATTCTAATGGAAAGGGGTTTTGGCTGCTTAGTTATGAGGTCACAAGTTCAAATCAGTGAGAATGTAAAAAAACACCTCTAACCTAATTGGTCTGACAATGTTTAAGTTTGGTTCAGTTAAATAAAAAAGCTCTAAATATTTTAGATAAAATCAAAGTGCTTCTTATAAAATGTTTTGATCATATATTAAAATAAATTTGGTTTCATGGTCCTTTAATAAAATTTTCCCTAAAGTTATAATTAATCACCTCATTGATTTTGACGGGTTAGCTAGAGGGTTGCTTAGTCAATTAAAAAAGAGAGAACAGGGTTACTTATATTAAACTTGGTTCTATGGTCCTTTATTAAAATTTTCTCTAAAGTTAATGAATTAATCACCTCATGTCTCATGCGTAAGTTATTATTTCTCTTCGAAAAAATAATTTTATTTAGTGTAATGCTAAAAAATTTAAAGTTAAAAATTATTATTACTATGATGTTATATACAAATTTTTTAAATTTAAACTATATTTGAAAATAATTTATTTTTTGAAAAATCCCCTGCATGTTCTAAAATTAAAATTTTTAAATAATTATTTGAACTTTTTGAAAGGCAATTTTAGTCCCATAGGGTGATGTGTTAAAGCGTGTTGGGCATGTTGACCTTTATAAATTTGCCTTTACATGACAACTTTTTTTTTTTTTTTTTTTGGCATGTCCGATAAGTTTTAAGAAAAATTTCCTTAAGATCTCAAAAAACTAAAAAAATTTAAAAAAAGTTCCAGAAAAAAAGATCTAATTTCAAAAAGGTTTTATTGACAACTTATTTAGTAAGATATTGACAACTTTTCCATTTAAGTTTTAACATTTTCTTATAAAATTAACCTTAAAAGGATTTTTCCTAAATTTTATAGCATCGTCTTTCTATGATAATTACTTCTACATCATTTTTATAAAAAAAAAAAGAAAGTTTTTGTGTAATTATTGCAATTATATTTATATTGTCAATGAATTTGAAAAAAAAGCAAGATATATTGTCAATGAAATTATCACAGTTCGTAAATACTTTAATAATTTTTTAAAAACAATGATTGATTGTTAATTAGTGGTTCTTTTTCAATATATTGTTGTATAATTCCCTGTACTGATAAAAATATGGCATTCTAATTCTAAAATGATTAATGAAATATAGTGAAGCCTGATAATATTTTTTTCACCTTTTCAGATTCATTTTATAAAAATAAATGGGATAACATTGAAGTGGTTTTTCAACTTCTTCATTTGAGAATCACATTATATATACAATATATTAAAATTTAATAATTGTTATGAAACTAAATAAAATAACAAGAGAGATTAAGATGAGGAGATAAAGAAATGCAAGAGAGAAATGGAGAACAAGGAGAGAGTGATTCTTCTTTCTATTATTTACTTCCAACCTTTGATACATGCCTACTATATATAGGCAATGAATCTTTAACTTCCATTACAAGAGTTACATACAACAGAGTAAATCTAAATAATGGTATATTATGAAGTAAGTTATTTACATTAATCATATAAAACTCTCACTAAACCATTCATGTCATATGTCTTTAAGTGTAGAATTCCAAAAGACCCTTCTTGAAAGGTTATGAACATTCACACCAATATTGGAATATTTATAACAATAATATTATTTTTAACTTTTCAACTTCTTTTATCGTAACGTTAAAGCATAAATGAGGTAATAGTCAATAATCACATTTATAATTTTTTAATTAATAGTTAATATTTAAGTGGCTTATCCATGAGATCAGATTTTCCATAGCGAGTGACTTAAATACAGCTTCTGCCTTCTCTCCGACTGAAGACATTAAATTATGTATTCTAAAAGGTTAATTGGGTTTGGGTTTTTTAGAATCATTTGTCTTTTTTATTTATTTAGAAACTCATCTCAACCCTCAAATTTAAAAAAAATATAGTTTATATTTCATATTTTATAAATCTACTATTTTAAACATGAATGAATAAATTTAAACTGTTTAAATATGATTTACATAATTTATAACTGTAAAACAAACAAAATTTTAAAAAATTAAGCTATAAAATATTGTAATAATAGATTTGGAAAATATTAAAATGAACCATTCATTTTTTTAAATTTAGGGTGAAGATGTGATTCTGAGAAAAAAATAAAAAAAAGATTATGAAAGTATCCGAAATCAATCCCATAGTCGCTGCTACTCAATACGAAGGAATTTCCCGATTGAATTTGAGACTGCATAAAAAACAAAAAAGTCATCAACAAACAATATAAAAAATGCAGTTCTATCATTTCAAATCAAGCCATCTACACATATGGGATTAAAAAAACCAATAGTGTAAAAAAAAAAAAAAAAAAAAAAAAAAACAATCAATTCGTCAACGTAAGTTTGATTTGGTTCAGTGAAATACATGAAGCCGTCTATATCAAATTTAAAATGTCTATTTATCGTAATAGAGTATGCATGAATTTTTTTCAATGCACAAAATAATAATAATAATCACAATAAGCCCATATCATATAGAAAATGTAAATTCAATGAGGTTCAGTGAAAGAAGCCTCATAGATCTAATTGTTGTCACGCAAATGTAGATGTGTTGCAATGAAATATGCAGGAAATTTCTCTTGTACGGAAAAATCATAACAAGCCCATATCATCAACAAAATTAGACATGGGATTTATCATTTTGTTTCTGACCCTTGACGATGGATCACATCAAAAAAATAAAAATAAAAATTCATACCTTCAAACCAAAACCAATAATGTCAGGGTTTACATTAGGTGTACATTCTTTATGTCCATTTTATGCACTCATCTCTCTAATTTTTGGGTGAGCACATTTTTCTTTTATATATATATATATATATATTATTTATTTATATTAAATTATATCTTTGCATTAAAACATTTTTTGCATCTAATATCTCAACTTAATTAATTTACAGGATACAGGTGTTACAGGACAAATATTTCTAAATGCATGATTGAAAATTAATTAATTTGAGATATTTAGTGCAAAAAATATTTCAGAATACATCATATAATTTAATCTAAATAAATATAAAAAATATAAAATATACTCACCCCAAAATTAGAGAGATGAGCATATAAGGGATGTGCACCTAATGTCAACCAATCATTTGGCTACACCAAAAATGTACACAGGAGCTGTGATTTGCTTTTGTCCATATACCCACTAAGAAGTTACTTGGTTTAATGTCTGTGTGCAAAAAACCCATTTGAAGTAAAATATTTGATCATTTGTAAGCTATACTAAGGCCACAAACGTAGATGGATGTTATATATAGTTCTCTGGATATTTTACTAAATGATTTAGGTCTCATTGTAACATTCTAGTTTTTATTTTTAGAATTTAAATAATTTTAAAAAGAGAATAATTCATGGTCAATGGAATCTTACCATATAACTTATTAAAGGAAATTTATCCAAAACATAATTTATAAGAATAAAGGACGTTATAAAATAATAGCGGTAGAAATAGAAATCGAGGAAAGAAAGAGAGAATTTAAGTAAAGTTGTGATTGTTATTGTTATAATTATTAGTATTATTATTATGATTAAAGTAGAAAGGAATTGAAAAAATATATATATCTCAAAGAATGGTCCAGAGCCCATTACGGTGTTGTTTTGTTTAAAAATAATAAATAAAACATATACAATATAATAATACGGACAGGGCCCGCGGCCCTTTCCATATCACAATATATCATGCGTTTTTTTTTTCTTTTTTTTTTATTCTGCTTATGATTGATGAGCTATTTTAAATTTTAATAGTCAAGTTCTAAAGATTTAGATTTATTTATTGGTTGTTTTGAAGATTTAAAAATTAGATTTTTATTTAAGAAGCTTAGGGTTTTTGATATATATGATATTTTTGCCTATTAAATTTAAATCAAATGATTAATTTGGGTTTGTTGAATATAATATTAAATTTTTATGGTTTCGTTTTGAGATGTAAGCTTGATTTTGAAGGTTGGAATTTTAAGTTTAAGAATTTTTGAGATTTCGGTTAAAGTGATTTAACTTTTTAGGGAAAATAAAAATTTGTGTTAAAATGATTAATTACGGTTTATGGCGGCTCAAACTTTTTTTTTTTGGTCAAAGGATATATATTATATTAATACTGCAAACCGTTACAATACATAATCATAATGAGAAATAACAAGGAAGCTAAAACAAAATACAACAAAGAAACCCAAATACAACAATAATAATCACCGTACATTAAAGATGTGAGAGTAGAAGTAATCACCGTTGTCTGAATGTCCTTAATACCCAAGGTTTAGAAGTGACGAGAAAGAGAGTGTTGGTTGAAAAACCCACCCCAAAGCGCACACAATCTTATAAGCAATAATTTTTGCAATTGTAAATAAGTACTTAATTTGGAGTAAAGAGCACGAAAACCCAACCTCGGAAAGAAAACCGATGTCCCGAAGAACACTTCGCTTTCTCCGATCAACCAGATTCGATGACTTCGACCACAAAACAACTAAAACCTCTTTAGATCTTCCCCCCCCGTAACGCAGTCCGAGCTACCAAGGGATAACCGGATAACAAACCGTCCAAACAACCAACCAACCAAGAGGATTTGAACTCGGATCTTACGGATCCGCTTATTTCTTGACCAAGAACACCACCACAAAACCCGAACCACATAAAAGAAACAAAACCACGAAAAACAGAAACTCTTACCTCCACGAGATCGATCCGAAGAAGAAGAGGAGAAAATCGCCACAGGGACGAGGACGAGAGCTCCGCCGACGGCTTTTCTCCATGCCGCCGGCGGAGGAAGACCAAGCTTTTTTTTTTTGAAGTGAAGAGGCGAGTTAAGAGAAGAGAGAAGTTGGAGCTTCTCTCTCTTCACGCTGCCTAAAATATGGCGGCTCAAACTCGAGAACCTCTGTTGTGTGAAGATTTGTTCTTGTAATTTTCTGAATAAATCTTGGACTCCATTTGTCCAGATCTGTGGCTTCTTTGGGGTTTTTCTGTGGTTTCTGTCCACGTTCTATTTCTTTTAAGTTTTGATTGGTTTGAGGGAAGGGGAGGGGAGAAATTTTTTTGATCAAATTACTTTAGGAAATTTTAAAAATTATATAGTTTTTTACATCGTTGTTTGTGCACTAACTTTAAAAAGGATGCCACAGAGTACATTTGACTTTTCATACTAGGAGGGCATCTCTCCTCCCTCCCAATCACAGCCTTAAAGAAGGAGTGAAGGAATAGATTTTTTTGCTGCTAATTTTGAAACGTACGACGCTGTAGGCAAGAATGTATTGGAAACAGGGGATGTAAAAGGAATATATTTTATTTTTGTTCCTTCAACTTTTCCTGTGCTATAAGAGATATAGATGTTGCTCTTTGGAGCTGATGTTTGTTCCTTTATTGTCGGAAAGGTGCTTCTTTTGCACCAATCGCGATGACTGAAATCGTGATGGATGCTGAAATTGTAAGTTTTGGCCGTGGTAGTACATATTGTGGTGCTGCTTATGATATAGAAAGGACGCGATATTTCTGTTAACCAGATAAAAGCCTCTTCTCAAGATTTAAAGCTTGGAATCAAGTTTCAGATTTGTTCTTACTTTGAAAAATGCAAATTGAAAAGATTGTTGTTCCTTGAAAAGTTGTTATCTTTTACCTTCTTACTTTGATAAAGATAATTTTAAACATTTGTTTGCTTAGGCATTTGATGAAAGGAAAAATGAAGTCATCACTTCTGCATCCAATGAGTTGGCCCGACGAAAGGGTGATCTTGACCAAAATTTAAAATTGACTCATGATTTGAAGGTGATTTGCTTTTTCTTATTTGTGTTAGTGTTTTGCTTACTTTAATAGGATTCGTCTTTGTCCAGCTGATATATGTTTTTTCCTTCCCCCAACTATTCACTTTGTGGTTTAGGGAAAGTAAGGAGCTTGAAGTTCCTTGTCAGGACCAGGAAAAATTGTGCCCCCCACCAAATTCAAAACATCAGACAAAAGGAGAGTAACACAAGCACTCAGCAAGTTGTAAAACTTCACATGTTAACCATATGTCGTCCAAGATCTGAGTAATATCTCTTAAATCTTAAAGTAGCTTTAGTTTGGTATGTTGCAGTGACACGGAACGTAACGTGTACATATGCACAATTTCTAGCTCAGAAAACTCTCCTACAAGGGATTAACACCATATGGAGCAGTAAGTTATTTTGAATGCCATTGTTTCTATGCATTTCTCCTGCCATGTTTCTGACAGGAACTGTGTATGAGTATGAGTTAAAACTTGTTAATTAAAAATAATGTTCAGTTTAAAAGCTGCTTAATTGTTAAATAGTGTATAGATTTACAGCAATGGCTTATGTTTCTGTCATATTTGCCTGGTTATTCACGGTTTGTGAAGACATGTTTCAGTTCCTTCTTTTAAATTTTAGCATATACTTATTGTCTAAAGAGGATTTCGACTTCTTAATCTTATTCACCATTTCAGGTGGAAATGACCGGAAGAGTCATCCCAATAAGTTTAGATCGAACTTCTAGGTGCCCTGATGAAATTGTCAGGAGAATACGAGTGACTGCTTTTGAAGATCCCAGTGGGAATGGGAAGTTACTGGAGACATATGACACTAAAATAGATCGGTTCATAATTGCTCCATGCCGCTAGTAAATTGAGGGAGATTATAACTTCATCTTAACATATGCATTTATATTTTTTTTTTTTTTGGTAAATTGAAGGGACTGGTTTTATTACTCCTAAAACCTTGAAGAGAATGCTTAGCAAGATGGGGGAATCAAAGATAATTGATGAGTGCAAATTGATGATTGCTCCGTTTGATTTGAATGGGGATGGCAAGATTAGCTTTGAAGAGTCATAATCATGTTGCAGTAGTAATTTCATTTTGTTTTGTACAGATCATTCTTTAATTTTCAGGTCTGTAAGCGTGTGCATAACAACCATTCTCGTTCCTTTAAAGATTGTTTTCGAGATGAAACAATTTTTTTTTGATTCTGTGCCTTGGAAGAGTCCTAAGAATCAGAATTATGTTTGTTAACTCATTTCATTTTTATTTCGAGAATCAGAATTACGTTTGTTAACACATTTTGTTTTATTCTGAGAATTAGAATTACCTAATACAATATAAATCTATTTCTTTATTTTTTGTTTACAGATTTCATCAATTATATAAAATAATCTATTTCTTTACTTTTGCTCTCATTTTTTAATACCATATTATTACCTTAATATTAATTATAGAAATGAATGAATGAATGAATGAATATACATAAGTCACATGACTCAACTAAATTTTCATAATATCACAATAATTTAAAGCAAAAATAATTGATGTCGTCTTGAACCAAAAATATGGCAAATCTTCAATGTATTTTGAATATGTCTCTTAATCATCAACATCATATGGGGGCAAATCGATTGTCTCTAGCTAATTGGTTTGCAATATTTTTCTTAATAATGTTTATTTCAGTCACTTGATCTGAGGGGCCTTCATCATCTATAGCTGCAGATGTATAGGTTGATGCTGCCATGTTGGGATTTGCATAATATGCTAGATTTTTGTCTGCTATCTGATGATCCCTAATAAAGCTATGTATTGCACAACATGCAATCACAATGAGAGCTTGCTTCCGAAATGAAAATGGAGGCATTTTACGTAAAATTGAGAACCTATTCTTCAAAGCTCCAAATGACCATTTGATTATATTTCTCAAAGAAGAGTGACTATGGTTGAACAACTCCTTAGTTGATTTGGGTTGATTTCGCCTTCCTCTATAGTCATTCAAATGGTAGCGCTCTCCTTCGAATGTTGTTAAATAACCATCCCTTGTTGGGTATCCAGAATCAACGACATAAAATTTACCTACACATTGACAAGAATTTACCAAAAAATAAATTGCAATTATAATAAGGACAATCAAATGTGAAACTAAAGGAAAATGTCATTCACATTGCTTTACAAACTCATCGTACCTGGTGGGGGATGAGGGAATTCCAACCTAGGAGTTTCAAGCGCAGTAGTAAAAATGCGACAATCAAGAAAGATGCATCCTCGGTTGTAGCAGTTTTCAAAACAGTGTTCCAACCAAAACCAGATATGCTTAGTAATTTCTTAAAACTTGAATATTTTTGTCTAAGTTTATTCATCTTGTTTTTCAGTTGATCAAGTTTGTAATCAAACCCCGATTGTTTTGTAAATTCATCTTTAATGCTCTTCCATGCGTTCTTGCTGAAAGTAGAGGTTGTTCTATTTCCTTTTTTCACTTCCTCAACCATCAAAGTAACAAGAAGAATTGTGTTTTTATCGGTCCATTTTGCTATGTACCCTTCGAATGCCAATCTCAACTGAAGAAATAACTTCTCACTTTAGATTCGACCTAATATATGACGAAAGAAAGTGTTGAAAAATATTATGATGGCATTTTCTAATGTCAATCAATAAGAGAAAAATCCTAAATCTGGGTGTGGAAAACTATCATCATGAAATATATGCTCATTGGATTTGGTCAAATCAATTGGTATTCAAACATCAGTTCAAGTCTAAAAACTTTGGTTCTGGTTCTTGAACTGTTGTTTTAAGGAAACGTCATGACTGAATCTAACAAAGCTTACAATTCCATGCCTCAAACACAAGTTATATCTAGAATGAGCAAAATAGCTCATGATTACACACAGAGAGATTAAAATAGAATGAATAATTTCTATGAATGAAGGGAAGTAATATATGACACAATGAAACAAATAAATAATTGTGAATCATTTATTATCAAGGCGTAATGGTATTGTGTGCTTTTTAAAGAATGGATCAATTGATGGTAATATGTAGATTCTTTAACAATTTCATCATCATAATCGTGGAGTTTTGCCAACAGCTCTGCCACAGAGAAGAGCATTCTTTGGAATTGGATATTCATCCCTGGAGGATTCCACTGGTGAATACACTCACAGGGATTAGCATTATCTATCTTATGTGTGCTTCTTTTATCTTGAAATTAACATTTGATAAGAGAAGTAATGATTAAACTGAAACTCTGAAACTCAATAATATAGTTGTTCAACATGCAAATCTACAAAAATCTTCAAATACAATATTGTGAATCAATTTAAGACAACACTTTGGCCTCATAACACCCCCAATTAGAAAAGCTTAATGCTTCCAATTTACATTTGCATCCTACAAACTGTCCACTCTTATTCTGCATCCTACTACTATCATGATCCCATAACTACAGCTAAGTTGGCCTTTAAAGTGAAAGAAGCTCAAGCTCTAAACTAACTATATGACTGATTCAAAGACTAGACAGATGATAGAGCTTTCATTGAAATCTTTTTGCACTTAATTTGAGCGTATGAGGTAGGAGAAATGATTAGTGGCAATGGTACATGAAGATTGGCCGTGGGGACATCTGCATGCATTTTCTACACAATTGAAAACACTTGAAAGGCCACATGAAAAAATCTTATCACTTTTATGTCATACTTTCACTCCCATTTAAAAAATTGTTTCTGCACAATTGATGAAAATATCCAATAGAGCATTAATAGATGAAAATACACAGAGAAGGAAGTGAATGAGCAATAAGGTTCAGCCAAAGTTGGGGAATCATTTCACGTAAGGAATGCAATAATAGATGATCTCAACCAAATCAGAAAACACTGACCAACATAACACAGGACCATAACAAATCAAAGACCCAAAAAAAAAAGAGAAGAGAAGAAAGAGAACACGGGAGAAGCTGTGAAATCGGGTCTACATTCCAAAATGAACAATAAATTGAAAGAGAAATCAAGAAAGAACTATGAAAACAACATAAACAGAGGATCGATGAAGCAAAATACAGAAATTAAAAGTCAATCTAGACTAAAACAATCTTACAAAGTGCAAGATAAAGAAAATCAATAGAAAAACAACAAAATCCAAGAGAATGAAGATCTAGTCCACAAATTAAATCCATATCGCAACTTCAAAAAGATTAGGGTTTAATCAACTTACTCTTTATCTCTGAAACAACTGTAGATTGACGAGGACGGAGGCGCAAAGACGGAGACCAATGACAAAAACCAGATGACGCCGAAGATCAGAAAATGCAGAGAGAAGGGAGCGACGGAGGGCAACATCAATTCCGATTTTGAAGTCAGAAGGGGAAAAACAGGGGAAGAGAGGAGAAGGAGAAAAACAACTTACCAAGTCGGACTTGGAGAACGTGAGACGCTAGGTCGTGGTGGTGAACAGTCGCTGGAGCTGTTGAAGGTCGAAGAGAAAAGAATCAGGTCGCGAACGTATTGGTTTTTCCCACGAGAAAAGTGATTCTCATTTTGGGCCACGGAACAGAGAAGCTGAAATTTTCTGCTTCTTGTTTTTATTTTCCAGCACAAAAAATAAATTGGTTCATCCTGGGAACAAAAAAAAAACCGGATTTACCAAACACAATTATGATACATTTTTACTCATGGGAACAGAAATTAAAAAACAAATTGATTCTGGGAATGTTACCATGCACACCCTAAGACTACTTGTTCTGTAAATTCAAGTGCCTTTCTTGCCAACTTCTTCGACTCTGTAATGACACAAAAGTATGTCTCAAGTCATATATTAATGTCTATAGTTTTCTTGAAGCTATTATTACCACGAATTATCGTACAATTGAACGTATTACATTTTCTAATTCAATGAACATGTTAATTTTCTCATTTTAACACGTCAAATTGTCAAAAAAAGAAGCTTAAAACCAAAGGAAATTTGCCACATTTTTGGAAATTCCGTGGGAAATTACCGACAGAATTTCATCTCAAAATTCCGTGGGTAACTTTCCCACAGAATATTCCATCCCTAATTACCAACGGAATATGATTCCGTTGGTAAATTATTTTGCCACGGTATTTTAAAGAGACAGACTTTGTTTTGTCGGAAAACAAATTACCAATAGAATTCCATAGATAATTTCCTATTGTTTTTTGTAGTGAGAACTGAATTGTAGGCGAGCCAAAAGTTTAGGGATTGATTTATATCAAATTAAACGTTAATAAGATTGAATTATAAATGAGTCAAAACTTTAATATGTAAGAAATTAATTTTTCCTAAAAATAGAAAACAAAATCACTCAAGTCCTTAATTTCTAGTGGTCTCATGTCTTCCTCATGCCATAAAAGCTGTTTGATGGCTTTAGAATCTCTTCCACTTGAAATTCCGTGGGATAAACTTTTTGATATTCAAATAAATGTCTCCATCGGAGCAAAATAAAGCAACTTTGGAATGGCTTGCCCATGTGATAATTCTCACATTTTTATTTATATTACATATAGGAGTTATGGAAAAAATTGAAGTTTATTGACATATGAAAGATTTTGACGATCAGATGTGGTTGAAGTCCTACCAAGAACACTGGAAATGAGTTCTTAGATGAAGTTGAATTAATCTTTTCTTTTGTTGTAGAGTTTCTGTAATACCAGAGTTTGGGGAAAGTATGACAAAAATTATCATCATTTAAAAAAAGTTGAATGAGTAATTAACATGATTAGGAAGACCGGCCAGTTAATATCACAAAAAAACATAATTCTGTAATACTGAAAAAACATAATGTTAGTCAATATGTTGCGTGTATTGTGATTCTAAATTTATAAATTAATAGATTGATTAAACACACGTCTGTGCATATCTGCAAGTACATGAGAAGAATGACGGGATAATCACTGTCAAGTCTCAAAATACAGAATTAATCACACAAAAACTCCCACGCCAAATTCCTCTTATCCTTTGGGACTTTTTTGTGATTAGTTGTGAATAAGTTACGAAATTTCCTTCATAAAAAAGTCTCGTTGTTAATATAGTTTTCACATTATCAAAATGACTTTATTAGTTGTTAAAATGTCCCTATAAAAATCTTGTTGTGAAAATGACTTCGTATGTTGTCAAAATGACTTTTTATGTTGCCAAAAACTATCCGAGTTTTTCAAATTAAAATTTTACACGCTAGAGGAAAAACTTAGAAATTTTTGACAACATGCAAATATATTTTGACAATATAAGAAGCTATTTTCACAACGAGTTTCATAGGAACATTTTAACAACTAATAAAACCATTTTGACAATGAGACATTTTTGTAAGGAGAATTCAACAATTAATCACAAAAATGAGGGGAATTTGGTATGAGATTTTTTTATAATTAATTCCGTACCTTGGGACCTGATAGTGATTTCCCAAGAATGATACATGTTGCTGACAATGATTTATATAATATATAATAAAAATGTGTTTAGGAAATTTTTAATGCATATGGATTAAAATGAGAAAATTTTTACTATCATTAAATAACGTAACAAGAAAGAAGACTGCGCTTGTCTTAGCTGGTAAGGGTAGATGGGGTGCCGATAGATATTCAAAATGATAAGAGAATGTAATAACAAAAATATAATAAATATTTTTTACAAAAATATATCTAGGCTAGGGATAGTTCTAGATATTTTTGGTGATTTAAGACTATGGCTTCACAATTTAATTAGTTGTTTGGATATCGTGAGTGTTAGGAATGAATAATAATAGCATTTGTTATATTATAGAATAGTCTAGAATATATTGTAAAGATTCCCACTGTACAATTCAGTTATAGGAAAGCTGTCATAGCAGCTACATGTACCAATCCTATTGGATTATTGTTTCTATATATACACAGCAATACACAGCCTCCACTGTGAGGATTATTGTGCATTTATCTTGTTTGCCTGATTGTCTATCTTGGTATCAAGCACAGCGAGATATTCTTTGCCTAATCATTATGTCTTCCGCATCTGCCACTCTCCATGGTGACGAAGGATCTTAGGCATCTCTGCCGTCAGGTGCTAATCCTCAGGCATCTCTGCCATCAAACAATCCCACGAATATCACTGTCACCACAGTCTCCAAAACAAATTCGTTGTTCCATTCGTTTAACCAAGTTAGCTCGATCAAGTTGGATCGCAGCAATTATCTGTTGTGGGAATCAATCGTTTTGCCTATTGTAGAGGGCAACAAGCTGTTTGGCCATATTGATGGTTCTACCGCACCCCCGCCCCATCTTATCTTGGAAGGTGCTGAGATAAAGACGAACATCGACTATGAAGACTGGAACGCCACTGATCGTCTTCTGGTTGCTTGGCTTAGAAACACTATGAGCATGGAGGTTGGTGCTCAACTCCTTCATTGCAAGACTGCGAGGGAGATCTAGACTGAAGCTCGTTCCCTGGCTGGTGCATCCACCAAAGCTAGAGTTATGATTTATAAATCTGATCTGCATCGCACTCGAAAAGGCGGTATGAAAATGGAAGATTTTCTTAACAAGATGAAGTCAATATCTGATCAACTTAACCTTGCCGGAGCTCCTATTCTGAACGATGAACTCGCCATTCATGTCTTAAACGGTTTAGACACTAAGTATAACACTATTGTGGTCAAGTTACTTGACCAAACTCAATTGTCCTGGGTGGAATTTCAAGTTCAGCTACTAGCGTTTGAGAGTAGACTTGATCAGCTAAATCATCTTACTACACTGAGCATCAAGCCCGCTGCACACATTGCTCACAGAGGGCAAAATTATTGTTCTCGTCCTTCTTCAGACAATTCTCAAGATGGTGGTCATGGTCACAGAGGCACTCGTGGCTATTTTCGAGGACGAGGACGCTTTGCTCGCGGTGGCCGAAACAGAGGACAACGACAGTTCTGTAATTACTGTAAACGTTCGGGTCATGAGATATCCACATGCTATTATCTCAATGATGATGAAGGTCACATCAACATGCCTCTATTGGTGATGTTGCCGACCTGCCTGGTACTTAGATAGTGGTGCGAACTATCACGTCACCTCGACTAATGAACACTTTGATGAAGCTTCCCCGGTTGGTAAGTGTCACATTTGCACTTGTGCTAGTGCGAAAACTCCTATTCAAGCTATTGGTTCCACGAAATTGGCTTCTAATTTAACTCTCAACAAGGTTCTTGTGGTTCCATCATCCACTAAACGATTGTTGAGTGTTTCGCAATTAATTAAAGATAATCCTGTGATTGTTGAGTTTACTGATCATGGTTGTTCTGTGAAGGATCGAGTAACAAACCAAGTTCTGATGCAAGGGATGTTAAGCCAGGGGCTGTATCCGGTTCGAAAAAGTGATGATCATGATCATGAAGGGAGTTGTGACATTGCTGATGCTCAAGTGCATTCTGTTTTTAGTCTATCTAATCATAACCTGTCTGTGTGGCACCAAAAGTTAGGCCATCCAGGTCCACATGTACTTAGGAAAATCTTAAATCACTGTAATATCAAGTTTAAATACAATGATTTTGATTTTTGTCAAGCATGCCAATATGGCAAGTCTAAATTGCAACCGTTCACTATTTCCCAGTCTCATGCTACAGCTCCGCTTAATTTGGTTCATACTGACCTATGGGGTCTTTCCCCTATTCCGTCATCGTCTGGACATCAATATTACATTCATTTTCTAGATGACTTCAGTAGGTTCACTTGGTTGTATCCTCTCAAATACAAAAGTGAGGCGATTACTGCCTTCAATCATTTTCAAACCTTGGTTGAAAATCAGTTTCACACAACAATCAAATCAATCCAGTGTGACATGGGTGCTGAATATAAACCCATTGCTTCTGTAGCTAATTCCCATGGCATTCAAAAGCGATACACATGCCCATACACCTCTCAACAGAATGGACGAGCGGAGAGGAAGCACTGCCACATTGTTGAAACCGGCTTAACGCTTCTCGCTCAGGCGAATATGCCTCTTTCTTACTGGGTCAAGGCATTTCAAACTGCTACTTTTTTTATCAATCGGATGCCTACTCCTGTCATTAATCATATAACGCCCCTGTTTCGTCTTCACAAGAAAGAACCAGACTATAAATCACTTCAACCTTTTGGATGTGCCTGCTATCCGTGTCTTAAACCATATAATAGCCACAAGTTTGCTTTTCACAGTCAACAGTGTGTCTTCACCGATTATGCCTCTCAACAAAAAGGATTTAAATGTCTCAGTCCATCTGGTCAAGTTTATGTGTCTCGGCATCTTATTTTTAATTCCTCTGTTTTCCCTTTTGCTTCAGGTTTTGCTCGAGATCACAACAACGCTGGTGAACACATAAATGTTCTGATGGTCATAAATCCTACTCTAGTTGACTCCACTCCAGTGTCTGTTTCCTCTAATTCACAAGCTACAGAGAGCACCACCGTGGAGACATCATCGTGCAACCCATCCGCCACTGCTGGGCTATCATCTTCACCTGAGAGATCACCCGTTTTGTCATATTCTTCAAGCCCAGTCATTGATTCAGGACTTAATGTACATCCCATGACAACACGGGCCAAGAGTGGGATATACAAACCCAAATACCCATTTATTGGGCTTCTCAAGTCTGAAGATTCGTATTCCCTCACCTCACTAGCCGAACCAACTACTATCTCGAGTGCTCTCGCTTCGCCTGACTGGCGTTCCGCCATGTCCGATGAATTCAATGCTCTCCTACGCAATCACACTTGGCATCTGGTTCCTAACAATGATTCTCAGAAAATTATCGAGTGTAAGTGGATTTTCAAGAACAAATTTCATTCAGATGGCTCCATACTTAAGCGCAAGGCCAGACTTGTGGCGAAGGGCTTCCAACAGGCTCCTGGCGTCGATTATCATGAAACGTTCAGTCCGATTGTGAGATCAACAACAATTCGACCTGTGCTTACAATTGCTACAACGTTCAATTGGGCAATCCGGCAGCTGGACATAAACAACGCTTTCTTGAATGGCTTCCTTCAAGAAGATGTCTTCATGCGTCAGCTAGAAGGTTTTAATGATCGATCTCGGCCTCATCACATGTGTAAGCTCGATAAAGCACTCTATGGCCTCAAGCAAGTGGCACGAGCTTGGCATGATCGTTTACGTATCACTTTAACTCAACGGGGTTTCAAAAATGCAAGAAGTGATAGTTCCCTATTTGTGCTACAGCAAAACAATTTATTGATCTATGTCTTAGTCTATGTCGACGACATCATAATAACTGGGAATAGCAAGGTTTATCTGAATAATTTTGTTGACAAACTAAATTCTCTATTTTCCCTGAAAGATCTTGGTGATCTCCATTACTTTCTGGGTATTGAAGTGTTTCGTGACTCATCTAGTACTTATTTAAATCGGGGGAAATATGTCTTAGATTTACTCCGCAAGTTTGGTATGTTAGATTTTGCACCCATGCCTACACCTATGGTATATGGTAAAAATTTCTTTGTTCATGATGGTGATCCTCTACCAAATCCTACTGCTTATCGATAGATTATAGGAGCTCTTCAATATCTCACCACTACTAGACCTGATATAGCTTTCCTAGTAAATAAGCTAAGCCAATTCTTATCTAGACCAATTGATGTGCACTTCAAAGCCTTGAAAAGAATCTTAAGATATCTAAAAGGCACATTTCAGTATAGTTTGCATATTAAACCCTCTCCCAGTTTGAATTTAATTGGTTTCTTTGATGCTGATTGGGCAACATGTGTTGATGATAGAAGGTCTGTGTCTGGAATTGGTGTATTCTTAGGAGGAACTTTAGTGTCTTGTCTTCCAGGAAGCAACGTGTAGTATCACGTTCGAGTGAAGAATCTGAATACCGTTCCCTGTCTGATACGTCTGCTGAGATTGTGTGGTTACAATCTTTACTCTCTGAATTTGGTTTGAAATGTAGAAAGTCACCACTGATTTGGTGTGATAATATTAGTGCTCAAGCCTTAGCATCTAATCCAGTTCAACATGTCAGATCCAAACATATTGAACTAGACATACACTTTGTTCGTGATAAGGTGTTAGCTGGACAATTAGATATTCGGTATATCCCATCTAGTCATCAAATTGCTGATGGTTTCACAAAGGTTCTTGCTCATCCACAATTTTCTATTTTCCGACACAAGCTTGGAATGGTTTCCATCCCTTCTCGCTTGAGGGGGAATGTTAAAAATAAATAATAATAGCATTTGTTATATTATAGAATTGTCTAGAATATATTGTAAAGATTCCCACTTGTACAATTCAGTTATAGGAAAGCTGTCATAGCAGCTACATGTACCAATCCTATTGGATTATTGTTTCTATATATACACAGCAATACACAGCCTCCACTGTGAGGATTATTGTGCATTTATCTTGTTTGCCTGATTGTCTATCTGTGAGAACAAATTCATAACTAATTAAAAAACGGTAGAAATAATTCGAAAACACTGTAGAAATAATCGTCACTGTAATTAATTAAAGAGTCAATTCAAATTATAGAAATTAGCAACATGTAGGGCGGAATCCTCAATCCAACGCTTTTAGTAATTTAATCTTTCTCATTATTAACCTTCCTTGTTTTATTCTCTCAAATTAATTCATCTCATTTTCTTTAATTACTAATTATTTGAATTCGTAAAAGTGTAACGTAACTTCCTGTTCTTAGAACACTATGGGATTATTAGAGTCCACATTATATGCACATATCTTATGTGCTTCTTATATATATGAGCATTTTTTTTAGTTTTTTATATATTGTATTTATTTAGATTTAAATTATATGTTGCTTTTTTACCTATTTTTTTTTCTAATTAATTTGAGATACTAGATGCAAAAAATCTATCAGAAAATAACATATAATTTAAATCTAAATAAATACAATATATATATATATATAAAATACTCATACCTCTTATATGCATATAATATGGACTTGGGATTATTAATACGTCGAGCAGGTACACTTGAGAGGGCTATCATTGAACTAGCCAAATTTTTGGTGTTTTGTATGTTGTAGTTGTACCTAACAATTGCAATGCTTTCTAAATTTTTTCGCTTTTCTTGCAATTTCAACTTATTAGTTAGCTTATCCTGGAAGAATTTGGAAACAAATTTACTATTAATATGAGGACTTTGTTGGTCATTGATTGTAATTATCTTTATAAGCATTCTTTGGAAATAGAATCACGTCATGACTTAGGTGAGTCCACCTGACCTGTGGATTTTAGGTTTGTGGGTGCACAATTAGTGATGAGATTCGGGGGCAGCGCCTCCGAATTTTTTTTTTAAGGAAAGTTTTTTTTTTATACAAAATTTTTAGGAAAGGGGTTGGGTTCACCCATAATCCAAGGGCATGGCGAAATTTTAAGGAAAGTTTTAAATGCATTAAAAAAATAAAAGAATATAAGTAAACTAAATGAAATGCATTTTTTTATTTTTTTTTTGCGTCTCCCTCTCTCAATGAAAGGTTGCATAGGTCAACTAGCAGAGTGCATCCTTATAGGGTGCAGCGCACCCTTATGTCGTGGGTTCGAAACCTCTTGGGTGCGGTTTTTGTGCAGCGTGTTTTAAGGATGCGTTTCATTGTTTTTTAAAAAAATATTATGAAAGAAACACGCCCTGGAGGAATCGAATAAGGGTCACGCCAATCAACTTTGTAAACTTACCAACTAGACCACTTAGGTAAGTTGATATAGGACTCCTTCAATATATATATATATATATATTATCAATATTTTAGTGTCTACACTTGCCCAGACTGGCACCAGTGTGGGTCCGCCATGAGTCCTAAGTATCAAACTCATCGAATTTTTTCTTATAAAAAAGTTGGAAAAGAATGATCAGAAATAAAATGAAAATGATGACGACTCATTTAACTTTCCACCCATTCCATTTATATTTTATAATTTTCTAGCAACAAAAGAACTTTTTTATGAAGGTTTTTTCATGAAAGTTCCTGAATATTCCTTCGTTGGTGGAGGATTCTAAAGTTGGTATGTTTCAATGTTTATCCCACTCCTTCAAACATTCCCATAATTGTTATGTTCTTTTCTCAGGTCATAAAATTAAATTAATGTCACATCCCAATATTAAAAACAAAAACAAAATGAAAAAAAAAAGACTTCCATTTGTTCCTGCTCATTCTCCTCAGTCTAAAAGATTACCATAATGACAATCAATGTTGTCAAAATCGAGTTTCTACGTAAAAACGAAAGGGGATGGTAGAAATGCAAATCGTAGAAACGACACAAAACGTAAAGTTTCTACTACTTAATGTCGGGATATAAAATTATATGTGTGTGTGTGTGTCTATATATATGTATGTATGTATGTATATGTGTGTGTGTAAAAAAACATAAATCACTACTCAAAATTCAATGAACAACTTCATATTTAAAAGATAGAAGTCACATAACTATATAAAACAATTCCTAAATTATATCAATTGATTTAAATCAAACACATCATCTTGCATTAGTTGTATGTCCTCAATGTCCTCTTATCTTGCTCTTATAACAAGTTCATTTACAAAACTTAGAATGTCCAAATCATGACCATCCATAGGTTCTCTCCCTCACTTCAACTTCAATAAAGTTTTCCTCATCATAGGCATTAACATCTAAGTTGTCTACATTTTCTCAATCTTCTTCATTTAAAACAGTAAAAACATAAGTTTTTACCATTTTTAAGTTTTTATACGGAGTTTTTACTAAGGACAGTTTTAATTTTACTTGCGTTTTAACATGTATCATTTAAATAAAAACGTAAGTTTTTACACTAGTTTTTAACAATAACGATGACAATCTATTGTTGTCCTTGATGAATTGGTTAAGTACTCTCCAGGGAAGGTGATCTCATCATCTTGAGGTTGGGTGAGTTGGTTGAAATCATTGTCATTGCGCCACTTTTGCATCTCTTCTTTTCATATCACTCTCCACCCACATCACCACTTTATAGATCTTTTATATCTTCCAACTGCATCGTCAAAACCATTATGTAGTTCATGGAAAGTTTGATGTGAAGGGAATTGTTGTGACCTCTTAGGTGCTGCCAACATGTTTCGTCATTTATTCCCAACACCATTATGCACATTTTATGAGGATCATACCCGAGGTCAATATAATGTCCCCACTCTTTGCATATGTAATCATCATCTTTTGGATCTTGTACGTAATCTTCAAACAACCATTACCTGAGATAAGGAAGCATACAACAATTCCTGACCATTCACTATCATGGAAATGCGGCGGTATGTTCACTTTCATCACATGTTCCTCTACTCTACTCTCATCCAAAGGACAATATTCTTTATTTAATTTGGAAACCATGATGGTATTTCGCATTCAGGAATAATTGCACAGAAATCTCTCAGGGGAAGAAGACAATTTGGCTGCAAAAATATAAACTGTTGTTAATTAATTACCCATGAAGGGAGCATATGTGACAAATATATACAAAAATGAGACACGCATACCTCAATTTGCTTGGGCACCAATGGTCTATCATCATTTTCCTTGTAAGAGATTACATATATAGTTTGCCCACGATACTGAAATTAGATATTTGTCATGTTATAATTAAATATGTGGTTAAAGAAATTACACACAAATCAATAGATCATAGATTGTATGAAGACAAACATACCTCATGAACAAGTGAAGAAACCAAATTCCATAACAGTCTATCTGATAAAGGTTCCAATGAATAACAGTCAGAAGAATCTAATCATATTAACCGTGGTGGAAGCATTGGCAATGACTTAAGCCTATGGCCATCATCCAATGAAAGAAGGACAAGTCGAGAAAGACTAGACAACCAGTGGGTGGATTAACAAATTCATTACCACTTTGATCCAATACAACGTGTGATGTTAAACTATTAAAATAATCATGAATCGATTCATCATTTAAGCCACACTGGCTTAAATATAACTCAATTAATGGCTTTACATTCAAGCCAGAAATTTGGGGAGTTATGTGACTCTTCCAAAACTTGTCAAGCTTAACAATTTTACAGCAATCCAAATTCATATATCTAAGATAAGTCAAGGATTAAAGTGATTCAGGAAGTCTAGTTATAGAAGTATCACTTTGGTGAAGACATTTTGTCATTAGCCTTGGGGTCGCAATCGAAAGTTCATCAAAGATGTGTATAAAAGAAACCTGTAAATTGTTTTCTCTTCGAGGAGCTTTTATTAATTCCTAAATAATCTAAATGCCATGTAAATACAATAAAACAAGAAAAAAATTGGTTTTCGTTTTTTAAATTAATAACTAAAAGAGTAATGCAATTTAATTAAAACCTTATTATTATTATTTCAACATAATCTCATTGTAATCATACAGAAATTCAACCATATGTCAAATATTCACAACTACAAATATCAAACCAACAAAGACAAATAACATCAATCTTAGTTCCAAAATCATATAAGATAGTAATTTCTAAAACTAGAAAATCCAAATATATAGCTCTTGACTAATGGAATAATAGAAAACTCCATAGTAGTCGATTGAGCTCAAGCACAAATCGTCGTTACCAAGAAGCAAAGGAATTAGCCATAGTTAGCTACCGTTTGAGCACAAGTCAGTTCAATTGCACAAACAAACTTGAAACCCATTGAAAAGCTTCAATTGTTCTGTTCCTCCTCATCTTAGAGACATATTAGCACCATGGTTTGAAACTAGAATGACAAAGGGAATGACGACGGAGTTCCAATGACAGTGGAGAGAAGAAAGGAAGTCGCCGGAGAAAGTATAAGGTTTTCTGACGAACCAAGCTGTGATCTCCGGCGAAGGTGGTGGTGTAAGAGAGTGACGCTCGACTCTGCAACTCTGCGACTCTGGTTCGTTTTTTCTCCCTTTGTGCAGCTGCTTGACTCTGTGTCTCTCTTATCTACTACAAAGGTCGCTGATGCTGTGAAAACAAAGGAGGCTGGTGGTATTCCAACGGAGGTGAAACAGTCAATAAACAAGGGAAGGAACGATGGTGGTGGTCTCATGGTGATGATACGTGGTTCACGACGATTTTCCCTCTCTTGCCGCTGTCAATGTCGCGGCTTCTTCAAGCTTCTCTGTAAATCACAGTTGAACTTCCTCTGTTGAGAGCGATGTTGGCCGCCTTGGTGAAAGGGAGATGATAGACGAAGCTCGCCGGCGATGATGAAAGTAGAAGTTGTCATTGACAAAGAAGAGCGTCAAAGTTGAAGGTCTCATTTCTCAGCTTGCGGCGCCTCACTCCAAAAAATGCCTCCCTATGTGTTCTTTCGCGAGGAGGAAGAACCTAATTGGTTCCTAGTCAAAACGCAAGTTTTGACCTGGGACCAATTTTAAAATTATAAAAGTTCACATAGGGATTTAAGTGAAAAATTTTAAAATTTTTGTCAAGGAAAAAAGTGATTTTAAAAATACATGGGTCCTTTTCTATAATTGTTTTTGGTCCCTTTTGTTCAATTTACAATTTCAAGAAATTATAGGGACTTTTGTCTATCATTTTCCCCAGTACTAAAAAATATTAATTCTGACCTCAATTCACATTTACACTCACAAAGACATAAATGTTCTAAAATTGATACAATTGAGAAGTTTAGAGTTTCGGTTTAATTGCGAGAACAACACAAGTTGATAAATTTCAACTTGTTCATGAACTAGCTAAACAAAATATTGTAGAGTCATTTTCCTTAAACTAAGTTTCAATAAAATATGGACACAAATATAAGTATAAGTATGTGTGTGTGTATATAATATAAACAATACTTAATGCATGATGCATTAATCTCACCTGAATGTCATTCCAAAATTTCTTTACATGGCCACTAGACATGTCAAGATGAACAAGTTTAACCAAAAAAATAACATGAGAATGATAACGAAGTAAAGAATATTAAAAACATTAAATGTATGTCAACAAACTAATTGAGAAATTTATAAAATAAAAAACTCCCCTGTTATTTTTCAATACTTCTTTAATTTCCTCAAACTTCCATAACCTTTTACGCTTACCAGTATCAGTGGGAGATTGTTGATAAACTATATATCTACCCAAGTCTTCAAGCAAATCATTCATTTCTAATATGTAATCTTCCATTTCAAGTAGTAAAGGTTTTTGAATCAAGACATTTACTCCAATTGTTGAGTTAAGATAACAACTTTCCAAAATTTGAGTCACTTCTTTTTTTGGCCTACCTTGAAACAAGTAATATCTAAAGCAAAGAAAAGAACCCAAAACTTCAAGTGCCAAAGGAAAACCTCCTGCATATTTAACCACATATTCAGATAAATGTATTTCTCTTCAGGATGATCTTTGTTGAATGCTTTGTTTGAGAAGAGTTGAAGAGATTCATTGTTCTTCATGGTTTTCATCTCGTATATTCTTTGCTCATCTACTCCAGACAAGGACTTGACGATATCTTATTGTGATAATTATTCTGCTTCATTTACCAAACCAATTTTTATTTTCTTCCAAATTTTTAATTGACTTGCATCATCTAAATCATCAAAGTACAAAAAGAACCTCTTTATGGCAGAGAAACTTTCTTATCATCTTCATTCCTTCATAACCATAAAAAATTTCCATGTCTTTTTATTTTTAGATGTGACAGAAGCCTTTTCTGCAAAGAGACTAGGCCTTTCCTTTGCAGTAAAGTTTCTCTAACACTGTCAAGAAAGCAACACACTTCAAACTTGTCAGATATTGTTTCACAAACAAGTCTATCAAGAGTTGTTTTTCCGAGATCACCCATACCCCATATCCCTACAGAACGTTTGTCATCCAATACAATCTCTAAGATTAGAATCATATCAACCACTCTTGAGTCAATCCCAACCAGATTGTCATCATAAGATGGTAATTTAGAACTTAGATAAGTCCATACCGCTCCAACTATATTTTTTATAAGATCTGCTTCATACCTACCAATAATGTTTAACATGAGTTAAATAGTTATAATAAAATAAAATAAAATAATAATGAAAAAGGTGACTTTTCATGGATGGTGTTTACTAATGCTACAATACATTTTTTGATATAACTGGCAATTGTCATTCAATTTTCTTGAAATACAAAGCTAACAAAAGGGATGGAGATAAGTGAAAGTGATTTTTTTTTATAAAAGGTCAAATATAATATATATTAAAATTTTATTTTCCTCTTAAAAAACTCAAAATGAATACCTTTGAATTTTCCATTGCCACAATGAAAAGAGTGCTTCTCTCAAATTTAAATGATCATGTGCAATCATCAAAATCTCCATAAAATTAAATTAAAAAATATCATTTAAATTTAAGAGACTCCTTTGGCTCTTAAAAAGGAGTTAGTTTTTTTATGGATTTTGGGTCCAAATTCATTCTTGATGGGCCAGACTATTTGATTAGGAAACAAGTAGCCTCATCAAATAATAAACAAATCATCATTAATTATAAATTTGTTAATTGATAAAGAAATTATTGTATATTAGAAAATTAATAAAGAATTAATTCCCTAACTGATAATTATTTAGAAGGGAAGCAGAAGTTCACATAACTTCCTAATTATGGTCTCCTTAAACATTTATAAATAGGATGTGCCTCCCTCAATTAACCTCATACCTGCCATCAAAATATCTAACAATCTCTTCTCTTCTACCATCGTTTTTGTTCTAGTGACCTGTTGTGCAACGTAACTCAAGTTAAGACTCGAGTAACCTAAACCCTACGTGTGCATTAACTTGTTCAAGTTATGGAGTATTAGAGCTATGAGCTAGATCCGAACGTGGATCCTCAGTATGTGGTATCTTCTCTCTTGATTTCCCTTCAGTTTTAGTCCTAAATGTAAGACCTATATCCTAAGTTTATCATTTTTTCCTAAACTAACCATACTGATACTCCTCAATAATACATTAAATACAACAATAATCTAACAATGTACCCATATTAATATTTCTAAATATTTTGTAATTTGTAACTATCCCCTAGATATCTCTCTATATTTTTTGAGCATATTTTATTTTGTATCTTTATTTTAATTGTTACGATATTCATAATTAAATAGTATTATAGCACATTAAATACCAGACGAGCATTATAGAGAAAATAATTAAATAGTAGGCTATATGGGATTTTAATATTGAGGATATATTTTTCGGGAAGCTGACCTCAGAAGGAGGAGCATGCTGGGGTTGGATGAATTGGTTAAAATGATTGGGATTGCACCACTTTTGTATATCTTCTTTACATATCACTCTCCACCCATATCCCAATATGTCCAAAATTTGTCCAATCATCTCCCATCAGAAGGAGGAACATGTTGGGGTTGGGTGAATTGGTTGAAATGATTGAGATTGCACCACTTTTGTATATCTTCTTTACATATCACTCTCCAGCCAGATTCCGATATGAGTACACCGTCTAGAGAAGAAAGTTGGATGTGAAGGGAATTGTTATCACCTCTTAGGTGTTGCCAACAAGTTTCCTCATTAAATTCCAACACCATTATGCAGAGGTCCATCATCTCCATATAAACTCCAAATACTATGTGACCACCCTTCCCATCCCTATTATATTCATCATCTTCTGGAGCTTTACTACTCCATCTAATCAAACCATCATCGTCTTTCATAAACAAGCATACAACAATTTCCGACCATTTACTAGCACGGAAATTTGGAGGTACGTCCACTTCTACCTCACATTTTTCATGTCTTCCTCCATCATAATATTTTATGTTTGGATCAAACCATGATGGTATTTTGTCTCCTGATGGCATGATTGCAAAGAAATTTATGAGGGGTCATATTCTGGCTGCATACATACCAAACTGTTGTTAACATTAATTACCCAATGAAGGGAGCATATACATGTGAGAAAAAGACACAAAATTGAGACACACATACCTCAAAGTCCTTCAAATAATAATAATTTTTCAAAGGCAATAGCATATTGTTTTCTCCTCTATCAGAGATTACATATTTAGTTTGCACACGGCACTGAAATAAAAAAATTAGTCATTTTTTTTATAAAAAAAACAGTACACATAAATCATTAGATAGAATGTAGGAAGACCAACATACCTCATGGTCAAGTGAAGTCACCAAATTCAACAACTGTTCATCTAATGAACTTTTCATTGAATCACAACCGTGTGCTTCTAATCGAATTAGCCGTGGTGGAAGCCTTGGCAATGACACAAGCCTTTTGCAACCCTCCAATGAAAGAAAGACAAGTTCAAAAAGACCAGAGAAGCAATTAGTGGGTAGATTTATTAAACCAGTTGCACTTAGATTTAACTCCCTAAGACCAATCAAGGATCCAAGTGATTCAGGAAGTGTAGTTATCGCAGTGTAACTCGCATCAAGATATGATAATTTCTTCATACCTTCCCCAAACTCTGGCAGCTTTCTAACATTTTCACAACACAAAAGATCTAATTTTCTCAAAGAATTCGTTTCCAATTTATTTGGTAGGCTATTAAGATTTTTACAAAAACGCAAGTCCACCTCAACAAGTTCTTTCAACACTCCAAGTGATTCATGAACCTTGACAAGGGATGCACAATGATAAAGACAAAAATGTCTAGAGATTGAACATTTGAGAAGTCTGGAGTTTCAGTAAAATTGGAAGATCCGCTTAGGTCAATAAACTTCAAGTGATTCATGGACTAGTCAAACAAAAGATTGTAGAATGATCAGTCTCACTAAACAATGAATCAATAAAACATGGATACGTAGATATATTTTTAAGATAAATAAGCATCAACCTCACCTTTATGCCATTCCAAAGTTGCTTCATGTTGCTATATTGCATTTCAATATGAACAAGTTCATCCAATGGAAGTGGAAGAGCTTCCAAAGGAAAATGTGGCCACTTGACAAATTTTAATGCACCAGGAAAGTTTCTTCAATCCCATTGGTAACTTTTGGAACACAATTTAAGAGGAGTAATCTAAGTCTACTCATCTTTGAAAAAGCTTCAGGATGTACTTCTATTTTGTCTCTGTCCAATATTCATTTTTCAAAACAATAGCTTCTATTTCTCCAGATCCCTAATAAAAAATGTCATTTTCCATAAAAATAACATGAGAATGATAAAGAAAAAAATATTAAAAACATTAAAGGTATGTCAACAAAATGAGATACTTAGAAAATAAGGCACTCACCTTGTTATTTTCCAGTACTTCCTTAATTTCCTCAAACTTCCACAATCTGCTATTGGGGGATTTTTGTTGAATTATATACCAACCCAGGTCTTCATATAAATCATGCATATCTAATTCACCAAATTCATTTTCAACTAGTAAAGTTTTTTCAATCAAGACCTTTATTCCAAGTATAGGATTAAGATCACAAGCTTTCAAAATTTGAGTCACTTCTTTTTTCTTACAATGCTTGAAAAAACAAACAATATCTAAAAATATTGTCTGTTCTTTCTCATCTAATCCATCATAACTTAGTTTAAGTACTTGAAGAATATTTTTATAAGGATTAATTTGCTTCAATTTATCTAAAGCATCTCTCCACACAGCTTCTTCCCTTCTCCCACAAAGATAAGAACCCAAAGCTTGAAGAGCCAGTGGAAGGCCTCCCACTTTAACCACAGATTTAGAATACTCCAAATACTTCTCTTCAGGATGATTTTTGTTGAATGCTTTTTTTGAAAAGATTTGAAGAGATTCATCATCATTCATGGTTTTCATCTCATATATTCTTTCCACTCCAAATGAGGTGAGCAAGTGGCTATCTCTTGTTGTGATAATTATTCTGCTTCCTTTACCAAACCAATCTGGACTTTCAGCCAAATCCTTTAATTGGCTCATATCATCTATGTCGTCAAGGACAAGAAGAACTTTTTTATTGCAGAGGAGCTTTCTTATCATTTGCATTCCTTCATAACTATCATATATTTCCAAGTCTTTTATTCGGAGACTGAGAAAGAAGACTTTTTTGCAAAGAGACTAGACCTTTAGGCAAAGCATCTTTAACCTTTTCAAGAAAACAACAAATTTCAAACTTGTCTGATAGTTTTTCAAAAACAACTCTAGCCAGAGTTGTTTTACCCACACCGCCCATCCCCCATATCCCTACAAAACGTTTGTCATCCAACCCAATCTCCAAGAATGGAATCACATCAGCCACTTTTGAGTCAATTCCAACCAAATTGTCAACCAAAGATGGTAATTTAGTACTTAAAAAACTCCATACATCTCCAACTATATTTTTCATAAAATCTGCTTCGTTCCTACCAAAAAAATCATTGTTAACATGAGATATATATATATATATATAATTAATTAAAATGAAAAATGTGATTTTCATGAAAATTGTATTATACTAAAGCTTTAAAATATAAAATGGTGATTTTCATTGTATTATTACATTTTTTTTTTATAAGGGAATTGTTTTATATATAATTTTTGTTATTAAATTTTCATAAGAATATAAAGTCGAGAACAGGACTGAAAATAAGTGGAATGTGAATTGTTGAGCAAGTCAGAGCAGAATTGATCCATCGGCCCATTAAAATTAAAAACGTGATCATTCTACCCAAAAAAATCAACTTATTCAAAATTTCGTTTTATTGATGGATACAAATTCATCAACATATTAAATATCAATGTGTATTGTCATTCAGTTAACCCATTCATCAATCAAAATTTGATTTTTCTCTTAACAAAACAAAACGAATACCTTTCAGTTTTCCGCTGTCACATTAATATGTTTCTCACAAATTAAAATGATCTTATGCATAAAGGGACTTTTAATTTCAATTAAAACAAAATCTCCATAAAGTAAAAATTTGGAAAGATCCCATATAAAGTTACTTAAAATAAATAAAATATCCAAGTCAGATTGATAAATTCAATAAATCATTGAGTCATTAACCCAATTTAGGATTTCAAAATGTAGGTAATGAGTTTAAAAACCTCTCCTCTATCCTCTTTAAAGAGTTCTATTACTCTGTAACTTATGTTTTAGATATGTATGTATATATATATGTATATAGAGTTTTATTACTCTATAACTTATGCTTTTCAATAAATATATATACACACACGTTAATATTTAATAAAGCAAGATATGATTCATCTATAATTTACTTACAATAACTATCGTATAAACCATGATAGTTAATTTCTTTTGTTCAAGAAAATATATTAAATATACTCGTTTGTAGAATGTTTTTAAACAAGGAGTTCATTTTTTTAACAATATATAAAACATTTTATAAAATTTTAACAAATTTTTTCAAAAAATATCAATATATAAAGTCATTATAAAATCATATTTTTTTTCAATAGATATATTAAGTATATGTTTTACTAGTACTATAATTGTTTCAAGTTTTTTTGAATAGTTCTACATTTTAATATATAAAACATTTTATAAAATTTTAAGTGCATTAATATCTTTTTATCCAAAATATCTTAAGAAGTATATCAAATTTACACACCTCTAATTAGAAACAAATAATTAATCTTAATAATTATTTATATTAAAGAATGGAAAACTTGGAAAAAATTGAAATCTTAACTAAACTATTTTTGAAAAACTCACATTTGTGGGTCAAGGAAAATTATTCAGAATTCGTCTAGATTATTTTAATTGACTTTTGCAAACTTTCCAATTTTTTTTGTTTAGTCTCACTTGATAAAAATAAATACATTATTTTAAAAAAACTCTCATTTATCTATTTTCTGTATCTTTAATTATCAATTAACAGATTTTTCAACTACAAATCATTTAATCGATTATGGCATTTGTTATACTTCCGTTTTTTTTCCTTGAATTATTCTTGATGATCGTTTTAGAGCACACAAAAAACCTTTGATTTAGGAATTTTATTTTATTTTATATTAATGTTGATATATAGAGCAATAAAACTCCTTTTAAAAGGGGAGAGAAAAGAGGAGAGAGCAGTAAAGTTTTACTAACATTTTAAAATCTCAAATTGGGTTGATGACTTATTTAAAGATTTGTTGAATTTACCAACTTAATTTAGAATTTTCCTATTTTAGATAGCTTTAGATGAGATTTTCCCATAAAAATTACTATAATTTTATGGTACTTGAAAATAAATTGAGTCAGGTCAAAGAAAAAATTATTGAATCTCATGAATCTTGATAATATATGAAAAATATTAAATAAGCTATAAAGGTTAATAATAAACATATCTAAACGAACTCCTGTAAAAAAAAAAAAAAAACATATCTAAACGAATACTACTTATAAACTATAATTAAGTTATCTGAAAATAAATTTAAATTAACATAACCTGCACATTCATAATGGATATGCTTCAATGAACGAATATGACCGATTTTAGACGTTGAATGAATTTATTATATGAGTTATTAATGGTAGATTCTCATTTCTGTTCAAATGGATGCGAGATATTCCAGTTATTGTCTAAAAGGAAGACTATGAAAATGATTATGACCGATTTAAACCAAAATTATAGATCATGACAAAAATATAAAGTTAAATAAATATGGAAAATATGATTAAATGGTTGTAAAGAAAACTTACTTGCCCCTGGTGACCCATCCAGACAAGTTGCCAATTTTTGACAAAGCAGTTCTCCAATTCTGCACTTTGGTTGGATTTTCTTTGAATTTCTCTTCTAGTTCAGCCAAGGCTTCCCCAAAACTTTTTCGTTGGTGTCTTACATCAGCTGGATCAACATTATAGAAGATGGGAATAATCCTTCGACCCAATTTCTCTCGAGATTCAATAATTTTTTGAAGCTCATCCAAACACCATGTAGATTTTGCATAATTTTGAGAGATGACAAGAACTGCACAGAGAGAATCCTCAATTGCTTGAAAGAGATCATTTATGTCTTCCCCTTTCTGAAGATCTACATCATCCCTAAAACATCTTGATGCCACTTCTAATGAAAGCTTCATATAAGTGACCTGTGAAATTCAAGCGAGTGTCTTGTCCAGCAAAACTCAAGAAAACGTCATATTTCCATTCAGGAGTTGAATTAAGAGTATTAGAGGTAGAAGAAGATTCTCCTCCGACATTAAATGCCGTTCCAGGAGTTCAATCCTTTAGTTTTTTCCCCTTTCGTTTTTTCCCCTGTGTAAAGAGCAAAGACATGGAAAGTAATAAAGAGGTATGAAATTAAAACAAGTAGACGAAACAATAATAAAGAAAAAAAAAATTGTGCAGATCTATAAAACTCGTTATACCATAACCAATACTGTGTTACGAAAGTTGTTCAAGCGATCTCCCTTTCTGCTTCTCCACAATCACGACTCACTGCTAAAAGATGATTTACTAGGACTTTATACTGACTCTAGCTAGCTTTTGGTAATGGTGAAAACTGGAGATGTTCTCAAGAGCTATTATATAACAGTTGTTTCCCTTGTGTGAAATTCACTATTTTTTTTTTTAGAAAAAAAAATTGGAACATACGCTTCTTCCGGGAAAGTCGCTGATGTCTCTTTATTTTTCTTTTCAAAATCATCTTTTTCCCCGTAATTTTAGCAGTTGCTTCCACTTTATATTATGTATTTTTTTTATTAATATACAGAGGTATTAATATACAGGTATCTCGAGGTTATGATATATTTAAAAAACGCGATTAAAAAATAAAATCCGACCATCCCAAATCTAATTTAGACAACTCAGGATCGATAGGTAAATGGTGTCTATCCAAAATAGGCACTAAAACTGGATCCAAATTATGATATGGGTGACAATGATAACATCTCGTCAATTCCAAAAACTTTTTCTTTAAAGGCCATAACAATTTACTTATCAGTTACAGTACATTTTATGCTGATTTCGTTTAAATTTATTTTTTGTTTAAAATATTAAACTCACCACTAGAATCTTCTCTACACATTTTTTTTAGGGATGGAGCAAGAGACCGGTGAGAGGGAACGCAGGCGTTCGATCGTGCGCACAGAGGGGAGAGAGGAAAGAGGACAGAGGAGATGATATCGTGCTTTTTCTTGATTTTTCACAGCTGACCGGTGAGAAGATACAACTGGGACTATTAAAGAAGGAATGAAAGATAAACATTTTAAAATAATTGGCATTAATGATAACATCAGCCTACATGACAGACTATTTCGTCTCTCTCTGTTTTTTTGTTTTTTTGTTTATTGTATATTTAGTTTAAGGGGAGATAAGTGAGGATGAATATGTTTAGTTTAAATGTATTTTTAGAATATTAAAAATTAACTATTTAATAAAAATGAGGAAAAAAATTTCTAGGCCCTTGTAATAACTCAGCCTACATGACAGACTATTCCGTCTCCTTTCCTAGTTTTTTACAGCTAAAAGTCATTTTGTTTCTATCCTATGCAAAGTCATTTTATTTTGATTATATATTTTTTTTGTTAAAAAAACAATAAAGAGGGAGAATAATGGTTGGGGACAAAATATTCTAAAATATTTAATTAAGAAGGTACAGGATAAAACAAAGACATAAATTAAAGAGATAAAAAAACAATTAATTTATGAAGCATTTTTTATACTGAATATAATACTGAGGTAATTAAAAGCAAAAACAAAAACAAAACAAAGCAAGTAAGGTCACTTTCTACTTTCTAGAAACATTTTATACTCTTATTCATAGGTTATTAGATATGCGAAATTTCTGAAAAAAATTACTGTAATATTTTTTCTAATAGTAATATAGTGCAAATGATGTCAAAAAAACCACCATTGGATATATGGATTAAGAGAGATAAGAACTGTGCTAGCGTTTATTGCATTTAATTAAGGATATTTCTTCAAAATGTGAGTACTTTATTTAGTTTTAATTACTTATAAAGGATTTATATATATATATATATATATATATACACACACTCCCTCTAGTCCTTATTATAAGGCACCAAGCCACCAACTAATCATTCTCACAAACCAATAAAAACAGTTAAAGTCAATAAAGTTAGCCTATTTAAATAACTTTAAATAATACCCCTACTAATTACACTAAACTCCAATATTATTTGATTATTACTCTCACCTATTATCCTTATTTATTAGGGGCATACATGAAAAAGAATAGTTAATGATCCTTGGGAACAAGCAAGTACCTTATAAAAAAGACTAAATAAACTTGCTAGTTCGTGCCTTATAATAAGGACCAGAGGTAAAAGCCTGGTGCTCTAGGTAACCCACTCTGGTGAAAAAAAAAATAGAAATATATTAGTGACGTCCCAAGGTATATAAAAAATAGCAAAAAAGTGTCAACCCAAAATCAAATATTAAAAAAGTCCCAAAGAAGTCTCAGGAACCTTTTTATGATTAATTCATTTTAAGAAAATACTTTGTTGCCCATATTGAATAAAAAAGGAAAGAAGCAAGCAGGAGAATGGCACACATTTATTTTCATACGTGAGAAAGGAAAAAATGGAGAAATCACGGTAAGCACGTTGGTCAATCGAATCCCTAACATCAAAAGCAAGTAAGTGACATTTTCATGTCCTGGGTAAAGCTGAGATTTTGCAGCTATCATCTACTCTATGTTCGTTGAGTAATTTATTTTGTCGGTGGTGTACGTTCGTTGCATTCAGAGAGTGAAAGGTTGAAGCTTGGTCTCATAAGTGGACTATATGCTCGTACCTAGGTAAGTAATGCTAAGATTTTGCTAAAGATATCATCTTGACCATTGAAGTTGGGGTTTCATCGTTGTTGGGTAGGGTTAATAACATTGTGCTATGTTTTTTAGGAAAGTAACAGAGGGATTGCTATGTTTTTATTGGTAATGGTTGATGTGATGATGGTTTGTTTTGTTAAAAATTCTGATACGAGATAAAAAAAAAATTGTTGTTAATACGTGCAATTGTTGTATTTAATATAGCTTTTGCAGTTGTTAATACAATCGTCTTGTTGCAGATTGTCCTGAAATATGATAGGTACTTCGAGGAAAAATCTATTTTGTTTCTTTCAGGTGGAGGGATGTTTTTTAATGGTGGGGGAGATAAAAGTCAATATGTTGGAGGTTTGATAAGAACAAGATGCATAAAGAAATGCACAATCTATGACGAGTTGCGAAGAATCATATCATCTCTAATTGGAAAAGAATGTAATGACATTTCTATGAAATCCATTTTAGCTTTGATACATCTACATTTGAAGATCTTCTAAACATTGAAGGGGTGAATCATTTAATAAAGTTTAATGAAAAATATGATCATGTTTACATTGAAAAAGAAAGGGAATAATGACAATATACAATCACCAATGGATGTTGAAATGGAAGAGGAAGAAAAAGTGTAAGTTTAGTTCGCATAACAAAGCTAATTTGTTGTAAGTGTTGAATGAAGGCTCATATATTGTCATTGCTGAAATGGAATGAGGGCTCATATATTGTCTATATACACTAGTATTAATGAGTTCTTGTAACACCTTTTTGTACTTTGATGGGTGGACAAGTTGTTGTAATTACAGTATACATACGGACATGAAACTATATATGATATTTTGCCATGATATGACATTAAGTAAAATGAGTAGTTGCAAATAGCCACTTACTCGTACAACTTAATATTTTGATATGATATTCACTTCTCAATTTAAGTTGATATAGTTGTCAACATTCTCTGAAGATGTTGTCAAAATAACTTTTTGTGTTGTCAAAATAGCTTTTACTGTTGTTAATGCCTCCTGTGCATTTGGTAACAATCAAAATACTCAAGTTTTGAAATGGCTCTAGGTTACAAAATTTTGTTGTCAATATAACTTTTACTGTTGTTAAAGGCTTATGTGCATTTGGGGACAATCAACATACTCAAGTTTAAACATGGCTCCAGGTTTAAAAATTTTGTTGTCAAAATAACATTTCTTATTGTCAATCTAGCTTTTACTGTTGTTAATGGCCTCTGTGCGTTTAGAGACAATCAAAATACTCAAGTTTAAAAATGGCTCCAGGTTTGAAAATTTTGTTGTCAAAATAGCATTTCATGTTGTCAATATAGCTTTTACTATTGTTAATGGCCTCTGCGCGTTTGGAGACAATCAAAATATTGAAGTTTCGAAATGGCTCCAGGTTTGAAAATGTTGTTGTCAAAAGCATTTCCTGTTATGAATCTAGTTTTTACTGTTGTTAATAGCCTCTATGCGTTTGGGGACAATCAAAATACTCAAGTTTTAAAATAGCTCCAGATTTGAAAATTGTGTTGTCCAAATAACATTTCTTGTTGTTAATATAGCTTTTACTATTGTTAATGGCTTCTTTGCGTTTAGGAACAATCAAAATACTCAAGTTTAAAAATGACTTCGGTTTGAAAAATTTGTTGTTAAAATAACATTTCTTGTTGTTAATATGACTTTTAATGTTGTTAAAGCCTCCAATGCGTTTAGGGATAATCAAAATATTCAAGTTTAAAAATGACTCCAGATTTGAAACTTTTGTTATCAAAATAGCATTTTTGTTGTTGTCAATCTAGCTTTTACTGTTGTTAGGAACGTTTCAATCTAGCTTGGGCAACATAGTAATTTTACATTCACCACTAATATCAAAAAAGTCTCTCGGGACATTTTTTATATATGATTTTAGGTTTAGACTGTTTTGCTATTTTTTTTATTTACCTCGGAACCTCATTGATATTTTCCCAAAAATTGGCTTGAAGCCAGACTGGATCACACCAGATCAGGTTGGTCTTCTCGGACCAAACTTACTTCTGACCAAGGTCTCAAACCTCTTGGTTTGACTAGAATATTGTTTTTATTTTTATTTTTATTTTTTTAAATCCCCTACAGTCTATAGCACTAGGCACTAGCACGTGACCATACTAATTCATCCCATCACTTTACAGTTTACACTAGACGCAGACTGAATATTTTCTTTTCTTCTCTCATTTCACACATAAAACGTTGCCACCTTCTCTCATTTGCCAATACAGACTGAGTTGTCCCATCACTTTTTCTTTTCACCTCGTCAATGGTAGGTGGTGGCGACAACGCAGCGCCTCCTTCGTCCCATTTCCTTGAGAAGCAACCTGGGGACTTTTGGCGCCAATTAGAATTAGAAGAGTACACTCTAATCTTTAATAAATAAGATTGTGACAATTTTACTTATATTAATTATTTCCATGAAGATAGAAAGAGAAGAAACAGTTGAAAAATATCTAATAATAAATGAGGGCAAAGTTAAAAATTTACCCTATAATCATTGAGTTACCTACATCTCCTTGATATGTGAGATTTGGTCAAAATGGACTTATGAATAAGACCAGAGTGGTATGGGGGTTTGCAAATTAGAGCAGTTGTTTTGGAGAATGAGGACCATTTGAATTTAGTTTTTTGAGAATAGCTTTTGGGATTTATGAGGTAAAATGACTTTTTCAGAATAGTTTTTTTTCTTTCCCCGTAGAATAGATCATTGAAAAAAGTGATTTTGATAAAATAATAGTGTTTGGATGTTATTATCAAAATAGTTTTTTTATGGTCAAATTTATCAAAAACGACATTAGCTTTTAATATAATTGCATATAAATGATAGGGAAAATTTCATTTAAATACCATTTGAATTTGAAAAACCCCCAGAGGTCCTCTGAATTTGTAAAAAGACTCAGAGGTACTAAGGACCTATGAGGGATATGAAAATTCGGGTGAAATTACCTTTTTTGCCCTTACTTTTAAATAAATAAATAAAAATTAAAAAGCCCCTCACCGTAGGGGCATGGAGGACCACCGCGGCCCGGGCCATGGCTTTACCGCGGGGGGGTGGGGGGGGTTTTTTTTTGGGAGGGGGTGGGGGTTTTTTTTTGAAAAAACAAAACTATTTTTTTAAAGTGTAGGGGTGGGGTTCGAACCCCCACCCCCAACACAAAACCATGGTTCTTTAATTATATATATACATTAATAAATATATATATTCTTCTTAACATTTTTTCAATTGTATTTACCATTCCACAAAACGCGAATTACCATTCCACAAAACGCCAATTACCATTACTTTCCCAGGTTGTCATTTTTTACTCTTTCATGTATGTTATGGATAACAAAAAAATGACACTTTAACCATTCCACAAAACGTGAATTACCATTCCACAAAACGCCAATTACCATTACTTTCCCAGTTGTCATTTTTACTCTTTCATGTATGTTATGGATAACAAAAAAATTGACACTTTAACCATTCCACAAACGCGAATTACCATTCCACAAAACGCCAATTACCATTGTTTTCCCGGGTGCCATTTTTTACTCTTTCATGTATGTTATGGATAACAAAAAAAATGACACTTTAACCATTCCACAAAACGCGAATTACCATTCCAAAAACGCCAATTATGTTATGATTTTTTTTACTCTTTCAAATGGTAATTGGCGTTTTTGGAACGGTAAATGGCGTTTGTGGAATGGTAAATAGCGTTTGTGGAATGGTAAAAATGTCATTTTTTTTGTTATCCATAACATACATGAAAGAGTAAAAAATGGCACCCTGGGAAAACAATGGTAATTGGCGTTTTGTGGAATGGTAATTCGCTTTTGTGGAATGGTTAAAGTGTCAATTTTTTTTTGTTATCCATAACATACATGAAAGAGTAAAAAATGACAACCTGGGAAAGTAATGGTAATTGGCGTTTTGTGGAATGGTTTAAATGTCATTTTTTTTGTTATCCATAACATACATGAAAGAGTAAAAAATGACAACCTGAGAAAGTAATGGTAATTGGCGTTTTGTGGAATGGTTAAAGTGTCATTTTTTTTGTTATCCATAACATACATGAAAGAGTAAAAAATGACAACCTGGGAAAGTAATGGTAATTGGCGTTTTGTGGAATGGTTAAAGTGTCATTTTTTTTGTTATCCATAACATACATGAATGAGTAAAAAATGACAACCTGGGAAAGTAATGGTAATTGGCGTTTTGTGGAATGGTAATTCGCGTTTTGTGGAATGGTTAAAGTGTCATTTTTTTTGTTATCCATAACATACATGAAAGAGTAAAAAATGACAACCTGGGAAAGTAATGGTAATTGGCGTTTTGTGGAATGGTTAAAGTGTCATTTTTTTTGTTATCCATAACATACATGAAATAGTAAAAAATGACAACCTGGGAAAGTAATGGTAATTGGCGTTTTGTGGAATGGTAATTGGCGTTTTGTGGAATGGTTAAAGTGTCATTTTTTTTGTTATCCATAACATACATGAAAGAGTAAAAAATGACAACCTTGGAAAGTAATGGTAATTCAGGTTTTGTGGAATGGTAATTCGCGTTTTGTGGAATGGTAAATACAATTGAAAAAATGTTAAGAAGAATATATATATTTATTAATGTATATATATATAATTAAAGAACTTGGGCTATTTGGTTTTGTGTTGGGGGTGGGGGGTTCGAACCCCACCCCCTACACTTTCAAAAAATAGTTTTGTTTTTTCAAAAAAAAACCCCACCCCCCCCAAAAAAAAAACCCCACCGCCGGCGTGGCGGTGGTCCTCCGCGCATGCCCTCCTGAGGGGCTTTTTAATTTTTATTTATTTATTTAAAAGTAAGGGCAAAAAGGTAATTTCACCCGAATTTGCATATCCCTCATAGGTCCTTAGTACCTCTAAGTCTTTTTATAAATTCAGAGGGCCTATGGGGGTTTTGCAAATTCAAATGGTATTTAAATGAAATTTTCCCTAAATGATATGGTTGTATTATAAATAATTTTTAACATTAAATTGCATAATAATTACAAAAAATTACATAAATTTGTGTACAAAATTAAAATACTTTAGGGTAGAGACTCATACTGAAAAAAATACTTCATGATCTTGAAAATTTATTTTAGGATCTTGAAAAAATATTTCAAAGTAATAACTGATTTTGAAAAAATATTTCAAGGTACTAATGAATACTAAAAAGATACTTAAAGGTACAAATTGGTATTGAAAAATACTTCATGATCTTAAAAAATTATTTTATGATCTTAAAAAATACTTTAAGGTACTAAGGGATACTAAAAAGATAATTAAGGATACTGATGGTACTAAAAAATATTTCTTGTGATCTTAAAAATTTATTTTATGATCTTAAAAAATATTTCCAGTGTACTAAATAAAATACCTAAAAATACTTACTGAGTACTGAAAAATACTAATGATGGCGGAGAAGAGAAAAATCTGAAAAACATAGCTTTTTTTCCAACTTAGGTTTTGGGTCCAAAATTGATTATGGCTTTTTTAGAGCCGGAAAATATAAGACACCCTATACTTTAGAGCCAGAAAATTGGGCTCGGCCCTTTTTAGGCCCCGGTCCTTCAAGGGCCGAGCTTATAAATTGGAGCTTCTAAATGAAGTTGGCCGTACGGCCGACTTCATAGGGTCGAGGGCCTAAAAGGACCGGTCTGCCGGGCCAAGGGACGACAGATTAGGTCTTTTAAGTATATATATATTTGTTTCATTAATTTAATTTGACCATTTAATTTATTAATTTATATGTATTTTGTATTTGTTATAGGGTTATTTATCCATTTAATTACAAATACATCATAATTATACTTTAATTTTATGATTTGATTTAATATTTGTTGCAAATAAAGATTATAGATGTATTCATGATTGGAGAGAAAATATTCTTGATATTTTTATCCATGAAGTAGAGCCCACTACTCAAGTGAATAGCAATTAAATGTATTTGAAATTGATAATAGTAGTGAGAAGATGAAAATGATAATTATCGTACTTATGTTCTTAATGGTAAGCTTTATGCTTTGTATGAGTTACTTATGGACATAGTTTACTCTTGATTATGAATTAGTGATCTGTTTTGTTTATTGTATTAAGTGTATTGTATAGACATTAATGTTGACAACATTTATTTGATAAATTAGAACTTTAATTGTTAGAATTTTCTAATTATATTTCTTTTAAAAAAAAAAGAAAAAAAATTAAAATTTAGAATAGTAATTTCCAAAGCCTGTAGGGTCGGGTCCTTGGTCCTATCGCTTATCGGGGACTTTAAAAAAAAAAAAAAATTTGAGCCCTTTAGGGTCAGGCTGGCCTTAATTCCTAACTCTAATATACTTTGGCCAAACAACCATAAGTTAACACTATTCTTCTTTTATTGCTGACTCGTGGTCAAGGTAAACGTGCGAATACATTGATCAAATGAGACGGGCGGAATCCACCCGGGGGACTAAAATGAAAAATAGAAATATTTTCTAGGGCTAAAATATAATTTTATGAATATTTGGTTCTATTCTATAATTTTTATCCCTTAATTTCAAATCCTGATTCCTAGATTGCGACATTTAGATAAAAATTATCGAGGGAATATTGTCTGTTTGTGAATTTCAAATATCGAAAAGAATAAATTATATGAGTTCACATTGTGGAACTTGGCGCAAAACGGTCATCATTACATGCTAGGCTTTAATGTGCTTCTCCTCCTAAGAAGCACATAAAAAAATTGATATTTTTTTTAAAAATATTTTAAATATTTAAATTAAATTATATACTTTTGTATCCCGAAATATTTTTTTACACCCATATCTCAAATTAATTAATATCTAATTTTGCATTTAGAATTTTTTTCTGTAACACCGAAAGATCCCGTAAATTAATTAATTTGAGATACTTGAGTGTAAAAATAATATTTCAGGATGCCCTATATAATTTAATTTAAATATATAAAAAAATTAAAAAAAATTATCAATATTTCTTTATGTGCGTCTTAGGAGGAGAAGCACCTAAGAAGCACATAAAAGACTAACATGTAATGAGGATTCGCACAAAACATGGGAAAGGAAGCTTTCTATGGTCAACAAGAGCATGCATGAAGACCAGAGAGAGAATTTATTAATGGGTGAAAAACCGCATTATGAATTTTCTATTTATACTCCTAAGTATTTAGCCTCTCCTTATCTTTTTATATTCTCTATGGAGGTGCTTTCATGCATGATTAACAAAGCTATGTCACAGGGATGCCTAGCTGGAATTAAACTGAGTAATAATTGCCCAATTCTTTCACATAGTTTTTTCGCAAATGATGCCCTGTTTTTTATGAATGCAGATATCCAGAATAGCCATGTCCTGGCATATATCCTACATCAATATTGCTTAGCATCAGGCCAATCAGCAAACCTAGAAAAATCAGGCATTGTATACTCTGAGAATACTCCACAACCTGTCAGAAAAGATATCTGCGATACTCTTAGCATCGGTGAAAGCTTGGATCAAGGCAAATATCTGGGTATCCCAAGTGTTTGGGGGAAGACCAAACATCAGGCGCTTGCTTACGTCTGTGAGAAAATTGGAAAAAAGACTCTTGGTTGGAGTAGCAAACATATATCATTTGCGGGAAGAGAGGTCATGATTAAGGCTGTCATAAATGCTATTCCCATATTTCCTATGACATGCTTTAAATTCCCAGTCAAAACTTGCAAAGCTCTCAACAGTTTGGTGGCAGATTTCTGGTGGGAGGGACAACATAAGACTCAATGGGTGGCATGGAATAAACTTACACGACCTAAAGCTGAAGGGGATATGGGTTTCCGTGACTTTACCAAATTCAATAATGCTCTTCTAGCAAAGACAACTTGGTGACTTGCTCAGAATCCGCAAGACCTATGGGTGCAAGTCCTTAAAGGCCTATATTTCCCAAATGGCATTTTCCTAGATGCTAAGAAAGGGCATAGAGCCTCTTGGTGCTGGTCAAGTATTTTAGAAGGGAGAAACTTCATCAAGAAAGACTTATGCTGGCAAATTGGCAATGGGGAATCTGCCCGAATCTGGAAGGACAACTGGATTCCCTCCCTCCCCAACCTAAAACCGACTATTGAGGATGCTAGACTTAAAAAATCCAACCAACAGGTCGCGTCCCTTATAGCTGCTAATAGTCGAAACTGGGATCTTACAGCCATCAGGAACAATATCGACGACCAGACCAGTAGTGCTATTGTCAGGATCCCGTTATCAAGGACGCCTCAGAAGGATCGGTTACGGTGGACGTTGGCAACTAATGGGACTTATAGTGTCAAACTCGGGTACCACCTGACTAGAGCCGTCAAACGGGTCGGGCCCGTCGGGCCACCCATTAAACCCCGGCCCTTCGGCGGGCCGGGAAAAATGGACGAGATATTTGAAATTAGCCGGAGGCCGGCCTGACGGGCCACGGGCTTACACGGCCGGCCCCCGGAGGGCGCAGACGCCGGGCCCCGTTGCCCCATTTCACCGTAGCTTTTTCTCTTTTTCCTTTTGAAATTTATTAATTTATATATATATTGTATTTGTTCTAGAGTTGTTTATCCATTTAACTACAAATACATAATAACTATACTTTAATTTTATGATATTCTTACTCATGGCCAAAGGCTACTACTCAAAATGAAAAATTTTATGTTTTATGTGAGTTATTTGTGAATATGGTTTTCTTTTGATTATGAATTAGTGACTATGCTTATTTATTAGATGATTTATGTTGTAATTTACTAATTATATTTCTTTGAAACACACGGAGGAAAAATAGTTAAAATTTAGAATAGTAATTTTCGAGCCCTGCGGCCGGCCCCGCCCCCGGTACTCTCGGGCGGGCTTTGAAAAACATGTGTTTTTCTTACTCCGGACCCGGAGGGCCGGCCCCGTAGGCCCCGCCCTTCACGGGCCGGCCCTGATTGACAGCTCTACACCTGACGCTAACCTCCCCCACGGCGCACCCTCAACCAGCTGGTACATCTGCTCCGATCCTATGTGAAGTGTGGAAGAAAACCTGGAAGATCAAATCTATCCCCAGAGTTGTGAATTTCATCTGGCGGTGCCTGACCAATTCCCTTGCTACAAATGATGCCCTGGCTAAACGAAGAAGGGGACCCACGGAGTTGTGCCCGGTATGCCATGTATCGTGTGAAACCTTGGAGCATCTATTCTTCTATTGTCAATGGGTGAGATGTGTATGGTTTGGAAGTCAATTATCAATCAAAAGTGATTTCACTAATATCCATAGTTTCAAGCAGTGGTGGATTCCCATTATGCATTCGACTAACCCTCTTTCTGAATATGTTATTGCTTCTATAAGCTGGCTGCTATGGCTCATCTGGAAGGGAAGAAATGATCAGGTTTTTAATGGTATGCATCCGGACCCTATAGCGGTGATTGATAAGGCAAACCAGGCATTGGTAGGCTACTGGATTGTAAACTTCCCGAAGAGCCCGGAAGATGAAGCCTGTAAGCTGACAAAGCAAGCAGTCTGGTGGGAGCCTCTAGATGAGCTATCACTGAAAATCAATTTGGATGGTTCCTTCTGGGACTCCTTTGCTGCGATTGGGCTGGTATGCCGTGATCATTGGGGCCATGCTCAGTGGATGTTAGCCGACAAGGTCAAGTCGATATCAGCTTTTATGACTGAAGCCCTAGCTCTGAAGAGAGCCTTGATGATTGCCCATGATCTGGGAAACAAAAATGCCATATTTGAGACTGACAACCAGACTCTCGATCGACTTGTGAAAAATAATCAACAGGATTTAGGTGAATGGCAATCTTACGGTATCACTCAGGACATCCTATGTGCTCTCAAATTTGAACCCAGTTTTTCAGTTCGATTTACTCCTCGTCAGGGGAACCTAGCAGCAGATTGGCTTGCTGTATCCACCAATAAGGAGGTATGCCCGATAGGGTGGGTAGGAATACCCTTACATCCTTTGTCTCAGTTGCTGGAAAAAGACAGAAAGAGCATCAGACGTTACCGAGATTATGCCTCAGAGCAGCCCAGAATCTTTGATCCTGATTGAACTAATAAAGTTGCTGCACTATCGCGGCGTTGTTTGTTTAGTGGATCTTTTGTAGTTGGTTTACGGTTTTTCTTGTCATTACATTATCGTAGTTTTTCTACTCCTAAAGCTTACTATCTGTGTGCTTTAGTTTGATTGTAATAGCCTCGTTTCCAGTAATGAGTATAGCCAGAATTGTTCAAAAAAAAAAAAGTTAACTACTCTGCCATCTCATGATTGTTTGTAGCTTGGCATACCAACTTGCCTTTGATTTATTTTTAAAGTTGGCTGGATTCCAATTTTGTAGCTTATCATTGGACCTATTTGGCTCAATATGAGCCTGATAAAATTTACAATGAAGAAGACATAAAATATATGTAAATTGTTCTCAAAGCAAGTGGACGAAAATGATACCTGAAAAAAATTTAACTCAATGAAGTACTACTTCCTCTTATTTTTATTATAAGGTACAAACTAATAAATATTATTAATCTTTTTTATAAGACACTTACAAGTTTTCAAAGAGTATTTAATTTATTTTTTTATGTCTCAAGCTCATATTTAATGAAGGTAGTGAGAGAGAGTAATGTGATTAATATGATATTTGAGTTTAATGTAGTTTATAAAAGTAGTATTGGAAATCACTTAAATTTTAAAACAACTTTAATGCTTTTAAATGTTTTTATTGGTTATGAAAATTAGTAATTGGTGCTTTATAATAAAGACAATAAGAAATATAAGTATATAATCTGTTCAAATTAAGTAATTCTTTTTAACAACGGGTGAAAAACTATAAAATTTTCTGACTAATAACTTTCATAGATGATAGTTTTGATATTTAACCATAAATAACTAATTTTAACTAATTTTATTTGTTTTGAAATGTTATTATTATAATAATAATGGGAGCAGGTATTTACATTTTGAACAAATCAAATATTCCCATGATATGCTATGTCATCTTGCCACTTGTATGTAGAATAATGGGGTGGGCTTATACGCGCTAGCGTGTGGGGACAACTTGAATGTCACCTATTAAAAATGTTCTTTTTTTTAAAAAAAAAAAAACCTCATCTGTGGATGTATCACGCGCAATCTCGACATTTCTAAATTGATTAATTTCTTACTTCGTGCAATTTTCTAATAATAAATTTATAAAATATTAAATATGAATAATCTAATTTAGGAACATATTCTGAAAAAAAAAATAAGAAAGAGGAAAAGGAGAAAACTCAAACCGAATATTTATTTCTTTTAGACTGGGTCTTATGATTATGCCCTGTGATAGAGATATGCATAAACGCATAGTTCCTAGGGGTCCATGAGAGAAATATTCAGATGATTTGGCGGTGACTTGACTTTAGCCTTTCATAATATTCCAGAAGGACAAAAGCCATAACGTCCTCCTCCTCACGCGGTAGTTTAAACTCTGAATCAATTAATTAATAGGATTAATGGGTGTATTTGGAGAAACTAAATTGATATATTAATAATTAATTATGCACTAGTGGATAAGCTGAAGCATAATAGAGCAAGTGGGTCGGTGTGAAGGCGATTGTTTTATGATGGCCTCGATAATCTTAATCCAAAAAATAGGCAAAAGAGACGGAACATAAGTCAATGTATTTCGACACTCACTTTTCAACTACGAGACCACTGAAAACAAAAATGGAAAAAGAGAGAACCCAAATCCAATATTTATTTCTTCCATCGAAACCGAGGTGGAAGATTTGGTAGTGACTTGACTTAAGCCTTTGACAATTAATTAAAGGATTGATTATAGGGTTAAGGTGCAATTTTACCAATAAACTATTGATTCTGGAGCACCCAACACAATATACTCTTATATAGACCTTAAATACAAATTAACTTTTAAATTGGTTAAATCAGCACAATAACGTTAGACATTGGCAAACGTCTGTTTGTTTGGAAGGATTCACCACTTTCATAAGTAAATCCTGCGAGTTTAAGAAGCTTATGATCTTCGGTATTTCGCCGTTCGATTCGATTTCGTCCACAATAGGAGATTTTATGAATCTGATTAACAAACACAGGACTTGAATCAAATTCGAGGAAGCCATTGAAGTTAGGGCACTGATGGTTGGACCCATTAGAACTTGTCCTAAGAAGACGTCCTTGTTGAACCGAATCAAACCCGCTATAGCCAAAGCCGAGTGTTCTCTGATTCTCTTTGAGCATTTAGGATCGCATAAAATTGATTCCAGCGAAGAAAATACCTTAAATCGGAGAACCAGGTCCTATACACACATTGTGCGCGTGCGTGTGTGTATTGGCAAATTAACATCAGTTGATCGATAAATAAATTAAAATCATACAATTTAAAAGTTTCACTAATTGAAAGAGTTTATACACCTACATCCATATACTCACTAAAAAATAAACAAGCTTGAGAGAATAAAAGAGGGGTATTTTAGGAAGAAACTGGAAAAAATAAAAAGTTACCACTCTGGTCCTATTTATAAGTCCATTTTGAGCAAAAAATTTGGTCCTATTTATAAGTTTTTTTTGACCAAATAAATGAGATTGTGACAATTTTTCTCATATTAATTGTACCAATGAAAATAGAGAGAGAAGAAAGAGTTGAAAGATATCCAATCATAAATAAGGGTAAAGTTGAAAATTCACCCTATAATCATTGAGCTAACTACCTCTCATTGGTATGTGTGATTTGGTCAAAATGAACTTATAAATAGGACCAGAGTGATATCTTATAAAGATCAAAACCAATCATTAAATGTTGTCTTATAATTAAGGCTGGAAAGAGTATAAAATATTATGTACTAGTCGAGAAGCTAAAGCCTAATAGAGTGGGTGGGTAGGTGGGTAGGTGGATGGGTGGTTGTTGGCGTGATTCTTGGGTCCTTCCCAATTCCTCTCTTCCTTTTTATTTTTGATTTCCTTTTAAAGTCTGAAGCGTTGTCATAAATGAGCTAAATATTATATTTTTTTAATAATTGTGAATTTTAAATAGTTCTTATTTATTTTATTTGGACTGATGATTCTAGTTTTGTTTGTTTGAATATGTAGGTAATGATGTAGATAAATATGTATCAAACTTTACACATTTTCCTTTGGATCCTGTATCACTCACTTGAGTCCAATCACTTCATAACAACTCACATTTAACCTAAGAATCCAGTGCAACTACTACCGTTAATCACTTCATCACTTCCATTAGGGAGATGTTTTGACCTTTTCACACACTTTTTATCTCTTGAAGTTGAAGGAATTTTCGGGATTTTTCATTCCAGTGATGTTTTAAAATTTGCGTTGCGGTGAATTATATGTATTTGAAAAAATGTTTTAAGATATTTAACACATCATTTTGAAATATTTTAGGATTGGATGTATTTTAAAAAATATTTAAAAGTAATGCACCTACCTAAAAATATATTTTAGCGTGTCATATGCAATACAAAATACAATTGAGGGTGTATAAATGGTTAGAATATACGTTATAGAGAATATATTTTTGGTATTCTTTAAATAGTCTTGTTTGTATGGTTAGGGTGTCCATACAAAAAAAAAAAAAAACTGTTAATTCGTAGCGGTTAAATGGTAGCGATTCAAATAAATCACTACAAATATAAAGATTTGTAGCGGTTTATTCCGAAACCGCAACAAATTTGTAGTGGTATGACTCACATTAAGTGGCGCGTTGGTTATTGAACAACATTTGTAGCTGTTTTTACCAAAAAAAAAAAAAAAACCTACAAAATATGGTGTCAAGTTGGCATCAAATTTGTAGCAGTTTATTTATATGGCGCTGACTCATTTGTAGTTGTTTGTATGACAAGAACTGCTACAAAATGCAAATGCTATGCACATTTATAACGGTTATATAAAATTGCCAAAAATTTCACGTTGCACTAAGTAGAATTTCTTGATTTGTAGCGGTTGAGATAACTGTTTGGTAGTTTTTATGAAATCGCTACAAATATCAACACTCTGTAGCGGTTTTATGTAAAACCTTCATTACCCCTTATTTGAATAATTTTCACAAATTCGTTTCTCACATTTCCTCATTCAGATTTTGGTATATCTCTGAGATTTTTCTTAAGCATTTACAAAGTTAGGCACTTGAGGTTAGTAAACTCTTTTATTTCATTTTCCCTATTATTCTAATTTTGTTATAAATATTGATTTTTTTTAAAATTATTTTAAAGTAACTGTAGTTATTATGACTTCCTGCAAAGATAAATTACCAAGGCCATTTTACAATGATGCTATTCAAGTGTTTGTGGGCAAATATGATAATTTTACAAGGACTCACAACTGACGACTTAGACATCACATCAATAAATTTCTTTTGGCCAATTTACACTAGTCAATCTGAAGATGACGAGTCATAGATTATTGCCTTAGAGGCACATTAGGTTTATTATGTCGAGAATAAGAGTCACAAAGATTGAAATATGGTGGTTCACTTAAAACTTTGAGACATTTACAACATAGGTGATGGTGATAACATCGCCTACGATAGTGATATCTCCTTATTTTTCTTTTCAAAATCACTTTTTCTATTTAATTTTGCAGTTCATTCCACTTTGTATTATGTTTTTTTTTTTTATTAATATATTGGTATCCGGTGCTACTAAGAACTGAGTCAACGACTAGTCTGGTTTGTAGGAATGTAGGCCTACAATACTTTAAAATAATTTATTGAGCTTCCTTAAACTTTTCGGAAGAAGTCAACTATATCTTATATTTAAGATTGAAGGGAGTATAATTTTTTTAAAACAAAAAATAAGTGAAATGACTATAAATACCACTTAAATCGTTCCCACTAAGCTTAAAAAATATATATTTAAAAGTAATGGGCGCACTTAAAAAATATTTTAAATACCATTCAAAATAAAATACTTAAAAACCTCTTTATTTGCTTTAAAAATATTATTTAAATTCTGAATCCTCCTTGGCCCTTTCCTTGAGCAAACCACTGCAAATACATGACATGCCTGTATGCTTTTTTTCTTAATGCCTTTTTTTGTTGTTGTTGTTGAGAATAATGCCTTTTTTTTAATAGCGCAGAGAGTTTCTAAACCAAGATTTGGGCTTATAGATGCTTGTGACAATTTCATGAGGCAGAGAATAGCTGGGTATTGAGGTTCAATATAAATATTCAGGCCCAAAAAGATCCAGTAGCTAATATATTCTGTATAGATTAGCATTTGTTATATATTCTAGTTTCTATAGACCCTTCCCTTTAGTTTAATGTCAATTGCTCTTTAGTAAAAAATAAAAAAAAGGAGATCCTTCACAATAGTATTGGGTCACAATCCATATAAATATCACCTATACTATACACATTGAGATATGGAGGAATAATATAATTTAGTACTGAGTACAAATTGTCTCTTTTGACTATTTACTGGGCAATACCCCAACATTAATATATTGATGTTACTCCTGAATGGAGTTAAGATTTTTTCCATTCTGGCACTCTGGACTGGAAGCATCATTTTGAGATGTTTAAAATTCAACTTATGCTCTTAAAAGGTTGTTGGTTCAAATTCTGAGGTCAGGACATTTGTTATTAAGTATTTTTAAGTGTTCTTTGAGCTATAAACCTTTAACTTAAATGAGTCTCATAAAGACCCTTTTTTTTTTTTAAAATAATAATAACTATAATAGAGGTATGTCCAATACAATTTTTTTATTTTAGTAAAATTATGTATAAGTTTAATCAAGACAAAATAAAGAGAGCTCATCAGCGCTATAAAATTCACATTGAGTTAAGTAATTATTTTTTGATTAAAGTAAATAATCTTTTGGGATTTGGTAAGGATTCGGCTATATATTGTGGCCATAATTTTAAATGATCAAACACATCAGTCATTTTGATTATTATAGAGCACACACAAAAGTGGAGTCAATGAACGTGATTATATTCTTTGTATTCTTTATATGATATATGTATATATTTTGCCCACTATATATATATCAATTGTTCATTGACTCCGGATTAGACCATGGAGCTTAAGGCTTTGTTTGTGAGTTCTATTTTGGAGGGAAATGAAAGGAAATGGAGGGTTTTGGTAGTCCCTTCCCTTGTTTGCAAGTTTTAAAAATAGGAGGGGAGGGAATCAGAGGATTTTACAAATCCTCCAAAACCCTTCTTCTTCACAAAAATAAAGTTCCCCCAATATGAGGGGTTTTAAGAGGGGGAATAGATTAATTACTTTGTTATCCTCGTTCACCACCCCACCACCCCACCACCGCCACCACCACCCCGTGGCCGCGGCGCCGCCACCGCCACCACATAAATAATTTTTTGAATATAAAAATTATATAAATATTTTTTTTAGAAAATTTAAATTTAAATTTATTTGTAAAGTATAATAATTATATTAATTATTAAAGAAAAGGACAAAATGGTAAAAATAACTCATTAATCATCTATCTTCCTTCCTTACTATTTTTTTAACTCCCAAACAAGGGGAGGAAATATCCTCCATTTCCTTCCATCCCTTTTCTTTCCCTTCAAACAAAACTCGCAAACAAAGCCTAAGAGAAGGTGTGGTCCCTACAATAGACAAGTTGTTAGAAAATTCATAATTTCTTCTCTCTGTTTAATAAACTTGTTCTCCTGTCTATGACTTTGGAGTATCGTCATACACTTGTTGGCCACAAAGCTTTATTTAATCTACAGTTGGAGTGACTCTGTCTAAAAAATCTATAGTGGCAATTTCAGACTCTTATAAACATGATAAAAGGAAACATTTCATTGTGATAACCATATTACAACTATGTTTTGCCTTGATTGATTTAGCATAACTTTTGTTTTTAGCTATCGTCACTCTCATGGTAGCTCAAGGAGACAAGGACACTCATGTTATTTTAGCCTCTTAATTTTAAACTCGTTTATATTTATATTTAATCTTATGTAAGAATACACATGAATAAATAACTTTGTAATATATATTTATAATTATATTATATTGTCTTTTATTTTTAATAATGGGATCTCTTTCTTTTCTCTGTTCTCTTGGGTTTTTTTTTTTTTTTTTTTTAAAAGAAATTTGGTCCTCTAAATTTAAATTTGTGATGGATTTAATTAAGTTTAAAATGTTTTTAAAACATACTCCCTCTGGTCCTTATTATAAGGCACCAACTAGCAAGTTTATTTGGTCCTTTTTATAAGGCACTTGCTTGTTCCCAATGAGTAATGATTATTTTTTTCCATGTCTTTAATTAATAAAGGTAGTGGGTGAAAGTAATACTTAATATAATATTAGAGTTTAGTACAATTAGTAGGGATAATATTGGAAATTACTTAGATTTTAGGGCAACTTTATTGACTTTAACTACTTTTATTGGTTTGTGAGAAAAGTTAGTTGGTGCCTTATAATAAGGACCAGGAGGAGTACCACTCCGGTCCTATTTATAAGTTCTTTTTTGACCAAAACACACATACCAAGGAGAGGTAGTTGGGCTTAATGATTATAGGATAAAATTTCAACTTTATCCTCATTTATGATTGAGTATCTTTCAACTCTTTCTTCTCTCTCTATCTTTATTGGTATAATTAATATAAAAGCAAATTGTCACAATCTCATCTCTTTCCTCAAAGAGGACTTATAAATAGGACCAAATTTTTTTGGTCAAAAGGGACTTAGACCAGACTGATAAATCTTTAATAGACTCAAAGCACGAAATGATGCTAAGAGAAGATTAAGCTTGTCCATCTTAAGTGGGCCGAGATATACTAAGATTGAAAATACATACAAACCAGCTTACGTAATTACATTCTCACACTTATCATTTTATGCAAACATACATACACATTTGTTTATTTATTAATTTATTTTTCTTCACGGGTATTGTTTTGATTCTTAAGTTGCGTCTATGGAATCCAAAGCTACAAGCAGAAAATATTTAAAGGCAATATAAAATGGAAGGATCCATTAAAGGAAGAATAGGTAGCTAGGTTCCAATACAATGAAAAGGAAACTAAGGACGCTATACAGAGAATAAAGGGAAACAATATAACAGTAGCCTAGCGGTTGAGATCAATAAGGCGAGACACTCAAAAAGGCATTATCTCAATCATCAAACAGCAGAGAAATATTCAGTTTGCCCATTTATAAATTTCATAATTATATTTTAACACTACAGAACACACACACACACAAACAAGCAATAAGTTGTCTTATCAATTGAATATTTGGAATAACTTAAATTTGTTCACTTGAACAACAAATGCTTTGTTCAGGAAGAAAAACAAATTATTCCTTTGGAGGAAGAAATAAATGTTCAGTTAATAAAGTTCTATCTTAGATTACTAAAGCAGAAGAAAGACACTCAATATCATCGATTAGAAAGCAATCTAAATAAATATTCTCTAGTAGAATTCGAAAGTTTCTTGGAATCATCCCATCTTGAAAAATCATAAACATAAGGTATTTAAATCAGAGCAATTTCAGGCAGACATAGCTAAAGCCATCAATGGTGTAATACCCCAAAATTCCTATTTATCATAAATATTATATTTTGATAAATAAGGCATATTAAATAAAGGTGAATATGTGTCTCAAAATTTTGTAATTTGTTAATTATAATTTTTGGGCAATTTTTCCCTTGAAACTAAATTAATCAAGGGCCAATTTTAAGAGTAAATGAGTCATGGAAGAGTTATAAAACACTTAAGTAGGTTAATGGAATTTAGCAACAATGAATGAGCAATTTAACTTGCACTAATTGAAATTAGTTGCATAATTCTTCATGATGATTAGAGGCAAATAGAGATAATCAAAGAAGGGCTAATTATTTTGAAATAATTAAGGGCCAAAGATGAAGAATTAAAGCTTGAATAATTAAGTATTAATGGCCTAGATTAAGTAGCAAATTAATTAAGCCAATGAGAATGAAATAATACTTGCCTAATTAAGCACTAATTTTTATAATTAGTTAATAAATCAATTAACTAATAGCAAATGCAATTAAGGGTGACGATTGGATTTAAACAAACACAATTGAATCCAATAGTCCTAATTAATCCTATAATTAACCTTAATCCTCTTGTAATTGAGTTAATTAGCCAATGAGAAATCAAATAATTGAGCTTAATCCTCATAAAATTAAATGGACCAATGGGAAAATTAAGCTATAGATTAATGGTGAGGATTAATCTTGAACAAGCACAAATAAATCCAATGGTCTTAATAAATCTCATAATTAAGCTAAATCCTTGTGAAATTAATTGGACTAATGAGAACACTTGAACCAAAGGAATTTGCCACATAAAAAGCAATTCAAATGGCCAAAGAAAAAGGTGCATGTCGACCATGAGACAAGAGGAGAGGGGAGATTAATAAACCATTATATATTAGAGGTTGAAAAGTCAAATAAAGCAAGTAGCCAATTATAAGCTTAAGACATGAGATATTTGCTAATTTAAAAAGCAATTGAAATGTTTAAATGGAGGAGCAGGTCGGCACTCATCTGAATGGAGGGGATTAAATTTCATACAGTGGTTTTGAATCCCATGGATGAGAGGAAAGAATGGATTTTGGATTTCTTGGAAAATGACTACCTTAACCCTTGAAATTTCTCTATAAATAGAGAGCAATTCTCTTCAAATTCTTCACACCAAAATCAGTCTAAAACATCTGATTTTAATATTAAAGAGTGAGTAGAGTGAAGTTCTTGGAGCAAGGGAGAAGGAGCAAGGTTCTTCAAGAGGTAAGTTCTTGAGTTTTGGTCTTTAAATTCATAGTTAGACTGTGCTTTGATCTTGAATCTTCAAGAGTAGTTTTGTTTTCATGTTTTTGAAGTTAAAAATGAGTTTATTTCGAAAATTTGATGGAGCAAAATTCTTGGAAGTTAAAGATCAAAAGTAGCGAAATTCTGGAAAAAAATTGGTTAGGAATCAGCAGCAAAAAGATCATGATTTTATATAGAAGATGAAGTTATAAAATTCTGAAATTTGTCATGGTTAAAGTAGACATCTAGAGCTTTCCAAATATACCAAGAGTGTGTCACTTTGAATTTTTTGCAAGGAGATAAAAATTCTTAAAGTTGGGCTACGTTTTCTGGACGAAAATCTGGGCAGTGTTGAGAAACAATTAAACTGGGAATGATTCAATAATTCTGGGTGAAAACCAGTATTTTTCCTCAACAATATACATCCTAAGGATTCCGGGGAATTTTAAGGATCCTTGTTTCGATTTTTCTAGAATTAATTATGATTTTTCAAAGTTACCAAAAATTCTGCCCAGAAATTCTGAAGTAGCGTTTTTAATAAAATGTGAGGGTAAAAGTGGAATAATAAATCCACCAAGGGTAGAAATGTCAAAATAGGTGAAAATATCTTTTTTGATATTATTCTAGGAAATATGATATTAATTATAATATCATGGAAAGGAAATAATCTGACGATAATGTATAAGATATCTGGGAAGTCCGGAGTCAGGTTCAAAGGTCGGGCGTTTGACAATTACCAGGTGAAAGGTACGTTCGCATACTAGTAACTTTAACTCTGATGTGTCTTGTATGCATGTATGTGGTAGTAGGATTCATAGGGTCATGGACAGGACTATGTCTTGGATCATGTACCGTGGCTAAGACTCTATCTTAGGTCACTGTTTGCATACATTCAGCTTTATACGGATTATATAGTCTTGATAATGCTGTTGAGTTTTCCTAGCACTGAGGGCACGAGGGCCATCGTGGCACTGGTTAGTGCAAACATGGATAGACTTTACATGTGCTGTGTGCTATGTATTGTTGTGTTGTTAACCTTACATCTACTGTGTGCATATGTGTTGGTTATTGCTGTAATGTAATGAACATCTGTCATACATATACTGTTATACTTTTTATATGAGGTTAACTGTTACCTGATATTCAATTCGATTGAATCTCAGCATTGACTAAAGGTTCAGGTAAAGGAATCAGGATCAGAGAAGGCACCGGTAGGATGGAGCTGAAGAGAGGCACTGATGGACGGAGCCATGAAGAGGCACCGGTCGAGACAAGAGCCGGAAGAAGTTTAACAGAGCATTTCTTCTGGCATGGATTTAATGAAGTTATTTAAAACAGTTTGGTGCCGAAGGCAGGGCTAGTCTATGTGGATCAGTCAATAAGTCGCCGTGAACTTGGTGAGACTTCCACGATAGACACCTACCTGGCCAAATTGTTTGATTAACAGAGTTAGGTTCATTGCCTCAAGTCTAGCCAAGGCTTGGTTTAAGGTTGTATAATTACCATAAAGAATTGTAATTATACAAGGCTCTGTACTAATGTATCACATGAATATTCCCACGGGAAATTTTTAATATACCAGCTTATGTCGGGGCATCAGCATATGTCTGGGCATTTTATATCAGATACTCATTGTCCAAATATTAGTGCATGCTCTTCGTTTCCGCATTACTCTAAGCTGTAACACCTCAAACTCTGTCTATTTTCTTAAAACTAAGTGTCAGTTGACACGATTTCAAGTATGAAATTTGGGGTGTTACAAATGACCTGCATAGAAGAACTTGACTGTGACAGAACATGATAAGGCAAAAAATCAACTGTTGCTGGTGATGAGAAACCAAATCTCAAGGTTCTTAAAGAGGATATCTCTATTGACAATGACAGCCTTGACCAACATCTTAAAATAGCCATAGATCAACATGCATCATTTGAAGGGACCTCGAAGAATGGAGAATCAAAGAGGGTAAAAGATGCTAATTTGGAATGTAAGGAACAAATTACAAGAACATTTGAGATAACGTTGGGCAAGATTAGTGCAGCTACATCTCCTAACAAATGTAGAGTCTTTAATGAAAAATGAAGACATAGAAGCCAGTGGCGAAATCAGAATTTTTTTAAGCCTGGGCCAAAAAATAAATATATTGAACTATTTACTAAATAGTATTAAATAATATTGAAAATACAAATAAATAATAATTGACAATTATAAATCAAAACAATATCATTTTCGGTAGGTATCTCAAATAAGAATTTTATTTTCCTCTCACAACCCAATAGTAATGAACCAAGCATTATTTTTATAGAGAAAATAAGAGATTAGCTGAGGCTAAATTATTGGCCAAAATTAAATATCATATAATAAATACATATATATACTAACAAATTTTATAAGATCAGTCAGCCCTAGCTGGCTATAACTATGTTCCGATTGAAGATACCAAACATTGGAGTTTAACTGGAATTTAGCATCTGAAAGCTGATATGAAATTTATACTTGAGGACGAACACAAAGTTCTTAAATCAATTAGATCAAGCAATGAGTTAGAACATGGAGATAATAGGGAAGATGCATTTAGAATAAATACTGTACAAATTCCATATGTCAAGCTGCCTCAAACGTAAATAAATAACTAACTAGAGATAACTATGAACCCAGCAATAGATGGAAGTCTACAAGATAGAAGCAATGAATACTCTGCAAGACCAAAGGCCTTGTAGCCTAGTGGTATGAGGTACTCCCCAAGTAGTGGGAGGTCATAGGTTCAATCCCGCTCCTTGTAATTCAGGCCGTTAGTGCTTGCCGCCTTGTAATTCAAAAAAAAAAATGAATACTCTGCAAGAGGCTTCCCATATACCCTAGACAATAATATAAACCGAACAAATCTAAAATACATCAATCAAGCGGGAGTCGCTATAACCAATTTCAAATTGTGGACGTTGTAAGACAATTTTAGGCGTCCCAAATTTTAAAAGGACACCAAAAGTAGTGCTTTCGGTGTCAAAAACTCTATTTTTGATGTCCCGTTTATAATTTGGGATGCCAAAAGTTGATTTTATGCGTCTCTTTTGGGACGCCAAAGTCCTTGCTTTTGGCGTTCTTTTTGTTTTTGTTTTTAAATTGGGATGTTAAAAATAGACTTTTGGTGTTTCTTTTAAAATTGGGATGCCAAAATTCTCCACAGAATTACAAAAATGCTTTTGCCTTTTTTTTTTACTTCCATTTTTAAAAAATGGACGTTTTTTAAGGAAGTAAAATCCATTTTTTGTAATAGTAAAACTATGTTATTAACAATATTAATTATCGATGATGGGAGCATATATATGTGAGAGAAAGACACAAAAATTAGATACCTTGACGTGCTTACACTCTAGTGGGATAACTTCATATTTCTCATAAAAGATTACATATTTGGTTCGTCCACAATACTGAAATACAAAATTAGTCATGTTATATATGTAGTTAAAACGAATACCCATAAACTATTAGATAGATTTTAGGAAGACACACATGCCTCATGGTCAAGTGCAGCAACCAAATTTCATAACTCTATTTGAGAAAGGTTCCATTGAATTACAATGCAATGCATTTAATCAAATTAACTGTGGTGGAAGCCTTGGCAATGATTTGAGCCTTTTGCAACAATCCAATGAAAGAAAGACATGTCGAGAAAGACTAGAGAAGCAACTAGTAGGTGGATTAACAAAATCATTACCACTTAGATTCAATACAATGAGTGATGTTAAACTATCAAAATCACTAGGAATCGATTCCTCATTTAAGCTACATTGACTTAAATATAACTTTGTTAATGGCTTTACATTCAAGCCAAAAATTTGGGGAGTTATGTAACTCTTCCACAACTTGTCAAGGTTAACAATTTTGCAGCAATCCAAATTCAAATATCTTAAATCAGTCAAGGATTCAAGTAATTTAGAAGTCTGGTTATAGAAGTATCACTCAAATGAGGATGTTTTGTCATTACCTTTGGGGTCTACAATAAAAAATTAACTGAGGAGGATCGTTCTATTTTCTCAATGAGCATTTTTTTTATTTCTAAGTAATTTAAATGCTTTCACAAATGCAATAAAACAACGAAAGTTTGGTTTTGGTTTTTCAAATTAATAACTAAAAGAGTAATGCAATTTAATTAAAAGTTAAATTATTATTATTATTATTATTTTAACATAATCTCATTGTAACCACAAAAAAATTCAAACATATATCAAACAATCTCAACTACAAATATCAAACAAACAAAGACAATTAACATCAATCTCACAGCTTCAGAATCATATACGATAATTCCTAAAACTAGACAATCCAAATATATAACTCTGGATTAATGGAAGATAGAAAAACTCGTCCCTGTATAATCCATTAGGCTGAAGCATATCACTATGGTCCTATTTGTAAGTCCATTTTTAAGAGAGTGAAAATGGAATTATAAATAGGACCAGAGGCGTAAATCATCATCACCAACAAACAAAGGAATTAGCCACCGTTGGAGCATAAGCTAGTTCAATCACAAGTCAATTCAATTGCACAAAAAACCTTGAAACCCATTGAAAAGCTTCAACGCTTCTATTCTTCCTCTTCCCAGAGACATGTTGGCACTATGGTCTTAAATTGGAATGACAAAGGGAATGATGACGGAGTTCCAATGACGGTGGAGGGAAGGAAGGAAGTCACTGGAGAAAGCAGAAGGTTTTCTAGCAAACCAATCTTTGATCTCTGGCGAAGGTGGTGGTGTGAGAAAGTGACGCTCAACTATGCAACTCCTCGGCTCTGGTTCATTTTTTTAAAAAAATACTTTGTGCAACTGCTCGACTCTATGTCTCTTTCATCTGCTACGAAGGTCACAGGTGTTATGAAAATAAAGGAGGATTTGCCGAGGTGGTGCTGGTGGTATCCGACAGAAGTGAAACAGTCGGGAAACAGAGGAAGGAACGATGGTAGTGGTCTGGTGGTGAAGATGCGTGGTTCCTGACGGTTTTCCCTCTCTTGCCACTGTCAATGTCATGGCTTCTCTGTAATTCACAATTGAACTTCCTTTGGTGACAGTGATGTTGGCTGGATTGGTGAAAGTGAAATGATAGGCGGGAATCACATAAGGTGAATAGCTAACATGCTTATTACATGCTTATACCTCAAATTGAGGTATAAGCATGTAATTTTTTTATATTGTATTTATTTATATTTAAATTATGTCTTTTTCTGAAATTTTTTTTTGAATATCTCAAATTAATTATTTTCCATGATACCTGGTGTTACATACATATTTTTTTGAATGCGGACTAAACTAATTAATTTGAGATCTTTGGGTGCAATTTTTTTTTCGAAAGCAGCACATAATTTAAATATAAATAAATACAATATATATATATATATATATATATATATATATATATATATATAAAAATTACATGCTTATATCTCAATTTGAGGTATTAACAAGTAATAAGCATGTAAGCTATAAGCACCTCATGTGGATCCGTTTGTAGTTGTTGTTTTTTGGTTTCATTTCCTATGGTTTTTACTTTAATGAAGTCAAAGTAACGGTTACCAGGCATGCTTTGTAGTCTATAATTGGCTTCATTCTGTTGTTTCCAAATATCGACCTTTTCTTGGAAACCTTGTTGTGGGCTTGGGTGTTCAATGGTCCCCTGGTGAAAGAAACAGACCAGCATCTACTATGTAACTTTGTATGGTCACAATGCTTAATATACCAGCTTCAACATTCGGGCTCTTTACCTAGAATTCTTCGACATTTCCTCATGAATCCAGAAAATACTTTTGTTGGTTTTTGGAATCATTTTGACAGAAGAAAGCTGAAATTATCAAAGCATAAACTTCAAATGTTAAGAGATCTTCAATGCCTCATGCAGATGGATAATAAATCATTTTCAAAAGCTTCATTTGAAGGGATTGTTAAAAGGAGTCTTGGTATTTCTGGAATCCGTCAAGATAAAAGAGTTAATATGAGTGTTTGGGATTCCCCGTTTCGTAGTATTGATCAGTATTTACTAGCCTTTCTTGATGCTTATTGGGCTTTAATGATTGGGAAACAAACTCGTGCTTGGAATTTATCGGGAAAGCCACATGTTAAAAGATTCTTTTCTTATTTCAAGTCAGATTCAAAGATCTCCATTACTCCTCAATGGATTAAAAAACAAAATCAGAATTATATTGGGGGACAATCCCATCTAAACCCTAAGCATCAACCCTCTCGTAGGGGTTCACCGCCTTAGAAAATTAAAGACTTATAAATTTACTGATATGAAGCTACCATTGTTGTTTATTACATTTTTTAATAATCGTTTAACTTTAAAAAAAAAATTAAAGTTTTTATCTTAAATTATCTTAATCTATACAACTAATATGTATTCGTAATATTCAATATGATTCATGTATTTTTCAGTCATTTTTTATCTCAATTGAATTTTGAAATAATAATCTAAACTCTCATCAGTTTAGAAAAAAACCACTTCTGTAAAAGCGGACTATCCAAACACAAGTCATATTTATAACCTGACTTTTTTCGTACTGAGCTCCTGCAAAAGTCAAATAAAAAATAAGTAACCGCTCCCACCACCTGCTAACCCAAACAAGCCCAATGTCATATTACATTCAAGTATGTTGTTATGGTGTTGAATGCAGATGATAATGGAGAAAGTAAGGGCTAACTGTCTTTATGATAATGCCGTGGGTTTAGTTCCCTCCTCTTTCCGGGGAACCATGGAGCACATTTTATGCTCATCACTTGGTATTGCTCTGTATTTAATTGTTTGCAGAAGTGCAACATTTTGTCTGCTATCTAATCACCAAGCATCTGATGAGGAGCTGTCTACATATAAATTTCCACTTGATAAATTATTTCTGATTTTATGATCCAAAAAAATACTGCAAGAAGAAAATAGTATAACTAAGAATGAAATCAAAGAAAAAAACATTCTCGTTGTTTCAATGAAAAACCGACAACGGCAAGTGTCGAATTCAGTAAGCAGCAACCAGTAAGCACTGCAGTGCATCTGACTTTAACGAGCAGTAATGATGAGTTTGCTTCTTCTATCTGCATGGATGGGTTTCCTTTTTACCTGATCTTTTATTTTTGCTTCTATTCTTCTTCCACTAGCTACTTGCTCTCTTTCCTGATTCAAAGGTCAAACTTCCGACCATGTCCCTCCCCTCCAATCTAATCGATTTTGCTGTGAGCCAAGGCCATGGAGTCAATGGGTCTTTCTGATTTGGCATAAAAGCCGTTCCCGATCAATATATCCAACCCCTCGAACAGAGATTCGACAATCGCAAAGTGGTTTCCCGCGAATCCATACCAGTGATCGATTTCACGAACTGGGATGACCCAGATGTCACAGAATCAATTTCCAATGCCGCAATCAAGTGGGGGTTCTTTCAGATCGTTAATCATGGAATACCCTTCAAGGTTATTGAGGATCTCAAGGCTTCTGTTCATAGATTCTTTGAATTGCCGGCGGATGAGAAGAAACATGTCAAAGAGAACTCTCCCAGTGATGTTGTGCGATTGGCTACAAGTTTTAGTCCTCACGCTGAGTCAGTCTTGGAATGGAAAGATTATCTTTATCTTGTTTATGCTTCGGAGGAGAAAGTCCAGGCATACTGGCCTGCCGGCTGCCATTTGCAAGTAAGTATGAGATAGTTCTTATAATCTCTATTCTTTGAAGCATCAGATACATGTTGAGTCCTGAATGCTTGTAATACATTATGAAAAAGGTAGACATTCTTAGAGTTGAGAGAGGAATGAGACAAAAAGTACATTCTTTTGAATTAATCTTCATCATAGTTTGAGTGAATGTGGCATGTGGGAATTTAATTTGGTTGAAAACTTGTGTTAAATAGAATGTGTCACTTTAAATTACTAGTGAATACCGTGCTGCATAGTGTGCGGCTTTCATGCTTTTTATTCTCTGATTTACTTGCGGCGTGGCTTGATTTTGCAAGGTACTTTGAATCCAACGAATGCTCAAATTATTTAGTCAAGAATTTCCTGTTTTTGCGCTTGGCGTTAGTCTCAGATTCACCTGCTGCTTAAGAATGGAATTGTATTTCTTGGATATTGGCATTACTGGAAATCTTGGAAAGTATCATGGTGTACCCCTCATTCATTCAAGGGTCACCAAAGATAGCTTTCGTCATATCACCCAGAAGGTCTGCTCGCGTTTATCATCTTGGAAAGGTAAACACCTAGGGATGACAAGACGTACAGTGTTGATAAAAGCTGTAATTTCAGCATTACCCTCATACCAAATGCAATCCATTCTCCTCCCGAAAAGTGTCTTGCATGAGATTGAAAAGGTAAGCAGGAATTTCTTATGGTGTCAAGATGAAAATGCAAGGAAAATGCACCTCATTGCTTGCGTAACATCATAAAGAACAAGAAGGTTGGAGGACTGGGTATACAAAATTTGGAGCTTCGTAACAAAGCATTTATTATGAAATTATGTTGGGGTATGATCACAAAACCGGATATTAGAGCTATGGGTCAAATGTTTGAGAGGCCAATATGCATGTGGGGAAAATTTATTTCCTCAAGTTTCCAAGAAGCATTCTCAATCTCAAACTTGGAAAGCCATAGTTAATGTTTGGGATACTTTTCTTCAAGGTGTGGGCAAGAAAATTAATAATGGCAAGAACACCTATTTCTGGTGGGACATTTGGACTCCTCTCAATGACCCACTCATTGACTATGCCCAACAAAACTTAGATAAGGTTAAGTCATGGGATAAAGTTGCAGACTTCACTTTACCATATGGCAGGTGGAATGTGTCTAAATGGAGAGAATTTTTTCCTGAATGGGTTGTTAATATATTAGTTAAGATTCCACCTCCAGAGGGTGGTACTACCGAGGATGTTGTCATTTGGAGAAATGCTTCGACGGAAATTCTCGATCAAAGCTGCCTATAATTTCCTTTCCCAACAGGAAGAGTCATGTGGTGCACAGGTCTGGAAAAAAATCTGGCGTTGGCAGGTGCCTGAAAAAATAAAAAATTTCTTTTGGCAAGTTGCTCATGAAAGGCTAGCTACTAATTGTAACACCCCAAATTCCGTAGCAAAAATCGTGCTTTTCACACGTGGTTTTATAAAAATTCATTAGAGTTTGAGGTGCTACAGCTTCGCGTTTTGCGGAAACGGAGAGCATGTACTAAAAATTTGAACAACGAATTTAATAATGAGTAACTGATATAAAATACTCAGACATATGATGATGCCTGACGTATACTGATATATTAAAAATTTCCCGAAGGAATGTTCATGTGATACAGTAATACAAAACTTCATAATTACAAATCTTCTATGTAACCATACCCTCTTTATCAGAGCCTTGAGGGCATCGAACCTAACTTAGTTAAATCGTCCCATTTGGCCAGGCTGGGTAGGTCTAGTGGGAGCCTCACCGTGCTAGGGTGACTGATTGGCTGATCCACATAGACGACCCTTTCTAGTTTAAGCACCAAATGATATGAAGTAACTTTATTAGATTCATGCAATAAAGTAGGCTTTGTTGACTTTCTTCTCGTATTTACTTTGACCAGTGCCTTCTCACGGCTCCGTCTACTGGCGTCTATTTACGGCTCCATCCCCTAGTGCCTCCTCTGGTTCATGACCCTTTCCTGTCTATTTATTCAGACTGAGGTCCAATGCCCATCGGACCTCAGGTAACGGTTAACCTCATGCTTATGTAAATAATATATGTATGACAGGTATTCATGACATTTTTACAAAAATCACTACAAAAGCCCATAACAGATGTAGGAAAAAAATGATCAGATATGTAAGGCAATAACATTACACAGCCCCTGCAGTATGTATGTTACCCCAGTCTGCACTATCAAATCCAGTGTCATGATGGCCTATCGTGTCCTCAGCGCTAGGAAAACTCTAAACGGTGTTATCAAGGCTATAACCCGTGTATTCATGATTGCATTTAAAAATAATTGAGACAGAGTCTTAGTACAAGAACACAAAAATCATATATAAGCATAGCATAATCATCAGAGTCAGTGTTACAGTACGTCGCGAACATACCTTCGTTGACGGTACTTTTGGTACGTTTTACGAAAAACTGTATTTTTGACAGCGGCCTTATAGCGGTATGACAGCGGTTCGACTACATATATCCTATATGGATTATATCGTTTTTATCAGTATTTAGCATTATAACAGGCATTTTAGGTACAAATTACCATTTTGCCCCTGACCCCCTAATCGGCGGAATTTCGTCAGAGCTTCGCTACTTTGACCCTATCTCTCTAGAATTTTGACATATCTCTTTTTCCAGTATATTCTCGAAATAAATACCATATATACCCCTAAACATGATATCTAAACTATCTGGGAAATTTAAAGATAATTCTAGCATTCCTACTATATCTACCGAAAGAATTACCGAAACTAAAGACTAGGGACCGAAAAACTTACCCAGGGCTCCGCTATATTTTCTCCGAGCTCCTCCTTCTCTCTAACCTCTCTCTAAAGCACGGTTTTGGTGTGAAGAAAGTGAAGGGGGAAGGCTTCTATTTATAGAAGAAAATGTGACACTATTCACACCTTTTTCGAGATCGCTTTTCGGTAGTTGGATCGCATTTCGCCACGTTCCTTGGATGCACTAGGCCGACTTCTCCTCTTCCTTCTTGAGGAAGGTGGTGATGTCATGCATGACATCACCCATGTGCCAATTGAGCCGGTACCGATAAAGTTTCCAGTTCGGTGTCCTTTTCGCGCAATTTTGGAGAAACTCTAAAATCTGAGAGCAAGGCACTGAAGTTTTATTCTTTCTCTTTAAAACCACTTGGGTTAATTAAATTTTTGATCCCGTTAAGGGTATTCCGTAGTCTGCTGAAGATTTTCGGATAAACGCTGTCGGTTATGGAAATAACTTCCGATAGCACCAGCTTTTGGACAAAAATTCATTGGTTCATAATATGTCCAGACCTAAGAAACCTAATCCCTGGTTCGTCACAACAATTTTTTTTTTCTATTGGTTCTCATTTGCACTATCTGCCCTTGTCTTTATTTATCCTGTATCTTAATGACTCAGTTGGTTTCAGAAATGACTTCGGAGATAGTCCACTCCGAGGTAGAATTTCACTGGTTTATATAAGGTCCATATTTTTTAGACTAAATCCCTATATTTTGGTGTAGGATTTAATTTCTATCCATTCTCAAATGTCTTGTTGGCTCTTTACCAAATATATTATTATTATATTACAAATATCTAGATATTTTTTATTTTTATTTTTATTTATTTTTCTAAGCATTTATATTTATTTTTATATTTTTTTTATTTTTAATTACGAATTTCAGCCCTTAATTAAATATTTTTCTAATTCATTTATCTTATATTTTAATCCTCTTATATTATCCCATTAATTACTTGATTAGCCACTTACTAATTTTTGATAATTTTCTTAATTAGGATAAATTATGATCTCACAACTATTTTAGTTACATTGGTATTTTATATCTCATGTAAAATACTAAAAATCATGGGGCCTAATTTAGAGTTTTTAATTTAATAATTAATTTCCCCTTATTATTTCTAAGGAAATAATTTATTAAATTCCTATAATTAAGGACAATATTCTCCCATATTTTTAATAATTATTTTATTGCCCTCTATGATTTATCATATTATTTTCAGTCCAATTTATGCCTTTAAAAATGTATTTTTAGCCCTTTGGCAACTTATCTCTTCTAATTTTCATATACATTTCCTTAGAAAATTAGTAAATTATATCTTTTTATTCGAGACCACTTATTCACCTTGGTAGTCTCGAATTTATTTACTAAAATTCAACAATTATTTTAGGGTGTGTTATGATCCCTAAATGATATTTTAAAGAGAAATTTCTCATAAATTTATAACAATTAAGTTACAAAATTAGAGACAATATACTCTCTCAGAAATATTTATCCAAATATTTTACTTATATTAGTTAGGGTTTTTAGGGTATTACACTAATTCACTAAGAGCCAGACGAGGGTTATCAGAAACACCAAATTGTCCTTTGGGTTGCCTCTGTGAGGAGAGCGTTATTCATATGCTGAGGGATTGTAAGCAAGCAAAAGAAGTGTGGAAACAATTTATTTATCCTAACCATTATATTGCTTTCTTTAATTGTGATTTGCAGGGCTGGCTAAACTTGAATTTCACACATAATCCAGGGAAGAATAGATTCAATCGGTGGCCATGGAACAAAATTTTCAGTATTGTCACTACTACAAAATATGGATATTACTACCCTAAAAGACGTCCTTTTTTTAAAAAGTGAAGGCGGTGGCATTGTCGTAATTATTTGCTTAACTTTGAGACTTTAGACAACCTAAATATTAATTTAGGACGCCTAAAATGTAATATTTAGCGCCATTTAGGATTTTTTGGCGCAGGAAAATGTTAGTTCTCTAAAGGTTTTGATTATTAACAACAAATTGCAAACAAAGGATGAAGTTTTGCTTTGTAAGTTAGAAAAACTTACTATCAAAGCAAAACTCGAGTTTTGGATACAAAACTCAAGTTTTGATCTTACAGAGAAGAATCCAATATGCTTGAACCAAGCAAAACCGCCGCTTTTCATTGAAAACTCAAGTTTTGAACACACGAAAGTCTTTTGAATTTTTGGACTCGAAAACCTCCGCTTTTTTCATATTAACTTGAAATATTCCAAGTTTTCACCAAAAAGTGAAAACTCGAGTTTTGAGGCAAAATTCGAGTTTTGAATTGCGAAGGGTTTTAGTTTTTAGCTTGCTTTCAAAACCTCCAGTTTTCCATGAAAACTCCAGTTTTGGTTTTTGACAATGTTTTCACAAAAGTGAAAACTCGAGTTTTGATTTCAAAACTCGAGTTTTGATCGAAGAAAGTCCTTGGATTTTCCCAAATTTAAAAACCTCCATTTTTCCATGAAAACTCCAGTTTTGGTTTTTAACAATGTTTTCACAAGAAAGTGAAAACTCGAGTTTTGATTTCAAAACTCGAGTTTTGATTTGGCAGAAAGTCTTTGAATTTTCTAAGTCTTGAAAATTGCCAGTTTCTTCCAAAACCTCCAGTTTTGTCTTGGCGCGAATTTACCCAAGTTTTCATGTTTAAATGAAAACTCGAGTTTTGAGAGCAAAACTCGAGTTTTGGCCGACGAAAGTTTGATGCATTTCAACATTTTGAAAACCTCCAGTTTTGGAAGAAAACCTCCGATTTTGATGTTTTGGATTTAAAATTAATTTCACACACCAAAGTCCAAAACTCGAGTTTTCATCGCTCAGTTTGAAATACAAATCTGACGAATTTGTGAAACCTTCTTGTTTGGTTTTAATACTTCCTATTATCATTCTTGCATATTCCCTGCTATGTTTAACCACTTTGTCAGTGAGTTTCAGACGAATTAGAGAATGCAAATTGAAGACTTAAAGCAAAAAAGCAAAAAGCATGTCAGAACATTAAATGCTTCAACCGAAAAAGTTGCATAGTTTTGGTAATCCATCTATACACGATTACAAAGCATTAAAGAATGTTCTCCACTTCCAAAGAATCGCTTTCTCCAACGGATTTATTTGCTAGAAGTCAACTCTGAACTTCTGCCCAGCTGGATTAAGTGAAGATTAGAGAGAGAGAGAAGAAGAAAACTGAACCAGAACCTTGGTTAATGTCACCAACGGTTATATGAAGAATTACAACGGTCATTTAATGCCTTCTCAGTATAAATAGAAGAACATTCAATTCCTCTCAACAACCAAGACCTCAAAAAGCGAAAATCATTAAAGCCTTCATCTACTCTAGAGTCTTTCTGTACTAAGTATCCGTTGATACATTCAATCTTCAAATGTTTATCATTATCCACTCTTAGAGAGAGTTTTTCATCTTGAATATCATTTATTGTAAAGAATCACAAGTCTGGGGACTTGGTGATTGGGTTCATTGATTGCAACTTGTAAGGGGGAGTAGGTTCTAGTAAGAGAACTACTCTTGAGTACAGAGTGTGTAATCAATTGAGATAGTGAAAATCCCAGAAAGTCTGGGGACTGGACGTAGGTCAAGAGATAGACCGAACTAGTATAAATCCTTGTGTCTTGCTCTTCTATTCTCATCCTTGTTCATCTCTGTTTTTAGTATTAAAAAACAAAGGTTTTCTGAAAAGATTTTTAAAATCCCCAATTCACCCCCCTCTTAGTGATTTAGCTTCACTTTCAGAAAATACTTTAGACAACCTAAATTCGATTCAATTTTTTCAGTGAGATTTGTGGAACTAATCATGCCTTTACACCTTCCCTCCTAAACATGGGTCGGCTGCTGAGCCCACTCCTGGGTGAGCTCCACCACGCACCGCTTCTCGTGAGCTCTCACGGTCCCAACTCGGGATGGACCTCCATCTTAGGGCAGGGAGAGGGTTCGGGTTCCAGCGTGAATCAGCCGACACCGAGCAATTCAACACATACAGGCTCCGCCTCCGAGGCGGTAGAGAATGTAATTCCTCCTTCTCCTGAATTGCAACAAAAGAAGGAACAATTACATTCTCTGGTCTTCCGGCAATTTATTCACTTTGCCGACCGGGGCCTGAAACCCTGGCAAGTGAACACATCAGCCGAACGTATACCACTTGATCGTGCGTGCGTTCAGCATATAATAGAGTCTTTGGAGATCGAGGACTCCGTGTCCGACTATGAGAGGTGGGACACTCATTTACGAGAAAATCCTACCACACTCTATCCGCTATTCACGGACTACAAACCAAAAAGGATTTTGCCCTAACATTCTATGGGCAGCAGGACCAGGTGGAGCGGCAAAATTAAGGTGCGATAAGTTCAAAGAAACCTTTTCTCTTAGCGTGCACGCTCTCTTAGCGTGCACAGTTTAGTGCTTGCCTTTTCCCATGTCTTTTTTTTTTCAACAACAAACCACCATATATAGTCAAAAAAACACTAGTCCTACGCTACAGGCTTTTCGGAGTTCAGTCTGTAGGTCAGAATTTTTTCTCAATCAATAATGCCTCAACTGGATAAATTCACTTATTTCACACAATTCTTCTGGTCATGCCTTTTCCTCTTTACTTTCTATATTCCCATATGCAATGATGGAGATGGAGTACTTGGGGTCAGCAGAATTCTAAAACTACGGAACCAACTGGTTTCAAACCGGGGGAACTACATCCGGAGCAAGGATCCCAACAGTTTGGAGGATATCTTGAGAAAAGGTTTTAGCACCGGTGTATCCTATATGTACTCTAGTTTATTCGAAGTATCCCAATGGTGTAATGCCGTCGACTTATTGGGAAAAAGGAGGAAAATCACTTTGATCTCTTGTTTCGGAGAAATAAGTGCCTCACGAGGAATGGAAAGAAACATATTATATAACATCGCGAAGACCATATATGGCACTGCTTCTCCTTTTCCTGGATGGAAGATCACTTGTAGTCATTCCTACATGCTAATCTATGTTCCATGCGGCCAACTAGAAAACTTTTATATGCTGATTGGTCTGTAGAGGTACGCCATGCTCATAGGGAAATTTTAGTATGTGCGGATAAGCTTGCTAGGGAGGCTCACTCAATTGATCCTCAAGTACTTTTCCTCCTAGAAGTGCAAGAGTGTTGTCAATCAGAGTTTTGGTCGGACATCTATGTTGCTATGGAGGGGTTCTCCTCACGTAGGTAGTCCTTTTTAATAGGATTATTTCAAGCTATGCTTGCCACATGTATGCAAAAAAAAAATGTTTTTGCTATAACAAGGAATAAAGTAAATAATGAAGAGTTGATCATTCGTTTCTTCAAAAGGAATCATTTGATGCATCTTAGTCTTCTGGGACCATGTTGACTGTGCGAAAATATTAGTTGGAGAACTCATTGTTGAATATCATTTGAACACCAAAAATATTCTTCACGCTAGAAGTCAGTTGTAACATCCCAAATTTTGGATTTTTAGGAATTAAAATATGAAATGGGATTAATTATGGAAAATTTTCCCTTAATTACTATTAAGCTAATAAATGGAATTAAAGGCATATTTTTCCTAAATTAAGGACAAATAATTAAGGAATAATTCTTGGCCCAAATATTTTAGAGAAGATTTTTATGGCTTAGAGAGGACAAATTGGGAATTTTTATTGGTGGACTAAAGATGTAAATAAGTGAAGGGCAAAATGGGAATTTCCATTCGAGGGTTAGGAATGTAAATAAGTATATAAATAATGGCAATGAATATCCTCTCCCTCTTGTCTAATATATTCTTCTTGGACAATGAAGTAGGAGTTAGAAATTTGTAAAATGATAGTACTCCATTAGTCAACACACACCCTTAAAAACAACACCAACTCACCCTTCATCTTTTCTAAGCTTCAACCACGTAATAACATGCACACTCCCTATTTATTAACAAATTGCCACCTACACCCACAATTCTTTATTGCTTCAATTAACTCTTTCATGAGCCCAATATAATGCTCTCTCCCACTTTGGCCAACAAGTGCATTGCCACTTCCGTGGTTTGTGTGTGAAAGGATTGGGATATGTCACTGTATCGAAAGGTTGAAGTGGTGGTGAGAGCTTTCAAATGTTAAATTTATGAAATGAATAATCATGCTCATAAATGTGTGTCGGTAGTACATATTTTTTGAAAATAGTCCGGCAGTGAATTGTTTTCACGAAAATTTGAGCTGGCAACGATTGAGTTTGAAAATGTGATGGCACTATTATCGTTTGTATAGTGCAGGTTATGAAATGTACTGTGACCATAGAAGTTTTCAATGTGTGAAAATTTGAAAATGAGACAGCATAGTTGAAATGAAAAGCGGTGCAGTTGGTAATTATAACGATACCAGAACAGAAACTGTTAGAATGGTTTAGAGATCTGAATCGAGTAGGTCAGAAAGGAATTGCCAGCGTGCTAAGCAAGAGAAAAGTGGTCTGAGAGCTTAAGTTGAGAAAGCTTAGAGACGAGATAGATGAGCAGAGGCTCGCAAGGGCGTGACCGGCACGGAATATGAGTGGACTCACATTCTTTAAGCCTTAAACTTAAAAGCAACATACGATTCAAAATACATGAATCTTACCTATAAATTACATGGAGCATCTAGCTTTAACTATTAATACAAACGTCTAAGGCTATGGTTACTTCAACTAGTAGCACTTCAAAATGAGTTGGCGAACTTTAAATCGTTAAAGAGACCTTTCACCGCTCATCAGGAGGTACATGATTGACAATTCTATCTGAATCAAAATAAATTTTCTGGTGAATAACATCTCATTCTTATAATTCAATAAAATACAGAGAAAAATAATTTAAACAACTTTATCTTTTAACAATAACAATGTAGAAATAAATTTCAATTTCTAAACCATACGATCATGAATAAAATAGAACTCTATATAAATATCGTTATTCAAATAATTTCATGTACGAAATAAAACCTTTGATTTAATATAATCAATTTTTAAAACATAATTATCAAATCACATCTTTCCATAGAACTTCTTATAGAACGAATGACAAGCGTGGACACACAGTCCACGAGGGTAACTAACCAAGCATGACACGAGGCCATGAAACAAGCATGGACACACAATCCATGAGGGTAACTAATCAAGCATGACACGAGGCCATGAAACAAGCATGGACACACAGTCCATGAAACAAGCATGAGAACAAATCCCATGAATATCAAGCGAGCTCGAGGTTAACCATGGTGCACCAAGAACTAACAGTACTGCTGCTAGTAACTAGCGTTCTGTATTCAGTCCTCTTCAAAATATTTTCAAGCATGCTTGGGGTCAATTTATCAAAGTAATAAAACTTCTTCTTTCAAGATAAAAACAATTTTATCTCATACTTCATAATCAAATCCCCAAAGATGAACTTTCACAAACAATATTTTAAAACTTTCCTTCAAATTCAATCATTGATAAGATCCTTTTTAAAACATCAAGAACTCGCGTAAAAACATTTCATTTCAAATAATAAATTCTAGCTTATAAACTTTCCAAAATCCAAGATCATTTCAATATAAAATTTATGAAAAATCTCTCAAAAGTCTCATTTTGCATTTAACTACATAATCATAAATTATGCTTTGAAAAAAATTGAAAGAAAATACATAATAACGAATAAAATCATCATTCTTTACTCATATACTATCAACAAATATTCCTTCACAAAATCATACTTTTAATTATGGAAATAAAAATAAAAGTTCAACAAATAAAAATATCACTTTTAGAAATTAGGGATGTTATTCACCCAGTTGCTTCTTCCGAAACTATACCTTTACCAAAATCCCTTCTTGATTCGTTTTTCTCTTGAGCTCAGGCGATTGTCAATTCCTATAAATTTTAAAATTCATATTTGTTTAGGAACATTTGGGATGTCCTACCACAACTTAATACTTATACGCACACACACACACAATTATACATACATATATGCCCCAATTCTCACTATTATCATTCAACTTATTCTAACATATCTAACCTCATTCTAATAATCTAAAATAGTTACTAAACATTCAGAGACCATGAATAGAAATTTAAATAAAGTCTAGCACCCAAGGACTCAATCTTTCTCGAGTTTGCATGCTTCAAAAAGCAATAATGATCAGTGTTAACCCTTAAATATTTTCCAAACAGCACCACAAGGTAATCTAGAAACAATATTTCAGCTTTGAATGATCATCACAGCAACCGTAGATTCCAACTACATGCTTTACCAACGCATGCATATATGTATATATATGATAGACTTGAACCATCTTCATAATTTTTGGCATATTGGAGACTGAATCATGCTCATAGGTGGATCTATTTGTTAGAGAAGGGGGGCAAGTGCCCCCCTTGAATTTGAGTTTTTTTTTTCCCCCCTTAAAAAATTAATACATATTTGAATGATTGTCCACCCTTAAATTAAGTGTCTACCCTTACTACATCAAGACTGCACTACGTAATGGGATGGGGGATGGATGGTTGAATGATTGTTTAGTGTCTTATATTGAAAAAAGATGTATTTGATAGCATTGATAATAAGGCAATTATGATGGAATTTCAAAAAATAAGGCCTAGAAGGATGACATTATAATTATTTTTATTGTAATATACTTTTTTTTCTTAAAATATATATACTTGGACTTATTGAGTGTCCACCCTTCATTGTAATTTATGTAACTGCATTTCTAACAGTACTTAGCATTGCTTTTCTAAATGACAGGTTCGTAAATAACTGTCTCTCTTATTACATAATCAGTATTCATTTGATTTCATAAATATTTTTTTGATATTTTTTTTTCTTGTTTATATTCTTCTTTTTTTTACTGCATTTAAAACTTTCCTTCTAAAAAAGAAAAATCGGAGGCAGCCCCAAATCTCCCTGCCAATTGTGCCCCCTTCGGTAATTTTCTGGATCCCGCCCCTGATCATGCTATTCCCTAATCACATAAGTGCTTCAATCCTCAAATTAATTTCTGGGGTAACCTTATTTCATGTTTTGTTTCGGTGCATTTGCAGAAAACTCACAAAAAGATAACTCCAACGTGACATGCATGCAACACCATTAAACATCCTCTATTATTTCCTAATGGTTCATGTGCATAATCTGGAAATTTCAGACATGCTGAACTTCCTCTCTTTCGGACTCCAAAAACAGAGCACGCATGCAAAAATAATAGGATGAAGCTCGAAAAAATCACCTTGGTTGGCGTCTAAGTTTGTGCAATGGTTGGACCTTCTTTGTCTCGACCTCTCGCTCTCAGCTACCGCAGCTCCCTCTCAGTCTCTCACTCTTGTTTCAGTTCGTGAAAAGCGGAAGGAAACAATGAGAATAAGAAAGTATGGCTGCATAGATAAATGAGGGTGTGTGGTTCTACAGGCATGCCTATACGCAGGGAAATGGTGAAAAAAAAAAATATATATATATATATATAGAAGTTGCATGAGAGGGGTGAGGTGTCGTAAGTAGCGTGAAACTGCTGTAATCTCTCGCTCTCTTAACTCATTCTCCGTCTTTTTTACGTCTTGCCGATATGATATGAATAGGAAAAGGCAATTTAGTATAATGAATATGGGCCAAATGGGTTTTAGTGGGTACATGGGCTAAATGAAAAAAAATGATGTAATGGTTTTATTAGGTGCATGTACGCTGCTGTTCGAATTGGGATTAAAAGAATGTGGTTTTGCCCATAGTCAATAAGAAAAGATGCCAATGTGGTTGGCATATATGGTAATGGATCTAGGATTAGGCCCTTGGATCGTAGGTTCGATCTCCTCTGCCGTCGTTGGGACTCCTTTGGTAGCGATCTCGTAAGTCCCGGGAAAGACTTCATGAGCAATGGCCGTGCCTCGATCTTGTGGAGGGACTGATGTCGAACCCCTCCAAAGCTTTTTCTTATCAAAAAAAGAAAAGAAAAAAGATAAAATAAGATAAGAATGAGTAAGCACAATTGAATGAATGGTTGTGCACAAGAATTTGGGCACGTGGCTATAAGAAGGATACGGAAGTATATGAGTCTTTGACTCATCAAATTGGAATTTGACTTTGCCCAAGTTCATTCACAAGCTTGGGTTAACAACATTACCAATTTACCCCTTGTTAATTTGGACACTAGTTTATCAAATAAATTGCTGAAATAAATTCCTAATCTCATATAAGGATTTTTTTTTTTTCAACAATAAACTCCCCTAGGCCATAAATTATTGATTCTATAATTCTTAAGTCAAAATTTATCCTCTAAATATTTTTCGGGGAAAATAGGCCCTAAAATCTAGAAAATAGTTTTAAAACTGTTTAGACTCATTTTTCATAATTAATCCTTTCATAATATTTCTAGATTCTCAAAATAATATTTCATAATTTTTCCCCTAATTTTTGTCACGTCCCAAAAATAATCTTTAATACTATCTTAAGTCTTTCCTCATAATAAATAAGCTTAAGACTTTTGCCTATTACTGACTTGACAACCTACTTATCCTAGTCTTATTCCTAAACTTCTAGTCCCACAATTTAGGGTAAGTGACTTGTACATGAATTCACATTTGAACCCACAGTTCTTCTTCTGCAAAAGTGGGTAGAAACTTTGGAAGCATCAACATTGGAAAAAACTGGCGTGGATATAGCGACATGACAAAATATGAAATGTACACATATAATTTAAAGTGTCGTGTTGTGTACATGGACCCAAACTATTAATTAAACTTTCTGTACTACAACGGTAGAAACAAATGAAACGTAGTGCATTGAATATATTTTCTTTTGAAGGTCATGTATCCATATGCATTCCAAATGTGGCTTGATGTGTTTATACATGGCTCTATAGCTGATGCATAATGTTATAACTGCATAGGTTTTCTTACCAAGAAGTGATAGCTGGTGTCTAACTTAACATTAATTGATGCTCTTTGTTGCAGAGAACAATCCCTGGAATATATGAAACATGCTGAAGTTCTTATTAGAAGACTGTTAAACGTGCTCCTTAAAGGTGAAGGAGATGGACAATGAAAAAGAACATGCATTAATGGGGGCAATGATACTTGACTTCAACTACTATATATATATCCTCCTTGCCCCAGTGCTGAAGCTGTTGCCGGTGTAGGTCGGCATTCTGATACATCATCGATCACTGTCCTACTGCAAGATGAGATTGGTGGGCTTTACGTAAGAGCCAGTGATGATTATAACTGGATATTTGTGCCTCTTGTTGATGGTGCATTGGTAATCAACATAGGAGATGTGCTTCAAATAATGAGCAATGACAGGTACAAAAGCATTGAGCACCAAGCTGTTGCAAACAGAGCCAAACCAGGATTTCAATCCCAATTTTCGTAAACCCGGCGCCTGATGCCGTTATTGGTCCTTTACCCGAAGTTCTGGAGGAGGGAGAAGAGCCAAAGTATAAGCAAGTTGTGTTCTCAGACTACTTCAAGTATTTCTTCAGTAAGCGCCTCATGATGGGAAGAAAACTATTGAGTTTGCCAGGATATAATCTTTGGAAAATGCAGTCCTAAGGATGACAAAAAATACAATTAGGTCCTGCAAAATTACCATTTGTCATCATCCAAAAAGGTTCTTCCAATTTTAAAATTTAATCATGATCTTCTGGAGTGACAAGAGTCATTATATGCACTGTATTTTTCTTTCATTTGTTAATTTATTTGATTATATCAAGATCATAAACCCAAAAGATCAATAAAAAATAGATCAGTTGTACAAAAACGTTGTATTGTTCAGAGAAGTTAACCTTTTATTTATATCCCCTACGTGAATATTGGAGGAACTCATACGAATCATACTTTTGAATTTAAGATACTCTAATTAATTCATGTTTGGATTGCTGTGTTCAAAATTATGTATGATTACATATCAAGTGAAATCTGAAATTTGATTTCGCTTCTTTGTATACTTAGCTGTTTGGATTTGAAAATGAACTGAACTTCGATATAGTTGGTGGTATAACATCCTGATCCAAAAGGGTGTGGTTGCAGCCACTCAAAATCATGAATTCATTTCAATTGAATAGTAATTGTTGAGATAACTGTGTAGGGAATATATCTATTAGTTAATATAACAATTTGATTTTATATCTTGTAAAGGAGAGAGGAGAGAGGAGAGAGGCATTATTAGTTAATACAACATGCATTTTGACTTCTGTTTCTTCTTTACATTTCCAATTTCATGAAGAGGTCACTCTCTAGTCAATGTAAATTTGAGTTCCATCAGTTCCGAAAGTTTTAGAAATTGAATTCTTGATGGATTTGGTTCCAATTGAGTCACAAGGATAGGGATTGTGACTCGCAATTATGAAACCCGTAATTAAAACTTGAACACTAAAACTAGCACGGGAAAGACAAGAGATTATTGAATGTCATAGGATTGAATATAATAATTACATAAGAAAATGCAATCTTGATTGGCAGATAATTTTAACTTTGGAAATAATTCAGTTAGTTCCATAATTTTAAGTAAATCATAATATTGAGATGAATTGTTTATAGGTAAGCCTTCTTGATGCTAGTGAGTCTAGGTTCATTCTCCCTTTGTTAGCTTGAATTTCAAGTATTCAAAGTAGCAGGAATCCAAACTGGTTGAGCAACACCCTTGGCATGACATAAGAATAGTGTCCTTGATAATTGATATTTCTTGCTTCTGTTTGTTGTTGAAGTGAGGAACAATGAAAATGGATGGACAGTCTTGTTACTTCCAAAGTGTTAAATTTGTGAGTAATGAAACTCAATGAGAAGACCTTACTTTGCTCCATCCTTTTGATGGGAGAACTCTGAATTATGCATTGCAACTACACAATATTCACATCTATCATCCTGCCTTTAATTAATGAGTAGATCTTTCACGTAACTTGTCAAGGATTGGATTTGGCAATATGTTGAATACTGCAGAAAATGTAGTACCAGGTGTGTGTATCCAGGTTGGGATGAATTGACACTACTGCAAAACTTACATGCATATGCTGACAACTTTCTAGAAGAACATACTTTCATCATAACTTGTAAATCATGATAGGTTGTTATGTTCTTTGCATTTCAAATTTTTTATAGATTTTACTATGAATCAGATGCTGATGTTTTAGAATTTTCAAAGCGTATTCTAGGTTGTAAGGACTTACCCATTGAGTGTAGACTAATTTATAAATATGAAAATTTATGCGCACGTTTCTCACAACAAAGAATTTACACCGCATATGACTTTGTAAAATATTCCCTATTGAGATTATTCATTGGTGTGTGATTGATTAAAATTTGTGCTGGCATCAGTTAAGCCAATGTCTGAATCCTGATCTCGCTTATGTAGTCACAGTTCAACAATAGAGCATTGTATTCACAAAACATAGTAAAAGCATTGTATTCTCCACTTGAATCACTGGTTTTGTTACGTTTTAGAGACGAAGACAATGTGTTTCTATGCCCTTGACTCATATGTGGACAGCATGACATATCTAAAGTTACAAAATGAGGAATAAGAAGCAATGAAAGGGTGTGAACAGACAAAAAAAACCAAAGAGATTGACTAATACGCAACAAAAAGAATTCAAAGTCAAGGAGTGGACGGCCAGCCGATGTGTAAGAACAACTACTAAACTATATGCATTGTGTAAGAAGAATTCAATTATGCTGACGTGAAAAAACTTTTTTGTTCATGCAGAGAGATTGCTTCCATAAAATTCTTCGAAGAGTTAAACCAACACTATTTGCCAAAGGAAGACAAATTCCTAACCAAGTCAACTGGGCCAAAGTGCATTTGCAATGTGATACGTAAGCATTTTTGGTTCATTGTTGAGAATAAGTTTTTTTATTTCTGGTCCATTGTACGTGACATTTTGCATTGCAGGAATTCTTGTGGTGTCCATGTTCTATCATGATTACAGGGATGGGATGGCTCTCCCCAAGACAAAGAAGGCTATACTATGCCTAATTTGTCTCGTGAGCAACTACGACAAATAAAGCTTGAATGCTTATGGTGGCTTGTAACGCATGACAAAAACATACATGCGCACAAGTCTTTGTCCCAACTGTCGAGGCAACCAAAGGGTCGAAGAAGAAGAAATAGAGATATAGTTTTATTGTAAAGTAGTTGAAAGTATTGGCTTTCATATGACCTTATTTTGCCAATGTATATAATTGGAAGTGAATGTACAAACTTTGCCCGTCTTAGAGCAAATGCTAATAATTTTTTGACTAGCCTTAGAGCCAAACTTTGCATGAATGGTTTTTCAATTGTTTGACTTATCGCGGTTTGTGCAAGAAATTAAATCTTTGATTCTAAATTTGATTCTTTGTTGGTGCTTCTTCATTATGTTGAATTGACATTCAGTTGCATAAATCTTTTTGCTACACATTATTCAAAATCTTAAGGATGTTATTTTGCTATTATGCCTCAATACTTTCTTGGTTGCTTGACCTTGGTGAATTCATCAAGTTTAGCAAGTATTCTTCAAAACCCGCATTTTTCACCTCGAGGTCCAGAGAGGCCATTTACAACAAGAAATTCCGTATTAACAACAAGAAATTCCTATTTTAGCAACAAGTTTTTCAAACGTGCATTTTTTCACCTCTCGAGGTCCAGAGGCCATTTACAACAAGAAATTTCGTATTAACAACTGACAAAAATTCCTATTTTAGCAACAACTTTCTCAAACGTGGATTTTTTCAACTCGAGGTCCGTAAGCCATTTACAACAAGAAATTCTATATTAACAACAGCAAATTCCTATTTTAGCAACAAGTTTTGAAAACCTGGATTCTGTTATTTTTGAGGTCCAGAGGCGATTTACAACAAGAAATTCTATATTTACAACAGAAAATTCCTATTTTAACAACAACATTTTAAAACGTGCATTTTTTTCAATTATGAGGTCTAGAGGCCATTTACAACAAGAAATTCTATATTTTAGCAACAAGTTTTGAAAACCTGGATTCTGTCATTTCTGAGGTCCAGAGGCTATTTATAACAAGAAATTCTATATTTACAACAGGAAATTCCTATTTTAGCAACAAGTTTTGAAAACCTGGATTCTGTCATTTATGAGGTCCAGAGGCGATTTACAACAAGAAATTCTATATTTACAACAGGAAATTCTTATTTTAACAACAACATTTTAAAACATGCATTTTTTCAATTATGAGGTCCAGAGGCCATTTACAACAAGAAATTCTAAATTTACAACAACAAATTCCTATTTTAGCAACAAGTTTTGAAAACCTGGATTCTCGTCATTTCGAGGTCCGAGGCTATTTACAACAAGAAATTCTATATTTACAACAGAAATTCCTATTTTAACAACATTTTAAAACGTGCATTTTTTTCAATTCTAAGGTCTAGAGGCCATTTACAACAAGAAATTCTATATTTACAACAGAAATTCCTATTTTAGCAACAAGTTTTGAAAACCTGGATTCTGGTCATTTCGAGGTCCAGGAGGCTATTTACAACAACAAATTCTATATTTACAACAGGAAATTCCTATTTTAACAACAACATTTTAAAACGTGCATTTTTTCAATTCTAAGGTCCAGAGGCCATTTGCAACAAACAATTCTATATTTACAACCGGAAATTCCTATTTTAGCAACAAGTTTTGAAAACTTTTGCAGATTCCCCAATCAGAAGCTTGAGTGTGCCATTATCTTCCACCAAGGTATACCCATCGGAAGGGAACATGCCGAGAAGAAGGTTGGCTTGCGTGGCGGCGTTTCCAGCTAGGGAGATAAGGGTAGAAAGCGTGAAACCTTAGAATCGGCGGTGGTTAGACCGATGGTAGGTTCTCCATTGTTGAGGGCAGGATGCAGCGCAAAAGAAACTGGAGGAGAAGGGGGTTTCCGAACCTTGGAGCTGCGATGAGTAAAGAAATTAGCATTTGCGAGCTCCAACTAAGACTGAATAACCCCTCAAAATCCACAATCCCCCTTCGGCTCTACAGTAATGAGCTTGCGTTCTGGGTGCTGTGAGAAAATAAATCAAGGTTTGAGATTCCGAGAGGGGAAGATCGATTCTTGGCAGAAATGGCGGAGAAAGACATGAGAGAGGAGAGAGACGGAGAGAGGAGATGAGATGACAGACTTGATTCAGTGATTTAGGCGTGTCTGTTCTTTGTCCAAAATGGTCATTTTGCCTTCTAAAATAATTACACAGACGTCCCTAGGGACTTCTGTGTAATTTTGTCATTTGAAGGGACCTAAATGTAATTATCTCTGCTCCTTGGGACCTGTGCGTAATTTTCCCTATAATCTGTGTGCCTGTTGTCATCATCGAAAAAGGTTCTTCCAATTTTAAAATTTAGATCTTCTGGAGTGACAAGAGTCATTATATGCACTGTATTTTACACGATCATAAACCCAAAAGATCAATAAAAAACATATCAGTTGTACAAAAGAGAAGTGTACCTCATACGAATCATACTCCTGTTTTTCTGTGTTCAAATGTATGACCAAGTGAATACATTAGGTGATTATCTTAATGTGCTTCTTATGTTGTTCCTCTCACATTTTATTTTATTTTATTTTTTATATATATTTTATTTATTTAAATTATATTATATGTTGCTTTTAAAAAATTTATTTTTGCACCCAGATCTCAAATTAATTATTTTCCCAGTCACGGTGTTACGTAACAAATATTTCGTATGCGGGCGAAAACTAATTAATTTAAGATATTGGGTGCAAAAAAAAAAATTAGAAAACAACATATAATTTAATTAAAATATATAAAATAAATAAATTCGTTTGTCCCTTTAATGAGAGGGACAAACATATAAGAAGCACATAAGGGACAAGCACCTTATGTGCTTCTGTAACTTCTGAGTTGAAAGCCTATAGCCTATGGGTTTGGCTCACATCTTCTTCCTTTCTCATCCACTTCCCATCCTCTTCTCAATCTTAACCGTTGGATTGAAATCGAACGGTTTAGTTTAACTTTTATAAAACTATTATTTTTAAATATTTTTAAATAATTTAATATTTTATTAATATTTTTTATAAACAATTAAATATGAACCGTTCAGATTTCAATCCAACGGTTGAGATTGAAAAGAGGATGGGAAGTGGATAGGAAGGGAAGAGGATGGGAGCCACTCCCGTAGCGGATAGTGTTATTCATTCGATATGCAGAAAGGACGTGGTTTGACCAGTTTAGTAGATGTTTGACTTACACAAATTGATGAATATAAAATCATGCCCAGCTTTTGAATAAATTCTTATATTATGTAGGGTTAAGGTGAAAAAATACATATGTGGTTTCTCTAAAAATGCATCCAATATCAAGTATTTTTTTTAGTGTAAAAGTGACTATGTGGTTATAAAAGTGGAGTAAAAATACCTATTGATCATTAGTTTGACTTTTTTATATTTTAAAGACGGACATGGATGATGACTCAGCTAAATTTCATCCCGCTAACAGTAAAGAACTGGAGAAAATTATAGAAAATGGAATAGATATTTTTGAAATTACAATTCAGCCCTTCTCTCTCCAATTCCCTTTCTCTCTCTCAATCCCAATTTTACCTATCGTCGGGCCGTCCATCTCCACTTCCTCACCGCCGTTGCTACCATTTTGTAATTTTCAAAACTATTTGGGATTTTTTTCCCGTAATTTTCTCCAGTTCTCTATTGCCGCCTAGGATGAAATTTAGTTGAGTCATCGTTCATGTCAGCCTTAAAATACAAAAAATTCAAACAGACGATCAATGGGTATTTTTAGTCCACTTTTATAACCACATAGTCACTTTTACGCACAAAAAACACTTGGTATTAGGTGCATTTTTGAGAAAACCACATGCGTATTTTTGTACTTTGACCCTTTTATGTATACATGCGGGCTATCTCATTTTTTCACCGCTTCTATATCTTTTTTTTTTTTTTTCAAAATACCTCTCATTTCATGTGTTGTGACCAAATAGCTTCTGGATAAAATAGGGAAAATCTACCTCAGGGCCCAAATTGGTAAAAAGAAATGTCGAAAAAGGCCTAAGAAAAAATCACATGTCAAAAAAGGTCCCATGGCCTTTTCTAGTATTATTTCATAAACGTTAACAACTAAATCAGTCTCATTAACAACTAAATTAGTAACATTAACAACAATATCCTAACAACTAAATCAGTCTCATTGACAACTAAATCACTATCCGTTAACAACTATATCAGTAGACGTTAACAACTAACGTTTTATGAAATACTACCAGAAAAGGTCTTGGGGCCTTTTTTAACATGTGATTTTTTCTTAAATCTTTTTTAACATTTTTGTTTTTTGCTAATTTAGGCCTTTTGATGGATTTTCCCAATAAAATATGATGTCATGTTATTTTCTGTCATATGTTTGGATCAATAAATGACTACCGTAGCTTAACTGAGAAAGGAAATATTATTATGCATAAAAAAAATTTTAAAATGCAGCTTTATGTTTATTCATTTAATGCAAGGCAGAAGAAGCTACAATCCATCAGACAATTACAATTTTTGTCTTTGATATATGCCAATTACATGGCAATATCAATCCTAAAGCATTCCACTCTATTATTTGTCATAGCAAGTTATTTTTTTTCACATATTTCCATGCACTACTAGTACTGTAGTTCGCATGCATGCTGCACATAAAATGTTTCCTTAATTATACTCTTTGCATTATCAAGAGTGAGAAGTAGAGATGGATTAAAATAGTTGTGCATAAAAGTAAAAGTGGGTCTAAAAAGTTTGCATCTGTCATGAAATTTTAATATATCATGTGAGGGTAAGTATGGAAGGATATATTATTTTTGGGATTATATAGTAATTTCTTCATTCTGAAATACTTGTTCGGTATGAAAGGCGTGAGTACTTGTTTTTTTTTTTTTGAGTAAATACCCTTTTAAGTCCCCGACAAAAAACACGGACTCCATTTTCGTCCCTAGGGACTAAAATGAGACTTTTATATGGACTAAAAAGGGTTTTTTGAAAATTTGCGAGGGACCAAAATGTTCACCAATCAACCTTTATTCGTCTTTTTCAGGGACTAATAAAAGAGCATTTCTTTGTGTGAGGGACCAAAATGGGGTCCGTGTTTTTTTCAAAGGACCCAAAAGGGTATTTACTCTTGTTTTTTTTAGAATTAAAATGAAATGACTTCATATTTACAATCTTCTGGAGGAATACACAGATATTGTTTGCAACACGTACGAGGAGATATTTAGGAATATCAATAGATTATTTATGATTTTATGATCCAAATAATATTGCAAGAACAAAATAGTATACTAAGAATGAAATAAAGGGGAAAAAAACATATCAATGCACAAGCTCCCCTTGCACGGGAAACACATGCTTGTTCTCTAAGATTCTAATCCATCCTATTTATGAGGTTGTTGACAAAAAAATATATTTTATCCTATTTATAAGTTATGTCATAAAGCGTTTTACATAAATATATAATTTTACCTTTTATCTATCCAAAGTGGCAAACTTTGCACTCGATAGGCTAAATGTATATTCAATAAAGATAAAATTAAAAATTTATTAAATTTTAAGACAAAAATAATGATATTTAAGATATTTCTTGATTATAGTGAAATGGAAAAAACTAGTCACTTATATATAGGATGAAATGAATACTTTTAACGAGATTTAAGTTTTTTTAGTGATTATAGTGAAATTTAAGAGGCTAGTGACATATAAATAGGATGAAATGAGTACTTTTTATTTATTTGAGAAATATCATAATCGATTTTAAAAAGCTTGTTTTATGCTTTAAGTGGTCGTTAACCACAAAAACTAAAAAAATATTAGTTAAGTCAGTAAATGTGTCTTTAATTGATAACATTTATATATTTCACCTTTATTAAAAAATGTGGTTTTCAAACACTATATTTTTATTATATGTCATATCCTTCTCTCCTACAAGAAACAAAAGTAGCAAACAACCGTTAATCATCTTGTCAACCTCTTTATATTTGGAATTAGAATTTCCTTTTAAAGCTTCTTATAATTTGAAGCTAAAGGAGTATATTTACTTTGTGTGTCACAAAGTCACTTAAGACTAGCTAACTAAAGGATAAAATCTACAAACCCTTTCATTTCAAATAAGTTGGACATTTATTTGGAATAAAATTGCCTTAATATATCAAATAAGTTGTCCATGACATTCTAACGTTTCAAGTTTTAAATTTAACCAACTTGAAATTTTAATGTTTGTCAATGAAAAATGTCACATCACATTAAAGAAAAGATGAGGAAAATGTGAAATATGGAGTCCGGTTTCTCTAGTTTTTCTTTCTTTGCCCATCTCTCATCATCTGTAAATCCTAGGCCGTTGAAATCTTGATCCAAGGGTTTAGAACACTTTTTGAAAAAACCGCTCGCAGTAATCGCGGTAATTTTTACCGCGAGCAGTTTTTTTAAAAATTGTTCTAGACCCTTGAATCAAGATTTCAACAGCCAGGATCAAACTATGAAGGATGGGCAGAACATTGCTGATGAGAAAATCCTCTCCCGTGACATATGATATGGATGAAATATTTTTTAATGACAAGATGTCACATCATCCTCATTAATTTAATGTGGTAGTTTGCATCTATATCCAATAATAAAATCAGTGATAGGAGATTTAATGTCAAAAATTAAAGCATTGAAGAGGTTAAAACTACAATAAATATTTATTTTCTTGGGTTATAACTCATGTATCCATTATTTCTATAAACACGGTTTTCACTGAAGAAAGACTAAGTGTGTGTATGGATTGGTTTTTACATAATAACTTTTATGATTTATGAGGTAAATATGTGAGAGGAGTTTTATCTCAACTTGCGGAAAATAGCTTTTGAAACCACGTTTTTAGAAATTACTAAACATTCACTAAGTAAAAAACAAAACAAATATTATTTTTTTTGGTCAAATAAAACAATACAAATATCACTCCTTGTTTTATACATTAACAAATAGGACATTTAGGTCTCAATCAAGACAAATAATATTATAAAAGTCTCATTACTTGTTAATAGTAACTGATGATCCACTTATTAATAGTTATTGTTTTACTTATTATTAACAATCTTATGAGACTTTTCTAATATTATTTTTTTGATAGGGAGCTAAACGTGATTTTCCCTAACAAATATTCTTGAAAAGGTTACCTATCAATTCCTATACTTCACATGTATGTAGTGTCGGTTGTGGTGAAGTTGTTTTTAATTTTCAGTCTTTCGTCATTTTGTTTTTTTGATACAAAGTCTTTCGTCATTTTTGTTGCTCTATTTCTAATATATTATTTCAGGTTTATTAGATCTCTTTGATTTTGTTTTATGTTTATGCATTGGGTCCTAAACCCTAAATCCAGTGCATGTCAGTTCAATATTTATAGTATACTGTTATTTTTTTAACTTTTTTTAACCAAAGCTTTTATAGTCTAATGGTAATGGTATTTGATTGCTATAGTTTGTAGTTAGTACCAATGTTCTTAAATCCAGACCGGTCATCGAACCGGTCGGACTTGGGTTAAGGGTAAGTGGGTCAGACCGGAGTCAAACCGGAGTTAAACCGAGACCAAACCGGTGAAAAATTAATTTCTTTTTTTTTTAACCTCACATCCTCTATTTTTTATGTTTGAAAAATTTTAAAAAAACATGGCACCTCCTCCCTCCTGCCAACCAATGCGCCAAACCCAAATCTCAACTCAATTAATAAATGTGACGTGACCCATTTGTGGTTTTTTTATGTTTTTTATTTAACTTTTCTCACTCATCAATGTCTTCAATCAGTTTTAGATGAATGAGAAATTGTCACATAGCAAGTTTTTCCAAAACCCATAAGCTTCTTGATCCCAACAAAAGGAAATGCTTGTATACTGGGATTTTCTGCCGCATAGTACAAGGCTCTTTCTGTATTTGTTCTTAGTTGGTATGTCTCATCTCTCTTTCACACGAACACCACCGACACACCTTCAAACTTCATTTTCATTTTCACATCCATCTCTTCCACCATCTTCACCACTGCAAATCTCTCTCTTTCCTGCTTGACTCCTTCTCTTTCTCCTTCCCTCCACAGATCTCCCATCGTTATTCCTCTTTCGGCCTCCACTCACTCTTTTTTCGTCGTTGGTGAAACTTGCCTCCAGCACTGCCGTCTGCTAACACTCTCTCCTCCTTCTCTTGTTCAGTTGATTTTTTTTTAAAAAAAAATCTTCTTGACTCTGACTCGGCCAACTCAGCCGGTTCAGGCCGAGTTGACCCAACTCGGGACTCCGGTTTAACACCTAACTCGGTGGAAGTTAAATGAACGTTGAATGCTGTTATTTTGACCAGTTTCTCTGTGGAAGTTAAATTGCTGTGCGGAAAAATTAGGTTTGGATAAGATTGTATTTTGGGTGAAAATTTGTTTGGTTTTGTTGTGCTGGTGGGTTGTCTTAGGGTATGCATGGTTTGGGGGGAGGGGAGGGGAGAGAAAATGGAGGGAGAGAAAAGTTATTTGTAGTGGGGTCCACAAAATTTTCCTCTCCTTTAAATTTTTTCTCTCCATTTTCCCTCCCCTCCCCTCCCATCCCCTTCCCCCAAACCAAACAAAGCCTTAGAATTCATAGAAACTTCTGGTATTTAGAGATCATAGACGTACCTCATTAATCATTTATCCGCCGGTCTTCATGTCGTCCTTGTCTCCATAATAAAGTTTAGGTATATATCCATCTTCTCTTTCTTCAATCATATGATTGCCTCTCTCTCTAACTTTCTATAGATTCTCTCTCCACGCTCCTCTCTTCCATTATCATTTATCTATTATACTCCACTCGATGATCGTGATCAGAGCTTTTTGTTATTTCATTCTGAGAATCCTCTTGCGTCATAGTGGTTCTCTGTGCACTTTTCACATTGATTTCAGTTCAATTTTCATATAGTTTTGAATTTTCCACTTCTGTTTCTTGTGTTCTTTTACAAGAAGATTTTCAGTTTTCCTTTTGTTTTAGTGTGGAAATTCGAAAGGATAAATTTATACATGCTCGTGAGGGTAAAAGTTGTGCATAAAAGTAAAAGTGGGTCTAAGTTTTCATATATGTCATGAAATTTTAATGTATCATGTGAGGGTAAGCATGGAAGGATATATTATTCTTCGGATTATATAGTGATTTCTTCATTCCGAAACATTTGTTCAGTATGAAAGGCGTGAGTAGTTGTTTTTTATTAGAATTAAAATGAACTGACTCCAGATATACAATCTTCCTACGTGGAGAAGTACACAAATATTGTTTGCAACACAAGGAAATATATAGGAATATCAATAGATTATTTATTATTGGGTTATTGACCAACGAAATTTTACGTTAGGAGCACCTAACACAAATAAGAGTTAACAAAAATATCAATCAACAATTGAAAAAAAAAAAAAAAAAAAAAAAAACTAACAAACAATTTTAAAAGGGGCAAATAACACAATCCTATTAACTTCAATTTAAAGACTATTTTATCTCTCATCCAACACCTTTGACATCACACCAAATGGCTTTTATGCTGATTTTAATGTAACAAGACTTTTAACCCGTGCGTTGCACGGATAGTTTTATATTGGAATGACTAAAAATAGATAACATATACTAATATGACAGAGATTGAGCATTTCATTGAATAAGTATAACTTTACAAACAACATCATGGAATGTTCATAATAAAATCTATCTTATTTCTATGAATGTAACAAAAGGTTTTGGAAAACTTCTCTATAAACAACATTTAATGTGGTATTGCTGGATTTACTGAACTCGTTCAGTATAAGTATTTTCAAACCGTTGAAATTCTTGACCCTAGATAATGCAACATATAGTTGTCCATGTGAGAAAACCGGGCTTGGTAAGTAAATACCTACATTTTCTGTTATCTCCATATAGAAAGAGCAATGGATACTGCAGTGGGAGATATGCCATGTGTAGCTCATCGATCCTCTATAATTCTCCACTTTGACATTTTACAATGATGTCTCTCTTCGTGTATGAATTGTCAAAGTCACCTACAATTAGAGCGGCAAGCTCAGAAGATGTTGGCATATTATATTGCTTAGAGACCGCACTTGATTTGCTACTTCTAATTAGTCTTATACTAACATCAGGGATCACATTTCCCTTAACAATTTCCGCAGCTTTTCTATAATGTTTGACTACACAGTTGTGCTTATCCAGGCATTCTTTCAACATCTGAACAATCTTCTGATCCAAATTTTCGGCACCAACATGACAGCTATAAAAATAAAAAATACAATAATTGTTTCACCTTGTCGTATATATGATAAAGAATAATCTACAATTGGACAAAAGATTTAAAGAACTCTTACCTCACAGTTGAAATTCGATTCAAAATTTCATTTTCGATATCATAAATATGTAGTTGGGCGTAAACCGGAGGATTTCCCTGAGGGCGCAATAAGCTGCCAATCAAATGGTGGTTTTGACCTGAATGATCTATTATGCCACCCATTGAGGTGAAACAAAACATATTGTATGAACGAATATTTTTCAAGAAGTTTTTTGACTGTACTGACTGTTTGCTGAAAAAAGAGTTCGTCAAGCTCTTTATTAGGAGGTCTTTCTAATAAAGGAACAATAATCTTTCCATTACAACAGCAAATACCAAATTGCAGAATTTCATTTTTCTTCAGACTTTTGAGTCTTTTAGCAAACCACAATTCAACACCACAAAATTGACATTCATGACAAGCATCACCATCTTCTAAATAACTGGAATGAAACGTACAAGTGAGATTGTTCTCTACTTCTCCATGACGATTGGAGTGATAATGTTCATCGTTAGTTACTCCGGAATCTGCTATAATAATTAAAAACAACACTCCTTTAAATAAGATAAATTTTAAAAATACACAACATTGAAGACTAAAGAAACTACATCTCTCCTCCATAATACACATTTTTACACCCTATTTATGCTGCACAAGTATTTCAGCCAATCAGATAGTGGTGATGATAAAGTCTAATAGTCATAACGTTAGTAATGTGTAGGGAAATGAATATTGCGTTGGAATTAAGCAATACTTTATTGGTAAGTAACAGCATCTCTCGTCCAGACCCAATGGGAAAAAACCAAGTTTGAAATATTTTGATAGGAATAAATTAAATAAAACATAGGGTTGTTGGTATAGATTAAATATTGTAATCATGACAGATTTTCAACACATGTAGTAAACCACTTAATTGTATGAGAAAAACTTCCACTATCATTTATGGCACTAAAGACTGGGTGGTAAAAACCTAAAAACATAATCATCACAACAATTCAAAAAACTCCATTAAATTAAATTGAATAACGCATAAACCCCGGAATAATACCAACAGAGTGTATCAACATTACGGAGGGAACAAAGAAAAAACTACAGCAAGTAAACATTCATCTCGGACCAAAAAAAAAGAAGTTAAATCACAAGTCTTGACTTTATTTTATTTTTTGTTAAAAAAAAACACAATCAACTCTCCAAAACCATAATGTTCGCGTCAATCTCATAGTAACTCCCGAATCTGCTATAATATTTAAAAACCACATTTGTTTAAATAAAATAAATTTTCAAAATACACAACATAGAAGAGTAAAGAATGTTATTCTGATACTTACTTTCATATACTTGATGATCTAGCCTATTGCATAAATCAGTCACTACCCCATGAATTTGTTTCAAGGATTTCTTTTCACGCTTCTTTTGATTGACCGATTGTGATGACAGGTGAACTGAAAGACTAACAGTAAGCTTGCTCTTGTACGTTAAACAACTAATGTTGCTTTGATATAATTTGAGCTACCCAGTGTGTTAGTTATATCGGATAATACAGATTGAATGTTGTCCTCTAAAAATGGATTTAAAAGAGAAGACTGAGGAGTTGGAAACTCATTCTAACTAATTTCACCATAACAATGATTCATCAGCTGCTTAACTGAGTTTTCAGTAACGGCAACAGAATGACGGAAATTATTTTCGCCAGCACTTTCTGAACATATCGGTTTACCTACAGAATCAGTTTGTTTAGTAATCATTACATACTGAAGTTCTTTACCGTAAAAAATAAACAGATGAAACAAAAAAAATCATGTTAACAGCTATAAAGATGACTTACCTCCTCCTTCATTCTCACTGTTTTTAAAAACCTCAGGCCGCTTTTTCCTCATAGGTGGTATTGTTTTGTAAGAATGATGAGAGGTTCTGGATTCAAAACGTTGCTGATTTATGTTGCAGCATTTTATATATGTGCTATGTCATTCTTAGTACCTTGAATATGACTAACCTCATCCTTCATTGGGCATTCTCATACATGATCAAAATGGAAAGCAAAAATTGTGTTCTGTATCAATTAACTGACGGATAGATTTGATTTGAATCTATATGGACGGATAGATTCCATTGTATATAACAACTGATGGCATGGATCACCATGTAATCAACCTTTCAATTTATTAATTATGAACCGATATTTAATTTTAGTGACGAAGAAAAAAATTTCACAGTTGTCATGACTGATATCCATTGCATATAGGGAATTGTGGTGGGAAAAAAGGTCTAAACGAATTTAATTCTGGTGCTGAACTCAGCTGACATTAATTATATTTTCACATCAATGCATCATAATGTCTACACAGTTATTTCTACTACTTTTGTTTTGTAGTCAATAAGCTTTCGTTCACACCAATGCATCGTAATGTCTACATAGTTATTATATTTAATTTAGGTTTAAATATAAGAAATCAAATGTGAAACGTAATTGATTATGTAACTTGTTTGACCAAAATTTTCTTAATATTAGAGCTAATGTAATAGGTACATGACAACTTTAAATGTAAGACGTTCTATAATAATGTGGTGAACATTATTATATTGTAACTTTTTTTACTGTAATAAAAAAATAAACGTTAACATTTAATTTTATGTCAAAGGATATTCTCTAAAAAGTTTGTTATTATTTTCACAAACTTGATAAAGACATGGGATAAAATGTAGAAATGACTGTTCAACTAATCGAATATATCAACAGCATTATTTAAAACTGTAAATCATCCATATTAGAGAAATAACAATAAGAAATTGACAGGCAAATGCTGATATAGTCTGGAAAAGAGAAAAAACAAACATAGTAAATAATTCATAACACATACTGTAAAACATAACAAAAATCATTTTTCCTTCTTGATGTTTTTCATAGGTTTGGTGGAACTCATTTTTGGGGTGCACAACTCGGCAAACCCAAGATCTTCACATACAACTGGAATATCATTGCCAAGTGTCTTCCTTTTTGTGTTGGCCTCAGGTGGTGTTGTCAGTTGCGACAATGGTTTATCATCATCCTCAATGACATTATCCTGTGATACTGAAATTCTCCAAACTGCTTATCATATTGATGGCCATTTCGAGAGGCTACCAATATGAGAGAAATATCAGAAAAGATTTGTCAAGTGAAGAAGTTGAAAACTAAGACGAACAACCGGAAATGAGAAGGTGAACTGTCATTAGATAGTTAGGAGGCGTGAATTGGCGCATAAAAGTAAACTGTTGGATTTCAAATATTCAAGTATTGATACAGTTGTTAGAGGAAAAAGATGACGAGTGAAACTTTTCAATTTTTGAGAAAGAGTGAAAATGGAAAACTTCTAAAGAAGTTGGCACGACGTACACAGGAACAAAGTTTTGTAGCAACTAAAAAAAAAAAAAAGACCACTTGTGGCTTATCCGAAATGTATATTCGATTTCTATTTATTTTATATTGACCAACATAATAACTTGTCACATGATAAATAGATAAAGTTATTTAATTAAATATTGAATGGTGCCTACATTAAACACAATTTAGTATAAACAGCGGTTTAAAAAATATATAAGTCAATTAGATGCCAGTGATGATGAAGTCTAATGGTCATAGGGTTAGTAATGTATAGGGAAATGAATGTTGCATTGGAATGAAACGATAAATTATTGATAAGTAACTGCAGCTCTCCTCCATACCCAATGGGAAAAAGCCACCGTTTGACATATTGTGATAGTAATTAATTAAATCGAACTGATGGTGGTTGGCATAAATTTAATATTGTAATCATGACACATTTTCAATAACGTTTAGAGCATTAAAGAGTGGGTGATAAAAACCAAAAAGATTAATAACCACGACAAGTCAAAAAACTCCATTAAATATAATTGACAAACGCAGACACCTTCTAATAATAACAACAAAGTTTATAAAGATTATGTAGTAAACAAAATATAACTACAGCGAGTACACATTCATAACCCAAAAAAAAAAAAAAAAGCACTTTCATCACCAGTCTCGTATTTAATTTGTTTTTAAAAAAGAACACAATCAACTCCCCATAACTATATTCTTCACGGACGCAACTTCTAAAAAAATTGGATTAAAGTAAACTCGAGTTGCACCAATGACGGTAGATAGTTCAACACCTACAATGTGAAAAAAGAAAAAAATAAAAGCAATTAACTTGAAGATCCGTACATTCCATTATTAACTTGAAGTTACGAAGTTGATCTAACATGTCTGAAGGTACAAATAAACAAAGAAGAAGAAGGAAAAAAAAAAAAAGCAAAGCAACTGCCAAAAGCAATTAAATGAAGAAACTGCAACTAATAAATCAGATAATTATATCTGACGTTGAAATACTTCAAAAAAAAGTTTACGAAAATGCAAGAATAAATCTTATAAATATTAAAACATAAACACACCGAGATTCGTTTTTTATACAATTAAATGTACGTGCGTCAAAGCATACAAAATTTGCACGTACCACTAGTGATATTTTTCATTACAAAAATAAAAAACGAAAGGCAAATAAGACCAAGTCCATGAAATATAAAGATGATTTAGATAAATGAAAATAAAAAGACGGTCAACAATAGCATTTAGGAAAGGGCTGGAGACAGATGCTTCGAACAGACTTCATGTTGCAGAAGATTCATTTCCATGACCAAGCTGACCAGCACACGCGCGGTTGAGTACGTTGAAAACGAAAATCAACAACGGCCTGGTGATTATAGTTGAAAATCGCCTGAAACAGATCAAAGTGGCTCACAAAGAGGATCTCGCCATCTACAATGAACATGAAATAATTTAAGAAACGCGATATGGTATAAACATAGAAGAGATATATATATATATATATATATATATATAACCACTCATTCTTTTCATCTTAACGCATAATAAGGCAACAACTACATCGTCCTTCTGTAACACCCTCAAGTAGTTAACTGAAGCCCAGAAAGCTGGTGATCCAGTGAAGCAGCATTGGAAAGGACTCCCACTAACAAAACATGAAAGAATACTTTAAAGAAAGAACCACATAAAGGAGACAAATTTTATGTAACATGAACGAATCCAACCTTTCATCAAGAATCTCAAAACTAAAATGGTACAATATCTCTTGGTCAACAACGACATCAGTTAATCCATAAACAGAGTTGACAAGGCCCACAACATCTACAAGAAAAAAACTGTAAGGAAAAAAAGTAATCTTAATCGTAAAGAATGAAATTTTTAAAAAAGAACAGATAGTATACTTATAAGGGTAGATTCACAGATGGTACTTGCTGCCAAAGACCGAAGTGGCTTAAAGATCTTGTCCGGCATTCAAAGGAAAGAGCATTCACAAATGCCATTTCGAACGGAGTTATCAGGTTTAAAAACTGTACTTGAGTTTTCCAACTGTGCAATGGACAAATCAACAATATGGTATAAATAGTTGCAGATTTGCTTTGTCTATCGTTGGAGATTATGCATGGGGAACGCAAACTCCATAATTATACATGGGGAACGGAATAACCCCATCGAAAATTACAACTATAATTAATGATTTCAAGTTGAACGTCTAATTAAATTGCAGATTAGGTTTACTTACATCTGAACATAATTTGAATGAATTTGAAAAAATGGGTTATTGTTAGGAAGATGTACACGTGGAAGAATATCTGGATGTACAACTAATGACGAATGAATGATGGAGATTATGCTTGGTTGGCAAGCCATGTGGCCCAATAATTGAGTGGCTTAGAGGTTTAGTGTTATATATTTGATATATTTGATTGATTGATTGATTGATGATTTGATGATGATTGTGCTAATTACTCATTTTTAATTGTTGATTGCTACTTTTACTCTCCTTAAAAGTTATTTGTGCTAGGTGCTGTGAAACTTTGTTAGTTAATCTGCATCTTAACCCTTTTATGATTTTATGATCCAAATAATATTGCAAGAAGAAAATAGTACACTAAGAATGAAATAAAGGGGGGGAAAAATCAATATATAAGCTCCCCTTGCACGGAAACACTTGCTTGTTATCTAAGATTCTAATCCATCGTATTTATGAGGTTGTTGACCAAAAAATCTTTTCTGATATTTATAAGTTGTCATAAAGTTTTTTACATAAATATATAATTTTACCTTTTATCTAGCCAAAGTGGCAAACTTTACACTATGGAGACTGAATGTATATTAAATAAAGATAAAAATGAAAGTTTAATAAATTTTAAGACATAAATAATGATATTTAAGATTTTTATTATTATTATTATAGTGAAATGAAAAAACTAATGACTTATAAATAGGATCAAATGGGTACTTTTAACAAAATTTAAGTTTTTTATTGATTATAGTGAAATGTAAGAAGCTAGTAACTTAAAAATAGGATTAAATAATTACTTTTTATTTGTTTGGGAAATATCACAATCGATTTTAAAAAATCATGTTTTACGCTTTAAGTAAGTGGTCGTTAACCAATTCACACAAACTAAGAAATATTAGTTAAGTAATTAAATGTGTCATCTCATCAATTGATAATATTTATATATTGGGTAAAGTAGTAAAAATACATATGTACTTTATCTTTGGAAGCGCTCAGTACCATATTTTATTTTATTTTGGAGCAAAAATACACACAAGCTTTCTCAAATGGAGCAAAAATATCATCTCCGTTAACCACCTTAAACTTCGTTACTTTTTTTTTGTTGGTGGGCCCCACAATTATCACCTCTTTCCTCCTTTCCTGTTCCCTTTATTCCGTCTGGGCCCCACACACACTCTCTCTCTCACCCCATTTCTCTCTGTTTCTTCATTCCGGCGAACATCCCCTCTCTCTCTTTCTCTCAATCCCAGTATCTTCTTCTTCCTCTTCTTTTTTATCTTTCCTCTCTTCTCCTTATTCTCCTTAAAAAAAACACACATCTTTTACCTTGCAAGTTCTCCATTTTGCCGATCTTAGTTGGGATTTCCCCAGTGAAGTGATTCACATTCAAATACATAAGTTGGCTATCTTTTTGGGTATCTCACCGTACAGAGCATTATAATGCAAGTAAAGCCTTGTTAAGTGCTTGAGGCCATCAATGGCGTACGAAAGTTTCCTGAGAGGCCCTTCCCCGCAAGGAAATGTTAGCAACTTGACCATTCTCGTTGCAAGCCGCCCCTACAAAAGAACCGTCACATGGATTCCCATTTGAAGTCCATGAAGAAAGATAACGGCTTTACGGGTCAAGAGCGGCTTTCATGTCTATTAGGCTGTGCATGGCAACCATTCTGTTCCCCAGCACTGTTTTTAAGATGAAACAGTTTTTTCTAATTTTGTGCCTTGGAAGAGTTCTGAGAATCAGAATGATGTTTGTTAATTTTATTTTTACTCCGAGAATCAGAAATACGTTTGGTAACACTTTTTTTTTCATTCTGAGAATTAGAATTACGTTTGTTAACACATTTTTATTTTTATTCCGAGAATTAGAATTATACAATACAACTTTATTTCTTTATTTTTTTGTTTACGGTGTTTCATCAACGGTATAAAATAATAAATTGGGGTAAATTTTAACTAGGGTTAAATAGCAATTTTGCCCTGAAAGTTTTTTTTGGTTCAATTTTGACCCGGAAGTTTTTTTTTTGGGAGCAATTTTGCCCCTCCGTTAAAAACCCTAACGGTCAAGTAACAGTCAACTGTTAGTTGACCGTTAGGGTTGTTAACGAGGGGCCAAAATTACTCCAAACAAAAACTTTCGGGGCAACATTGCCCCAAAAAAAAACTTCCGGGGCAAAATTACTCCAAAAAAAAAACTTCCTGGGCAAAATTACTACTTAACCCAAAAAAAAAATGTTAGAACTGCTATTTATGATATCATATATTTTTAATTCTTATTTATATAATATCTAGGGGTGGAAACAGGTCAGGCCAGCCCAGGCTTCACCCTTAACAGGTCAGGCCTGTTCGGCAACAAAGTGACCTGAGCCTGGTCTGTGGCCTGTTAGATGCCATTTTTTCAGCCAGAACCTGGCTTGTACCCTGTTAAGGAGGCCTATATTTTAAAAAAAAAATATAATTAGGCTAACAAGTCAAAGGCCTCACTAAAAAACAGGTTTACTTCAAACAGGCCAAAAATAGCCTACTTTAAACAGGTCAAATTACATAAATCAGCGAAGGCGGAGATAAAAAAGGTTGCATTTTCATTAACGAGTCATTATTGCAAAATTAAATATAAAAAAAGGATTAACTAGCATTTTTTCTCTGGAAGTATATGGCCAAGAGCAATTTTGCCCTGAAAGTTTTTGTTTGGAGCAATTTTGCCCCTTCGTTAACAATCCTAATGGTAATAACAGTTGACCGTTAGGATTGTTAGCGGAGGGGTAAAATTGCTCCAAACAAAAACTTCTTGGGCAAAATTGAACTCAAAAAACCTTCCAGGGCAAAATTGCTCCTGAGGGTATACTTCCAGGACAAAATTGCTACTTAACCCTTTTAACTAAAATGCCAACATTTCATGTCTAAAAAAATAATCTATTTATTTACGTTTGCTCTCATTTTTTAATACCATATTATCTCTACTTACATATACATCCCCAAATATGTCAACTAACTGTTCCCAATAAGGAAGGCCATTCTTCCGAAATTTCTCCCATTGAGGATTGTCCTGTATAAAAGATTTACCTGACACTGTTATAAAAAATCAACAAATTTATAAGAAATTATATGGGACACTATGTTAAAAGTTACCTTAATATGGACATCCCATAAAGATGCAATCATCGGTTGTTGCAGTCTTCAAAATAGTATTCCAACCAAAACCAGATATGCTTAGTAATTTCTTGAAACTTGAATATTTTGTTCTCACTACTACAAGAATTTGATATTACTACCCTCAAATACGTCCTAAATAATAAATAGGTAGTAAAAAATGAAAAAATGAGTGTTCAACGTCCTAAAATATTATTTAGGACTTCTAAAATTGATATTTTGCGTTCTAAGATTTTTTTTCGGACGCTTTAATTGCTTCCCGCCATGAGAAATATAAGAATATTTTGTTTAGCGCCATGGTATTTAATTTTTTTTGGAATAAAAATAATTTTTGGCGTCTGATATTGTTTCAAGACGTCTAAAATCTGCAAATAATTTGGCGCCGGAGGAAATATGGAAGAATTATTTGTTTGCGCCATGATATTAAATTTGGTGTGAAAAATTGGCGACCTTAAGATAAATCAGTCGCCAATTTTTCAATGATATTTATTTTATTAGCGACCTGAGTAAAAATCAGGTCGCCAATTTTCCAAAATTGGCGACTAATATAAATCAGTCGTAATTTTCTTTTAAAAATTGTATGTAGTGAAAATTATTATCATCATTTAAAAATTGTCGTGATAATTGGCGACGATTTAAAAATCGGGTCGCCAATTATCCAATGCGACACCGATTTTTATATCGTCGTAATTTTCATTTAAAAATTGAGGGGAAAATTATATTCATTTAAAAATTTTCGTGAAAAGTGGCGACCTTATTTAAAAATCAGGTCGCTTAATTATCCATTAAGTGGCGACTGATTTAAAATCGCGCCACTGTGGAAATCGCGACCGATCTTATATCGAGTTGTCACTTATACAAAATTGGCGACCCGATGTTTAAATCAGTCGCCAATTTTCATTTAAAAACGAGCACATGTACACCGACTTCGTTCGTTAGTGTTAAAAAAAAAACCCTACGTTCGTCATTTTCCTCTCGCGGCGGCCACCCTGTCATTTTTCCCCTTTTCGCAGTCGTCACCTCCTTCGCCAGTGGCCCAAATCCCCGTCGCCCAAAGCCCCAAACCTCTCGACGGAGTTCACCCCAAATCCCCGTCGCCCAAACCTCTCGAGCCTCACCCCAAATCCCCGTCGACGGTGACGCACGGAGTGTTCCGTCTCGCTCCGGTATGGATCAAAGGCGTATCGCTTAATTTCACCCCGAAACTTTAATAAATTTCGCAGCACTTTGGCATTTCTCATTGGAGAAATATCATCTTGATGATGATCATATCATAGGATACGAAGTATCAAAATACGAGATGACAGCATCTGTATAGCCAGATCAGAACAAATTCTCGTTTTTAGAGAAAGTGAGTCAGAGCTAGTAGTATCCCCAGTTATGAGGATAGTTGAGAATGAGATTGCCTCTGAAAGAGACAATTTGGGAAAAATCGCTAGTATGGGACCGTAGACTAGAGGTCTAGTTGGGGTAGAGCAAATTTTGAGGACGAAATTTTATTTAACAAAAGGAGAAATGTAATACCTTGAAAACCCTAACTAATATAAGTAAGATATTTGGATAAATATTTCTGAGAGAGTATATATTCTCTAATTTTGTAACTTAATTGTTATAAACATTATGAACAATTTCTCTTTAAAATATCATTTAGGGATCATAACACACCCTAAAATAAATGTTGAAATTTATGAAATAAATTTCGAGACCGCCAAGGTGAATATGTGGTCTCAAGTTATAAGTCTTAACTTGCTTATTTTCTAAGGTAATTACTATGAAAATGAGAGAAGAAAAATAATAAAACTCATGAAAAATGTATTTTATAGGTCATAAAATGAACCGAAAGTATTATGATAAATACTATATGACCTCAATTATTGACAAAAACTTAGGAAGTGTGATATCTTTAATTTTAGAAATTTTTGGGATTATTTCCCTAAAAAATAAAGATGCATAAATATAATAATATTAAAAGCACTTTATGGCTCCATGATTTTTAATATTTTACATGGGACATAAAATACCATTGTCAGTGCAAAAGTTGTGAGATAATAATTAATCCTAATTATGAAAATTATCAACAATTAGTAAGTGGCTAATTGGGTAATTATTATTAATTGTTTAGATTAAGATATAAGTAAATTAATTAGTAAAATAATTAAATAAAGGCTGAAATTCGAAATTAATAAATAAATAAAAATAATAATTAATAAAATATTTTATGCTTAGAAAAATAAATGAAAAAAAAAATATCTAGATATTTTGAATAAAATAATAATATAATCGGAAAGAGCCAAATGGAGATATGAGAACGATATAAATGAAATTCTACCTCAAGATATAGAAATTTAGTCTTTTACCACTGGACCTTTTATGAACCAGTGAAATTCTATCTCGGATTGAGCGGTCTCGAAAGTTGTTTCGAAAACCAACAACGTAATTAGAGTACCTGGATAATTAAGATAAGGTAGATAGTGCTAAAAGTGACTTATAGAAAACGCACCGTGTTTTTCAAACCAGGGATATGGTTACTTAGATCAGATCATATTACGAACCAGTGAATTTTTGTCCAGAAGCTGGTTCTACCGGAAGTCATTTCCGTAACCGACAGCGTTTGTCCGAAAATCTTCAGCAGGCAACGGAATGCCCTTAATGGGATCATAAATTTCATTAACCCAAATATTCCTACGGAGAGGAAGAATGGAACTTCAAAACGTTGCTTTCGGATTTTGAGTTTCACAAGATTACGCGATTAGGACACCGATCGGGGAACTTTATCGGTAAGTCAGCACATGACATCATGCATGACATCATCTTCTTCTAGAAGGATGACATAAGCAAGACATGTGTAAGGCCAAGATGAAGCCACGTGGCGAAGTGCGATCCGACGGTTGAAATCCGATCTGAAGACATTTGATAAAATTCCCACCTTGTCCCTCCCTTCTTCTATAAATAGGAGCCTTCTCCCTTCTCATTTCTACACCAAAAATTTGAAAACTAGAGAGAGGTTAGAGAGAAGGAAGAGCCCGGAGAAAGTCTGGCGGAGCCCTGGGTAAGTTTTTCGGTCCCTGGTCTTTAGTTTCGGTAGTTCTTTCATTAGATATAGTAGAGATGCTAGATTAATCTTTAAATTTCCCAGATAGTCTAGATATCATATTTAAGGGTAAATATGGTATATATTGGGAAGAGATATGTCAAAATTCTGGGGAAATAGGGTCAAAGTAGCAAAGCTCTGGCGAAATTCCGCCGATTAGGGGGTCAAGGGCAAAATGGTAATTTTTACCTAAAATACATGTTATGATGCTAAAAACTGATAAATGCTATCCTTATAGGATATCTGAGATAATCGAACCGATGTCGTACCGATGTCGAGCCGCTGTCGTACCGTTGTTATACTGCCGTTGGGCCGCTGTCAAAAAGTATAGTTTTTCGTAAAACGTACCGAAATTACCGTCAACGAAGGTACGTTCGCGGCGTACTGTAACACTGACTCTGATGCTTGCTGTATGCTCATATATGTGATTGCTGTGTTCATATACGGAGTTTCTGTTTGTTTGAAAATGGTGGAGTTATGAGTACACGGGTTATGGTATTGTTAACACTGTTTAGAGTTTTCCTAGCGCTATGGACACGACAGTACATCGTGGCACCGGAGAGTGTGCAGACTGGGATGACATACATACTGCAGGGGCTGTGTAGTGTTATTGCCTGATTATGGAGATGTGTTTTTATACTGTGAAATGTTGTGAATGTTTGCCATGCATATACCGTTTACATAAGCATGAGGTTAACCGTTACACCGAGGTCCGATGGGCATTGGATCTCGATGCGCATGATTAGACAGGTTCGGGTCATGAACCAGAGAAGGCACCAAGGGACGGAACTATAGTTATACACCAGTAGACGGAGCCATGAGAAGGCACCGGTCAAAGAAAATGCGGGAAGAAAGTCAACAGAACCTACCTTATGGCATGAATCTAATAAGGTTACTTCATATCATTTGGTGCTTAAACTAGAAGGGCCGTCTACGTGGTTCGATCAATCGATCACCCTAGCACGGTGAGACTTCCACTAGACCTACCCAGCCTGGCCAAATGGGATGATTTAACTGAGTTAGGTTCTATGCCCCAGGTCTACTTAAGGCTTGGTTGAAGAGGTATCATTACATGTAAAATTGTAATTGTAAAGTTTTGTATTACTGTATCACATGAACAATCCTTCGGGAGATTTTATAATATATATCGATACGTCGGGCATCATCATATGTCTGAGTATTTCGTATCAGTTGCTCAATGTTATATCTGTTGTTCAAATTTTTAGTACATGCTCTTCGTTTCCGCAAAACGCTAAGTTGTAGCACCTCAAACTCTAATGAATTTTTATAAAACCACGTGTCACCGGCACGGCTTTTGTTACGAAAATTGGGGTGTTACAACCGCGTCTCCTCCGTCTCTTCCTTCACCTCTGTTATCTAGCGCCAATACATGAAAGGTGTGTACTTTTGTTTTGTGTCTATATAAGATTTTTGTGAATAAATTGCTTTCTTATCTTAATTTAATATTAATATGTATATGTTGTAGTGGTCATTGGACCCTATGTGTAGTTTGTCCCGCCAAGAACGCATGTTATTGGTTCGATTCCGTAGATGGCAATCCAAACGAGGATATCAAAACCATGTTTGCCGAGTAAGTAAATTTTTGTCTAAATCATCGATTCTTCTTTTAAATGAATGGTTTAACATGTCTGTTAATTTCCATTTTAATGATAGGGGCCTCAAGACGTATAGACAGCTTGTTGGAACAAAAGAGCAGGATGGACCGAAGTGGTTTAAGCCGAAGGTAAGTAGTTTCAATTCAAGTTATTTCATTGACTCAGTTGCTTTCGATGTGCCTTAATTCGTTTTAACAATTTGCTTTTGATTTATAGTGCCATCAACAACCAGGGAACATCGAGTGCGGGTACTACGTTATCAGTTGGATGCAATCCATCGTTACCGACGGACGATTCAAGGTTTTCAAACCGTACGTAATCGCTCCGTGATCCTCAAATGATGATATTTTTGTTGTTGTACTTGAGTTGTTAATTATTTCATTCACTTCATTACCTTGTTTTCCAATTTACGGTTTTGGGATCGGATCCGTACTCGCAGGATGACATCGATTACGTTCGAGACAAGTTGGTGGACATCTTCTTCAACACATAGCCTAGTTAGTAGTGAGCATGATTAGTATGTTATTATATTGTGTTAGTGATTCTTTGCTACAGTTGGTCGTTTGTATCTGTTTGGTGTTATTATCTGTTCAAAATCTGCAAGTTTGGTGTTATTGTGTTAGTATGTTATTGTGTTAGTGATTCTTGTGTTGCTTGGTGGGTTTCTGGCTGATGCAAACTTGGTAGATATCTCAAATCTCATTGATAGTTTGTGTCTTTCAAAGTTTGGTCTTATTGTGGGTTTACTGATTCAGCTAGCTGATGCAAAACTTGGTAGATATGTTGCTATCTCATTGTTAGGTTAGTCTTTGCACCATCATTTTCGAGCAAAGTTAAAATATATAGCATTATTTAAAAAAAAAAAACTCAACAAAGGCGTCCTGATTATGTAATCAGGACGCCTTTGTTCTTAATAAGCGACCTAAACAAAAATCATGTCGCCTTAATAAGGTAATAAGGCGACGATTATAAATAAGGTCGCCTTAATTAAGGCGACTGGTTTATAATCGTCGCAAGCCCAAAATTTCCACTACCCCTCCCAAGACGTCCCTCAGTAAAGGGACGTTAATTGGGTCTTATTTAGGTCATTTTTTAACATTTTTGTAGTAGTGTCTAAGTTTATTCATCTTGTTTTTCAGTTGAGGAAGTGTGTAATCAAGCCCTGTTTGTTTTTAAAATTCATCTTTCATGCTCTTCCATGCTTTCTTGCTGAAAATAGAGGTTGTTCTATTCCCTTTTTTACTTCCTCAACCATCAAAGTAACAAAAATAATTGTGTTTTTATCAGTCCATCTTGTCGAACCCTTCGATGCCATTCTCCTTACTAATAACATGTCAAAGACATAAGAATAGGACCAACTAATATATACTTTGGATTGATGAATATTTCAGAAAGGATGCAATGGGAATACAGAACAATATAGGAGGCTCACACAAAACAAGACCAACTAATATAGAAAGACCAACTCTGATTGAAGCAAATCCCTTGTTTCATGACAAATTGCAATTTCCCAATCTTAAAAACTCAACGTTATGAACTCTCATCAATCAAAGGTATGTCTTGTAAACTTACCATAGCACTCTATTCTAAAAAAGGAAAAGAAAAAGGTTTTTACTAATTTCTCACGCAGAACTACATCTAAGTTGCATATCATGTGCAACCATTAAGAGAGTGATATTCAGAGAAGAATAAAAGATGTAGGAAACTCCACATAACTCAACAAATATGGTTCTATGATAACAAGCAGTATAAATGTATGATGCAATTACAGTCGGCATAAAGTACAACAGTTGTAAGTAAAAATGATAGTGAGTTTCAAAAGAATATTGTCATACAACTTGCCCCCTTTTTAACCTTTTTTCTTTTCCTTTTTGCAGTGACCCAGAGCATTATTTTTGAGCAAAAGACATTACCAAGTTTTCGTTTAACGCAAAACAAATGATCTCCAGGATCCGCCTACATAAACAAGAGGTCTACAACTTCTGTGAACTTAACCATCTTAGGGTTCCACATTAAAAACCAGACTTGACAATTACGGAAAGCTAAACAAGTTTCAACATCATCAAACCTTAAATTGCAATCCTATGGCAGTATCTAAGAAATTAAAACACCTTAATATAATAGATTTGACCAACAGTACATCACAAATTCTACCATATACTAAAGGTCTCTACAATATTATGCAACTTCAGCTTTAATGTCTGAGCAACAGCAGAACAGTACAATCCTGCATTTTCACACAGCACAGCCACATGCATATTACAGAATAGCAGGCTGAGCAATTGACCTCTTCTTAAAACTAAACTTTTCAACAAGCATTTGTCAAAAGGTTAGCTACAACAAGAATCCCAAACATACCAACTTTAAACCCTTCACAATAAATTTAATGTAAACAGATATTAAATTTGACGATCATAGCACCATGATGGATCTAAATCTCGCATCCGCAGCCACGAAATCAGGATACCCATTGTAATAATAAGTAATTCAACACAACACCATTGCATGTAAGGGAAAAACATATTGAAGCTCGAACCCAATGAAAAAAATTAATTGTACACTGTTGTTGAGTGGGGGCAGAATGAACTTCAAAATAAAGAAATGAAGAATAAAGAATTGGGACGGCCCTAAAATGGGAATAAGGAAAAAAAAATGACGTCCACTGAATATTAGTATATTCGAAAACTGGAACCAGAAAGAAAGTAGAGAACTTTGCACAGGCATACAAAAAAGATAGGGAAATCAAAAGATGACCGTCAAAGCCAGGGCCAAAACCACCCAAAAGCCGTAGGTGAAGCAATCAAAGCAAAACGAAGAGTAGAGTACCTCAATAGTTAGTTCCCGAGATGGAGGAGAATCCGAGAGCTTGAGACAAGGCCAAGAGCATGCGACTGGAGGAGAATCCCAGAGCCTGAGACGGAGCCACGGAGGAGACGACTGATGAGACTGAGGTTTGAGGAGGAGCCGAGATTGGAGGAGGAGGAGCGGACGCGAGAGAACCAAGAAGAAGGACACCGCGAGAGACGACTGATGAGACTGTGAGGTTTTGTTTGCGCAAAAGAAGAGAGGTTGTGAAAAATAGATTTTGATTTTGTGCCCTGGAATAGAAAAGTAGTAGAAATTTTCTGCTTTTTTTTTTTTATTCCCCAGCATAAAAAATAAATCGGTTCATCCCGGAACTAAAAAAAAAACCAGATTTACCAAACGCAATTCTCATCTATTTTTGTTCCTGGGAACATAAATTAAAGAAAAACTCATTCTGAGAGCGTTACCATGCACACCCTGAGAGCTCTGAGCTCTTCATTTCCAGAGACCCATGTTGGGTGAGAGAGAAAGAACAAGAGAGAGAAGAGAAGAAGAACTGAAAAACCCATTAATGGTTTTGGGTTTTGGAATGAAATGGCCGAAGAAGATTCAAGATATATAGCAACAAGCTCTATTTTATTCAGCTCAGGGAAAGAATTCAGCTTCTAGGTTTGTTTGGCTTCTCTCTCTCTCTCACTCTGGTGGGCAAAAACCAGGGGGATAGGAAGTGGAAGTTGCAATGGTAGATAGGAAGTAAAGAGCAATCTCATAAAGCGAAGGAAAAATAATATGATCATGCAGCATCTGATTGATCGCGGATATTTTTGAAAAATACGAGCAATTATGAGGTGAATCTTTACTATGTCACTTGCTACGTGGCTTGCTTTGAATTTTGCATAATGCATGAAAAAAGTGTTCGGGAATGAAGAAATTGAGAGAAATGGGGAGTGAGAGAGAATGTGTGTGCGGCCAGACAAAATAAAAATAAAGGAACAGGAAAGGAGGAAAGAGGTGATAATTGTGGGGCCCACCAACCAAAAAATAACGGAGTTTAAGGTGGTTAACGGAGATGGTATTTTTGCTCCATTTGAGAAAAGTGCTGTGTATTTTTCCCAAAAAAGTATATGTGGTGCTTGGTGCCGGTAAAGCGCGTGTATATTTTTACTCATTTATCCTTGTATATTTCAACTTTATTAAGGAATGTGATTTATTTATTTTTGGTCGAAGTAAGGAATGTGATTTCGAACACACTATATTTTTATTACATGTCATTTCCTTCTCTCCTGCAAGGAATAAAAGTAGCAAACAATCGTTAATCATCTCGTCAACCTCTTTATATTTGGGATTAGAATTTCCTTTTTGAAGCTAAACGAGTATATTTACTTTAATTTGTATATCACAAAGTCACTTAAGACAAGCTAACTAAAGGATAAAATCTACAAACCCTTTGATTTCAAATAAGTTGTACATTAGTTTTCCATGACATTCTAACGTTTCAAGTTTTAAATTCAACCAACTTGAAATTTTAATTTTTGACAATGAGAAATGTCACATCACATTATTGAAGAGTTGAGGAAAATGTGACATATGAATATGATATGGATTAAAATTTTAAATATTTGTTAATGATAAGATGTCACATCATCCTCATTAATTTAACATGGTAATTTATATCTATGACCAATAATAAAATTAAGGATCGGAGATTTGATGTCAAAAATTAAAACATTGAAGAGGTTAAAACTAAAATAAATATCATACCATTCCTGCCCGTCCATCCTCGAGTCGGGGCTAGGCTCATAACATTCCTGCCACGACTCCTCAAATTCATGCTTTAGATTCCAACAGAGCTAGACCGGGATCTTATCCGAGGAACATCTTCGATCCCTATAATGAGTGCTGCTATGAAAATATTAGTCTCGTCAAAGAAGGTCGCGAGAAAAAAGCTCAAGAGGTTCTAGCCACGTGCCGGCACAAATATATTGCACAAGCTATCCCAGCTCATATTAACTTGAATCATCCCAGCCTGACACCTTTCAATTTCTCGCATAGTAACTCTTTTAGCTCAGGTATACTTTCTATTTCTGACTTTTATCTTTTTGCTTATAGGTATAAATGGGTTCCCCTTTGTGCCGTATTGAAAGATTGACAGAGATTTGCCGTCATCTCCCAAAATAACCGCATTAGAAAAGGATTTGCGATAATGTAACTGGGTCGTTTCTCTCAAAGAATTTGCGGTGGGTTTAAATCGGCAACGCGAAATAAACAACAATAAGCAAAATTGGGGGTTTTTGTTTTAAAACAATTAAAACGAAAATAAACTGAAACTAATCAAATATGCGAAATGCATTAAAACGAGATTGAAATAGATTAAAACGATCAACCCGACGTTTAGATTCCGAAACTTCCTTCATTGAACGAAATATAAACGAACTCGCGTTTGGTTCTGGACAAACCGAAATCTCTGCGTTCGTCCAGAAATCCCTCGACTAGACGATCGCCTAGAATCTGTCCGAACAATGGCGTCTCACTGCAATCGCACAAAGAACACTCTAACCTAGTTCGAACTCGGTCCTTGATTTAACCAAACCGAATATTAAATCTAATATTCGAACTATTTCCGAAATCGAATCCGATAAGATGAAAACGAAACGAGTAAAGTACCGATTAAACACGAGTTTTCTGGACGAATCATGGAATCCTCAACGTTGGGTTAACCACAGAAGTTTAGCCGAACATGGCTGGGAAAAGCGAAGAAAAGACGAAAAACACAAAGAACATTTGAGAGAATTTGAAACTTATGTGTTTAATCCTCAAACTGAATAAAAACGTGAATGATAAGTGTTTGTGGCTGCTGCCTCACTTAACCTAAAATGGAAAAACGAAATGGGGCTCCAACCCACAATTCGGGCCCAAAACAAAAAATAATAAAAATGGGTTTTGATTACAAATTTGAGCCCAATTAAACATCTGATTTAGGCTTCAAAATCGACCGCCTTCTTGTCCGAATTTGCCCTTCATGTCTTCATAACAATTGTAGCTCTCCGAATCATCTGAAATAGGAAACAAAAATGAGGCAAATCCGATGTCTGGTTCAAGAGTTATGGTAGGATTAGTGAAGCAATGTAAAACTGAAATTTTATTATTAAAAATGGCTAAAATATAATCAAAGGCCCAAAGCCCAAATAAGTATAAAAGCCATTATTTATTAACTAAAAAGTCCTAAATTATTAATCAAGAGATAAAAAAAAGTGTATAAAATATTCAATTATCAAAGATCTATGGCAAAAGAAACAAGTTCTTCAGATCCTTCCAAAGCCTCAAAAATTCCAGATCCATGGGTCACCGAAGAGGTGTTAAGCATTAGAAACTCAATGACCATCAAGGAACTCATCGAGACAAGTCTATGCAGTGGAGAAGATTATTCCATTCGTTTGCCCATGTCTGAAGAGTCAATGTTTAGCAACCGGGCTAGGAACGACGACTCCCATTTCTTTTTCTTCTATCAAGATTGCATTTCTTGGCTCGGTGTTCGCTTTTCGTTCACCGAGTTCCAGACAAACCTTCTAAACCATTTGCATCTTGCTCCTTCCCAACTTCATCCTGTCGGTTGGGCGTTTGCCGTTACTTTTGAGAATTTTTGTAAAGCCAAAAGACTAGCTTGCACCATCCCAATTTTCTTTTACTTTTATGGGGTTCATGAAACTCATACTAATTTAAATGCCAATAAAGATACCGGTGATAATGCCCCATCTAGGAAGGGCTAGACCTTCCTCCGGAATGCCCATGACCACAGCCTTTTTAAGCCGTTCATTGACTCGTTCGAAAATTTTGAGTCCACCTTTTTTAACGTGGTTGCCGTGCCTAAGCAACTACCTTGTTTTCTTCTGACCGCTAAATCTGGGGAGGTGGAAGAGAAATTTCCCATGTATTGGACTTATGATCATTACAAACTCTCTGCTTCTGACTTCGACTTTCATGCCAATAACCTTTCGATGCCGAACACAAGACAATATCCATTCTAGAGCATCATATTATAGAATACGGCCCATTGGATTCAGCCGACCATATCCCAAAACCCCAAGCCAAGAAACAACTTGCGGCGAGTATGGATATCTGTTGACCATGTCGCATTGCCTGTCTTTTGATTTTCGCTGTGCGAATAACTAATCATTTCCTGTTGTTTTACATGTCAGACTATGGCACCTCGACCCTTCTTCACTGAAGCCTTGGCCAACACCGGTCTTAAACAACCCGGGGCTAGCAAGAAAAGGACTACATCGTCATCTGAGGCCGGGTGCTAATAAGGATGGCCAGGTGACTTTGGCTAAGAAATCAAGAGCCGGCTCATCCAGCTCCTCCCAAAAGTCCAAAGAACCTACCGCCACCAAAACGCCTGTCGCAAAGATTCTCGTCCTTCCTTCTTCTACAAGTCTTCCTCCTCCTCCTCCGCCAACCCCGAAATTCCCCCGTAGAGTTGTATGGAGTCATAATGTCCCTTTTGAGCTTTGCAACGCTCTGTGTCCTCCAGCGCGCTTCTTTGAGCCGGAGAAATATGGCAATTCCGAGTTGCAAAAGATTGCCGACTTAGAGCGATGCGCCTTGCAATTCTCCGGCTTGGCCCAAACTCTGGTTGCTGTGAATACACAGTATGCTTCACAAGGGGCCGAGTTGCAAAGATTGAAGTCTGAGGCAGAGAAGCATAAACTTCTGATGGAGGCAATTAAGACCGACGCTCAGGGACAAGTAAAGGTTGCTGAGGCAGCAAGGGACAAGATAAAGCAGGAGATGGAGATGGAGATGTTAAGAATGGACTTGAACAAAGCGACCTCTAACATTCGCCAATTCCAAGAAGATTAGGCAAAGGATAAGTCCATTATAGGACTCTTGTAGCAGGAGCAAGAAGAACTCCAATCTCAGCTAGGTGCATGTCAGGATGCCTTAGATGCTGCTAACGCTGCAATTGAGGAGAAGAACGCGATGATAGTGAAATCTGTTGAGGAGTCTTTTGAGAATGCCCTAGCGCAAATTCACGTCCTGACTGCATTTAGCCTTACTTTTCTAAATCTGCCTTAGATGCCTTATTAAAATATATGTACTTGAACTTATTGAGTGCCCACCCTTCATTGTAATTTATGTAGTTGCATTTCTAACAGCACTTAGCCTTGCTTTTCTAAATGGCAAGTTTATAAAATAATTTTCTCTCTTATTAATTACATCATCGTATTCACTTGATTTAATGAATATTTTTTTGATATTCTTTTTTTTCTTGTTTATATTCTTTTGTTTTTAAATGCATTTAAAACTTTGCTTAAAAAAAATTCGGTGGCAACATCCCCCCACTAATGGTGCCCCCTTCAGTAATTTTCTAGATCCGCCCCTAGCATCAACCAGTAGGTATTGCCTTGATAAATTGGTTTAGATGGCGTAGCCGTAATTGTTTGTGTGTGTCATGGGTGGCAACAGTCATTTGTCTAAAAAAAAAAGTAAAAAAAGTCACTGTGTAATGATGGAGATGCTTCAAAAAGTGGTTTCGTTATTTCTCAATGTGTTTTGATGATTAATAACAATTGTAAACATGAAAGAATGATTTTTGTTAGAAATTGGTAAAACATGTTGTTTGCAATGCAAAAACATTTACATCGCTCCAAACTCGAGCTTGGGTCTCCAAACTCGAGCTTGCCCTTACGTAAAGAAAACCAAGCTATTTTGCATTTTCTAAACTTGAGCTTGGTCCATAAACTTGAGCTTGAACGTTTTCAAAGTTTACTCATATACGAGTAAGCTCGAGCTTGCACACCGTAAGCTTGAGCTTACGAAGGTTTGAGGATTTTATCAAGTTACTCAAATTGCAAACTCAAGCTTATTAGTTTTAAGTTCAAGCTTGCCCCTTCCGAGACTTTTCTCACTAAGTTTACAAATATGTAAACTCGAGCTTGCGTTACAAGCTCGAGCTTACCTCTGCGGAATCCTTTAAACTTGAGCTTATCATTTTACCGTAGAGTTTGTGAGTTTACAAAAGTTGTAAACTCGAGCTTGGCATACCAAGCTCGAGCTTGCACCAGTGCGAAAAGTTTTTCAAGTTTTTTCCTTCAAAGAGTAAACTCAAGCTTGCGTCTGACAAAAATCTTTCAAAGTTTTTAAAACCATTGCCAAACTCGAGCTTGCCCTTGCAAGCTCAAGCTTGGGTCGACAGAGAGCAATGTCATATTTTGAGCTTAGCAAACTCAAGTTTACACCTCTAAGCTCAAGCTTGCATTTTGTGAACTAAAATTATTTTTGACATGAATAGTGCCAAACTCGAGCTTACTCACTAATAAGCTCAAGCTTGCGTTTTTCCACTTTGGCTCTCAAAATGAATTCAAACATATTTCCCGACAAATGCTAAACTCGAGCTTACTCATTTACAAGCTCGAGCTTGAGACTTCCGAGAGGCAAAACTCAAGTTTTAAATGAAGACCAAACTCGAGCTTGGTATAGCAAACTCGAGCTTGGAACTTCGAAACAGATGAACGCATCTCGGTGTATTTTGTTCGTTTGATTTATGCTTTAACTTGATTCTCGAATGGTTGTATATGATTTATATGATTCATATCAATATTTCCTAACCAGATTTAACCGGTTGCTTATGAGATTACGGAAGATCTAGGTTTGTTTTAAAGAAGACTTTAAGACAAACAACTTGACAACTTGCAATATTATATTATTCTCCAAAAGCAATGGGTTACAACCTGGATAGCAACACAACCATTCTCCAAGAAAGAAAGCTAGCCTCCAAACAAATGGACAACATTATACAACTACCTCCACTAAACATAACAAAGATGGGAACACATTCTTGAGGAGCCAAATTTCAAATATTCAAATCGCAACAACCATATTCAAACAGATTTGTTCACAACACTAGATTCATGGAGACACACTCACAACAGCCTATATTTTCGAATCGTTCAAGTCTCAACGGATCTACAACGTTCACAAGCTTCAAATCCAATATAAATACATGAAGATTTGAAGTCGAAAAAAAAGAAGACATACACGAAAACGCACACAAGAACATCGGTCTTTCACTCGCTTATATTTCTCATTTGTATCTTTGATACATTGTGCTTCAAAGTGCTTATATTTATTCACTCTTTGAGAGAGTTTATTTCGTAAATCATTCTTTGTAAGAATCTCAAAGTTGTGGGACTTTGAGGTTGGGTTATCGATTACAACTTGTAAGTGAGTGTATCCTGAGAGAGGATAACTTTCGAGTACGAGTGTGTATCCGATTTGAGTGATAGTAGAAAAACCCGAGAGTCCGGGACGGACGTAGGTCAAGAGTTAAGACCGAACCAAGATAAATCTTCGTGTCAAGCTCTTCCTCTCTAACTCCATTTACCTTGGTTAAGATCTTGTGTGGTTGATCCGAAAAGAATTTTTAAAATCCCCAATTCACCCCTCTGGTGATTTCCTTCACTTTCGCTTTCGGGTGAAGTCACTTTTTTCGAAAAAGCCCATCACCATTTGAAGCTTTACCAACAGACCTTTTTCTTGTTTTCATTGTCACTGGACTTTTTTTACTGCCACTGGACTTTTACATGAATTTGATGGGATCTCAAACAAGCTCTTATCTCACATATTTCCATGCACTAATGTAGTTCGCATGGTGCACATAAATGTTTCTTTAATTATACTTTACATTATCAAGAGTGAGAATTTAGGATACTTCTGAGGCCTTACAAATGATTCTTTATTAGGATTGTAATGGGTGTAATAATCCCATAAGTGTTAATTGAGGTGTCCTAATTGTATCAAAAGAAGAATTTTAAGGATAGTTTAAAATAGTTGTGCGTAAAAGTAAAAGTGGGTCTAAAAAGTTTGCATATGTCATAAAATAAGGGTAAGCATGGAAGGGATTCTATAGTGATTTCTTCATTCTGAAATATTTGTTCAGTGTGATCGAAAGGCATGAGTAGTTGGTTTTTATTAGAATTAAAATTAAATGACTTCAGATTTACACAAATATTGCTTGCAACAAAAGGAGATATTTGGGAATATCGATAGATTATTTTATGATTTTATTATCCAAATAATATTGTAAGAAGAAAATAGTATAATAAGAATGAAATAAAAAAGAAAGGGGGGGGGACATATCAATGCACAAGCTCCCCTTGCTTGGGAAACACATGCTTCTTGTCTAAGATTCTAATCCATCCTATTTATGAGGCTGTTGACAAAAAAATCTTTTATCCTATTTATAAGTTATGTCATAAAGTTTTTTACATAAATATATAATTTTACCTTATCTAGCTAAAGTGGCAAACTTTACACTCTATAGGTTGAATGTATATTAAATAAAGATAAAATTAAAAAGTTATTAAATTTTAAGACAAAAATAATAATATTTAAGATTTTTCTTGATTATAGTGAAATGGAAAAAAATAGTAACTTATAAATATGATCAAATGGGTACTTTTAAAGACATTTAAATTTTTTATTGATTATAGTGAAATGTAAGAAGCTAGTTACTTATAATTAGGATTAAATGATTACTTTTTATTTGTTTGGGAAATATCACAATCGATTTTAAAAAAGCTTGTTTTACGTTTTAAGTGGTCCTTAACCAATTCACACAAACTAAGAAATATTAATTATGTGTCTTCTATTGATAATATTTATATATTTCACTTTTATTAAGGAATGCAATTTTCAAACTCTATATATTTTTATTATATGTCATTTCCTCTCTCCTGCAAGGAATATATAAAAGTAGCAAACAATCGTTAATCATCTCGTCATCCTCTTTATATTTGGGATTAGAATTTCCTTTTATAACTAAAGGAGTATATTTTTTTTGTATATCACAAAGTCACTTAAGACTAGCTAACTAAAGGATAAAATCTACAAACCCTTTGATTTCAAATAAGTTGGCCATTTATTTGGAATAAAATTGCCTTAATATATCAAATAAGTTGTCCATGACATTCTCACGTTTCAAGTTTTAAATTTAACCAACTTGAAATTTTAATGTTTAACAATGAAAAATGTCACAGAAGAGTTGAGGAAAATGTGACATATATGATATGGATTAAAAAATTTAAATATTTTTAGTAAGATGTCACATCATCCTCATTAATTTAACGTGGTAGTTTGCATCTATAACCAATAAATAAAATTAATGATAGGATGTTTACTGGTACGACTCACCCACCATAATAACGCGACTTAGGATCGATTTGAATTAATCGGGCGCAAAACTCTGATACCGATGGACAACAACAACAAAATGATAGGATATTTAATGTCAAAAATTAAAACATTGAAGAGGTTAAAACTAAAATAAATATTTATTTTTTTGGGTTATAACTCATGTATCCATTAAACGCGGTCTACACTGAAGAAAGACTAAGTGTGTATATGGATTAGCTATTGTTTAATGCAATAAAATTGCTTTTTTTACGAATTTATGTATTTAGATGATATTTTTTTAGATTTACGAGGTAAGTAGTTTTATCTCAAATAAAAATGGCTTCTCAAACCACGATTTTAGAAATTACCAAACATTCACTAAGAAAAAAAAAACAAATATGTTTCCTTTTTTGTCAAAGAAAACAAAACAAATATCACTACTTGTTTTATATATTAACAAATAGGACATTTAGGTCCCAACTAAGATAAATAATATCATAAAAGTCTCATAACTTATTAATAGTAATTGATCTACTTGTTAATAGTTATTGTTTCATTTGTTATTAACAATCTTGTAGGACTTTTCTGATATTATTTTTCTTGATAAGAACCTAAAGGTTCTTTTTCCAAACAAATATTCTTGAAAAGTTTACCCTTCAATTCCTATGCTTCACATGTATGTAGTGTCGGTTGTGTTGAAGTTGTTTTTAATTTTCAGTCTTTCGTAATTTTTGTTGCTCTATTTCAGGTTTATTAGATCTCTTTGCTTTTGTTTTATGTTTATGCATTGGGTCCTAAGCCCTAAATCCAGTGCATGTCAGTTCAATATTTATAGTATACTGTTATTATTTTAACTTTTTTTAACCAAAGCTTTTATAATCTAGTGGTATGATACCCTCCAAATCGAAGGTTGAGAGTTTGATCCCTATATAATTTAGGCCATTAGTGCATAACTAAAAACACTCTTAAATTTTTTTCTTGGAATAAAATTGCCTTAATGTATATAAAAAAAATGAAAAATTTCTTTAAGATTCTAAGGAACCAAAAAATGTTAAAAAAGTCTCACACAAAATTCTAATGTAAAAAAAAAAAAAAAAAAAAAAAAAAAAAAAAAATCTCATTGACAATTCCTTCCATAAGTGATTAAAAACTTCATCTGTAAGTTTTAACAACTCCTTAAAATTTTTATGGCATCCAAATTCTCTGTGGAACTTTTTTTATATTATTTTCTTAAATACTTAAAACCTTATAGGGATTTTCCCAATAAGAAGAAGAAGAAGAGAATATTCCGTAAAACATTAGAACAATCATAGCCGCCTCCCATTAACGGAATCCAAACTCGTGTTTGACAAATTTTGACACATAATGCTCATGCTGACGCTGACGCGTCCGTAGCACCTAGCAGGAATAGATCTCAGTCTACGAGATTTTGATTTTTAGATCTTTACTGTTACTTCTTGTCCCTCCAAATTAGCCTCTCCTTCTTTCGGCTCCGTCATTTTTTCCTTTGTTTATTTGTGCCAGCCGGCTTTCTTTTGTCGTCTTCCTTCTTGAATCCATGTCTTACATGCATTGTGGGCGTTTTTGCTTCACGTGTTTACTGTCTCGGTTCAGATTCATCCCCCTCGTTAAGAAGAAGAAGAATCGTTACACGGTTAAATGGAGGAGCCATAGAAGAAGAAGAATACCGACCACGCTGGATCAGGTTTCTCAAAAGGTTTTCAGGTTTTGAAGTTTTTTTTTTTCTATTCCTCGTGAATTTGATGAACGTTGAATGCTGTTATTTTGGGCGTTAAAGCTTGACCAGTTTCTCTGTGGAAGTTAAATTGCTGTGCGAAAAATTTAGGTTTGGATAAGATTGTATTTTGGGTGAAAATTTGTTTGGTTGTTGTGCAGTAATTGGTGGGTTGTCTTAGAATTCGTAGAAACTTCTGGTATTTAGAGATTACAGACGTACCTCATCAATCATTTATCCGCCGGCCTTCTAGTCGTCCTTATCTCGATAATAAAGTTTAGGTATATATCCATCTTCTCTTTCTTCAATCATATGATTGCCTCTCTCTCTAACTTTCTATAGATTCTCTCTCCACGCTCCTCTCTTCCATTACCATTTATCTATTATACTCCACTCTATGTTCGTGATCTGAGCTTTCTGTTATATATTTCATTCTGAGAATCCTCTTGCGTCATAGTGGTTCTCTGTGCACTTTTCACACTGATTTCAGTTTCAATTTTCATACAGTTTTGAATTTTCCACTTCTGTTTCTTGTGTTCTTTTACAAGGAGATTTTCAGTTTTCCTTTTGTATTTAGTGAGGAAATTCGGAAGGATAAATTTATACACGTTCGTGAACGCTGGTTTCCGGATACTTTCTTCCGTTGCATCGTTATCACTTGACCAGAACTTTGACAAAAATTCCGAAATCAAGAGAAAATTATCATTCTAGAGTTTTGGAAACTTTCATTCTGGACATTGATTATTTGATTACCAATCAAGTCTCTGAAGACAACAATTTCTTTGAAGGGTGTCGTGAATTACAATAGCTTGCCTTTTGGATTCTTATTCAATATACTATTTGAGGGCAATCATATACTGAAGACCATCTCATAGATTTCCAGGGTAATTTTCTTCCAGCTCATATTGCTCGTCTCTTCGTTGAGTATAATAGTATCTGTTGCTTTATCTTGTTCTTATGGTAGGTTTGAGTTTTGTTAGTTTAACTTCTTATCTTTCTGGCTTGGTTTAAAATTTAAATGAGAGGCTGATGTTAAATGACGTATGTATTCAGTATGCTTCTTATACATGGAATATGGATTTGATTTCTTCAGTGCTCTGCTCTGCTAGTTGGATATGGAATGTCTCTGAAGTTTTAATGTATTGGACTGTACAGGATTTCTGTTATTATAATACACGATGTGCTGACTCCCAAGGATGGATATTAAAAATTACTTGTTGACTTTTTGCTTATGTGCCTCTTGATCTTCAATGCCTATGTTCTTTTTGAAACATAGTAAGCACCAGTAGCATTTTGTACGCTCATAATGATTTGTTGACTTTTGGTTTTTCTCCTAAATTCTGACATTATTTTCAGGTAGATTCCTTATAAGAGGGGAAAGAGTTTAACTTGATCTGACAGCTAATAAATAATTCAGAATGAGCCAGTCTAAAATCAAGCGTCGTATAGGTAAATATGAGATGGGAAGGACCATTGGTGAGGGAGCATTTGCAAAAGTGAAATTTGCAAGGAACTCGGAGACTGGGGAGCCTGTGGCTATCAAAATTCTGGAGAAAGAGAAGGTTCTCAAGCACAAGATGGCCGAACAGGTAATTATGGAATAACATTGTTTTATCAATTTGCCCACTACTCAATTTCATTCAATCAGAAGAAGGTGTAAGATTGTATGCCATAGTTACTTCCTCAAATCTTCCCACAGCTTTCAGAATATTACTTAATTCAGGTTTTCTTGAACCTATTTCTTGATAGGAGGTTACAGGCTTAAGAATCATCTTATTCTTTAATAGGGAAAAATTCATGTTTAGAGTATAAACTATGTTTCCTAGCAGGTTTGGTCATTACCAGTTCTGTATTCACTTTGCACTCTTTCTCTGACTATCAATTTTCTGTTATTTCATTCAATGTGGAGAAGGTATAGAATTTATGCCATAGTGCTTCCTCAGACCTTCCAAACCCTGTCAGGATATTGCTAAATTTTAGTGTTCTTGAACCTAGTTTTGGGGGGAGATTACAGACTTAAGATGCATCTTGTTCTTTGATATGACAAACTTCCGAGTTTGATTATAAATTCTGTGGTGAAGCTAAGTTTGATCCCTACATGATGAAGTCACTGCTCTCTATTCTTTTAATATGTGTTTTAACAGATCGGGCGAGAAATAGCGACAATGAAGTTAATCAAGCATCCAAATGTTGTCCGATTGTATGAGGTTGGTTTGTTTGTCTATCCACTTCTACTTACTTTTGCTTTTTATCGAGGGAAAAGATAAATCTGAATTGGAATCTTGCTCACAAGAAAGAGACATAACCTATTTCATTGGACTGAAAGAATACCATTGTTGGATTAGAATGAGATTCCATGTGGGCATTTTTAAATTTGCTGATGGAGCTATTGCATGTAAAACATTAATTATAGAAGTCAAAGAAAATTATGATGAAATTCCGGTAATGCTTGATGCTAAATTTCTTGGTTTTATTTTCAGGTAATGGGGAGCAGGACAAAAATATATATAGTTTTGGAGTTTGTGACTGGAGGAGAGCTCTTTGACAAAATTGTGAGTTAATGAACGTCTACTTTTCTTATTTTATTTAATGCATCTCATTTTCAACAAGTTCAAATATCTTTTGGTGGGAAGAGATAAAAGGTATATTTTCTAATAAAACATTTTTGTTTGTAAAGGTAAACCATGCACGAATGAGTGAAAAAGAAGCACGTAGTTATTTCCAGCAGCTTATAAATGCAGTTGATTATTGCCATAGCAGGGGTGTCTACCACAGAGACCTCAAGGCAAGACCTTTTATCCACTCTTGCATTACATGTTTGCAGATATTCCGAACAGTTTATTTGATTGAAACATAAGAAGAAAGATTCTCTGTTTAATTCTTGTTCATGAAATTTCTTCAGCCAGAAAATTTGCTGCTAGATGTTTATGGTCAGCTTAAAGTTTCTGATTTTGGGTTGAGTGCACTATCACAACAAATCCAGGTAACCATGGTTCATTCTTTTTTCATTAAATTGATCCAAGTGCTTAAGTCTAGTTCTAAACCTTAAACAAAATGTAATTAAGATCCGAAATTGAAGATGCTGCAAAGCTGAGCATGAGCATTTTTAATCTTATAAAATGACGGTGTTGACAGGATGATGGACTGCTTCATACTACATGTGGAACTCCAAATTATGTTGCTCCTGAGGTGTGGACGAATGTCATATCTTGCTGCTTTCATGTGCATTCCGTTATGTGATTCATTTTAAAAAACTCTAGCTTATAACAATTTACTGTTGTAATGCAGGTCCTTGATGATAGAGGCTATGATGGAGCAGCTGCAGACTTGTGGTCTTGTGGAGTAATTCTCTTTGTATTACTTGCAGGTTACTTGCCTTTCGATGACCCTAATCTTATGAACCTGTATAAAAAAGTGAGCATTTTGATAATTTTACTATGCGATTTTCTGTTCTTCTCAGTTTTCTGTTCATAACTTTTGTTTTCTTGGTCTACAGATCTCTGCTGCTGAATTTACTTGTCCCCCATGGATTTCATTCAGTGCCAGGAAATTGATAGCTCGAATTTTGGATCCTAACCCCATGACTGTAAGAAATAACGTTTGATGAAATATTTTGTCTTCATCTTGTGCCAAGTTGTAAGATTATTGTTGAAGCAAGAGACTTATTTTAGTTATAAACTACAACGTAGAGTTAGTTTAGTCTCCAGATTTTTGTCGTGAATGAATTGTTTCCTAAAAATATCAAACTCGCTAAAAGTTAATCATTCTGTTAGATGTCCCATGCTTACCTTTCAAACTTTGCTGTTGTTACTTGATGTAACACATTAAGGTCTACATGGTCTGTTTGATCAAAGTAAATGAAACTCATCATTTTACAAAAGGTATATGGAAATCTAAAATCCTTTTTTCATATCTAAAGAGACCCACATCAAATGAATTGAAAATACATTTATCACTCCCTGGTCCCATAATATAATGAGTCATTCAAGGTATAGATGACCAAATATGCACAGCTGCTGTGGGTTTGAATTACTAATTTGCAACAAGTTACATATTTTCAGCAACAAAATCATGTGCTGCTGAAAATTTAGGAACTGAAGGTTTGTAAATTTAGGGGACTAAATTCTTAGTGTATAACAAATTGGCTTCCCAACGTCACCTTTCCATGGCCTAAACTTTGACCGTGATAGCATCGGCATCGGCATCAGCTACTAGATATTGCTTATCCACCCCAAAACATAAAGCAAAAGGAAAATGTTAGGACCACTTTTTGAAACCTAGGAAAATACATGATAAGGCAAAGACACTTTTTGTTTGTCAGAACTTTGACTTAATATTTTAGAGAAAAATAGAGAAGCAGGTTGGTGATAGGGCTGCTATTGTGAAAGTTGAGAAGGGGCTGTGTGTCAGAGTCACTTTTTGGTGCCTTGGGTGGAGAGTGACAACCTATCAAAAGTTTGGCAAACTTGTTCTGTTTAGAGAGTTTATAGTGCCTGTGTTATTTTCTTGTTAATTTGTAGTTGTTATTTTAGAGGGTGAGCTTTGATGCAACGTTAAGGTTGCTGCCATGTGACCTAAAAGTCACAGGTTCAAATCCTGAAAACAGCCTCTTCGATTGTCAGGGTGAAGGTTGCATATATCTATCCCTCCCCAAACCCCACCTGGGAGAACCCCTTTTTTATTTTGATTGTAGTTTATGTGTCTCAATGTAAGAGTGTCATGAGTTGGTTTTCGATGATCATATCCCCTTGTAATCTGATTCAGTTATGCAGTATTAGTATTATCAGTCTCAAGTTTTTCCCTCTCTTTGTTGTCTTTTTCTGGTTTTAGTATTGCTTTCAGCTTTGTTTAGGATAGCGTCATAACAGAAAATAAAAGTAAAAAGGGCATAAACAAGAAAGAAATGAAAACTGATCATAATCTTATTGTATTGCTATTGTTGTTGTTGTTGTTTCAGTACTTAAAAGTTTTGGTCCCTTTTCTGATTTACCCTAACTGTATGACAGCGTATTACTATATCTGAGATCTTGTGCGATGAATGGTTTAAGAAAGATTATAAGCCTCCAGTTTTTGAGGAGACAGGGGAGACCAACCTTGATGACATTGAAGCTGTCTTTAGAGATTCTGAAGTACGCTTAGTATAATCTGTAATGACATAAATGTTTGATGTCAGTGCTGTAAAATTCTTCATATAATAAATATTTTCACATCTAAAAGATTTTGCCTGTGCTTGCAGGAACACCTTGTGACGGAGAAGAAAGAAGAACAGCCAACAGCCATCAATGCATTTGAATTAATTTCCATGTCCAAAGGGCTGAACCTTGAAAACTTGTTTGATATAGAGCAGGTTCACAACTTCACATGCTAACAATTTTCCTTATATTTTCATTTGCTATGAATCTTTAGAATTTATTGAATGAGCATCCATTGTTCTTCTCTTTATCCTCTCGCATTAAAAGTCTGTTGTCAATATTATATGAAAATATTTTGGTATTATATGACCATGCCTGGCTTGCGGTATTTTCAGGTCCATTCAAGTGGTAACCTTTATCTCTTTAAATTGTACATTTTGTTTTTGTAATATTCAGATACAGGAAAAGCTTGATAATGGTGAACCATGTAAGTTCAACATAAATTTCAGTTGACAACTTTTAAAAACTGGACCTGATTGGCATAAGAACAAAACATGTTCAACTGTAGCAGATAGATTTCTTGCCTGAATACTGTACATGTTTGGGTTTTTACTTTGATGTAATTGGCTACAGGCATTGAAAAGAGAAACAAGGTTCACATCAAGATGCCCTGCGAAAGAGATAGTTAATAAGATCGAAGAAGCCGTAAAGCCTCTTGGTTTTGACGTGCAGAAGAAAAACTACAAGGTAAGTGAAAGGTGTGACACGGAGGAGAAACTAACACTGAAAGAACATGATCTATAGTTTATTTTACGTTGCAAAAACATTTAATCAATTTTCAACTTCAGATGAGGCTTGAGAATGTGAAAGCAGGAAGGAAGGGAAATCTTAATATTGCCACTGAGGTAAACGATACTAGCTTTTGTTGCTGAAAGTATAAAATCATTTGTCAGGATATTGTATTGGTAATCTGATGTACTCTTGTTTTGAATAGATATTTCAAGTGGCACCTTCTCTTCACATGGTTGAGGTGAGGAAAGCAAAAGGTGATACATTGGAGTTTCACAAGGTATATATTGGTTTACTTAGATTCTGGTTGGCAATCTTTACAATATACACCCGGCCAAAAAACACAAATTTTCTTTTATATTTATCATGCACATCAAGTGGTTCTTTAATGGCAAAGTTTGTGTTTGTGGTTAACCTTCTCTATAGAGATTCCTTAGCACTCAGTCTTCTGGTTGGGCCTTTGTTAACCACTCAGTAGGTCCCACCTCTGCCCTAATTCTCATGCCAAAGGACTTATCTTGTGCCCTAACCAGTAAATGTTGAAGCAACCCGTGTTCATTTCCAATTTTTGCATTAACAACTAATAAGAGGAAAAAAAACTAATAAGAATACTTTGTGGTTTTTAGTTCAAGCTGCCTATTTGTATGACAGAGAATCGAATAACTCGTTCTCATTTTTTTTTAAAAAAAAAAAACTCTTTCCTCTCTTTTCTAGAAACTTCCTGCCTATCTCAAGAATGCCAGTCGAGTCATGGTTTCTAGCTCATGTTGGTTCAACAATACTAGAAAAACGGAGTTAAAATACTTGTTGTACTATTGAACTCAGTTGAAATAACTTACTCTGTTTCACCCTACACGCAGTTCTACAAAAATCTTTCAACAAAGCTTGATGATGTTGTTTGGAAAGCTGAGGAGGATGCTGAAGAAACGAACTGAAATCATCAGTTTAATTATTATCAAAAGCAATATATATATATTGATGCCTCATGTCCGAATGTTTGTTAATTTCTTCATTCATTCTTCATTCTACGGCGTTCTTCTTACATATTGTTTTCCTAGCTAATTATTGTAGTAAAGCATGCATAGTTTTATGTAACATTTTCACTCGTCAACAATCAGATTGTGTTTACCAAACAAGAACAGTGCTGGACTCCAAAAGTATACATGTATCATCCATTTCTTAATTATATTTTCTTCTTCTCCATCAGCTATGGGAATTGTATTACTCACATTCCAGATTGTGTTGTACAGCCTTGAGCTTAGGTTGTAAACTATCTGGTATTTGAAGCCACATTGAAAAATTTTGAGCTTATGTAATGAAAGAATGGAAGAATGAAGCCCCCCCCCCCCCCCCCCCCACCACCACAAAAAAAAAAAAAAAGGTGTTTATTGTGTCTTTATAGCCATCAACTTTTTATATTTGAAGGTTTATATATATATATATATATATATATCATCAGGAGGATTTGAACCCTTAATCCTTATGGCGCCTAGCCTAAGTACTGTAAATAAGGTTTTGATTTTCAACCCAACTAAAGTTTTAGTAGGTTAAATGAGTTCTGGCCCATTTAAATGGTAAATTATGCTTTTATTTATTTATTTATTTATAATTCTGCTTTCATTTTGAGGGCTTCATACGATATAAAATCATCCAATAAAACAAAATCTTAAAATCACAACAACAGCAACAAAATTATAAATAAGAGAAAACTGTTTTCCTTTTAAAAAATTTAAGTCTTCTAATGTATATTATTATAATTTTTTATTTTAATATAAATTATATCTGTCATATATATATATATATATATATATATATATATATATATATATAACCATTTTTTAATATGCATCCCTAGCTTCATCAATTGCTTATATATATATATATATATATATATATATATATATATATATAAGCAATTGATGAAGCTAGGGATGCATATTAAAAAATGGGTTTGTATTTGGGGGAAAAAAAATCTTTTCTATTTCCCCCAATATTTTATAATATAGAATAAGTTTTTTTTTTCTCAAATAGTATAGAATAAGTTGAACAATAGAATTATAATAAACATAAAAAGAAAAATCGGATAATCCACAAGTTGTTGATTGATATGGGACATGATCTTATCTTTATAAGGAGGAGAACATAAGTTTGAATTCAAAAAGCACGAGAGTTTTAACTTTAACTTCAACACTCCTAGTCCAATATAGATTAGGTTTAAGTCCAAAGTGATTTGTTGATATTTTGAGTTTAAAAAAAAAAAAAAAAGATCAAATTGATAGTTGAATATAAGGTTAAGGTGTAAAAATACCCACCAACTTATATTAAAATTGCCCTCAACACTAAAAACTTTTCTTAATGTAAAAATACTCATATATACATGTGACATCTCTGTTAAAATTACTTTTGGCAATGAGACTCACTATTTTTCTAAATGTACGAAAATATCCAACTCAAAATTGGTAAAGGTACAAAAATACCCATAAACTTTTACCCAAAGTGCGTCAAACACCATATACTTTTTAGAGGTGCAAAAATATCAATGAATGAAGATGGAAGTTCTAAAATACCCCAAAGTTAAAAACACACGCATAGGGAATATATTTTATGAAAATTATTTTCATGTTTTTACTGGGTACTTTAGTTAAATTTGGAGCTTGTGTCTAGGTCTCTATTTCTCTTTTGTTTGGTCAAAGGATTTTGAATCTAGCTTAGTTTAATGATTTGATTCCTTTTTAAATTAAGTCAATTTTATATCCTGGTCACTTTAATCTTTGTTTTACAACTAATAATATGTTCCTCCATAATTATTTTCTTTTGGTTTTATACTTTATACCTAGAATTTAATTCTTAAAAAGTGTAGCAAAAAATTAAATAGAAAATTTAAGTGTGTTAATTGTAAATTAATTTCTTAAGAAAATTTGGGGGAAAAAAAATCAAAATGAACAAAAAATGAACAAAAAATTTAATAGCATATGCTCCAGCTGACATAATATATCACGTCCAATTGCTAAATTATCACATCCAATTACTAAGGGTTGATTGTATATTAATCAGTGGTAAAATTTAAGTGTTATTATTTTTAGGGTTAATATCATTTTCGTCATGAAAGTTTAGCTTAAGAAGTATTAGTCACTTGGAAATTTTTTTAGTCTCATTTTTGTCACTGGAATTTTAAAAACATAACAATATTGCCCCTCCATTGATCTTGATTGTTGAATTGTTACTCTTCTTTGTAAACTTACAGGGCAAAAGTGCTCCTAAAAAAAACTTTCGAGGCAAATTTACTGCTAAAAAAAACTTTTATGTCATATTTGCTCCATTTTGTTAACGTCCGGGGCAAAAATGAGACCAAAAAAAATTTCGGATGACTAGTGCTCCTTAGGCTAAACTTCCATAGAAAATATGGTATCTAACCCCTATTTTTAAAGACATAATTAACAAAGTTTAAGATTTTTCTTGGTTTTAATAAAACATGTTAGAAGTTACTTATAAATAAATAGGGGTAGATTAGTAGATAAAAGTAATTTGCTTGTTAACTTAAAGTTGATGTGTAAAATTACATGTTTTTTTTTTAAGATAAGATCCTCCTATTGGAGAGCAAATCCTGTTGGAAGTAGTGTTGAGCACTAAATGTGGGCACCTCTCTTAACGAGGACTCAAACCTTAATTCATTATATTGTAAAGGACTAACCCCTTCTGCTAGACCCAACCCCCTTAGTCAAAAATTACATGTTATATTCATAACAATAACATGGAATTTGAATAGTTAGATAGATAATTTTTTTAAGTTGGGGTATTTTGGTATTCCATGTCCATTTTTAATGTTCATAGATACTTTTACATTTTCGAAAAACATATGGAGTTTGACGCATTTTAAGTAAAATTTTATGGTAAAATTTTATGAGTATTTTTGCACCTTTATCATTTTAGATGGGGTCATTTTGAAACTTTCAGGAAAATAACATGGGCCCCACTACCAAAAGCAATGAACGTTAGCCTATTTTATCGGATATGTCATTTTTATTCTTATTTTGAATGTTTATGGATGCTTTTGTACCTTAAAAATATTTATGGTGTTGAGCGTAATATAGATGAGTTGTATTTTTACCACTTAACGCGTTGAATATATGATTATGAAGAGTATTTTTGGAAATATGACATTAAATGTTCATCGAAGTTTATAATATTGTTTATAATTGGTAACAAAGTTTCTCCTGTTTTGTTACTCATATTAAGGTAAAGTAGGGAGTATTTTCAGTAAAAAGTACAAGAAAATTCGTCAAAATTACAGCTTTGATTATTTTATTTTAGATAAGGTTTTATGCTGGTTTCTTAATTTTAAAAATAGATTTTTAGTTCTAAACTTTAACAACATTAAAGTTTTAACAAAAGAATGCCAACATTTAAATTTTAAAGGTTAAAAACACATTTTCAAATTCTAACATATTAAGTTTAATTTTTTTTAGAACAACTATTGCTACCCATGTAACATCTTAATTTTTATATTAGGATTTAATTATGAGTAAGAAAAATTAATTAATCATAATAAATAAATTTATTGTATAATTATTAAAATAAGAGTTTGTATATAGAATATCATTTATGATAGCAAAAGAAACTAGTGAAATAAGGGTGTAGAAATAATAATTAGTTATAAAAAAAGAGAGTAAATAATATTATATTATATTATATTATATTACATTAAATAATATTATATTATATTGTTTTATGGGAGGTGGCATTATTTTCCCACTGCCACCTTTTGTCTTGGGGAAGAGGGATAATTCCCCCACCGCCTCTTCCCCTTATATATAGGTGTGGTGTGTCATGTGTGTGAGTGAAATAGTGTGTGCGTGCGAGAGTGTCAGACGGGAGAGAGCTATGAAGAGAGAGAGGACGAGAATTGGAAGAGAAAGAGAAGAAAAAGCAGCTTATTTAAGTTTTTAAGGTTAAGTGTTTGGAATTTGAATATTGGCAAAGTTTTATGTTTTAATAACAAAAGACGGTACATTTGTAGAGTATTATTAATATATATAATCAGTTTAGATTTATTAGTTGGTAGTTGTGGGAATTTAAATTTAATTCCCTATCTAAAAGAATTAGGATTTATGCTTTATATGATATTTCTACCGAGTAAATAAGGTTTAAGGTATATATTTGAAATACTGGAGGTATAGTTGTTGGTTTAATCGGTTTAGTTTTGCTAAATCTTTAACGGTATAAAATTATAAGTTGTGATTTGGAATTTAAATTATGGTTTGATATGATTTTGATTGTATGGGGATTTCGAAGATTTGTTAAATAAATTGGGATATACTTATATAAGTTACTATTAGGTTAAGAAATTGAGGTTTGTGATAATAGGTCTTTTGTATTCAAATTTATAATTCATTTTAAATTTATTGGAGGTTATATTGAGGATTACGTGGATTAGATTTGAGGTTTATAAATGAATGAGAATATTTGAATTTTTCGGTGAAGCTTTTATTTTAGGAAATTGAGTATTTTGGTTAAATTGAGGATATGGTGATATTTTAATTATAATTATTGAGAAATAATTTATGAAGAAAGGAACTGAGATTGTAACGATAATTTGAGGAATAGATAATTCTCACTTCTTCTAAAAAAAATTAAAATGAAACAATTATAGTTTAATTATTTATCTATTGTTATATTAGATGGTATTGTCGTTAATTCTATTAACGTGTAATTATATATTTATTTTTAGAGTGGACTTGATATCTCTCAAATTTATTTCTTGTGTCAGGAACTTGAGGTAACCACTTTTCACTTATTACATGTGTTAATATGTTGTTTGTGAGTACTTTGTAAAATGATTATGAGAAAGAAAATATATGAATATTGATGAGTAGTTTGAAATGGTTATTGACAGAAAATTATGATAGGTTAATGCACCTTTGTTATGATTTCGTAAATTGAAATAGTATTGTCATCTTATTGATTATTGAAACAATGAATTATTTTATAAATCTCGTTTAGAACTCATATATACATGCCAAGCTTATGATTGTTGATATGGATGGATGTGGAGCGGAGATGGATGTGGACTGGTGATGAGAGTTATGTGCATGAATACCACATGGTATACCACCACTCGGTGCACAGTGGATGACTTTGACATTTTTAGGACCCTTAGTATCACCTTTTTCCTTTTGCTAGGTTAAGGGCTAGCCCTTGGGATGGTGACACCTTTCCATATTCGAAGGAAAGGGAACCCATGGTCCGATATGAGTTCTATAATCTTTGGTCGGACTATATCTCATTATTGGAGAGCTTGGTGCAATCTTGTCATAGAGACTACACCTATTACGTTACAGCCCATGAGTTTTGTCAGCGGAATAAGGATGGGGGTGACAAGGATTGTTAGGGTATTGATATGTTGCTTAGTATGTTATATATGTGATTCATGATATAAAATTCAATTTAGAAATTGCGATACATAAATTGTGATTTATAAATTTGTAAATTATATATATAGTACTTTGTTATATAAAATGTTCCACTTGGCACCTCACGAGCACATGTTAGCATTTATAATAAGCTGGATTGATGGTTACAAATATTTTTCAGGTGATAGTTCTCGTGTAAGTTAATTAGGAAAGACTTCATAAGCTTAAATTATTTTTGCTAACGGTAGTACTTCCACCTTTTTGGTATTGTTGAATTATTGTATATTGTCACATTAGAGTTCACTTGGCATACTATAATATATTTTGGATATTTTGGCAAATCTTAAAGCAATATTTAGCTAAAAAGTATGGGTCTAGTAAAATCCAAAACTTGAAAGTGTATATAAAACATTTTAATGAATGATTTAATTAAATTAATAATTAACAATTGTTCTTTAAAATGGAGGATATTACAACTCGTATGTTGCACAAGGAAGGCCGGATATAGCATTTTGAGCTTTCGAAGCTTCTACAAACACAAAAAGATAGGTTATGGTTCTAATGCATTTCTTTGTGACGTATGTAATATTTATTATATAATTTATTCTTTATAATTGGGCAATTTTTTTATTGTATGCACAATAAAAAATATTTATTTTTAATCATAGTAAAACATGTACTTATTTTATAATTATCTATTTTAAATGACCCGTATGTTTTTATATTGAAAGTCTTAAATATATTGTTTGTTGATAAATATTGACGAGACCAATATTGAAAACTCTTATCACGAGAGTGAAAGAGGGAAACATCATTGCTTAAAAAAAAAAAAAAAAGAAAGAAACGACCATGAAAATGAAATCAGTGCCAATGAATGCGAATATCACATGAAACCTACAACACTCTCTAATGTGAATCAATGTTAGGCTTGTTGGCCTAAATTAGGGAGTTATCATAATTCAAAATTATAGTTTTTTTTTTTTTGACAAAAAACATAATAAATACTATGGTTTAGGGGATTCAGTTTGGATCGATCAATCAATAAATATAATTTATTGATGATTGTTTTATAATTTATTTTTTTATATTTCTTCAAAATTGTTTTGATTAAGTAATCATACTTAAAAATGAGCTGATTATTTGTTAAATTTCATTTATGCAAATTATTGATTTGATTGAGAAATAATAACATCATCTTCTCACACTATCTCATAGTATAGACAATTATTTCATAATTTCATTTCTTCATAATTGATTGATTAAGTAATCATATTTGAAAATGGTTTGATTATTTCTTAAATTCCTTTATTATTGATGCAAAATATATATTGATTTGATTTATTCATCATCCCACATTATAATTATAGATTATTTCCTAATATTTATATTATTTTTTTCATGTATTAAGCAATTATATTAGTTCATGCTCACTCTTTATATTGTTAATCTACTTAATTATATAAAAAATTCACGCCCCCTCTCTTTACTTTTTTCTCCCATGAAGTGTTAACTCTAACATTTTGATTGTAGTTAGCTTTTATTTTTACATTACAATTTTTTTTTTTGATTTTGGTAGTTCTTTTCTTTTGTTTAAAACATTTGATTTCTCATTTGTTAAGTCAAGAATAGTGCCTCATGCGTCCTCATAGGGTTGATCAAGAATAGTGCCTCAATCCAATAATTGCGTCCTCATATTTGGCCCAAATCAATTTTCATTAAATATTCACATAATTATATTTTAATTAACATATTGTATACACTTAGAACTATTAATCGACATAACTTCAACAACAAAAAAGAATTATTCATCAATATAATATAAATAACGATATCTAAGTGTATATATTTTGGCTAACAAAATATTCACATAATTATATTTTAATTAACATATTGGTATTCGAACTAAATGGAAAAAAAACAAAAAAATAAAACTTAAAATAGATATCTAAGCAAGTCCAAAAGGAAGATATCACATGATATAGGAGTATAACCTAATATGATGTGAAAACACAATTAAAAGTAAAGTAGACTTAAAACCTAGACTGCTAAAATGATGCATTCGGAAACTTAAAACGACACGTGAGAACTCATTTTATGTTCTTGATTATTGTTTTGTTTAATTTGCCCTAAAGGTAGGGGTAGACATATTAGACAATTTGACATCCCCATTATTAGCAAATGAAGTGTCATTTATCAGCCATTGGAGTGTGGTCCATCTTCTTCCTCTTTGAAGTAATGGTTAAAGATCTTGATGATTGAATTATTAAAAAGTCATTTTAAACTTTTTCCACTAACATTAATGTCGTCAAGGAGCTTGAGGCATGTGTTTCGACTTTGGAGGGATGGAAAAAAGACCCAAGGAATAAATGGAACGACAAACAGATGAATATATAGTCAAGTACTTAATTACAATATACACTACTATCAACTATGTAAACCGTTGCAAAATATCTCCTTCCTTAGAAAATTGCAAAACATTCAAACTACTGAATGAGTATTTAATGTTGCTCCTTTTGACTTTAAGCCTAACAATAATTTCTCTTCTAATATAACGCTCTAATTGTTTTGGGAAAGTTCTAAGCTCTACTTTCTGGAGTTAAAGATAGGTCTTAAGAAATTTAAGTATGGAGGAATATATAAAGGAGAAACTTAAATTCAAAAATTACTACAAGGCATAAAAGATCAAACAAAGAACGAAAAGAAAGGATTGGGGTAAGTGTAACCGCTAACTCTTCAACAAAATTAATGTATTTTTAGTCATCGTCCGCTTATTGATAACTCTATCAATGATAGCCTAGGTATCTACCACCCACTTTTTGATAACTTGATCAACGATATCCTAGGTATCTTGTAGTCGTCAATATCCTTAATGAGTTTTGTCAATATCTCTAATGAGTTTATAAAGCCGACCTACCATAATATTGAGATAAAGAATTGAGATCACTAACAATAAAGAACGGAAAACATGAAATGAAATACATTAACAAGTTAATATATATAAGCATTACTATAATCATGGGTCGACTATATTTCTTAGAAATTAAGCTTCTTACCGATTTAATTTGAATTATGATTATGATAATTCCTAGAATCATGGGGGCCAACTAATAATTTATGGATATAAAATATAAAAGATTGATATAAATAATTATGATAGCTAAAAGAGGATAATAAATATGGATATTGATATTTATTAGTGTCAATATAAACGGAATATACTAACGGGTTAATATAAACACAATTATTTTCTCAAAAACGGTTGCTCATAGAATGATTTTTAACAACGTTAGTACAAGTATTATAAAAGATACAGATAATAATAATTGACACAAAAATATCATTTGAGACTAGTTGCTCTAAAGTTAAATTAAAGAACTAAAATATAAATTATATATAAAGAAATCAAATATGCACTTTTACTACAAATGTGCGTGTACATAAATAATCACCGAAAATGCTGCTAGCTAGAAGTATATCAAAGTTACTTAGTTCCTACCTAACAAATAGCAGTGATTAATACGAAGTATTAAAGAATTGTAATTGTAAAGTTGAAAAAAAGTGAAGTTCTAATTATCTAACTATTTTTCTTGATTGATGTGTTTTAGTTAAAAATGCATTTTATTTGAAATATAGGTAATATGTATATATTCCATCCATGTACAAATATATAAATTAAAAAAATTTAAGTGTGTGTATATATATTTTTCCAATATTATTGTTTTTTTAAAAAAATTGGGGGTATTTTTTTTATATAAATAAAATTTTATGTGGGGTAGATATCAGATCCCACTGCGCTGCGACGCTTCAAAGAAAGACTTACAGATCGCCCACCAACGAAGCCTTCATATCGATTGGGTATCGAACCTCCTCTTTTTTGTGGGAGCACATAAGGTGCTTCTCACCTTATGTGCTTCTTACATGCTCATCCCTCTAATTAGAGGGATGAGACATTTTTTTTATTATTTTTTTAATTTTTTATATATTATATTTATTTAGATTTAAATTATATCTTTAACTTTCCGGAATGTTTTTTTGATTAAGATCTCAAATTAATTAATTTCTAGGATACTGGTATTACAGGAGAAACATTTCTGAATGCAGACTGAAAATTAATTAATTTGAGATATTGGGTGTAAAAAAAAAAATTTAAAGAAAAAGTATATATAATTTAAATCTAAATAAATATATTATATTAAAAAAAAAAATGTACCCCTTTTTTTGTATTGTCCATGTGTAGGTAATGAAAATTGAGGATCTTATTTGTGCTCATTAGGCCGCCCGGCTGTAAGGTGGAAAAAGCTTTTTGGGGGCCAATCTCTTCCCTCTAGCGTGAAATTGATTCAGGAAATCTGAAGCAGCCTCCGAAGTCCGAACCTCTTCATCTCCCAAATCGTCGATGACTCCTTCAGCAGCTACGTAGGGGTTTGTTTCCTCCGTTCATTTTCGCTAGCAGTATGTCTCCCTCCGTCACTCTCTCTCATTTTACTCTCAGCATTATTTTATTCATGATTCTTTGGAAACACTGACACTAGTGATTACATGAATTGTTTGCGCTAATATGAAACTTGGTTTTGAGGAGAAGTTTGGCTTTTGTAATCATACTCGGATGCTAATTAAGTATGAAACTTGTTTGCGCAAATATCAAAACGAAGAGATTTCTCTTGTTACGTGAAGATTTGAGTATAGATAAATAGCTAAAATGCCCAAATTCAGATTCTTCTTGAATTACGGAGCTGAAATTCGACTTCTAAACGAAGTTAATTGAATTGAATATCTCAGTACGTTTTTTTTTCCTAGGCTACTAAGACAAGTACTTTGTGAGTAGCGTAGTGGCATGGTTTTTACATTTGTGCTGAACCTGTAAACATGTCATACCCTCTAAAGGACTTGGTTGCTACTCTGGTAGTCTTGAAGAAAGAGGTGGGATGGCCATTAATGGATAAGGACGGAGTAGTGTGCAGTGTGGGCTGGAGAGACCAACTGATTTATCGATTATAAGTTCGATGAAAAATTGGATAGCATTCCGCTCTCTACTGATTACATGTTGCAACAATGCCATTAACGAAATAGGTTTTAAGGGTGAAATTATGAGTATTTTCTTAGTGATATTAATCCAACATGAACCTTCAAAAATCCCTTTAGGGGAAAAAGAAATGGAATGAAAAAGGTGACTCTTTAATGGGTTATGATTTTTACCCCTAAATAAAAGATACTTCCTCGGTACCAAATGTAGGAGTTAAATGACTAATTTAGTTAGTTTTTGTGAAAAAATGTACATTAGTTTTCTTAAAATACCCCTTCAATCTTATATGTTGGACATTGCCCCTACTAATAGAAACTCACATTGACATGTACAATCAATAAGGATAATTTGGGAGAGAAAAAATGTAAATTTGGAGGATAAAATATATTGTGATATTACATTTAGAATCAAAGCAAGCTCCTTAGCTAGCTTCTACATTTATGATCAAAGGAGTAATAAAAAAGTATCTTGTTATTGTTGAACAACATTAACAAGGCTACTATAGATTATGCATGCCTCAAATTTCATATAATGGAATGCTTTTCCTTTGCCTTCAAGGTTACCAACTTACCATATGGAGTCTTAAATTTGGAATGGTTTGAGATAGGGGTGCGGGATGGGTTTTTACACAAATTATCATCCCAATCAAGCCTTAAGTGGTGTATTCCACTCAATTTACTGTTTATTTATAATCAATGGACAGTTATAACCAACAAAGCGGATCATACAAATATTTTTTTCTCATTTTGGGTTCTTTTCATCTCATTTTCCCATCCGTTATGCATTTAATGCTGATCATAATTTCTATGGTTAGGATTTATAGCTCCACGAGGATGTTACAGCAGCTCACACATTTGTAGACTCATTTCCAGTTCAACTTTGAGAAGTAGTTTCTACAGATAATAGTTGCATAATATTATCTGAGGTTGTATCAAAGATGGGTGGGAACTATCCAGTCCATATCTTAACATTGCCAACTGCATTTCCTCCATCTTTGATATCCCTACCTGGGAATTCGTCCAACAGCATCCCTCATCTTCAATGTAGGTCCCAAACAAGATTCAACAGAATAAGAGCTACATCTGCTGAGGCCGGGCCGGGAGAAACATCATCTGCTTCAGAAGAAAAGAATCCTCTAGCTGTTGTTTTAGACCTTCCTCGTGCTGTTTGGAGGCAAACACTACGTCCATTAAGTGACTTTGGGTTTGGTCGGAGGAGCATCTGGGAAGGTGGGGTTGGACTGCTTCTAGTTTCAAGTTCAGTTATACTTGCTCTTAGTTTGGTCTGGTTGAGGGGTTTCCAAATACGGTCCAAATTCAAGAAGTACACAGCAGTCTTTGAGTTTACTCAGGCTTGTGGTATATGCACTGGAACACCTGTAAGGATCAGAGGTGCAACTGTTGGCAGTGTCATTCGTGTTAATCCTTCCTTAAAATATATTGAAGCACTTGTTGAGGTGAGTTTCAATACTATGATCTTAAAAATTGTAGACCTTGTTACCATCCCCCTTTGTTACATGTCAATATTGAAATTTTGCTGGGGCCTGGAATTCTATGTTCTGTGGAACTTGAAAGTTGCAATTTTCAGGTTGAAGATGATAGAACAGTCGTACCACGAAATTCGCTGGTTGAAGTTAACCAGTCAGGTCTTCTCATGGAAACTATGATTGACATCACTCCTCGAGATCCCATTCCTACACCATCAGTTGGACCTCTTGACCCCAAATGTCCCAAAGAAGGTCTCATTGTGTGTGATCGAGAAAGGATCAAGGGATATGAAGGTGTTAGTTTGGATGCATTGGTCGGAATATTCACCCGCCTCGGACGAGATGTAGAGGAAATTGGTGTTGCTAATAGCTATTCATTGGCTGAAAGAGTTGCTTCTGTTGTTGAAGAAGCAAAACCCCTTCTTATAAAGGTGTGATGTAATCTTCTTATATTTTATAACTATTAATGCTCTAGTTTCTGTGTCTTTAACAGTACAAGCATTCCTTTTGGAATTTTCATTTTTATAGAGTAGAGATTTGAATGATAAACATGATGATCTTGCTCTTTTACTTGAAATACTTGTTTCTGCTTTGCCTGATAGAAAGATTTGGAATTTGGATTCTTGAGGTTCTTAGTACAAACACATTTTCTTTTTGTTTGTCTTAGATCTTTTGGCAACTAAAGGCTCCTTTTAATGTAAGCTATTTGTTTATTGTGACTAAATGTTGTTTCCTCTTGAAGTAATTATATTACTCATACTCATTCTCATCCCATATCTTTGGCTTTGATTTAGTGATGTCTCAGATCAAAGCCATGGCTGATGATGTTCAACCTTTGTTGGCTGAAGTTCATGAGACTGGTCTATTGAAGGAGGTTGAGAATTTGACGCAGAGCCTTACTCAAGCCTCTGAAGATTTGAGGTTATAACTAAAGAAACCTCTCTAGCACTTTTATCTCTATTATGTCATGCCTGCATACTGATAGGATCCAAATATTAGGCATTAATTTATTTATTTAATCGAGTCTGTTTGAATTATATTATTTTAGGAATATCTTATTAAATAAGATATAGTTGTTAGAATTTTTAGTTAGTCTATTTAATTATATTTTATTATTATCTTTAGGAATATCTTATTAGATAAGATATAGTTGTTAGGATTATTAGTTATCTAAATCTTAGATTTAGATATATTGTTAGATTTCGTATTTGAATTTTGAATAGAGTCTACTCTTTGTAAATTATTATAAATAGGCCTAGTGCCTCATCAATAAAGTGTCGAATATTTCAGAGAGTAAATTCATCGGAGTGTTCTCCTGGACTTCAATTAATTAGTGGAATTTCCTAATTATTAAAGATTTGCTAATCTGATTGAACGCGTGTGCGCCTTCACTGAGATTAGAGATTCACTGAGATTAGAGATTGTTTTATTCATCACCTGCGCAGACTCTAACATTTGGCATCAGAGCCATCAATCCTGTCGACCATGGGCAAAACGCACGCATCACACGTCCCTCCGCAGTCGCACGATTCCCCCCAGCCACACCAAGAACGCTCTGCTTCTCCTCCGAAAGACGCGGACCCTCTTAAAATTGCAGCACAACCAAATGATCCCATCACCTCTACATCTTCGGATCCACTTGCTGCCATCGTGGCACGCCTCGACATGATTGAAGAACTCAGGGATAAGGTTAATGCCATAGAAGCACAGTCGAATCGCCGTAGAGACAAAGCGCACCGTTATACAGGGGATAGCGATGAAGACCCTGAACCACCGTGGCAGACTTCTCGTCGTCCATATGCAAAAATCGACTTTCCCAAATTTGAAGGTGACCCGCGTGGATGGATTCTCAAGGCCGATAAATTTTTCCGATATTACAATACGCCAGAAGAAGAGAAGGTAGACGTTGCTGCACTTTATCTTGAAGGAGATGCACTGGACTTATTCTCCTGGCTAAACTCCCAGCACACCGTGCGATACTGGACAAACCTGACGCACGCACTTGAGGAGCACTTTGGCCCTCCTGAATTCCTCAACCCCAACGAACACCTTTGCTTGATTAGGCAAACGGGAACAGTACAGGAGTATCGCCAGGAATGGGCACGACGGGTAGCGCGAGTTTCTGACTGGCCAGAGCATTGCTTACTTGGCGTCTTCTTGACTGGCCTGAACGAATCCCTGTGATCTGATGTTCGCCTGCACAAGCCAAGGAGTGTCTACTGAGCAGCCAGCCTGGCATTGGAGTTTGAACAGCAACAAAAAATTTCAAATGGGCCCAAGCCCTTTGCGCTTCAACCCAGACTCGAAACCCGACTGGGTACTCCACGCCATCCACCACCAACGGATCTTATCCTACAAGTGATGACAAGAAACTCGTGACGTCATCGGACGCCGACAAAAACACCCCGATCGCATCATTGGCGTCATCAACTCACCCCTACTCTAGTCGCGCAACAACTGTGGACCTCGAGCGTCAGCGCCGCCGTGAACGCGGCCTCTGTTTCCGGTGCGCTGCGTCGTTCCGTCCGGGACACCAGTGCTCCGCAGCCTCCTTCGCTCTACTAGAGGTTGATGAAGCTGGGGACCTACGCAATGGTATCGTCGAATGCGATGTTGAGGGATGTTACGCAGATTTGGACCCCGATTGAAGAGAAGAGGAAGAAGAAATAATAATAATAATATTATTATTATTATTATTTTATATATATATACCGATTTTCGACTGGAGGACAAGTCGTTTTTTCAAGGGGAAAGAATTGATAGGATCCAAATATTAGGCATTAATTTATTTATTTAATTGAGTCTGTTTGAATTATATTATTTTAGGAATATCTTATTAAATAAGATATAGTTGTTAAGGATTTTTAGTTAGTCTATTTAATTATATTTTATTATTATCTTTAGGAATATCTTATTAGATAAGATATAGTTGTTAGGATTATTAGTTATCTAAATCTTAGATTTAGATATATTGTTAGATTTCGTATTTGAATTTTGAATAGAGTCTACTCTTTGTAAATTATTATAAATAGGCCTAGTGCCTCATCAATAAAGTGTCGAATATTTCAGAGAGTAAATTCATCAGAGTGTTCTCCTGGACTTTAATTAATTAGTGGAATTTCCTAATTATTAAAGATTGGCTAATCTGATTGAACGCGCATGCGCCTTCACTGAGATTAGAGATTCACTGAGATTAGAGATTGTTTTATTCATCACCTGCGCAGACTCTAACACATACACATCCTTGTAGCACGTTATTACTAGTATATTAGATGCCAACTGTTGTGTCAACATTATATTCTTGGGAGAGATCCGGAATGAAGTGACGTGGGAGAAGGGGTGATGGCAAGGATGAAGTTGGTTGTGGAATAAGAAAATGAGGTTTATTTGAGTTAGGTGATAGAGGTAAACAGGTGAGAATAGGGTAAACCGTAAAATATGTCTCCCTCAACACTGATTACAAACATCAAGACTCCTATTTATAGACCTAATACATATATTTTCAAACTAGCCGACACTTATACCTATTAGCACATGTCAATTTACTCCCCACAACAAAAGATCCTTGTCCTCAAGGATCAGTACAAAAGAAGAAAGTCTCTGCTTTTTTGGGTTCCTGTGTGGCAGCTCTGACTTAGGAATTCTGCTTCTAGCTATCTGGATCATCTGCCCCTGTGATCAGGATGCAAATGCACCATGCTCTGGAACTTGGTTCAGATCATGGTTCAAAGGAAGAGGGATGGCATTTAGTTACTATGGTTCTAGTGTGTGCTATTTTTGATATAGAACTAGGTTTATGGTAGGAGCCTGCTCTGGGCTCACCTCAGTTTTGAGCACAATCCTTTCTTTTTGTAGAAATTGTGCGCAGTCTGGGTTCTACACTAGTTATATAAAGATTGAAATTTCCTTTCGTTTGTTTGGCTGGCGCAAACATAAAGTGGACAAATTGATCTAAATTCCTGTTGTCTGTAACCTATATCTCGTCATTCTCCTACCATATTCTATTTCCATCAAGATGCATAATACTTAAATGAATAACATAGATATATTATTTGTATGAAATAAAGACACTCTTCACCCATGTTTATGCTGAATGGTATAAATATAATCATTTATCAGTCCCATGAGAACTCTAAGCTAATTCGAAAATCTTATTCTCTCTTATTTTTAGCCTGGAAAATGTGTTTTGACAACTAAGGTCTTGCTATATTTACACAGAAGGGTAAACTCGTCCATCATGACCCCTGAGAACACTGAACTTATTCGCAAGTCTATTTACACTCTCATATTCGCCCTGAAGAACATTGAGGTAAGCCTGTAATTTGGAACCAGTAACAAATTTAATTGCTTACAAATGATTTGGCTAATTCTGTTCTCATTTTTGTTGCATTATTGCAGAATATCAGCTCTGATATATTGGGTTTCACTGGTGATGAGGCTACAAGAAGGAATTTGAAATTACTCATCAAGTCTCTCAGCAGGTTATTGTAAGGTCCAAGATAAATAAAATATGGTAGGTGATTACTTTCTTTGTTATGCATTTCATCATCTGTGACATTGGAGTATTTCAAAGAACTTTATACTCCTTTCTGTAGCTGGATATATGGTGCTACAACCCACTCAATTTATACTATTTAAAATGTCTAATTTCATAGGAATGCTCATGATGTTCAAGAATCGCGGATGATTCTGAAAGAGGCAGCCCACTTGGCAATGTTTGCTCCATCTAGGAGACATGAAGGCGAATCTTATTGGCTTGTCTTTCCCCAAGATATAGATCAATGACTATTTACTTTCACCTGAGCATTTGGATTAATGCTTGGAAGTTGATTATTGGCTATATTACTTAATTTCCTTTTGTTCCCCCACCAGTATTCACCCTTCTGTATCTTAGTAGTTTTGTGAGTATTTTAGTTGATGTTCCCTTTTTGGAAGATTTCTTATTAAATTTTCCTTGTTTTGTAACCCCTATTATGTAGGCAAGTGACTGCTTGTGTTTCATTCTACTTCAAGCTAATATTTTTGGTGAAAAACACATTAATTTAATATGTACAATCTAGTAATACACGCTTTGTGCAGTCAGATGAAGTTTTATTTTGCACTCCCTCCTGTCATCAATATGAGATCCACTAAGGACCGGAGGTAGCATGTTAGCTGTAAACGGTACTTCTTGTCATGAAATGTAATGTGTATATGTGGCGGGGTTAGAAAAGATGGACAAGATAGCTGGTGAACCATTTTCTTAGAATGACAAATGAGCTGATCATGTTTACATTGTTTAATTAATCGAAGGATAAAATGACTTTTATTAATAATTTTAAAACTATAATTTGACCTATTTTATACTTGGTGGCCTCTGCTAACTTGAAATAATAGAATGGTAATGTTTTTACTTCAAACACGCATGCGCCAGACTTGAAAAGTTGTATCGTGGGTCAAAGAAGGTTAAGTGCAAAATAAATTTAAATCTTCTAAAAAATTAAAGGCCTTTGAATGATGCCTAAAGAAATTAAGGAAAATACAAAAGCAAGTGCTAAAAGAAAACGTAACTTGCACAATTGTGTTATATGTTTAGCATTTTGGAAGTATTACACCTTTCAAACATCTAAAGTTCATTGTAGATGGGATTAATCTTCTCATGGGTTCGTTCCCAAAATTTTGCGTGCCACAATTGCAACATGCAATAATTTCCACTCAGGTGGATTGTGAATGAGTTAGTATATCATGTTCAATGCTTGCAAATCCGTAGTGATATTACAACCTCAGAATGTTTTCTAAAAGAAAATGAATAAGTTTATTTCTTTCTTGCCCAACTAATTTACGTAATACAAAAGACTAAACTCAAGATTAAGGTGAGCGTTAGTGTGCTTAAAAATTGTTCAATTAAAACACGCTTATCCTGATGAACACAATCAAGTAAAACTAGTTCTTGTATCAAGTACTTTACAAGACCAAAAAGACCCCCCAAATCACAACAAAACTGCTGTCAGTAACAGCATGATGGCATTGAGAGGATTCATGCTTCACAATATGAGGTTCAAAATGTTTCAAGAATTATCTAGCAGACGATACAGTTGGAATTCTTGTTGCTTAAAGTACCTTCGATCCTCATCATCCACAAGAACAAGATTCAGGAAATATTTCACACTGAACTTGTTATTGATGTTGCGGTAGGTAGGTGTCAGCTCGTACGGACTGAGGAACAACCTGACGGGAATTGATTCTCCTGTAAGAAGAATTATCCTCAGTAGCATTCCTTAGGTTAAAATGAGAATTAAAGTTTCAACAAATAGGTTATTATACTAAAGATCAGATGGTCCCTGGTACAAACAAACAAGTACAACGTATATGTAGGGAGAATTATGTCTTAGGTCCTAAGGGCTACTAATGGTAAATACGCATTGTTCTACTTGTAAATTTGTGTTGTTTGAGTGGTAAATACTGTTAAATATCTTTAGTCGTAGATTTGTGTTATGTGAGTGATAAATTTGAGAGCCTTCTTAATGATTAATTTGTGCATTTGATCCTAAAGTATAATTCTCCCATGTATATAATACATTCATACTACATATGTTCCTCTATTATCAGCATTACAACGGGTGATGTAAAAGAGCTGCTCAAACTTGGCTTGCTTTGTCAAACAATCTTGTTTTTTATTTGAATAAATGTATAAAAGGTTATACATATACGAGAGTTACGTGAGCTTGATGACTTTTCATAATATTTAAGAAAAAGTTAAAATTTATAATATCAATATCAATATAAAATCTACAGCAAACCAAATTATTTGCAAGTCTTGTTCAGTGTAATCCATTTTTATAGTTTTGTCCCCTACATGATGGTTTATACAAAATATATACAATTACATATAATAATGGAATGTTTATATTAATTTTATTTTTAAACAAGATAAGCATCAAATTTTCAAGATTAGATTAAATGTTTCATGTTATTCAGCTAAATGAAGTTTTTACTTTTTATACAAGTAGTAAGTGGTGGGCCTTTAAACTTCTTGACATATTATCAGAACTTTCATGATCAAGGGTCAGATATGCAATTCTTGTCGTCCATATTTCTTCAGAAAACGAAGGTTCAACATAAGGTAACAAGCATGTGCCTTGTCCATATAAGCAAATCACATGATAAGTAGTGGTGGACAGATATCAAAACCAAGGTTCATGTTCTTCATCACAAGCATCGTGCATATCAATAAAATATGAATATTAGTACTTTATATGGAAAAACTATTAAGTGTAAATATGCTTACCTCGGACAGGAACACCATCCATCAACTCAAATTTTGCAAGGGTCTCAGTTTCCACATAAGTATTGGTCCCTGACCCAGTTGACTCTCTACGCCTTATCTCTAGCTCCATGTTTTTAATTTTGATTCGCACCAGGAGAAAATATATTTTGCCAATGATAACGTCCTTCAGATGGTACCTGTCATTTTTTTAATAACAAAAAATCGGAGTCACCTCTAACTTAGCATCACGAAAACATTGAAACATGCTATTTATGATGAGTTAATTAATTCTTACTTGCTTTTACTGTATTCAAACTCTATGTGCAAGCAATCTTCAATTCCTACTTCCATCTGAATGAAACATCAAAATGAAGAAAAAGATATTAAGAAATAGCATTTTTCTCCCAGAGTACATCAAATATATTAACTCATGCTTTAATTATAACTTAGAAAAAACACAAAGCCACAGCACTGTCCACAAATTCCCTCCAATGAAAGGTTAGGACGAAGAAAACAGATATTCGTCCAAGAGGATTATATATATAAATATATATAAAGACAGCATTAACAGATCATTCCGAGAAAGCACCCAAACCATAATTTATGATGCATTCTCAAAGTGTTATCATGCAAAGGGATGGACTTGTTTTGGACAAAGAGACCTAAAAGATAAGTTGCGACTAATTTCAAGGAGTTCTAAGACAAGCAAAGTACATTCAGCGTAATTGAAAATGCCAATTCAAGCAGTTTCAGGCCATGGGCAAAAATACTTCCCAGTTCACAGTTTCATTTCTTGGCCAGACTCCTAGTTCGCTGTTAATTTTAAGCATAAGTAAAAATTTCACATTGTTACTACTCAAATAAAAAAATGTTAAATGTGTATAAAATTTGACTACCAAAGATATACATGAATAGATAATTTAATTATCCTAACCTTAATGCTATTATTGATTGCTGGAGCTGGATTGTAGTTGCGAACCTGATGAAGAATCAAAGTAAAAAGAGGGTTACTTGTCATACACTTTTTCTGCGATAATCAGAAAACATACATCTGAAAAAAAAAAAAAAAAAAAAAAACTTCAATTGTAAACACTCCAACAACAGAATATATAATCTTGTCATAGAAGAATGAAGCAAGATACAGGACATTGGTAGCTCTGCACAACTCCAATATAGATGATAAAATTGCAGGAAGTACAATCATGGTATTAGGCAATCATATAGCCTGTACTGTTGTTTCTTTTGACAGCTAGATTTAAGGTCCATGCATAGCAAAAAGCATAAGGAGCAAGCTGCATTGTTATGGCTTATAAATAGTGCAGTTTACTAGAGATGCTATTAATGTATAAACATAGATGATTCAAATAAAAGACATCACAAATAAATTCAAGTAAAGCAATTAAATCCATGAGAATAAATGAGACAATTATATAGGAAGGACTCTGCCAATTCTGATCATAAAGCAATTTCTTCAGTACATACAGGCACAAAACTGCTTACCACAAAATCCAGGTACTCCACAATGTTGCTGACAAAATTTCGACTAATTGTCACCTTCAAAACATACCTGCATGTTTTGCCAAAAAAGGGTTCATTTCTCCAGTTATTTTCATCTCTTTAACCTTTGATTGTTTTAAGAACTGTAATATGACAACTTCTTGAACCCCCTAACCCCTGAAGTATTAGATGCATTAAGATTGTCTCTTCCTTTTTGTTTTGTTTGGCAAGACAAAGAAAAGAAGACCAAACAATGAGCTACAAGTTTAGCCAATTAGTTACAGAAAAGTTGATGAGCAAAGAATGAGGAGCTTTAATAAACTGTGATTTTGCAGCTGGTCATCCAAACTTTAGCTTAATTTATGATTTAGGATCAAATCTATTACTCTATAAAAATCTAGCTCAGTCCCATCAAAGTGTAGAATGTTTTATCTAATCATATAAGAATGAAAGGTTCAATAAATTGGCCTTTTATAGTATCACAAAACCTGAAAGACGAGAAATTAGCTTTGTCAACTAACAGTAGAAATGTACAGCCAATTATGTGCAACCAGACATTAGTCACAAAATTAATTCTTGCTTAATGACTAGAGCATTCCGGTGAAGTGGTTCTTTTAAAATGTTGTCGTAGTTTAATTCATCAAGTAGTCGGGAGTTTGAACCTTGCTAGTTTCTGTCATAATTATAAGGGAAAGCATAGTTTAATTCCCCTCTTATTTCTGACTGCCATAAGATAAACCAATTAAGCAGAAACGTGTTTAATTGTCCAGTTTCTCATATTTACTAGATTTTATGTTATAAAGCAATAGAAATGCTCGAGATTATGTATTGCCATAGGGCTCATCCACCCTGTTATGCATGCAGCAATTTGTCCCCGTGTCAAAAATCTTAATAAATTGAAGTGGACTCATATTTGATTGAAAAAGGAACATTATAGGATCAAGTAACACAGTATTTAGTTAGGAGTAACATTCACACATAAGAATATAAAGGAACAGTCAGAGCTTGATTAAAATTACTTCACTTGCATTGGGATCTCTATAACTTCTCCAACAAGCCCATATCAGACATCCATACAAAATAAAATAGCTACCATGCACTCCCTCGATAGGACATTATTGTTTTGTGCCAAGAAGATTAAGTTACGGCCCCATGAAGGAAACAAGGAGAAAATGAGAGAATGAGATTTACAAGATATTCATCATCATTATCACCCAAAAAAAAAAAGAATTCATCATTATCAAAGTTGGATAAATTTATTACCTAAGTCTTATGTTGACTCCATTGTATGATTCATATGGCATCTCAACAGTAGAGAACTCGAAAGGATACGTTTTCCTTTCATATAATTCCCCAGGAACATCAAGCTCACGTACTGCAATTAAAGATTGTGTTTAAACTCAGAGGTATCACACTCTCTGTTGTGTTATTTGATAATGAGAATTACAATGTACTTATAAGGGAAACAAGGGAGAACCTAGAAGGTAAATTAGGAAATACAATAAATACTAATTAAGACCATAAAGGCTGATTAAGACACCCATAATCAGATCAGCAATCAAGGGATCCTAATAAGGGGGTGATTTATTTCTTATTCTAACATGATTTATTTCCTATTCTAACAGATTGTGTGGAATAATCATACAAATTGTAAACGGTAAAAGGTAAAATGGATAATGTTGGTCCCTAGCAGAGGGGTAGGAGAGATACGGGAAGAAAAGGAATATAATGTTTGCAAGTCTACCCTAAAGAGGGAAGAAGGAAAAGATCTAAACCATAAAAGCTTCAACTTACCAAGTGATGTAAAATCATAGAAGTTGCCTCTGTCAAAATACAACTCTGCACATGAGAGAAATGAAGCATCATAATAAATACAAGATAATAGAAATTACTAAAGTTAAGTCTAAGTTAGAGGCCAACATCAAGGAAGGATTCTAGAATACATTAAAAAAAACTCCAATACGGAAATTAAAATTCAAGAATTAAACATTTTGAAAGTAATATTGTATGTAGTTCAACACTAGTTTAGAAAACAACCCTAAAAGATTCAGGTCAAGCCTAAACAACTTACTAATTTCATTAAATTTAAAAACAAAGGCAAACTAGTTGAAATCCATGAAAATGCTTATTCAAAGTATAGATTACTATACTCCAGAGAAATAAAAGAAAGCACACCTATTTGACCAAGGAGCTCAATTTTAACACCATTGTGTTCCACCTTCTTCCCATACAAAGGTTCTATAATAAGCTGCAGCCAAAGTCAAATCAAATGAATTCCAATTGCCACATTCACCCAATCAAATTCCACCAAGCACTAAATATGGGTGGAAGAAAAGCAAAAAAATTTAGAATGGCATGCAAGGTACCTCTCCAACTATATTCTCCTGACTGTGAAAGAGAGGAACCATGACTGACTGGCCATTTTCCTTCCTTAGGGGAACCTAAAATATCAGAATGGCCAGAAAATGGAAATTATAATTTGAATTTCTTACAATTTTTTAACCAAAATGGAAGATATATAATCATATCCTATAGTTTGGAAGCTAAAAACACTTCTCACTTAATAGAAATAAGAAAAAAGATAGAAACAGGTGCAACAAAAGAAAAATACTACAAAGAAGGGGAAAAAAAAAAAGAAAAACCTAAAGATAGAGAAGTTAGAGGAGTCGTAGTCACTGGCTTTCAAGCTATATAATTTAGCCTGGTTCATATATCTTATTATGTCAATTAGGCAATAGGCGGACAGCATTTAATATTATTTTCTTGTGATGTGTTGATCACATCAAGGCCTCTTATATAGTTATATATACGAGCCAGGATTTGGAGGCATAGAGAACTTGAAGTTACATTATAGGGAAGATATCCCTAACCTGTGATGACATGTCTCAGGAGATTTGCCCAAGAGCAAGGACTTAGATTATCCATTGCGTCCAGAAGACAATGTCAATTCTTTCTTATTTATTTATTTATTTATTTGTAGAGAATGACATCAATTTTTCGCCATCAGAAGTGCAAGTGAAGAGAACTCAAATTAGGTGATTTAGGCCCCAAAAGACTAACAAGTGAGGAACTTCGTCTTTAAGAATTATTGTTAATGAGGTCTTTTACCTATTGATCTGAATGTCTAAAAAAACCTCACAAATCACAATGTTAGAGGTTCAACTAAGAAAATCATGACGAAAAATTATCAATACCTTCTTGCGAGTTCCTCCATCAGCCAATGAGATTAAAATCTGACACGGCGGTTTGAAAGCCCCAGCTAGGAAATTCTGATCAAGCAAAAATTCAAGTCGATAATCTATCTCGATAAATAATCAAAATAAAACAACCCAATCACAACCGCTTCCTTCAAGAACTCACCATGACTTTCCGGCCAAGCTCTGTATCAACAGTACCTTATCAAGCATGAAGCACGAATCATGAGCAAATGAAGTGAGTTTCCTATAGGACTGAACTCAGCCCAGGTTGAGAAGAGAGAAATCGGTCACCTCGAGAAGAGAAATCATATAGAAATGGACATAGAAAATGCGGGAACGAGGCGTTCTGATTTGGTTGTTGATTATGTAAAATTAAAAATGGAAATAAAGTGAGAACTCAGATCATAAGACACACCAGCCTCGACGCTCGAGTTTGAAGTTTTTCTCACCAAACTGTCAAACCTTGATGAACCGAGCCGAAACGCACGTTTCTTCCAAAGCATACCCTCCTTATCCTTCTTCTCATTATCTCTCATTGACTACATCTTAACCATTAATTGGGAAAATGAGAAAAAAGTGAAAGTAGTGTTATGTTGATTGGACAGATGTGATTTAGAGATTATGAGGGATAATGAGAAAATGATGATGAGAAACTAATCCCGTTTCTTTCCTTTGTTTTTTTTTTTTTTTTTTGGTTATCCTCATAAAATTCAAAAAAAAAATTATTGTTCGGTATAAAACTACAAATTATTTTATTTATATATATCCATATATAATTAAAATAATAATAATAATAAGTCATATTATTTTCAAATTATGAATATCAATAATAATATTTCATCTCGTTCTTAATATAAGACATATTTTGGAGTTTGCCTTGGTTTTAAAATAGAGTAAATACTCTTTCTCGTTCCTGACAAAAAACGCGATCCTCATTTTGGTCCCTTACAAAAAAAAGTCATTTTTAGTCCATAAAAAGGACGAATAAGGGTCGATTACGTTGACATTTCGATCCCTCACAAATTTCCAAAATGCCTTTTTTAATCCCTTAAAAAGGAAAAAAATGGTCGATTTTTTTGTAAAAGGCCAAAATAGGGTCCGTGTTTTTTTGTCGGGGGAATGAAAAATTATTTACTCAATATAATACATAACTTTTACATTTATCAACGTAAATGAGAAGAGGAGATAACAGAATTAAGGAATATAGTTATAATGTTTTAGAAAATACATGTTATTTTAACTACCTCAACTAATTTTTTTAAAATTTAATAAAATTAGGTAAATATCTCTTACATTAACAATTGAAAGAATACTTATCTTACATTTTATCCGATTACATGAGAACTCAGGATTAATATTACTACCTCGTAGTGTGTTAATTTTTTTTTTTAGTTTTTCTTTCTAAATATAGTAGGTAGTTCTGAATTTCATAATATTTTAGAAAATACTCATTTTTAATAATTTATCCCCCACTCTAATAAATGATCTTTTTTTAAAAAAATTAACATTATTATCTTATATCTAGTTTAGGGTTCAAGTTGAGACCCAAAAGATCTAGCGAGTTTTACATCGTCATACCAACTTTATGATCTTTTCAAAATAACCCCCCTATTTAATTGTAAGCAAATTTGAAAAGGAAAAAAGTTCAAAGATAATTGTATGTTTTAGACAACTACGTACCTACTATATTTAGGATGAAAGGAGTACAAGATTACTACATACATTTTTTTAATGTTATAATATATATATATATATATATATAAAAAAAAATTGCTCTAATATTCATCTATATATTGTATAAAAAATTAACAGGTTATATTGCTTACAAGTAATTTCCAATACCACACTGGACCCTTTTCTTTTCTTTTTTTGAAAGGGACAATTATGCATACCCTCCTCCCCATGCCATGGGGAAGGAAACTCAAACACTACAAATCTAAGAGAGATTAGAGGTGGAAATAGGTTAAATTAGGCTTTAGCTAAATTTGAGCTTGGGTCTGAGCCTATATGCAGGGTTCTTTTTAGGCTTGAGTCTGAACCTTCAAAAGGCCTGACAAAGCCTGAAACCTATTTAAAGGCCCACTTAAAATGTAGGCCTATAAATAAGCTTAATTCATATGTATATAAATTCATATATAATTCATCAAATATATTTAAAAGCCTACATTATGTCTTAAAAGTTTAGGAATTCATTATCAGATGAAATAAAAGAGTTAGCTAGGAAAAAAAATATGGCAACAATTGTCTAAGCAAGTAGGAATTGAATAAGAAAAATTAATCATTTATTGACTAAAGATATATATTTTTAAGTACAATAAGTGGTATGTAAAACTCTTATTAGAATTATTTTCATTTGGGCATCACTAAAATAAATTTATTGCACTTATTATGTTGCATCAAATGACACAAATTAGGAAAAGGTAGTGAGTTGCTATTACCATCTCCGACGATAAAAAAGAAAAGAAGTGCTTACTTGATGAATTAAAAGATTGAACTCATAAATAAATGATGAAATGTGAAACTTAGGGTTAAGAATAAATTATTAATTTCATAAATAATTTACAAAATTAATTTAGATTAAATTATATATAATTATGCATAATAATACATTTTTTTTATTAAAAAAAAAAAATTAAAAAATTAAAAAAAGGTTAAAACTAAAAAACTAAATAGGCTAGGTCTTATGAAAATATGTCTAACTTGTTTAGCTAAATAGACCTAACAATAGGCCTAAGCCTGAGTCTGACCTATTCACTAAATAGGTTATGTTATACTTAAAGTAGGTTAAGTCATAGACCGCTGACTGGAGTCTAGTCTATTTTCATGCCTATAAGAGATATACCCAGTAAAGATAGCACTTGTAACCTCTCTTTTGGGAAGGAAGATGCATGATGCCATTGTGGCACTATACCTCTAACAAAGAAAAACATTGTTATTACTGAAATAAGATCAAATTATTATTACAAAAAAATGAGACGAAATAAATTTTAAAAAACTATCAATCCTAAAAATAAGATGAACTTTGTGGTTCAATTTCTTCATTAAAGTGGATTTTATATTCAGGATGGAAAAGTTGGTAACAAAACCTATTACATATCAATAGGTGGGCTTAACAAACCCACCCGTAGCAACACAAGTTTTAACGGTGTGAAACCCTATTAGATCCCTTTTGGTTAAAATTGGAGTAATTGGCTGCTTGAATACCTAGTAATAAGAACCCAAAAAGGCACCAAACACAAGTTGATTGTATAAGAAAGAAAAAACAAACTCATTGACAATATTTTTAGATAAAAAGACAGAAAAAGAACAAATTTCAAATCAGATATTTCACAAAAAATGAGTTGTAAATTGTTTATCAAGTTTTATCATTCCCTTATCAACTCCTGATAACAAACATAATTTTGGATTTTACAATATCAAAGTTCTTTTTCTATATTTTTCCCATATTTTTAAGTAAATAGGCTTGGTCTGTTTATTATAAGTCAGGTTGTAAAGCTTGACTAAGGCCAAGCCAATCACAAAGCAGGGCAGACCACTAGATAAACTCCTAACCTGTTTCCACCCAACACCCATATTTAAACATTACAACCAATAGATGCAATATTCATTATCTTTTCCCAATGTAATCCACCACATGAGAGTCCCTGAAAGATTCTCGGTAAGTAAAAAATTACTAGTCCCTTGCCGTCATATATTTTCTTCAGGCATCATCATATTAAATATACATTTCTTTTTCCTCCATTGAACAAATTTACATGATTGTAGTGAGAAGGAAATGATATTTCATCAAAGCGATAAGTCAGGGTTCCATATACAAAGATCAAATGAGATATTACAATTAGGAGTACAATTTTCCAAAGTCACTTGAACCATCCACTTAGTGCTTAATTCTTCCACAATAACTGATGGTGACCATGTTGACACTTTCATTCTATGCTTTCCCATTAACTCATCAAGCACCAATTCTTATAGGCAAATTTGTATCACTTTTTAGTACTGGGTTTGAAAATGTTTGCCTTGTAGTACCTGAGTTCCTCAATGCTTTCTCTGATATCATCCAAGGCTCTGTGTTTGTTTTCCTTTGTAGGTGCTTTCCTCTGATCTGCATATAAATGGTAAGCCTTTATAGAACAGCTCACAAGCAAGTGTATCAAAATATCCACACACACAAAAAAATCCTTCTCATCCATTATTCCCTAACTGAGTTTCTTGTGACACGTAGAAAATTTTAAACACTTCAATGTTAAATTTAGGTCGAACAAAAATACTATAATTGCAAGTATAAACCTAAAAGAAAAAAGAAACATAACCATAATCATAACACAGGTCAATCCAGCAAATAATGTAGTCACATATACAGGAGCTGTATAACGATTTTAATCAATTCTGGCAAGAGACGGCATTAGAAGTTTAACCAACGTTACCAGCTATTTCCCCAAAAAAAAAAATCGCTATTGACAATAATAATATAAGTAAAATTCTCACCCTTCGGATACCAGCGAATGCAGAGAGCTTTAACACTACTAACATCAACAAGCACATGAGAGAAGAGAGCAGCTAATTCTGGCATATATTTCTGCACAAAGAGATCAAGTAAAAACAGTAGAAAGAACAGTAAAACATAGAACAATAGGAAAATGGGAGCTGACTAACAACTTTTTATTACTTTATATTAAACAATCATACCAAAAGAGTCATGACTGAGTTGGAAAGAGTTCAATAAGTTATTTCTTATATGTCAAAATGTGTGGGGAAGTACTATACATGGCACTATGGCAGTGCTAGAAATAATTCTTGGCATCATAGTACTGCAGCCAGTGATCCAAACACTGCATAACCTATTTTCCCCAGTAAAATGCATGGTTTTTATACACAGAATAATACCAAATATATAATTATTATAATCATAGATTATCAAATACCATTATAATAAAAAATTTAACATCCGCCCAAAACAATTACCATCTATTTAAAAAATGTCAGAAACAGAATACCTTTAGAAACAGAAGATCCACATATATCGAATTTCCTGCTAGATGAGGTGTATATGAACCAACATTGCTTTTCACAAATTCAATAACCTGCAACATTCCAAGATATCACAAAATTTTGTGATAAGAGTAAAAAAGGAAAAATTGGAAAAGAGAATTGATTGTTGCAATTGAAAAAATAACATTAAGTGGAAATTTAAATGTCATCTTCTAAGTAAATAAATTAATAAGAAAAAGGACATAGCTTTTCTGATGTTGTTAATGTAACAAGTCTGTCAACAATAATAGAAATACGAGCAACAACCCCGTAAGACTTGACATTAATATAATTGGCTTGATATATGAGATTATAACTGCCAGCAAGTAATGTCTTATAAATGGCCAATTTAATGGACCTTGGATAAGTGCAGAATTTATTTTTGCCTAGATCAATCATTCCCTCAATTTGAGCAAGAAATTGGAATTTAAGTCCACAATATGACTTGAAATTTACTTCTAAGTGAAGCTTTGTTTAATTCACATAAAGTTTTTAGGTTCAATCACAATGCGGACCACCCAAGGCACAGCCATTTGCACTGCATGTTCACCAGCATTTTATTGATTACTTGGTCTCCTCACAAATCTACTAAAAAAATTGTATGAATTAATTATTGGCAAATAAATGATAATTTGCCCTTCAAATAATGGAGGGTGAGCCATGCCGCAATGGTTAGGTTGCTGCCATGTGACTTGGAGGTCACAAGTTCAAATCCTGAAAACAGCCTTAGCATTAGACCCCACCTAGTGGGAGCCTTGTGCACAGTGCCCTTCAAATAATAACATTAACTCCATACTTGTATGCAATAATGCCAGAAAGAAATGTTAAGGGACCTGACAATCCCCTGATGGATGAGTTTGACTATTCCATCTATATATAGGAAGAAGCATATTCTTTCATGGTCATTGGCTATGCATGGAAATATAATTTCCATTCAATATTACAAGTGAACATGTTTTCATGAAAAGATAGAAAATTACAGGGTATAACAGTAACTACTAACCTGCTTTTCAGCTTCTCGTTCACTAATAGTACTTTGCAGGACCTTCTTAGTTAACCCTTGATAAATGGTAAAAATCATTAGTAGAAATCCATCAAGCATATTCAGCAAAACAAAAACTGAAGGGGGGAGGAAATATTAAGGAACCAGATATGGCATGTAGAACTTACCACTGGCTGCATGATGACTCTGACACCATTCTCCCATCTTATCCAAACACTCCTTAGTTTGACGGATGACCAAATCAGGACCCTAAATTGGCAGATATTTGTCATTCTTGGATATGTTCCAACATGATCATCCATCAAGGAATAGGTCTTTACTTATACATAACAAAAACGTATGATTTAAAATGAGACTACCACTTCATGTCTCTCGATGAAAGATTACAAAAAGAAAAAAGGTTTCAGTCATTCCTCAAAAGAAGATAACATCTATGGATTCTATCAATTAGATTACCATTAGGTTTAATGGCACCGTTATTTACCCCTTCAATAGATGTTGAAGGATAAGATTACAAGTTTGAACCTTGTTTATTTGGCATGCAATTAATGTCAAACAAACCGTTTGAAAAATCAGAGATAATATGCAATCCCTTAAGTTATGAATTAAGCAACTTTTTCTTACAAAGATTTTCAGAAGATAGGGAAGTTAAAGTCAAGAAAATTAGTGGCTGGAACCAAAAGTGAGCAAATTCTCATGAAAAATGCAGTGGTCAAATAAGAAGAGTTAGAAAAACCAACATAGGCATACCATGCACGATCAAGTAACAAAGATACCTCTAATGTTTTGGTTAAATTCCCATCTGTTATTATACAAGCAATCTCCAGTATGCGATCCACTTCAACGTTCAAACCTATGCAGGTACAAAAGTATTGGATAACAAAAAGAGTATTATCAGGCTATATCTTAACTTAAGTTGAAGACAGATAATAATACAATTGGCAACAAAAGAATACTAGGTAAATATGATAGTTCCTTTGAAAATTATGCCAGCAAGGAGAGAGTCCTCAACCATGTTTCAAAAGTGGGTTTCTAACTTTTATATCGTGTCGTGATACAGGAAAGACAGAACAAAGAAAGGCAGTGAATTCTAAGAATATTCTGACTGGCAGAATATACAAAATGAAAACTTATATAGTATATACAATAAAAAATTAGACAGGAAGAGATCAAATAAGGCTAAAGATTAATGTATATGTGTGCTCAGATTCATAGTTTAAAGCTGACCACCTGATAGAGCTGATCTGGTCAAACATATCTACAAAAGGAGGATCAGGCAGAAACACGCATAAGGCAAAGATGCTTTTGGTGACCAGAAAGTGACTTTCAACCAATTTCTATTTTGGTGATATTAGCAGACCTAGTTTACTTTAGTCATTGTAGGCTTGTACTTTGTAGCATGTTTATGTTGGGTCTTGTGCGACCATTTTGTTCCTTCTGCCATGGCTATTTAGCCGTTAGATATTTTAGGGGAGGACATCATGTTTTGAGTAGAGAGTGAATGATGAGGAGAGTGCTAGCCCCTCAAATTGCTAGGTTTGTATTTTGAGATATTGTTCATGTTGTAACTTCCTTCTCCCATTGAGGAGGAAGGTTTCTATATTACTCCCTCTGGTCCTCATTATAAAACACGGACTAACAAGTATATTTGGTCTTTTTATAAGGCATTTGCTTGTTTCCAAAAAGAATTAAATATTTTTTTCCATGTATACCCATAATTATTAATTAATAAGGGTAGAGGGTAAAATAATTAATATAATATTAGAATTTAGTGCAATTAGGAGGGGTAATATTGGAAATTGCTTAGATTTTAGGACAAATTTAATGACTTTAACTGTTTTTATTAGTTTGTGAGAATTGTTAGTTGGTGTCTTATAATAAGGACTAGAGGGAGTTTTAATCAGAATCTGCATTATTCAGTGATATTATTGTGTTTATTCCCTGGTCTCTATCACTACCCACTTTTGTTTAGATCAAACTGCAGCTTGAAATGTTTGAATTGTTGGAAATCACAATACTAGTGGTATCTCCAAGATCCTCTCCACCTTCCTATCTTTCTGCTGTCTGTTTTTTCCTACATACTTATGTATCATGTTATATACAAGTTGTTTGAGTGTTTTTCTGTTCTAATTCAAATTTCATAGATTTAGATTTAGATTTTAATACATTACTTATAATGATCTCCAAAGATTTAGGCTAGTTGGGTAGGTTTGTTGCCTCAATGCGGTATTTATAGACTACCATAAACAACAATAACCATAACAAGCCTTTTCCCACTATCATGATTCAGTAAAAGTTATAAGAACTGAGAAAAAAATTAATCTTAGCCAGTTTCATGAATACAAACGTTTGGCATCATTTGAATGCTGGGTGTGTGCTAAGAAATTGGAAGCGTATCTACTTGCACTTTAAAGAGATAAGATGAAGGACGGAAACACGAGGATTTTGGTAGCATATACTGTTTGTAGACATTGAAGACATCCATATGGAATATAAGCTTTAATTTGATGGAACCAATAGCTTGTGGGGAAGCATTTAAGTTTTACGAGGAAAGAACACCCAACTACCAAGGAAGCTCTAGAAGTGATCATGTCTTTTTTTTTTTTGGGATAAATAGGCACAATGAGAAGGGGTCATGTCTTACGCAAGAAGATAGAATATGCAGGTCCATACAAGCGTGAGAAGTAAGGTGGTGCAGGGGAAAAATAGAGAATAATTGGGATAAGGCAGCCAGTGGAAGGCTAGGGCACTCAGCAACATCTGGAGAAGGCCATTGGAGGAGGTCCTGATCTCTGTAAAGACTGTCATTTTTTATCTTTCTTTTTCTATTCTATAGCATGATTCTAGTTCTACTATTGTAACACCTGGTCTTTCTCTTCACTATTAAGCAGAAAAGACTCTAATCACAGTCTTAAATAAGATCAGAGTTGGAGAATTCTATCATTTACAGTCGTTTGTGCTGTTCAATTAACATGAGGCATGATTAGATTTCTCTAGTCAGCTAGCTCAAAATGATGGTTGATTACTTAGTTATGCATTTCTTCTTTTCTAAGATTTTATCTTATCCTGCCCTTTTGTATGCTATTAGTCAGTCAATTCTCTTATGATATACACATTTAAAGGTATTGAGATAGTCCTTGTGCAATAAAGTGCTGACATGACAATGCCATGCTCCAGCCGAGGCAACATCTCAATAAAGTGTTGATTCATTCTAGGGCATCATGTCCTTACTGAGTGCATCGTAAAGCTATCTTTATTAAGAAAAACAACTTTAAATCATAAAGAATTAATATCTCTCGCTGTGTATCTAAATCACCAGAGCCAAAAAAACAAAAATCTTGAATTCGTTAACACCACAGCAAGAAATTTCTAGTATTAAATGAAAAGACAGAACAAGCTAACAATAAGCCACCATAGCAGAAAATATTTCTAATGTCTTTTTACTCTCAACTGGTTTAATTTCTAAGAAGAAGGATCCTTTGTGTTCATTCTAATTCCTCATAGATGTTGACCCATGTCATTGAATTTTACTAATCTAACACAAAAGTATTACAATGAGAAGTACCATGCTTTTCTGGTATAAAAACTTTATAATTTTGCAGTGCTAGAGGTTTGCAAAATATACCAACTAAACAGAAAGAGAGAAGTAGAAATGGGGAAAATGTTTACTAAAGTATATATAAGCATATCCCACATGCTTACCTGTCATTTCCAAGTCAATCCAAACAAGAGGCAACTTGTATTCATTTGAAGGAGGCGCTATGCTTTGTTGGTTTTGTTTCTCACATCTACCTGCCTCAAGAAAGTGTATGTTAGTTGGTTGTGTGTCCAATGAAGGGAAGAAAACACTAATGTTTTTCAACTAAGAATCATTTGCTCATGAACTTTTAAGACAATATAGTATACTAACAACATGGAGAATTACCAATTGACTATAGCGGATATTGGTATGAGCGACTTCATAATAATAGTAGGAAATAGTTACTAAAAAACAATAATATTAAATGACATAATAACATATTGTTGCCATACTTAAACCAGCAGAGGATACCCAAGAATAATTGATGGATCAGTGGAATTTCAAATTCTGAATTGACCCTGGTCTTGAAAATCTATAAATATGGCCTCTGAACTCTGAAGCCACAGTAAACACATGCAGTCCCTTCATCTCTTAACTTAGGTTCTTAATTCTGTTACGTAAAACTCAAAAACAACAAACAAATAATCCATAAGCCTCTAACAATCAATGACTATTTAACACAATCTTAAACTGCATTCCAAACCATCAGTTCATAAACAACACATGCAGTCCCACTGGCCAGCAATTGCCTTGTTTACGATAATTATGAAGCTCAATTTCCTCAAGCACGCGAATCTTTCAACCGTAACAAATATCCACATAAACTAACAAGCCCAAAAGTATGTCAGTCAATAGTAAATCCGTTTCCTTCAAGCAAAATTGGCATTACCTAATGCATTCGACAACTTAGCAAACAACTAACACCAAAATTTAAAAGAACCCAGTATCTTTCCGATTTCTTTAAGAAGAACATATATTAATTGCTTCCAAATTTTCAACCAACTTCGTCAGCATAAAATCATCAAGAAAATATATTGGGTTGTCTTCAAAAAACTCACAATCGAATCCAAAAGCAAGTGCCAGCGGGGATTTCAAGAAAGAAGGGAAAATAAAGTAGGGTATGCAAAATCAGTGAAAAATTTGACAGGGGGAGAAACCTGAAGCGCTGGTGCTCCCAGTGGCTGCAGGAGCAACAGAGTTGACGGTCACTTTACTATCATCGGCATCCAGTTCTAACACCGAAAATCCGTTCCTCAGCGTCTCCATTTTTTGCCAAGAGCGTTGGCGTTAAACTCAGAGTCTGCTTTTGGAAATTTTTCTTTTTTTCCGCGAACTTGCCTTTGGAGTACTACTCTGAACTCTGATTCATGATCGTACAAATAGAAATTTAGAAGGGAAAATCTTTTGAGGGCTTTTTTTTTTTTTTTGGTGTAAAAATCTCAAAAAAATGGCCTTCAAATTCGGAATACCTTCAAGTATTTTCGAATTTTGGAGGAGTTGTTAATTTAGGCGATATAGTTGTTAGTTAATTATATTAAATTTCCATTAACAACAATTTTTTAACAACTAAATCAACCCTCATTAACAACTATATCAAGATTCTCGTTAACAACTATATCACCAAAGTTAACAACTCCCCAAGATTAAAATACCCGAAAGGTCTTGCGCTTTTTCGGGTATTGTCGAGTTTGAGGACTTTTTTAAATTTTTACACCAAAAAGGACCCTCAAAAGGATTTTCCCAATTTAGAAATCAACCAGAGTTTCCTGAGCCGGGCGAGTTACGGGGGAAGTAACCCGACCCGTGAGTGTTTTTTCAAAAAAAAAAAAATAAAAATCCACCTATCTAATATCCAACATATGAAAGTTATAACTTGTTAAGTTATAAGCAAATTATTAGTTTCCTTTTGCCTATTAAGCTTCCAATAAGACCTAGTTAATATTATTTAGAGGAAAAGAAATATGGTACTACCTCTGTTTTAAATATAAGACTTAGTTATTTTGAAAAGTTTAAGGAAGCTAAATAAATTGCTTCAGGGTATTTATATTTTTTTTATTTTTCCTTCAAACAAATTTGTGTGACTTAGAAACTATTGCTCCGGTCCTAATTATAAGACTAAGTTGACATTTTTGGAGAAATTAAGGAAGTTTAATTAAATTACTTTAAAGTATTTTTATTTTTTCTCCAAACTAATTAGTTTGATTGATAAACTAATACTCCCTCCGGTCCCATTATAAGAAAGCAAATTTTGGAGTTGGTTTTTTGTCACAATTATAAGAAAGCAAGTTTTAACTTTTGTCAATTTTTTCCTATAATACCCCTATCTATACTTTCTCAATAATAATTTAATAGTATACTTATATATTTTATATAATAAATAATGTTTGCAACTCATTAATGTCATATACACCTAAATTATACTTTTTTATATAAAATAATTTTGAACAATTTTTGTCATATTTTTCTCATATTACCCCTACTAATACTTCTTCCACAATAATTTTTTTTTTTTATAATAAAACGGAGGCTAGAGCCTTTAATTTAACAACACGCTTATATTCTATTTTATATTTTTATATTTTTTAATAAAATAATTTTAATTGATTTTTTTAATCTCTCTAAATGAAAAAGTCAATTTTATCTGACACTAAATATTTAATATTGGAGAGAGTACAATTTTTCGCAAATTTTTCTCCCTCGTAGCTACTCCAACCGGATTAGGCTTGTCTCCTTTTCTCCTCAGGACCGCTACCATCCTATTCCTTATGCGCACCGTTTTTTGTATGAATAAGTCACTTGTTGAGGTTAAATTGTGAGAGGGAGAAAAGTGATTTGTTAAGCCTTCATATTGGATATTGGGCACCACGTCGCTTTTCTTTTTTAAGGTATTAATTGGTAATAAAAAAATTTAGGGTACTAACCTGATGCTGAAAAAAATATCATGATCTTAAAAAATTATTTTAGGATATTGAAAAAATATTTCAAGATACTGAATGGTACTAAAAAGATACCTCATGATCTTAAAAAATTATTTTAAGATAATGAATGGTAATAAAAAAATGAATCGGGATAATTTGACGTGTACTAAAAAAATATTTTATAATCTTGAAAAATTAATTTAGGTTTTTGAATATATTTTTTTACTTTATAATCTTGAAAAATTATTTTAGGTTTCAATATCAATTATTATATTGAAGTATCTTTTTAGTACTTGGTCATCTTAAAATATTTTTAAAAAAAACCTAAAATAAGTTTTTAAGATTATAAGGTATTTTTCCAAAGAATCAATATCATGAACCATCTTTTTAATACTAGTCAAGACTTAAAATATTTTTTCAAAAACCTTAAATAATTTTTTAAAATTATAAAGTATTTTTTTTAGTATCGTAAGATATCCAAGATCTTTTTTTAGTACCATTCATTATCTTGAAATATTTTTTTAAGATCTTAAAATAATTTTTCAAGATCATGAAATATTTTTTTAGTACCATTCTGTACCCTGAAATATTTTTCAAGATCTTAAAATAATTTTTCAAGTTCAGGATGTTTTTTCCAGTACCAGTTAATACTCTAAAATATTTATTTTACCAATTAATACCTTAAAAAAGAAAAGTGATACAGTACCTAATGTGAAGGCTTTTGCTGGAGGTGGCTTAACAAAACACTTTTCTCCCCCTCACAACTTAACCTCAACAAAGTGACTTGTTCATACAAAAAACGGTGCGCATAAGGAAAAGGATGGCAGCTGTCCTAGAGGAGAAAATGAGACAAGCCTGGTCCACTCCAACCTCAGCTTAAATTAGTTAAGGTTATAAAAATGCTTTTTTTGAAAAAAAAAAAAAGAGAGAGAGAGAGAGAGAGAGAGAACGATGATTGGTCGACATTAGATATCCATTCTCTTTCCCTTCCGTAATTACATCCAAACACTAGCAATGACACATAAGTAGATATTTACCCATGCCATCACTTTTTCATTTTAAATTTTAGGTAAGGGTATTTTAGAAAAATATATATAATTAACTAATTTAACTTCTCTCCTTAATCCTTCCAAATTCTAGTAATTTGCTCCTATAATTAGGATCGGAGGGAGTATATACTTTAAGGATACACAACATATGAAATGATTAAGTAACTTATTTATCTTCTTTAATCTTTCCAAAAAAAAGTCAATATAGACTTATAATTATGACCTGAGGTAGTAATATATAATTCAATTATATATAACATGTATTATAATTAAATCATTTGTTTATCTTTCTTAATCTCTCTAAAAAAAATCAACTATGTATTATATAAAGGACTCGTGGAGTATTACATTGTCATCCAGCAGTAATTCTTTACATATAAATGAAGAAGGGTGGATTATTATACTGCACAAAAATAAACAAAGGAGGCAAGCTTTTTTGTGAAGCACGATTTGTTTTGAAGGTTATTAAATGCTTTCAGGCTTGTCTGAGTTTGGATCATGAATTTAAATACATATTCAAACTCAAAAAAAGATGTTTTAGAAGGTTTTTGGTCTCAAGAAAATGTTCTTATTACTTGGAGATGCGGATAGGGAAGTTTCAAATGTGATTTATCGGGATATAAAATCTTTTTTAAAATTTTCTTAACTTATATTATGCTAAAGTCGTACCCGTCATATATGAAAAATAACCGAAAACGTCACTTAAACTTTAAAATCAATCATGTTGACTTGAATTTTAAAATCCTGTTAATAATGACAACAATAGTAATGGGAAGAGTTTAATGTTTCTGCTTTTACTACAATTTTTTTTCTATCACACTCACATAAAAGTGAGCAGGTTCCATGATAAAGAGGAGAGGGAGAAAATATTAGTAAGACCATAGGCGGACCCAAGTTATGTAAAAGGGGGGCAAGTGCCCCCCCTTGAATCTAAGATGTTCTTAAAAAAAATTAAATTAATACATATTTGAATGATTTCTCACACTTAAATTAAATATTCACTCTTAATACATCAAGATTGCACTTCGTAATCAGATGGGGATGAATGATTGTTTAGTGCCTTATATTGAAAAATATGTATTTAATAGCATTGATAATAAGACAATTATGATAGAATTCCAAAAAATAAAGCTTAGAATGATGACATTGTAATTATTTTTATTGTAATATACTTTTGTTATTAAAATATATGTACTTAAACTTATTGAGTGTTCACCTTTCATTGTAATTTAGGCTGCATTTCTAACAGCACTTAGCCTTGCTTTTCTAAATGACAGGTTTGTAAAATAATTGCCTATCTTATTATATCATGAGTGTTCACTTGATTTCATGAATATTTTTTTAATATGTTTTTCTTTTCTTATTTATATTCTTTTGTTTTTTAATGCATTTAAAACTTTCCTTAAAAAAATAATTTTTGGGGGCGCTGCCCCCGAATCCCCAACTCTCCCCGCCAATGGTGCCCCCCTTCAATATTTTTTTGGATCCGCCCCTGAGTGAGACCCACTTACTTTTATGTGTGTGTAGCAGAAAAAATATTTCTACAAAAAAAGCAGAAACATTAAACCTTAATGTATTAACAAGAACATTAAAACCAAATGACAACTCATTTTGTTGGAAAATCACCTATTTGAGATTTTGAAATTCAAATGTTATTTTTAGGATTTTTCTAGATTCTAGATTTTATTATCTTTAAAAAAAAAAAATCTTTTTTACTCTTTAAGGCAATAACTTGAATTGACGTAATACTCTTCCAGACCTAATGTAGGACTTAATTTGAAGATAAAGTTTAATTCTAAATGTAAAACCTTTTTTCATTTTATTTCTTATATAAATATTTATCATTTTTCTTAATTAATTTATCTTGGGTTAAGTATCAATTTTATCCCTAAGTACACGCCCAGGAGTAATTTTGCCCTCGAAGTTTTATTTGGGACAATGTTGTCCCTAAGTTTAAAAACGTAGAATGTTGCCATTCCGTTAATCGCTCCAACTAAACCATTAGTTAACCCCATTATGCCGACGTGAATTGTCTTCGTGGCATCTCTGTCACTTTTTTAAGTAGCAATTTTGCCCCAGAAGTACACATTCAGGAGCAATTTTGCCCTATAAGTTTTTTTTTAGGAGTAATTTTGCTCTGGAATTAAACAATCAACGTCAGCATAATGGGGTCAACTAACGGTTGACCATTATGACAGTTAACAGAGGGGCAACATTGCTACGTTTTTAGAAACTTTCCGAAACATCGCTTCAAAAAAAAAACTTTCGCGGCAAAATTGCTCCCGGCATGTATTCGGACAAAAATCGCTACTTAACCCATTTATCTAACTTATAAACTGAAACATAATTTAACGTTGCACAAAAATATTTTATAGCGATCATATGACATGTGTTTAAATTAAATAATTTATTTTCTTTCTTAATTTCCTTAAATTAAATAAATAAGTCTGGTCAAAAAGAAGATTACATCGCATCGCTCTCGCACTGCAATAGATGGGATTGGCTCTCATCCTCTTCCCTTCCCATCCATTTCCTATCCTCTACTCAATCTCAAATAGTTGGATTGAAATCAGCGATTGATTTAATCTTTTATAAAAAATATTAATAAAATATTAAATTATTATAAAATATTCGATTTCAATCCAATGGATGAGATTGAAAAAGAGGATAGGAAGTGAATAAGAAAGGAAGAGGATGGGAGCCAAGTTAGCAATAGATACGTTAAGTTTTAGAGAATCTGGTCAAAAAGAAAATTCATGGAAGACATAATTTAAAAAGTAAATAATAAAAGAGTTCACCCTTGAAATCATGAACTTTTCCAGGTGTTTCCTATGCCAATTTATGAGTATTAAAATTAAAATTAGAGTTGTATAGGACAACAATACAAGTGAAAATGCAAGATACTAACAGCACCAAGTATTCATTATACAAAGAAAACAAAAAACTTACAAGCCATCGAACCTGGATCAAAACGCTGCCCACAAAACTACAAACAATATTTTGGTTCTCAAACTCCCCAATTTGACAAAATGGCGATACAGGTTGGGGCAGAAGAGAAGGTCACTCACTGGGTGATTCTTTAAGAATAGAGAAGTTACAACACACCAGCTTAACGTATCTATCGCAGATGCTAAGAAAAACAACATATAAACACAAAATCTAAATTCAAAAAGGAAAAAGTATATGAATGAAAAAAGAATCAACCCCGGAGAAGAGTCTCGATGGCCTCGAAGAGAAGACCTGACATTTCAGGGTTGGGAGTCTTGGCTGCACATTTCACACCAGGATTTCCAACCACTGTGGTGAGTTCAATCAAGAATGGCATGCCTCTGGGGATTTCTGTTGAGAAGTAAAAGACATCCTGGTTTGCATTCTTGCGTTTTGCGATAAAGAACAAGTTTGATGCAGCTAGATGTTCAACTGTTGCTTCCACACTGCCAATCACCAGGTTGGGGAAGTCCTTGGAAACCTCATTTGAATCCGGAAGGGATCTCCATGTCTGCATCAGATTTCATGATCAGGTTTCCATTTATACATGCAAGTCAAAATCATTGGAACTCATATTGTTCAATTCTCCCCTTCAATACTACGGCAATAGTGCTTGGGGGTCCTCAAGGACACTTCATCTAACTGTCTACTGAGCTAAAAATTTTGGACATTTAATGGAATTCGTCTGACTCATAGTTATAATAAATTATCCAAGGGAACAAATTGGAAATTCAACACATTAGTTATATAGCTTAGTTAGATCTTGAGCACATATATTGCATGGAACCTGAGGCTAACAAGGCAGCTTGCAATGATTTTCTTAAATGGAAACATGATATTTTAAAAAAAAAAAAAAAAATTGAAACAATTATACCTCTAGAAAAGTGGCACGTTCCATTTTTCCATCCTCAGTAAAGAATGTGTGCAGGGAGATTTTGTCATTAAAATACCACACAGGTTGTTGATTGTTTTTAACAGCAACCTGCAAAAGTGAGCTAGGAGGACCTTGGGACATGTTCTGGAACATGACCATAGGTAATAGTGTCCTTGCAGATGTTCCAGGTTGCAACAGTGGAACCTGATAGAAAATAAGCAATTTATTAGAACTTTCGCTTTGGTGAAAATCTATTGGAACTTAAAGTAATGGACCCATCCCACTCCAAGTTAAAAGGTAAAACCATTAACATCAGAAACCTGAAGGGGTCCTGCAGCTGCGAGACCAAACGTGTTCTTGTTGAATTGTATCATAAATCCATCAAGTGGAATCTGAGAGTTGTTCTCAAACATCAAACTGTAAAATACTTGTCCATCCCTTCTTGTCAGCTGTGCACTGATTTGTAAACCTTGACCAGTTGAAGCAGGTAGCAAAACAGGCAATGGAGGCCTGCAATCAGCACAGAGGACCTAGTTAAGTTTGATTTCATAACAAGCAGGGTAAGCAATGAAGGTTTAAGAAATTTCTTGGGCACTGATATTTTATTGTCTTCTCTTTTTCATCTTCAAGAGTAATACTTTGATATTTAAAAATTACCAGAGCTTTAAATAGCTAATCGATCACAATATCAAGTATTTTATAACTTGCAGCAGAATTACAAGGACTCTTTAATCACAAAAGAAGTGCACACCATGAGTAAAATGAAAAGCATATAGTGGACAATTGACTTCAAAATAATACAAATCATTAAACACAATGATCTCTTTTTTCTCTTACCCAGTAGGAGTAACTGGTTGATCAAGAGGTACGATGGAATTGTTATCCATGCCCATCAAATCACCAAGTAAATCTGGCACAGGTGCAGCTGGAGGAGAAGTTGCCACAGGTGCAGAAGATGCAGGTGCTTGCCTGGTAGCAGATGGTGAAACAGGGCCATCAGAAGGATGTGACTCAGAATATCCCACTTCACTTCCCTCGGCATAGTCTTCATCTTCAGTTCTTTGGGCTGAAGAGACCACGCGGGTTACAAATGCATCTGGGGGCTTGTGATACACAGAAGACAGTGTAGCAATGTTGGCCAGAAGTTCATCAAGAAGAGAAGAATCAAGCTGGTTTGAATCATCAGTTATCACAGGTTTCTCAGCTAACACAACATCCTTAGCTGCCTGAGGAAGAGAAGTCCATCAATTGCAAAGAGTGAGAACACTACTATGTCAATTGTCAATTTTAGCTGCATACTAAGCAAATTAAACAGGTCTGAATGACAAAAAAATAAGTTCTCCACAAGGAGCCACCAGTTAACAAGCTGTAGCTCCCTATATCTAAACTCCAAGTGCTCAGATGTTTGAGTGGTAACAAGATCCTGATTCAATACAAGTGTTTTTGAGAAATTAATGTGATTTGCTATGGTTTTGAACATAAAAGGATTATTTTTGAGAAAGTTTGGGAATTGAATTGATAGGGTGGTCATTTTTTCTGAGTGGAATTTTGGGCAATGCAGAACTCTTATGATGCCTTAAGCCTTAGGAGATGTATGTACAGGTATCCCCCTACTCCTTTCTCTCAGTTAGGAAGCACATTCAGAGAGCAGCCCTTGAGATTTTATCATCTCATTATTTTGAAAAGAATCATATCAACTAAGCGGATCCAGATAAGTGAAAATGCAAAACAAGAGATTAATTTTCAAATTCAAGAAATCAAACCTCAGGATCAGTTGATAGGAGACGCCAATATATGTATGCACGATCTCGCAAATCAGGATTATCTGTCTCCACAGTTGCATTGTTCAAAACAACCTGCGAGTGAACATTTAAGTGAAAGTTGGCAAGGTAAGATTTTTTCGACCAAAGGTTGGCATGGTAAGATTTGGAGAATGTGCAAACAACATTTATACTGGGAAAAACAAAGAGCCTTTTATTTTATTTTATTTTTATTTAACTTTATTACCACAGAGACAACACTTTGATCTTGACTAAGATCAAGACACGTTTGCCTTTTAGATTTCATTCTTCTAGCAGTTGTTTTAGATGTAATCTTAAAGATCTGCGCTTCATATGCCTGAATGTATCTTGTTTGTAAGAATTAATATCTTATTTTAAGAATAAATGAACAATGCCATATTTTTTTCTCGATCGAATTCTTCTGGCAGTTCTTCCAGATATAATCTCAAAGATGCACCTCTGAAATAATGTCAAGATCTTTCTTTCAGATAATACTATAGTAATAAAAAGTATACAGGCACATATCTATACAAGGAAAATAGCCTATATCTGTGACCAGAAGCCATGAAGATGAAACAGGAGGTGCAAAGACATTCAGTTTAAGATGGGGGGAAAACAGTTTTTGCAAACACATGCATTATATTAGGCAGAACCTGAATCATATGCTGAGGACCCTCAGTTGGCTTCTTAAGGAAAAGTTTAACAGTAGCAGTCAGCAATTGTAATTGGACTTGTGCAGGCTCTTCTGGGAAAGTTTCCAAAAAACTTTCCAGAAGCTCATCAGCATTGTCAATTCTTTCTGCATATTCACCAATTATCCAAATCATCGATGCCTGTACACACAAGAAAGGGGATAAGAAGATAAGCATGCATAATGATGAACCATAAAAATGACAGAGATTGCAGGGGAAGTAGTACCTTGGCCTCTGGCTCGTCCAAGGTATCCAAGCTCTCACAAAGTGTTGCAATAATGGACTCATATCTGAAAGGAAGATTGAAGATTGAAATACAAAAGTAATCAGTAATCACCAACTGTGAAAACTTCTGTTCTAGATAAATGCAGAAAAACAAAGATAGCATTACGTATTAGGGTATCTTCTAAAGATATCTTTGATGACAATGATTGCCTCTTGAACCACATAATTTACTTTTATCTTAATCAACTCAAGCAAAACACTAATGCATCGTTCAGCTGCTCGCTCTAATTTGATGGCACAACGACCAATTGCTCGAACAGCCTTTCTAACAAAATCTACATCAACTTCTGTAGCATATTCCTTAAATTCCAATAAAACCTGCAGGTATTTCAAGGGAAAGAGCAAAACATATCAAAACTAATCCTATGGTAGATATATTAGATGGTGTGAAGCTGCAAACTCCAAAGACTTCACATGGAAAAAATGTTCTACAGAATTAAATGGCTTAACCACAGGGTAACAGTTCAAATCTGCACCAAATGAATGAAGTTATATACAGGTCTAAGGCATGTAACAGGATAAATTATCACCGCATCTACAGTAAATAACATTTTGCAAACCTTCACCGAGGAAATAAAGATTTACAAAACCAGAAGAAGGAAGAAGAAAGGAAAAATATGAACTGACAACACCACCATGTAAAGTTTACCTGATCTATATTTCGGTCTGAAGCAAGTTTAATCATAATTTCTAACTTCTCCATTTTCACATAGATTGGGTCATTGTACTTGCAGAAAAACACCTGCAAATAGAATAAAGACTCCATAATGAAAGGGGAAACCCTTGATCAAATCTTAAAAAAACTCCATAATGGAGTCAAGTCCGAAGGTCTGAAGAAGTGGTGAGTTTAGAATATTATGTCTAAATCACCTTTATTTCATGAGCAAGAATTGTTGGTCTTCTTTGTACTATGAGATTGATGTTTCGCAGGGCAACATATTGTATCTCAGGTTCTGCAGACAGTAGAGTCACAAGAGGGGGAGCCATCTTTTTGCAAAGATTCCGAACCACATCAGTACTGGAGATAAGCTCCATTTGTTGAAGGATCATCTGCAAAGTACTTAGATTCACTTAGCAAACAGTATAAAATGTAAACTCTGAGAGATATCAGCATCAACACATAGCAACGAGATAACAAGTTACAGAAAAAAGTCACCTTCACAGCTGATAGTACAACTGCACAATTGGCATGCTGCAACCGTGGGGTAACCCGTTCTACTATGTTCTCTGCCTCACGAGCATCAGCTGCCTTGTATCGCGAAAGAGCATCCAATATGAAAACTTGGCCCCACCTAGCATGTCAAGTAAAAACGAGTTGTTTTAGATAATCGAACCAATATTTGGTCGCTGTCGTCATCATCATTACATATCATCCATGGGGGCAGGAAGAAATCCTCATGTATGGAAAATTTAAAAGAAAACAACAAGCTCAAGTGACTTAAAAACACAACAAAGTTGTCCAAATGGGTTATTCCATAAGAAGTAGAAGCCTGACAATGCAAATATAAAAGACCTATAAATTCTAAGCATGTAAATTCATAAGAAGGTTAACTATAATCTAGTACCATATGGAAAATGTACAAATATATAATTAAAAAAGCATAATGGTTATAAATCAAAAGTACTGTTCCCCTAGGAAGCCAAAATGCTGAGAACTTGCATTAAAACTCATAGCAAAAGAACTCCTATTTGCAATTAGATAAAAAACTATAAGAGCAGAACTTACTCAGTACATTCATTTAAAGCAGTAAGGAGCTTGGAGAGTGTGTGGCTAGTGATCTCAAATATGGGTTTACTACTATTTTCCTGTATTTCAGCAAGTGCTGCAACAGCGTTGGCCACAACCATTGGATTATTATCAGATATCAAATCCTTCAAGGATTCCAAGAAACCTCGATCCTCAACTAACTCTGCATTAATGTCATAAAGTTTGGCAACACAAATAGCTGCTGTCTTACGGACATAAGGATCATCATCCTGTTAAATGATAATATAAAAGTATGGGGTTAAAGAGAGAGAGAGAAAATCTGCATTGTTATCAACATTATATGAAAACATAGCAGAAACATGAAAAAGTATACAGTACAATGCAATTACTTTTAGGCATCTTTGAAGGGGATCACACAGATACTCAGTAATTTTATCAACACGTATGCATCCCATTGTCCGCACAGCCAAAGCACGAATTAGAGGATTTGGATCTTGTGAATCCTGTGAAGCATTGATTAATAAAATAAAAAAGATATAAGTTCACAGCTACAGATTAATTCTAACAGGGGGATGGGTGCGAAAAATTCAACTCAATTCAAGAGCTAAAACTTGTGATTTCAGATTAAAATTCAGAGTCTATAAAGCAGGCTAAAATTGTTTCAAAATACCCCAAAGCAAAGGAGTCACTATCTCAAAAATCAAAAGAGCATCCTCTACTAAGATTCTCTTCCCCCTTTCCTTTTCCTTTCCTCCAAGAATGGCGGCAGTGCCTTGAAGCCAGAGGTGCTAAAGTATGGGAAAACGTTCCTTGTATGAGTAAAAATTAAGATAGAAGAAAATAAGGGAAAAAAGATATGGTGAAGGACGACTAAAAGTGACCATTGCATGACCCCCAAGATAATGATTGAAAAAAGAATGAACACATAGATTTAAGTAACAAAGAAAAGGTCCTAACTAAAGGAAACTTGACTGACTCATCAATAGGCAATGACCCCTTTTAGCACATTACCTTGGAGCCTTTTACTCAACTTGCTGTTATAACTAATAGTGTACACTGTGTAGAAGCATGATTCTTGGGGAAACGGGATACATTGCAGTAGAATTGCAGAATCAATATGTGCATGCTTGGCTTTTAAACTTAGGAACCAAAGTTGCATGCAAAGCTCATAAAGGAATGGGGTAATTGATAGCCAAGCATAACACCATAACCAACAGTTAACAATCATGAGGAACAAAATAGGAAACATTGGTCATTCCAGGATTTACCTTCACAAATGTATTCACTGCAAGTATTGCTAGGTCAGGCTGACTTTTTGCATAATTAATCAGATATAAGTAGACCAGCTTCTTTAACTCCAAATTTTCTGTTTGCATGCAATTTACCACATCTGTAAACAATGATGAAACATCCTTCCCGACAGTCATAGCAGCAATCACTTTTTTAACAGCATCTTTCCTTTTATCCTGCAAAACATGTCAGAAATGTTAAGGCTCACACGCTTTCCAATTTACAATGTCAACTAGCAGTAAGCCATACTAAAAAGGCAACAAAGAGAAGACCCATAAAACAAGCAAATCCCAAAGCTCGCATTTGATTCCTAAAATCTAACTTCCCTTAAACGAAGGGCTAGTCATAGAAATTCTCCCAGAAACACAGACAAATGTAGTAATGCCTTCCATTGGTGAGAAAGCATTACAGAGGCAGGTGAAGCAATAAATTTTTTGGCGAGCCTAAAACATATCTTAAGACTTGTATCTAAATCAAATTCATCTAAATCTGGATCTTAGTAGCATAATTGTTTACCAGTCGACCATGCCCACGATATTTATAACAAAGAATTGAGCTTGACTAACTTGAACGTGCAATTTACTTTAAATCCAACTCATTCTCAACCGACAAACAAAACACTCAGTAAAAAAACCGTAACCAACCCAAATAGCATCGTAGAGAGATCAAATAAAAATAACCAGATCATTAATGAAACACCAAGTATTACAATAATACGAAGTATTTCAACGTGGATCCAGAAATGACAGGACTCAATATAACAGAACAACAACCCAGAACTGAAAACCACAAGGGATCTGCGACTTGCGAACAAGGAATTAACTGCAGACACAACGGATCGGAAACATCGTAGAAATGAGAAAATGCAGAGAGAAACCTTGTACTGGGAATTGAGCTCCTCTTTAAGCTCAGGAATTTCACCCTTCTTGGTGGTGGAGAAGTACTTAGAATCGTTCCTACTCATCTCGCTGAATTTTGTTCGGGTCAAGCCACCCTCTTCTTCGTCTTCTTCTTCCCCTGCGAGATCAGTAACGAGAACGGGAGATGTGAAAGATATGCTGGTTTTAGGAATTGATTTTAGGCCTACGACCAAACAGAGGCAGTCAGCAAACGCTGTCGTTTTGGTTCCTTTGTGAGCCTACGCCCTGCCGGAGGGGCTCTTACATGTTACATCTTTCATGGGGTAGGAAAACAAACGGGACGAATTCACTCTTACATGTTTAGTGCATTTTTATTCAATTTAATCATAATCAAAATAAGTATATTTTAAAATTTTATATAAAATTTTAAAATAGATTAATGATAATAAAAAATGTGTATATATTTCAGTTTTATTAAAAATAAGTATCTTAAGTAATTATTTATATTCTACTATTAATTTCAGCCTTTTGTTTTTAACCACATTTTTTCTAACAACCAAACACCAAGTGTATAAAACTCATCCAAAATTGAAAAAACCAAAATGAATTGGTTTCGGTTAGATTTTGCTCACCCTAATCTTAAATATATAAAACTAAATACATCCTTCCTTAATATAAAACATATTTACCTAATTTAATTTAATTAAAGAAGTTAGTTAATATGTCATATATTTTCTAAAACACTCAAATATTCCTTACTCCCTCATTTCCTCAAACAAAATGTCCAAAATTAAAAAACCCTAAACCCTAAAACACCCTAGTTCTTCGTTATTCCTCTTATTTCCATACCTCCTTGATAATTGTTGAAAGAGTATCGGTAGAGATAAATTAGATAAAGATTGACAAATATAAAAATTATCTCTTACATTTAGGAATAAGATCAACTTTCCAAATACGCCTTATATTGAAAACATGAGGAAGTATATCGTTCTTAAAAATAAAATAAGTTAAATTTTAGGGAAAATCATTTTCAGGGTCCTTTTTGGAGAAAAAATTCCAAAAAAGACCCTCATCATTCTGAAATCCCAGAAAAGGCCTAGGATTTTCTGAATCTTACGTGAGTTGTTAACGGGGCTGATATAGTTGTTAATTAACAACTAAATCAGCCTCATTAACAACAATTTTCTAACAACTAAATCACCATTTAACAACTATATCAATGCACTAGTTAACAACTATATCATACCTCCGTTAACAACTCATGGAGATTTTGAAAATCCCGGAAAAAAGCCTTTTCTCGGGATTTCTAATTTAGATGGCCTTTTTGGGATTTTTCCTCCAAAAAGGGCCCTGAAAATGATTTTTCCTAAATTTTATTTGAAATACAAATGAATATTTGTATAATTATTTTTTATGGAAAAAGATAAGAAAATAATAGTTAAACTTTAAAATCTCAAATCAATAATTTTCTACTAAAATGAGTAGTCAATTGCTATTCAAGATTAGTCAATACTTATACTCTTGTAAACAATAAAACTGATTTAAAATTTTTAAGTTCAAATGTTATTTTCTTTTTCTTTTTTTCCTATATTTTAATTTTAATTTGGGTTCGTGGAAGAGCTAGGCCGACAAATACGGCTTAAAATGGCCCAAGTTCAAATTCATGGACTATGTTAAAAAAAACATCTTTTGAGCGCAAACTTCTACCTTCAGGCTTCAGAAAAGGACCAATTAGATATTCAATGGATTTTTATGGCCAAAAACAAAACAAAAGAACACTCAAAGCTCATTTGATTTAACCTCTTTACAAGCATGAAATAGTAAGCAAGATTGCTTTACTAAAAAAACTGTGTTTGGTTGTTTTTAGTTTGATAATGGGTTTACCATCATAATAATAATTACCAAAAACTTGGTAATGCCCATTTATATCTCCTTTGAATCCCTGTTAACATTCATTGATATTTCAAAATGTCTTATTTACTCTCAAATCACATTTACTTTTGCTCTCCTTTGTTCCCCTCATTCCATTACCAACATCGTTTTCATCCCTCACCATCAACATTCAAAGCTTTGAATGTCTGCCTCTCATATTTGTTTTCTATGATCGTCTTCATCTTAATCTGTTTTCTCCATACGTTTATATTTATATTCTATCATGCTCAAGCTTTTTGCATTTATGTGGTTTAAGATCTATATGGAAGATTAGTTTTTTTTTCCCTAAGTTCAATTTGAACCCGCAGTTAAAACATGATTTATATATTTCTTCCCTTTCAGTTCGCTATTGTTACTTTATTGCTCAAACTGTTTTTTAAACTTACTCATTGATTTTGCATTGGCACTGATGTTTTGGGAGGTGAGTAAGAAGATGATTGGGGATGGAAAGTTTTTCTTTTTTGTTTGAGGGACATTTTGGACCTTTTATAACTCTCACTAACTTTAAAAATAATAATTTCTCAACATCTTACTTATATTGATGATAATCATCGTTGCATTTTTTTCTTTTTTCTTTTTCGCTAAAAGAGTCAATTTTATTAATCACAAAATAAAGAGCACACTCACTAATAGCCAAGGACGGAATTTAAAAAAGGGGAAATTTATAGAATAAACCCTGGTGTTTATAAAAATTACATTAAGCGCTTATAAAAGTTTCAATATTTTCATTTTAGTCCTTCTATAAAACTTTTAATGGGGACTAATGTGAAAAAATTGAGACTTTTGTGAAACGGAAATATAATTTTCTAAAAATTTGAGTTAAACTCTGTAATTTTAGGGGGCGGGGGCCACCCCTAGCCCCATCCCCATCCCCATGTAGGTCATCCTGCTAATAGCTGAAGTCAAATAAAACCTAAGAATATGACTTAACACACAAAAAAACTCACCAAAGAAACAGAAAATATAACAACACTATAAAAGAAAGAAAACAATAAAAACAAACAATGCATACCATTCAAACATTAGCCAATACCGCTTTGAGATTTCTGCGAACAAGTTCCCTTAAAACATCAGCAAGTAAAATATCATACAAAGGAGATGATATTTCTAAAAGTCACCCCTCAGAACACATTCCACTAAATTGTAGTACAAAATAATTTGCAGCTCTATTACACCTTGGCGACCAACCAAGGAAAGCACTGATCCACTTGCTAAATTGTATTTCTCAGTAATCACCATTGCACTTCACTCCATTGGGTTTCCAATGAAGCCTACAATTGAACCAAACGGGGCTCAATGTTTTTTGTATCATTATATTTTCTCATGTATTTCATTTTTTTTTTTTAGATTATATTTCTGTAGGTGTCAATTGTCCTGTCCCTGAAGAACAAAATCTTTATGTAGAGTTGAAACAAAGTCATGCTCTTATCTTATGAACCAACATGGCTCTGTATAAATTTATATTTTATATTGATTTTTTTTTGGTAATAAGAGAGGCATCGGCCTTTATATATTAATATAATCTAAAAAGGGATCGAGTCACAGCAATCGTTGTTCAGCATTGTCCTTCTATTATCCAGACAAACATTTAGAGGATTGTGAAATACTGAGTACCTTTTTTTCCAATGCATCTGTCAGAGAGTTTTGCATCCGAGGTATATATTGCAACTTAACCTCCCAATCTCTACTTAGCATATTTTTTATTCACACCATATTGCTGGTTGAGTCATCCCTTCCATGAAATATTTTATCAATTACTCCTTCCGTTCCTAATTATATGAACATTTTTTAAGTGTTAATTACACTACAAAAATGTTCCTATAATTAGGACCAGAGGTAGTACCAATTTAGAATCTGATTCAACAAAGACCTTCTTAAAACTCTCTTCGCATGCCAATATGAGTCCCATCAATACAGCTCATTCTTCTACTTCATACACCCCATTGTCCCCTCATGAGTAAAGCTCATTTCTCACCTTCCTTTAGGCTTTGTTTGGAAGTTTGGTGGGGAGGGGAAGGAAAGGAAGGGAAATGGACAATATTTCCTCCCCTTGTTTGGGAGTTAATAGTAAGGGAGGAAGATGGAAGATTAATGAGTTATTTTTACCATTTTGTCATTTTTTTTAAAAAAATTAATATAATTATTATACTTTACAAATAAATTTAAATTTTCTAAAAAAAAAATTTATGTAATTTTTATATTCAAAAAATATTTTCCCCAAAAAAAATTTTTCTCTCTCTACAAATATGTAGGGAAAAAGACAAATAAATACCATCTGAATTTGCAAAACCCCCAGAAGCCCACCGAATTTGTAAAAAGATTAAGAGGTGACAAAGACTTTTGAGGGTTATGCAAATTCATGCAAAATGACCATAATGCCCTTCCTCTCTCTCCGAACTTCCTCTTGATTTTCATTCAACTCCGTCGTGATCGCGAGGCGCTGTCGTCTACCTCCGCCGTCGACGCCACACCCGCCACCTTGACGCCGCACCGATTGGCACCACCAGTGAAAAAGAAAAAGAAAACTGAAACACAAAACACAGTAAATTGTTTTCATCGGTCAATCCGGAAGAAATTGGAAGAAGAAGAGTGAAGGAAGGAAGAAGAAAAGGAAGGAAGGAAGAAGAAAAGGAAGGAAGGAAGAAGAGAACAAAAAAAAAGAGTCTGAAAGTGCACTAGAGTGTGTTAGACCTGGCTATCACCCAAGAGGGTGAATTGGGTGTCGATAAAACTTTAGGAACTTTGATAAATCTTTTCGTAACTTAAAAAAGCAATTCGAATGACAATAATAATTTATAAAGCGATAATCGATCATTCAAATATATATGCTTTGAAATATAAGAGTTTAGGGAAGAGAATATGCAACCGTGATTTATCCCGGTTCGGTCCAATCCACGATGACCTACGTCCGGTCCCAGGCTCCTCCCCGAGATTTCAATCCACTATCTGCTTTCAACTTGATTACACGTTAAACTCAAGTAATCCTCTCACTAGGATTCACTCCCCTTACAAACCGTAATCAATACACCCGCTTGATTACACACTCTTTTACTCGAAGTAATCTTCTCACCAAGATTCACTCCCCTTACAAGCAGTAATCAACACGGTGTGTTTCCCGCTCAAGATCACCCAATCTTGAGTAACTCTCAGATAGAATGTTTACAGAAAAATCTTCTCTCTCTCAGAAGTGAATAAATAAACATTGAAGTACAATTCAAATCATTTCACTCTCTACGGTAAACTATGTAAGCATTAAGAACAGAGAGTAAGTGAATATCAGAGTATTGGCATATTGAAGATGTAGGCTCGTGTCTCTGTATTCTGCACTTCTTCCTTCGCTCTTTCTCTATTTATAGACAATTGTTGGAAGTATTCGTCCGTTGCGTTTCTGTAGTTGTGAATAGTAACAATTTTGAATTTCGGTCCGTTGAGAATGGGATGGAGCGTCGTGCTTCCTCTCTCTTTTGTCCGCCATTTAACTTCATTAAATGCTCGCTCGTGGTGTTCATCTCGTATAAAGAGAGATGGTCGTTGGTGAATTTAAATGTTTTGTCGTTTTGCTTGTTTCGTCAAGTGCTTCGCATCGATTTCGCTTCCTACTCAGCTTCATTGAATCTTCGTATATATCCGTTGAAATCATTTAAACATCCGTGCCTTCATTAAATGCGTTCACCTACTTGTGTAGAAGGTGAGTCAGAATAACAGCTGGAATGTCTTCAACTGCTACACGCTTCAATCCCATTTGCGTGTTACGCTTTTTTTCGCGCAATAAATGCTTCGACACAAATCTTGCTTTTCGGTTGAGTAATATCTTATTTCTTTAAGGAATAGAATCCTCCGAGGCTTTTCCAGATTACTTGCGGAGCCGAAAAATATTACTTGAGTAAGGTCCGAAAGTAATATCGAATAGCTTCAAATAAAATCCCACTTTGGAAAGATATTACTTGAGTAACAACATTTGTTACTTGAGTAATATCGAAAATAACCAAGAAGTAGAAGTCTTAGTGGTGTAAAACAAAATTACTTGCGAAGCATATATTTGTTACTTGAGTAAGCTTCGAAAGTAATATTGAAATGGTTCTTTGAAAGACAAGTAAAATGGTATTACTTGCGAAGCGAAAGTGTATTACTTGAGTAACCTCGGAAAGTAATTTTCGGATGGTTTCTTGAAAGAGAATGATTAATTCCAAATTACCCATCCTCAGAAAGCTCTTTAATTCTTCTTTCCAATGCAAAAAGAATCAGCTTCAAACTAGTTGTATTTCGTCCGTTATCATCAAATGAATGGAGGTTCTTCTTAATCGAGCGTTTTTGCAACATCCTGTACAGACTATCAACTTCAAAACATCATATCTCCTTCAATTGATATTTTTTTTTCATGATATTGATGTTTTGGAAAAGGTATTTGAGTCTAGTTTCAAATGGCACTGGTTTCAGCTCATTTGGATTTTTCGTTTGTGAGATACACTCAAATTACCAAAGCTTGGTCTGCTGTGTGACGTTGATTTCACTGTCATCTTCAAAAATTCATATCTCCTTCATATGAACTCCTTTGGACTTGAATTTTATGTCAAAATGACGCATTGGGAGTCTAGTTTCATATGCCACTGGTTTCACCTCAATCCGATCTCTAGTTTGGAAGATATCATCAAAACACTGAACATCGCCCATGAAAAACGTAGAACGAGAGGCAAACAGTATGATGAGCATGAGCTTACTCGCATGGCTTACTCGAGTAATGCTATTTTCATATGCGAGTAATGTCGAGTCATGCGTGGAGACTGGAGGCAGAATAAGAAGTTCATCGAAATTACGATTTTGCCATTAAAACTGAACTTCAACATAATTACGATTTTGCCATTCTGAGTGAATTTGGAGAAATGAACGGGAATGACTTGAGGCAATTAGTGGAGTACTTCGAGGCAAATCATTTTCAAAGCAAATCACTGTACCAAGCACATACTGATCCGTATGGCACTGTTCATACTGTATGGCACTATTCATGTATACGGTGTATTATTCACGTATACTTATACTATTCATGATGATGCTTCAAATAGCTTAATTTAGCTCTGAATTAAGCTATTTCAACTTCCGCTTGATCAAATAGACTTCCAGTATCACAAGAACTTGAATGTTGATATTCCCATTATATTCAGCAAGTTCTTCCTTCTTCGATCTCCTTTATTGATTGTTCTTCATTAGTAAACTTCACATCTACATTAAATATAAGAATTAGTCAAAGTAACATATAAATGTAGTATGCAAGCTTTTTGCTCTTAAGAATGGCATCTATATAAGACATCATCAAAACTAATCATAACTAACAGAGTGAACTCGTTTGAATGTGCAAAATGCACACTCAAATGAGTGTGCACTTTTACAAAAGTCATAAGGCAATTTACAAATCTCATAACGCAATTTACAACTTTTTTTTTAGGTTTACACTTTTCAACCCCTAAATGAAAAAAAAAAGACACTTTTACAAAAGGCATAACGCAATTTACAACTTTTTTTTAGCTTTACACTTTTCAACTCTTTAATGCCCTAAATGAAAAAAAAAAATTGGCACTTTTACAAAAGTCATAACGCAATTTACAACTTTTTTTTTTAGGTTTACACTTTTCAACTCTTTGATGCCTTGAATGAAAAAAAAAAACACTTTTACAAAAGTCATAACGCAATTTACATATCTCATAACGCAATTTACAACTTTTTTTTTTTTAGGTTTACACTTTTCAACTCTTTGATGCCCCGAATGAAAAAAAGAAGAAGCACTTTTACAAGAGTCATAACGCAATTTACAAATCTCATAACACAATTTACAAATCCCATAACGCAATTTACAACTTTATTTTTTAGGTTTACACTTTTCAACTCTTTGATGCCCTGAATGAAAAACAAAAAAACAAAAAGCACTTTTACAAAAGTCATAGCGCAATTTACAAATCTTATAATGTCTTACAAAAAAGACATTGGAGTGTGATAACTCACACTCGAGTGTGATATATCACACTCTAGTGTCTCAAAAAGAAAAGGACAAAAAAATGTTGTAAATTACGTTATGATTTTTGTAAAAGTGCTTTTTTTTTTTTTTGTTTTTCATTCAAGGCATCAAAGAGTTGAAAAGTGTAAACCTAAAAAAAATTGTAAATTGTGTTATGAGATTTGTAAATTGCGTTATGACTTTTGTAAAAGTGCCTTTTTTTGGTTTTTCATTCAAGGGTTGAAAAGTGTAAACCTAAAAAAAAAAATTGTAAATTGCGTTATGAGATTTGTAAATTGCACTATGACTTTTGTAAAAGTGCCCTTTTTTGGTTTTTCATTCAGGGGTTAAAAAGTGTAAACCTAAAAAAAAAGTTGTAAATCACGTTGTGAGATTTGTAAATTGCGTTATGAATTTTGTAAAAGTGCACACTCAAACGAGTTCACCGAAAGTGCACTCCAAAGTGTGCACTTTCGGACTCTTTTTTTTTTCTCTCTTCTTCCTTCCTTCCTTCACGTCTTCTTCTTCCAATTTCTTCTGGATCGACCAATGAAAAAAATTACGGTGTTTCGTGTTTCAGTTTTTCTTTTTCATTGGTGGTGCCGGCAGTGCGGCGTCCAAGGTGGCGGGTGTGGTGTTGGCGTCAATGGTGGCGCTTCGGCAATCACGACGGAGCTAAATGAAAATCTAGAGAGGAAGTTCGGAGAGAGGAAGGGCATTATGGTCATTTTGTATGAATTTGCATAACCCTCAAAAGTCTTTTTACAAATTCGGTGGGCTTCTGGGGGTTTTGCAAATTCAGATGGTATTTATTTGTCTTTTTCCCAAATATTTATCTCACTAATAGTTATTTTTCTCTCTCTAAAAAATAATTTTTATATTCAAAAATAACGAGAGTGTTTTATTTGAACGAGGGTAAAAAAGTAATTAATTTATTTTTCCTCTTAAAACCCCCCATATTGTGAGAACTTTATTTTTTAGAAGAAAAAAGGGTTTTAGAGAATTTGTAAAAATCCATGATTTCCTCCCCTTTTATTTTTAAAACTTGCAAACAAGGGAAGAGATTACCAAAGCCCTCCCTTCCCTTTTCTTTCCCTCCAAAATGGAACACCCAAAAAGGCCCAGTCTCTAATAACTCCTCCACAAAAGATGCTTTCCTACTATTATATGCCATTACTCCGTGTACATTTAATTTAACCCAGATTGTTGGAGGCCATCTAATGGGACTTGAAACATTCAAAGTTTCGTCTGTAGATTCCACAACAGTCTTTTCACATAATGATTTCCATGACTTTGTAATAACCATTGTAGGGTCTAATGGTTTTTGAAAATCCTCATTGAAGACACTATTGTTCCTCCATGTCCACACTAATGAACTTAGTTGATAAAAAACAAAAAATGGGGGGACAACTTAAAACTGATGGGACTCAGGGTGAGGTCCGATAACAACCAAGCATGGATATTTCGGTCAACCAAATCTTTCACCGACCAAAGACTTGGCTTTTTTTTTTTTTTTTTTTTTTTTTTTTTTTTTAAAAAAGGAGATTAACAGTTATGTCCCAAAAGATCAAATTAATAACGTTTAAATTTCCAGTGATTTTTTTTTGCTAGAACAGTGATTTTTTTTTAAATAATGTATTCACGAAGTTACAAACCGAGAGTTATATTTGAAACTCAAATGCTTAATTTTAATTGAGACTCTAGGTTGGGAACAGTTTAAATGAATCCATATATTTTTTTTAAAAAAAGAAATTATTAGACTTAGCTATTATGAGCATTGTTGTTAAACTCGTGAATTGATTCTTCAAGCTTAACGTTTTTAGCTTACAAAATCGAGTCGAGTCACCGATAAACTCATGATCGTTGTAAACTTGGTTAAACTCACAAGTTAATATTCCGATGTTACCGTTTTTATGTTTATGTTCTGTGGTAGAACACAGATGTCCAGCTCTAGTGAGCTAGGAATGGTTTATCTTGGATCAAGGAGTTTTCCACTGACTGAGTCTCAGTGAAAGGTGCTAGCTCGATAATATCTATGGTTGAGATATCATCGAGAGAGCTCAGATCACAATGCAACACAGGTAGGGCGTTTCGCCCAGAGGGTGGTGTGTGTGCCGTGTGACTGAATAATAAGTAATGGAAATAGAGAGAGTCCAAAGTGCACCTGGTGGGTAATCTCCTATTTATAGGGATTACCTAGGGTTTCACTCCCATGAAAATGCTTCCATCCTTCAGCCATTATGCACTTCCCATGTTCTCCAGGTCCCTGCTCCACTACGTGTACGGTCCTGCACATATTAGGCACGATGGAGTAGTGGCGAACCATTTACCTAGTTCCTATTTACCTGGGTAGATTAGGGGTTTTTACCGTGGGGCTCCCTATCTTTGGTAGGAACCCGCCCGGCCCAATATATTGGTCCATAACAGTTGCCCCCAAGCTCGGTATGGCAGGCTTCTGACGTGCCGAGATTAGCGCGTTGACTAGTCCGGTCATCATTTATCCGAGTTCGAGCTTTGTACGGATCCCTTAGGACTCCCTTCCTGCTCGTTTTGCTTCATTGCTCTCGTTATTGTGGACTCGGTCATGACCGAGCTCTTCTAGTGGATTTGGCCATCAGACATTTGCATGCTCCCGCCGCCTCCTCGTCTGTCTCCTGAGTCATAGGTTGTCTTCTCTTGGCAGGTTGGCTTATCGTAGCCGTCTTTGCGGTTTTTATGATAACCGAGATTGACCTCGTTTCTTTATGGCTCGGCTCTAGCCGATCATGAGCTTCTCCCCACGCGTGTGGCCCCCAATATTGGCTATTATAAAGGGTACATAAGTATCAGACGGCGTTACTCAGGCGTGATTTGATCCTCCCAGGGATACGGATTCACGGCCTTTTTGGTAACAATCCTTTTTGAATGTCGTGCGCATTGAATATATGCGCTTCCTCCCAATGTGGCCCTTCCTGTCCCCAATATGTGCATTTTTGAAGCATTTATTACCGCCGGCGCTTGCGTTTTTCCATAAAGAGGGCATTAATTGCCCCTGACGGTTGCGTTTAAGGCCTTTAATGGTTATGCCGTTTGGACGGGTCTCTCTATATATGCCTATGCAGATCCATACTTTGTGCTTCATTCCACATGATGAAATTTCCATCTGGGCGAGCAGAATCGCTGATGCCGGGGGGGTTCGTTTCCAACCCTTTGCCTTTCCCTCAAAAGCTCCTTTTGATAAGTGGGCGGAAAGTAAGGAAGAAGAAACGAACATTAATCCTTATACCAGTTGCGATCTGTATCAGCAGCAAATTTCGGGAGTATTTGCCAATCTTCATCCATAACCTCCAACGGGCGTGCGGGTTCCGGGAGTATTTGCCAATCTTCACGTGCACGGCGAAATATTTCCGGCTTGGGATCTCGAGACATGCTCCGTTGAACACACGCGAGATTCCTGTGTGGGTTGTCGTGCGTCTGGGGCCGTTATTCCATGGGTATGCCATGGTTAGGGTTCTAGGTCCACCGTATCCATGCATCCCACAAGGGTCTCCGCCAATGCGTTTTGGAAGTTCTCTTTGGTGCAGAGAGTTCTTCATCTTCCATTTCTCTATATGGCTACGAGCCTCTTGTTTCAAGCTTTTGTGTCGCGCACATTTGCGGCTAGGGTTTAGTTTATTTCCCTGTATGAACGTGATGTAACCCACTCAATTATCAATGGAAAATATTCTCCTTGCATTGCTTGATTTCCCTTTTTGTCTTTTGTCATTTTTTGTTTTTGAATCCTATGCGCATGACCATGAAGATCTTTGGAATACGGTTTACCGCCTTTCCTTCTTAAAGTCATATGAACGTCCTCCAATCCGGGCTAAGTTACAATTAACCGCCCTCCAAAACGGATTGTTTTTGGAGCAGAACGCCCTCCAATCCGGGCTAAGTCAAAATTAACCGCCCTCCCGAACGGATTGGTTTTCTAGCAAACCGCCCTCCAATCCGGGCTAAGTTAAAATTAACCGCCCTCAAGAACGGATTGATTTTCGAGCAAACCGCCCTCCAATCGGGGCTAAGTTAAAATTAACCGCCCTCCAGAACGGATTGATTTTCGAGCAAACCGCCCTCCAATCGGGGCTAAGTTAAAATTAACCGCCTCCGTAACGGATTGATTTTCAAGCAAACCGCCCTCCAATCGGGGCTAAGCTAAAATTAACCGCCCTCAAGAACGGATTGGTTTTCGAGCAAACCGCCCTCCAATCCTTTCGTAGGGTCAGATCCACGTGCCAACTTTTCTGACCTTTCTCTAGTATTCAGGCGTTATTTTTGCGGATTGGCTGCTATTGCGGCCTTTGGTTTCGTGCGCATTTAATTCTCACGCCGTTTCCCCGAAACATTTCCTTGGTCCGCTGCTTGCCTAGGGTTTCTAACTTCGTTAGCGAAATTAACGACGTCGCGACCCTTGGCGTTTCAAATTCCAAACGTCTATATATTTCTTTTTCAAAAAACCGCCGGTCTCACTCGACATTTTCGACTATTCTTCGGCTTCGGAGTTTACTTTGCATCCAAGCTAGCGTCTTTCGCCGTCAATCTTGTTGCATATCTTCCTTTCACCAGGTATTATCGCTTGCCCTGTGACTGCTTGCTTTTTGACTTCGTTTTTGAGGTTCAATATCATGTATGCGGTTTTCTCTGAGCGCTTTTTCGTGTTTTTGCGCTTCTGGGTTTCTGTCGTGCTTTTTGGGTTTTACTATATTTTCTGGGCTCTGCTGGGTGGGTTCTTAGTTTCTGCTCCCCTTTTTCTAGGTGTTCAGAATGGCTCGAGCCTTTCCATACGTCTGTAAAACCAGAAGTTCTTTCCCCAAAAAACTTCCTCTAGGCCCTGACAATGATCCTTCTCTACCAAAACTTTCCAGAAAACCCAGGAACTCTCCCAGGCCCGAGAAGGTTTCGTTATGGGAATTATCATTCGTCGGAGCCGAAGCACTGATTCATAGTGATTTATCGGCTGTCCTTTCATCCAGTCCCATTATAGTTCTAAATCCCCTACTCGGGACAACGCTTTTCAATGTGCCCTTTTCTGATCTTATTTTACTTTTTATATCTAGGTGCTCATGGCTTCCTCTCATCAAGTCAGCCAGTCCTCGAACGAAGAATCTAGCACTTCCGCCCCTTCCCCAATTTCTCCTGAGTTAACCCCCGCTGTAAGCAGCAAGGTCACTCAGGTGAAGAATTCCTTGACCTCAAAAGATCTTCTCCAACTCGGGATTGGGGACGGGATAGGGTATATCCCGCGGTTGCCCTCAAAATACGAATCGGTGGACTCCGGTCGCTCGGAGGAGAAGAGGCATCACTTCTTTTTATCTACCGGGATGTTCTCACTCTTTTGGGGGTGAGGTTTCCCTTTACCTACTTTCAGATCGAGTTATTGAATCACTTGCACCTCGCCCCCTCCCAACTTCATCCCAACGGCTGGGCGTTCGCCGTCGCCTTTGAGAACTTGTGCGGGGAGAAGGATTTCGTTTGTAGCGTCTTTGGTCTTTATGTCATTCTTTTCTCCATTGGAGACCGGCATCCAAACTAACGAATCAACGAAGTGGTTTGGGTGGACAACACTCCGAAGCATCTGCGATCGAAGACTCTTCCGCCTTTTCGCGAGTCATGGAAAAATTTCAAATCCGCCTTTATCAAGGTCGAGGCCCTCACCTGGCCGGGCTCCCCGGTTTGTGCGGAGGACCGACTACGGGAAACGAGGAAAGGTTTCCCCTTTTGGTCAACACACCACCATACCTTGAGGCCCGACGATTACGTTCCGTAAGCTACGAGCTTTTCGGACGACGAGGAAGATACCCTTTTGAGACTTGTGGAATATGTGGGGTCTCTGGGGGATCCCCTGGATCCGACCAAGTACATTACCACGCCTTTAGTTAGGCGGAAGCCTACCGTGAGTATGACTTTATTGATACTTAGCTGATTTGCTTTTTGTTTCCCTCTTATTGTTCTGATATCCTTTTTCTTTTGCAGGCCGAGCTATGGGTAGGCCCAAGCAACTAAGCGTCTTCAAAAATCGCTCCCAGACTGCGGAAGAAGGTCCAGCTATCTCGGTTCATGACCCATCGGGTCCGGCCCCTGAAAGTGTTTCCCAAAAGCGGCTAGCCTTGTCAGATGCCGAGGGAAATGTCGCCCGCAAAAAGGCCAAGGGCAAAGACATTGTGGCGGGGCCACCACATCCCAATGTGGGGGCCATCGAGACGTCGGTCACTGAGGGTTCGCCTGCTCCTCTCAGGTCTTCCCCGGCGCCAACTACCTCTACTGAGATCTCGGTGCTGGGCAATCTTTCCGTGAATAATCTTCCCGAGGGCGCCTTGTGGGGGCAGGGACTAAGCCAGGAAGTATTAGATGTAATGAGACCTCCTACTTTCCTTCACGACGCATCTGGCCTGAATGAGCCTACCAAGAAAATGCTGAATCAAATGCAATTAGAGGGTTATCGAGGTCTTTCCTTGATTCACTCTTATGCCCTTGTGAAGATAAAATATGGGTTGGCGTATGCTCAGCTGGTTGCGCTGAAGAAGGAGAATCTTTCTGACGAAGCAAACCTCGAGGTGGCTAAGATTGCCGAGGACGGGGATAGAGCCGTTGCCAACCTGTCAGCCCTTATGGCGGTGAATGCCCAACTACAACAGAACTTCACCTCCTTGCAAGAGGAACTGAAAACCTCTAGGTCCGACCTCAAAAAGGCGGAGGAGAAGCTGTTGAAGGCAGAGCTGGATGTCCGTCGTTTGGAAGATCTTCATGTGGACGGTCAAATGGCCGTAGACAAGGCTCAGTCGGACGCCGAACATTATAAAGCCCTGCTCACGGCTAGGGAAGGTGAGCTTTCGGCCAAGGAGGTTGAACTAGGTCGGAGCCAAGGCGGGGTTGACCGAGTATCTTTGATGCGGCGGTTTTCTCGTTTGACAACGCCGTTGCGCAAATTCGCGCCCCAATCCCGGTCTCACCCTCAACCTGGGCTGGTCTTAACTATGAATCATATGTCAACAAGAAGGGACAGATTCCTCCCCTTTGGGCCGAAGATGAAGAAGAAGAGGAGGAACAAACCCCGCCCCCGTCTTCCCCGAGCTCGTGGTCAATCTCGGCAAATTGGTTGTTTTATGACTTCCTCCTTTTAAGCCGTCCTTTTGATGCCGTGGTAATAACCCGGCTTGTAAATATGGCAGTACGATTTGATTAATACTAGTGTTCCATTGTTCGAACTTCTTCTGATAACCGAAAACACATCTCCTATTATTGTTGATCAAACATGTCATTGAAAACTGGTTTCTTGTCCATGAATTCTTTTGCCTTTTGACATCAACATGCTCATAGGATCGGGTTAAAATACCTCTAATTCCTACATGTTTTCTTAAAGGCGTGGTCTTTGAAAACTGGATATTTAATCAAGAGTTCATGCCATCCTTTCGTCAACCATGAATCCACACGCGTTTTTCAAAACACGGGTTTATTCACCCTTTTTAGAACATGGTCTCTGGAGCCGGGTTAAAATACCTCGACTCCTTCATGTTTTAATTGGAACATGCTCTTTGGAGCCGGTTTGAATACCTCATACTCCTACATGTTTTAATTGGAACATGATTTTTGGAACCGGGCTAGAATGCCTCTGATTCCTACACGTTTTAATTGGAACATGATTTTTGGAACTGGGCTAGAATGCCTCTGATTCCTACATGTATTAATTGGAACATGATTTTTGGAGCCGGGCTAGAATGCCTTTGATTCCTACACGTTTTAATTGGAACATGATTTTTGGAGCCAGGCTAGAATGCCTCTGATTCCTACACGTTTTAATTGGAACATGATTTTTGGAGCCGGGTTTGAATACCTCATACTCCTACATGTTTTAATTGGAACATGATTTTTGGAACCGGGCTAGAATGCCTCTGATTCCTACATATTTTAATTGGAACATGATTTTTGGAGCCGGGTTTGAATACCTCATACTCCTACATGTTTTAATTGGAACATGATTTTTGGAACCGGGCTAGAATGCCTCTGATTCCTACACGTTTTAATTGGAACATGATTTTTGGAACCGGGCTAGAATGCCTCTGATTCCTACACGTTTTAATTGGAACATGATTTTTGGAGCCGGGCTAGAATGCCTCTGATTCCTACATGTTTTAGTGTGTGTCCGGCTTTGGCAATCGTAGTACAGTCAACATTGTTGAAAACGGGTTTCATGACCCGAAATTCATTGAAAAGTTTGCCTTAACAGCTAACAGTACATTACTTCCATAAGTAGGCATCAGATGAAGCGGAAGAGGAAACATGCTAACTGTAATAGGTCTTGAGTTTATCAGCATTCCATGTCCGTTTTATGGGTTTCTCCTTCAGATTTTCCAGCTTGTAGGCCCCTTTCCCGCAAACATCTGTAACTCGGTAGGGACCCTCCCAATTTGGTGCAAGTTTTCCTTGGTCGGCATTCTTGTTGCCTATGTCAGCTCGCCGAAGGACGAGATCACCTTTTGTAAATGCGTGCGGCACCACTTTCTGGTTGTATCTGTTAGCGAGAAGCTGCTTGGCGGCTAGCTCTTGGCAATGTGCTTTCACCCTGACCTCGTCCACGAGATCCAATTCCACCGCGATTGATCAGTTGTTGTCCTCTTCTTGATGTAAGGCTTTAACCCTCCTCCAAGATGGCTCACCGATCTCAACGGGTATCATTGCTTCGCACCCATAGGTTAACCTAAATGGGGTCTCCTGTGTTGTTGATTGGATCGAGGTTCTGAGTCCCCAAAGGACCGGGTATAGCTCTTCCACCCAATTTGAATCACCGTCTTCCATCCTCTTCTTCAATTCGTCCAAGATAACCTTGTTAGCAGCCTCGGCTTGGCCGTTGGATTGTGGATGTTCGACAGATGCGAAATGGTGAATGATGTGGAGATCAGCAACCATGTCTTGGAAACCCTTGTCGGTGAACTGGGTTCCATTATCTCGTGACAATTTCGTAGGGATTCCAAACCGAGATAAAATATTTCGATTGAAGAACTTTTGAACCCGTGCCGAGGTAATCGTTGCCAATGGTTCTGCCTCTATCCACTTGGTAAAGTAATCTACCGCCACTATAAGCCAACGAAGTTGTCCTGGGGCCCTCTTGAATGGGCCAAGCAGATCCAATCCCCACTTATAGAACGGCCATGGAGCCGACATGTTAGTTAACTCCGATGGGTTGGTGCGTATGACCCTGACATGTTTCTGACAGCTATTGCACTCTTGCACATGCTTCTTAGAATCCGTCGCCATAGATGGCCAGAAGTATCCAGCCCTAACCGCCTTTCTTGCTAATGCCCTGGCGCCCATATGGTGTCCGTTTATTCCTTCATAGATTTCGGACAGCACGTAGTCAGGCTTGGCCGAATCAAGACACTTCATTAGCGGGGAATGGAAACCCTTCCGATATAATTCGTCATTAATCATGGTGAACGATGCCGACGTCCTTACTATTCTCCCGCACTTTGTCGGTGTCTTAGGGAGGATTCCCCTTTCAAGGTAATCGGCTATTGGTTTTCGCCAATCATTTGCCTATGAGATTATCATCACGCAGCTTGGTTCTAAGAGGTTCTGCTGGACGATGGTGCGGTTATTGCCGGGGTTCTTAGTACTTGCTAGTTTTGACAACACGTCGGCCCTAACATTCTCTCCCCGGGGGATATGTATTACTTCCACGTTATCAAATTCTGCCATCAACTGCTTAACTCTTCCCAGATATTTGACCATTAGAGGGCCTTTAGCTTGGTACTTGCCCTCTATCTGGGATGCAACCAGTTGTGAGTCAGTGGATACGTGAACTCTTTTGCCCCGCTTTCCCTTACCCGCCGTAATCCGGCTATAAGCGCTTCGTATTCTCGCTTGATTGTTTGATGTTGCAAATTCAAACCGAAGGAAAGCTCCCAAGAGACTCCTTCCGGGCTCTCGATGATTATTCCTGCCCCACTTCCTTTTTTATTAGATGAACCGTCAACGAACAACCTCCATGTTAAGTCGTGTCTGTGATCGTCGTTCATTTCCGAATTTTCAGACGGGGTTAGTTCCCTCACAAAGTCGGCTAGAGCCTGGGATTTGATCGCATGTCGCGCTTCATAGGTTATATCAAATTCAGACAACTCAATAGCCCAACTAGCCATTCTCCACGCCAGTCCGGCATGCGGGATTTGCCGGATTGGTTGGTTTGTGCGTACTACCATGGAATGACTCGGAAGTATGGGCGCGTCGTCTCGCGGCCATGAGTAGGGCGAATGCCATCTTTTCCAGTTTCTGGTATCTCAGCTCGGCCCCTTGCAGAGCCCGGCTTACGAAGTATACCGGAGTTTGACCGTCCTTCTCCTCATTCACTAATGCCGCGCTAACCGCCTCATCCCCGACAGCTAGGTATAGGATCAATCCTGCCCCGAGCTTCGGGCGAGATAGTACCGGCGGTGTTGCCAGGAATTGCTTGATCTTTGCAAAAGCCTCTTGACACTTTGCATTCCAATCTCCAGATGTTTCTTTCTTCAGTAACTTAAAGAAAGGAAGAGAGTTTTCAGCTGACCTCGGTAAAAACCTGGTCAAAGCGGCTAGCCTTCCTGTGAGCTGTTGAACTTCCTTCTTGTTCTTGGGGGCTGCATATCCAAGATAGCGACATTTATCGGGTTTGCCTCAATCCCTCTCGTGGGTGAGTAAGAATCCCGAATTTTCCCCGCCGGAACACCGAAAGCACACTTCGGGATTGAGGCGCAAGCGATATTTCCTCAGCTTGTCGAAAGTTTGTTGAAGGTCTTGGATATGGTCCTTTGTCCGTGAAGATTTGACGATCATGTCGTCGATATACACTTCGACGTTTTTCCCCAATTGGTCTTTGAAAACCTTGTTCATCATCCTCTGGTAAGTGGCTCCTACATTCTTCAAACCAAAAGGCATAACATTGTAACAGTAGTTGGCCCTTTCCGTGATGAATGCCGTCTTTTCCTGGTCATTGGCATGCATGGGGATTTGGTTGTACCCCGAGTATGCATCCATGAAGGAAAGCAATTTGAAGCCAGATGAGCTATCTACTAGCTGGTCTATGCTTGGCATAGGAAAAGAATCCTTGGGGCAAACCTTATTCAGGTCCTTATAATCGACGCATACCCGCCATTTGCCGTTAGGCTTTTTGACCATAACGACATTCGATAGCCAGGTGGTATACTTGTACTTCACGTATGAAACCGGCTTCCAATAACTCATCTCGTGCTTCTCCGGGGCCTGCTTCCGTCTGTCCCAATCTTTCTCTTCCTTTGGGCCACGGGGGTTGATGTCGGGCAAATCGCCAAACTGTGGCAGCAAATTGCGGGGTGTACCCCGGGAATCTCAGATGGACGCCATGCAAAAATGTCTTTATTTTCCTTCAGGCAGGCCTCAAGTTCTGCTCGGATTGATGGGGCTAGATGCTTACCAACTTTGGTGTTTTGCCCGGGTTCAGTTCCCAATGCAAAATCATTCAGCTCTCCGTCCGGCTCCGCTTTTTTTATCTTGTCCTCCTTGCGTAAATCTAACTCAACGAGGTTGACCGACTTCCCTTTTTCCTTTTCAGTGGGTGCTCTAGCTCTCTCTTTCTGGGATGTTGGGTCAACTTTGTTTGCCTTGACCGTATCGAAATAGCACTGTCGGGAATCCTTCTGGTCGCCCTTGACCGTTACAATTTGGTTTTTTCTATTTACCAACTTTAGCCGTTGGTGTTTTGTGGACACCAGCATATCCCAGTTGTTAATGGTAGGACGCCCCAGTATAATATTGTAAGATGAGGGGAAGTCGGCCACGATGAACCTGACACGCTCAGATTTGAAAGCGCCTTTCGTTCCGAGCGTCAATTTTAGGTCGATATATCCTTTTGGGCATGTATCCCGGCCATTGAAACCGGTTAAGGTTGTTCGGTAAGGCTTTAGATCCTCCGGGTCGAGCCTCATTCTCTGAAATGCGTCCCATAAGATGATGTCTACAACGCTCCCATTATCGATTAGGATTTTTCTTATGCAACAGTTGACCACGGTCCCCGTAATGACCAATGCATCCTGGTGTCCTAGGGGTACGTCTTTGAGATCCTCCTCAGTGAAACTCAGGACCGGGGGTTCAGGTTTTGCTGCGTCATTCTTGAAAGCCGGGCGGTCCCCGATTGAGAGAACTTCCCTTAGATACTTCTTCCTTTGGCTCACCGAGTCACCCCCCTCCAAAACCTCCGCTGATTACGTTGCAGTCATATTTGGAGTCTGGGAATTCATCGTCGCTGTTTGTGGATTTCTTTTTCTGCTCACGCCTCTTCCTATCTGGCTGAGGTGGGCTTTTGCTTCTCCCGCCTCGTCTCTTGTTATTTTGCCGTCCTTGTGTCTGGATGACATACTGGCGGAGTTTCCCTTCCCGGACAAACTTTTCAATGGCATCCCTGAGGTCCCAACATTTTTCCGTAGTATGACCATGCTGATCATGGAAGTCACAGTATCGGGATTTATCTAGATTGGCTTCCTTCTTACTAGCCGGGTCGCTGAACCTTCTTCATCTCGGTTGTTGATACTTCACGCCAAATCTCGGCACGGGATAATTTTAGGGAGTGTACTGTTGAATCTCCCTTCCGGCCTTTCTCCTTTCGACCTTACTCCCCACCCCCGACCGTGAGATTCCGGCTTGCGATCGGCTTGCGCTCTCTACTCTTAGGGGTGGACTTTTGCCCCGCTCTTTTGCCACCTGACTCATCATGTCCATCTGTTCGAGCTCGAGGTATGTCTTTGACCGATCTGTAAACTCGGTCAGAGTACTAGGTCGATTCTTCATTACCGATTTTTTCAACCGAGATGTGGAATTTAGACCGGCTATGACGCAGTGTAAGTGAACGTCTTCCTTTAGTCCGGGCACTTGAAGCGCCGTTTCCTTGAATCGGTCTAGGTACTTTTGTAGGCTTTCATTAGAGAATTGTTTGACCCGGTCCAACTAGAACTCGGTCTTCGATTTGTTTTTCGGCTTGTAGCGAAATTAAGCGGAACTTATACTCCATGGTTTTCATATCTAGAATAGAATCTAATGGCAAAGAGTGGAACCAGGTTTGGGCAGGTCCCTGAAGGGTTCCTGCAAACAATCGAGGAATTACATGCCCCACAATTCCCTTCACCCCAATTTCCATTTTGAAGTTATTAAGGTGAACTACCGGATCCTGACTCCCATTGTACTTTGGAAGCTCTCTAGAATCCAGTTTCCTGGGATAAGCTGCGGCAATGATTTCCTTTGAAAACTGGTGTAATAGGTCATCTCCTTCATGTCCTGCCTTGCCCACCATGTTTACATTGAATGGCGGGGGATTCGCCTCATGCCCGTTCAAGGCCGAGTTGACCAACAAACGTCTTTCTTTCGACCGAGACGAGTCAGCTAGAGGAGGTCGGTGGGTCCGTCCATCGACTTCAGCAATCGTCTTACTATTAGTTTGGTTGGGCTTTCTGGTATCCCGAATGGGACCTTCTAGCACTCTTAACCGTTCCTTTAAAGCCAGGATCTCCTGGTGGTCTTCTTCGGTGGTTTTACCCCGGTCATGAGCGACCATGTCTTCCTCCTCCCCCTCTTTTTCGGTAAGCTCCTGCTCGTCACTGGTGTGAGTCGACGTCGAGTTCATTTCTCGGCTTGTACCAAAGCATCATCTCGCTTTGGTCGCTTCTCCTTTGGCCCCGCTCTCTCCTCCCATTCTTGTTGTAACCGCCTTTGTTCTTTTTGTCGCCAAACGGCGTTTCGGAGATCTAGGTTCTCCTGGATGAGTCGTGTATCTTCTTTTCTTTGGAGTTTCTGGCGAGTTTCCATATTCTCCATTCTTCGAATCAGTGAACCCATAGTGCTATGCAACACCCTAGAATCGGGGTGTACCTCTTGGAACTCGCGCGGAGGGGGAGGGATGTTCAGATTCACGTTCATTCCGGCTGCCGTTGTTGGGCGGTCGGACCGGGGGTGAGGAGAGTGGGCTGTGTCCTCGGTTTCGCCCTCGGCTTCCACAGTTACATGGCCGTGGTTTGGAGCTACCGAGTCAGAGTATTGGATTACGTGCTCCTGCTGTGGATGCCGTTGAGGTTCTTCCGGCGGTTGGTCCTACCGAGTGGCGTGACTACGGCTTCTCGTGCTCGCGGCCATCCTCAGTGATCAGCAATGGCTTTGTGGCTTTGGGAATCGAAGTTTACGGTCCCCACGGTCGGCGCCAATGTTCTGTGGTAGAACACAGATGTCCAGCTCTAGTGAGCTAGGAATGGTTTATCTTGGATCAAGGAGTCTTCCACTGACTGAGTCTCAGTGAAAGGTGCTAGCTCGATAATATCTATGGTTGAGATATCGTCGAGAGAGCTCATATCACAATGCAACACAGGTCGGGCGTTTCGCCCAGAGGGTGGTGTGTGCCGTGTGACTGAATAATAAGTAATGGAAATAGAGAGAGTCCAGAGTGCACCTGGTGGGTAATCTCCTATTTATAGCGATTACCTAGGGTTTCACTCCCATGCAAATGCTTCCATCCTTCAGCCATTATGCACTTCCCACGTTCTCCAGGTCCCTGCTCCACTACGTGTACGGTCCTGCACATATTAGGCACGATGGAATAGTGGCGAACCATTTACCTGGTTCCCTATTTACCTGGGTAGATTAGGGGGTTTTACTGTGGGCTCCCTACTGGGCCGGGAACCTGCCTGGCCCAATATATTGGTCCATAACAGTTTCTAACTTACAAAACCGTGTTAACTCACATTTAAACTCGTGTTAATTTCTTTGATTTGATCATATTCAACGGCTTTAAATATAAATTTTAAAGAAATTTCTTTGTTAAATATGATAAATTATGAATATTTATGGATTTAATTTCAATTATTTGAATTTTAAAAATATTTAAACCAATTGTTGTTATTTTTTATATTTTAATTATTTAATTATACACTATAAATATCTATTTAAAGATAAAAATAAACTCTTATGAGTTTACGATTCAAATTTATGATACGAATTTATCTCATTGTCACGAGTTAGTTTAAACTTGTAGGTTTGACAACCGAGTGTTAAATTAATATTTGGATCCCTAATTGTCATTCGTCTTTTAAGATCTAAGGAGGTCCTTTTTTTTTTTGCTCATAATCTAAGGAGGTCCTTGAATATCATTATTTGTCATCTCAGAGCAACGTCGTTTTCCTTTAAGAAACGTTTTCTTCATTGCAAGATTCCTCGGCATCAAAGCATCATGCATGGATCCACTTGCATGCTATAGGCTGAGTCTATCGCTCATTATTAATTTCTAATTATTAATTATTAATCATATGCATAACGTGCAACGTTCTATATGTTTTTAATAAGGCCAGAGTGTAACTCTTAAATTAATGCATCTTCTTTATTATTTTTAATGCATAAACTCAAAAATAACCTTAACAAATAATGAATATTATATTATAAACCTTATACAATTGAACATTTGACAAGTGCAGGTGTGGGGGAAAAAAATGCCCGTCAAAGGCAAGTTTTTGTGTGTGTGTGGCCATTGTTGATGTCAATGCCAATGGTAAGTAGTCTCAATAACAAAGTTACCTATATATTGATCAAATGAGATATGAAACTCGAATGTGGTAGATATATTTGTGGGGTTAAATACCATTTTTGTCATGGAAGTATTGCTAAGGGGGCACTCAGCACTCGGAAGTTTTTTTGGTATCATTTTTGCCCCAGAAGTTTACAAAATGGAGCAAATATGCCCTAGAAGTTTTTTTTAGGAGCAAATTTGCTTCGAAGTTTTTTTTTTTTAGGAGCAAGTTTGCCATGAAAGTTTATAAAGAGAACAACGATCCAACGGTCAAGATCAACCGATCGGTAAGATCATTATGTTTGTAAACTTTCAGGGCAAAAATGATATCAAAAAAACTTCCGGGTGCTGAGTGCCCCCTTAGCAAAACTTTCGTGGCAAATTTGGTATTTAACCCTATATTTGTGTATGCTATGTGCATGTTTAAACTAACTTATATCTAATTAAAATTAAAGTGAAAAAAAGAGAGTAAAACAAGGATACATTTTTTTATTTGAAGTTTAAAAGTGATAAAAACATTGAAATTTATTATAAAAAAAAAAAATAATAAAAAAAAAAAAAAAAAAACCAGTTATATAATTGGAAAAATTCAAAAAAAAAATCCTAGAGAATATCAAAATTTCACATCAATTTTATTTATTACAGTTCATATGCAATTAAGTAATCACTATACTTAATGAACAAATGACAACATTTTTCAGTAGGCACAACAAAAAAATTTGGGATCAGTGACGGAATTACCGATAGAAATTATCCACAAAGTTCTAATTTCAATTATTGACGGAATTTTATGAGTAATGTCTTCTGCCATGACTTTTTACGACTAACGTTTTCCGTCGGAAATCTAATTACCGATAGGATTCCATGGGTAATTTCAATTACCGAAGGAATTCCATAGGTAATTTTCGTAGGTAATCTGGCTTTTTTTGTAGTGAGGAATCACTATTAATGACAAATCAATAACTTTGTAGCATAAGTTGCAGTGACAAATTAAGTGATCACTATGGTGTTGCATTTCATATTAATAATAAATCTAACTTGCAATGTGCTGGGTGTACGTTTTAATGACAAATCAATAACTTTTGTAGCAAGAAAAGACAACTCCACTAAAAAAAAAGCTCTATCTCTTGGTAACTGTGTATCATCCTCAATGACAGATTCTGGTCAACGGAAAGTGCCGCCGGACCGGCCACCGGCTGAAGGGCATGATGATCGTAAGAAGAAGAAGAAGGTGGAGGACATTCCATTAGCCATAATGGACGACTCTATGACAGACCTTGTTCCTGAGGAATCCTCAACCAAGATCAACCCACCTGTGGGTAATGAATCTGAAGTCCCAAATGAAGGTCACCCTCCTAAGTTTATGTCCTACCGTGCTTCCCTAATGGGTTTCAATGGTGTAGCACATAGCTCCACCACCATGGAGGAAGAAAGACCTATTTACAGATGACAAGGAAATCTCCTGGAAATTGCCAGAGGAAACAAAGGAAATGAAACAGCTAATGAAGCTTTACCCAGTGGCGCCATGTACCCAGGAAGAATATAATGAGTGGTGTGAACCATGGAATTATGCCTTGATCCTAACTGTGCTTGGGTAGAGGTTTAATCTCTATGTTCTCAAAGACCTCTTGCAGAGAATGTGGGGATTTTCTAGCTTCGAACTTATTGACCTCCCTAATAACTACTTTGTAGTTAGATTCCAAGACCCTGAACTATGGAAAGCTCATTGCTATAAGGTCCTATACGATGGTCCCTTGGTGATTCACCAACATTGTGTTCTAATACAACGTTGGACCCCCTATTTCAACCCATACCAAAACCCACTTGGAAGAGTAGCCACCTGGGTGCGTATCCCTGACGTTCCTATTCACTACTACAACCAACATTGTATTTCCAGACTCGGTGACAGAATAGGAAGAACTCTAAAAGTTGACATGAATACCCTCCAGGACTTCCAGTCGACCAATTCAAAAATTGAAAGAGGCAAATTTATTAGAATTTGTGTTGAGCTAAACTTACATAAGAAATTAGTGCCAAAAGTAATCGCTGATGGCTCCATTTTTAACGTTGAATATGAGGGCCTCAACCTCATCTGCTTTAATTGTGGTAGATTCGGGCACAAGAAGGAACACTGCCCTTACACATACAGCCCAGAAACTCACGGTGGTGGTGGCACTTTGTCGTCTCAGAACCCGACGCCTCAGAACCAGACGTCCCACACCGTCAACCAGACTCACACTGTCAACCCGTCTCCTCAGGCCGAGACCCATCCCACAGCAAAAGCTCCAATGAATCACCCAGCGACGGCGTCGGCGAAGCATGTTGAAGAGGAAGAATCCTTTGGTCCTTGGATGATTACCCGCCGGGTAAACAAGCGCCGTACTTCCAAACGGTCCGATCAAAGTGTCAGCGAGGGTCAGCGGCCTCCATCGAAATCTGGCCCCAAAACGGCGAAAGGTCATTCCCTTAGTAACCCAAATCAATTTGCAACTATAGAAGACATAGAAGAGGAAAAATCTTTGATGTCAGGTGACCTACCAGACCTGATCCCTTCCGGAAATAGTGAGCACAAAGTGACTTCTCGGCGTGATCGAAGACCTCGATCTGACCTCCAGGAAAAGCGTCAGCCCCAAGCTGGTTTCAACCATCACGTGATCAAGTCTCTTATTCACACCTCCAATCGAATTGGGCCAAAATCCAAAACTATGTTCAAGCCCAAGGATAAACCTCACAATCCTTTAAAAATTGGGCTTGCCTCTTCCTCAAACCCCAACTCCTTTATTGCTGCTTTTGACTCACTGGACCAGGCCAATTTTGATGAGGCCAATCAGTTGGGCCTTGTTAATTTAGAGCCCAAGCACGCCAATTACCTAAGTTGTCAGGCGACTAAGGCCACCAACACTGTTGAAGGACCCCCATTGAGCCAAGGAAATATTCCTGCCAAGATAACTAAAGGGCAGCGATCCCATAATGTGGTCCAAGGCAATATTCTTCTACAAAATCTTAAGACCACTGATGCTTCAAATAATAATTCTAAGAATCTATCCTCTGAGCAACTCCAAGTGGTCTCATCTGGATCTTTTCCTCAGGGGGTTCAAATCTTAAATAACCCGAATCCTCCAGACGCCTTGATTGAGCATGTTGAGAATGTGGCTGATTTTACAGAGGGACAAGAATCCATGGTAGCTGAAACCCAATTTGAGCGCAAACTTCTACTTTTAGAAAAGGACCAATTAGATATTCATTGGATTTTTATGGCCAAAAACAAAACAAAAAGACACTCAAACCTCACTTGTTTTAACCTCTTTACAAGCATGTAAAAGTAATCAAGATTGCTTTACTAAAAAAATTGTGTTTGGTTGTTTTTAGTTTGATAATGGGTTTACCATCATAATAATATAATTGGGAAAAATATTTCTCATGTTGTAGGATAAGTAAATTCTCATGTCACACACACATGAAATGGTGGGACCCACATATATATATATAATTAGCATTATATATATATGTCATTTCATGTGTGTGTAGAAATCTTCTTCTCATGCAACATGAGAAGTTTAAACCCCATAATAATTACCAAAAACTTGGTAATGCCCATTTATATCTCCTTTGAATCCCCACATTCATTGATATTTCAAAATGTCTTATTTACCCTCAAATCACATTTGGTTTTACTCTCCTTTGTCCCCCTCATTCCATTACCAACATCGTTTTCATCCCTCACCATCAACATTCAAAGCTTTGAATGTCTCCCTCTCATATTTGTTTTCTATGATCGTCTTCATCTTAATCTGTTTTATCCATACGTTTATATTTATATTCTATCATGCTCAAGCTTTTTGCATTTATTTGGTTTAAGATCTATATGGAAGATTCGTTTATTTTTTTCCCTAAGCACAATTTGAACCCGCACTTAAAACTTGCTTTATGTATTTCTTCCCTTTCAATTTGTGTTATTGTGACTTTATTTCTCAAACTTCACTTGCTCATTGGTTTTGCATTGGCATTGATATTTTGGGATCTGAGTAAGCAGACGATTGGGGATGGGAAGTTTTTTCTTTTTTGTTTGAGGGACATTTTGGACCTTTTTATAACTCTTGACTAACTTAAATAATTTCTCAACATCTTGCTTATAAGCTATAACAATCCAAACATATTGATGATAATCATCATTGCATCTTTTTCTTTTTCTTTTTGCTAACAGAGTCAATTTTATTAATCACAAAAAATAGGGAGCACACTCACTAATAGCTGAAGTCAAATAAAACTCACAAGAAAACCTAAGAATATGACTTAACACACAAAAAACTCGCCAAAGAAACAAGAAAAATAACAACACTATAAAAGAAAGAAAACAATCAAAACAAACAATGCATCAGCAAGTAAAATATTATACTTGTTTTGGTCCTAACTATAAGATAAAGTTGACTTTTTTAAAGAAATTAAGAAAGCTAATTAAATTACTTTAGAATATTTTTATTTTTCTCTCTAAACTAATTAGTTTGACTAATAAGTTGATATATAATTTAAGGATATACAATATATGATATGATTAAGTAACTTATTCAGTTTCCTTAATCTCTCCAAAAAAAAGTCAACTATATCTTATATTTAAAATCAGAGGGAGTACAAAGGAGATGATGTTTCTAGAAGTCATCCCTCAAACACATTCCCTTAGCACTCAATTGTACAAAATAATTTGCAGCTCTATTACCTTGGCGACCAACCAAGGAAATCACTGATCCACTTGCCAACATTTTTAAGTCCATTAACTCTCCACAATCAGTTTCTAAGTAATCAACATTGCATTTCACTCCATTGTGTTTCCAATGAAGCCTACAATTAAACGAAACGGGGCCCTCAATGTTTTTTGTTTCATTATATTTTCTCATGTATTTAATTTTTTTAAGATTATATTTCTGTAGGTGTTAATTGTCATGTCCCTTAAGAACAAAATCATTATGTAGAGTTGAAATAAAATCATGCTCTTATCTTATGATCTAACATGGCTCTGTATAAATTTTAAATTTCATATTGATTTTTTTTTTTTTGTAATAAGAGAGGCATCAGGCATCAACCCTTATATATTAATACTTCCTCTGGTCCTAATTATAGGACATATTTAACTGATTTTGGGGAGATTAAGGAGAAGAGTTAAATTAATTAATTTTACTCATTTTCCTAAAATACCCTTATATAAATTTAAAATGACATAATAAAAATAAATCAACAACTTTTGCCACATATCTCTTTGACCTAGAATTTTCTTTTCCACACGCTTTCTAATTAAAATAATGGTTTTGCTATATATATGTGTGTGTATCTATATAGAAATACACACACACACATACATATATGCACACACACATATATACAGGCACACAGATATAAACACACACATGTGTGTGTGTCTATATATATATTGGTAAATTAACGGCAGTTGATCGATAAATAAATTAAAATCTAACCATTTAAAAGTTTCACTGACTGATCGAAAGAGTCTACACATCCACATACATATATCACTAAAACCCAAACACACTTGAGAGAATAAAATAAGGGTATTTTAGGAAGAAATTAACAGAAATTAGAATGTTGTCCTATAATTAGGACCAAAACCAACTTCTAAATATTGTTCTATAATTAGGACCAGAGGGGGTATAATCTAAAGGGGATTGAGTCATATACAATCACTATTAAGCATTGTCCTTATATTATCTAGACAAATATTTAAGGTAGAGGATCGTGAATTACCTTCTTTTGCCAATGCACCCGAGGTATATACTGCAACTTAACCTCCCAATCTCTACTTAGTATATTTTTTATTTGCAAGAATACCATGTTGCTAGTTGAATCATCCCTCCCATGAAATATTTTATCAATTACCAATTTGGAATCTGATTCAACAAAGACCTTCTTAAAACCTTCTTCCCATGCTAATTTGAGTCCCATCAATACAACCCATTCTTCTGCTTCATACTATAACGAGAAAAGATGAAATGGGCCAAGTTAGTACAGAGCCACTACGAGAAGAGCTAGATAATGAACGTGAAGTAGCAGATATTGGGCCACAGCCCAAGAGAAGAAGTATGAGAACAAAGAGAAGGACCTGGAAGCTGAGAGAATTGGAGGAATAAATCTATAAATGAGTCCTAACGGGAATAAGGGAGTATGGAACATTTTATGGAACATTTTATCTCTCTTATGGACCTCTCCTTTCTGTTATTCTGTCAGTAACTTCTACTTTCCAGTATTTCCTTTCCCTTTCTGAATGTAGTATCGAATCTTCAATCATCAATATAATTCAGTGAATACAGAAGTTTTACCTTCAGATCCTATATTTCTGCGATATACTGTTATTATCTGTGTTATTCCATTTGTGACCATAACATTTGGTGCTTTCATTGATCTTTCGCCATGGCTGAGAACACGCGTTTGAAAGAACTAATGACGGCGCAGACGGAACTTCAGTCGAACCAACAGCGGATGAATGCCTTTATGGACGTCTCTGATGGTCGTTTCACCCGCTTAGAGAACTTTATGGAAGCGGTTTTACTCAAACTGGAGAAGTTGGATAAATGCCCTGAGGACTCTGGTTCTAGTGCTAGAACCAAAACCACCACGTTTCCGCCGAATTCATCCTTCTTTCCCATGAATCGACAAGTCAAGCTGAATTTTCCACGGTTTGATGGCACAAACGCGTTACAATGGATTTTTAAAGCAGAACAGTACTTCAAGTACTTTGACATTCCTGATGCGCAGCGTTTGGTCATAGCGTCCGTCCACCTAGATGGGGACATATTGCCTTGGTTTCAGATGTTGACTCGGGCTCACCAGATTTCTCATTGGCCTGCTTTTGCTCACGTTGTTGAAGAACAGTACGGTCCATCCCAATTTGACTGTGCTCGTTCGCAACTTTTCAAGCTCGTGCAGCAGGGGAAACTGAACGACTATAATAGCCACTTTATGGCTCTGTCCAACCAGACCATTGACATTCCTGAGGCGACTTTACTTGATTGCTATATAGGAGGTCTTCAACCCGATCTTCGACGGGATGTGTTGGTGCAAAAACCAGGGTCCGTTTTACAAGCAATGACCCTTGCACGATTATTTACAGAGGCTCGTGAGTGGAGCAAACCGTCAAAAACTTCTGGTCTAAGCACCTTCAGTGGCGTCAACCCAGGAAGCAAACCATACTCTGTTTCTACACCTTTCAGCAGTGGTACGTCCTCTTTGACAAGTGGCGGAGGCAAAACTAACTTGCCACCCTTATTACCTACTCCGACGCGGCTACCCCTTAAGTGTATGACTCCAGCTGAGATGCAGATTCGGCGTGAGAATGGTTTATGTTACACGTGTGATGAGAAATTCTCGCCCACCCATCGTTGTGCTAAGAAACAATTAATGATGATGGTGGAGGAGGAAGATGAGCCAGAGATATTGATTGAACTGGAAGAGTTGGAAGAGACGTCAATAGATGGTACGCTGCACCACCTTTCCTTGCCTGCTTCCAAGGGCACGCATGGTGCTGCCACTATCCGTTTTTCTGGTACGGTCATGGGAATAGAGGTCCAGATCTTCCTCGATGGGGGCAGCTCCGATAACTTCATTCATCCCCGTATCGTCGACCACTTGAACTTACCCATTGAGTATACAAAGGAAGTACGCATCTTAGGTGGCATTGGTCAAGTTATGCGAACAAATCAGCAAGTGCGTCAGGTACCTATTCAAATCTGTGGATATACGTTATTATTAACTATGTTAGTCCTTCCTGTAACTGCAGTGGATATGGTCATAGGAGCTGGTTGGTTAGAGACACTAGGCGCTCATGTAGCAGACCACAGCACTTCAACCATCAAGTTTTTGGAAAATGGCACATGGGTGACCTTGAAAGGGTTTCGCGGAAATGCCACATCACAGGCCCAGTATCACCTTCTCCTCCGAGTACATCACACTCACGCTTGGGCAGAACTCTTCATTATGGAACCCGTCGTTCTTCAGGACGACCATGAGGAAGAATGTATACCCAGTGACTTAGCGGAGCTGTTGCAATCATTTTCCTGTGTTTTTGAGACTCCTCATGGACTACCCCCACCTCGGGGCCACGAGCATCATATTGAATTATTGCCAAATTCTACACCTGTCAAGGTTAGGCCATACAGATATCCAGTCAGCCAAAAGACTGAGATCAAGCGAATTGTTGATGACTCGCTGAATGAGGGTCTTATTCAACCAAGCACGAGTCCCTTTTCTGTACCAGTCATCTTGGTCAAGAAGAAGGACGGCACCTGGAGGTTCCGTGTTGACTAACACGCCTTAAATGCCATTACAATTAAAGATGCGTTTCCGATGCCCACCGTGGACGAGTTGCTCGATGAGTTGTCAGTATCGGTATTCTATTCCAAACTTGATCTCAAGTCGGGTTATCATCAAATATTGATGAAGACAATGGATAGAGAGAAGACGGCATTCAGGACTCATCAAGGATTATATGAATGGCTTGTGATGCCATTTGGTTTAACAAACGCCCCGGCCACATTTCAGGCAGTGATGAACGCAGTCTTCAGACCATTCCTTCGAAAGTTCGTTTTGATCTTCTTTGATGATATTCTAATTTATAGCGCTACCTGGGATACCCATATGGAGCATGTACGCATAGTTCTCTCCATTTTTGATGATCAATCTCTGTTCGCTAAGAAATCCAAGTGTGCTTTTGGCTGCCGGAAAATTGAATATCTCGGCCATGTGGTGTCGGCACAGGGTGTGGAAATGGATAATGCTAAGGTTCAAGCAATCCAGCGGTGGCCCAGTCCACAGTCTGTTTCCCAGTTAAAGGGCTTCTTGGGCCTTAGTGGATATTATAGACATTTTATAAAACAGTATGCACACATAGCTAGTCCATTAACACAACTTCTGGCTAAAAATGCATTTGAGTGGTCTCCCATCGCGCAACAGGCATTCGACAATCTGAAGCAAACCATTATGCAGGCGCCGATGCTGGCATTACCAGACTTTTCGAAGCCCTTCATCTTAGAAACCGACGCATCGGGCATCAGAATTGGGGCAGTATTGAGTTAGGAGGGACATCCCATCACATTTTTCTCAAAGAAATTGTCTTCCCGAATGCAGAATCAATCAGTATATGTGATGGAACTCCTAGCAATTACTGAAGCTGTGTCTAAATTTCGACACTACCTTTTTGGGCATTTTTTCATCATCAGGACCGATCACTCCAGTCTCAAACATTTCAGTACTCAGGTAATTCAAACCCCAGAGCAAGAGGCTTGTTTGCCCAAATTGTTAGGGTACCGATTTCGAATCGAATACAAGCCAGGTCGACTGAATCAGGCCGCAGATGCCTTATCACGAATTTCTTCTGTTCAAACTACGTTTATGGATGTCGTCTATGAGAAGACCCGATCAAATCCGTCTATTCAGGCACTCATACAGCGGATTACAAATGATGAATTAGTCAGAGGCGAATATCAAGTTAAACACCAGGACCTGTATTGGAGAGACAGGTTAGTTATACCTTCCACAGATACGATTCTCATTAAGGAAATTCTGGATGAGTTCCATTCTTCTAAGGTTGGGGGACATGCGGGTTTTTTAAGAACTTTTTATCGGATTGCTCATCTATTTTACTAGCCTCGAATGAGAACTGATATAAAAATTTATATTCGCAACTGTGTGGTGTGTCAACAAGCCAAGAGCTCACAATTGCACTCAACTGGTTTGCTTGAGCCTTTACCAATTCCTATTCGAATCTGGGAGGATATATCAATGGACTTTATTACTGGCCTTCCTGCTGTCAAGGGTAACTCTTTTATTTTTGTGGTAATAGATAGACTATCTAGGTATGACCATTTTATTCCATTACCTGCTAATTTTTCAAGTCAGAAGGTTGCAGAAGTTTTTGTTCAGAATATAGTGAAATTACATGGTATTCCTCAAACTATAGTGTCTGATAGGGATAAGGTGTTTACTAGTGGATTTTGGAAGCAATTGATGAAATTACAAGGGTCCCAGCTCTGTTTTAGCTCTGCTTATCACCCCCAATCTAATGGCCAAACTGAGGCTCTTAACAAGTGTTTAGAACTATATTTATGATGCTTTGTGTTTGAGTATCCTAGACAATGGTTGAGTTATTTACCGTGGGCTGAGTATTGGTACAATACTTCATTTCAAACAGCAATTGGTATGACACCATTTAAGGTTGTTTATGGTCGAGACCCACCTCCGGTTTTACATCATTCATCAATGGATGATACCCCTTTTGATGTCCACCAGCAACTATGTCAACGGGATGAAGTTTTACAATCATTAAAGCTCAATGTTCAAAGGGCTCAGGCGCGTATGCAGATTTTCGCTGATAAGAAACGAGTGCACATTGAATTTCAAGTTGGTGAGTTCGTGTGGGTGAAGTTACAACCTTATAAACAACATTCAGTGGCTCTTCGCAAGTACCATAAATTGGCATTGCGCTATTTTGGACCTTTCAAGATATTAGCTCGCATTGGTCAAGTCGCTTATAAGTTGGAGCTACCTGTTTATACCAGAATTCATCCGGTTTTTCATGTGTCATTACTCAAGAAATTTATAGGCTCTGACATTCCAATTCCTATGGTTCCATTGCCATTAGTGTCAATACCGGAGGGTCCTATTGTTACCCCTGTCAAGATTTTACAGTCCAGGCTAATTCAAGATGGCGACCTCTGGGTCAAACAATTTTTAATTCAGTGGGATGGTTCCCTAACTGTTTCGTGGGAAAATGCAGAAGTTCTAGCTTCTTTGTATCCAACTATGGACCTTGAGGACAAGGTCCCTTCTGATGGGGGAAGTAATGTAATGAGAAAAGATGAAATGGGCCAAGCTAGTATAGAGCCACTACGAGAAGAGCCAGATAATGAACGTGAAGTAGCAGATATTGGGCCACAGCCCAAGAGAATAAGTATGAGAACAAAGAGAAGGACCTGGAAGCTGAGAGAATTGGAGGAATAAATCTATAAATGAGTCCTAACGGGAATAAGGGAGTATGGAATATTTTATGGAACATTTTCTCTCTCTTATGGACCTCTCCTTTCTGTTATTCTGTCAGTAACTTCTACTTTCCAGTATTTCCTTTCCCTTTCTGAATTTAGTATCGAATCTTCAATCATCAATATAATTCAGTGAATACATAAGTTTTACCTTCTGATCCTATATTTCTGTGATATACTGTTATTATCTGTGTTATTCCATTTGTGACCATAACACATACACCCCACACTGTCCCAACATATGAGTAAAACCCCTCACCCACCTTCCTTTGGAGTCTTTAATTATTTCTCCACAACCTGCTTTCCTACTATTTTATGCCACTGCTCCATCTACATTTAATTTAATTCAGTTTGTAGGTGGAGGAAGACATCTAAAGGGACTTGAAACATTCAGAGTTTCGTTTGTAGATTCCACAACAGTCTTTTCACAGAATGATTTCCATGACTTTGTAATAACCATTGTAGGGTCTAATGGTTTTTTAAAATCCTCATTGAAGACACTATTGTTCCTCCATATCCACAAAAGCCAAATAGCAACACCCTAGATTAAGCTCCAATTCTCAGAAACATGTAATCTCAATTCCCTCTGTAGATTAAGAGGTATCCAATCCTTAAGAGAGGAGGAGAAAAAAGGTGAGGCATATCTTGGATGAAGTAGAGCTTTTCAAATCTGTTTAGCATAATAACAATCTCGAAAAATGTGAATCTCATCCTCTACTCCAGCATTACAGTAGTAACAGGATGATGCAATAGCTTAATGTTGGGCCTAGTTGAAAGAGCTAGGCCCAACTCACTTTTAGGGCCATAGGCCTGGTAGTATTAAAAAAAAAAAAAACATGGCTAAAAAAATCCATAAGTTTAGCATACACAAAAAACACCCAGAAGTGAATGCATTGTTAATATTGTATTTTGTTAAACATTTTTTGATATAAATTTTTTTAAGAAAGATCCAAGGGCAATTTACTCTTGTGAATGCATTGTTAATCTTGTATTTTGTTAAACATTGATAATTTATATTCAGCCAAAACAAACATTGATAATCTATATAAATCAAGTTTTAAATTATAATTTAATGCTTTCTGAAAAAAACAATTTAATGCTGAATTTTTTTTTTTTTTTTTGTGTTTTTTACGTTGGAAGAAAATTAAGTAATTAACATGAAACGTGCTTCAGATATTAAAAAAAATAGACAGAGTTGGGGGGATACACTCACATCATACATAGAAATAATCTAATTTTAATTTTTAAGAAAATTTAAATTAAATGTGATGCAGTAAATCATCAGTGAAGTTTCCGACCAAAAAAAAAAAATCATCAGTGAAGTGGAGGGGAAAAATAAAGGAAAATGATGTTTCACGATCTTGACAGGATTTTTCTTTTTTTTTTTTTGACCTGAATCTTGAAAGGATTAATAATAAGTAATAATAACGCTTAAGAACCCGAAATTCCTAAAATTACACTAATGAACTTAGTTGATAAAAAACAAAAAATGGGGGGACAACTTAAAACTGATGGGACTCACGCCTGTGGTCCAGCCAAGCATGGATATTTTAGTCCTACCAAATCTTTCACCGACCAAAGACTTGGCCTTTTTCTTCTTTTTTTTTTTTTAAAAAAAAGGAGATTAACAGTTATGTCCCAAAATATGAAATTAATAACGTTTAAGTTTCCAGTGAAATTTTTTTAAGGAAATGATCTATAAATATTTATTCACGAAGTTACATACTGAGAGTTATATTTGAGATTTAAATGCTTAATTTTTAATTGAGACTCTAGGTTTTTTTTTTTTGGGACAAAGAGACTCTAGGTTGGGAACAGTTTAAATGAATACATTCATCATTTTTTTGTAAAAAAATAAATATTAGACTTACTATTAAATCTTAATTCAATAGTCATAAAAAGAATAAAAATAAAAGATGATAAAGAAAAAAGAAGAAGCCAGTTCACTTATTTTTTCAGGTTAGCTACTTGCATGTACTCTATCATACCAAGAAATAACACTACGTATATGTGATTATTTTTTCAATATATCTAATTTTCTTTACACTTTATGCTTTTTAATTTTCAGGAGCTTTAATGCTTTGGGCAAAGGGAAACATTTTTAACATCTTATCCTTTGCTGGTAAAAGATTTGAAATTTTAATTTCATTAAAAAAAAAATTGAAATTTTGAATTATTCATGCATGAGAAATGTTAAAAAATTGTTTGTACTTTGATATGGAAAATAAATGAGGTATAAGAATTAATCTCAAGGCTAAAAGCTGGAAAAAAAAAAAAAAAAAAAGCTAACCCAAATAGGACCAATAACGTTTAAGTTTCTAGTGAATTTTTTTAAGGAAATGATCTATAAATATTTATTCGCGAAGTTACATACTGAGAGTTATATTTGAAACTTAAATGCTTAATTTTTAATAACTCTAGGTTTGTTTTTTTTTTTGGGACTCTAGGTTGGGAACAGTTTAAATGAATACATATATTTTTTTGAAATTATTAGACTTAGACAAAGAAACTTTAAATGAATACATATATTTTTTTAAAAAAAGAAATTAATATTAGCTATTACGGAATGTTATCGCTTTTACGCTTTCCAACTTACAAAACCGCGTTAACTTAACTCACATTTAAACTTTTTACGTTTAATTTCTTTAAACTCGATTTGATCATATTCAACAGCTTTAAATATAAATTTTAAAGAAATTTATTTGTTAAATATGATAAATTATGAATATTTATGGATTTAATTTCAATTATTTGAATTTTAAAAATATTTAAACCAAATTGTTGTTATTTTTTAAATTTTAATTATTTAATTATACACTATAAATATCTATTTAAAAGTAAAAATAAAATCTTATGAGTTTACAATTCAAGTTTATGATAGTTTATCTCATTATCACAAATTAATTTAAACTTGTAGATTTGACAATCGAGTGTTAAATTAATATTTGGATCCCTAATTGTCATTCGTCTTTTAAAATGTAAGGTCCTTGAATATCATTATTTGTCATCTCAGAGCAACGTCGTTTTCCTTTAAGAAACGTTTTCTTCATTGCAAGATTCCTCGGCATCAAAGCATCATGCATGGATATTGTTCAAAAAAAGCATCATGCATGGATCCACTTGCATGCTAGGCTGAGTCTATCGCTCATTATTAATTTCTAATTATTAATTATTAATCATATGCATAACGTGCAACGTTCTATATGTTTTTAATAAGGCCAGAGTGTAACTTTTAAATTAATGCATCTTCTTTATTATTTTTAATGCATAAACTCAAAAATAACCTTAACAAATAATGAATATTATATTATAAACCTTATACAATTGAACATTTGTCAAGTGCCCTGGTGTGGGAAAAAAAAATGCCCGTCAAAGGCAAGTCTTTTTTTTTTTTTTTTTTTTTCTTTTGGTTATTGTTGATGTCAATGCCAATGATAAGTAGTCCCAATAACAACGTCAATATATTTGTGTATGCTATGTGCACGTTTAAACTAACTTTAATCTAATTAAAAATAAAGGGAAAAAAAGTAAAACAAGGATACATTTTTTAATTTGAAGTTTAAAAGTGATAAAAACATTGAAATTTAAATAAATAAAAACAGTTGTATAATTGGGAAAATTCAAAAAAAAAAATCCTAGAGAATATCAAAATTTCAAATCAATTTTATTTATTACAGTTCATATGCAATTAAGTAATCACTATACTTAATGAATAAATGACAACATTTTTCAGTAGGCACTACAAAAAAATTTGGGATCAGTGACGGAATATCCCACAGAATTCTAATTTCAATTACTGACGGAATTTCATGAGTAATGTCTTCTGCCATGGCTTTTTACGACGGACGTTTTCCGTTGAAAATTCAATTACCAACAGAATTCCGTGGGTAATTTCAATTACACAAAGAATTTCGTGGGTAATCCAGCATTTTTTTATAGTGAGTAATCACCAATAATGACAAATCAATAACTTTGTAGCATAAGTTGCAACGACAAATTAAGTGATCACTATAAAATGGTGTTGCGTTTCTTATTAATAATAAATCTAACTCGCAATGTGCTGGGTGTTTTTTAATGACAAATCAACAACTTTTGTAGCATAAGCTGGCAATGGTTTGGTAGTGTATAAAATCAACCAAATTCGTTTAACAGTCAAAATTAGCATACTTAAATAGTAAAGCAATATTGCCATGGTTTGTAAACTTATGGGGGTAACAATGGACTTAATTAAGAAAATTATAAGAATCCAATAAAAAAATGCAAGAACTTTATTAAACATAAGGTAAATTTATATCAGATTTGCATATTAATTTTCCATAAATTAAAGGAAAAATTTTGCTTACCAATAGTAACCCAATATTTCAAAACAACAAAATCCAAACTATAGCACAAGACAATGGGGTGAAGAAGCAAGCTGAAGATGTGATCAATATCATCTTTTCAAAGATATTGTCAGCGATATTATGACACTTTTTTTTATAGATACTGACAAGTTGTTATTACTCATAGTTATAAAAAAACCATAACTATTATTGATCATTTAATTGCCAGATACTCTCTTGATGTGCCCTTTTCTTTTTTTAAAAAAATGAGGGGCATTATGGTACAATTACTAACACTTTAAAATTCTAATTTGATCCCTTGTCACCTCTCTGACATTTACAAGTACTAACAGACTTTTTGGAGTTTTAGTAATTGAAATGGTATTTATATGTTTTTTTCAAATAAAATTCTAAAAAATAATTTAAATTAATTATTAACATAACACCATTTATGATTATTAGGTCAAATGGAGCAGACTTAGTTTACCTTAAATAATATTCAAAGTCTTTTACTTATAGTTATCGAAAGACTATAACTATTATTGATCATTTAGCCGTCAAATACTCTCCTAGCATAGATGAGAATTTTTGTCTATTTGATTAATTTCATCCTCTTGAATAGGAGGACGTTGATGAAGAGTACGAGTCTTTACTGAAGATGTTGTAATGTCTCAATTGACAATATGATCTGAGTAATTTTTTTTTTTTTTTAAAAAAAGGCAAGCTCAATTGGTACTACAAATAGAATTCACATTAGGTGTTATTCCCTCTAATTAGAGGGATTAAACATTTTTTTTAATTTTTTTTGTATATTCTATTTATTTAGATTAGATTGTATCTGTCCTGAATTTTTTTTTTTCACCCAATATCTCAAATTAATTAATTTCCAAACGGTTCATAAATATTTTCTTGTAACCCCAATATCCTAGAAATTAATTAATTTGAGATACTAGGTGCAAAAAAAATTTGATTAAAGTCTAATCCCTTTAATTAGAGGGAATAGACCTAAGAGAATAGTTGACTCCTACAAATAGGAATAGTTGGACAAGTGAAGTAAGGGCGGTGCAAACAGAGGTTTGATTAAAGGATAATAATGATTGAGGGGATCTGACAAAAAAGCGTGAAATAATAATGTTGGGATTAGGTGTTGTGTAGCATTTAAAGAAGTAATCACGCTTTGATTGAATATAGGAATCGAAGAAGCTTTCACCTTATTATATTGTCTCCTAACATTGCCCACACTATTAATCTTAGTCACTGCCGACTCTTGTTGTGTCATAATGTCATGTCTTCTCAGTGTTCATGCTTCATGGGACAATCACACCATCCAAATATTACTATGTTTCAACGCCTAAAACTATATACTCCTCCCTCCAGTCCTAATTATAAAATATAATTAACTTTTTTAGAGAAATTAAGGAAGCTAATTAAATTACTTTAGAGTATTTTTATTTTTATTTTTTTCTTCAAAGTAATTAGTTTGACTAATAAACTAATATAAAATCTAAAAATACACAACATATAAAATGATTAAGAAATTAAATAATATGAAAAGAATGTTTTTTATAATTAATTATATTACTCAACATCATCATTCATTTTAAATATAAGATATACTCCCTCCGATCCTAATTATAAGACATAGTTGACTTTTTTTGACAAATTAATGAAGTTAATTAAATTATTTTAGAGTATTTTTATTTTTATTTTTTTCTTCAAAGTAATTAGTTTGACTAATAAACTAATATATAATCTAAAGATACATAACATATAAAATGATTAAATAACTTATTTAGCTTCCTTAATCTCTCCAAACAAAGTCAACTATGTCTTATAATTAGGACCGGAGGTAGTAGTTTTTATTACTAGTATTATCAATCTTTTCATAATTTACTCTTATTGATGCTCAATTAACTATAATCAAGTAGGAAAATGAATAAGAGAATTAAAGAAGGGTTTTAACTTCTCATTTGCATGAGAAGAAGAAGATCCTACACACACATGAAATGGTGGGACCTATATATATAATTCTAATTAAATATATATGTATGTCCCATCATTTCAATGTGTATGTAATACTTGAGAAGCGTTTTTTCCTATTAAAGAATATGACTAGAGTGTTTTAGAAAAAAAATTATCCTTAATCTAATCAAATTGATAAATATGTCTTATATTAAAGATCAAAGATTTTGGATGTTCAGGTCTTGTAGCTAGTATGATTGTAAACAGCAGTTAAGATTGTTATTTGTGCTTATAACTAGTTACATGATGAATAGTGTTAAAATACATAAAATCCCTGAATTTTTGGGTTAGATGCACATCAACTCCATGATCTTTGAAAATTTAAATAGATGATCTTTATGTTTCATGTTTAGGTTGCCAACATGCTGTTCAGATCATAATTTAAATATTTTTGTTATTACATACCTTGTCATTTTAAAACCAATATTGACGAATAATTTTGAATATTTTTTTAAAATACATAAGATAAAATACTTAAAAATTATAAAACTTAAAAAATAATTACTTGACCATATCTTTTTAAATAAAAAGTCTAAAAATATAAAATACCAAAAGGAAAATTTCAGAAAAATACCTTCCAAATTTGAAAAATATCAAATCATTTATTTTCTACAAAAATGAGTTGTGAATTACTAATTAAGTATAGTTAATACCTAAATTATTATAAGAAACAAAATTAATTTGGGATTTTAATATTTTGAAGGTATTTTTCTTTTTGGAATTTTCTCACTTTTAAAATCACATAATAATAATTCGACCATGTTTTTTTTTAAAAAAAAAAAGCATAACATACTTAAAATTATATATCAAATGGAAAGTGTTGTTTTCTTAAATGACATTGTATTTAAAGAATATAAAAATTATAACATGGGACAAAACTTTTTTCGGTCTTTCTTAAAACCTATGATTTATAATTCATGGGACTAAAACCAAAGTGATAATAAATTTAAGGGACTAAATATTATTTTAACCATTTTTTTTGTTACTTCTTTTCAAACGACTCTAAAATGTCTAATATATTTCCTCATTGATGGTCTGATTCTTCCAAGGATCTTTTTTTTTTTTATACATATGGAAACTCATTCAAACATTTTCTACCATATTGTTGTTAGATTAAATGTCATGCCAACTCTTCATCGTACATATGTTCATCACAAATATTTTATTTTGTTATATGATTTTATATCTATATATTTTAACATTCTCATCTATCTACTACTACCCCAATTTTATGCCCATGTCATCATTGTAAAACTTAATATTCATCGCCATATATTATTACTTGTTTTATATAAAATTTGATAAAATTTTCCTTTAAATTTATTAGGTACTCCTAGGGTCGAACTTAAATTTAATTTTAAAATATAAAATATATTTATTGTATTTATCATCTTTTTCCAAAATAACCCAATTGCTATTTTCCCTTGACAAAAATCAAGTAAAGGAGAGGCATGGGAATGAAAGGAAACAGTTAAAGTGTTTTAGAACAAAAAAAATTATATTAATTAACTTATCTAATTAAATTAGTTAAATAAATTTAAAAGAGTGCAAAGAATAATTCCAATATCATCTACATTTGAACAACCCAACTTATATTTTTTGTGTAGTACTACCTTCTTTAATTATAAGATCTAATTAATTTTTTTTTTGGAAATTAAGGAAGTTAAATAAATTATTTAATCATTTTATATGTTGTATTTTCTTAAATTATATATTAGTTTATTGGTCAAACTATTTACTTTGAAGAAAAAAATAAAAATAAAAATACTCTAAGCTAATTTAATTAACTTCTTTAATCTTTAAAAAAATCAACTAACTTTTATAATTGTGACTTTTGTTAAAAGATCTCTATAAATTTTCTATCCTTTTTCCATGATTGGTCCAAAAATCTAAACTTGCTTGGGACAATAATTATTACAAATGCATCTAAGCATTTGACTTTCCTCCTATATCCATTCCCTTTGGATTAAGATCTTAAAGGATTGATAAAAATACTATCATAAGAGAAAATGATGGTAAATGTAGACAATTGAGATTTTAATCTAATAATTTATTTATTTATTTTTTAAAAAAAAAAGGAAAAATGATGGTATGGAATATGAGGGGAAAGCCAAGTACATCTAATTAATCACATGGTGTATTGAATAATTGAAAAAAAATAATTTAATTCAAATCTCAAGCCTCATGAAGAGATACTCCATTTAAAAAAAATAAAAAAATAGAGGAATGGTCTAATAGAGAGTTGTAGGGTTGTAGGACGGGGAAAAAAGTGAAGTACGGTGAAGAGAGTAGTGGTGGGCTTCGTCTTTGTTGAGCAGAGCATCACAGCTGGATCTAGCTCATCCCAGCTGGCACTGTACCTTCTTCTCCCAATACCCTCCTTTCCCTTCTGCCCCTTCCTTATTTTTTTTATATTTTTATTTATTATTTATACATTTAGTAATTTTTAAATTCTTACTATATTTATGTATGCCACCCCATTACCTTCTGTGTTTTATTTTTATTATAACAAAATTTACATTCCTCCAACTACCTTTTCCCATGGCCCCAAAACCAAGGGTAAAACAGCCAATCCCTCTGCCCTCACGAAATTACTATCTAACCCCTCTCTCTATCTTTTCCTTTCTGGGGTTTCTTCTTATCATTTTATGTACGGTTTCGTGCAACTTGTCACTCTATTTCCCACTTCACCCTTTCTCTTTACCTATTTGTAGATTTTTTTTTTTTTTGGAAAATGACGGTCAAGTCCAAGAAAACATACAAAATATCAAAAAAGTCTTAAACTAAAATCAAATATCTTTTAATATTATTTATATTGATAACAGGGAATATTATATTTATAACCGAAAGTGCTATATTCATAACAAAATTTAAAAATATAGTTATTCACAAAAAAAAAAGTTATATTTACAACAAGAAGTGCTATATTCACAACAAAATTTAAACACCTAGATTTTGTTTCAAACTCATGTCCCTAAGCGTCACAGAGGTCATTCACAACAGAAAAAGTAAGATTTACAAAAGAAGTGTTATATTCACAACAAAATTTAAAACCTGACCATTTCACAACAGAAAAAACTATATTCACAACAAGAAGTGATATATTCACAACAAAATTTAAATACCTAAATTTTGTTTCAATACAAATAATATCAAAAAAGTTCTAAGGGATTTTTTATATGTGATTTATGGTTGAGATTTTTTTAATATTTTGTATGTTTTTTGGACCTGGCTATCATTTTCCCTTTTTTTTTGGTAGAGTGGATTTTATAATTTATAATTAATTAATTAATTATTGCTCTTTTCTTCTTCTCAACGTACACTTATTAGCTATATTAAACTCATCAACAGCTTGGTACCACAACAACAACGTGGGGAAAGGCGAACCATGGAACAACCCCTTTTTTGGGTATTAATTTAAGTAATTATAATAATTATAATATATTTTTTTGATGAAGATAATAATTGTAATAATTGCATATCTTAATTAAGAATATTTACTGTGATGTTTCAACTACTGCTTAACCGTTGTTATGATAAACTTTTTTGTCGTTATTGTCCTTAATTTCAGTCATTATTTTACTTAATTAATTCTTTCCGTGTGGCTGGCCCATACTCCCTCCAATCGTTTTTATTAAATGAGGGTATTTCTGAACATCAATTTATATTTTTAATGTAATTATTATTCCAAACTAATTTTAATTACATTTTTTATTTTTGAGAATTACCACTCTAGTCCTACATATAAGCTTATTTTGATAAAAATTTATTATAAGTCAATTTCAAAGTAATAAATGCATTCGTTACATTTTCGCTCCTTGCAATTAAAAAAAAAAAGAATTTATTCATGTTGGCTTTTGGAACCAATCATATAAGGGCAAAAGTGAAAATTTAGATTAACTAAGGGCCCATTTGATGAGTTTTTTTTATTATTATTATTATTAAAAAAACATTTTTTTAATGCAAAAAAATACATTTTTATTAATTTATGTGCTTAGATGATATTTTTTTTAAAAAAGTAAAAGTCACAAAAAAAGCCACAACGCCGCTTTTTTTAAAAGCTCCAATTTGAAGCTTAAAAAAAACACTTAAAAAAAACATTTTTTTTTAAAAGCCCATCCAAATGGGCCCTAACTCTTTTGGTATGTGAGAGTTAATTAATTTGGACTTATAAATAGGACCAAAATGATAGTTATTCAGTCTATTATACTCCATTTTAAGGAAGAGTGAAAGACTAGGAGTAATTTTAGCACAATTGTAATGAACTAGTATGCTGCTCATCGGTCGTCAATCGTCACTATTGTAATTTTTAAATAAAAAATGAATATATAAAAGCATTGCAAAAAATGAAAAATTGATTGATGTAACAAAAAGAAGAAGGTTAAGATGTAATTTCACCTCAGAAGAAACTAAGCTACCAATATAGAGTTGGTTTAGTAGTATAAGGCCCCGTTAGATCCCTTTAGATCTTAAGTTCGAGTCCCAGAGGAATTACTTTTGTTGAGAGGGGTAACTTCGAACTTGATACCGGATGATAATATTAAAAAAAACTTAGGAGATAAGTATTTGAAAGTTTTTTGAGGAGTGATTTTATCCTTTTATCGTTGAATGTTAACGGTCAATATTTATTTTTTAATAGTTAACGTTTGTTTGTTAATGGTTATGGTGAATTTACTCATTTTTTAATAATTTTCGGATGAAATTGTTTCTCAAATAACTTCTAAACACCCAGTATATTATTATAGGGTTAAATATCATTTTTGTCTTGGAAGTATATGGCTAGGAGCAATTTTTCCCTAGAAGTTTTTTTGGGAACAATTTTACCCCGGAAGTCTAAAAACGGAGCAATGTTGTCCCTCTGTTAACAACACTAACGGTCCGTTAACGGAGGGGCAACAATGCTCTATTTTTAGACTTTCAGGGGAAAATTGCTCCAAAAAACGGAGTAATGTTACCCCTCCGTTAACAACCCTAACGTTAACCGTTAGGGTTGTTGACAGAGGGTAACATTATTCCGTTTTTAGACTTTTGGGTCAACATTGCTCCAAAACAAACTTCCAGGACAAAATTGCTCCTGGCCGTATACTCCCAGGGTAAAAATGATATTTAACCCTATTATTATACAAACTTTATATTGAATTATTGATATACACCAAATAATAAGATATATATTAACATGTTCAATTTTTTTGTTGCCTTAAATTAACAGGTTCAATTGATTTCCATTAATATTTCATATTTGATCTGAATATTCAAAAGTTTATTTTCATTTTAACACACACAGAAATATGAAATACCATCTCTAATAAATTGGATTACAAAATAAATCCAATCTAAAAAATATACGAGACAATTGATTCGATGATTCAACAAATTTACTGATATAAATTTCTATATCTACCAAAAAAGTTTTGTCTTTATTAGTCATATGAAAGCTTTAATAAGGAAATAATCCATTGTTATTCATTGATATTTCAAATTTACTGATTTATATAATATATCTAACAAAAAGGATACTGCATTTACTACAAACATCCAATGATAACTATTTCAATAGGAAATAATCTAATACTCCCAATTGTACTTTTTATACAATCCTTTTAATCGAGTTACCTGGTTTGAAAATCAATTGAAATCAATAAAAAATAATAAATATGTAAGAAATTTGTATAAAAAATAAGTAAGAAATGATTTTTATTTTCAAGCATGCCCTTATTTTCAAGCCACATGACAAAGAACCTAACCGCTACATCAATGCTCACCTTCTATGTATGAAAAATAGATAATAGTTAGATAAAATTGGTAAAAGTGCATTAGTCACTTAAATAGGAGAAGGACCAAACCAATACTAGTTTTTCTTGTTCTTTTTTTGCCAACAACAAACCAATTTAAACATAGGAGATCTTGTAGAAATGATAGGAGGGAGTATTAGCTGAACTGACATAAAAATGACTAAACCAATTGGTTTTGTTTGAGCAAATGTATATGTTTGAATTAGGTTGTGAAAAATAGTTTTTACGATTTATAAAAGTATATAAGAGAAATTTTATCCTAACATGTTAAAAAGGACTTCAGAAACCACAGTTTTATCATACAATAAACCAATTGAAAAACAAGAGTCCTATAAAAATGATAGGAGGGGGTATTAGCTTAACTGGTACAATTAGTCAACTTTTGATCCTAGAGCTATATTTTTAGAATATATTTGTTGTGTTAAATACCATTTTTGCCACGGAAGTATTGGTAAATGGGCACTCAGCACCCAGAAGTTTTTTTGGTATCATTTTTGCTCCTGAAGTTTACAAAAGGGAGCAAATATGCCTTGGAAGTTTTTTTAAGGAGCAAATTTGCCCCGAAAGTTTTTTTAGGAGTAAATTTGCTCTGAAAGTTTACAAAGAGAGCAACGATCCAACGGTCAAGATCATTATGTTTGTAAACTTCTGGGGCAAAAATGATATTAAAAAAACTTTCGGGTGCTGAGTACACCCTTATCAATACTTCCATGGTAAAATTGATATTTAACCTTATATTTATTACTTAACCTTAGAAAAAATATCATAAGTAAAAGTAGATAAAAAAGATAAGAATGAAAATTGAACACATCATTATGGCAAGAATACTTTTTATGTAGATTTTTACATTTATTGTGTATGGACAAAAGAAATAATAGTAATATTTTTTTGCTCAGCAAGAAATATTATAATATTATATCTATATAAAGTAAAATAGGAATTTGTAATAACCCCAATGAAGACAAAAAACCTTGTCACACTTTTCCTCCTATCGGGGCAGCAATTGTTACTAAGACAAAATAATTAATTACATGGTTCTCTTCATATATTTTTTTTCCCCTAAAAATTAAATGGCAAAATTGTGATATCAAGCATTGCTAATGGCAAATAAGTAATATAAATGATTTGGAAAGGAACCGAAAAAAAAAAAGAGAGAACGGAAAAGGAGAAGCACAAGTCAAAGTTGACCTCAAATCTATCATATGAAACGGTTAAAAAAAAAATCGTAGAGATACTGTGACGGATCCGTAATTTTATTGAAGCCTGAGGGCAAAATGGTCATTGGGGTCCACCTTATAGGTTTCCTTACTGGTCCTTCTTCCAACATATCCTAATTCCCAAATAGTGCGTAGCCGCTGTGTTTGTGACTTTGTGTGTGAATCTCTCTCCCCCTCTCTGGCTCGCACTTTTCCGGCAATAGTCGCCGGAGAATCACTGTCTCGTCGCCGGAGACGGTGAGAAGCTTGAGTTTTGCGGAAGAGCAGTCCTATCGTTGAAATATTGTTCCTCTTTCGTAAGGTGGTGAAGTAGAGTGTTCAGCCGACTGCGTGCATGTTCAAACGGCGACGTTTCGTTGCGGTTTACAATCGGAGGAGAGTTGGGAAGCGGCGACGTATGAAGTTTATCTGATTGATCGGGGGGATATGGGAAGAGTGGTTCTTGGTGTGGCGCTGAGTGTTGCGGTGACGGCATGTGCCGTGGCGGCGGTTGTGGTGGGGCGAAGAGTGAGGAGCAGGAGGAAGTGGAGTAAAGTGGTGGGAGTGTTGAGAGAACTAGAGGAAGGATGTGATACTACGGTGGCGAGGCTGAAGCAGGTGGTGGATGCCATGGCAGTGGAGATGCACGCTGGGTTGGCATCCGAAGGTGGTTCGAAGCTCAAAATGCTCCTCACTTACGTTGATAATCTTCCTAACGGGTAATCATTCGATTCGCCGGCGGTGTGTCTTTTTGCTTTCTAATCGGCTCATCGTGTCATTGAGAGGCATTCCCATTGTCTTTCACGATTTTATCATGTTTTTGATTGGCATTTGAAAAATGTCCCATCTTCGATTGGAAATTGTTGTGGGTTTGGTCCCTGTGTTACTGTTGGAAGAGAATGCTTTCATTTTCCCTTAATAAGTTAAATTTAATGCTATGGTTCTGGCATTTCTTTCCGTCTTTCCCAAGCCTTCTCTATTTCTGGAGTGGGTTAAATTTATATGCTTTTAATGTTCATATTATCTGTTGATAGTCTGTTGACATTAATCCTTTTTTTTTTTCTGTTTTGTTTCCGCTCTTATTGTGGGTATTTCACAGTTATTAATATGCGGGAATTATTATAATTACACTGACGATTGTTTGTGTTTTTTGTTGGTTAATCTGTTTTATTGTTTCACATTGCCTTGTTTACGTAGGGGCTTTCATATTTATATGACGTCCATTTTTGTGGTTACCCATTTGTTTAATCCCTGAGAGATCCTTCTTTTAGTTGATAGCGATGCGTGACATAAATAGATTTGGAAATTTTCTCTGTAACAACAGTAATTAACTTTTATCATGGGATAAATGATTCTGTAATTAACCGTTTGGAAATTGAACATTAGAATTAATGAATCCTTTTAATGCATCAGAGTAAAGTACTGTTGAAAGGTTTTAGGAATGGTTTGTAGAATCTATAGGTTATTATTGTATAATATCATTAAGACCTTTTCTGGGCATTACTGGGACTAGATTTCCCTGTGGAGTCTGTGGAGATGCTGTTATGAGCAAGTAGGTTGCAATTACCCAGCCATCTACTTTGATAAGGTATGGCCTTTCTGTGTGGCACTAGGTATTGACATGCTTGAGCATACCTTCTATTATGATTATGAAGCCTTGCTGTTATATAGATTTGTCCATACGACCATACTTGTGCCTTGGATAACTGTATGGGTTAGATACAGGAGTGATACACATATTTTTGTTCTATCAGGACTGAGAAAGGAACATATTATGCACTAGATCTTGGGGGAACATATTTTAGGGTTTTGCGGGTCCATTTAGGTGGTCAACGACCTCCTTTTTTGGAACATGAAGTAGAAAGACAACCTATCCCCCAACACCTGATGACCGGCACAAGTGAGGTGAGTATAATTGCACCCTAAAATTGTCCTCTCTGTCATTTTATCTTTTTGAAATGCAAATAGTTTGATTGATTTTACTGTTTGCAGGACCTCTTTGATTTCATTGCTTCTTCATTAAAAGAATTCATTGACAAAGAAGAAGATGGTTCTGAGTTTTCAATGGGCAGAAGAAGGGAACTTGGATTTACATTTTCTTATCCAGTGAAACAAATGTCTGTTTGCTCAGGCATTTTAATAAAATGGACCAAAGGGTTTTCCATTGTAGATATGGTTAGTCTGTGGAATTTTGAGTATTTTCTATGCTAAATGCTTTATATTTATCTTTATGAAAAACTGTAATTCTTGTTTCAAGGCACATAGTAAGTCTGGATCAGTGATTTGTTGGTGTTTCTGCATGTTTTGTACCAAAATGATTGATCTGCAGTCGGGTGGATATAGGATTTTGATTGAATTTTTATTCTCATTGGCTTTTAGTCTAAGGTAAACAAATTTGTTTAGTGGTGGCAGTTAAATTTTTTCCCTTCTCCTCCCATTAAGTTGTATTTGATGTAGTCTGGACAGTAGGCTTCTGTGTATCTGGACCATGTTAAATAGCACTATGGTTAATTTCTCATCTCAATTTCTTAGTCTCAAATGGTATTGAAATAGATATGAAAGTTGCATCTTAGTGAGGGATGTGAAGTATTAAGCGAGATATCTGGTTGTTGTCAGGTAGGACGAGATGTGGCTGAATGTTTACAAGAAGCTTTAACACGAAAAGGCTTAGATGTGAAGGTTGCTGCCCTGGTAAGGAAATATTTTTATCGTGCAAAAATTATCACTCAATTTATGTTTTCAAAAATGAAATCCTGGTTTTCTGTGATTTCTCAATTAATACTTTCTTGAAAGCATTAGAATATTTAATAAATTTTATTCTAGAACAGCCAATATGTTTTATCTTATAGGTAATTGTGAGCAGCTAGCTCTCTTACCATTTGTGCTGCTGCTCTGAGTTTTGCTGGTTTGTTCCCCCATATTTATTCCCCTAGAGATCTCAATGACACACATGAAACCATATTTTCTATAGACGTGGTTATTAGTTTTTTTTTTTGTATGAGATTGAGATGATCAATCATGAGCTTCTTTATGTGGAACACAAGATGCTCTTGTATTTCTAAGGGTTCTATCTGACACACACAATGAGTGTCAATTTGATTAACTAATATGGAACATGTTTATCCATGTTCGATGTAATTAGTATTAGCTCTGGACCTGATTTCCTTCTTTATGTGGCTTGGCAGCTTTGATTTTTATGGGATATCCAGTTACTCTGATTCAGACATCTTTCATGTTATGCAAAGAGGTTATCACCATGTAATTTGAGCGCATTATGGTTTTCTTTGTTACCCTCTAAAGCAGAAATTGACACCCCTTGGAGAAGAAAAGAAAGAAATATTCAATATAGTTATAAAAAAAACGGCTTGTAAGAGCCATTTGTTATAAACGTCTGAGTCAATAAAATTGATCAATTAAGTTATCCCCCTCCTCCAAAAAAAGTTCTTCCTCAAACACGAAGGAATAAGTACAGCCAACTATTGTGGGTCATCTTTCTATTGCTTTTGTAATGAGATGTCTCTGGTATCTTTCTTTCAAGGGACTCAGTAGACCTTTTGCATGTCAGCTTTGGCCTAGATTTTCTTAAACTTGGTAAATCCAACAAGGAGAAAGAACTACTTTAGGCAATTTTAGTTAATATTTGAGTCTCTAAAAGTACAATTTACACTTATTTGATTTTAGCTGTCGCCTGTGGACACATTTGGTTGTAATTCTTTAGACAGTATTATCAGATTTGTGTGGTAGTAATTGTGGTTACCCTAGAAGAATAAAATTGACAAATAATTATATCTCTTGAAGCCATTTTATGCATTTACTTCTTGAATTAGAGGATGTGTGGTGAAAATTTTACAAATGGTATCTGTGTAAATGCTTGTCAAAATATGGAGTAATATATCCTAACGTGCCTCTGTTTTGAATTTAGATGGAAATGCATATACCTTTATTTCTTGGCAAGAATAATTTTATCTGGGGAAAAGCTTGTGCTCAAAATTATGTAAAATTAATTCTTATTAAATCTACCCTCAAGTGTGATTTGTCCAATCTTGCTATAAGCGGGTGGGCAGATCTAGGCTCTCTAGCAGTGCATCGTTTATGTTCATACTAAATGTTCATTGTATTGCATACTTTGTTGACATGTTATTATGTTCATTTTAAATAGGTTAATGATACTGTGGGGACATTGGCACTTGGACATTATCATGATGTGGATACTGTTGCTGCAATTATAATTGGCACTGGTACAAATGCCTGTTATGTGGAACGTGCAGATGCTCTAATCAAGTGTCAGGGTCTCCTTACAACATCTGGTTGCATGGTAACACTTTTTTTCTTTTCTGGGTAATTTTTGAATGCATAATTCATCATTATTTCATGGTGTTGTTTTTTTTGTTTTGGTAAACTCCTTCTGTTGGTTTCTTAGGTTGTCAATATGGAATGGGGAAATTTTTGGTCTTCCCACTTGCCGAGAACTTCTTATGACATTGATTTAGATGCGGAGAGCCCCAATCCGAATGACCAGGTTAGATTCTTGCTTTTTTATTACCTTGTTTTGTCATGTAACATGACTAAAATTTTGGAGATTTTGGTGCAGGGTTTTGAGAAAATGATATCAGGAATGTATCTTGGTGATATTGTGAGGAGGATTATCTTCAGGATATTACTAGAATCAAATATGTTTGGGCCAGTTTCTTCCAAGCTTTCAATGCCTTTCATTTTGAGGTTTGTGCTATATCTCGATAACGCACCTTTGTGTTAATCGATTGTTGTAATTAATAGATTCTATGATCTAATCAACAAGACCCTTCTATTAGTTCCCCTTAGCCAGTGAAGTTTGTATGGGTTTGGAGATGATGTGTCTACCATTGGCTGCGTGCATATAGACCCCTATTAGTTTGCCTCTGTTTTTCATTTTAAGCATTATCCGGTTGTTATTGTAATCCTAGTTGCTGTATGGCTTGCCTGAAACACACTCTGTTTTTGTGGGTATGGTCTTATCATAATGTTGTGTGACAAACTTGTGAGCCAAGGATGTAAATGGGCAAAGGATCTGTATTTTAACCGTTGGCCTAGGCTGAGGTGATATATGAAAGCCAAATAATTTACCATCTAAATGTTCTGTGGTCAACTCTCTTAATATCTCTTATCTAGATTCAAGTCTCAACTGTATCTTCATGCTATATCAGGACTCCTATGATGGCTGCCATGCATGAGGATGATTCCCCTGACTTGAGAGAAGTGGCAAGAATCCTTAGAGACATCCTTGAGGTAAAAACATCTCCTTATGATAAAAAAAAATGAGCGACTTGCTTCAGAGACTGATTATCATTTATTGGGTTGGACTGCACTATTTCAGATTCCCTATGTTCCGCTTAAGTTAAGGAAAGTCGTGGTGAAGGTTTGTGACATCGTAACCCGTAGAGCTGCTCGTTTGGCAGCTGCGGGTATCATTGGCATCTTGAAGAAGATTGGTAGGGATGGAAGTGGTGGCATCACTGGTTTCCGGAGCAAAAGTGACTCAAAAATCAAAAGGTCAGTTGTGGCAATTGAAGGAGGTTTGTATACTAGCTATACACTATTTAGGGAGTATTTGCACGAAGGGTTGAATGATATATTGGGGGAAGATGTTGCAAAGCACGTAATTCTTAAAATCACTGAAGATGGTTCAGGCATTGGGGCAGCATTGCTTGCTGCTTCATATTCATCCTATAAATGTGGATAGGAGGGTACAGATGCTATAAGTATATATATATAAATTATATCATGCATATATATATATATTCATATAGCCCTGTAAATCAGAATTCGTTTCATATTAATATCTCTGTACAAAGGGAGGCTGTCTATTCTTTGTCCTAATGTTGTCTTCATTTATATAATTCTTGCTTTGTTGTTTACATTGGTGTTCTTTTTTACTGGACAATTATTTCAAAGGGAATTGATCTCCTGTATTAGTTGAGATCGTTTGTATGTAAACAAAAGCAATTAGGAGTGTTCAGTGACCTTTAAGCTTGGAAATTCATTAATATATTCCTTTCTGAAAGTTTTCATTTGGCCTAAACACATTGAAGTGTTTGTTCTTCAGAATGTGTTTTGTTTACGTTGTAAAATTAGTCATGGTTTTGATCGAAGCAGGTGTTTTTCCAATATGACGCTTAGGAACCAACAATCATTATGTTAGGTCGGTTGGAATGGCCTGGAGTTCAGGTAAAAAGGGGATAAAAACTATGAGATCATCGAAAAGTCTCAGAGACAAATAAGTAGTATAAACTTCTATTCATTTTCTGATTGGAAATTGTATTGAAAAATAAAGGATAATTTAATTTTGGGGGTGATTAAATCATTTCCTTAAGACTTCATAATAATTCATGAAAAATTAAGTGGTAATTTAACTTGAATGTGTGATAATTGATAAAGGAATTCAACCTTTTAGAACAAAAATTAAATAAAATACTTGAAAAAAAATTGAAGCTTTGGGGACAATGGATATATTTGCCCCTTCAATTTAGTTTTTCAATTTAATTCAATTTTTATTATTCAGTTTTTTTGCTTTAATTTTATCTCTTAATGGAAAAAATGTAAAACAAGGTGAGATTAAAAATTATGAATAGAAATAAGGTAGCCAAGCAAACATTTAATGAGATTTTTTTTTTTTGAGAAATTGAATTTAAGCATACTAAGATATTCAAACAACTTTAAAGAAGAGAAAGAAAAAGAGGGTCATGAAAAATCAAAAGGACCAATAATGAGAAACTGGGGAAGGAGACAAAGATTATGATATGATGATGACTGAGAAAGAGAACGAAAAAAGGAGGGCGGCGATAACAGTGAGAGGATGATGATGATGCTGATAGCTACAGTCAAGCGAGTCAGTGACTCAGTGAAGACCAATTGGCTACCTACTCTTACAATTTATTTCCCTTTTTTTATTTTTTCGTATCACCATTCATTTCACTTTTTAATGTTAACTTTCAAGCATTTGCTTTGACCCCCTCTCAATTACTCACTACTTCCTTGTCTCTCTCTATTTGATTTGATTTGATGTGTTTTGTTGTGTTCTTTTACCGCCCAATTTTTTTATTTTTTATTTTTAATAAAGTCCCCACTAACCTCGTCGTCCTGACATCCCCTTCTAACGTATACAATGACGTCACTATTGAAATAAATATTAGCCTTAATAGCGGAAAAATGGGAAAAGGTTCTTTATTAAAAAAAAATTGTAAAATTTTCACTATTTAAATATTAATATTTGTAAGTGTGCATTTTTATTTTTTTTGAAGTTACCAACGTGCCCTTTTATATCTAGAGAGAGGCCAACGATTTTTTTTTCCCCTTTCAGTGAAACAAAAGGCCAACTGCCAACAATTCACTAAAAGCGAAAAAAAATTCTCGTTTTTTTCTTTTTGGGAAATTTTGAGGAAAGCCTCCCATTGAAGATTTTATTAGCAAGAAGGACTAGATAAAGTTTTATGAACTAAGGGTATTGTTACAAGCTGACTCTTTCCTAATAGAGATTCAAATATTGATTCGACATGTTGCTAGAACTAATTTGAGTATTAGTACTCTCATTCTCATTCAGATCCTTCACATCAATAAATTTTTTTGATGGGGGATTTTGGGTGCAATTTCCCCCTTTTCTTTCACTTTACTTTTGGTTGGATTTTTCAGTTAAATAAGTAAAGTTTAAAAAAATTATTTAGAGCAAACGAATCTTAAAGTAGTTTTTTTTTTTTGTCATTTCAACCAAAAAAAATAAAAAACCCTACCCGCCACATCCCATGCCAACATTATTACTAGGTGTCTACAACCAGCATGTGCTTTTAATCATGCTGATATCCGATTTCAGCTGCATCTTCAAGATACATTGACCCGAAAAAAGCCTTCAAAAAGAAATAAGACAACAGAGAAAAAGAGAATCCAATGCATTTTAAGGTGTACGGTTTAATCATCAGCTAATTTGACTAGGAGGAAATCTGCTTTCTTACAATCCAAACAAGAGACTGCTTTTTCTAATGATACAAATTTAAATGCTTCAGAGAAAAATTTCTTTCATACTACCCAATCCAAACACTAGACAAGAATTGATAAGCACCACAATTGGAAGTGTGAGGAATATTTTATAGGGTTAAAGTCCAATTTTATCCCGAAAATTTTTGCTAGGAATTGAGTCTGTGGAAGTTTTTAGGCCATTAAAATGCTAACAATCAACAGTCAAAATTAACTTTTTAATGGCTAGGGCAACTTTGCTCCTTTTTCATTACTTTTAGAGGAAAATTGATCCAAAAAAGAAGAAAAACTTCCAGATACCCACATTTTGCATGAAAACTTTCGAGACAAAATTGAACTTTACCCCTACTTATATTTGTATCCGTGCTCCTAGATTGTCCATAAACTTAACTAGGAGGAGACAGCTTCCTTACAACCATCTGTTTCATTGGCTTCCTCTTCATGAAAGTCTGGAGCTTTGGGAGTGAGTCCGAGCACTTTGAACATGAGTTGATCAGCATCAAAATCATTGTTAGGTGTAGTAAGAAGCTTTTCTCCAGTGAATATAGAATTCGCGCCAGCAAGAAAACACAGTGCTTGCTCAGGCATGGAGAACCGAACCCTTCCTGCTGACAACCTCACCATTGCTTTTGGCATAACGATACGCGCAGTGGCAATCATACGAATCATCTCCCATATCTCAACAGGCTGAAACCAAAAATAGAAATGTACATTTGTTAGCAGATTCTCAAGGGAAAGTTTTAGAGCATCTTTTGATGGTAACACCAATCCAAGTATGGCTTAAAAGAATATGGATACTCCCTTGCCCAAAAAAGCTATACTGACCAGAAGACACAAAATTTTAAACTACTTATTCTTCTATCAAGCTCCCCCCAAAAAGATTTTGAAGGAGAAAGTTCCCCTAAACAAGGGGAAGTGAATTATCAATTTAAGCATCACTTACCTCTTATGTCTTCTATTCCATTTTCGTTGGATTTCTTCCCTTTCCAACTCCTAAACTTAACCTTATGTTTTAGCAGTTACAAGGAGAAGGGAAGGGCCAGTATCCTGAGAAAGTGGAGGGGAAGAGATCCATGTTTCCCTTCTCCTTGATTGGAAAAGCTTTCTCCTTCAATATATCCTAAACTAGTGTGACTCGTAATATAAAGGAGAGTTCTGGATGTATTTGGAGGGTTACTTGAAAATCCTCCATACTCATCCTTTCATTAAACAGTTTTCAGAATTCAGATAATGTTGAGATTTCAATGAAACTTTCCATTCTCCATTGTCTCCCATCCAAACATAACCTTAATGATTGAGCTAACTCTGATGCTTTACCTTGGTTTTGATTGAAAGTAAAGCATATGTAAACATTTCTAAGTTGATTTCAAAGGCTCCGAAGCCAGAAAACTTACAAGGTATCTCTATCTAATAAAGGTTTCATAATAGAAAATTCCAAATTCGCATCAGTGCAGCTATAAAAAAACTATTGAATAGCATTACTATAGATTAAGTTCCATTGATAAAATATCTCAGTTATTGTTAAAATAGTGTGTGTGTGTGTGTGTGTTTTTTTTTCACATTGTTGTAGTTTAATAAGTCAATAAATAAATTATTAAATTCACCTTCTGCTCCCCAAGTGGGGTACCCTTCACTGCAATAAGTGCATTGATAGGAACACTTTCTGGATGAGTGGGGAGAGTAGCCAATGTATGTAACAAACCTACGCGGTCCGCCTCTGCTTCTCCAAGCCCTATTATTCCTCCTGTAAAGAAACCTCAATTGTTCATCATTTTCATTCCTCAAAGGTTAAACATCTTACTACTAAATATATATATATATATATATATATAGTCCCTATCATAAAAATTAGAAGTTTTATTATTTTAATGATAAATAATAAGATTAACAATTAAAATATAAAATCTAAAGAAACTTCCCATCGAGTGATGTACAAAGGGAAGCCATATGCACAATTCTATCACATGACACATATAAAGACAAAGATATGCCATTGAAGATGAGGCCATTCCTCTGCAACCAAACCACATTAATTCTATTCAAAGTTATTAGGCATTACCTGAACAAACATTAATCCCTGCATCACGAACAAACTCAAGCGTTTTCAGGCGTTCATCATAAGTCCTTGTTGTGATGATGTTTGGATAATATTCCCTTGAAGTATCAAGATTATGATTATAGGCGGTAAGCCCTGCCTTCTTGAGTTCAACTGCTTGCTCTTTCTCCAACATACCAAGGGTGCAGCAGACCTCCATTCCCATCTCCCTGGAATAAGTGTCATCATTTTGTATTCTGACTAAGATTTACTTCACTACACATGTGAGAAATTATAATTTACACAGCCCAAAAGTATAATGAAGAAGAACCATCAGATCTGTAAAATATTCCAAATTCACACAATGCAAAACTTCACAGTCCTTGCTTTCCATTATTTATATTGTTGAAAAAAAAGGAGTTAACAATGGAAACTAAATCTAAAAACTAAAATGAAAACAATATAGGATGGGATGCCCAGGTCCCAATTAAATAGTATGAAATATTTTATGGGACGCTTAAGTGGGTTGATTCTTCTACCTTAAACAGCCAGCTTTCAGGAGAGGGTTTTACACCCCACTTGAGTAAGTTGGTGAATTTCAGGAGAGGGTTTTGCACCCCACTTGAGTAAGTTGAAGTGTCCCATAGTGTAGCCCTCAAGACTTCGACTCTCCATGGATAACCAATTAATGGAAATCAAGTTAGTATGGGATGCCTTTGTTGCCCATTGAGTAGCGTGAGCACTCTAGTCAGGCCCAAAAAAAAAAAAAAACTCAAAAGAATAAGTATGGGATACTTAAGTGGATTATTTCTCCCACTTCAATGGCTAACTTTTGACTTTTGAGGGAAGGTTCTAATAATAAAATAACCTAATTTCTAGAGGTAAACTAATAACAATAAGATAAATAAGATCTAAACTAAAAAGAAATTTTCTTTGACTAATCACTCCCTAAGCACTACCAAACAAGAAGTTTAGGGGCGTAAAAGAGATTTGGCATTTATGAAATTAATTTTTGGTTCTAATTTCCTCCCTATTCCATCTTGTGCTGAGTACCAAACTGTTCCTAAAAGTAAGTCCAGATTAGCGTTCATAGCATCCATGCAATTTAGATAGATTGCTTATAATACCAAGGAGCGGAACTACAAAGTTTATCTCTTTTGGTGGACATCATTTGAAGGAATTTCTCTGACCATTGTCAAACTCTAGAGTTAAGTCACTATTTGGATCCTTTAAACTCAAGGTTCAAACTATTTAAACTTGCAAGGAAATGCTGGTCTACTTAAAAGTTTGATAAGTATACATTTTTCACCTAATTGGCCATAGTTTGTGTACTGGCAATTGTTTTGTGCACTGCAACAACGCATGCTACCCGGTTAATATCAAGGGGGCCTATTTTAAGGGAATTTTAACCTCTAAATGTATAACTCAGTCACTCAATTCATTCAGTGCTGTTCTGTCTCTCTCCCCCTTCTCTGATTTCAAGGCTTCACTTCCTTCTCTTGGCCTCTAAATTCTATTATCCTTGTAGTGTTTCTTTCCTCTTACCTCCATGTAAGTTAGAATTGGGCCATAGGGTAAACTAGCTAGGGTGCACCCCTAACGTTCAAAGAATTTTAGAAAATAGCATGCTATGCATGAGCTCACACATCATTAGTCATTGGTTATTAGCAAGGGTTTAAAAGAACTCCAGGCCATAATAGGGACTTAACTGCAAGAACGTGATTACAATATGCACTTGCACAACAGCTTATCCTCCATGTCCTAACAATCTCAAATATTAATTCAATTTAATTCAGCTGCTATGAGAGTGGATTAGTAGAAGTAATCAAGCTGATGGTTTACCAACCATAATGATTTTGTTTTTAGAAACAACAGGATTCATAAAGAAACCTTTGGATGCTTTGCAATAAACAACTCCCACCCCATCTTAGCTTTCATATGCATGTGTATAGGCACTCACACTCCTAATGTAATTTTACTTGTCTCTTATATTAATTTTGAATAGCATATTAATGTGAACCACATTGTGTTCCAAGTGCCATGGCTTCAAGAGACCCTATAGCAATGTTGCATGTTGAGACATCAACAACTATGAATTTAGACATGATCCATACACTAAGGATATGGAGTGAATCCATTTTGGTGGATAGAAAAAGAACTTATACATATTTAACATAATGATAGTCCCCTGCAATGCACACAGCAACCACTATCTGAATAACATTGCCCTGCTGGCATCAGTAAATTTTTGTTTGTTGACACGTCTTTTTTCCAGACAATGAAGCACTGAGTTAGTCCCCATATAATCCAAACTCCAAACCAATGTACCCAGCAAACAACCATATCAGTCATGTGGGTCACTATATCTCTAGAAGCACACAGCGTTGTCATCATTTTTCTATCATATTTTTTTACCATAAAAACTCCACTTTGTACTAACATACAAAGCAGGAAGAAGACTTAACAATCAGTTTAGACACAATGTGTGATAGTATTTAGGTGAAAGTGAAAGAAGAGAGGATTTGAGAGAGAACAGAGTTAGAGAGAAAAGAGGAATTCTGAATAATTCCTTGCATGACACTTAGAGACAGGAAAGAACTGAATTGCAATGGCAATAGTGGGGTAAGACACTAACCGCCCAACCAACTAGCTAACATTTGAATTCCTATTTATATTCCATAACACAATGGACCTATTTCTTATTGATTCAGACGCTTGATAATGTAACAATCCATTACCTTATTTCTTTCACATATTCAAGGATATTATTGAAGTTGGTCTTTCTTCCTATTGTGTCCCTCCATGCAGCACCCATACAAAAGCGTGTACTACCAACCTCTTTTGCCTGCCAAGAAAGGAAAAATCATCTACATGTAACTAAAGAAACGGCGCCAAAATACATGAGTAATCTGGAGTAACAAGTTGAGTTTAAGGACAAGGAAATGATAGTAATATCTTTGTATTATTCTATTCTCTAGTTTTGTTGTGAAGACACAAAGTCATTTATCTTCAGATGGTTTTGTAACTCATCTTTACTTCTGGCAGTGTATATTGTAGATATACTCCATTTTCAGAGTATTTCAAACACAAGAAGTTTATAGGGCTGAGAAGTATATCAAGAGATTGAATAAACAGATTCTAGATATACCAAGAGTTTTTCAAGCCTTTCTAACTTGACTTCAACAGAAAAATATTTTCCTACCCAACATGACCTTTAGCGTGTCCTCAGAACCATATAAAAGTAATTCACAATTTTCTAGCAATCTCAAATCTAGATTGATGACTTCAGTTCAGCAACTAGCAGCCACAAGAAGAAAGGATGAAGGAACACCAACAATGACATAAATCGAAGTTAACAAACAAGTTTGATCGCGAAAGGTATGGAAGAGCAAGTGATTTTAAAGCAAGAACTTAAGTTCTCCATAGGCACATAGAAAGATATAAACGAGTGCAATTGAAGAACCGGATATCGGAAATGTACTGCAATTAGCAAGGTGCAAACCAAATAACATTTTACCTTCTTTGCAGCTTCTAGAACAGCCTCCTTGTTCATTAGCCGTTGGGCTTTTAGTCCCGTGTCATACCTTGATGATTGAGGACAATATGAGCAGTCCTCACTGCACCCGCCTGTTTTAATAGACAGGAGAGTACACTGTTGTACTTCCCTGAAGTTATGAGCATGTCTGTGAACTTGAGCCTGATAAAGCATAGGAGTAGTAGCTTCAGTAAAATGCTAGCAATCGGTGATCAATACCAGTTAGCAGTCAAGACGGATAAGCATCACATCAGGACAAAAGTTCAACACAGTAAGAGTTTGCCGTCAATTTGCAGTCTTTCAAAAACTCTCCTCCACATATCATTTTTCTTGAATAAGAAAGAAATGTTTAAATTTGCCTCAGTCTGAAGAGTAATTGATATAAAGCAACCGCAGCTCAGACTCACCAAAAGAAGAATTATGTATTAGTGTTTTCAGTTTCACGAACCCATAAAGCTTTATAAGGGGAAAAACCAGCACGAAAATCAAAGGTGAAGCTTACTCCATGGAAAAGAAGATCGAGTACGGGAGAGTCGTAGACGGATTTTACTTCCTCTCGCGCCCAATCGTTTCTGGCGCCTTCTCTGATAGTCCTCTCAGCTTGAATTGCAGCGGCAGAGGAAGTATAGGAAGAATGAAACAACAGAGAGAAGAAGGGTCTTTGGTGTGCACGGAAAATGGGCCTAACGGAGAACATGATTTACTTACTTTTCCAGTTCAATTCAATATCTCAGAACGTGAAGAAAAGCAAATGTTGTGGGAATTAGATTGCAGTGGCGTAGTAACTTGGTAGATCTGAGAATTTTTAAGCGCAGATTGAGTGGCCACACTCACCGCCGCTTGCAGAAGAGAAGGTTGATGACGCTCTTCCTTTCTGGTTTCGCATTCTGGTGGTGATAGAGAAAGGAAGATGTAAACGAGCGGACTTATCGAAGTGTGATGAACTACCCGCCCGCCACTTGCCACCTACTTTCGAAATTGTTTAGTTTAGATTAATGATCGCAAAACTAACTCTTTTTTCCTTCCAAAAATAAGGGTTAACAGTGGTTTGACCTCATTTTTGTTTCCGTCTCTTAATTTTTTTTTTTTTAAAGCCATGGGTTTTACTCTCTCCTCATTTTTGTTTCCGTCTCTTGAAAAAGAAAAAGAAAAATGATTTAAATTTTTATTAAATTATAGAAATTGATGTTTTGAACGGAACCAAACTTGAGGATCAAAACTTATTATTCAAAATCTAAGCGCCCGTTTGTTATGAGAAAATTTTAAGGAAGGAAAGGAATTTAGATGAAGGAAAGGAGATTGGGAGGAAACTTAAAAGATGTATTCTGTTTGGTAGATTAGAAATTGAGATGGAATGTGATAATTTTAAAAAATTACAATTAAAATGTAAGCTTTGAAATGTCCAAAATATCCCTTACCAAAAAAAAAAAAAACTCCTCCCCTCTTCATCCCCGTAGCCCGCTCGACAACAAAGACACGTAAAAAAAAAAATCATCTTCTTCATCCCCGCCGACAACAAATTTCACACACAATTTTCGATCTTCTTCATCCTTGCGGCTACAACAGCACACACACAAAATTTTTAGATCTTCTTCATCTTTGCAACCCACAACGGTGACACGCAAAAGAAGGGACGACGAGATTTGTAGAAGGAGGAGGAAACGGTGTCGGCGGTAACGACAAGGATGACAGACGAATTGAAGAAGAAGAAGAGGGTTATTTGGGAATCTTCCCGAGGGAAGATCAGTTTCCATCTGAAAATGGAGGGAAGTCATCTTCCCATGAATGAAGGAAGATAATGAGCTGCCGGAAGATTGGTTTCGGGAAGATGGAGCATCCAAACGGGTTTTTGCAAAGAAGATGATGAATCTTCCCTCCTCTCCCTGAATCTTTAGCATAACAAACCGGGCCTAAGGGATTAAAAGGATAAATATGAGGAATTACAAATTTTATTAGGGAAAATCCCCCTCAGGGTTTAAGTAACAAAAAAATTGTTAAAAAAAGGCCCAAAAAAAAGTCAGATATCAGAAAAGGCCTTCAGAAAATGTTGTATTGATATAGTTGTTAACGTATAATGATATAATTGTTAACGTATAATGATATAGTTGTTAACGTGTATTGATTTAGTTGTTAGGACATTAATGTTAACGTCTACTGATTTGATTTAGTTGTTAATGTTGTACTGATATAGTTGTTAACGTTTATGAAAAAAATACCAGACATGTGACTTTTTCTTGGACATTTTTTGACAATTTTTTTGGTTACTTGGGCCCTAAGGGGTATTTTCCCATTTTATTAACCCTTTTAAATTTTAATAAAAAAATCTAGTTTAGTTGAATATCCAAATCTCATGCACACCTCTATATTTAAAGAACGCTTATAGACCTACTTATAATATTTATAGATTATCCACCAATAAAACTTCTATCAGAATTTGAACACACAACCTCTAATAGTTTGTGAATGCTTATATCTAAGATTTGAAGTGCTTTTCACATGTAGAAGTGAATTTGAGATGACTCATTCAGGACATTGATTTTTCTTCATTCCTTTTAAAAAGTACCATTGAGGCTAGAGAAAGCATGATGTATTATTAAGTTAAAAATATGAGAACTAATTAAACAATTTGTTTTAAAATATTTGATAGAGGCAACTTTTAAGATGTCTAAAAAGCAGCCTCACAATTAACTAAATTATGAGTGAGAACAACTCTCTACATTAATTAGATATTTTGTAATGGTTTTAAAGGGCAAATCTACTTTTAAAATATTTTCCTTATAGACACCTAGCATCATGAAGCTTTATTGAATATAGAAATACGTATAAAAGTATAGAGTCTCACTCAATCAAGTGGCTATTAGCCACTTGAACCATACCTAAAATAATTAAACAAATACTCTCTCCGATCTTAAATATAACATAAAATTGATTTTTTTAGAGAGATTAATGAAGCTAATTAAATTACTTTAGAGTTTATATTTATTCTTTTTCTCTAAACTAATTAGTTTAATTAATAAACTTATACTCCTCCTAAACTAACTATATTAATGTTTATTTTTATTTTTTTCTTCAAACTAAATAGTTTGACTAATAAACTAATATATAATCTAAAAATACAACATATGAAATAATTAAGTAATTTATTTAGCTTCTTTAATACAATCTCTCCAAAAAAGTCAACTACACATAATTGTGACCGGAGGTATAATATAAAGATACACAACATATGATATGATTAATTAACTTATTTAAATTTTCCTTAATTTCTCTAAAAAACAAGGTTCCTCGGACCGGTAATTTCTCTTAAAAAATAGTCGACCGATATTGCTAGTGACCTTATTCTTCCTTCCCTCTCAAATCTAGATTTGGGCAATATTATATTGCTTTTTTTTAAAGGGACATCAGATCACGCACGGGCTACGAAGTGGGTAGGTGAGAGTTGCAGCCTTATTCTTTCTTCCTTCCCTCTTTCATCTAAATGCATTGTCATTCTTCCTTCCTCTTTCATCGGTGAGAGGCGCATCTTCACCTTCAAATATGAGGCACCAGTGCACCGTCGTCGACGAAGAGGAGGTCTGATTGACGCCCGGTCTGGTTTTGTTCGAGTCTATGGTTTCTATTTCTGTCTGTCTCAGTTCACTGCTTCTCTTTCTCTATAAATTTCATGGCGGCGTCCACCACCACCACCACCAAGGCGCCTTCGATGTTGAGAAACCAACTCCATCGAACTTGATCTGTTCACACAATCGGCACCATGATCAGATCTCTCTCTCCTCCTTTCTCCTTTCTCACCATCGTTCTGGGCGATTTTTTTGAAAAAATAATAATAACTCAACGCTGTGGCTCGTTCAACTCGGCCGGTTTAGGCTGAGTTGACTCCGGTCAACTCGACTCTGGTTCCACCCCTAACTCGACCGATCTTCCGGCCGGTTCACGGCTTCCTCATTCAAACCTACGGTCCTAGCTTTCAAAACATTCTAAAAAAGTCAACATTGTCTTATAGGTGAAGTGATACTCTCGTCACATAATAAGGCAGCAAGTTTTTACATTTTATCTTGACATGTTCTCAACTTAAATCGATCAAACTTTTGGAATAAACATATTTACGAAGAAAAATAATTAATGCTACACTATATTTGATACTACTATATTATAAGCCAGCTAAATACAGTTTAAAATTATTATTTAAATGAATATCATTCAGACAAACATTGTTTTTTGAACAGAAGCTATCAAATTAGCTAGTAACATACTGCATCAGGAATGGAATTGATTTTGCGTCCATTATTGCCAATTTGCCGTCCTTCTCAATGGAACAGGAGATCGATGATTAATCAATGAAAGTAACTTGTCGACAGGAAATTATTGTTCTGTTTCACTTCACACTGAGCCAAAAAAAAGGAGCATGGGCGGATCCAGGCACATGATTGGGTGGCCCTTGAATTTGGGGAATTTGGGGGGGGGGTTTTTTTTTTTTTTTTAAAAAAAAAATTTTAATTTTAATTTTAAATTATTAAAAATTTAATTTTTTATTAATAAATTAAATTAATACACGTTTAAATGATTGCGTGGCGCTCGTCCTAAATGCGCCTTTATTTATCGTAGTTATAAATAAGATATGCATCGAAATAATTTGGACGACTTAATTGCAGAATAAAACTTTCATAAAATAACTTAGTTTGAAAATATGAGGATACATTTTTCGCGAGCGCTTTCTATCCTATAGGGGTATCTTAATACAATAATCCAAAAATAGAAAAATGATAAACGATAAACACAATATATCTAATCCTATTTTTCCAAAAAGTCCAATATGTTGTAACCCTTACAACTACATCTTCCCTCTTGATCCCGATCTACTACTTATTTCTTTCATGCGGTCTGGAGTTCAAATGAATGAACCTCAGGGGTAACAGTTAATCTCATATGCAGTATTTAAATGTAAATGACAAGATAACACATGTATAAAGATAGAATAATTCACAAGAAACAAGTCGCACCGAATCGCAGCTATCGGCCAAGGACCGCACTCTTTAGGACACGCAGCCCTATTTTAGGACACACAGCCCTATGAGACACGCAGCCTCAATCCATAACTAGGATACACACATGCAAAATTATCTAGTAACCAAAAGATAACAGTTACCCACTCTTATGTGCAAGTATGAAATATAAACGACGACATATCACATGTTAAGCATAGAGTAATTCACAATGAACAAGTCACACCATAACCGTAGTAAATGGCCAAGGACCACAGCCCTTTAGGACACACAGTCCTATGAGACACGCAGCCTCAATCCATAGCTAGGATAAACACATACAAATTATTTAGCAAACATGATCAGTCATACATGAATACATACATACAAACTAATAAGATAACAGTTACCCACCTCAAGCTTGAGTTCTTAACTTTGTCTGAAGGTGTTGAGATCAGTAGATGTGTCAATGTATGCCTATAAATGTTTATTATTAATTAGTCGGCAAAAGCACCAAAATAAGGCACTTTTGTAAAAAATTTACCTGATTGAGGCCCTTTCAAAACTATTTACCATACTAATGCTTACGTCATTAATGATGTAAGCAAGTACTGCGCCACTGCTAAGTGGCGCAGATGAAGGGCACGCCACTAGGTGGCGTGCAAAAAGTTCACGCCCCTAATGGCGTGATGTACGTTCACGCCATTAGGTGGTGTGAACATACCATGCGCCGCGCATGATTCCAAAAATAAATAAATATTATATATAATATATAATTATAATAAATGATAAAATAGTAGAATAATTTAAAACTCTACTTCATCTGCGCCACTTAGCAAAGGACGTTACCCTTGCTTACGCCATTAATGACGTAAGCATTAGTATGGTAAATAGTTTTGAAAGGGCCTCAATCCGGTAATTTTTTTTTTAAAAAAATGCCTTATTTTGGTTCTTTTCCTTAATTAGTCACTTTTGGCGTCGCAAAGAATTAACTACACGAATTATTTTTAGGAGATTAAAAGTGGTTATTAACCCCTAAAAATTCCCTTACTAATAATACCCTCTTTACTTATTTATTAATTAATAATCCCCTTTTCACTTTATTATTAATTAATTATTTCCTTTATTATTTATTCCCTTTCCTAATAATAATAATAATTATTATTATTATTATTATTTTACTAAAATAAACTTTAATCATTTAGCTGTACTGTAGAAACATGTGAGCACAAAATAATAGATAGGTTATTATTATCAATGTCAACAAAGAAGTGACTCCTTAACTCTCTTGATCATTGTAGATAAAAGAATGTAGTTACCTACAGGTTCATTTTAAAAAAATGTAAGACACCATATCTTTTGATAACTTATAATGTAAGCACATATTAGAAACTTTTATTGTATTCGGCTCTACGCATAGAACCAATGTCTAATTACCAGAACTAAATCATAATATAGCCCAAAGATTCTTCTTTTATATATGTCTCCTTCATGTTTTAAACGCTGGTTGGTTGCAAGAACTTTCTGGTTTATAATCTAGAAAGAATATAGCTTGGCAGGAATTGGATTCAAAGGGGCCAATAAAGACTATATCATAGTTTTAGGTTTGTATTATCTGGCGTCACAAGATCGTGGGTTGAAATCTGAAGCAAGGCACTTCTAGGGCTGACCTCCGACAAATAAACTATATCTATGTACTTTAATTTGTATATTTCAAGAAACAGTGACATCAAAATACTATTAATTAGTATATATCAATTATTACGAACCCCAGCGTTTGTGCATTATTATATTTCCCATAGGCCGTAACCTCAAAAATGAAGAATCTGAATGCAGCAAGCTGATCTTTTTTTGCTCGGGGCAGCAAGTTGATCTCACAACGCCTTTCCTTTATATATATACAGAGTATATTTCCAGTCGTAATATATATATATATGGGATAATCATATATCCTGTCACTGGATATATGGTTACGTCCAGTGAAGCAAAAACTGCGCCGTTTTACACTTTCCTCTGCGGGGCTGGGAACTTACACTTTCCTCTACCTCCCTTTAATTATCCATTTTCCCCATCACACGCACGCACCAAACAATTATCTTCTTCCCTCTGCCTTCCTTTAATTATCCATTGTTTTGTGACTCTTCCTTCTCACGTCAGATATTTACCCACCCACACCTTTCATTTTATTCATTTCAGTTCTGAGTAAAACGCTGAGATAGAGAATGAAAGTTTGACAGCGTGAGAGAGGGGAGCAAGCCGAGAACACAAAATGCTGAAGCAACACTTCAATTTTCAGAATATAACAGCTGTTGGACCAGAGGAAAGTGTATAGTTCCTGGCCCTTTGCGACACTCACTGAATCAGCACCTTTGCCAAGCACCAACGCCAACCAGATGGCTTCGATTTAATATAATTATAATAAATCTATCAGCAGTTTTGTAACCCAAATAAAATTGACAACACTATAACGTGCTCCCTCGGAGTTGTGCTGCTGCCGTCGTTGGAGCAGCTGTCACGGTCGTTAGCGGCGGCGGTGTAAGGAGGAAGGTAGATGGAAGGAGAACTGGATTCTGGGTAGAGGCTCTTGGTAACTGAAGAGCTCATTCTTGTGTCAGACTTATCATTATCAGACCAAGTGTTCAGAAACATCCGGAAAAAAGGTTTCATTTTCATGCATTTAAAACAGTAAAAGAACCCTAACTAATATAGACGCCAAGGGAAAGCAAGATTCCACCACCGTGTTGTTCAACTTTTTAGCAGTACATGAAAGAAAAGGTAGAGTGAAAGAGAAGGAAAACAAATCCTGGAGCTGCGTGAGAGGTAATGATAAGCAAATTTGCCTTCAAGACGATACTCATGCATGACCCAGTTGCTTTTCTCGCCTTTTGGAGCTCTTCCTCTGTATAAAACCGGAGTCTTCTTCATGCCCACGAGACTGCAAGTTTTGGAGCTGTAAATCTCCGTCTTTTCCAGTGGCCTTCCAGTATCCAGCCTCTGTTGCCCTGTTTGTAATATCCTAAAGTATATAAAATTGGCCACTTTAGACTTTTGGAACACACTTTTTCTCATTTCAATGTATGGGACCATTTGCTTCTTTATTATAATCACTCCACTACTTTTTTTTTGGCCAAAAAATCACTCCACTACCAAACCTCTCTTATTTTCATTCCCGTACGCATATATTCATTTGTCCATCCGCCATTTTTGACTTATGGTAAATCTTTTTTTTTTGTTTTTGTTTACACACATCTTCTTTTTCATTTCTTCATATGAGGGACCGAGTGTTTTCCACTAGCCTCACCATAATTATTAAACAAATGCCCACTCAACATTTTTATTCTTTCTCTATGCATTCACGGATGGCATGCTATCTATTTCATTTCCCATTTCACTTTCTCAAGACACATATCATAGGCGTTACACTGTTAGTTCGCAGTCCGTTCTTTGGAAGAAGCTTGCGATTGAGGAGGTGGAGAACATTCATCGGAAACATCAGGTATCTGCTTCCACGCTTCCAGCATCTGATTCATAACTTTCTGAAGGCTCAGCTTCGACCTCCGGCTTGCACTATGCGTTCTCAGCTGACAGGGACCAACGACGTCGTACGCTATTCATTTCATGGCAAAGGTGCTGGTTCAGTGAGTCTCGCAAAGGGCCGGGAACTATACACTTTCCTCTGGTCCAGCAGCTGTTATATTCTGAAAATTTTGAAGTGTTGCTTCAGCATTTTGTGTTCTCTGCTCCCCTCTCTCACGCTGTCAAACTTTCATTCTCTCTGTCTCAGCGTTTTACTCAGAACTGAAATGAATAAAATGAAAGGTGTGGGTGGGTAAATATCTGACGTGAGAAGGAAGAGTCACAAAACAATGGATAATTAAAGGAAGGCAGAGGGAAGAAGATAATTGTTTGGTGCGCGCGTGTAAGTGATGGGGAAAATGGATAATTAAAGGGAGGTAGAGGAAAGTGTATAGTTCCCGGCCCCGCAAAGGAAGGTGTAAAACGGCGCAGTTTTTGCTTCACTGGACGTAACCATATATCCAGTGACAGGATATATGATTATCCCTATATGTATATATATATAGCTAAGTTTCCTTTCTTTTTTTCTCAGTGCAGCAACTATACATATATATATAGCAATAACCCCATCCCATATTCCTTTAACCCAAACAGACCAGTTGTGCAGCAACCCAAAGGCTTGAAGGAAGAGACTTACCTTGTTCGAAAGTCCCACTCTTCCCTTCCAACTTCTTGTTTTCGGTGTGTCGACTCTTGCTACTTCTTTATTTCCGTACCGAGGTGAATGAGAACGAAGACTGGCCGAAAGGATTTATGCACCACCTCCTTCCTCTTCTCCATCTATCTTGGTCTCTCTCTCTGTTCTCCAGTTTCAAAAACAGAGCACACACTTACTTCTTTCTCTCTCTGCCTCTTACTCTCTGTCTCTCTCTTTCTTGGTCTCTGCAAATGTTTATAATGAGAGCGGAGGGTGGCGTTTGACTCAAGAAGTATGGGGAGGTCTGAGGTCGCGTGTACAGTGAACGCCGAAAGCAATATATGCTGACGAGAACGGCGCTGTGATTTCTCACTTCTCTGATGGCGTGATTGACCGAGAGATTATGATTTGCTTTCTTCTTTGCGTCTTTGTTAAAAGGTTCTGCATATATCTACGTGGCTTGCTGCTAGAATTGGTTTTGTCCGTAATGGTAATTAAAGAGATTGGGCTGAAGAGGTATAGCAAGTGTAGAGAGTATTGGGCTGTATGAAATGAATAAGAATGAACACATGGGTTGGTTGGGTTTTGTTGTAGTTGGGCCTAAGTGTGTTGGAGAATGAAACATAGAGTTTGGTCTTGTGATAAATAGATATATGGCCACCAGCACTACTAGTAGTGTAGTGGTATTGAGATTCATTTCTCCTCCCTAGGTCCTGGGTTCGATCCTCCCTCCCTTATCGCCTTGTATCAAAAAATAAATAAATAGATATATGGCTGATATATTTGCTGTTTTTTTTTCCTTATCAGTGTGTTTTGGACGTTTGCTAGCTGAGATGAGGGAGTTAAATGAATGAACCAAATGAATATAAGAGGTGATGGATTGGGTTTATGTTTGTATAATGAAGAAGGGCTGTTTTGTCAATGTATGGGCCAAATAAACAATGACTAACGAATTGAAGTGTTGTCCCATATATTACATGTTAGAAATAAATCCTTAATTTTATGTAAGGATTTTTTTCTCAATTAAATTTCTTTTGGCCTAAAAATATTATCTCTAAAATATTTATGACAAAAATTATTCCCTAATTATTTGTCCTTAATTTATGGGAAATTATGCCTTAAATTCCAATAATTATTTCCATAACTATTTTAGGTCAAATTCCACAATTCAATTTCCCATATAGTATTCAAATTTCAAATATTAATTTTAACATTTATCCGGGCTAAATTTCCCATAATTAATTCCACCATAATATTTCTATATCCTCGAAATATTATTTCATAGTCTTCTCAAATTTTCAAAGTCCAAAATAATTTTAATAATTATCTTAAACTTTTCCTCATAATAAAGTTAAGATTTTTAACTTACTACTGCTAGAGTCTTCGTATCCCAATTTTATTTTCAACCTTCTGGTCCAAAAATTTGGGATGTTACAGCCGACTCTTAATACATCAAGACTATACTTCATAATCGGATGAGGGATGAATGGTTGAATGATTGTTTAATGCCTTATTGTAATATACTTTTATTATTAAAATATATGCATTTGAAATTATTAGTCTTTTCACCATTTCAGTAATTTATGTAGTTGATTTCTAACAAAGACTTAGCCTTTTTTTCTAATTGATGCGTTTGTAAAATAATCGTCTTTTCTTATTACATCATCAATATTCACTGATTTCAATTTAATATTTTTTTTGATATTCTTGTTTATATTTTTTTTGTTTTTTAACGCATTTAAAACTTTCCTTAAAAAAAAATAATTCCGCGGGGGCAGCCCAAATCCCTCTGCTAATAGTACCCCTCATTCAGTAATTTTCTGGATCCACCCTTACAAAGAAGGGCTGGGGCCATCTTTAATTTGCCTCTCTCAAAGTTGAATATGCTTACATATACATATATGTCCTATCAAAAATCGTTTTTATGGCCACTATCTGCCTTTACATACATGTCCGCCTCATGAACCAACTTCACAAAAATTTAAATATAGATCAACGTTACATATTTTTCCTTGACACCTAAGTTAACTATTTAGTTGTGCTATATTTTTATTTTCTTAAGCGAGCAGATTCAAGTACATACAGAACATATATCATTTATCATTTATCATTTATCGATAATTTGACATGTAAGTCCAAATTCAAAAAGTGTGAACGACAACCACATGTTTGTTTGTTTGTGTTATTTTCATCATTTGGTTTATTGAAATAGAGAATATAAGTCTTTATGTGAACAACCCAAAAGAAGCACGAGTACCATATAAAAGTTTGTTTATTTTTTTCCATGGCTGCTCTTCCTCTCTGGCCTCACTCTCTTGCTGTACTCTTTATACAGTACATTGCTTATGAGAACCACATATTCATTAGTGTCGTACGTTTCGAAACAAAGGAAAAATATCACTCAGGTCTCAAAAATAGTCCCAACATCAAATCTTCTATCAAAAAAGTCCTTAGGACTTAAGGATTTTTTTGATATTAATTATGGAATTCCAATATCAAAAAAGTCTCTTTTCAAAATAAATTTTTCTTATTGTTAATCTTGTTGTTGAAATTTTCCTATAAAAAAATTATCGTTAAAATGGTTTTTCACACGTTAAAATAAATTTTTTAGATAATGGAAAAAAAATATAGATAGACAAGGATAATGTATATTAATTATTTTTTTCCATGTCTGCCCATAAAAATTATTTTGTTCCAATATTACAGTAAATGGTGCGTCACTGAGCTACGAACCTACGGGTCCAGCTGTTATATGGTAAAGTAAAACTCACAGTTTTAGAATTCTACTGTTTATCAAATATCAATATTTGACTTCCCAAGGCCACAGTCCAAAACGTGCCCATTACAGTCCAATTGGGTAACAAATCCAAGCTCTGGTAAATGCATTTCTATGGTTTTGTTTTTTGTTTTTTAAAAAAATTATGTTTTTATCATAGTTCTATAAAACATCAAATCTTCTCTCTTTTCTTTTAAAAAAGCTATAGAAAATTTGCATATCCTCAGATTAAAAGGAATTATATTCTTCAATTCAAAAATACCAGAGGTTAGGAAAAAAAATAACACATACGCTAATGAGTGTTTGAATTAATTTATTTTAAATGATTTTAATTGTGTCAAGTAAATGCATGAAAGGAATTTTGTTTAATAAATTTGGGTGCATAGTTGTATAAGAAAAAACCTCAAACTCCTACTATATTTAGTTAAGAATAATTTGGATTGGTGTTGTGAAAGCTTCAACCCGCGATAATTTTATAGTTTATGATATAAGTATATGATATGAGTTTTATCTCAATCTAAATGAACAAACTTATCATAAGAAATTCAAGCAAAACCCAAAAAGATGAAAGCCGACTTTTGTTATAGCTAAATTTTCAAGCTAAAATTTTACTTGTTGGTTTTGATTTATATCATCTTATATCTTGTTTTGATTTATAATTGTCAGTTATTATTTATTTGCATTTTTAATATTATGTCGTACCATTTAGTAAATAGTTTAATATGTTTATTTTTTCGGCCCGGCTAAAAAAATTTCCCGGTTCTCACATCGGGTTAAATGTTACACCCTACCGCTTCGCTTTCACGGTGGCAAATAGAGGTATTCCCTTTTATAAATACCTTTATTTGATCTAATTACTATTTATTAGCATGTATCGAGGTTAACGGGGCAGAGCATTTCCCGGTTGGATTTCAGACAATACTGGTATAATTAAAAGCAAGTAACAAAATATAATTCCTGAAGGATTAAATATACACTCATTCATCAGTGTCCAAGGGTCAAAATAATATACAGTTATCCAATTTCAAAATAATTAACAAAATAATCTTTCTTCACCACCACCAACTCCAACTACTCCATCTCAGCAGTCTTACCCTTCTCACCAGGTAAAGTCCTCAAGGTACTTCGTGAAGCTCTACAAAAATTTGAGATTCATCTCATATGTAATGCATAAACAGTGTATGTATGTAACCATAATCAGGAAAACACCAGATAACATCCTTCAGTAACAAACGTGCAGTAACACAAATACCACATACCAAGTGTACTGTGTTGACTACGGAAGGACTACATGTCTTAGAAACAAACGCAGGGCTGCTCAACAAAGCGAGCCATGGATCCACAGCGCTATGAAAAACACAAGGAAAACACGGTAGTCGGGCTCTGAACCCAGACCACACTGAATGCACACAACGCATGTCCCTTTTCAGGAGACACGGGTCCACAACCATGGAAAATACAAACATACAAAGTAACACAGAACACATGAGGATTAAGGTTACTACTTGGTAGCTGACCACAAATATCAATAAATTTTTTCCTGGATACACGAAAATCAAAATGACCCTAAAATAACCAAAATATAAATATATGTAACTCTTCTTTTAAAATACTTGTTTGATGGCTAAAAATAAGCCTTCTTTAACCTAAAAAAAATCTCTTAATCCTACACTAAGATCCTATTTTTGAGAAATTTGAAGGCATTAGAAAGACCAAAAAAAAAAAAAAGTTTCTCACGTCCTTGTGGTTGGCTGACACAACAAACTCTTATTTTCAACAACCATTTTTCTTCTATCATAATAACCCTTCTTCCTAAACCTCAAACCTCAAGTTCAATTTTTATTTATTAATCAGACCCATTTCATGAACAAAAACGCAGGGTACCACCACTTTCAATTTTACAACCATGAAATCATAAGGTAGTTAAAATTATCACTTACTTGTTCTTGGTATTTCACCTTCTTGAAACCTTGACCCTCAATGATTCTTCTTCCTTCTTTCAGCCTTCACCTTCAAACACCAAGGGAGGGGTTTGCTTCAAAAATCTTAATTTGCATGAATGGAAGTAGAAGAAGGTGAAATAAATACCGAAGACCTTACTTTCCTCTTGGATGTTTAGCTTAGCTCACCTTGTGTCTTCTTCTTAAGCTTTGATCTTCCTCTTCTTCTCTTTTCCTCAACCACGTCCAGCAGCAAAAATAGGAGAAGGTGAGCCCCTTAAATAGACCTCCAAAGCTGATTCATTTTGCCTCTTGATCTCTCTCTATTAATATAGAAAAATCCAGGAAATTCTTTTATTTTCTCCTGATTTTCTCTCTCAGTCGACGTTCTTGGGAGGTTTGAATGAAAAATAAAATTCTTCTCTTTTCATCTGGTCTCTCCCACATCTGATGCTTAGGGAAATATTGGAGAAAAGAAATGTTGTGTTCCATCTTGCCTTAATCGACGTGCACAACTCTCTCTCCCCTTCATTAATTTGTCTTGTCCCATCTTACACGTTTCCTTAGGTTTATGACAGCCTAAGTCTTAGATCATCATCACCTATTCTCTGTAACACCCCAAATTCAATACCCGAAAACTTGGCCAAAATATTTGAAATACGTCCAATGTGGATAATCAATATCCAAATCATTAAATTACATAACCATTTCAAATAAAATTCATAATACATAATCAAAATAAATTTTTTGAAAATATTTCAGAGTTTAATACAAAGCGGAAGTCTTAGGGTCATGACAAATACAAATAACATAACATAAGCTACAAGAGTATAAAAGAGCCTTCAAAGCTCACTCCATGGTGCCTTCCTTGCTTCCTACTAGAATGTTCACCTGAAAAATGTTAATATAGGATGAGATTTCACGTCTCAGTAACTACTGAAAGTTTCTACCGTACACAAGTAAATTACGTATGACAAAAAGCAGGGTCTGATTTCAAATATATCTCGTATATACCATATTTTCTAATACAAAACTTTTTTTTTTTTTTTTGCAAAAGTAATCATCATTATGTCAAATTGTGACTTATACAATTATACAATATGCAATATGCAAAGATTCGTTATATCACCGTCCACCCTTGTACCGCTGACTGGAGCCATAGCTAACATATAGGTTGACAGAAAATCATTCATTTGACTGGATGGTTCCAAGCTCACCAAAACCTAAGATACACCCGGCCAAATGTATAGAGCTTAAGTATATACTATGGCTCCCCTCCTTAAAAATAACAACTAAGGAGGTGTCACATGTCCCACAACTCCAATGCAATCCCGGCTAGAGGAAAACATGGAAGATGAGGCCCTGACAACTACCATCCACTGTGCACCGAGTGGTGGCATAAAGAAATCTTATCATTCAAATTCCTCCTTACTCCAACCCATCACATATACAACCGCCATGATAATTATATTCAATAAAAATAAAGTATATTAAAACATGCTTTCATTTATATAAAATAACAAAGACAAGGAAAAACCAACATCTCATAAAACCTCATCGACCAATCTTTCATTCTTGAAAATTTGAAGGACTAAATTGTCATTTCGAAATTCGAGGGCAAAACCGTAATTTTACGGGCACAAAACTCGAAATTTTCATAGGTACAAAACTGTAATATTCAGCTTTTATTAAAATAATATTATATCACATATACATATAATTCAGTGTATAAAAAACAATATAATTTATAATCATACACAATTCACAAGTATATGGAAGAATATTCGTAGTTACTCGTTACTTCTATAGTTCCCAAAAATTACCGCAAGGCTTCCTTACGTTCCTCCTCCTCTCTCTCTCTCTCTCTCTCTCTTTCCCTACCTTTATGTGGGTCTTGAGTGTTCGTGTGTTGTGGAAGAAGAGAAGAGGTGAGGTATTTATAGAGTTTTGGGTCTCAACCATTTTTCAAAAATCATATGTCTATCTACTACCCATTTACCATCTATCTACCATTTATATGTCCATATACCATGTAATTACCATACACATCTCCATCTACCATCCAACTACCATTCATAGGTCCATCTACCATGTAACTACCATACACATCTCCATCTACCAACTAACTACCGAATACTCATCTTCCGATCAAATATCACATGCTTATCTACTACATAACCATCTACCATTCAAGTTAATATCTGATTTTTTTTACCCTGATTACAACGAAAAATACCGATTATCAAGAGCCTAGTAGCTTTCTTATCTCAAAATTATTCCTAAATTCCTTGTTCCAAAATTTGGGGTATTATAGAAATAAATCTTAAATTCTACTTTAGAAAAAATATACTCTCATAATGAGTAATTAATTAATTTCTCACAAAAAAGATTTTAGGATGTTACAACTCTCCCCTCCTAAAAAGGAATTTTGTCCCCAAAATTCAATGTACGTAAGAATTCTACTTGCTTAATTAAATAAGTGAGGATATGATTGTCGCATATTCTCTTCTGTTTCCCAAGTAGCATCTCTAGGAGCCATTCCTTTCCACACAACCTTTACCAGTCTAATAGTCTTGTTTCTTAATTGCTTATCCCTTGCATCAACAATCCGCTTCGGCTCAGCTTTATATGTCATGTTCGTCTCACACATTCTCTCCCTCTCACACATCCAGCATTCTTAGGGAAAATACTAGAGAAATTTTGTGTGTTCTCCAATGCCTTGTCCTACATGCACAAGTACACCTATACTAGGTTATCATATCCAACTTTTCCCTTCTACGATGACGCGACGGCTGCATATGGGGAGAGAGATTTTATTTAATTTATCCCATCAAGAGTACAATCTCCCTTCCTCTTGCCTCGGGACGCGGCGACTGCTGATGGAACTGTGGGATTTGTTTTAATTTACTAAGTACATACTCCTCTTTACCCACTGGTTAAAGCCTTGCCCCTTTGCTTCAGATTAAATTTTCTCTTTCTTCCCTCTGATTTTGAAAATTAAAGGGCTTTTTGAAATAAAAATATGCCTTCTAGTACACTTTCATCTCCTCTTAAGTCCTTATGTTGTACTATAATATGATGTCATATTTCCCTTCTCTCTCCTAAATTTCAAAATTTTGAGGGTATCTTAGGAAGAAAATTGTGTTTTCCCAAATCCCTTACCTACTCCCTTCATTATTTATTTTGACATGATATATATATATATATATATGACATGATGACACATCAACTACTCTCTTTTCCATTGAAAACGTGAATGAGAGAGAAAAGAAAAAGATTTTTGGGTGATTTTGTGTCATATAAGTCTCATCCAATGTCTACATTTCTAAGGCAAATTAAACTTATATTAAAACTCAACTAATTTTTCATCATAATTTTTCCTTTCCTTTTATTGGATGAAAATTATAGAAATAATGAGGGAAAATATATATTTAACTTATTTGACATTACTTATCTCAAATTATCCATAATCAAATGTAATAGCCATATTTTTTGAATCATTCCACTTTATTTTCCAATAATTAATTTATCTTGTTGGAAATAAATACCGTTAACTACTACTTGGTGAAAAATTCATATATTCCATTAATTTATTTAGTACATTAACTTACATGAAAATTGGGATATTACATTAAATCAAATATCATTTTAATTATCATTCTCTCGTGGTACCCATGTTAAACCAGGGTAGACATGAAAAATAAATAAAACGTGGTTCCAAACAAGTATGACATCGATCTTACCACTTATTCATTGGACGATTCTCTTGCGAACAAACTAATCACAGGGCAGAAAAAACGTGCTACTCGTTTCCAAATAAGATTAAAACCTAATTCCACATTATTTAATCTAAGGTTAAATTAAGATTCCCTCTTCTAAGTTTAACCCTAATTCCCTAAAACATAAGCCCAATTACTAAGTAATAACAATAAATATAAATTAAATAAACTGAAATAAAATTAATCAAAAATAATTAATTCGGGAATAATTCTAACCCAACCAAATTCATTTGCTTCTAGCTTAAAAAAAAAAATTTAGCCATACATAGCTATTAAGAAATCCATGAAATAAATCAAATTCACATCAAAGAATAGAGTAAAAGAAATAGCCAGAGATCGTTGAACTCAGCGGGGAAGATGATCGACAGTGTCGATCCTCTGCTCCCTGCGCGTGCCGTTCTCAGTCTGCGCTGTCAATGATTCTCGTGCGTTCCTCTCCTCCCCCATCTCAGCTGCGTCTATGCTTATATGTATATATATATATATATATATATCTCCTCTCAATTAATAACCTAAGGCTTGATCCACGTTTTGTGTGTGTGGGTTGGGCCGTGATCTCCATCTCTATCTCTATCTCCATCTAAATCTGATCTCTTTCTATATCAAAAAAAAAAATCTGATCTCTTTTCCTTTTTTATTCCAAGAGATATCTTATCCTCCCCAAATCACAACAATGAATTTTGACTCTTCCTTCGCGTGGGTCCACGATTTAGGCTGATGGCATATTCTTAAATTGCTTTTTCGGCTTCTTTTCTCTTACCATATATATATATATATATAGGGGATAATATATCTGCATTTACTGCAGATATGTTATCTGCAGCAACCAATAAACGTTGCCGTTTTATTTTATTTTTTTCTCTTCCTTTATTTCTGATTTTGCGTGGCTGAGGAACTATTTCAGACCTATTCGATTCTCCTCTTCATATCTGTTTTGCCTCTTCAACAGAGCAAAAAATCTCAGTCATTATTCTTGGCTAGATATCCGAATACCTCGAGGTAGTTTTTAGCGATAGTGAGATCTTCAATTGGCAAGCTTTGAGGCTGAACCATGGCTAAAAGCCACGCAACCCAGAAAAGCAAAAACACAGCATATAACAGATTCTCTTGAATTTGAAACCAAATGTACATGAATTTGACTAGTTAAAAAAAGGAATTATTCTTGGCTAATTCATAAAGAGGCGAACAGTAACGAATTATTCATAATATCGAATATCTTGGCTAATTCATAATATCAAATTATTCTTGGCTAATCTCGAGGCGCAGGAATTTGTATTATTTAGCTAATTCGATAAAATCTCAGTCATTATTCTTGGCTAGATATCGATTGCCTCGAGATTTCATCGAATTAGCGCTGCGGCGTGTTATTCAAGAAGAAGAGGCGAAACAGATATGAAGAGGAGAATCGAATAGGTCTGAAATAGTTCCCCAGCCACGCAAAATCAGAAATAAAGGGGTAGAAAAAAATAAATAAAACGGCAGCGTTTATAAATGCAGATATATTATCCCTATATATATATAGTAAAATAAAGAATTTTACACAATGGCCTTTTCTCGGGAGCCGTAAAGACCACGCTTTTTTGAAAGAAAAATAAACACGACGTTACGTTTTTGGAAGCGCAAAGACTACTATTAGTTGGCCAATGACCGTCAATTTAGATGAAACGCGACGCGACGTGACATTTGGATTACATATTGATGTGGAATAAAAAATTCAAATAATTCGAAAAAAAAAATTAAATAATTAAAAAAAAATTCAAATAATTATGAAAAATTTAAATAATTAGGAAAAAATTTAAATAATTAGAAAAAATTCAAATAATTAGAAAAAAATTTCAAAAATTTAGAAAAAAATCAAATAATTAGGAAAAAATTCAAATACTATCCGCTAAGGGGCCCCACCACCGGCAACCGTCAAGCCGCCACTACTTCAGCCACATGCCTCCGGGTATGGGCCGATAACCAACCGTGGAGGAGGAGTTGTATATACATGGGCGTCTTAGTTGTTAAGATCTTATTTAGGGTAAAAGTTGCTCATTGAAAAAAATATTAATTAATTAATTAAGATAATCTTCTTGTCAATTCTCCATACAGAGATAAATCTAACTCGATGTGTGAAGTGTAACTAAGAACCGTGGAGCCTTTGGCGGGGGTATTTTAATTTTTTGTTCTAATTATTTTAATTTTTCCCTAATTATTTGAATTTTTCCTAATTATTTGATTTTTTCCCTAATTTTTTTCTAATTATTTTAATTTTTTTTGTATTTTTTTGAATGTTTTCCTAATTTTCCTATTTTTATTTTAATTATTTTAGAATTTTTTGATAATATTTAAAACTAAGGGGCAAAAGGTAATTTCACCTAAAACTAGGGGCAAAAGTGTAATTTCAAATCTCAAGGGCATCGTTCACTTCCATCCAAGTTAACGTTGAGCGTTTGGTCAACTAACGTACAGTCTTTGGCGCTCCTAAAACGTAAAGTCGTGTGTATTTTTCTTGTAAAAAAGGTCGTGGCGTCTTTGCGGCTCAAAGCAAAGAAAGTGTGTAAAATTCCCCCTCACCCTATATATATATAGGGATAGGTTTTTTTTTTTTTTTTGATACACATAGTAGGGGAGTGGGGCAGGGTTCGAACCCTGGACATGAGGAAGGGGAGCCAAGCTCCCATGCCACTGCGCTACTAAGGCGCTGGCAGGGATAAGTTATTCTACTTACTCTTATTTTACCTGCCTTTGTCTATCTCTCTCAATACCGTTAGATTATAATCTCATCAAACCACATAGATTTGAGGAATAAAATAAATTCTTTTACCTCTTCTTCTCTTCCACTGCCTCCCTCCCTTTCGATTGTGCGTTAATACCAAGTGAGAACCAAACGAAGGATGGGTGGTTCTGGTGTGAAATTTAACAACTTTAAAAGAAATTCCTAAGGATAGATGTACATCAAAGAAGCCGAACTCGCGTTGCTCAATGATCTACAGTTCACAATATATACCTAAAAACTATGAACCTTCCATGATAATCTTGGAGACCGTAAATTCATTTGAATAGCGTGGAAATAATGCTTTAGTGTTGAATGCCGTAACTATACAAATGTTTAGAAAACTGAAAGTTGCAGAACAACCCACCAATTACAGCCACCGCCTCGGAGCAAATCTGAGGTCAAAAGTTAAAACATAAATCCACACAACTCATGAATGTTAAGTTATTAGGAATTAATTATCAAATATGAACTTTATTGAGCAACGCGAGTTCGGCTTCTTTGATGTACATCCTTGGAAATTTCTTTTAAAGTTGTAAATTTCACACCAGAACCACCCATTCTTCTTTGGTTCTCACTTGGTATTAACGCACGATCGAAAGGGAGGGAGGCAGTGGGAGAGAAGAAGAGGTAAAAAGGTTTATTTTATCTCTCAAATCTCTGTCGTTGAATGAGATTATAATCTAATGGTATTGAGAGGGTAAAAAAATAAATGTAGGTAGAATAACTTTACGCCATATATATATATATATATATATATATATATATAAATAATATTTTTCTTTTAAATCGGCTAATATTTCCTACAAAATATAAAAGGATATAAGTAGATTTTATATGGAAATACCCTCTTATCCTATAATTAATTAAATGATATAAAAATATATAAAAGATAATTAAATAAGTATAAAATAAATTCAATCCAATATCTTATATGTTGTACTATAACATGGTGTCATATTTCCCTTCTCTCTCCTAAATTTCGAAATTTTGAAGGTATGTTAGGAAGAAAATACTACTCCCTTTTCCTTTGAAAATGTGAATGAGAGAGAAAAAGAAAAAGATTTTTGGGTGATTTTGTGTCATATAAGTCTCATCCAATGTCCACTTTTCTAAGACAAATTAGACTTATATTGAACTCTACTAATTTTTCATCAGAATTTTCCCTTCCTTTTATTGGATGAAAATTATAGAAGTAATGAGGAAAAATATATATTTAACTTATTTGACATTACTTATCTCAAATTATCCATAATAAAATGTAATAGCCATATTTTTTGGAATTATTCCACCTTATTTTCCAATAATTAATTTATCTTGTTGGAAATAAATACCGTTTGACTACTGCTTGATGAAAAATTTATATATTCCATTGATTTATTTATTACATTAATTTACATGAAAATGGGGATATTACATTAAACTCAAATATCATTTTAATAATTATTCTCTCCTGGTACCCATGTTAAACAAGGGTAGACATGAAAAATAAATAAAACGTGGTTCCAAACAAGCATGACATCCTCTTGCGAACAAACTAATCACAGGGCAGAAAAAACGTGCTACTCGTTTCCAAATATATACCATATATATAAATTTTGCCCGAGTACCAACCATTGCTTGTGGCTAAAAAATGCATGATATCTCTCATACCACATATTCATTAATCATTCTTTTATTTTATTTTGAGTTGTTTTACATGCAACATAATAAATAAATACAACATGGAACTAACGTGTTTTAATTATACCCACAGAATAACAACATTAATATCCCCTCACTCAAAAATATCTTCTAGTTGAAGAAGTCGTATAAATTTCAAAACGGTCTCTAAGGTTTTCTCACACTCAAAGCTCTTTCGTTACGTTGAAAACGAAAGTGATCGAAGAGAGGCATTAATATTCAGTATCCATATATCATTATGTCTTTGGTAACTTCGCCGCTTGTTGCTTCGTCCCATTGCCCTCGGCGCTCTGCAAATTATCAGCCCAGCATTTGGGGAGATCATTTTACTCAATATGCCTCCCAATCTCTGGTATTCCAACTTTGTCCTTTTATATAAGCTTTATCCCCACGTAAAGTTATCATTGTCAAGAGAATCAATCTGATACTTTTTATACGCAAATATTATTATTATAGTTTCAGCAGCCTATTAGAGATCTATATACACACGACACATATTAAAGCTTATATGCATACGTCCTTGTATTTTGATGTTATCAAAGAGTGACAACACAAAGTTAAATCTTCAGGAAGTGCCTGATAAAATGGAGGCGCAGCGTAAAATGCTCAAGGAAGAAGTGAGGAACATGCTCGCCCTTCCAACCAAAAGTCTCGTAGCAAAAATGAACTTGATTGATTCAATCCAACGTCTAGGTGTGAGCTACCATTGTGAACTTGAGATTGATGACATATTGCAACAGATTCATGATACTTATGTTGAAAATGGTGTAATAACACTGGAAGAAGATCTACACACTCTTGCGCTTCTCTTTAGGTTACTAAGGCAACATGGACATCGCGTCTCACCACCTGGTATGCCTCAACCCATCCATCCATTCCAAACTCCATTCGATCATAAATATAAAACATAGTTTACTTTTCCAGAGATATTAAGAAAGCTAATTAAATTACTTTAAATTATTTTTATTTATCTTTTTTCTTCAAACTATTTTGTCTAACTTACAAAATGCTATATTATAATCTAATGATACAGAAGATTAAGTAACTTATTTAGTTTCTTTAATCTCTCGAAATTAAACTGACATGACAAATCTGACTTGTTTGATCTAAACAAGATGTGTTTGAAAAGTTCAAGGATGGGCAAGGTAATATTAGGGAAGGGCTAGCTAATGATGTAGAAGGAATGCTAAGTTTATATGAAGCTGCACATCTTAGAGTTCACGGAGAAGATATATTAGATGACGCTCTTGCGTTCACTTCCTCTCATCTCGAGTCTATGAGCATTCATTTGAATCCTTCTCTTGCCGCAAAAGTCAAACACAAACTTAAGGCACCCACTTCGCAAGAACCTTCCAAGGCTAGAAGCCAGCGTTATATTTCTTCCAACCAAGATGATCCTTCCCACCATGAAACTCTACTTGCCCTCGCAAAGCTTGATTTCAATATGCTTCAAAAGTTGCACCGAAATGAACTAGGAAATATTTCTAAGTATGTTGTTCTAAATTATACTAATTATAGTCTTAAGATAATATATATGCACGTACGTTAATTATGTGTCACTCACACATCATTGTTTCTGAACTTGTTTGATTTATAGGTGGTGGAAAGAATTGGGTTTCAGAACCAAGTTGCCTTTTGCTCGCGATAGGTTGGTGGAATGTTACTTTTGGATTTTGGGAGTGTTTTATGAACCTTGCTATGTTTTAGGTAGAAGGATAACTACCAAAGTGATATGTATCGCATCGGTCCTTGATGACATATATGATGTTTATGGCACAATCGAAGAGCTACAGCTTTTCACTACAGCAATTGAGAGGTTTAAGTTCATTAAGTCTAATAAATTACTATCCCATTGTGATTTTTTTTTCTTTTTTTTTTTAAAAATTGTAATTCTATTGCCAAAAGACTTTAATTTGGTAACTTTAACTCGAAATTATCATGTTTCAAAGGGATATAAAGTGCCAGGAATTATTGCCGAATACATGAGAATTTGTTACCAAGCATTATTGGATGTTTATGATGAAATCAAGCAAGAAATTATAAAGGAAGGAAGAGAATTTTGCATACAAGTATGCCAAAGATGAAGTAAGACGTACTTTTATACTAATTGCCCAACTTTTTCTATTTTGGATATTTTAAATGATTGATTCTTTAATAATAACGTAAATATAATTTTTTGAATAATTGTTCTTATTCCATATGGTCAATCTAATTTTAATTAATAATTATCCAAAATCTGGGATGATTATGATCATAATTAAGTTGTTAATTATGCATGGGACGAAAGCACAGATGAAAAGCTTGGTGCAAGCGTACTTTGTTGAAGCGAAATGGTATAATAGCAATTATACACCAACAATGGAGGAGTACATGGACAACGCACTTGTTTCCAGTGGATACCGTTTGGTCATGGCCATAACTTTCATTGGGATGGGGCCCATTGCCACAGAGCAAGTGTTCGAGTGGTTATCAAGTAACCCCAAAATTGTGAGAACTTCACAGATCATTAGCAGGCTCATGGATGACATTGTTTCCAACGAGGTACTCACATGTACATCACAAGTCCAAAATTTCTACCTCACTTATTGTTCAACTTCTAAGTTATTTAGATTGGTAATAGATATAATGATTTGTGTGTTTGTGGCGTATTTGATAGGATGAGCAAAAGAGAGGGGATGTTGCTTCGGCCATAGAGTGCTACATGAAGCAGCATGGCGTGCAGAGAGAAATTGCCATTGATGAATTAAAGAGGGAAGTGGTCAGTGCGTGGAAGGATATAAACGAGCAACTGCTTGAACCTTTGCAAGTACCAAGGCCTTTGTTGATGCGAATTCTAAACCTGACTCGCGTAATGGACGTTCTTTACACTGATTCTGATGGCTACACTGATTCTGCAAAATCAACAAAACATCATATCACTGCTTTACTCTTACGCGCGTTTCCTCTTTCAAAACGAGAGGATCACAGTTAGGTTTGAGCGAACGCAGTTCCATTATGCTACTTTGGATGCGACCAACTATATAGTAAAGAGTGTGTGAGTACATATAGTAAAGAGTGGTGGTAAGTATAATCTTTAGTTGTCTTTCGTTCCTTTTACGTACAGACGTGCTGATTATGGCTGTTTGTTTCCCCGCTATGAGGGGAGAAAATTGTTTCGTATAAAAACATTAAAAGTATTTAAGCATATGCATTAAAGACACTTTAGTTACCGGAACCTTAATTAGAATCAATTGAACAACTTCAGCGTGTTGAGTCACTTCTTAGGATTATGTTTTTTGTACTTCGATCTCAAAGCTCTTTTTTCTTGGAATGAAAAAAAGAGATAGAGAGAGAGTGAGATTTGGGTAATTAAGGCTCTTTTAAACCCTATGTTCGAACTCGAACTCAGTAAATGTGAAATCGCTGGGGGTATAGAGTAGCATCTTTATTCAAACTTTTTTTTTTTGGGTAAATATGTTCAAACTTTTTTGATAAAAAAAAAGGCACGCACGCACGCACATTTATTTACTTATGTAGAAGCATACCCATTTTCAAGTAATAAGTTATTCACACCTTATGTATTTAGAGTTTAGTTATCTCAGCTGTCGACATTATATTAATAATTGATTATCATCATCACATAAAGGCACGTTATCACTAGGAAATATAATAATTAAACGATTATTTTTGTTTGGTCACTTTGAGTTATTTTTAATTCATTTTCTATTTTGTTACGGAAAAAATTCGAAAACATAAATGGACAAAGAATCTGGGGTACATCCATGTAGAGCCGGGAAATTGGGCCAGACCCATTGGGCCGGCCCGTTTAAGCCCTGGCCCTACAGGGCTCGGGCTTGAAAAATAGGCCAGAAATTTGAAATCGGCCGTGGGGCCTTGGGCCGGCCTGCCAAGTGTTTGTTTAACGGTAGCTTTTTTTTTTTTTTTAAAAAAAAAATTAATTACTTAGACTTCCACTTAATGAATGTGTTTATTTGTAATTACTTAGATTTTTATAGTTTAAATTATAACCCTTTTTATGTTTATTATTATTCTGTATTAAAACACATAACTAGTTATTATAAATTTTAAAGAAGGATGTTTTCATATTAAATAAACACATACTTTAGTATTATAATATTATATAAGTAATAAATTATAAATATATTTTGTGTAAAATAAATATAATTTTTTTTTGGTACAAATTGGGGCTTAACTGCCCATTACTTCATTAAAAAAACAAAATTAGTCAGGATTTAGTCGTGGGTGGACAACTCCCACGGTATCCCCGAACAGAAAATCTACTACTCCTGCTGGAGGAGAATCTAAAACAATAAAATCATCATTACAAATAAAGCTATGCTTGGCTAACCAATCTGCCACTGTTGCCTTCTCGCAAAATGTGAGAAAATCATATTTGTAGCTCATTGTTATTGTCTCGTAGCCATGCATTCAAAGTTCTGTCTCTGGCCCTCCCTTGGGACCAAGCATCCTGAATCATGTGTAACGCCATCGTTGAGTCTCCTTCTGCAATGATCTTGTTAAACCCCAGACCCTGTGCCAATCTAAGGCCTTGTACGAACCCCCAAATCTCTGCAGCCAAAGCCTGACATCGTCTTAGCTTCCTACCGAACCCACAAATCCAGATACCATCACTCCTCCTCAATTACCCTCCACAACCCGCCAAGCCTGGACATCCTCTAGCAGCACCATCAAAATTTAGTTTCACCCACCCTTCTTTCGGGAAATTCCATTTAATTTCCCTTGGCTTCTTTAACAACCCTAGGTCATCAAATCTTTTAAACGAGGTAACACACTCTCTAACATAATTCTGGATAACAAACTCAGGGCGGTCAGGCATATTAAAACCTTCTTCAAATAATAACTTATTCCTCCATCTCCAAATCATCCAGCTGCACACCGAAAATACCATACTCCATTCTTCTCCAGTTTGCAGATTATTTAGCAGCCAACAATTCTTGTGTTCCGTAAAAAATTGTGGACGTACCTTTAACACCTTTAAGGCCAGCCATATCCTACGAGATTCCGGACAGCTTCTCAAAACATGGTCAAGGTTCTCCACTCCTCCCCCACACCTGCTACAAGTAGGCGCACCTCCCAGGATGCGTGCTCTTCTAGCGGCCGTGAGAAGCCGATCATGAGCTGCCAACCACAAAAATACCTGGATCCTTCTTGTGGTTTTCACCTTCCAAATGGCCCCTAGCTCCATATTCACATCTCCTCTCAACTGCTGATACATTTGAGATACCGAAAACTCGTTTCCATGTCCCCCTCTCCACACAACTATGTCGTCGCCATCCTCAGGATACGGTGGGGGAATGGCTTTTATAGTTGCGTAATCTCATGTGGTAGAACCCCCTCAAGCCATGCTCAGTTCCAGTTCCCTTCTCTGTTTAAGGTTTGACTCACCGTGAGAGTTGGGTTTAACATACCCATCTCCCCTACAAAATAGTTCCTCAATTTGTCAACCCCATTCAACCATCTATCCTCCCAAAATTTCACACTCCTACCATCCCTTACCTCCCATCCAATACCCTTAATAACTTCAGGCCATAATCTAGCCACATTTTTCCATAAGCGTGAATCCTGTTGTTTCACACTGCATTCAGCTAGCCAATTAGCACCCCTTCCATATTTAGCTTTCAGGATTTTAGAGCACAATCCTTTAGGTTTGGCTACTAAGTTCCATACAATTTTCCCTACTAGAGCATCATTCATACCCTTCAATCTCCTTATACCTACACCTCCTTCCTCTTTCGGCCTACACACTCCTTCCCAGCTAATGGCATGTAATTTCTTCTTCTCCCCATTTGAACCCCAAATGAAATTCCTTTGGAGTTTTTCAATCTCATCACAAACTCCACTTGGAATATTTTCGTGTTGCATTTGAAAGTTTATAACCTGCGATGTTACTGATTGGACTAAAGTGATCCTTCCTGCTAGGTACAAGGATTGGGTTTTCCAACCACTAAGTTTCCTTTGTACTTTGTCAATCAAAAATTGAAATTTAACTCTGGTATTGCGGCCTTGAGTGATATGTGCCCCTAAGTACCTGCCCAACTCCTCCTTACGTTGGAAACCTCCCATCCCACAAATGATGCTCTCTAGGAACAGTCTTCGAGAAAAAAATAGAAGTCTTACTTGGATTGATTTTCTGCCCTGACACCTCCCCAAACAGATCCAAGCATTCGAGCGCATGCCCCATCTGTTCCTCACTAGCTTCACAGAACAACAATAGGTCATCCGCAAATAAGAGATGTGATATGCATACCTTATATCTTCCAACTCTCACCGGTTTCCATCGTCTATCTTTAACTGAATCCGTAATAATATGAGATAATTTCTCCATAGCAAGAACAAATAGATAAGGTGATAGGGGATCCCCTTGTCTAATCCCTCTAGTTGGCTTGAACTCCTCTTTTCTGCTCCCATTCCATAATAAACACATTCTGACCGAATACAAGCAGTGTTTAATGATATTGACTATGTTCTCCGGTAAGTCAATCTCTTCCAGTACTTTCATTAAGAACCCCAAACTTAGCCTATCGTAGGCTTTCTCAAGATCAATCTTGATAACCATATAACCTTTCTTGCCACTCATCCTTTGCATTATATGGGCAATCTCCTTAGCGGTGATAATGTTCTCCTGGATGTTACGTCCTGACACAAAGCTAGCCTGAAAAGGTGACACAAGACTATCCATAACATCTTTTAATCTTCGCACTAGTATCTTTGTCAAACCATTGTATAGTACATTACAAAGAGCGATTGGTGCCGAATTGAGTAACCCGTCCGGGCTCTCCACCTTTGGTACCAGGACTAGGAGCGTTTTGTTCAGATTTACAATCCCTTCTGGTCTATCCCATAGTCTTCTAATCAACTCATACACTTCTTGTCCTACCACATCCCAATTTCTTTGATAAAATACCGCCGGGAACCCATCTTCTCCTGGCGCTTTGAATCCTCCAATATCAAAGAATGCACTTCGAATTTCCTCATTCTCTAACCTCCTTCCTATTCTTCTCATATCCTCCCTTCTCACTACTCCCCAACCTTGTCTGGTCAAATGCCATCCTCTATTCATATTTTCCTCCAAGAATAAGGAATCATAGAAAGTCTGGAACATGCTACAAATTAGATTCTCGTCCTCTACCCAAATGCCCTCGTTATTTTTAAGGCTTTTTTACCTTGTTTCTCCTTCTGCGAATCATTGTCTTACTGTGGTAATACCTCGTATTTCTGTCCCCTTGGCTAATCCATAATCCTCTTGACTTCTGGAACCACAGTAGCTCTTCCTGTTTGAACACATTCACCAATTTTTCTTCCAGTTCCTTCTCAAGATTCATGAGGAAGGGATTACTAAAGCGGTCCGCACATCGTTGAATCCCTTCCAGCCTCCTACATAAGCCTCTTATTCTGTATCGTATGTGACCAAACACTTCTTTACTCCACACCCCAAGTTGCTCATTCAGCACCCTTATGTTCCCACACATCTCCTCCTCTCACCCATTTCTTCAATAGAAAATTCCTGAAGTCGCTATGATTTAGCCATGCTGCCTCAAATCGGAAAGGTTTCTCTCGTCTCATATCAGATTCGGGACAAGTATTGATGATTAAGGGATGGTGATCTGAACTTACCCTTACACCTACATTTACCATGGAATCCGGAAACAATTCCTGCCACCCCATATTACATAAGCAACGGTCTAACCTCTTAAATACACGATCATGCCCACTCCATGTGAAGAAAGGCCCTTGTGCACCCAAATCAATAAGTCTGCTTCCTTCCATCCAGTCACGAAACCGTCTACATCTTCCCTCATGAACCCTACCTCCCCCTTTTTGCTCCCCGCAAGTACTTATTTCATTCCAATCCCCAGCTAGCAGCCACGGATCAGTCATGGTAGTAGCTATAACATCCAATTTCTCCCATAGCTCCCCCTCACATTCTCATGCGGACTAGCATAGACAGCAGTGAAATACCATGGTATTTGCCCCCAATCATCAATTGACAATGTAAAAACTGTAAATGTCTCTCCACTACATTAACCACCAGGTTTAAGTCGTTCCACATTAACCATATACCTCCTACAAAACCCAAAGCTTCTACTATTTCTGAATACTTAAAACCGAAAGACCGAATTGCATTCTTGGCCTTAATGCCACTAATTCGAGTTTCAAGCAAAACAACCATATCCGCTTTTTGTGAAAAAATTAAGTTTTTCAAGGACGCAGCAAATCCTTTACTAGCCGCCCCTCTACAATTCCAAATTAAGATCTTAACCATTAAAAAACTAATTAAAAAGGTTTTACCCCTCGTCTCTCACACACATCCATTGACCCTTCAATCTGAACTTGTTCTGCATCAGCAGCAACCAACGAGACCTTATCACCTCCGTTGTCTTCCATATCATCACCATAGTATTGTCCTACATCCTCTACTGTATCCAACTCTTTTATTTTTCTGCTATCAGATGCACCTATGTCATGCAACCTCACCTGACCATTCCCTTCACCCCTATACTCCGACACAGGGACAGTCAGAATTCCCTTATTAGTCCCCATTCTTCCTTCTTGTTTGCTCCTCTCCCCTTGAACCGACCTCAGTGACCCTTTGGGAACAATTGTTGTCTCCGTACATGGCCCATTTTCTTTAGCTATGCTCACAGGTTTCCTTGGCCCCCTATCCCTTCGTTTTATAAATTGTCTCCCATTATTTTCTTCCATCGCAGCCCCTCTATCCGTAGAGGTATCACCCTGCCCTAGTTCCACTCTTGTATTTTGCCCTCGTTCCTCTCCTGTATTCAACACATCATATCTAGAGGAAATTTTGACTTCCTCATTCATTGGCCTATCCCTCCTCTACCTACGAAGTCTTTGAACAACCTTCCACGGACCAGTAGCCTGCTTAGAATTCTCTTCAATCTCACCTTCCTCTATCTCGTCTGACCCCTCCAACACCACCTTCTCCACCTCACTGGCACCTTTCTTGCCATGCACACAGCTTTCCTTAAAGTGGTCAAATAGTCCAGAGTTCAGGCATAGAGCATGCAAACTCTCATACTCCACATGTTTAAGGACTCCATCCACCATATAATGGGGGATTAATGGCTTTGTTAGATCCAATTCGATGCACACTCTAGCAAATTTGTTCCGTCCCCTACTAGCAGTATGAACATCCAATTTCAACACCTTCCCTATTGAGTTAGCTAAGTTATAAAGAATTTTTTTTATCAAATAACTCAGCTTCAATTTCAGGGAAGCGTACCCAAGTTGCGATCTTGTCAATTTTTTCCTTTCTAGGATTCAATCCCGGTCTCCACCGCATAACACTTAGATACTTATCTAAGATCACCCATGGGCCACCTGTGAGTGCTCTCTCATAATCTTCACACTCCTGAAATGAGACTACAAAAAAATCATTCTCTAAATCGCCCAATTTAATTGCACCCTTTTTAGCCCAGATTTGGCTCAATTTAGATTCCAGAAAGTACAAACTCAAGGAACCTCCTAGCAATTTAACAAGCAGAGATTTCACAAATGGCTTGCAGAGACGCTCCCTTTCTTTATCATCAATCATAATTTTAGGTCACAAAGGGTCGATAGATCAATGAAATTCCCGAATGAAAATCTAGTATGTTGATAAGTAGATATTTTATGATTAAATAAGTATAGATTCTGAGATATATTGAGTTGAATTTATTAATATTATACTTATTTAATTATCTTTTTATATATTTACATATCTTTTAATTAAATATAGGATAAAAGAATATTATAACATAAAATTTATTGATATCCTATTTTATTTTGTAGGAGATATGATGTGATCTAAGAGGAGAAAATATAGGAAGCTCATCATTATTGGGCAAGAAATTTAATTAAAAAGGATATTGCACATTATATTATTATATTAAATAATATAATATGCAAAAAAGATGAACCACGTGATGAGGGATTGATATTCGGAAGATATGCTATATCCTATCTTTAAAGCAATTGGAATAAAGATGGTGGGACCCGCGCAAAAAGAACCTAATCTATATCTATATATTGCAACGCACGGGAAGGAAAAAAGAAAAAAGAAAAAGCAAAAAGATATGATATCTCATATCTTTTATCCATTGAAATAGAACGTGGGCCCACACCAAAAAGGAGAACAATATATAAAAGAGAGACGCCGCACACAGAGAGGACAATTCGTAATTTGAACAAAGTAATTAATCGAGAAAAGACGCAAAAGAGAGACGCAGACACAGAAAGCAATTCAAGAAAGGATGAGGAGCGAAAAAGAATTCCGACGAAGCAAAAGGACGAGACGCACGAACGAGAATGAGAATTGGAGAATTAGAGAGGAGCATATGAGACTGAGGGATTCTCTAAGAGTCTTGATTTCTCCTTTCTTTTCCTTTCCTGTCTAAATCTGAATATTATTTTACTTTCATGATTTTTCTTATAGCCATGCTAGGCTAGTTTTCTTTAGTAGTTAGGGCGAAGATGAACCTGATGTTAATTTGAGTATTTGTTTGAATTCTCTATTGAATGTTATTTACCATGATTGAATGAATTATATTTACTTAAAGCCTTCTTAAAAGACTGATCACCTTTTAGATTGTCCATAGGTTAGTGCATGATAGAGATGTTGGTGCAATTTTAACTAACCTTTAATTCATCATAAAATTGCATGACCTAGACATAGGCTTACAAATTTATGTGATCTTATAATTCCGGTTTATATAATCTTTCTAAATAATACTAAGACATTAGGTTATTTTCAAAGATAAAGACTAAGGTAATCAAGACATTGGGACTTAGTATAATTTTAGAGAATTGATCGTCGAGTTATGGGAATAACGATCAATTAGGGATTTAATTCGAATACTTAGAGGAACATAGGGGAATTCTATGCCCTAGCTGCGTTTTTCTCTATTAATCATCTTTTCTAAAACGTTCTTGAAATTCTTGAAATTCTTGATTTTTATTTAATTATTTAAAACCTTTTTAGTTACAATTCACCCCTATTACTCTATTTCACCCAACTAAAGCCGAAATAACTAATTAGTGGTCATGTAATACTATTCCTCGTGGGACGATCTCTTTCTCACATACTTTATTACTTGTAACGATCGGTGCACTTGCCGAAGTCGCTACCATATGTCCTCAAATCCAACGTTTGGACCAGAACTACTTCCTTCTCCAGCCATTGCTTCATCACCGTCCCTCCTCCCTCGTCTCAAACCAGGTATCGCCTCACTTTGCTTTAGCCATTAGAGAATACTTGTAAGATCGCTTCTTACTTCCTTCCTCCTTATCTCTGTTCTTGTCTCGCTTCATACTGTCATCCGTGTCACTCATCCATTCTTCAAGGCGGGGTAGGTTCGATACTTCTCCAGTAAACACAGCGTCGCCGCTCCCAATCCTCCTCTTCCAGCATTTCCCAGCCTCCATTACCTCCGTCGTCGGGTTATTGCCCTGCAGCCCCTCTCTGTTTCCATACGCTACCCTGTATCACACCACCCTGTCGCAAGAAACGAATTAGGTCCCTCTTCTCAACTCCGTTGCAGTGGGCAACAGAGACAACCACAGCCCCAGTCGCCAAGCAGCAGCGGAGTAGTTTGAGCCCAGCCGCGAGCCGCCAAGTAGTGGCGGAGCAGGTCGAGCACAGCCGCGAACGAAACCCTAGCAGACGCGTATCAGGGGCGCGACTATTAACGGTCTAAATATAATTATAATTATTTTTACTTGTGAGTAAAATCATGCATGAATCAAAGGAATCTACAGACACACACAAAATTACAAGAGGGAAAGACATTTTGTCGTGGGCATACATAAAGTAATTCCTTTATTTAATATTTTGAAAAAAACGGAAAAAACATATTCTTTGTGTTTATTTTTTTTTTATTATGAATTAATGAATGTGTTTTATATTGTTTAGATATTAATGTTGATAACATTTATTTGATAGATCAGAACTTTAATGATTGCAATTTACTAATTATATTTCTTTGAAAAAAATCGAAGGAAAAATAGTTCAAATTTGGAATAGTAATTTTCAGGCCCTGTAGGGGCCCAGCCTGTACTATCGGGCTTTGAAAAAACAGATGTTTTCCTTATCCCGTGCCCCGTTGGGCTCAAGCCCTTAGGGCCAGGCCCTGTCGGGCCGGGCCGGCCCTAATTCCCAGCTTTTCATCCAGGAGCCTGGAAGAGCGAGGATATGGGTGGTTCTTATCAACTTAGCTAAACACATTGCAACGGGGGACAGATCAGTCTCCATCAAGAAGCTGTCAATTATTATTATTATTATTTCTTCCTCCTCCACCTCTTTTTTTTTTTAATAAAGTTGTTGTTGTTAATGTTGTTATTATTATTATTAGGTGACATCTCAAGAGACTATGAGATCTGTTGAGTTAGTGTTCAGGAAGAAAGTTCATGCAAGCCACATACTTACATCGTATATCACAAATTATGTTGGAAAAGTAGTTTCTACCGCTAATATGGAAAGTTGATTAATAAAACATACAGGCGAGATAATGGCCATGTAAACACGAGTTTTTTTATTTTTATTTTATTTTTTTATAATCATAAAAAAACAATTTTGATCGACATAAATGCATGTAAGCTGATTCAACTATGAGTGATGCAAATTAAAGATGGCCCGACCCTGTTTGCGTGAACGAAGAGAAGGTGTACTAATTAATTAATTTATTGATTAATCAACTTCTATTCCCTTAACATAGACTATGCAATAACAACGGTTTCGCTTCATGTTAAGCTCTTTGCTTTGTTGGGAGAACTAAACATGCGTGGGTGCATCGAGATCTAATTAGAGGGTCCAAATTTATTTATTTTTTTTAAAAAGAGTGATTTTTGAAATAAAAACATTTTTTGAAAAAAAAAATTAATAAAGAGATTATTTTTATTTTAAATTCTATAACCATTATCTTTACAATTAATGAATGTCATGAACAAATGGCAGTTGGTCTCCTAAGAATTAAGCCAATACTCAGAATTAGAATAGGACCGTCGACCAACATAAGCTTTGGACAAAGAGCCAGATCTACTTCAGAGAGATTGGTTGGATTGACCTGGTGAAATCAACATACTTATAAGTTATAACCATGCAATTAGAGAAGCAAATTACATACTTTGTTGGCCTCATGAAAGAAGCTCATAATATATTAAACTTTGAAACTAGCCATTTTAAGAAACCGACGACGCCCGTGGTCTCTCCAACAACTTGATTCACAAATTATGTAAAACAGGCGTCGATTCAAAATTAATCATGATCCTCACATTTTCAAAGAGGAAAAGCATGTAAGAATAAAGCGCGATATGATGCTTTGTTGATCCATAGAATCACCGTAGCCATCGAATCGGTGTAAAGCACGTCCATTACGCGACTCGGGTTTAGAATTCGCGTCAACAAAGGCCTTGGCACTTGCAAAGGCTCAAGCGTTCCTCATTTATATCCTTCCATGCACTTATCACTTTCCTCTTGAACTCTTCAATGGCGTTTTCTCTGCCCACCATGTTGCTTCATGTAACACTCTATGCCCGAAACAACATGCCCTCTCTTTTGCTCAAACTAACAAATACGCCACAAACACACAAATTATTACTTTGCTGTCAAATAACTTAGAATTTGAATAATAAACAAGGTAGAAATTTTGGACATGCCGACGTACGTACCTCGTTGGAAACAATGTCGTCCATAAGCCCGTTAATAATTTGAGAGGCTCCAACAATTTTGGGGTTATTGGCTAGCCATTGGAAAGCTTCCTCTGTAGCAATAGGTCCCATGCCAATGAATGATGTGGCTGCAAGCATACGATACCCAGAAAGTCACAAGTGCATTGTCCATGTACTCCTCCAATGTTGGTGTATAATTCTTTGTTATACCATTTGGCTTCAACAAAGTAACCTCGCACCAAGCTTTTCATCCGAGCGTATGATTTTAGTGTAAGTGAAAGTTGTGATATTATCTTGCAATATACCAACTTTAAAGAGATAGAGTAGTTCTTGGCTGTTCATCGTTATGCCTTGAGATATGACGATCATAATCATCCCAATATTATTTAATATATAAATTTCTAGATAATTTTTAATTAATATTTGATTGATCATGGAATAGGAAGAATTGAACAAATTATATTTACATTATTACAAAACAATCAATAATTTGAAGTGTCTAAACAAAGGGACTTGGTTTCGGTGCTTGCTTAGCTCTCTCATTTCCATCGATTTGGGCGTGACGGTCTATATTTGAGTTTTCTTAAAATGATGATTTTTTAAAATAATAGTAGTTAAAATATTATCTTTATTTTATATTTTATATTTTATACCCATTAAAATATTTTTTTCTAAAAAAATATAGCCTTTTAAAAACTCGAGATCCGGACCATCTAAATCGATTTGATGGTTCGATCGATGAGTTGAAAGATCTAAACACAATGCTTAACACTAAAACCAAGTCCCTAGACAAAGTGGGTGAAATAGAAATAGTATAGAAGTAAATCTTACTTCATCTTTGGCATACTCGATGCAAAATTCTCTTCCTTCATTGGTCATTTCTTGCTTGACTTCCTCATAAACATCCAATAGTGCTTGGTAACAAAATCTCATGTATTCTGGCAACAATTCCAGGCACCTTATGTCCCAACTGTGATAAATCATTACTTAAAAGTTAACTAATTAAAGTCTTTGGATAATAAAATTTCATTTTTTTTTAAAAAAGAAAAATCTCAACAGGATAGGAATTTAGACTTGATGAACTTAAACCTCTCAATTGCCGCAGTGAATAGCTGTAGCTCTTCGAAAGTGCCATAAACATCATATATGTCATCAATGACCGATGTGATGGATATCACTTTGGTGGTTATCCTTATAGCCAAAGCATAGCAAGGTTCATAAAACACTCCCAAAATCCAAAAGTAACATTCCACCAACCTATCGCGAGCAAAAGGCAACTTGGTTCTGAAATCCAATTCTTTCCACCACCTATAATAAGTTCAAAAACGAATGACTTGTGTGAGTCATGCATAACGTAACGTGCACATATATTATATTAAGAATATGAGTATAATTTAGAAAAAAACATACTTAGAAATATTTCCTAGTTCATTTCGGTGCAACTTTTGAAGCATATTGAAATCAAGCTTTGCGAAGGCAAGTAGAGTTTCATGGTGAGAAGGATCATCTTGGTAGGAAGAAATATAACGCCAAGCTTCTAGCCTTGGAAGGTTCTTGCGAAGTGGGTGCCTTAAGTGTGTTTGACTTTTGCGGCAAGAGAAGGATTTAAATGAATGAACATAGACTCAAGATGAGAGGAAGTGAACGCAAGAGCGTCATCTAATGTATCTTCTCCGTGAACTCTAAGATGTGCAAACTTCATATAAACTTAGCATTGCTTCTACATCGTGAGCTAGCCCTTCCCTAATATTACCTAGCCCATCCTTGAACTTTTCAAACACATCTTGTTTAGATCAAACAAGTCAGATTCGTCATGTTAGTTTAATTTCGTACATGTATGTTATGTAGTTGAGAGGCCAAAAAGGTATTTCATTCAATACTAAATAAAAGACAAAATTGATTTTTTTGAAGAGATTAAAGAAGGCTAAATAAGTTCTTAATCATATTATATGTTTTGTATCATTAGATTATAATATAACATTTTGTAAGTTAAACAAAATAATTTGAAGAAAACCCGATAAATAAAATTAATTTAAAGTAATTTAATTAAATTTTCTTAATATAACCTAAAAGTCAAATATATTTTATATTTAGTACCATATGGAGAATTGGAAAGGATGGATGGGATACCAGGTGGTGAGATGCGATGTCCATGTTGCCTTAGTAACCTAAAGAGAAGCGCAAGAGTGTGTAGATCTTCTTCCAGTGTTATTACACCATTTTCAACATAAGTATCCAGAATCTGTTGCAATACGTCATCAATCTCAAGTTCAAAATGGTAGCTCACACCTAGACGTTGGATTGAATCAATCAAGTTCATTTTTGCGACGAGATTTTTGGTTGGAAGGGCGAGCATCTTCCTCACTTCTTCCTTGGGTATTTTACTCTGCACCTCCATTTTGTCAGGCACTTCCTGCGGATTTAACTTTGTGTTGTCAACTATTTGATAACATCAAAATACAAGGACGTACGCATATTCGCTTTAATATGTGTCGTGTGTATATAGATCTCTAATAGGCTGCTGAAACTATAAAATGATATTTGCGTATAAAAAGTAGCAGATTGATTCTCTTGACAATGATAACTTTACGTGGGGATAAAGCTTATATAAAAGGACAAAGTTGGAATACCAGAGATTGGGAGGCATATTGAATAAAATGATCTCCCCAAATGCTGGGATGATAATTTGCAGAGCGCCGAGGGCAATGGGACGAAGCAACAAGCGGCGAAGTTACAAAAGACATAATGATATATGGATACTGAATTAACTGATTATTAATGCCTCTCTTCACTTTTGTTTTCAACTAAAGGACTTTGAGTGTGAGAAAACCTTAGAGACCGTTTTGAAATTTATACGACTTCTTCAACTAGTGTAGAAGATATTTTTGAGTGAGGAGATATTAATGAATATGTGGTATGACAGATACCATGATTTTTGAGCCACAAGCAATGGTTGGTTCTCAGGCAAATTTATATTATATATATTTGGAAACATGTAGCATGTTTTTTTCCCCTGTGATTAGTTTGTTCGCAAGATAACCCACCAATGAATAAGGGTTATGATCGATGTCATGCTTTCTTGGGACCACATTTCATTTATTTTTCCAAATTTATATTCTATTTCGAACGTCCGACACTAATGAATATGTGGTTCTCATAAGCATAGTAATGTATAAAGAGTACAGCAAGAGAGTGTGGCCAAAGAGGGAAGTGCAGCCATGGAAAAAAACAAACAAACTTATATGTGGTACTCGTGCTTCTTTTGGGACCTGAAGCAATGGGTTGTTCACATAAAAACTTATATTCTACTTCTTTATTTTATCAAACTTATATTCTCTTTTGTACATCAAATGATGAAAAAACTAAGCATACAAACAAACAAACGTGTGGTTGTCATTCAAACGTGTTGAATTTAGACATGTGTCAAATGATCAATAATTGATAAAATAATGACAAGACTTAATAAATAATTTATAATTTATTTTATGAAAAATATTTAATTTAGGCTTTTGCAATTTTAAAGTTCTTCTTTCTGTCATTATCCCATAAAAGGGTTATCTACTTAGAACAATTTTCTTAAAAATAATACTCCCTCCAATTCTTAATATAAGATGCATTTTGATGAAAAAAATTGAACTATGCAGAGGATATTATAGTAAGGATTGGAATGCCCTCATTCGACAACAGTTTCAAGTGAATGGACAGATATATATATTTTTGTAAAAAAAACTTCATTGAAAAAAGAGGCAAATATGCATGAAAATAAAGAAAGATCATCAAGTAACAAGAAAGGAAAAATTTTCCAGATTGCTTTTCTAAAACAGACACATAATAATCAGTAGAAGCACATTTACAACAAAAACACATCAAAAATACCAAATGGCCGGCGCTACTTCTTTGCGTCACCGGACTTTCTTCTCCTATCCGATCTGCAAGCCAACCTTCGTCACTTGACTTGTTCTTGACTCTCCTTTGCGATTGAGTTTTCTCCAATTAACTTTTCTCATTATCTCTCATCATTTCTAAAATCATATCCGTCCAATCAATCACAATATTACTTTAATATCTCTCTCCTCTTCCCAATTAACAATCTAGATGGACTAATGCGGGAAAATTTCACTCTCGTTTTATCTACAGGTTACTCGTTGTATTAATGAGCGGGGCCATCAAGCTCGCCTGCAAATCATGTTCGTTCTCATTCCTCACGACATACGCCACGTCATAACTGTAATCATCGCCCTCATCTCTGCCTTTTCCTTTTCCGGTCCTTCTGCGTTGGCACTGAGGAAGGAGAAGACTGTTGAGCTTGAAAAGCAATTCTGCGTTTTGTACTCCTTCGGCTTCATGGATAGCTGATCTTCAATTGATGTTTTTGTATACATATTCATGATTCATTAATTATTTATAGTAAATTAATTTAATTGATTGCTTTGTATATTTACTAGGATTCACCCAGAAGTTTACTTTTGATTGATATAATTTTATATTTGTATTAATGATATTTGACATCATATTATGAATGATATTTAATGCATTCAATATTTTGCATAACGGTTAATAAATACCAAATCTCTGGCAAACAAATAAAAGTAAAAACCCAATCGATAATTAATATTTGCTAACGTCTATGCTTAGAAATACTTTATATGGTAGGCTACCAGCGTCGTGCTTGTATTTAGGTTTCACCCTAAAATTAGGCGTAATTTTGAGGGGCTAAATCCTTCAAACACAGCGAAGCAGCTGATCAAACCATATTTTTATATGATTTTTTATAATTAAATTGGGATTAACTTAACGTTTTTCGACGTTATCGTTATTAGCGTTAATTTGAGTTAGGGGCATTTGTATTGAATTAAATGAAATTAGGGCAAAATGGTCATAAATGGTTAATTATTCAAATGCAAATGATTTCTTGCGCTTAATGCTTTATATTGTGTTTAATCTTGCATTATAGGTATTTAAGAAGGAAATGAAGATTTTTGGGGTTGGAATTATTATTTTTTGAGGAAGGAGAAAATTACATCAAAGTGCCCTGGAATTCCTGAAAATTGCAAAACAAGGGAGAAAAGGAGCCAGGAGAGAAATTACAGAAAAGGGCCCAATATTTTCGAAAATCACAGTTATGCCATAAAAATGTTTCAAAAGTATGCACTTTAGTCCCTCCAAAAGAAAGTTTAGTTCTTTTCACTTTAGTCCCTGGTCAAAACTTGTTAGGGCTGAAATTGAAAGCGCAGGATCTGATTTATTAAATGGATGGAGCCCCGACAGAATGAGAGGAGCTGGGGGGGAAAATAAATGAGCGCCGCGAGAAGCAGATTAGGATTGACTTCAACGCAGTCGGACAGAGCTGAGAGGCGTGAGACCAGAGCTGGGGGGAGAGCGCCGACAGAGCTGAGAGGATGGAATAAAAGAAAAGGGGATCGACGAAGCAGCTGAGGAAAAACGCAGGAGCTGAGGGAGCAATTAAAATAAAACCAGCGCCGCGTCTTCTGCGAGGTGGGGGGATCGACGAGGCAGCTGGCATCATCGTCTTCAACGTCATCATCGACACACGCGGAACTTCAGCTGGGAGCTTGATCGGGATTCACCTTCCTTCATCCTTCTTTGTTCTCTGATTTCTAGAAACCATCACCACCACCATCGGCCATTTTTATTTTCCCATTGTCAACCACCAATTTCTCAATGTTCATCATTCATTTGATATTTAATTAGTAATATTTCATGGCTGGACGTTGGCACTGTGCTTATGTGATTAGTGGCTGATTCTCTTCTTGGTGGTGGAGATTATTGCTTGAGCTCAATGGACTACATAGGGGAGTTTCTCATCATTTTTATTACCAGATTTATATATTTAGGTTCTTTTAGTTTTAGGAATTATTGTGTATAAATTTTAACGAGATTAATGTTTATTATCTCATTAATTTGATAATTGTAGTTGAGATTGAATTTTGTGGTGTGAAAAATATATGTGTTTTAATTTCTTGTGGATACAATGAGATTATATTAATTAGCGTGTTATTTTAGTTAATGTGATTGATTTGTGTCCTTCGAGCGAATCATTATGTCTTCAATTTCAAGATTAAATGTTGCGTTATTCCAATTTTAATTCGACATCAAGTGGTTTTTAACAATTTCCGAGGTAGTAGTTAGTATGTTTGTAGGAATTTCTTATTAATTGAGAATATTGACAGTGTTATCTTGAGGTTGATCTTAAGAACTTGATGAATTTTAACTCCCATAATCTTTTATGAGCAATGATAGTAATTTCTTCATTACCAAGAACATTCATAATTCATATTTTCACTTCAGTACAATTCCATTTTATTTAAAATACCAAAAACAATAGTTTAGCTAGCATTTAATTAAATTGCATTGCTTATTTTACTTTATTAATTTGAAAATCCAAAACATATTTTTCCCTTGTTTTAATTGCATTTGCATGTCGCCATTTAGATTACTTAGGATTCAATAAAAGCGCCTCGGAGAGAAACGATCCTAGATTTGCATATACGCAATCCTTAGTTATTTTTATCATGACCTGCGCTTAAAAAAAAAATCCACCACTCAAATGGAGAGGTTTATATGGTAGGCTACCAGCGTCGTGCTTGTATTTAGGTTTCACCCTAAAATTAGGTGTAATTTTGAGGGGCTAAATCCTTCAAACACAGTGAAGCATGAATCCCTCATCTTTTTTCATCCTCTTTCCTCCTCTTCTCTTTTTTAGCCATTAGATCAACATTTAAATGATCCAGATTTAATCTTTTACAAAATTACTATTAAAATATTAAATTACAAAAAGAAAAATAATTGATTAAATACAAATTACAAAGTTTTGATTTAAATAATTTAATATTGCAATAAGGAAAATAAAAATAATATTTTGTATAAGGAATAAGAGGGAAGAGGATGGGAAGAAAGGAGGAGAGGTTTCAAGCCACGCTTCACGTATCATATCATTGAGTGCTCCTCACATTTCCATGCTTATTAAGGTGGGGAAAAATATAAGCATGAAGTGGTCATCTTAATCTGGATCTTCAAATTCATCATGGATGATTGAGATTCAATTTCTTTTCTCAACCTTTCAAACAATATTTTATTTTAATAGATATAAAATTTAAAATAAAGATAATCTTATAATGAACATTATTATTAAAAAATTATTATTTAAGAATTTACAGATTAAATATTTTAACTCTAAACCACCTAGATCAGAATTTGGATAGCTTAGTTTTTTTATGGAAGATCATTCTCATTTTCCGTTCACAATCACAGCATACTAACAAATAATTGGATTCAGCTTTGCTTTGGGAATAATAATAGTAGTAAGCACGATTAATAATTTAAGCTGAGTTAATATTATTGTTAGTTCTTATTGCTTGATTAAATTCTATTTTGATTCTATAATTTCAAATAGTTGGTTTTTTTTCGTCCATAAGAATTTTGTATGACTTTAACTTAACGAGCTTTCGTTTTGGTCTCTACAGTTAAATCCAGACCAAGTCCCTTTAAAATTATAGGCATAAAAACCAATGCTTTGAAGCTATTAGTACTGGGTCAAAACCAAAATTCAATCATAATGTATGAGTTAACAATGATATTAACCTATTTAAATTTAATGTGAAGTTTTTTTTTTTTTTTTTTTTTTTATAATAAAATTTCGGAAAGGGGTTGGTTCACGATCCAAAGGCGAGGCGAAATCTCCTTCCTCCTGCGTAATATCAATGTTAGGCGAGAAATGGCCGTCCCTACATTACCTTTCGTTAATCTGCACTGGGAGCTAGATCTTCCCCTGTCACGACTAACTCAGGATCGAACCCCTCTTTTAGTGAGAGTGTCGACTCCCTTTACCAGAAACTCAAGACGGGGTAATTTAATGTGAAGTTGATGTTTGATAGGACATGGGTGGAGGTAGATTCAACGTTGAGAGATCAATTAAAGACGGGTCGCATCCTTGCTTTGTGTGAGGAAGGCCCAATAAGAATAAGTGGTTGAATTTGAGCCATCATTTTTGCCGACAAATTATATGATTATTGATTAACCATTCATCATTTCATTACCCGCAACACGTACGGACTAGTGAACATACAATCACGAGGATCATCCATCGTAGGATATAACTCACCTATTAACAAAATCATCACAAGAATTAAAACTCATGATCCAATCAAAATCGGAAAGAAAAACAAGACACATAATCACCAAATTAAACTGTTTCATGTCGGTTAACTTATAATCACAATTTTTTTAAAAGTAATTTAACTGGTTTTCTTAATATTTCTAAAAAAGCCAACTTTATTTTATATTTAGAACTGGATGGAGTATGAAATGGATAGATGGGTTGAGGCATACCAGGTGGTGAGACACGGTGTCCATGTTGCCTCAGTAACCTAAAGAGAAGCGCAAGAGTGTTTAGATCTTCTTCCAAAATTATTTAACCTTTTTCAACATAAGTATCATGAATCTGTTGCAATATGTCATGAATCTCAAGTTCAAAATGGTAGCTCACACCTAGACGTTGGATTGAATCAATCTAGTTCATTTTTGCTCCGAGATTTTTGGTTGGAAGGGCGAGAATCTTCCTCACTTCTTCCTATCTTGTGATATTTCTGGGTTTACATTAGGTGCACATCTCTTATGTGCACCTTATGTGGGATGAGCACATTTTTTTAAAAATATATTTTATTTATTTAAATTTAAATTATATGATACTTTGTGAAATATTTTTTTACAAAGGTATATCTCAAATTAATTAGTTTTCGGGCCTCGCGTTCGTAATTTGTCCCGTAACACCAATATCCTATAAACTAATTAATTTGAGATACGGGTGCAAACAAATTCAAGAAAGTAGCATATAATTTAAATATAAATAAATAAATAATATATATATAAAAGCCTCATGAGCAATCGAGTTGTAAGCGAGTACATAAGGGAAGACTTTATATGCTCCCGATTTTTCACTGGACGCCTCTTTCACCATAATCTTTTTTTTTTTTGGTTTTTTTCCCCATTATATTGTCAGTGATTTTTTCTGGGGGCTAATGAATTGTGAATTAGGGGTATAATTATTGTAAATTAGCCATGTGTTAGAAGCAGACGAAAAGGAGGTTAATGATATTTTTCATTGTCATCCCGTTGTTATGAAAACCTACGTGTCCAATCTTCCGGTAATATTTATCGATGCTGAAGGAAAAAGAACTATATATATATATATATATATATATATATATATATATATATATATATATATATATATGGGGTTTAAACTTCCAAAGATTCCTACACACATACGAAAAGGTGGGACCCACACACACACACACATATAATGTGTAATACCCTAATTTTCATAATTCATGTAAACATTGTATTTTGACAAATAAAATACAAAGGTGAATATGTATCTCAAAGAATTATAATCTATTGATTATATTCTTGTCTAAATTTCACTTGGGAATTAATTAACCAATGATTGATTAATGAGACCACATATTAGGAGCTATAGAAAGTGACATAAATTCACATAAAATAATGGTTATTTTAAGAGCAAATGAGCCATGGAAGAGTTATAAAACACTTAATTAAATCAAGTGCCAATTAGCAAATAATAGGCAAATAAGCTTTGCACTAAATGAGATTAGTGGCATAATTCCTCAATTTAATTATGGGCAAATTAAAGTCATCATTCTTGAAATAAAAGAGGGCTAATTATATTCAAGAATAATCAAGCCAAAGAAGATGAAATAATACTTGGTTAATAATAATAAATACACTTGATTTAAATAAGCAACCAATTGCACATTGGTATTTGGCATTAAGTGATACTTAAGCCCTTAATTATATGATCAAATGACATCACTAATTATGTAATACCCTGGATAATTATTTATCTGAAATATTATATTTTAAGTACATATTACCTATTGGAAATAGGTGAATATGTGGTCTCGTATAATAAGTTATAATTACCTTATTTTCTAAGGTAATTTTTATTGAAATTAGGGTAAATAAAGAGCTAAAATCTCTAAAATACATTTATGGGGCATAATGTGGCTGAAAATATTATGATAAATCCGATGAGGCAATAAAATATTTGCTAAAAATTAGAAAGTATGTTGTCTCTAATTTTAGGAATTTTTGGGATTATTTCCTTGAAAAATAGAGAAGCATAAATATAATATTATTAAAAGCACTTTTTGGCCCCATGATTTTTAATATTTTACATGGGATATAAAATACCAATGTCAGTAAAATAGTTGTGAGATAATAATTAATCCTAATTATGAAAATTATCAACAATTAGTAAGTGGCTAATTAAGTAATTAATGGCTAATTGTTTAGATTATGATATAAGTAAATTAATTAGTAAATAATTAATTTAAGGGGAGAAATTTGAAATTATTAATTAAATAAATAATAAACAAATAATAAATGAAAAAGTAGTGTGAAAAGGGTTATGGCTATTTCAAATAATATCTAGATATTTGGAATTTAATAATAATATATCCAGAAAGAGCCAACGGACATTTGAGAATGGATAGAAATTAAATCCTACACCAAAATATAGGGATTTAGCCTATGTCATCCTGGACTTTTTATAAACCAAATGAATTTCTACCTCGGGCGGACTATCTCGAAGTCATTTCAAACCAACAGAGCACTTAAGATACGGGATAAATGAGAAATAAGGCGTATAGCGAAATAAGACCCAATAGAAAATGAAATAGTTGTGACAAACCGGGATAAGGTTTCTTAGGTCCGGACATATTATAAACCAAATGAATTTTCATCCGGAAGTTCGGTGCTATCGGAAGTTATTTCGTCAGAATCGACGGCGCGTTTATCCGAAAATCTTCAAAGAGACCACGGAATACCCTTAATAGGATCAAAAATTTAGTTAACCCAAGTAGTTTTGAAGAGAAAGAATAAAACTTCAGTGCATTGCTACTGAATTTTTGAGATTCTCCGAGATTGCGCAATTTGGACACCGAACTGGGAACTTTATTGTTATAGTCACATAAAGCAAGCTTGTGACATCATCTTCTTCTAGAAGGATGATGTCATCCAACACATGGATGGCAAGGATGAAGCCACGTGTCGAAGTGCGATCCAACTACCGAAACCACCCGATAAAGTAATGAATAGTGCCCAAGACTTTTTCTATAAATAGGCTCCTCCCATTCCTTCATTCTTCACCAATTCTAAGAGATTTCTAGAGAGAAGTTAGAGAGAAGTTAGAGCAAGAAGGAGTAGCGAAGTGCTGGGTAAGTTCTTCGGTCCCTAGTCTTTAGTTTCGGTAGTTCTTTTAGTAGATGTAGTAGAAATGCTAGATTTATCTTTAATTTTTCAAGATAGTCTAGATATCATATTTAGGGGTAAATATGGTATTATTTTTTAAAATATTATTGGGGGAAGAGATATGTCAAAATTCTGGAGAGATAGACTTAAAATAGGGAAGCTCTGCCGAAATTCCGCCGATTAGTCAAACTAGGGGCAAAATGGTAATTTGTACCTAAAATGCCTGTTATAATGCTAGATATTGATAAATATTATCCTTATAGGATATCTGAGATAATCGCATCGCTGTCATACCGCAGTTGTGCGTCAAAAATTACCGCTTTTAAGTAAACGTACCGAAATACCGATCAACGAAGGTACGTTCGCGTCCGTAACACTAGCTCTAATGCTTATTGTATGATGTAATACTCGGATAATTATTTATCTGGAATATTATATTTCGAAAATAATACCTATTGAAAATAGGTGAATATGTGGTTTCAAATAATAAGTAATAATTATCTTATTTTCTAAGGCAATTACTATGGAAATTAGGAGAGATAAAGAGCTAAAGTGTATTTTTAGGGCGTTAAATGGCCTAAAAATATTATGACAAATCCCAAGAGGTAGTAAAATATTTATAAAAAATTAGAAAGTATGTTGTCTCTAATTTTAGGAATTTTTGGGATAATTTCCCTTGAAAAATAATGAGGCAAAATTAGGTATTATTTTGGGATCATAAGTGACCCCATGATTTTTAATATTTTACATGGGATATAAAATACCAATGTAAGTAAAATTGTTGTGAGATAATGATTTATCCTAATTAAGAAAATTATCAAAAATTAGTAAGTGGATAATCCGGTAATTAATGGGATAATTAAGGTATAAAGTAAATGAATTAAAAATAATTTAAATAATTATTTTTAATTGAGAAATTCGAAATTATTAAATAAATAAAAAATAAAAAAAATAAAAAAAATAAAATATTTTATGCTTAGAAAAATAAATAAAAAATAAATAAATATCTAGATATTTTGATTAAAATAATAATATATATGGTAAAGAGCCAACAGACATTTGAGAATGGATAGAAATAAAATCATACACCAAAACATAGAAATGAAGCCCGAGTCATCTGGACTTTTTATGAACCAAGTGAAATTTATCTCGGATTGAAATGGCCTCTAAGTCGGTTCGGAACCAATAGGTATTTAAGACACCGTAGAGAGAAAATGCGGATAAAAGATTTAGAGTCAATACCGAAACAAGTAGTTGCCGTGAATTAGGAATCTAGTGACTTAGGTCGATCATATTACAAACCGGTGGATTTTTGCCTAGACGCGACGCTCCGAATTCAATTCCGTGAATCAAGACGTCCGGCCTAAAATCTTCAAAGCAGATAACTAATACCCTTAATGGGATCATAAATTTCATTAAACTAGATATTCCTAATGAGAAAGAAAGAAACTTCAAACTCTGCCGTCGGATTTCGCGATTCGTCAAGATTACGCGTTTGGACACCGGACCGAAACTTTATCGATGACGGCTCGATGTCACCATCAAGATGACATCATTTTGTTGACTATTGGGGAGGGGGAGGTCTGCACAAGCAATGAAGGGCCAAGAGTGTTTTGTCCTCAAAATGCGATCCTACTATCCCATATTCGTCGATCAAGTTCGAATTATTTACCGTTCCGCCATCCGTCTCTTCTATAAATACCAAGCTCCTCTTCTTCATTTTTCACACCAAAAATCTGCCTCTTAGAGAGAAGTTAGAGAGAGAAGCTCGGAGAAAGTCCGAGCAAAGTCCGGGTAAGTTCTTCGGTCCTTAGTCTTAAGTTTCGGTAGTTCTTTCTTAGATATAGTAGGAATGCTAGATTTATCTTTAAATTTTCAAGATAGTCTAGATATCATATTTAGGGGTAAATATGATATATGATGAGGGAAAAGATCTGTCAAAATTCTAGAGAGATAGAGTGAAAACAAGCTCCTGCGAAATTCCGTTGATTAGGGTTCGGGGGCAAAATGGTAATTTGTACCTAAAATGCCCGTATGCTGCTAAAAGTTGTTAAATATTATCCTTATAGGATATCTGTTATAATCGAACCGCTTGTCAAGCCGCCGTTGTGCCGCCGTCACACCGTTGTTTTTCCCGTCGGAATTTACCGTTTTCCCGTAAAAGTCTTTTCCGTCAACAAAGGTACGTTCGCGTCTTTGTAACACTAACTCGATATTTACTTTGTATACCTATATGTGATAGACGACTATACGAGTGATTTGTATAGATAACTTTACATGAGATGTGTATTGTTAGCATAGATAACTTTACATGAGATGTGTACTGTTAACATAGATAACTTTACATGAGATGTGTACTGTTAATATAGATAACTTTATATGCGATGTGTACTGTTAGCATATATAAATTTACATGAGATATGTACTTGTTGTTATATTAATCTTGCATCTCGCTATGTACTTATGTGTTGATTAATGTCGTGATCGTCTTCCATATGCCGTCTATATAAATATGAGGTTAACCGTTACCGAGGTTCGATGTGCATTTGGACCTCGCATTTAAAATAGCTTCAGGTCGGAGGACCGAGCGCGAAGATAAGGGCAAGCAACACGCTTAGAGTCCCTACGGAGGATTTCTTTTGTTGCCACAAAGATTTAGTGTTGCCAAGGAGACACTTCATTGTTATTTACTATAAAAACTCTCGGTCATTGTACCGCCTTTGTAATCAGCCAGCCTTACGGCATTTTAAATATATGTATCAGTTACTCAATCGCTCCGATGCTCTACTCTGATGAAAAAAAAATATACTGCTTTTGAAAAAGGGATGTTACATATGATCATATATGATTGTTGTGTTCTGATTACTGTGGTAGCATACGTGGATATGTTACATACGTGGTTATGTTACATACATGGTTATGTTACATACGTGGTTATGTCACATAAGTGGTTATGTTCGAATTATTGCTGTAGCATACGTGGTTATGTTATTATCTTACATACGTGGTTATGTATTTCTAATCATACATCTCGTGGGACTGTTGTATTGATTGCCGCGTGTATATATTGTCATATTTAAGCATAAGGTTAACCGTTACCTGAGGTTCAAGAGTGTGTGTCAGAAAGAAAGAGAAAGAGAAAGAAAGAGTGAGAGAACTCTATTGAAAATAAGTAAGAATCAGAACAAGAATTAGAAATATTACAAGGTAGTAACTCTTCTCTTACATACTTTGTGTGCCTTATATATGCTTGTATTTTACCATTGTATTTGCATATAAATTGTATGTATGAAAGTATTGAATATTGAATGAATTGAATTGTATTTATATATATTGTATGAATGAATTGAATGTTGAATGAATTGTATGTATGAAAGTATTGAATGTTGAATGAATTGTATGTATAATTGATGGTTGTCTTGCATATTCTGTGTATGCATCTTATGTGAGGGATTATGACGTTACTTCTGGGGTTCATTCATTTGAACTCCAGCATATATTTTTGAATTAGCTAATTTGCAGCTTCTGTAAGAAGAATGAAGAACGAAGAAGATGAAAGAAGATGAGTAGAGGACTGATAAAGGATTTTACTTTCGTCAGATTTATATTACTGAAGTACAAATTATTTGTATGTGAATAGTATTTTTGTATACATGAATAGTGAATAGTAACGTATTTTGAATAGTAATACCTTATATTTAGAAGAACGCTTCCGTGTACGTAAAGAATGAAGTATTTAAGGCGGGTGTTACATTCATTAAACCTCAGCTCTTAACATAGCGTCAGGTTCAGGAGAACCGAGGATCGAGGAGAAAGGCGAGCATGCCGCACGAGACCCTACAAGACTTTCTTCTCGTTATTATTTACTTTGAAAACTCTCCTTGGTCAACTGGATCATACATGTCAGTAATCACCGACTTACGGCATTTTGAATAAAAGTATCAGTTACTCAATCGCTCCGATGCTCTACTATGATGATATATATGAAAAAAAAATATACTGCTTTTGAAAATGGGATGTTACAAATTAACCCATAAAGGCCACGTTTTTGTTTTTACATGGGAGGGAATTATGAACCAAGTATTTAAGATGATAATTTATTTGAGTTGAAAAGTCAAATAAACCAACAAACCAATGAAAAATCAAGGAAATAAAACCTAAATCCTCTTTAATTAATTTAACCAATGGGAGAAATAAAAGCACATGAACCATTGATGAATTTATTATTAAATAATCAAAAGATATTTGGCTAATGAATAAATGCACATTAAATGCTGAATTAGAGAAGGATGTCGGCACACAAGAGGAATGGAGGGGATTGAGTTTAATAAAGTGATTTTTCATCCAATGGTTTAAGAAGAAAGATGAGATTTTGGTTCTCTTATTAGTTACCATTTTAACCCTTGAGCTTTTCCTATAAATAGAGAGCAAACCTCTCTTCATTCTTCACACCAAAAACCATTCTAAACAAGAGTGGAGAGAAGCTAGAGTGAAGCAAGAAGGAGGAAGGAGAAGCTAGGTTCTTCAAGAGTAAGTTCTCTAGATCTTAAGCTTTAAGTCTTTAGTTTTTGTAGTTCTTAGTATAAATGTTAGTTTAATCTAGAAATTAGGAAATAAAGTCCTACTCTTGTTTTTAGGCCTCATTGCATTGAAAAAGGCCTAATGAGGTAAAATCATAGTAGGGAATAATTTTTGGAGATCAATGGATCAAGGTTGTGAAAATTGTAGGATTTTCGGTTTTAAAGCTTTGTGCAGCCAACGAAAAATATACTAATATTTTATATAGACGATGAAGTCATTAAACTATGAAATTTTGCAAGAATAAAGTAGACATGTAGGAATTTCCAAATATATAAAATATGTAGCATTTTGAGTTTTACATAAGGAGTAACATATTTTTGAAGTTAAGCTATTTTTTCTGGACAAAAATCTGGGCAGCATTGAGAAACAATTAAATTGGGAATGATGCTTGATGTTATAGGTTCTGGGAATATTTTTCCTTGAAAATAGACATGTCAAGGGTCATGAGGAATTTTACGGAACCTCATTTCGATGTTTTTAGAATTAATTATGATTTTTCAAACTTGCTGCAAAATCTGCCCAGAAAATCCAGCAATGGCGTTTTTAAGAATATGTAAGGGCAAAATTGTAATAACAAATCCACCAAGGGTAGAAATGTCAAAATGGGTGAAAATATCCTTTTTGATATTATCTTAGGAAATATGATATTAATTATAATATCATGGAAAATGAAATAATCCGATGGTAACATGATAGGATATCCGGGAAGTCCGGAGTCGGATTCAAAGGTCGGGCGTTTTGGCGTTACACGGTGAAAGGTACGTTCGCGTACTAGTAACTTTAATCGCCTATATCTTGTATGATTATATATGATTGAATGATTCATAGAGTGATGGACAAGACTAGGTCTTGAGTCATGCACCGTGACTAAGTTATGGGGCTTAGATAACATGTTTATATACATTCAGCTTTGTATGGGTTATAGTCTTGATAACGCCGCAAGTATGTTTTCCTAGCGCTGAGGACACGTGGATTTGTGGCACAGGGTGAGTGTGCAAACGCTGTTAACATTACATCTGCTGTGTGTTATGTATTGTTGTAATCTTACATCTGCTGTGTGCTATGTATGGTTAATGCTGAAATGTAATGAATATATGTCATATATTGTTATATCTGCTATAGAGGTTAATTGTTACCTGAGATTCAATGGGCATTGAATCTTAGCCTTGACTAATAGTTCAGGAAAGAAACCTGAATCTGAGAAGGTGACATGGACGGAGCCGAGAAGAGGCATCGATAGACGAAGCCGTGAAGATGCACCAGCTGAGATGAGAGTCGGAAGAAGTCTGATAAGACTAGTTCTGGCATGAATCCGATAGAGTTGTTTCAAACCATTTGGTGCCGAAGGCAGAGCTAGTCTATGTGGTTCAGTCAATAAGTCGCCGTGAAAGACGGGGAGACTTCCACTAGACACCTACCTGACCAATGTGTTTGATTAACTATATTGGGTTCTAAGCCACAAGTCTAGTTAAGGCTTGGTTTAAGAATGTATAGTTACTATTCAAGAGTTGTAATTATACACAAGTTCTGTATTATTGTATCATATGAATATTTCTTCGGAAAATTTTTAATATACCAGCTTATGCCTGGACATTTTATATCAGTTACTTATTGTCCAAACATAAGTGCATGCTCTACGTTCCGCATTACTCTGAGTTGTAGCACCTCAAACTCTGTCCATTTTCCTAAAACTAAGTGTCAACTGACACAATATGAGGTATGGAATTTGGGGTGTTACATAATGCTAATTATATATATATATATATATGGGTCCCACTATTTCATGTGTGTGTGACATGAGAATACACTTCTCCTACAACATGAGAAGTGTTTTTCCCTATATATATATATATATATATAGTTTTTTTGTATATATACACACACACACACATACATATGTATATGTGTGTGTGTGTATGTATGTACAAAAAATAATATATATACATATACATGTGCAGAGGCCGGATCTAGGTTGTTCGTTGGGGGGGGGCAAGTGCCCTCCAATTATTTGGGATGTTTTTTTAAAAAATAATAAAAAAATACATGTTTGAATGATTGTCCATCCTTAAATTAGGTGTTCACTCTTAATACATCAAGGCTACACTTCGTAATGGGATGAGGGGTGAATGATTGAATAATTGTTGAAAAAAAGATGTATTTGATAACATTGATAATAAGACAATTATGATGGAATTCCAAAAAATAAGGCCTAGAAGGATGACATTATAATTATTTTTATTAAAATATATGTACTTGTTTATATATTTTTCTAATATATTCTTTTTCTTGTTTATATATTTTTGTTTTTTAATGCATTTAAAACTTTCCTTAAAAAAAAAAAAAAATATCGGGGGCGCTGCCCCGAACTCTCGAATCCCCTCACAAATTGTGCCCCCTTCTATAATTTTCTGGATCTGCCCCTGTACATGTGTGTGTAGTTGTGCAGCCACTGGGCCATGTAGAAGAGCCTGTAGTGGCGGATGAGGGCTGTTGGGAGCGAAAACGCTATCCAATGCATGTGGGATTGTTTGTTAATTAAAGAGACACCATTATTTGATCTAACGACTCATACATTTTTGCACTGTTTTGGAATATACTCCTTTGAACAATATTTTCTTAACTGACATTTTTTTTTTTTTTTGATACTATATATTTGTTAAGTGATAAATTGTCAACGTTGATTAGCTTAACGATCACAACTTTTTTGCATTATTTTAGAACCTTTATGCATAATTTCACACGTATTTTTTTTTTTAATAATGTCACGTGCGCATTGCAAAAGTGACATCTCACTTGCATTGATAAAATTATGATGATTATTAATCGACTGTAAGCTTACCCAATGAATATATGATGGATTATTACGTAACTTCTCAATATAATATAACAAAGCGATTGGTTTGTTGTAAAATATGTTTATGGAAGTAATTTTTAGATGTTTAAAAGCCTCTACCACTTTTGATCCTTAATATAGTACACACTACACATCTAGCTACTTCACTAGAATTAAGAAAACCAGTTAAAAGTAGTTTGCATGATTAAAATAGTAATAAAAAAAAAACTATTACTTCTTTCCAAGACTATTTACCAATTAAAATGAACGTGTTTTGCATAATCTTTCTCTACGCTGTAGTTAATAAGGACATTTGTGGGAAAAAAAATTCCAATGCTATTGACTTTTGTAAAGTTATTTATATTTAGGACCGTAAAAATCTTGGAGATACCTTATATTAATGACTGGAATGGTATATTAACTTAATTATAGATATAAGTGAGGGAAGTGAAAGCTCTCTACATTTGTTAGAGAATTTTGTCTCGAGGGAATTAATCTTTTAGTTTCTATAATTCTGATCTAGTTGTAACTCAGTCTATATACTTTAATTAGTGCAACTCAATTTCTATAATTTTGACTTAGTTGTGACTCAGTCTCTCAAGTTTAATCCACTGCAATTTAGTCCCTATATATTTTTAAGCATTTTATAATTGAGTCTTTGACCTTTATACTAAAACATAAGGATTAAATTATAAAGGGTTAAGTAGCAATTTTGTCCTGGAAGTTTTTTTTGGAGTAATGTTGCCCCGAAAGTCTAAAAACGTAGCAATGTTGCCCCTCCGTTAATTTCCCTAACGGTCAAACGTTAGCTGACCCCATTATGCTAACATGGATTTTATACTTTCAGGGAAAAATTGCCCCTAAAAAATAATTTCTAGGGCAAAATTGCTTTGAACGCGTGTACTTCTGGGGCAAAATTGTAACTTAAAAAAGTGACAAAGATGCCACGTAGACAATCCACGTCAGCATAATACGATCAAGTAACGTTTGACCGTTAGGGCTGTTAACGGAGGGGCAACATTGCTATGTTTTTAGACTTCCAGGGCAACATTGCTTTAAAAAAAAACTTTCAGGGCAAAATTGTTCCTTAGCGTGTACTTTCAGGACAAAATTGCTACTTAACCCAATTATAAAATGGTTAAACTATAAAGACTGAGTTGCAAACAAGTTAAAACTATAGGGATTAAGTTATAACGAGTTAAAGTATAGAAAATGAGTTATAATCGAGTCAAAACTATAAAAAATAAAAGATTAATTTTTCTAAAAAAACTGGTTAGACATTCTTATAATATATTGTTTGACCTTTGAAGTTTGAAATAGGCTATATTATTTATGACTAACATATATATTATTTTATGGTTCAAATAGTTACGGTGGTAACATAAGTTTAAATTTCATGAGGCACATTTGTTGAAAGAGATAAAAATTATTTACATTCTAAGTTTTAAAAGATATTAGTCTTAAGTTCAAAATGGTTCTGTGATACCGTTAATCAAATTAAAAAACAATAGTATATAAGCTATATTGTTTAGACAATTTTAGCCACGACAAGCATGAAATGAGTTTTGATCATCCAAGCACAGAGTCTCAAGTTAGAATAACTGAAAAATCTTGAGAAAGCACTCTATAAAGGGTAACAATTTTCACTAAAAAAATATAATTCAAAGGGTATACAATAAATTTATTGAAAATTTTAACTTTTCGTTGGATTGAACAAGTGTGCTGGATCATTATTCTTCAATAAAAATATATTATATATGTGTGCGTACATATGTGAATATCAAACACCGGTTTGGCATGACAACTAGGCTTGTCACAGTGTTTTAATAAGTATAGGGATAAATACTATTTTTGTCATAAAAGTTTTAGCCTAAGGAATATAGGTCACGTATAAGCTTTTTTTGGATCAAAATTGCTCCGAAAGTTTACAAACGTGGCAATCTTGCCCTTCCGTTGATCTTGACCATTAAATCGTTGCTCTAATTTGTAAGCTTCTAGGGGTATAATTGCTCCTAAAAAAAAATTCGGGGCAAATTTGATTACTCCTAAACAAAAAAATTCGGGGCAAATTTGCCACTTTTAAAAACATCCAGGGCAAAATTACCTCATTTTGTTAACTTCCGAATGACTAGTGCTCCTTAAGCTAAAGTTTCATAATAAAAATGGTATTTGATGAGGGTTTTTTTGTCTTTAGCCTTGGGGTCCACAATAAAAAATAACCAAGGATTGGGTATAGGCAAACCTAGGATCGTTCTCTCTCTCGAGGAGCCTTTTATTGAATCCTAAGTAATCTAAATGACATGCAAATGCAATTAAAACAAGGGGAAAAATAGGTTTTGGATTTAAAAATTAATAAAGTAAAATAAGAATGCAATTAAATTAAGGGTTAAGAAAATGCGTCCAAAGACAATAAACTATTAAATTAATGAGCGTCCAATTAACTATTAAGTGGACCACCTAGCACAATAAACTTTTAAAAAGGAGCGCCCAACACAATGCCGTTAAAAAAAAGATAACGCCGTTAGCAAAAAGTTAACGTCCGTTATCTAAGGAAATACAAAGACAACAAACTATTATTCCAAGAAATGCTAAAGACAAAATTCTAAATTGTACTAAATTAAATAATTTTTTTCTCAATTGTCATTATTCAAAACTACTTGTATAAATATCTATAGACAAAAATTACTCATTCTTCAATTTTGTCAAAATTATAATTTGCTAAAATAAACAAAAGTTTTGATTAAAAATATAATTATATGATTTAAATAAAAATCAAGGTGTTTTATAGTTTATTATATATGTTAAAAAATATATATGATTTATTTTTATTTTAGAAGAAATTTATGTGAGTTAAAAAATTCATTTAATGTTAATAAAATCTAAAAAATCTGTTGACAAAATTGAAGAATGAGTAATTTTTATCCATAGATATTTATACAAATAATTTTGAATAATGTCAATTGAGAAAAAATTATTTAATTTAGTAAAAACCCAAGGTGTTTTATAGTTTATTATATATGTTAAACAAAAAAATTATGATTTATTTTTATTTTAGAAGAATTTGATGTGAGTTAAAAAATTCATTTAATGTTAATAAAATTTAAAAAATCTAAAAAATTTGTTGACAAAATTGAAAAATGAGTAATTTTTGTCTATAGATATTTATACAAGTAGTTTTAAATAATGACAATTGAGAAAAAAATTATTTAATTTAGTAAAATTTAGAATTTTGTCTTTATTTCTTGGAATAATAGTTTGTTGTCTTTAAGGCCTTCCTTGATAATGACGTTAACTTTTTGCTTGATGGCGTTAACTTTGTTTTAACGATGTTGTCTTTGGCGCTCCTTTTTAAAAGTTTGTTGTCTTTGAGGCGATCCATTTAATAGTTAATTGTCTTCGACGCTCCTTAACCCTTAAATTAAATGCTAAACTATTATTTTTGGTATTTTTAATAAAATGGGATGGAGTATGAAAATGAGTATGGATCTTTCTTGGAAATGGAATAATGACAATCACAGTTCAATTAAATATATGAGTAAATTTTCACTAAGTCTAGATGAAAAACTCCAAGATACCACTCGATATTAATATTCTCAATTAATAGTATTCTACTATCAGAAGAAACTACTATCTCTTGAGATATTGTTTAAAACCACTTAGTGTGTGATTAGGATTAAATTAATGTAACTTGGTTCCTCTTGATATGAATGCGATCTGCGCCACTCAATTAATCCAATTCAATTATACTATCTAACAATACCACGTAGCGTAAAGATAATATCATTAAATCAATAAGGAAAATACACACATATATAAATCAACAAGCTACAAAAATCAAATCCAATCACATATGGCCCAATCCACAAAGTAATCCAACCTAAGAAACTAAGTCTCAAGTCTCAACATTACAAAATAATATTCCTAAAACTAAGAAATTAAAATGTAATAAGAGAAAATAAATTGAATAAAATACTCTTTTGTTTAAGGTTTGGAACTCAAGCACATGATCCATCCCCAAGAAACAAAAGAGCTTAGCCACGCATTGAAGGAAGAAGAAAATTGAACAGAGGAGGTTGTGATGGTGTTCTGTGAGAATAGAATGGAAGGAATGAAGGTAGTGTAAATAGAGTTGGTGGTGGTCAAATGCAGAGGAGTGGCAATGGTGGCTCAGCAGGTAGCGAGCAAGGGAGAGAGAAGAATGGAGATCGAAGGTGAAGGTGGTGTTGGGAGGAAGCTCTCTCCTTCAACTCTCACAGTGGTGTGAGTCGCTGGAAGTGGTGGAGGACGGTGGTCGAAGGTCGAAGGCTCCGTCTCCTCCTCGTCTCTGTTTCTGGTTCAGTCCGATAAAGATGGAGGAAGGCGTGGTGGTAATGGAGGTGAGGCGTGGTGATGGGCCCGGTGAGGAGGGAGAATGAAGGCGAAGGAAGGAAGAGGTGGAAGTGAAGGTGTCGAAGGTCAGAGGCGTTCAAGTCGTAGGTGTTGATTCTGCGTTTTTCAAGTCCCACCCTGTATGCGGCGCTGGAACTTCATTTAATCTGTCGGCCTCCTCATTCAATTCCTTCCAGCTGCTGACCTAATTTCAAAACGCTGAGTTTCATTCTGCAGGGACCTAAGCGAAACTTTTAAAAAGTTTCCTAGAAGGACTAAACTGAAACTTTTAAAACTTGAGTTCAAACTTTCATTTTCAAATTTGATTTAATCTTTTCAAGCATCTACAATCAAAATAATTAATCCAACATCAAATATTCTCATAAAAATCAATGATTAAGAGAAATTACAATTGTTTTTTACAATTTTGCCCTTTTAAGTCATAATTTAATGTCTTTACTCTTAATCTTAATTTATCACAAGAAAGGCATTTTAGGCTCAATAACTATGATAAAATGCATTAAAAATCACAATTTAATTATCAAAAATCATGTAAAAATATGGTTCAATCAGTATTTATCCCATATTTTACATTAATTTCAATCCTCGATGTGAAATATAGTTTTTAATCTACTAAAATCTAAAAACAATTTTAATTTGCAATTAAAAATATATGTAGAATACTCAAACATCCCTTACGTTTTGGCTTCAATTACCTAAACCTTCCTTTTATTTTAAAAAGATACACTTAAATCTAAGCTATTAATTTCGTTAAAAATATTCTAAAATATATTTTTTAAATATAAATTTATATTAAAATAAAATTTATTTACTAATTACTCTTCGTCATTACTAATGATCCCTAGTTAAATAAGTTTCAATAAATGTAACAATATACATTTTGTAATATATTGAAAAGTTAGATAGCATGTATTAGAATTATTTTTTGGGTCTATAAAACATTCTTTTTTGAAAATATAAATGTATATCCTTATGTTAAATGGGGTTTTTTTGGGGTCAAAATTAAAGATTAACCGTCAAATTTAATAGTGAACTAATAGTTGAGGGGATGAAAATATAATAGCAAATGTATAAGGAGGATTTATATAACATACATTTTAATTTCAAAAAATGTAAAATAAAGAGGATGTTTCTATAATTTAGATAAAATTGGGGATGGTTAATGTGTTTTACTTTAAAAATATTAAATTTGGTTAGCTAATACAAGGGTACCACTTTTCGTTACAAAAAGCATACTTTAAATAATATATTTTTTAACTTTTAAAATTTTATAAGAATTTCATTAGTTTTTTAAAACTTTCCGTGGGCTTAAAGAATTATTTTGGACATAAAAGTATTACATCGGTATATATGAATATCTTTTAGACATAATTTTTTCATGAAGCAGCAATGCCATACTTATTTTAAATCATGCAGGTATATATGGTTACCTGCATAATCCTGAAGTATTAAAGCAATCTTTTATATGCTTTTACTATAAAACAGAACTAATTTTGTTCATGGATATATATAGTTTCTATTTTTTCTTTAGGATATGATTAAATAATAGAGATATTAGAAGAAATTGAGATAAATGAAATTTATATAACTAAAAAATGTCTAGCCTCATAATTTGAAAAAATTGAATCAAAACAAAACAAACAGAATCAAGACTAGCCTTATTATATTGATTGATGGGGTGAACATTGGCGGATGCACATCATGGAGAAGGGGGCAAGTGTCCCTTGAATTTATCTCTTCCTTTTTTTTTTTTTGTTAAAGATGTGCCCCTATTCAGGTGCCCCTGAATAACAATAACAATAACAATAATAATAGTATTGATAATAAGACAATTATGATGTAATTCCACAAAATAAGGCCTAGAAGGATGACATTGTAATTATTTTTATTGTAATATACTTTTGTTATTAAAATATATGTCTTGAACTTATTGAGTCTTCACCCTTCATTGTAATTTACGTAGGCCGCATTTCTAATAGCACTTAGCCTTGCTTTTCTAAATGACGAGGTTTGTAAAATAATTGTCTCTCTTATTACATCATCAAGATTTGATTTCATGAATATTTTTTTAATATTTTTTTCTTTTCTTGTTTATATTCTTTTGTTTTTTTAATGCATTTAAAACTTTCCTTAAAAAAAAAAAAAAAAAAAAAAAAATTCAGGAGCGCTACCCCCAATCTCCTACTAATTGTGCACATACAAACAAAAAATCCTAACTCCGCCACTGATTTCCTTCGTTATTTTTTTGGATTCGCCACTGGGGTGAATAAGGGTCAACTTTACTTATTTGACTGGATCCTATGACAGTGCTCAAGTCAAATGCTTAAAAACCCTAGATCGAATGTATGATGGCCTTTACACACATGTCATATTAGAAGTTTTATACGGGTAAGACCTAATTTAGAGTAGTCAAATCCATACTTGAGAGTGAAAGTGAGGGTGAAATAGTTATTGAGAGTTTTTCTATTTCAGAATTCCTTGAAAACAATTGTTAGAGCTCTTGTGAGGAGTCCCTGATACATTTTGAATTCAATCGCATGGATGAAGATAATCCAAGGGAGCTTGCATTGGAGTTTGAAGATGCAAACAAAAGAACTGTTCTGTTTCTGTTCTACTGTAAGAACACAGATGTCTGACCTTAATGGGTTAGTAGATGATTTATATAGGATTTGTTATAATCTCTGGGATATATGTATGCTTATATATCGAAGAGAAGATGATTGTTTTATGATGTCTATGAGGAAGACACAAAAGAGCACCAGATGATCACTGTGCTACACGAATATGGCTTTTAGCCAATAGAGGGTGGGGTGTGTGCACAGTGAGCCTTAATCCATAGTTAGGATAAACACATACAAATTATCTTGCAAACATGATCAGTCATACATGAATACATACATACAAGCTAATAAGATAACAGTTACCCACCTCAAGCTTGAGTTCTTAACTTTGTCCGAAGGTGTTGAGATCAGTAGAAATGTCAAGGTATGCATATAAATGTTTATTATTAATTAGTCACTTTTGGCGTCGCAAAGTAACTAACTACACGAATTATTTTTAGGGGATTAAAAGTGGTTATTAACCCCTAAAAATTCCCTTACTAATAATACCCTCTTTACTTATTTATTAATTAATAATCCCCTTTTCACTTTATTATTAATTAATTATTTCCTTTATTATTTATTCCCCTTTCCTAATAATAATAATAATAATTATTATTATTTTACTAAAATAAACTTTAATCATTTAGCTGTACTGTAGAAACATGTGAGCACAAAATAATAGATAGGTTATTATTATCAATGTCAACAAAGAAGTGACTCCTTGACTCTCTTGATCATTGCAGATAAAAAATGTAGTTACCTACAGGTTCATTTAAAAATGTAAGACACCATATCTTTTGATAACTTATAATATAAGCACAGATTAGAAACTTTTATTGTATTCGGCTCTACGCATAGAACCAATGTCTAATTACCAGAACTAAATCATAATATAGCCCAAAGATTCTTCTTTTATATATGTCTCCTTCATGTTTTAAACGCTGGTTGGTTGCAAGAACTTTCTGGTTTATAATCTAGAAAGAATATAGCTTGGCAGGAATTGGATTCAAAGGGGCCAATAAAGACTATATCATAGTTTTAGGTTTGTATTATCTGGCGTCACAAGATCGTGGGTTGAAATCTGAAGCTAGGCACTTCTAGGGCTGACCTCCGACAAATAAACTATATCTATGTACTTTGTATATTTCAAGAAACAGTGACATCAAAATACTATTAATTAGTATATATCAATTATTACGAACCCCATCGTTTGTGCATTATTATATTTCCCATAGGCCATAACCTCAAAAATGAAGAATCTGAATGCAGCAAGCTGATCTCACAACGCCTTTCCTTTATATATATACAGAGTATATTTCCAGCGTGATATATATATATATATATAGCTAAGTTTCCTTTCTTTTTTCTCAGTGCAGCAACTATACATACATATATATATATATATATATATATATATATATATATATATAGCAATAACCCCATCCCATATTCCTTTAACCCAAACAGACCAGTTGTGCAGCAACCCAAAGGCTTGAAGGAAGAGACTTACCTTGTTCGAAAGTCCCACTCTTCCCTTCCAACTTCTTGCTTTCGGTGTGTCGACTCTTGCTACTTCTTTATTTCTGTACCGACGTGAATGAGAACGAAGACTGGCCGAAAGGATTTATGCACCACCTCCTTCCTCTTCTCCATCTATCTTGGTCTCTCTCTCTGTTCTCCAGTTTCAAAAACAGAGCACACACTTACTTCTTTCTCTCTCTGCCTCTTACTCTCGGTCTCTCTCTTTCTTGGTCGCTGCAAATGTTTATAATGAGAGGGGAGGGTGCGTTTGACTCAAGAAGTATGGGGAGGTCTGAGGTCGGGTGTACAGTGAACGCCGAAAGCAATATATACTGACGAGAACGGCGCTGTGATTTCTCACTTCTCTGATGGCGTGATTGACCGAGAGATTATGATTTGCTTTCTGCTTTGCGTCTTTTTTTTTTTTTTTGATACAAAAAAGTTTAGGAGGGGTTCGACATCGGTCACATGCCGCAAGACGGCCGGGTTATGAAGACTTAGAACTTACGAGATCGCTACTAAAGTCGAGCCCCAATGACGGCAGAGGATCAACCCATGGCACCAGGCTGTCTGGATCCCTTACCATCTATGCCAACTCACATTAGTTTCTGCTTTGCGTCTTTGTTGAAAGGTTCTGCATATATCTACGTGGCTTGCTGCTAGAATTGGTTTTGTCCGTAATGGTAATCAAAGAGATTGGGCTGAAGAGGTATAGCAAGTGTAGAGAGTATTGGGCTGTATGAAATGAATAAGAATGAACATATGGGTTGGTTGGGTTTTGTTGTAGTTGGGCCTAAGTGTGTTGGAGAATGAAACATAGAGTTTGGCCTTGTGAAAAATAGATATATGGCTCATATATTTGCTGTTTTTTTTTTTTTTTTTTTTTACTTATCAGTGTGTTTTGGACGTTTGCTAGCTGAGATAAGGGAGTTAAATGAATGAACCAAATGAATATAAGAGGTAATGGATTGGGTTTATGTTTGCATAATGAAGAAGGGCTGTTTTGTCAATGTATGGGCCAAATAAACAATCACTAATATATCAAAAAAACAATGACTAACGAATTGAAGTGTTGTACATGTTAGAAATAAATCCTTAATTTTATGTAAGGATTTTTTTTTTCAATTAAATTTATTTTGGCCTAAAAATATTATCTCTAAAATATTTATGACAAAAATTATTCCTAAATTATTTGTCCTTAATTTATGGGAAATTATGCCTTAACTTCCAATAATTATTTCCATAACTATTTTAGGTCAAATTCCACAATTCAATTTCTCATATAGTATTCAAATTCCAAATATTAATTTTAACATTTATCCAGGTTAAATTTCCCATAAATAATTCCACCATAATATTTCTATATCTTCTAAATATTATTTCATAATCTTCCCAAATTTTCAAGGACCAAAATAATTTTAATAATAAACTTAAGAACTTTTTCCTCATAATAATTTAAGACTTTTTTTAACTTACTCTTGTTAGTTCTTCGTATCCAGTTTATTTTCAACCTTCTAGTCCAAAAATTTGGGATGTTACCCACCCTTAATACATCAAGATTACACTTCATAATCGGATGATGGATGAATGGTTGAATGATTGTTTAATCGCTTATTGTAATATATTTTTGTTATTAAAATATATGTCTTGAAATTATTAAGTGTCTACCCGTCATTGTAATTTATATAGTTACATTTTTAACAGCACTTAGCCTTGCTTTTATTGATAGGTTTGTAAAATAATTGTCTTTCTTATTACATCATCAGTATTCACTTGATTTAATGAATATTTTTTTGATATTTTTTTTTCTTGTTTATATTTTTTTGTTATTTTTTAATCGTTTTAAAATTTCCCTAAAAAAAATCTGCGGGGCGGCCAAATGCCCTTTTTTCCAATAATACACCTTCCTTCAATAATTTTCTGGATCCGCCCTTACAAAGTAGGGCTGGGGCCATCTTTAATTTGCCTCTCTCAAAGTTGAATATGCTTACATATACATATATGTCCTATCAAAAATCGTTTTTATGGCCACTATCTGCCTTTACATACATGTCCGCCTCATGAACCAAGTTCACAAAAATTTAGTTATAGATCAACGTTACATATTTTTCCTTGACACCTAAGTTAACTATTTAGTTGTGCTATATTTTTATTTTCTTAAGCGAGCAGATTCAAGTACAGAACATATATCATTTATCATTTATTGATCATTTGACATGTAAGTCCAAATTCAAAAAGTGTGAACGACAACCACATGTTTGTTTGTTTGTGTTATTTTCATCATTTGGTGTATTGAAATGGAGAATATAAGTCTTTATGTGAACAACCCAAAAGAAGCACGAGTACCATATAAAAGTTTGTTTATTTTTTTTCCATGGCTGCTCTTCCTCTCTGGCCTCACTCTCTTGCTGTACTCTTTATACAGTACATTGCTTATGAGAACCACATACTCATTAGTGTCGTACGTTTCGAAACAGAATATAGGAAAAATATTACTCAGGTCTCAAAAATAGTCCCAACATCAGATCCTCTATTAAAAAAGTCCTTAGAACTTAAGGACTTTTTTTTTATATTAATTATAGAATTTCAATATCAAAAAAGTCTCTTGTCAAAATAATTTTTCTTATTGTTAAAATCTTGTCGTTGAAATTTTCCTATAAAAATATTGTTGTTAAAATGGTTTTTCATGGTGTTAAAATAGCTTTTTGGATAATGAAAAAAAATATGGGCAGACAAGGATAATGCGTATTAATTATTTTTTTCGTACATAAAAAATATTTTGTTCCAATATTGCAGTAAATGGTGCGTCACTGAACTACGAACCTACGGGGTCAGCTGTTATATGGTAAAGTAAAACATACAGTTTTAGAATTGTACTGTTTATCAATATTTGACTTCCCAAGGCTACAGACCAAAACGTGTCCATTACAGTCCAATTGGGTAACAAATCCAAGCTCTGGTAAATGCATTTCTATGGGGTTTTTTTTTTTTAAAAAAAAAATTATGTTTTTATCATAGTTCTATAAAACATCAAATCTTCTCTCTTTTCTTTTAAAAAAGCTATAGAAAATTTTCATATCCTCAGATTAAAAGGAATTATATCCTTCAATTCAAAAATACCAGAGGTTAGGGAAAAAAATAACACATACGCTAATGAGTGTTTGAATTAATTTATTTTAAATGATTTTAATTGTGTCAAGTAAAATGCATGAAAATAATTTTGTTTAATAAATTTGGGTGCATAGTTGTATAAGAAAAAACCTCAAACTCCTACTATATTTAGTTAAGAATAATTTGGATTGGTGTTGTGAAAGCTTCAACCCGCAACAATTTTATAGTTTATGATATAAGTATATGATATGAGTTTTATCTCAACCTATATGAACAAACTTATCATAAGAAATTCAAGCAAAACCCTAAAAGATGAAAGCCGACTTCTGTTATAGCTAAATTTTCAAGCTAAAATTTTACTGTTAGTTTTGATTTATATAATCTTATATCTTGTTTTGATTTATAATTGTCGGTTATTATTTATTTGCATTTTTAATATTATGTCGTACCATTTAGTAAATAATTTAAGGGTTAAGGTGCAAAAATAGACATGTGATTTTCTCCAAGGAAATGGCGTCCAAAAGAAGCAAATGCTTTTTTTAGGTGCAAAAGTGACTAAGTGGTTACGAATTAGGTGCAAAAATAGCGTTTGACCGTTAAGTTTGATTTTTTTTTTGCTTGGACGATGACGTGGCATTTCAAAGTTGCAAAAATAATTTTATGATCTTAAAAAATATTTCGGTTTTTGACCAGATACTAAAAGGATACTAAAAAAAATATTTCGGGTCTTGATTTGGTACTAAAAAGTATTTTCGGATATCGATTGGTACAAAAAAATATTTCATAATTTTGAAAAATTATTTTAGGATCTTGAAAAAATATTTCGGTATTGACCGGTACTAAAAGGATACTCGAAAAGAATATTTGAAATGCCACGTCATCGTCCCAATCGGCAAAAAAAGTTAAACTTAACGGTCAAAGTCAAACTTAACGGTCAAACGCTATTTTTACACCTAATTTGTAACCACATAGTCACTTTTGCACCTAAAAAAAGCATTTGCTTCTTTGGACGCTCATCGGAGATAAGCACATGTCTATTTTTGCACCTAAACCCATAATTTAATATGTTTATTTTTTCGGCCCGGGCTAAAAAAATTTCCTGGTTCCGCTACTGGTTAAATGTTACACCCCTACCGGCTTCGCTCTCACGGGTGGCAAATAGAGGTATTCCCTTTTATAAATACCTTTATTTGATCTAATTACTATTTATTAGCATGTATCAGAGGTTAACGGGGCAGAGCATTTCCCGGTTGGATTTCAGACAATACTGGTATAATTAAAAGCAAGTAACAAAATATAATTCCTGAAGGATTAAATATACAGTCATTCATCAGTGTCCAAGGGTCAAAATAATATACAGTTATCCAATTTCAAAATAATTAACAAAATAATCTTTCTTCATCACCACCAACTCCAACTACTCCATCTCAGCAGTCTTACCCTTCTCAGCAAGGTAATATTAGGGAAGGGCTAGCTACTGATGTAGAAGCAATGCTAAGTTTATATGAAGCCGCACATCTTAGAGTTCACGGAGAAGATATATTAGATGACGCTCTTGCGTTCACTTCCTCTCATCTCGAGTCTATGAGCATTCATTTAAATCATTCTCTTGCCACAAAAGTCAAACACGACTTAAGGCACCCACTTCACAAGAACCTTCCAAGGCTAGAAGCCTGGCGTTATATTTCTTCCAACCAAGATGATCCTTCGCACCATGAAACTCTACTTGCCTTCGCAAAGCTTGATTTCAATATGCTTCAAAAGTTGCACCAAAATGAACTAGGAAATATTTCCAAGTATGTTTTTATAAATTATACTAATTATAGTCTTAATATAATATATATGCACGTACGTTATGTGTCATTCACACATCATTGTTTCTGAACTTGTTTGATTTATAGGTGGTGGAAAGAATTGGGTTTCAGAACCAAGTTGCCTTTTGCTCGCGATAGGTTGGTGGAATGTTACTTTTGGATTTTGGGAGTGTTTTATGAACCTTGCTATGTTTTAGGATAACTACCAAAGTGATATGTATCGCATTGGTCCTTGATCGACATATATGATGTTTATGGCACAATCGAAGAGCTACAGCTTTTCATTACAACAATTGAGAGGTTTAAGTTCATTAAGTCTAATAAATTACTATCCCATTGAGATTTTTTTTTTTAAAAAAAAATTGTAATTCTATTGCCAAAAGACTTTAATTTGTTAACTTCAACTCGAAATTATCATGTTTCAGGTGGGATAGAAAGTGCCAGGAATTATTGCCAGAATACATGATAATTTGTTACCAAGCAATATTGGATGTTTATGATGAAATCAAGCAAGAAATTACCAAGGAAGGAAGAGAATTTTGCATATAGTATGCCAAAGATGAAGTAAGACGTACTTTTATACTAATTGCCCAACTTTTTCTATTTTGAATATTTTAAATGATTGATTCTTTAATAATAACGTAAATATAATATTTTGAATAATTGTTCTTATTCCATATGGTCAATCTAATTTTAATTAATAATTATCCAAAATGGGATGATTACGATCATAATTAAGTTGTTAATTATGCATGGGACGAAAGCACAGATGAAAAGCTTGGTGCAAGCGTACTTTGTTGAAGCAAAATGGTATAATAGCAATTATACACCAACAATGGAGGAGTACATGGACAACACACTTTTTTCTAGTGGATACCGTGTGGTCATGGCCATAACTTTCATTGGGATGGGGCCCATTGCCACAGAGCAAGTGTTCGAGTGGTTATCAAGTAACCCCAACATCGTGAGAACTTCACAGATCATTAGCAGGCTCATGGATGACATTGTTTCCAACGTGGTACTCACATGTACATCACAAGTCCAAAATTTCTACCTCGGTTATTGTTCAACTTATAACTTATTTAGACTGGTAATAAATATAATGATTGTGTGTTTGTGGCGTATTTGATAGGATGAGCAAAAGAGAGGGGATGTTGCTTCGGCCATAGAGTGCTACATGAAGCAGCATGGCGTGCAGAGAGAAATTGCCATTGATGAATTAAAGAGGCAAGTGATCAGTGCGTGGAAGGATATAAACGAGCAACTGCTTGAGCCTTTGCAAGTGCCAAGGCCTTTGTTGATGCGAATTCTAAACCTGACTCGCGTAATGGACGTTCTTTACACTGATTCCAATGGCTACACTGATTCTGCAAAATCAACAAAACATCATATCACTGCTTTATTCTTACGCGCGTTTCCTCTTTCAAAACGAGAGGATCACAGTTAGGTTTGAGCGAACGCAGTTCCATTATGCTACTTTGGATGCGACCAACTATATAGTCAAGGTAATTTTGGAGAGGCGTAGAAGAGTGTGTGTGTACACATATAGTAAAGAGTGGTGGTAAGTATAATCTTTACTTTTCTTTCGTTCCTTTTTACGTACGTGCGATTATGGTCGTTTGTTTCCCGCTATGAGAGGAGAAAATTGTTTCGTATAAAAACATTAAAAGTATTTAAGCATATGCATTAAAGTCACTTCATTCTAGGAACCTTAATTAGAATCAATTGAACAACTTCAACGTGTTGAGTCACTTCTTAGGATTATGTTTTTTGTACTTCGATCTCAAAGCTCTTTTTTCATGGAATGAAAAAAAAGAGATAGAGAGAGAGAGTGAGATTTGGGCAATTAAGGCTCTTTTAAACCCTATGTTCGAACTCGAACTCAGTAAATGTGAAATCACTGGGGGTATAGAGTAGCATCTATATTCAAACTTTTTTTTTGGGTAAGGGAAAAGGGTCTTAAATGCCATGGAAGTTTTCACCAGAGAGCACCGGTAAGACGAAAGTTTTTTTTGGCTCTTATTTGCCCTGAAAGTCTTAAAATCGTAGCAAAAGTACCCTACCGTCACGGAATTGCCACGTGTATAGTTAAATTGACACATTGCATCTGATGAGAGGCCACGTAAGGATTGAAATTGGACACCTTAGTTGACACATAAGCTCTTCCTCTCACACGACATTAGGGCCAGCGACATTAGGGCATACCGAAGAGGCAATTGTAGAAGGAGAAATCGAGGGTGAGAGGAAACTGAGAAGACCAGAATGAGAAAGAGGAATCGAGAAGACCTGAAGGCGAAATCGGTGAACAATGGTGAAATAGAGCGGTGAAATAGGAACATAGTGGGGCGCATATACTCTGTGAGCTGGAGAGCAGTCCAATTGGGAGGTAGACAACTGTGAAATCACGATTGTGTGGCGCATGTGCTCTCTCAGTCGGTAGCATAGATTCGTCCTCGATATTCAGGTATGGAAACTGTAAAAAAAGATGTAAAGTATATTTTTTGTTGAGCTTTAGCTTGCTTTATGCGTTCAATAGTGGAATACTGAAGTGGCCCTTTATCTTTGTTTGTTTTACCTTTGGCGCGTTGTCGTTTGTCTGTTTGCATGATGTTGGTTGGGATAAATTAATGTAGGTTAAAGATTGGTTGAATGGCAATAGAGGGTAGTGGTGGTCCCGTCAGTGGTCTAAACGGTGTTCCAGAGGGTGGGACCGATGAGCATTTCAAAGATGTGGTTGAGGGGAATATATTTTTTAACGAAGGAGATGGTGGAGACGGAAACGAAGGTGATGACGTGTTTTTTGAAATAGGAGATGATAATGGAGACAACGCAGAGGTAATTCCAAGCGAAGGTGAAGGTGAGGACTATGGTGACGATGAAGGCGACATTGATTACGAGGGTGATATTGATGGTGAGGATGAAGAGGTTCGATATGGATGATGGTCTGCCGAGTTTCATCGTGGGTGAGACATTTGCAAACAAGAAGGAGGTAGTTGCAGCCATTAATAACTATGCCATCCATGTTGGAGTTAAGTTGAGGATTGTTAAAAGTGACCCTACAAGAATTCTGGTCTGATGTCAACAAGGGTGCCCATTTGTGTTGTATGCGTCAAAAGATGGGTCACATTTAGGTTTAAAATTGAAGACTCTGTTGTTAGAACATAGTTGCAGTTGGGTTTTTAAGAATCCTAGGGTGTCTGTGAAGTGGTTAGCTGACTGGTTCAAGAAGAAGGTGCAAGAGAGGCCAAATTATAAAGTGGCAGACATGAAGAAAGATGTAGAAGAGGAATTGATGGTCAGTGTTAGCATATACAAGTGTAAAAGAGCGAAGAGGTTAATTGTGGAGGGTTTGGAAGGAAGTTACATTGATGAGTTCAACCACTTGGAAGCTTACTGTAATGAGTTGAGAAAGTCCAATCCGGGGTCAGACGTGTCTCTTGAACTAAGCAAAGAAGCTCTTGAAAATGGCAAAAGGGTCTTCAGCCAGTTGTATCTATGTTTCAATGCTGTAAAGGTAATTGTTGTCATAATATTGTGATTAAGTTTTCTGTGTTGCCATGGTTTAGGATGCTTGCATGATTTAATGATGTATGTTTGTTGTTGGTTTTGGCGGGAGCGGGTTGGAAGGCGGGATGCGCCAATAATTGGTGTTGATGGTACTTTCCTCAAAGGCAATGCACGTGGCATCATGTTAATGACTCTTTGGTCTTGATGCGAACGATGGTTTATATCCCATTCTTTGTTGCGATTACACAAAAGGAGAACAAATTAAATTGGAAATGATTTTTCCAATGGTTGAAGAAGTCTTTAGACTTGGAGGATGGAGATAAAATAAAAATTATGTCAGACATGCAAAAGGTAGGGTAAGCGCTAATTCATATGTTGTTCATATAATGCTAGATATCTGATATGTTGTTTGTACAATGGCTGTAGGGTCTACTTGCTGCTGTATCAGAGGTGTTGCCTTTATCAGAGCAGCGATTATGTGCTAGGCATATATATGCGAACTGAAGCAAGAAATGGGGAGGTGGTGAGTTGAAGAAGAAGTTCTTCTCTTGTGCTTGGAGCACATTTGAAGAACAATTTGTTGATAACCTTAAGTAGCTGAGTGCACTAAGTGAAGAAGCAGCGAAGGCAGCCGTCTCCTATCCTGTAACATCATTGGTAAAGGCATATCTTAGTTGTAGATCTTTGTCCTGGATTGTTGATAACAATCTGAGTGAGAGCTTCAACGCTTGGATAGATGACTTCAGGTATTTGCCCATAATAAGGATGATTGAGGGGATGAGAGTTAAGCTGATGACCAAATGGGCAGAGTCTGAAAAAAAAATGTCTCTAAGTGGAAGGGTAATTTTAGTCCAAAGTCCATAGCTTTCTTTGAGGACAACAAGCAGTTGTCGATGAGATGTCGAGTTTACTTCAATGGTGATTACGGCTATGAAGTAATCGAAGGTGATAATAAACATACTGTCTTCATAACTAACTAGCGGTGCTCATGTAGGGCTTGGGACTTGACTGGTGTCCCTTATCAACATGCAATTTGTGCCCTACATAATGCCAAAGTAGACCCAGTAACACAAATATCTAGGTTCTACCATAGGGATGCATACATTGCCAGTTATAGAACAAAGTTCCAACCTGTTAGAGGGAAGACATTTTGGGGAAAGCATCCATTTCAACCTATGGAACCACCACCTATGACAACAATGCCTGGCCGACCAACTAAGAGGAGAATTAGGACAGAAGAAGGTGCTAGGAGAAGGAGAATGGTGGTTGAACCACAAGAGACATGACAAGGTCCCTAAATTACTCCTAATTTGCCAACACCACGTGTTGACAAGGCGACAAAAAAAGGGAGTTCTTCAAAGTGTACTATATGTCATGAAGCATGACATAATAGAGCTATTTGTAAAGATGTGATTATCATATAACCACATGTTACTCATACTTTAATAATTGATTCCTTATATTTTTTCGTTATTACAGTGACCAACTGCAAGTGCAAAACGAAAGAGGTCAACTAATACAGACTCTCAAGTTACTCCAGACACACAACCATCACAGGTCAGCTCTGCTCAGTCATCTGTCACACCAAGACCTCGTGGGGGGCGAGCTTTCTACAAGAGTAGAGTTGTGACTGGTATGGGAGTTCAAATTGATGAGGACTCTGGGAGGACTGTATACAATGTATGTACTACCATTTATCTTCATTGTCACTATCTGTTTTACAGTTATCTGTGGATTTAGGCATGCTGAGTAATGGTTAGAGTTATTTGTGGATTTAGGCATGCTGAGTAATGTGGATTTAAGTTATGTTGGCGCCTCTGTGTCTGTGATAATATACTTTAGAATTGAGTTTCTTGGATGGGTTCTGTTTGTTTCCAGTGTTGCTGCATTGTTAATCGTTTCCAACATTTCTTTGGGGTTGGATCAAATGTCGAATTAGTTGTGCTCTTACATCTCTAGCACTTAAGTTATGTTTCATATGTTTTTTGTAGCCTGGAATGCAATCCAGCAGTGTCATTCGTGAGGGTACCTTAGTTGACTCAATGCAACATGATGAACACATGGAGACTACATTCCCCATCCCTAACAATCAGACTATGCGAATGACACGCAACATGTGTAGGTCGAGCACTGAGGCTGGTTATCAGAGTGTCAAAATACATGGAGATGGTTCCATACAACCTACCCCATCTAATCTCCCTGTCACACCTCCGGGACTCATGTGGCGAGGAGCACCGGCTATGCCAACATCTCGGCTTCTAGCACATAGGGACCAAACCATCATAGCGTCAACCAGGAAGAAATTTCCAACTACAAGAGGCAAGGGAAGGGGTTATCACTAACTGCTTTAGACAAGTCTTTCTTGTAATTGGCTGACTTGTATTTTGGTTGTAATGGTTGTAATGGTCAGCCTTTTTTGTTGTAATGTGTGGGTGTAATTGAACTCCCTGCAATGTGTGTTGTAATCGGCTGGCAACTATTTTGGTTGTAATGGCCAGCCTTTTTTGGTTTGGATTTGTACTCCCTTTGTGGCTGCAATTTGTTTGGTTGTAATGGTCAGTATTTTGGGTGAGTTCATTGTCACTGTCATGTTTTGGCCACTATCACTGTCATGTACTTGGCTGCCAACTATTATGTATTTATTTATGTTGGCATTGTCATGTGGTTGTTCATGTTTTGGCCAATTTCTCTGTATGTGGTTCATGTTTGGGCCACTGTTACCTATATTATGTCCATGTATTGGGCAGTGGTTCACCTTTCTTTGTAAACAACTGATATTGGTTATCAAAGAATATTCATGTTTCACACATATGCTCAGGAACGAGTTGTTGGTCTACTAATTTTTTAGATCTTCATGTTTCACACAAATTATGTGTGCCACTTTCTTCTTTTCCCATAAATTATGCAAATAGTAGGTTTCTCCATTGCCATCATTTTCTTTGCTCTCATGGACAGAACAAATTGAATCCAATTTGACAGTGATGTTTAGTTGTTCCTTTCCTTAGTGATGCCTCAGCCAATTCGTCCCTTTCCTAGCTATTCTAATTTTGGTATCTCACTTACTATTCGTCCCTTTCCTTAGTGATTTGAAAACTAGAAAGATATGACTCTAGTTAAAAGGAGTATGCCTAGAGGCATATTGACTGGAGGCATTTTAATTGACTCGATGTAAGAATAATTCGTTTGAAATTCATGTTGGAAAGATGTTGCCTTGAGTCAAAAATATGATGCCTAGAGTCATGTGCCTAGAGGCAATTATTATTAACTAGAGGCAAAGTCGATTTTTGCAAGTTAACGTGTTTGTGGAGTTTGCCTAGAGTCAATTATTTGATGCTTTGAGTCATGATTTTCACTTGCTACCTTGAGGTAAAAGTGTTTTGACTCAAAGTTCATTTATTATTAAATTCAATTTTTGATGATAATTGGAATACTAACTTAAGCATCAGAGGTTCTAGTTTATATTTTTTGCAAGACTCTGTTAGAAGATGAAAAACAGAGGCTAACAGAGTAAAGAATGACTCTAGTCATTAATTCTGGCGCCTCGAATTGATTTAACCAACATTGCATAATTTGAAGTTACAAAATTGTAACTTCAAGTTAGGATGTGTTGAGGTAAAAGAAAAATGGCTACAAATTATTTTTAATGGGTGTTAAATTATGCAGAAAAATTAGTTCTGGAAGCCTCAAATATTACATTAAGTCACGTTGCCTCAAGGTTGTTGAAGTAGTACCTCAAGTTAAGGGCAAACAGAGAACAAATCCTTGCTTGAAGGAGTATGCCTCGAGTTATGTTACTATTTGCCTCAAGGCAAACCCGACAAGAAAAGCAATGACTCTCGTTGTTACCTGGAGGCAGCTAGTAGATTTCCTGGAGTCAACGTCCCAGGTAAGTATTCTTAATTAATGCCTCCGGTCGACACAAGCTTTGGAGTTCAACCACAAGCTTGAAGCTATGTTGAACGGCCTCAACAAAGAGCTTCCAGGTTTCAAAGTGATCTCTGCCCACGCATACGACATCGTTTTTGACATTATCAATTGGCCTTCATCCTGCGGTAATATAATTAACCTTCTGATCAAATTATTATTGTTGCTGCTTTTTTTGTTATTATTATTAGGTGGCTGCAACAAAAAAGAGAGGTTATTATTAGGATTAAGGTGGAATTTTATTTGAAAGCTTTCGCTTATGAGTTATGATGTGAGTATATGAAATCATTTTTTAGATGAATTTTGATCTCAAAGTATTTAAAAAAAGAGTAATATTGTCTGAAGTTGTTAAAAATATGATTTTACTCCATTTTTAAATATTTTTAGGGTGAAAGTTAAAAAACAATTCCAAACACCTACAGCTCTACTTGAAAGCTTTCAAAACAAAATTGAATCTTGACCTTATCTTCATCTTCAAGTAGTTAACATCACTTATATACGTCATATCTGAAAGAAACTAATGCTTTTAAAATAGGGTTAAGGTACGTTTTTACCAATGAACTATTGGTTCAGGTACATCCAAAACAATGAACTATGAGATGGTCCTTAAATACAAATTAATTCTTCAATTGGTTAAATGAGCACAGTGGGGTTAGAATTGAGGAAACGTCCGTCGCTTACAATTTGTTTGAGGGAAATTAATTCAGATCCAATAAAACACGTGGCTAGGTTTAGGTGAGTCGGCTACAACGTGGAATGAAATGGGATTAAACGATTGAAAGCAATTAGAAGTTGAAAGCAATTAGAAGGTTAGGGTTCAATCGATTTGGGGAAAAAAGAGTGGGCATCGTCAGAATTGGGAAAGCCACCATCGTCGACAGGAAAGGCGGTGTTCAATGGCGTCATTTGCATCATCGTCGACTGGAAGATGCAGGCGGAGGGTGGTGCTACTTCGACAACCGAGTCGCGAGGAGGACTATGAACCTCCGAGGAGGTATTGTAATCATAGAATGGTGGCGTCGAGATGGACGGCGTGGACTGACGGCAACCCAAGTCGGAGGTTCTACGGCTACCCATTGTACAACCAGGTAAGCAAGGGAGGTCGGAGGTTCTATGATTGTTGATTCCTTGCAACCGAGTCGCATTTCTGTAGAATGATTGAAGCTTACATTACTATGAGTGCTTTGTTCTCGCATTTGCAAGATATAACAAAATGGGCATGAAAACTATGAATCACTTGCTTCTTGTTTTGCATTTGGTTTCTAAGGTGTGTTTTTTGGGAGTTTCTTTTATTCGAAAACTAAAAGCTAGATGCTCCTTTTGGACCTAAACTGAGTATGACTCAGACTTAGTGAAAGAAATGAGAAGATTTATAAAAATTTCATTAGAGTATATGAAACTAGATGCATCTTTATATAATGTTCTCCAAATCAATACATCATATAAAGATGTAGTTTTGCAGCAGATTTACTATCTATATCTAATTTTGCAAATTTTGGTCCCTTTTTCTTCATTTCCCCTCGTTTCCATACGGTTGAGGCCTTTGTATTTTTAACCATTAAAAAAGTTTGAATACCTCCATGGAATGAAGTGGACTGATTTAGTTCTAAAACAATAATAATATGTTATTTGAGCATGGTACCATAACAAAAAAAAAACATATTGATTTAGTTCTAAAACAATACATATGTTAAAAACATGGATGTTATACTTTTTGTATGAGTCCATGGATGCTAATTTTATTTATGTATCAAAATAAGTATATTGTTAGGTGTATTATCTCGATGTTTTAGTTAAAATTGAAAGGATGATGAAAGTGTAATAAAGAATAAATTTAGTGAAATAAGTTCGATGAATTTGCTTGAATATGGTGACATGAAAATTTCTTGATCCGCCGCTTTGGGTGGTTGGTGACATTTTTCAGCCGACCGTATTTGTGAACATGGGGCGTGTGGATTCTTCACTTGACATGATAACAAATTCGGAGAGAGGCCAAATACCGTGATTAAGGAGCTTTTAGACGATATTGACAAATTATATGATGAAAATTGAAAACTCCAAAGAGCAGAGCAGGGGTAGAGACTTAGTGAAGAGATTGATGCAATACATGGTGAATTGAGGAAGCTTAAATGCAGAAATGAGTTATATGATGGGGAACTTAGGAAGGGGAAGAACAAGTTGAAAGTAGCAATGACATTGTTATTTTTTACATGTGTTTGGTTGTGTGTATTGTATATGAAGATGTAATTCGTATATGAATTTATTTTTGGTTTAAATTATAACTTATGTATGTAGTATAATAGATATTTGCATCTCTTGTAGGTTTAAGAATATGGAGAGTTTTTGTTCATCAATATTCTCGGTTGAGGGGATTTTGCTACTTGTTATGCTAGGTTCAACCCTATTTTGGTAGCCTTCTAGTTTATTAGTTAATTTTATGTATTCCTAATAGTGCACATTATATTGTTGTATTCCAAAACAAAAATGTTAGTCATTTATATTGTTGTAAACAATTTCCAAAGAAACCATGGAGTTTACTCTTTGCCGCAAAATGTTATATACAGTCAAGAATTATGCTCCAATGAACTCTGACTGTATCAAAACTAATATGAACTTAACCATAAAAAATCTTATGTGCCCTAATATCAGCTTGACCATAGAGTATGGAAACAAATCTGCACATAATTTGAAAATGTAACTATAGTTTGAAGGTTCAACAAATTTGCACATAATTCAACAATAAGACAACCATATTTGGTCAAGCTTATGTGACCTTTCACCTGACCATAAAGTTGGTCACAAATAAACTCCTCAAGGAATTGAAATTTGTATCAGCAATGCAACAATAATCCAACAATATTTTATATTTGCCAAGAAGATAGCAAGCCAGAGGCCAGAGGCACATTGTAGTAAGCTTCAAAGTATATAAACAAGCAAGGACACCTATAGCAAGTTGCAAGGATCAATATAAATACAAAAGGATCCTAAGCAAGTGTTTCTTGCTAGATGACAAAATATACAAAAACCACAGTCAACGTTGCATTCAAGGTACATAAAACATGGGTGATTCCACATATACACCAAAAGCACCCAAACAAAAAGTTTCCTAAACAAGTCTAGTTGCTACGTTAGCCATCCTGCTGGTCATAATCTGCTCCCCTTGTTGCTGTTGTTGTGATGTTCGGCTTGTCATGATCTGCTGGCTCTGTATACGGAGTTGTGAGCTGCTGATACTTGGTTGCCCCTTCCACCACAATCCTGGTGGGTTCACAGGTAGTGGCGAATCAGTATAACTAGGAGAAGTGAAGCCAATCTTCCTGCAACCATCTTGGGAGGATGATGTTGAAGCTGATGACTTCCTCATTTCTTTCTCATTAGGAATTGGAAATTTTGTAGTAGGGTTGGCATTATGCAAAAACTCAGCCGGTGTTCCTTCCTCAATGACCTTTTCACTCCTTAATCCGGGCTACAAAAACAAATGCACATGGTCATATATATAACTAGCATCTAACTGATTCATTGAAATGAGTAAGTGTAACTTACATTATAAACACTTCTACCACTATCCTCATCAACCATTACTCCAAACCCAAATGGCCTTACTGGTCTGTAACAACGTTTCCTTCCATTTGACTGGTTTCCAGATTCACAAGGCGTTGGAGTTTGCTGGGTACTTGCAAATGGAGTACACGGGAGGATTGTAGATGAAGTTTCATGTTGCTTGGATTGCAGATGAGGTTTCTTCCTGCCTGAACGTGGATTACTCGAGGGTGGTGCCTGAAATAATAAATATATATATCAATGAATTCAATGTATGAAAATATAACATGTAATGATCACATTGCTGGTTCTGCTTTGGTGGGTTCAGAAACACATTTAAGAAAAATTGAAATAGTCTAATTGCAAATCCATAAATCAATTCAATCAACTTAGTTTAGTACTATGTTTAAAGAACAATATTGATCCCAACTATCAAAATTCAGTTCTTGAACATTTGGACAAAGTGTTATGTCGGTTCCCTAATGTTGATGGTAATTTTTTTTTTCATCTTTTCTCCCAACAACTACTACTAATTTTTCAATAGAATGAACTAATTCAAATTCTAAACCAAATTACAATAATGTAGATATCCATTTCTAAACCAAATTTTGTTTAGTATGAATTATAACAATACTACTAATTGAGCATGATACCATAACAAACACAATAACAAGTTCCATTTCCACAACTGTTAAACAATATAACAATACTATGCAGATCCATTTGTATCATACAAAAAAAACACATAATTGAATGTTTTCTGCTTACATGAACTTTTTAAAACTATATCAATACTATCAATACTATGCACGTGCTTAATTTGGAGAACCACAATTTCACAAAATTAAATATATCAATTAAAATTATATGAACTATCCATTAAATTACCTCTTTGCACGTGCTTCTATTATGTCCCGTAGTTTTACAGACGCTGCACTTCATAACAATGCCTTTTTTGCTCATTCGTTCAACACGGGATGTTGAAGCCGAACCATTGTTGTCATCAACTTGGTTACTGACAGTCGCATACAAGGTCATGCATCTATTCAACATTCTTTGTGGTTCTTCAGTCTTCTTTCTTTTCTTTGGAGGTCTGCCCGGTAATTTGCTTATGGGTGGGGGTAGCATGGGGCCAAACTTGTGTGTTTCCCAAAATACTTGTCCTCTAACAGGTTGGAATTTTGTTCTATAGGTCGCTAGATATGTATCCCTATGGTAATACCGTGAAATTTGAGTGGTGGGATCTAGCTTGGCTTGGTACATAGCACAAATCGCATGTTGGCATGGGATTCTGGTTAAATCCCAAGCTTGACAAGTACATGCTTTCCTACTAAGGTCAACGGTGTGCCTATCTTTCCCCTCAGTGACCTCATACCCATCATCACCATTAAAGATTATCATACAATTTACAGCCAAGTACCTATTTGTCTCAAACAATTCAATACATTTTGGGCTATAGTTGGCCTTCCAATTGGTTACTATTTGCTCACTAGCTGCCCATTTTTCCATCAACTTAATCCTAATGCCATCAAACATTTTAATTACAAGGAAATACCTACACTCATTAATCCAGGCATTAAAACTCTCACTAACATTATTGTCTACCACCATAGACAAGAATCTACTACTAAAAAAGGCTCTTACCCATCCCTTAATAGGGTAACTAATTGCTCCTTCAGTTGCTGCCTTGTTCACTTTCTCCAATATCTTTAGGTTGTCATTGAATTGTTCCTTGTAGGTGCTCCATGCGCAACTGAATTTTTTTTTTCTTCAGCTCATTTTCCCTCCACCGTTTGCTCCAGTTCGCATAAACATGTCTTGCACAAAGCCGATGTTCAGCGAACGGAAGGACATCACTGACAGCTTGTAGCAACCCCTACATGTAAGAACAGGTAAGTTATACAATGTATGGCTTCAATTACATAAGCAAACATATATGGAAAAAAGTGTACCTTCTACATGTCAGACATTATTGTAACTTTTCCACCATCATCAAGGTCAAGCGAGGATCTCAGCCATTGTATGAACCAACTCCAATTAACAATTGTCTCCTTCTCAGTCAAAGCAAACGCTAGTGGGAACATACTATCGTTTGCATCTAATCCCACCGCAGTCAACAAAATGCCCCTAGCTTTCCCTTTCAAGAAAGTTCCATCTAGCCCAATAAATGGCCTGCAACCTACTTTCCACCCGACCTAATCGTTTAATGACATAAGATAGCACATTAGAGACACCTAGACCAATATCCCAAAATATATACAAGGTATAAAAAATATAAAATGTTATGTATAAACTTAAACATCACAATTAATTGACGGTCTAAAAATATAAAACAGCACATTAGTCACACTTAATTCACTAACAGACAGCCATTAATTCACTAACAGATAGCAAATTCACTAGCAGAGACACAACATGCAAAGTAAAAGGTATTGTAAGAGAATATGACATACATACCTTAGATGCATTAAAACAGAGGTACATTCTTCTAAATACCCTCCTTCCTTGATCTAAAGCTTCGCCACTTAAGTCCACACTAACATCGGATCCCGGATTTGACACTTTTAGCTCATTGCAGTAAGCTTCTAACTTGGCATACTCATCTGCAAAACTCCCATCCATGACCTCCATTATCATCCTTTTAGCCCTCTTACACTTAGATCTGCTGACAAACAGTTTCAAATCACGCTCAGCCTCCTTCTTCATCTCACTTACATTGTACTGAGGATTATCTTGGACTTTATCTTTGAAGTATTCAGCTAGCCACCTCCCACTTGCCCTTCTGTTCTTATAAACCCTAGCACACATGTGCTCATGATTCAGCGTTTTCACCATGTACCCAACACCTACACTATCTCTACTTGCATACAACCTAAATGGGAAGCCATCTTCACAAGTGGCGATGACCATCCTTTTCTCACTTCTAAGTATTTTCACATTCACCCCCTTCTCAATAGCATAGTTATCAATGGCTCTCCTCAACTCACCTCTATCCAAGAATGTCATACCCACTGTGAAGAAGGCTCTTTTTTCATAGTCATCCGACTCCCTTCGACTAACACTCTCTTGTAGAGGTGCATTAAAATTCAACTCATCGTCATCACTAGATCTATCCTGAGGGTCTTCATGTATTTCATAATCATCAACTAAGCTCTCTTCACTATCACAACTTTTTGACCCTGACTCTGAATGTTCCATATAGCTATCATCATCACTATTAGAGTCATCTCCATCATGATAGTTAAACTGAATGTCTTCTATCCCACCTATGTCATCTACCTAACTTATGTCATGTACCTCACCTAGTTCTTCTACATAATCATCGGTTCCTGGAATATTTCCAAATTCATCATCTACCTCGCCTAAAAGTTCTATATAATCATCGGTGCCAGGAATATTTTCAAATTCACCAGAACTAATTTCTCCCTCATCATCTTTCCCTGTACTCACCATTACACCTGTATGAACTCAAGAATGGAATTAATTGTCAGCCATGGGGAGAGAAAATCGCCTATAAAGTTTTTGAAAGCAATTAACAAGGACAAGTTCAATAAATCATGACATGAGCCACAAATGATGACCAGCACGGACACAATAATTATGGGCATGTTTGAACCCACAGAAAAAGTAAAACAACTTTTAATGCAACAATGATTACACTATTTTCTCTACACTTGAAACAAAGGAAAAGGGAAAAAAATCAGAAACAGTAAACAAAATTTGCATTTGATTGATAAGAATTAGGCATACTTTTCTTTGAGAATGAGACTGTTAGTGAGTAGAAGCTTGAAACCAGAAATGTTCTCAACAACGAGGTAATTAAAAAGGCAACAAGGATTGTGCTCAAACCAATTAGAAGTGCAATAATTTAGCATGCCCTTTTGCCACTTGAAAACAATTAAACAAGGTGTGAGCATGGGATGCATCTATGAAAAATCATACAATCAAAAACCCTTCAATGAAAATACTGAAGTTCATCAAGATTGAAGAAAAAATCAAAAATGATCAAAATCAATATGAAGCAATATATTCAACGAAAATGGGATTCGATTTTCATCAACTCCACTATTTGATTATAATTCATGAAAACATCTTAGCAACATGGAATAAAGAAGCTAATTTAAATTTCAGATAAAAATACCATGAATACAAAAAAAAAATCAAAAGTTAAAGGAATTAGGCATATGAAAGAAATTCTATACACACAAAGGAGCTGGGAGAAATAGAACACTTGATCTTAGGTTCAGCGTATACCAGAGTCGACAATGCCTCTGTAAACACAATATTCACGAACAAGCTTATCAGGTAGTGGAACATCCAATGTTATCCGACATAATTCATTCTGAAAAAGATAGATACAACAATAAAGAGTTGAAGGGAAAAACCCCAACAAAATTAAATAAATCACTATGAAACTACATGCACTCAGACAAGTTCAAAACAAAACAACTTTTTTTTTACCAATATGACTAATCTAGAAACAATCACCATTCACTCTAATATATATATTTTTGGTCATGAAGAGTAGAATTGTCATGAAGATGAGAGAAAAAAACTATAGCAGTAAGACAAAGGCCTTGGGTTAAGACGAAGGCCTTGTGTTTTTGCTTCCAGAAAATTGACCAAAGCAGGTGGAAGTTAAGGCTTAATAGCATACTATAATTTTATTTGATTTTTCTCAGCTTTAGGCTTTTCTTCTGGTGGCAATTCCATGGGGTGAAGAGTTGAAGATTGGTTGCAGATTTCGAAGCTAATCATATCTGCAGTCCACAGGCTTCAGGGGAAAAGGAAAGTATCAATAAAGGCGGAGATATGGTGTAACAAGAATAAAGAATGTTTGCCTGCGATGATAAGTCAGAAACTCCCCCTAATAATACTGCATTGCTACCTCTGGAATTTTACTTTGCAGGTATTTTTTGCTTCTCTTCTACAATCTCGTTGAACATTATTTCAATTGATAAAAGCTAATAGCTATTGGTGTATAATTAAATGCCTAAATATGGTGCCAGACTAAATTTTCTGTAAACTGTCATAGTTAATTGCAAGAATTAGTTGTTTCATAAGATGGATCATGAACATTTAGTTTTATCTACGACACGAATATTATGTTAAGAATATAGTAATGAATCAACAAAAACTATAGCAGTAGGAGAATCTCTAGCTTCAAAGCAGTGGGGCAAACAACTTTACAGGCTTAGATCAGAATGGCATAAAATTAAGCCAGAGACAACCAAAAGAGAAACAGCCAACAACATTAATTATGAAGTAGATCACCCTTAGCAAAACAAAAGGAAAAAAATTTCGAGAAAATCATCATTAAAAGAGGGATAAACCTTAAAGGAAATGATATCACTTGACAAATCTGAGAAATTTCTGTCAGATTATTGAAGGTTATCTGATTATCTGAGAAAACTTTGAGAAATTTCCGTCATTATATGATCCGTTGAGAGAAATCGAAGGTTACCTGTCCAGTCCAGAAAACCCTAGCCGATTGTCGATTCTCTTATTCAGTGCGCCATTATCGTCTGATCTTCCTCAACCACAATCACCATCGTCGACGGGATTCCAGGTCCAACAATCTCTCAAAATTTCGTGACCACCACCGGCGATCTCACCCCTTTCTCAAGGTCCAACATGTTTCACAGTGGTTTTCGCTTTCTCCTTCGACTCTCCTTTTTTCAGATTATTGAGTGAGCCCTAATTGCTTCTTCCTATCTCCAGATCCCATTTCATTCCACGTTGTAGCTGGCTCACCTAAACCCAGCCACGTGTTTTATTGGATGTGAATTAATTTCCCTCAAACAAATGCTAATTGAAACTGACGACGTTTCCTCAATTCTAACCCCACCGTGCTCATTTAACCAAATTCAAGAATTAATTTGTATTTAAGGACCATCTCATAGTTCATTGTGTTGGATGTACCTGGACCAATAGTTCATTGGTAAAAACGTACCTTAACCCTTTAAAATATTATAATTGTATTAGCTGCAATATGAGGTCCATAGAATGACCGTCCTACGCGTATATTATAGGCACGTGTTGAGACAGCTGAGTCAATGAAACATTGACTGATAATTATGACTCATTTACAACTCTATATCTATTGGATTTCATTGCAATTTACTAAGATGTGACTTTATTTGACGAAGACACATAATATATCGAGTTATTATTTAATTTATAATCCTAAAATAGAGGTAAGTAGTAGATGCCTCGAGTCAGCGTCCCAGGTAAGTATTCTTAATTAATGCCTCGGGTTGATCTATAAATACCTCGAGTTATGTTTTTTTGGCCTCGAGGTCGTAGGTAAGTACTCTATATCTACCTCATATATTTACTTCACCAACTCACTCTGTTCCAAGAAACATTCCTAAGCCAAAATTTCTTCATTTTCTTTTATTATTAAATCTCTCGCTTCATCCGTTCAATGCCTCAGGTCACTACGCCTAATGCCTCGGTCAAGTCATCTCCTTATTCTATCGTTTCCGGAAGCCCTCTTTCTCTCAAATCATCTTTTTTCTCTTTGCGTCGTCCGAACTCTTCCTCACCACTCCATCAATGCTTCATCAAATTTCTCCTCACCTTTTCAAATTTCTTCAATTTTCCGACCAAACCATCAATTTCTGCTTCTCAAATTGCCTCTGTCGATATGCCCTAATGTCGTGTGAGAGGAAGAGCTGATGTGTCAACTAAAGTGTCCAATTTCAATCCTTGCGTGGCCTCTCCTCAGATGCAATGTGTCAATTTAACTATACACGTAGCAATTCCATAACAGTAGGGCGTTTTTGCTACGATTTTAAGACTTCCAGGGCAAATAAGAGCAAAAAAAAAACTTCCGTCTTACCAATGCTCTTTGGTGAAAACTTTCATGGCATTTAAGACCTTTTTCTCGGGTAAATATGTTCAAACTTTTTTGATAAAAAAAAGGCACGTATGCACACACATTTACTTATGTAGAAGCATACTCATTTTCAAGTAATAAGTTATTCACACCTTATGTATTTAGAGTTTAGTTATCTCAGCTGTCATATTAATAATTGATTATCATCATCACATAAAGGCACGTTATCACTAGGAAAGATAATAATTAAACGATTATTTTTGTTTGGTCACTTTGAGTTATTTTTAATTCATTTTCTATTTTGTTACGGAAAAAATTTGAAAACATAAACGGACAAAGAATCTGAGGTACCTCCAGGAGCCTGGAAGAGCGAGGATATGGGTGGTTCTTATCAAGTTAGCTAAACACATGGCAACGGGGATGGATCAGTCTCCATCAAGAAGCTGTCAATTATTATTATTATTATTATTATTTCTTCCTCCTCTCCTCCTCCTCCTCTTCTTCTTTTTTAATAAAATTGTTGTTGTTAATGTTGTTGTTGTTATTATTATTATTATTATTAGTAGGTGGCACCCGTAACATCCCGTTTTCAAAAGCGGATATAATTTTTTTTTTCATCGAGTAGAGCATCGGAGCGATTGAGTAACCGATACTTATATTCAAAATGCCGTAAGTCATCAAGTTTACAACATCGACAAAAGAACTGAGTGTTTCAAAAGTACAAAACATCGAAAGAAAGGCTTCCGCCGAACATCAAAAGTAAAGGACAACATCGGAAAGTCTTCATCCGGGTCCTTGAACCCGCTTTGCTTTTCTCTCTCCTCGGTCCTCGGTCCTTCCGAACTTGATGCTAAGTTAAGAGCCGAGATCCAATTTACCACATTGGATCTCGGAGTAACTGATTAACCTCATGTTTATGTATACACATACGGACAAATGAGACATCCATAATATCAACAAGACAACAATCACTCTACCACAACCCATGCATATGTATTGCCCCCGGCATGCGTACACATTGCACCCAAAGATACGTGCCTATTGCACCCAAAGATACGTACATATTGCACCCAGTGCAGACGACATATCGCACCCAAAGAATGAGACGACATATTGCACCCAAAGATACGTACATATCCTCTAACCGCTATATGCACTCACACAAGATAACACCTCTACAACACACATACCACATATATGTAAACCATAAACATCGAGATAAGGTTACCGACGCGAACGTACCTTTTTGGCGGTACAACGTAACTTTTACTAAAAACGTGAAATTCGACAATGGAAAAAACAGCGGTATGACGGCGGCAACAACAAAGCGCTCGATTAGCTCGAGATATCCTATAAGGACAACGTTTATCAACATTTGGCATCATAACAGGCCATTTGGGCGAAAATTACTATTTTGCCCCTAGTACCCCTATTTGGCGGAATTTCGCGAAGCTTCATTGTTTCGCTCTATCTCTCCCGAATTTTGACAGATCTTTTCCCTTATCATATTTTCGAAATATATATCATATTTACCCCTAAATATGATATCTAGACTATCTTGAAAAATTAAAGATAAATCTAGCATTCCTACTATATATACCGAAAGAACTACCAAACTAAAGACCCGGGACCGAAGAACTTACCCGGACTTTGCTCGGACTTTCTCCGAGCTTCTCTCTCTAACTTCTCTCTAAGGGGCAGATTTTTGGTGTGAAAAATGAAGAAGGTGCTCATGCCCTTATATAGGGAAAAATTGTGCCACTTTGGTAATTTCCATATTCCAAATCTTGTAATTTTCTCTTACCTTATAACCAAGTAAAATCAAAGCATAATGGTGTTTAATTCTTGACCATGGGCAGCCCTTAGTCGACATTGGGGAGTGATGTGGCAGCAAGCCATTGGTCCAAGAGTGGTGAGTCAACTTGCTTTATGGCCGGTTACAATTTTTCCCCGTTCGCCTCTCGTTTCGCGTCTCTTCGGAGAAATCTCAAAATTCTGAATTCATAACTTTGAAGATCTTCTCTTCCTCATCAAGAATATCTAATTTAACTTAGATTTCGGTCCTTACAGGGTTCCAACGATCCAGTTGAAGTTTTCTCGAAAAACGTGTCCGAACACGTCCGTGTCGGAAATCGCTTTCTAAATCATCAATCTCTGGATAATAATTCACGATTCCAAATATGTCCAGATAATTATAAACTCATCTCTAGATGTTGAGTTATAATTATTTTCTTCAAATCAAAATGTGAATATATGCATTTTTCCCTATTTCGTCTTATTAGGCAAATGCGCTACCTGAATTCGGAATTAACTTCCTAAGAGGTCACTTGAAGGTAAAAACTCACTGATCAATATTTTACCTTGACTTTGGAATTCCTATTCCTGGTTCTCTAGATAGGATCCGTTTCCTATTTATTCCATTACTATTCACTATATTATATAATAATACAATTTTACAAAAATATCATGATATTTATTTATTTTTTCTTTTATTTTTTATTTATTTTTCTAAGCATAAAATATTTTATTAATATTTTTTTATTTTTTTTTTTTTTTTATTTATTTAATAATTTCGAATTTCTCCAATTAAAAATAATTATTTAAATTATTTTTAATTCATTTACTTTATACCTTAATTATCCCATTAATTACCATATTAGCCACTTACTAATTTTTGATAATTTTCTTAATTAGGATAAATCATTATCTCACAACTATTTTACTTACATTGGTATTTTATATCCCATGTAAAATATTAAAAATCATGGGGTCAATTATGATCCCCAAAATAATATTAAATCTTGCCTCAATATTTTCCAAGGAAATTAATCCCATAAATTCCTAAAATTAGAGACAACATACTTTCTAATTTTTAATAAATATTTTATTGCCTCTTGGGATTTATCATAATATTTTTAGGTCATTTAATGCCCTAAAAATACATTTTAGCTCTTTATCTCTCCTAATTTCCATGTAATTACCTTAGAAAATAAGATAATTATTACTTATTATTTGAAACCACATGTTCACCTATTTTCAATAGGTATTATCTATTGAAATATAATATTCCGAGATAAATAATTATCCGGGTATTACATTTCTCCCCGTTAAACAAAATTTCGCCCTCGAAATTTGCTCTATACCAATTTAGACTTTGTACAGACTAACCTTCGGACTAATCGCTTCAAAATTTTTCTCTATATGTTGGCCGCTTCGCTCGATGATCGAGAATTCGCTCGGTTTGACCGTCAAGATCTTGTCATTTTGTACTTTGATATATAGTGTTTCCCCCGTGACACCCATATACCGCGGTTGACACCGAGATATCAAAATGTCTCCATGGCGCCCATACACCATGGTAACACAAGATACCTTAAATGTTTCCATGGCGCCCATACACCATGACAACACAAGATACCTCCTACTAAATGACACAATCGCAATCGGAAAGTAACAACTAAGAAACATAGAACACGTCACGAGGTAATTCACGTAATCGTACGGCTAATACCTACGTCATATACCGTCTAGAGAAGATTCCTTTGAAAAGAGATAGTACCTTGGACCATCTCCGGAAGTCCCCCCGTCCTCGGTACATGTTAGTGTGTACACTCGGCCTCTCGGAGCTCCGGCTCCTCGTAAATTCGCCATATCTCGTTCTTTCTCTTTATGAGTGTATACGTTTAGATTTTAAAATAAAAACAACAAGTAGCATATCACGGACTTTATCACACTTAGCATTTATACCACACATAGACTCTATTCACATGGCAAATAAACAGAAGCCCACAACCTTTCCTTCATCAGATTCTCGTTGGTTCTTTTTACTCGAGTATGGAAATACGTGTCAGGAGTTTCTCTACATGAGTCAAATACTGCATGTACTTATCTTTATTGATCTCGGAATTTCATCCGCGTGGCCCACTCCACATAAAAGCTCGGGTTCGAATGGAATCATCGTTCGTAAACAAACGGAGATTATCGGAATTATCGGAATTATTAGAGATTGATATCAGGGTTATCAGAATTTATCAAAGACTGATATCGATATAGGTACCGATGATGGATTCACCAGCCCTGGTTTAGAGTGATGCACCGACAGAGAGTGGTACACCGGTTCAGAATGGTATACCAGTGCAGACTGGTACACCGACTTAGGCTATATCAGTACTCATTTTCAAAACATGCTCTTTAAAAAGGCGTAGAGCCTAACTCCATTACTCAACCAATTTGGCCAGGTAGGTGTCTATCATGGGAGCCTCACCGTGCTAGGATGACTGATTGGCTGATCCACATAGACTAGCCCTGCCTTCGGCACCAAAAGGTTTTTGGAATAACTTAGTCAGATCTATGCCAGGACAACTGCTCTGATACCAAAGTGTAACATCCCGTTTTCAAAAGCAATATAATTTTTTTTTCATCAGAGTAGAGCATCGGAGCGATTGAGTAAAGCGATACTTATATTCAAAATGCCGTAAGTCCGTCATTTTACAACATCGGTACGAAAAGAACCGAGTGTTTCAAAAGTACAAAACATCGAAAGAAAGGCTTCCGCCGAACATCAAAAGTAAAGGACAACATCGAAAGTCTTCATCCGGGTCCTTGAACCTCGCTGCTTTTCTCTCCCTCGGTCCTCGGTCCTTCCGAACTTGATGCTAAGTTAAGAGCCGAGATCCAATTTACCACATTGGATCTCGTAACGGTTAACCTCATGTTTATGTATACACATACGGACACAAGACATCCATAATATCAACAAGACAACAATCACTCTACCACAACCCATGCATATGTATTGCCCCCAAAGATGCGACATTGCACCCAAAGATACGAGCCTATTGCACCCAAAGATACGTACATATTGCACCCAAAGACGACATATTGCACCCAAAGAGACCGACATATTGCACCCAAATAGACCGACATATTGCACCCAAAGATACGTACATATCCTCTAACCGCTATATGCACTCGCACAAAGATAACACCTCTACAACACACATACCACATATATGTAAACCATAAACATCGAGATAAGGTTACCGAAGACGCGAACGTACCTTTTGGCGGACAACGGAACTTTTACGGAAAAACGTGAAATTCGACGGCGGGAAAAAAAGCGGTATGACGGCGGCAACAACGGCTCGATTAGCTCGAGATATCCTATAAGGACAACGTTTATCAACATTTGGCATCATAACAGGCCATTTGGGCGAAAATTACTATTTTGCCCCTAGTACCCTATTTGGCGGAATTTCGCGAGCTTCGCTTGTTTTCGCTCTATCTCTCCGCGAATTTTGACAGATCTTTTCCCTTATCATATTTTCGAAATATATATCATATTTACCCCTAAATATGATATCTAGACTATCTTGAAAAATTAAAGATAAATCTAGCATTCCTACTATATATACCGAAAGAACTACCGAAACTAAAGACCAGGGACCGAAGAACTTACCCAGACTTTGCTCAGACTTTCTCCAGAGCTTCTCTCTCTAACTTCTCTCTAAGGGGCAGATTTTTGGTGTGAAAAATGAAGAAGGTGCTCATGCCCTTATATAGGGAAAAATTGTGCCACTTTGGTAATTTCCATATTCCAAATCTTGTAATTTTCTCTTACCTTATAACCAAGTAAAATCAAAGCATAATGGTGTTTAATTCTTGACCATGGGCAGCCCTTAGTCGACATTGGGGAGTGATGTGGCAGCAAGCCATTGGTCCAAGAGTGGTGAGTCAACTTGCTTTATGGCCTTAAATGATTTTCCCCGTTCGAGTCTCCGTTTCGCGTCTCTTCGGAGAAATCTCAAAATTCTGAATTCATAACTTTGAAGATCTTCTCTTCCTCATCAAGAATATCTAATTTAACTTAGATTTCGGTCCCTTACGAGGTTCCAACAGTCCAGTTGAAGTTTTCTCGAAAAACGTGTCCGAACACGTCCGTGTCGAAAATCGCTTTCGAATCATCAATCTCACGGATAATAATTCACTGATTCCAAATATGTCCAGATAATTATAAACTCATCTCTAGATGTTGAGTTATAATTATTTTCTTCAAATCCAAAATGTGAATATATGCATTTTTCCCTATTTCGTCTTATTAGGCAAATGCGCTACCGACCTCGGAATTAACTTCCTGGAAGAGGTCACTTGAAGGTAAAAACTCACTGATCAATATTTTACCTTGACTTTGGAATTCCTATTCTGGTTCTCTAGATAGGATCCGTTTCCTATTTATTCCATTACTATTCACTATATTATATAATAATACAATTTTACAAAAATATCATGATATTTATTTATTTTTTCTTTTATTTTTTATTTATTTTTCTAAGCATAAAATATTTTATTAATATTTTTTTTTTTTTTTTTATTTTTTATTTATTTAATAATTTCGAATTTCTCCAATTAAAAATAATTATTTAAATTATTTTTAATTCATTTACTTTATACCTTAATTATCCCATTAATTACCATATTAGCCACTTACTAATTTTTGATAATTTTCTTAATTAGGATAAATCATTATCTCACAACTATTTTACTTACATTGGTATTTTATATCCCATGTAAAATATTAAAAATCATGGGGTCAATTATGATCCCCAAAATAATATTAAATCTTGCCTCAATATTTTCCAAGGAAATTAATCCCATAAATTCCTAAAATTAGAGACAACATACTTTCTAATTTTTAATAAATATTTTATTGCCTCTTGGGATTTATCATAATATTTTTAGGTCATTTAATGCCCTAAAAATACATTTTAGCTCTTTATCTCTCCTAATTTCCATGTAATTACCTTAGAAAATAAGATAATTATTACTTATTATTTGAAACCACATGTTCACCTATTTTCAATAGGTATTATCTATTGAAATATAATATTCCGATAAATAATTATCCTATTACAAAGACCACTCGAAATAGGAGTTTCCCCCCTTTTGAGATGACATCTCAAGAGATCGACTATGATATCTGTTTGAGTTAGGGTTCAGGAAGAAAGTTCATGCAAGCCACGTACTTACATCGTATATCACAAATCATGTTAGAAAAGTAGTTTCTACCGCAAATATAGGAAGTTGATTAATAAAACATACAGGCAGATAATGGCCATGTAAACACGAGTTTTTTTTAATCATAAAAAACGATTTTGATCGGACTAAATGCATGTAAGCTGATTCAACTAGGAGTGATGCAAATTAAAGATGGCTCCACTGGTTTGCGTGAACGAAGAGAAGGTGTACTAATTAATTTATTTATTGATTAATCACCTTCTATTATTTTTTTTAAAAGAGTGATTTTTGAAATAAAAACCATTTTTTGAAAAACAAAATTAATAAAGAGATTATTTTTATTTTAGATTCTATAACCATTATCTTTACAATTAATGAATGTCATGAACAAATGGCAGTTGGTCTACTAAGAATTAAACCAATACTCAGAAATAGAATAGGACCGTCGACCAACATAAGCTTTGGACAAAGAGCCAGATCTACTTCAGAGACATTGGTTAGATTGACCTGGTGAAATCAACATAATTATAAGTTATAACCATGCAATTAGAGAAGCAAATTACATACTTTGTTGGCCTGTGAAAGAAGATAATAATATATTAAACTTTGAAACTAGCCATTTTAAGAAACTGACGACGCCCGTGGTCTCTATAACAACTTGATTCACAAATTATGTAAAACAGGGCGTCGGTTCAAAACTAACGTGATCCTCACATTTTCAAAGAGGAAAAGCATGTAAGAATAAAGCGATATGATGCTTTGTTGATCCCGCGGAGAATCACCGTAGCCATCGTAATCAGTGTAAAGCACGTCCATTACACGACTCAGGTTTAGAATTCGCATCAACAAAGGCCTTGGCACTTGCAAAGGTTCAAGCAGTTCCTCATTTATATCCTTCCATGCACTTATCACTTTCCTCTTGAACTCTTCAATGGCGTTTTCTCTCTGCCCACCATGTTGCTTCATGTAACACTCTATGCCCGAAACAACATGCCCTCTCTTTTGCTCAAACTAACAAATACGCCACAAACACACAAATTATTACTGCCTATCCAAATAACTTAGAATTTGAATAATAAACAAGGTAGAAATTTAGGACATGTCAGTACGTACGTACCTCGTTGGAAACAATGTCGTCCATAAGCCTGTTAATAATTTGAGAGGCTCCAACAATTTTGGGGTTATTGGCTAGCCATTGGAAAGCTTCCTCTGTAGCAATAGGTCCCAAGCCAATGAATGATGTGGCTGCAAGCATACGGTACCCACAAGTCACAAGTGCATTGTCCATGTACTCCTCCATTGTTGGTGTATAATTACTGTTATACCATTTGGCTTCAACAAAGTAACCTCGCACCAAGCTTTTCATCTGAGCGTATGATTTTGGTGTAAGTGAAAGTTGTGATATTATCTTGAAATATACCAACTTTAAAGAGATAGAGTAGTTCTTGGCTGTTCATCAGTTATGCCTTGAGATATGACGATCATAATCTTCCCAATATTATTTAATATATAAATTTCTAGATAATTTTTAATTAATATTTGATTGATCATGGAATTAGGAAGAATTGAAAAAATTATATTTACATTATTATAGAACAATCAATAATTTGAAGTGTCTAAACAAAGGGACTTGGTTTTCGGTGCTAAGCACCGTGCTTAGCTCTCTTAGCTCATCGATTTGGGCCGTCTAGATTTGATTTTAGACGGTCTAGATTTGAGTTTTCTTAAAAATGATGATTTTTTTAAAATAATAGTAGTTAAAATATTATCTTTATTTTATATTTTATACCCATTAAAATAATTTTTCTTAAAAAATATTGACTTTTAAAAACTCGATCTGACCGTCTAAATCAGATTTAGATTTGATGGTTTAGATCTGATGAGTTGAAAGATCTAAACATAATGCTTAATACTAAAACCAAGTCCCTAGACAAAGCGGGTGAAATAGAAATAGTATAGAAGTACATCTTACTTCATCTTTGGCATACTCGATGCAAAATTCTCTTCCTTCGTTGGTCATTTCTTGCTTGACTTCCTCATAAACATCCAATAGTGCTTGGTAACAAAATCTCATGTATTCTGGCAACAATTCCAGGCACCTTATGTCCCAACTGAAAAATGATATTTTTGAGAAATCATTACTTAAAAGTTAACTAATTAAAGTCTTTGGATAATAGAATTTCAAATTTTTTTTAAAAGAAAAATCTCAACAGGATAGGAATTTAGACTTGATGAACTTAAACCTCTCAATTGCCGCAGTGAATAGCCGTAGCTCTTCGAACGTGCCATAAACATCATATATGTCATCAATGACTGATGTGATGCATATCACTTTGGTAGTTATCCTTCTAGCCAAAGCATAGCAAGGTTCATAAAATACTCCCAAAATCCAAAAGTAACATTCCACCAACCTATCGCGAGCAAAAGGCAACTTGGTTCTGAAATCCAATTCTTTCCACCACCTATAATAAGTTCAAAAACGAATGACTTGTGTGAGTCATGCATAACGTAACGTGCACATATATTATATTAAGAATATGAGTATAATTTAGAAAAACATACTTAGAAATATTTCCTAGTTCATTTCGGTGTAACTTTTGAAGCATATTGAAATCAAGCTTTGCGAAGGCAAGTAGAGTTTCATGGTGGGAAGGATCATCTTGGTAGGAAGAAATATAACGCCAAGCTTCTAGCCTTGGAAGGTTCTTGCGAAGTGGGTGCCTTAAGCTGTGTTTGACTTTTGCGGCAAGAGAAGGATTTAAATGAATGATCATAAACTCAAGATGAGAGGAAGTGAACGCAAGAGCGTCATCTAATGTATCTTCTCCGTGAACTCTAAGATGTGCAGCTTCATATAAACTTAGCATTGCTTCTATATCAGTAGCTAGGCCTTCCCTAATATTACCTTGCCCATCCTTGAACTTTTCAAACACATCTGGTTTATAGATCAAACAAGTCAGATTCGTCATGTTAGTTTAATTTCGTACATGTATGTTATGTGGTTGAGAGGCCAAAAAGGTATTTCGTTTAGTGCTAAATAAAAGACAAAATTAATTTTTTTTGAAGAGATTAAAGAAGGCTGAATAAATTCTTAATTATATTATATATTCTGTATCATTATAACCTTTTGTAAGTTAAACAAAATAATTCGAAGAAAAACCGATAAATAAAATTAATTTAAAGTAATTTAATTAGCTTTGTTAAGATAAAGTCAAATATGTTTTATATTTAGTACGGAGAATTGGAATGGATGGATGGGATACCAGGTGGTGAGACGCGATGCCCATGTTGCCTTAGTAACCTAAAGAGAAGTGCAAGAGTGTGTAGATCTTCTTCCAGTGTTATTACACCATTTTCAACATAAGTATCCTGAATCTGTTGCAATATGTCATCAATCTCAAGTTCAAAATGGTAGCTCACACCTAGACGTTGGATTGAATCAATCAAGTTCATTTTTGCGACGAGATTTTTGGTTGGAAAGGCGAGCATCTTCCTCACTTCTTCCTTGAACATTTTACTCTGCACCTCCATTTTGTCAGGCACTTCCTGCGGATTTAACTTTGTGTTGTCACTATTTGATAACATCAAAATACAAGGACGTACGCATATTCGCTTTCATATGTGTCGTGTGTATATAGATCTCTAATAGGCTGCTGAAACTATAATAATGATATTTGCGTATAAAAAGTAGCAGATTGATTCTCTTGACAATGATAACTTTACGTGGGGATAAAGCTTATATAGAAGGACAAAGTTGGAATACCAGAGATTGGGAGGCATATTGAATAAAATGATCTCCCCAAATGCTGGGATGATAATTTGCAGAGCGCCGAGGGCAATGGGACGAAGCAACAAGCGGCGAAGTCACCAAAGACATAATGATATATGGATACTGAATTAACTGATTATTAATGCCTCTCTTCACTTTTGTTTTCAACTAAAGAGCTTTGAGTGTGAGAAAACCTTAGAGACCGTTTTGAAATTTATACGACTTCTTCAACTACTGTAGAAGATAGTTTTGAGTGAGGAGATATTAATGAATATGTGGTATGACAGATACCGTGATTTTTGAGCCACAAGCAATGGTTGGTTCTCATATTTGGCAACGTGTAGCATGTTTTTTTCCCCTGTGATTAGTTTGTATTCGCAAGATAACCCACCAATGAATAAGGGTTATCTTGGGACCACATTTAATTTATTTTTCCAAATTTATATTCTATTTCGAACGTCCGACACTAATGAATATGTGGTTCTCATAAGCATTGTACGGTATAAAGTGTACAGCAAGAGAGTGTGGCCAGAGAGGGAAGTGCAGCCATGAAAAAACTAAGCATACAAACAAACAAAAGTGTGGTTGTCATTCAAACGTTTTGAATTTAGACATGTGTCAAATGATCAATAATTGATAAAATAACGATAAGACTTAATAAATAATTTATAATTTATTTTATGAAAAATATTTAATTTAGGCTTTTGCAATTTTAAAGTTCTTCTTTCTGTCATTATCCCATAAAAGGGTTATCTACTTAGAACAATTTTCTTAAAAATAATACGTATAAAATAAGATGCATTTTGATGAAAAAAATTGAACTATGCAGAGGATATTATAGTAAGGATTGGAATTCCCTAGCATCATGAAGCTTTATTGAATATAGAAATACGTATAAAATATAGAGTGTCACTCAATCAAGTGGCTGTTAACCACTTGAACCATACCTAAAATAAGTAAACAAATACTCTCTCCGATCTTAAATATAAGATAAAATTGATTTTTTTGGAGAGATTATTGAAGCTAATTAAATTACTTTAGAGTATTTATATTTATACTTTTTTCTCTAAACTAATTAGTTTAACTAATAAATTGATATATAATATAAAGATCACAACATATGATATGGTTAATTAACATATATGTCCTATCAAAAATCGTTTTTATGGCCACTATCTGCCTTTACATACATGTCCGCCCCATGAACCAACTTCACAAAAATTTAAATATAGATCAACGTTACATGTTTTTCCTTGACACCTAAGTTAACTATTTAGTTGTGCTATATTTTTATTTTCTTAAGCGAGCAGATTCAAGTACAGAACATATACTCCTCCGGTCCTAATTATATGACATATTTAACCGATTTTGGGAAGATTAAGGAGATGAGTTAAATTAGTCAATTTTACTCATTTTCCTAAAATGTTCTCATATAAATTTAAAATGACATAAGTAAAAGTAAATCAACAACCTTTACTACATACTTCTCCAACATAATTTTTTTCTTTTCTACACGTTTTTTAATTGAAATAATGATTTTGCTATATATACACATATATGTGCGTATATATATGTATATTATACACACATATATGTGTGTACATATATTTACGCACACATATGTACACACATATATATAGACACACACATATTTATATATATCTGTATACACACACATATATATTGACAAACACACAAAGATATACATATATGTACACACACATAGATACACAAATATACATATATGTATAAACGCACACAACACACACACACATATATATGTACACACACATATATTGACAAACACACACAAAAATATACATATATGTACACACACATAGATACACAAATATACATATATGTATAAACACACACACACACACACATATTTATATATATCTGTACACACACACATTGAAAAACACACACAAAGATATATATATATATATATATATACACACACATAGATACACAAATATACATATATGTATAAACACACACACATATGTGTGTGTGTATTTGTCTATATATATTTGTGTAGCTGACCACAACCATGAAAAATACAACATACAAAGTAACACAGAACACATAAGGATTAAGGTTACTACTTCTTGGTGGCGGCCACAAATATCAATAATTTTTTTCCCTGGATACGCGAAAATCAAAGTGACCATAAAATAACCAAAATATAAATATATGTAACTCTTCTTTTAAAATACTTGTTTGATGGCTAAAAATAAGCCTTCTCTAACCTAAAAAAATCTCTTAATCCTACACTAAGATCCTATTTTTGAGAAATTTGAAGGCATTAGAAATACCAAAAAAAAAAAAAAAAAAAAATTTCTCACGTCCTTGTGGTTGGCTGACACAACAAACTCTTATTTTCAACAACTATTTTTCTTCTATCATAATAACCCTTCTTCCTAAACCTCACACCTTAAGTTCAATCTTTTATTCATCCTTTTTATCTATTAATCAGACCCATTTCATGAACAAAAACGCATGGTACCACCACTTTCAATTTTACAACCATGAAATCATAAGGTAGTAAAACTATCACTTACTTGTTCTTGGTACCTTTTTGAAACCTTGATCCTCAATGATCCTTCTTCCTTCTTTCAGCCTTCACCTTCAAACACCAAGGGAGGGGTTTGCTTCAAAAATCTTAATTTGCATGAACGGAAGTAGAAGAAGGTGAAATAAATACTGAAGACCTTACTTTCCTCTTGGATGTTTAGCTTAGCTTAGCTTGTGTCTTCTTCTTAAGCTTTGATCTTCCTCTTCTTCTCTTTTCCTCAACCACGTCCTGCAGCAAAAATAGGAGAAGGTGAGCCCCTTAAATAGACCTCCAAATATGATTCATTTTGCCTCTTGATCTCTCTCTATTAATCTAGAAAAATCCAGGAAATTAAATTCTTTTATTTTCTCCTGATTTTCTCTCTTAGCCGGCGTTCTTGGGAGGTTTGAAGGAAAAATAAAATTCTTCTCTTTTCATCTGGTCTCTCCCACGTCTGATGCTTAGGGAAACATTGGAGAAAAATAAATGGTGTTCCTTCTTGCCTTAATCGACGTGCACAACAACCTTTCCCTTCACTAATTTGTATTGTCCCATCTTACACGTTTCCTTAGGTTTATGACAGCCTAAGTCTTAGATCATCATCACCTATTCTCTTCCTCTCACACGTCCGACATTCTTAGGGAAAATACTAGAGAAATTTTGTGTGTTCTCCAATGCCTTGTCCCACATGCACAAGTACACTTATACTAGGTTATCATATCCAACTTTTCCCTTCTATGATGACGCGACGGCTGCACATGGAGAGAGAGATTTTATTTAATTTATCCCATCACAAGTACAATCTCCCTTCCTCTTGCCTTGGGACGTGGTGACTGCTGATGGGACTGAGGGATTTGTTTTAATTTACCAAGTACATACTCCTCTTTTCCTACTGGTTAAAGCCTTGCCCCTTTGCTTCAAATTAAATTTTCTCTTTCTTCCCTCTCTGATTTCGAAAATTAAAGGGCTTTTTGGAATAACAATATGCCTTATAGTACACTTTCATCTCCTCTTAAGTCCTTATGTTGTACTATAACATGGTGTCATATTTCCCGTCTCTCTCCTAAATTTCAAAATTTTGAGGGTATTTTAGAAAGAAAATTGTGTTTCCCCAAATCCCTTACCTACTCCCTTCATTATTTATTTTGACATGATATATATATATATATATATATATATATATATATATATGACATGATGCACATCAACTACTCCCTTTTCCTTTGAAAACGTGAATGAGAGAGAAAAGAAAAAGATTTTTGGATGATTTTGTGTCATATAAGTCTCATCCATTGTCCACCCTTCTAAGACAAATTAGACTTATATTGAAACTCCACTAATTTTTCATCAAATTTTACCCTTCCTTTTATTGGATGAAAATTATAGAAATAATGAGGGAAAATATATATTTAACTTATTTGACATTACTTATCTCAAATTATCCATAATAAAATGAAATAGCCATATTTTTCGAATCATTCCACCTTATTTTCCAATAATTAATTTATCTTGTTGGAAATAAATACCATTGACTACTACTTGGTGAAAAATTCATATATTCTATTGATTTATTCAGTATATTAATTTACATGAAAATTGGGATGTTACATTAAACTCAAATATCATTTTAATTATCATTCTCTCCTGGTACCCATGTTAAACAAGGGTAGACATGAAAAAAAAATAAAACGTGGTTCCAAACAAGCATGACATCTAGAGGCGGAACGTTGTGATGGACAATTGGGGCCTTGGCCCCAGCTGGCCTCAACTGATCTTATAAAATTTGTTAAAATAGATATATGTATTTATTATATGATATTTTATTTGGCCACACTAACTTTTTTATCTTCTCTGTAAGGATAATGTTTGTTTCATTACTCATTAAAAATGTGAGAGGAAAGTAAAATTCTTGTTTGAGATACCGAGAAGATTAGCATCATCTTATATATTGTTTTGATTTATAATTATCTGTTATTATTTGTTTGTATTTTCCAGGGTTATTTGATACTATTTAGTAAATACTCCTCTCATTCCTTATTTAAGGAACCAACTAACAATTTTCATAAGTCAATAAAAATGTTAAAGTCATTAAATTTGTCCTAAAATTTAAGTAATTTTTAATATTATCCCTATTAATTACACTAAACTCTAATATCATATTAATTATTACTCTCACTCACTACCTTTTTAATTATGGGTATATATGAAAAAAATATTTAATGCTATTTGGAAACAAGCAAGTGTTTTATAAAATTAACCAAGTATCTTGTTAGTTGGTGTCTTATAATAAGAATTAAATAGAGTAGTTTAATATATTTATTTTTTGGCCCGGCTATTTTTTTTTTCGGGTTGCGCCACTGATGACATCGATCTTACCACTTATTCATTGGACGGTTCTCTTGCGAACAAACTAATCACAGGGCAGAAAAAACGTGCTACTCGTTTCCAAATATATATCATATAAATTTTGCCTGAGAACCAACCATTGCTTGTGGCTCAAAAATGCATGATATATCTCTCATACCACATATTAATTAATCATTCTTTTATTTTATTTTGAGTTGTTTTACATGCAACATAATAAATAAATACAACATGGAACTGACGTGTTTTAATTATACTCACAGAATAAAAGCATTAATATTCCCTCACTCAAAAATATCTTATAGTTGAAGAAGTCGTATAAATTTCAAACCGGTCTCTAAGGTTTTCTCACACTCAAAGCTCTTTCGTTGAAAACGAAAGTGAAGAGAGGCATTAATATTCAGTTAATTCAGTATCCATATATCATGGGGCTTGTTTGGGATACTGGTGGGCAATCAGACTTATGGAAAAGTCTGATTGGGTAAAAGTCCGATTGAGTAAAAGTCAAATTGTGAAACGTGATTTATGTTTGGATTGGTGGTTTCATAAGTAGCTTATGAAAAAGTCCGATTACAAATTTGTTTGGAATGACTTACGGATAAGTGACTTTTAAGTTAATTATAAGAAAAAAATTAAAATCAAAATATGAAAAATGTTAAATTACACTCTAAAATATTTTAACGTATTTGATGCATTTTTTTTTTTTAAATAGTCTACAAACAGAGAAACTTAAATTTATCCTATCATCGTAGTAGAGAACTGTGATAGATGTGAGAGGAACATGAGAAAAATATTCACATTTCTTATCAAAGTTCCTCATACACCCAGTAAACAGAATTAAACCTGATCATCTAAAAGATTTAATGAAGTGATTAACACATTAGAAGGTTCTAGTTTTCATTTTTTCTAAAAAATGACAAAATTTTACTCATTCAAAGTAAACCTTCTTGATAAGAATAGGTAGACATATTAATCTGTCCAACACCAGAACCACCAAGAACTGATTTTCCAAAGTAGTTGACAAGATTACATTTTGAGAGAATATCAACTGCAGAAAGGTTGTCCTGTCATAGATATAAACTTAGATGTACAAACATAGTATGATAAGAAATAATTATTTCAAAAAGAAAAGAAATTACTGTTACTAATAATTATTATCACTAATAAATTAATGAAGGTTGAAAGATGAAAACAAAGGTGTTCTATATTTAATTTGCAAATGAAATGCATAAGAAAGCATCAAACTAACAAGATTATCACACCTTCAACAAATGAGAGGTTCTTTCAACATGATTATAATGTCTATTTATATTAGCTTACACTCGAAAGACATATACAAGAGCTGCTGATAAATGCGAATCGAGCCACAAAGAAACCAAATCAGATGAAAGGGATCCTATATCAGTAGAGTATTGAAGTGAAAACCACACTAAGATTGTTTCCGGCAGCAAACAGAGTAAATATGGGACACACAGAAAGATTTAATGGGAACATAGAGCATAAACCACCAGCAGTTTCTTTTCTAAACGAACCCAATAACCAAACAATGGGAACACGAGCATAAACCACCGGCGAGAGAGAAGACCGGATCCACGGTCCATCGATCTTAAATTTGGGATGAAGAAAACCCAAGATGAGGAAAGGAAAGGCGAATTAAGGAAATATACCTTCAACCTTTGGATCGATGAGCAGACTAGATCCACAGTCCACAGCTCCCAAAGCTCGGTTAAATGTAGAGATTCGCCAAACTAGACCGCCGAGAGAGAGAGAGAGAGAGAGAGAGAGAGAGAGAGAGAGAGAGAGAGAGCGCATGCCATAGATCTGACGAGAGAGAGAGAGAGAGACGCACTGATAGTTCCACAAGAGAGAGCAGGAGAAATTTGACTGATGGTTGAAAGGCGAAGCTTGGTTAATTGCTCTGCTTCAAGTTCAAGCTCAAGTAGTTGGTGAAATTAAATGAGCACCTTCAAGGTGAAGCTCAAGCAGGCGAGTTGGTAGCAACGAATATAATTTTTTGCAAAGTGGGAGAGATGAGGAGCTTATCAATAAGCTGTTGTTGATAAGCTAAGAAAACCAGCTTTTGAAATAAGCTCATATAAAGCTGATAAGCTCGATTGGAAAACTTTTGTATCCAAACGAAAAATAATAATAATAATACTCATAAGCTAGTTTCAAACAGTGAATAAGCCCATAAGCTCTCCCAAACATACCCATGTATTTGGTAACTTTGCTACTTGTTGCTTCGTCCCATTGCCCTCGGGCTCGCAAATTATCATCCCGGATTTGGGGAGATCATTTTACTCAATATGCCTCCCAATCTCTCGGTATTCCAACTTTGTCCTTTTATATAAGCTTTATCCCCACGTAAAGTTATCATTATCAAGAGAATCAATCGATACTTTTTATACGCAAATATCATTATTATAGTTTCAAAAGACCTATTAGAGATCTATATACACACGACACATATTAAAGAGTATATGCATACGTCCTTGTATTTTGATGTTATCAAAGAGTGACAACACAACGTTAAATCTGCGGGAAGTGCCGATAAAATGGAGGTGGCGTAAAATGCTCAAGGAAGAAGTGAGGAACATGCTCGCCCTTCCAACCAAAAGTCTCGTAGCAAAAATGAACTTGATTGATTCAATCCAACGTCTAGGTGTGAGCTACCATTTTGAACTTGAGATTGATGATGACATATTGCAACAGATTCATGATACTTACGTTGAAAATGGTGTAATAACACTGGAAGAAGATCTACACACTCTTGCGCTTCTCTTTAGGTTACTAAGGCAACATGGACATCGCGTCTCACCACCTGGTATGCCTCAACCCATCCATCCATTCCAAACTCCATCTGATCATAAATATAAAACATAGTTGATTTTTCCAAAGATACTAAGAAAGCTAATTAAATTACTTTAAATTATTTTTATTTATTGTTTTTTCTTCAAACTATTTTGTCTAACTTACAAAATGCTATATTATAATCTAATGATACAAAACATATAATATGATTAAGTAACTTATTTAGCTTATTTAATCTCTCCCAAAAAAAGTCAACTTTATCTTTTATTTAAGACGGGAGGGAATACCTTTTCGGCCTCTCAACCACAGAAAATACAGGTACGAAATTAAACTGACCTGACAAATCTGACTTGTTTGATCTAAACAAGATGTGTTTGAAAAGTTCAAGGATGGGCAAGGTAATATTAGGGAAGGGCCAGCTACTGATGTAGAAGCAATGCTAAGTTTATATGAAGCTACACAAACAATGATAATTCTCCTTTGTGGAATGGTAATTCGCGTTTGTGAAATGGTAATTTTCGTTTGTGGAATGGTAAAATACAATTGAAAAAATGTTAAGAAGAATATATATATTTGTTAATGTATATTGGGGGGTGGGGGATTCGAACCCCACTCCCCACACTTTCAATATATTGTTTTGTTTTTTTTAAAAAAAAAACACCCCACCCCCTCCCAAAAAAAAACCCCCACCCCCACCGGTGGCGCGGGCCGCCCGGCCCGGTGAGGGCATTTTTATTTATTTATTTAAAAGTAAGGGCAAAAAGGTAATTTCACCCGAATTTGCATATCCCTCATAGGTCTTTGGTACCTCTCAGTCTTTTTACAAATTTGACAGACCTCTGGGGGTTTTACAAATTCAAATGGTTTTTATTTGGAATTTTCCCTATTTTTATTTATCGTTTTTTCTTCAAACTATTTTGGCTAACTTACAAAATGCTATATTATAATCTAATGATACGTAAACATATAATTAATATGATTAAGTAACTTATTTAACTTCTTTAATCTCTAAAAAAAAAAGTCAACTTTGTCTTTTATTTTTATTTTGTACGGGAGGGAATACCTTTTTGGCCCCTCAACCACGGAAAATACAGGTACGAAATTAAACCGACATGACAAATCGACTTGTTCGATCTAAACAAGATGTGTTTGAAAAGTTCAAGGATGGGCAAGGTAATATTAGGGAAGGGCTAGCTACTGATGTAGAAGCAATGCTAAGTTTATATGAAGCTGCACATCTTAGAGTTCACGGAGAAGATATATTAGATGACGCTCTTGCGTTCACTTCCTCTCATCTCGAGTCTATGAGCATTCATTTAAATCATTCTCTTGCCACAAAAGTCAAACACAGCTTAAGGCACCCACTTCACAAGAACCTTCCAAGGCTAGAAGCCTGGCGTTATATTTCTTCCAACCAAGATGATCCTTCGCACCATGAAACTCTACTTGCCTTCGCAAAGCTTGATTTCAATATGCTTCAAAAGTTGCACCAAAATGAACTAGGAAATATTTCCAAGTATGTTTTTATAAATTATACTAATTATAGTCTTAATATAATATATATGCACGTACGTTATGTGTCATTCACACATCATTGTTTCGAACTTGTTTGATTTATAGGTGGTGGAAAGAATTGGGTTTCGAACCAAGTTGCCTTTTGCTCGCGATAGGTTGGTGGAATGTTACTTTTGGATTTTGGGAGTGTTTTATGAACCTTGCTATGTTTTAGGATAACTACCAAAGTGATATGTATCGCATTGGTCCTTGATGCGACATATATGATGTTTATGGCACAATCGAAGAGCTACAACTTTTCATTACAACAATTGAGAGGTTTAAGTTCATTAAGTCTAATAAATTACTATCCCATTGAGATTTTTTTTTTAAAAAAAAAATTGTAATTCTATTGCCAAAAGACTTTAATTTGTTAACTTCAACTCGAAATTATCATGTTTCAAAGTGGGATAGAAAGTGCCGGGAATTATTGCCGAATACATGATAATTTGTTACCAAGCAATATTGGATGTTTATGATGAAATCAAGCAAGAAATTACCAAGGAAGGAAGAGAATTTTGCATACGATGCCAAAGATGAAGTAAGACGTACTTTTATACTAATTGCCCAACTTTTTCTATTTTGAATATTTTAAATGATTGATTCTTTAATAATAACGTAAATATAATATTTTGAATAATTGTTCTTATTCCATATGGTCAATCTAATTTTAATTAATAATTATCCAAAATCTGGGATGATTACGATCATAATTAAGTTGTTAATTATGCATGGACGAAAACACGAGATGAAAAGCTTGGTGCAAGCGTACTTTGTTGAAGCGAAATGGTATAATAGCAATTATACACCAACAATGGAGGAGTACATGGACAACACACTTTTTCTAGTGGATACCGTGTGGTCATGGCCATAACTTTCATTGGGATGGGGCCCATTGCCACAGAGCAAGTGTTCGAGTGGTTATCAAGTAACCCCAACATCGTGAGAACTTCACGGATCATTAGCGGGCTCATGGATGACATTGTTTCCAACGTGGTACTCACATGTACATCACAAGTCCAAAATTTCTACCTCGGTTATTGTTCAACTTATAACTTATTTAGACTCGGTAATAAATATAATGATTGTGTGTTTGTGGCGTATTTGATAGGATGAGCAAAAGAGAGGGGATGTTGCTTCGGCCATAGAGTGCTACATGAAGCAGCATGGCGTGCAGAGAGAAATTGCCATTGATGAATTAAAGAGGCAAGTGATCAGTGCGTGGAAGGATATAAACGAGCAACTTCTTGAGCCTTTGCAAGTGCCAAGGCCTTTGTTGATGCGAATTCTAAACCTGACTCGCATAATGGACATTCTTTACACTGATTCTGATGGCTACACTGATTCTGCAAAATCAACAACACATCATATCACTGCTTTATTCTTACGCGCGTTTCCTCTTTCAAAACGAGAGGATCACAGTTAGGTTTGAGAGAACGCAGTTCCATTATGCTACTTTGGATGCGACCAACTATATAGTCAAGGTAATTTTGGAGAGGCGTAGAAGAGTGTGTGTGTACACATATAGTAAAGAGTGGTGGTAAGTATAATCTTTACTTTTCTTTCGTTCCTTTTACAGACGTGCTGATTATGGCTGTTTGTTTCCCCGCTATGAGAGGGGAGAAAATTGTTTCGTATAAAAAAATTAAAAGTATTTAAGCATATGCATTAAAGAGTACACTTCAGTTACCGGAACCTTAATTAGAATCAATTGAACAACTTCAGTGTGTTGAGTAACTTCTTAGGATTATGTTTTTTGTACTTCGATCTCAAAGCTCTTTTTTCATGGAATGAAAAAAAGAGATAGAGAGAGAGAGAGAGAGTGAGATTTGGGTAATTAAGGCTCTTATAAACCCTATGTTCGAACTCAAACTCAGTAAATGTGAAATCGCTGGGGGTATAGAGTAGCATCTATATTCGAACTTTTTTTTTGGTAAATATGTTCAAACTTTTTTGATAAAAAAAAGGAACGCACGCACGCACATTTATTTACTTATGTTGAAGCATACCCATTTTCAAGTAATAAGTTATTCGCACCTTATGTATTTAGAGTTTAGTTATCTCAGCTGTCGACATTATATTAATAATTGATTATCATCATCACATAAAGGCACGTTATCACTAGGAAATACTACCTCCGGTCCTAATTATAGGAACACTTTTATAGTGTAATTTGCACTACAAAAGTGTTCTTATAATTAGGACCAGCTAAATTTGAGGCATACATTCATTGTTTCTCTTCCGGATGAACTTCAGGCAGAACTCAATAGAATCATCCAAGCCCTCGACGGGGACATCTCTACAATATCCATTGGTGAAATATATCAACTTGCTCTCGCACCCTTGATAAGCTTTGTGAACAACACAAGTTTTTTAAGGACATGCAAAAGTCGGCTCATAAGTTCAAACCAGGATGCAAGAAGCCATACCGAAAATCAAGTGCAAAAATCATAAAGACGCCATTGCCCTACAAGAAAGAAATCTCACTATCGCCAATATTCTGAATCTTTCCGAAACCTTACAGAAGTTAAGGCGATCAAAGTTTCAAGAAAGCCTAAATTTTTTAAATCTAGAAAACCTTTCTCCAAAGATTCCAAATGCTTCATTTGCAAGAAGCCAGGACATTTTGCTAAAAACTGTCCTAGAAAGACTAAAGGAGACATCAAGATGATGCAGAAGCTTCAGAAGATTTTAATGATATCAGAAAGCTCTGCAAACATTGAAGACTACCTTGAAGAACAAGATAAACAGAATGATGAGACACAATATGTCATTCCTTCTTATGAAGAATCAACAGACTCATCCTATTCTGAGTCTGAAGACCAAGAATAAGAAGAAGAAGAATATTCCTCTTCAGGAACTATTAATCTTCTCCAAAAGTCTTCTCCTCAGACTCCATCCATTGGATGCCTTGGATCTTTGAATTCCAACTCTGAGTATAATGTCAAGGCTCCATTACCAAATATCCAGGTTCAAGTCCTACTGAAAAAAATACTCAAAACCCATTACTTTGCAATAGCCTTTTTTGATACGGGTTCATCTCACACTTTGTGATGAAACCTCACATTCTCCCTGCTGAAGAATGGGTACCTCATAATCAGTATTTTTATACTGCTGATGCAAAGATTTTCAAGATTAATATGATTACCAGAAGAAAAATCAACATTAAGTTCTTCCCAAGATATACTTTAAAGATTAAAGTACTAGGAAGTGATCTCCCAAGCAAAGATATCCTTCTTGGATTTGATGCCTTTCATCATACCAAGAATCTTATGATACTCCCTAATGGCATTAAGTGGAAATCAAATTTTAGTCCATGGACAGAGATTTCTTCTCTGTATGAAATACAAGATGCTCAACTCCAATATACAGATGCCAAGGAAAAATTGTTACAATACTGTGCTAATAGCTATGACCAGTTTCCACATCCTTCCCCTTTATTGAAAAATGAAAGTTTCTTCATTCACCTTCCCTTCAAAAGAAATGAAGATATCAACCCAACCAAAGCCTCACATCCAGGTATGAATCCTGATGATTTGAAATTAGCCCAGGAAGAATGTACTGTACTGTTAAGACAAGGTTTAATTGAGCCCACTAAGTCTGAATGGGCATGCCAAGCATTTTATGTTGAAAAAAGGTCTGAAATCAAGAGAGGAAAGAAAAGGCTCGTAATTGATTATAAGTCTCTTAACCATTTCCTCCAAGATGATAAATTCCCTCTCCCTAAGCCTACAGCCTTGTTTGCACAGCTAAAAGGATCGGCCCATATCTTTTCCAAGTTTGATCTCAAAGCAGGTTTTTGGCAACTTGGGATCCATCTAGAAGATAGGCCCAAAACAGCTTTTTGTATACCCAATGCCCAGTACTAGTGGATTTTTATGCCTTTTGGCCTCAAGGTTGCTCCATCCCTGTTCCAAAAGGCCATGATCAAAATATTTAAGACCATCCTTGATCATGCCCTCATCTATATTGATGACATCCTCCTGTTCTCACCAGCTGAAGTAGAACACCAATCACTTTTGGCCCAGTTCTACCGGATTATTGCCCAACATGGCGTCATGCTATCTTCTAAGAAAAGTGATATTGGAATTACTGAAGTAGATTTTCTTGGAATGTATTTTAAGAATGGTAAGTACAGTCCAGGTCCACATATTGCTCAGGATTTACTGAAATTTCCTGATGATAATCTCTCTTACAAACAAGTTCAACAGTTCCTCGGAATTGTTAATTTTCTCGTAGATTTTATCCCCCAATTGTCCCATCACACCACCACATTGTACAAGATGTTAAAAAAGAATCCACCTCTGTGGTCTCAAGTACAGACAGATGCTGTTATCACTCTCAAAAGAATTGCACAAAACCCTCCACCATTAAAGATTCTTGACCAAGGATAGAGAATCCTTCAGATTGATGCTAGTGAAGATTATTGGGGTGCAATACTTCTTGAAGAAGTTAATGGGATACGTAATTATTCTGGCCATGCTAGTGGCCAATTCAAAGACTTAGAGAAACACTATCATGCTACCTACAAAGAAATCCTTGCTGTCAAGCGGGGAATTGAAAAGTTTAGTTTTCATCTGAGCTCCTACCACTTTGCAGTAGAAATGGACAATACGTCTTTTCCAAAGATGTTAGACCCTAAAAAGAAGCTACTGCCAGATGCCCAGTTACTCCGGTGGAAAGATTGGTTTTCACGCTATAAATTCTCAGTTAAACATCTCAAGGGTCCTCGAACATCCCGGCGATTTTCTTTCCGGACCACAAAAGACTCTCCTCCGCACCCTCAAATTCTCTACATCCTCACTCTTTCAGACAAACTTCCTTCTGTCCCCATGGTTTATGTTAGCAAAGTAGAACTCCTTCCTCCAGATACAAACCTTCACTCTTTCACTGATTTTCACAAATATGCCACAGAAAATCTCTACTCTTGGCTCCATCTCCTATTCAACAAAACTGACCTTATTCCTACAGCTCAGAATTTCAGTGTCCTATGCCCCTATACCACCATCCCGTTCATTCAAGGTCCTATACCTGATGAACTCTTTTGGTACATATGGTCAATAACCATACTCCACACCAATACTGTTGCCCTTGCTCCTCTTCCCCGTTTATCACTACATTTGTAATGTGATCCAATGGGAATTCTTCCTTGTCCAGCTCCTCACTCTCTTTGCCCCTCTTCACTTTTGGAGAGGATCACATTTAATATTCTCACTAATAACAACCTTTGGGATTTAGAAAAACCTAAACAAAAAAGATTTTCTTGTGTGTTCTTTCTTCGCAGGATTATCACTCTCGGGCTTTTGATGGTGTTTACTTGAAGACCAATGCACAACCTTGGGATCAGCTCCTTGACTGGGTCAAACCTGACCCAAGTCAGCTCAAGAAACTTGGCCTTAGACTAGCTGACTTCAACAAGAAAGCTTTAAAAGAATGCAGTATTCTTGGACCACTGCCCAAGGAAGAAGATGCTTATGAACAGCTGTATCAGCCAGAGCCTCACTATGTCACCACTTACTATGCTCAGCCCTCTTCAGCACAAGGACCCCTAACTGACTCTCAGGGGAACATCCTCCAAGAATCTCAAGACCCTTACGAAGATGATTATGGAAGTCAGGCTACCCAGCCATCTTTATCGTCCCAGTATCCAGCCCAATGCTCTCAGCCACAAGCCCAAGACCTAGGCCCAAAGGATGACCCATATTACAATATGATAGATCCACTCAGCTATCTCCAGTCCAGCTACGACAGTGACAGTGACAATAACAACCTGTCCCTAAGCCATGAGCCCATCTGCAAAGGGTCTCCGTAATAAGTGTCGGCAGACTGTTCCAACCAGTTTCCAGCTATTAGTCATGTGTTTTTTTGTGTGCGTACTACTTTTTCACGCATGCTCTGCGTTATGTTTTATTTTATTAAGGTGTCTGTACGATTATCTGTTGTCTGTCTGTTCTCTTTAGCTCTCATCCATTACTTTTGTAAGGGTGCTTTATTTTCAGTTGTCATGTAGTCTCCCTGCTTCCCTATAAAAGCAGGATCAGTCCTCAGTTATGGGGCAGAACCAATGTGTTTCTATGAAATCTTTCTAAATTCTTTTTTGTTTCTGAAAGCCAACGTTCTAGTATGTTAGTGTTATCTGCCCCTTAGATTCCAAGTATGCTCTGCACTTGCCTCTTTTAGAGGACCCTGTGTACCAGAACAAAATCAAGACCACGATCCACTATGAGAGAGTATTGAAAATCAGGGTACTGAACATGCCAGTTTAGTATGTCTTGGGATGAGGCATGGATCCTAAAGTGTCCTTGAGCGTGAGCAAGGAGGCTTGTTAGGCTCGGACTGTCCACTGGATTCATACCTCATTTTAAGATTTTCTCTACAGTCATGCCTTCAGTATCATAATTTTCAGTTTATTAGACTCTCTGGGTTTACCCCAGTAGATAGATAGGATAGATCAAGGTCCCAATGACTTTGTTGGTGTCTGTGTCTGAGATCTTCTAGTTCTCCATTTAATGACACTACACAGTCATTTGGATCCTGATACATCCACCCTCCCCGGTGATAGATAGGATAGATCAAGGTCCCAATGACTTTGTTGGTGTCTGTGTCTGAGATCTTCTAGTTCTCCATTTAATGACACTACACAGTCATTTGCAGATAATACTGATAATTCATTTTCTATTTTGTTACGGAAAAAATTCGAATACATAAACAGACAAAGAATCTGGGGTACATCCAGGAGCCTGGAAAAGCGAGGATATGGGTAGTTCTTATCAAGTTAGCTAAACACATGGCAACGGGGACGGATCAATCTCCATCAAGAAGCTGTCAATTATTATTATTTCTTCCTCCTCCTCCTCTTCCTCTTCTTCTTCTTATTTTTAATAAAGTTGTTGTTAATGTTGTTATTATTATTATTAGGTGACATCTCAAGAGACTATGAGATCTGTTTGAGTTAGTGTTCAGGAAGAAAGTTCATGCAAGCCACATACTTACATCGTATATCACAAATCATATTGGAAAAGTAGTTTTACCGCTAATATAGAAAGTTGATTAATAAAACATACAGGTAGATAATGGCCATGTAAACACAAGTTTTTTTTTAATCATAAAAAAACGATTTTGATCGGACATAAATGCATGTAAGCTGATTCAAGTATGAAGATGTACTGGTTTGCGTGAACTGAAGAGAAGGTGTACTAATTAACTAATTTATTGATTAATCAACTTCTATTCCCTTAACATAGACTATGCAATAACAGAACTGATAATCTTTAAATTCATATTATTTTAAATGCAAAAAGAAGTTAAAAACTCTGTCATTGTCATGATTTAATAGACCAATTAGTTAAATATGTGGTTACACTTCATAATGAGTTTTTTAAACTTTATTTGCATTAATCTTGGTCACATCTTGAGTTTGGATTCAAAATTGAACTTGAGTCATATTCTTACTACAATTGGGTAGTGAACACTGTTCAGTATTTTGGGTATAACTTGAGTTTTAGAGATCCAATGGCTTTGCAATTTATATTTTCAGAAAGCTAAAATGAAGATCTACAAACCATATGAAGAGCCCAAAAGCTAAATCAAATGTTTAAAGGACCAAATTGGGCCTGGAATACGGAACAGGGGCGCTGAACTGGGCTCCGGAACAACGTTCGGTGTTTGATCCATATCTTGAGCTACAGAACTCCAAATGAGGCTCAGTTTAAACGACTGGAAAGCTGACACAAACGGTCATATTTCATATGAAGACAACAAGTCCCAGTTCCACCGAATTCGTGGTGTAATACAGCTTGCAAGATGGAACACGGTTTTGGAGGTGCAAAAGTCAAAAAGTATGGCTAAATAGTTCTTCCATGATTTCTATAAATAGATGGATTTTGAGAAGAGCAAGACACACCCCTTGGAGAAGACCAAGATCTCTCTAATTCTCCCATTCTAAATCCTTTCTTGTAGTTCTTGTCTTTAATTTCTTGCCTCCTTCTTGGTATGGCAATATCTTGCTTTATTATTTTCATGTATTGTCTTTAATTCTTGTCTTTAATTTCTTGCCTCCTTCTTGGTATGGCAATATCTTGCTTTATTATTTTCATGTATTGTCTTTAATTCTTGTCTTTAATTTCTTGCCTCCTTCTTGGTATGGCATTTTAATCTTTTCTTTTAATTATTTATGTTGATTTTATGTTCTTCATCTTTTTCTTTTATGGATTCATTATGTTTGTGAGATTTACTTTTATATTGAAATAGAAGCTTTCATTTTTCTTAAGTTGTTCTTTGTGTTCTTCGTGTTCATGTTGAACTAGTTCATGTTCTTCGTGGTCATGATGAATATCCTTATTTCTTCATTTTCATCTTACATAGCAATGCTTGGCTAAGTTTACGTGATCGACCCATGAGTTGAGGATTCCATGGTGTCATCCGGAGGACTTGTGTTTTAATCGAATCGACTTGTTTTTCTGTCTACTTTAATCGGATTCGATTTTAGAAAGAGATTGGATGTTAGATTTAATATCCAGATTGATATCCCAAGGACATAGTTTGGACCAGGTTATAGAGGGCGTTGTACGATCGTATAGCGAGCTCGCCACGTGTTCGAATAAATGCTAGACAATCGTCTAGTCGAGGGAGTTCTAGACTAATGCGAGAGATTTCGGTTTGTCTAGAATCAATCACAAGGTTAGTTATTCTATTTTTTGTCCGATGATGGAAGATTTTGGATCCCAATTCGGGTTGATCGTTTTTAATCTACTTCATTTCATTCATCCTTGCATTCTATCTTTAGTTCTTTCTTTTTAATTTTAACTAAACCTCAAAACCCCCATTTCATTCACTTGTGTTTACCAATTGATTTAAACCAACTGCGAATTCCTTGGGAGACAATCCAGGTTGTCCCTATACTACAAATATTTGGTAACTTGGTTATTTTGTGGGAGCTCGACAACTCGCATCAAAATTTGGCGCCGTTCGGGAAACTCGCATCGGTTTAAATCTAGTGGTTTTGGTGATTGGGCAGATTTCTATCTCACCCAAATCACTTTTGCAATTTTTGAGTTTTTTTTTATTATTTCATTTTAGGTTCCTAAATTGTGTAGAAGTTGTTCATCAAAAAAAAAACAAAAATCATTTCATTTTGTTTCTTAATTTCTAGCATTTCTTTCTTCTTATGTTGTATGAATACTAGGAGTGCTACTATTCCCGAATCTTTGTTTGGATTCGACCACGAAATAGAAAGAACAATTCTTCCGCTAGAAGAGTCATTAGGATAAGTCTTGATTCGACCATTCGATTCGATCATTCTGATTCTCTTCATTCTGTTGATCTTTCTAGTTCCTCTAATAACCTTGTTGTTTTCACTGATTCTAACTCCAAAATTATGGCTGAACAAAGAATTCGTCCTACTTTAAAGGAATTGGCTGCACCTGATGTTAATTATCAGCCTTTGTGCATTACCTATCCCGAACTTGGTGCTAACTTTGAACTTAAATCTGGTCTTATCCATTTGTTGCCCAAGTTTCATGGTCTTGCAGGTGAATGTCCGCATAAACATCTCAAAGAGTTCCACGTGGTTTGTAGCACGATGAAACCACAAGCAATTGATGAGGACCACATTAAGTTGAGAGCTTTCCCATTTTCTCTCGATGGAGTTGCTAAGGATTGGTTATATTATCTTCAACCGTCATCCATTCGAAGCTGGATTGACATGCAAAAATTGTTCCTAGAGAGATTCTTCCCTGCCTCAAGAGCTACTTTATTCGAAAAGAGATTAGTGGAATAAAACAAGTCAATGGGGAGAACATGTATGAGTATTGGGAGAGGTTCAAGCGATTGTGTGCCCGGTCCGCATCACCAAATCACCGAGCAACTACTAATCACTTATTTCTATGAAGGTTTATTGCCGATGGATAGAAGCTTGGTGGATGCATCAAGTGGTGGGACTTTAGATAGCAAGACTCCCGAAGAGGCCGGAGACTTAATATCCACTATGGCTCGCTAATTCTCGCGGTTTGGCACCGAGCAAATAGCACCTTTGCTTTTACGATTCAAGCACCACCGTCCAACTTAATTCCCGAAATCGGGTTCCTCAAGTGCGGATCAACAAAGGTTAGAGAATAGACTTGATAATCCGACTTCTCTTGTGAGGCAACTAGCGTGACACGTACAATGCAATCTTCTACTCCTTCTATTGGGTATTCCCGGATTCTTGAGACCCTTCTCATCCTACCGATTCTTGCCCCACTTTGCAAGATACCACTTCCCCTGCATCAGCTCATAGCTGCAGTTGGAGTCTTTCCGGGAAGCCACGTACCAACAACAACATAATGCATTTTCCAACACTTACAATCCAGGGATGGAGAAATCACCCAAACTTTCGGTGGAATCGAATCGAGTCGAACTTAATAACCAATTTCACAAAAAATTACGTAAATTACCAACAAAGACAATTTCCACAAAATAAACAGAATTTTCAGCAATCTACACCTCTCGCAGATTTCACAACAAAATGAGACCGAGTAGTAATGGTTCTTCACCGGAAGAAATGATGAAGCAATTTGCTGCAAACAATATGCAATTCCAACAAAGAACCGAGACTTCTATTCGACTTTGCAAACACAAATTGGGCAATTAGCAACATCATTGAACCAACTACAACCTCGGGGATCCAACACTCTTCCTTCACAAACAATTCCCAATCCAAAAGGAACGTTAGTGCTATAACCCTACGGTCTGGCAAGAAATTGGAGGAGCCTAAACAAGCTACAGATGTAACTGAATCCACATCAGGAAAAGAGTCAGAAAATGTGAAGATTGACTCTAGTAATAAAATGCCAATGCATCAAAGCCAAGAAGAACTTGACATTCCCATTCCTCTTCCTTTCCCTCAAAGAACAATTCAACCCAAGAAGTTGGGTGAAAAAGCACAAGAAAAGGACATCCTTGAGACATTCAGAAAGGTCGAGATCAATATTCCTCTCTTGGATGCAATCAAGCAAATTCCCAAATATGCCAAGTTTCTCAAAGAGCTATGTACCAACAAGAGAGGCGAAGGGGACCGAGCGAGTGAGCTGAATCGAATGTGTCGACTCCTCCAACCCATGCCTCACAAGTGCAAAGACCCGGAATGTTTTCTATCCCTTGCATTATTGGTAATTATAGATTTGATGATTGCATGTTAGATCTAGGTGCTTCAATTAATGTCATGCTCCGCATCGAGGAGTAATGCTCATCCTTCGGTTTAGTTGAAGATGTATTAGTCAAAGTTAATGAATTGATATTTCCTGCTGATTTTTACATCTTAGATATGGAGGATGAGTCTCCTAGCGATAAGTCACCAATCATTTTAGGCGAGACCTTTCATGAAAACAGCTAGGACTAAAATAGATGTACATTCGGTACTCTTTCTATGGAGTTTGGTGATATAATTGTGCATTTTAACATATTTGATGCCATGAAACATCCTAGGGAAGAACATTCAGTTTTGTGTATTGATGTGGTTGATGATCTTTTGTTGATGATGTTCTTGCTAATTGGTTTGCTTGATTATCCGATTTTGCATATATGAGTGATGCTACCATTTGTGCATGTTCGATAATGAATGGTGCTCTGCATGCTCGAAATAAATGATGCATTATATGGTGATTCGACTCTCTTATTGATACTAATGATTGCACATTGGAGCTAAATTCGATTTTGATGTTCATTCGATTGTGAACTGAATTCGATGATAATGTTGAGTCATCAAGGCACGGTTCTTTCTCTCGCTACGGAATTTGGTTTCGGGCGTTCCAAGTGTGATTACATCGAGTTAGTGCAACAACCACCTAAGCTTCTTCCCTCATCGACGGCCACCGAAGTTGGATCTTAAATCTCTTCCGATCATCGAAGTATGCTTTTCTCGGAGGACAATGAGCGGTTGCCGATCATATTGGCAAATAATCTTTTACCGAGATCAAGAAGAAAAGTTGTTGACATTCTTGAGAGCAAACAAGAAGGCGATTGGGTGGACATTAGGCGATATCGTTGGCATCGGCCCTCCGTGTGTATGCATAGAATTTTTTTGGAAGAGGAGGCTAAGCCAGTGAGACAACCCCAAAGACGCCTTAATCCCCTTATTCTTGATGTGGTGAAAAAGGAGGTCACTAAGCTTTTGCAAGCTGGTATCATCTACCCCATCTCTGACAGTCAGTGGGTTAGCCCAGTCCAGGTGGTTCCCAAGAAGTCTGGAGTGACTGTGGTAGCCAATCAGAAAAATGAACTCATCCCTACACGAGTTCAGAATAGTTGGAGAGTATGCATTGACTATAGGAGGCTCAACCAAGCTACTCGCAAGGATCATTATCCTTTACCATTCATTGATCGGATGTTAGAGCGATTGGTGGTAAGTCACACTATTGCTTTCCGGATGGTTTCTCGGGCTACTTTCGGATCCACATTGCTCCCGAGGATCGGAAAGACAACATTCACATGTCCCTTTGGAACTTATGCTTACGAGAAGGATGCCATTTGGCCTCCGCAATGCACTGGCACCTTTCGGCGTTGTATGGTAAGTATCTTTTACGAGTTTCTAGAGGATTGCATGGAGGTTTTTATGGATGATTTTACCGTATATGGATCTGGTTTTGATGCATGTTTGGCTAATCTTTCTAGAGTCTTGCATAGATGCATAGAGTCTAATCTTGTGCTTAATTATGAAAAGTGTCACTTCATGGTTGAGTCAGGAATAGTTTTGGGACACATTGTATCAAGTAAGGGTATTGAGGTAGATCATGCTAAAATTGATGTTATTACTGCTCTGCCTTACCCCACATCTGTTCGGGAAGTTCGTTCTTTTCTTGGTCATGCAGGTTTCTACCGGCGCTTCATTCAGAATTTTAGCAAGATTGCCCGCCCTTGTCCAACCTTCGCATAAGGACACCGATTTTGTATTCAATGATGAGTGTAAGGAAGCCTTCAATCACTTGAAGCGTTGTCTTACCACAACTCCCGTGATCCAACCTCCCATTGGAATCTTCCATTTGAGTTGATGTGTGATGCTTCTAACTATCTTGTTGGTGCTATCTTGGCACGAATGGGTCAACAAAGCCTCTCATGTCATTGCCTATGCATCCAAGACTTTGGATTACGCCCAATCCAATTACACAACCACCGAGAAAGAACTCTTGGCTATAGTGTTTGCATTTGACAAGTTTAGGTCATATTTGCTAGATACTAAAGTAATTGTCTTTTCGACCATCTTTGCTTTGAAGTTTACGTTGAAAAAGGTAGATGCTAAGCCGCGACTCATCCGGTGGATGCTATTGCTCCAAGAATTTGATGTTGAGATTAAAGATAGAAGTGGAGCACAAAACTGGGTAGTGATCACCTTAGTCGCATCACTCATTCTTCTAACCCCTCTTCCATTCGGGATGATTTTCCCGATGAAAGCGGCTTCTACGGTTTGCAAGGTAAGATTCCTTGGTATGCTGATCTGGTTAACTACTTGGTAGGCGGTGTTTTCCCGTAGATTCCACTAGGGCCCAAAACCTAAAATTGAAGAGTGAGTCTAAATATTATGTTTGGGATGACCACTTATCTGGAAATTTTGTAGTGATCAAGTAGTTAGGAGATGTGTGCACGATCATGAATTTCATTCCATATTGCATTTTTCTCATGTATACTGTGGTGGTCACTTTGGACCACAAAGAACTGCTAGGAAAGTGTTGGACTCGGTTTATTTTGGCCTTCCCCTTTTTCGTGATTCTTATTTGTTTTGTAAGACATGTGATAACCTGTCGAGAGCGGGGAGTATTTCCGTAGGCATGAGATGCCCAATGACCTATACTATTTTGTGAAATCTTTGATGTTTGGGGTATTGATTTTATGGGTCCATTTCCTGTTTCCTATGGGCTTACTTACATCTTCTTGTTTGTTGATTATGTTTCAAAATGGGTTGAGGCAAAGGCCACCCGACTAATGATTCTCGCTTGTGGTGGTAGATTTTGTCAGGTCTAACATTTTATGCAGGTTTGGTATTCCACGAGCTATTATCAGTGACCAGGGTTCTCATTTTTGTAACCGAAGCATGAGTGCTTTATTACGGAAATATGGAGTGATTCATAAGGTCTCCACAGCATACCATCCACAGACCAATGGTCAGGCTGAAGTTTCAAATAGAGAAATCAAGCAAATCCTTCAGAAAACTGTTAACTCTACTCGGAAGGATTGGAGCAAGAGACTTGACGATGCTTTGTGGGCATATCGAATCTGCTTACAAGACTCCGATTGGGATGTCTCCTTATCGGCTTGTCTTCGGTAAGGCATGTCATCTTCCGGTTGAGTTGGAGCATCAAGCCTATTGGGCCATTAAACGGTGCAACATGGACTTGGCTAAGTCGGGGTTGAACGGAAGTTGCGATTACAAGAACTGGATGAGCTTAGATTAGATGCCTATGAGAGTTCGCGGTTATACAAGGAAAAGACAAAGGCATTCCATGATAAGCGAGATCCCGAGGAGAGAGTTTGTTGTGGGCCAAAAAGTCCTTCTATTCAATTCCCGTCTCAAATTTATGCCTGGTAAACTTCGATCTAGATGGGATGGCCCTTTTGTGATTACTAATGTATTTCCTTTTGGTGTTGTTGAGTTGTGTGATCCGCCTACAGGGAAAATCTTTAAAGTGAATGGACATCGCCTCAAACAATTTTACGAAGGATCCCGGGAGCGGCCTATGGAAGAAGAGATCCTACTCACGGATGCCACTTACCATCCATAAGAACCTTGGGGAGTATTTTTCTTTACTTTCTCTATTTTGTTTTCTTTTATTATTTCCATTTTCTCACTTTTCATTTCAAAAAAAAAAACAAAAAACAAAAAACAAAAACAAAAAAAAAAAAAAAAAAATTTTTTTTTTCTTTTGAACAATACATTCTCTACTTCTATGATTGCAACATATTATGAACTTGGACATTTTGGTTTTAATGGATCATTCTAATTGGGCTATATTTCTTAATTCTTGGATTACTTGCCCTGGTGGTTAATTCTGCGATGCTAATTGCATGATTTGGTATTTTCCTTTGTGAGATCTTGGGCCTACATGAATGGAACTCATCTTTTACCATTCTTTCTTTCTTGTGTGCATCTCGCTCATGATTTATGTTCTCTAGAACTTGCTCTCATTCTTTTCAAAACTACATTTTTCATTTGCATGCATAAATATGATGGAGGCTTGTTTTCTTTCTTTTATTTCCTCACTCGACCAAATAGCCTTTCCCTTGCATTATATCTCCTTTGTTAGCCCTTTGTGCCTTTTTGACTCATTCCTTTCGAAGCCACATTACTAGCCTAAATGTCACACCATTTTATTCCGCACCTTGGAAATTAATTGCGCATTGGTTTTGTGGTTAAGTGTGGGGGTTGCCCGGAGTGCAACATTTTAAGTGTGGGGGAGTATTTGTTCAAAGTATTATTTGAAGTATTTGTTCAAAGTATTTGATTATGTGCCATTCATTGTTTGGCATTTATTGTAAAAAAAGAAAAAAAAAAGAAAAGAAAAAAAAGCATGTGCCATTCATCATCTCGGCATTTATTGAAAAAAAAAAGCAAAAAAAAAAAAAAAAAAAGTGACTTTATATTATGTACTAACGTTTTTTAAAATTTCTCGGGTATTTAGCCTCTCATTTCCATACCATTACCATAGCCCCATTACAACCTTAATAACAAGTCCTCTTGATTTTTGCAAGCATGTGTTATAAGTAGTGGAGAAGTAGAACTTGAGCAAGCTTATGGTAGAACAATTTCCTTGAGTGGAATTTGAAGCGATACACTTATTAACCATATACACTTGAGCGATTGATTGAGGGCATCCCTTGAGAGACTATCTTGTGTGATTAGCATCATTGAATGGTATTGCCATGATTTGTAAATTGAGATGAAGAGATTTCTGTCTTGATTGGTTGATCTTTTGAACCTTTTGTGATCCTTGTTAAGTTTTGAAATTTCAGCAATTGTTAGAAAAGAGAATCGTTTTTATCTTTATTTTTGCTCCCGGAGTGCAAAAGAATAAGTGTGGGGAGTTTGATAATCTTTAAATTCATATTATTTTAAATGCAAAAAGAAGTTAAAAACTCTGTCATTGTCATGATTTAATAGACCAATTAGTTAAATATGTGGTTACACTTCATAATGAGTTTTTTAAACTTTATTTGCATTAATCTTGGTCACATCTTGAGTTTGGATTCAAAATTGAACTTGAGTCATATTCTTACTACAATTGGGTAGTGAACACTGTTCAGTATTTTGGGTATAACTTGAGTTTTAGAGATCCAATGGCTTTGCAATTTATATTTTCAGAAAGCTAAAATGAAGATCTACAAACCATATGAAGAGCCCAAAAGCTAAATCAAATGTTTAAAGGACCAAATTGGGCCTGGAATACGGAACAGGGGCGCTGAACTGGGCTCCGGAACAACGTTCGGTGTTTGATCCATATCTTGAGCTACAGAACTCCAAATGAGGCTCAGTTTAAACGACTGGAAAGCTGACACAAACGGTCATATTTCATATGAAGACAACAAGTCCCAGTTCCACCGAATTCGTGGTGTAATACAGCTTGCAAGATGGAACACGGTTTTGGAGGTGCAAAAGTCAAAAAGTATGGCTAAATAGTTCTTCCATGATTTCTATAAATAGATGGATTTTGAGAAGAGCAAGACACACCCCTTGGAGAAGACCAAGATCTCTCTAATTCTCCCATTCTAAATCCTTTCTTGTAGTTCTTGTCTTTAATTTCTTGCCTCCTTCTTGGTATGGCAATATCTTGCTTTATTATTTTCATGTATTGTCTTTAATTCTTGTCTTTAATTTCTTGCCTCCTTCTTGGTATGGCAATATCTTGCTTTATTATTTTCATGTATTGTCTTTAATTCTTGTCTTTAATTTCTTGCCTCCTTCTTGGTATGGCATTTTAATCTTTTCTTTTAATTATTTATGTTGATTTTATGTTCTTCATCTTTTTCTTTTATGGATTCATTATGTTTGTGAGATTTACTTTTATATTGAAATAGAAGCTTTCATTTTTCTTAAGTTGTTCTTTGTGTTCTTCGTGTTCATGTTGAACTAGTTCATGTTCTTCGTGGTCATGATGAATATCCTTATTTCTTCATTTTCATCTTACATAGCAATGCTTGGCTAAGTTTCTGTGATCGACCCATGAGTTGAGGATTCCATGGTGTCATCCGGAGGACTTGTGTTTTAATCGGTAACTGACTTGTTTCTGTCTACTTTAATCGGATTCGATTTTAGAAAGAGATTGGATGTTAGATTTAATATCCAGATTGATATCCCAAGGACATAGTTTGGACCAGGTTATAGAGGGCGTTGTACGATCGTATAGCGAGCTCGCCACGTGTTCGAATAAATGCTAGACAATCGTCTAGTCGAGGGAGTTCTAGACTAATGCGAGATTTCGGTTTGTCTAGAATCAATCACAAGGTTAGTTATTCTATTTTTTGTCCGATGATGGAAGATTTTGGATCCCACTGCAGGTTGATCGTTTTTAATCTACTTCATTTCATTCATCCTTGCATTCTATCTTTAGTTCTTTCTTTTTAATTTTAACTAAACCTCAAAACCCCCATTTCATTCACTTGTGTTTACCAATTGATTTAAACCAACTGCGAATTCCTTGGGAGACAATCCAGGTTGTCCCTATACTACAAATATTTGGTAACTTGGTTATCAAATGTGTATAGATTGTTATCATGAAAAATGTCATTTACTTGTTGAGCTTCAAAAGAAAGCATTTAGTGAAGTGGTTGAATCTACCATTAATCAGAATGCACCCTCTTGTACTATTGATGATAGTAAGCATGTCAAGTTTGAAAAGATTGAATCAAGCATGGATACCAATGTTGTTGATGATGTTCTTGCTGAATTGTATCTTGATTATCCCGATTTTGCATCTATGAGTGACTCATTAATTGTGCCTGTTCTAATAATGAATTTTGTCCTATTTGCAGAGATTAATGATGCATTATACGGTGATTTTGAATCGATCGGTGATTCCCGCTTTGATTATGGATTCGTTGTTGATGTGAGTGAGAAAGATCATAGCTTAGAATGCCAAATGCATAAAATCCCCATTGAATTATTTTCTTGTAGTCTTGTTGGAGACAAAGATTCTGAAATTTTGATTGATAAAATTCTACAGGTTGGTGAATCTTTCCAACAAGTGCTTTCTTGTGATTTACCACCTGACTTGGAAAAGAAAAATAATATTTTTGAATCTTTAAACACTGCAGGTGGTAATGATTTGAAAAATTCTCTTCTTTCTTCCACTCTTTTGCCTTCCATCTCTTGTGATTGCAATGATGATATGATGTACTCCAACACTAAGTTGGATTCCACACCTTCCATTTTGCAAACACCGGAGAATTTTCACAATGTAACCGGTTGCTTGACTCCTACTGATGGGAGTATCATTGATTTCCTTGGATGTGATAGTTACTTGGAGAGTTTGGAACTTAACATGCCCTTAATTCATTTGAAATCTCTCTATGTCTCTATATTTGGATGGGATCTTGCTATTTGCTTGTCTTATTTGCGGGCACATTCTTGGAAAGGTTGTCGATGGAACCAACAACCACCGTACATTCTTGGACCTCTTCCAATAGATCCTAAGCCACCTCCACCAAGGAAATTCAATGTGGGAGAAGATGTTCCAAGGGAAAAATTCATGATTCACATCGGAGATAAGAACTTCTTCTTCAAGCGACTCAAGATACTCTAACAAAGGTTGTCTCTTTCCTTACTTATTTTCTTCCTAATTCATATGATTACTTGGGCTTAATTGTTGTACGAGGAAGATAAGTGTGGGGGAGGGACATATTCCGATAGCAAACGTAAAAATAATGTAGTTTATTAAGTAGAATAAAAAGGAGGAAAAATATATTTTGAATCCTTTTGATTATTGTTTTATTTTTAAATGAGAAAATGCAAAAAAAAAAAAAAAAATCATTTTGAAAAAAAAAAAAAAACATTTTCTCCTTCTATGATTGCTCCATATTATGAACTTGGACATTTTGGTTTTGATGGATCATTCTATTTAGATTGAAATTTTGGACTCTTGGATTATAATATCTTGGTTGTTAATTCTGTGATGCTAATTGCATGATTTGGTATTTTCCTTTGTGAGATCTTGGGCCTACATGAATGGAACTCATCTTTTACCATTCTTTCTTTCTTGTGTGCATCTGCTCATGATTTATGTTCTCTAGAATTTGCTCTCATTCTTTTCAAAACTACATTTTTCATTTGCATGCATAAATATGATGGAGGCTTGTTTTCTTTCTTTTTATTTCCTCACTCGACCAAATAGCCTTTCCCTTGCATTATATCTCCTTTGTTAGCCCTTTGTGCCTTTTTGACTCATTCCTTTCAAAGCCACATTACTAGCCTAAATGTCACACCATTTTATTCCGCACCTTGGAAATTAATTGCGCATTGGTTTTGTGGTTAAGTGTGGGGTTGCCCGGAGTGCAACATTTTAAGTGTGGGGGAAGTATTTGATTATATGTCATTCATCGTTTGGCATTTATTGTAAAAGAAAAAAAGAAAAAGAAAAAAAAAAAAAAAGAGAGGCATTTATTGTTTAACAAAAAAAAAAAAGAGAAAAAGAAAAAAAAAATGTTATTTGAGTGGTTTTATATTGTTACTCTTTTAAAGTTCTTGGGTGTTTAACCTTTCATTTCCATACTATTACCTACCCTTATCCTAGCCCCATTACAACCTTAAAAATAAGTCCTCTTGATTTTTGCAAGCATGTGTTACAAGTGGTGGAGAAGTAGAACTTGAGCAAGCTTATGGTAGAACAGTTTCATTGAGTAGAATTTGAGCGATACACTTATTAACCATATACACTTGAGAGATTGATTAAGGGCATCCCTTGAGAGACTATCTTGTGTGATTAGCATCATTGAATGACATTGCCATGATTAGTAATTTGAGATGAAGAGATTTCTGTCTTGATTGGTTGATCTTTTGAAGCTTTTGTGATCTTTGCTAAGTTTTGAAATTTCAGCAATTGTTAGAAAAGAGAATCTTTTTTTTTTTATCTTTTAATTTTTTCGGGAGTGCAAAAGGATAAGTGTGGGGAGTTTGATAATCTTTGAATTCATATTATTTTAAATGCAAAAAAGAAGCTAAAAACTCTTTCATTATCATGCTTTAATGGATCAATTAGTTAAATATATGATTTCATCTTCATAATGAGTTTTTAGACTTTATTTGCATTAATCTTGATCACATCTTGAGTTTGGATTCAAAATTGAACTTGAGTCATATTCTTACTACAATTGGGTAGTGAACACTGTTCGGTATTTTGGGTATAACTTGAGATTTAGAGATCCAATGGCTCTGCAATTTATATTTTCAGAAAGATAAAATGAAGATCTACAAACCATATGAAGAGCCCAAAAGCTAAATCAAATGTTTAAAGGACCAAATTGAGCCTGGAATACGGAACAGGGGCGCTGAACTGGGCTCCAGAACAACGTTCGGTGTTTGATCCATATCTTGAGCTACAGAACTCCAAATTCGGTGCGGTTTGAACGACTAGACAGCTGCCATCCAGATCTACATTTCTTATGAAGACAGCTTGGTCCAACTCCACCGATTTAATGGTGTAACACACGCTGGAAAGTTGACGCGTTTTTGGAGGTGCAAAAGTCAAAAAGTATGGCTCAATAGTTCTTCCAATTTTCCTATAAATACATGGATGTTTTCAAGAGCAACACACACCTTGAAGAGACCAAGATCTCTCCCATTCTAAGTTCCTTCTTTTATTTCTTGCCTCCTACTTGGGATGGCTTAGTTTTGCTTTATTAGTTTCATGTATTGTCTTTAATTCTTGTCTTTAATTTCTTGCCTCCTACTTGGTATGGCTTAGTTTTAATCTTTCCTTTTAATTATTTTATTTTGATTTTATGTTCTTCATCTTTTTCCTTTATTTGTTCATTATGTTTTTTATATTTACTTTTATATTGGAATAGAAGCTTTCATTTTCTTTAATTGTTCTTTGTGTTCTTCATGTTCATGATGAACTTGTTCATGTTCTTAAAATGGTCATGATGAACATCTTTATTTCTATATTTTCATTTTACACAGCCATGCTTGGCTAAGTTTTTGTGATCGACCCATGAGTTGAGGATTCCATGGTGCCATCCGGAGGACTTGTGTTTTAATCGGTAACTGACTTGTTTTAAATACTTTAATCGGATTCGATTTTAGAAAGAGATTGGATGTTAGATTTAATATCCGAGATTGATATCCCAAGGACATAGTTTGGACCGGGTTATAGAGGGCGTTGTACGATCGTATAGCGAGCTCGCCACGTGTTCGAATAAATGCTAGACAATCGTCTAGTCGAGGGAGTTCTAGACTAATGCGAGAGATTTCGGTTTGTCTAGAATCAATCACAAGGTTAGTTATTCTATTTTTTGTCCGATGATGGAAGATTTTGGATCCCAGTGCTGGGTTGATCGTTTTTAATCTACTTCATTTCATTCATCCTTGCATTCTATCTTTAGTTCTTTCTTTTTAATTTTAACTAAACCTCAAAACCCCCATTTCATTCAACTGTGTTTACCAATTGATTTAAACCAGCTTAATTCCTTGGGAGACAATCCAGGTTGTCCCTATACTACAAATATTTGGTAACTTGGTAACCCGGCAACGGCGCCAAATTTTGATGCGAGTTGTCGAGCTCCCACAAAATAACCAAGTTACCAAATATTTGTAGTATAGGGACAACCTGGATTGTCTCCCAAGGAATTCGCAGCTGGTTTAAATCAATTGGTAAACACAAAGAATGAAATGGGGGTTTTGAGGTTTAGTTAAAATTAAAAAGAAAGAACTAAAGATAGAATGCAAGGATGAATGAAATGAAGTAGATTAAAACGATCAACCCAGAATTGGGATCCAAAATCTTCCATCATCGGACAAAAAATAGAATAACTAACCTTGTGATTGATTCTAGACAAACCGAAATCTCTCGCATTAGTCTAGAACTCCCTCGACTAGACGATTGTCTAGCATTTATTCAACACGTGGCGAGCTCGCTATACGATCGTACAACGCCTCTATAACCGGTCCAAACTATGTCCTTGGGATATCAATCTGGATATTAAATCTAACATCCAATCTCTTTCTAAAATCGAATCCGATTAAAGTAGACGAAACAAGTCGGGCTTACCGATTAAAACACAAGTCCTCCGGATGACACCATGGAATCCTCAACTCATGGTCGATCATGTAAACTTAGCCAAGCATTGCTATGTAAGATGAAAATGAAGAAATAAGGATATTCATCATGACCACGAAGAACATGAACTAGTTCAACATGAACACGAAGAACACAAAGAACAACTTAAGAAAAATGAAAGCTTCTATTTCAATATAAAAGTAAATCTCACAAACATAATGAATCCATAAAAGAAAAAGATGAAGAACATAAAATCAACATAAATAATTAAAAGAAAAGATTAAAATGCCATACCAAGAAGGAGGCAAGAAATTAAAGACAAGAATTAAAGACAATACATGAAAATAATAAAGCAAGATATTGCCATACCAAGAAGGAGGCAAGAAATTAAAGACAAGAATTAAAGACAATACATGAAAATAATAAAGCAAGATATTGCCATACCAAGAAGGAGGCAAGAAATTAAAGACAAGAACTACAAGAAAGGATTTAGAATGGGAGAATTAGAGAGATCTTGGTCTTCTCCAAGGGGTGTGTCTTGCTCTTCTCAAAATCCATCTATTTATAGAAATCATGGAAGAACTATTTAGCCATACTTTTTGACTTTTGCACCTCCAAAACCGTGTTCCATCTTGCAAGCTGTATTACACCACGAATTCGGTGGAACTGGGACTTGTTGTCTTCATATGAAATATGACCGTTTGTGTCAGCTTTCCAGTCGTTTAAACTGAGCCTCATTTGGAGTTCTGTAGCTCAAGATATGGATCAAACACCGAACGTTGTTCCGGAGCCCAGTTCAGCGCCCCTGTTCCGTATTCCAGGCCCAATTTGGTCCTTTAAACATTTGATTTAGCTTTTGGGCTCTTCATATGGTTTGTAGATCTTCATTTTAGCTTTCTGAAAATATAAATTGCAAAGCCATTGGATCTCTAAAACTCAAGTTATACCCAAAATACTGAACAGTGTTCACTACCCAATTGTAGTAAGAATATGACTCAAGTTCAATTTTGAATCCAAACTCAAGATGTGACCAAGATTAATGCAAATAAAGTTTAAAAACTCATTATGAAGTGTAACCACATATTTAACTAATTGGTCTATTAAATCATGACAATGACAGAGTTTTTAACTTCTTTTTGCATTTAAAATAATATGAATTTAAAGATTATCAAACTCCCCACACTTATTCTTTTGCACTCGAAGCAAAAATAAAGATAAAAACGATTCTCTTTTCTAACAATTGCTGAAATTTCAAAACTTAACAAGGATCAAAATTTTGATTTCAGTTTCAAGTTAAGCTTTTTACTTAGTTGGGAGAACTAAACATGTGTGGACTTTTCGAGGTCTAATTAGAGGGTCCAAATTATTATTTTTTAAAAAAAGAGTGATTTTTGAAATAAAAACTATTTTTTGAAAAATTTAATAAAAAGATTATTTTTATTTTAGATTCTATAACCATTATCTTTACAATTAATGAATGTCATGATCAAATGGCAGTTGGTCTACTAAGAATTAAGCTAATACTCGGAAATTAGAATAGGACACCAACATAAGCTTTGGACAAAGAGCCGAGATCTACTTGAGAGAGATTGGTTGGATTGACCTGGTGAAATCAACATACTTATAAGTTATAACCATGCAATTAGAGAAACAAATTACATACTTTGTTGGCCTGTGAAAGAAGCTCATAATATATTAAACTTTGAAACTAGCCATTTTAAGAAACTAACGACGCCCGTGGTCTCTCCAACAACTTGATTCACAAATTATGTAAAACAGGGAGTCATTTCAAAACTAACTGTGATCCTCACATTTTCAAAGAGGAAAAGCATGTAAGAATAAAGCAGCGATATGATGCTTTGTTGATCCTGTAGAATCACTGTAGCCATCAGCATCAGTGTGAAGCACGTCCATTACGCGACTCAGGTTTAGAATTCGCATCAACAAAGGCCTTGGTACTTGCAAAGGCTCAAGAAGTTCCTCATTTATATCCTTCCATGCACTTATCACTTGCCTCTTGAACTCTTCAATGGCGTTTTCTCTCTGCCCACCATGTTGCTTCATGTAACACTCTATGCCCGAAGCAACATGCCCTCTCTTTTGCTCAAACTAACAAATACGCCACAAACACACAAATTATTACTGCCTGTCCAAATAACTTAGAATTTGAATAATAAACAAGGTAGAAATTTTGGACATGTCAGTACGTACGTACCTCGTTGGAAACAATGTCGTCCATAAGCCTGCAAATAATTTGAGAGGCTCGAACAATTTTGGGGCCATTGGCTAGCATTGGAAAGCTTCCTCTGTAGCAATAGGTCCCATGCCAATGAATGATATGGCTTCAAGCATACGGTACCCACAAGTCACAAGTGCATTGTCCATGTACTCCTCCATTGTTGGTGTATAATTACTGTTATACCATTTGGCTTAAACAAAGTAACCTCGCACCAAGCTTTTCATCTGAGCGTATGATTTTAGTGTAAGTGAAAGTTGTGATATTTTCTTGCAATATACCAACTTTAAAGAGATAGAGTAGTTCTTGGCTGTTCATCAGTTATGCCTTGAGATATGACGATCATAATCAACCCAATATGATTTAATATATAAATTTCTAGATAATTTTTAATTAATATTTGATTGATCATGGAATAGGAAGAATTGAACTAATTATATTTACATTATTATAAAACAATCAATAATTTGAAGTGTCTAAACAAAGGGACTTGGTTTTAGTGCTAAGCACCGTGCTTAGCTCTCTCGGCTCATCAAATTTGGGTCGTCTAGATTTGATTTTGGACGGTCCAGTTTGAGTTTTCTTAAAATGATGATTTTTTAAATAAAAAATCGTTTTTAAAATAATAGTAGTTAAAATATTTTCTTTATTTTATATTTTATACCCATTAAAATAATTTTTCTTAAAAAATATAGACTTTTAAAAGCTCACATCTAGATCGTCTAAATCAGAGTTGATGGTTCAGATCTGATGAGTTGAGAGATCTAAACACAATGCTTAACACTAAAACCAAGCCCCTAGACAAAACAGGTGAAATAGAAATAGTATAGAAATACATCTTACTTCATCTTTGGCATACTTGATGCAAAATTCTCTTCCTTCGTTGGTCATTTCTTGCTTGACTTCCTCATAAACATCCAATAGTGCTTGGTAACAAAATCTCATGTATTCTGGTAACAATTCCAGGCACCTTATGTCCCAACTGAAAAATGATATTTTTGAGAAATCATTAGTTAAAGTTAACTAATTAAAGTCTTCGGATAATAGAATTTCATTTTTTTTAAACTCAACTGGATAGGAATTTAGACTTGATGAACTTAAGCCTCTCAATTGCTGCAGTGAAAAGCTGTAGCTCTTCGAAAGTGCCATAAACATCATATATGTCATCAATGACCGATGTGATGCATATCACTTTGCTGGTTATCCTTCTAGCCAAAGCATAGCAAGGTTCATAAAACACTCCCAAAATCCAAAAGTAACATTCCACCAACCTATCGCGAGCAAAAGGCAACTTGGTTCGAAACCCAATTCTTTCCACCACCTATAATAAGTTCAAAAACGAATGACTTGTGTGAGTCATGCATAACGTAACGTGCACATATATTATATTAAGAATATGAGTATAATTTAGAAAAACATACTTAGAAATATTTCCTAGTTCATTTCGGTGCAACTTCTGAAGCATATTGAAATCAAGCTTTGCGAAGGCAAGTAGAGTTTCATGGTGGGAAGGATAATCTTGGTAGGAAGAAATATAACGCCAAGCTTCTAGCCTTGGAAGGTTCTTGCGAAGTGGGTGCCTTAAGCTGTGTTTGACTTTTGCGGCAAGAGAAGGATTTAAATGAATGACCATAGACTCAAGATGAGAGGAAGTGAACGCAAGAGCGTCATCTAATATATCTTCTCCGTGAACTCTAAGATGTGCAGCTTCATATACACTTAGCATTGCTTCTACATCAGTAGCTAGCCCTTCCGTAGTATTACCTTGCCCATCCTTGAACTTTTGGAACACATTTTGTTTAGATCAAACAAGTCAGATTCGTCATGTTAGTTTAATTTCGTACATGTATGTTATGTGGTTGAGAGGCCAAAAAGGTATTTCGTTCAGTACTAATGATGACTTCTAATTTTTAATAGATTTGAGATATATTTTGATATATTTGAGAAGTCATTATTACTAATTTAAAGAGATTTTATTGAGATTTTAAGAGAAATCAATTTGGATACATCATTTATGGGATTTCAATTTAAGATAAGTTTTTGAGTTTAGGAAATAAATAATAGTAATGAGAAGTTTAAAAATAAAAATCAGTTTTATTATTATTATTATTATTATTATTATTATTATTATTATTATTCTTCATATAATAATGCTTCTTATGGTTAACACTCACGACCACACATTCCGTTGAATATACAAATGGGACCACAAATTGAAATCAATTGAAGAACCTAAAAAGCATCAAACGAATTGGAGATTATTATTTGAATGACCCAAGGAATCGAGTGCGGCGTTTTGATGGTTGTACCAATAGGAAGACCTAAATTGAATTGGGGATTTGGAAGAGATGGGGGCCCACGACATGGATTGGAATGAATTGAATAAATAAAAGACCTAAAAGCCAAAAAGGGAGGAGGTAACATTTTATTCATTAATTCTCGCAAGGACCGTGAGGCGGCTATTTATTTGGGGATTCATTCTTCTTTGGAACAGACGCGCACCGTAGCGAGGACTGGGAAGAAAAAAGAATTGAAACAGAGGCGGCATTTGAGAGTAGAGTTCACCGATCTTTGCTTCTCACCGATGGCATCTCTTCCCCCTTGATCGTCGTGAGTAACCCTCCCGCACATGATCGACTACAACAGGCACGAACGAGCACCGAATCAAAGGAAGAAGCTGCGAGTTTATGTTCTTTTTCTTGGTTTTGTTTACTTTTCCAGTTTCTTATTCTTTTCATTGTGGCCCCGAATCTGATTTTTAAATGTCTTTGTGATGGATATGGTTAAAGCCATGTTTGGCTAGTTTGTTTTGTAACCTAGAGTAACTATGAACTTATAGGTGGATTAAACTTTAATTTCATTATTTAGTTATAATTAATATTAATTTTGGTTACTTAATCTTGTTTGACTTTTATATATTTAATGTCTGATCATCACTGAATATGAATTTGAGAATTAGGATTTACCTTGACGAAGGGGATTTTAATTAGGCTCTGAGATTAAGTAATATGGGATTAGATTGCGATTTAATTTGCGATTAGGATAGACATATACCTAATGGCCCCATATAATTGTTGAGGAGTGTGTTCAAGATTTATTGCCTCTTGAGTAATTATGTTAGACATAACTAATTTTACTCAAAAGAGGGTTGTAAGTGGACCGACAGGCACTTATAACTATTTATACTCGAGATTGACAAAATTGATATTAAGGGTAATTAAATTAGTGGAATCAAGGTTTATGAAGCTAATAAGGGATTAGTGACTTTGGGTTGCTCATTTAATATTTGTGGTAGTTTGCTTATTTTGATTTGATTTTCTTTTTCTTTAATTAAATTCAATTTGGTTTGCTTAACTTAATCGAAAGTGTAAAATTAATGCTTAACCGAAGTTTGTGATATAAAGTCCTCGTGGGAACGATATGTTTCTTATCACTTTATTACTTGGTATGGCCCGTATACTTGCGGAGTTTATAGGCTTAAAGTTTTGCCCTATCAAGTTTTTGCGCGCCACTTGGGACTTGTGTGCCACAATTTTCTTGGTTAGAATTGATTGAGCATTAGTAGTTTAAGTTTGAGTTCGTAAATATTTTGTTTTATTTTTTTATATATAGAAAATTTCAAAAAAAAAATGGATTTCAATTGGCAACCAACTGGTCTTAATATTGAGAAGGAGATGAATTCTTCGTCTTCTATACAAGATGGATTGGTTGCTATTATAAATTCTTTGAATGATAGGCAACGTAAAAGGAGCATAAATGATGGTTGTATTCCATATGTTGGTTCTTCTCAACATGTTTGCATGTCTTGTGTTTATTGTGGAGGAATCATGTATTTGTGAATTGTCCATATAGTCCAACTAGTCATTGTGTGAGAGATGATTTTGCTAGGAATCAAACTCATTCGATTATTCATTTTGTCCTAGTGAAAGTTTTGAGCAACAATTTTAGGGATCCACATGTCTATTGTTCTCATGAAAATACCCCTTCTTTTTACTCTTATCCACCTATTGAAGAACACACCATTGAATACCAAGAAAAATCTAAGTTGGAAAGATTATTTGAGGAGTGTGCAGAAGCAATAGAGAGATCTAGTAGAGAGCAAAAGGAGATTGCCACTAGCCTTAAGTCAAGTGTCCAAGATATTGAGGTAAGTGTCCAAAATATTGGGTTACATGCGAGTCAAATTCTTTCTACCTTTAAGACTATGTGGCAAGATAATTCCTCAAGCCTGGTGACCACTTCTTATACTGATAATGATTATTGTGAGGAGGGTGAAGGTGTGGAATTACATGAGACTATGGATAATGTAGAAAGTGATTGTGAGCTTCAAATTGATTTAGATGAGAATAATGGGTGTCTAGAAGAGGTTCCAGCTATGGAGCTTAAGGATTGTGATTTTGTTGATCAAATTGATGTGGATATCCCAAAAGTTGTTGTTCATGACTCTCCTATTGAAGTGTTGGCTCTTACTAATGAGAGTCAAGTGGATTTTGTTGGATGCTCTAAATTCTTGGAAGTGCCTATGTCTATTTTCAAAGATATGCATGTTGTGCTTCATTTGAATTCAGTGATTGCTTGTAATCCAAGATTGTCTATGATTGAGGAAGTACAAGCAATTAACTTGAATTATCAATTTTGGTGTGTGATACCTTGTTGCTTGAAAAGGAATGAAGACAAGGTAATTATGGTGTTTGATACTTATGATTAGACGTTGTTTTGAAAAGTCTCGGTCAAGACTTTAAACTTAGCGCTTCTTGGGAGGCAACCCAAGGTATGATTTGATGCTTTGTTTTATTTTGTAGAACCGTTGAAAGCCCCTGATGAGGTGTTCCACTTTGGTAGCAAGGATTGATAGTGCAAGTCAAGGAAAACTAGGGGAGTTTTCTTCTACTTTTCTTTGATTTGTTCTATTTGATTGATGATGATATATTGCTTGGGAATGAGAGCTGGTCTTAGTTGGATATGCATGTGATGATTGTTTGTGATGACTCTTGACTAACTGTTAGCACTTGAGCTGTTTAATTAGTGAAAATTTGAAATCTCTGAAATTGGTGTTACCCTTGCATTCATATATGGTTGCTCTTCACTTCCATTACTTTTTGTTACTTGTTCTCATTGAGGACAATGTGACATTTAAGTGTGGGGGTGAGGGTATCCTGGATTTTACATGAATTTCCTTGTCCTCAGATTTTCTTTTAAAAAAAAAATCTTATGGAAGTTTGAATTTTATTCGTGAGCATTATCACAATTGGGTTAATTTGAACATGAAAAGGAGTGAGTTTGATTGGGAATTGATTCTATGTTCTTTGAATGTTAGTAAAGAGGTAAAGATTTGGTTTTGGTACTTTACTTCAGGATGTCAAAAACAAAAAACCTGTGAGGAATTTTAGCCTTAATTTTCATCTTTCTAAGAGGGAGTACACCTATTGTGATTTCATCTCTAGAACTTGTCTTGAATCTCTTTTGAAATTTCGAATCCTTTTGCATGCACAAAGATGATTTAGGCATTCATTTCATAGCTAGTTTGGCCAAATGTCCATCCTTATCACATAAAAATCATTTGTTTACCCCATTTGAGCCTTTACTTTTTTTTTTCAAAAAAGAAAAGAAAAGAAATTTGCATAGAATTATAAATAGCCCTTTGTTTGAGATATGCAATTTTTATATCTTTTTCTTCCCATTTATTTTTCTTACTTTAGTGAGTGCTAAGTGAACCAATCAAAAAAGGTGAAGGAGTTAGAAAGTCAACACTTTAAGAGTATGTGTAGGTAGTGAAAAGGCAAAAAAAAAAAACAAAACAAAAAAAGCAAAACAAGAAAAAAAGGAAAGAAAAAAAAAGGAAGAAAGAAAGATAGAAACAAAGGAATATATGAAAAAAAAAGAGATCCAAGAAAGAGAAAAAAAGATTGTTGAGATCAATAAAATAAGGGTTGTTTGTATATAGTGTTGGTGAGTTTGTTTTCTCTTGGTGGGTATGCCTTCATTTTTCATCGTGAATTTCATTAAAATTACTTGGCACTTATTAAAGTATTCTCCCATACCATTTGATCACTTTCATTTCATTATCCTACCTTAATCATTAAAACCTCGAAAAAGTCCTTTTGATTTGAGTGTGCAATTGGATAATATATAGTGGAGATTGAGATGATAAACAAGCTTATGGTAGACAAGTTGCAATAGGTGGAATTGAGTGAAACACAAGTTGTAATACCCGGATACTTGTTTATCCGGAACCCTATATTTGAGAATTTGCCTATTTTTTGAGACTACTAGGCCCTATTTTTTTGGGAGTGACAAAATTGGAATCAGATTTTTGGACCCATGAATAGTATTTACTATTCAAAAATACGTATTCACTATTCATGTGGGACCCACGTCAAATTATTTCTCCTCTACCGAAATGAGACATTCACATGAAGTTTGAAAAAAATGTCTCGGGACCCACTCAATAGTAATTTACTATTTGAATAATAATATAATATTCTTTCTCCCACTTCATTCAAGAACGCTATATGGAATAGTTGTGAAGATGTGGAAATCCTGGAGAAAATATAAGGACTTATCTGGAACCCACATAATTTAACTTCGAAAGAAAGACCAGTGAAGGTTATTTTTGCTAACACTGAGGAATAAGTTTAGTCCAACTAGGGAAGTCTTATTAGACCATAAATCTCGGTATTTTACTACAATCCAAAAAGTATACTCAAAATTTAAAAGTGTTAGTGATTGGTCTTGTAACTGGAAATGAATTTCGTTAAAGTAGAACTTAATATATTATATTATTAAAACTTTTAAAACGTGTGAGAGGCAGAAGTCACGGGAAGAGTCACTATTTGGCTAGGGGAAAATTACGTAGAATGATCAAGAAGTGAAAATTACACTAAAGGACCCATTTTTCCACCCTATAAATAGAGGCTACATTTCTTCATATTCTTCACACCAAATCAACCCGAGAGGTGATTTACGAAGGAGCTAGAGAGAAGGAGGAGCCCGGAGAAAGTGTAGTGAAGCCCAGGTAAGTTCTTCGGTCCTTAGTCTTAAGCTTTAGTAGTTCTTTCGGTAGTTATATTAGAAATGCTAGGTAGATCTTTATTTTACCAAGATGGTATAGATATCATGTTTTAGGGATAAATATGATATTTATTTCAAAAATATATTGGAAGCAGATTTGATGGACGGGCGTATTACAATTCATGAATAGTACCGTATACGTGAATAGTATCGTATACGTGAATAGTAAATTACTATTCACATGGAAGGAAGATACGTTCTCGTACAGTAACTTTAACTCTGTTGTGTCTTGTATTCTTATATGTGATATTATCCTTATAGGATATCTTTGATCACGAACCGTTGTTCTTATGTGTACGTCTGTCGTCATACATTTGTCGGACCACTTTCCGTCAAAAACACCGTTTTTGCGCCAAACGTTCAAATACCGTCAACGAAGGTACGGACGCGTATTGTAACACTAACTCTGTCTTTGCTCATATACATATATGCAATAGATACATTCATAGGCGAGGCTCTGTTTTGGGTCGTCAATCATACTTACGGTTTACACGGGTTATAGACATGATAATACCGTATGAGTTTTCCTAGCGAGGACACGTGTTGTGATCGTGGCACGGGGTATGTGCGGACATGTAGTGGGACTTTACATATTCTTTGCGTGCTTATGTTAAATCGTTATGCTATTCATACATCTGCTTTGTGCTTATGTGTTGATATGCTCTTTGTATTGTTATGAATATCTCATTGTCCATATCTTTGTTATATTTGAGCACAAGGTTAACGTTACACGAGATCCAAATGGGAATTGGATCTCAGCTGTAGCTTCAGGGTCTGGAGGACCGAGGGTTGGAGACAGGGGCAAGCAACCAGAGTAGGATTCAAGATGAAGATTTAATTTCCGACTATGCATTTACTTTTGAAATACTGGGATGACTGTATCTATACTATTGCACTATGGTTCATGATTTTGCTATGGTTCAGTTACTCAAACGTTCCAATGCTCTACTCTGATTGAAAAAAAAATCGCTTTAAAATGGGATGTTACAATTTTGGTATCAGAGCATTCTTTCTGGCACGGATTTAACTATGTTACTTCGAACAGTTTGGTGCTTAAACTAGAAAGGGTTTTCATGGATCAGCCAATCAGTCACCCTAGCACGGTGAGGCTCCCATGAAATACCCAGCCTGGCCAAATTGTTTGATTAACGGAGTTAGGTTCTAAGCCTTTTCAAAACTTAGAGCATATTTTGAAAATGAGTAATCGATATGACCTGGTGAAATGTGTAGAGATGGACAGGGATGAATTCCCGTATGTGTACAGTTACGGTAAGATGAGACGCACGGCGCGGAAATCAGCGAACACAGGACCCATAAGGATTAAAATCAACCATGAACCAGCTCATAACCCTGAACCAGAATATCACCCTGGCCCAGAATACCCTGATTATATATATGACCCCGATCCTATAAACCTATATGTTGCGAACCCAATGCCGGGAAGCCCTGATGGATCGCATCATTCTTCGGTAGGGGATAACTTTAATTATCCGGGAATCAGGGAGGCAGATGAGGAAGAGGTCGACCCGGATGATTTGCTTTACGTTATGGATGATAACACTATACTGACGTAGGCGTTATACCTTGATTTTCAGCATGAGGAGCAAACCACGGAGACCACCAGAGAGAAATACCTCATATTCTTGAGCCGTGTCAAAAACTACCACAAAATGAACAGGCAATTCCAACACCCTCATCCTCCTGAGGATTGGATTCTATCCACTCTGCACCACTTTCCTCATACCCGTTTTTGGGTAAGGAAGATAAATGACCTCCTAGAGGAAGGACCCATTGATGACGCTAAAATTTACCTGCATCGTCTTAAATATTGGGTGCGCCATCACATGTAGATGGGTAGAGACAGTGGACGAAAGCTGTGGAGAAAAGTAGTAGAAGCTATATAGTAATAGTAATGTATTATAGTCGTGTGTAAAAAACCTCTCTAAAAACCTTGAGGGGATGTAAAAGGCCTTTTAGATAATGGGGTTGTAAAATATCAACTTGTTTGATGGAAGAATTAGGACATAACTACTACTGTAATATATTAACTTTACAAACGAATATATATATGTTTGAGTTATGTACTGATCGCAACTTATTTGCTAATCGTTATCTCTCTAAATATCTATATCTGTTGTTTCTAAATAAATAAGGAAGTTAAGAAATGGCAAACCTAAGAGGAGCTGGAGTTCCCAGAGACTGGGGCCGAGGCCGAGGTAGAGGAAGGGGTAGACAACCCCGGACAATACCAATACCTGGACCTGGACCAAATCAAGGACCCGATCAACCTGAACAGAACGGGATTCAGGAGATGAGGAGAACTCTGCAAGAACAGAAGGCTCTAATAGATGAACTCCTGGCAGAGAGACAGGAAAGACAAAGGCAAATACAAGAAAGGGAAGCTGAAGAAGAAGAAGACGAAAATCAAGGCAACCAGAGTGAAGAAGAGGAAGCTGAGGAGTCTGACAGATCGAGGTCACCTCCTAAACGAGAGAGAGCTGGGCAGACCACACAATACCGGGTCACTCGGTTACGCAAGCTCAAGCCACGGGCGTTCGTGGTAAGAAGGAACTGGCCGAGGATTGGCTTATGAGCCTAGAAAAGATTTTCAATGTAATGGAATGTCCAGAGAACCGGAAAGCTCAGCTTGCTATCTACAAGCTTGAGGGAGACGCGGATAGATGGTGGAAAAGTGTTGCTACGACACTGCAAAACCGGTATTTCCCTATCACCTGGGAAGGATTTTTAGGGAAGTTCAATGACCAGTATTTCCCTCCGTCAACTCAAGTGATCAAAGAATCTGAGTTCCTTCACATTCAACAAGGGCAGAAGGAACTATTCGATGACTACTTTGCCCGTTTTACCAATCTATCACGATATTCGTCATATCTAAGGCGTGAAAATGACGAGAGCTGGAAAGCACATAGGTTGGTGTATGGGCTAAAGTACGAGGTCAAGGAAAGGCTGGTGTCGCCGGTTCCTAACATGACTCAAGCCGTGGAGTCTTGCTTGGGCGATAGAGCGCAATCGAAAGAGTTACGTGGAATCCGGAACTCCAACAACTACAATGCGGGACGTGGCGGGTTAAACCGTGGAGGTTTTCCGCGAAAAGAAAGACACCATGGAATAACCCCGAGGCGGGAACAAGAGGCCATTCCGAGGTGGGCAACGAACTATCCCGGACTAACGGAGACCCGGTCATGCCCCAAATGCGGGGAAGTACCATCCAGGAGTCAACCGTGATGGGAAGAAAATCTGCTTCAAGTGCCAAAAGCACAGGCACTATAGCCGGGATTGTCTGGAAATCTTTGCGGAGGCAAGACCTCAGAGCGCAGGCCGGATCTTTGCGCTGACAAATACGGAGGCCAGAGAATCTCCGGAGATGATCCAAGGTACTATTTATCTCAATGGAAATCTATTGCAGGCATTGTATGATTCAGGTGCCAGTCATTCTTTTATTTCCTATGATTGTGCAAGTCGCTTAGGAATGCATGCCTCTAGATTACCTTATGACCTGATAGTATCTACACCGCTTGGCGTGAAATCTTTAGCCTCTGACGTGTGTGTTAATTGTACCACAAATGTGGAGGGACGAGTTTCTAAAGTGGACCTTATCCAATTACCACTTCATGACATCGACGTCATACTCGGTCTAAATTGGGTAACAGCGAACGGTGCAATGATCGACTGTCGTAACAAGAGGATATCATTTTCCAATTCACCTAGCAGAGACGAGATTGACGTGAGCCTGAATTTTCTCTCTGCTACGGAAGCTGATAGATGCGTGAAGCAGGGATGCCAAGCATACATGATATTTTTCTCAGCCAAGGCAGAAGCCAAACTTTCACTCAAGGATATGCCTGTGGTGAATGAATTTCCTGACGTATTTCCAGAAGATCTCACTGAGCTACCTCCTACAAGAGAAGTGGAGTTCGCTATTGAGTTGATGCCTGGTACAGGGTCAATATCAAAAGTGCCATATCGTATGGCTCCGAATGAGATACATGAGTTAAAGAAGCAGCTAGAAGAACTTCTTAAGAAGGGGTTCATTCGACCCAGCGTATCACCATGGGGAGCCCCGGTTCTGTTTGTGAAGAAGAAAGACAGAAGTTTCCGACTCTGTATCGACTACCGGGAACTAAACAAAGTAACCATCAAGAACAAATATCCACTTCCCCGGATTGATGATCTTTTGGATCAATTATCTGGTTCCACCGTATTTTCTAAAATTGATTTACGTTCGGGATATCATCGGTTGCGAGTTAAAGACGGTGATGTTCCCAAGACGGCTTTGAAACCGAGATATGGGCACTACGAATTCCTTGTAATGCCTTTCGGATTGACCAATGCACTGCGGTATTCATAGATTACATGAACCGTATTTTCCGTAAACACCTAGACCAATTTGTGGTGGTGTTTATTGACGATATACTCGTCTATTCTAAGAGCAGAAAAGAACATGAAGAACATCTGCGACTTGTGTTGAATATACTCAGGGAGAAGCGACTCTATGCTAAGTTGAGCAAATGCGAATTTTGGTTGCCAGAAGTTAGATTTCTGGGCCATGTTATATCAAGCGGTGGAGTTGCAGTTGATCTAGGCAAAGTGGAAGCGGTCTTTGATCGGGAAGAGACCCGAAACGATGTGACGGAGATACGTAGTTTCCTAGGTGCAGTGGGGTATTACCGCAGATTTATACAAGATTTCTCACGTCTTGCCTTACCATTGACAAAGCTTACGAGGAAGAACCAACCCTTTGTATGGGGAGAAGACTGTGAGGAGAGCTTTCAGAGATTGAAGGAGAGATTGACTACAACACCAGTGTTGATTATCCCATATCCTAATGAGACTTATGTGGTCTATAGTGATGCCAGTGGGCAGGGATTGGGATGTGTCCCGACGGGGGCGAGTGGTGGCGTATGCCTCTCGTCACCGAAGCCTCACGAGTCGAATTATCCTACAAACGATTTAGAGCTTGCGCTATCGTGTTCGCTTTGAAGATATGGAGGCATTACATGCGGTGCGGCCGTAGAATTGTCTTTGCGACTACAAGAGCTGAAATATCTCTTCGATCAAAGGGAACTTAACATGAGGCAACGTCGCTGGATGGAGTTGCTAAAAGATTATAACATGGAGATCAAGTATCATCCAGGAAAAGCAAACGTCGTTGCAGATGCTCTCAGTAGGAAGAAGGTGCAGGTGGCATACATGATGATGCAAGAGCAGAAATTACTTGAAGATTTCAGAGATCTGAATCTATCAAACCAAATTTGCATGGGACTCAACACACCAAATGATGCCTATCTTGCAACTCTCCTTGTGAGTCAAGGGGAATACGATCTGAGAGATGAAGTCGAGGAAGCTCAGAAGCAAGATGATTGGGCTATCTCCATACGGGAGAAGATCTCTCAGGGTGAAACCCAAGACCATGACTTATCACCTAGTGGTTTGGTCAGGTACAAGAAGCGAATCTACATACCGCCAGTTGATGAATTGAGGCGGAAGATACTGGATGAGGCTCATAAGAGTAAATATACTCTGCATCCAGGAATGGTCAAGATGTACCAGAACATGAAGACTGAACTATGGTGGCCTGGATTGAAGAGAGATGTAGCCCCGTACGTGGCGGGTGTTTGACTTGTCGAGAAAGTAAAGATTGAACACCGGCGACCCCGGTCTTCTTCAAGGACTAGAAATGCCGGAATGGAAATGGGAGAATGTAACCATGGATCTTGTGGTGGGTTTACCTAAGATCGGGAATCACGATACAATCTGGGTGATCGTTGACCGATCAACCAAGTCGACATTCATACCCATTAGAATCCATTATTCTCCGGAACGATTGGCGGAGATTTATATCAAAGAGATCGTGAGACTACACGGTGTCCCCAAGAGTATTATCTCTTATAGGGATACGCGGTTCCAATCCCGTTTCTGGCAAGCGATACACGAAGGTATGGGTACAAAGCTGAAATTCAGTTCGGCTTATCACCCTCAGACCGACGGGTCAATCTGAGAGAACGATACAAACGCTGGAGGATATCTTTGCGAGCATGTGCCCTAGATTACAAAGGGAGTTGGGATCAACACCTTTCGCTAGCAGAATTTGCATACAATAACAGCTATCATGCGAGTATACAAATGGCCCCGTTTGAGGCATTGTATGGGCGGAAGTGTCAATCACCTTTATGCTGGACAGACTCGTCTGAAAAGCAATTGCTTGGACCAGATATGCTTGAAAAGACCTCCGAGCATATCGCGTTGATTAAGAAGAGACTCCTCGCAGCACATAGTAGACAGAAGAGTTATGCTGACAAAAGGAGGAGGCCGTTGAAGTTCGATGTCGGCGACCATGTATTTTTGAGGTTATCTCCAGTAACCGGTGTCGGCAGAACGCTTAAGAGGAAGAAGCTCAGTCCACGATATGTAGGACCGTTCGAAGTTCTGGCCGAGCGAGGACCAGTCGCTTATCAGATAGCCTTACCCCCAAACCTGAGTAACCTCCATGATGTTTTCCATGTGTCACGGTTGAAGAGATACCTACCCGTGACCGTGATCATGTCATTGAATATGAAGACATTGAAGTACGGCATGATAATACCTTCGTAGTCGAGCCGAGCAAATTCTCGAACGCCAGGAGAAACGGCTTAGGAATAAGACCATACCAATAGTGAAGGTAGTCTGGAAGGGTTTGTCAACTAATGAGACGACTTGGGAAACAGAGAGAGACATGAAAGAGAGGTACCCAGAGTTTATGGCCCAAAGGTTAGTCACGATAGATTAAATTTTGAGGGCGAAATTTTAATTAACGGGGGGAGAAATGTAATACCCGGATACTTGTTTATCTGGAACCCTATATTTGAGAATTTGCCTATTTTTGAGAGACTACTAGGCCCTATTTTTTGGAGTGACAAAATTGGAATCAGATTTTTTGGACCAATGAATAGTATTTGCTAGTCAAAAATACGTATTCACTATTCATAAATACGTATTACTATTCATGTGGGACCCACGTCAAATTATTTCTCCTCTACCGACGACATTCACATGAAGTTTGAAAAAAATGTCCGTGGGACCCACTCAATAGTAATTTACTATTTGAATAATAATATAATATTCTTTCTCCCACTTCATTCAAGAACGCTATATTGAATAGTTGTGAAGATGTGGAAATCCTGGAGAAAATATAAGGACTTATCTCGGAACCCACATAATTTACCTTCGAAAGTAAGACCGGTGAAGGTTATTTTTGCTAACACCGAGGAATAAGTTTAGTCCAACTAGGGAAGTCTAATTAGACCATAAATCTCGGTATTTTACTACCATCCAAAAAGTATACTCAAAATTTAAAAGTGTTAGTGATTGGTCTAATAACTTGGAAATGAATTTCGTTAAAGTAGAACTTAAGATATTATATTATTAAAACTTTTAAAACGTGTGAGAGCGAAGTCACGGGAAGAGTCACTATTTGGCTAGAGGAAAATTACGTAGAATGACCCGAAGTGAAAATTACACTAAAGGACCCATTTTTCCACCCTATAAATAGAGGCTTCATTTCTTCATATTCTTCACACCAAATCAACCCGAGAGGTGATTTCTGAAGGAGCTAGAGAGAAGGAGGAGCCCGGAGAAAGTGTAGTGAAGCCCTGGGTAAGTTCTTCGGTCCTTAGTCTTAAGCTTTAGTAGTTCTTTCGGTAGTTATAGTAGAAATGCTAGGTAGATCTTTATTTTACCAAGATGGTATAGATATCATGTTTTAGGGATAAATATGATATTTATTTCAAAAAAGATATTGGAGGCAGATTTGATGGACGGGCGTATTACAATTCATGAATAGTACTGTATACGTGAATAGTACCGTATACGTGAATAGTACCGTATACGTGAATAGTAAATTACTATTCACATGGAAGGAAGATACGTTCTCGTACAGTAACTTTAACTCTGTTGTGTCTTGTATTCTTATATGTGATATTATCCTTATAGGATATCTTTGATCACGAACCGCTGTTGCACCGCTGTTGTACCACCGTCATACCGCTGTCAGACCACTTTCCGTCAAAAACACCGTTTTTGCGCCAAACGTTCCAAATACCGTCAACGAAGGTACGGACGCGTATTGTAACACTAACTCGTCTTTGCTCATATACATATATGCAATAGATACATTCATAGACGAGGCTCTGTTTTGGGTCGTCAATCATACTTACAGTTTACACGGGTTATAGACATGATAATACCGTATGAGTTTTCCTAGCGCTGAGGACACGTGTTGTGATCGTGGCACAGGGTATGTGCAGACATGTAGTGGGACTTTACATATTACTGTGTGCTTATGTTCTGTCGTTATGCTATTCATACATCTGCTTTGTGCTTATGTGTTGATATGCTCTTTGTATTGTTATGAATATCTCGTTGTCCATATACTTTGTTATATTTGAGCACAAGGTTAACCGTTACACGAGATCCAAATGAGAATTGGATCTCACCTGAGCTCAGTGGTCTGGAGACCGAGGGTTGGAGACGGGGCAAGCAACCGTAGTAGGATTCAAGATGAAGATTTAATTTCCGACTATGCATTTACTTTTGAAATACCGGATGATCAGTATCTATACTATTGCACTATGGTTCATGATTTTGCTATGGTTCGATTCTCAAACGCTCCAATGCTCTACTCGATTGAAAAAAAATCGCTTTAAAAATGGGATGTTACACAAGTCCTTGAATATTTTGAGAGATGAGTGTAAACACTTGACTTGTAAGAGACATTCTATTGTGACTTATCTTTGCCAAATTAATTGTCTTGCTACTTGCATTTTGGAAGGTGGAGCATTTACGAGAAAATTTGGTTCTTGAATATTTGGATTGACTTTAATTTTGTAGTGCTTGCTTTAAAAATCTTGCTTCCATGGTTTTCATAATTTGGTTGTTTTAGAATTTAAAATCTTGAGGACAAGATTTGATGCAGTGTGGGGTTGTGATGACTTCTCAATTTTAATAGATTTGAGATATATTTTGATATATTTGAGAAGTCATTATCACTAATTTAAAGAGATTTTATTGAAATTTTAAGAGATATCAATTGGGATGCATTATTTGGGGGATTTCAATTTAAAATAAAAGCTTGAGTTTAGGAAATAAATAATAGGAATAGGAAACTTTCAAAAAGAAAAAGAAAAGAAGAAATAAAAAGTTAGTTTTATTATTATTATTATTATCTTCTTTTTCATAATTACCGGAATCAATTCGGCAATTGAAATCAATTGAATGGAAGAAATGGGCCCCACAAAAGTTGACTAAAAAAGAATATCTAAAGGAAGCTATAGCACACAGGACGACATCGTTTGATAAAAAGCAAAAGGAAGACCTAATATACATTAAAAGAGGAGCGCCGTTTTGGAATGGAGAGAGGGATTACGAATTCAAAAGGCGAAATAGAAGGAACAGAGGCGAACGAAACGAAAGTAGCAGAGGCGTCAATTTGGAGAATTCGGAGCGACAAAACAGAGCAGAGGAGCGGCGCTTCAGATCCTAGACCTTCTTCTTCCTATCTCGCCGGCGGCGTGATCCACCACCAAGGCCGCCGGCTAGCTTCGTCTTCACAGCCACAATCCAACTTCATCAGGAAGATTTGTTCCTTGGTCCTTTTGTTCGGTTTGCCTTTTAAATTCGAATTTGACTCTGGAATTGTCTGTGCTGTTCTGGATTTGTGTTAAAGCCATGTTTGGCTAATTCCTCTTTGCAACCTAGATTGGCTATGATCTTATAGGTGTGGATTAAACTTTTTTTTTTTATTTAGTCATAATTAATATTAATTTTGGTTACTTAATCTTGTTTAGCTTTGTCTATTTAGTGTCTGATCATCACTGAATATGAATTTGAGAATTAAGATTTACCTTGACGAAGGAGATTTTAATTAAGCTATGAGATTAAGTAATATGGGATTAAATTACGATTTAATTTGCGATTAGGATAGACATATACCTAATGGCCCCATATAATTGTTGAGGAGTGTGTTCGAGATTTATTGCCTCTTGAGTAATTATGTTAGACATAACTAATTTTACTCAATAGAGGGTTTTAAGTGGACCGACAATTAGACTTATAACTATTTATACTAGAGATTAACAAAATTGATATTAAGGCTAATTAATTTAGTGAAAACAACGTTTATGAAACTAATAAGGGATTAGTGACTCTGGGTTGCTCATTTTATTATTGTGGTAGTTTGTTTGTTTTGATTTTATTTTAGTTTTCTCTTAATTAAATTTAATCAGTTTTGTTCAACTTAAACGAAGTTGTAAGATCAATCTTAACAAAGTTTGTGATACCAAGTCCTGGGAACGATACTTTTCTTATCACTTTATTACTTGACATACGGCCGTATCTTGCGGAGTTATAGGCTATAAAGTTTTGCCCTATCAACTAAATAAAAGACAAAATTGATTTTTTTAAGAGATTAAAGAAGTTTAAATAAGTTCTTAATCATATTATCATATTATATGTTACGTATCATTAGATTATAGTATAACATTTTGTAAGTTAAACAAAATAATTTGAAGAAAAACCGATAAATACAATTAATTTAAAGTAATTTAATTAAATTTTCTTAATATCACCTAGGAAAAGTTAAATATATCTTATATTTAGTACTTGAGAATTGGAATGGATGGATGGGATACCAGGTGGTGAGATGCGATGTCCATGTTGCCTTAGTAACCTAAAGAGAAGCGCAAGAGTGTGTAGATCTTCTTCCAGTGTTATTACACCATTTTCAACATAAGTATCCTGAATCTGTTGCAATATGTCATCAATCTCAAGTTCAAAATGGTAGCTCACACCTAGAAGTTGGATTGAATCAATCAAGTTCATTTTTGCGACGAGATTTTTGGTTGGAAGGGCGAGCATCTTCCTCACTTCTTCCTTCAGCATTTTACTCTGCACCTCCATTTTGTCAGGCACTTCCTGCGGATTTAACTTTGTGTTGTCACTATTTGATAACATCAAAATACAAGGACGTACGCATATTCGCTTTCATATGTGTCGTGTGTGTATATATAGATCTCTAATAGGCTGCTGAAACTATAATAATGATACTCCCTCCAGTCCTAATTATAAGACATATTTAACCGATTTTGGAGAGATTAAGGAGAGAAGTTAAATTAGTTAATTTTACCTATTTTTCTAAAATGCTCTTATATACATTTAAAATGACATAAGTAAAAGAGTAAAAGTTAATCAACAACTCCGCTACACATTTCTCCGACCAATTTTCTTCAACTACTGTAGAAGATAGTTTTGAGTGAGGAGATATTAATGAATATGTTGTATGACAGATACCGTGATTTTTGAGCCACAAGCAATGGTTGGTTCTCAGGCAAATTTATATTATATATATTTGGCAACGTGTAGCATGTTTTTTTTTTCCCCTGTGATTAGTTTGTATTCGCAAGATAACCCACCAATGAATAAGGGTTATGATCGATGTCATGCTTTCTTGGGACCACATTTAATTTATTTTTCCAAATCTATATTCTATTTCGAACGTCCGACACTAATGAATATGTGGTTCTCATAAGAATTGTACTGTATAAAGTGTACGGCAAGAGAGTGTGGCCAGAGAGGGAAGTGCAGCCATGGAAAAAAATAAACAAATTTATATGTGGTACTCGTGCTTCTTTTGGGACCTGAAGCAATGGGTTGTTCACATAAAAACTTATATTCTACTTCTTTATTTTATCAAACTTATATTCTCTTTTGTACATCAAATGATGAAAAAACTAAGCATACAAACAAACAAAAGTGTGGTTGTCATTCAAACGTTTTGAATTTAGACATGTGTCAAATGATCAATAATTGATAAAATAATGATAAGACTTAATAAATAATTTATAATTTATTTTATGAAAAATATTTAATTTAGGCTTTTGCAATTTTAAAGTTCTTCTTTCTGTCATCATCCCATAAAAAGGGTTATCTACTTAGAACAATTTTCTTAAAAATAATACTCCCTCCAATTCTTAATATAAGATGCATTTTGATGAAAAAAAATTGAAATATGCAGAGGATATTATAGTAAGGATTGGAAGGCCCTCATTCGACAACAGTTTCAAGTGAATGGACAGATTTTTTATTTTTATTTTTAAAAAACTTCATTGAAAATAGAGGCAAATATGCATGAAAATAAAGAAAGATCATCAAGTAACAAGAAAGGAAAAATTTTCCAGATTGCTCTTCTAAAACAGACACATAATAATCAGTAGAAGCACATTTACAACAAAAACACATCAAAAATACCAAATGGCCGGCGCTACTTCTTTGCGTCACCGGACTTTCTTCTCCTATCCGATCTGAAAGCCAACCTTTGTCACCGGACTTGTTCTCGACTCTCTTTTGGGATTGAGTTTTCTCTCAATTCTTTTCTCAATATCCTTCATCATTTCTAAAATCATATCCGTCAAATCAATCACAATATTATTTTAATATATCTCTCCTCTTCCCAATCAATAATCTAGATGGACTAATGCGGGAAAACACAGCGAAGCAGCTTAGAATCCTTCATCTTCTTTTTTCATCCTCTTTCCTCTTCTCTTTTTTAGCCATTAGATCAACATTTAATGATTCAGATTTAATCTTTTACAAAATTACTATTAAAATATTAAATTATAAAAAGAAAAATAATTGATTAAATACAAATTACAAAGTTTTGATATAAATAATTTAATATTGCAATAAGGAAAATAAAAATAATATTTTGTATAAAACTAAATGTAGACCATTCAAATATTAATCTAACGGCTGAGATAAAGGATAAGAGGGAAGAGGATGGGAAGAAAGGAGGAGAGGTTTCAAGCCGCGCTTCACGTATCATATCATTGAGTGCTCCTCACATTTCCATGCTTATTAGAGGGGGTGGGGGGGGGGGGGAATATAAGCATGAAGTGCTCATCTTAATCTGGATTATTCAAATTCATCATGGATGATTGAGATTCATTTTCTTTTCTCAATCTTTCAAACAATATTTTATTTTAATAGATATAAAATTTAAAATAAAGATAATCTTATAATGGACATTATTATTAGAAAATTATAATGAAGTGTGGGGGGGGGAATATAAGCATGGAGTGCTCATCTTAATCTGGATCATTCAAATTCATCATGGATGATTGAGATTCATTTTCTTTTCTCAACCTTTCAAACAATATTTTATTTTAATAGATATAAAATTTAAAATAAAGATAATCTTATAATGGACATTATTATTAGAAAATTATCATTTAAGAATTTACAGGTTAAATATTTTAACTCTAAACCACCTAGATCAGAATCTGGATATATATATATAGCTTAGTTTTTTTATGGAAGATCATTCTCATTTTCCGTTCACAATCACGGCATACTAACAAATAATTGGATTCAGCTTTGCTTTGGGAATAATAGTAGTAGTAAGGACGAGTAATAATTTAAGTTGGGTTAATATTATTGTTAGTTCTTATTGCTTGATTAAATTCTATTTTGATTCTATAATTTCAAATAGTTGATTTTTGTTCGTCCATAAGAATTTTGTATGACTTTAACTTAACGAGCTTTCGTTTTGGTCTCTACAGTTAAATCCAGACCAAGTCCCTTTAAAATTATAGGCATAAAAACCAATGCTTTGAAACTATTAGTACTAGGTCAAAACCAAAATTCAATCATACTGTATGAGTTAACAATGATATTAACTTATTTAAATTTAAATTTAATGTGAAGTTTTTTTTTAATAATAAAATTTTAGAAAAGGGGTTGGGTTCACCCACGATCCAAGCAAGCGTGGCGAAATCTCCTTCCTCCTGCGTATCCAATGTTGGGTAGAGGCCCAAGTAATCTATTACCCTCTCCCAAGATTAACCTGGCGCACCAAGAGTCAGGATCGCCTCCTCCAGTCACTTGACAACTCTGGATCGAACCACTCCTCCTTTTGGTGAGTGTCGGCCACCCTTCTTGGTTACTGGATAATTTAATGTGAAGTTGATGTTTGATAGGACATGGGTGGAGGTAGATTCAACGTTGAGAGATCAATTAAAGATGGGTCGCATCCTTGCTTTGTGTGAGGAAGGGCCAATAAGAATAAGTGGTTGAATTTGAGCCATCATTTTTGCCGACAAATTCTATGATTATTGATTAACCATTCATCATTTCATTACCCGCAACACGTACGGACTCGTGAACATACAATCACGAGGATCATCCATCATAGGATATAACTCACCTATTAACAAAATCATCACAAGAATTAAAACTCATGATCCAATCAAAATCGGAAAGAAAAACAAGACACATAATCACCAAATTAAACTGTTTCATGTCGGTTAACTTATAATCACAATTTTTTTTAAAAGTAATTTAACTGGTTTTCTTAGAACCCGTTTGGATTCTTTTTATTTTTAAATTAAAAATTTACTTTTAAAAAATTTAAAGTTTTTAAAAAGAGTTTTTTTTTTAAAAAAGATAAAAGCATTTTGATGATTATGTAAATTTTTTAGGCTTAAAAGTTACTTAAAAGCTAAAATTAAAATTAAGTTGTTTGACAAATTTTTTGTCATAGGCATTTTTTCTAATAAAAATATTCTCCTGCTTGATTAATGAAAATGACTTCATATCACGTATTAAGAATTGGAGGTAGTATAAGCCAACGACAAATACTTACCTTACACAATAAAAAAATTAATTATATAAATTTTAAAATTTTTAGAAATTAAATTATTTTTACTTTAAATTTTTCAAATACAACTTAAAATAAATTATATTAAAATCATACTACATACCCATTTTCATTTATTCCATATACAATTTTATCTGAAAAAAATATTTAAATTCGACAAAAAAATTAAAAAAATGTTAATACGTTGTTGTTTACTTGTAAAAATATAAAATATGAAAACTTTTAATAGCACATTTTTTGAACCTGTATTATACTTTTGAAACGAGGAAAATTAATAAAATAATTACATTAGATATACTACCATAAAAATAGTAAATTGTGCGTAGACAAAAATTGATTACGGGTTCTCTCTCTCTCTCTCTCTCTCTCTCTCTGTTTTTTTTTTTTTTTTTAAAAGCTTATAAAAAAGCTCTTATGAGGAGCTTATTTTTAAATCTTTTCTCTTCATTATAAAATAAAAAATTTATAATTATAAGAACTTTTGTAAATACATTTGGCCTAACTTATACTTATAAGGAGAAGTTAAGTAAAAATAAAATAAGCCAAACAAGACTTAATATCTCGAAAAGTCATCTTTATCTTATATTTAGAACTGGATGGAGTATGAAATGGATTGATGGGTTGAGGCATACCAGGTGGTGAGACACGGTGTCCATGTTGCCTCAGTAACCTAAAGAGAAGCGCAAGAGTGTTTAGATCTTCTTCCAAAATTATTTAACCTTTTTCAACATAAGTATCATGAATCTGTTGCAATATGTCATGAATCTCAAGTTCAAAATGGTAGCTCACACCTAGACGTTGGATTGAATCAATCAAGTTCATTTTTGCTCCAGAGATTTTTGGTTGGAAGGGCGAGCATCTTCCTCACTTCTTCCTTGGGCATTTTACTCTGCACCTCCATTTTGTCAGGCACTTCCTGCAGATTTAACTTTGTGTTGTCACTCTTTTATAACATCAAAATACAAGGACGTACGTATATTCGCTTTCATCAAAATACATGTATAACGGATTCAATTTGCCCCACCGACCTTGCTGCGAATTCAAACATTTTTTCTAACTTAGAAATCTCTCCATGCATGTATCTTGTGATATTTCCGGGTTTATATTAGGTGCACATCTCTTATGTGGGATGAGCATATTTTTTTTTTAAAAAATATTTTATTTATTTAGATTTAAATTATATGATACTTTTTGAAATGTTTTTTTACCTGAGATCTCAAATTAATTAGTTTTCAGTCCTGTGTTCAGAAATATTTGTCCCGTAACACCAATATCATAGAAACTAATTAATTGGAGATCTTGACTGTCTGAAAAAAATTCCAGAAAGAAGCATATAATTTAAATATAAATAAAAAAAATATAAAAAAGCCTCATGAGCATGTAAAGAGTACATAAGGGAGAAACACTTTACATGCTCCCGATTTTTCACTGGACGCCTCTTTCACCATAATCTTTTTTTTTTGGGGGGGGTTTTTTCCCCATTATATTGTCAGTGATTTTGTCTGGGGGCTAACGAATTGTGAATTAGGGGTATAATTATTGTAAATTAGCCATGTGTTAGAAGTAGACGAAAAGGAGGTTCATGATATTTTTCATTGTCATCCCGTTGTTATGAAAACCTACGTGTCCAATCTTCTGGTAATATTTATCGATTCTGAAGGGGAAAAAAAACAATATATATATATATATATATATATATATATATATATATATATATAGTTTTTTGTGTATATACACACACACACATATACATATATACATATGTATATGTGTGTGTGTATATGTATATACAAAAAACAATATATATACATATACATATGTGTGTAGTTGTGCAGCCACTGGGCCATGTAGAAGAGCCAGTAGTGGCGGATGAGGGCTGTTGGGAGCAAAAACGCTATCCAATGCATGTGGGATTGTTTGTTAATTAAAGAGACACCATTATTTGATCTAACGACTAAGACATTTTTGCACTGTTTTGGAATATGCTCCTTTGAACTATATTTTCTTAACTGACATATTTTTTTTTTTGATACTATATATTTGTTAAGTGATAAATTGTCAACGTTGATTAGCTTAACGATCACAACTTTTTTGCATTATTTTAGAACCTTTATGCATAATTTCACACGTATATTTTTTTAAATAATATCACGTGCGCATTGCAAAAGTGACATCTCACTTGCATTGATAAAATTATGATGATTATTAATCGACTTTAAGCTTACCCAATGAATATTGTTAAGAGTGTCGGTGTCATCATAAGGGTTTATTTGTAAATTGTCATTGGGTCAGATTATGTTCCTATATATAAGAGGAATATGGTTGTAAATGAACTATCTTTTTGGATCAAATACATTTTAATATTATTCACATGGTATCAAAGCCATTCACTACATGGCAAATTTTTTTTTCTCGCCTGATTCCTACGTTGGACCGAGGCTTCCTTTCCAAGATCCATTGTTCTTTTATTTCAAGACTCGACTCAATCCACCGGCGACTTTTGTTCTTCAGGTTTTGTCGCCGTCCTCCTGGATTTTGCCACCAGATCGGTTTCTTGATCTATGATCTTGGCGCCTCGGTTCGCTCATTCTACTGGTTCTCGGCGTGATTTTGTTCTGGATTTTCCAGATCTAGCTATCTTGATTCAGGCACTGGTTGTTTCCATCTCGCCATCAGATCTGTTTCTTCTTCCTGATTTTGGCGGCGCGTTTTCCTCTGTTTGGTTTCGAAATCACCAGCCACAGGTTTCTTGTTTCGTCCGGCCTGATTTTGCTGCATATGACTCGTTCTGTTTTCTTTCCAGGCACCGAACATTCAACGCGTTCTTGTCGCTGATTTGGTCCGTTCTTTTTCGCCGACGTCCAATTCCGGCGCTAGTCTCTTGTTCATACTTGGTTGTCTTCCGCTTTTGTAACTCTGTTTGAAAGTTTCCTCTTCATCTTCCAATTGCTGATAAGTTGATACTTTGACTTGGTCGTTCCTACTCATTTGGTATTTTCTTCTTCTTTGGTTTGATTTTATTAATTCATTAATCATGAGTAAAGACACCGATATTTCTTCTACTGCTGCCTCCACCATTGATTTCTCTCATCCTTTATATCTCCATGCTTCTGACACCCAAGCCACAACACTGGTGTCTCAAGTCTTGCGTGGTTCAGAAAATTATGAGGTATGGAGTCGTTCCATGTATATTGCACTTTCTGCCAAAAATAAATTGGGCATCATTGATGGGACGTATACTCGTGAGGGCCAACCTGCTGCTCTCCATAGCTTATGAGATCATTGCAATTCTGTGATCCTCTCGTGGCTTATCAATTCGGTGGACAAGCAAATTGCTACTGGAATCGTCTTCTCAACCAGTGCTCATTCTGTGTGGCTGGAACTCAAAGAACGTTTTCATAAGGCTGATGGCACTCAGATTTTTTCTCTACACAAGGCTATTACACCACTTTAAAAGATTTATGGGACCAGTACGATTCCTTGGTTCCCTTTCCAACCTGTCAGTGTTCAACCACTCAGGAATATACTAAGGTCTTGCAACAACAACGTCTCCTCCAGTTTCTTATGGGACTTAATGATAACCACCACTATGCTAGAACCCAAATATTACTTCAAGCGCCTCTACCTTCAGTCAACCAAGCGTACTCCATCATTACTCAAGATGAGTCTCATAGGTTGATTTCCTCTCACTCTACTTTGCCCACTGATGGGATTACTATGGCTACCAGAGGGGGCCGCACTGACCAGGGGAGAGGAAGTGGACGGTTCTCTCCCTCTTTATGTTCTTACTGTCACAAGAAGGAGCATTGTTATCAACTGATTAGATTTCCTCCCAATTTCTGAGCCCCGACCCTCCAGCCTGCTTTAGTCAATCATCTTTCCTCCTCTAGGACATCCTCCACACCATCCCAGCCACCGGCTTCGTCCTTACTACCTTCTGGTTCGCCTCCAATTACGCAGGCCCAATATGATCAGATTCTCCAAATTCTCAAACAAGACTCCAATGACATTACTGTTACTACTATTGATCACATTGACGAATCCTTTTCAGGTCAGATTGCTACCTTACCTTCTGTAGTGTCTAGCTCTCTTTGGATAATTGATTCTGGAGCCACATGTCATGTAGCTTGTAGCTTAAGTATGTTAGATTCCGTCCACTCTTATGTTGGTCCTCCTAGGAGAATTAAAATGCCTAATGGTGAATACATGCATGTTACCCATAGTGGTACTGTTAAAATTTTTGATGCTATCACTTTGACTGATGTTTATTATGTGCCTGGCTGTTGGTTCAACATTGTCTCCGTGTCTAGGCTTACTAAAGAGCATCAATCTGTTGTATTATTTTATCCTGAAATGTGTTTACTGCAGGACATCTCCAATGGGAGGGCAAGACCGATTGGTAGGTTACATAGAGGTCTATACATAGTTGACACCTCCACGTCCATGAATACTATTCTGCATGCTAAAAATACTTACTCTTCTGCTCCAAATCAAGATCTTTGGCATCAACGGCTAGGCCATCCTTCCCTAGATAAACTTAGACATTTAGACCCTGTCAATATTGATATTTCTTCTTCATGTATTCGGCATTGTGATGTATGTGCTCGTGCTAAACAAACTCGGTTACCTTTTTCGTCTAGTCATTCGAAAACTTCGCATTGTTTTGAGCTCATTCATGTTGATGTATGGGGTCCCTATTGGGTGCCCACCTATAAAGGCCATCGATACTTCTTGACTATTGTTGATGATTTTTCTCGTTGTGTATGGATTTTCTTGATGCTTAATAAAAGTGAAGTCTCGTTACACCTTAAGAATTTTGTTGCTTATGTCCATACTCAGTTTTCTGTTTCTATTAAACTTATCAGAAGTGACAATGGCCTTGAGTTTCTTACTTCAGATCTCACGCAATTTTTTCATGACAAAGGCATTTTACACCAGCTGTCTTGTCCTTACACTCCTCAACAAAACGGGGTTGTTGAGCGTAAGCATCGTCATCTTCTTGAGGTGGCTAGGTGCTTACTCTTTCAATCCGGGTTACCTTTGAAGTTTTGGGATGAAAGTGTCAAAACAGCTGCCTTTTTTATTAACCGTATGCCGTCTAAGGTTTTACATAATCGCACTCCCTTTGAAATCCTCTTTGGTCATTCTGCTGATCTTTCTACTTTAAAGGTATTTGGTTGTCTTGCTTTTGCTATCACATCACGGGTTCATGATAAATTTCAGCCTCGAGCGACCACCTTGTATTTTTATGGGATATCCCCTGTCAAAAGGGCTATTTACTTTTTAATATTCATTCTAAAGTTTTTTGTGTGTCTAGACATATCTTTTGATGAAACTCATTTTCCCTATAAAGATACATTGGGCATCAATCAAGGGAATTATAATATTATAATTGATCCTTTCCACTATGAGTTAGGGACGTGTATGTTCTCCCATACATATAAGGCAGGAATCTGCACCGATATACAACCACTTGGACAGGGGAGTCGGAATTAGATAATGATAATGACATTGATGGGGACACGCATACACAACCCATAGTCCCTAGATCATCTAGAGAAAGAAAGACTCCCACGTGGATGAACGACTACACGTGTACTGGCAATCTAGAATATAAGGCATTGGTGGGTTATGCATACACCGTTGATTGTTGTCTTACTACAAATACCGGTAAGAATAAGGTAAAGTATCCCATACAAATCATATTTGTCATATTCCAAAGATCCCTCATGATTATCATGCTATATTATCTAGTATTGATGCTATTTGTTGAGCCAAATAGTTTTGAAGAAGCGAAAAGACCCTAGATGGATTGATGCAATGAAAGCCGAAATACGTGCATTGGAGCGGGAAATGTCACATGGGAACTTGTCGGCACTCCCCTAAAGGTAAAAGACCCATAGGGTGTAAATGGGTTTACAAGGTAAAGTATGATGCTAGCGGTAATGTTGAAAGATACAAGGCAAGATTAGTTGCCAAAGGATATAGTCAACGTGAGGGAATAGATTATTTTGAAGCATTTTCCCCAGTAGTTAAAATGGCTATAGTAAGAATAGTGCTTACCCTTGCTGCGATGAATGGTTGGGAAATATTTCAAATGGATGTGTATAATGCCTTTCTCCAAGGTGATTTGAATGAGGAAGTGTAACATCCCATTTGAAAACGGCGGAATTTTTTTATTATAAAAAAAACATTTCCAAATATTTCAAATAGAAGTAATCGTCGAGTAGAAAGATTGAGGCGAGTAAGTAATTTACATTACATTCAAAATATGGACCATAGTGTAAATGTATCGGATTACAGTCATCCAAAATTCTCAAAAGTTAAAGAAACTAAAGAAAACGATAGATAAAGTAGACACGTCTTGGCCTACGCCAGCTGCATGCCTCGATCGCCAAACATCGGTCCTCCGTACTTCGATGCTACAAAACAGATCCATTCCACATATGGATCTCGGAGTAATCTGTTAACCTTATACTCAAATAAAACAAAGATATCGTATGAAACATATATTCATTTCAATACAACATATCATCACAAAAGTGCATGCACGGATGTATGATCAATAACATACGGATGAACATAAGCACAAAGCGATGTAAAGTCTCTCTCGACTAGTTCGCACATATCCCGTGCCACACCACCAACGTGTCCTCGCTAGGAATAACTCAAACGGCATTACCAATACTATAACCCGTGGGTAAAGTCAGAAAGATCTCCGACGATTCTCAACAAACCTCGCCCATGAACGTATCTATAACGCAAAATTATATGAGCATAGAGTTAGGGTTAGATGCGCGTCCGTACCTTCGTTGCAGATATCCGCTCTTCCGGCTAAAAACGGTACTTTTTGACGCCGTACGTAAAACAACGAAACAATGGCTCAACAAATGCAAAACAAATGAACGATGGAATTTCGACAAATGTTCGACGTCGAAGTATTCTAATCAGAATAATAACACACTTATGAATATTTGGCAAGATAACGCATTTTAGGTGAAAAAGACCATTTTGCCCCTACTACCCCTAATTGGCGAAATTTCGCGAACTTCGTTACTTTGACCGTATTCCATTTCAAAATTATCCCCACTATGTTTTTACCTCGTCGCATCTTTCAATGCAATGAGGCATAAAAACAAGTATAGGAATATATTCGAAACTTCCTAGATCAAAACAACGGTTCTACTATAACTACCGAAAGAACTACGAAACTAAAAGCTAAGACGACAAGAACTTACTCGGAGCTAGGAAGAATTTTTTGCGAGCTTCTCACTCTAAGTTTCGGCCAAGGAAGAGAGAAGAAATGGTGTGAGAAATGAAGAAGAGGGAGGGCTATTTATAGAGAAAATTCAGGACGTATCGGGAATTTTCTGCTTTGTTTTTGAACCGTTAGATCTAGGGTTTTGTAAGATGGTGTAACATCCCATTTAAAAATGGCGGATTTTTTTTTTTTAAAACGTTTCCAAATATTTCAAGCAGAGTAGTCAGAGTAGAGCATTGGAGCGAGTAAGTAATTTACATTACATTCAAAATATGGACCATAGTGTAATTGTATTGGATTACAGTCATCCAGAATTCTTAAAGGTTAAAGAAACTAAGGAAAACGATAAATAATGTAGACACGTCCCCGGCTACTTCAAATTGCTTGCCTCGATCGCCTAAGATTGGTCCTCCAGAGCACTGATGCTACAATCGAGATCCATTCCACATATGGATCTCGGGTAGAATTCGCTAACCTTATGCTCAAATAAAATAAGTATACGTGCATAACAGATATTCATTTCAATACAAGATATCATCACAAAAGCAAACATGCGATGTATGATCAATAACATGGACGAACATAAGCACAAAGCAAGTATGTAAAGTCTCTCTCGACTAGATCTGCACATATCCAAAGGTGCCACGCCACTAACGTGTCCTCGGCGCTAGGAATAACTCAAACGGCATTACCAATACTATAATCCGTGGGTAAAGTCAGTAAGTATCTCGGACGATTCTCAACGAGAACCTCGATCTATGAACGTATCTATAACGCAAAAGTATATGAGCAAAGATAGAGTTAGGGTTACGATACGCGTCCGTACCTTAGTTGCGAGATATCCCAGCTCTTAGGCTAAAAACGGTACTTTTTGATCGGCGTACGTAAAAAAAAAATAAACAGGGCAAACAACGGAACGATGGAATTTCGACGGTTCGACGTCGGAAGTATTCTAATCGAATAATAACACAATTATGAATATTTGGCGGATAACGGGCATTTTAGGTGAAAAAGACCATTTTGCCCCTACTACCCTATTTGGCGGAATTTCGCGAACTTCGTTACTTTGACCTTATTCCATTTCAAAATTATCCTCACTATGTTTTTACCTCGTCAGATCTTTCAATGCAATGAGGATTAAAAACAAGTATAGGAATATATTCGAAACTTCCTAGATCAAAACAACGGTTCTACTATAACTACCGAAAGAACTACGGAAACTAAAAGCTAAGGACGGAAGAACTTACTCGGAGCTAGGCGGAATTTTTTGCGAGCTTCTCTCTAGAACCTCTCTCTAGGTTTCGAATTTTGGTGTGAAGAATGAGAGGAGAGGTGCTTGCGATAGAACTAACTTCCGGACAATAATTCATTTGAATCGTAAACGTCCAGTTGTTGCCTAACTTAACCCCGTGTTTGTAAACACGCAATTGTTTCTATAGGTTCTCACTTTGCCTATCCTCTCTACTCTATTTGATCAACTTTTCGTCTTATTTGAAATTAGGGTTTTCGGTTGCGGAAACAACGCCCGGTAAATTCTTTCTTCGTGTAAAAATTCACTTGTTCTTAATTTGATCGATTCGAAAAGACTTTTACCTATGGTTTACCTGTAGAATTTATTTCTAACTTTTCCCCTCGGCTTCCATATCTTTGACTCACCGCATTATATTATTATTTTATTCTAATTATCATTTTAATTATTTAAACAATTCTTTTTAATTAAAAATAACCATAATTTTGGCCCCTTCTTTTAAAAATTCAGTTTTAATTATTTTTCCATAATTTTTTCCATTTTTTAAAAATATAATATTTTTTTACCAAAAATTCTCGTTTTACCCCTATTACCGTTAGGGCTTAATCGGACCTAATTTCTTCGTTTAGTGATCTTTTTGGGATCAGGTTTCTTCATATATTTATCTTTACTAATTTACAAAGATATTGTTATCTTACAAACTTCTATACTTGATATTGTCATTTTATATCCTATGTAAAATATTAAAAATGTTTACCCCATCGTGTTACTTTATGGTTCTGAAATGCTTTTTAAAATTTTCTTCATATTATTTCCTCGAAATAATTTATTAAATTCTCATAATTAGGGATAACACTTCCATATTTTTCTCATAATTTTTCATGTTCTTTCAAATATTTATCATAATATTTTTAGATTTGTTTTTATCACCATTATATCATTTTTAGTCATTTTGTTCATCGATTTTCCGTAACTTTTTTGACAATTTACTCGACAATTATAACAATTTTCTATAATAGTTTTGAACTCATGAATTTGCTTCATTAAAATATTCATTAATTTTCCTTTATCTCAGAAATTCCAGATTTACTAAAATCCGGGTATTACAGATGGAATCTTGACCATTCATGGTCTTGGCCGACATCTAAGAGCCCAAAAAGTCAAAGAATGAGTTGTCATCCAATGATGGCTCTTGCTTTATGGCCTCCGTCCGATAAAGCTACCCGATCGGTCCGTTTCAAGTGATTTTGCGAAACTCAAAAATCCTAGGCGTGTAACTTTGAAGGTCTTTTTATCCTCTTTCATATTATCTATTTGGATCCTCTTTTTGATCATATCCAGGTATTCTCCGGTGCATCGGAAGATATTCTAAAAACGTGTCCCGATTCTTTTAAATCGCTCTTCGATAGAACCAACTTCGGATAATAATTCATTTAATCGTAAATCGTTCGGTTGTTGCCTAACTTAATCCCGTGTTTGAAAACATGCAATTGTTTCTATAGGTTCTCACTTTGCCTATCTGATCTACTCTATCTCGATCAGCTTTCCGCTTATTAGGAATTAGGGTTTTCGATTTGCGGAATTAACGTCCTGTAAATTCTTTCTTCATGTAAAAATTCACTTGTTCTTAATTTGATCAGTCTGAAAAGACTTTTACCTCTCTGTTTACCTGTAGAATTTATTTCTAACTTTTCCTGGCCGATTCTATGTTCGACTCACCGCATTATATTATTATTTTATTCTAATTATCATTTTAATTATTTAAACAATTATTTTTAATTAAAAATACCAATAATTTCGCCCCTTTATTTTAAAATTCAGTTTTAATTATTTTTTCATAATTTTTTCCATTTTTTAAAAATATAATGTTTTTACCCAAAAATCCCCTTTTACCCTCGCCTTCGTTAAGGCTTAATCGAATCTAAATTCTTCGTTTAGTGATCTTTTTAGGATTAGATTTCTTCATACACTTATCTTTACTAATTTTTCTTAATCTTTTTATCATAATCAAGTAAGTATATTTTATGCTAATTACCAAATTTAATCTCTTAATTAAGGATTTTACCATAGATTTAACTTCTATATTTCTCTTGTTTTAATCAATCAATTAGCTAATAATTATCTAATCATTCTCTTACCAATGGTTGATAATTTTATAATTTACAAGATATATTACTATCTTACAAACTTTATCTTGTCTTTGTCATTTTATATCCCATGTAAAATATTAAAAATGTTTACACCATAAAGTTACTTTATGGTTAACGGAATGTTTTTAAACATTTCTTCATGTTATTTCCTCTAAATAATTTATTAAATTCTTATAATTAAAGACAATACTCCCATAATTTTCTCATAATCTTTCATGATCTTTCAAATATTTATCATAATGTTTTTAGACTACTTTTATCACCATTATTGCATTTTTAGTCATTCTATTCCTCTCGATTTTTACGTAACTTTTTTGACAATTTACTCGACAATTATAAAAATTTTCTATAATAGTTTTAAACTCATGAATTTGCTTCATCAAAATATTCATTAATTTCTCTTATCTCAAGGATTCCAGATTTGCTAAAAATCCGGGTATTACAGGAAGTGTATATGAGAGTCCCACAAGGGTTTGGTAAGACTGAAAACAAAGTTTGCAGGCTTACCAAATCATTGTACGGACTAAAACAAGCATCGCGGTAATGGAATGCTAAGCTTACACAAGCATTACTTGAGGGGGGTTTAGGCAAAGCAAATATGATTATTCTTGATTTATTAGTGAATCTGATTATGAGACAACTTTAGTATTGGTGTATGTGGATGATTTGGTTATCACAGGCAATAAAGCAGAAAGGATTAATGAGGTAAAGGAGTATTTACATAATAAATTCAAAATCAAGGATTTAGGTCAACTAAAATATTTTTGGGAATAGAAGTGATGAGAACTAAGGAAGGAATAATCTTTGAATCAAAGGAAGTATGCTCTTGATATTATTTCGACATGCGTTTAAATGCAGCAAGGCCCCTTGGAGTGCCGGTTGAGCCAAATATACGTCTTAGGATGTGCCCAAGGCATGAGAGAGATGATCCACTCTTGAAAGAGCCGATTGTTTACAGAAGGTTGATTGGTAGGTTGTCTTACCTTACAGTAACTAGGCCTGATATTAGTTTTATTGTGCGAGGCTAAGTCAATTTATGCAAGCACCAAGAAGATCACATCTTAATGCTTTTGCACAAAGAGTGGTGAGATATCTCAAGACAACTCCGGACTTGGCATTTTGCTTTCGATCGAAGGAAGAAACAACTGGACATTATGTTGATTCGGATTGGGGGACATGTCAAGACACTAGGAGGTCTCATCACTTGGGTATGTTGTGAAGTTTGGGGGATCTCCAATTTCTTGGAAATCTAAGAAACAGAATACGGTTTCCACGTCTTCCGCTGAAGCAGAATATAGAGCTCTTGGCTCAGCCATTTCAGAGGTTGTTTGGCTTACCAGAATGTTGCACGACTTAAATGTAAGACGACTGGAACCTGTAGAAATCTTTTGTGACAGCCAAGCGGCGATCCACATAGCAGGTAATCCGGTATTTCACGAGAGAACTAAACATATCGAGATAGATTGTCACTTCGTGAGGGAAAAATTGCAACAAGGATTGATTAGTCTACAACATGTCCGGAGTAAAGAACAACAAGAAGATATTCTTACCAAGGGCCTTGGCAAAGAGAGTCATGATAGCATCATGGGCAAGTAAGGAACTATAAATGTTTATAGCCCCCAACTTGAGGGGGGGTGTTAAGAGTGTCGGTGTCATCATAAGGGTTTATTTGTAAATTGTCATTTGGGTCAGATTATGTTCCTATATATAAGAGGAATATGGTTGTAAATGAACTATCTTTTTGGATCAAATACATTTTAATATTATTCACAAATATATGATGGATTATTAAGTAACTTCTCAATATAATATAACAAAGCGATTGGTTTGTTGTAAAATATGTTTATGGCAGTAATTTTTAAATGTTTAAAAGCCTCTACCACTTTTGATCCTTAATATAGTACACATCTAGCTACTTCACTAGAATTAAGAAAACCAGTTAAAAGTAGTTTGCATGATTAAAATAGTAAAAAAAAAAAAAAAAACTATTACTTCTTTCCAAGACTATTTACCAATTAAAATGAACGTGTTTTGCATAATCTTTCTCTACGCTGTAGTTAATAAGGACATTTGTGGGAAAAAAATTCCAATACTATTGACTTTTGTAAAGTTATTTATATTTAGGACCGTAAAAATCTTGGAGATACCTTATATTAATGACTGGAATGGTATATTAACTTAATTATAGATATAAGTGAGGGAAGTGAAGCTCTCTACATTTGTTAGAGAATTTTGTCTAGAGGGAATTAATCTGTTAGTCCCTATAATTTTGTAACTTAGTCTATATACTTTAACTAGTGCAACTCAATTTCTATAATTTTGACTCCGGTTGTGATTCATCTCTCAAGTTTAATCCACTGCAATTCAGTCCCTATATATTTTTAAGCATTTTATAATTTAGTCTCTGACCTTTATACTAAAACATAAGGATTAAATTATAAAGGGTTAAGTAGCAATTTTGTCCTGGAATTACACGTGCAGGAGCAATTTTGTCCTGGAATTTTTATTTTGGAGTAATGTTGCCCCAGAAGTCTAAAAACGTAGCAATGTTACCCCTCCGTTAATTTCCCTAACGGTCAAACGTTAGTTGACCTCATTATAATAACATGGATTGTATACTTTCAGGGTAAAATTGCTCCTAACAAATAATTTCTAGGGCAAAATTGCTTTAAGCGTGTACTTCCGGGGCAAAATTGTAACTTAAAAAAGTGACAAAGATGCCACGTAGACAATCCACGTTAGCATAATACGGTCAACTAATGTTTGACCATTAGAGCTGTTAACGGAGGGGCAACATTGTTATGTTTTTAGACTTCCAGGACAACATTACTTTAAAACAAACTTCCAAGGCAAAATTGCTCCTTAGCGTGTACTTCCGGGACAAAATTGCTACTTAACCCAATTATAAAATGGTTAAACTATAAAGACTGAGTTGCAAACAAGTTAAAACTATAGGGATTAAGTTATAACGAGTTAAAGTATAGAGAATGAGTTATAATCGAGTGAAAACCATAAAAACTAAAAGATTAATTTTTCTAAAAAAACTGGTTAGACATGCTTATAATATATTGTTTGACCTTTGAAGTTTGAAATAGGCTATATTATTTATGACTAACATATATTTTATTTTATGATTCAAGTGGTAACATAAGTTTAAATTTCATGAGGCACATTTGTTGAAAGAAATAAAAATTATTTACATTCTAAGTTTCGAACGATATTAGTCTTAAGTTCAAAATGGTTCTGTGATACCGTTAATTAAATTAAAAAACATTAGTATATAAGCTATATTGTTTAGACAATTTTAGCCACAACAAGCATGAAATGAGTTTTGATCATCCAAGCACAGAGTCTCAAGTTAGAATAACTGAAAAATCTTGAGAAAGCTCTGCCCTGTAAAGGTTAACAATTTTCACTAAAAAAATATAATTCAAAGGGTATACAATAAATTTATTGAAAATTTTAACTTTTCGTTGGATTCAACAAGTGTGCTGGATCATTATTCTTGCATAAAAATATATTATATATGTGTGCGTACATATGTGAATATCAAACACCGGTTTGGCATGACAATTAGGCTTGTCAGTGTTTTAATATTGTATAGGGATAAATACTATTTTTGTCATAAAAGTTTTAGCCTAAGGAATATAGGTCACGTATAAGTTTTTTTTTGGATCAAAATTGCCCTGGAAGTTTACAAACGTGGCAATCTTACCCTTCCGCGATCTTGACCATTAAATCGTTACTCTAATTTGTAAGCTTCCAGGGGTATAATTGCTCCTAAAAAAACTTTTGGCGCAAATTTGCCACTTTTGAAAACATTCAGGGCAAAATTACCTCATTTTGTTAACTTCCGAATGACTAGTGCTCCTTAAGATAAACTTTCATATATAATAAAAATACCCATTTATCCCATATTTTACATTAATTTCAATCCTCGATGTGAAATATAGTTTTTAATATACTAAAATCTAAAAACAAATTTAATTTGCAATTAAAAATATATGTAGAATACTCAAACATCCCTTACATTTTGGCTTCAATTACCTACACCTTCCATTTATTTTAAAAACATACACTTAAATCTAAGCTATTAATTTGGTTACTAATGAATTTTATTTACTAATTACTCTTCGTCATTACTAATGATCCCTAGTTAAATAAGTTTCAATAAATGTAACAATATAAATTTTGTAATATATTGAAAATTTAGATAGCATGTATTAGAATTATTTTTTGGGTCTATAAAACGTTCTTTTTTGAAAATATAAATGTATATCCTTATGTTAAATGGGGTTTTTTTGGGGTCAAAATTAAAGATTAACCGTCAAATTTAATAGTCAACTAATAGTTGAGGGGATGAAAATATAATAGCAAATGTATAAGGAGGATTTATATAACATACATTTTAATTTCAAAAAATGTAAAATAAAGAGGATGTTTCGTAATTTACTTAGCTGCATTTCTAATAGCACTTAGCCTTGCTTTTCTAAATGACAGGTTTGTAAAATAATTGTCTCTCTTATTACATCATCAAGATTAACTTGATTTCATGAATATTTCTTTTTTCTTTTTTTGTTTATATTTTTTTGTTTATTTTAATGCATTTAAAACTTTCCTTAAAAAAAAAAATTTCAGGGGCGCTACCCCCAATCTCCACTAATTGTGCACACACAAACAAAAAATCCTAACTCCGCCACCGATGCCCCTTCATTATTTTTTGGATTCGCCATCGGGGTGAATAAGGGTCAACTTTACTTATTTGAATGGATCCTATGACAGTGCTCAAGTCAAATGCTTAAAAACCCTAGATCGAATGTATGATGGCCTTTACACACATGTCATATTAGAAGTTTTATACGGGTAAGACCTAATTTAGAGTAGTCAAATCCATACTTGAGAGTGAAAGTGAGGGTGAAATAGTTATTGAGAGTTTTTCTATTTCAGAATTCCTTGAAAACAATTGTTAGAGCTCTTTTGAGGAGTCCTTGATACATTTTGAATTCAATCGCATGGATGAAGATAAACCAAGGGAACTTGCATTGGAGTTTGAAGATGCAAACAAAAGAACTGTTCTGTTGTAAGAACACAGATGTCTGACCTTAATGGGTTAGTAGATGATTTATATAGGATTTGTTATACTCTCCGGGATATATGTATGCTTATATATCGAATAGAAGATGATTGTTCTATGATGTTTATGAGGAAGACACGAAAGAGCACCAGATGATCACTGTGCTACACGAATATGGCTTTTAGCCAATAGGGGGTGGCGTGTGTGCACAGCGAGACTGAATAATAAAAGATGATGAATAGAGGATGTTCACCTGTGAGGTTAATCTCCTATTTAGGACTCTTTAGTTTATAAATAATGACTTTTATGCTTATTTGGGCTTTGGGCCTTTCATTAGATTTTGGTGATTTAGATGATAAAATTCCAGTTTTACATTGTTTCACTATTTTTACCATAACTCTTGAACCAGACATCAGATTTTCCTCATTCTTGTTTAATATTTCAGATGATTCGAAGAGCTACAATTGTTATGCAGACATGAAGGGCAAATTCGGACAAGAGGGTCGTTGATTTTCGAGCCGAAGTCATATGTATATTTCTCGGATTTTAATTGGGCTAGAAATTTTGTAACTTAATCCCATTTTTATTTCTTTTCCGTTTTGGGCCTAAACCTGAATTGTGGATTGAGCCCCATTTCGTTTTTGCCATTTTAGGTTAAGTTAGATGGCAGCCACAAACACTTTTGTCATTCACCTTTTTACACATTTTCAGATTAAACATAGAAGTTTCATTTTCTCTGCAATGTTCTTCGCGTTCTTCGTGTTCTTCGTCTGTTCTTCATTTTTTCCAGCCATGCTCGGCTAAACTTCTGTGATTAAGCCAACGTTGAGGATTCCATGATTCGTCCAGAGAGCTTGTGCTTAATCGGTAATTTAACTCGTTTATGTTTTCATCTTATCGGATTCAATTTTTTGGAAATAGTTCGAATATTAGATTTAATATTCGGTTTGGTTTATCCCAAGGACTGAGTTTGAACTAGGTTTCATTGTTACTATGCGATTGCACAGTGAGATGCAACTGTTCAGATAGATGCTAGGCGATCATCTAGTCGAGGCATTTTCTGGACGAACGTAGAGATTTCGGTTCATCCAGAACCAATTGTGAGTTAGTTATATTTCGTTCAATGATTGAAGTCTCTGGAATTTGCATGTTGGGTTGATCGATTTTAATATGTTTATGTTTATTTCATTATATTTCTGTTTATTTCGTTTTTATTCTGTTTAAACCAAAACCCCCCATTTTTACTGTTCTGTTTCACTGTTACTGGCCATTCAAACCTGCTGTGAATTCGTTGGGAAAACAACCCAGGTTCCCTTTTCTGCAAATCATTTTCGAACTTGGTTATTTTGGGAGATATGGAAAATCTCTGTCACTGCGCACCTTCAGGCCCTTGCCTTTGCTCCACTACCAGCGCATGCCTACTCCACTACTTGTACTATCTGGGATTATAGGCATGGTTATAGGGTGATTAGCGTTTTACCATATTAAGGAAGGATTTTGCCATAAGTGCTCTTACTGGGCCGCATATCAGCCAGGCCCATTATGTGAGTCCATAACAATTGCCCCCAAGCTCGGTTGTTCAGGTCTCTGAGCTGCTAGATTAATTGATCGCTTAACCCGGACTTTCTCTATCCGAGTTGATTTCCATTCAGCTGTTCTCCGATCGAGTTCCCTTAAACTCGAATTTGCTTTTGACCTGCCCCCTGGCATACATGCCGGGTTGGTTTTCTACAATTATTCATTTGCTTTCATGATGGCCGGGATTATATTTGCAATTTTAAACCGGCTTGCCGGATTCACAAACTTTTGCCACGTGTTGCCCTCAATCCGGGGTATCATGAAAGAAAGGCATACGAACGGATTTGCTTCGCCTATGGTACTGACATCACGGCGTAAGATTTGCCATTTCCCGCGTACTAACCACGATCACCATCTTTGAAATTCGTGCGCATTTAATGTTCACGTCGTTTCATAATGGTCATCATTGCACTTTTAAGTTTTCAAATCTGATTCTCTATGCGAATGGCCTTGTTTGCCCCCGACGCTTTGGATTCAAAATGTTTATAAATTCACATTCTCTGCCTCTTTCCAACACTTTTCGCCAGATGCTCACTTTGCCTTGCTAGAAAAACTCTTCTTCCTTCAAAGCCTTCTTCTCTCCATACCATTGTTTGTGAATTCCAGTTTTCCGCAACCTTTTGTAGAATCAGGTATCCCTCTCGCTTCCTTGTTCTCCTTTACTTCCGTCTTGCTTCATCTAGTCTTCTATCGCTCTGTCGTTTTTGATTTTCACCAAACCTCATCTTTTGATTTTCTGGGTATGCAACTAGGGTTTCTGGGTTTCCTAAGTAGTCTTTTTTAATTTTTCAATATAATGCTCATCTCCTTTTCTCCCCTTTTATTCAAACTCGCTTGTGCTGGGCGACGGTGATGACCATATAGGCAATTCCTCGCTGAAGGCAAAAAACAGAGGTAAGTGTAAGCTTTTATTTCCTCCTTACTTCCATTAATCACCAACGCAAGTTTCTAAGAGTGAAATCGTTAGGAGCATAGCTAGATTCCCGGTGGATTTGCTGCTAAATGAAACTGATATATGATCGTTTCTTTTCATCTGTGTTGTGTCGGTTTTCTTCTGCTCATATATATATATATATATATATAAGTATATCCACCTATATATTAATTTGCTGTCACATATGAGTCTATATATATCTGATATGGAAAACAAAGTAAAAAGTTGTTGATATATGTGCTGCGTTCTACATTTGAAAACTGAAGAAGAAAACAAATGAATATATATATATATATATATATATATATATTCCCGTGGGTTAAAAGAATGAACACCATGGCTGTTATATATATATAATGCTTCACGTTAGGGAATCATAGGAAAAGCTGTCTAAATGCATATTTATATAAGATACATCGCTGCACTTAAACCCCTGGGAAGTAAAGAAAATTTGCTAATTGTGTGTGTACAGGGGCGGATCCAAAAAATTATTCAAGGGGCACCAATGGCGGGGGATTCGGGGTTTGAGAGCAGCGCCCTCGATTTTTTGTTTTTTTTTTAAAGAAAGTTTTAAATGCATTAAAAAACAAAAGAATATAAATAAGAAAAAGAAAAGAATATCAAAAAAATATTTATGAAATCAAGTGAATACTGATGATTTAATAAGAGAGACAGTTATTTTACAAACCTGTCATTTAGAAAAGCAAGGCTAAGTGCTGTTAGAAATGCAGCTACATAAATTACAAAAAAGGGTGAGCATTAAATAAGTTCAAGTATATATATTTTAATAACAAAAATATATTACAATAAAAATAATTATAATGTCATCCTTTTAGACATTATTTTTTGGAATTTCATCATAATTGCCTTATTATCAATGCTATCAAATACATCTTTAACAAATATTTTTTGGAAGAAACAAATTTAAGGGGGCACTAAATGCATCTTTTAAAAAAATTTAACCAAGTGACAAATTCAAGGGGGGCAAGTCAACAATGTAGATCCGCCTATGTATATATATATACACACACCGATGGTTTGGAAAACTAAGGAAAATATTAGGAAGAACTTGCTATCTTATATATGGTTGCATTTAAAAGGAAACTGGATATCATATAAGTAGATATATGCATGAGTCGTGAGGAATAAGCTGATATGAACTCCATGCATTAGCCATACTAGAATAGTTTTTTTTCAAGATCCCTGTATGTATACTCACTGCATATGGAATAGAAGTAAGAGAACTTACTCACGGCGCTGTGATTTCTCACTTCTCTGATGGCGTGATTGACCGAGAGATTATGATTTGCTTTCTTCTTTGCGTCTTTGTTAAAAGGTTCTGCATATATCTACGTGGCTTGCTGCTAGAATTGGTTTTGTCCGTAATGGTAATTAAAGAGATTGGGCTGAAGAGGTATAGCAAGTGTATAGAGTATTGGGCTGTATGAAATGAATAAGAATGAACATATGGGTTGGTTGGGTTTTGTTGTAGTTGGGCCTAAGTGTGTTGGAGAATGAAACATAGAGTTTGGTCTTGTGATAAATAGATATATGGCTGATATATTTGCTGTTTCCCCCCCCCCCTATCAGTGTGTTTTGGACGTTTGCTAGCTGAGATGAGGGATTTAAATGAATGAACCAAATGAATATAAGAGGTAATGGATTGGGTTTATGTTTGTATAATGAAGAAGGGCTGTTTTGTCAATGTATGGGCCAAATAAACAATGACTAACGAATTGAAGTGTTGTCCCATATATACATGTTAGAAATAAATCCTTAATTTTATGTAAGGATTTTTTTTCTCAATTAAATTTAATTTGGCCTAAAACTATTTATGACAAAAATTATTCCCTAATTATTTGTCCTTAATTTATGGGAAATTATGCATAAAATTCCAATAATGATTTCCATAACTATTTTAGGTCAAATTCCACAATTCAATTTCCCATATAGTATTCAAATTTCAAATATTAATTTTAACATTTATCCAGGCTAAATTTCCCATAATTAATTCCACCATAATATTTCTATATCCTCGAAATATTATTTCATAATCTTCCCAAATTTTCAAGGTCCAAAATAATTTTAATAATTATTTTAAGTTTTTCCTCATAATAAGCTTAAGACTTTTGGACTCTCTTGGCTAAAGTCTTTGTATCCCGTTTTATTTTCAACCTTCTGGTCCAAAAATGTGGGATGTTACACCACCCTTAATACATCAAGACTACACTTCATAATCGGATGAGGGATGAATGGTTGAATGATTGTTTAATGCCTTATTGTAATATACTTTTGCTATTAAAATATATGTACTTGAAATTATTGAGTGCCCATCCATCATTGTAATTTATGTAGTTGCTTTCTAACAGCACTTAGCCTTGCTTTTCTAATTGACAGGTTTGTAAAATAATTGTCTTTCTTATTACATCATCAGTATTCACTTGATTTCATGAATATTTTTTTTGATTTTTTTTCTTGTTTATATTCTTTTGTTTTTTTAATGCATTTAAAACTTTCCTTAAAAAAAAATTCTAGAGGCAGCCCAAATCCCCCTGTCAATAGTAGCCCTCCTTCAGTAATTTTCTGGATCCATCCTTACAGAGGGCTGGGGCCATCTTTAATTTGCCTCTCTCAAAGTTGAATATGCTTACATATACATATATGTCCTATCAAAAATCGTTTTTATGGCCACTATCTACATGTCCGCCTCATGAACCAACTTCACAAAAATTTAAATATAGATCGTTACATATTTTTCCTTGACACCTAAGTTAACTATTTAGTTGTGCTATATTTTTATTTTCTTAGGCGAGCAGATTCAAGTACAGAACATATATCATTTATCATTTATTGATCATTTGACATGTAAGTCCAAATTCAAAAAGTGTGAACGACAACCACATGTGTAACATCCCATTTTCAAAAGCAATATATTTTTTTTTCATCAGAGTAGAGCATCGGAGCGATTGAGTAAGAATCGATACATATATTTATAAATGCCGTAAGTCCGGATTTACAAAAAACGGTACAATGACCGAGAGTTTTTAAAGTGAATAACAACAAAAGTGTCTCCCACAATGTGCCATGCCGTGTCAATAGAAGAGATCTTCACCGGATCTCTACGCAAACGGCTTGCCTTTCTCCTTGGTCCTTCCGAACCCGACGCTATGTTAAGAGCCGAGGTCCAATGCATACGGACCCCGGTAATCTGGTTAACCTCATATTTACATATACGATATCAAAGATAACAAATGAACCATTCCTACATGTATCGCTCCCCAAATAATGCGGACATACCACTCCCAAATAAGACACACCTATTTTTTTAATTTCGAATTACCCCTAACAAAGTATCGACCTAGCTCGCACAAATAGAATCCATATATTACGTATCAAGGACGATAAAAATGCGGATATAGTCGAATGGTAAAATGTCTCTTTGCCAAAGAGAAGACGCGGGTTCGATTCCAGCGAATACAGACATATCGCTCCCAGCGCATGCAAATGTTCAGTTATCCTCTAACATCACCATGCATTCAAATAACTACAGATATATCGCTCCCAGCGCATACAGACATATCGCTCCCAGCGCATGCAAATGTTCAGTTATCCTCTAACATCACCATGCATTCAAATAACATACCACCAACACATATACAACACACATATCACATATACAAATATAATAAATATCAGAGTTAGTGTTACAGTACGCGAACGTACCTTCGTTGTCGACTACGGTACGTTTTACGGAAAACGGTAATTTTGATGTGGGTGAAACAAATGCGGTACGACGGCGGACAACAAATGCTCGACAACAGTTCGATTATAACAGATATCCTATAAGGATAATATTTAACAAATTTTAGCACTATAACGGGCATTTTAGGTACAAATTACCATTTTGCCCCCTGAATCCCTAATCGGCGGAATTTCGCCAGGAGCTTCATTTTTTTCACTCTATCTCTCCGAATTTTGACAGATCTTTTCCTCATCATATTTTCGAAATATATATCATATTTACCCCTAAATATGATATCTAGACTATCTTGAAAAATTAAAGATAAATCTAGCATTCCTACTATATCTACCGAAACTAAAGACTAGGGACCGAAAAACTTACTCCGGCTTGGCAAGAACTTCCAAGAGCTCTTCCTTCTCTCTAACTTCTCTCTAGGTTTTGAAGTTGTGGTGTGGGAAATGAGAAGAGGAGAGGTTCCTATTTATAGGAAAATGGAGGGACAAGGTTGGAATTAAGGGATTTGTTTCCGAATGAATCTTGCACCGTTGGATCGCATTTTTTAGGACAAAACAATCTTGGTCTTACACCTAGTTGGGCTGCCCTACTTGCCCATTTATGACTTACCGCTTCCGTTCCCTGATCGGTGCTCGAATCGCGTAATTTTGCCGAATCGCGAAATGTTGTCGGTATAGTTTCGAAGTACTTTTCTTCCTCAGTAGGAATATATACTTTAATGAAATTTATGATCTCATTAAGGGTATTCTGTTATCTGCTGAAGATTTTAGGACATACGTCTTCGGTTACGGAATTGAATTCCGGAAGCGTCAGCGTCTAGGCAAAAATCCACTGGTTTGTAATATGATCTGATCTAAGTGACCTTATTCCTGGTTTCCAAAACTCTGCTTGTTTTCTCTAAGTCACTTTTAGCACTATCTCGACATTTCCTAATTACCCTACTCCTAATTACGCTGTTGGTTTCGAAACGACTTTCGAGACCGCTCAATCCGAGATGGATTTTCACCTGGTTTATAAAAAGTGTGTTGTTTATGACTTCAATCCTATATCGGAGGTAGGATTTAAGTTCTAGTTGTTTCCATTTCTCCTGTTGGCTCTATACCGATTATATTATTATTTTATTCAAAATGCCTTCACATTTATTTTTTTCTTTTATTTTTTATTTATTTTTCTAAGCATAAAATATTTTATTAATATTTTATTTTTTTTATTTTTTATTTATTTAATAATTTCAAATTTCTCCAATTAAAAATAATTATTTAAATTATTTTTAATTCATTTACTTTATACCTTAATTATCCCATTAATTACCAGATTAGCCACTTACTAATTTTTGATAATTTTCTTAATTAGGATAAATCATTATCTCACAACTATTTTACTTACATTGGTATTTTATATCCCATGTAAAATATTAAAAATCATGGGGTCACTTATGATCCCAAAATAATACTTAATTTTGCCTCATTATTTTTCAAGGGAAATTATCCCAAAAATTCCTAAAATTAGAGACAACATACTTTCTATTTTTTTATAAATATTTTACTACCTCTTGGGATTTATCATAATATTTTTAGGCCATTTAATGCTCTAAAAATACATTTTATCTCTTTATCTCTCCTAATTTCCATAGTAATTACCTTAGAAAATAAGATAATTATTACTTATTATTTGAAACCACATGTTCACCTATTTTCAATAGGTATTATCTATCGAAATATAATATTCCAGATAAATAATTATCCGGGTATTACAACATGTTTGTTTGTTTGTGTTATTTTCATCATTTGGTGTATTGGAAAATGAGGGTTATATTATTTTGTCCTAACTAGAGATGCATTTTCCTCCTGCTTTTTTTGATATCATGGTGTACTTGATAGTGCACTTGGTAAGGGAGGTACGGCTCTGCAGTCCAGTTTACCTAAGGTGGATGTACCCTTTCAAGCGATACATGAAGATCCTAAAAGGGTATTCTAAAAATCCTTATCGACCGGAAGCCTCAATAGTTGAGAGATATGTAGTTGAAGAGGCTATGGAGTTCTGCAAAGATTATCTATCGGGGCGACGATACAATCTCGCATGACGGGGATAAGCAAGAGAACTCGAGGCATCAAACCAAGAATATGCCTCGTGAAGCCGTGTTGCAAGCACACTTGTACATCTTGAATAATATGGAAGAAGTTCAACCATACATTGATAAACACGAGAAGAGTTTGAAGGATATGAATCCAAGGAAGAATGACATGCGAGATAGCTAATGAGCAAAACAAGACATTCATAAAGTAGTTCCGGAGACGGTATTGCACGAGACCAAAGTGTGTCGATACAATCGAGTGGTTAGCCTGGGGGCCTTCTTTTCAGTCATCACTTGGAGCGGTTATGATATAAACTAATATTATTTCTACACAAAAGACCAAGATGACAAGTTCTCAGGCAAAATAGTGGGGTGATGGTTGAAGTCGAATCCATGCACTTTTCGAGTTCGAAAGACAAAAACCCGGTGTTAGCATCAATGGCCTATTATGGAATTATTGAAGAAATATGGGAGATTAGCTACAGCAAGTTCAAAGTTGCTTTATTGAAATGCAAGTGGGTTAGCAATAATGTTGTTGTAATAGATCCTAAATTTGGATTTGTCTCAGTTGATCTTCAAAGACTTGGTCATAGAGATGAGCCATTCATTTTAGCAAGCCAAAGCGAAACAAGTGTTTTATGTTACGTTAGACCCGCAAATAAAAAAATGTCCATTGTACTTCAAAGTAAAAAACAAAAGTATGGTGAAGAATCCTTGAACCTTGACGATACACTCCCTTTCACAACAAATCCACCTACAACACGTGAAGTAGAATTGGTAGATGATGAAGAATATGCTGCAAGAAAGGATCATTGTGAAGGAATATGGGAAACCATATAAAGTGAGATTTTCAAGAATGAAATAGTACTATGTTATTTTTATGGTGGTTTAACATGTTGTTCATTTTAGTAATTTGTTTATTATTTAATAACCTATCTAACAATGATTTGTCTTTCTTTGATGAACAGAATATGTCCACCTCGACGAGTCATCGGGTGATAGGGTTGATCAACCCGTTGTGAGAAAGGGTAGAGGTAGCACAAACATGGGTGCCATAATTGCTCGTCGTGATGATCAAAAAAATAGGCTGCATGTGGAGTTCGATGCCAATATGAATCCGATTGGTAGAGAGAAAGACAATTTTATTAGCTATCTTGGCTATCTGGCTCGAAGCAAAGTTCGTATTGTATATTCTAGTTGGAAGATGGTTCCTGATAAAATGAAGGAGTTGATTTGGGCACAAATTTTGGTATCTCACTTTCGATATATTTGCATTTGTATCTTTAGTCTTATTACTTGATTTCTTTCATATCTTCTCTTTTACCTTGCAGCAAACATTTGATGTCCCTAACAATAAGGCGATGAACAAGCATTGGATGGGCGAAGTTCGTCTCCGTAGGAAAGATTTTAAGAACAAGCTCACTAAAAAATAAATTCGAAGGTCAAAGAGGAACGAGGACCCATGTATGACCTATGATTTCATTTCTCCAGAGGATTGGAGGGAGTTTGTGGCATCACGGCAGAATCTTGAATTTCTCGTAAAATTTCTGTCATATCTTATCTTTTATTTGAATTTACTTGACATCGTAGGCTTAGTTTTATTTGTTTTCGTGTCACAGGAAAAAAGTCAAGCCAATAGAGAGAGGCAAGCGAAAAATAAGTATCCACATTGCATGTCTAGAGGTGGCTATAAAAAGCTTGAACGGAAGATGATGGAAGAAGAGTTACAGCGAATGAAGGAAGCTTCCCAATCCGATCCTTCCATTGCTATCAAGGCCTCCGAGCGTCCTCCTCGTCACAAAAAATGGAAAGTCATGAGAATGAAGGGTGACAAATACATAAATGAAGATGTTGCCGAGGTTGCCTCAAAGATTGTAAGTAGTTAAATTAGAAGTATTAAATAGCCTCAGCTTGTTTCATACTATAAGAGTTTAGTTATTATTTATGAAATATCTTATGATACAGATTCACTTGAGCAAAGCAGAGCGCCAAGGCTCATTCACGCCAAGTACACGGATGGACATTTTGTCAACGGCGATTGGGAAGCCAGATTTCCTTGATGCTGTTCGAGGGGAGACGAGGGGAGTTAGTGTCACAAAATATTTTGGATGGCATTCACGTTATCATGACGAAGCCAACCCTAGTCCAGAACTTGTAGCCAAAATTCGAGCAACCCTCGTAGCTGAGGTTATGGACCAACTACGGGTGAAATGAGAGCTATGGTACAAGAGAAGGCAAATAGGGAATGCACAGCCCATGAATCCCCGAGGATCCCAAAGAAGAAAGATTTTTTTCAGCCTCGATGTAAATCTTGGCGAACCTTCTCACCCTCCATCAGGCGGTAATGGCGAACCTTCTCATACACCACATGGAGGTCTACCTTGCACTCTATATTTGGATGACCCACACCGGCGTATTGTTGCCGATGGTCTTGTTTACCCAGAACAAACTGCACACCATAACAAGCAAATTCCAGAAGACCAACGTTGGTTGACTGTGAAAAGTGTGCAAGAGGGGGAAGAAGAGACAGCCATCCTGATTGATTATGAGCTGGTTACCACACTAGGCGCTGCCATCACATAGTTCATCCTTTGGCCGCATCATCTTATTGAGATGGGGACGACACCTCCAATGGTAGGAAGTACATTACTGATTGATGATGAGTAGGTCCCCGATTGATTTTCATTGCTAACCCACTGATAATCTGTTTTTTATGTTTTCATAGCATGAACAAGCTGCGAGCTTATTTCCCTACTTAGCACAGTTGCGAGAGTTGTACAAGGGCATCGACTTTATAAGCTTGTAGATGCCTCCGGGAGTTGTCGGTTCAGAAAAGACATATCCGATAACAATTGACAAGAAATATTTGGCAGAGTTTATGCATATGGAATGTTTAGATATACAGTTTCTTCAACTTGCAATCCTGTAAGTTTTTTTAACCCTTTAATTATGTCAGTACTCTTTTTTTGTTTAATATATTCAACAACCTTTATCATTTTATTTCGATCATAGTGTCTGCCCCGACATATGCGCTAACACAAAGCGAACGGGTACATATGGATTCTTATGTCCTGCATGCACGGCTTCGGCTCGCAATAAGTTACCCAGAAGGGCACTTTATATTGGTTTAACAATGGGCAATGGAGAATCGTCTTGTTATCTAGCGCCAATACATGAAAGGTGCGTACTTTTGTTTTGTCTATATAAGATTTTTGTGAATAAATTGCTTTCTTATCTTAATTTAATATTAATACGTATATGTTGTAGAGGACATTGGACCCTGTGTGTTGTTTGTCCCACCAAGAACGCATGTTATTGGTTCGATTCCGTAGGTGGCCATCCAAACGAGGATATCAAAACCATGTTTGCCGAGTAAGTATTTGTTTTTTGTCTAAATCATCGATTCTTCTTTTAAATGAATTGTTTTCATGTCTGTTAATTTCCATTTTAATGATAGGGGTCTCAAGATGTATAGACAGCTTACAATGCAAAAAAGAGCAGGGTTGACCGAAGTGGTTTTATCCGAGGGTAAGTAGTTTCAATTCAAGTTATTTCATTGACACAGTAGCTTATGCCTTTATTCGTTTTAACAATTTGCTTTTGATTTATAGTGCCATCAACAACCAAGGAACACCGAGTGCGGATATTATGTTATGAATTGGATGCAATCCATCATTTCCTGCGGACGTATTCAAGGTTTTCAAAATGTACGTAATCGCTCCGTGATCCTCAAATGATGATATTTTTGTTGTTGTACTTGAGTTGTTAATTATTTTATTCACTTCATTGGTTTATCTTATACCTTGTTTTCCAATTTACAGTTTTTGGGTACTTCGGATCCATACTCGCAGGATAACATCGATTCGATTCGAGACTTGATGGCTAGACATCTTCTTCAACACATATAGGTATATATAAAGTTTGCTTCACTTTTTTTGGCTGGATCAGGTGATCAATCTGTTTTATGTAAATCTTTTGATAGACGAATGCTGTTAGTTCTCAATGTGTTTTGATGATTAATAACAATTGTAAACATGAAAGAATGATTTTTATTAGAAATTGGTAAAACATGTTGTTTGCAATTCAAAAACATTTCTCGTCACTCCAAACTCGAGCTTGGGTCTCCAAACCCGAGCTTGCCCCTTACGTAAAGCAAACCAAACTATTTTGCATTTTCTAAACTTGAGCTTGGTCCATAAACTTGAGCTTGAAGGTTTTCAAAGTTTACTCATATTCGAGTAAGCTCGAGCTTGCACCCGTAAGCTTGAGCTTACGAAGGTTTGAGGATTTTGTCAAGTTACTCAAATTACAAACTCAAGCTTATTAGTTTTAAGCTCAAGCTTGCCTCTTCCGAGACTATTCTCACTAAGTTTACAATTATGTAAACTCGAGCTTGGAGTTACAAGCTCGAGCTTGCCTCTCGCGTAATCCTTTAAACTTGAGCTTATCATCTTACCGTAGAGTTTGTGAGTTTACAAAGTTGTAAACTCGAGCTTGGCATACCAAGCTCGAGCTTGCACCAGTGTAAAGTTTTCAAGTTTTTCCTTCAAAGAGTAAACTCAAGTTTAAGGTTGTAAACTCAAGCTTGCGTCGACAAAAATCTTTCAAAGTTTTTAAAACCATTGCCAAACTCGAGCTTGCCCTTGCAAGCTCAAGCTTGGGTCGACAGAGCAATGTCATATTTTGAGCTTAGCAAACTCAAGTTTACACCTCTAAGCTCAAGCTTGCATTTTGTGAACTAAAATTATTTTTTGACATGAATAGTGCCAAACTCGAGCTTACTCACTAATAAGCTCAAGCTTGCGTTTTTCCACTTTGGCTCTCAAAGTGAATTCAAACATGTTTCCCGACAAATGCTAAACTCGAGCTTACTCATTTACAAGCTCGAGCTTGAGACTTCCAGAGGCAAAACTCAAGTTTTAAATGAAGAGCAAACTCGAGCTTACATAGGTAAACTCGAGCTTGAACTTCGCAATGATGAACGCATCCGGGTGTATTTTGTTCAGTTTGATTTATGCTTTAACTTGATTCTCGCGAATTGGTTGTATATGATTTATATGATTCATATCAATATTTCCTAACCAGATTTAACCAGTTTGCTTATGAGATTACGGAAGATCTAGGTTTGTTTTAAAGAAGACTTTAAGACAAACAACTTGACAACTTGCAATATTATATTATTCTCCAAAAGCAATGGGTTACAACCTGGATAGCAACACAACCATTCTCCAAGAAAGAAAGCTAGCCTCCAAACAACGGACAATATTATACAACCGCCTCCACTAAACATAACAAAGACATGGGAACACATTCATGAGGAGCCAAATTTCAAATATTCAAATCTGCAACAACCATATTCAAACAGATTTGTTCACAACAAATAGATTCATGGAGACACACTCACAACAGCTATATTTTCGAATTAGATCAAGTCTCAACGGATCTACAACGTTCACAAGCTTCAATCCAAGATAAATACATGAAGATTTAAAGTCTGAAAGTAGAGAAGACATACACAGAAAACGCACACAAGAACATCAGTCTTTCACTGCTTATATTTCTCATTTGTATCTTTGATACATTGTGCTTCAGTGCTTATTTTTATTCACTCTTTGAGAGAGTTCATTTCTGTAAATCATTCTTTGTAAGAATCTCAAAGTTGTGGGACTTTGAGGTTGGGTTATCGATTACAACTTGTAAGGGGGAGTGTATCCTAGAGAGAGGATAACTTTCGAGTACAGAGTGTGTATCGATTTGAGTGATAGTAGAAAAACCCGCAGAGTCTCGGGGACGGACGTAGGTCAAGAGTTAAGACCGAACCAAGATAAATCTTCTCGTGTCAAGCTCTTCCTCTCTAACTCCATTTACCTTGGTTAAGCATCTCATTGTGTGGGTGATCTCGAAAAGAATTTTTAAAATCCCCAATTCACCCCCCTCTTGGTGATTTCCTTCACTTTCATTTGGTATCGAGCATAGGTTATCTACATTAAGGATTAACATCCTAGATCAAAGATCCAATGGAAGGAATTCTACCCGATGGAGCTTCAATCAACGACCTCCGTGTTTCAATGGAGAACATTACTCCTTCCGGAAGGCCAAGTTCGAGTCTATGTAATGGCAACCGAGTATGGCCTATGGAGGGTGTTCGAGAGAGGAAATTATGAACCAAAGCAACAACAAAGATGGTGTCGAACTCCTAAGCTAGAAGAAGAGTATGATGAGAATGACAAAAGCAAGTCACTCTCAACATGAAAGCAATTCACATGCCGCAAAGTGCTCTAAGCCAAAAAGAGTATTTTCGAATTTGCACTTTGTCATCTCGCTAAAGCTATGTGGGATGCTCTTGAGATAGCCCATGAAGGGACAAATGAATCAAGGAAAATCGAGTAAACACTCTCATGACTCGAATATGATTTATTTCGTATGAAGTCCGGAGAATCCATTAGTGAATTCCAGCTCGATTCACTCATCCGATCAATCAACTTGCCGCATTGGGAAAAGTCTATGACCAACCCGTCCAAGTGAGGAAAATACTAAATATCCTCAAAGGAATGGGAAGCTAAGGTCACCGCAATCGAAGAAGCTCACGGTGAATCAATGGCTTCGTAAGGCAAAGACTATTTGCGCTCTTTCCGAATATGAAGGAAAAATCAAATTCGAAAAGGGCTTGATGAGATTGATGGCAAGAATAAAGGAATTGCTCTCAAGACTGTCAAAGAGGTAAAATCGATGATGAAGATGAAGATGAAGATCTTTGAGCTAGGCATGATGGTCCGAAAGTTCAAGAAATTCTACAAAAAGGACCAAGCCTACGTAAAGTTTCACAAGAGTAGCTCTAGCACGTAAACAAAGAAACCCATCATATGCTATGAATGTGAGAAGCCTGGTCACATCAAGTCCGAATGTCCACAACAAGAACAAAGATAAGAAATTCAATAAGTTCAAAAGAAGAGCTTATGTTTCAGCTATATGGGGCGATAGCTCATCCGATGAAGATGAAGTCAAGAAGAAGACAGAGCCAATATCTCGTCTTGTAGCTCAAGAAGAGGATTCGAGATAGTGAAGAGGTAAATAATTCGACTCATCTTATGATGAACTTTCAACCGAATATAATTCTCTTTTCATTGAATTTCGAAAATTGCAAAAGAGCTTCGTCTTCAAAGAAGAAAATTAAATTGTTGGAAGAACAAGCTCAAACTGTTTTTCTTCTCGTTTCTCCTTGCGAAAACTTTTCGAAAAAAAGCTTGTGACAATTGCTTTATTCTAGAGAAAAGAAATTTGCATCTTACAAAAACTCTTGAGAAATTCACTAGAGGTAGTGAAATGCTCAATGTTATTTTAAAACAAAGAAAGGTTCACAAATGATAAGTCGAATTGGTTATAGACCCGATTCGATAAACGAAAAGGGAAGAAGAAGGTTGGACAAAGATCTTATTTGAACTATTTTCGAAAAAAAATCCACTCCTCTAATCCTTTTGCTCATTGCAACTATTGCAATCGTAAAGGTCATGCAACTTCTTCTTGTTTTCATAAAAAGGAAAGAAGAAACAAGCCTATAGGTAATTATCAATGGGTGCCTAAGGGATCCTATAAGATTCCTAAGACACAAACTAACCCAAAAGGACCCAAGAAAAAATGGGTACCTAAGACTTGATATTCTATATCATGCAGTTTGTCTTAGAGCATCAAAATCCAACAAGTGGTTCATTGACAAAGTGATGCTCAAGACATATGACGGAGACGAATCTAAATTTGCTACAATTAAACCTAAGGATGGTGGCAAGGTAACATTTGGTGGAAATCAATCCGGAAGGATTGCTGGAATTGGAGAAGTTGGAAACAACGAAGGACCACAAATCAAGGATGTTTACCTTGTAGAAGGCTTATGTCACAACCTCCTTAGTGTGAGTCAAAGCACGATAAAGGTAACTTAGTTATCTTTGATTCTCGAGGAATGTTTAATTGTGAGCAAAGATGTTCTCTTTTAGACAACATTAGAGCTAAAGCTTTATTTAGAGCTCCTAGAGAAGGTAAATCGTTATACTCTCAATCTCTCTAATAACTCTATTTCGAAAACCGCTTTGTTGGTAACTTGGATGAAAGTTGGCTTTGGCATAAACGATTAGCTCATGTTAATATGTTTCAACTTGACAAGTTACGTAAAAAAAGGATCTCGTTATTGGTTTACCAAAATTACAGTTTAAAAACGACATGATCTGTGATGCATGTCAAAAGGGTAAACAAACCAAGACTTCCTTCAAATCTAAAAATGAAATTTCAACTAATAGACCTCTTCAACTACTTCATATGGATTTAGTTGGACCAAATAGAGTAAAGAGCCTTGGTGGCAATCTTTATACTTTGGTCATAGTTGATGATTTCTCTAGATTTGCATGGACCATATTTTTATCTTCAAAAGATGAAACATTTGATCAATTTGCTGTATTTGCCAAGAAGGTCCAAAACGAGAAAGGATTCTCTATTGCAGAATTCGTACGAGATCATGGTGGAGAATTTGAAAATCATGCTTTTGGAGAATTCTCGTGATAATATGGGCATTGATCACAATTTCTCAAATTTCCAAGAACTCCTCAACAAAATGGAGTTGTGGAAAGAAAGAATAGAGTCCTCACCGAGATGGCAAGGGCCATGTTAAATGAAAATCGACTTCTCAAGTGTTCGGGCTGATGCTATGAGCACCGCATGCTATATTTCAAATCGAGCATATCTCCTAAGAAGCTGAACAAAACTCCATATGAGCTATACAAAGGAAGAAAACCCAATATAGCTCATTTGCACATCTTTGGATGCAAATGTTTCATCCACAACAATGGTAAGGACAACTTGGGTAAGTTTGATTCCAAGTCGGATGAAGGTATATTTTTGGGTTATTCAAACAAAGTAAAGCTTATAGAGTCTTTAACACTAGAACACGTATTGTTGAAGAATCTATGCATGTTGTATTCTCGTGAAACCAATCTAGACAAATCCTTGGATGATGATGATGATGTTTCTCCTATTTCAAATCAATCTGGTTCCTCAAACACTTCGTACTTTAACAAATTCTGAAAACCTTTGGAAAAGGAACCCGATTTTGAAAATAATTGTGAAAATGTTTGTGAAAACACTGATCAACATCAACCTAAATCATGGAGATACAAAGAGGAGTCATCCTCTGGATCAAGTGATAGGTGATGTTAATCAAGGAGTTAGAACTAGAAAAAGCACCTTGAATGAAGTCACATTTTCTCGCATTCATTTCAAAATTGAACCCTCTAAGATTGATGAAGCCCTTTCGGACAATGATTGGGTTATAGCAATGCAAGAGGAGTTACATCGCTTGAAAGAAATCAAGTTTGGGATTTGGTACCTAGGCCTAAAGACCATCCAAATCATTGGCACTAAATGGGTATTCAAGAACAAACGTGATGAATCTGCAATAATTGTTCGAAACAAAGCAAGGCTAGTTGCAAAAGGATATAATCAAGAAGAAGGAATTGATTATGAAGAAACTTATGCTCCAAAGAGCAAGATTGGAAGCTATAAGAGTTCTTCTAGCTTATGCTTGTATTAAAGGATTCAAACTTTATCAAATGGATGTAAAATCTGCATTTTTAAATGGTTTTATTCAAGAGGAAGTTTATGTTGAACAACCTCCTGGTTTTCAAAATGATCATCATCCAGATCATGTTTATCGCCTCAAGAAAGCATTATATGGTCTTAAGCAAGCTCCTAGAGCTTGGTATGAGCGATTAAGCAAATTCCTTCTTGATCAAGGATTTGTTAGAGGTAAAGCAGATACAACTCTCTTCATAAAGAACAATAAACTTAATGAAATTTTAATTGTTCAAATATATGTTGATGATATAATATTTGGTGCTTCTAACAATGCTTTATGTGAAGAGTTTGCTAAGAACATGCAGGAGAATTTGAGATGTCCATGATGGGAGAACTCAACTATTTCCTTGGTCTCGCAAATTAAACAAAGGAAAGATGGAATTTTCATTTCCTGCACCAAGTATCTCAATGATCTCTTAAAGAAGTTTGGGATGAATGAATGCAATGGAGCCGATACTCCAATGAGTTCAACCACTCGCCTTGATGCTGATGAAGAAGGCAAGGACTTCAACATCACAAAGTATAGAGGAATGATTGGATCATTACTCTATCTCACAAAGAAGCCATCCCGACATCCAATTCGGTGTGGGGATGTGTGCAAGATTTCAATCAAGCCCCAAGGAGTCACATGCCGAGAATGTGAAAAGAATATTCAGATATCTTGCCGACACAAAGACTCTTGGTCTATGGTTTCCCAAAGGTCAACTCGAACAATTGGTGGCATATTCGATTCAGATCATGCCGGATATAAGACCGATAGAAAAAGCACAAGTGGCCAATGTGAATTTCTTGGTGGTTCACTTGTTTCATGGTTCAGCAAGAAGCAAACAAGTGTTGCCGTATCCTCTACCAAGCTGAATATGTGGCTGCATCTAGTTGCCGTGCTCAAGTCCTTTGGCTTAAGCAACAAGTTTCGACTTGGGAATCAATTTAAAGGAGATCCCAATTCTATGTGACAACACAAGCACAATAAGCTTGGCCAAGAATCCAGTTCAACATACTCGAACCAAGCATATTGATGTGAGACATCATTTCATAAGGGATCATGTTCAAAAGAAAGATATTAAGGTCATATTCATCCCAACACATCTCCAACTTGCTGACATCTTCACAAAGCCATTAGCAAAGGAACAATTTGTGTTCATAAGAAGAGAATTGGGAATGGTAAATCCCAATGAGTTGTAAGTAGCTCCTACTTAAATGTTAGTTATGTGTTTTATGATTACAATTTACTAACTTAAGCATCGGAGTATCTAGATGTGTTTTATGCGGGCATTTATAATGTTAAACAACTCTCACATGTTGCTGAAGTTTGTCATCAAGAGAGGCAAACTCGAGCTTAGCAAAGTAAGCTCGAGCTCGAAGGAGTCGAGAAAATGAAATTTTGGAGAAACCCAAACTCGAGCTTATAAGTGAGTAAACTCGAGCTTGCAGAGGAATTTCAAGAGCTTTCACATACACTCTTGAAGTCCGTGGTTAGTACAAGTTTATGCAAACTCGAGCTTAGCTTCCTAAACTCGAGCTTGCCGCGCATTTTATATATGTAAAACCCGACTGTTCCTCTTCACTTCACTCAACTCTCGAGCTTGCTCCTATTCCCTCTCAAAATTCTCTCATCTTCTTCGACAAAACCCAAAAAATGGCCCCGTAACACTCGCTTCCGTAAATGTCTCGATTTCAATCCACTCAAAACCCCGAACGCCCTAGTAGATCAAAAATGCTGCCTAAAAGATTTAATGTTGGGATAGATACCCACATTCCCCGGAGTAACAAAGAACCCATTCGACTCCTCCATCAAGACCAAAAGGAATCGAAATTAGAGACAAACCAGAGGCTCCCAAGAAACGACCAAATCCGGAAGAAGCAACCAAAGAAAGGAAAGGCAAAATTCCAGAGGTGATCGCAACCTACAAGTCCAAACGAAGCAAGAAGGCAACCTCTCGGGACTGGTCAAGCAAGCACACAAGTTCCTCGAGTCTCAAAGAACAAGAGGATCCTACTCCTCGTGTATCCAAGGAAACTCCCGCACTATATGATATTTACAATCACTCTACTATACCCGAAGGATTCTCTAGTGATCCTATTCGTTTGGAAGGAGATAATGCTATTAATTTTAAAGAAAAATTTGGTTCCAAAGTTTTCTGTCCCATCGTCTCTCGTGGACCTTGCTGCACTTAAGAGAGAATGCAATTTGGATCTCTTTCCATGGCCGAAACAATTTGAAAATCTGATTTCTATAAGTGTTTCTTACAAAATTTCCACTCTTGTCAAGGTATTCTACCATGGCATGTCCTACAATAACCCGCTAGACAAAATGATGAAAATTTAGTTGAGGAAAGGGTTACCACAACCATTAGAAACAAACAAATAACCATTACCCCTTCCTATCTAAATTCAATTCCGCAAATCTCCAATCCTCCATCTCGTAGCTTCATTGAACTATACCGATAGGCAAATCTATGAACCGCTAAGACCCAATGAGCCTATTCCGCAGGGGTTAAACATTCTCAATTTTGAACCTGGATCAATGAATCCTACATTCGAGCCATCTGGTACATCTACACCGTAAATCTTGTGCAAAAAGGAGGAGGAAGTTTCACCCATTTTACAAAGAAGGATTATCCTATCTTTGCTTCCATTATTGCCAAGGTACCTCATAATGTTGGGTACCGGATTTTTCAAGAAATGGTAAGATTTCGTTTTGCTTCCGAAAAACCTCCCGAATTCCTTTTGCAAACCTTATCTCTCGTCATCCTTTTCCATGAGAAAATTTGGTATGTTCCCGCCAAAGAAAAATTAGAAAAACCTCAAGTTTTTGGTAGACACATCCTAAATCTGATGGAATTAATATGGATGAAGGCTCGCCAATCAAGGGCCCCTCCTCAATCAAGGCCTACAAGATCAAGGGCCACTCACTCCAGTGCAAGAAGCACGCAGTGCTCCTCCACCTCCTCCCTCACCCTACCATGCCTTCCGATTTGGATGCAAGGATCAAAGAGATAGTTGACAAAGCTATTTCGATTTATCGAAGGAATCGGCGAAAATGGGAAAATTGGTTTCTCAAGTAAATCGGGGTCATAGTAATTTGGTGGATACTCGTGAAGATTTCAATATAGGCCAGAAGAGCTGAAAGAAGGTCGATTTAATTGAAGAAGGAAGTTAAAAACCTTAGTGGTCGCTTTGAGATCACTCGAAAGTATTTCCACTCTTCCGGTAACCATGATGAGTCCGAGTGACAAAATGGACCAAATTCTGAAAATCACCATAGCCGCTTCAAGTTCCGGTTTGGGTGCATCTACTTCACTTCACCGAACCAAGTTCTACTTTGCCCAAAACAAACTCCGAACTCCGCCTCACCCACCGAACCAAGAACCTCCATTGAACCCGAGGCAAACACTCTCACCAATCAGCCCGAGCCTCCCTCTCAACCGCACAACCCTTCTACCCCGCAGCTCCACCCTTGTTTGCTGATGACAAAGGGGGAGAAGAAAAGAAGTGAAGAGAGCAGCAGAGCACTTTCATGTTTCTTTTTGTTTTGCTCATGTTTCTTTTTGTTTTTGATCATTTCATTGTAGTTTTAACTTTGATTTTGTATATTTGCTTTTGAAACTCTACTTTAATGGATTGATCATTTCAGTTATATCATTGTTTGCTATTTCTTTGCTTTAAACCGATATGATGTTTATATGTTTAAGAATTAAATTGTAATTTCAAATGCTAAACTCGATATCTACTTGATCTGAATTGTTTAACTTTGTTAAATCTGAGTTTATCAAATTGAAATTTCAAAACCTCAAGTTTGAAAACATTTTACCAAAATCTCTTTCTCAATGCTCAAATGCTCAAATCTGTTTTTGAAAAGAAACAAATGTTTACAAGTGTTGTCATCATCAAAAAGGGGGAGAATGTTAGTTCTCAATGTGTTTTGATGATTAATAACAATTGTAAACATGAAAGAATGATTTTTATTAGAAATTGGTAAAACATGTTGTTTGCAATTCAAAAACATTTCTGTCACCTCCAAACTCGAGCTTGGGTCTCCAAACTCGAGCTTGCCCCTTACAGAAAGCAAACCAAACTATTTTGCATTTTCTAAACTTGAGCTTGGTCCATAAACTTGAGCTTGAAGGTTTTCAAAGTTTACTCATATTCGAGTAAGCTCGAGCTTGCACCGTAAGCTTGAGCTTACGAAGGTTTGAGGATTTTGTCAAGTTACTCAAATTGCAAACTCAAGCTTATTAGTTTTAAGCTCAAGCTTGCCTCTTCCGAGACTATTCTCACTAAGTTTACAATTATGTAAACTCGAGCTTGGAGTTACAAGCTCGAGCTTGCCTCTCGCGTAATCCTTTAAACTTGAGCTTATCATCTTACCGTAGAGTTTGTGAGTTTACAAAAGTTGTAAACTCGAGCTTGGCATACCAAGCTCGAGCTTGCACCAGCGTAAAGTTTTCAAGTTTTTCCTTCAAAGAGTAAACTCAAGTTTAAGGTTGTAAACTCAAGCTCATGCGTCGACAAAAATCTTTCAAAGTTTTTAAAACCATTGCCAAACTCGAGCTTGCCCTTGCAAGCTCAAGCTTGGGTCAGACAGAGAGCAATGTCATATTTTGAGCTTAGCAAACTCAAGTTTACACCTCTAAGCTCAAGCTTGCATTTTGTGAACTAAAATTATTTTTTGACATGAATAGTGCCAAACTCGAGCTTACTCACTAATAAGCTCAAGCTTGCGTTTTTCCACTTTGGCTCTCAAAGTGAATTCAAACATGTTTCCCCGACAAATGCTAAACTCGAGCTTACTCATTTACAAGCTCGAGCTTGAGACTTCCGGAGGCAAAACTCAAGTTTTAAATGAAGAGCAAACTCGAGCTTACATAGGTAAACTCGAGCTTGGAACTTCGCAGATGAACGCATCCGGGTGTATTTTGTTCAGTTTGATTTATGCTTTAACTTGATTCTCGCGAATTGGTTGTATATGATTTATATGATTCATATCAATATTTCCTAACCAGATTTAACCAGTTTGCTTATGAGATTACAGAAGATCTAGGTTTGTTTTAAAGAAGACTTTAAGACAAACAACTTGACAACTTGCAATATTATATTATTCTCCAAAAGCAATGGGTTACAACCTGGATAGCAACACAACCATTCTCCAAGAAAGAAAGCTAGCCTCCAAACAACTGGACAATATTATACAACCGCCTCCACTAAACATAACAAAGCATGGGAACACATTCATGAGGAGCCAAATTTCAAATATTCAAATCTGCAACAACCATATTCAAACAGATTTGTTCACAACAAAGATTCATGGAGACACACTCACAACAGCTATATTTTCGAATTAGATCAAGTCTCAACGGATCTACAACATTCACAAGCTTCAATCCAAAATAAATACATGAAGATTTAAAGTCCGAAAGTAGAGAAGACATACACGTAAAACGCACACAAGAACATCGCCTTTCACTCGCTTATATTTCTCATTTGTATCTTTGATACATTGTGCTTCATGCTTATTTTTATTCACTCTTTGAGAGAGTTCATTTCGTAAATCATTCTTTGTAAGAATCTCAAAGTTGTGGGACTTTGAGGTTGGGTTATCGATTACAACTTGTAAGGGAGTGTATCCTAGAGAGAGGATAACTTTCGAGTACAGAGTGTGTATCCGATTTGAGTGATAGTAGAAAAACCCGCAGAGTCCGGGACCTGGACGTAGGTCAAGAGTTAAGACCGAACCAAGATAAATCTTCTCGTGTCAAGCTCTTCCTCTCTAACTCCATTTACCTTGGTTAAGCATCTCATGCGTGGGTGATCTGAAAAGAATTTTTAAAATCCCCAATTCACCCCCTCTGGTGATTTCCTTCACTTTCAAATGCTTCTTGAGATTCTTCTGGAACTGTGGTGGTGACATTTATGTTTTATGTCTGCTTTTTGATTATGAAGGAATCCTTAAAATTGCAGAATTTTGGCCTGGCAGCTTTGTATGATCCTGAGCACAATGAGCCCTTGACAAGTATAGTTGTCACACTTTGGTATCGTGCTCCCGAGCTACACATTATCGTGTTCCATGCTGCATTATTGTGTGGTTGCTTTTTCTTTGTATTTTTGTCTCATTCTTTGATAAAGATGTCACATACACATTGTCAATTATGCTAATTTTTTTTTTATTTGGTGAATTCAATTATGATAGTCGATATTGAGTCTCATGATCTGAATAAGAATTATCACTTAACTGCTTTTTTATATGATTTTCCCTTCCTCCCTATTGTGCAGTCCGGGTGTTGTATGCCGGGACACATGTAACTTCACCTATGTGAGCCCAACGGAGTGGACCAAGCCATCAAATGGAACCTATGCCGACATTGACTGTGAACTTTGGAACAATGATCTGAATGTTCTGTGCTTCAATTGCCAATCTTGCAAAGTTGGTTTTCTTCAAAACATAAAGACTGATTGGAAGAAGGTAGCTATTGTGAACATCGTCTCCCTCATCTTCCTCATCATTGTGTATTCCATTGGATCTTGTGCTTTTCGGAATAACAGGCGTATAATTGGAAGAGATACTAGAGGCTGTGTTTGTTGCTATTTGACAGAGATTTGCCGTGATCTCCCAAAATAACAAGATTAGAAAAGGATTTGCAGTATAATGTAACCTGGGTCGTTTCCCAACAAATTCACAGTCGATTTAAATCAGCAACAGTGAAACAGAACAATAACAAATTGGGGGGTTTTTTGATTCAAAAGAGATTAAAAACGAAAATATGCAGAAACAAAATGAAATATGCAGAAACAGATTAACAACGATCAATCAGATTAAAAACGATTAACCCAGAATTGAGATTCCATAACCTTCATCAGACAAAAAGATAATAACCGAACTCGTGATTAATTATGGACAAATCGAAATCTCTGCATTTGTCCAGATATTCCCTTGACTAGACGATCGTCTAGCATTTGATCGAACACGTGGCAAGCTCGCTGTGCAATCGCATATTGCTCTCTCAGAACCCGGTCCGACCTATGTCCTTGGGATATCAATCTAGGTATTAAATCTAATACCTAATCCGCAATTATAATCGGATCCGATTAAAATAAACAGAAACGAATTATGTTACCGATTGAAGCGCATGTCCTCTGGATTCGTGGAATCCTCAATCCATGGGTCAATCACAGAAGCCTAGCCTATCATATCTATGCAGAACGAAAATGGGAAAGAGATGAAGAAGTTCATCATGAACACAAAGAACACGATGAACCGATGAAGAGCAGTTGAGAGAAAATGAAACTTCTGTCTTTTAATCCAAAACTGAATAAAAACGTGAATGATAAGGTGTTTTTGGCACTGCCTCACTTAACCTAAAATGGAAAAACAAAATGGGGCTCCAATCCACAATTCAGGCCCAAAATGAAAAATAATAAAAATGGGTTTTAATTACAAATTCGAGCCCAATTAAACATCTGACTTTGGCTCCAAAATCGACCGCCTTCTTGTTATCTTTTTGCACTCCTGAGCAAAATTCAAAGAAAAAGACCTAAAGAAGAAACTCTTCTTTTCTAACAATTGCTAACAATGCAAAAATTGAACAAGGGACACAAAGCTCCAAAAAACCAATCAAGCAAGACCAAAATCCCTTCATCTCAAATTACAATTCATGGTAATCTCAATCAATGATGCTAATCACAAATGATGGCCTCTCAAATGATGCGCTCAATAAATCAATCTCTCAAGTGTTTAAGGTAAATAAGTGTATCGCTCAAATTCTACTCAAGAAAATTGTTCTACCATAAGCTTCCTCAATTTCTACGTCTCCACTACTCATAACACATGCATGCACAAATCAAGAGAGCTTATTGTTAAAGGTTGTAATGGGGTTAGGGTGAAGGTAGGTAATAGTATGGAATGAGAAGCTAAGCACCAAAGAAATTAAAAAGAGCATTGATTAGGCTTGTAACACAAAACTTTTGTGAAAACTTCTATAAAAAGAGCATTCTCTATGTATGAAAACTTTTATTTTACTCATATATCTCCTTTCTTTCTATGTATTTTCTTTCTTTTCTTTCCTTCTTTTCTTTTCTTTTTCTGCTTTTTTTTGAAGAACTATATACATAATCACAATGACAAAATCAAATATCTCCCCCCACACTTAAACTGCTGCACTCCTGAGCAACCCCCACATTTAAACACAAAACCAAGATGAAACCAATGCTCAATAAATTTCCAAGGTGCGGAATAAAATGGTTTTACGCTTAGGCTTGTAATGTGGCTTAGAAAAGAATGAGTCGAAAAGGCACAAATGGGCTAGCAAAGGAAACATAATGCAAGGGAGAGCTATTTGGCCAAAGTGGGGAAAATAAAAGAAAGAAAACAAGCTTCTATCATATTTATGCATGTAAGTGAAAAATGTAGTTTCAAAAAGAAAAGGAGCAAGTTCTAGAGAACACAAATCGGGAGCGAGATGCACACATGAAAGAAAGAATGGTAAAAGATGAATTCCATTCAAGCAGGCCCAAAACCTCACAAGGTCAATACCAACTTAGGCAATCAACAACATCAAATCAACTACCAAGACATGCAATCGAAGAGTCAGGAATTGCAGACCAAACAGAATGATCCATTAAAACCAAAATGTCCAAGTTCATAATTTGTAGCAATCATAGAAAGAGAGACTTTATTTATTTTCAAAAAGGAAAGTAGAAAAAGGAAAACAAATAAAAGAGATAGAGGGAGAAGAAAGAAGAATACTCCCCAAGGGTTTAAGGAGGATAAGTGACATCAATGAGGAGAATCTCTGCTTCCTCAGGCTGTTGCTGGGATCCCTCACGAAAATGCTTGAGACGATGCCCATTTACCTTAAAGGTTCTCCCTGTGGGTGGATCACATAGCTCAACAGCACCAAATGGAAATATGTTAGTGATCTCAAAAGGGCCATCCCATTTAGATCGAAGCTTACCGGACATAAACTTCTACGGGAGTTAAACGGAAGAACTTTCGGCCCACGTAAAATTCTTTCCTCGAATATGCTTATCATGGAATGCCTTAGTCTTTTCCTTGTACAACCTTGAACTCTCATAGGCATCCAATCTAAGCTCATCCAACTCTTGCAACTGCAGCTTCCGTTCCATCCCAGACTTAGCCAAATCCATGTTACACTGCTTAATGGCCCAATAGGCTTGATGTTCCAACTCAACCGGAAGATGACATGCCTTACCAAAGACAATCCGATAAGGAGACATCCCAATCGGAGTCTTGTAGGCGGTGCGATATGCCCACAAAGCATCCTCTAATCGCTTACTCCAATCTTTCCGGGTAGAGTTAACGGTCTTCGAAGGATTTGCTTAATCTCTCTATTTGAGACTTCACTTGACAGTTAATCCGAGGATGGTATCTTGTGGAGACCTTGTGAAGCATTCCATATTTACGTAACAAGGCACCCATGCTTCGGTTGCAAAAATGGGAGCCCTGGTCACTGATAATAGCTCTAGGAATACCAAACCTGCAGAAAATGTTAGACCTAACAAAATCCACCACCACAGAAGAATCATTAATCCGAGTGGCTTTCGCCTCAACCCATTTCGAGACATAATCAACAGCTAGTAGTATGTAAGTATAACCATATGAAGCAAGAAATGGACCCACAAAATCAATACCCCAAACATCAAAGATCTCACAAAACAATATAGGGTTCTGGGGCATCTCATGCCTACGGAAATACTTCTGCTCTTTGACAGTTATCACATGACTTACAAAATAGATGGGAATCATGAAACAAGGAAGGCTAAAACAATCCACTATCTAACACTTTCCTAGCGCTTCTTTGGGGTCCAAAGTGACCACCGATAATTGAATATTTTATACACTTCTTTTTATCTCTTGATTAATAATTTAGGACTTTTTAGTTAATAAATAATGGCTTTTATACTTATTTGGGCTTTGGGCCTTTGATTATATTTTAGCCATTTTTATTAATAAAATTCCAGTTTTACATTGCTTCACTAATCTTACCATAACTCTTGAACCAGACATCGGATTTGCCTCATTTTTGTTTCATATTTCAGATGATTCAGAGAGCTACAATTGTTATGAAGACATGAAGGAAAATTCGGACAAGACGGCGCCATATTTTGACAGAGATTTGCCGTCATCTCCTAAAATAACCAGATTAGAAAGCATTTGTAGTATAATGTAACCTGGGTCGTTTCCCAACGAATTCACAGTCGGTTCGATTCGAACAGCAATAAAACAAAAACAATAAAAATGGGGGTTTTTGATTCAAAAGAGATTGAAAACGAAAATATGCAGAAACAAAATGAAATATGCGAAACGAATGAAATATGCGTAAAGTTAACAACGATCAACCCAACATCTAGATTCCGAAACTTCCATCATTGAACGAAAAAATGAACGAACTCGCGTTTGGTTCGACGAACCGAAATCGTGCGTTCATCCGAAATCCCTCGACTAGACGATCGCCTAGAATCTGTCCGAACAGGGGTGTCTCACTGTGCAATCGCACAGCAACACTCTAACCTAGTTCGAACTCAGTCCTTGGTAAGCTTTGATCTAAATGGGATGGCCCTTTTGAGATCACTAACATATTTCCATTTGGTGCTGTTGAGCTATGTGATCCACCCACAGGGAGAACCTTTAAGGTCAATGGGCATCGCCTCAAGCAATTTCATAAGGGATCCCAAGAATGACTGAGGAAGCGAGAGATTCTCCTCATTGATGCCACTTACCCTCCTTAAACCCTTGGGGAGTATTCTTTTTTCTTCTCCTCTTTCTCTTTTATTTGTTTTCATATTTGCACTTTGCTTTTCAAAAATAAATACGATCTATCTTTTTATGATTGCTACATATTATGAACTAGGACATTTTGGTTTTAATGGATCATTTTGTTTGGTCTGCGATTCTTGACTCTTCAATTACATATCTTGGTAGTTGATTTGATGTTGTTGATTGCCTAAGTTGGTATTGACCTTGTAAGGTTTTGGGCCTGCATGAATGGGATTCATCTTTTGCCATTCTTTCTTTCATGTGTGCATCTGCTCCTGATTTGTGTTCTCTAGAACTTGCTCCTTTTCTTTTTGAAACTACATTTTTCACTTACATGCATAAATATGATAGAAGCTTGTTTTCTTTCTTTTATTTTCCCCACTTTGGCCAAATAGCTCTCCTTTGCATTATGTTTCCTTTGCTAGCCCATTTGTGCCTTTTCGACTCATTCTTTTCTAAGCCACATTACAAGCCTAAGCGTAAAACCATTTTATTCCGCACCTTGGAGATTTATTGAGCATTGGTTTCACCTTGGTTTTGTGTTTAAGTGTGGGGGTTGCTCGGGAGTGCAACAGTTTAAGTGTGGGGGGAGATGTTTGATTTTGTCATTGTGATTATGTATATAGTTCTTCAAAAAAAAAAAAAAAAAAAAAAGAAAGAAAGAAAATGCTTAGAAAGAAATGAAATTTATGAGTAAAATAAAAGTTTTTATATATAGAGAATGATTGTGTGAATCAATGCTCTTTTTAATTTCTTGGGTGCTTAGCCTCTCATTCCATACTATTACCTACCTTCACCCTAACCCCATTACAACCTTTAATAATAAGCTCTCTTGATTTGTGCATGCATGTGTTATGAGTAGTGGAGACGTAGAAATTGAGCAAGCTTATGGTAGAACAATTTTCTTGAGTAGAATTTGAGCGATACACTTATTTACCTTAAACACTTGAGAGATTGATTGATTGAGCGCATCATTTGAGAGACCATCATTTGTGATTAACATCATTGATTGAGATTACCAGGAATTGTAATTTGAGATGAAGGGATTTTGGGTCTTGATTGATTGGTTCTAATGAAGCTCTGTGTCCCTTGTTCAATTTCTGCATTGTTAGCAATTTGTAGAAAAGAAGAGTTTCTCCTTTAGATCTTTTTCTTTGAATTTTGCTCAGGAGTGCAAAAAGATAAGTGTGGGGGAATTTGATAATTGAATATTTTATACACTTCTTTTTATCTCTTGATTAATAATTTAGGACTTTTTAGTTAATAAATAATGGCTTTTATACTTATTTGGGCTTTGGGCCTTTGATTATATTTTAGCCATTTTTATTAATAAAATTCCAGTTTTACATTGCTTCACTAATCTTACCATAACTCTTGAACCAGACATCGGATTTGCCTCATTTTTGTTTCATATTTCAGATGATTCAGAGAGCTACAATTGTTATGAAGACATGAAGGAAAATTCAGACAAGAAGGCGATCGATTTTGAAGCCAAAGTCAGATGTTTTATTTGGGCTCGAATTTGTGATTAAAGCCCATTCTTTATTATTTTCTGTTTTGGGCTGGATTATTGATTGGAGCCCCATTTCGTTTTTCATCTTAGGTTAAGTAAGGCAGCAGCCACAAACATATGATCATTCACGTTTTTAGATTTTGGTGGATCAAAATAGGAGTTTTCATATTCTCTCAAGTGTTCTTCGTGTTCTTCGTGTTCTTCATTTGTTCTTCGTTTTTCCCAGCCATGTTCGGCTAAACTTATGTGGTTAACCCAACGTTGAGGATTCCATGATCCGTCCGGAGAACTTCGTGTTTAATCGGTACTTTACTCGTTTTTGTTTTCATCTTATCGGATTCGATTTAAAATAGTTCGAATATTAGATTTAATATTCGGTTTGGTTCATCCCAAGGACCGAGTTCGAACTAGGTTAGAGTATTGTTTGTGCGATTGCACGATGAGACGCCACTGCTCGGACAGATTCTAGGCGATCGTCTAGTCGAGGGATTTACGGACGAACGCAGATTTCGTTCGTCTAGAACCAAACGCGAGTTCGTTCATTTTTTCGTTCAATGATGGAAGTTTCGGAATCTAGATGTTGGGTTGATCGTTGTTAATGCATTTACGCATATTTCATTCGTTTCGCATATTTTCGTTTTCAATCTCTTTTGAATCAAAAACCCCCATTTTTATTGTTTCTGCTTTATTGCTTTGTTCGAATCGAACCGATTGTGAATCGTTGGGAAACGACCCGGGTTACATTATACTGCAAATCCTTTCTAATCTGGTTATTTTGGGAGATGAAGGAAAATCTCTGTCAACCACCACAGGCAGAAGCATGAGCAAAATGCAATATAGAGTGAAACTCATGATCAGACACACATCTCCTAACTACTTGGTCACTACAAAGTTTCCACATATAAGGGTCATCCCAAACATAATCTTTAGACTCACTCTTTAATTTAAAAGTTTGGGCCCTAGTGGAATCTACAGGCAAAACACCAGCTACCAAGTAGTTAACCAGATCAGCATACCATGGAAGCTTACCTTGCAGCTGTAGAAGGCGCTCATCGGAAAATCATCCCGAATAGAAGAGGGGTGAGAGGGAGAATGGTTGATGCGACTCAAGTGGTCAGTACCCATTTTTGTGCTCCACTTCGTCTCGAATCTCAACATCAAACTCTTGGAGCAATAACATCCACCCCGGATAGTCGTGGCTTAGCATCTACCTTTTTCAAAAGAAACTTTAAAGCGCATGGTCGGAGAAAACAATTACTCTACTAGCTAGCGATATGACCTAAACTTATCAAAAGCAAAGACAATAGCCAACAACTCCTTTTCGGTAGTGGTGTAATTAGGCGGCGGGATCCAAAGTCTTGGAGGCATATGCAATCACATGAGATGCTCTATCGACCCGTTGTGCCAAGATAGCACCAACCGCATAGTTGGAAGCATCACACATCAACTCAAAGGGGATGCACCAATCAGGGGGCTGGATCACTGGGGTTGTAGTAAGGCAACACTTCAAATGATCGATGGCCGCCTTGCAAGCATCATCAAATACAAAGTCAGTGTCCTTATGCAGAAGGTTGGACAAGGGTCGGGCAGTCTTGTTGAAATCCCTAATGAAACGTCGATAGAAACCTGCATGACCAATAAAAGAGCGAACTTCCCGCATAGATACGGGGTAAGGCAAAGCAGTAATCACATCTATCTTAGCAGGGTCTACCTCAATCCCTTTCCTAGACACTATGTGTCCCAAGACTATACCTGACTCAACCATAAAGTGACACTTCTCATAATTTAGCACAAGATTAGACTCAATGCACCTATGCAAAACTCTAGACAAATTAGCTAAGCATGCATCAAAATCAGACCCATATACAGTGAAATCATCCATAAAGATCTCCATGCAGTCCTCTAGAAACTTAGAGAAAATGCTTACCATACAACGCTGAAAGGTGCCAGGTGTTGCAGAGGCCAAAAGGCATCCTTCGGTAGGCATATGTTCCAAAGGGGCATGTGAAGGTCGTCTTCTCCTGATCCTCAGGAGCAATATGAATCTGGAAGTATCCGGAGTAGCCATCCAGGAAGTAGTAATGAGACTTGCCAGCCAATCGCTCTAACATCTGATCAATGAAAGGTAAAGGGTAATGATCCTTACGAGTGGCTTGGTTGAGTCTCCTATAGTCAATGCAAACTCTCCAACTATTCTGAACTCGAGTAGGAATGAGCTCATTCTTCTGATTGGCTACCACAGTGACTCTGGATTTCTTAGGAACCACCTGGACCGGGCTAACCCACTGGCTATCAGAAATGGGATAGATGATACCAGCTTGTAGAAGCTTAGTGACCTCCTTCTTCACCACATCAAGGATAAGGGGATTAAGGCATCTCTGAGGTTGCCTCACCGGCTTAGAGTCCTCTTCCAAAAGAATTCGATGCATACACATAGAGGGGCTGATGCCAACGATATCAGCTAATGTCCACCCAATGGCTTTCTTGTTCGCCCTCAATAAGCTTAACAACTTCTCTTCTTGTTCAGGAAGAAGATTATTTGCCACAATGACTGGCAATTGTTCATCCACCTCCAAAAATGCATACTTCAGGTGATTTGGAAGAGATTTTAACTCAAGTTTGGGTGGTTGCTCAGTGGTGTTAGTTCCCTATGTGTTTTGATGATAACTGACAATTGTAAACGCAAATTAAAATGTGTTTTGGAAAGTTGAAAAATATTCTCAAGTGAATACTCAAGTATTGGTTTCATTACTCAAGTATTGAATACTCGAGTAATGGTTTCATTACTCAAGTATTGAGTTGACAAAGTGAATGGCTCCTTCGTGCAAAAATGATCATTACTCAAGTATTGATTCCAATACTCAAGTAATGAACTTACGAGAGCATTTCAAGTTTTTCACAATAAGTCAATACTCAAGTATTGGTTCCAATACTCAAGTATTGATCTTACGAAACTCTTTTGCTAAAAGGCAAAAATGCCAATACTCAAGTATTCATATGAATACTCAAGTATTGGTCATACTGAAAAATGATTAAAGTATTCAACATGTGAATACTCGAGTATTGGTTTGAATACTCGAGTATTGGGCAAAATGAAGAAAGTTTTCAAGTTTTTCACATGTTTATCAATACTCAAGTATTGAAATGAATACTCAAGTATTGAAGTGACGAAACTTCACAAATATTGAAAATGTTCAATACTCAAGTATTGAGTTGAATACTCGAGTATTAACCGAGACATAAAGTTTCGCTATTTCCAAGTGATTTGAATACTCAAGTATTGAGGTGAATACTCAAGTATTGACTTGGAAAAGAACTCACAAAGTTTTCAAATAGTTCAATACTCAAGTATTGGTTTGAATACTCGAGTATTGGCCATACAGAAAGGTTTGCTATTTCCAAGTGATTTGAATACTCAAGTATTGATTTGAATACTCAAGTATTGACTTGGAAAAGTTTTCACAAAGTTTTCAAACAGTTCAATACTCAAGTATTGAGTTGAATACTCGAGTATTGGGCATACAGAGAGCTTGGCTCTTTTTCAAATGTTTTGAAAACTCAAGTATTGATTTGAATACTCAAGTATTGAAGTTTTGGACTTAAACTTATTTTCACATAAAAGTTCAATACTCAAGTATTGGTACAATACTCGAGTATTGGTCCTACTCAAAAATTGTCCAAACGCTCAAATCATATAGTGCCTTCTCTGAAAGACGAATACTCAAGTATTCATCTGAATACTCAAGTATTCACATTAGTGCACATGCAATACTCAAGTATTGAAGAACTCACTCAAGTATTGGGCGCAAGTATTCAAAATTCAAATCATACGAATTTGTGATTTCTTCATGTTTGATCTTAATGCTTTCTATTATCATTCTTATATATTCCCGGCTATGTTTAACCACTTTGTTAGTAAGTTTCACTTTCTTAAGAGGAGATTAAATGGAGGTTTAATACCAAAAGCAAAAAGCACATCGGAACATTAAATGCTAAACCCGAGAAAGTTGCATACTTTTGGGAAATCCCTCTGCACACGCTTACAAAGGATTAATGCCTACCTACCACATCCAAGAATGCTACTCCAACGGATTTATTTACTAGAAGTCAACTCGAACTTCGCGCCCCACCGGATTAAGTGAAGATTAGAGAGAAAGAAGACCAAAACGAACCAGAACCTTGGTTAATGTCACCAACGGTTATATGAAGAATTACAACGGTCATTTAATGTCTTCTAAGCATAAATAGAAGAGCATTCAATTCCTCTCAAAAACTAAGACCTCAGAAAGCGAAAATCATTAAAGTCTTCATCTACTCTTAAGTCTTTCTGTACTAAGTATCTGTTGATACATTCAATCTTCAGTGTTTATCATTATCTACTCTTAGAGAGAGTTTATTGATTGTAAATCATTTCTTGTAAAGGAATCACAAGTCAGGGGACTTGGTGATTGGGTTAATTGATTACAACTTGTAAGGGGGAGTAAGTTCTAGTGAGAGAATTACTCTTGAGTGCAGAGTGTGTAATCAATTGTGATAGTGAAAAACCCGAGAGTCTGGGACTGGACGTAGGTCAAGAGATTGGACCGAACCAGTATAATTCCTTGTGTCTTGCCATTCTTCTCTACTCCATAGTCTACTCTGTTTTAGTTTCGAAAAACAGAGCTTTTCTGGAAGAATTTTTAATAATCCCCAATTCACCCCCCTCTTGGTGATTAAGCTCCACTTTCAAGTGGAAGGAAGAAGCTTGGGTGGTTGTTGCAACAACTCGGATGTCATCACACCGGAAATGCACAAAACCACATTCAAAGAAGCGTAAGAACCGTCTATCTATACAGCTCAATGTTAACATTAGAATTCAGCTCATCAAAATCGAGTTAAGTTCATCAAAATCGGAATCGGGATGCACATCGGATCGGGATGAAGCTCAAACTCGGAATCAATATCGTAATCCACAAGTAATGCGAATCACCCAACCAGTCGAATCACCAAATAAAGCAGCATTAACCAAATGAGTACAAACAGAGCACCATTTATTATCAACACATGCACAAATGGCAGAATCACTCTCAGATAAAAAATCAGGATAATCGGCACACCAATCAGCAATAACATCATCCACAGCATCATCAACCACATCAATACAGAAAATAGAATGCTCTTCCCTAGGATGTTTCATGGCATCAAAGATATTAAAATTTACAGAAATATCACCAAACTCCATGGAAAGAGTACCAGAATACACATCTATCTTAGTCCTAGCTGTTTTCATGAAAGGCCTCCCTAGAATGATTAGTGACCTACTACTAGAAGACTCACCCTCCATATCTAAGATGTAAGAATCATCAGGGAATATCAATTCATTAACTTTGACTAATACATCTTCAACTAAACCAGAAGGATGGGCATTACTTCTATTAGCTAATTGAACAATAACACCAGTTGGACGCAAGGGACCAAGACCAAGAGATCTATAAACGGATGCAGGCATGACATTAATAGAAGCACCTAAATCTAGCATGCAATCATTCAATCTATAGTTACCAATAATGCAAGGGATAGAAAACGTCCCTGGATCCTTGCACTTGCGAGGCATGGTAGGCTGGATAAAGGCTAATACATTTTGGTTCAAACTCACTCATTCATTCCCTTCGCCGCCTCTTGTTGGTGCATAACTCCTTCAAAAACTTGGCATATTTAGGAATTTGTTTGATTGCATCTAAGAGAGAATGTTGATCTCTACTCTTCGAATGTCTCAAGTATATCCTTCTCTTGTGCATTTTCTCGCAACTTCTTGGATCGAGGGCTCTTCGAGGGAAAGGAAGAGGAATGGGAATGTCTTCCTCTTCACCTTGCTACATTGCATTTTTGTTTTTAGAGTCAATCTTCACATTATCTGACTCTCTTTCTGATGTGGAAGTCACATCTACAGCTGGTTTAGGTTTCTCCAATTGCTTGCCAGACCGAAGGGAGATAGCACTCACATTCCCCTTGGGATTAGGAATTGCTTGTGAAGGAAAAGTGTTGGATCCCTGAGGTTGAAGCTAATTCGATGATGTTGCCAGCTGCCCAATCTGTGTTTGCAAACTCTGAATGGAAGGGTCGGTTCTTTGTTGGAACTGCATATTGGCGTGACAAATAGCTTCATCATATCCTCCATGAGGAACCACCACTACTACTACTAGCCTGTTGTTGTGCCGCCTGTGGAGGTGCACATATGGCTAGTCGAGGAGGTGGTGTTGGCAAAGGTGGTGGAGGTGCAGACTGTTGTTGGAAATTCTGTGGTCTGTACTATCTCTGTTGGTAATTCCCATAATTTTGCTGATATTGGTTACTCGCGGTTCGATTCGGTTCCAACGAAATCGGGGTGATTTCTCCAACCAGGATTGTAGGTATTGGAGAAGGCATTATTCTGCTGGTATTGTGGCTTTCCTGGAAAAACACCCACTGAAGCTACCGACTGGTCTTGATAAGCAGGATCATGCAAAGTAGGGCAAGAATCAGTAGAATGACAAGGGTCAGAACAGAACCCACATGAGTACCCAATCTGAGGAGGAGAAGACTGTATTGTCTGTGTCACTGCCAACCGCCTCACAAGGGAAGTCAAATAATCAAGTCTATTCTCCAATCTCTGAGAATCGTACTGGGCCGGAGGTGTTTGAATCTGGTAAACAGGAGTACCATTAGCCCCGGTGCCAAATTGCTGAGAATTAGTAGCCATAGTAGATATCAACTCTCGGGCCTCTTCAGGTGTCTTGCTATCTAAGGCCCCACCACTGGATGCATCCATGAAACTTTTATCCAACGGTAACAAACCAGAATAGAAATATGTAATCAGGAGTTGGTCTGTAATCTGGTGGTGTGGACAACTAGCACACAATCGCTTGAACCTCTCCCAATACTCATACATGGTCTCCCCATTGATTTGTTTAACACTAGTGATCTCTTTTTGAATAGCAATGGCTTTTGAGAAAGGAAAGAACCTCACTAGGAATAACCTCGATATCATCCCAACTCCCAACCAGATGTTGGTTGCAAATTGTATAGCCAATCCTTAGCCACGCCATCTAGGGAAAATGGAAAAGCTCTCGGCTTAATGTGGTCCTCATCAATTGCTTGAGGTTTCATTGTGCTTTGCATACCACATGGAACTCCTTTAGATGCCTGTGAGGACATTCACCTGCAAGACCATGAAACTTGGGCAACAAATGGATAAGATCAGATTTTAATTCAAAGTTGGCAGCAAGTTCAGGATATCAAATACACAAATTTTGATTGCCCACATCATGGGTAGCTAATTCTTTCAAAGTGGGATGAGTTGCTTGTTCTGCCATAATTTATGAGTTAGCAAAATTGCTACTAGAATCAGTGAAAACAACAAGACTATCGAGTCAAGATCAACGAATGGACACAATCGAGACTCAAGTTCAATGTCAAATTCAAAGATCAATCCCACGACTTAGCCTAACAATTCTTCTAGCGGTAAGAATTGTTCTTTCTATTTCGGGATCAAGTGGCAACAAGTCTTCTCGGATTAATAGTACTCCTAGTACTATGCAAAGATAAACACAAGGCACTCGCGAAAAATCGAATTTCAAAAATTCCACCGAAAAATCGAATGACGAAAATGCCGGTAAAAGTGGTAAAAAGTATGAAACACTAAGATGACACACAAACACAAACACAAAAAGCTAAAACCTATGTTGGAATTTGACCAAAACAAGTCCAAAACGGTATCAAATGATTTTTAAAATTTATGGGACTTGGACAGGCAACTCCTAGACTATCGGGGAACCCAAAAATGGAATAAAAAACTTCAAAATTGAAAAAGTGGTCTAAACGATGGAATTTGGCGAAAATAAGAATACCACATGGAAAATCTTGATTGATTTTGGATGTGCCTAGTGAGTTAGGCCATTTTCTATCACCTAGAAAAATTTCAGACCATTCGGAGATACTCTGAAAAAACCGCCCTAGTAGAAATCATAAAAGAGAAACTTAAAACAGCGAAAAAGTGGTCTAAACGATGGAATTTGGGGAAAATAGGTCAGACCTCACTCCTAAGGAGAGTGAATCTTGTTTAGAATGCCCAATTCCTTGTGAATAAGACATGGTTTGAGTGATCTGGGTCAAAACAATTTCTGTCCACCCACCCGAACCACCGAAAACTACTATTGCTAATGAAACCGATGCGAATTCCCCAAACGACGCGCCATATTTTGACAGAGATTTTCCGTGATCTCCCAAAATAACCATATTAGAAAAGGATTTGCGTATAATGTAACCCGTGTCGTTTCCCAACGAATTCACAATCGATTTAAATCAAAGAATAAAAAAAGAACAATAACAAATTGGGGGTTTTTGATTCAAAAGAGATTAAGAATGAAAATATGCAGAAACAGAATGAAATATGCAGAAATAGATTAACAACGATCAATCAGATTAAAAACGATTAACCCATAATTGAGATTCCATAACCTTCATCAGACAAAAAGATAATAACCAAACTCATGATTGATTCTGGACAAATCAAAATCTCTGCATTTGTTCAGATATTCCCTCGACTAGACGATCGTCTAGCATTTGATCGAACACGTGGCGAGCTCGCTGTACGATCTCATAACGCTCTCTCAGAACCCGGTCTGACCTATGTCCTTGGGATATCAATCTAGGTATTAAATCTAATACCTAATCCGCAATTATAATCGGATCCGATTAAAATAAATGAAACGAATTACGTTACCGATTGAAGCGCATGTCCTCTCGGATTCGTGGAACCCTCAATCCATGGGTCAATCACGAAGCCTAGCCTATCATAGCTATGCGAGAATGAAAATGGGAAAGAGATGAAGAAGTTCATCATGAACACGAAGAACACGAAGAACCGATGAAAAGCAACAATGAGAGAAAATGAAACTTCGTCTTTTAATCCAAAACTGAATAAAAACGTGAATGATAAGGTGTTTTTGGCTGCTGCCTCACTTAACCTAAAATGGGAAAACAAAATGGGGCTCCAATCCACAATTCAGGCCCAAAACGGAAAATAATAAAAATGGGTTTTAATTACAAATTCGAGCCCAATTAAACATCTGACTTTGGCTCCAAAATCGACCGCCTTCTTGTCCGAATTTGTCCTTCATATCTTCATAACAGTTGTAGCTCTCTGAATCATCTGAAATATGAAATAAAAATGAGTCAAATTCGATGTCTGGTTCAAGAGTTATGGTAGGATTAGTGAAGCAATGTAAAACTGAAATTTTATTATTAAAAATGGCTAAAATATAATCAAAGGCCCAAAGCCCAAATAAGTATAAAAGCCATTATTTATTAACTAAAGAGTCCTAAATTATTAATCAAGAGATAAAAAGAAGTGTATGAAATATTCAATTATCACTATTAGAAAGTAGATGGCACCCTAGCTAGTAGCTAGCTATACCTTGTTTGGTTTTGGTTTTTCCGCACTCTGTTTGATTCAGGAAAGGATATTATATTATCTTATTATGCACTTGCTTCTTCTTGTTGGTATCTGTTTCTTTGCTAGTATTGGTTGTCTGTGTATATTAGTTAGCGTTTCGGGCAAGATTTTAAATATGTAGCCTATATTTTTAAAAGAAAACTCATAAAAGGCGTCCTGAAAATATAATCGGGACGCCTTTTTCAATTCAACACCCAAATAAGGCGACCTGAATTTAGAATCGAGTCGCCTTATTAAGGACGCCTTTGTTCAATTGGACGTTTAAATATGTATTTAGGTCGCCTAAATAAGATGACCTGATTTCCAATTCAGGTCTCCTTAATACAATTCAGTCGCTTTTATGAGGCGTCCGAATACAATCAGACGCTTTAATAAGGCATCCTGAATTGAAATCAGGTCGCCAAAAGCCACAAAATCAACTACCCTCTCCGAGACGTCCCTGAGTAAATGGACGTTCATTGGGTTTAATTTAGGTCATTTTTTAGCCTTTTTGTAGTAGTGGCAGCATGTGTAGGTTGAGCACTGAGGCTGGTTATCGGAGTGTCAAAATACATGGAGATGGTTCCACACAACCTACCCCATCTAATCTCCCTGTCACACCTCCGGGACTCATGTGGCGAGGAGCACCAGCTATGCCAACATCTCGGCTTCTAGCACATAGGGACCAAACCGTCATAGCGTCAACTAGGAAGAACTTTCCAACTACAAGAGGCAAGGGAAGGGGTCAGCACTAACTGCTTTAGACAAGTCTTTTTTGTAATTGGCTGACTTGTATTTTGGTTGTAATGGTAAGTCTTTTTTGTTGTAATGTGTGGGTGTAATTGAACTCCCTACAATGTGTGTTGTAATCAGCTGGCAAGTGTTTTGGTTTGAATGGTCAGCCTTTTTTGGTTTGGATTTGTACTCCCTCTGTGGCTGCATTTTGTTCTGTATTTTGTTTGGTTGTAATGGTCAGTATTTTGGGTGAGTTCATTGTCACTGTCATGTTTTGGCCACTATCACTGTCATGTACTTGGCTGCCAACTATTATGTATTTATTTATGTTGGCATTGTCATGTGGTTGATCATGTTTTGGCCAATTTCTCTGTATGTGGTTCATGTTTGGGCTACTGTTACCTATATTATGTTCATGTATTGGGTAGTGATTCACCTTTCTTTGTAAACAGCTAATATTGGTTATAAAAGAATATTCATGTTTCACACATATGCTCAGGAACGAGTTGTTGGTCTACTAATTTTTTAGATATTCATGTTTCACACAAATTATGTGTGCCACTTTCTTCTTTTCCCATAAATTATGCAAATAGTAGGTTTCTCCATTGCCATCATTTTCTTTGCTCTCATGTGGCGTAACAAATTGAATCCAATTTGATAGTGATGTTTAGTTGTTCCTTAGTGATGCCTCAACCAATTAGTCCCTTTCCTAGCTATTTTGATTTTGGTATCTCACTTGCTATTCGTCCCTTTCCTTAGTGATTTGAAAACTAGAAAGATATGACTCTAGTTAAAAGGAGCATGCCTAGAGGCATATTGACTGGAGGCATTTTAATTGACTTGATGTAAGAATAAATCGTTTGAAATTCATGTTGGAAAGATGTTGCCTTGAGTCAAAAATATGAGGCCTAGAGTCATGTGCCTAGAGGCAATTATTATTGACTGGAGGCAAAGTCGATTTTTGCAAGTTAACGTGTTTGTCGGTTTGCTTAGAGTCAATTATTTAATGCCTTGAGTCATGATTTTCACTTGCTACCTCGAGGTAAAAGTGTTTTGACTCATTGTTAGTTTATTATTAAATTTAATTTTTGATGATAATTGGAATACTAACTTAAGCATCGAGGTTCTAGTTTGTATTTTTTGCAGGACTCTGTTTAGAAGATGAAAAACAAAGGCTAACGGAGTGAAGAATGACTCCAGTCATTAATTCTGGTGCTTCGAATTGATTTAACCAACATTGCATAATTTGAAGTTACATAATTGTAACTTCAAGTTAGGATGTCTTGAGGTAAAAGAAAAATGGCTACAAATTATTTCTAATGGGTGTTAAATTATGCAGAAAAATTAGTTCTGGAAGCCTCAAATATTACATTAAGTCACGTTGCCTCAAGGTTGTTGAAGTAGTACCTCGAGTTAAGGGCAAACAGAGAACAAATCCTTGCAGGAGTATGCCTCAGAGTTATGTTACTATTTACCTCAAGGCAAACCCGACAAGAAAAGCAATGACTCTCGTTGTTATCTGGAGGCAGCTAGTAGATTGCCTCGAGTCAAGGTCCCAGGTAAGTATTCTTAATTAATGCCTCCGGTTGACACAAGCTTTGGAGTTCAACCACAAGCTTGAAGCTATGTTGAACGGCCTCAACAAAGAGCTTCCAGGGTTCAAAGTGATCTCTGCCAACGCATACGACATTGTTTTTGACATTATCAACCGGCCTTCATCCTACGGTAATATAATTAACCTTCTGATCAAATTATTATTGTTGCTGCTTTTTTTGTTATTATTATTAAGTGGCTGCAACAAAAAAAGAGAGGTTATTATTAGGATTAAGGTGGAATTTTATTTGAAAGCTTTCGCCTATGAGTTATGATGTGACTATATGAAATCATTTTTTTAGATGAATTTTGACCTCAAAGTATTTAAAAAAGAGAGTAATATTGTATGAAGTTGTTAAAAATATGATTTTACTCCATTTTTTAAAAATATTTTTAGGGTGAAAATGTAAAAAAAATTCCAAGCACCTACAGCTCCTACTTGAAAGCTTTCAAAACAAAATTGAATCTTGACCTTATCTTCATCATCAGAGTAGTTAACATCACTTATATACGTCATATCTGAAAGCAACTAATGCTTTTAAAATATTATAATTGTATTAGCTGCAATTTAAGGTCCATAAAGTGACTGTCCTACTCGCATATTATAGGCACGTGCTGAGTCAATGAGATATTGACTGATAATTATGACTCATTTACAACTCTATATCTACCGGATTTCATTGCAATTTATTAAGATGTGACTTTATTTGTCATAATATATCGAGTTATTATTTAATTTATAATCCCAAAATAGAGGTAAGTAGTAGATGCCTCGAGTCAACGTCCCAGGTAAGTATTGTTAATTAAGGGAAAATCCTTTTCAGGGTCATTTTTAGAGGAAAAAAATCTTAAAAAAGGCCCTCAAAATTCTGAAATCCCAGAAAAGGTCCTAAGGCCTTTACTGGGATTTTCAGAATCTTACGTGAGTTGTTAACAGGGCTAATATAGTTGTTAATTAACAACTAAATCAGCCCCATTAACAATAATTTTCTAACAACTAAATCAGCCCCGTTAACAACTCACGCAGATTCTGAAAATCCCAGAAGATTTCAGAATTTCGAGGGCCTTTTTTGGGATTTTTTTTCTCTAAAAAGGGCCCCGAAAAAAATTTCCCCTTAATTAATGCCTCGGTTGATCTATAAATACCTCGAGTCATGATTTTTTTTTTTGCCTTGAGGTAAGTAAGTAAGTACTCTATATCTACCTCATATATTTACTTCACCAACTCGCTCTGTTCCAGCAAAAATTCCTAAGCCAAAATTTCTTCATTTTCTTTTAATATTAAATCTCTCTCTTCATCCGTTCAATGGCTCGGGTCATGTCATCTCCTTATTCTATCGTTGCCTGGAAGCCCTCTTTCTCTCAAATCGTCTTTTTCCTCTTTGCGTCGTCCGAACTCTTCCTCGCCACTCCATCACGCTTCATCAAATTTCTCCTCACCTTTTCAAATTTCTTCAATTTTCCGCATGCTTATTAAACTCGGACCGGACCGGCCGGTTCGGCAGTTTGGACCAGAAACCGGTGAACCGGCCGTGAAACCGGTCCGATCAGTAGTAGAAACCGGGGTTAAAGTCCTTTTTTTTCTCCAAAAATGTCAATTGAAGAGGATGTTTACAAGGAGAGAATGAGAGAGATGAAGAGAAACAAAGCCATGTGAAACAGATTTGATGTGAACAAAGCCGGTGAGAAGAGATAACACCGAAAGAGGAGAAGACGGTGACAGACTGAGGACCTCATGACGCGCCGTCACGGTTTGAAACTTTCCGATGTGAACATATTCAGTATCCTTAGATCCAGAGATGTCACAGATCGAACACGCCAAGCATGGACCCACGCCGAGCAAGTGGACAAACGACACTTTAAGAAGAAGAGGATGCGAGAGGGAGAGATCGGAGTAGCAGGGACTAGCCATAAAAATGAAAGCAGACACTAAAGAAGATGAGAGCCTAGGATAGAGTGAAGAGAGAACAAAAGTTGTTCAAAAGCATTGAGTGTTCCTTGCAAGCTAAGAGCAGCCTAGGATATAGGTGTGTAGTTTCAACAGTGAGGTTAGTCAGATTTTCATAAAAAAACGTATTGGGAGAAGGCAACTTTACACTTTTCTCAATGTACATTAAACATTTAAAAGTTTAAGTACTCTGTCATCTTATTAAAATTTTATATTAATATATTAATAACATCAATTTTTTATTTTTTTACCGGTTTGGTCCCGGTTTAGCTCTGGTTTGACTCAGGTCTGACCCACTGACCCTTGTCCCGAGATCCCGACCGGTTCAGTGACCGGTCCGGGTTTAATAACCTTGATTTTCCGACCAAACCATCAATTTCTGCTTCTCAAATTGCCGCTGTCGATATGCCCTAATGTCGTGTGAGAGGAAGAGCTGATGTGTCAACTAAAGTGTCCAATTTCAATCCTTGCGTGGCCTCTCCTTAGATGCAATGTGTCAATTTAACTGTACACGTGGCAATTCCATAACAGTAGGGCATTTTTGCTACGATTTTAAGACTTCTAGGGAAAATAAGAAAAAAAAAAAAAAAACTTCCGTCTTACCAATGCTCTTTGGTGAAAACTTTCATGGCATTTAAAAACCTTTTCCCTTTTGGTAAATATGTTCAAACTTTTTTGATAAAAAAAAAGGCACGCACGCACGCACATTTATTTACTTATGTAGAAGCATACCCATTTTCAAGTAATAAGTTATTCACACCTTATGTATTTAGAGTTTAGTTATCTCAGCTGTCGACATTATATTAATAATTGATTATCATCATCACATATAGGCACGTTATCACTAGAAAAGATAATAATTAAATGATTATTTTTGTTTGGTCACTTTGAGTTATTTTTAATTCATTTTCTATTTTGTTACGGAAAAAATTCGAAAACATAAACGGACAAAGAATCTGGGGTATATCAGGAGCCTGGAAGAGCGAGGATATGGGTGGTTCTTATCAAGTTAGTTAAACACATGCCAACGGGGATAGATCAGTCTCCATCAAGAAGCTGTCAATTATTATTATTATTATTTCTTCCTTCTCTCCTCCTCCTCCTCCTCCTCTTCTTCTTCTTTAATAAAGTTGTTGTTGTTAATGTTGTTGTTGTTATTATTAGGTGGCACCACATTAGACTCGAAACAGTAGTTTCCCCCCTTTTGAGATGACATCTCAAGAGACTATGAGATTTGTTTGAGTCAAGCCACATACTTACATCGTATATCACAAATCATGTTAGAAAAGTAATTTCTACAACTAATATAGGAAGTTGATTAATAAAACATACAGGCAGATAATGGCCATGTAAACACTAGTTTTTTTTTTTAATAATAAAAAAATGATTTTGATCGGACATAAATGCATGTAAGCTGATTCAACTATGAGTGATGCAAATTGAAGATGGCCCCAGCCCTGGTTTGCGTGAACTGAAGAGAAGGTGTACTAATTAATTAATTTATTTATTAATCAACTTCTATTCCCTTGACATAGACTATGCAATAACAGAACCAGTTTCAATTTCATGTTAAGCTCTTTGCTTAGTTGGGAGAATTAAACATGTGTGGACTGTTCAGATCTAATTAGAGGGTCCAATTTTTTTTTTTTTTTAAAAAAAAGAGTGATTTTTAAAACAAAAACCATTTTTTGAAAAAAAAATTAATAAAGAGATTATTTTTATTTTAGATTCTATAACCATTATCTTTACAATATCTTTACAATTAATGAATGTCATGAACAAATGGCAGTTGGTCTACTAAGAATTAAGCCAATACTCATAATTAGAATAGGACCGTCGACCAACATAAGCTTTGGACAAACAGCCAGATCTACTTCAGAGAGATTGGTTGGATTGACCTGGTGAAATCAACATACTAATAAGTTATAACCATGCAATTAGAGAAGCAAATTACATACTTTGTTGGCCTGTGAAAGAAGCTCATAATATATTAAACTTTGAAACTAGCCATTTTAAGAAACTGACGACGCCCGTGGTCTCTCCAACAACTTGATTCACAAATTATGTAAAACAGGGCGTCAGTTCAAAATTAACTGTGATCCTCAAATTTTCAAAGAGGAAAAGCATGTAAGAATAAAGCGATATGATGCTTTGTTGATCCTGTGGAATCACCGTAGCCATCGTAATCGTGTGTAAAGCACATCCATTACGCGACTCAGGTTTAGAATTCGCATCAACAAAGGCCTTGGCACTTGCAAAGGCTCAAGCAGTTCCTCATTTATATCCTTCCATGCACTTATCACTTTCCTCTTGAACTCTTCAACGGCGTTTTCTCTCTGCCCACCATGTTGCTTCATGTAACACTTTATGCCCGAAACAACATGCCCTCTCTTTTGCTCAAACTAACAAATACGCCACAAACACACAAATTATTACTGCTTGTCCAAATAACTTAGAATTTGAATAATAAACAAGGTAGAAATTTTGGACATTTCAGTACGTACCTCGTTGGAAACAATGTCGTCCATAAGCCTGCTAATAATTTGAGAGGCTCCAACAATTTTGGGGTTATTGGCTAGCCATTGGAAAGCTTCCTCTGTAGCAATAGGTCCCAAGCCAATGAATGATGTGGCTGCAAGCATACGGTACGCAGAAGTCACAAGTGCATTGTCCATGTACTCCTCCATTGTTGGTGTATAATTACTGTTATACCATTTGGCTTCAACAAAGTAACCTCGCACCAAGCTTTTCATCTGAGCGTATGATTTTAGTGTAAGTGAAAGTTGTGATATTATCTTGCAATATACCAACTTTAGAGAGATAGAGTAGTTCTTGGTTGTTCATCAGTTATGCCTTGAGATATGACGATCATAATCATCCCAATATTATTTAATATATAAATTTCTAGATAATTTTTAATTAATATTTGATTGATCATGGAATAGGAAGAATTGAACAAATTATATTTACATTGTTATAAAACAATCAATAATTTGAAGTGTCTAAACAAAGGGACTTGGTTTCAGTGCTAAGCACCGTGCTTAGCTCTCTCAGCTCATCAGATTTGGGCCGTCTAGATTTGATTTTAGACGGTCTAGATTTGAGTTTTCTTAAAATGATGATTTTTTAAAATAATAGTAGTTAAAATATTATCTTTATTTTATATTTTATACCCATTAAAATAATTTTTCTTAAAAATATAGACTTTTAAAAACACAGATCTGGACCGTCTAAATCAGATTTGATGGTTCAGATCTAATGAGTTGAAAGATCTAAACACAATGCTTAACACTAAAACCAAGTCCCTAGACAAAGCGAGTGAAATAGAAATAGTATAGAAGTACATCTTACTTCATCTTTGGCATACTCGATGCAAAATTCTCTTCCTTCGTTGGTCATTTCTTGCTTGACTTCCTCATAAACATCCAATAGTGCTTGGTAACAAAATCTCATGTATTCGGCAACAATTCCAGGCACCTTATGTCCCAACTGAAAAATGATATTTTTGAGAAATCATTACTTAAAAGTTAACTAATTAAAATCTTTGGATAATAGAATTTCAATTTTTTTAAAAAAGAAAAATCTCAACAGGATAGGAATTTAGACTTGATGAACTGAAACCTCTCAATTGCCGCAGTGAATAGCTGTAGCTCTTCGAACGTGCCATAAACATCATATATGTCATCAATGACCGATGTGATGCATATCACTTTGGTGGTTATCCTTCTAGCCAAAGAATAGCAAGGTTCATAAAACACTCCCAAAATCCAAAAGTAACATTCCACCAACCTATCGCGAGCAAAAGGCAACTTGGTTCTGAAATCCAATTCTTTCCACCACCTATAATAAGTTCAAAAACGAATGACTTGTGTGAGTCAAGCATAACGTAACGTGCACATATATTATATTAAGAATATGAGTATAATTTAGAAAAACATACTTAGAAATATTTCCTAGTTCATTTCGGTGCAACTTTTGAAGCATATTGAAATCAAGCTTTGCGAAGGCAAGTAGTGTTTCATGGTGAGAAGGATCATCTTGGTAGGAAGAAATATAACGCCAAGCTTCTAGCCTTGGAAGGTTCTTGCGAAGTGGGCGCCTTTAAGCGTGTTTTTACTTTTAACGGCAAGAGAAGGATTTAAATGAATGATCATAGACTCAAGATGAGAGGAAGTGAACGCAAGAGCGTCATCTAATATATCTTCTCCGTGAACTCTAAGATGTGCTGCTTCATATAAACTTAGCATTGCTTCTACATCAGTAGCTAGCCCTTCCCTAATATTACCTTGCCCATCCTTGAACTTTTCAAACACATCTTGTTTAGATCAAACAAGTCAGATTCGTCATGTTAGTTTAATTTCGTACATGTATGTTATGTGGTTGAGAGGCCAAAAAGGTATTTCATTCAATACTAAATAAAAGGCAAAATTGATTTTTTTTAAGAGATTAAAGAAGCTAAATAAGTTACTTAATCATATTATATGTTCTGTATCATTAGATTATAATATAACATTTTGTAAGTTAAACAAAATAATTTGAAGAAAACCCGATAAATAAATTAATTTAAAGTAATTTAATTAGCTTTCTTAATATCACCGGAAAAGTCAAATATGTTTTATATTTAGTACCATATGGAGAATTGGAATGGATGGATGGAATACCAGGTGGTGAGATGCGATGTCCATGTTGCCTTAGTAACCTAAAGAGAAGCGCAAGAGTGTGTAGATCTTCTTCCAGTGTTATTACACCATTTTCAACATAAGTATCCTGAATCTGTTGCAATATGTCATCAATCTCAAGTTCAAAATGGTAGCTCACACCTAGACGTTGGATTGAATCAATCAAGTTCATTTTTGCGATGAGATTTTTTTGGTTGGAAGGGCGAGCATCTTCCTCACATCTTCCTTCAGCATTTTACTCTGCACCTCCATTTTGTCGTGCACTTCCTGCGGATTTAACTTTGTGTTGTCACTATTTGATAACATCAAAATACAAGGACGTACGCATATTCGCTTTCATATGTGTCGTGTGTATATATAGATCTCTAATAGGCTGCTGAAACTATAATAATGATACTCCCTCCGGTCCTAATTATAAGACATATTTAACCGATTTTGGAGAGATTAAGGAGAGAAGTTAAATTAGTTAATTTTACTCATTTTCCTAAAATGCTCTTATATACATTTAAAATGACATAAGTAAAAGAGTAAAAGTTAATCAACAACTCCGCTACACATTTCTCCGACCAATTTTCTTTTCCACACGCTTTCTAATTAAAATAATGGTCTTGCTAGATATACATATATGTGTGTGTATATATATACATATAGATTTATCTACATGCGCGCGCACACACACAACCATATATCTACACACAGAGATATATATATGTTTATATATATATATATATATATATGTGTGTGTGTGTGTGTGTTTGTGTATGTACACACACACACACACACACATATATATATATATATATATCTACACACATATATATTGACACACACAAACACAAATATACATATATATATATGTGTGTGTGTGTGTGTACACATATATACATATACACAGACACATATATATAGACACACACATATACATACATACATACATATGTTTATAGACACACACATGTGTGTGTGTGTTGCAACCCACATACATATACTTATCAAAAACCAAACACACTTGAGATAATAAAATAGGGGTATTTTAGGAAGAAATTGACAAAAACTAAAAAGGTGTCATATAATTAGGACCAAAACCAACCCCCAAATGTTGTCTTATAATTAGGACCAGAGGGAGTATTTGCGTATAAAAAGTAGCAGATGGATTCTCTTGACAATGATAACTTTACGTGGGGATAAAGCTTATATAGAAGGACAAAGTTGGAATACCAGAGATTGGGAGGCATATTGAATAAAATGATCTCCCCAAATGCTGGGATGATAATTTGCAGAACGCCGAGGGCAATGGGACGAAGCAACAAGCGGCGAAGTCACAAAAGACATAATGATATATGGATACTGAATTAACTGATTATTAATGCCTCTCTTCACTTTTGTTTTCAACTAAAGGGCTTTGAGTGTGAGAAAACCTTAGAGACCGTTTTGAAATTTATACGACTTCTTCAACTACTGTAGAAGATAGTTTTGAGTGAGGAGATATTAATGAATATGTGGTATGACAGATACCGTGATTTTTGAGCCACAAGCAATGGTTGGTTCTCAGGAAAATTTATACTATATATATTTGGAAACGTGTAGCTTGTTTTTTTCCCCTGTGATTAGTTTGTATTCGCAAGATAACCCACCAATGAATAAGGGTTATGATCGATGTCATGCTTTCTTGGGACCACATTTAATTTATTTTTCCAAATTTATATTCTATTTCGAACGTCCGACACTAACGAATATGTGGTTCTCATAAGCATTGTACTGTATAAAGTGTACGGCAAGAGAGTGTGGCCAGAGAGGGAAGTGCAGCCATGGAAAAAAATAAACAAACTTATACGTGGTACTCGTGCTTCTTTTGGGACCTGAAGCAATGGGTTGTTCACATAAAAACTTATATTCTACTTCTTTATTTTATCAAACTTATATTCTCTTTTGTACATCAAATGATGAAAAAACTAAGCATACAAACAAACAAAAGTGTGGTTGTCATTCAAACGTTTTGAATTTAGACATGTGTCAAATGATCAATAATTGATAAAATAATGATAAGACTTAATAAATAATTTATAATTTATTTTATGAAAAATATTTAATTTAGGCTTTTGCAATTTTAAAGTTCTTCTTTCTGTCATTATCCCATAAAAGGGTTATCTACTTAGAACAATTTTCTTAAAAATAATACTCCCCCAATTCTTAATATAAGATGCATTTTGATGAAAAAAATTGAACTATGCAGAGGATACTATAGAAAGGATTGGAAGGCCCTCATTCGACAACAGTTTCAAGTGAATGGACAGATTTTTTTTTTTTTTTTATTTTTAAAAACTTCATTGAAAAAAGAGGCAAATATGCATGAAAATAAAGAAAGATCATCAAGTAACAAGAAAGGAAAAATTTTCCAGATTGCTTTTCTAAAACAGACACATAATAATCAGTAGAAGCACATTTACAACAAAAACACATCAAAAATACCAAATGGCCGGCGCTACTTCTTTGCGTCACCGACTTTCTTCTCCTATCCGATTTGCAAGCCAACCTTCGTCACCGGACTTGTTCTCGACTCTCTTTTGGGATTGAGTTTCTCTCCTAATTCTTTTTGTAATACCCAAAAAAAAAACCCCTAACTATAATAAATGGTATATTTTGATAAATACTACATTATAGTAAAAGGAGAGTATATTGTCTCAAATTTTGGGATATTGATTATTATATATTTATGAGTATTTTCCCCTTGAAATTTTAGTAGATCAAGATTTAAATCTTGAAATTTCTTTTAGAGATCATAAAATATCTTAAGATTATCATAATTAAGTATAATCTTAATTATGTCATAAAAGGTAATTAAATATAATCAAAATACCTAAATCAATTGGAGAAAATAATCAACAATTGTTGGGTAATTAAAATTGCAATAATTGAAATATTTATATTAATTTTCGTAATTAATTAATAATTAAATTAAAAAGGCATAATTAAGAAATGTATGAGATTAATTAGTGATCAAAGGCTAATAAAAACCCAAGATTAGCATAAAGGGGATTTCTAATGATCATAATTAATATAGAACCAATCATACAATAGCAATTATATCTAATAACTTCTAAACCACTCTATTAGGGATGTTAATTAAAGATTGAAACTTCTATCCCAAAAGTCAATAAAAGTGGCGGATAGTGTAACACCCCAATTTCCGTAGCATAAATCGTGTCGGTGACACGTGGTTTTATAAAAATTCATCGAGTTTTGAGGTGCTACGGCTTAGCGTTTTGCGGAAACGGAGAGCATGTACTAAAAATTTGAACAATTGAGTAGCCGATATAAAAATACTCGAGACATATGCGATGCCCGACGATATCGATATATTATAAATTTCCCGAAGGATTGTTCATGTGATACGAATACAAAACTTTATAATTACAATTCTTACATGTAACTATACCCTTTCAACCAAGCCTTGAGTAGACTTGGGGCATAGAACCTAACTCGGTTAAATCATCTCATTTGGCCAGTGGGTAGGTCTAGTGGAAGTCTCACCGTGCTAGGGTGACGATTGATCAACCACATGACGACCACTTCTTCTAGTTTAAGCACCAAATGATGTGAAGTAACTTTATTAGATTCATGCCATAAGGTAGGTTCGTGACTTTCTTCCCGCATTTCCTTTGACCGGTGCCTCCTCACGCTCCGTCCATTAATGCTCCTTCTCATGGCTCCTATTCACAATGTCTTCATAAATCCCGGTTCCTTTCCCGAACCTCTAGTCAAGTCTAAGATTCAAAACAAATTGAATCTTAGGTAACGCTTAACCTCATATGAAAAGTATAATAGTATATGTATGACAAATATTCATTACATTTCAAAGATTAACCAATACATAGCACACGGCATGTAATGTCAACACAACAACAAGACATAGCACACAAAGACATGTAAAGTTATCTATACAAATCCATGTATAGTTAAATAGTCTCGCACCACCTGTGCCACGATGTACACTCGTGTCCTCGCGCTAGGAAAACAATCTCACGGCATTATCAAGACTATAACCCGTATCAAGTTGAATGTATATAAACAAATGATTCAAGACAGAGTCTTAACCACGCGTGCGACCCAAGACCAAGTCTTGTCCATGACTCTATGAAATCATTCCATCTCATACATGCATACAAGTCATATCGAGTTAAAGTTACGTACGCGAACGTACCTTCCTTCCATGTGAATAGTAATTTACTATTCATGTATACGGTACTATTCATAAATACGGCACTACTTATGAATAGTAATATGCCCGTCCTTCAAATCGACTCGAATCCTCGGATATCCTAACATATTACCATATTGCTTAGAATAATATCCAAAAGGTTAATTTACCTTTCTACCCTTGGTGGATTTGTTATTACCATTTTGCCATTACATTTTATTTAATAAAAACGCTACTTTCAAAGCATTATGGCGGTTTACTTCTAAATTTGAAAATTCATAAGTAATTCTAGAAAACTCGAAACGAGGATCCGTAAAATTCCCGGAATCCTTAGGATGTCTAATTTTTGTGGAAAAATACTGGTTCTTGTCCAGATATTAAGAATAATTCCCAGTTTTCACGTGTTCATCCTCTCGTCCGTAAATATTCCGAAAAACGTAGCCCAACTTTGGACATTTTTACCTCCTAGCACGAGAACTTGAAATAATACATTCTAGGTATATTTGAAAAGCCCTATATGTCTACTTTGAACATGAATTTTCTCAGAATTTAAGAACATCATATTCAATATAAATTACTGTCGTTTTAACCCCCGACCTCGGAATTGCTAACCGACAAAATTTCGCCGAGTTTCGCTACTTTATGATTAGCTTCCAAAAATTCTGCTATATAACCTTTTCCATCATTTTTTCGAAATAAAACCATTTCTAACCATAAAAACATGAAAATAAAATTACTCTAGCATATTTAAGATCAAAGCAACTTCTATCTATGAATTTAAAACTAGAACTCAAGAACTAGAGAACTTACTCTTGAAGAACCTTTGCTACTACTTCTCCCTTGCTCCAAGAACTTCACTCTACTCACTCTCTAATCTTAAAATCAGATGCTTTGAGCTGATTTTGGTGTGAAGAATATGAAGAGAAGAGTCTTCTATTTATAGAAGAAATTCAAGGCTATTCCAACTACACTTCTTCCTTAACCAAACATTCCTTATAAACCAAACACTCTTCTTCCATCTACCAAAAACTACCATTCTAATTACCTATTACATCCACCAAAAACTATCATTCCACTTACCTATTCCATCCACCAAAAACTACCATTTAATATTTATTTGCAAATATTAAATAAGTATTGGAAAATAAAATCCTTAATTCCATATAAGAATTTTCTTCCATAATTAACTCTCTAGGCCATAAAATATTGGTTCTAAAATTTCTAGACCAAAAATTATCCTCTAACTATTTTTCCTTGAATTATTGGGAAAATAGGCCTCAAAATCCGAAAATAGCTTTAAAACTATTTAGGCCAAATTTTCATAATAAATTCCCATAAAACATTTCTTGTTTCCAAATCCAAAAATTTGGGATATTACATTCCTCCTTTTGGTTATAAATTAATTACCTTTTTATGTGCTATTTATGTCATATTAAATAGCTCCTAAATAATGTCTCGTAATTAACCATTCGTTAATTAATTCCAAAGTGGAATTTGGATGAAAATATAATCAATAGATTATAATTTCTTGAGACAAATATTCACGTTTGTATTTAATATGTATTATTTATCAAAATATAGTATTTATGATAAATAGGAATTTTAGGGTATTACAGATAGCACATGGGTAATTTCTTTTTGTTGTTGTTATTGTTATTTCTCTTCCAATAAAACAATCAAATCAAATAATTAATATATGTTGCTAATAGTAATAATAATAGAGAGAAAGAAACAACACACATTATATGAGTAAATAAAGTAGGATGTCGGCATGCTCATATAAATTCATTTTTATTAATGAAATGAATAAAGTTGGTTATATTTATTAATGAAAAAGGGATGTCGACCAGCATTTATTTGGCAATTAAATCACAATGAATAGCTGATGGGTTATGCATGTCGGCAAAGCATGGAAGGCAAGGACGATGAACTTCAAAAAGTGCATAGTTAATCTGTAACATCCCATTTCCAATAGCAGTATATATTTTTTTTTTATCAGAGTAGAGCATCGGAGCAATTGAGTAACTAATATATTTATTCAAATTGCCATAAGTCCGGCCGATTTACGAAAAGACACATTGACCGAGAGTTTTCAAAATGAATAACAACGAGAAGAGAGTCTTTAGTCGGGACTCGTACGGCTGCTCGCCTTTCTCCTCGGTTCTCGGTTCTTCGAACTCGACGCTATGATAAGAGCCGAGATCCAATTGCAATTTGGATCTCGGTAACGTGTTAACCTCATGCTTAAATACGATTACATATACATGACAGCAGCAATCAATACAACAGTCCACAACAGATGTATGATTAGAAAACACATAACCACGTATACAAGATAAACCACGTATGTAACATAACCTCGTATGATACAACAATAATAACCTCATATGTGACATATCCTCGTATGTAACATACCGTGTATATAGCATAACCTCGTACACTACTACACAACAATCACATACAATCATATAATAAACATTAGAGCTAGTGTTACAGTACGCGAACGTACCTTAGTTGCAGATATCCGGCTCTTTCGGCTAAAAACGGTACTTTTTGACGGACGTACGTAAAACAAAACAAATGCAAAAATGAACGATGGAATTTCGACAGTGTTCGACGTCGAAGTATTCTAATCGGAATAATAACACACTTATGAACATTTGGCAGCATAACGTGCATTTTAGGTGAAAAAGACCATTTTGCCCCTACTACCCCTATTTGGCGGAATTTCGCTGTAACTTCGTTACTTTGACCTTATTCCATTTCAAAATTATCCCCACTATGTTTTTACCTCGTCGCATCTTTCAATGCAATGAGGCTTAAAAACAAGTATAGGAATAAATCCACGAAACTTCCTAGATCAAAACAACGGTTCTACTATAACTACCGAACTAAAGACTAAAGACCGAAAGACTTACCCGTTGAAGACTTTCTTCACAAATTTTCCAGAGCTTCTCTCTCTTGTTTCTCACTCAAGATTTCGGCCAAGAGGAGTAGAGAATGGTGTGAAAAATGAAGACCCCCCTCATGCCTTTATATAGAAAAAGTTTGGGTCCAATGTGGTAATTTTCCTTTCCAAGACTTGTAATTTTTCCCTTGCCTTTAACCATGTAAAATCAAAGCATAATGGCGTTTAATTCCTAGCCATGCAGCATGTTGGTCGACATTCAAGGCTGATTTGGCAGCAAACAATTGGTCCAAAAATGGTGAGTCAACTTGCTTTATGGCGGTTCGACTGATTTTCCGTTCGGTCTCCGTTTCGCGTCTTTTCGGAGAAATCTTAAAATTCTGGATTCATAACTTTGAAGATCTTCTCTTCCTCATCAATAATATCTAATTTAACTTAGATTTCGGTCCCTCACGGTTCCAACAGATCCGATTGAAATTTTCTCGAAAAACGTGTCCGGCGCGTCCGTTCTGTCGTTCGTTTCGGAATCATCAACTGGACAAAAATTCACTGATTCCAAATATGTCCATATAATTATAAACTCATCTCCGGATGTTGAGTTATAATTTATTTTGTTCAGATCCAAATGTGACTATCTGCATTTTTCCCTATTTCGTCTTATTAGGCAAATGCGCTACCCAACCTCGGAATTAACTTCCTAAGAGGTCACTTGAAGGTAAAAACTCACTGATCAATATTTTACCTTGACTTTGGAATTCCTATTCCCGGTTCTCTAGATAGGATCCGTTTCCTATATATTAAATTACTATTCATTATATTATATAATAATACAATTTTACAAAAATATCATGATATTTAGAATTTGTTCCTATCTCTTTTTCCTTTCCAACTTTCGGCTGGACCCTTTTTATTTTTATTTTTTATTTATTTTTTAATTAATTATTTATTTAATCCAATTTTTCCAAAAATTTCACAAAATTACCTAATTGGTCCATTCTTGTATTTAGGCTTAAAAATACCTAAACTCACTTATTTTTCACAAAATTCTCCAATTAATTACTAAATATGTTCTTACTAATTTTAAGCCAAAAACCACTAATTTTAGGGTTTTGCAAAATTACTTATGAATTTCCTTTACTTATGCTTAAGTAATTAGCCAAAAATTACTTAACTACTTTATTATCACTAGTTGCTAATTTTCTTAATTAGAATGCCTCATTACCTCATAATTCTAGCACCGACATTTCTCGTTTCCATGTTTTCTGCATTATTCTAGAATTTGAGAGGGTATTATGGCCATTACAATACTTTTTGAGCATTCTTAATCAATTTCTCCAAGCTCATAATTTATCAAATTATCACAATTAGAGATAATATACTCTCCTAACTCAAATAATTATTTCATTGCCTTCTAGGATTTTTCACAAATTTTTGAGCCTCACATAATTATCTCTCCTAATTTCCATAGTAATTACCTTAGAAAATAAGATAATTATTACTTATTGTTTGAAATCACATGTTCACCTATTTTCAATAGGTATTATCTATCGAAATATAATATTCCGGATAAATAATTATCCGGGTATTACATAATCCAAGGGCTAGGGTGAAAATTGGTTATATTTAATTGCAATTAGGTCCTTGATTTTTCTCTATAAATAGAGACCCCCTCCTTCACATTTCTTCACACCAAAACAAGCAACAAGATCTGAATATAGTGGGTAGAGAGTGAGTGTGGAGAAGCTTAAGGAAGTTGAAGCTATAGCAAGTAAGTTCTTCAAGTTTTAGTTCTTAAATTCATAGATAGATTTTGCTTTGATCTTAAATATGCTAGAGTAATTTTATTTTCATGTTTTTATGGTTAAAAATTGTTTCATTTCGAAAAATAGATGGAAGAAGTGATATATCAAATTTTTTGGAAAAGAAACATCAAAGTAACGAAGTTCTGGCGAAATTTTTCGGTTAGGCGATTTCTGGAGTCAGTGGTAAAAATGCTGATATTTGATGTTGACGATGAGGTTCTAACATTCTGAGAAACTTCATGGTTAAACTAGACATATAGAGCTTTTCAAATATACCTAGAATGTATTATTTCGAGTTCTGTCCTAGGAGATAAAAATTCCCAAAGTTGGGCTATGTTTTCTGGAGAATGTTTAGGCAGAGGTTAGAAACACTAAACCTGGGAATGACTCACGTAATCTGGGAAAATTTTTACTTAAAACTAGACATCCTAAGGATTCCGAGGAATTTTACGGATCCTCGTTTTGATTTTTGTAGAATTAATTATGAATTTTCAAAGTTAGCAAAAGTTTTGCCCGAAATGCTGAAATCAACGTTTTTGTAAAAGAAAGAGATAAAATTTGGATAATAAATCCACCAGGGGTAAAAAGTTCAATAATGGCTAGAATATCTCTTAGAATATTACTTGTAAGAGAATAATGTGAAAATATTGTGATAGGATATCCGAGAAAGTCCGGAGATGTACCGAGTCGATAGACATACCCCTATCCGCACCGACGAAGGTACGGACGCGTACTGTAACACTAACTCTGATGCTCATTGTATACTTATATGTGATAGACGACTTACATGGGAATTGTATAGATAACTTTACATGTGATGTGTACTGTTAACATAGATAACTATACATGTGAATTGTATAGATAACTTTACATGTGATATGTAATGTTAATATATTAATCTTACATCTGTTGTGTGCTTGTGTATTGATTATTGCTGAAATGTCATGAATATATGTCATACATATATTGTTTTACATGAGCATAAGGCTAACTGTTACCTGAGGTCCGATGGGCATTGGACCTCAACGTTTACCATAGCTTCAGGGTCTGGAGGACCAAGGACCGAAGACAAGGGTAAACAGCACGCATAAGGACCGGTCAAAATCTTATTTTGGAGATGTATTCATATAGTTTAAAATTTTAAATACTCGGATTATTATACCGCTGTATAAGCAACCAGATACACCAACAGTGAATGTTTATCAGATACTCGCTCTTTTAAATTGTTTTGATGCTCTACTCTGATTAAAATAGGGTTAAGGAGTGTCCAGCACAACAAACTATTAGCTCAGGAGCGTCCGCAATTAACTATTAAGTGGACCGCCCAAGACAATAAACTTTTAAAAAGGAAATACGCCCAAGACAACGCCGTTAAAAAATAGTTAACGCTGTTAGCAAAAAGTTAACGTCCGTTATCTAAGGAGCGCCAAAGACAAAATTCTAAATTTTACTAAATTAAATAATTTTTTCTCAATTGTCATTATTCAAAACTACTTGTATAAATATCTATGGACAAAAATTACTCATTCTTTAATTTTGTCAACAAATTTTTTATATTTTTTTAACATTAAATGATTTTTTAACTCACATAAATTTCTTCTAAAATAAAAATAAATCATATTTTTTTTGTTTAACAAATATAATAAACTATAAAACACCTTCGGTTTTTACTAAATTAAATAATTTTTTTCTCAATTGTCATTATTCAAAACTACTTGTATAAATATCTATGGACAAAAATTACTCATTCTTCAATTTTGTCAAATTTTTTAGATTTTTTAAATTTTATTAACATTAAATGAATTTTTTAACTCACATAAATTTCTTCTAAAATAAAAATAAATCATATTTTTTTTAAACATATATAATAAACTATAAAACACCTTGAGTTTTATTTAAATCATATAATTATATTTTTAATCAAAAATTTTGTTTATTTTAGCAAATTATAATTTTGACAAAATTGAAGAATGAGTAATTTTTGTCCATAGATATTTATACAAGTAGTTTTGAATAATGACAATTGAGACAAAAATTATTTAATTTAGTAAAATTTAAATTTTGTACTTAAAAAGCGCTTTTTTGGAATAATAGTTTGTTGTGTCTTTGGCCTCCTTAGATAACGGACGTTAACTTTTTACTAACGGCGTTAACTTTTTTTTAATCTAAGGCCATGTCTTTGAGCTCCTTTTTAAAAGTTTGTTGTCTTGAATGATCCACTTAATAGTTAATTGTGTTGGACGCTTCCTGAAATAATATTATTGTCTTTGGACGCCTTAACCCATTAAAATATCTTGAAAACGCTTTAGAAAATTGGGGTGTTACACTTTTCTCAACATCCTTCATCATTTCTAAAATCATATTCGTCTAATCAATCACAATATTATTTTAATATCTCTCTCCTCTTCCCAATCAACATCAAGATGAACTAATGCGGGAAAATTTCCCTCTCGTTTTATCTACAGGTTACTCGTTGTATTAATGAGCGGGGCCATCAAGCTCGCCTGCAAATCATGTTCGTTCTCATTCCTCACGACATACGCCACGTCATAACTGTAATCATCGCCGTCATCTCTGCGTTTTCCTTTTCCGGTCCTTCTACGTTGGCACTGAGGAAGGAGAAGACTGTTGAGCTTGAAAAGCAATTCTGCGTTTTGTACTCCTTCGTCTTCATGGATAGCTGATCTTCAATTGATGTTTTTGTATACATATTCATGATTCATTAATTATTTATAGTAAATTAATTTGATTGATTGCTTTGTATATTTACTAGGATTCACCCAGAAGTTTACTTTTGATTGATATAATTTTATATTTGTATTAATGATATTTGACATCATATTATGAATGATATTTAATGCATTCAATATTTTGCATTACGGTTAATAAATACCAAATCTCTGGCAAAAAAATAGAAGTAAAAACCCAATCGATAATTAATATTTGCTAACGTCTATGCTTAGAAATACTTTATATGGTAGGCTACCAGCGTCGTTGCTTGTATTTAGGTTTCACCCTAAAATTAGGCGTAATTTTGAGGGGCTAAATCCTTCAAACACAGCGAAGCAGCTTAGAATCCCTCATCTTCTCTTTTTAAGCCATTAGATCAACATTTAAATGATTCAGATTTAATCTTTTACAAAATTACTATTAAAATATTAAATTATAAAAAGAAAATAATTGATTAAATACAAATTACAAAGTTTTGATATAAATAATTTAATATTGCAATAAGGAAAATAAAAATAATATTTTGTATAAAACTAAATGTAGACCATTCAAATATTAATCTAACCTACGGCTAGATAAGGAATAAGAGGGAAGAGGATGGGAAGAAAGGAGGAGAGGTTTCAAGCCGCGCTTCACGTATCATATCATTGAGTGCTCCTCACATTTCCATGCCTATTAGGAGGGAGGGGGGGGGGAATATAAGCATGAAGTGCTCATCTTAATCTGATCATTCAAATTCATCATGGATGATTGAGATTCATTTTCTTTTCTCAACCTTTCAAACAATATTTTATTTTAATAGATATACAATTTAAAATAAAGATAATCTTATAATGGACATTATTATTAAAAATTATCATTAAAGAATTTACAGATTAAATATTTTAACTCTAAACCACCTAGATCAGAATTTGGATAGCTTAGTTTTTTTATGGAAGATCATTCTCATTTTCCGTTCACAATCAAAGCATACTAACAAATATAATAATTGGATTCAGCTTTGCTTTGGGAATAATAATAGTAGTAAGCACGAGTAATAATTTAAGCTGGGTTAATATTATTGTTAGTTCTTATTGCTTGATTAAATTCTATTTTGATTCTATAATTTCAAATAGTTGGTTTTTGTTCGTCCATAAGAATTTTGTATGACGCTTTCGTTTTGGTCTCGACAGTTAAATCCAGACCAAGTCCCTTTAAAATTATAGGCATAAAAACCAATGCTTTGAAACTTTTAGTACAAGGTCAAAACCAAAATTCAATCATACTGTATGAGTTAACAATGATATTAACCTATTTAAATTTAAATTTAATGTGAAGTTGATGCTTGATAGGACATGGGTGGAGGTAGATTCAACGTTGAGAGATCAATTAAAGATGGGTCGCATCCTTGCTTTGTGTGAGGAGGATCCGGCTTTCATCTCTTCGCTTTTTTCATCTTCCATTCTCTTTTAATTGGTTTGCCGGATGAAGATCTGGACGGTCCAGATTTTTTAAATAATTTACCGCATGCGGTAAAAATTTAATTATTAAAAAAAATCTGGACCGTCCAGATCTTCATCCGACGGCCCAGATTAGGAAGAGAATGGAAGAGGAGGGGAAGGGAAGAGGATGGAAGCCGGATCCGTGTGAGGAAGGGCCAATAAGAATAAGTGGTTGAATTTGAGCCATCATTTTTGCCGACAAATTCTGTGATTATTGATTAACCATCCATCATTTCATTACCCGCAACACGTACGGACTCGTGAACATACAATCACGAGGATCATCATCGTAGGATATAACTCACCTATTAACAAAATCATCACAAGAATTAAAACTCATGATCCAATCAAAATCGGAAAGAAAAACAAGACACATAATCACCAAATTAAACTGTTTCATGTCGGTTAACTTATAATATATTGTAAGGTTTATCGTATTTATCATATGGTGCAGCTCATAAAACAATTTCATGGAAAGCTGCGTGTTTCTCACTACAGGTTTTTCAGTGCTTCATCATAAAGGAAAAGAATAATGTGTTTCTCTCTGCTACGGAAGCTGATAGATGCGTGAAGCGGGATGCCAAGCATACATGATATTTTTCTCACCAAGGCGAAGGTTTAACTTTCACTCAAGGATATGCCTGTGGTGAATGAATTTCCTGACGTGTTTCCAGAAGATCTCACTGAGCTACCTCCTACAAGAGAAGTGGAGTTCGCTATTGAGTTGATGCCTGGTACAGGGTCAATATCAAAAGTGCCGTATCGTATGGCTCCGAATGAGATGCAGGAGTTAAAGAAGCAGCTAGAAGAACTTCTTAAGAAGGGGTTCATTCGACCCAGCGTATCACCATGGGGAGCCCCGATTTTGTTTGTGAAGAAGAAAGACGGAAGTTTCCGACTCTGTATCGACTACCGGGAACTAAACAAAGTAACCATCAAGAACAAATATCCACTTCCCCGGATTGATGATCTTTTGGATCAATTATCTGTTCCACCGTATTTTCTAAAATTGATTTACGTTCGGATATCATCATGAAGCGAGTTAAAGACGGTGATGTTCCCAAGACGGCTTTCAGAACCAGATATGGGCACTACGAATTCCTTGTAATGCCTTTCGGATTGACCAATGCACCTGCGGTATTCATAGATTACATGAACCGTATTTTCCGTAAACACCTAGACCAATTTGTGGTGGTGTTTATTGACGATATACTCGTCTATTCTAAGAGCAGAAAAGAACATGAAGAACATCTGCGACTTGTGTTGAATATACTCAGGGAGAAGCGACTCTATGCTAAGTTGAGCAAATGCGAATTTTGGCTGCCGGAAGTTAGATTTTTGGGCCATGTTATATCAAGCGGTGGAGTTGCAGTTGATCTAGGCAAAGTGGAAGCAGTGCTGGACTGGAAGAGACCAGAAACAGTGATGGAGATACGTAGTTTCCTAGGTCTGGTGGGGTATTACCGCAGATTTATACGAGATTTCTCACGTCTTGCCTTACCATTGACAAAGCTTACGAGTAAGAACCAACCCTTTGTATGGGGAGAAGACTGTGAGGAGAGCTTTCAGAGATTGAGGGAGAGATTGACTACAGCACCAAAGTGTTGATTATCCCAAATAATGAGACTTATGTGGTCTATAGTGATGCCGATGGCGGGGGATTGGGATGTCCCGATGCAGCAGGAGCGAGTGGTGGCGTATGCCTCTCGTCAGCTGAAGCCTCACGAGTTGAATTATCCTACACAAGATTTAGAGCTTGCGGCTATCGTGTTCGCTTTGAAGATATGGAGGCATTACCTGTACGGTGCGACCGTAGAATTGTACTGCGACTACAAGAGCCTGAAATATCTCTTCGATCAAAGGGAACTTAACATGAGGCAACGTCGATGGATGGAGTTGCTAAAAGATTATAACCTGGAGATCAAGTATCATCCAGGAAAAGCAAACGTCGTTGCAGATGCTCTCAGTAGGAAGAAGGTGCGGTGGCATACATGATGATGCAAGAGCAGAAAATTACTTGAAGATTTCGCAGATCTCAATCTATCAAACCAAATTTGCATGGGACTCAACACACCAAATGATGCCTATCTTGCAACTCTCCTTGTGAGTCAAGGGGAATACGATCTGAGAGATGAATTCGAGGAAGCTCAGAAGCAAGATGATTGGGCTATCTCCATACGGGAGAAGATCTCTCAGGGTGAAACCCAAGACCATGACTTATCACCTAGTGGTTTGGTCGTACAAGAAGCGAATCTACATACCGCGCTGATGAATTGAGGCGGAAGATACCGGATGAGGCTCATAAGAGTAAATATACTCTGCATCCAGGAATGGTCAAGATGTACCAGAACATGAAGACTGAACTATGGTGGCTTGGATTGAAGAGAGATGTAGCCCTGTACGTGGCCGGGTGTTTGACTTGTCAGAAAGTAAAGATTGAACACCGGCGACCCCCTGGTCTTCTTCAAGGACTAGAAATGCCGGAATGGAAATGGGAGAATGTAACCATGGATCTTGTGGTGGGTTTACCTAAGATCGAATCACGATATAATGGGTGATCGTTGACCGATTAACCAAGTCAAAGACATTTCATACCCATTAGAATCCATTATTCTCCGAACGATTGGCGAGATTTATATCAAAGAGATCGTGAGACTACACGGTGTCCCCAAGAGTATTATCTCTTATAGGGATACGCGGTTCCAATCCCGTTTCTGGCAAGCAATACACGAAGGTATGGGTACAAAGCTGAAATTCAGTTCGGCTTATCACCCTCAGACCGACGGTCAATCTGAGAGAACGATACAAACACTGGAGGATATGCTGCGAGCATGTGCCCTAGATTACAAAGGAGTTGGGATCAACACCTTTCGCTAGCAGAATTTGCATACAATAACAGCTATCATGCGAGTATACAAATGGCCCCGTTTGAGGCATTGTATGGGCGGAAGTGTCAATCACCTTTATGCCGGGATGACTTGTCCGAAAAGCAATTGCTTGGACCAGATATGCTTGAAAAGACCTCCGAGCAGATCGCGTTGATCAAGAAGAGACTCTCGCAAAGACATAGTAGATGTAAGAGTTATGCCGACAAAAGGAGGAGGCCGTTGAAGTTCGATGTCGGGGCGACCATGTATTTTTGAGGTTATCTCCAAGAACCGTGTCGGCTTCAAGCAGTAACGCTAAGAGGAAGAAGCTCACCACGATATGTAGGACCGTTCAAGTTCCGTCGAGCGAGGACCAGCCGCTTATCGATAGCCTTACCCCCAAACCCGAGTAACCTCCATGATGTTTTCCATGTGTCACAGTTGAAGAGATACCTACCAGACTGTGATCATGTCATTGAATATGAAGACATTGAAGTACGGCATGATAATACCTTCGTAGTCGAGCCGGAGCAAATTCTCAAACGCCAGGAGAAACGGCTTAGGAATAAGACCATACCAATAGTGAAGGTAGTCTGGAAGGGTTTGTCAACTAATGAGACGACTTGGGAAACAGAGAGAGACATGAAAGAGAGGTACCCAGTTTATGGCCCAAAGGTTAGTCACGATAGATTAAATTTTGAGGGCGAAATTTTAATTAACGGGGGAGAAATGTAATACCCGGATACTTGTTTATCTGGAACCCTATATTTGAGAATTTGCCTATTTTTGAGAAACTACTAGGCCCTATTTTTTGGAGTGACAAAATTGGAATCAGATTTTTTGGACCCATGAATAGTATTTGCTAGTCAAAAATACGTATTCACTATTCATAAATACGTATTACTATTCATGTGGGACCCACGTCAAATTATTTCTCCTCTACCGACAGACATTCACATGAAGTTTGAAAAAAATGTCCGTGGGACCCACTCAATAGTAATTTACTATTTGAATAATAATATAATATTCTTTCTCCCACTTCATTCAAGAACGCTATATTGAATAGTTGTGAAGATGTGGAAATCCTGAGAAAATATAAGGACTTATCTCGAACCCACATAATTTAACTTCGAAAGTAAGACCAATGAAGGTTATTTTTGCTAACACCGAGGAATAAGTTTAGTCCAACTAGGGAAGTCTAATTAGACCATAAATCTCGGTATTTTACTACCATCCAAAAAGTATACTCAAAATTTAAAAGTGTTAGTGATTGGTCTAGTAACCGGAAATGAATTTCGTTAAAGTAAACTTAAGATATTATATTATTAAAACTTTTAAAACGTGTGAGAGAGCGTAAGTCACGGGAAGAGTCACTATTTGGCTAGGGGAAAATTACGTAGAATGACCCGTAAAGTGAAAATTACACTAAAGGACCCATTTTTCCACCCTATAAATAGAGGCTTCATTTCTTCATATTCTTCACACCAAATCAACCCGAGAGGTGATTTCTGAAGGAGCTAGAGAGAAGGAGGAGCCCGGAGAAAGTGTAGTGAAGCCCTGGGTAAGTTCTTCATTCCTTAGTCTTAAGCTTTAGTAGTTCTTTCGGTAGTTATAGTAGAAATGCTAGGTAGATCTTTATTTTACCAAGATGGTATAGATATCATGTTTTAGGGATAAATATGATATTTATTTCAAAAAAGATATTGGAGGCAGATTTGATGGACGGGCGTATTACAATTCATGAATAGTACTGTATACGTGAATAGTATCGTATACGTGAATAGTAAATTACTATTCACATGGAAGGAAGATACGTTCGCATACGAACTTTAACTCTGTTGTGTCTTGTATTCTTATATGTGATATTATCCTTATAGGATATCTTTGATCACGAACCGCTTCTTGTACGCCGCCGTCATACCGCATCACATGTCGACCACTTTCCGTCAAAACATCGTTTTGCGCTAAACGCTTCCAAATACCGTCAACGAAGGTACGGACGCGTATTGTAACACTAACTCTATGCTGCTCATATACATATATGCAATAGATACATTCATAGACGAGGCTCTGCTTAGGGTCGTCAATCATACTTACAAGCTTACACGGGTTATAGACATGATAATACCGTATGAGTTTTCCTAGCGAGGACACGTGTTGTGATCGTGGCACGGGGTATGTGCGAGACATGTAGTGGGACTTTACATATTCTTTTGTGTGCTTATGTTCGTCGTTATGCTATTCATACATCTCTTTGTGCTTATGTGTTGATATGCTATTGTATTGTTATGAATATCTCGTTGTCCATATACTTTGTTATATTTGAGCACAAGGTTAACAGGTTACTGAGATCCAAATGGGAATTGGATCTCACCGTAGCTTCGTGGTCCGGAGGACCGAGGGTTGGAGACGAGGGCAAGCAACCGTAGTAGGATTCAAGATGAAGATTTAATTTCCGACTATGCATTTACTTTTGAAATACTGGGATGACTGTATCTATACTATTGCACTATGGTTCATGATTTTGCTATGGTTCAGTTACTCAAAAGCTCCAATGCTCTACTCTGATTGAAAAAAAAAATCGCTTTAAAAATGGGATGTTACACAAGTCCTTGAATATTTTGAGAGATGAGTGTAAACACTTGACTTGTAAGAGACATTCTATTGTGACTTATCTTTTCCAAATTAATTGTCTTGCTACTTGCATTTTTGGAAGGTGGAATGTTTCTCGAGAAAATTTGGTTCTTGAATATTTGGATTGACTTTAATTTTGTAGTGCTTGCTTTAAAAATCTTGCTTCCATGGTTTTCATAATTTGGTTGTTTTAGAATTTAAAATCTTGAGGACAAGATTTGATGCAAGTGTGGGGTTGTGATGACTTCTCAATTTTAATAGATTTGAGATATATTTTGATATATTTGAGAAGATGATATCACTAATTTAAAGAGATTTTATTGAAATTTTAAGAGATATCAATTGGGATGCATTATTTGGGGGATTTCAATTTAAAATAAAAGCTTGAGTTTAGGAAATAAATAATAGGAATAGGAAACTTTCAAAAGAAAAAGAAAAGAAGAAATAAAAAGTTAGTTTTATTATTATTATTATTATCTTCTTTTTTCATAATTACCAGGAATCAATTCGGCAATTGAAATCAATTGAATGGAAGAAATGGGCCCCACAAAAGTTGACTAAAAAAGAATATCTAAAGGAGGCTATAGCGCACAGGACGACATCGTTTGATAAAAAGCAAAAGGAAGACCTAATATACATTAAAAGAGGAGCGCCGTTTTGGAATGGAGAGAGGGATTACGAATTCAAAAGGCGAAATAGAAGGAACAGAGGCGAACGGAACGAAAGTAGCAGAGGCGTCAATTTGGAGAATTCGAGCGACAAAACAGAAAGCGAGGAGCGGCGCTTTCAGATCCTAGACCTTCTTCTTCCTATCTCGCCGGCGGCGTGATCCACCACCAAGGCCGCCGGCTAGCTTCGTCTTCACAGCCACAATCCAACTTCATCAGGAAGATTTGTTCCTTGGTCCTTTTGTTCGGTTTGCCTTTTAAATTTGAATTTGACTCTGGAATTGTCTGTGCTGTTCTGGATTTGTGTTAAAGCCATGTTTGGCTAATTTCTCTTTGCATTGGCTATGATCTTATAGGTGTGGATTAGACTTTGTTTTTATTATTTAGTCATAATTAATATTAATTTTGGTTACTTAATCTTGTTTAGCTTTGTCTATTTAGAGTCTGATCATCACTGAATATGAATTTGAGAATTAAGATTTACCTTGACGAAGGAGATTTTAATTAAGCTCTGAGATTAAGTAATATGTGATTAAATTACGATTTAATTTGCGATTAGGATAGACATATACCTAATGGCCCCATATAATTGTTGAGGAGTGTGTTCGAGATTTATTGCCTCTTGAGTAATTATGTTAGACATAACTAATTTTACTCAATAGAGGGTTTTAAGTGGACCGACAGGCACTTATAACTATTTATACTAGAGATTAACAAAATTGATATTAAGGCTAATTAATTTAGTGAAAACAACGTTTATGAAACTAATAAGGGATTAGTGACTCTGGGTTCTTTCATTTTATTATTGTGGTAGTTTGTTTGTTTTGATTTTATTTTAGTTTTCTCTTAATTAAATTTAATCTGGTTTGCTCAACTTAAACGAAGTTGTAAGATCAATGCTTAATCAAGTTTGTGATACCAAGTCCCGTGGGAACGATACTTTTGTTATCACTTTATTACTTGGTATGGCCCGTATACTTGCGGAGTTATAGGCTATAAAGTTTTGCCCTATCAACTAAATAAAAGACAAAATTGATTTTTTTAAGAGATTAAAGAAGCTAAATAAGTTACTTAATCATATTATCATATTATATGTTATGTATCATTAGATTATAGTATAACATTTTGTAAGTTAAACAAAATAATTTGAAGAAAAACCGATAAATACAATTAATTTAAAGTAATTTAATTAGCTTTCTTAATATCACCGGAAAAGTTAAATATATCTTATATTTAGTACTAGAGAATTGGAATGGATGGATGGGATACCAGGTGGTGAGATGCGATGTCCATGTTGCCTTAGTAACCTAAAGAGAAGCGCAAGAGTGTGTAGATCTTCTTCCAGTGTTATTACACCATTTTCAACATAAGTATCCTGAATCTGTTGCAATATGTCATCAATCTCAAGTTCAAAATGGTAGCTCACACCTAGAAGTTGGATTGAATCAATCAAGTTCATTTTTGCGACGAGATTTTTGGTTGGAAGGGCGAGCATCTTCCTCACTTCTTCCTTCAGCATTTTACTCTGCACCTCCATTTTGTCAGGCACTTCCTGCGGATTTAACTTTGTGTTGTCACTATTTGATAACATCAAAATACAAGGACGTACGCATATTCGCTTTCATATGTGTCGTGTGTATATATAGATCTCTAATAGGCTGCTGAAACTATAATAATGATACTCCCTCCGGTCCTAATTATAAGACATATTTAACCGATTTTGGAGAGATTAAGGAGAGAAGTTAAATTAGTTAATTTTACCCATTTTCCTAAAATCTTTCTTATATACATTTAAAATGACATAAGTAAAAGAAAGTAAAAGTTAATCAACAACTCCGCTACACATTTCTCCGACCAATTTTCTTCAACTACTGTAGAAGATAGTTTTGAGTGAGGAGATATTAATGAATATGTTGTATGACAGATACCGTGATTTTTGAGCCACAAGCAATGGTTGGTTCTCAGGCAAATTTATATTATATATATTTGGCAACGTGTAGCATGTTTTTTTTTTTCCCCTGTGATTAGTTTGTATTCGCAAGATAACCCACCAATGAATAAGGGTTATGATCGATGTCATGCTTTCTTGGGACCACATTTAGTTTATTTTTCCAAATCTATATTCTATTTCGAACGTCCGACACTAATGAATATGTGGTTCTCATAAGAATTGTACTGTATAAAGTGTACGGCAAGAGAGTGTGGCCAGAGAGGGAAGTGCAGCCATGGAAAAAAATAAACAAATTTATATGTGGTACTCGTGCTTCTTTTGGGACCTGAAGCAATGGGTTGTTCACATAAAAACTTATATTCTACTTCTTTATTTTATCAAACTTATATTCTCTTTTGTACATCAAATGATGAAAAAACTAAGCATACAAACAAACAAAAGTGTGGTTGTCATTCAAACGTTTTGAATTTAGACATGTGTCAAATGATCAATAATTGATAAAATAATGATAAGACTTAATAAATAATTTATAATTTATTTTATGAAATATATTTAATTTAGGCTTTTGCAATTTTAAAGTTCTTCTTTCTGTCATCATCCCATAAAAAGGGTTATCTACTTAGAACAATTTTCTTAAAAATAATACTCCCTCCAATTCTTAATATAAGATGCATTTTGATGAAAAAAATTGAACTATGCAGAGGATATTATAGTAAGGATTGGAAGGCCCTCATTCGACAACAGTTTCAAGTGAATGGACAGATTTTTTATTTTATTTTTTTAAAAAAACTTCATTGAAAATAGAGGCAAATATGCATGAAAATAAAGAAAGATCATCAAGTAACAAGAAAGGAAAAATTTTCCAGATTGCTCTTCTAAAACAGACACATAATAATCAGTAGAAGCACATTTACAACAAAAACACATCAAAAATACCAAATGGCCGGCGCTACTTCTTTGCGTCACCGGACTTTCTTCTCCTATCCGATCTGAAAGCCAACCTTTGTCACCGGACTTGTTCTCGACTCTCTTTTGGGATTGAGTTTCTCTCCTAATTCTTTTCTCAATATCCTTCATCATTTCTAAAATCATATCCGTCAAATCAATCACAATATTATTTTAATATATCTCTCCTCTTCCCAATCAATAATCTAGATGGACTAATGCGGGAAACACAAATAAGCTTTAGAATCCTTCATCTTCTTTTTTTTCATCCTCTTTCCTCTTCTCTTTTTTAGCCATTAGATCAACATTTAAATGATTCAGATTTAATCTTTTACAAAATTACTATTAAAATATTAAATTATAAAAAGAAAAATAATTGATTAAATACAAATTACAAAGTTTTGATATAAATAATTTAATATTGCAATAAGGAAAATAAAAATAATATTTTGTATAAAACTAAATGTAGACCATTCAAATATTAATCTAACTACCGATAAAAGATAAGAGGGAAGAGGATGGGAAGAAAGGAGGAGAGGTTTCAAGCCGCGCTTCACGTATCATATCATTGAGTGCTCCTCACATTTCCATGCTTATTAGAGGGGGGGGGGGGGAATATAAGCATGAAGTGCTCATCTTAATCTGATCATTCAAATTCATCATGGATGATTGAGATTCATTTTCTTTTCTCAACCTTTCAAACAATATTTTATTTTAATAGATATAAAATTTAAAATAAAGATAATCTTATAATGGACATTATTATTAGAAAATTATAATGAAGTGTGGGGGGGGGGAATATAAGCATGGAGTGCTCATCTTAATCTGATCATTCAAATTCATCATGGATGATTGAGATTCATTTTCTTTTCTCAACCTTTCAAACAATATGTTATTTTAATAGATATAAAATTTAAAATAAAGATAATCTTATAATGGACATTTAAATTTAAATCGATAAACCTAATTGACAATTAAATTAATAACAAAAACTCAATTATTAATTCAATTGACAATCCAAAGGTTGCAAACAAGAATCCAACAATAAGCATAAAAACTTTGAATTATCAATCTAATCCAAAAGAAATAAGTTTACAATTTAAAATTAGATTAACACAACTCGAAATCCTTTAAAACTAAATAACCTCAAGTTTGAATTAAAAAGATAAAAAGAATAACACTCCCTTGATCTTCAAGTATAAATTCCAAGGCTCTAACTTCCTCCATGCTCCTCCCAAGTTGCCTCCTAAAGATCTCAAGCTACCATAGAAATCTCCTCCTCAAACTCCTTCAAGCAAGTCATAGCCATTAAAGGGAACAGTGGAATATTGATGGATGAAGGCTTTCACACACACACTTGAGTGGCTGTACGTGAGAGAAAAGTGGAATGAATTGTTGAAATCAATTCAAGGTGGTGGGCCCGCGAGTGAATTGAATGAATTGAGGAATGAATTGATGAATCAAAACTGATCCTCTGCGTGTGCGTCTCTCCCTCAACGTGAATGCCTCCAGCGTCTTTTCGGCTCTCAATGAGAGCATCCGTGTGTGTGGTCGCGGCTCTCCAAGAGCGTGAATGAGTTGTCTCCTCTCCCTATGCAGCTAGGTTAATTAATAGGAAAAAGAGATAGATTTTTGGATAAGCCCATCAAAATTTAAGAAGCCCAATAAATTTCACCATTAGATTTCCTTTTAGTTTCCCTGAAAAATTCTGCATCATAGAATCTCTAATATGATAAAATCGTAATCTATCATATCTTAAGAAATATTATTTAATCACAAGATATTAATCGAATATCAATATTTAGGCCCAATAATCTTATAATTAATTCTGATTTATATTATTTTCTAAAATTGACTAATAATCCAAATTAGCCTAAAATAATCTCAAAAATAAATGATTAAGGTGGGATAAAATATATAAAAATTGGGATTTATCAATCTATAACAATTATCACACTCACTCAAATGCTTGTGTATATCGAATGGTGTGTCCTCCAATGATGAATGGGCAAGTAAAGGTGGAGGATCGCGACCATATACTACTTTGAAAGGAACCATGCCGATGGATGTCTGGAATGATGTATTGTACCAGTATTCGGCCTATGGTAAAAAACCCAGCCATTGGTGCGGATTGTCATGTACAAAGCACCTGAGATACAGTTCTAAGCATTTTTTTAAAGCTTCAGTTTGATCGTCAGATTAAGGATGATATGCCGACGAAAAACAGAGAGTAGAGCCTTGGAGCTTCATGAAGTGGCGCCAAAATGCACTGGTAAAAACTTTATCGTGGTCATAGACGATGGTGCGAGGGACGCCATGAAGTTTGACTATATGTTGGACAAAGACTTCAGCCACTTTTTGACTAGTAAATGAGGACGGTAATGGAAGAAAATGGCCATATTTCGATAAATGGTCGACAATGACAAAGATGACAGTATTGCCATAAACAGGGGGCAATACAACGATGAAATCCATGGAGATATCCTCCCAAATCCGGTCAAGTATGGGCAATGGAGCAAGTAGTCCGGCTGGGCACATCTGAGATGTTTTTGCTTGTTGACAAATGAGGCAATGGCGTATATATTGCCGAATAGTCTCACGTATACAGGGCCAATAGAATAAATGAGCAACACAGGAGAATGTGCGAAGGAATCCGGCATGCCCTCCTAATTTAGAAGAATGAAATTCCTCCAAAATTTGTTGAATAAGTTCGGTATCATCAGGAGGTATCACCAATCGTTGTTTCCAAAAAAAATCTTCATGACGGAGATGATAGTCGTGTTGCTTAGAATCCTCACTGGTAATTCGTGCTTTCAAGTCCTGAATGTATGGTGAAGAACGAAATCGGTCATACAAGCGATCCATAAATGTAGATTGTAAAGTAGAGATGGCCATGTACGATACTCTGGATAATGCATCAGTGGCTTGATTTTGGTTTCTTGGTTTATATTCGATTGTAAAGCGATAGCCCAGTAATTTAGGTAAGCAAGCCTCTTGTTCATGAGTTTGAATAACCTAATCACCCAAGTGTTTCAAGCTGGTATGGTCTGTCCGAAAAACGAAGAAATGCCCAAACAGATAATGACGAAACTTCGAAATTGCTTCTGTGATAGCGTATAATTCATGGGCATAAACTGATTGAGCTTGCATGCGAGGAGAAAGTTTCTTGAAGAAGAAAGCAATGTGATGGCTTTCCTGACTGAGAAGCGGACCAATCCTGAGCCCGGATGCATCAGTTTCTAATGTGAAGGTCTTTGTAAAATCATGTAGTGTTAATACAAGGGCCTGAGTAATAGCCTCTTTAAGCACCGTGAATGCTTGTTCTGCTGAGGTTGACCATGCGAAAGCGTCTTTAGCCAGAAGTTGCGTTAAGGGAGAGGCAATCTGTGCATATTGACGAATAAACCGGCAATAGTATCCACTCAAGCCAAGGAGTCCTTTTAACTGTGTAACGTTGCTCAGTCTAGGCCATTGTTGAATGGCAGTGATCTTGGAGTCATCCATCTCGACACCCTTCTCTAAAATAACATGTCCCAGATACTCGATATGGCGTTGCCCGAACGCACATTTGGATAATTTAGCAAATAAGCAATTAGTGGCTAAAGTGTGTAGAACCAATCAAACATGAGTTAAGTGAGTTTACCAGTCAGGACTATATATAAGAATTTCATATAAAAAAGTAATACAAACTTACGAAGGAATGGTTGGAAGAGCGTGTTCATGAGCGACTGAAATGTTGCCGGAGCGTTTGTGAGCCCAAAGGGCATGACCATCCACTCATATAATCCTTGGTGTGTTCGAAACACAGTCTTCTCCCTGTCTCTTCCTTTCATCAAAATCTAGTGATACCCCGATTGCAGGTTGAGTTTAGAGTAAAAAACAAATCCATAGAGCTCATCCAACAATTCGTCGATAGTCGGCATAGGGAAGGCGTCCTTTACAGTAATGGCATTTAGGGCCCGATAATCAACACAGAAACGCCACGTCTCGTCTTTCTTCTTCACTAGAATCACCGGAGCTGAGAAAAGACTGGTGCTCTGTTTTATGAGGCCTTCATAGAGTAGCTCGCCAACAATCCGCTCTATCTTCATTTTTTGGCTAACTGGATAGCGATAAGGACAAACTTTGACTGGGGGAGAGTTGGGGACCGGATCTATTGCGTATTCATGTCCTCTTGGTGGTGGAAGACCGTGTGGAGTCTCAAACACGGAAGCGAAATCATGTAAAACCTGGAGTAAATCCTGAGGAATATCCTCGAGAGGGCAGACGTTGGGATGAGTGGTGGCTTCCAGGAGAAATAAGTTGGACCAAGCATCAGTATGGTGGATCCGAGATAAATGGTGATATTGGGCCTGAGAATAGGTATGCCCACGAAAACCCTTTAGTGTGACTCATTGACCATCTGCCAAAAACTTAATGGTTGACGTGTTGTAGTCTACAACGTAGGCTCCCAAAGTGGCTAACCAACCCGCCCCGATCACCATGTCCACAGCCGCCATTGGAAGAACTAACATGGATAAAAATAAGGTATAGCCACATATTTGAACGGGGACGTTACTGACTTGTTGGTTAGTGCGCATGACTTGGCTGATTCCACCCAAGTTTGAACCTCCATTGTATATTCATTTGGGAGATTGAGATGGTGTACAATACACAGATGCAAGAAATTATCGGAACTCCCACCTTCTAACAATATTTGGACATCAACACTGTGAATCGTGCCTGAGAAGTGGATAGTTGCTGCCCCTGGAGTGCCCTTGGAAGATGGTAAGGATAAATGGTGTAAGGTACTATCAATTTGGATCTCGTCTACCCACTACAAAAAAATAGACCTTTAGTAGCGGTTAAAATGACTTATTTGTAGCGGTTTTAGCCGCTACTAATGACATTTGTAGCGGTTCATCAAACCGCAACAAAATCCACTGTGACAAACCTATTTGTAGTGGTTATAAAAATGCGCTATCATGACCATTACAGTATCTGTAGCGGTTACAAATAACCGCCACTATATGAGGCCAGGCTGACTCCTTGTTTGAACATTAGTCGCGGTTATAAAACCGCTACAAGTGGAGATCGATCACTGTTGTAGCGGTTACATAACTTTAACTAATTATATAAAAAAAGTAGTGTCAAAAGGTTTCAAAATATCTTGTAGCGGTTACATGACCGCTACAAATACTCCCGCCAATTTTTGGGAAAAAATTTTGCCGCCAATATTTGTAGCAGTTCTTAACCACTACAAACATATCCCGCCAATTTTTTGGGAAAAATTTTGGCGGCAATTTTAGTATTTTATATTTGTAGTGGTTCAAAACTGCTACAAAATATTCCCATTATTTTTTGTTGTTTTGGCATATTTTTGTTCGGAACCGCTACAAAAAAATGAAATTGATTTTTTTTATTAATTAAAGTAATTAGTTAAATATTGTATTAATAATAATTTATATTTTTTGTGAAAATAAATTATATTAAAATATGATATTTGATTCTATAAGGTTAATATATAGTAGAAAACAATGAGAATATGTAGAAAGTAGAAAGAATGTGTTAATTAAAATATAATTACTTCTATAAAAAAAATGTGTGTGAAGGTGGATCGAATAATATATACGAGAAAGTAGAAAGAAAGTGTAAAAAAATACGAAAAGCACCTGTAAAATAACAAAAGTTAGTATCAGCAGAGGTAGAAGATAAGCATTAGATTTGATGCGGTTAAACGACACTTACCCCCTTCAAACACTTAAGCTCTTTGAAAAAGCGTAAAATTATGAGTAAATACGGACAGAAAATGTAAGTAGGCAGGACCTGAAGCATATTAAATGTGTTTGTGTGAGGGTATTTATTTTGATATCTGCGAATCATTTTGTAGTGTTTTAGTTGTCACTTTTTGTAGCGTATTTACTTAGTAGCGGTTTGTGACACGTCTTTTGTAGCGGTTTGTTATTTGTAGCGGTTTTTTTTTGGTTTTGTAGTGGATTTATAACCGCTACAAATATTATTGTGGTTTTTTTAAAAAAATAATAAAAAGATTACAGATTAACTATATATGGCATAATCTTTTCGCTCAATCTTCGTCACCATCCCTACAAAGAAAGTTTAGATAAAATGTTACGTGTGAGTTGTTGAATATGTTTGAACACAAAATAAACTTTGGTTAAATGTTATTATTTCATAAAACGTATATTAAAAAACATACCGAACTTTTGGTAAATTGTCATCGCCGTTTGGGAAGAACTTTTCGAAACTGGCTAGCTGGAACGGCTTACTCTCATAGGCGACATTATCACCATCGCCCATATCGTAAAAGTCCTGAGGCTTTAAGTGAATCACCATATTCCAATCCACGTGCCTCTCATCGGCGACATAATAAACCTGTTGGGCCTCTGAGGCAAGAATATATGGCTCATCATCTTGAGACAGACCAGTGTGAATAGGCCAGGAGAAATTCACCGATGTGATGCCTAAGTCGTCAGTCGTGAGTCCTCGGGGCGTTGTCGTATTCGCCCACAAACACTTGAACAACGTCATAGGGAAAAGGCCTTTGTAAGTTATCTTGACCACATCAAGCAGCTTTCCATAATACGGGATGTCACCGAACTGCATGTTCCCATCACTGCTGCTCGCATAAATCCTCGCCCCAAACGTGCCATATACACTCGAGTTTTGGGTCAGCAATCCCTGATCTTGTGAAACGGTGCAAAACTTGAAACCATTGACATTGTATGCCGTAAATCTTTGGGTGTGATCAAGCGGGCCGAGTGTGAGAGCTTTGAATTCTGGTGAGTGCGGGTTGTGGTCATTCATTATTCTCATCCTAAACCAACCGGGGAATTCTCTGTGGACCTTTCTATTAATTTTGGAGGATGTCTGCCTACGGATCCTCAGTTGACGCTTCACATGACTCCTGAATTCCCTGCAATTAAACATGCGATGACGAGCATGAAATGTGAGTATAAAATGTAAGAAAATATATATCTGTGTGTAATCCTTACTGAAGGTACGGTTCAACTTTAGTGCAATTAATCAAGACATGTCTATGTGCTTGAATCTTCTCAAGTGCCGTGAGTTTGAAGTTCTCACTTCCGCCAACTGGTTTACCAACACGAGGGACTAACAACTCTGTTTCTGATGGCTCTGGCTCAGGACAATTGTCAACACGAGGTGGTTGGTTGAATGACGTCTCAATGTCATCAAAGTACCTGGAACAAAAATACAAGACCTCATCCCCAATATAACCTTCTGCAATTGAACCTTCAGGCCACGCCTTATTCCTCACGTAAGACTTCAGTTTCCCAAGAAACCTATAAAGTAATGAAGGGAAAATGTCGATACATCAATGGTTAGACGTGCAACTAGAGAGTAATGCTAAAGTAATTAATTTTAAATGAGTACATCTCAATAGGATACATCCATCGGTAGTGAACCGGGCCAGCAAGCTTTGTTTCGTGAACAAGGTGTACTGTCAGGTGAACCATGACCGTGAAAAATGACGGAGGAAAGATCATCTCCAAATGACACAGCGTAAGAATGATTTTCTGTTGCAGCTGGTCGAGCTCCTCCACGATCAAAACCTTGGAACAAAACTTCCGAAAGAAAGTACAAAGCTCGACCAAAACGATCGACACATTTAGTGGCAGCGTATTTTTGATGGCCAGTGGAAGTAACTGTTGCAAAAGCACATGTGAGTCATGACTCTTCAGCCCAGTGACCTTTCGAGCTTGCACGTCAACACATTGTGAAATGTTGCTTGAATACCCATCAGGAACTTTTATCTTCTTCAATGTCGCGAGGAAGATTTCCTTATTCGGTTTTGTCAGGGTGAATTTTTCCGGTTGAAATCTGTCATGCTCATCCGGCCAGGCGTCTCCACGAACCCCCATCTCCTATAAATCTTTCCTCGCTTGAAGATGATCTTTGGACTTGCCTGGTTCGTTCAGAATCGTGTAGAACACATTGTCGCACACATTCTTCTCAATGTGCATGACATCCAGACTGTGCCGGAGTAAATTATCTTTCCAATAAGGTAGAGTGAAGAAGACGCTTATCTTCCGCCATTGCTAGGGCACTAAACCAGAAGCCTTGGCAGTCTTTGTGCCGGCCTTTGCTGCATCGTCTTTTTTCCCATACTCAAATTCAACATCCACAAGCTGCTCTATGATTTCTACACTGGATAAATTCTGAGGAGGTCCTCTTTTTTCTTGTTGCCCATTGAAACGATTGCGTTGCAACCTAAACCTGTGCGTACCATCGAGAAACCTCTGATGACCCATGAAGCACCACTTGCGACTGTTGGGAAGGCGCATTGAGTTAGAGTCAAAATTGCAAGCCGGACACGCAAGGCCGGTATGTACATTCCACCTGGATAATGTTCCCAGTCTAGGGAAGTCACTGATAGTCCACATCAATGCCGCACGCAAGTTGAACAGTGTCTTCTCGTGCGCGTCATACATCTCGACGCCAAAATTCCATAACTCCACTAGCTCCTTGATAAGCGGTTGGAGATACACATCGATGACATTTCCCGGTGCCTTTTTGCCTGGAATGATCATGGACATAATGAAAGAGCTCTACTTCATACACATCCAAGGCGGCAAGTTGTAAGGTATCAAAACAACTGGCCATATACTATAACTTGTGCTAAGATTCCCAAACGGATTAAAACCGTCGGTCACCAAAGCAAGACGAACAATTCTAGGGTTCGTCGCAAAATCAGGAAAGTCTGAGTTGAACGCTTTCCATGCTTCAGCATCCCGTGGATGTCTGAGTTTACCATCTTCGTTCTTGTCAACTTCATGCCACCTCATATGCTCAGCTGTCTTAGACGACATAAATAGTTTTTGTAAGTGAGGTTTTAAAGGAAAGTACCTTAAAATATTTGCGGGTTTCTTCTTTTGCTTCTTTCCCTTCCAAACTGTCATGAACCTCGAAGTGTGACACTTCTTACAAGTCTCCCTCCAAACATCCTCTCCCCAATAAAGCATACAGTCGTTGGGACATGCATCAATTTTTTCGTAGTTCAAGCCTAATCTGTTGATTACCTTCTTGGCCTCATAGAAGGTTGTGGGAATGTCCACGTCAGGGAAAACATCTCTTAGTAATTCCAGCAACATCAACATTGCCTTATCAGTGATCCCATACAAGCACTTGATATGGTACAATTTGATTAGAAAAGATAATTTTGAGTATTTCTGACAACCTTGATAAAAAAGGACAATCGCTCTCATCCATTTGGGTGAAATATTTCCGAGCTGAATCATTCTTGAAGAAAACTGGTTCTGGACCCCGAACTTATGCCGCGAAGTTGTTGTCTTGAACACCGAAAGCATCGTGAACAGCTTTATTAACTAGATCATGTTGATGTACTTGATTTGCTACTTGTGAGGTTTGAGGAAGATGATCCCCATATCTCATACCACGTTTCTCACCATGAACTTGCCAGAATGTATATCCTTCTGGGAAAGACTTGATAAGAAGATGTTCCATAGTGTTAGTTCTCTATGGGTTTTGATGATAACTGACAATTGTAAACACAAGTTGAAGTTTGTCTTTGGTAAGTTGAAAAGCTTACTGTCAAAGGCAAACTCAAGTTTTGGAGAGAGTAGCTCAAATTTTTAAAGTAATGAAAACTCTGGTTTGCTTAGGCAAACTCGAGTGTGCAAGTCACAGAGAGCATTCAAGCTTTTCACATCAAGGTAAACTCGAGTTTCAGTTTACAAACTCGAGTTTGTACCATACAAAGACACTTCAAGTTTCCTTAAGAATGCAAAACTCCAATTTTCAACTACCAGAAAGTTTGTAAAAGTTTTCTCTTATGAGGAAACTCGAGTTTGGGTTTTGCAAACTCGAGTTTTGATCATACAGAGAGCTCCCAAAGTTTTGAACTTGAGAAAACTCCAGTTTTCACCAAACAGAGAGTTTGTCAAGTTTTGTGAACTTGACCAAACTCGAGTTTGTGTTTTCCAAACTCGAGTTTGGGCTTGGCAAAGAGTCTAAATATTTTTCATCATTTACAAACTCCAGTTTACTTTTGGAAACTCAAGTTTGCACTAGCCAAGCATTTTCTAAGTTTTCCAAAGTTATGAGGAAACTCGAGTTTGTCCTTGACAGAAAGTTTACATGTTTTATCACTTTTGAGAAAACTCAAGTTTGCATTTGAAAACTCCAGTTTTCACTTGACAAAGATTTTCAAAGGTTTCCAATTTTAAAAAGGAAACTCGAGTTTGTGACTCACAGAGAGCTTTGCTCATTTCATCATTTTGGAAACTTAAGTTTACAATTGGAAACTCCAGTTTTGAGCTTTTGGACTTAAACATGTTTTCACTATAAAAGTCCAAAACTCGAGTTTGTATAAACTAAACTTGAGTTTGTGTCGCTGGTTTTTGAAAATCAAATTGCTGGAATTTGTGAAATCTTCATGATTGATTCCAATACTTTTTATCATCACTCATTACTATTCCTAACTATGTTTAATCAGTTTGTTAGTGAGTTTCAGATGATTTAGAGGATGTTAAATGAAGATTTGAACAAAAGCAAAAAGTGATGTTAGCACATTAAATACAAAGTTCAGAAAACTTGCATCCTTTTGTACAATCATTCTACACACGTTGCAAAGGGATTAATATCTGCTTTCCCTATGCAGTAGCTACTCTTCCAACGGATCTATTACAAGGAAAGTCAACACTAATCCTCTGGACAAAAGGAATTAATTGAAGAGTAGAGAGAGAAGACACCAAAGTGCCTCCAACAGCTAGATTAATACACCAACGGTTATAATGGAGATTACAACGGTCACGTAATGCTCTCTTTGTATAAATAGAATTGCATTCAATTATTCTCAACAACCAATCTGCTGAAAATGAATTGCATTCAAGTTTACTAACTACTCTTTCAGTTTTCACTTGTAAAGTATATTTTGATACATTGATCTTCAGTGATTATATTTATCCACTCTTAGAGAGAGTTCATTTATTGTAAATCATTTCATTGTAAGAATCTCAAGTCAGGGGACTTGGAGATTGGGATATTGATTGCAACTTGTAAGGGGGAGTAAGTTCTAGTGAGAGAATTACTCTTGAGTTACAGAGGGTGTAATCAATTGAGATAGTGAAAATCCTAGAGAGTTTGGGGACTGGACGTAGGTCAAGAGGTTAGACCGAACCAGTATAAATCCTTTTGTCTTGCTCTTCTTCCCTTTACTCTGCTTAGCTTTATTTTAGTGTTCAAAAAACAGAGCACTTAGGAAAGATTTTTAAAATCCCCGATTCACCCCCCTCTTGGTGATTAAGCTCCACTTTCACTTAGCGCCTTCTCGCGTTTGCCACTTCTTAAACTTGCATCTACAACAAAGACACATGATCTTGCCATTAATGCTAGCGTGAGAGAAGGCGAAATCTAAGAAAGTTTTCAATCCCGCTAAATATACAGGAGAACTGTGCGGTAGCTTGATCCATGACTTATCCATCTGTAGTAAACAAAGTTAGGATACAATATAAATGTAGAGGGAATGTTCAATTACCTTCATAACAACACCTGAGATGTTTAAATGCAACATGGAAACACTTTGTAGCGGTTCATTAACTGCTACAATAACCGTCACAAATACGAAAATACAATTAGCTGCGGTTCTATAACCGCTACAAATTTGAATTCAAAATCCCGCTAAAGCTCAGGCGCGGTTTGTAAATCGCCACAATCACCGCTACAAATTAGCAAATTTGAATTCAAAATCCCGCCAGAGCTTTGTCGCGGTTTGTGAACCGCTACAATAACCGCTACAAAATTAAAGTCGTTTGAATTTAGTTGAGGTGATTCGTATTAACTGTGACAAATGTTGGCGCTATTTTATTCACAGGAAAATTAAAATTTATGGCGGTTCTTTCAACATAACCACTACAAATGTTATTAACTCCATTATTTATTTCACAATATCTATTTTATTTAGCTATAATAAATTATATATTGTACGTTATATATTATAAGTAACATTAAAAACCTAATATAAATGAAATATAAGTATTGAAATAGTACTCCAACATATTAAAAACATACCATAGTAAAAGATAACAAATATTTAATGAAATTAAAATGTCAACAAGCCAAATAACATAAAAAAGAAAAGCAACATCCAGCGGTTCAAAATAAAAACTAACTATCAGGAGCCTGATTATCAGGTCCTGTCTCATGGGGGCTGTCTCAGGGGGGGCTCTATTAGGAGAGGCGTGTGCACGACTAAAGGTAACAACGCCCTCGGCATCAGCAGCAAAACGTGGAATTTGATCCTCGTAGACGAACGGAGGGGGAGGCGGGGGGCAATCCTTGTAGATGAACAGAGGGGGTCGCTCAGGAGATGGAAACCGTCTATGAGGCATCAATTCAGTCAAGGCCTCGGAAACAGCATTCCAGGTATACCTCTGACTCAAGAACCAACGTTTGTATCTCTCTTGCATGCGCCTATTCCTGGCATCATTCACGGCCTTCTGTGTAGCAACCTGCTTGGTAACCTGCGCAGCAACCTTCGCGGCAATGATCGCATCAACCTCCGCCGGTGGTGGCCTTCTCGAGCCAGAGGTGCCGGCCTCAGAGCCGGAGGCCTTGCCGTACACCATGCTAGGCCTGGCGCCTAACCCCATACCCTTCACGCGGCTAGGATGCTCTACTAGGCCCACAGCAGCTTTCAAAGGGGTTGTAGGATCCACAGACCCCTGTGACTCTGGGGGCTGCGACGTTCGCAAATCAGCCTGGTTCTGCTCAATCCGGGCCTGACGCACAGATTTTAGAAAACATTAATCAAACAATTTAATTCAATTTAAATATACAACATTAAATATATAAATAATTTTTTTTGTGATTTACTATGATGTCCTCTGCTGCGTCAGAAGTCGGTGTCCCATCACGGTGTCTGTGGGTGCATGTGAACAACTGCCCATAGTCCGTCTCACGGTTTTCCTCCAGAGTGTTCTCTTGCTGAAAGAGTTAAAAGAATATAAACTTTATTATTTCAAAAACAAAACAATCATCATTTAAACCTAAAATTAATTGATCTTTCAACATACCATCTCACTGTAGGTCACGTCAAACGTCTTGGTTCCTGCCATGTGATGGACCTTCTGATATGACCGACTTCTGATGTTCCTTTGCGACAGGGCCTGCAAGGAGGAACAAAATGGTAAGTGAAATTAATTATAGCTTGAAGATGATTTCTTGTAACCTATATTTCAAGTACATTTAAACTATAAATTCAGTTAAACTATTAATTAATTCAAACCAAATGTAAATAATAAATTAATTTAATCTATATTTATATCTTTAAACTACATTTGAACCAAATTAATTTAAAGAAAATTTAAACAATAAATTAACTCATGTTTAAACAAAACGTAAACTATGATTAATTAAAAAACGTATCTGTCCCTTTGCACCCCTTCGATAGTGGACAAAACCCGCCCAGTCATTTGAGTCCACGCCATCTGGGACGTTCTCGATCAACTGCTGCAGAGGCATAGTCGAATCTTTATTCTGCTGGTTGTAGAGACGACCCCTCTGGCTCTTCCACCCTTCCCCCATTTTCATCAGTACGTACCTCTTCTGGTTGGCTCGCACGTTAAACTTTTTCTGTATCATAATTTAATTAGTAATTAGGTAATAAATAAATAAATAAACCACAACTTATTACTATTAATATTTGAATTTAAGTAAACAACATAAGTTACCTGCGCAATGTCAGTAAACGCTTTGTCCTTGTTCTCTCGCGGAATCTTTCTCCAATCGTGGAAAAAGATTGGGAACCATGCTCAAATCCCGCCAAATTCTGATAGGAATCGGTTCATCAGATGACCACCATTGTCGATCGGCTGGTCCGTGTCCGTGTTCCAGGGGACTATGACGCGATACTCGTCCATCTGAATGACCGCGGAAACATCTAGCGTCCTCCTGCCGATGTTCCCATGTTTATCTGCACAATTATAAACACATTGTTGTATTGCGTTTAAATAAATTAAAATTACAAGTAAGAAATTTAAATTTAATTTTTTGACAAAAAACTGATTATATTTACCTTCGACATCCACCACAAATCCGGTGGAACGCGAAGACGACGGTCGGGAGTTCCCCTGGTCCCGCTCATTCTCCTCATCGAGAAACCGTTCTGCCTTGGCTCTGGTAATCTAAATATGGATCTCCGGATTTTCGTCCACGTCGTTGATCGACAGACTTGCACCCTGATAATCTTTAAATTCATATTATTTTTAATGTAAAAAGGAGCTAAAAACTGTCATTGTCATGCTTTAATGGGACAATTAGTTAAATATGTGATTTCATCTTCATAATGAGTTTTTAGACTTCATTTGCATTAATCTTGGTCATATTTGTAGTTTGGATCAAAATTGGGCTTAAATCTCATCTCTTTTACAATGGAGTAAAGAACACTGTTTCGTATTTTGATAATATCTTGAGTTCTATACCTCAAATAAATCGGCACTTTATATTGTAGGAAAGCTGAAAGATATACCTACAGTTCTTATGAAGAGCCCAAAAGCTAAATCAGATGTTTAGAGATCCAAAATGGGCTTTGAATCCGAGACAAGGCGTTGGCACTGGACTCTGGAACAATGTTCGGTGTTTGATCCATAACTGGTACTACAGAACTCCAAAGTCGGTGCGGTTTGAATGAATGAAAAGATGACATACAGGGCTACATTTCGTATGAAGACAGCTTGGTCCAACTCCACCGATTTCATGGTGTAACACAGGCTGGAAAGTTGACGCGTTTTTTTTGGAGCACAAAAGTCAAGAATTGTGGCTCAATAGTTCTTCCAATTTTCCTATAAATACATGGATGTTTTCAAGAGCAAAACACACCTTTGGAGAAGACCAAGATCTCTCTAATTCTCCCATTCTAAATTCTTTCTTGTAGTTCTTGTCTTTAATTTCTTGCCTCCTTCTTGGTATGACAATATCTTGCTTTATTATTTTCATGTATTGTCTTTAATTTCTTGCCTCCTTCTTGGTATGGCATTTAATTTCATGTATTGTCTTTAATTTCTTGCCTCCTTCTTGGTATGACATTTTAATCTTTTCTTTTAATTATTTATGTTGATTTTATGTTCTTCATCTTTTTCTTTATGGATTCATTATGTTTGTGAGATTTACTTTTATATTGAAATAGAAGCTTTCATTTTTCTTAAGTTGTTCTTTGTGTTCTTCGTGTTCATGTTGAACTAGTTCATGTTCTTCGTGGTCATGATAAATATCCTTATTTCTTCATTTTCATCTTACATAGCAATGATTGGCTAAGTTTCTGTGATCGACCCATGAGTTGAGGATTCCATGGTGTCATCCGGAGGGCTTGTGTTTTAATCGATAACCGACTTGTTTCGTTTACTTTAATCGGATTCGAATTTAGAAATAGATTGGATTTTAGATTTAATATCCAGATTGATATCCCAAGGACATAGTTCGGACCGGGTTATAAAGAGCGTTGTACGTTCGTATAGCAAGCTCACCACGTGTTCGAATAAATGCTAGGCGATCGTCTAGTCGAGGGAGTTTCTAGACTAATGCAGAGATTTCGGTTTATCTAGAATCAATCACAAGGTCAGTTATTCTATTTTTGTCCGATGATGGAAGATTTTGGATCTCAATTCTGGGTTGATCGTTTTAATCTACTTAATTTCATTTGTCCTTCCACTCTATCCTTAGTTCTTTCTTTAATTTTAACTAAACCTTAAAACCCCCTATTTCATTCACTGTTTTTACCGATTGATTTAAGCCAACTGCGAATTCCTTGGGAGACGATCCAGGTTGTCCCTATACTGCAAATATTTGGTAACTTGGTTATTTTGTGGGAGCTCGACAACTCGCATCACGCCCTTTTCTCCCCTTGCGGTCTCTAGGTTTGGGATTTCCTCATCTGCAAAGAGGTCATCAAACTCCCTCCCTTCCACCTGAGGGGGCGGAGGGGGATATTTACAGGCCCACGCCCTCTCGTATAGCCCCCTCTACTACTACTGCCCCTTATAGGTCTTTTCTCCCGTTCAACAGCTTTCCATTTTCCCTTATCTTTAGAAACCTTGATGTCGAAAGGTACAAGTTGAAAGGTTAAAAGGTGAAAAATCAAAACCTTGCGCGCGAGATTTTCAAAATGAGGTGAACTGTTAAAAAACCGCTACATTTTGTAGCGGTTTTTAAAAATAACCGCTACAAAAGGAAAACAATTGTTGCGGTTGAGATAAAACCGCAACAAAAACCGCGACACATTTGCCTATGAAAATTTGTAGCGATCGCGAACCGCGACAAAGTGGAGACCCTTGCGATTCTGTAGCGGTCAAAGCATAGAACCGCTACAAATTTACTTTTTTGGCAAAAAAATTCTAAACTAATTAGTTTGATGAAAATAATTAAAATAAAAGAACTCTCAATTAATTTAACTATTTTCTTTAATTTCCCCAAAACACTCGAGAGTAACAAATTAGGAATAATGAGTTTACTGAAAATAGTCTAACATGCTCGTGAAAATTTAGATTCAATATAGCCACCAATCTCCCAGGTAAAACTCACTGACTCATTTTGATTAGAGAAATTTTTTCAGAGACAATGGTGGCTATAATGGAACCCAATATTCGGTCGCAGGTTGGACTATCTTCAGAAGAGTAGAAGTCTTCACGTTAGAGAAAAAACTAAATCTGGATTGTCACTGAATGAACTGCCTTGGCTACAAGGAAGAGAGAGGCAAATATCTGTAGCTCTCATCTCTCGATAGAAGAGATCAGGGCTGCAGATATCTGCATGTCTTCGACTACTCAGCCGAGAATGTTCATTCAGCGACAATGCAGATTTGGTAATTTTTGAAAATTTAAAATTAGATGTACGGACAGATTAACTATATATAGCATAAATATTTGTAGTAGTTAAAGGACAAACCGCTACAAAATTATAGTATCTGACGCGGTTGGAGCTTCGCTTCACAACTACCACAACAAAACGATGTCGTTTCGCTTTCCTGTAGCGGTTTCTTTCATATAACTGCTACAAAATTACAGCGACAAAGTTTGCGCCATTACGCGCCAACGCTGGCGCCACATTTGTAGCGGTTTTCCCCTAAAAAGCGCAACAAATGTTGCGCCACAGAGATCGCGCCAAGCTGGTGCCACATTTGTAGCGGTTTAATTTAGAGTAACCGCTACAAATATCTCAGCAAACATCCTCGTATTGCTTCCGCTACTAATTTGTTGCGGTTTACTTAAAAACCGCTACAAAAATGCTGTTAATAATGATTTTGTAGCGGTTATTTATAACCACAAGAGATGAACCGCGACAAATGATAGTTTTTTTGTAGTGACCTCTGGTTCAAAGTCCTTATCGGGATCATCTTCCTGTACCATCAACATCAATTGTTTCTTGGCACATTTATGGGTGGGTGAGAATTTTTCATCACAGTTATAGCACAATCCCTTTTCCCTTCGAATTTGCATCTCAGCTGGAGTCATGCGTTTGAGTGGTAAACGCGTAGGAGTCGGTTATAATGGGGGCAAATTGGCTTTGCCACCGCCATTGTTCAGAGGAGACGTGCCATTGACCATAGGTGAAGTACTAGCGTAATTTTTGCTATTGGAACTGGGAGGCGTGAAATGGCTAAGTCCCTGAATTCTAGCCGGTTTAGTCCACTCGGAAGCATCAGTGAATAGTTTGGTGAGGGTGATGGCTTGGAGGATTGAGGCAGGCTTTTGGACGAGAAAGTCACATTGTAATTCTGGCTTCAAACCGCCAATATAACAATCCAACAGTGTTGCTTCTGGAATATCCGTGGTACGGTTTGCCAGAGCTAAAAATTGACTGTTATAATGCTCGAGCTTACCTTGCTGAATCAATTTAAAGAGCTGGGATCTGGCACAATCAAACTGTGAAGGGCCGTATTGTTCCTCGATCGCGTGAGTAAGAGCACCCCAATGAGGTATGCGACCATTTTTCTCCATCATTTGAAACCACGGTAGGACGTTGCCATCACTGAAGCGATGACGATGCGCTGAGACTCCGGGACTTCGAAATACTTAAAATATTGCTCTGTTTTGAAGAGCCACAATAACGCTTCTGTGCCATCGAAGCGAGGGAAATCCAGCTTGAGTTGTCGGTTCACAGAAGAGAAAAACTGGGTGGATTGATGGTGGGTTGTGTCGCCGTGGAGGCACCTTTAGAACCCGAACCAGAATCCTCGTATTTCTTGTCGAGGTGATCCAGTTTGAGCATGATGGCTTCTATGAAGCTTTCTAATTAAGCAAATAAACCGACTGTTGGCATCGTCCATAAACTTGCCAAACTTCCATTGCTGGCTAGTAGTAAGATCAATAAATTCGCTAAACTGCCGCTGTTCGGCCTGGAGCTCCTTCAATCTGGTATGTTTGGCCATTGGAGACTCAATGGAAGCACCAATTTAATGGACTTGATAATAATGGAACAATGATAACTTCAATATACAGCAGATAAAACTCCTGTAGAATATATTGCATAAACTTTGGTCTCCGAAATGGTACTTAGGATTACAGATATGAAAAGTGAATAATGTCTGATAAAAGGAAATCTAACAGAATAACAGAAACAAGGAATAATCGAGAGAGAAAAGAGAGGGTGAGAGGGAATTGTCAGAGAGAGAGAGAAACAGATTCTATTACAATTTTCACACACTTACACTAACAGCTTTTGTCCTCTTATAGTCTTCAAATCTACATTTCCCTGAGCTTCTAGGGCCTTCGTTTTGCTCTTTTACTTCTTCTAACGGGCCTTATTTCCTCCTCCAGCCTTGGGTCATTCCTTGTTAAGCCCATTTCTCCTTCACTCATTACAGTATGGTCCTGTTAGATTCCTTCCGGTCTCTAGTTTGAGCTCCAAAGGAACTACTTGTGTTGGGAGGGGCAGCTATGAATCTCAAACCTAGATAATAACATTAAAAAAAAAAGGTTACCACTGCTTATTAATATACACGAACATAAAGTATCATTAATACTTGCAAATGATGCCCAGATCTAAAGCATCTATTTGTTTTGTAAATTATGGACGGAATCCACGACCAATGATGCAACATGATCCTTGAGCTTCAGCATGTGTGTATTTATCAGCAAACTTTCCATGCACAAGCTCTATTACACTTGAGAAGTTCACAACACAATCCAGCACAACCTTTGGAACACCTCCTTCTGCCTTTATGCATTCTTCGTTCATATCTTTCCATGCATTATCTAACTCCTTTTCCAGAATTTGATACGCCTCTTCTTCTGAAATCCCATGTTGATTCACTACTAGAAATTTCAGATTTTGCTACGGAAAAAATCCGTAGCAAAAACCCAAAAATCCGTAGCAAAACGTTTTTGCTACGGATTTTGCTACGGTTTTGTCCGTAGCAAAATATGGCGTCGCAATTGCGACGGATTTGCTACGGTTGTAAAATCCGTAGCAAATTGCTACGGATTTTACAATCCGTAGCAAATTGCTACGGTTGTACAATCCGTAGCAATGGCTACGATTTCATAATCCGTAGCAAATTTGCTACGGATTTTTTCCGTAGCAATTTGCTACGAAACAACCCGTAACACATTTGAAATTTTGCTACGGATTTAAAATCCGTAGCAAATTTCAAAATTCAGAAATTTGCTACAGATTTTTTTCCGTAGCAAATTTACGGTAGCAAATTTTTATTTTTTTATTTATATTTTTAAAAAATTTTAATAGAAAAATTGAATACAAATAGTAAAATAATGTATCATGAATATATTAACGATAAAAAAGAGTTTACATAGTGAAAACACAATATATATATATATATATATAATCCGTAGCAACAAACAAATACAAAAAGTAGGCTAAACAATGACATTGTGATCATCATCATCACCGGCATGGTATCATCATCACCGAGTCGGCCGGACCGAAACCTCGTCTTTCGAAGGGACATCATTTGAAGCTGCATCTCCTTCATCATCTCCGCCTTCATCATCTCCGCCTGCTGATTCATCTCTTGTCTCATCATCTCCCGTTCCTGCTGCAACGCCTGCTTCATCTGTTCTTGTTCCATAAGCATCTGCTGCCTCATCATCTCCGTTTCCGAGTCGCCCGGGCTTATCATCTCTCGTTCCTGGGTCATCCGTGTTGCTTGCTCCTCCACCAACGACTTCATCCTCTTCACTCATCTACAAAATTGATTAGTACATTTATTATTTGTACTTCATTTGAATGGACAAGAGAATGAAAATTATCAATATCAAATGTATTATGTTTACCTAAAGGAACCCTGCGGTGCCGGATGAGAGGCGCTTTGATTGCTTCGGTCGGGCGGCGAGACTCACCGTATCCAAAGACCCTCCCTTTCTTGTCAAATCCGCCGGTAGCCTCAAAGAAGAGACTCTCGTTATCGGATATAGAGGATGAGGGGGTCGTCTCACGCCGCGAGGCTCTCTCCCCGCGATGACCCTCTCAAAGTTTTCCTACAAGCAAACAAATACATAACAAATAAGAAAATAACGTGCATAAAACAAGTAATAAAGGCAATAAATGTCTCACCGCTATTTGTTTCGCCTTTGGGTTAATCCATTGCCTCTCACTCCCTTCGACGTCGGGAATGGGTCCGTTTGAAAGGTAACCCACTCAACCGATCCGGTGGAGCTTCCCACTCTTCCTAAAACGCAAATGATGACCTTAATTAATTACTTCAAAGTACAAAATATTCAATACGTAAATAGAAAATAACGTGTACTTACAACTTTGCGTCGATGCTCGTAATGGATATGGAGCCCCCGATATGACGGTCCCGCCATTTTGGCCCTATTTTCCTTATTTTTCGCACTTATGGCCTTAAACTTTTCACTTGTTTTCCCAAGTGCCAAATAATTCATCTTTAGTGTCTGTGGAAGCCAATCTGTCTTGCCTCTCGACCTTCTCAATGAATAGAGCTTTCGACGCATTGTGACGCCCTTGTTGTGTTAAAAGCTTTTTTCAGATTTTCATGATGCTCGAGGCAATGTCATATGCTTTTCCCGAAAAGCAATAACGAACAATTAGTGCTCCAAATTTTAAAAGTACTTAATTAACACGCATAAAACAAATAACTTACCAAGAACTCTTGTGAACCACATATCTCGTTGCTCAGTAGGAATCTCATCCACGCGGTCCAAGCTTGAGTGTAGTTACGGAATATTTGGGTCGACATGAAAGTCGCCACCGGATTATCGGGCACAAATCTGAAAACGAGAGATTATCATGCAAATATTAGCATACAAACCAATCTCAAAAGAGAATTGGTTCATTACAGTACTTCGCATGACTTACTCGTTGCCTTTAGTGCAGATCCAAAGAAACCCCGTCTCGGGATCTCTTGAGCCCCGAGATAGGTGTATCGGAGGAACTACTCCGCTTCCCCGACGTGGCTCGAGGCGACGAAGTGTGCTAAGGAAGAAATGTGAAATATTGAAGATTTTTGTACATAGATGGTTTCAAGAAACTAAACATATGTAAATCAATCGAAACGGTAAAGTAAACTGTTGTCCCCTTTCTTTGTGCATCGGGGGGTAGCCGCCGTGACGACGATGTATAAAGTGACGGTGAAGATGACAAATATCCCGATGGTGACGACGAAAAATCAAATAGTGGCACCTCGGAGAAGAAATGAGCCCTCTTGCGCTCCATATGGAGCGATTGGCGTTGCCCTACCCCCTCTTATAGTACGGGGTCGGGATCGACCACGCCACGTCCACTACCCGAACGTCCTCCTTGATGCTCCATCTCCGAACACTTATAGACATAATGTCAAAAAAATATAAAAAAAAAAGATATTTGGTTAATATGACAAAAGTACTTACAAAGTATGTAGTATAACATATCGTCATAAAAAAAGAACTAACACAAATCAACCGGACGATTCATGTTCATCGACATCTACTTGCATGTCTTCATCTGTACTCTCATAGTCGTCAAACTCAGATTCACTATCAGAGAAGCTCATTTCTGCCTCATCCTCATCGTCTGATTTCTCATCGTCAATTTGTATAGGAATCAACTCTAACTCCACACGAAAATCAAATAGATTGCTTGGTACTTCGTCATCGAAGATGTTTATGGGCGACACATGTTCCACATCGACTTGGAAAGGTTCAACCATACGTCATTTGATTCCGGCTCTTTCGACTTTGGTATAATATTTCGTGCTTTGGTTTTAATAACTCCCGTCCACCCTTGGCGAGATGTAGGGTATGGTGTATAGTAAACTTGTTCCTTTGTTGAGCAAGGATGAATGGGTCATAACCAACCGTATATCTCCTTGTCCAGTGGACCTCAATATTTCCAAGTTTGTCCACTTTTGTCCCACGCGGACTGTTATCAAACCACTCACACTTAAACAGGTCACCACCTTGTCCCACTGGTAACTTAACTGAATTATCTCAACTAACTTCCCGTAGTAGTCGGTCTCACCCCCGTCAACTTGGTCACCTCGACAACATACACCGTAATTGCAACATAGTGTACCTGCGTTCGCGTCAACGGTTGCAAATCGATACCCATTGATTATATATTTGTTGCATCGGGTAACTGTCATTGCAGCTCCATAAGATAAACTCCACGCAACTTCATTGGGATCTGATGGATTTTCCAAGAAATATGATCGAAACCATTTTGGAAACTCGAACTAGTGAATTGATCAACTTGGGACACCGCATTGAAGGATTTCCCGATCGGACCCAATTAGAAAAGTAACTGTAACAAAAAACTTAAGTTAATACTTTAATACTTACCGTAATAGTAAACAAACAAAAAAACTTACTCGAGGTACTTGGCGGCCTCTTCACAACTTGTTTAGAATGTACCACTCGGAACTCGCTTATCTCTTCCGTCAAGAGTTGACTTCCAACGTTTTCCCACGACTCGCCTGGAAAATTAAATATTGACTTTTGATCCCTCGTATCACCGCATCATCGTTACGAGGTACCCCTCTCCATCTTGACATCATTTCGGGGGATAATAGTATGACGCAAATTTTGCGGCCTCTTCGACTAGATAAGCTTCGCGATAGATCCTTCAACGTACCTTGTATTTTTTATCTTGTGCTTAAGTGTGCGTAAAAACCTACAATGGAATATCATAGGGTATTTATAAACTCAAGTACCATGTCGGTCAATTAATAACAACGCGAAATCAATATATATTACCTCTCAAACGGATACATCCATCTATATTGTTGCGGTCCTCCTACCTTTGCTTCATAGGCCAAGTGAACGGGCAAATGTTCCATTGAGTCAAAGAAGCTAGGAGGAAACACCATCTCTAACTTGCATAGCGTTATGGGCATGCTCGCCTCCGTGTGTCGTAACTTTTCAACATTAAGCTCAAGCACAAATTTCTCTAAAGAACATGGAAAACTCCGTTAGAATAGACCATACATGGTTCGGTAGTGCTTTGAAGGCCCACGGCAACAATCTCTCGGAAAAAAACATGACAATCATGACTCTTCATCTTGCTCAACTTCACCTCGTACATGTCGACACATCTTTTCCAGTTTGACGCATAACCGTCGTGGAGTTTCGATCTTTAACCCACCGCAACAATTCTAAATTCTGCTCTTTATTGAATGTGTACGGCGCTCCGGGTTTGGAAATTCGTCCAAAGTGCCATTTTCCACCAAATGCAAAGCAGGCCTTCTACAAATCGCTTCAACGTCCAATCTTGCGTTGGATGTGTCTTTCGTCTTGCCCTTGGTGTCCATCATCAGTATAGAATATTGCAAAACACATTCCTCTCAATATGCATGACATCGAGGTTGTGTCTTAACAATTGATCTTTCCAATATGGTAGTTCCCCGAAGATACTTGCGTTTGTTTCAATGATGATCAATGCCGTACCCTCCGGGTTCGCTTGAAGCGCACCCTCTTCGACACTCGGAATGTGCGACCTGTCCCATATTTCTTCTCCACTTAAACGACGAGGTGGATCTCGCTCGTTCGACAAAGATTCCGCGTGAAGTCTTTTCTATTTCTCCTAAACGGATGATCGGGGTAGGAATCGTCGGTGCTGTCAAACCAACCGACCTTGCGACTATGTTCCAAGCTAAAACCCATGTTCTGTTCAAGACATACCGGCATGCGAGCTTTCCCGACGTTTGCCGCCCACTCAACATCCCATAGGCGGGGAAATCATTTATCGTCCACATTAAGGCAGCCGCATGGTGAAATTCGACTTAATGATATATCATACGTAAGAACACCTTCACTCCACAACATTTTCAACTCGTCTATCAAAGGCCCGAGGTACACATCTATCTTCTTTTTTGGGTTCGACGGCCCGGGGATTAACGCGTTAAGGAAGATAAACTCTCTTCTCATGCACATAGAAGGTGGGAGGTTGTACGAGTCACAATGATCGGCCAACAGGAATAATTCCCTGTATTGTTGAAAGGAGCGAACCCATCCGAACATAGACCAAGACGAACATTACGGGGATCCATAGCAAAGAAAGGATTCGCCTCGTCAAATTTACGCCAAGCTTCGGCATCGATGGATGCGTCACAAAGTTTTCATCCCTACGATGCTCCCGTGCCATCTCATGTGAGCACGGTGTTTGTTCGGATGCATACAATCTCGTAAGTCCGGGCACCGGAGGAAAGTACCACATCTTGCTTATTGCATGACGGGTGTTTTTCCTTCCTTTCCCCACAACTTTATATCTGTCATCTCCACGAGAATTTGCAATTGGTCGCCAACAAAGTCATCCTTGTAATACAACATACATCCTCCAAGCGGCAATGGATTTTTTCACATCCAAGCCCAAGCTCTTTCACCTTTTTTTTTTGCTTGGTAAAAGTCCTTCGGCAAATTATTGTCTTTGGGAACAACCTTACTCATGATCTCGCATCATTTCGTTGTAATTCCTCTCGCTCATATGGTGATCGCCTTCAAGCTTAGTGTTGCTAGGGTAGCCGATAGCGATGAATATTCACTATTTTCAAAGTGTTCGCAACCTTCCCATAACGGACGCTGTGCTTCTTGAAGCATTTTATAGAACCTAGCGGCTTCCGGATGAGGATCCTCACCCATGTTTGATGGTTGAGGATGGGTACCCGGTCTCCTCTCCCATGTATGACGGTTCGGCATGAGTAACGGATCAAAATATTGGCCGATCGACGGTCCCGCGATCCATAACCAACCGCTCATATTGATTAAGGTTTTCTCGATGACTACCGTCCTTGTAATAACCACTCGGTGTCCGTCGGACTTCGCCATGAAATTCCCAACATTCATAATCTCTAATGAATCCCTTTTGACACAAATGAATTCGACCTTGTCCGCGTCGTAAATCTTAAACAATTACATTTGGCACACGGACACCCGATCTCCCTTCTTGAATTATTTGAATTCGCCAAAGCAAATTGGATGAACTTTTCCAAACCCGCCAAGAATGCTTGTGTTAGTTCTCTTCTATCGGTTAGACGATTGTACATCCAACTTCTATCATGGCCGCCTTCCATACTTCCTAGCTAGTTCGATTACTACCCTAATTAACTTCTCAACATACCACAAATATATATATATATATATAAAATTCGCCTCTTATGCCTACCAATTGCCACTTAATCAAGAAAGTGAAAAAGAAACACATGCATTGAACAAAGAACATATTCCAGAAAGCAACCAGAGAATGAGGATAGCACACCGAACATGGGGACATGCATGTGGAGGGGGCAAACAAAGAATACAATACTAAGTATTTTGGAGTTTCTAACATATATGGGCTAGATCAAAGGAATTACATAACATTTAATCAAATTTAGTGTATAACTTGTTAAACATAGATTGAAATAAAAAATTTAAATAAAAAAATTATTCTACTAATTTTTATAAAACATACAAATGTGATTATTCTTCAATGTCACACCTTCCTCATCCTCGTTGACATTAATTAATTAATTGTCTTATCCCTAAATTTTATTTCCAAACACTTCACTTTTCTAGTTTCAACATCATCCTATTTAAATATTTATGTATCAATATCATCTAATACAAAATCTTAATTTTATCACACCAAAATCGAATTGGAATTTCTAAATTCCTAAAAAGTGCTAGATAAAAATACTTTACATAACAAAATTCTATACGTTTCTTAACCGTGTTACAAATCTGAAAAAAATACTTTTAAAATTTATCTTATTTAAAAAAAAGATTTAAACTCGTGTACTCGATAATCTTCGACTAACATACATATTTTTAATATTCCACTAATCAAACATAACATAAATATCAAATTGTGATTAAAAAAATATACTTCAAGCTAACCCGTAAAATCGAAATGCTAAGATTTGTTTGATAATTTCCCTTCAAGATCTTAGTGCTAGGATATGTTTGTAACCTGCAAAAAAATGAAAATTTAAAAAAAACCGTAAAAAGGGAAAAAAATACAAAACAAAAAAAACTTACATACCAAAAAAATCGACGAAATGGAGAGGAGGAGCTCCGGTGAGGGAGGGGGGGACGGGGCCGGAGAGGGAGGTGGGAGGGGGGCGGAGAGGGAGGGGGAGAGGGGCCTGAGAGGGAGGGGGGGGGAGGGGGACGGGAGAGGGAGGTGGGAGGGGGGGGCCGGAGAGGGAGGGGGAGGGGGGGACGGGACGGGGTGGGGGGAGGGGGGCGGAGAGGAGGGCGGAGGGGGAGGGAGAGGCAGAGATGAGGGAGGGAGGAGGGGGAGAGTCGCCGGGAGGGGGAGGGTCGCCGGAGTTGGGGAGGGGGTGGTCCGAAATCGCGAAGGGGGGGCGAATGTTGCGGCTTAAGCGCACATTCTCGCGACGGATCCCGGATCCGTCGCACCCCGCGACGGTTCTCGGATCCGTCGCATGGATTTGCGACGGATCCTTGATCCGTCGCAAAAAAAGGCAGCCAAAAATGCCGCCTTTTTTTTCGCGACGGATCAAGGATCCGTCGCAAAAGCGGCAAAAAGGCCGCCTTTTTACGACGGATCCAAGATCCGTCGCAACCCCCAAAAAAAGCGGCCTTTTTGGCGCTTTGTTGCGACGGATCTAGGATCCGTCGCAACCCTTCCCAATTTACGGACCGTCTATCCGTCGCAAATTTTGCGACGGATAGACGGTCCGTCGCAGAATTGGGAAATGGCGGCCAATTTTGGCCGCTTTGCGACGGAAGTTTACTTCCGTCGCAATTTCCGTCCTATTGCGACGGAAGTAAACTTCCGTTTCCGTCCTATTTGCGACGGAAGTAAACTTCCGTCGCAATATCCTTCACGATTGCTACGGAATTTTTTCCGTAGCAAATTCCGTCGCTATTTATTCTTTTTCTAGTAGTGATTCATCAAACATTCCACTGCTGAAGCAACGCATGCACTCTCTTCTAGTGGCGGAACCAGAATTTTTTTTTAGACCGGGCCAAAAAATAAACATATTGAACTATTCATTTTGGTCTTTATCATAAACATCAACTAACAAGTGTATTTGGTTTTTTTTTTTTTATAAGGCACTTGCTTGTTTCCAAAAAGCATTAAATATTTTTTTTTCATGAATACCCATAATTAAAAAGAGTAGTGGGTGAGAGTAATAATTAATATGATATTAGAGTTTAGTGTAATTAGTAGGGATAATATTGAAAATTACTTAAATTTTAAGACAAATTTAATGACTTTAACTGTTTTTATTGACTTGTGAGAATTGTTAGTCGGTGCTTTATAATAAGGATAAGAGGGAGTATTTACTAAATAGTATCACATAACATTGAAAATATAAATAAATAATAACTGACAATTATAAATGAAAACATAAGATGATACTAACCTTTTCGATAGGTATCTCAAACAAGAATTTTACTTTCCTCTCACAGCACAATAAGTAATGAACTAAACATTGTCTTTATAAAGAATATAAAAAATTATCTGGGGTCAAATTATTGGCCAAATAAAATATCATACACACACACATACATGCGTACATACTAACAAATTTTAGAATGTCAACTCGGGTCAGCTGGGGCTGGACAAAGGGTAGTTCCGCCACTGCTCTCTTCCTCTTAAACTACCCCCAGTTCATGAAAATCACAAAGTCATCGGTACTTATGTGATATTGTGATCGTTGCATGACTTCCCTTCTCTTCTGCACCGTCAAAAATAATCACATTTTTTTATGCACATAAAAAAGAACAAGTTGATGACATCTAAGAAAATCTAGCACCTCAACGGGTGTTCGACCGAAAATAAAAATATTTCCTTTTCTTAAAGTTCAGAGGTGTATTATATTTGTGTTTATATATATATATATATATATATATATATATCCTTCCTCTAACTGATCGATCAATTCTATTCATAGTATGCAAAATAATATATCTCATGCAGCGTATAAAGCAACGTGCGAGCTTTAAAACAGGAAAGAAAATAGTGAGAGCAAAAGAATTACAAGGAGAGGAGAGGAATCAAAGTTGAAGAAATGGTATCCCCAAATATTGGGATTAAAATCCGCCATGGGACGCATAATTTGAGAAGTGAGTTGCAGAAGACATTTTTGTTGGGTGAGAAAGTATATATATACTCTATAAAGCTGTATGCGAATATGCCTGTTAGCTTTGGCTTGGTTTGAACATCTTAATTATATATGTGCATTGCTATATATTTATAGTACTCATCATCAACTATTGCCTCAGTCACAAATTAATAAAATACTACCTCCGGTCCTAATTATAAGAGTTAGTTGACTTTTTCTGGGGAGATTAAGGATGCTAAATAAGTTATTTAATCATTTCATATGTTGTGTTTTCTTAGATTATATATTAGTTTATTAGTCAAACTATTTAGTTTGAAGAAAAAATAAAAATACTCTAAGCTAATTTAATTAGCTTCCTTAATCTCTCCAAAAAAGTCAACTAACTCTTATAATTCGGAGGGAGTACTATTTAGTCAAGAGAATGGAAGGATCCCTATGAAGCAATTTGAAGTTTGATTGGAGGATTAATAAAATACTCTTTAAATATCTTAGCTTCTTGTTTTCTTATTAAACCCGATCAAAACGTGATCCAAATGCCTTTTTACAATTTCCTTAGGGACAATGGATAGGAATTTCTTCATTACAAGCACTAGATAGATAACTAGTAGATATTAAGAAAATTAGTAAGTTATTTATTTGTTAAAAATGTGTGTTGATTTAATTACCTAAAATATTCTCCTTAATAATTGCCATCGAAACTAGCTACCTCTTGATGAACCTTCTAACATGTGCAATCAATAAATATAAGAAAAAGATTATAAATTTCGGTCATAAAATGGATTAAATTAAAGTTTTATATCTAGAATCAAAGTAAACCAATCGACTAGCTTCTATATTTAAAACTAGAGGGAGTATTTTATATTCAAATTTTAAAACTTGAATTAAACTAGTCCAAGAAAAATGAAGGGAGCAAATAAATTTTGAATCCGGTTCTCATATATATTAGAAATAGACTAGCATGAACTAAATATTAATTGGGAATACAGAGAAAATGACTCGCTCAGGTCTTGTTTAATTTATACAGTTGAAAAAAAAAATGGAAAATTATAAATAATTACCATTTGAACTAGAAAAACCCAAACAAATCTGTTAACACGCGGAAATCACAAATAAGTCTCAAGAGACTAATATAAGATTTTGAAATGTTGTGTTTTTACTAAAATGTGGTGTGAGTATCAATTTTCGAACTCTCTCCTTCAGATGTTGTGATTGCTGTTGGACTTCCAGCTGTTCACCATTCTGCACATTCAAGAATAATGAGAGGTTTATATATATATGTGTGTGTGTGTATATGTATATGCACGAAAGAGAACTAGAAGATAAAATATATATTGAAAGCAAAAGAGTTGGGAGGGCGTAGAGAAGTATTACGGGGAGAGGTGAAACAGAGTTGAAGAAATTAAATGGTCTACCCAGACATTGTATTGTATCAACAAGTTTCTCATTAATTAATTTTAACAAACAGCATGTGGTCGATTCTTCATTGGTCCGCTTATAATTATGGGTTAAATACCATTTTTGCCATGGAAGTATTGGCTAGGGGGCATTCAGCACCCGTAAGTTTTTTTGGTACCATTTTTGCTCCGGAAGTTTACAAAAAGGAGCAAATATGCCCCGAAATTTTTTTAGGAGCAAATTTGCCCCGAAAGTTTTGTTTAGGAGCAAATTTGTGTAAACTTTCAGGGAAAAAATGATACAAAAAATGATCAATCCAACGGTCAAAATCAACCGATGGGCAAGATTGCTACGTTTGTAAACTTCTGGAGCAAAATTGATACCAAAAAAACTTTTGGGTGCTGGGTGCTCCAAAACCAAAACTTCCATGGTAAAATTGGTATTTATCTCTATAATTATCACGACAATATATATTTTTTTTAAAAAAAAAAAACTTTAAAAATTTTGTCCACGTTTTTAGGCTGACACAAAATGCATTGCAAACGCGTCAGTGACGTTACTACGATTGTTATTTGGTCGCAATCAGTTACAGAATATAAAAGATCTTAAAATGAAGGGTGAAGCTGTAAAATATACATGAGATTCTTCTAAAAATGTGCCAAACACTAAATATTTTTCTAAGAGATTAAAAGTATCTATGAACTTTTAAAATTGGTCAAAATATATACATTAACCGTTATAGTTGGCCCGTTTATTTAAATTTTTAAGAATTAAGGTGTAAAAATATACATACAATTTTTCTAAAAATGCGCTTAACACAAATACTTTTTTTACGGCTGATATGGCTGTTTGTTTCTGTAATACCCTGAAAATCATATTTATGATAAGTATCATATTTTGATAAATAATACCTATTGGAAATAGGTGAATATGGGGTCTCAAATAATAAGTTTTAATTATCTTATTTTCTAAGGTAATTACTGTGAAAATTAGAAAAGAAAAAAAGCTAAAATCCATGAAAAATATATTTTAATAAGGCAGAAAAATGGCCTAGAAACATTATGATAAATACCATATGATAACAGATGCTTGATAAAAACTTGGGAAATATGTTATCTTTAATTTTAAGAATTTTTTGGATTATTTCCCTGGAAAATAAATGAGCATAAATAAAATATTATTAAAAAGCACTTTATGCCCCTTTATTTTTAATATTTAATATAGGATATAAAATACCAATGTCAGTTAATAGTCATGAGATAATAATTTATCCTAAATCATAAAATTATCAATAATTAGTAAATGACTAATTAATTAATTATTGGCTAATTAATTAGATTATGGTATAAAGAAATTAATTAGTAAATAATTAAATTAAAAGAGAAATTTCGAAATTAATTAATAATAAAATATTAAAATAATATTATAATCGGTAGAATACCCGATGGCTAAGTAGGGATGGATAGAAATAAAATCCAACCTCAAAATATAGAAACAAAGTCGAAACATCCGGACTTGTTATGAACAAGTGAAATTTTATCCCGGAGTGACTGCCTCCGAGGCGGTTACAAACCAACAGGGTATTTAAAACATAGGGTAGGAGAGAGAAAATGCAGATAGGGAAAAAAGAGGCAATACGAAACAAGTAGTTGCCGCGAATTAGGAATCTAGTGTCTTGAGTCGAACGTATTTCAAACCAAAGGATTTTTGTCTAGACGGGTGCTTTCGGAATTTAATTCCGTAACGGAGGGCGTCTGTCCTAAAATGTTCAGCGAGATAATGGAATACCCTTAATGGAATCATAAATTTCATTAATCCACATATTTTTAAGGAGGAAGTATAGACCTTCGTAACTCTACCATCGGATTTTTGAGATTCGTCAAGATTACGCGATTCGACACCGATCGGGAACTTTATCGGTAAAGTCGGCAAAGATGACATCATCCTCTTCTAGAAGGATGACATAAGCGGACATGTGGAAGGTCAAGATGGTGCCACATGGCGAAGTGCGATCCGACGGTTGAAATCCGATCCAAGACATTTGATGAAATTCCCACATTGTCCCTCCTTTCTTCTATAAATAGCAAGCCCTCCACTTCTCATTTCTTCACCCCAAAAACGCAGCCTAGAGAGAGGTTTTAGAGAGAGAAGCTCTGGAGAAAGTTTGAGCAAAGTCGGGGTAAGTTCTTCGGTTCCTGGTCTTTAGTTTCGATAGTTTCTTTCGGTAGATATAGTAGGAATGCTAGATTTATCTTTAATTTTTCAAGATAGTCTAGATATCATATTTAGGGGTAAATATGATATATATTTCGAAAATATGATGAGGGAAAAGATCTGGCAAAATTTTGGAAGATTAGAGTCAAAGTAACGAAGTTCTGGCGAAATTCCGCCGATTAGGGGGTCAGGGGCAAAATGGTAATTTGTACCTAAAATGCCTGTTATGATGCTGAATGTTGATAAATATCATCATTATTGGATATTTGAATTAATCGTCCCGCTGTCGTACCGCTGTCGAGAAAATACCATTTTTCGTAAAAACGTGTCGTTTACCGGCAACGAAGGTACGTTCGCATACTGTAACACTAGCTCTAATGTTTATTATATGATTGTATATGATTTTTGTGTAGTAGTGTACAAGGTTATGCTATATACACGGTATGTTACATACGAGGTTATGTCACATATGAGGTTATTATTGTTGTATCATACGAGGTTATGTTACATACGCGGTTATTATCTTGTATACGTGGTTATGTGTTTTTAATCATACATCTCGTTGTGGACTGTTGTATTGATTGCTTGTCGTGTATATGTAGTCGTATTTAAGCATGAGGTTAACCGTTACCTGAGATCCAAATTGCAATTGGATCTCAGCTCTTATCATAGCGTCAGGTTCAGAAGAACCGAGGACCGAGGAGAATGATGAGCAGGCCGTACAGAGTCCCGACTGAAGACTTTCTTCTGTTGATATTCATTTTGAAAACTCTCGGTCAATGTACCGCTTCAGAATCACCGGACTTACAAGAATTTGAATAAATGTATCAGTTACTCAATTGCTCCGATGCTCTACTCTGATGAAAAAAAAATATACTGCTTTTGGAAATGGGATGTTACAGTTTCCCCCATGAGAGGGAAATAAATTGTTTCATATAAAAACTTTAAAAGTATTTCAGCATACATTAAAGACACTTCAGTTACCTGAACCTTAATTAGAATCAATTGATCAACTTCAGTTAGTTGAGTCAATTCTTAGGATTATGTTTTTTGTACCCTGATCTCAAGCTCTTTTTTGATGGAATGAAAAAGAAGTGAGATTTGGGTAATATAGGATCTTTTAACCCTATGTTTGAACTCAAACTCAAAATAAATGTGAAATGGGTGTATCAAAAAGAGAAAGTGAAATGGGGTATAGAGTAACTTATATATTCAAACTTTTTTTTTGGGTAAATTTGTTCAAACTTTTTTTATTAAAAAAAAAAAGGCACGCACGCACACACATTTATTTACTTATATATATGTAGAAGCATAACCCATTTTCAAGTAATAAGTTATTCACACCTTTTTTATTTAGAGTTTAGTTATCTCTGCTGTCGACCCTAATAATTGATTATCATCATCACATAAAGACACGTTATCAATAGGCAATATAATAATTAAACGATTATTTTTGTTTGGTCAGTTTGAGTTATTTTTAATTCATTTTCTATTTCGTTACGGAAAAAAATTCGAAAACATAAACAGACAAAGAATCTGGAGTACTTTAAGGAGCCTGGAAGACCGAGGATATGGGTGGTCCTTATCAAGTTAGCTAAACACATGGCAATGGGGAACGGATCAGTCTCCATCAAGAACAGGGACGGACCCAGCAATTGTAATTAGGAGGGGCAAAAATTATAGAAATGAATCCAGAGTTTCAAGAAATCACATTTTAACCTTATAAAAATTCAGCATTCTTAGTTTAGTCCCTCCATGAAACTATTAGAGGTAGAGTTGGGAATCAGGGCCGGCCCGGCCCGACAGGCTGGGTAAGGAAAACATTTGTTTTTCAAAGCCCTACCCGATAGTACCGCCTCGAAAATTACTATTCCAAATTTTAACTATTTTTCCTTCGATTTTTAAAAGAAATATAATTAGTAAATTGCAATCATTAAAGTTCTAATCACAAATAAATGTTATCAATATTAATATCTAAACAATATAAATCATTCAACAAATAAACACATTCATTAATTCGTAATAAAAAACAAATAAACATAAAGAATATGTTTTTTTTTTCCTATTTTTCAAAAAATATTAAACAAAGGAATTGTTTTATGTATGCTCACGACAAAATGGCTTTCCCTCTCGTAATTTTGTATGTGTCTCGCAAATTCCTTCTTCATGCATGATTTTACCGACAGTAAAAATAATTATACTTATTTTACACCAAATATATTTATAATTTATTACTTATATAATATTGTAATATCAAATAATGAGTTTATTTAATATGAAAACATCTCTTCTTTAAAATTTATAATAACTAATTATGTGTTTTAATACAGAATAATAACAAACATAAAAAAGGTTATAGTTTAAATTAAAAAATCTAAGTAATTACAAATAAACACATTCATTAAGTGGAAGTCTAAGTAATTAAATTTTTTTTTTTAAAAAAAAGCTATAGTTAAACGGGTGCAGTCTGCAGGCCGGCCCGAGGCCCTACAGGGTTGGCCCGATTAAGTCCGAGGCCCTACAGAGCCAATTTCAAATTTTTGGCCTATTTTTCAAGCCCAAGCCCTGTAGGGCCAGGGCTTAAACAGGCCGGCCCGATGGGCCCGGCCCAATTTCCCAACTCTAATTAGAGGGGACTAAAGTGAAAATAATGAAACTTTTATGAGACTGAAATATGATTTCCTAAAACTTATGAAATAACATATTTAACCCCGATTTACTTTTTTTTTCGCATATTTAAAATTTTATATGTCATTTCATACTAGGGGGGGAGCTCCCCTCCTTCCCCTCACCTCAAACCAAACCCTTTGGGTTCTTTTCTATAATTTTATGGGGCAGGGCCCACCCCTAGCCCCTAATTCCGTCCCTGATCAAAAATCTATGTCCATTATTATTATTATTATTATTATTATTATTATTTCTTTTTTTTTTGTTGATAAAGTTGTTGTTAGTGTTATTATTATTAGTAGGCTACACTACGTTACACTCACAAACAGTAGTTTTCCCCCTTTTGATATGACATCTCATTTATATCCTTCCATGCACTTATCACTTGCCTCATTGAACGGCGTTTTCTCTCTGCCCACCATGGTGCTTCATGTAACACAATTGTTGGAAATTATGTCCTAGGGGTCAATCATTGTACTTTAAATATTATTATTATTTAAAGTATTTCTCCATTTTATTATCATATCATTTGCATGTTTATTATGATTACTGTATCCTTGGATGTATCATATAGATTGTCCTAAATGTCTCTGGTCGGTTATCTATGCGGAAGCAAAGATGAAATAAGATCAGTATGACTTTGATAAGATATGGAGATACAAATCAAAGTCTTAGGCACTTGTAAGAGTACAAGGTGATGGACCGACCCACTATAAGAAAGCTGCATGGATTAAATCATAAGCTTATCTCATGTATAATTACGTCGCAATGCCCTTTGACTTGAGATCATCATGAATTCCTACATGAGAGTCGCTAATCTTTGACCTAGTCAAAAGTCACATTTGACCGGGTGATGATAAATGTTTCGATCGGTATTAGTGGTTTTCATGCAGAGAAATGTGAATGGTCAAGATGAGATTTGTCCCTCATATTTGTAGAGAGATATTACTGGACCCCTCAATCACTACAAAAAAAACCCTTGTTTTGCGGTGGAACTTTTCCGTCGCAAAACAAGCCTTTTCCGTCGTAAAAATGGTTGCGATGGAATTTGCGGTGGACAGATGTCCGATGCAAAAATTGTCCTCGCAAACCACTTTTGTGACGGAAAAATACCTTTTTCCCTCGCAAATTCTGAAATTTGCGAGGGACAAATTTTCCCTCACAAATTTTGGTATTTGTGACGGAAAAACATTTCCCTCACAAATCCTGGAGTTTTCGAGGAAAATATTTCCCTCGCAAATTTTAGAATATACGAGGAAAATCTTTCCTCGCAAAATCTATTACAAGATTTGCGAGGAAATGTTTTTCCTCGCAAATTCTAATTTATTTTAAAAATAATATAAAAAATCAGAAAAAATAAAAATAAAAAATACATAAAAAATATTAGAAATTAGAAAATAAAAAGACTTGTATATCATAAAAATAAATTGTAACAATCATAAGAGTTTACATAGCAAAAATAAAATATTACAAAGAACCAAAATGAACTAAAAAAAGTATTACGAAGTCAGTTTATTTTTTGTACTTCATTTAGATGGACGAGGGAATAATTGTTTGCGATTGGTAGCAAAAGTATTACAGAAATACCCTTAGCATCATCAAATCATGAGAGCCTGACATTGGCTAGCAACAACATACAAGAAGCTCTTCCATATCATTGATCATAAAGTGAAATTTACCTCTTCAAACTTCTCAAAATTTTGAGTATCGAATTCATTATTGATCTCAGGAATGAATGTATCTTTCATTTGGTACAGTTTGTTGATAAGTATATATTTTACAATTTAATAAGTATAAATTCTGAGATATATTGGATTGAATTTATTAATATTGTATACCTATTTAATTATCTTTTATATATTTAATTATCTTTTAATTAAATATAGGATAAAAGAATATTATAATAGAAAATCTATTGATATCCTATTTTATTTTGTAGGAGATATTATGTGATCTAAGAAAGGAGAAAATATAAAAAAGGCAAGATGCATGATTACATGGGCAACAAATTGAATTGAAAATGATATAATATAATATAATATATTATTATATTGTATATTATATTATATTAAAATTAAACAACACGCACAGCCGCGCATTCAAAGACCTAATCTATAAGGACCCGTTTGTTACAAAGAATTGGTGGGGAAGGAAAGGGAAGATCTCAATCTTCCCATGGGTTTTGGGTGTTTGGTAGAGAGAAAGTCCAGTCAGCATCTTCCCGTGAATACTTATCTTCCTTTATTTGTGGGAAGATGCTTTCCATCGAAAAATGGAAGGAAAGCCGCAATCTTCCTGGAAAGTGTTTTTTTGACAGATTTACCCCCGAAATTCAAACTTGGCGATTTTTTTTTTCACGAGTTCGAACTTAACAAGAATATATTTTTTTAAAAAATATTTTAGCAAAAAAAAAAATTCTTTTTATTTTGAATTAATTTCTTTTGAGGGTAAAATAGACATTTCCTAATTCTTTACCAACTACTACCTCTTCATTTTCTTCCTACCAAACAACTCAAACCATCTTCCCTCATCTTTCAAATCTTCCTTTCCATTCCTTTCCTTTCCTTCCCCAAATCTTCTTTGTAACAAACAACGCCTAAGAGATTGTGTTGATTGAATGGAATGGGACCCACAAAAATTGAATCATTATCAAGACCTAATCTATAAAGGGGAACGACTAGAGCTGGGAATCAGGGCCTGGGGTAAGAAAAACATATGTTTTTCAAAGCCCCGATAGATAATCTGGGTTAGGGCGCCCTATAGGCTCGAAAATTACTATTCCAAATTTTAACTATTTTTCCTTTGATTTTTTTCCAAAGAAATATAATTAGTAAATTGCAATCATTAAAGTTCTAATCTATCAAATAAATGTTATCAACATTAATATCTAAACAATATAAATCATTCAACAAATAAACACATTCATTAATTCGTAATAAAAAACAAATAAACACAAAAAATATGTTTTTTCCTTTTTTTTCAAAAAATATTAAATAAAGGAATTGCTTTATGTATGCCACGACAAAATGCCTTTTCCTCTCGTAATTTTGTGTGTGTCTCGTAAATTTCTTCGGTTCATATATGATTTTATTGACAGTAAAAATAATTATATTTATTTTACACAAAATATATTTATAATTTATTACTTACATAATATTGTAATACCAAAGTATGTGTTTATTTAATATGTAAAACATCCCTTCTTTAAAATTTATAATAACTAATTATGAGTTTTAATACGTAATAATAATAAACATAAAAAAGGGTTATAGTTTAAACTATAAAAATCTAAGTAATTACAAATAAACACATTCATTAAGTGGAAGTCTAAGTAATTATTATTATTATTATTTTTAAAAAAGCTACAGTTAAACGGGTCTTTGCAGGCCAATTTCAAATTTCTAGCCTATTTTTCAAGCCCGAGCCCCGCAGGCTGTGGATTAAATGGGCCGCCCGATTTCCCGGGCTCTAGAACGACGCACGCAGACGAAGGGGAGACAATTCGGACACTCAGGAAGGACGAGCATCGCAGCAAAAAAAGACATGCACAGGAAAAAGGACAGATTCGGACGTACACGGAGCAATGGTGGTTATCTTCATCATCTCCACGGAAGGACGAGAGGACTGTGGAGACGACGGAGAAGCTTTCTCCCCCCCCTCTCTCTCTCTCTCTTTTGAATCTGAATTCTTATCTTTTTGTTATGGATTTTATTAGAGCCATGTGTGGCTAGTTGGTTTTGCAACCTATAGGACCTATGAACTTGTGGGTGAATTGGATTTCGTTTTCATTATTTAGTTAAATTTGATATTAATTTTGGTTACTTAATCTTGGTTAGTTTTATCTTTTTAGTGATTGGCTATCATTGAATATGATTTTGCACATTAGGATTTACCTTGACGAAGGGGATTTTAATTAGGCTCTGAGAGTAAGTAATATGAGATTAGATTACGATTTAATTTGCGATTATGATAGACATATACCTAATGGCCCCATATAATTGTTGAAGAGTGTGTTCGATTTTTGTTGCCTCTTGAGTAACTATGTTAGACATAACAAGTTATACTCAAGATAGGGTTGTAAGTGGACTGACATGCACTTATAGCTATTTATACTCGAGATTAACAAAATTGATATTAAAACTAATTAAATTAGTGAAAACAAGGTTTATGAAGGGATTAGTGACTCTGGGTTTCTCATTTGATTATTGTGGTAGTTTTCTTATTTTTATTTTAGTTTTAATTTCTTTTCTCTTAAATAAATTCAATTTGATTTGCTCAACTTAAAGGAAAGTGTAAAATTAATGCTTAACTGAAGTTTTTGTACTAAAATCCTCGTGGGAACGATATCCTACTTACCATTTATTACTTGATACGGCCCGTATACTTGAGGAGTTATAGGCTATAAAGTTTTGCCCTATCATTTATCCCATTCGATACCCTTAAACCATGGGTGAGTCTGAAAAAAAAAAAAGATGAACAAGTTATTTCACTAGTATGAAACTACATAACCCAAATAAAAAAATTAAAAAGAACACACCACAACACCTTTATTTCATCTGCCCCTTTAGTGTCAAGTCGCTGGTCCACATTACATAAGAGTCTACAAATAAGGTCCTTTGCCTCTGCAGATAGCTTAGCTTCCTCAGGAAATTTTAAATGAGTTCTCCAATTTACTATCTGTATGGTTGACAAAAAATAGAAAATTATCCTAATCAATGATTAGATAAAAGTATATAAAACAGTGAAAAAATGGAACACTAACATAACTAAATGCAAAAACATTTTCTATGAATGTTTATCAAGGAACATGCAACTAAAAAGATAAATGTATAACATGAAACAAATTGATCTCCCAATGGATGCAGGAGACATCTACATTATTTTGAAATACAGGTATTTTTTCACTTAGTGTGCTTCTACTGTAGCAATAAAGGCATTTTCTAAGTACAGTAATCATATGCAGAGTACCATAGATTCTAAGTCCAACCCATGTACTCAACTTCAACAAACACCTATGCTCGATGCATCATCAGCAGTTTCAGACGTTACCTTTCTACAAGTTGACATCAGCAGTTTCAGACGTTACCTTTCTACAAGTTGACATCGGCTCATCTGAATAAAAGGGTGGATACCCCACAAGCATTTCATACATTATAGCACCCAGAGACCACCTTAAACCATTAATAAACTCATCAAACTACCACATTATAAAACAACAATAAACAAAGGGGAAGAGAGAGCAGAGAAATCTGATGAAGATAAGAAATAAAACACATTCCATCATACCAATCACACTCCATCCCATATCCTTTCTTCAGAAGAACTTCTGGGGCAATATAATCAGGTGTTCCAACTGTAGAATAGGCCTCCAGTATTGCAAAAGGCAATTTGACTAAAACTTCAAAAATCTACGTGTTATCAACATACCATCTTGCAACAACAAAATTTGCGAAAACACAGTAACAATAGAAAAGGAAGTGAACCAGAGATATCAAAAAAGGCACACACAATGAAGCTCATCTCATAAAAACCAACCATTCAACACTTAAAAAGTTACAAATAGGCTTGTTCACAATAAACACAAAAGTTTGCAAGTTGGAGAAAACTGTCAACCTGAAATATAAGAAGGAATATAAATATAAAATAACAGTTATTCCAACTATCATGAATACTAGATGACTTACAAGCATCCGTCTATTTTTCTGCCAATGCTGAAGCTGTTCCTGTTGAGTACGTTTAGGTGCCACAGGACGTCCATCACTCCTGAGAGTTCCACTTACATTGCTTCCAACATAAAAATCCTTTTCTTGAAGATTACTGCAGTCTAGTGGTTTACATAATCCAAAATCTGACAATTTCATGTGACCATATCTATCCAGCAAAAAGTTGTCTGGCTTGATATCTCTGTAAAACGTTTCAAAAACAGGAAATTAACTATTTGGGGCATAGGTCCCTGTATATATGGATACAAGGAAAGAAGAGAGAGCATGCCTAGAAGACTAATTAAGAGAACGTACATATTATAAGATTCTTAATGATGGGAGAATATATAATATGGAACATATTCTGGGTATTGAATCAGAACCAATTACTGTTGATGCATGCATGCCATATATTTTACATAATCGCTACCAATAATTATATATGTAGAGGAAGATCGAGAGTGTGTGTGTGTGTGTGTGTGTATTCAGTAGCAAATTGTAAAAGCACAGGTTATTAGCTAGATAAATCCATGTTTAAGGCTGGTTGGTTTGATTCCGGCAGAGAGAGGACCAGAGGTGTAAAACACAAGCTATAGGTTCCAAAGTTGTACATTGTAGTATAATGATTTTGCATTGGCTTTTAATAACTGGGAATCAGAATTCAAAAGAAAGCTTTGAAGGCATCTTTGTGATGATTAAAGTGCGTGCAAACATAAAGTCCAAAGGAGAACGAAACCCACATTTGATTTGCTCCTGAAATTTTGCATTACTAATCTTGGATCTACCACCAGTGTCGACTACACCTCACCATATACAATAAATTACTAGACACTAGTATAGTTTTTTGCGAACAGTTAGCAGTTTATGATTTAATCTCAAATAACTGTAAGAATTAGTAGCCCCCTACTTCTCAAGACAAATTATAAGATAAATCAACACGCTGGGTCAACCAGTTTCTCAGCAGTGATTTTAAGGACTTGACAAAGAATAGTTCCGAAATTCTGGCATTTTCTCGGTTTTCACTTTTCACGCATCAAAATTGGGAAGGAACCCTGCGACTGCATAGGGCAGCCAACCTAAATGAATCGTCATGATCTCGAATTCAAAGCTACGATAGTTAAATACAACCAGAATCATATCTCATTTTCTCGCAATTCTGTTTCTGAAATTTCCCGCGAGAAACGATAAAACATAAAACCTAGGGGCAAGAGAAAATGAAACTCACATGGTAGACCTCAAGCTGTGATAGGAGTAACATAATTGTTAATTTGTTATTCTGTTATGTATTTAGCTTTATTATGATGTAACTACTTGTAACTAGTTTGTTATGATGTAACTATAAGTTTTCCACCTGGTTGTATATATAAGCACATTGCTTCAATCAATAATAGTGATTCAATTCTTTCTCCACAAGTCTCGTCACATGGTACTAGAGCCATTCTGATTTTTTTTTTCCTCCCAAAATTATCCACCACTCCTTTTCACTTTTCCTACTTTCCTTCTCTTTCCTTCGTCACTTTCCCTTTCACCACTTTCACTCCCCTACTTCGATTTCTCTGATCCCTTTCCATGGCTTCCACACCTTCCGACTCTGACTCCACTGCATCAACGCCTCTTCGACCGCCGTCATCTGTGATAGCTCCGGTGGTTGATCAGGCAAGTCTGTTTTATATTCATCCAAATGAGAATCCTGCTCTCATTTTGGTTGCTCCGCCGCTCGATGGTGCAAATTATCACGGCTGAGCTCGAGCCATACGCATGGCCCTTCTTTCCAAGAATAAACTGAAATTTGTTGATGGTTCACTGCTTCCGCCGCCGTCGATCGACCCTAACTTTCCGATTTGGGAGCGTTGTAACAACCTAGTTCAGGGCTGGCTTACACATTCCATTTCGCAGACGATAACTAAGAGTATCCTCTAGTTTGACACTGCTAATGAAATCTGGAGTGAACTTCGATCTCGATTCTCTCAGTCAGATCTGTTTCATGTTGCTGATTTGCGAGAGGAAATATGCACTCTCAGACAAGGTGCTTCCACGGTCAGCGATTATTTCACTCGGCTGAAAATCCTCTGGGACGAACTCGCCAATATCCGACCTCTGAAGCCCTGTTCGTGTGGATCCATCACTCTGTTGCAATCCTATCGTGAAGAAGATCAGGTTATCCAATTCTTGAAAGGCCTCAATGACCAATTTACTTTTGTGAAATCTCAGATAATGCTTATCGATCCTTTACCTTCTATTACTCGAGTTTTTTCTCTTGTCACTCAACAAGAAAGGGAACTCCATTCACCTACTACACCTACTGAGGTTAAGGTTCTTGCTACTCAAGCTCCACGGTTTGTGCCTCCTGGTTCCAAGATCAAGCAATGTTCATTTGTGGTAAGCTAAGGAACACTAAGGCTACTTGTTACCGGAAACACGGATTTCCCCCTAGTTTCAAATTCCGGTCCTTTGGTTCTTCAAGTTCGGTGAATCATCTTGCAGCGCCTGAGTCTGGAATTGTTCAATATCCTTCCCCGCTTCCGGCTTCTCTCCCGTTCCTTCTTCACAAATTTCCTGTTTCTACCTCAATTGTCTGTTCATCAGTACAATAAGCTTCTCACTCTGCTTAATTTGTCTGCAACATCTCAACCAGTAATCAATAATTTGTCTGCCTCAGTTCCTACTGAAGGTATACCTATTTCTCAATTTTCTCATGTTTATGTTTCCTGGATCATCGATTCTGGAGCAACCGATCATGTTTACTCATCTCTGGCTTTGTTTGATTCCTACAAGCCTATTTCTTCAATTTCTGTAAAACTTCCTACTGGCTCTAACACTGTTGCACGCTTCTCTGGCACGGTTCACATATCTGATTCATTAATCTTGCAGAATCTCCTTTATTTGCCTCATTTTTCCTTTAATATTGTCTCTGTCTCAAGATTAACTCGTTCACATAATTGTTTTCTTACCTTTTGCTTTAATGCTTGTCAGATATACCAAACTCATCCTTTGCTGATGATTGGTTCAACTAGACTATTTGAAGGTCTTTATATACTCACAGCAGATATGAATTCCCAGAAATCATCTTCCCAGATCCTTATGGCCAATACTTGTTCCCCTTCGCCAGCTTCTCTTTGGCACCTTTGGTTGGCTCATCCCTCTGCCTCAACTTTATCTGTTTTACATAAACAAATACCTTATATTTCTTGTGTATCTCAATCTTTTACATGTGATGCTTGTCATTTTGCTAAACAAAAGCGTTTACCCTTTCCTATAAGCACAAGTTTGTGCAATAAAATCTTTGATATACTTCATGTTGATATTTGGGGTCCTTTTTCAATTCCTTCTGTGCAAGGACATCACTATTTGCTCACTTTGGTTGATGATTATTCTAGATATACCTGGATATTTTTAATGAAAAATAAATTTGATGCCCGTACTCACATTTTCAATTTTTTTGCTCTTGTGGAAACTCAATTTTCTTCTTCCATTAAAATTTTACGTTCTGATAATGGTCTTGAATTCCATTTACCTCAATTTTATACTTCTAAAGGTGTTATCCATCAAACATCTTGTGTTGCTACCCCTCAACAAAATGGTTTAGTGGAACGCAAGCACCAACATATTTTAAACGTTGCATGTGCACTTCTTTTTCAATCTCATATATCCCTATTGTTTATTGGTCTTTTCTTGTTCAACATGCTTGCTACTCACATTATTAATTGCTTACCTTCCCATATTATTCAAAATTGCACACCATTTGAACGTTTACATGGTTTTCCTCCCACTTATTCTCATTTTAAAGTTTTTGGTTCCCTTTGTTTTGCATCCACTTTATCTTCTCATCGTTCTAAATTTGATCCTAGAGCACAAAAATGTGTTTTCTTGGGCATTCCACATGGTTCCAAGGCTTATAATTTACTAGATATATCTAATAATCAGATTTTTCTTTCTCGCGATGTTGTTTTTCATGAACATGTGTTTTCATTTCAAAATGGCAGCATCTCCTCACTTTCTTTTCCCTTCCCTGAACCTCAACCTTATTCCCCTTTAATGGATGATTCCATTCCTCTTCCTTCCCCTCTCCTACCCTCATCTCCTCCCCTTCGTCGTTCAAACTGACCTCACAATCCTCCTTCATATCTGCAGGATTATCACTGTGTCTTCTTATCTTCTAATCATCAATCATCATGCAAAGGTAATCCTAGATATACATTGTCTTCTGTTCTCCCTTATCAATCCCTTTCTCCCTCTTATAAAACTTTTGTCAATGCTATTACTGTTTCTCCTGACCCTACTTCCTTTAAGCATGCTATGAAACACTCTATATGGAGAGAGGCTATGAATACAGAAATTCTTGCTCTTGAACAAAACCAAACCTGGGTTCTCACTCCTTTGCCACCGGGAAAGAGTACTATTGGCTGTAAATGGGTTTTTCGTACCAAATTTAAGGCTAATGGTGATATAGAAAGACATAAATCGAGGCTTGTCGCTAAGGGATATACGCAAACCGAGGGTATTGACTTCTTTGACACTTTTTCTCCTGTTGTAAAAATGACTACTCTTCGTTTATTGCTTTCTATTGCTGCTGCCAAACATTGGCATTTACATCAATTAGATGTAAACAATGCTTTTTTACATGGGGACTTGCATGAAGAAGTGTATATGGACCTTCCTCCTGGCTTTACACCCTCTCAGCCTAATCAAGTGTAAAATTACGTAAATCACTTTATGGTTTGAAACAGGCTAGTCGTCAATGGTATTCTAAACTTTCTTCAGCTTTGCTGTCTTATGGTTATTCCCAATCAGCCTCTGATCATTTCTTATTTTTTAAGGCATCTTCCACTTCATTTACTGCTATTTTGGTTTATGTTGATGATGTGGTGCTTGCTGGTAATGATTTGGCTGAGATACAGTTGGTTAAACAACAATTACATACTGCCTTTACTAGTAAAGATCTTGTGAACTTAGGTATTTTCTTAGTCTTGAGCTTGCAAGGTCTAAGTCTGGAATTTTTTTGTCACAACGCAAATTTGCTCTGGAATTGCTTGATGACACTGGATATTTAGCTTGTAAGCCAGCAACATGTCCTATGGATCCCCGGTTAAAGCTCTCTAAAGATCATGGTAAACCTTTACTTGATACCCATTTGGCAGCTGCTTATCGTGTTTTGCGTTATCTAAAATCTTCCCCTAGTGCTGGAACTTATTTTTCCGCTGACTTTGATTTGAAACTACGTAGCTTTAGTGATTCTGATTGGGCCGGATGTGTTGACACACGCAGATCTGTTACTAAGTTTGCTATTTTTCTTGGTTCTTCTTTAATATCTTGGAAGGCTAAGAAACAAGCCACGATTTCTAAGTCTTCTTCGGAGGCTGAATATAGAGCTTTGGCTTCTACAACTTATGAATTGCAATGGCTTGTTTACCTTTTGAATGATTTTCATATTTCCCATATTGATTCTGCCCTTCTTTATTGTGATAACCAATCTGTTATACAAATTGCTGCAAACCCCACCTTTCATGAAAGGACCAAACACATTGAATTGGATTGTCATTTGGTTCGAGAAAAGTTTCAAGCTAAGCTCATTCATATTATCCCAGTTCGGTCCTCAGATCAAATAGCTGATATCTTCACTAAACCTTTACATCCAGCAAGGTTTCATGAACTCACATCCAAGCTGGGCCTCAAAGATATTCATGCTCCAGCTTGCGGGGGGTGATAGGAGTAACATAATTGTTAAATTTTTATTCTGTTATGTATTTAGCTTTATTATGATGTAACTACTTGTAACTAGTTTGTTATTATGTAACTATAAGTTTTCCACCTGGTTGTATATATAAGCACATTGCTTCAATCAATAATAGTGATTCAATTCTTTCTCCACAAGTCTCGTCACAAGCTGATCTTCAAGGTTCTCGAGCGTGGTTCTGATGGCGTTTAGACTCTTGGCCTCCTGAATCAAGGAGTCGTCGGCTTCGAGCCGAAAGTCCTTAATCTAGCACGCTACCTGTGTTGGATTTTTGTTCATGTGGATACTGGTAGAGACGGAGCCATTCGGTTGGCTCTTAGTGATCGAACAAGACGCATACGAAAGGTACGGTTTTGACTACTCTAATTTAAACGCCAGATCCTCCATTGGAATTCGAAATTTATTTTGATAAATTTCTTCCACTGTGTGTTTGAATCCCAACACAAACAACATGCCCTCTCTTTTGCTCAATCTAACAAATACGCCACAAACACACAAATTACTATTGCCTGTCCAAATAACTTAGAATTTGAATAATATACCAGGTAGAAATTTTGGACATGTGAGTACGTACGTACCTCGTTGGAAACAATGTCGTCCATAAGCCTGTTAATAATTTGAGAGGTTGAACAATTTTGGGGCCATTGGCTAGCCATTGGAAAGCTTCCTCTGTAGCAATAGGTCACATGCCGATGAATGATGTGGCTTCAAGCATACGGTACGTACAAGTTACAAGTGCATTGTCCATGTACTCCTCCATTGTTGGAGTATAATTACTGTTATACCATTTGGCTTCAATAAAGTAACCTCGCACCAAGCTTTTCATTTGAGCGTATAGTGTAAGTGAAAGTAGCTAGTGATATTATCTTGCAAGATTTTCTACGGAATTTGTCATGGAAGTGTTTTTCTTACATGTCTGTTTGGATTAGCGATAGAAGTTGTTTTTCCAATGTGATTTACGGTATACAAGGTAAGTATATATGTGAACGTGCTTCCTAAACGCTCAGAGTGTGCATGGCAACCATTCTGTTTCCCAAAGATCAAGCTTCGATATGAAACATTTTTTTCGATTAAATGCGCTTCGAAGAGTTCGAGAATCAAAATTACGTTTGTTAACTCATTTTATTTTTACTCCAAGAATCAGAATTATGTTTGTTAACACATTTTTTTTCATTCCGAGAATCAGAATTACTTTTGTTAACACATTTTATTTTTATTTCAAGACTTAGAATTACCTAATAAAATACAAATCTATTTATTTATTTATTTTTTGTTTACCGATTTCATCAACTATATAAAATAATAAATTTTAACCAACTCCTCTCACATATCTACCTTGTAATCGTAAAAGTTATTCTCAAAAGTTAATCAAATCTACTTTCTATGTATAAAAACTTGTAGAATGTGGAGTACTCATGTCATTTCCTGTGTATAAATACAAATCAAATTCTTTTGTCCATTGAAATTTTAAGACAGACCTTTTACCAATATTTTAAGAGTAGTTTCCGTGTGTGTGTGTGTGTGTGTTTTTTTTTTTCCATTCTATCTATTCGTAGAGAGTAGCATTCGGATGCCTATGAAACACAACACCAAAAAAGAGATTGTGAAACTCACAAGAACTGAGGTTTACGACTAAAGACTCATTATTTAATTCATTATTTATTATTTATCTAATAAACATTATCCCATTACAGCCTAAGTCTGTATGAAAATCTGTATGAAAGGTTTGAATACACATTCCCCGGTAGGATCAATCCATCTTGAGTCTTCTTCTAAGCAGTTCCTATAGAGTTTGATGACATCACAAGCAAGATGGTTGAAGCAACAACAACCGATTTATTTTTATTCTTTATCTGCTAGCATCTTTGCCGGCAAATATAGCGTAAGGCCCTCCAGGTCCATAAAACATCCTGCAAATAAACATTCACATATGTTCAGATAAGATGTGGTACTAACTCATGTTTAATTCATCATCACCAATAAGAAAATATCAGGGAAAAAGAGAAATTCTACCATCAGTGCTCTCACAAGTCAATTGATTTGCAAAAGTAAATCGTCCATACTGAGATCACTTTACTTTGCAAAAGTAGATTCTAAAAAATATTTACATCAAAAATTCAAAGTCAGAAACCAGAAAAATATACCATCCTTTTATCAAACTGTCAGAATCAAAAAAAAGGAAGTTTATCCTTTTTTGTAGCATAGTTGAGGTTAAGGAAGTTTATCCTCACAGTTTAGCCAAGTTTCACCAAAGAGTTGAATTATGTATGGTCATTGTTAACCAACAGAAGACCATCCAGACATAATGGAAACAACAATAAATTACTGTTTTTCGGATAGTTTGTTGGGTCAAAAAAGGGGAGAGAAAAAAGATGCTGACTTGCATCTACAAAATTTAGTGCAAGCCTGTGTAATGCTGTAAAGGATTAAGAATTTCAAACATTTATTAATTTAAGCCACTAAGATTAGTTTTTAAGTTTTGAGGCCGCCAGGTTACAATGAATGTTCCAAAGGAAATGAACTATTTCTACAAAGAACAAATATCTCACACGATTCACAATTTGAATAGGAGTCAGTACATGTTTACATAACGATACAACTTGCTCTGGTTAGAGAGGAAGAAACTATAGCTGCTGCACATACATGAATGCAGAAACTCCAAGAAAGTGCATGTACTTAGTAAAAAAAATCTAATCTTTCTCGTGGTCATGGAAAGGAAAACAGAACTACATTTGTTTGACAAAATGCTGAATCTGCTCAACAATAGGATTGCAAAACAGAACTACCTTTGAGGCTGAATTCGCTCAACAATAGGATTGCAAAACAGAACTACATTTGTTATGAGAAAATGCTGAATTTTCTCAACAATAGGATTGAAAACAGAACTACATTTTTTGACATCCTAGAAATACATGAATGCAGAAAATAGCTTGTAGAAGACGTTAGTTAGTGTGATTACCAATCACAAAAGATCCTAATTCCTATTCCAGAAACCCCTGAATGTATAATTATAAAAAGACAAAAACATAAATCAAGATATACAACTCACTACTATTCTGGTGCTTTTGATATGAGTGTGATCATCACAACTAGATTCACATATAGTGGCCCTAACCATCATGATTAGCTGTGCTCTTGAAAGCTCAATAAAATAACAAGTTTCTCTAAATCTACCAAATAAGCTATTACACAAAGGCTCAAACTAGAAATGAATAAAGGATCATCCTTTTAACCCAATATGACCAATAGAAGATATTCCTGATGATGGTACACAGATCAAGCAATCAAGGGAGCCCTTTCCCAGTAGTAGAAATGAACAAAAGCACAAAACCACAGCCATAATTGTTAATAGTAGTTGCAACTGATATGTGCTTGCTTACAAGCTGAAACTTAATTTCAAACTTCACAGAATTGTTTAATAGCAGTTGCAACTTTACAAGGTGTTCCCATCTATCGTTGTCTTTGGAGATTTATAGAATATCTACTCACCATATAAAATGAGCATTGATCATGTTATAACAACATAATTAATAAAAGCAAAATGTAAATCTATTTCAGTTGCAGCTTTGAACATCCAATGATAACTTGTGCAGACAAATTTCCCTATTGGCATAAACAAATCAATTTGAGCATCTTGTGCTTCTTGCTACAAGTATTAGAGCACTGGAAAGGGAAATTGTACACAAGAAAAACATACACGCGTATTCAAATTTTACTAAACTATTGGATAGCACTATAATTACATACAATGTTTTAATATCAGAAAAACATTCAAAATCAGATGAAGCTTTGGACTATCATTAACCACATAAAAAGATATCACCAAAAGCCTGGAAAAGCGATAGTGGTGACGCCCAGAGAAACTATAATATCATTCACAACATAAAGGCGAAAAAACAATAAAGTAAAGTAGTAGCACTTATTTAATCAACCGAAATGCTTATCCACCGCCAGAATTTGCCAATAAACAGAATCGATTTCAACCGTTGACCATCCAAATGAGTTCAGAAAACCCTAAAATCAACCGCAAACAATCGATAAAAGGACACAAATTTAGAAGCAAAGGCCGATTATACCTGCTCTGAGACACTTCATAGATCTGACCCTTGATAGCCATGAGCAAAGGCTTCTTCGGATTGGTTGTGAACGGAGGGAAGGAAGTGGGTGATTGTGGAGGGGGCATGGTGTGGAAGAAACACTACAAAACAAACTGTTTTTTTTGCGGCGGAAAAATTCCTCGTAAAAAGCCCATTTTCCGTCGCAAAACTAATTTGCGGCGAAAAACTTCCGTCGCAAAAAAGTCACCAAAAACCAAATTTCCGTCGCAAAAACGCTTTTTCTCCATCGCAAATTCGAATTTGCGAAGGAACATTCTTCCTCGCAAACTTTTCAAATTTTGCGATATGTTCCCTTGCAAAATCCTGGGTTTTAATGATGAAATTTGCGAGGAAACTTCTTCCTCGCAAAATCCCTCGCAAATGATGAAATTTGAGAGGGAAACTTCTTCCTCGCAAAATCCACGCGAGGAAAAGTTTTTCCTCGCAAATTTTAATTTATTTTTTAAAAAAGTATAAAAATCAAAAATAATAAAATAATTATAAAAAATATATTAAAAATTAGAAAATAAAAAAGACTTGTATATCATAAAAAATAAATTCGACAATTATAAGAAAACATAGCAAAAAAATGTAATATTACAAATATAATGTTGCGACCAAAATTTGAAAATTGTATCTTGTTCCCAACTTCCAAACGACACCAACTAAATACTATCAAAGAAATCAATTAGAACTTAAAGGTAGCCGTTCAAACCTGTTCTAATAATAAGCGACATAGTTAAACAGATTGAAGATAAACCTCGACCCTTTCTTGCTAACAAGTTGCGGCGTTCGAGGTTTGCCCCAAAAACGAAAATTCCTACCATAAAAATTGATATGGGAAAAAAATAAAAAGACAATAATGAAGCACTCAGGCCTTTTCCTGCTAAAATCAGTCACTTGCAAACTTCTTAAAGCTCATCCTGCACACACAACCACAAAGAGAATTAATTAAACAGAATAAGTAAAGCATGTTATAGATGACATTATGTTAGCAAAAAAAAAAACCTACACGCGCATCCTCTTTCTTAGTTTCAAGCATCTTCGCCAAAGCATTCGTATCATCATCCCCCGCTTCATCGCAAAGATCCCTCACCTTCATCTTCATCACCCTACAAAGGATGCCAAATTTATCGGGACTAATATAAGTCTTTGAAGGATTACAAATTTTAAAACCAGATCATAGGCTTACATTAGAATCGACCGGGTCATCCTTTACGTCTAGGTGCAACATTCACAAAACATGACATCTATATGAGAATAGAGTTCACAACCATCCACATTATGATCAATTCAGTTTAAGTGACAAAGAACTCTTAAGTATTCAAATTCAGTTTCAGTGACACATCCGGAAATACTTATCAACATGTGTGATAATCAACCAAATTGGAAACTTTGATCGTTGATCGAAAACTCGGAATCTACTCTACCAGTCCCAAACAAAGAACAATCAAATGAAATCAAAGGAAATGCCTCCAAAACCACACAAAAGCAACACTCAATCACAAACGCTTTATAACAAGGCATTTCAATGAGCTTTAATACAAAAGCATGTGATACTAAAGCTCCAATAGTTAGTAGATCAATTGCTGCTAAATTTTATTAAATCTATGATTTCAGGCTTTCACCAAGAACATATGCCCACTGGTTAGGAAATAGAAACTCATTAATGCCCATATTTTTTCCAACTTAGGAACTACTGCTTGGGTTTGAAGTGATTCTCATTTTCAAACAATATATATAGAAAATATCAAGCAGAAACATAGAATAACCACTATTGGTTCTTCTATGTCAAGCATTCCAACATTCCTAACTAAAATATCTCCATATTTTCCAATGCACCACACTGCAACTCGAACAAGACTTTCTTGATGAAAGTATTAGACAGTGCTATTGTTATTGCTAGCATTAAGAGATAATCAACAGTATATGTAGATTTGGTAGAATGAGCACTTGTTCGGCAGAAGTTTGCAAAGTTCTGTATAATGCTCTCACTGTGTAGTCGTGAAGGTCATAAGCATTGGTTATCACAACAATTAATGCATGCCATACTTCATCTTTTACAAAGTTTCCAGCCTACTAACATCGCATAACAATCAATACTTGCACTCAATATATAACTAAATAACATAGCTCAATATGGATTGCACAATACAAATGCATCAAAATAGTAGTCTCAATCAATAGCAAATAAATTCAGTAATTTGAGTGTAAAAAAAAAAAGTAAAAAAAATTGCTTGAAGTATAGTAGTCAATCAATGCTATGAAATACAACCTTTTGAGAATAAGTAGATTGAAGCATCAACCACAGAGATATCTCTAGCTTCCCTTCTTCGGGGTTAAGAAACTGCCCAACAGCCTATATGCTGCAGGTGGTGGTTTGCCTGAAATGGTCTGAGCAAACATTGTCAACACGCATGTATAAATTTGAGACTCACATTCTACTGTACAAACCACACAAGAAATAGTCCAATTTTTAAACTTTCTAAACCAATTCCGGTAGAAACTATATCTTAAGAGCTCATACTCCATAACATCAATGTCTTTGACTCCTTTTAGCCCTATTTCAGAACGAGGCCGAACGATCAACCTAATCAGAACTTCCTTCCACTACCAAGTAACTAGTAATTAACAATGGATCAAAAATAGGAAATTGATTACACTCAAATCGACAGATTGATGAACAATATCAAAGAACAAGAATCGACGGGAACCCAGAGGGAAAAATGGTAAGCGAAACAGAAAACCCTTACCAGGAGGAAAAATTATGAAGATGGAGATAACGAATTGACACGGCCAAGAACTGGACGCAAAAAAGCGGCCTCAACGTAGTGAAGGATGGAGGGTAGCACCGGCTCGCGGTGGCTAGGTTTCGAAGTTGGACTCGGAGAAGGAAACAAGAGTAGAGAAGAAGAGGAAACATGATCAAAGGAATTGGGGCTAATGTGTTATGACTGGTTTTGGCCGTTTTGCGAGGGAAAATGGAGTTCCCTCGCAAATTGTGACATTTTTGCGAGGGAACTCAACGTTCCCTCACAAAATGGGTTATTTTGCGAGGAAAAACCATGTTCCCTCACAAAATAGGTTATTTATTTGATTAAATGGTAAAAAGGAAGATATATAGAAATAATAAATATATTAATTACAAGATAAATGTTTATCAATATATTTCAAAATACTATTGTTTAGAAGAAAATTGTCTTGATTTTAATCAATATGCTACTGAGTCGAATAGAGGCGGAAATGAGCGAGAGACTTGATTTTTTTAAAAATTGTCTTGGCTTATTTTGTAGATATATATATATATATATATATTTAAAAATATATATTTACTTTGCGAGGGAAATAAGTTTCCCTCGCAAAATGGTCAATTTTGCATGGGAAAATTTTTTCCTCGCAAAATGGTGATTTTTGCGAGGGAAACCTAGTTCCCTCGCAAAAATTACCATTTTGCCGGGAAACCTTGTTCCCTCGCAAAATGGGGGGAAATTGGCGGGAAATTTTCCCCCAATTTCCGTACATTTTACAAGGGAACTAGGTTTCCCTCGCAAAATGGTCATATTTTGCGAGGGAAAAATTTTTCCCTCGCAAAATTGACCATTTTTGCGAGGGAAACTTACAAATTCCGTCGCAAATAGTGTATTTTCCCTTACAAATGCCGTTGCAAATAGTGCATTTTCTAGTAGTGAAAGCATAGGTGAAAGTGATGGAGGCTATGTTCTGGAAAAGCCAGACTCTCGCTGAAGCTCGCCGGCATGGTGGACCGAAGGTGATAGCGGTGACGGAGGATGAAGACGGTGACGATGGTGGAAGGCTGACAGTGGATGGCCGACCTGGTGGTTACGGTGGAAGTGGATCGCGAGAGGAAGGCCGATCTCGTGCGTGGCTTGCGTCGGGATAATGAAGATGAGAGACGTGATGGAGTAGCAAAAATGATTTTCATTCTGTGCCTGGAACAAAAAAGCAGAAATTTTCTACTTCTTTTTTTATTCCCCAGCACAAAAAATAAACCGGTTCATCCCGGAATAAAAAAATAAACCGGATTTACCAAACACACTTCCCATCCATTTTTATTCCTGGGAACAGAAATTGAAAAAAAAAAAAAAAAAAAAAAAAAAAAAAAAAAACTTATTCCAGGAGTGTTACCATGCACACCCTCACTCAAACAGGTATAAGGATGTCATCTCAAAAGGGGGGAAACTACTTTTTGTTCCAAAAATATACATTAACCGTTAGTTTACTGTTTATTTAAATTTTTAAGGACTAATGTGTAAAAATACATATGCCATTGTCTTAAAAGTGTGCCCAACACTTGCTTTTTTATGAGCAAAAATAACTATGAACTTCTAAAATAGGTGAAAAAATACATATTGACCGTTAGTTTACTGTTTGTTTAAATTTTTTGACTGAAAATGGTGATATAAAATATGACATAGATGATTAAGAAACAACTTTGAGAGAAATACTTATATACTTTAGGAGTACCAAGTCATCTAAACTATGTCCAATGAAAACATAACTTATATCATTTTAATCCTAGTTGACTGATATGACTCATCTAAAAAAATTTAAATTTTATCTTATTTTAAAAAAAACTATTGGTTGACCATTAGTTTTATTTTATTTTTTCTAGTAAAAAGGTAAGGTAGATCTTAAGAATTACCACAGTACTCAATAAACGAAAAGCCTACTGTAAGAAATCCTCTCAAATGAGCATATAGCAGCTAGGATGAGAATATTTAACAAATTAATTGGCGCACTTGATAATATGGTGTGTGGTGCAAATCTAAGCTGAAGAAGGTCCCATTCAGAGTAAATACGGTCCTCATTAACTACATGAAATAGACTGACCAAGAGATGAGATGTTGAGGACCATCTTATTAATACACACGCCACCTTAGGATAATGTATTTACAGATCGCTCATCAACGAGACCCTCATATCGACCGTCGAGTATTGAACGTCCTCTTTTTTGGGATGAAGGCCGATGCCTTAGCCAATTGTATTATTCCTCGTTGGCTTGATTAATCATCTTCTATTCCCTTGACATAGACTATGCAATAACAGAACTGGTTTCAGTTCCATATTACCTTTGCTTAGTTGGACAAACGTCTAAACATATGTGGACTGGTTTGAGGGTCCAAATTATTATTATTTTTTTAAAATAGTGACTTTTGAAATAAAAACCATTTTTTGGAAAAAAAAAAAGATCGTTAAAAGATTATTTTTATTTTATATTTTATATTCATTAAATTATACCTGCTACCTTTAGAATCCATGAATCTCATAAACAAATGACGGTTGATCAACTAAGAACTAAGCCAAGTCAGAATTAGAATAGGATAATCGACCAACAAAAGTTTTGGACAAAGAGCCAGCTCTACTTTAGAGAGATTGGTTGGAGTGACCTGGTGAAATCAACATACTTAAAATAAGTAATAAGAGTCTTTCATGAAAGCTGATGATTAGCGCGGGGCAATCCGTATCACTTTAGGACTGGAGGTAGCATAACTTTTCAAATTTTCCAAACAGAGTACATTTGGCTTTTATGCAGAAGAGATATGAGATATAATAACATGCTATTAAAGAAGCAAATTACATACTATGATGGCTTGTGAAAGAAGCTCATAATATATGTGTTCTAAATTAATGATAGTGCAGGGGCCTCCTCAATGTCGAGAACTTATGTGGCTCGATTTGACGAGAAAACAAACAGCCATGGGTTCCCAAAACTACAAACATATTAAGCTTTGAAACTAGCCATTTTAAGAAACTAACGACGTCCGTGGTCTCTCCAACAACTTGATTCACTAATTATATAAAACAAGGCGTCAGTTCAAAACTAACTGTGATCCTCACATTTTCAAAGAGGAAAATCATGTAACTATAAAGCAGCGATATGATGCTTTGTTGATCCTGCAGAATCACTGTAGCCATCAGAATCAGTATAAAGCAAGTCTATTACTCGACTTAGGTTTAGAATTCGCATCAACAAAGGCCTTGGCACTTGCAAAGGCTCAAGCAGTTCCTCATTTATATCCTTCCATGCACTTATCACTTGCCTCTTGAACTCTTCAATGGCGTTTTCTCTCTGCCCACCATAGTGCTTCATGTAACACGTCCAAGAGCAATTTTATTCTGAAAGTTTTTTTTGGAGTAATGTTGCCCCGGAAGTCTAAAAATGTACCAATGTTGCCCCTCCGTTAATTGCCCTAACGGCCAAACGTTAGTTGACCCCATTATTCTGACATGGATTGTATACTTCCCGGGCAAAATTGCTTCTAAACAATAATTTCTAGGGCAAAATTGCTCTGAGCATGTACTTCCGAGGCAAAATTGTAACTTCAAAAAGTGACAAAGATGCCACGTAAACAATCCACGTCAGCATAATACGGTCAACTAACGTTTGACTGTTAGGGCTGTTAACGGAGGAGCAACATTGCTATGTTTTTAGAACTTCTATGACAACATTGCTCTGAAAAAAAAAACTTCTAGGGCAAAATTGCTCATTCGCGTGTACTTCCGGGGTAAAATTGCTGCTTAACCCAATTATAAAATGGTTAAACTATAAAGACTGAGTTGCAAACAAGTTAAAATTATAAAGATTAAGTTATAAGAGTTAAAGTATAGAGAATGAGTTATAATCGAGTCAAAATTATAAAAACTAAAAGATTAATTTTCCTAAAAAAACTGGTTAGACATTCTTATAATATATTGTTTGACCTTTGAAGTTTGAAATAGGCTATATTATTTATGACTAACATATATATTATTTTATGGTTCAAATAGTTACGGTGGTAACATAAGTTTAAATTTCATGAGGCACAAGAGATAAAAATTATTTACATTCTAAGTTTCGAAAGATATTAGTCTTAAGTTCAAAATGGTTGTGATACTGTTAATCAAATTAAAAAACAATAGTATATAAGCTATATTGTTTAGACAATTTTAGCCACAACAAGCATGAAATGAGTTTTGATCATCCAAGCACAGAGTCTCAAGTTAGAATAACTGAAAAATCTTGAGAAAGCTCTGCCCTATAAAGGGTAACAATTTTCACTAAAAAAATATAATTCAAAGGGTATACAATAAATTTATTGAAATTTTTAACTTTTCGTTGGATTGAACAAGTGTTCTGGATCATTATTCATATTTTCATAAAAATATATTATATATGTGTGCTTACATATGTGATTATCAAACACCGTTTTGGCATGACAATTAGGCTTGTCACAGTGTTTTAATATTATATAGGGATAAATATTATTTTTGTCATAAAAGTTTAGCCAAAGGAATATAAGTCACACATAAGTTTTTTTTTTTTGGATCAAAATTGCCCCAGAAGTTTACAAACGTGACAATCTTGCCCTTTTGTTGATCTCGACCATTAAATTGTTGCTCTAATTTGTAAGCTTCCAGGGGTATAATTGCTCCTAAAAAAACTTTCAGAGTAAATTTGCCACTTTTAAAAACATCCAGGGCAAAATTACTCCATTTTGTTAACTTCCGAATGACCAGTGCTCCTTAAGCTAAACTTCTATAATAAAAATGGTATTTATCCCATATTTTACATTAACTTCAATCCTTGATGTGAAATATAGTTTTTCATTTACTAAAATCTAAAAATATATTTAATTTGCAATTAAAAATATATGTAAAATACTCAAACATCCCTTACGCTTTGGCTTCAATTACCTAAACCTTCCTTTTATTTTAAAAACATACATTTAAATCTAAGTCAAGTTAATTTCGTTAAAAATATTCTAAAATACATTTTTTAAATATAAATGTATGTTAAAATAAATTTTATTTACTAATTACTTTTCCTCATTACTAATGATCCCTAGTTAAATAAGTTTCAATAAATGTAACAAAAAAGTTAAAAATATAAATTTTGTAGTATATTGAAAAGTTAGATAGCATGTATTAGAATTATTTTTTGGGTCTATAAAACGTTCGTTTTTGAAAATATAAATGTATATCCTTATGTTAAATGGGGTTTTTTTGGGTCAAAATTAAAGATTAACTGTCAAATTTAATAGTCAACTAATAGTTAAGGGGATGAAAATATAATAGCAAATGTATAAGGAGGATTTATATAGCCTACATTTTAATTTCAAGAAATGTCTATAGACGTTTTTAAAATAAAGAGGATGTTTATATAATTTAGATAAAATTGGGGATGGTTAATGTGTTTTACTTTAAAAATTCTTAAATTTGGTTAGCTAATACAATGGTACCAATTTTCATTACAAAAAGCATAATTTAAATAATATATTTTTTAACTTTTTAAAAAATTTATAAGAATTTCATTAGTTTTTTAAAACTTTCCGTGGGCTTAAAGAATTATTTTGGACATAAAAGTATTACATCGGTGTATATGAATATCTTTTAGACATAATTTTGCATGAAGCAGCAATGCCATACTTATTTTGTTTGATACATAACCTGCATGCTTCTGAAGTATTAAAGCAATCTTTTATATGCTTTACCATAAAATAGAACTAATTTTGTTCATGGATATATATAGTTTCTATTTTTTCTTTAGGATATGATTAAATAATAGAGATATTAGAAGAAATTGAGATAAATGAAGCATTCTGATACATTCTGATATATTCTTTAATATGTTGACTTCCACCATGTTTAGAGTGAGCATCGATCTTAAACATGTTTCAAAAATGAATCTTTCATTCATGAAAATTTTGATTTCATAATGTATTATCACGGTTTGAAAGAACACTCAAGATTTGAAACAATTTGCATGTTTCATTATCATTTTTGAAATTTTAATCTCATCTATGGATTACTGAGATTCATATCAATGACATACTTTTCTACTTAAAGTGTATTTTCAAATTGTCATTGAGAAATAACATTCTTGGTATCACTTAATTGTTACCCTATGTGATTCATTGGCTCGAGTATATTTGATTGGGTAAAAATGTGCTTTTGATCTTTGATTGTTCTCTCTTTGCTCAAATACTATATGGTTAAATTATAAGTGCATAAGAGTTACTATGTCTAATCCTGTGTGGACTCAAGAAAAATTGAGTACCAAAAAGCATATATTTGTTTATGCGGGATACTCGTTGAGATACGAAAAACAAAGGGTTAACGAGAAAACTCTACTCGAGCACACCTCCTCTTTCTGCTCGAGCAAGAATGGGAAAAGTCTCTCAAGGAAACAAAGTTGAAGAATCCTACTCGAGTTCTGCTCGAGCACGTCACACACCTTACTTGAGCAACGTCGGGAGGTGGTCTTGCTTAAGTTATCTATATAAGATCTTCGCCTTCGAGTAGCAACATATCTCTCGCCCGAGCAAAGTGTTGCTATCATATGCCGTGATGCATCAATGGATAATAGAGGATCAAGACTCAAGTAATTACGATATTACTTGAGTGAGGTATTGTAATATGCACAAATTATTATCATGCTAGGCTAACTTGATTTCATTCATTTCATTTTCTTTTGAAGATTAGCCAAAGCAATTTTTTTTAAAAAAAATGATCCTTATGCATTAAACTCTTTTATCATCATAAAAGCATAAGTGATTTCTTCATATCAATTTCAAATTCACCCAAGTTTGGTGTCACATTATTACTTGGTATCATTAAAGGGAGTTTCATATTTTTACTCATGCATTCATTAAGGGTGAGCTTCACATTCACATGTATTTTTTATATCTTAAAATTTCATCTACTTTATTTGATGAAAACCCTTTTTAAGTTTTCCCATCTGCATTCTCTATGTGTTATTAGTTTTGATGATGAGTTAATATCATATTTTCCTTTCATTATCTTAACTTGAAACTATCATATAGGAAGGAACATTTTGATATCTGGTTGCACTAACAATTCCCTCTTGCAAGAAAGTTTTACAATTGTGACAGGCGAATTGGGTATGTACAAAAACTTTCCTTAATATACTACAAGGAGAAACGATCAAATTGAGGAATAATGCTTTCACGTTCCATCATTGAAGTTGAGATATGTCTTATAGAAGAACTCCATGAAGAAATGGCGAAAGATGGAAGCTGAGTACTGACCATATTCATTCATATGAGATACAACTCAAGAAGGCAGTACTTTAGTCTCATTCCACATCTCCAGGCTATTCAGAGCACATCACGGATCTCACACAAAAAGGAAGAAAGCAAATGGACTTCATGTAATACCCGGATATTTGTTTATCTGGAACCCTATATTTGAATATTTGCCTATTTTTGGGAGACTACTAGGCCCTATTTTTGAAAGTGACAAAATTGGAATCAGTATTTTATGGGTCATGAATAGTATTTACTATTCAAAAATACGTATTCACTATTCAAAAATACGTATTTACTATTCATTATTTTAATCTCCCATGCATTCCATGCATCAAGCAAGGGCAGCAAGGGATGCAAGTGAAGCATGGTTATTATTTTATTTTATTTTGGGGAAAATTACATAAAAGTACCCAAAGGTGAAATAATTACACTTAAGGACCCATTTTCCTCCCTATAAATAGAAGGCACCTCTCTTCTCATTTCCCACACCAAAATTCAGAATATAGAGAAGTTTTAGAGAGAAGGAGGAGTCCGGAGAAAATCTAGCGGAGCTCTGGGTAAGTTCTTCGGTCCCTAGTCTTTAGTTTCGGTAGTTCTTTCAGTAGATATAGTAGAAATGCTAGATTTATCTTTAATTTTTCAAGATAGTCTAGATATCATATTTAGGGGTAAATATGGTATTATTTTTGAAAATATTGTTGGGGGAAAAGATATGTCAAAATTCTGGAGAGATAGAGCGAAAACAGCGAAGCTCTGGCGAAATTCCGCCGATTAGGGGTTCAGGGGCAAAATGGTAATTTGTACCTAAAATGCCTGTTATACTGCTAGAAGTTGATAAATGTTATCCTTATAGGATATCGGAGATAATCGGACCGCTGTTGTACCGCCGTCGTACCGCTGTTTCACCCACTGTCGAAATTACCGTTTTCCGTAAAAGTACCGTTTACCATCAACGAAGGTACGTTCGCGTACTGTAACACTAACTCTGATGCTTATTGTATGCTTATATGTGATAGACGACTATACAAGCGAATTGTATAGATAACTTTACATGCGATGTGTATTGTTAACATTGATAACTTTACATGCGATGTGTACTGTTAGCATAGATAACTTTACATGAGATGTGTACTGTTGTTATATTAATCTTGCATCTGCTATGTACTTATGTGTTGATTAGTTTTGATGATTAGTTTTGATGATGTCTTTACAAGCGAATTGTTGGTTATGATTAGTTTTGATGATGTCTTATATACATGTCATTCTTAAGAGCAAAAAGCTTGCATACTACATTTATCTCATACTTTGACTAATTCTTATATTTAATGTAGATGTGAAGGTTTAATACAATGAAGAATGATCAAGAATGGAGTTTGAAGAAAGAAGAACTTGTTAAATATTAAGAGAATATCAATATTCAAGTCTCCGTGATCAAATAGAAGTTGGAACGGCTCAATTCGGAGTTAAAACAGCAAGTTCAAGCTTCCGGATAAATACTGGTTTGTTGGAGGGCAGTTATGTAATTTCAGCTATTTTTCTCACTTGAACAGTGTCTTGCTCGAGCAATTTGAGTTTCTGAAGTCATGCACGAGCAACAACAATGTTATGCCCGAGCAAGGTGCTTTTCTAGCCCAAAATCGTCCAAAATCCGCTCTTGCCCGAGCATGAAATGAAAGCTTGCTCGAGCAAGGTTGTGGTTCAAAGATACTGTTCAGCTGTTTTTGCGATCTTCAGTAATTCGACGATATCTCCCAAACCAGGAATCGGATTGACGTGAAACTAGTGGAATATGAAACTAGACTCCCAATGTGTCATTTGGATATAAAATCCAAGCCAAAAGGAGGTCAGATGAATTATCTATGAATTTGACAAGTTGCCATAAATGTCACCGTCACAATCAGGAACAAGCTTCGGTGTTTTGGGTGTATCTCACAATCTACAAATCCAATGGAGATGAAATCGGTGCCATTGGAAACGAGATTCAAATACCTTTTCAAAAACATCAATAATACAGAAAACTAAGATCAATTTAATGCGTTATAATGTTTTTAAGTTGATAGTCAGTTCAGGATGTTGCAGAAAACGCTGATTAAGAACAACCTTCATTCATCTGATGATAATGGTTGAACTACAATGAGTTTGGAGCTGATTCTTCTTGGATTGGAAAGAATACTTGAAGAGCTATATGGGGATAGGTGGTTTTCCAAAATTGAAGCTGTATTGAAGACGTTATCTCTGGAAATTGATCCTTGTGTTGATGATATGCTTGCTTCCTGAAAGGAAGAGAACAATTCATGTTGAATTGAATTATTGCATCGAGTCAAGAAGAAGCAGAAAGCTTGCTTGAGTAAAGAATTTGTGATGCTCAAGCATCATCGAGCTTAGAGCGAAGAAGCACAAGCAAACTTGCCCGAGCAATCTTCGAAAACATCAGAAAGTATGACCTTGCCCGAGCAAGGTAATAAGCTTGCTCGAGCAACATCGGGTTCTGAAGAAAGTCAAAGTGAAGCACAAAGTGAACATGCCCGAGCAATCTCCGAAAGTGTCAAAAAGCATGACCTTGCCCGAGCAAGATAGTGATCGTGCCCGAGCAACATCGAGACAGAAGCAAAAGATCACAAGTCAAGTAAACTTGCCCGAGCAAGGAAGATAGCTTGCCCGAGCATGCTGCCCGAGCAAAGACCAAAAGGCTGCTCGAGCATCATCAAGCTTTCAACTCTGTCTGAGTTTTGCCCGAGCAAGAAAGTTAGTTTGCTCGAGCAACATCAAGAAGAAGCACTTAATCCCTTCACGAAGAAGAGCTTGCCCGAGCATCAAGAAATGCTTGCCCGAGCATCATGCTAGAGTAAAGGAAAAAGCCTGCCCGAGCAAATATGTGTTTTCTTCCTTATGTCGCTTCTGCCTGGAGTTTGCCCGAGCAACATTATAAGCTTGCTCGAGCAATGTCGAATGGAAGCATCTTCTTTAGCTCACTAAACTAGCTTGCCCGAGCATGAAAAACATCATGCCCGAGCATCATGCCCAAGCAAGGAATTTTCCTTGCCCGAGCATCAGCGAGTAGGAAATCTTTATAACTGAATTTTAAGAAAGCTTGCTCGAGCAAGCTTGGATTATTGCTCGAGCAAAGGTATCCCTGTTTTGAAACTCGCTTCTGGACAATTTACGAAATCAGTGTTTTTATCGTATTACTTCTGATTATCACTTATTGAGATTACCAAATGCTTTTAACCAGTGTGTTGATAAGTTTCAGATTATATAAACACAAATTACCAAAGATTTGGATAAAGCAACTTCGTCGATGTAAGCATTAAATGAAGTTACCTAAACCAGAGCTAAATTGTTCTGATCAAAGTAAAGCTTCTCTAACATTCCAACTGCGCACTTAATGCTATCTCACAACGGGAAGAATCAAAAGGATTGAAGTGAATGTCAGAACTAAAGGCACAGAAGTTTAAACACCTTCAACGGACATATTCAAAGAGACATATTCAAACGGACAGATTCAAAATCCTTCAACGGTCCTCAATCTTCAAATAGTATAAATATCCGAAGGTTTGAATTTCTCGAGTAGAACAGACGCATACACAGACAAAGCATTCAAAGTGTTCAATTTATACTCTGTATATATCTTAGGATACTACTGAGCTTCAGTGCTTATCATTTATCTACTCTGTGAGAGAGTCTTATCATTTGTATTACAATTCGTTCAAATCTCAAGATAGAGGTATCTTGAGTGTGGGTGTATTAATTACAACTTGTAAGGGGGAGTGAGTCTGAGAGTGAAAGGATCATCCTTCGTTTATAGAGTGTGTAATTGTGTCCACGGTTATTTGGTTACAACTTGTAAAGATGAGTAAGTCCTAGTGAGAGGATTACTCGAGAGTTATAGAGTCTGTAATCAAGTTTGGAGATAGTGAAATCCCAGAGTGTTTCTGGGGACTGGACGTAGGTCAAGAGTTGGACCAAACCAGTATAATCTCTTGTGTTCATTGCTCTTCTCTCTATCTCTGTTTTAAGTGTTCTTGAGCAATTAGCGAAAGAATTTCATAATCACCTATTCACCCCCCCCCCCTCTAGGTGATATTCCACCTTCACACTTGACTCCCGACCTCATGAGCTTTCCTTGCTAGTATGTCTGCACATTTTATAGCTTTTTTTGTAACCGTGGAACAGTTCAATAGTCCCACTCTCGTACATAAGATCTCATGTTTCTTCAATCTCAAATTGAAAAGGGTCATCAACACCACTATTCCTGATTAACATGTTATAGTAGCTTCAAGGGAATTAGAAAAAAAAAAGTAATTAATATACCTTTGATCCTAGCTATTTACAAATAGGAGCGGGGTGGGTGTTTTATGAATCTTATTTATAAGTCATAAAACATTATTTTTAAAAAAAAAAAATATGAATACACAATTGTTTGTTCTTTAATATCAAATAGTTTTAGTGGCAAGTAGGATAAAGAGAAAAACATAAGTTTAAATCTTATGAAGCGCACTTGTTAAAAGAAAAGGAAACTATTTACATTATAAGTTTGGAAAGATATTAGTTTAAAGTTTAATATGGTTATGTGATACTGTTAATCAATATTTTTTTTTAAAAAAAAAAATAGTATATAAGCTATATTGTTTAGACATTTTTAGCCACGACAAGCATGAAATGAGTTTTGATCATCCAAGCAGAGTCTCAAGCTAGAATAAGTGAAAAATCTTGAGACTCTACCCTATAAAGGGTAACAATTTTCACTAAAAAAAAATATAATTCAAAGGGTATACAATAAATTTATTGAAAGTTTTAACTTTTCGTTGGATTGAACAAGTATCCTGGATCATTGTTCATATTTGCATAAAAAATATTATATATGTGTTCGTACATATGTGAATATCAAACACCGTTTTTGCGTGTCAATGAAGCTTGTCACAGGGTTTTGATATTTTAAATCAATTTCGATGCTCGATGTGAAATATAGTTTTTCATCTCCTAAAATATAAAACTAAATTTAATTAGCAATTAAAAATATGATTGAAATACTCAAACATCCCTTACGTTTTGGCTTTAATTACATGAACTTTTCCTTTATTTTAAAAACATACACTTAAATCTAAGCGGTTAATTTTGTTAAAACTGTTCTAAAATATATTTTTTAAATAGAAATTTATATTAAAATAAATTTTATTTATTAATTTACTCTTCCTCAATACTAATGATCCCTAGTTAAATAAGTTTCATTAAATGTAACACAAAAATTAAAATTATAAATTTTGTAATATATTGAAAAGTCAGATAACATGTATTAGGATTGTTTTTTTGGTCTATAAAACGTTCTTTTTTTGGAAAATATAAATGTATATACTTATGTTAAATGGGGTATTTTTGGGTCAAAATAAAATATTAATCATCAAATTAATGGTCAACTAATATTTGAAGGGATGCAAAGAGAATATCAAATGTATAAAGGGGATTTACATAACGTACATTTTAATTTCAACAAATGTCTATAGATATTTTTAAAATAAAGAGGATGTTTCTATAATTTAGATAAAATAGGGATGATTAGTCTATTTTACTTTAAGAATATCACTACAAAAAAACAGCGAAATTGCCTAGGAATTAGCCACGGAATTTATTCCTTGGCAAATTTGGGATGCATTTGCCACGGAAATTCCGAGGTAAAATTCATAAACGGAATTTTCCACGGAACAGCGAGGCAAATAATCCACGGAATACGTCCGTGTCAAATTCCGTGGTATTGGCTTATTTGACACGGAAAATTGACACAGATATCAACCGTGGCTGTGCTTTCCGTGGTAAAATCACAGCGCATAAAAAATCGCACAGCCGATTCATTTGGAGAAAACCCTGGAGCTACTAGCTAATTGGATAAACCATAGCCCTAGCTAACTGATTCCGACGATAGTCCAGTCGCGGTGGATTCCGACGATCTCTGCTCCTCTGCTCATCTTCCTGAAGTAAGCATAAATGGGAGATTCGTCCGCTCAAGCTATCTAATCCTAAAACTCGCCGGATCTTGGGTCGATTTGCATCATCTCTGGTGATTTCTACTTTGAACTTGTGTGACATTTATCTTTGCTTCATATATTAGTTATTTCGAATATGTTGATTTCTCTAGCTATATGTACAGGCTAATTTCTAATTTAAGCGCTGTAAAATTGTTAACAAAAATGGTTAAAATCAAAGGGTGAATGGTAGGAAGTAATTCTGTGCAAAATTGAAATTTCCACAGAATTTACCACGGAAAATTCCGTGGCATGCGTCCATTTGCCACGGAAAAGTTCCGTGCTAAACATTTGCCACGAAAATTTCTGTGGCAATTTTCCCACGGAATTTTCCGTGGCAAATATTTTTACCACGGAATATAACTCCGTGGCAAATCTTTACCACGGAAATATTCCGTCACAAAGATCCGTGGGAACTTTGCCACGGAATATATTTCCGTGGTAAGAAGTTTCCGTGGGAAATTTCCCACCGCAATTTCCGTGGTAGAATTCCGTGGTAAGAATTACCATGGAAATATATTCCGTGGCAAATTTGCTTTGTCACGGTTTTTTCTGAGACGGATTGTATTCCGTGGCAAACGGAATTAGCCACGGAAATCCGAGGTAAATTTCCGTGGCAAAATTCCGTGGGTGATACAGTGTTTTTTTTGTAGTGTATTAAATTTGGTAAGCTAATACAAGGGTAACCATTTTTGTTACAAAAAGTATACTTTAAATAATGTAGTATATATATTTTTTAACTTTTAAAATTTTATAAGAAGTTCATTAATTTCTTAAAACTTTCCGTGGGCTTAAATAAGTATTTTGGACATAAAAGTATTATATCGGTATATATGAATATCTTTTAAACTTCTAGGCAAAAACAAAACAAAAAAAATCTTTTTAGACACAATTTTTGCATGAAGCTGCAATGCCATGCTTATTTTGTTTGAAACATTACTTGCATGATCCTGAAGTATTAAAATTTTAAACTATATTTTGTTTGAAACATTACTTGCATGATCCTGAAGTATTAAAACTATCTTTTATGTGCTTTACTATGAAACAGAACTAATTTTGTTCATGGATATATATAGTTTCTATTTTTTCTTTAGGATATGATTAAATAATAGAGATAATAGAAGAAATTAAGATAAATGAAGTTTATATAATTTAAAAATGTCTGGCCTCATAATTTGAAAAATTTGAATCAAAACAAAGCAAACAGATTCAAGATTAGTTTTATTATATTGATTGATGGGGTGAATAACGATCAACTTCACTCATTAGAATGGATCTTATGACAATGCTAAAGTCAAATGCTTAAAAACCCTAGATCGAATGTATGATAGCCTTTACACACATGTCATATTAGAAGTTTTATATGGGTAAGACCTAATTTAAAGTAGTCAAATCTGTACCTGGGAGGGAAAGTAAGGGTGAAATAGTCGTTGAATTTATATTTAGGGCTTTTCTCTTTCAGAATTCCTTGAAAACAAATGTTAGAGCTCTTGTGAGGAGTCCTTGACACATTTTGAACTCAATCCCATGGATGAAGATGAGGGCCTTTTTGTCTTAGCCTTGGGATCCACAATTAAAAATTATCAAGGATTGCGTATAGGAAAATCTATGATCGTTCTCTCTTCTCGAGGAGCCTTTTTTGAGTCCTAGATAATCTAAATGTCATGTAAATGCAATAAAACAAGAGGGAAATGATTTTTGAATTTTCAAATTAATAAACTAAAATAAGAATGCAATTTAATTAAATGCTAAACTATTATTTTTGTTATTTTCTTTATAAAATGGTGAATGAGTAAATGAAATGGATGAAGTTAAAATATGAATGATAAATGTTCTTGGTAATGAAGAAATGACTATCCTTGCTCATAAAAGATTATAGGAGTTAAAATTCATCAAGTCTGAAGAAAAACCTCAAAGAAGCTTGCATTGGAGTTTGGAGATGAAAACAAAAGAACAAATGCCAATCATGATGCCATTTTATAGTTTATTTGGATTAGCTTTTGAAAAATAGTTTCTGAAAAAAAAAAGTAACAAAAATGATTTTATAAAATTGATTCTTAGCAGAATAGATTTTGTGAAAAAGTAATTTTGATAAGGGTGTTTGGATGGTTTCAAATAACTTTTCTGGAAAAAAATGGGAAAAAAATAACTTTTCAGAAATTACGGTTTCAAGGGCTCAAAATATGATTTTGAATAAGAAAGTACTTTTCTAAAATTTTCACTTAACTACTGTAAACCCAAACCATGGTTTTACAAGAAAAAGAGCTTTTTAGTGGAGTATTCCCAAACACACACTGAATGTTTAGGGACCTCAAATGCCCTATCCTCCAATGCTCTTTAATATTTCTTATATTCTTAAAACAAAGATAGTAAAAAGGATAATACTCTTTGAAAAGATTTTAAAAAATAAGTTGCACGAATGCCCCTACCCTAAGGGTTTGTTTGGATAGCAGTTGGAACATTCAAAAGTAAATTTTCAATCGTAATTTAAGCAAGGTTTTGAAACCCAGACTGGTCCCTAAATCGGTGGGGATACTGGGTTAAAGGTTAGTGGGTCAGACCAGAGTCAAACCGGTATTAATTAAAAAATATATAATTTAATTAAAATAAGAAAAATATTTATATTTTAGTAATAAAAGTTTAAAAATATGTTGTGGTAAAATATGAGAGAATATGATGTGATCATTGGCGTGGAGGATGTGCAATACTTTATATATTTTTTTTGAACAAAGAGATTAGGCAAACCACGTGAGATCAAAGCAGAGAACGTTGGAAGCAGTGACTTGTCTCTTCATCTTTTCATTCATGTACTTTCTTTTCCTAAAAAAAATTAAAAAGGCTAGAAAAAGATGAGAAAGGCATAGCGGTAACTCATTCTTCTTATTCATTTTGTGCTCTTCTTCTCTAAAAGTGAAACGCCTCTCTCTCTCTTTCTCTACCAACCCACGCAAAAATTAAACTCTCTCTTCCTATGGTACTTCTAGTAGCACTCATCCTCATTCTTCTGGTCTCCATCATCGGTGTAACACCCCAAATTCCGTAGCATAAATCGTGCTGGTGACACGTGGTTTTATAAAAATCATCAGAGTTTTGAGGTGCTACAACTTAGCGTGTTGCGGAAACGGAGAGCATGTACTAAAAATTTGAACAACGAGTAACTGATATAAAATACTCAGGCATATGCTGATGTCCGACGTATATTGGTATATTAAACATTTCCCGAAGGAATATTCATGTGATACAAGACTTATATAATTACAGAATTTACATTGTAACTATACATTTTCAGACCAAGCCATTTCCTGACTTGGGGCATAGAACCTAACACAGTTAAATCAAATCCATTTGGCCAGGCTGGATAAAGTCTAGTGGAAGTCTCCCCGAATTCACGGCGACTGATTGACTGAACCACATAGACGACACTTTCTAGTTTAAGCACCAAATGGTTTGAAGTAACCCTATTAGATTCATGCCAGAAGGTAGGTTCTGTTAACCTTCTTCCTGCATTTGCTTTGACCGGTGCCTCCTCACGGCTCCGTCCGTCGGCGTCTTTTTACGGTTCCATCTACTGGTGCCTTCTCTGATCCTTGATCCTTTCCTGAACTATTAGTTTAAGACTGAGGTCCAATGCCCATCGGACTTCAGGTAACGGTTAACCTCATGCTTATGTAAACAGTATATGTATGACAGATACCCATATCATTATAGCAGTACAAAATCACATTTTCAAAACAATAACAATATGTAAGGCAATAACAGTACACAGCCCCTGCAGTATGTATGTTATCCCAATCTGCACTATTCACCAGTGCCATGATGGCCTATCGTGTCCTTTGCGCTAGGAAAACTCTAACGGCATTATTAAAACCATAACCCGTATATATTTGAATGTATGAAGAACAAGAACAATTTAAGACAGAGTCTTAGTATATGAACACAACTATCATATATAGGCATACGATAAGCATAAGAGTTAATGTTACAATACGCGTCCATACCTTTTACCACGCATTGGCCAACTTGCCCGACTTTTTGGATCCGACTCCGGACTTCCCGGATATCCTATACATTATTGTTGGATTATTCATTTTTCCCATAATATCACAACTAATATTCTATCTCTTAAAATAATATCAAAAAGGTTATTTCCACCCATTTTGACTTTTCTACCCTTGGTGTATTCATTATTTACAATTTTGCCCTTACATTTTCTCAAAAACGCAATACTGAATTTCTAGGCAGAATTTTTGATTAACTTTGAAAAATTATAATTAAATCTAAAAAAATTGAAACGAGGATCCGTAAAATTCCTCGGAATACTTAAGATGTCTTATTTTAGGAAAAAATATTGGTTGTTTCCCAGATTTTATGAACAATTCCCAGTGTTCGTATTTTCATCCTTTGTTCAGACTTTTCCAGAATTTCGTAGCCTATTTTGTAGACTTTTTATCTCCTAGCAAAAAACTCAAAATAATATGTTCTAGGTATATTTGAAAATATCTATATGTCTACTTTAACCATGAATTTTCTCAGATTTTCAGAATATCATCTTCAACATAAGATACCAGTGTTTTTACAACTACTTTCAGAAATCACTAACCGATAAATTTTCGCCAGAGCTTCGCTACTTTGATCATAATCTTCCAAAAATGTTGCTATAAATCCTTCCTCATAATTTTTTTTTTTTTTGAAATAAAGCCAATTATAACCATAAAAACATGAAAATAAAACTATAATTGGAAGATTATGAATCAAAACAACATTTAAGCTATAAATTACAAAGCTAGAGCTCAAGAACTTACCTAGAACTTTGCTCATTCTTTCCCAAAGCTTCTCACTCTCACTTTCTCTCTATATTTCTGCTACTATAAGCTTGTTCTTGCTTTGTGAATTGGTGAGAAATTATGAAGACTCTTGCCTTCTATTTATAGCAAAAGTTGGGTTAACTACCTAACATCTTCTAATCAATTTTAACCCTTGGATTTAAACTTAGTAAGGAAGTTTTAATCTCACCCATTTAACCCCCTTAATCTCCCACCTCCTCTCCTTCTTTCCTCTTCATCTTTTTCTTCCCAAATGCTTATTTAGTTAGATGTAAGTTGGTGTTTTTATTCAAGATTCATTTCCACTTTTCAAATCACAATTTTATGACTTGATTTAAGGTCCTTTTTAAACTTTTAAATCACTTAAGTATGAATCTCAAAAGTTTATGAAAATTACTTTGGAGATAACCAAGTTCAAGCTTAAATTGTGCTTGTTCATAATATCTACTTATATTTGTTCTATGATCAATGGTTTTCAAGATACAATTTATTTTGTATAGGTTCTCATTTACTTATGTCTTGAATTCATCCTAATGGTTTTTATCTTACCATTTATTAATTAACCTTTAATTACCTATGCTTACATCACACATACATACTCCCTCTTCCACTTACCTTGAAAGTCTTCTTTACCATCATTCAATTTACCTTTAAAGTCTTTACTAGTTAATGTGAGATTAAGACATTTTGCCTTAAAAGTCTTCTTGAATTAATGGCTTGCATGTGCTAATCCTTTAATTAATAAAAAATTCCATGTTTATTACTCAAGCCAAGCAAACTGTGTTCATGCTCATATTTTTGGCTCTTCAAGTTGTTTTTCATTTATCTCACACTAACAAGGAAAAAAGCCTCTTATTGGTTGATACTTAATTCACATGGATTACACTTTATGAAATTAATTCTAAAACTTTTAGATCAGCTTTATTAAATTTAATCCAAACCTTTGATGTTGGGTTGGAAAAATCTAAACACTATTGATGATATTTGTTAATGATTTAGGATTAAGAATTAATGAAATTACTTAACCCCTCAAATTAGTAATTTTCGCCAACTTAAAATAATTCAAGGGAGGATTAATTAATCTTGGTTAATATTTCTAATATAGTGTTTTAGGGGTTATTAGGCCTAATTGTCAAAATTTGATAGGTTACAATATTAATCTTGATGATTAAAAACTCCTTGTATACTAATTTTGGCCTTTAAATATCATTTGGACCTTAATTTAATTGATATATTCTTAATTATGCCCTTTTTAAATTAATAATTAATTAATTTCGAAAATTACAAAAATATTCCAATTATTACAAATTTAATTGCCCAATAATTGTTGCTAATTTTATTTAATTAATTTAGGCATATTTTGATGATATTTAATTTCCTTTTGTGACAAAATTAAAATCCCACTTAATTAGGATAATCTTAGGATATTTTATGATCCCTAATAAGATTTAGAAAATTAAATCTCTAGTCACCTAAATTCTAGGGAGACATTACCTAGAAAATAGGATAAACATAACAGAAAAAATTGAAACCACATATTCACCTATTTTAAATAGGCATTATTTTTCCAAATACAATATTTAAGATATATTATTTATCCAAATAGAATATCTAAGATAAATAATTATTTTGATATTACAATTTCTATGTCATTTATTTCCCTCTCATGATTAAATTAAGATTATGCTTAATCATGACAATTTTATTATAATTACCTCTTGATCATCTATAATAGTTATTATTTTATGTGATTTAATATCACATTTTATAGATCCTAATATGTAGTCACCTAATTAACCATTGGTTAATTAATTCCAAAGTGAAATTTGGATGAAAATACAATTGATAAATTCGCCTTTGTATTTTTAGTATTTATTTACTAAAATTCAATATTTATACTAGGGTATATTATGATCCCTAAATGAAATCTTAAGATTCACATTTGATCCTTTTAAGTCTCAAGGAGAAATTGCTCATAAATTTATAATAATCAAATTATAAAATTTGAGACAATATACTCTCCTTTTACTATAATGTAGTATTTATCAAAATATATCATTTATGATAATTAGTATTTTTAGGGTATTACAATCGAGTCTTCCCTACTGGTGGAGAGCCTCACACTGAGAAGCACTTCAGATCTCTCTCTTCCCTCCTTCTTGTTCTCCATCGCCGGCATCTTCCCCACAAGCAGAGAAGCTCAATTTTTTAAAAAAAAAACAACGAACTGTGACTCGTTCAACTCGTCTGGGTTAGACCGAGTTAACCACGGTTCAACTTGGAACCTCGGTCTCTCCCTTAACTCGGACCGGCTTTCCGGCTGGTTTGCCGGTTTCCGGTCCAAACCGGTCGGTCGGGTTTTGGTTTAAGAACCTTGGATTTAAGGTATACAAAGGCAACATTACTCCTCAGCTAAAACTTTTGGGGCAAATTTATACCTTAACCTGATTGTTTTAATAAAATAAAAAACTTCGATAAAAAAATTGACAGCGCCTTAGAGTATATCAAACTTCAATAGTAATATACTTTTTTCTTCATGACAAATGCAAGCTTGATGCTTGAAATACAAAAGACACGAGAATACACCTCCCCTACATGCCAATCCAAAAGAAATCTATTCCTGCAGCATGTCGTGACTTCTAGCACTAAGGACGACACTTGACTCCCAACCTAATGAGCTTCACTTCCAGCACATTTTGTAGCTTTTCTGCAACAGTGGAGTAATTCAATAGTCCAACTCTCATACATAAGATCTCATGTTTCTTCAATCTCAGCTTGAAAAGGGTCATCAACACCACTATTCTTGATTAGCATGTTAGTAGCTTTAAGGGAATCAGAAACAAAAAAGTAATTAGTATACCTAGCTATTTCCAAATAGGAGCGAGAGTGAGTGTTTTATTAATCTTATTTATAAGTCATAATTTTTTTAAAAAATATGAATACACAATTGTTTGTTCTTTATTTATTATTGTGTACTCATATGATCTTACTCATCTATTTCTTAATATAAAACATATTTACCTAATTTAATTATATTAAAGAAGTTAGTTGAGTTAGTTCATATTATATATGTTTTCTAAAGCACCCTAGTTGTAATACCCTAATTTTCATAACTCTTATAAACATTGTATTTTGGAAAATAATTACTAAAATACAAAGGTGAATATGTGTCTCAAAGAATTCTAATCTATTGATTATAATTTTATCCAAATTTCACTAGGAAATTAATAGACAAATGATTGGATTTGAGGCTACATATTTAGCACAATAAAATGTGACATAATTAACACATTAAATAATGGTTAATTTATGATCAAAAGAAACAACGAGTGTTATGAAAACACTTAAGCAATTTAAAGGCTATTAGTAAAAACTAATGGACAATTAAGGTTTCACTAATTAAAATAATTTGTGTAATTCTACAAAATTAATCAAGAGACAAATTAAAAAGCATAAATTAGAGAATGTCTTAATTTAAAAAATCAAGGACTAATTAGAAGACAAGTTTAGCCTTACTGAAGCACTAATGAGCATAATTAACTAAAGAACCAATCATGCAATGACAATTATACCTAATAACATCCAAAAAAAAACTACATTAAAGATGCTAACTAGGATTAAATCTTCATCCCCTTAAGTCATAGTGGAGGACGAAAATCACATGGAAGAGAGAGGGAAAGATTAAACAATAATATAGTTACGAGCACATGTGTTATAAAATAAAGATCTTCAATAGTAAGTAGGATTTTTTCTAACTCAAATGGAAGACCAAGATTAAGTCTAATAAAGCTAAATCTAATGGTTCTAATTAAACACAAAAATAAGATAAATCCATGTGAATTTGAGAGAACCAATGGGAAGCTTGGGTTTTCATTTATGAGACTCAAAGAAAACACAATTTAAAAGCCAAAGAAGAGAGGGAGGTGGCGGATTGGGAGAGAAAAGAGAGAGGGAAAAAGAAAACTTGGATAAGAAGAAGGAGAGTAATTGTATTTTAATCAAGATATTATCTAAGCAAAGCACATGGGATTAAAATAAGAGGATAAGTGATAAGATAAAACTTGAGACAAATATCCAAGATTGTCATAAATGAAAGCACATGCAAATGGAAGAGGATAAGATGAGAAGGAAAGAGAGTTAATTAGAGCTTATAAAATCTCCCAAAGATTCATAAAAAAATGTGCAGCCATGGGGGAGGAATATTAGCCAAGTATTTCATGATAACACACAAATACATGTTGAAAAGTCAAACAAAGCAACTAGCCAATTAGAGACTTCAACCATAAGATATTTGCTAATGGAAAAACATATTAAATGGTTAAATGGGAGCGTGCATGTCGACCAAACAGCCAATGATGAGGATTTGGTTTGATAAAGTGGTTTTAATCTAAAGGTTGTAAAGAAAGAAGAAACTTTGGATGACTTGGGTAGTTACCACTTTAACGTTAGAATTTTCCCTATAAATAGAGAGTTTTCCTCTCTTCATTCTTCACACCAAACTCATATCAAAATGGTTGAGTTTAAGAGAAGAGTGAAGTTATTTGGGCAAGAAGGAGGAAGGAGAAGCAAGGTTCTTCAAGAGATAAGTTCTTGAGCTCTAGCTTTTTAGTTTTTAGTATAAATGTAGTTTAATCTAGAAAATTAGAGAATAAAATCTTATACTTGTTTTTAGGCCTCCTTGCATTGAAAAATTCCTAATGAGGTAAAAACATGTTGGGAAATAATTTTTGCAAATCAATAGATCAAGATTGTGAGAATTGTAGAATTTTCGGTTTTAGATCTTGTGCAGTCAGCGAAAAAGATGCTATTATTTTATTTAGAAAATGAAGTTATTAAATCATGAAATTTTACAGAAATAAATTAGACATGTAGGGCTTTGCAAATATAAAAAGTATGTAGCATTTTGAGTTCTACACAATGAGATACAATTTGTTAAAGTTAGGCCATTTTCCTGAAAGTTAAACTGGGCAGCGTAGAGAAAATATTAAACTGGGAATGATCCGTGACTTTCTGGCTTCTAGGAATATTTTTCCTTGAAAATAAACATGTCAAGGGTCATGGGAAATTTTTCAGCACCTAAAAATCATTTTTGTAGAGTTAATTATGATTTTTCAAAGTTGCTGCAAAATCTGCCCAGAAAATCTAGCAAATGCGTTTTGAAGAATATGTAAGGGCAAAATTGTAATAACAAATCCATCAAGGGTAGAAATGTCAAGATGGGTGAAAATATCATTTTTTATATTATTCTAGGAAATATGATATTAATTATAATATCATGGAAAACGAAATAATCCGACGGTAACATTATAGGATATCCGGGAGTCGGATTCAAAAGGGCCGGTGTTTTGGCAATTACGCGGTGAAAGGTACGTTCGCGTACTAGTAACTTTAATCGCCTATATCTTGTATGATTATATATGAGTGAATGATTTATAGAGTGATGGACAAGACTAAGTCTTAGGTCATGCACCATGGCTAAGACTCTATCTTAGGTCACTGTTTATACATTCAGCTTTATGCGGTTATAGTCTTGATAACGCCAAAGAAATGTTTTCCTAGCGCTGATGACATGAGGAGCTGTTGTGGCACTGGTTAGTGCAAACGTGGATAACATTATATGTGCTATGTGTAATACCCGGATAATTATTTATCTGGAATATTATATTTCAATAGATAATACCTATTGAAAATAGGTGAACATGTGGTTTCAAATAATAAGTAATAATTATCTTATTTTCTAAGGTAATTACTATGGAAATTAGGAGAGATAAAGAGCTAAAATGTATTTTTAGGGCATTAAATGACCTAAAAATATTATGATAAATCCCAAGAGGCAATAAAATATTTATTAAAAATTAGAAAGTATGTTGTCTCTAATTTTAGGAATTTATGGGAATATTTTCCTTGGAAAATAATGAGGCAAAATTAAGTATTATTTTGGGATCATAAGTGACCCCATGATTTTTAATATTTTACATGGGATATAAAATACCAATGTAAGTAAAATAATTGTGAGATAATGATTTATCCTAATTAAGAAAATTATCAAAAATTAGTAAGTGGCTAATCTGGTAATTAATGGGATAATTAAGGTATAAAGTAAATGAATTAAAAATAATTTAAATAATTATTTTTAATTGGAGAAATTCGAAATTATTAAAAAAATAAAAAAATAAAAAAATATTAATAAAATATTTTATGCTTAGAAAAATAAATAAAAAATAAAAAAAAAAAAAATATCATGATATTTTTGTAAAATTGTATTATTATATAATATAGTGAATAGTAATGGAATAAATAGGAAACGGATCCTATCTAGAGAACCAGGAATAGGAATTCCAAAGTCAAGGTAAAATATTGATCAGTGAGTTTTTACCTTCAAGTGACCTCTTCCGGAAGTTAATTCCGAGGCCTGTGAGCGCATTTGCCTAATAAGACGAAATAGGAAAAATGCGATATTCACATTTTGGATTTGAAGAAAATAAATTATAAGTCAACATCCGGAGATGAGTTTATAATTATATGGACATATTTGGAATCGTGAATTTTTGTCCAGTTGATGATTCCGAAAACGATTTTCGAACCGAACGCGCGTCGGACACGTTTTTCGAGAAAACTTTAACTCAAATCGTTGGAACCCAGTAAGGGAACGAAATCTAAGTTAAATTAGATATTATTGATGAGGAAGAGAAGATCTTCAAAGTTATGAATTCAGAATTTTGAGATTTTCCGAGACTACGCGAAACGGACACCGATCGAGGAAATTCTATCGACCGGGGGCATAAAGTGAGCTTGAGTCACCATTCTTGGACCAATTGCTGCCACATCACCCCCTTATGTCGACAAGGGCAGCCCATGGTCAAGAATTAACCACCATTTAGCCTTTATTTTACTTGGTTATAAGGTAAGAGAAAATTACAAGATTTGGAATATGAAAATTACCAAAGTGGCACAATTTTTGCCTATATAAAGGCATAAGCACCTTCTTCATTTTTCACACCAAAAATCTGCCCCTTTGAGAGAAGTTAGAGAGAGAAGCTCTGGAGAAAGTCTGAGCAAAGTCTGGGTAAGTTCTTTGGTCCTTAGTCTTTAGTTTCGGTAGTTCTTTCGGTAGATATAGTAGGAATGCTAGATTTATCTTTAATTTTTCAAGATAGTCTAGATATCATATTTAGGGTAAATATGATACATATTTCAAAAATATGATGAGGGAAAAGATCTGTCAAAATTCGGAGAGATAGAGCGAAAACAATAAGCTCGCGAAATTCCGCCGATTAGGGGTTCAGGGGCAAAATGGTAATTTGTACCTAAAATGCATGTTATACTGCTAAGAGTTGTTAAATATTATCCTTATAGGATATCGGTTATAATCGAGCCGCTGTTGTGCCGCCGTCGTACCGTTTCACCCCACCGTCAAAAATCACCGTTTTTCCGTAAACGTCCGTAGTCGACAACGAAGGTACGTTCGCATCTTGTAACACTAACGTTGATGTTTATAGTATGCGTCTATGTGCTATGTGTATGGTATGTCTATGTGAAGTAGTCGATAGCTCGTGGTATGCTTATTGTCTTGTTATTATGCTTGCGGGTGTTGGGATACGTTGGCTAAGTGCGAATACCATTGCTAAGTGCGAATACCATTCTTTGAAAGTACGAATACCATTGCTAAGTGCGAATACCATTGCTAAGTGCGAATACCATTGTGAAGTGCGAACCGTATGCTAAGTGCGACATATCCGCTGGGGGCTTATATGATGTTGGGGTATGCTTGTTAGTGTGCTCATATACCGTCTATGTGGTGTATATAAACATGAGGTTAACCGTTACCCGAGGTTCAATGGGCATTGAACCTCGCCTCTTAATATAGCGACAGTTCGGAGGAACGAGGACCGAGGAGAAAGGCAAGCGACGCATAGGACTCGGCCAAGACTTTCCTCTACCGCTATTTACTTTTGAAAACTCTCGGTCATTGTACCGCTTTTGTAATCAACCAAACTTACGGCATTTTGAATATAAGTATCAGTTACTCAATCGCTCCGATGCTCTACTCTGATGAAAAAAAAAATTATACTGCTTTAGAAAACGGGATGTTTCACTATGTATTATTGTGTTGTTAACATTACATCTGTTGTGTGCTATGTACTGTTGTAACCTTATATTTGATGTGTGCTATATATGGTTAATGCTGAAATGTAATGAATATCTGTCACATATTGTTATATCTGCTATACAGGTTAACTGTTACATGAGATTCAATTCGATTGAATCTCAACCTTGACTAATAGTTCAGGAAAGGAACCTAAATCTGAGAAGGTGACATGGACGGAGCCAAGAAGGGGCACCGATGGACGTAGCCAAGAAGGGGCACCGATGGACGTAGCCGTGAAGATGCACTGGTCGAGATGAGAGTCGGAAGAAGTCTGATAGAACTAGTTCTGGCATGAATCCGATAGAGTTGTTTCAAACCATTTAGTGACGAAGGTAGGTCTAGTCTATGTGGTTTAGTCAATAAGTTGCCGTGAAAGACGGGGAGACTTCCACTAGACACCTACCTGGCCAATGAGTTTGATTAACTATATTGGGTTCTAAGCCACAAGTCTAGTTAAGGCTTGGTGTAAGACTGTATAGTTACCAAATAAGAATTGTAATTATACAAAGTTCTGTATTATTGTATCACATAAATATTCCTTCAGGATTTTTAATATACCAGTTTATGCCTGAGCATTTTATATCACAATTACTCATTGTCCAAATATAAGTGCATGCTCTCCATTATGCATTACTCTGAGTGGTAGCACCTCAAACTCTGTTGATTTTTCTAAAACTATGTGTCAACCGACACAATATGAAGCATGGAATTTGGGGTATTACACTAGTCATCTTTCTCAACTCTCTCATTCCCTCTCCTCTTTGATTTATGTTTAAGGAGTAACAATGGGGGTAAATTAGAAAAAGATTAACAAATATAAAAATACAATTTTATATTTAGACCAACATGAACTCTCCAAAGACAAGGAACTGGATTTGGAACCCATCTCATCTGGACCGTCTAAATCAAATATGAACGGTCCAGATCTTATTCTTTTACTTTCTATTTTTGCAAAAAAAAATATTTTAATGGGTACAGAATCTAAAATAAAAATAATCTCTCAACTAATATTTTTTTAAAAAAATGATTTTTTTTTATTAAAAAAGCAGCAGTTAAAAAAAATCTGGACCGTCTAGATGAGATGGGTTGATGGTGCCTATCCTTCCCCAAAGACAATGAACTAAGAAAAGTGCTCTCTTTGTTTTTTCCCTTTCAAACTCTAAATCCAGTGAGAAAACAAAGGATCATATATCATTGTGAACACTTCCACAATGATCTTATGATGTTGGTATGAATTAAGTGACAGAAAACACTGCAAAATATTCTCCAAATCCTTTGGAGTAAATATTTGTTTCTCCCCTATCATTTCCACCATTGATGTCCTGAAATCGTTGTAAGAATCAACCGAACGTTTCACCACCGCGAAGCTGTCCCTCACCTTCTCCTGCAATGTCACTCCCCCCATCTCAGAAATGACCCGACTGCTGCCATCTTGTTTTCTCCGGCAGAACGATGCCTCCTCTGGCGAAACCGGCGAGACAGTGAGGAACCAGAGGAGCTGCTTTTGGAAGAGAAAAGAGTCTATGTTTCATCGTCATTGCTGAATGCTGATATACCACCAATTCCCTCCAAAATCATCTGCGTCTTTAGTGCCATAGCTGAACTGGGTTGTCTCCTGGTGATTAATTTTCATCTGGGTGTTCTTCTTCTTCTTCGTCTTCGTCGTTGTCTTCACCCTCCTCTTTGAATCCTTCTTCTTGCTTGTTGATTCTTTCACTTTCTCGGGGAAAACAAACTGATTTTCACACAAGGAATCAAAGCATGGAGGAGCGTGAAGAGAATCTGAGGATTTGGGTCTGAAGATGGAAGGAAAGGGACGAAGTCGAGGGGACATGGGTTCGACGAGATGATGGCAACGGGAGGGGAAGGGTATTAAGAATTGGGACAAGGGTATTACCGTCTTTTCATAATTAGAATATATTACCTAATTATCTTATGGGACTTCATTGGAAATTATAGATTTTAAAGGACCTTTGTAATTTTCCCATAAAATTATGATAATTACTAATCGACTTTAAACTTACCAATGAATATATGATGGATTATTAATTAACTTCTCAACATGTAACAAAGCGATTGGTTTGTTGTAAAATATGTTTATGGAAGTAATTTTTAGATGTTTAAAAGCCTCCACCACTTTTGATCCTTAATATAGTACATATCTAACTACTTCACTAGAATTAAGAAAACCAGTTAAAAGTAGTTTGTATGATTAAAGTAGTTTTTTTAAAAAAACTATTACTACTTTCCAAGACTATTCACCAATTAAAATCAATGTGTTTTGCATAATCTTTCTGTACGCTACATTTAATAAGGACATTTGTGGGAAAAAATTTCCAATGCTGTTGACTGTTGTAAAATTATTTATATTTAGGACCGTAAAGATGTTGTAGGAGATACCTTATATTAATGACTGGAATGGTATATTTACTAAATTATAAATATAGGTGAAGTGAAGTGAAAGTTCTCTACATTTATTAGACAGTTTTGTCTCCGAAAAATTAATCTTTTAGTCCTTATTATTTTGACCCAGTTATAACTCAGTCTCTATACTTTGACTTGGAGCAACTCAGTCCTCATAATTTTGATTCAGTTGTAACTCAGTCCCTCAATTTTAATCCACTGCAATTCAATCACTATATATTATAAGTATTTTATAATTTAGTCTATAACCTTTATTTTAAAATATATGGACTAAATTATAAAATCGTTAAACTATAGCGAATGAGTTACAATGTATCAAAGTTGAGGATTGAGTTGCAAGCAAATTTAAACTATAGGGGCTAAGTTGCACCGAATTAAAGTGTATAGAGACTGTGTCATAATCATGTCAAAACTATAAAAATTAAAATATTAATTTTACCAAAAAAAAAAACCGTTAGACATGCTTTTCATATATTTGTTTGACCTTTGAAGTTTGATATGGGCTGTATTATTTATAACTAACATATATATTATTATAGAGTAAAATACATCAATGTCCTCTCTATTTACTCTAAATTATAGAGAGATCCCTTCTATTTTAAATACTTATACAAACCTCCCTTAACATTAAAATATATGTTACATAAACCTCCCTTCTAGTTTTAAGATTCAACTTCCATCCATTCAACTGTTAGTTGACCGTTAAATCACAATATTGACTAATTATTTTGACCAAAATGCCCCTCCTTAAAATAAATATTACTTGATGATCATTTAATATTTAGCAAAAAAATAATAATAATCATTTAATCACGTAAAAAATTCAAATTTTTTTAAAAAAAATTAGTATATATTTTTAATTTTTGTCATACTTTTAAATTGATCATATTATAAAGTTTATTAATTTTATCATTATAAATTTTATTTTTTAATAAATTTAAAATTGTAATCTCTTTTATTTTTAAAAAACTTATCGTGCAATTTTTAAATACGTATGATGATGTTTTGCAATAATATATATATATATGCACACACTCAATTAAGTTATATAATTATAAAATGATGTTACTATGAGATTCACATATTAATATCTTATAATTTAAAAAATTTAAGAATATTTCGTTAAACATATATTTTTAAAAATAATTACTCAAATTTTAAACAAGTTATTAATATTCACCACATAAACAGATTACTAAAAATTATTGTAAAATAAATTGAGTAAAAATATTAAATAGATCATTAATAAACATTAATATTAAAATATAAATTAGTGATTTGGTATAATGAGGGGTAAATTAGTAAACAACATTTATTTTAATATGGTTCTCTTTTATAATATTCTTTAACAAAGTGTTAATGATTTGGACTAAAGTGTATGTTTTCAAAATAGAAGAGAAGTCTATGTAATTAAGACAAAACAGAAGGGTGGTTAAAGTATTTTACTCATTATTATATGGTTCAAATAGTTATAGTGGTAAGCAGGATAAAGAGGAAAAGATAAGTTTATATCTTATGAGGCGCATTTGTTGAAAAAGATGAAAACTATTTACGTTATAAGTTTTGAAAGATATTAGTTTTAGGTTTAAAATGGTTATGTGATACCATTAATCAAATTTTTTAAAAGAAAATACTACCTCCGATCTTATTATAGGACATATTTAACCAATTTTGAAGGGATTAAGTATATAAGGGGTATTTTAGGAAGAAATTGATAAAAATTTGAATGTTGTTCTATAAATAGAGCTAAAACAAACTCTCAAATATTGTCTTATAATTAGGATATGAGGGAATAGTATATAAGTTGTATTGTTTAGACATTTTTAGCCACAACAAACATGAAATGAGTTTTGATCATCCAAGCAGAGTCTCAAGCTAGAATAACTGAAAAATATTGAGAAAACTCTACCCTATAAATAAAGATGAAACCAGGAATTGAAATTAGGAGGAGCGAAAATTACAGAAAAAATCCAAGTGTTCATGAAATTATATTTCAATCCTATAAAAATTTAATATTTTCATTTTAGTCCCTTTATCAAACTTTTAATGGGAACTAAATTGAAAAAATTGAAAGTTTTATGAGGCAGAAATATAATTTTCTAAAAATTTAAGTTACATTCTATAATTTTAAGGGGCACCCCGGTCCGTCCCTGCCTATAAAGGGTAACAATTTTCACTAAAAAAAATATAATTTAAAGGGTATACAATAAATCTATTGAAAGTTTTAACTCTTCGTTGGATTGAACAACTATTCTGGATCATTATTCATATTTGCATAAAAATTATTATATGTGTGTTCGTACATATGTAAATATCAAACATCGTTTTTGCATGGCAATGAGGCTTGTCACGAAGGTTCTGAAACCTGGACCGGTGACTGAATCGATCGAGGTACTGAGTTAAGGGTTAGTGGGTTAGATCGGAATCAGCCCGGAGTCAACCCGGGCCAGACCGGTGAGGTATAAAAAATTGGAAAATAATTAATTTTTCATTACATCAACCTAAATTTCACATACTATATATCATTTCAATACTTTAGATCAAAAGTAGTTTAGAATATCTGAAATTTCGAGATAAGGGAAAATTATTGAATATTTTAATGAAGTAAATTCATGAGATAAAACTATTATAGAAAATTGTTATAATTATAGAGTAAATTTTTGAAAAAGTTACTTAACAAAAATGATATAATGGTGATAAAAACATTTAAAAGTATTATGATAAATACTTTCCATGAAAAATTATGAGAAAAATATGGAAGTGATATCCCTAAATTATGAGAATTTAATAAATTATTTCAGAAAAATAACTTGAAGAAAAGTTTAAAAAGCATTTCTCATAAAGTAACACGATGGGGTAAACATTTTTAATATTTTACACAGATATTAAATGACAATATCAAATAGAAGTTTGTAAGATAAAAATATACTGTAAATTAGTAAAGATAAATATATGAAGAAACCTGATCCTAAAAAGATCACTAAACGAATAAAGTAGGTCGATTAAGCCCTAACGAAGGGGTAAAACGGGAATTTTTGGTAAAAAATATTATATTTTTAAAAAATGGAAAAAATTATAGAAAAATAAATAAATCTGAATTTTTAAAAGAGGGGGTCGAAATTATGGTTATTTTTAATTAAAAAGAATTGTTTAAATAATTAAAATGGTAATTAGAATAAAATAATAATATAATGCGGTGAGTCGACTTATAGGCGTCCAAAAGTTAGAAATAAATTCTACAGGTAAACCAGAGGTAAAAGTCTTTTCAACGATCAAATTAAGAACAAGTGAATTTTTACCCGAAGAAAGAATTTACCAGACGTCGATTCCGCAACCGAAAACCCTAATTCCTAATAAGACGAAAAGCTGATCAGATAGAGTAGAGCCAGATAGGTAAAGTGAGAACCTATAGAAACAATTGCGTGTTTTCAAACACGGTATTAAGTTAGGCAACAACGACATTTTACGATTCAGAATTATTGTCCGTTAAGTTGGTTCTATCGGAAGCGATTTCCGTAACCGACGCGTTTGTCCGAATATCTTCCGACGCACCGGAGAATACCTGGATATGATCAAAAAGAGGATCAAAATAGATAATATGAAAGAGGATGAAAAGATCTTCAAAGTTACATGCCCGGATTTTTGAGTTTCGCGAAATCGCGCGAAATCGGACCGTCGGGTAGCTTTATCGGACGAGGCCATAAAGCAAGATGACAACTCATTCTTTGAATTTTTGGGCCAAAGAGGTCGGCACCTATGGATGGAGGGCCAAGATTGCTCCTCCCAAAACCCTAGATCTAACGGTTCAAAAACAAAGCAGAAAATTCCCTTTACGTCCTGAAATTTTTCTATAAATAGCACCCTTCCCTTCTTCATTCTTCACACCTTTTCTTCTCTCTACCTTGGCCGAAACTTAGAGTGAGAAGCTCGCCAAAGTTGTGCCTTAGCTCCGAGTAAGTTCTTCCCGTCCTTAGTTTTTAGTTTCCGTAGTTCTTTCGGTAGTTATAGTAAACCATTGTTTTGATCTAGGAAGTTTTAATTTGTTTATGCTTGTTTTTATGCCTCATTGCATTGAAAGATGCCTCTATGACGAGGTAAAAACATAAATGGGGATAATTTTGAAATGGAATACGGTCAAAGTAACGAAGTTCTGGCGAAATTCCGCCAAATTAGGGGTAGAAAGGCAAAATGGTAATTTTCACCTAAAATGCCAGTTATGATGTCAAATCACTAATGAAAGTGATATTACTCGATAGGGCATCGAAACTCGATTTGCTTTGCCGTTACGCTGCCCGACGTGCCGCCGTCGAACATTTCACGTTTTTCCGTAAAAGTACGTTTTTCCGCGGAAGTACCTAACGTCGTCAACGAAGGTACGGACGCGTCATTATGTAACACTAATCTTGTACCGCTTAAATGCATATATATGTGATAGATACGTTCGTAGACCGATATACGAGACAGTTTTACACGGGTTATAGTCATGATAACGCCGTATGTTTTTCTAGCGCCGAGAACACGAGTGGTATCGTGCACCGTGAATAGTGCAAGTCGTTATTGTTGTTTTACATTGTGGGGCTTTACATACTGCGTAATGCTTATGTTTTGTCGGCATAATGATCATGCATTTGCTGTATGCTTATGTAGTGATATACCGTTGTATTGTCTAGAATATCATTATCGTATCTTGTATTGTTTGGGTTTGAGATTAATCATTACCGAGATTCAATGCGGTGAATTGAATCTCGCCTATAGCATCGTGATCCGGAGGAATACGGATCGAAGATCGAGGCAAGCGGCAGATAGACGTGCGGCCGGAGACTTATCTATCTTTACCACATTCGGTTATCCAATTTCAAACTCTAGGATTACGTAATCATTACAATGTTACACTGTGGTTGATGTTTGTTATGAATCGCACTCTTTCGCTCCAATGCTCTACTCGATTACTTCCGCTTGAAATATTTGGAAACGTTTAAAAAAAAAAAAATTCCGCCGTTTTCAAATGGGATGTTACATTTATGGTATCGGAAAAGTAGTCCGGCATTGATATGACTATGTTATTACGGATAGTATGGTAGGACAGTTAAGACTAGTCTATGTGGGTGTGGCGATCGCCGCCATAGAGTTGGTGAGGTCCCCATGATAGACACTTATCCGCCATTCTCTGCTCGGATAACGGAGTTATGTTCAAAAAGCCTTTTAAATTGTGAGCACATTTTTGAAAATGAGTATTGAGATAGCCCTAAGTCGGTGTACCACTGGACCGTATACCATTCTCGAACCGTGTACCACCCTCTCGGTGCATCATTCTAAAATATAAAATCCAAATATTCATATTTGATATTAAAAATAATTATTAAAATACTCAAATATCCCTCTAACTTAATTTCGATAATCGTCGGTTTGTCTTTGACGACTATTCTCCCCCAAATAAGAGCTTATATGTGGAGCTGGGCCACGCCGGATGAAACTCCGAGACCAACAAGGATAGATACATGCGGTATTTGACTCATGTAGAGGAACTCCCGATACGAAATTCCGTACCCGTTTCTAAGTAGACCGAATCAACGAAATCCCGAACGAGGGAAATAGTACGAGTGTCCGTTCATTTGTAGTATTAGTGTGATAAAGTCTGCGATAGACTAATCATTGTCTCCTAAATCTAACGTTTTCCCTATGGTTTGATAAATAGTTATCTTACTTGCCGCGAAAATTTTAGTTTCCGATGCATATCTCTTGGTTAATACAACCGACCGCGACCGTGTCATTAAGTAGGAGGTATCTTGTGTTGTCATGGTGTATGGGCGCCATGGAAACATTTAAGGTATCTTGTGTTACCATGGTGTATGGGCGCCATGGAGACATTTTGATATCTAGTGTTGACCGCGGTATATGGGTGCCACGGGAAACACTATATATCAAAGTACGACATGACAAGATCTTTGTGGTCAAACCAGAGCGAATTCTCGATCACCAAGAGGAGCGGCTGACGGATAGAGTAAAGTTCCGGAGCGTATAGTCCAAATTTTAGTTTGTATCTCCAAGCACCCCGGAGATTGTAAAATATGTTTGAATAAAGAGGGTTGTAACTTGTTGTAATATATGACTTGTACTAGGACTAGACCGACTAATATGTAAATGTTATGAAATGAATATATGTGAATATATATGTTTCAATGTAAAAATCATTGTGTCATTTCTAATATTTACATATTTGTTAAATAAATAAAGGAAAAAGCATAAGACATGGCCATTATGAGAGGTACCGGTGTACCAAGGGGGCGAGGTCGAGGTCGTGGTAGACGCGGAGGCAGACAACCTCAACCAGACGAAATACCCGAACAAAATATACCAAATCAGCCAGACCAAAATGAAGTGCAAGAACTGAGAAGAACTCTTGAAGAGCAGAGAGCTCTCATAGATGCACTCTTGGCAAGGCAACATCAACAGGATGAAGAAGCCCAAAGACAGTTGGAAGCACGACAACACGAGGAAGAACGTGATGAGGAAAGTGACAATGACAATGACAATGAAGAGGAGGACAACGATGAAAATAATGATGAGGAAAATGAATCTGATCGATCCCGATCACCTCCACGACAAGGAAGAAGAGAAAGAACCACGGAAAGTCAAGGTCAACCGGTTACGCAAGCTTAAACCACCCGGTTTCCGGAAAGAGTGAATTGGCCGAGGATTGGCTTCGAGTCCGGAGAAGATATTCGAAGTCATTGAGTGCCTAGGAAATCGGAAGGCTCGGTGGCAATCTACAAGCTAGAGGGCGATGCCCACGGGTGGTGGAAGAGTGTTTCCACAACCCTTCAAGGCCCCGTTACTTGGGAGGCATTCCTAGAACAGTTCAACGAACGCATTTTCCTCCCTGCAAGATTACGGTGATTAAAGAAGAGGAATTTCTTCACATCCAGCAGGGAATTGAAGAATCATTCGACAACTACTTCGCTCATTTCACCAACCTATCTCGTTATTCGTCATATCTGAACAGCCACAAAAATGAGAGCTGGAAGGCGAATCGACTAGTGACCAGATTGAAATATGACATAAGGGCGAGGCTAGTATCGCAACAATTTCCGAAGATGGCCCAAGCCGTGGAATCCTGCCCATTGATCGAGCGCAATTTGAAAGAACTGCGCAAATTCCAAGGCCAAGAAGGAAACAATGCAACCCGCAGTGGGTCTAACCGCGGAGGCTCCTCACAGAAGAGGAAGGCGCCTTGGAGCGATAACCGAGGCGGAAACAAGAGACCCTACCAAACTGGACAATTGAATTACCCCAAACAACCGGGATCCCAGACGTGTCCAAAATGCAAGAAGTACCATCCAGGAGCCAACTGTGATGGGAAACAAGTCTGCTTTCGGGTGCCGAAGCTGGACACATTAGCCGGGATTGCCACGAGAAGGCCGCAGAGGCAAGACCTCGGGCGCTGGCCGGATCTTTGCGTTGACAAACACCGAGGCCGGTCTCCGGAAATGGTCCAAGGTACCATCTATCTTAATGGGAATAAATTGCAAGCATTATATGATTCGGTGCCGAGTCATTCGTTTATATCTTATGATTGTGCAAGTCGTTTAGGAATGCATGGGCTGTAGTTTACCTTTTGATCTCGGTAGTGTCTACACCTCTGGGTGTAAAATCTTTAGCTTTTGACGCGTGTATGAACTGTACCGCTAACGTGGATGGACGAGTGTCAAAGATAGATCTCATCCGTCTACCTCTTCACGGCATCGACGTCATTTTCGGTCTGAATTGGCTAACGGCCAACGGTGCAATGATCGATTGTGGCAAGAAGAAGATATCATTTCCCGGAGACAAGGTTGATGTGAGCCTGAGCTTTCTCTCCGCTACAGAAGTTGATCGATGCGTGAAACATGGATGCCATGCCTACATGGTATTCTTTTCGGTTAAAGCGAAACCGAACTTTCACTCCGGGATATCCCCGTGGTGAATGATTTTCTCGATGTATTTCCGGAGGATCTCACCGAGTTACCTCCTATCCGAGAGGTGGAGTTCAATATTGAATTGATGCCGGCACGGATCAATATCAAAGGCGCCGTATCGTATGGCTCCAAATGAAATGCAAGAGTTGAAGAAACAATGGAAGAACTTCGAAGAAGGGGTTCATTCGACCCAGTGTATCACCTGGGAGCCCCAAAGTCTTGTTTGTGAAAAGAAAGATGGAAGTTTTCGACTCGCATCGATTATCGTGAACTAAATAAAGTGACTCATCAAAAACAAATATCCATTTCCCCGGATTGATGATCTTTTGGATCGCTTATCCGGTTCCACTCTTTTCCAAGATTGATTTGCATTCGGATATCATCGATTCGAGTCAAAGATGATGATATTTCCAAGACGGCTTCAACTGAGATATGGGCACTACGAATTCCTTGTGATGCCCTTCGGATTAACAAATGCACCTGCGGTATTCATGGATTACATGAACCGTATCTTCCGACAACACCTAGACCAGTTTGTGGTGGTGTTCATTGACGATATACTCGTCTATTCCAAGAACAGAAAAGAGCATGAAGAACATCTGCGCCTAGTATTGAACATACTAAGGGAGAAGCATTTCACGCAAAGTTGAGCAAATGCGAATTTTGGCTGCCTAAGTGAGATTTCGGCCATGTGATATCTAGCGGCGGAGTTGCTGACCCAGCAAGGTGGAAGCGGTTCCTGACTGGAAGAGGCCGAAAACGTGACGACGAGATACGTAGTTTTCTAGGTCTCGGGATATTACCGCAGATTTATACGGGATTTCTCGCGTCTTGCCCTACCATTGACAAAGCTTACGAGGAAGAATCAACCCTTCATATGGGGAGATGATAGAGGAGAGCTTTCGAGATCGAGGAGAGGTTGACTACGACCGGTATTGATAATCCCGGATCCCGATGAGACATTTGTTGTCTACGGTGATGCCGATGGGCAAGGATTGGGTTGTGTCCTAATGCAATTGGGCGAGTGGTGGCTTATGCCTCTCGTCACCGAAGCCGCACGAGTCGAACTATCCTACACACGATTTGGAGTCTCGCCATCGTGTTCGCTTTGAAGATATGGAGGCATTATCCGTACGGTACGGCCGTAGAACTATACTGCGACCACAAGAGCACGAAGTATCTCTTTGATCAAAGGGAACTGAATATGAGGCAACGTCGTTGGATGGAATTGCTGAAAGACTACAACCGGAGATCAAGTATCACCCGGAAAAGCAAACGTTGTTGCGATGGTTTAAGCAAAAGAAGGTGCAAGTATCATACATGATGATACAAGAGCGAAACTACTTGAAGATTTCGGAGACCAATCTTTCAAACCAAATCAAGCATGAATTTCAACGCACCAAGTGACGCCTACCTTGCAAATCTTCTTGTGAGTCAAGGGGAGTACGACACGAGAGATGAAGTTGATGAAGCTCGAGACAAGATGATTGGGCAATCTCCATGCGGAGAAGATCTCTCAAGGTGAAACCCAAGACCACGAACTTTCATCTAGTGGATTGGTCGAGACACAAGGGGCGTTTATATACCGCGCTTGATGAACCGGCGAAGAAGATCTTGGATGAGGCTCATAAGAGTAAGTACACTCTGCATCCGGGGAATGGTCAAGATGTACCGAACTTGAAGGCCGAAGTTTGGTGGCCTGGAATGAAAAGAGACGTAACTCGCACGTAGTCAGGGGTGTCTAACTTGCCGAGAAAGTAAAGATTGAGCACCGGCGACCCCCGGTCTTCTCGCAAGGACTAGAACTGCCGGAGTGGAAATGGGAGAATGTGACCATGGATCTTGTGGTAGGTCTACCTAAGATCGGGCATCACGATACCATTTGGGTGATCGTTGACCGATTAACCAAGTCGGCACATTTCATACCCATTAGCATCCACTACTCTCCGAACGATTGGCGCAATCTACATCAAAGAGATCGTGAGACCGCACGGAGTCCCTAAGAGTATTATCTCGATCGGGATACTCGATTCCAATCCCGCTTTTGGCAAGCACTACATGAAGGAATGGGTACCAAGCTGAAGTTCGGTTCGGCTTATCACCCTCAAACCGACGGTCAATCGAGAGAGACGATACGTACGGGGAGGATATCTTTGCGAGCATGTGCCCCGGATTTCAAAGGAAATTGGGACGAACACCTCTCACTAGCGAGAATTCGCGTATAACAATAGTTATCATTCAAGCATACAAATGGCCCCGTTCGAGGCTTTGTATGGGCGAAAGTGCCAATCGCCTTTATCTTTGACAGGATGCGTCTGCGATTGTTGACCGGATATGCTAAAAGAGACCTCCGAGCGAGATCGCTCGATCAAGAAGAGACTCCTTGCTTCACACAAGACGAAGAAGAGCTATGCGCAGATAAGAGGAGAAGACCGTTGAAGTTTGAAGTCGGAGACCATGTGTTTCGAAATTATCTCCGAACCGGTGTCGGCGAGAACACCGAAGAGAAAGAAGCTTAGTCCACGTTACGTTGGACCATTTGAAGTGTTAGCCGAGCGAGGTCCAGTTGCGTATCAACTAGCGTTACCCCCGAACCTGAGTAATCTCCACGATGTTTTTCACGTGTCACAACTAAAGAAATACCTACCAGATCGAGATCATGTCATAGAGTACGATGATGTTGAAGTACGGCATGATAACACCTTTGTAGTCGAGCCGGAGAAAATTCTCGAACACCAGGAGAAACGGCTTAGGACTAAAACTATACCGATAGTGAAGGTGGTCTGGAAGGCTTTGTCATCAAACGAGGCAACTTGGGAAACCGAGAGTGACATGAAGGAGAAGTACCCGAGTTTATGGCCCGTAGTCTAGTGAGTATGGATTAAATTTCGAGGGCGAAATTTTGTTTAAGGGAGAGAAATGTAATACCCGGATTTTAGCAACTGAATTACCGAGATAAGGGAAAATTATTGAATATTTTAATGAAGTAAATTCATGAGATAAAACTATTATAGAAAATTGTTATAATTATAGAGTAAATTTTTGAAAAAGTTACGGAAAATCGATGAACGAATGACTAAAAATGATATAATGGTGATAAAAATCTAAAAGTATTATGATAAATACGAAAGATCATGAAAAATTATGAGAAAAATATGGAAGTGATATCCCTAAATTATGAGAATTTAATAAATTATTTCGAGAAAATAACTTGAAGAAAAGTTTAAAAAGCATTTCAATCATAAAGTAAAAACATTTTTAATATTTTAAAATATTAAATGACAATATCAAAAAGTTTGTAAGATAAAAATATACTGTAAATTAGTAAAGATAAATATATGAAGAAACCTGATCCTAAAAAGATCACTAAACGAATAAAGTAGTCGATTAAGCCCTAACGGCGCGGGGTAAAACGAATTTTGGTAAAAAATATTATATTTTTAAAAAATGGAAAAAATTATAGAAAAATAAATAAATCTGAATTTTTAAAAGAGGGGGTCGAAATTATGGTTATTTTTAATTAAAAAGAATTGTTTAAATAATTAAAATGGTAATTAGAATAAAATAATAATATAATGCGGTGAGTCGGCTTATAGGCGGGCCAGGGAAAAGTTAGAAATAAATTCTACAGGTAAACCAGAGGTAAAAGTCTTTTCGACTGATCAAATTAAGAACAAGTGAATTTTTACCCGAAGAAAGAATTTACCACGTCGATTCCGCAACCGAAAACCCTAATTCCTAATAAGACGAAAAGCTGATCGGATAGAGTAGAGCCGGATAGGTAAAGTGAGAACCTATAGAAACAATTGCGTGTTTTCAAACACGGTATTAAGTTAGGCAACAACCGGACATTTTACGATTCGACGAATTATTGTCCAGTTGGTTCTATCGGAAGCGATTTCCGTAATCGGGACGCGTTTGTCCGAATATCTTCCGACGCACCGGAGAATACCTGGATATGATCAAAAGAGGATCAAAATAGATAATATGAAAGAGGATGAAAAGATCTTCAAAGTTACATGCCCGGATTTTTGAGTTTCGCGAAATCGCGAAACGGACACCGTCGGGTAGCTTTATCGGGCCGGAGGCCATAAAGCAAGATGACAACTCATTCTTTGAATTTTTGGGCCAAAGAGGTCGGCACCTATGGATGGAGGGCCAAGATTGCTCCTCCCAAAACCCTAGATCTAACGGTTCAAAAACAAAGCGAAAATTCCCTTTACGTCCCGAAATTTTTCTATAAATAACCCTTCCCTTCTTCATTCTTCACACCTTTTCTTCTCTCTACCTTGGCCGAAACTTAGAGTGAGAAGCTCTGCCAAAGTTGTGCCTTAGCTCCGAGTAAGTTCTTCATCGTCCTTAGTTTTTAGTTTCCGTAGTTCTTTCGGTAGTTATAGTAGAACCGTTGTTTTGATCTAGGAAGTTTCGAAATTTGTTCCTATGCTTGTTTTTATGCCTCATTGCATTGAAAGATGCCTGACGAGGTAAAAACATAGTGGGGATAATTTTGAAATGGAATACGGTCAAAGTAACGAAGTTACGCGAAATTCCAAATTAGGGGTAGAAAGGCAAAATGGTAATTTTCACCTAAAATGCCGTTATGATGTCAAATCACTAATGAAAGTGATATTACTCGACGATAGGGCATCGTAAACTCGATTTGCTGCCGTTCGCGCCCGACGTGCCATTGTCGAACATTTCACGTTTTTCCGTAAAAGTACGTTTTTCCGCGGAAGTACCTAACGTCGTCAACGAAGGTACGGACGCGTCTTTGTAACACTAATCTTGTACCGCTTAAATGCATATATATGTGATAGATACGTTCGTAGACCGATATACGAGCAGTTTTACGGGTTATAGTCATGATAACGCCGTATGTTTTTCTAGCGCGAGAACACGAGTGGTATCGTGGCACCGGTGAATAGTGCAAGCTTTATTATTGTTGTTTTACATTGTGGGGCTTTATAAAATGCTTATGTTTTGTCGGCATAATGATCATGCATTTATATTCTTATGTTAAATGATATACTTTTTTTGTCTAGAATATCATTATCCGTATCTTTGTATTGTTTGGGTTTGAGATTAACCGTACTCGAGATTCAATGCGGTGAATTGAATCTCGTATAGCAAAGGAATACGGATCGAAGATCGAGGCAAGCAAGCGCGGTAAGACTTATCTATCTTTACCACATTCAATTTATCCAATTTCAAACTCTAGGATTACGTAATCATTACAATGTTACACCGTGGGTTGATGTTTGTTATGAATCGATAATGCTCTACTCGATTACTCCTTGAAATATTTGGAAACGTTTAAAAAAAAAAAAAAAAAAAAAAATTCCGCCGTTTTCAAATGGGATGTTACATTTATGGTATCGGAGAAGCTTGATATGACTATGTTATTACGGATAGTATGGTAGGACAGTTAAGACTAGTCTATAGTTGAGGGGATGAAAATAAAATATTAATGGTCAACTAATAGTTGAGGGGATGAAAATAGAATATCAAATGTATAAGGAGGATTTATATAACAGACATTTTAATTTCAAGAATTGTCTATAGATGTTTTTAAAATAAAGAGGATGTTTCTATAATTTAGATAAAATATGGATGGTTAGTGTATTTTACTTTTAAAATATTAAATTTGTTTACAAGGTGACACCACTTACCTTATCAACTAACAATTTGTTGGTTCTTTGGTTTTATTTATAAAGTAGAGACAATGTTTAATTTGTCCTATTTATAAGTAACATAATTAAATTTTGGGTAAAGAAGCATAAATAGCCTTTATCTTTTTTAAGAAGAGCTACTGGCACTATAAATAAATTTTGGGTAAAAAAATATCTATGATGATTCTAAAAGAGTCCTAAAATGCCACTTTCGTTAAATTCTTTTATTTTGAGTTTATGGTCAAACTTTTGAACAAATAAAGTCAGTGTAGAGAAGCAAAAATACCCTTTTTCTTTTTCAAAAATAGCTATTGACATCATAAACAAATTTTAGGAGCAATATTACTTCTGATGATTTTCAAATGGCACTAAAATACTATTGGGCCTGTTTGGGTTGGCGGTAGAAACGGTGGCTTAAAAGCAATTTGACTTTAAAAAAATTCGGTAGGAAAAAAGTATTTTATAGATAATGATTTACGTTTGGATTGTCCGCTTCGCTTTTGTAGAAGTGACTTTTTTTCTAAACTGATGAGTGTTTAGATTATTATTTGAAAAATCAATTTTAATGGATAATGATATGAATTATATTAAATATTACATATACATATTAGCGGTATATATTGAGATAATAAAAATTTTAATTTGAAAAAAAAGTTAAAGGATTATTAAAAAATTAATTAAAAAAATCCTTAATTAAATATATTTAACTTAAAATATAGAATTTTAATTAAGTTTATTTAAAAAAAAAAAAAAAATTGGCAGCCTATCATCCTAAAATCCTTAATTAAATATATTCAACTTAAATTTTCTCTTATATATATATATATATATATATATATATAGTGTATAAAAATAATACTACTTGCATATTTTTTAAATTATTTTTTATGTTTAGAAGTTTTGGCCTTGAACGAAGTCTACGTAAAAGCTTATTTTGATATATGCGAGGCAGTAGTTGAATGGATCTTAGCATTTGTTGAGTTTGACCAAAAAAAAAAAGAAAGCGACTTCTTCAGACGTGACTTCCTCTATTCCAGGAACAAAGAGCAGAGCATCTTTGCCCTTCTTCCCTCTCGCCGACGACTTCATCTTCCACCAGAGTCGCCGGCGAGCGACCTTCCTCCACCACCAGAAAGCGAGGCAGCGAGGCTCGAGACAGCGAGGCGGAGAGCTAGGAGGCAAAGACAATCAGAACCATACCACCACCTTCACCATCGACTCACCTCATTCCTCCATTACTGTCTCACTCCCATCGGTTTTCTTTCTCTTTCACTCACCAACGCTCAACGCCCAATGTTCTAACGCACCAAGTTGGAGCTTTTCCTCAGACGCTGCTTTTCCGATAATCTCTGATAAGGCCGCTGGAACGCACCACCAACCCAAACACTCCAAAATGACATTTCCACCGCTACCGAGCTTTTTTCCGAACGCACCGAACTTTTAAGGCGTTAACGCCTTCTCCAAACAGGCCCATTGATGTTAAATTTGTACGGAGTAACAACTTATTTTGACTTATGGCCTATGGGCCCCCACTATTTGTCTAGCTGTACCACACCCAGGTTATTTTGACCGTATAACATGGACGTCTCCCATTTTTAACCTAGCCGCGCTTTCAATTTTCACACACATTCTTTTGCCCTTGCCATATAACTGAGACCAGAAGTGTAATATTAAAAAAAAAACAAAATATATATATATATATGTGTGTTTGGGGAGTAAATAAAAAATTTCCGAATAATAATAATAATCCGTTACAATAACTGTAATGTAATTATATAATATTTACGAGATTTTTAGAGTTTAAAAATTCTTATTTTTATTAACAAAACTCCACATCTATACCCGTTTGGATCCTCTTATTTTTAAATTAAAAGTTACTTTTAAGCTAAAGCTAAAAAAAGAGCATTTTTTAAAAAAAATAAAAATTTGTTTGGTGATTATATAAATTTTTTAGCTTAAAAGTTACTTAAAAGATGAAATTAAAGATAAAATGTTTGTCAAAAATTTTGTCATAAGCACTTTTTCTAATAAAAACTTTCTCTTGCTTGATTAATAAAAATGGCTTCATATCACGTATTAAGAATTGGAGGTAGTAGAAGCCAACGACAAATACTTATCTTGCTCAATAAAAACGATAATTATATAAATTTTAAAATTTGTAGAAATTAAATTATTTTTACTTTAAATATTTCAAATAAAAATTAAAATAAATTATATTAAAATCATACTACAGACTAATTTTCATTTATTTCATATATAATTTTATCTAGAAAAAATATTTAAATTCGACAAAAAAATTAAAAAAATGTTATTACGTTTTCGTTTACTTGTAAAAATATAAAATATGCAAATTTTTAATAGCACATTTTTTGAACTTGTATTATACTTTTGAAACGAGGAAAATGAATAAAATAATTACATTAGATATACTATCATAAAAATAGTAAATTGTCTGTAGATCAAGGATAGATTACGGGGTTTTTTTTTTTTAAAGAGCTTAAAAAAATAGCTTATAAAAAAGCTCCTATGAGGAGCTTATTTTTAAGCTCTTTTTTATTCATTATAAAATAAACTCTTATAATTATAAGAGCTTTTGCAAAATTCTGTTTAGCCTAGATTATACTTATAAAGAGAAGATAAGCTAAAAATAAGCTAGGCCAAACAGACACTTGGTGTCACACGGTTGACTGTTCCGTCAAAATATCCATGTTTCCTTTTGACTTTAGATTTAAATTATACTAGAAAACAATATATATAGAAGGTTAAGGTACAAATTTGTTCCGGATGTTTTCGTTGAGGAGCATTGGTACCTTAGAAGTTTATTTAGATTTAATGTTATCTTGAAAACTTTAAAATATAGCAATTTTGTTCCATACTATTAAAAAAGTTAATAGTCAACGTTAGTTTTTAGTGGTATGAGACAAAATTGTTGCGTTTTGAAACTTTCGGGAATATGAATCCGAAAAAAAAAAAAAAAAAGAGTAATATTGCTCATGAGCAAAAAACTTCCGAAACAAATTTTCACATTAACCTTTTATATATATATATATATATATATATATAAAAGGACAAATGATCTCTTGAATGCGAAATTTTGTCTGCCCCAAAAAAACATAACTTTCTTTGTGTATCAGCATTAATATTAATATGCTCTTCTCATATATAAGTGATATTCCCAGCATGTTTACCCATGATCGAGAAACCCACAAATCTCACTAACTAACTTTCTCTTAAATTTAATACATCTTAGCTTTACCCTTATTTAATATATACATTTTCCAAGAAATAAAAGTTTACTCTATTGTCCTCTTAACTAAAGTTATGCTGTTAAAAAAAATTAAAATTATATAAAAGTAATAAATACGTAATTTTTTTTTTGCCAACTACAAAATATATTATTATTTTTAAATATACCCTTATTTATGAATGATAAGACAGAGTAATAATGAGGAAAATTATAATAGGTAATTTATGTGGGAAAGATGATGTGAGAGAATAAGAGAATGAGTCAATATTTTAATTAGTGTAATGTATGAAATTAATTGAGGCTAAAATTGGTTAAAAAAAAACACATTTATTAGTCATAAAAACTCAAAGAAGGCCTTATAAAAAGGGGCAACCCCATTCAAAAAATGGAACCTTATAAATAGGGATGGGGGAGTACTTCATTAGAACAAAGTTTGCAATTATAAATAAAATTGTACATTCATATAAAAAGTTTAAGGTTACAGGAGCAAAAATAACCTTTATCTTTTTCAAGAAGAGCTACAAGCTGATAAACAAATTTTGGGTGTAAAAATACCTATAATGATTCCAAAAAGACCTTTAAAATGTTATTTATGTTAAATTCTTCTACTTTGACCATTAAGTCAAATTTTTGACTAAATAAAGTGAGGGTAAAGGAGTAAAAATATCCTTTATCTTTTTCAAAAAGAGCTTCTAGCACCATAAAAAAATTATAGATGGAAAAATCTATAATGGTTTTAAAAAAGGCCCTAAAATGCTATTGTTGTTAAATTCATTAGACAGTCGTTTAATTATAAGCACTTACAACATGTTTTACATCGAGTAAGAAAAATATTAAATTTCATTAACTCCATCTTAAAAATCGACTTTCTAAATTTATTCTTATTAACTATACACTCTTCAAGAAAATAACTATTTACACAATAATAAATAAATGGTAAGATTTTATATCCATGTACAAAAATTTAATGACGTTCTTTATAAATATGACAAAAAAATACATTCTATCTTTGCTTTATAAATATACAGGACCAGATCAGCATTTTTTATTCATGAATCATTAATGATTGGTTAGTTTGATGGCAATAATTATATTAATTGCTCATTCTCTTACTTGTTTTTAAAATTGTCTAAGTTTAAAAGCAAACTCGGAATAAAAAGAATTTACTTTTATTAATAAGAATTAATAGTAATAATTAAATATAAAATAATAAAAATTTTATTTAGATATATTTTAAATCGAAGTAATTGAAATTAAATCCATCAATATTATAATTGATCATATTAAATAAATAATTTTTTATAAAATTCATATATACAAACCGGTAAACTCAACCAGTTGATCATATTAAATAAATAACTTTTTATTAAATTCATATACAAAACGGTAAACTCAACCCGTTAACTCAACTCGAGAGTTTCATGACAATGCTCATATTCATAAAGCTTTTTCTTATTTAAAAATAACGGTTGTTTTTAAAATAAATCATATAATTTAGTTATTTTTTATTATTAAAAACAGGAATAAGAATAATAAAAGCAAACGGCGTTGACAGTTGAATTAACACGGGTCGTAAAAGTCCTTACGCACTCGTGCTCTTGCTTGACGGTTTCCTGTCTCAGATATCTTCAGCAATCTTCAATCCTTTTTCTTGGCTTCTCGGTAACTTCATTCCTTCTTCTTATACATATTCAAACCTTTTCGTTCTTTACCATTCTTCTGCATCTTTCTCAAAGACTCCTTCTCTTCTTATCCCTCTCTCTCGCGTCCATTCGCGACTCTTTCTTCGTTTGGTATCCGTCTTCTACTGTTTCACTTGGCCCTGAATTAGGTAAGTCATTTGTTTGATCACACTTTTTGAACAACTCTCTGTTGTTTTCGCTATTGCATAGAGGATTCTGCCTTCAATTTTACTGTTAAATTCGGTCTTTTCAGCTTTCGCGGTGCGTGTGGGGGTTGCTTTTGTTCGTTTTTCATTTTCTTCTCGGTTGGGGCTTTTTCGGACTTTTCATTTGATCAATTTCTTGTTCTGTTGCAAGTTGTATTATATACGAAGGGATAGTTTTGTTTTGTTACTATTTTTGTCGTTTTCAAGTTTATTCGATTATTTTGATGTTCATCACTTAAATTATTGGCATATTGATATGCAGGTTGTTTTTTAAGTTGATTACCAGTTACTATGGCTGAAGCCCAAAGGACTGAAAGTGCGAGCTCGAGTTCTAGTTTGAATAGCAGCTTTCAGGATACGGAGGAAGACCACACCCTTGCAAGCATATTAGCCCAAAAGGAAAATTCACAAGCTGACAATAGGCTTGGGAAAAGACTATCCCATTTGGATTCTATTCCGGTATGATATTTACGCATCCTTGCCTTCTTGGGAACGAAGTATTGGGTTCTTAATAGTATGCTTAATTGGGTTCCATATCTGCAAATGCTGTTACACTCAATTTCAATTTGACTACAAATTCAAAGCTGATTTTATGTAAAACTAGTAGTGGTCAATTTTCTTTGAGAAAATATTGTAGTAAGATGGTTTTCTTTGTTCTAATGTGTTCCTCAAGACTGGGGACTCAAGGATAATCTTCTTGGTTATTATGGGTAAGAAATTTATGTAATAAATGCACTTCTTATGCGGTCAGATGCATCGGGCTAGCACTTTCATCTGTTCCTATCTTCCTTGGATAAAATTCATAAAAATGGATAATCTCGAACATGGTCTTGAGGGATTTTCCTTTTATTACCAGTTGAACAAATTTATTTGCTGGGAGAGGGACCAATGAGTAATGTTAATTTATATATTGGTTTGACTATACTGGACTTCTTGTCATATTATGCATTTTATATTTATATAAAAAATCAATAAACAATAAAATCATCATATAGAATAGAGTGGGCTAATGAAACCCAATTAAAGGCACTGGCAATTTTTTGTTTTGTCCAGGGTGGGGTGGGACACCTGCAGAATGTGGAAGCATAATGAAAACATTTGGAGTCAATTGTTTGGAAACCTTTTCTTAATTTCTTTAACTCTAATCATGCTTCTTCTGTCTTACAAGCACCTGGTAAATACGTTTGGTATCCAAGGACTTGTAAGTTCACCTTCTAATCTGAATGATTTAGGGTTCTTTTTTATCTTAGGTCATCATACTAATTTAGTGATAAAGATGTCATGCCAGTTCCGCTATTTTTTTTAAAAGGACAGGATGAGTGTGGATTCTGAGTCTATATATTCAACACTGTTTATTTAGAATTTAATGGGAATAAAAAATGATATCCAGGAGTGGCTGCATTTCTAGAGCTTTAATCAAGAAAACCAATGCTACTGTCTCTGCTATGGATGCAGAAGTTTTTGGGATTTCTGGATTGATAGAGGGAGAGACAAAATTAACTTACCTAAAGATATATGATAAAATTCTTGCATTCTTCTTGAACAGAATGAATTTAATAACTGCAAATTTAGCAGTCTTCAGAGAAGCTTCTATTTTTCATTTTCTAGTTGGCCGTGAAATGAAATGATTAGAATTCCTCCATAGGATCCTTTGCATTAAAAAACATAGGTTCCATGATTAAACCAGCCCTCATCTGTGTGAAAATAAATTTCTAACAATTTGGTTATCGTCTCCAACTTTACTGTCACTTCGACATTTCCACACAACATCCAAATTCTAGGAACCTCTGGTTACCACATCTTCATAAAAAATGGAGGAAATCCTCAAAGGAGGTTTTGACTTACTAAAATTCGGCTATGTAGTTTGTTTTGTTTTTTTTCTTCATTTTTAACATTAGGTGTGTTTTCTTTACAATAACTGAGTTTACTTGAAAAATAATAGCACAGCCTTGTGTCTAAGTCAAAAGACAAAAACTTGTTGTCTTATAGTATTAAAGGTATTAACTGCTAGACTTTTCCTGTTCCAATGCGTGACCAAAACCTAGAAGAATCTGAAAATGAATAATTTTATTTTGCTCGTAGTTTTCGCCACTTTTCGGTAAGCTGCATATGGGGTTTGTTATTGACTGTTAGTTTTTCTCCTTTGATCGATAACTTCCTAAACATTTTACTGGGATTTGGACTTAATTTGTTAGAAAGAGTTGCATTTTTTTACGTGCTTATATATGTATTATTCATGTCAAATTCATCTATCACCATCTCTCATGGTTGTGGACTGTTGGCAAGTTTTCGATTTGAATGCAAGAGCTGTTGAAGGGATTTGCGACCAATGCTTTGAACGCCATTTGAATTTTCTTCCTAACCTAATTGTTTTGAATACCATTCTGGAACATGTTTTATGCAAATTTAGAACCTGATTGGAATTTTAAAATGTGAGATCTATTAGTATTGAGCTAACGTTCTGAAATCCTTTTAATGTTATACTGTATTGCTGCATATAAGGCTGTCACTGTCAACTTCTTTACTGTAATTAATCTACCTATATCAATTTACTGCTCTAACCCTTGTAAATAAATGTATTTTCTGCAATTGTATGCTGTTATCTGTTTTGGGCCAGAACACTAATTCAAATGTGTTGACAGCACGCTCCTCGGGTTAATGGAGAGATTCCTGATGTGAATGATGCGACATTAGATCATGAGAGGTTGTCTGAAAGGTTGTATATGCTTTTTTGATGCATAGTTATCATTGTTCACAATATGAGGTTAAAAATTGTGAAGGGGTCTGGTTCTTTTAATAAAACAGTGAGGTTTAATTTATATCCGTTTACATGGTATTTTTTTATATTTAATGATTATGTTCCATCAATTTCTCCAGGTTAGCCACGTATGATTTAGCAGAACTACAAATGGAGGGTGATGGGAATTGCCAGGTTTCAAACTTCTTCAAGCTTTTTAATACATTGACTTTTGTTTGTCCCTCTGTTGGGTGCTTTAATTATAATCATATTAAATATATTCTGCGAAATATTACTGGACAGTTTCGAGCATTAGCAGATCAGTTATTTCGCAATCCTGAGTACCACAAGCATGTAAGGAGGCAGGTTATTAAGCAGGTATGGCATAACTGTTTTGCTTTAATGGGGCATACTCTTCTAGTGCATTCACTTTGGTGGTTATTTGAATCTTTGTTAAGTCAAAACATGATAATATATGAATTAGCAAATAAGCCAAAGGAGATAGTTTCCTTCTATAAGTTGCTGTTCTGATAGCTGTGTATCTTGTTTTATTAATGTAAAGTAGTTAATAGGTCCTCATAGAAAGGACCGGAGGGAGTACATCTTATAGTTTGGTGAAGCTTTCCTTCTCCTTCCATGGCCCTCCTCCCTTGTTTATCTTCCTTTGTGTCAGCAAAATGGATGGTCTTAATTGAAATTTGTTCGTGTGGATAGGTGTCTTCTTCTGTCTAATTCCATATTGATATTCTCCTTTTTAATTTTTCTTTCTCTTGTTTCTTCAGCTAAAGCATTTCAGAAAGTTATATGAAGGTTATGTACCAATGAAGTATAAAAGCTACCTGAAGAAGATGAAAAAGTTAGAAATCAGTTGTGATCAATTTTGTTTCCCCCCCTGCTAAATTAAAGACCATGTAATACTGAGGATGAGTGCTAATTTGATATTTGAACATTATTTGCATATAGATCTGGGGAGTGGGGAGATCATGTAACTCTACAAGCGGCTGCAGACAGAGTAAGTAGTCTAATGTTAATCTTCTCTTGAGCAAACTTGTCATACTGGTCAATAAATGTTATCACATATCTGCTCATTGTAAATACCAAAATCTAGAAGCTAAAAACTATTTATATATGAATCTGCGTACATATTGATTACGTTTAAAAATAATACTTTTATTGAGAAAGTAGGAGGGTTAAATTACTTTGATTTGTGTGGCTGACTATACCTGAGTTGGACATTAAACATCAGTACTGCTTGTTATCCATGTTATGACAAACCTATTTTGTAACAAAGATTCTCTATGTGCATAATAAAATATTTCTTCACTTGTTAGAAGTGAGATAAATCGTGTTAAGCGATGCTGACTTGTCAAATGATCCTTTTTCTTCATCTCTGTTAAAGTAGAGTAATAATTTTGACTCTGGAAGGAGTTCAGGAGTTGCATAAATCTCTGGGACCCTAACATTCCTTTATCTTTCACCGTTAATATTACTTAAAGTTAAAATTGATAAGGAATTTTCAAGCCTTCTTCACTGCTCGTAATTCTTGCTTCCTATTAACATGGGCTTCAGTCAAGGGGCCCTTTCTCTCCTTTCAATTTCATGGCCTGATTCCTGGCATATTAGCTCCTTCCCATATGAACTACAGAACTGTAAGTTTGCATTTGTTGCAAAAAGACTCAGAGAATATATATCGGATAGAAAAAGACTCACAGATCTTGTTGCTTCCTTTTTTATCAATTGAATACGATTCAACAAAAGATAATACCCACACTTGTAGACTAAATTCTGCAGTAGGTGTGCTTCTGGGTCAGTTTCTTGCTAACACAATTTCATCAATTGCCCTGACATCAGTGTTAAATAAGTCTTAACATGGTATTCTGCCCCTTTTATTTTTTTCTTTTTCCATTTCTACATTTATTTATTTGATCTTTCGCATATTCTCACAAGTGACTTCTAACTATTTGTGTCTTTTGTACAGTTTGGTGCCAAAATTTGTTTGGTCACTTCTTTTAGAGACACTTGCTATATTGAGATACGTCCCACTGACAATAACCCCACTAAAGGCAAGTATTGTAAGTGTGTTTTTTGGGTTTAACAATTTAGTTGTCTCTACTTGGACTCTCTCTCACTCACAATTTCATCAAGTAATTTGGTTCAAGAATCTTATTTTCACTCTGGCAAATTTGTTTTGGGTTTCTAAGGAGTTTTAGATGGAAGAAACTATAGGGACAAAAAACCATGATTTGAAATTACAAGAACCAAAACCAGTTATTGTCTCAATTGTGATTTAAGTGATTGGGTATGGATAGAGGGAAGGGATGTGCTTCATAGCTACATATTTGAAGAACCTGAGACTTGCATTTCCTTTCTTTTTCTCAATGTTGAGGTCAATGTATTTTGTAGTCATTTGATTTATTTCCTTCTTTTGCATTTCCTTTCTTTTTTTCAATGTTGAGGTCAATGTTTTTTGTAGTCATTTGATTTATTTCCTTCTTTAATTTTTATTTGGATTCCTTTAATGAGGTTATTCGTGATTATCATAATTTTGTTTCTCTCTGGAAACTGTAGAACTTTGGCTAAGCTTTTGGAGTGAAGTGCATTATAATTCATTATACGCAACTGGAGGTACTCAGCCTATCTGCTATTTCTTTTAGCATTTGGTTTTACGATTTTGGCTCAATATATTCAATGGAAAGAAGCTCTTTTCTCCTAATCTTACATTTGACTTTGCAGATCTTCCTTCTACTGCACCCAAAAAAAAGCATTGGCTGTTTTTCTAGTAAAAATAGCAGAATGTGAAGTCTTGCAAGACTCATTTAATGAGGGGTAATTACTGTTCTAACTTATCTTAATCATTTTTGGGTCTCATTATCCTTAGTTTATTCGCGTATCGAAAACACATGTACATCCTATATTAAAGTTGGCTGTTCTGAAGTAAAATTACTTGATTTTAGGTGAGTAATTCAGAAAATACTCAGAGAAAATATTTGACTAAATTTGATATTAGATGCTTAAAGGTGTTAAAAGCGTTAATTCTGGAAGTTGTGGCAGTTATAACTGGTGAGATTGGGATCCTCAAACAAAATGTAAATAAGTTCCCCATTTCAATCCCCCACTGCCAAAGTTGAACCAAAGCCAATACCATACCAGTGAAGGATTGAGATCGTGAGGAAAAAATTATGCTCAAACTTATATGAAACTTCACAGAATTTGGATCCGATTTTTTTTTTTGCTCGAATGGATCCGACTTTTCAAGATACTTCATTGCCACTTTCATCACAGAAAAAATGTGGATAGTATATTAAATGTGATGAAGCATCATGAATTGCATTGGCATTTGGTTACAAGATATTTTTGGTCTCATTAGACTATATTTTCCCCTGCGTAACAGCCTTTGGAAAAAAGTCTCCTTCAAGCTGCAAAAGAGATGGTAGCTCTTCTAAGGACAAGGGCCTTTCCTCACCACATATAAAAAGGCATAACCAATCCCAGTCTTGGCACAAAATCTATATTAACAGGTCAAAGCTTGTTCATTGGTGGGACAAGTTGTGATAGTGCTGAGAAGATATTACAAAAAAAAAAAAAAAATTATGTTAAATATTTTTTTTTTTTAGATCTACCGGTCCTAATTATAAAAATGAGAGGGGACTTTGTGATAGTGCAAGAAGATATTACAAAATTTTATGTTAAATATTACTATCCTGTCCAATTATAGGAGAACTTTTGTAGTAAATTACAAAAGTGGTCCTATAATTAGGACAGGAGAGAGTAGTAAATTTCATTGATCAACATATAATAATTCATGTATTTCAAGAGGCTTAGTCAGGTTACTTAGTTACTTTAATGGAGCTTATGACACATAGTGTAACGGGCGATTGTAATTAACCAACTCATCTTTGTTTATGCTTTAACAAGTTCAATAATTTTTTTCGTCTATATTATACTTCCTCCAGTTCTTAATAAAAGACCTATTTACCTATTTTCTAAAACACCTTAGTAATCTTTATTAATTTTCTCATTCCCTCTCTTCTTTGATTATTATTGAAGGAGTATCAATATGGATAAATTAGGAAAATGTTGACAAATATGATAAGTATGTTTTATTTTTAGGGCTAAGATAAACTCCTTAATTTTATATTAAGAACATGAGAGTAATAAATCTGAATCATGTAGAGTTCTCTTGAACTTAAGAGTTTAGATCGTTTACATGATTTTTGTTGATAAAAATTGAGAAAATGACATTAAGGTTTTAATTAAGGAAAATAATATCAAAAATGTCTCGTAACTTGTTTATGGTAGTTCTTCCACGTGTTAGTGATTACTTTTTTATTTGTTATTGATAAGTTATGAGACTTTTCTGACATTATTTTTCTTGGGACATTGATATAATTTTTCCTAAAATATTTCTTACACTTCGATTAATTTTGTGCTAGCAAAACATTGGACTAAGAAAACTGTGTGCTAATAATGTGTTTGGGATAGCGGTGGAAAAAATGACTTATAGTCAATCTGATTTATGGAAAAGTCACATTGGATAAAAGTTAGATTGTAAAATATGATTTATGTTTGAATTGACGGTAGTATAAATAGCTTTTGTGAAATTGAAACTTGTTTGAAATGATGGAAATAAACTTTTAAAATAATCATAAGAGAAAAATTAAAATTACAAAAAGTTAAAAAAAAAATGCTAACTCGACAAAATTTAGCAATGCTAAAATATATAATTTGATCAAATAATATTACATAATTAGCTGAATTACATGTCCCATACAATTTAGTTTTTAATTGTGTCACGAATCTAATTCATTTGAGTTGAAAATGACGTAACATAATTTATCGAAGAATGCTCTTCGTCTAGTCTAATATTATCTACATTACTTATATTCCCACAAACCTCAACCTCTCTCTCTCTCTATCACCTGCCGTGGGTCCCTCCTTTTCGTTCCCCTTCCAACCCTCTGATCTCCTTTTCTTTTTTGCTCGATCTCCTTTTCAAGAGCTTTGAAATGGAGCCTTTTGGAAAAGCTCCTTTTGGCATAAAAGTCTTCCAAGAAAATGGGATACCAAACATGTGAACGGTCTCAAAAGCCCAATTTGGTTACCAATAGTCCGATTTGGGTGAGGAAACGGAATACCAAACATGCGAATTGTCTCAGAAGTCCAATTTAGCTACCAATCGACCAAATTTGGGTGATGAAACAGAAACCAAACATGCTCGCTATCAACAACATAAAATGGACAAAAAATTTGAGTATATTAATTGAAAAAGGAATATTGAATCTCGAGGTGATGTAGCCTTTAGATGTTTTCTGAATCTTGGAAATTGAAATGTATGGGATTAAACAATAACAATGTTGTTTTTAAAGCAAGTTGGTGTGAGTGTAGTAGTTCTTGTCACTTAAGCAAGAGATCAGGGGTTTAAATTTCAATTTAACGATAAAATGAACCCATAATTAAGAAATAACAATCCATTATCCATTAATATCTATATTTGAAAAACTGTCATTTATTGATATCAAGTCATGAACAGTGTAATTTATCTCTTTTTCTCATGTAATTATCATATGTCAATCCTAATCCGCTTCAAGATTTCATCATTATGTATAACATATTAAAATAGAGTCGAAGCCACTATGAATTGAGTCTAGCAGAAATGACTAGTCTTTATAAATTATCGAATTAATGTTTGAATTAATGAATTCTCGGTACCCACATTATTTACTTGACAATGCTTTGAACCTTATTATAAGAGAATGACTATGTATAGAAAAAAAAAAAAGAAAAAGAAAAACAACATGTCGAAACAAATTGCGCTGTGCATACATCTGTCCATGCATGATGCATCGTTTTTGGAAAAACATCTTTTTAAATATTTTGGGTTTGAGAACAATAGTTTTACGGTGATCCGCTAGCTCTAAATTCGATGTGATAACCATTAAAGTGCCAACACTAGCAAATATTTTAACTGTAATCAAGTAAATAAAAAATGTTTTAAAAAAGTAACATTCATATTTAGTAATTTAAACAATTTCTACCAGCAAAGATTTTTACCTCCCTCAAATTGACTTTCTTCTTTAATAATATTTGTAAATTCAGTAGTATTCTTTGCATCAAATTCCTTACGAAAACCCACAAAAAAAGAAAAAAAGATCTAGGACTGTAGTAGTAATATAAAATATTATGTGTGCGCTGATGAAAATAAATATTACTCTTATGGTCTTTAATATAAGACATATTTGAGAAGTTGATATTGGTCATAAATATAAGACATAATTTTCATATTTGTCAATCTTTTTCTAATTTACCCCTGTTGATGCTCCCTCAACAATAATCAAGGAGGAGAGGAGAGGAGGGAATTAAGGAAGATGACTAGGGTATTTTAGAAGATAACATGTCATATTAACTAACTTTTTAATCTAATCAAATTAGGTAAATCTGTCTTATATTAAGGATCCGAGGATTATGTTATATCGTTAATTGAAATAAAAAAATCAATTACACCCTATGCTAGCGGTGTCATCTTTCACGCATTCTATGAGCAAACTCAACATGAGAAGATCTTTTCGTCCCTTTGACCAATTCGACTTCACAAATTCTAGCCACCTTGAGCTCAACGTCTCAAGGATCTCCCTCTTCAACTCCAAGCTCGACATTTCCAAGGTTGGCTTCTTCTTCTGCATCCTCAATTCTTGGCTTTGCGTCCTTCAGCAATTTAAAGAAGACAAGATTTCTTGCGTTTTTCAGTTCGATGTTATTGAGTCTATTTATACCTTTTTTTCTTCAATGCCAATGATTCAATCAATATGACGAGGTTTTTTTTTTTTTTTTTTTTTTTCTTCTTTCTTTATGCTGGCCGTGGTAGTCCTAAAGATTTGAATATACCGAGTTCCCTCAATAAGGATTTTATCTCTTTTTGTATTCATTTCCTTTTACCCCTCAATAATGTGAATGTTGAGGTGACATGACATGTGTGTTGTTTGACTGATTTAACAATCTACCACTCTGATCCTATTTATAAGTTCACTTTGACCAAATCTCATATACCAAGAAAAGTTAGCTGACACAATAATTATGGGGTAAATTTTCAATTTTGCCCTTATTTATGATTGAATATTTTTAAACTGTTTCTTCTCTCTATCTTCATAGGTGCAATTAATATAGGTAAAATTGTCACAATCTCATTTATTACATGAAATTGGACTTATAAATAGGACCAATTTTTTTGGTCAAAATGGACTTATAAATAGGACCAGAGTGGTAATTTAATATTGGGGGACAACAGGGAAAAATTGCTATGTTTTGTAAACTTCCGGGGCAAAATTGCTCATAAAAAATTCAAGATACCCACGGCTCCTCAGTGAGAACTTTTGGGGCAAAAATGATATCTAACCCTATTTTGATTGATGAAGTGTCAAGCATTAGGTGCCACGTGTGCATATCAGTTAAACTTAACGGTCGAAATTAACGGAGGGGCAAAATTGCTACGTTTTGTAAATTTTCAGGGCAAAATTACTCCTAAAAAAACTTCTAGATACCCATGCTCCTCAGCACAAACTTCTGGGGTAAAAATGATACTTAACCCTATGAGATATGTAGTAATAGGGCTATTTTCTAGTCGACACTCCCTTCGATCTTAAATATAATATTCAACATACTTTTTTAAAAGATAATAAATAAGCTAAATAAATTACTTAATTAAAATATATGTTGTGTATCATTAGATTATATATTAGTTTATAAGTTATGTAATTTAATTTAAAGAAAAAAACAATAAATAAAATTACTCTAAAGTAATTTATTTAACTTCTTTAATCTTTCTAAAAATATTAACTAAGTCTTAAACTTAGGACCAGATGTAATATCATTTTGTTTATTTTCATTATTTCTGCCTAATTGAGTAGTGCTTTGTCCATTTTCCTTTCCAACTTGGCAATGGAACAATTACAATTTACAAGACAGCATAGAAGCATATCCTACTCCTCCCATCTAAACATTAAACCTTCATGAATAATATATTCATCAACTCATTTGAATCTATATCAAATTTCTTAGAAAACATATTCATTTCATCATTGCACCCAACATGCCATATAATTGAAGGGTTTAATATTAATGACTCTAGTTAAGGTATAAACTTAAAGTAAATAATGTTATATAAGATTAATAACCAAAATAATGAAAAAGCCATCATTGTTTAATAAAAATAAATATTGATTTCCTTTGTCTTCCGAGCTAATTTGAAATTTATCATCTCGAACGACATCCATATTATTTCTTCCATAATCTTAATTAAGGCTGATTATGGTGCAAATGTCCTTCACCTTAAATTGTATTGAATCGTTTTTACATTCATATTTGTCAAAGGACCGGATAATTAATTGAAATGGAAATGTATCAATAGATATGATGGAGGTAATAATACTCCATAGGCTTATTATCATTCTTGCGCATATCTCCAAGTTGTAAATTAAGGTCGTCAGCAACTTAAAATTTGAAAAAAAAAAAAAAAAAAAAAAAGGCAGAGAAAAATTTATAAATTAAAATTAGCACATTTTAAATTTTAATTTTGAATACAAAGTTGAGCATAATGTAATAAAAATGAAGAACATCATTTTATGACTTCTTCATATAATAAATATTATTCACTATCATATTCTCTGTTAATGAGTCAATAGAAATTCTAGAAAGTTAGTGATTATATAATAGATATATATAGGGACGGATTTATGGAAATATTTTTTCGTACTCTTGTATATCATTATGGTAGTTAATTTTGTTGTACTCTTTTATTTTTATATTTGGGTTAATATAATATTTGGTCCTTGAAATTTACCCTTATTTTAGTTTTACTCCCTTAGGTTTCAAACCAGAGGTTTTAGGTTTTCAAGTTTCATTTCTTTTAAAACACTGGCCCCTATAATTTAACAAAAATCTGGACCATTTTGCCCTGGAGGGATCAAAATCTCTTATTTAAAATTTGAAAGACCAAAACTAAAATGAGAGCAAACTTGAGGGACCAAAAATTATAGCAAGTCTTTATATTTTTACTGGTAATGTATTGAGGTGGCCCATGTATTGCAAGAAATCATAGAAGTTCGGGGGTTGTGTAAATGATTATCCTGCATAGTATGATTTTTTTTTTATATATAAATTTTAAAATATATATATATTGAATATATTGATGAAAAAACAACATAATAAAAACTCAGCACGATACATACAAACGTACGTACATATGTATATGTAACCATGAAGTTTTTCTGTCATGAGACAATTTTTGAAGTATGTGTAAGTATACACAATTATTTATTTATTTATTTGACTAATCATTTCCCTTTTAGAAAATTAGAGTGTAATAGATTTTTTCCTCTTTTAACAAGTGCACTTTTTGAGTTTCGAACTTCTGTTACCCTCCTTATGGGAATAAGACCGCTTATCATATCAATTAACAATTGTTGGTTGATCAACATGTTATACCATATCAATTAACAATCAGAAAGTTGAGTTCTTGAATCATTTTTGCCAGATTCAATTTCTCGTCGTTCCCAGCTCCAACAATCCTGCCGTCAATGCCACCTAAAACCCCATCCTTCAATTCACGGCAATATCCAGATCTAGAATCTACCACCTGGTTTTGAATTCAAGAGCTGGGTTTTAGGTATACATATACTCGTCTACTACCTGATTTTCGAATTCTAGATGATTGATGTTTGCTAGCAGTCAATGATGGTGGAAGATGGATTTAGGTAGGAAATAAATTTTTTGGGAGAAGGATACTTCAGGAATTTCACATTTTAATAGTATATATAAATTTTAAAAAATATTACAATGTATTTAATACAAAACTCCGTTGTTAACAAATGTAATTGAAGAAGAATTAAGTATTACTCCCTCATGTCCTAATTATAAGACAATATTTGAGAGTTGATTTTGGTCCTAATTATAAGACAATATTTTAATTTTTGTCAATTTCTTCCTAAAATACCCATATTTTATTCTCTCAAGTGTATTTGATTTTTGGTGAGTGTATGTATGTTGATACGTAGATTCTTACCGTAAATAAAACTTTTAAATTGTTGGATTTTAATTTATTTATCAATCAGCTGATATTAATTTTTTAATACATATATATATATATATATAGACACACATTTACACACACATAGATATATGTGTGTGTGTCTACACACAAATATATATATATATATAGACACACACGTATATATATGTGTGTGTGTGTTGTTTTATACATATATGTATATTTGTGTATCTATGTGTGTGTACATATATGTATATCTTTGTGTGTGTGTGTATAGATATATATAAATATGTGTCTGTGTACAGATATATATAAATATGTGTGTGTCTATATATATTTGTGTGTAAATATATGTACACACATATATGTGTGTGTATAATATACACACATATATATATATATATACGCACATATATGTATATATAGCAAAACCATTATTTCAATTAGAAAGCGTGTAGAAAGAAAAATTTTAGGGTGGAGAAGTATGTGGTAGGGGTTGTTGATTTACTTTTACTTATGTCATTTTAAATTTATATGAGGGCATTTTAGGAAAATGAGTAAAATTAACTAATTTAACTCATTTCCTTAATCTCCCCAAAATCGGTTAAATATGTCCTATAATTAGGACCGGAGGGAGTATTACAAAAGAGCAACATACTCTTACAATGAGTAATCCTCATAGTTATTTTTAAAACCTAGAAAGAGACTAAATTAACTCTTTTTTAGAGGGAGGCCAAGTTAACTCCCTCTCTATGTGAAGACACCATATCCAACACTCTAATTTCAATAGTAAGACCCTCTATATAGACTAGGCCCTAACTTTCTAACTAGCTAATCAACTAATCCCTTATACTTTTAATACGCCCCCTCAAGTTGAACATTACTGAATAAGATGTTCAACTTGAACAACACAAAAATAAGGGAATAAGGTGAATTAAATCGGCCATTTTTCAAATCACAAAAATAATATAAAAGATTTCTTCAATTCATTCTTCTCCAAATCAACTCGTAGATTCTCTCTAACGTGCTTCAATCTGTGGGTCTATGAAATAGTTGCTGGCTTAAATGGCCCTGTACAATCTGAAGTTTAGCTTTTGTTCGCAGCAAATTTCCTTTATCCCATTTCCTGGTCTGGTCCAAAGCAGAATTGACAACAGATTCAGCATCCAAATTGAATTTGAGCTGATAATATCCTGGCTTCCTCAGATGTATATTGAGACCTCATCTTCATAATAAATGATCATAGCAGCATCCCGACTTCTTTTGTGCTCTTGCTGGTAGTAGAAGTATTGTTGCTATAAAGGCCTGCCCAAAACTTGGATTCTTCCTTACATTATCTCTATCTCCCTATAATATTCATCATATACTTTTTCCTCTCTAACAATTTGAAGTGTCACCATCCATAAAAAAACGTTGGAAATGACATCAATTTTTTTTTTTTTTTTTTTTTTTTTTTTTGTCAACCTTGGGCTCCAACATACAGGAAAAGTCGAAGAAAGCACCGTAGACATCTGACTTATGATCTTCAATATCCACATTATGGATAATACTCAACCCATCACTCTTGTTGCTGCCTCAGCCAGTGCGAGAATAAGTATTAGAAACATAGTTGAGTTATATCCAGGCTCGCTCTTCAAAATATAAGATTTCCTTTGAGTTCTCTGGATCAATTCCACCTTCAACCTCTTCCAGATGTGTAAGCTCACCGGTGTCCCCTCTTTTGGTCTTCTTGACCTCTTTGTTTAGGTCAACATTTTGAGATATTAAACTCATTTCACAAAACTAGGCTAAGAAGAAAAATCCTCTCAACATAACATTGGGTGGCAACATGCTGCAATAATTTCATCCCCGTGAAGCTCATGCACAAGTGCCAAAGAAATATATCTACCCAAGAAATCAAGGAACACCAAAAGATATAGGACCACTAATTAATCTGTGATTTCAGCCTTAGGTATATAGAAGCGTTCACAATAGTCTCTTGTGTAGTTTCTTTATCTCAGCTTGCACTCTGTTATGGTTATAGCTCGTTTAAGGATTTATAAGAAACAATTGGTAAAAAAGATGCCAAGCAGATCATATATTACTGAGATTCATCATGATAGTGATAGGTAGCAGCAATTACAGGGAAAGTTGTAATAGAAAAAGCAACAGGGAGATAATAGAAAGAGCAGAAAAGTGAGAGGGAAGGATCAGACTGAAGAGAGAGAAAGTCACACAAATATTCCACACCTATGACCGTTATTCTGTGCTATTATATCGTATCAGCTCCTTCCAATTCTCTTAGCTTCCTGGAGGGCTTTCTTATTCGTTTACTACGCCGAGTCCCAGCATCCATTCCATTCCCAGATAATGGACCATCATCAGAAGTGTTCTCAGATATTGGGCTTATTCTATTTGAGGCCATGACATCACTCCCCCTGTAAACAAAACCTTGTCCGCAAGGTGCAACTCCGGGTATAGACTTTGCAGGTCAGAAGCCCATTCCCAGGTGTGTTGAAACGAGCCATCCCAACGAACTAGATATTGGGGTCTCCATTGAGAACCCTGTTGGATCAAGCGAGTGTCAAGGACTTCCACCGGTCTGCAAATAGGTCCCTCAGGTAGCGATGTGAGAGGTAGAGGCATATATGGTGGTAGGTGAGCGTCACCGTGAAATTGCTTCAAAACCGAAACGTGGAAAACAGGATGAATGCGAGCATGCTCAGGGAGAGCTAAGCAATAAGCAACCTGGCCGATGCGCGACGTGATCTGAAAAGGGCCAAAATATAACATGGCCGGCTTTTGAAACTTGCGGAGTTGAACAGAATGCTGGCAATACGACTGTAACTTAACCAGAACCCAATCACCTGCAGCGAAAACCACATCGACACGCTGTTTATCTGCCTGCACCTTCATATGCATCTGTGCCTTGACGAGGTTAGACTTAAGAGTCTGTAATAGTTCATCATGCTGTTCTAATTGCCGGTGAACATCGAATGAAGTGTCCTTTAAAGAGGTAGCCTGAAGGAGGGGCGGGGGATCCCTGCCATACACCACCTTGAAGGGGACCATGCCGATGGCCGAGTGAAACGAGGTGTTATACCAAAACTCCGCCCAAGGAAGGTGAGACAACCATTGTCGTGGATACGAGTGAACAAAACAGCGGAGGTACATCTCCAGACATTTGTTGACAGCTTCTGATTGTCCATCGGATTGTGGATGGTAGGCAGAACTCATGCACAATTTAGTACCCTGTAATTTCATCAATGCGCGCCAGAAAGCACTAGTGAAAGTGCGGTCGCGGTCTGAGACGATGGAGCTCGCGATACCATGAAGACGAACAATATTGTCAAAAAGGAATCCACCACTGACTGACTTGTAAAGTGAGCCGTCAAAGGCATAAAGTGAGCGTACTTGGACAAACGGTCTACAACAACAAAGATGATAGAGTAGCCCTTGACCAACGGCAAACCAGTTATAAAATCCATGGCGATGTCTTCCCAAATACGAGATGGAATCGTAAGGGGTTGTAAGAGGCCAGCGGGGTGAAGTTGCAATGTCTTAGCTTGTTGACATATAGAACAAGTTCTAACAAAGCTGCGGATGTCCTTACGCATGTGGGGCCAGAAAAACAGAGTAGCAATCCGATGGAAAGTGCGCAGAAAACCAGCGTGACCACCTGTAAGGGAAGAGTGAAATTCTGTTAAGACGCGATTAATCAAAGATGGATTATCAGGTGGTAGTACCAAACGATTTTTCCAAAGCAGATCATTATTGCGAACATGGAAATGAGACGTAGGAGTGGTAGCATAGACAAACTCCAGTCAGAGGATCGGGTTTGCGCATAGACAAACTCCATAAAAGGATAAGAAATAGTGGACAAAGCCATATAACCCACGCGGGAAAGTGCGTCCGCGGCTTGGTTGTGTTTGCATGACTTGTATTCGATAGTAAAATCGTAGCCCAGTAATTTAGGAAGGCAAGCTTCCTTCTCGGGGGTTTGTATCGATTGCTCGAGAAGGTGTTTTAGGCTCGAGTGATCCGTGCGAATGACAAATTGGTGGCCGAACAGATAATGCCTGAACTTAGAGATGGCGAACATGATTGCATGGAGTTCACGGACGTAGGTGGACTGGGAACGCCAATGTGGTGACAACTTCTTAGAGAAAAAAGCGATAAGGTCATTAGCTTGACTTAAAACAGCGCCAACCCCAACCCAGAAGCATCAGTTTCGAGCACAAACGGCTGACTAAAATCTGGAAGGGCCAAAACAGGGGCACTACTGAGAACGGCTTTCATGTTCTGGAAAGCAGTGTGAGCGTCCGGATTCCAATGGAAACGATCTTTGCCCAACAAGTCAGTGAGAAGTGCAACAAGATAAGCATAATTTCGAATAAATCGACGGTAATATCTGCTCAAGCCAAGAAATCCTTTTAATTGTCGAACTGTGGATGGTAACGGCCAAGACTGGATTGCTTGGACTTTAGAGTGGTCCATTTCGATGCCATTGTGGGAGACAATGTGACCCAGATATTCAATTCGGCTACAACCAAAAGCACATTTAGAGAACTTAGCAAAAAGGTGATGTTGAGACAACATAGATAAAAGAACATCGACGTGGCCCAGATGATCCTCCCAAGATCGGCTATACACCAAGATATCATCGAAAAAAATGAGGACGAATTTGCGAAGGAACGGTCTAAAAATGGAGTTCATGAGCGCTTGAAAAGTTGACGGGGTGTTCGTAAGACTGAATTGCATGACGAGCCACTCATAGAGACCTTGCGAAACGCTGTCTTTTCACGATCATCACTGCGCATGAGGATTTGGTGATAACCAGAGCGTAAATCAAGCTTCGAATAGACCGAAGATCCATGCAACTCGTCCAGGAGCTCATCAATCGTAGGCATGGGGAATGCGTCCTTGATAGTGACAACATTGAGAGCTCGATAATCAATACAAAAACGCCATGTGCCGTCCTTCTTCTTCACCAATAAAATAGGGGCGGAGAATGGGCTAGTGCTTGGCCGAATTAAGCCTTCTGTGAGCAATTCATTGACTAGGCGTTTGATTTCGGCCTTCTGACTGAAAGGGTATCGGTATGGATGCACCTTAATGGGACCTTTGTCGGGTTGAATCTCAATTCGGTGTTCATGATCACGGCTAGGAGGCAAGCCACTAGGATAATCGAAAACCGAAGCATGGTTGTGCAGAATCGTAAGCAAATCAGGAGATATTTCATCAGAGACAATACTGACCAAGGAGGTAGTGTCAATGACATCCAGTAAGTAACAAGTGGAAATAGCATGGGTCTGATGCAAGCGAACAAGATGATGATATTGGGCATGAGTAGCGGAGGTTCCACGATAACCCTTGAGTGTGACGAATTGACCATTTTCTAAGAATTTCACAGTAGTAGTACTGTAGTCGGCCACATGGGGACCCAGGGTTGCAAGCCAGGCAGCGCCAATCACCAGGTCGACAGCCGTAATAGGTAGAATAAACATGTTCAAATGCAAGGTATGACCACAAACCAGTACTGGAACCGAGGTGACCATCTCTGTACTACGCAAATCTGACCCGTACCACCCAAGACTCGAATCTCCTCAGTTTGTTCAATGGGTATATGCAAATGATGAACAATGCGAGGGTGTATAAAGTTGTCGGAGCTGCCCCCGTCCAAAAGGACCTGTACTTGCGTTCCCAACACCTCACCGGTAAAACAAATAGTGGCAGCACCAGGGGTACCCCAGAAAGCATGGAGGGATAGATGGTGCAATGTCGCCGAAGTGGAATCCTCGTCAGGATGTGAAACCTAATCCGTGGTGTCCTCGTCGTCCACACAGAGTAACATGAGTTGTTTATTGGGGCATCTATGTAATGGGGAGAATTTAGCATCACAAGTATAACAGAGGCCCTTCTCCCGACGAATGTGCATCTCCGCCGTCGTCATTTTGCGTATAGGTGGTGATTTAGGTGTGGGTAACAAGGGAGGTAAATTGGTTTTCCCACCACCGAACATCGTAACAATCGACGACTGAGGAGGGCCTGGTGACGGAGAAAATGGCTTGGGAGAGAACGACGGGTATCCAACAGATTTGGCCGATGAAGCCGATGAGGATGCCGGAGCAGAGGCGTCAGAGAAAAGACGCGCCACAGCCATGGCATTAAGGACTGAAGAGGGCTGTTGAACCAAGACGCCGTGTTTCAGCAAGGGATTAAGACCTCCGAGATAACAGTCGAGCAACGCTGTTTCGGGTAACTCCTCGGCACGATTGGCGAGTGCCAAAAACTTAGTATGATATTCAGAGAGAACACCACCCACACTCGATTGGGTTAACTTAAAGAGAGAGGATCGGGCATAGTCAAATTGAGAGGGTCCATAGTGTTCCTCGATAGCTTTGACCAATGCAAGCCAAGTAGGAATCCGGTTCGCCTTGTCAAGCATTTGAAACCAGGGAAGAACGTCACCATCGAAATGCACCGAAGCGATAACCAAATGCAGAGGGTCAGCAATCTCGTAGTATTTGAAATATTACTCGGCTTTGAAGAGCCAACCTAAGGCCTCTGGGTCGTCAAAACGTGGAAAATCCGTCTTAACCGAGCAAGGTGCGACAGGGGTAGCGAACGGAGCAGAAGCCATAGAGGATGGAGTTGCAGAAGAGTTGGTGGGGGTCGTTGTGGAGAGAACATTGAGACGTTTCGTGATGTCAGACATAGATCCGGCCAGAATTTTCAGAACAGAGTCTAAGTTGTCGAAGCGTTGGTCCATCTGAGTTAAACGGGCCTGAGCTGCATCAATGGAATCAGAGTTGTGTTTCATATTGGCTTGGAGTTCCTTCAGGCGTGTGTTTTCAGCCATGACGAAAGAAGGCTCAATGAAGGCACCAAAATGTTATGGTTATAGCTCGTTTAAGGAATTATAAGAAACAATTGGTAAAAAAGCTGCCAAGCAGATCATATATTATCGAGATTCATCATGATAGTGATAGGTAGCAGCAATTACAGGGAAAGTTGTAATAGAAAAGCAACAGGGAGATAACAAAAAGAGCAGAAAAGTGAGAGGGAAGGATCAGACTGAAGAGAGAGAAAGTCACACAAATATTCCACACCTATGACCATTATTCTGCACTATTATATCGTATCAGCTCCTTTCAATTCTCTTAGCTTCCTGGAGGGCTTTCTTATTCGTTTACTACGCCGAGGCCCAGCATCCATTCCATTCCCAGATAATGGACCATCATCAGAAGTGTTCTCAGATATTGGGCTTATTCTATTTGGGGCCATGACACACTCCCTACAGGTCAAGGAATTCCAAGACCGGAATAAAGTGTCCGATGTTGAAAACTCAGACCAATGCCACCACTTTTGATCACTCCATTTGAATAGAGGTCTGGGACTTTTTGGATAGACAGAAGCTACGACAAGACACATTGTGATTGAAATTCTCCAGAAGTTTTGAGCATCCCAGATTTTTTGATCGATGCCCATATGATTGTTTCATTGGAGACATAACTCTGGCATTCTTGCAAGTGAACTCCATTGGAAAAACCAAGAGGCGATCTTGGAGTGATGAGGAGAGTAGCAATCGAATGGAGCTTAAGGTTGAAATGCTAGGGCTCCATTGATGGTGAGGATGGTGCTCTGCTGCTGGACTTGAGGCATCGACCGCAAAGGCAGGAAGGCAACGCCATAGAACCAACCAACAATGATGGCGTTGAATATTTCATCAGAAAGCAAGAACACGGCAATGTAGGCGAGAATCTTTGAAGAAAGAAGCGGTGAGAATGATCCAAAAAATCTCACTAATCGGGACAGAGCGAGAATCTTGAATCTTCCCCATGCTTGGCAAATCAACGGTTGGATTTCCTTTAAGTTATTTCTGGATTGGGTTCAAGACTGATCCAAAAAATCTCATAAACCAAGGCTTCTTTCCAAGAAAAAGAACAAGGCGCAACGTTTAACCTAGAAGGAAGATTGGACAACAAAACTCTCATACCATGTTAATAAATGTAATTGAAGAAGAATTAAGATGAAGAATCATGTATTATTACAAAAGAACAATATACTCTTACAATGAGTAAGCCTCATGGTTATCTTTAGAAAAGGAGACCAAGTTAACTCCTTATTAAAAAGAGATCAAGTTAACTCTCTCGAGAGACCAAGTTAACTCTCTCGGGAGACCAAGTTAACTCCCTTTTTAGGTGAGGACTCCACACCTAACACTCTAATATCAATAGTTAAGACCCTTATATATAGACTATGCCCTAATTTTCTAACCAACTAATCAATTAATCCCTTATACTTCTAACATCAGTGGACTAATTTTAAGAGATTAAGAAATTTAAATAAATTATTTAATTATAGAAAATCTCTCTGAAATATATATAAGTATTTCAAAGATAATGTATTTGAGTAGATTGATAGCAAAAGAGGATCTGAGTTTTTTTTTTTTTTTTTAAAATAATTTTTCCTACTCAAATGTTTGATGTGGCAAAGGAAAGATGAGGTGAGTGCAGACACGTCACCTTTAGATATTTGGTCAACAAACATTGATCGTTAGAGCTTGTTAATGAAAGGGTAATATTGCCCTACTTTTTACACTTCTAGAGCATATTTGCCCCCTCAAAACTTTCAAGTGCCTCTAGACCATACACGAAAACTTTCAAGTGCCCTTAGCCCATACACCAAAACTTACAAGGCATTTAAGCCTCTTAACCCTATAAACTATAAAGATATGTGGATTAATTTTCTCATTTTTAAATATATAATTCTCATAGTATATATGGCCTTTGAGGAATGAAAGTGTTTTTTACAATTTGATTGGACTCCAATTAGATCAAACTTTTAATTTTGATGTACAATATCAAGGGGATAACTTGATCAATATATATATTTATAAAAATGATAAGAAGTCACAATATTCACAAGTTAAGAATAGCATAATTTATCTTGAGTTCTCAAGTAATTATCATACATCAATCCTAATCCACTTTAGGATTTCATCAATAGATTGAAATTGAATCTAGGTAGAATGAGCGTGAGCTTGAACATGAAGATTCTGATAATAAACACTATGTTTCCCGTGCCCTTATTCATGGCTCCCCCTTTGTCTTCCTTCTACCCATCGTTTCGACTCATGAGTTGTCATTCCTCGCCTTCTCTGACCTTGTTGGATAAGAATCAGCCTCGATTGCTCCTCATATGTTTGTACATGTAAATCACAATAAAGTATTCCCTCCGGTCCCAATTATAAGACCAAGTTTATAATACAAATTGTATTGCAAACTTGGTCTTATAATTAATACCGGAGCTAGTTCATAACAATTTCAGTAGGACTGCACTTACATCTTTTGCTTTATTAAAGGAATTGGCATCTTAGACACCGCATTTTTAACCTACAAATTAATGGAGTTCTTGAATTTTCATTTATTTTCGATAAATCTACTGAATATTGTGTTTAATAAATCCAATATTCCCAGTTATTATGACAACTCCAATTTCATGTCTCACTTGTTTTCTCTTTGGGTTCAGCATAGGAACAAACTCAGAGATTATGAAGTCAGCAACCTCTTTGCTTGATCTGAAGGTTAATAATGAACTTAAATAGCACTGGAAAAATATATATAACGAATGTTAATAAACATAGAGAAACACACCCCACACTTAGTTCTTGCTATCAAATTCTATTCTTTTTAGTGTCTTATAAGCGGGGGCGGACCCGAGAAAATTACATGAGGGGGCACAATTGGCGGGGATATTTGGGGGTTCGGGGCAGCGCCCCGATTTTTTTTTTTAAAAAAAAGAAAGTTTTAAATGCATTAAAAAACAAAAGAATATAAACAAGAAAAAAAATTATTTATGAAATCAAGTGAATACTTGATGATGTAATAAGTGAGACAATTATTTTACAAACATGTCATTTAGGAAAGCAAGGCTAAATACTGTTAGAAATGAATGCAGCTACATAAATTACAATGAAGGGTGGACACTCAATAAGTTCAAGTACATATATATATTTTAATAACAAAAGTATATTACAATAAAAATAATTACAATGTCCTTCTTCTAGACCTTATTTTTTGTAATTACATCATAATTGCCTTATTATTAATGCTATCAAATACATCTTTTTCAATATAAGGCACTAAACAATCATTCAACCATTCATCCCTTATCTGATTACGAAGTGCAGTCTTGATGTATTAAGTATGAACATTTAATTTAAGGGTGGACAATCATTCAAGCATGTGTATGTGTGTTTAAAAGTCTCAAATTTGGGGGGGGGGACTTTGCCCCCCAATCCAATAGGTGGATCTGCCTATGCTTATAAGAACGGATCACTTAGCCAATAGCATTAACCAAGTGTAAGATCCATCAACTTAGCTATAATGAGAGGATTAGCAAGTGACAAGTGCAGCAACAAGATTAGTAGAGGACTATTAAGCTACTCAACTCCTCTAGAAAAATTCAAATGCCCTACTCAACTAAGCTTTCCAGTTAACATAATTTGGATCCCAAGGTAGCAAATTGATTCACTTTATTTTATTTCTTCTTTTTTTCATCTTTCTTTTTGTTATCTTGGACTGTTGTAGGTCTCCATTTGACACAACACTATACATAGGTGATGAAGCACCGGTTACTCAGCTCCAAGAGGCTTTTACCCAACTCATAGCCCTCTATGACTTTACCGTTTGATGTGAGTGTCAACATTGGTGATAAGTGCTCCAGTTACTAAGTTCAGTCTACAGAAGCCAATGGAATTGTATCTCTCTCTCTCTCTCTCTCTCTCTCTCTCTCTCTCTCTTTTTCATACCCGAGTTATTTCTCAAGACAGATACTTTACTTAGTCAACATAGGTCATCATCTGAGTTTCTAAAGCAATTAGGTATTAAAATAGTCATAAACTAATCCGTTGTTGATCTTTTACTACAAACTAACTCTATTATCATAGTCTATCTCAAGATTTGTATAAAAGATCAAGGTTAGAGGCTTAGTTGAAGCATTCTTTTCTATTTTAATATTTTGGTTCTTTACTATGGGGACGGCTCAAAGTTAAGCTCCATCCTAAGAAATACACTAATTTAAGTAGTTCTTTTTTTCCCAGTTGCATAGAGGACAAACACCACAAAAACAAAAGTAGTCATACTCCTCCCCCCACATTTAACTTTCAGTGTCCTCAATGTGATGCAGGCGTACAAAGGTAAGTGACACTAAAATAAAAAGATGAGAGAAAAAGGGAAAGAAACAACAGTCCTGTGAGGCTGTGACATATTCAATAAGGTGGTGCAGTCAGATCCAAAAGATGTACAGAATATGTAATCCCTGTTAGCTGCAAGATAAAGTCATCTAGCAACAAGCATGAGTACAGGTGCAAGGTGACAAGCAAGTCAATATACAGTCGTCCAATGATATGAACTAAGCAAAGAAAATCTTATTAGGTTATGATAGAAGTGCTATATATGGCACCCTGGCCAAAGTGACATGGAACTCGAGATGATGTCAATAGCCATTCCATCAGTGATAGCAGTACCAGGGCATTTGGGAAAAGTGTCACGGCACCCGAGAGGGTGTTTGTAGCAATCCTTATGGTAGTGCCATGGCACTTGGGCAAACTGTAATGCTGAACTGATAAAAATGTCACGGCACTCTCCCAAAGTGCCTAGGCACCAGAGACATTTTTTTTTTCTCATCTTGAAGTATTCCATGGGGAACATGCCTCTTCTACCTAAAAAAAAGGACCAACCACAAACCTACCAAAAGACACAAAAACCAAAGAAATTCAAAAGTTTGAGTTAAGAACTTGGGTTGTCTCTCAAAAAGTGTTAAGTTTATAGTTTTCAGCCATACTTTGCAATAAGAATACCTAATCATAAGTATTAAACGCCATGACCACCTCATCTTCATTTCTTTTCAAGTAACAATGTTTCAAACAGAAAAAGGTGCTCATTCACATTAGTTACATGTCTTCATCAATCATCAGCAATTTCAGAGTACAAACATTCACTAAATTCAAAGAAGACACAACAAGCATATCCATACAAACAAAAGTAGGAGCTTCTAAGAATTTTGAACACCCTACAAAGTCTATTTGACTCTCATTAGTTAGAGTCAAAACTTCAATAGGAGGATAAATAACGGCTATTGGGACCTCCACATTAACCTCAACATTAAAATCACATGGATTAGGTTCCACAATTAGAACCTCTTTTAGACACTCAATGTTATTCTCTCCTTCATGAATTTGCAGCTCACAGTCACCCCCTACATCATCACAAACTCGTATTGACATTTTCTCACTCCCCATGGTCAATTGTTCACTTGAGACCTCATCTTTTATAGAAGAATATTTTGATATATCATTAAGAACTCCTTTTTGCTTCAAAGACTCAAGATTAGAAGACACTTCATCAACTTGAACTGCTCCATTTTGGGCTTGATCATTAATTTTCTCTCTTTGAATAATTCTCATGAATTCCTTTTGACTATCTAGCTAGAAGACTTAAAAACAAATCCTTTGTTGTAAAAGCTCCTCCTCATTAATGGGTTAATTTCATCTACATGAGAATTGGGTGATATATGAGGATGTGACACATATGAAGGAAAAGAATAATTAGAATCCCAAGACAATGGTTGGTTATGGTTCCATCCAAACCTAAAAGTATTATCATGAATATCAATATATGAGCCCTAGCAAAATTATTCTCCATATAATCCAAGGTTGAAACACGGCATATTGCTCTCTCAAGTGATGATCTTCATAATAATCACAACAAATGTACTCAAATGGCGCTTCACAAGTACAAGGGCCATAATAAGAATTTGTATAATCATTTTCATTCTTAAATCTACTACTTGTCCCATTAGTCCACCAAGGACAATTCATAGACAAAAAGGAACTAATTAACACAAATGTCCCTGGCAACAACGGCATTTATTTGTTTGTCGTTTAGCTTACCGGAAGCGCACAGATCGTAAGTAGTATAAAAAGTTGTCATTCCGATGAGGATTAAGGCAAAAGTAGGATTTTTAATGCAATTATTCTCTTACTTAGGTTGGGCAAAGTTATTAGAACTATTTCAATTTGAAAGAACAATTTTGGTTCAAAATTAGCTAAGTTAAAAGAAGCAAAGTAAAAATTGTTTCTAACTTCAAGAAGTTGAGATTGTAGGATCACTTCTCCCCTCTACACTTCATGAGACCAATTAATTCATTCACAATTAGTTCTAATGAAAGTTCAAATGTTTGTCTAATATTTGCAATTATTGAAAATGCTTTCTCAAGTCAAAACCAACATTTATTTTCAAAGAATTCATTCAATTCTTGCAATAACTTAGTGAAAATAGTCATTAAGACCCGATCTTATAATAACAATACTAGGTTAATATGTAAATCTCTTTTCTATTAACAAACTATCCATTCAAACAAGAATTTCAAGACAAGTATGATTTTATCCAAGTTCTTTAAATAGGATAATCTTTCTCAAGCATAATCTCATTTGACAAATTAAAAACAACCAAGTGGTGATCAAGCACTTAGAGGCATTAAGTATAGGAAAAGAATAATAACACAAAACACTTCATTATATGCTAAAAGGGAAGATTAACATATTCTCAATATCCATATAGAGGTTCAAAGTAACCCTAGAACAAGAGTTCTAGCTACTTATAATCAGAAAAGAACAAGAAACACATAGAGTTCATGTCTGTAGCAGAAAATAGGAGAATAAAGGGAAAGAAAATCATAAAACCAATTAAAGAAGGCTTGAATCTCTTCAATCCTTCAATCTCAAGCTCCAAGATCTTCAAAATTCCAAACCCTAGCACCTCCTTGCTCCAAAACATGTTCCTTGGCCATTTTCTGAGTTTCTAGATCGAAGACAGCGTCTCAGAATGAAGAAAATTGGGTTCCCTAGGTTATTTTTCAGCAAAAGTCAAAATTATGCATTTTTGGTCTGACAGGGTGCCATGGCACTCTTGCTATTGTGCCGTGGCACCTGAGAGATCTTGTTTCTTTTCTCCGCACAAAGTGTTGTGGCACCTAAGTCTTTGTTTTCTGTCTCTGAACTAAGTGTCGTGGTACTTCTGCTAAGGTGCCCTGACATCCGCAAATCTTCTTAACTCATCGATTCCTTCCTTCCTTACTTAGAATATCCATGCTTACTTACCAAAATAAACACTTATGAGTGAAAAATTTGCTTGCTTCATTTTCTAATCGTTTAACATCAAATCCTTAATAATATTAACGTTATATCCATTTGATGCTTTTGGTCAACAAACTCATGTAAACGCTTCTAATTTTTCATTGACGACTCCCCAAATACACTCAAAACATACTTCAAATCTCTTAAAACTGGGGAGTCACCAATTAATCATAAATGCAAGGCACCATATTGTCAATATTCATCATAAAAAGGTTCTGCACAAAGATATGAGAAAGAGCTAACAAAAAAGCATTAGCAGTTTCCAGTCCAAATCAACTTAGATTTTGCTAGTGCTTTTCTAGCAGATATGTGATAGAACATACATAATAGCAAAATGGCTGCAAAATCCAAATTCTTGGATGTGGCTTCAGTCCTCTTTCCTTCCCGTCCTCTTCCACCCTCTTCCTCATCTAAGCCGTTGGATGAGGATCTGGACGATGCATATTTTTTTTAATAAATTACCGCATGCGGTACACAATACCGCATGCAGTAAAAATTTAATTATTAAAAAAAATATGTACCGTCCAGATCCTCATCCAACGGCTCAGATGAGGAAGAGGATGGAAGAGGACTGAAGCCAGATCCCAAATTCTTTATGTATAGATCAAATGGAAAACTATAAAAAAATTTAAATTAGAGAGTCGTATAGGCAATAAGTTAAACAACAATCAACTAAAATATAAGAATACTTCACATCTATATAAAAATTAATAAAAAAAATATTCTGGCCACACGGGCAATTTGGCATACTAGAAAATAAGCATCCCCTTCAAATAAATATTATTCAAACCTCAACCAGATACCTAATGATAAAAAGGCTCACAAGTCACAATATAACTTTTGTAAGTTGGTTCAAACCAATCCCCCTCGTTTTAGCAACTAAAGTATCAAGTAATTGTCTTCCAAGAAGTTAAAATATAAACAGGCAACAACCCAAATAGCATCATTTCTTAATTATTACCAAGCCAAAAAGCCCAACGACAATCACACAAACTAAATAAGCCCATATTGAAGTATTTGTGAAAGCTCCCAAGGTCTCTGAAAAGTAGAGGCATATTGAAAGCCAAGAAATTAAAAATGGATACCTTTTTGTTGGTATTCCGTTGATTTGATTTCTTTTTAAGAACCAAGCCTCTTATTAGTGGCATCGTGGTGTTCATCATCTTTATCAGCATCATATTTCATGGGTGATTTCTTCAGGAAAACTTAGTTGAGAGGTTCATATGGGAGAATGCTCAGAGGTTGTGGATTCAAGTGAATTTGTGTCAGACTTAGGTACCAATAGTACAAAAAATAATATATGAATGTTATTATTGCCATCATTCATATAATTCAAATTATGAAAATACACATATAGACACACAAACATGTGTTTTAATAATAATATTTAACATATTCATCTCTGAGTCAAGAGGAATCCAAGGAACTATACTAAACTCCAAATTCGAAAGTATTGTATTTTCAGAAGAAGGCAACCACAGCAACTCTTGTGAAGTACTCACATGCTTCTTCTAATTCTTCCTTTGTTTTTTGGAACTCATCTTAGATAACACCATGTCGTCACCCTTCAAGTCAAACTAATTTTTGTATTTGTCATTAATTTTCATAACATAATGTATATGCTCAATAAATACAACACTATACTGCCTCTAGTCCAACAATATCGGGCGCCTTTTAGAAGAAATCATTGGTCAATAAGTCATATAGAAAGTTAATAACTACTAGAATTTTTAATCTTATTGGTGGTACACATTGGACATCAAAAAAATAGGAGAGAGTCAATGGGCTTATTTGCAACCAAGATATGGTTCTACAGTTTCCACGCCTGTGCTCATAATTTCTGCAAGTCATGTTTGGAAGGGGCATTTGCGGTCATTCTTTTGTGAGAGACAAATGCAGGGGTGGAAGATCGCTTCAATATCAAAAAAAGGGATGAAATGTCCTTCTTGCCTCCATTGATATCGCTGATTTTCTTGATAATCTTCAGGTGGTTAAGGCAAGAAAAAAAGGGAAAAAAGAAAAGAAAAAAGAGAGAAATATTATGAAGAAAGATGGAGAATCATATACTATTCACAGAAGAGAAACATGCTCACACAACTATTAGAATCCACATGGGTTTACCACTAATCATCTCTCACTTGAGTGTGATGAACCAACAACCTTACACTCTAGGGATTATGAGGGAGACCATGTTACCCTCCCTCTAGGGAGAGACTCCTCTCTCTTTACTGGTGGGGATCAATATTCTTTCATACTGAGCACAATGCTAAGATCCTATATTTATAGACTTAAGGGTCACCAACAACCAATACTTCTTTCTTCTTCTTTTTTTTTTTTTTGGGGGGGGGGGTAAGAAACTAATACTTCTTAATACTTCTAACATAGCAACCATTTGTAAGGAATTTTACGATCAGACAGTCATAAAAAATTATCAACTAGATGTTACGTGCAAATTATTGCCATAACCACCTGAGGATTCTCAAGATAATCATCGATGTCAGTGGGGCAAGAAGGACATTTCATCCCTTTCTTTTGAGACCGAAGCGATCTTCCACCCCTGCTTCTGTCTCTCACAAAAGACTGACCGCTATTGCCCCTTCCAAACATGACTCTCAGAAAATAAGGCGTGGCAACTAGTGTCGAACCATATTTTGGTTGCAAATAAGGCCATTAGCTCTCTCCTATTTTTTTGATGTCCAATGTGTACCACCAATAAGTATGGGTAAAATTAAAAATTCTAGTTGCTATTAACTTTCTAATTGACTTATTGACCAAAGATTTCTTCTAAAAGGTGCCCTATACTATTGAACTAGAGGGAGTAGAGTATTGTTCTATTGAGAATATACATTATTTAACCGAATTATGAAAATTAATGACAAAATACAAAAATTAGTTTGAGTTGAAGGGTACCAACATGGCGTATCTAAGATGAGTTCAAAAACACAAAGGAGGAATAAGGAGAAGCAAGTGAGTACCTCACAAGAGTTGCTTTGGTCGCCTTATTCTGAAAATACAATACTTTCTAATGTGGAGCTTAGGATAGTTCCTTGGACTCCTCTTGACTCCGAGATGAGTATGGTAAATATTATTATTAAAACACATGTTTGTGTGTTTATGTGTGTATTTTCATAATTTGAATTATATGAATGATGGAAATAATAACACTCATGATATTTTTTTCAGTAATATTGGTACCTAAGTCTGACATAGATTCACTTGAACCCGCAACCTCTGAGCATTCTCCCATATGAGCCTCAACTAAGTCTTTTCCATTTACAGGCCTTTGACAGCGTGGCGGCAGTTTCTTCCATTTCCAATAAGATTCCACCTTCTTCGTTTTCTTTCTTGGCCCTCTCCAGTTCTACTAGATCAGCATATCGATCAGTCTCAATTGCTTAAATTTTTCATTAACTTGAAAAGAACGACGAGATAATCAAAGACAATTAACTCAGAACAAACATGGACTAATACACAAATTTAAGATCGTGTTTCAGCATATGTAGGATAAGTATATGGGGATTGACACATTTATTTTTGCAAATCTATCTCGTTTGAAAAACAACTATTTCATATTCTTCAAACAAATCTTGATTGTACTAATTAAAATATTTAAGGGGCGATTTTTAATGACATTTGTTTTTTTGATGAAAATGTAAATGGAAGTGGAGGGAAAATAAATGGAAATTATCTTCTAAAATCTGTTAGGTATGACTATGGAAACCTTACACAATTTTTAATTATAAGAAGTGTTTATACTGTGAAAAGACTCAAATACTCTTATCAATTAAGAGAACCAATGTCTCCAATCCAAAGAACCATCGCCTAAAACTATCACCAGCCACCGCATAAAACTAAGATCATCAACCATGAAGAAACTTTCATATATGTGAAAGAAGAAGAAAAATCATAAAACCTAGAAATCACGAACTTCAAATACAGATAGATCCATAAAAAGTGACCCAATTGGTTTGACATGAAAGGAACATAAATCATATAAAACGATTGATGACGAAAAAGTAATATTTTAGTACCTTTTTTTTTGGTATTTCATTGATCTGATCTCTTTTTTATAGCAAAGCCTTGGGTTAGTGGCATTGTCCACGTTGTCTTCTTCTTCGTCAGCATCAAATTTCATGGGTGATTCTTTCATGAGAATTAAGACCAATAAAATATAAAGAGGACACATTTGCACAAGTCTATGTCATGTTGCAAAAAAGTTAGGGGCATTTTATAGATGAGAAACTAGGTCTTTAGTTGAGAAAACCACGTGCTATCAAAACCGTGGGCCTTCAAAACCATATTCTAGTAAAACAATGTGCGCCGAGGGTTTTCTCGAACCACCTAACTTTTCTTACAATGGATGGCTGATAACCTCGAGATAGGATTTGCACGTGTCATCTATATTTTGTGATCGACTAAGATTGAATAACTCGAATAATATTTTCTAAAGTCACACGTTAGTTATTTTTAGGCAACTTATTCAAGGAAAATCAAATAAATCTATTCAATTTAATGTGCATGTAATTAATTATTATTGGGAAAATTGCACCCAAGTCCCAAGTATAACAAATTAATGTCGTAAGGTTAATATCATATTTTGAATCATGAGAACCATATAATTTCATTTTGGTTGACAAGTGAAAGAGTATGAATTAACCAGTGAGGAAGCATGTATTGACAAGTAATGGTGCATGTATTAATTGAACCATTTATCAAAACATTATTATGCACACAGTTGGGCTTTGGACTTTAAGCACTATAGCATGTCGATCACAAGCTTGAAATAACTCATTTGAACTCCGAATTAAGCCAACTGTGTGTATGATAATTTTTTGATAAATGGTTCAATAAGACTCTTCGTTAATTATTGTTTTTGCATTAGAAAGGGGACTTAAATAGAATTATGGGTATAGGTCATTTGCAAAATTTGGTGTTATACTCTAACAGTAACAGCCATTGGAAGTTGGCCTCTGTTCTGGAAGAAGATATCACGAAGTACTGTTTATTCCTTAAGAAAATCATTGTGTTTGGAAAACTTGATACTTATGCTAAACATTTAGATAAACACCAAAATAACTTATACTACTTTCTAACATTACTTATCTCATTTATGTATAAGTTTCAGGTTATTAGAACTCGTATTAAGTTGGAGCTCGACAGAAGCCAAAATATGGAAGAAGTGATTTTGATGTTGAAGTGTTTGATGAAGTTTGCTACATACATATACGAATGGCAGAGAAGACAGGGAATGCAGTGAAGTACTTGAAGAAATGAAGTTGAATGGAACAACGATAATATTCACAACGGTAATATTCAAACGTTCCAGTGGACAAACACAATGGTCATTTAGCAAAGTCAAGTAGTAGACAAAACAAAAAGACATCATAAAAGGCTACTCACAGTGGTCATATTCTAAAATAGGAAAATAGTGCTAAACTTTCTAACATGCAAATAACGAAGCATGTAATGAGAAAGATGAAGCAACGACTATTTCTCCAACAGACCGAATACTCAACGGTAGTATTGCAACGGGTCAATGCTCCAACTTACAAAATCACTTAAGGGCTATTTTTCCTCCAATAGATGAATACATCCAACAGACAAATGACAACTTCTTATAAATAGAGAAGAATTCAAGACAGAAACCCAACAACGAAAAACAAAACAAAAATGAGAGTTTGCACCTCACTATCAAAATGCCAATACTCTGATGTTGATATCATTTTCTCTCTATTTTCTCAATGATAATATATTATACCATAGAGAGTAAGATTATTTGTAATGTACTTCGGTATTCATCTTATTCACTTCTGAGAGAGAATATTGATTTTAATCATTCATCATAAGGGTGTATCCTTACGATGTATAAGGGGGAGTATCTCGGTGAGAGTTTTGTAAATGGCTCCACAAGTGCCTGGCTAAACTTATGGGATTATAATGGTTCTTAAGTACCCATTTAAAAACTTGAGGAAGATAGTATATTGAAATCCCAGGAGGAGCCTGGGGAGTGGACGTAGGTCATTGCAGATTGGACCGAACCAAGGTAAATCATAGTTTGCATATTCTCTTCCCTAAGCTCTTACATTTCCAGTATATATTATTTGAATAACTGACTGTTGATTTATGTCTCATTACTTTCATACTTATTGTTCTTATTAACATGGGAAAAGATTTTAAAAGTTCCTAAGTTTTTATCTTACACCTAATTCACCCCTCTTGAGTTTCAGCCACTTCTAACTTTTGGTATCAGAGAAGGGCTCTTGTTTAAAGGACTTAACTGTCTCAAGAGTTATCAATGGTTGATTTTGGGTATCATTCGCTTTCAGAAGGTTTTAACTATACAATTCCACCTCCTTTAAAAGATATTGATTTTTTTTTTGTTTTGGAAAGCTAGAATGACTAGTTTTATTCAAGCATTTGATTTGGACATGTGGAATGTTTTTACAAATGCTTTTTATCTCAAACCAAGGAAGGATTGGACTGAAAAAAAAAGAAAATGTTTTCGTTGAATATTATAGCAATGCAAATTTTATATAGTGCTTTGACCAAAAATGATTTTGAGAAAAATAAAATTTTACTCTTGCACTTAAGACATTTGGGATACTCTTAATTCTATTTATGCTTCTAACAAATGTTTTGAAGTTGAAAGTGTTAATAGTTCATCAGAAATTATAAACTGCACATCTATGTGTGATGAACAAATGGAAGACAAGATGAAAGAAGGTGAAATCAGAGAATGCTTCGATGATCTAGTCAACACAAAAGAACAAGAGAAAGAGAATTACCAAGAAGAGCTCATCATGGACGATTATGATGAATCATTATCTGGAGCTCAAGAGACACATTTGGTAAACAATTACAATTTTTCTTATGTATTTAAGAAAAACGATTTTGAAAAATTGTATAAAACTGTTTTTCAACCAATTAATGATTCTATTATGAAAAACAAAAATGTTTTTAATTATACTGAAAAATCATATAGGAAGACATAATTTTCAAATATAAGTAATTTAATATTGCATTTACTCGACCAACACAACACTTGCAAAAATGTTTATAATAAGCATAATTATATTATTTGCAATTATTGTGGAGAATCTGGTAATATTTCTCACACATGCTATATTAGGGTAAATTCTAATGTGAGAAATAATTTTTTTGGGTTCCTAAAGAGCATTAAGGTTTAATACTAACATACAAGGACTCAAGTATAAACCAAAATTTTCGTCTAGTGCTTTATGTGTGCAAGATGATTTGAAAATCAATGGACATAAGGGTATATAGAAGATGAACAAGAAGCCAAGAGTTTCTCATGCACCAATGAAGAGGATCACATCATCAAACAGGAGAACTCTAAGAGCACCTATTGCTGGAACTACAAAGTTTAATCACAAAGAGAAGCAATGAAAAATGGAAGTACATTCCACCTCAAAAATAAACTATCATAGAGTACCGTTCAACTATCTTGAGGAGAATAAGAAAAGGAGAATCTTTCAAATATCAAACAGAAGACTATTGAAGTCTATATCTTTTGAGAGAGCTTTACAGACATCCATGAAAAAACATATGAAGAATCAATGTGACAAAAAGAGGCAGTGGATAAGATAAGCCAATCCTCCAAGTACCTAAGGCAAAGTTATACAATGATAAAGCCTCCTATGCTATAATCATCTTTAATATTTATTGAGGTTTTATAATTTGGAGCCTTAGGAATGAGCATTACAAACTATTTTGAAATCGAGTTTTCACATCCCTTAAACATCCATTTAATAGATTTATTCATAAAGGGATTGCAATATTCAATAGTTTAATTCTTTATGCATACATGATGATTTGAAAAGAAAGTATTTTTTTAATGCATAAAGTCATGATTAATTCGTTGTGCTCAATTGTTCTGAATTAATTATATCCATAAGAGCATGTGAATTTTGTTCCTACAAGCTAACAATGATTGGATCTAAGTAAGGTTGGATACCAAGGAAGAAAAAGATTTATATAGTTTTGTCACTTGCCACGGTCAGTACTTGCTACAACAAGTTGACAAACTGGCTGTAGCAAGTACTGGCTGTGGCAAGTGACAAACTGGCCGCGACAAGTCATGAAAAAGTGCATAAAGTACAGCTGCATGTTTTTCATTTCAAAAGAAGAAAAACCCTATTTAACCTAAAGGGAAGGGCCGAAAAATACACTCTTGGAACAAAGGAACAAGTGGGCACACAAGGGAAGAGCTTTGGAGAGAGATTTGGACAACCTTGGAGGCTTGGGTGCTCAACCTAAGAGAGATTTTGGGTGCTCAACCTCTTTTCTCCTCTTCTCCTCTTAGCTTCTTCATGTATTTAGTATCTTTGCTTAGAATTTCTTTGTATTTGAACATGAGTAGCTAAATCTTCCATTCTAGGGTTCTTTTGACCCTTTGTATGGATTAATACTTGAATATTCCTCTCTTTTGGTAGATATATATATGTGTGTGTGTGTGTGTGTTGATTTCAACCTTGACTTAATGCTTCTAAGTGATTGGCCTCCATTTAGATGATTTATTCACTTAGGTTTTGACTTGAGAGAGCTAATCTAGGTGTAGAACTTGATTGGAATTATGCTTGTCTTGACGTTTACTTGATAAATGGATGGTTTGTTGGTAAAATAGAGATATATTTACTAATCTTGCATTGTCACATTAGGGTTGTTGCTTAAATATTGATTCTCATTAATTGTAGCAAGAGATTGTGCATCTTAATGAGAAGAGAAACTTGATTTTGACTCGAGAGAGCGTGTCAAGTGTTTTTGAACCTTAGACTAACACATATATGTATTGAAATGTTATTAGAGAGGAAATTAATCAAGTTTTATGAAATGCAAAAGGAGAAAAGGAATCCTAGGCTCAATTATCCTTGAAATCAAAGAATCAATTGCCTTTATCAATTTTATGTTTTAGAAATAGTCTTTAAACATTCTCATTCCAAATCAAAACTTTGTTCTAACTCAACTTGATTAAATTCACTAAGCCTTTTGCTTGACCAATTTGTTAAACAAATCCTCGTGGGAACGATACTTTACTTATCACTTTATTACTTGCGAAACTCGTGCTGTTGCGTGGCAAACAACACCTAAATGAATATATACAATAAGTTACAAATACAATGAGTTACAAAGACAACACCTAAATGAACATATACATGTCCAATGCACCATGCTTTTATCAAATTTCCACCCAACAACATAACATCTTCTTTTATAACATGCCCCTTTCGATCAGATCTTGCCACAAAAATAAAAACAGGAATGAAAGCTTTAAAGTCAGTGACATTGTTTAAGAATATAAGAAGGAATATAGTTATAACCTTAAAGTTTTTAAAGAATTCAGCATTTAAATATTACCTTATGAATTGTTTCTTTTATAAAGGGATATCCTCCCATATCCCTTCATGATGATCATTTCTTATGCCGGATTTATTATTCGTTTTATCTTCTTCGTTTATGTCCGGGAGACCCCTTGAAAAATGAGTACTCTCAGGAAGACCATAATTTGAATGAATTTCCTCATCAATATCAATGACCATTTTTCCTTGGAGAGCTACATATCACATTTTATTTTCTTGATCAGTGATATAGAACACTTGTTTCACCTATCTGCCTTAATAAAAGATTCATCTCCAAAACTTCTTCTATTGATATCGACTAATGTAAATCCGAGTCGATCGATCTGAATACCATTATTGACATTAACCCACTTGCATTTGAAAATGAGAAATTTAATTGTGTGTAATTGTGTGTGTTTTTCAGAACTGTGTTTGTGTCGGTGTAAATGGCAATGTGTGCGCTTATAGCATATGTAAATTTCATAACATTTGTTATCTTATCTCATGCACGTACGTAATGCTCTTCGTTCGGGGTAGCTTGAGATTTTTTGTAAATATTATATTTTGATATTTAGTTCGAGGTTCGTGACTATTCCTCCTAATACAAGTGTCTCCTCTATGACTTGAACTCGAGACTCAGAGAAATTTAACAGGGCTTTGCACTGTCAGACCAATTCTATATTGGTGCCTGAGAATTGTTCTACAAGTGGTTCAAAATAAGTATTGTTTACCCATGCATGCACTAATTAGTATCAAGAAAGAAAAAGAATTATTGTCAAAACAAAAGGCATTGAACATAAGAGTAGAAGTCAAATAGTCTTGTAGATGATGTAAAGTCTATTACTAATTTAAAAGCAACATTTTAAGAAGGTATTAAATTAATTTTTTTTTAAAAAAAAAAAAAACTTAGACTATTTAATAATAAATCTTTTAGTCATACATACTGCCATGCTATCAACTGGTGTACACTCTCTACACATGATTTAAGATACTCATCATCTCATCCTATCTATAAGGTAGAGAAAAAAGATTTTTTTTAATCTTATTTACGAAACATTTACTAATTTTTTTTATATGAATATGTAATTTTATCATTTATTTCTCATTGTGTAAAATTCAATTTTTATGGATAGTGTATATTAAATTAGATTTTAAGGCAAAATTAATAAAGTTTAATGTTTTCTTGATTCAGGTGAAATATATTAGAAGTGATTTATAAATAAGTACAGGGGAGTATTTTGTTTCAATGACTTATTTTCAAATTGAAAAGTCGAAAATTCAAGAGTTTAATTTTTAAAATTAAAATTTTAAGATATATTTTAAAATAAGAATGGGATTTAATTACACACAAAATTCTCAATTATATGTGAACAACGGCAAGTTCTCCTTTACTTTTATTGGCCTACGTAGCTTTATAATACCCTGTTTCTCCACCTAGCTGTTTGGGCACAGTGGATCTATCATCCAACACTCGGTCAACGAAGTGGAGCATCCAGAACTTGCTAGCACCATTGCATTCAGCACAGCGACGAACAGGGACAGAATTATCGATCCTGTAATCTAACTCAAGATCAATACATTCGAATAGCTATGGCTGAGGCTGGAAAGCTGGGATGCGTAGTCGTGGTCGTTGATGGCACCGAGGGGAGCGAGTATGAGCGCATTGACGTGGGCGCTCAACAATCTCAAGCTCCGACTGCCTGGACCCTATTCTTCTTTTGTTGTCCTCTATGTCCAACCTCTGATATCTATCGCCGCCGGTCTTAATCCCGGTGCTATTCCTTTCGGCGGACCCAGTTCGGTGCACTTTTTATCCTCTTTTTGTTTCCTCCTCCTTTTGTTGCGTGTTTCTTTTGATTGGCCTAGTTACTGATATCAAAATTTGTTTAGCTCAACCTAATAATTACTGAGGATTTAACCCGGTTCTCAATCGATTAGGTGGCGTGGAAGTGCCCGCATTCACTGCTGTGAAAGCCCACCAAAAGCGCATCGCCAATGCCATACTGGCTCACGCTTTAGAGATCAGCTCCAAATCAAATGTTGGCTCTCATTTTGATTAATCCCAAGATTCTTGCTCACTCATCCGCAAAATAGCTTTTCTTTTTCTTGATTTCTTCGGCCACGCGTTAACGTTTTTCGTCTACGAAACTTCTGCAGGTGAATGTAAAAAACCAGGTGGTTGTTGGAGATCCAAAGGAGAAAATTTGTGAAGCTGTTGAGAATTTGCATGCTGATTTGCTTGTGATGGGTTCCCGTAAGCATGGTCCCATTCAGAGGTAGTATCAACTAGTGCCAAAAAAAAATTAGCAGTAGAAAAGTGATACTAAAAATCATATAGTAATTTTTTTTATAACTCTTAACTTTTTCTCAAATCTATTATCGATGCTTTTTCCCCTTACGTAATGTTATCCCAGATAAAATGCACTCTGCTTTTGTTGATTGTTTCCGGAAGGTAGTATGAAAGCTGAGAGTCCATCTTGTCTTGGCATGTGTATAATTTGGTGCAATGTCTATTCCATCACTGATCTTTTCAACGGTCCTGTCTTTTCAACATTCCTATCTTGTCTTGTTCGAAAACTTGAAACTTTCGGCAGTTTATTTCTAGAAGATCCTCCCACTCTTTAACTAAAGCTATGCCTGAAGTTTTTTACCTTCTTCTTTGTTTTATAGTGACGGGTGATACTTAATGCACTGCTAGTTCTCGATGTTCATCCAAGCATCTTGAACTTTCACTTTTAATTGGACTCCAGTTCTAGTCACTCGTTTTAAGCCTCTTCATCTCTCTGTTTTTGAATGCCTTTTGGGTGGATAGCATGGACTCCTACCTAACGTTTTTTCCCCACTCGTGTCCCCAGTAGAATTTATTATGTCCTGAAAAATTCCAGCCTTTAGTTTTGCAAAAATATCCAGCCACTTAATTGATCAGTTTGTGATTCAATTATGGTGTAGATGTGCAATTACAATTACTATCACAGACGAAGAATCTTTTCATTTTTTGATAGATGATTGTTTGTTTGACTTTTTCTCGTGTTATTAGTTATTTTCAGGTCACTGTGAAAGTTGGAGTACAATCATGTAATTCTTTTTCTACTACATATTATCTATCTATTTTTTCTTATGGAGGACGCGTTGCTTACTCACTTGCACACTTCATCTTTAGCAGTAAAAACTCATTTAAACTTTCTCGACATTTGGATGCTGTGTTAAGCTGTTGATGAACCCGATAGTATTCTCCTTTTTTTTTTTTTTTTTTTGTTACTTCTAGTGATACAAATCTGATTTTACGTCATGTAATTTTTTTTTTAAAAAAAATTGAATTAAAAGGATAAACCATTAAAGTCAGAAAACCCATAAACTACATACAGTTGGTGTAAGGGGAGAAGAGCTGTTGAGGAGTCAAATCTTTCTCTCTAGCGGGATCTCCTTTTCAAAGACACCATTATGAACAATTCGTTCACTTTGCTTAAGTAATATTATTTCTGTTACAGGATGTTCCTGGGAAGTGTTAGCAACTACTGCGCCCTCCATGCTCAATGTCCTGCTATGATTATAAAGTAAAAGGACACTGCCACCAAGACTAACTAGGTAAGATTGAGATGTATGAGAAGCTCTGGCAGCGTTTGCGATGTATGATTCGGTTATTCCCTTGTAATGTTTGGGGTCTGGGAAAAATAAGCTATATAATTTTGGGCACAAGAATACGAGGGGTCTATCTCTTTTATGTTTGTCGCTAAATCTAATTGTTGCTGACAGCTGGTGACAGTTTGATTTCTGGGCATAGTTGTTTTTGGTTTGTGCCATCTCCATTTTATTACTTCTTGGTAAAGTTGGTGTTTCCATCTCCATTTTATTATCCTTACTTGGTAAAGTTGGTGTTTCCCTTTATTTATTTTTATACTTATTTAATTATCTGCTTATCTATCTTTTAATTAAATATAGTTAATGATCTCCAATTTTGTAGGAGATATTATTTGATCTACGAGGAGAAAATATAGGAATGACGATAAACATGGGCAACAAATTAAATTGAAAAGGATATAATATAAGATATTATTATATTATATTATAATATAATATATGGGTATATTATATTTAATTCATTTAATAAAGATGAAACAAACTTACCTTATCCTTACCTTGCAGCTGATAGTTAAGTTTGGCTATTAGCATTCACCATAATAATCCATTTAATTTTTTTTACTTTTATGGATTTTCTTATATATATAATAATCCATTTAATTGAAAAGAAAAGACTGATCACCTTTTAGGCAGATGCTTGGCATTGAGTTTAATTGCTGGCAGCCCAAACAAGTTATTTAAGTTGTAGTGCTGGTATGGCCTTAAATTCAATTGAGATATTCATGAGGAAATTCTTGAAATTCTTGATTCTTATTTTTTATTTAATTATTTAAAACCTTTTTAGCTCCATAGACTATCTTTTAATTGATAGATAATCGAAAAACATATATTTAAGTGCTGGCAGCCCAAACAAGTTATTTAAGATTGTCAAATTGAGGAGCTCCATAGACTATCTTTTATGAAAAACTATATGGATTGTCAAATTGAAGTATGAACTATGAAGGTAGGAGAAATAGAAAGGGCTGAGGAGTTTTTCTAGCTAGTTTCTACAGTTGATGCTTGGTAGTTATTCATTTTCTTATTCTCAGATGCTTTTAAAACTAAAATTACTTCCCTATCCTTAACCTTATGTGTTTCTGATTCTCTCTGATTTTTTTTTTCCCCCGGAACTCTGTTGTTACAGTGCAAGGCTAATCACCACATACAATTTGCAAGATGACAATATTTGGAAACAATGTGATTCCATGTTCTGTGTAACACCCCACACCCCACTGTTCTGAACCCAGGCTAGAACAGAATAACATTTTCACCTATCATGTATTCTGATGTATTATTTAATAAAAATTTAAACCACTGGGTCAAGTTTGATCCTAGCAATGAAAGCCCTTCTTTAAAGAAATTTCAAAAGAATATTATAGTTCGAATAGGCTTTTCTAAAATATTTAAAACATTTGAAAATATTTAATCAGTGGTTCAAACTTATCACTAAAAGAACATCATACTTAAAACCTTGTTAGGTTTTATCAGAGTATTTCCTTATTTCTCCAATTAATCTAGTGCTCTACTAAATCATTCACCATGATTTGGGCTTGTTATATACAAGCCCGTCCCTGCAATAATAGTTAACAGCATATATATATCTTGTCTACTTCTACGTAATTATGTATATCTAATTAAATATATACATCTCAATAGTCATATAAGGCTTTCTCAAAATAATATCTAAGTCATAAGGAAATAAAATTATTCATATACAAAAGTGAAACTATATGTTTCAATCTACATCATCAACTCCACCTTTTTCTCAAGATCAATCAATATCTACGCCTTGCCTCTTCCTCCATTCCTACTAGTATGCCCATGTCCTGGATTTATGGAAGATTCTGAGATTCAAATAAATGAATCCCAGAGTAACAGGTTAATCTCAAATTCCAAGCATATGCAATATATATATAAATCAATCAAACAGAGTAGTCCACACAGCATATAAAGCATTCAAATTCAAATTCAAGTATTACATTCTATATGCAGCATGTAGTACAAGTATTCATTCAAAGATTTTCAAATATCTTAGCGCAAGAAAATTCATTTCAGGTAATTCAATACCAAAAATACTGAATGCACTAGGCCCTGCGGCCTAGCCACCGGGAAGCTAGCCCCATGGTCGGTCCTTCCGCTCAATCACGAGTGGTGCTAGCGTCATAAGGCGGGACATACAAATATGGCATACACAAACATATATAGCTATGCAAAGAATGTGAGATTATAGTTACTACCTATTGGTCTTACCGACAAAGCACCTTCCGCAAAGTTCTTTTCAACCTACTTGTCTTTCAAGCTTGGACAATTATCTTTTCCTATAATTTCATTGATATGGAGTTTGGGTCATTAATCAATCCAATCTAAATATCCTAATTAAGATTTAGTTCTTTTAGATCCACCCCAAAATACTTATCATTTAGTATCCTTATGATTAGAGATGTATACCAATTGGGACTTATTTAACTAGATACTATACGTTATAGGATAATTATCATCTCAGCCATTTAACTTCTCATTTTATCTAAAGAAACCTTTACTTTAAAGGTTAAGCACAATTAACAAATTATGTGACTATTCTAAGATTTATAAAAAATTCAGCCTTCAACTTCTCTGATAATTTGAGAAATTCATAACTTAACCAATAAACTCAAAACAGAGTGATTCCAATTCCTACTTAAACGTTGATAAGCCTATTTTCATAAATTAAAGTCACCAAGTTGATTTATGGCTGAGAAAAATTCCCAAATTTCAAAAACATAAACAATGTTCAGAAATTTTCAGATTTCCTAACCAATCTTTAAAAAATCATAGCTCCTTCAATACTTATTGAAATTTGACAAATAACCTATCAAATTAAACCTCTCTATGTGTCTACTATTTATTTGAAAAATTTCACATTTTGTTTTAAATTTTGTTTGCTTTGTTTGAAATGCCACGTCATTTTCATGCTCCAAAATCATACCAAAAAATTTCTAAATTTTTAGTTCAACTTCCAAAACTCATAACTGAAGTTATAGACCTCTGTTTTAGGTGATCAAAAGCTCATTTTAAATCTTAAAGAGAGTACTATATGTTCACAAAATTTCATGGTCAAAAGTGGTCAATTTCCCTGTCTTTGACTCACTCCAAAATTAGTGTTCAGATTGAAAAATTAATTTCCAAAGACACACAAAATAACGCTGACAGCTCTTAAATGTATATTCACTCACATATATATATATATATTCCCAAGTTTCTTTAGTCCAGACATAAGAGAACGTCTTCCATTCATATGAAAGACTCCATTTCTAACCTTAATAGACATAGTGACCATTTGCATGCAAAAACTTCATTTTTCCTAACCTTAATTCCCAAGCACCCATCGCCAAATACTTATAGACAGCAAGTGTTTGACTCAAAAACCATAAACCAGAACACATCCAACTCATGCATACATGAATAATTTTAGAGCCTCAAAATCTATCATATTATGCTATTTATTCGCTCAGGCATACGCAAATATACATGCTTCTTTCATCATTTTGTTTTACAAAGAACCTCAATTCTTTATTTATCAAAACAGATCTTAGGATCCTGTCAGTCCTCTTTCTTCATCAGCGCCAACATGCAGTCCATAAAACAAGTACATTAACCTCCCTTAACACTTTATTGATATTTAATCGGTTCCTTCATTTTCCCCCTTTTCAACCAGAATTTTCAACCTATGATTTCTCATTCAAGATGCAGCATATGAGAAAAGAAACAGTTGGAATAGAGGTCTAGGTGCTTACCTCGCTCTAAATCTAAGCTTGCATGTTAGAAATCTCCTCCTTTCCATTTTCTTCTTCACCTCCGATTCCTCTTCGGCTCATCTCGGTTTCTCACGTTGTCGCCCTGTTTCTTTTGTCTGCAGAACCGGAATGAGCAAAAAGAAAATATGAGGGTATGTGTTGGCCGATTGGTTAATGAATGAGGGGGGCTAAATTGATTAATTGGTGCATATGGGAAGTGATGTGGCGTGAGTTTGAGAAAGGAGAGGGTGAGGTGTCGGGTTAACGCATAAAACAGATGGCTGATCTCTCCCTGTCTCTTTTCCTCTATGTTTTCTGGTTGAATAGCTGAATAATAATAAAGGGAAAAGGCGCTGAGTTTCAGTTGGGTATATGGGCCGAACAGTTTTTAATGAATAGTGAAGAATTGGATTGCATGAGAATTGGCCCGTGACTCCTTGTATTCAATGATTTATTAAGGTGCTGCATGTTTAACCAAATGATAATGTGAGAAGGTGAGTGTTGTGTTGTGGGACCTACTCCAAAATTATTCTCTAACTATTTGTCCTTAATTTACGGAAAAATGTCTTTAAATTCTAATTATTAGCTTTAAAATAATTAAGGCCAAATTTCCTATAATAATTCCATTTTATATTTTAAATTTCCTAAACTCAAAATTTAGGATGTCACGGTGTGGGTTGCTGTCTTTCAGTTGTTGGTGGTGCACCTCTAATTTAATTAGCTTCTTAATTTCTCTAAAAAAATCAACTAGCTCTTATAATTAGGACCGGAGGGAGTAACAAGTAGAAGGAACCCAAAATAAATCTTTGCGGGTAGCTATTTTGTCTTGACTTTTCAAAGCTTAAACAGTCATTTGAGGGGAGAGTATGAGTGTGATGGGATGAGTAAAGAAAGAAAGAAGAGATAACGCAAAGAAAAAAGACATATAATTAACTAACTGGGGTTAAAAATGCAAACAAAATGCTTTTAAGTTTTGAGACAAACATAGATTATTACTTATATTTAGGACTTGGTATGGGAGAATATTACTTATAAATAATAGAACTCACGGAGTATTTACAATAAGTTGGGTATGATTAAAAATGGGAAAAATTTTAAATTATATTTTAAAGAAAATGTAAGACTAACTGAGAGTCATTTTCTTAACATGACATACATTACGGATTACGGTCAATTTTAAGAAATATATTTTGTGATAGTGAGGTTAAATGGAAAATAAATATCTTTTAAGAAAAACTATCTCTATTCTCTAACAAGAAAGACTTAATAATATTAGATAAATACAAATATAAAAGAAATCAAGATAAATATAAGTAGTTTGTTCCTTTCCATTCTATTAAATTAAAGCTTAAAATTATCGTGACTTTTTGCCAACTAAATAAGCGTTACTAAAAATATGGATTTATTAGTCTTATTTTTATATAAATTAGACTTTTTAAAAAAATTAATTTAAAATGCACTTTAGATTCCTTTTGAGCAAAAAATTTTAAAATTAGATAGATATTTATGCAATAAGTATAGAAACTTTGGTGACGATACTAAAATTTGACATACCTGAGTGCCTGTTTGGCCTAACTTATTTTTAGCTTATAATCTACTTATAAGTATAAGCTAGGCCAAACAAGATTTTATATAAGCTCTTATAATTATAAGAGCTTATTTTATATTAAAGAAAAAGAGCTTAAAAATAAGTTCCTATGAGGAGCTTATTTTTAAGCTCTTTTTTTTATAAGCTTTTTTTTTTTAAAAAAAAAAAAAAAAAAAAAAAAACCTGTAATCTCTCGATCGAACACTACTGCCACCGCACGCCATCACCGCCGCCACCCACCGCCATCACCACTCTATTATAATATATCTTTTATGATAATTTTTATTAGAAAAAGTGTTTATGACAAAAATTTTGTCAAACTACTTATTTTTAATTTCAACTTTTAAGCTAAAAAATTTATATAAGAGTAAATACCCTTTTGGGTCCCTGGAAAAAAACACGGACCCCATTTTGATCTCTCACACAAAGAAATGCCCTTTTAGTCATTGAAAAGGACGAATAAGGGTTGATTTGTGAACATTTTGGTCCCTCGCAAATTTCTAAAAAGTCCTTTTTAGTCCATAAAAAAGTCTCATTTTAGTCCCTAGGGACGAAAATGGGGTCCGTGTTTTTTGTCGAGGATCCAAAAGGGTATTTACTCTTTATATAATCACCAAACAACTTTTAACTTTTTTTAAAAAAAAAATCTATTTTTTTAGCTGTAGCTTAAAAGTAGCTTTTAAGCTAAAAATAAGAGGATCCAAACGGGCTCTAATAATCCTCCAACTCATTAATTACACTAGTTTGACATAAATAATTTTTATTACCAAAATGACTATCATCAATCCAAGAATATCTAAATTTAAACTCATAAAATATAGAATATTCCAACAATTTTCTTTATTGATATCATTCTAAAAATGTATAGTTTAACACTTTAACCAATATTATATGAATAATAGAAACAAAATAAAATTGCTGAAAAAACAATAATCTAGATCTTGATACTCTTTGATTTTAGATAATAAATTGTTTATCGTTAGGTACTTAGGTTTATTGTTGATCCAGTTCAAATCAATTTTTTTTTCCCCCATATCAAATAACATAGTGGGGTTTCATTTAATAATAACATAAGCTGAATAGAGAAGATCTTATATTTAATTTTTTTGGCAACAAAAATTTGATATTTAGTTTACTGCTAATTAAAGAGAGTTAATTTTTATTTTTATTTTTTTTTTTGAAGTAAAGAGATTTAACTTGACTTAAAAAAAAGATAAACTCATTATCGACTAAATCATAATCACACGCGCGTAAGCTTTCCGCAATCCACCCTCAATTCATGTCTATATAAATTCACTAATCGAAATTAAAGTCATACTTTCACAGCTGAGTGACTTGAGTCGCAGTACGTTATCTCCCAAGAAAGCTATCCGTGAGAGTCTTTGCCTTGCTCCACCATCTCCGATTCTGAGGAAGAGAGTATAGAGATGATGAACAACGATTATTCATCGTTCTTTACCTCTCAGATGCAGACGCCCAGTCCCGAATCCACCGAGGACGTGGACAAGAAACCCAGGGGCCGCCCTAGAGGCCCCAAGAACAATCCTAATAAAGAAGCCGCACATCCTCCCGTACCTTGCGTCGGCGGCGACGTGATGGCTCCTTACATTCTTGAAGTTCCTGATGGCAACGACATCGTCCGGGCTATTTCCCAGTTTAGCATCACCAAGAACACCGGCCTCTGCGTCCTTGCGGCTTCCGGCACCATTACTAACGCCTCCCTCCGTCCCTCATCCGCCGCTTCTGCTCCTGGCGTCGCTTTTCCCGGCCGTCACGCCATCCTCTCCATGTGCGGCACATTTGCCCCTCACCAATACCCCACTATGGATTACGCCCCCAAACCCCTCGCCGTCAGCCTGACCGCCCCAAACGGCCACGTCTTCGGAGGGTTTGTACTTGGCAGTTTGGTCTCAGCCGGCTCAGTTTACGTCAGAGCAATTTCATTCAACCGCCCATCCTATTATAATATATCATCATATGAAGTTGAACAGAGCGTGCGAAAAACCTCCATCGGAGGAGAAACTGGGTACGCGCCGTCTCACTTGCCTGGCGGGATTCCTATGTATAGAGATAACCTAACCGCCGTTGATGGGCTTTGGCCTCCAGCGATTAGGTCATCACAACCTGCACCGTCGACCCATCATTATTTGACTTAGGCGGTCTTTTGTTATAGAGATCGTGTGTATTGTTTTTTTTTTTTTTTTTTTCTTTCTGTTGAGAATATAAGTTTATAAATATTAATTAAGTATTATTATTAGGATTAGATATGAATATTATATTTTAAGAATATATCTTTATGAAATTATGATTTGATTATATTATATTATGATAAATTTTATGGTTACAGTTACCCTATCAATTTGTCGGCCTCTTTGTACCTTTGTGTTTCAATGTGATCCTTCAATCTCAACACTTTATTTGAGTTGATTGGTTTTCAATTTTGTTCCTGCGATTTGATTATATTATATTATGATAAATTTTATGGTTCCAGTTACCCTATCAATTTGTCGGCCTCTTTGTACCTTACACTTTCTTTGAGTTGATTGGTTTTCAATTTTGTTCCTGGTTTCCTATCTCTATGGTCTGGATCAGGAAAACGTAGTCTTATTGTCTATAACTCGTATGAATATTTTTTGAAGTCCTATACATAGAATTCAAAATATTTCTTTTTCTTCTGGTAATTAAGCTTCAATTAATTTACCAAAATATAATTACTCGACGTTTAAATTAATACCCAATGTAATTAATTACATATACAAAATTTCTGAGTATGGCCTCAGACAAAGGATATAAGATGGAACAAATTATAGTTGGTGGTGATAGAATTTTCTATAATTTTTGTATAACGTAGGCGTGTTATTTGAATATTGTGCGTTTGTCTTTTTAACGCTGTATAAAGAGTTTATTTTCTTTTGGATCTCTATTTTTTAGGATTCTCTCCTTTTATTTACTCATATGAAATGGGAAATTAGAAACTCTCGCACATAAAGAGATTCATGGACAAGGCCCTTACCGTTAACTATTTACTACCCTTATTTAATTTCTTATTCACTACTCCTGTTTCGTTATTTTGTTACACTAAATTACCTTTTTCAGGATATACAATTATCACATCAAAAATATGATCAAGAATAAATATTCTTCTGCCACCGACAACACTGCCTAATCCAGCTCAGCATTCTTACCCTCTCTCCAGATATAGCCCTTGAAGTACTTCCTAAAGCTCAACAAAAATCTGGGATTCATAAATGAATCCCAGAGCAACCATTAATTTTATATGTAATGCATAAATAGTGTATGTATGTAACCATAATTAGGAAAACACCAAATAATAGCATTCAGTAACAAACACGCAGTAACACAAATGCAACATACCAAGTATACCATGTTAACTGCGAAAAGACTACATGTCCTAGAAACAAACGCAGCACTGTTCAACAAAGTAAGCCCCGAATCCACAACGTTAGGAAAAAACACAGTAGTCGGGCTCCGAACCCATACCACACTGAATGCACACAAACGCATGTACCTTTTCAAGAGACATAGGTCCACAATCATGGAATAATAAGCATACAAATCAACACAAGACACATAAGGATTAAGGTTACTACATGGTAGTTGACCAAAATTATCAGTATAATTTTTCCCCAAATACGCGAAAGTCAAAGTGGCTCTAAAATAATCAAAATATAAATATAAATAACTCCTCGATAAAATATTTATTTGTTGACTTAAAAATAAGCCTTCATCATCCTAATAAAAATCTCTCAATCTTATACTAGATAAGATCCTATTTTTGAACACTTGAAGGCACTAAAAACACCAACAAAATTTAGTTTTCCCACGTCCATAAGGTTGGCAAACATGATTAATTCCCATTTTCAACAACCATTTTTCTTCTATCATAATAACCTTTCTTCCTAAACTTCAAACCTTAAATTCAATCCTTTATTCATTTATTTTATCTATTTTTCAGTCTCATTTCATGAAAAAAACGTAGGGGTACAGGTACTACTATTTTCACAACCATAAAATCATAAGATAGTTGAAATAACACTTACTTGTTCTTGGTATTTCTTCCACTAGAAACTTGATCCTTTACATTTCTTCTTCCTCCTTTCAGACTCAACCTTTAACCTCTCAAGAAAGAGTTTTCCTTTAACATCTTTAACCCATGTGATAGGAGGTTGTGGATGGTGAAATGAGTATACAAAAATTCTTACTTTACTCTTGACCGTTGCTCAACTCTCATTGTATCTTGTTGCTAACTTTTTTACCTTCTTTTCCTCTCCTCCTCACGCCACCAACAAAAAGAAAAGAAAAGAAGAGAGAGAGAGAGAGAGAGAGAGAGAGAGAGAGAGAGAGAGAGAGAGAGAGAGAGAGAGAGAGAGGGCAAGTCGTTTAAATGATACTCTAAAGTTGGTGTTAGATCTCTCTTCACTCTTGTGGAGTAATCTAAAAATATATTATTATTTCTACTGATTCTTTTCTCACAACCGTCACTTTTGGTGTTTGAAGGAAAAATCCCTTTTATTCCTTATGGTTTCTTGCGTCCGGCGCTTCTGAAACATTTGAAAAAAAAAAAAAAAAAAATCATCCTAATGCATACCCCTACAAATAGACTATTAATACTTACTATCCTATTTTTCTCCCTCACATCCGACACCATGAGAAATATTGGGGAAATATTGTGTTAAATTTCCCTTGTCTCACGATTAATATTCAATTGCCTTAACCATCACATCCTCTTTCTCTCACACGCCAGATGCAATGAATATTTGGAGAAAGATTTATTATATATATACTTTTTTTTTTATTCCCTTTTGCTTCCTCCCCACATCCAGCCCATTATCAATTATTGAAGAAATATTTGTTTGATCTTCTAATGCCCTTTAATACACTTCTATCTCTTCTTAAGTCCTTTTATTGTACTATGACATGGTGTCATATTTCTCTTCTTGTGGGCAAAAATAATAAATAAATAATGAGATAAAATACATATTTAGCTTCTTTGACATTATTTACTTCAATTTATTTATAACTAAATTTATTAACCACATTTCAAATAATTCTACATTATTTTTCCAATAATTAATTTACCTAGTCAGAAAAATAATATACTATTGACCACTATTTAGTGAAAAATATATATATTCCACTAATTGATTTTCATTAAAATTGGGATGTTACAAGAACTAGAAATATTTAATGAAGGAGATCCTATAAGACTGAAGACCTCGCCTTTCTATCCGGGATCACTTTAATTAGGGAATAGGTCCATAGCTGGTTGAACTATGTTCGATAGTACTATATCGTGCCCATCGATCCAGGATATGAAATCCATGAATTCTTTGATGCACCAATTGTCGCAAGACACTGGCGCAGTGGTCGGTTTAGCGGTCAAAGTTCCACCTTTCGGTGATATATTTTGCCTTAACACTTTAGGCCTCATTGAAGTAAAATCTTTCTATTTTTCGGTACTTAGAGCCGCCGCCAGAGGAGAAACTGGGTACGCACCGTCTTACCTACCTAGCGGGGTCCTATGTATAGAGATAACATATTAGGTCATCACAACCTTCACCATCGCCTCATGAGTATTTGACTTTGGTGGTCTTTAGGTATAGACATCATGTGTATTGTTTTCTTTGTTTCTTTTGAGAATATTAAGTTTAGAAATATTAATTAAGTATTATTATTAGGGATATCTTTTAGTATTTATTAGGATTAGTTATGACTATTATATTTTAGGAATATATCTTTATGAAATTATGATTTGATTATATCAGATTATGATAAATTTTAGGGTTACGGTTAGCCTATCAATTTGCTTACATAAAATCCTCTTTGTACTCTCTTCTATTCTTAAGGATTAATAATATTCAAAGTATTCTCTTGTGCTTCAATGTGATCCTTCAATCTCAACATGGTATATTAGAGCATCAGGGTTGATTTCGTTTCTGGCCAATTTGATTTTCCAGCAGTGCTGCCATGAATAGTAGCGAATAGTAGCGTGAACAGTGCCATCGTGAATAGTGACAGAAGTGGTGTATCAGAGCATTAGGGTTCGTTTCGTTGCCTAAATTCTCTACAAAATACAGTCTCGCTCATGCTAACATAGGAAGCATATATTCTTCTCATTTTTTTTTCTCATTATCCAACTGGAGTGTTCATGGAGAAGATGGAGAAAAGTCAAAGTAGTATTGTCATCTTTCAGATTGATTGGATGGACATGACTTAGAAATTATGGATGATGATGAGAAAAACTCAACACGTTAACCATATGCCTTTAACTTTAGCCCTTCATGCGTGTTAAGTGCGTTGGCTAGCTATACCTCATCTAGGCCCGCAACTTGATAAAATATGCCAATTGCCACCACATTCCAAAGAATATATTAGTAATCGTGCGTGTGTGTTTTCCAGAACTGTGTTTGTGTCGGTGTAAATGGCAATGTGGGCACTTATAGCATATGTAAATTTCATAACATTTGTTATCTTATCTCATGCACGTACGTAATCCTCTTCCTTCAGGGTAGCTTGAGATTTTTTTTTTTAATATTATATTTTGATATTCGGTTCGAGGTTCGTGACTGTCCCTCCTAATACAAGTGTCTTCTCTATGACTCGAACTCGAGATTCAGAGAAATTTAATAGGGCTTTGCACTGTCAAACCAATTCTATATTGGTGCTTGAGAATTGTTCTATTGTGGTTCAAAATAAGTGTTGTTTGCCCATGCATGCACCAATTAGTATTAAGAAAGAAAAAGAATTATTGTCAAAACAAAAGGCATTTAACATAAGGAGTAGAAGTCAAATAGTCTTGTAGATGATGTAAAGTCTATTACTAATTTAAAAGCAACATTTTAAGAAGGTATTACATTAAAAAATTTATTTTTTTGAAAACTTAGACTATTTAATAGTAAATCTTGTATTCATGTATACTGCCATGCTATCAAGTAGTGTACACACATGATTTAAGATACTCATCATCTCACATCCTATCTATAAGGTAGAGAAAAAAGATTTGTTTATCTTATTTACGAAACATTTACTAATTTTTTTATATGAATATGTAGTTTTATCATTTATTTCTCATTGCGTAAAATTCAATTTTTATGGGATATAGTGTATATTAAATTAGATTTTAAGACAGAATTAATAAATTTTAATGTTTTTCTTAAATCAGGTGAAATATGTTAGAAGTGATAAATAGATAGAGGGGAGTATTTTGTTTCAGTGACTTATTTTTTAAATTGAAAAGTCGAAAATTCAAGAGTTTAATTTTTAAAATCAAAATTTTAAGATATATTTTAAAATAAGAATGGGATTTAATTACACACAAAATTCTCAATTATATGTGAACAGCGGCAAGTTCTCCTTTACTTTTATTGGCCTACGTAGCTTTTATAATGCCCTGTTTCTCTGCCTAGCTGTTTGGGCACAGTGGATCTATCATCCAACACTCAGACAACGAAGTGGAGCATCTAGAACTTGCTAGCACCATTGCTTTAACATCTCAAATTTTGGGATTTGGAATTTGAATATTATAAGGGAAATTGAATTGTATATTTTTCCCTAAAATTAATTATTGAAATTTAAGGCATAATTTCCCATAAATTAAGGACAAATAACTAGAAAATAATTTTTTAGCATAATTTTTTTTAGAGATAATGTTGTTCGGCCAAAAGAAATTTAATTGAGAAAGAAAATATTTAGATAGAATTAAAAATTTATTTCTAGCATGTATATAATATATGGGACAACACTTTATTTTTTTTTTTTGCTATCAGATCCAGGTTCCACAAAGTTTTTCTTACTAAATCGGGATCGAGGTTACGTCGGGCGCGTATGCGGGGCCTCTCCTGGGAGTTTTCTGCGATCCACAGACTCGAACTTGGACACTTCTTAAGGGCCCAAACATTTCCACTTGCTAACTCCCGCTGGTATGGGACAACACTTTAATTCGTTAGTCATTGTGTATTTGGCCCATATGTTGACAAAACAGCCCTTCTTCATTATACAAACATAAGCCCAATCCATTACCCCATATATTCATTTGGTTGATTCATTTAACTCCCTCATCTCAGCTAGCAAACGTCCAAAACACGTTGATAAGGAAAATAAATAAATAAATAATAGCAAATATATCAGCCATTTATCTATTTATCACAAGACCAAACTTTATGTTTCATTCTCCAACACACTTGGGCCCAACTACAACAAAACCCAATCAACCCATCTATTCAATCTTACTCATTTCTCCAGCCCAAACCGTGCCAATTAATCAGGATGACCAGGTAAACATATTCCCATTTATCTAATTATCCAATCAGTCACCCTCATCCTATAAGCACATCCAGATCACACTATCAGAAAACAAAGATATCGCAACATCGTTTACGCGCAATGCAGAGGCAGAAGATACAATAGCCACTCCCTCACGTCAGCAACAGGTCACACACCATACCACCACCATGTATCTCGAGCCCATCACCACTCTCCTTCCCATTATAATCATTGGGTTCTCCCTGCAAACCGAGAAGGGAGGCGGACTAGAGCGTGAGACGGACGAGGAAATTGGAGGAGGGAGAAGCCGAAGGAATCCATTTCGGCTAGCAACTCATTTCTCCATTCTATTCTTTCGACTGAAACAGAAAACGCAGAGAGGAAGAGAGAGCCGAGAGAAAACGAGAAAGAGAGAGAAGGAGAGAGAGGGAAAGTCCATTCGTTTTCTCTGTTTTCATATATGCAAAACAGAGGTACTTTGTTCAACGGTGAGCAGCTGGGATTTGAGTAAGCAACCTAGGTAACCATCAAGCTTCTTTCCTTTTTAGTTCCGTCGTTTACCAACGCAAATACGGGAATATTAGGCCGTAGGAAATAAGCTTTGAGTTGCTGCTACATGAAACAAAATCTTGCTGATATATATGCGTAGAGCTGCACACTTAGGAAAGTAAAAGAGGCTGCTGATACGTATATATGTACATGTGAAACCAATAAGAAAGCTGGCCGTTTCACATATATGTTGCTGTCATGAATAAGAATATATTAAAGTTAAAAAAGAAACCTTGCTTTTTGTGTGTGTATATATATGTATATGTATATATGTGTGTGTGTATATATATATCAAGTAGTTAATAATAATTATAGAACCTAGAGTGTGCTTGCTGCTATATATAGATAGACACATGAAAGGATGGAAAGAGCTTACTGTCTTTTTTTTTTAACGCTACATGTGAAGCAAAAAGAAGAAGGAAAACACTGCATATATATATATATATATATATATATATATATATATATATATATAAACTTTGGGTGTTGAGTATATATATATTTATATATCAACGTTACACATGGGAAAAGATGACCAACGCTGCTCTTGGGAAAAACAGTAGGAAAGATTTTGTTGTATGTATAACACGTTGCATTTGGAAAAAATGGTAGGAAAAATATTTGCTATCATAGTATATACCAAAAACTAGCTTGGCAACTTTTTTTTTTCAGATATATTCTTTATAGGAAATTTATGAGACATGACTTCTCCTGATATAAAAATTTAAAGTTAATAATTTATGCATGTCACGTAGGATTGCAGATAAGTTTTACACATGTATGGCAAGAGCATGTTGTTGACTTGGTGATTTATATATATATATATAAATATCACTAGTGCAAAAAGGGCTTTAAGACCGCCTCATTCGTAGCGGACATTGGAAGCACCGGTCTTAAAGGTATGACCGGTGGCGGTTTTGTAAATAAAAGGAACTTCTTATGTATGACCGGTGTGATTTTGTAAATATAAAGAACTTCTTATACCGGATCATTTTTTCATCGGTCTTAAATATATTATTAAGACCAGTTCAAAACAAGGCCGGTCTTAAAAATGTTATTAAAAAATATTCAAATATCAATTACTTTATGGAGAAATCTCACACAACCGGACTAATATTTTATGCGGGCCAAAAGAATAAGGAAAAATTTAAATATAAAGTTAATAAAGTTTTAAGACCGAATGTAAATAATCACTGGTCTTAAAAGTTATTCTTTTAAGACCGGACATAAAATGCGGCCGGTATAAAATATAGAAAAATAGTTTGGATAAAAAAGTAATTACTTTTAAGACCGGACTGTAGTATGACCGGTCTTGAATGTTAATTATTAAGACCGTCTCTTTTTATGTCCGGTCTTAAAAATGAACCGCCAGATATACATTTCTTCGCGCGTAAGCTTTTGTTACTATCACCTTGAAGAGCCTCTCGTTTACGTTGCGAAACCCTTCCCGTTGCATTACCTCTCTTCCTGTCTCGAAAATGAACGGTGAAAACGATTCTACTCCTGTTCCGAGAACGCCAGCTACTGCTTTGACTGGTGTGAGTCTGAACGAACCGTCTTCATCTGTCAATGAGCCTCGAAACCGTCGTGCACGTCGTGGTAGAAGAGGAACACGAATGCAGGATGTAACCCCTAAGTCGGACTTCTGGGTCAAAGCTAGAGATTCAGTTTAATGAAAAGTTGCAACCTTTCGGTCCCATGAAATCCAAATATAATAATTTTGTTGGCTATCAAGCACGCAGCCATGTTAGCATCTTGATAGATGAGTGGAAAAGTGTGGACGATTCTAAAGTAAAGGATCCTATTTGGGACACTATCCGGCTTACCTACACCGTCCCCGATCGTCCGAAGTTGAAAGAGAAGACATTGTCTTATTGTGCTGATCGTTGGAGGAAGTTTAAGACCTTTCTAGCTAACACCTATATTTTTGCCGAGGTTCTGCCTCAAGAACAGCCTTGGGATAAGTAACCATATATTGATGAACAAACTTGGCAACAATTTGTTCAGCTGCGGACCACTCCCCGAAGCTCGGTGAGTTTATATTTAGTTTAGTTTGCCTTTTTGTGTGCTTATTAACCTGTGCGAATATTTGAATGTTATTGTGTTCATCTAATCCTTTTAGTTAAATGGTTTGGTTTGTGAATAGAAGTATACATTTCCTGCCTTTGTCAATGCAAGTCTGATATGTAGACCATGATAAAGAAATTAAGTAAATTAAGGAAATAATGATGGCATAAGAGTCAAGTCTCAATTATATAGTCTTAGTTCTGTTATAGTAGGCAGTTGTTAGACGTTGGTGTTATGATGTTAGTATGTTAACGTGTAATGGTTTCGGTGCAAGTTTGTTGAGTCAAGCCTCTAACTATATGTAAGAGGTTAGTCTAATATGTGTGGGAACCAGTTATGATGAATGAATTAATTGACTGAGTTGGCAGCATTTCTGCAACTCCCTTTCCTCTGTTTATCCCAATTTCTTCTACAATTCTACATCTTTCTTAAATAAAATGTTCAAACTTGATGAAGTGAATTTGACTAATGTTTGACCTTCATATGAAGCAGAAGTGTTCTAATTTCTGTTAGACATCAATGGCTGGAATTCATAAGTAATTTTTTTTTCATTTCTGATTCACAGATAAGAAGGGCAAAAGCACAGGAGCTAGGGAGAAAGAATGATTGCCCGCATAAGGCTTCTCGCAGCGGATATGAAATGGCCGAAAAAGAATTGATGGCGGCCAAGCGGAAGAGATTGGAAGATGATCAAGCTGAATCCAATCCTTCAGCCGTAGTTGATTAGCCATCTCCTATACGTCGCGAGGAGTTGTGGTTGCATATTCGGCAAAAGCCAAGCGGCGCCTACACGAGTGAACAAACTCGTGTAGTTCTTTGAAAGAATTGTAAGTATCGTTATTGTTATTTTTTAGTTACTAAACATGTTTCATTACTAAGCTTCTCGTTATCTGTATCTTACAGGAAGATCTTAAAAATAAAGAAGCAAAGGGATCTTTCGTGTCGAACGGGAGGAATGATGTTCTGACCGTTTCGACTGGAAAACCGGATCATGCGGGGCGTGTAAGGGGGGTTGGAGGACTGGTAGGCTTGAAGGAATACTTTGGTAAATCCAAACGCCACAAACAAAGTATGATTACCCGGGAGGAGATGGAATAGACGCTGGCCAAAATAAATGAGGAAGCAGCGGTCAAAGCAGCGGCTCAAGAAGCTTCATTGATTGCAAAGTTGACTGCACAGTTTCAATCCTGGATGAGCAAGATGGAGGAGGAAATGAATCAATTGAAGATGCTTTTGAGCTCTCGTCCAGAGACCAGTGTTCCCGTCACACATTCACCTGCGGTTATGCAGCAGAGCACTAGGGGGAGCTGCATTGTTGGACAGCCGACCAACCTCCTCCTCAAGTTCCATCCCCTCGTCAAGCTGCATCCCCTCCTCCTCAAGTTCCATCCCCTACTGCTCATTTGACTGCCAGGCAAAAAATAACTGACTTGGCAAACAATAATTATTTTACTGATAAATCGTGGCATGTCTAAGAAGTAGTAGGCGTCCCTCATCCTGAAGATGTCTACCTTGACAAAATAGATGTAATGTCCCTGCTGATTCTTGGACAGGAGATTAGTAATGCAATCATTCAACTGTTTATGAAGTAAGTATCTGATTCTATATATGAGTACATAATTTAAATGCATTGTTTAGACACACATACATATATACTAATTCCCTGATCGATGTCATTATTGTAGGTTATCGCATCAAGAATTGGTTGAACAGGGCACAATCAATGATTTTGGATTCTTGTGCCCTCCTATGCAAGTACAACGAGAGAAGGACTTGAGACAAGAATACATGTCAAATAGGGTGTGTGAAGTGATAAGAAAGGTTTACGTGTTTCCATACTTCCACGGTATATACATATCACAATTCTTGTATGCAATTAACTTAATATAATTCTGCTACATATAATACTGCTGTGAATTTTCAGCCGCCACTGGTAGTTGGTCCTCATGTGCATGGAGGATCATAAAGTTATCTTCTTATGTCCACTCACAATAACCCAGATACTATAATGACGGAGACCGTCAACAAGTAAGCATGCATGTCATTGAAATTCTCTTGTCTGAAATCTCTACTGTAATTGTTTCAGTGAATTATTGATAAATTTGTGATTTTGATAATAGTGCCATGATGACCTACCAAGTCAGGGTAAGACAAAAGCATGGGAAAGAGGCCACTATTAAACCTTCGTGGTACACCCCAGAGGTTAGCACATATTTTAATTTGGACACTGAAACACTTGCCTTGAGAACTTGGTCGATAACCTATATATATATGCTATATATTTCTTGTCACTTATCCTATATTATTTCTTGTTCGTTTTAGACCCATCGGCAACCAAAAGAATCCAACTTATGTGGCACATACGTCATGAAACACATGTATGATGTTATCATCAGGCGAGGAAAGACAAAATTGTTAGCAAAGGTAAATGTATTTGATGTTATTACATATATTATGTCTGAATTCAGTTTCTGGCTTAATGAAATATGCACACAAGTTAATTCGGTTTAGTTTGTCTTTGATGTTACGAGATGTTTAGAGGTTACGGTCCCCGTCCCGATAATGAAGTGGAGCACATACGCAATGTGTTTTGTGAATATCTGTATCGCCTTATTAATTCTTAAATGTGGATGTAAATATATGTTATAGCAAAAATAATTTTCTGTAAATTTGTTTATTTTTTTTGAACAAGTCATTCATTTGTAAATAAACATACAAACTGTGTATTTCAAGAATAAATTCGTCTATTCATTCTAGATATTTATGCTTGAAATTTGTGTTACAGGATGTTGTAAATGAGAAAGTCTTTGTTCATAAAAATATGGCGAGACCTTTAGGACCACATAGTTATTAAACCTGTGGTGCTTTAAGTCTTCGTTAATTTAAAAAAAATTATGGGTATACTTTTAGGACCAGACGTAATTATTTGCCCGGTCTTAAAAATGAGCTAGACTTTTGGGACTGCATCTTTATTATACGGTCGGTCCTAAAAGTTTACGTGTATATTAATAAAAAAATTATGGCTATAGTTTTAGGACCAGACGTAATTATTGGTCCGGTCTTAAAAGTCTTCTAAAAATTCGCTAGACTTTTAGGACCTTGTTATTATATTTCCTCCGGTCCTAAAAGTCTACGTTTTATTATTTCAAAAATGTAAAGACTTTTAAGACCGTAGTTTTGTTATATATCCGCTCCTAAAAGTTAAGTCATAAAAATATTTTTTTTAAAGGACCGTGTATATATATTTGTTTCCTCTTAATAGTTTTTGAATCGGTTTTCGACAACCGAGGTTCGGCGTTCGCTCAACCGAGGTTTTGACGGTCCAACCTTGACAAGAATAGTCATTTGGTTTGTTTTTATTCGAATAAGGTAAACGATCTTTTTTTGTTTTTTGTATGTTCTTAACGTATTGTGAGAATTTTTAATGTTGATTTACGCAACGACAATGTTTTGTTTGTTTCCTTTTTTGTCGAAAAAAAAGAAGATAATGAAAAGGACATGGCGATCGAATATGGAAACAAAAAGATCTTTAATTTATATTTTTTTACTGCTGCCCCGTGAGGAGCAGCTGCAGCAGCAGTACAGACAACAACAACAAAAAACAGAAAAAAAATGAAATATCTACTCCCCCCATCGTTGTCGGAGGGGAGGGAGTCGTCGGAGAGGTCGGACATGTCGTCATCTGAAGGATGGTACTCAATGTCCTGGGCATCGAGTACCGCCTGCAGCTTTGCGTTGACGGCGTGATAGACTGAAAACAACCGGCCGCACCGTCGGTCTATATGATCGAGGCGGGCCGGGATGTCTTGGATCATCCGGGTAGATTGTCGGTTCCGGAGGCAATGGAGGAGGGGGACCTCGTGGTGGTGGAGCGCCATTCTTGTGGATGTTTCGAAGTGATGGGGAAGAATGTGATGGAAGTAAAGTAACATCTGGTTTAAATAGAGAACCCCGCCCGAACAATTTGAAACGCCGGAAACAATAACGAGGAGACGCATAGTTCCGCGAGATACGAGGAGACGCCTAGTTGGGAAGTTTATCCGGAAGTCGGCGATTCGAAATTCATTTGAACAGAGAACCTTTAAGACCGGATATTGTAAAAGATCTGTTCTTAATAAAATTAAATTGATTTTTAGGACCAGATATAAGACAAAAGGTCGGTCTTAAAAGTAATTGAATTGATTGAAAAATAAATAATAGACTTTTAGGACCGGATATATTTAAAAAGGTCGGTCTTAAATTCAATGGAATTGAAAAAACTTTAATTATGAATTTTAGACCCGCATATTTATTAACTCCACATACATCTCTGTCCTTATTAAACTCATCACAATCTCGTAACTCCACACTACGCGGCTCTCTGCCCTAACTGCTCAAACCATGGTTAGATACAAGAGAACCGCTCGTAGGGGTACTCTTACTCATGATGCTCGTGCCTTCCGTAGATCGTTATACGATGCGTCTCCTCCATCAAGAGTGCGTTGTATTGTGACAGAGGAGTCTCGGGTCGTTGGACCCATTGTTATTTCGGATGATGAAGAGGTTCCTACTCCCCCTCTCCAACAAGTTGCCCCACCCCCCTCCAGCCTTCAGACCATGAAGAGGTTCCTGCTCCCCCTCTCCAACAAGTTGGCCCCAGCGCGCCTACCGCTGACCCCTCTCCTCTGTCCTCTACTGATTTATTGCAGCTGATGCGATTAAGGCAGAAACTTGCTGATATCCGGCGAGAATTTAATGCTTTTCATGCCGATATAGACAATGATGTTTAGTCGATCAGATTCTTGTTTTTTATAATTTTTTTCTTGTTTTTTTGTGTGTACGTGTATATATATTCTCCACTAATGTATGAAGCATTAAGAACTAAGCTTGGAATTTTCAGTTAATTTTCATCTTTTTTAAAAAAACAAATGAGGACTTTTAGGACCGGATGTTTAATAAAACTCCGGTCTTAAAATTAAATGAATAATAACATATTAGGACCGTCCATTTGTAAATAAACGGTCTTAATAAAAGTTGCGACCGCCAAGCTTGTGTCTTTTTTTTGTTCATATTCTCAATTTTTTCTTTAATTTTTTTTCATTGAGTTGCTGCTGCGCTCGCCCAAGCTAATCATCTTTTTGTTTAAAAATAATAATGAGGACTCTTAGGACCGGATATGAATAAAACTCCGGTCTTAAAAGTAATTTGCCGGTTTTAAAAATGTAATTATATATTTAGGACCGTCTACTTTATAAATAATCGGTCTTAATAAAATCCAAAATATACTAAAACACAACTCTTTCGCGCGGAATAACAAATTTCCCTCTCAAAACTTCTCTCGTCACGCCGATAGTGATTTCTCAGGTTCTATCTCCAGTTTGTTTGTGTTGTTTCGTCGTCTGCTTCGCGTTGCTCTCTCGACAATCGCTTTCTGTTTCCTTAGTTAAACGTCTATCGACCAAGCTGTAAGAGGTGTTTCGGTTAAATAACTTTATGGTTTTCTGGGTTTAACGAAATCGATGAAATGTTCTAGTGGGTTTCTCTCGTTGTTAATGAATATTGTATTTTGAATATTATATTTGCGCTTTTGACCTACCCAACGACCAACAAATGTTTTTAGGTTACTCTTGTCTGCAACATCAACGTTCGTGGCGGGAGAAGAAAGACTCCGCAAACCATTTGAATTTATATGCTACAGGTGAGTCCACATTTAATTTCACGCGATGCATTTAATTTCCTCGTTGACATTTTTTGGACTTCTAGTTGGAGCTTGAAGCAATTCCACAAATTTATGTTTGTAATAATGCAAAGATGAACTTAGAAGGCATTAAGAAACTTTGCACTTCCTGCAACAGCACAATACCCAGAAAATTTGTGGAATTGCTTCAAGCTCCAACTAGAAGTCCTGTGATTTTTCTAAAGGACTATTAGAAGATGTGCAAAAGGCAGCTAAACATTTGCAAATGTTCAAGATGCGGCTCGCAAGGAAGTATCCCGCCACCATAGTATATTTGTAGTTTTTTTAGATATTTCACATTGGAACCAAAAAAAACCAACACAAACACAAGACAAGAAGTAGCATAATAATAAAGTAATTCCAACAAAAACAGAATACTAGACCACATAATGACACTCATAGGAATTGCTCAGACAAAGAACAGCGAAGAGCAGAAAATCTCGAATTGCTCAGATGAAGAACAGCGACCACCGACCACCACCGAATAGTGAAGATGAAGCTGAGGAGAGACTGTAAACTTGCAACCACCGGTACCGAAGACCGATTTGGGAGTGACGGGGACGAGATCGATTCGCAATTTCAGATTCTGCAAGGCATCGATTTAGGTCTGGGGTTTCACTGTTTTAGGACAATTTGTTTTATCATTTTTTTTTTAAAAAAAATATAGGACAGCTTTATGTCTGCACGTGCAGACATTTGCACTCACATGGCTCCGCCACTGCTGTGTACTATTAGGACTGCTAGTTCCGGATTTGGCTGTGTGCCTTGCTGTGTGCATGATATTGAATGTTATGTGGTTTGTGTTTTTATTTGTCGTTTTCTTACATGCATTGTTTATATATTTTATATGGGATAAACGGTTACTCTGGGATTCAATTTTGAATCCCAACCTCATTTAAGCCCTCAGGCGTTGCATTTAGGTTGAGCCGGGAGACCCAGGTAAGACGGCGGAGCAGGGTTAGGGTTTTACGACGGTAGTTGCCGGAGACTTGCTTTTGGATATGTTGGTGACCCGAATGACTGTATTGTAATTATTGTGGGTCTCGATATTCGGGATAACTATATACTTGGTCTATTCGGGATAACTATATACTTGATCCTTCCGGGGAAATTTACCTTTCTGCAGGTGAATGTCAAAACCCAGGTGGTTGTTGGAGATCCAAAGGAGAAATTTTTTGAAGCTGTCGAGAATTTGCATGCTGATTTTCTTGTGATGGGTTCCCGTAATCATGGTCCCATTCAGAGGTAGTATCAACTAGTGCCAAAAAAATTTAGTAGCAGAAAAGTGATACTACAAATCATATAGTAATTTTTTTTATAGCTCTTAACCTTTTAAAAAATCTATTATTGATGCTTTTTTCCCTTACGTAACGTTATCCCAGATAAAATGCGCGCTGCTTTTGTTGATTGTTTTCGAAAGGTAATATGAAAGTTGAGATTATTACTTATCCAAATTTTCCATGAACTCAAAATACTAAGGTTGGTTACCCTTGCTTTCTAATACCATTATTTCCTTATTTCTGTCCAAATACTAAAGGTTGACAGATTTTTCAACCAACTTTGAAAAATCATAATTCTCTTTGTACACATCGGATTTGGGTGTTCTTTGGCTCATTTAAAACTTTAGTATGTGTACTATATATCCACAAAATCTCAGCTTCAAAAGAGGTCATTTACCCTTGATTTATCTGACTTAAACATATGTGCTTTGACAGTGTGAATAGTGCGCTACAGTAACACGTGAGGGGTACTGTTCATTTACGAAAATACTGTAGCAACGTGATATTCACCTCTGTTTCAATTCTAAAAATAGAGTTTCAACATTCTACAATTCCCTTTAATTCCCACATGTAATAGCTAAAGGGAAAAGAGTTCCAAGACTTACCTTAGTCAAACTCTTAGTTCTATAAGACGTGCAAATTCCTTCTTCAATATTCGTCTCCCTCGAACCGTCTCTCTTTCTTCACGCCACGGGTTTCGACACAATTCCTTTCTCTCACTCTCTCTCTCTTGCAAACGCCAAGATGATTTAATGGAAATGAAACAATTGGTTCTGACCGAATAGATATAACAATTAACAAGAGAGAGTACGTGGCTCATCATTTTGCCGGATTCGAAGCATAAGCATTATCACGCTGGAGACAAAGAGAGGTAGTGGAGCGTGCGAATAATTCCTTGTGTCTCTCCCTTTGTGCTGTCGTCTTTGTTGATTAAATGGAGAGTGAGATTAATTATACGCATATGTCTCACGAAAGTAAAGCTAACGTGAGGTGTAAAGAATGATGCTTCTTTGATTGATAATAAAGAAATGGAAAGCTACACAAATGGTATGGGTGCAGTTGGCTTGTCTGCATAATGGATAAATGAAATAATTGTGGTGCTACCAAAAGCTTTATCCATATATTAAAATAAGAAGGAAGATGTGATACGTATATGCACCCAAGTCAAAAGTAAGTTTAGTGGGTTGGACCACATACTTATAATAATATATAAGTGGAAATAGTGGAATATGCACTAGGTGTCTGATTGCTAATTGAGGTGCAAGCCATAATTCCACTATTACAAAGGAATTTGTCGTATGTGTCAATGGGATATTACATTTCTCCCCTCGTTTAATAAATTTCGTCCCCGAAATTTGCTACAAATTCTTTATATTGTGCCATAAATTCTGGATAATGCTCCTTCATATCTTCTTCCGTTTCCCAGGTTGCTTCCCTAGGAGATAATCCCTTCCAGACCACTTTCACCAATAGAATGCTTCTATGCCGAGCCGCTTCTCTTGACGATCAATGATTTGTTACGCTCAACCGCATACGTATAGTTATCTTGTACATCAATATCTTCGTACTCGACAACATGTTTAGGTCCGGTACATACTTCTTTAATCGCTGTGATACATGGAAGACATTATGAAGTCTACTCAAATTCGGGGTAAGGCTATCCCGATATGCCATCGGCCGCGTTTTGCCAAAATTTCAAATGGACCAATGTAGCGAGGGCTAAGTTTCTTTCTTAATTGCTCTACCGATTCCAGTTACTGGAGATACTTTTAGGAATACATGATCCCCAACTTCAAATTCTAATGGTCTCCTTCTTTTATCAGCATAGCTCTTCTGTCTACTCTGTGTTGCTAGGAGCCTCTGTTTGATAATCTTGATTTTCTCGAGGTCTGTTTTACATAATCCCCCCATGCAATTTTCTCTCGGATAATTTCCATTCCAACATAAGGGTGATTGGCACTTCCTTCCATACAATGCTTCAAATGGAGCCATTTGAATGCTTGTATGATAGCTATTGTTATAAGTAAATTCGGCAAGTGGAAGATATTGATCCCAATTTCCTTTAAAGTCTAATACATACACCCTTAGCATATCTTCTAGCGTCTGTATGGTTCTTTCCGATTGTCCATCTGTCGAGGATGATAGGCCGTACTGAATCTCAATTTCGTTCCCAGAGATTTATGTAGAGCTTTCCAAAATCTAGATGTAAAACGAGGATCTCTGTCTGAGACAATACTTTTCGAAGTACCATGAAGTCTAACTATCTCCTTCACATAAATTTCTGCTAATTTCTCAGGAGAATAACTGGTACTAATGGGAATAACGTGTGCCGATTTAGTGAGACGATCAACAATTACCCAAATTGCATTATGATTTCTAATTCTGGGTAATCCCACCACTAAATCCATCGTAACATGTTCCCATTTCCATTCAGGGATTTCTAGACTTTGAAGAAGTCCTGGCGGTCGTCGATGTTCAATTTTAACTTTCTGACAAGTAAGACATCGAGCTACATATTTGGTCACATCGCTTCTTCATCCGCCACCAAAATTCAGACTTCAAGTTCGGTACATTTTGACTACTCCTGGATGAAGAGTATACACCGCTCTTGTACGCCTCGTCTAGAATCTTTATTCTCAAATCCGGCTCTACGTGGTACATACATTCGCTTCTAAATCGATTAGTCCATCTGGGAAAACTCATAATCCCGAGTTTCACCACGTGAAATCTTTTCTTGAATGGACTTTGCTAACTTGTCTTGCCTTTGAGCTTCTTCAATTTACGCTCTTAGATCATTCTCTCCTTGACTAACACTAAGCTTAGCAAGAGTTACTTCATTGCGCCTGTTCGGGTTTAAAGTTACTCGATTTAACAAATTCAAATCCCGAAATTCTTTTAACAAGTTGTGCTCTTGTATCATCATGTATGCTACATGCACTGTCTTTCTACTCAACGCATCTGCAACGACATTCGCTTTTCCCGGATGGTATTTAATTTCAAGATTGAAATCTTTCAGCAATTCCATCCATCTACATTGTCTCATATTCAATTCTTTACGTCAAAAAGATACTTGAGACTTTTGTGGTCGCCGTATAATTCAACGGTGGTACCATACGGGTAGTGCCGCCATATCTTCGGGCATACACAATTACGCAAGCTCCAAGTCATGAGTTGGGTAATTCGATTCATGAGATTTCAACTGCCGAGAGGCATATGCCACTACTCGCCTTGTTGCATCGGGACACATCCCAATCCTTGTTTACTAGCATCGCTATAGACCACATAGGTCAAGTTAGGATCAGGGATAATTAACACTGGTGCAGACGTCAATCTCTCCTTTAGCTGTATGAAGCTTTCTTCATAACGTTCATCCCATGCAAATGGCTGGTTCTTTCTTGTAAGCTTTGTTAATGGTAAAGCAATTCGAGAAAAATTTGGTATAAATCGTTGGTAATACCGTATTTGCATTAGCCTCTTCGACCTAGAAAACTGCGTATTTCTCCTCGTACATGATCTACCTCTTCCAGATCTACTTTGCGGGATCTACGAAACTCCTTCTTGTGAGATAACATGACCCGAAATCTAACTTCCGAAAGCCAAAACTCACACTTACTCAACTTAGCGTAGAGTTGCTTCTCCTTCAGGATATTCAATACGATTTTCAAATGATTCTCATGCTCTTCTCTACTTCTTGAGTAGATCAGGATGTCGTCGATAAAGACTACTACAAATTGGTCCAGATATTGACGAAAAATCCAGTTCATGTAGTCCATGAAAATCGCAGGTGCATTGGTCAAACCAAATGTCATTACTAAAAATTCATAATGGCCGTATCTAGTTCTGAAAGCTGTCTTCGGAGCATCCTCAGCTTTTACACGCAATTGATGATAGCCTGATCGTAAATCTATCTTTGAGAACACAGTAGATCCAGACAACTGATCGAGCAAATCATCGATTCTGGGAAGAGGATATTTATTCTTGATGGTCACCTTATTCAATTCTCTATAATCAATGCAGAGCCGTAGGCTTCCATCTTTCTTTTTCACGAATAACACCAGCTCCCCACGGTGAAACACCTGGCCGGATGAACCCTTTCTCGAGTAATTCTTCAATTTGTTTCTTCAGCTCCGCCATTTCATTAGGTGCCATTCGGTAAGATGCTTTGGATCTTGGTCCAGCTCCAGGAAAAATTTCAATGCCAAATTATATTTTTCTTTCCGGAGGTAACCCACTAATATCTTCTGGAAACACCTCAGGAAATTCATTTACTACTGGAATATTCTTAAGTGCGGTTTCAATTTCTGCTTGCACTAACAAAAATACAATATATCCTTGGCAACACTTCTCAGCTTCAACTTCTGAGAGAAAATTCAGATTTATATTTATTAGCATCCTTCTACGGATTTAGATATACAATCTTCTTATTACCGAATCTAACAAGATATTATTCACTTTGTTAGCCAATTCAAACCTAGTATAACTTCAATACCACGAAGTGGCAAACATATTAAATCTATCGTAGACTCATTCCCTTCAACATTTACAATACAGCTTTAAACAAACATCGTTAGATCAACACCGAGAGCAAGGTCGTGGCTCCTAAATCTCTCTTGACGATCAATGATTTGTTTAAACCCTTGCTCAAAAGTCTTTGGAATTTTTGGCCGGATACACGTCCTTCAAATTATTTTCGATTCGACATACCTCCACTGCATCGGTGAACTTAGTAAACCGTTTGGCAACTAACTTCTCCCTTAATTCTGGTTTTAGTCCTCGTACCATCATATAAGATCTCCAGCTTTCATCATTATTGGACCTCAGATAGGAACATTAACGAGATAGGCTAGTAAATCTGGACAAATATTTGTCAAATGTTTCATTCTCTGCCTGTTTCAAAGCCATGAATTCTACTTCCTTTTCAATCATGGTAGATGGCAGAAAGTATTTCTCGTTGAATTTTTCCTTGAATACCTCCCAAGTGATAGGAGTATTTCTGGATTGTAAAATTAATTCTGTGTTCTTCCACCAACGATCAGCATCTCCTTCCAATTTGAAAATAGCCATTTGAGCCTTGAATTCAGTGGGGCACTCCATCACTCAAAAGATTTTCTCCAGTCGTATGATCCAATCCTCAGCAATCTGTGAATCAAAACTCTCAGTAAACACTGGAGGTAGATGCTTACAAAATTTGGTTATCCAGTATTGCAAGTTTTGGTTTTCCCCAACTGGCTTATCCTGATTCGTAAGAGGTCTTTGGAGCTGTTCAGACTGGTTCTGTTGTTCAGATTGTTGTTGTGTCTAAGATCAATTTTCTTCCCGCTCCATCTCTTTAGTTTCAGTTTGTTCATTATTCTCATTCTGTTTGGCTTTGAGCTCCTGAAGCTCTCCTCGTAGTTCTTGTATCATAACTTGTTGTTCTTGCATCATGACACTTTGTTCGTCTAATGTATCCAAGATCCGTTGCAAAGGATCTGGTGGATTTACTTCCTCACCAGCTAGTGATCTGATTCTTCCTCCACGAAGTCTAGGCATATTTTCTTTTCACTTAATCCAGAAAAGAAATAAATCATTAATATCACTTTGATATTAACTTCTTAAATTTAACAAAATAGATATATATAATTATCCACCTATAAGGCATTCATACTTTATATAATCTAAGTAACTTAGTCTATTGCCAGAACCCTATGCTCTGATACCAAAAATGTCAAACCCCTTATTTTCTTGACATTCATCAGAGTAACTTCATATAGCACGGATAAACGAAAATAGCTTAAATATTCCAATACAAAAATACGTGTTCACATACTAGAAGTTGTCATAGGGTTCACACAATTATTTAAAGAACTCCAAAATATTATTACAAAATAGCAGAAAACCAACAAGTAACACTTGAAACAGATCGCAACCTTCACTTTCCTAAGGTTTCTACTTTGCTTTGCCCTTAGAACCACGTCCACTATGTTGACCACCTTTCGAACTATTTGGAGGAGTTGAGATTGCGGTGAATCCCGGAGTAACAATTAATCTCACATAAAATTCATATACGAATATGGTATTAACCACAATTCATACATACATTCGATTCATTCAATATTCAAGAAATACATACAAGTATATATGCAAGTATTTACTTCATTCAAAGGATTCACCATTTCATTCCCACAGTGCTGGGTATTCTTTTGGACATTAGTCCTTCTATTCAAAATTCAATTCATTCAATTCATATAATTCAAATGTAAATACATACATATAAATTCATTCATATTATGTGAGAGAAAAGTTACTACCTGGTGGTCTTTCCAATTCTTAAACCGATTTCCAATCCTTTATTCGTCATGGGCAAGTATCAACTCCTATAATTGTATATTTATGAACGGACGGGTTATTACTTATCCACATTTTCCATGAACTTAAAATACTAAGGTTGGTTACCCTTGCTTTCTAATACCATTATTTCCTTATTTCTGTCCAAATACTAAAGGTTGACAGATTTTTCAACCAACTTTGAAAAATCATAATTCTCTTTGTACACATCGGATTTGGGTGTTCTTTGGCTCATTTAAAACTTTAGTATGTGTACTATATATCCACAAAATCTCAGCTTCAAAAGAGGTCATTTACCCTTGATTTATCCGACTTAAACATATGTGCTTTGACAGTGTGAATAGTGCGCTACAGTAACACGTAAGGGGTACTGTTCATTTACGAAAATACTGTAGCAACGTGATATTCACCTTTGTTTCAATTCTAAAAATAGAGTTTCAACATTCTACAATTCCCTTTAATTCCCACATGTAATAGCTAAAGGGAAAAGAGTTCCAAGACTTACCTTAGTCAAACTCTTAGTTCTATAAGACGTGCAAATTCCTTCTTCAATATTCGTCTCCCTCAAACTGTCTCTCTTTCTTCACTACCACAGGTTTCTGACACAATTCCTTTCTCTCACTCTCTCTCTCTTGCAAACGCCAAGATGATTTAATGGAAATGAAACAATTGGTTCTGACCGAATAGATATAACAATTAACAAGAGAGAGTACGTGGCTCATCATTTTGCCGGATGTGGAGCATAAGCATTATCACGTTGGAGACAAAGAGAGGTAGTGGAGCGTGCGAATAATTCCTTGTGTCTCTCCCTTTGTGCTGTCGTCTTTGTTGATTAAATGGAGAGTGGGATTAATTATACGCATATGTCTCACGAGAAAGTAAAGCTAACGTGAGGTGTAAAGAATGATGCTTCTTTGATTGATAATAAAGAAATGGAAAGCTACACAAATGGTATGGGTGCGGTTGGCTTGTCTCGCATAATGGATAAATAAAATAATTGTGGTGCTACCAAAAGCTTTATCCATATATTAAAATAAGAAGGAAGATGTGATACGTATATGCACCCAAGTCAAAAGTAAGTTTAGTGGGTTGGACCACATACTTATAATAATATATAAGTGAAAATAGTGGAATATGCACTAGGTGTCTGATTGCTAATTGAGGTGCAAGCCATAATTCCACTATTACAAAGGAATTTGTCTTATGTGTCAATGGGATATTACAAACCACATATCAAATAATTCCACATTATTTTTCCCAATAATTAATTTATCTTGTCAGAAAAATAATATATCATTGACTAATACTTGGTGAGAAATTCTCATATTCCAATAATTAATTTACATGTAAATTGGGGATGTTACATTTCATCCCCCATAAAAATAAATTCCGTCCTCGAAATTTGTCTATACATTTATCATGCTTCTAGACATAAACTCTGGGTATCTCTCCTTTATATCATCAACTGTTTCCCATGTTGCTTCTCTCTCAGATAACCCTCTCCAAACCACCTTCACAAAAGGAATACTTTTATGCCTGAGCTACTTTTCTTGATAGTAGATAATTCGTTCGGGCTCTACTGCAAAAGTATGATCTTCCTACACCTCAACATTCTCATACTCAAGGACATGCTCTAGGTGTGGTTGATATTTCTTCAACTGAGAGACGTGGAAGACATCACGCAACCTGCTCAAACTTGGCGGAAGTGCCAATTCATATGCTACAAGTCCCCGTTTTGCTAAAATCTCAAAAGGATCGATATAGCGAGGACTTAGTTTCTTGCCCTTGATAGCTCTTCCCACTCCTGTAACAGGAGATATCTTCAAGAACACATGATCACCTACCTCAAACTTGAGAGGTCTCCTCCTCCTATCTGCATAACTCTTCTGTCTACTCTGAGCCGCAAGGAGCCTCTTCTTGATTAAGTTAATCTATTCAGAAGTTTCATCTACAATCTCAAGTCCGATTAGCTTCCGTTTAGATAACTCTGTCCAACAGAGTGGCGATCGACATTTCTGGCCATACAGTGCTTCATATGGAGCCATCTGTATACTAGAATGATAACTATTGTTATAGGAAAATTCAGCTAGAGGTAAATATTGATCACATTTTCCTTTGAAATCCAAGACACAGGCTCGCAACATATCTTCAAGTGTCTGGATTGTCCTCTCTGATTGTCCATCTGTCTGGGGATGATAGGCGGTACTAAACCTTAGCTTCGTCCCCAGTGCTTGATGTAAAGCTTGCCAAAATCGAGAGGTGAACCGAGGATCTCTGTCAGAGATAATACTCTTCGGTGTACCATGTAGTCTGATTATTTCTCGAATATAAATTTCTACCAGCTTTTCAGGAGAGTAATTGACACTGACAAGAAGAAAAAGCGCAGACTTAGTGAATCGATTAACAATTACCCAAATCGCATCCAAATGCCTGATCTTGGGTAGACCCACTACCAAATTCATGGTTACATTCTCCCATTTCCACTCGGGGATCTCTAGTCCCTTCAAGAGTCCTCCTGGTCATTGATGCTCAATCTTAACTTTCTGGCAAGTCAAACATCTAGCCACATACTTTGATATTTCCTTCTTCATTCCAGGCCACCAAAACTGTGATTTCAAATTCCGATACATCTTGACTGCGCCTGGATGAATAGTGTACCTGCTCTTGTGAGCCTCATCTAGAATCTTCTGTCTCAAATAATCTCTAGACGACACATAAATTCATTTCTTGAACCGTATCAAGCCATTTAAGATATCATATTATGTCGCTTCGCCCCGAGAAATCCTCTCTCGGATAGATACCGCTAGATCATCCTGCATCTGAGCTTCTTCTATTTCTGCGCTCAGACTATTCTCCTCTTGGCTAAAAAGGAGATTAGCCATATAGACTCTATGAACCGCATCTTTATTCACAAAGGTTTGGCCTGACACACTCAGATATCTGAAGTCTTCTAATAGCTTCTGCTCTTTGATCATCATATATGCTACCTGCACTGTCTTCCTGCTCAACGCATCTGCGACAACGTTAGCTTTACCCGGATAATATTTTATTTCCAGGTTATAATCCTTAAGCAACTCCATCCATCTACGCTGCCTCATATTAACTTCTTTCTGGTCAAACAAATATTTGAGGCTCTTGTGGTCGCAATATAGCTCAACTGTGGTACCATACAGATAATGTCGCCATATCTTCAAAGCAAAAAAATCGCCGCAAGCTCCAAATCATGTGTAGGATAATTCAACTCGTGAGGATTCAACTGACGAGAGACATACGCCACAACTCTGCTCTGCTGCATCAGGACACATCCCAATCCTTGTAAACTAGCATCACTGAAGACCACATAGGTCTGACTCGGATATGGGATATTCAACACAGGCGTTGTTGTCAACCTCTCCTTTAGTATCTGAAAACTCTCCTCACACTGATCGTCCCACACAAAAGACTGGTTCTTCCTCAAGAGCTTTGTCAATGGCGACGCGATCCGAGAAAAATTATGTATGAACCGACGATAGTACCCAGCTAGCCCCAGAAAACTGCGAATCTCTGTAACAGTCTTTGGTCTTTTTCAGCTTAATACTGCTTCCACCTTACTAGGGTCCACTGAAACACCATTTTTGGAAACCACATGACCCAAAACTTTAACCTCTGATAACCAGAATTCACATTTACTAAGTTTGGCGTAGAGTTGCTTCTCCCTCAGAATGCTCAAAAGAAGTCGTAGATGTTGCTCATGTTCTTTTCGATTCTTTGAATAGATCAATATATCATCAATGAACACAACTACAAATTGATCCAGATACGGTCGAAAGGTTCTGTTCATATAATCCATGAAGATTGCAGGAGCATTAGTCAAGCCAAATGGCATCACAAGAAACTCATAATGTCCATACCTGGTCTTGAATGCGATATTCGGTATATCCTCAGCTCTAACTCGAAGCTGATGGTACCCTGAACGTAGATCAATCTTCGAGAATATACAGGAACTAGATAGTTGATCTAAGTGGAAGGGGCTCAATTTTTGTTACACAAAATCAAGTATTGGAACTGAATAATAAAATTACGTTAGAATAAACCGTCTAATGATGCTTGAATTAGATATATAACAAGTAGAAGGAAGCCAAAATAAATATTTGCGTGTAGCTATTTTTTCTCGACTTTTCAAAGCTTAAACAGTCATTTGAGGGGAGTTTCATTTTCGTTCCGAATGAAAAGTCTTTTGAGCTGTACGATCTTATACGCCATCTCCTCATTCTCATAAGAACCTATCAACTTCAGATATAGTTAAAAATAATAAATATCCAAAAGATATATTCCCCCCCTAATTACATCCTTATTTATAAAGATTATGAGTGAGATGGGATGAGTAAAGAAAGAAATAAGAGATAATGCAAAGAAAAAAGACATGTAATTAACTGGGTTTAAAAATGTAAACAAAATGCTTTTAAGTTTTGAGACAAACATAGATTATTACTTATATTTAGGACTTGGTATGGGAGAATATTACTTATAAATAATAGAACTCACGGAGTATTTACAATAAGTAGGGTATGATTAAAAATGGGAAAAAAATTAAAATTAAAATTTCTTAACATGTACGTACATTACGAAGTGCGGACAATTTTAAAAAATATATTTTGTAATAGTGGAGTTAAATGGAAAATAAATATCTTTTAAGAAAAACTATCTCTATTCTCTAACAAGAAAGACTTAATAATATTGGATAAATAAAAATATAAAAGAAATCAAGATAAATATAAGTAGTTTGATCCTCTACATTCTATTAAATTAAAGCTTAAAATTATCGTGACGTTTTGCCAACTAAATTAGCGTTACTAAAAATATGGATTATGGATTTATTAGTCTTATTTTTTATATAAATTAGACTTTTTTTAAAATTAATTTAAAATGCACTTTAGATTCCTTTTGAACAGACAATTTTAAAATTAGATAGATATTTATGCAGTAAGTATAGAAACTTTGGTGACGATACTAAATTTTGACATACCTGAACTAATAATCCTCCAACTCATTAATTACACTAGTTTGACATCAATAATTTTTATTACCAAAATGACTATCATAAATCCAAGAATATCTAAATTTGAACTAATAAAATATAGAATATTCCAACAATTTTCTTTATTGATAACATTCTAAAAGTGTGTAGTTTAACCAATATTATATGAATAATAGAAAGAAAAAAAAATTGCTGAAAAAACAAGAATCTAGATCTAAATACTCTTTGATTTTACATAATAAATTGTTTATCGTTAGTTTTATTGTTGATCCAGTTGAAATCAAAAATTAATTTTTTTTCCATATCAAATAAAATGGTGGGGTTTCATTTAATAATAACATAAGCTGAATAGAGAAGATGTTATATTTAATTTTTTCGGCAACAAAAATTTGATATTTAGTTTGCTGCTAATTAAAGAGAGTTACTTTTTTTAAAAAAAAAATTATTTGGAGTAAAGAGATTTAACTTGGCTTAAAAAACGATAAACTCATTATATACTAAATCATAATCGCACGCGCGTAAGCTTTCCGCAATCCACCCTTAATTCATGTCTATATAAATTCACTAATCGAAATTAAAGTCATACTTTCACAGTTGAGTGACTTGAGTCGCAGTACGTTATCTCCCAAGAAAGCTATCCGTGAGAGTCTTTGCCTTGCTCCACCATCTCCGAAGAAAACTACCAGTGAGATTCTGAGGAAGAGAGTATAGAGATGATGAACAACGATTATTCATCGTTCTTTACCTCTCAGATGTAGACGCTCAGTCCCGAATCCACCGAGGACGTGGACAAGAAACCCAGGGGCCGCCCTAGAGGCTCCAAGAACAAGCCTAATAAAGAAGCCGCACGTCCTCCCGTACCTTGCGTCGGCGGCGACGTGATGGCTCCTTACATTCTTGAAGTTCCTGATGGCAACGACATCGTCCGGGCTATTTCCCAGTTTAGCATCAGCAAGAACACCGGCCTCTGCGTCCTTGCGGCTTCCGGCACCATTGCTAACGCCTCCCTCCGTCCCTCATCCGCCGCTTCTGCTCCGGGCGTCACTTTTCCCGGCCGTCACGCCATCCTCTCCATGTGCGGCACATTTGCCCCTCACCAATACCCCACTATGGATTACGCCCCCAAACCCCTCGCCGTCAGCCTGACTGCCCCGAACGGCCACGTCTTCGGAGGGTTGGTACTTGGCAGTTTGGTCTCAGCCGGCACAGTCTACGTCAGAGCAATTTCATTCAACCGCCCATCCTATTATAATATATCATCACATGAAGTTGAACAGAGCGTGCAAAACACGGCCGCCGCCGGAGGAGAAACTGGGTACGCACCGTCTCACCTGCCTGGCGGGAACGTTCATGGGCTTTGGCCTCCAGCGATTAGGTCATCACAACCTGCACCGTCGACCCATCAGTATTTGACTTAGGTCGTCTTTTGTTATAGAGATCGTGTGCATTGTTTTTTTTTTTTTTTTTTTTTTTTTTAAATTTTGTTTCTGTTGACAATATAAGTTTATAAATATTAATTTAAGTATTATTATTAGGAATATATCTTTATGAAATTATGATTTGATTATATTAGATTATGATAAATATTATGGTTACGGTTAACCTATCAATTTGTCTATACAAAGGCCTCTTTGTACCTTTCTGCTTTCATTGTGATCCTTCAATCTCAACACTTTCTTGGAATTGATTGGTTTTCAATTTTGTTCCTGGTTTCTTATCTCTATGGTCTGGATCAGGAAAACGTAGTCTTGTTGTCTATAACTCGTATGAATATTTTTTGAAGTCCTATACATAGAATTCAAAATATCTCTTTTTCTTCTGGTAATTAAGCTTCAATTAATTTACCAAAATATAATTACTCGACGTTTAAATTAATATCCAATGTTATTAATTACATATACAAAATTTCTATTATGAGGAAAACAAATTACCAAAAAAAGTCAAACTTGTCCAATTAAGTTCGTAATACTTTTCTATTATGTACGTTAATGTTCCTGAAAAATTCATATCCGGATCCTCCTAACCGACCTCACGCCAAATTGTTTTTATTTTTTAATTTTATTAAAATCATGTTAGTTGTTTTTCGGTGAAATGGTCTTTTTTATTTATTTATAACTACACAAAAAAGTTTGTTTTTATTTGTTTATGTCAATCAGTAATTTATTGATTGTTAGGTTTAAATCCTTCTTGTTGATAATTTTTTATTAACTCAGGTTCAGAAGAACCTAATCAAGACCTTCCTTAATGTGATGGGTGTACTTTTTTTTTTTTTTTTTTTTTTTAATGAAACGGTAAAAATAATTTATCATGCATGATGATAAGTCATCACAACCTGCACCGTCGGGTCATCAGTATTTGACTTAGGTTGTCTTTAGGTATAGGCATCGTGTGTATTGTTTTCATTGTTTCTTTCTCTTAAGAATATCAAGTTTAGAAATATTAATTAAATATTGTTATTAGGGATATCTTTTAGTTTTTATTAAGATTAGATATGAAGGAGAACTGAGGTCAGTGAGGGTGAGAGAGCGAGTTGAATAGTAATAAAATCTCCTACCAGCAGAGGAGCAGAAATAGCATGTACACATAGCTTCCACAAACAATGCATTCTTTGGTTTTTGCTTAAATTACCAAGTCCATTATTTCTGTGGTGTCCTCTGAATGGGAGGATGTTTTAAGAGGAGTGATATTTCTATGGTGTCCTCCCTGTACGGGAGGATGTTTTAAGAGGGGTGAAATGCGTTAAAAGAACATATTTGTGCCGTGAGAATAACTCACTCTTATTTTCTTATCTTCTTATTTAGCTATGAATTCAATGGATTCTCTTTGCCTGAGGAGCTAAACATTTCATATAAAATGCACCCAATTCACATTTACATTTACTATTTCATAGCTAATATTTAATTGTCTTTACATTTTCAACTGATTCATAATTAACATTAAGTGGCCTTTTTTCCAATCAATTTTTTAAGGATTTGTGTTTAACAACATATAACATGATGTTCTATTTAAAAAAAATCAAAACTTCAACCAACAGTGCTAAAAAAAAGCAATTCCTTTATCATAAATTATCGAGATCAACTAACTGTTCCAAAAAAAAATTAAATTTGTCACACAATTTTTCCAATTATATAATATAATCATATTATGAGCGACATTTAAAAAGGTGTTCTAAGTAGATTTTGTTTGTATATTTGATATTTTTATAAAGAATACTAAATGTCTTGTAGAATATTTAATTTCATTATGCAAGACTGTCATTGCATCATTTATTTTTTTCGTATATATTTTATTTATTTATTTATTTCAAAAATAATGATCCCCACACCTTTACTCTTGCGCTGTGCTATGCGTTGGTGAATTTTGTTTTTATTTATTTATTTATTTTCACCCCACCTCATTCTAAAGAAGATAATCAATTTTCTCATGAACCTATTTGGACCGTTGATTGAGAATGAGAGTGAAAAATTTAATAAGTATAACTTGATGATGTGACATTTCATATTGATTGGACGGATATGATTTAGAGATTATAAGGAATTATGAGAGAAACCTGATCCCTCTCATATTAAATATAAGGGTGTGTGTATATTATTTTAAGTTTTAACAACCCATATTGTATCCTTGTTGAATTATGTGTGTTCCTATATCATCATCATTATTTTTATTCTTTTCAGATCTTTTTTTTTTTTAATCTGGTGAATGGATCAAACGATTTTCCTTATCTGTTGAAATGATGCGTTAATATTCCAACTATTGAGAGTAATGTTAAATCAAAAATAATGTGTCGCCCAACTTTATGGCTCAACTAGTAAAATATGTCATAATTTTTTCCCTTTATATTTTTATTTTTCATTTTAGGGTTAATCACTTATTATTTTCCTCCGTAAAACACACATATAGATCAAATTCACTGTTGCCTTATATTATAAAAATCATCTTGACAGTTGGTACTTTCATTTTGAACTGTTGATCTTGTTTTGTTATCTTAATTGAGTTAATAAACAGTTTCTTTTTCTAATTTGGGTTGCTAAACTTAATAAATTATTAATTAGGTTACGTGACACAATTATGGATTTAGAAATCGAGCTAAATTACCTTTATATCCCTTAATTATTATTATTAATTTTTTTTTAAAACCCAAAATTGGAGTAGAACACTACGCTGATGTTGCATACCAAGCATAAACTGTATTGGACACACATAGAGTAGCTTCTTTACTTTTGTTATGTCTCTAAATGTTTTCGCAACGGTCTTTCTCAAGTGGCGCCGAGAATTCAAATCGATGAATTGTAGAAATAGTGACTCCCCGAAAAGATTGGACATCTTAAAGAGAAATAAAAAAAACTCAGCTAGGTCTAGGTCTGAAGAACTTACCAACGACCTTAAACAATTTGAGACAATACCAGCCCCCTTGAGCTCAATAAGTAAATTCGATTTGCATTCTCTCGAGCACATAGATTTCAAAGGAGCTTCAAAGACAATGAAAGAAAATGGTGCTGTGAAGTACATGGCACATAATGAATTATCTCCAGCACCGCTGGGAGAACCATTTTGGAAGCAAGCTCTAAACGCCCAGAAGTATATTTGGAAATTTCTGAGTTTTTATAAAGACTTTTCCGAGTCATTCAAGTTCGAGGCCCCAAACAATAACTAAATGGTTTGTTCTGATATGGGATACTCCAATGTATCACTATCACCCATAACATATGAGAATGAAAATAAATATATCTTGTATGTATATATGATTGTTTGATTCATGATTGATTGGAGTCATGGGCAAAACAATGTGTTTCATGGGCAAAACAATGTGTTGGGCCATGCACTGTGACTTGGACTTGGTCCAAGGTCATGTGTGTGTTTACATTCAGTGTAACTGTGGATTATTGTGATAATGCTGCATGCTTGTTTTCCTAGCGCTGAGGATTTGTGACGAGGTCACGAGGCACGGGTGAGTACTTGGATGGAAACGATACATGTGTTGTATGCCATTGTAGTTGTGTATCGATGTGTTTGCTGAATGTTGTTGTTATCCATGTTATAAATATCTATCATATATTATATATGCTATAGAAGTTAATTGTTACCTGAGATTCAATCCGATTGAATCTCAGACTTAACCCTAGCTTCAGGATCTGGAGGATCGGAAGCTGGTATAAAGGGTAAGCAGCACACGTGAAGACTCGGAAGGAGTTTTAATGTTTGGATTGTATATATATATACTGTTAGATACTTAGTATCTGAATACTTGGATAATTGTACCGTTATTATACCCGACCGAATACACCGCGATTAGTTTAAAGTTATAGCCACGTCTATGTATCAGTTACTCATGCGCTCAACTCAACTTATACGCTCTATCACTCCACTCTGATGATATTCATATATACTGTGTTATGATTATTGATATTGGTTATGTGATACATAAAGGACATACACCCTAAGGAAAAGGGATGAGTTTTTTTTAAAGATAAAACCCTAGAGATAGAAGAGATGACACAAAATATGGGTTATGTTGCTAAACTCTAGGACTCCTGATATGGAAATTGGAGTCTGAATTAAATCTCGCAACACGATTTAAAAGGGAAGCGGTACAGAGAGGTTGGAACTACTTAACTTTTCCTATAGATAGTAATTTACTGCTTAAGTTTCCTTGTAGATAGTAACTTACTGCTTAAGCTTCCCTATGAATAGTAACTTACTGATTAAGTTTCCCTATAGGAATAGTAACTAAGTTACCCTGAGGAAATAGTCCTTGCTCAACACGATTTAAAAGGGAAGCGGTACAGATAGGTTGGAACTACTTAACTTTTCCTGTAGATAGTAACTTACTGCTTAAGTTTCCTTGTAGATAGTAACTTACTGCTTAAGCTTCCCTGTGAATAGTAACTTACTGATTAAGTTTCCCTATAGGAATAGTAACTAAGTTACCCTGAGGAAATAGTCCTTACTCAATAGGGCCAGACACCATGCATGCAACAGGGCATTGCTTTAGGGATAGAGGTCTTTTACTGGGTCCTTGACGGTAGTGGTCGTTACATAGAAAATGGAAAGTACCCAACATTTTTGGGAGGTAGATATGTCATACTAGTAACTATGAGAATTGCCGGTACCCAGTGGTACATAGGTTGTACTGATATGTTGTACTTGGATTAGTACATATATGGTAGCCGGTACCCAGTGATATGTGAATTTGTACCAGTAGTAGTACCCCAAATTCGATAAACACTTTGAGGTTAAGCGTGCTTAGTGAGAGAAATCTCAGGGTTCTTAACCCTTGGGAAGTTAGCATAAGGATTTAAGATCCTTTGAGCTAAAACCTAAGTACCTTAAAGGTATGAAACATGGTGACTATTTGGGATGCCATGATAATAGATATAGAAATGATAGGCTTGAATATGTTCTAAGTAGAGATAGTACTTAAGTCAAAGAATGATTAAGCATTGCCTAGGTTCTAGTACCTAAGAGTAGGAACCCTAATAGAAGTATGATTGAGGATACCTTAGGTTTCAATACTTGAGAGTTAGTTCCTCAAAGGAACCATACGATAGATAAAACCCTAGTAGCCAAAGGGTTATGGTCTCATGAATAAGACATATAACTGTAGTAATGTTAGTGCCTAATAGATTCCCTAAGAAGTGGGTGATTACCCAATAGGGAAAGTTGATATAAGGATGTTGGCTGGAGCTGTACAAATATCAGAAGTCCATGAATAATGACCCTAGATGAGATGGCATAATTAAGTCAACAGATTACGAAACCATTAGAGGGTAGGAACCTGATAAGATCCGAGTTCTCGTTATAATGATTCAGAGATGATCAACTGAAGATAGTACTACTTATGGAAAGTTTTGATTGGAGAGGGCTACCTACGGAGAGTTTTGATCGAAAAGGGCTACCTACGGAGGGCTCGGATCAGAGGGGCTGACCAATCGGAGGGATTAAGTGAAGTGCCGAGTGAAATACTATGGAGTGGAGCCACCGTGATGTCAGAGTAAAGCTGCCATAACAACAAACCAAAGAGTAGAGTTACCAGTGTAACGGTTCTCACTACTAGAAAAAAAGGAAATAGCTACGGAATTTGCTATGGAAAATTTTCCGTAGCAATGGTGACGAATTTTGCTACGGATTTAAATATCCGTAGCAGAAACACGCACAAGGGCAATATATTGCGACGGGTGAGCTTTTTTCGTCGCAAATGGCGACGGACAAAGCTCATCCGTCGCAAATTGCGACGGCGAAAGTGTCCGTCGCCCAAATTTTTGCGACGGATGACCTTATCCGTCGCAATTACTTGCGACGGATGACGTCAGCCGTCGCAAAATGGCGGACCTTTCCGCCATTTTGCGACGGATGACTCATCCGTCGCAAAAATGGCTGCTTTTTAGACGGACTACACATCCGTCGCAAAAAGCGGATCATTAGTCCGCCATTTTGCGACGGATGACGTCATCCGTCGCAAAATGGCTATGCCTTTTTGCGTCTTCTCCCCATTCTACGAGTCTTCTCCCCTAGCTCGATCGTCCCTAGCTCCGTCCTCCCCGACTCCGGCCCCCTCCGGCCCCCCGCTCCGGCCCCCGGCTCGATTCCCCCTAAGTCTCCGGCCCCCCCGAAGCTCCGGCCCGGCTCCCGGTTCCCCCGGCTCGGCCCCCCCGATTTCGCCCCCCCCCAACTCCGCCTTCCCTCACCTCCGGTCCACCGGCTCCGTTCCCCAAGCTCCGGCCCCCGGCTCCGGTTCCCCCAAGCTCGCCCCGTCCCCACATTTCGCCCCAAGCTCACCCCACCCCCCATTCCGGCCCTGACTCCGCGTCCCTCACCTCCGCCGGCGACCGCCCCCGCTCGCCCCGCCCCATTCCGCCCCTGCCTCGGCCTCCCTCACCTTTCGGCGGCCAGATACTTCAAGCTCCGGCCCCGATTTCATCCTCCTTTGCCTCCCTCGGCTTTTTCCTAGCGTCCTCTTCTCCATTCCGGTCACCGCCGGTTAGCTTTAAGTATTTTGTTTTTTTATTATATAATTATTTGATATTTGAAAATATCTATGTTAGATTTGCTTTATTACATAATTAAAATATATATGATAGTAGAAGATTATAAGTTACATGATTTTAAGTCTTCTTTTTTGTTTTAGTTTTTCCTTTAGCTGAATCTATTAATTGGATAATGATCTTCATACTTAGTTGTTTATCAATTTGAATTATTCTTATAGTTTGTAGGAGATTATATGATTTTTTTTAATTATTGAGCTTTAATGATTATTATTTATGATATTGATTTTGTTCAAGTAAACATAGTTAATACACGTATATAAATATTTTATGTGAAGTATTTTATGTAGCACTGTTTAGGAAATTAGAAATTTGGATTCTGATTTTGGTGTGATAAAATTATGATTTTGTATTAGTTGGTAATGATACATAAATAATATCTTTGATCTAGCCCATATATGTTAGAAACTCCAAAATACTTAGTATTCTATTCTTTGTTTGCCCCCTCCACATGCATGTCCCCATGTTCTGGTGTGCTATCCTCATTCTCTGGTTGCTTGCTGGAATATGTTCTTTGTTCAATGCATGTGTTTGTTTTTCACTTTCTTGATTAAGTGGCAATTGGTAGGCATAAGAGGCGACTTATATATATATATATATTTGTGGTATGTTGAGAAGTTAATTAGGGTAGTAACTCGAACTAGCTAGGAAGTATGGAAGGCAACCATGATAGAAGTTGGATGTACAATCGTCTAACGATAAGAGAACTAACGCAAGCATTCTTGGTGGGTTTGGAAGTGTTCGTCAATTTGCTTTGGCGAATTCAAATAATTCAAGAAGGGAGATCAGGTGTCCGTGTGCCAAATGTAAGTGTTTAAGATTTACGAGATGCGGAGACGGTCGAGAATTCATTTGTGTCAAAAGGGATTCATTAGAGATTATGAATGTTGGGAATTTCATGGCGAAGTCGATAGACACCGAGTGGTTATTACGGGGACAAGTAGTCATCGAGAAAACCTTAATCAATATGAGCAGAGTTGGTTATGGATGCCGCGGGACCGTTGATCGGCCAATATTTTGATCCTTTACTCATGCCGAACCGTCATACATGGGAGAGGAGACGGTACCCATCCTCAACCATCAAACATGGGTGAGGATCCTCATCCGGAAGCCGCTAGGTTCTATAAAATGCTTCAAGAAGCACAACGTCCGTTATGGGAAGGTTGCGAACACTTTGAAAATAGTGAATATTCATCGCTATCGGCTACCCTAGCAACACTAAGCTTGAAGACCGATCACCATATGAGTGAGAGGAATTACAACGAAATGATGCAGATCATGAGTAAGGTTGTTCCCAAAGACAATAATTTGCCGAAGGACTTTTACCAAGCAAAAAAAAAAAGGTGAAAGAGCTTGGGCTTGGATGTGAAAAAATCCATTGCTGCCCCAGAGGATGTATGTTGTATTACAAGGATGATGCTGAGCTGACCAATTGCAAATTATGTGGAGATGACAGATATAAAGTTGTGGGGAAAGGAAGGAAAAAGACCCGTCATGCAATAAGCAAGATGTGGTACTTTCCTCTGGTGCCCAGACTTACGAGATTGTATGCATCCGAACAAACAGCTGCTCACATGAGATGGCACGAGGAGCATCGTAGGGATGAGAACTTTGTGACGCATCCTTCTGATGCCGAATCTTGGCGTAAATTTGACGAGGCGAATCCTTTCTTTGCTATGGATCCCCGTAATGTTCGTCTTGGTCTATGTTCGGATGGGTTCGCTCCTTTCAACAATACGGGCAGGAATTATTCCTGTTGGCCAGTCATTGTGACTCCGTACAACCTCCCACCCTCTATGTGCATGAGAAGAGAGTTTTTCTTCCTTAACGCGTTAATCCCTGGGCCGTCGAACCCAAAAAGAAGATAGATGTGTACCTCGGGCCTTTGATAGACGAGTTGAAAATGTTGTGGAGTGAAGGTGTTTTTACGTATGATATATCATTAAGTCAGAATTTCACCATGCGGGCTGCCTTAATGTGGACGATAAATGATTTCCCTGCATATGGGATGTTGAGTGGCTGGCAAACGTTGGGAAAGCTCGCATGCCCGATATGTCTCGAACAGAACATAGGTTTTAGCTTGGAACACAGTCGCAAGGTCAGATGGTTTGACAGGCACCGACGATTCCTACCCCCGATCATCCGTTTAGGAGAAATAGAAAAGACTTCACGTGGAAGGTTGTCGAATGAGCAGATCCACCTCGTCGTTTAAGTGGACAAGAAATATAGGACAGGGTCAGGCACATTCCGAGTGTCGAAGAGGGGGCTGCTTCAAGCGAACCTGAGGGGTACGGCATTGATCATCATTGGAACAAACGCAGTATCTTCTGGGAACTACCATATTGGAAAGATCAATTGTTAAGACACAACCTCGATGTCATGCATATTGAGAGGAATGTGTTTTGCAATATTCTTTACACCGTGATGGACACCAAGGGCAAGACGAAAGACACGATCAAAGCAAGATTGGACGTTGAAGCGATTTGTAGAAGGCCCGCTTTGCATTTGGTGGACGGTGGCACCGAACGAATTTCCAAACCCAGAGCGCCGTACACATTCAATAAAGAGCAGAATTTAGAATTGTTGCAATGGGTTAAAGATCTGAAACTCCCTGACGGTTATGCGTCAAAATGGAAAAGATGTGTCGACATGCACGAGGTGAAGTTGAGCAAGATGAAGAGTCATGATTGTCATGTTTTTTTCCAGAGATTGTTGCCATGGGCCTTCAAAGCACTACCGAAGCATGTATGGTCTATTCTAACGAAGTTGTCCATGTTCTTTAGAGAAATTTGTGCTTCAGAGCTTAATGTTGAAAAGTTACGGCACCTGGAGGCGAGCATGCCCATAACGCTATGCAAGTTAGAAATGGTGTTTCCTCCTAGCTTGTTTGACTCAATGGAACATTTGCCCGTTCACTTGGCCTACGAAGCAAAGGTAGGAGGCCCGCAATAAGATAGATGGATGTATCCGTTTGAGAGGTAATATATATATTGATTTGCGCTGTTATTAATTGACCGACATGGTACTTTAGATTATAAATACCCTCGATATTACATTGTAGGTTTTTACGCACACTTAAGCACAAGATCAAAAATACAAGGTACGTTGAAGGATCTATCGCTTTGAAGCTTATCTAGTCGAAGAGGCCGCAAAATTTGCGTCATACTATTATCCCCCGAAATGATGTCAAGATGGAGAGGGGTACCTCGTAACGATGATGCCGGTGATACGAGTGATCAAAAATCAATATTTAACTTTCCAGGCCGAGTCGTGGGAAAACGTTGGAAGTCAACTCTTGACAGAAAAGATAAGCGAGTTGTAGAGTGGTACATTCTAAACAACTGTGAAGAGGCCGCAAAGTACCTAGAGTAAGTTTTTTTGTTTACTATTACGGTAAGTATTAAAGTATTAACTTAAGTTTTTTGTTACAGTTACTTCTCTAATTGGGTCCGATCGGGAAATCCTTCAATGTCGGTGTCCCAAGTTGATCAATTCACTAATTCTGAGTTTCCAAAATTGTTTCGATCATTTTTCTTGGAAAATCCATCAGATCCCAATGAAGTTGCGTGGAGTTTATCTTATGGAGCTGCAATGATAGTTACCTGATGCAACAAATATATAATCAATGGGTATCGATTTGCAACTGTTGACGCAAACGCAGGTACACTATGTTGCAATTACGGTGTATGTTGTCTAGGTGACCAAGTTGACGGGGTGGAGACTGACTACTACGGGAAGTTAGTTGAGATAATTCAGCTGAGTTACCAGTGGGACAAGGTGGTGACCCTTTTTAAGTGTGAGTGGTTTGATAACAGTCCGCGTGGGACAAAAGTGGACAAACATGGAAATATTGAGATCCACCGGACAAGGAGATATTCGGTTGGTTATGACCCATTCATCCTTGCTCAACAGTGAACAAGTTTACTATACACCATACCCTACATCTCGCCAAGGGTGGACGGGAGTTATTAAAACCAAAGCACGAAATATTATACCAAAGTCGAAAGAGCAGAATCAAATGACAAAGATGGCTGAACCTTTCCAAGCGATGTGGAACATGTGCTACCCATAAACATCTTCGATGACGAAGTACCAAGCAATCTATTTGATTCTCGTGCGAGTTAGAGTTGATTCCTATACAAATTGACGATGAGAAATCGACGACGATGAGGATGAGGCGAAATGAGCTTCTCGATAGTGAATCGAGTTCGACGACTATGAGAGTTCGGATGAAGACATGCAAGTAGATGTCGATGAACGGAATCGTCCGTTGATTTGTGTTAGTTCTTTGTTTATGACGATATGTTATACTACATACTTTGTTTCTTTGCTACTGTCATATTAACTAATTTTTTTATATATATATTTTGCCATCATGTCTATAAGTGTTCGTGAGATGGAGCATCCGGGAGGACGTTCGGGTAGTGGACGTGGCGGTGGTCGAGCCCGACCCGTACTATAAGAGGGGTAGGCGACGCCAACCGCTCTATATGGAGGCGGAGGGCTCGCTTCTTCTCCGGAGGTGCCACTATTTGATTTTTCGTCGTCACCGTCGGGATATTTGTCATCTTCACCATCACTTTATACATCGTCGTCACCGGTGGCTACCCTCCCTGATGCACAGCAAGGAGGACCACAGGTTTACTTTACCATTTCTGATTGATTTACATTTGTTTAGTTTCTTGAAACCATCTATGTACAAACATCTTCAATATTTCACATTTCTTCCTTAGCACACTACGTCGCCTCAGAGCCACGTCGGGGAAGAAGGTAGTTCTTCGAGGTACCAATGCGGGGCTCAAGAGATCCCGAGACAGGGGTTTCTTTGGATCCGTCCCGACGGCAACGAGTAAGTCATGCCAAGTTACCTGTAATGTTACAATTTTCTTTTCTAATTGGTTTGTATGCTAATATTTGCATGATAATCTCTGTTTTCAGATTTTTGCCTGATACTCCGGTGGCGACTTTTATGTCGGACCAAATATTCCGTAATTACACTCAAGCTTGGACCGCGTGGACAGAGATTCCTAAGAAGCAACGAGAAACATGGTTCAAGGAGTTCTTGGTAAGTTATTTTTTTATGCGTGTTAATTTAGTACTTTTAAAATTTTGAGCACTAATTGTTCGTTATTGATTTTCAGGATAAGCATATGACGTTGCCTGAGCATCTTGAAAATATGAAAAAAGCTTATAACCACAGGGCCAGCGTGATGGTGCGTCGAAAGCTCTATGCATTGAGAAGGTTGAGAGGCAAGACAGATTGGCTTCCACAGGACACTAGAGATGAATTATTTGGCAATTGGGAAAACAATGACAAGTTTAAGACCATAAGTGCGAAAAATAAGCAAAATAGGGCCAAAATGGAAGGACCATCATATGCTGGCGGCTCCATATCAATTAGTGAGCATCGACGCAAAGTTGTAAGTACACGTTATTTTCTATTTACGTATTCAATATTTTGTACTTTGAAGTAATTAATTAAGGTCATCATTTGCGTTTGCGGGTAGAGTGCTGGGAAGCTCCAGCTGGATCGGTTGAGTGGGTTACCTTTTAGCGGACCCATTCCCGACAGCCTGAAGGGAGTGAGAGGAAATGGATTAATCCAAGGGCGCAACAAATAGCGGTTAGACATTTATTGTATTTATTACTTGTTTTATGCACCACCATATTTATTTCATTTTACATGTCTTATTTGTTATGTATTTGTTTGCTTGTAGGAAAACTTTGAGAAGCTGTCGCAGGAGAGAGCCACGCAGCGTGAGACTGACCCCTCATCCTCTATATCCGACAACGAGAGTCTATTCTTTGAGGCTACTGGCGGATTTGACAAGAAGGGGAGGGTCTTTGGATACGGTGAGTCCGCCCGTGACCGAAGGTACAAAGCGCCTCTCATCCGCACCGTAGGGGTTTGTTCGGGTAAACATAATACATTTGTTTTTGATAATTTTCATTCTCTTGTCCATTCAAATGAAGTACAAATAATAAATGTACTAATCAATTTTGTAGATGAGCTGAAGAAGATGAAGGCGTTGGTGGAGAAGCAAGCAACACAGATGACCTAGGAACAGGAGATGATGAGCCGGCGGGCGACTCGGAAACAGAGATGATGAGGCGCGAGATGATTCGAGAACAAGATCGATCAAGCGGGCATTGCGGCGGAAAAGATCGATCAAGCGGCGTTGCGGCGAGAACGGGCGGTGATGTGACGGGAGATGACTCGGCGGAATGAGTTGATGAGGGTGATGCAGATTCAAATCATGTCCCTTATGAAAGAAAGAGGTTCCGGTCGACTCCTGGTGATGATGACCATGCTTTGGTGATGACGATGATCACAATGTCATGTTTAGCCTACTTTTTTGTATTTGCTTGTTGCTACTACTTTTTTGTATTTGTTTGTTGCTACGGATTATATATATATATTGTGTTTTCACTATGTAAACTCTTTTTTATCGTTAATATATTCATGGTACATTACTTTACTATTTGTATTCAATTTTATACTAAAAAAATTTAAAATTTGCTACCGAAAAGAAAAGCTCCGTAAATTCTGAAATTTGCTACGGAAAAACAAATCTGCTACGGAAAAAAATCCGTAGCACATTCTGGAAATTGCTACGGAAAAAAATCCGTAGCAAATTTCAAAATTTGTGAAATTTGCTACGGAGAAAATATCCGTAGCAAATTTTCAAATTTGCTACGGATTTTTTTCCGTAGCAATTTCCAGAATGTGCTATGGATTTTTGTCCGTAGCAATTGCGACGGCTCTGAAACTCCGTAGCAAATTGCTACGGATATTTATATCCGTGGCAATTGCTACGGATATTAGAATCCGTGGCAATTGCTACGGATGTTTAAATCCGTAGCAATTGCTACGGATATTAAAATCCGTAGCAAAGTTGCTACGGATTTTCAGATCCGTCGCAATTGCTACGGATTTCCTGAAATTCGTAGCAATTGCCACGCGATATTTTGCTACGGACAAAATCCGTAGCAAACATGTTTTGCTACGGAAAAATGGGTTTTTGCTACGGATTTTTTCCGTAGCAAAAACCAAAATTTTTAGTAGTGTCTCAAGGTAAATAATTGTAATGAGTCCCACATTTAAGGGGTTTCCTCGAAAGGGTTCAAATGATCCGATATATCGCTATAGGATGCTCCAGTGCTATATGGCATATCTGTGTCATGATATGACTATACAGTGGGCAGTTGGACCTTTGGGACCGGTGTGTCCATAAGTTGTAAAATAACCCTAAGTCCTGTGAGACTATTGTGTCTATAGGCTGGTAGAAGCCCACGATTGTTAGACAACGAACATCAGGCAGTGTCTTGAAAAGACTGTGAAGCCCGAGAATAGCAGGAAATGTCTTGGAAGTAACCGAAAAGCTAAGGTAGAATTCATTAAGTAGTGATGACCTTCTAAGAATAGTTGTCTGGTTCCTGAGTAGGGTTTAAGAATTGAATTTTTAAACTTGCCAATGCACTTGTTGTATTTGAAATTTTCCTAATTGCTTTTCTAAACTTGTGAATTTTTGAAACTGAGTTTTCGAATGAAATGTTTTAAAAAGTGACCATTACTCTTTTGAAATGATGTTGTCTCATAAATAGGGGTTTTATTAGAATCCAGGTTTGAAAACTGAGTTTTTCAACTATGTTGTGGTAAAGACAGTATGGAAGTAGTAGAGGCTAGAAACTGTTTTAGATGTATGTGGTTGTTGGGTCTCACTAGAAGTTGTTAAATCTTTGAAATTGCTGGCCATTGATAAAACTCTTTTCAATAAGAGATTTGAAAATTGAGGGGACTTGTTTTGTGAGGCTGAAAAATTGCACCCCACAGTGAATACAACCAATCTGAAACACTTTTCCTTATAAGGCGTGTGATTTTACATTGTGGGGTTTGACTATCTATGTCTGGGCCAAGTTCCCAGTAGATAGGGTCACTACTTTATGTGCCAGCGCTGGGTCCCTTATGTGAGGGGTGGGAACTTTCCCACAATCGAAACGGCACTACTGATGTGGTGGCCGGATGTAGAGATTGGGATATGTCACTGTACCAAATGGTTGAAGTGGCAGGGTAAGCTCTCAATTGTTAAAAATTTGTGAAATAGATTATCCCACTCATAAATACGTGCCAGTAGTACATATTTTGTGAAACCGCTCCGGTAGTGAATGTGTTTTTCATGAATTTGTGTTGACAGCGATTAAGTTTGAAAATGTGATAGCACTATAACTTTTTGATATGGTGTGGATTGCGAAATGTTCTGCGACCACAGAAAATTTTCAATGTGTAAATAAGATAACATAATAGTATTGGGTAGCGATGACATGATTGTCGATGCTACTGTATTTAAAAGAAAAGATGTGTAGTTGGAGATTATGATATAGGAACAGGAACTATTAGAAAGGTCTAGAATACTGAACTAGTTAAGCCAGATAGTATTGCTTAGCTATAGTGCTTTGAGAACTTTAAATTGAGGAAGCTCAAACGAAATAGACGAGCAGAGGTTCGAGGCGGTAAGACCTGGTGTGCAAATTTTGCAAAGGGTAGTGTCCCTAGGCCCTAAGACCTATGATGCTTGGCACTGTGTGGAATGCTGATTGACATGGCGACTTTAGACTATTATGTCTAGAGTACATATGTTGAGGCTGGCAAAACATTCGCCGTACCAGGTGATAGATGAGATGCCTAAAACTTGAGGATGATTTCCTAAGTGGTAAGGCTAGGATCTCCAGTGTAGTGGTGATAGATTGAGATGGAAGGCCAATATGTGATAAAGCCAAGAGGCTAAATGAGTCAAGTAGTGAGGCCTGCGTAACCAAGCACTGTGAGGATGGACAATGGGTCCTATGTTTGAGTACTATACTTGGGTACAAGATGAATGAGACTGTTGTCTGAATATTAGGGTGCGTGTTGGGTAAGCATGCATAGGAAAGGATTAGACTAGAAGTCTATAATTTTTCCTAACGTTATATGTTCAAATTTCGAGGACGAAATTTAAATTAACCGCAGGGGGGGATGTAATACCCTAATTTTCATGATTCTTATAAACATTGTATTTTGGCAAATAATTAGCAAAATACAAAGGTGAATATGAGTCTCAAATGATTGTAATCTATTGATTATAATTTTAGGCAAATTTCTTCATAAAGTTTATAATTAAATTGAAGGTTGAGACAACAATTAAGGGCAATAAAATGTGACATAAATAACACATATAATAATGGTTATTTTATTACTAAAGAAGGCAAGAAAATGTTATGGAAATACTTAATGAAATTAAAGCAAGTTAGCTAAAACTAAGGGGCACTTAAACTTACACTAATTAAAATAGTTTGCATAATTATTCTAATTAATTAAGGACAAATTAAAAGTGTTAAAGAAGGGCTGAATAAATTGAAAATTAAGGGTCTAAGAGGATGAAGAAATTATTATTATTTTAATGAAGCACTAATAACCAAGGTTAAGAAATAAACCAAATTCAACAATGACAATGCTAATTAAAGGGTAATTAAGCACTTGATTAGGGAGTTTATTAAACTTTATTAATCCTCATGAAATTGAATGAGCCAATGAGAACAATTGAGCAAAGGATTAATGACACGTAAAAACCACATTAAATGGATGAAGAGAAGGAGGCATGTCGACCAGCCATGGAAGGGTGGAGATTTGTTTTCAAAAATGGTTCTTCATCTAATGGTTTTAAGGAAAGATGAAGTTTTAGTTCGCCTTGTTAATTACCATTTTAACCCTTGAATTTTCCCTATAAATAGGAGGCATCTCCCTTCACAATTCTTCACACCAAAATCAGCATAGCATATCTGATTTAGAGATAGAGAGAGAGTGGGGAAAATTCATAGGAAGCAAGAAGAATAAGGAGCAAAGTTCTTGAGGTTAGTTCTCTAGTTCTAACTTAGGGTTTTAGTAAAAGTGTAGTTTAATCTAGGAAATAGTAAAGTAAATTCCTTTACTGGTTATTAGGCCTCCATTGCATTTAAAATGTTGAAAGAGGTAAAAACATTTTGGGAAATAATTTTTGGAATCAAAAGACCCAAATTGTGGATGTTGGGAAAAATCCCATATTTCAATTTTTCTGGAATCAGTCACCTTGTGGTCATTATTTTATGGATCAATTCAAGTCCTAAAATCATGAAATTTTACAGAGTTAAAGTACACATGTAGGGATTTCTTTTGATATACAATTTGTAATGTTTTGAGTTTTTTACAAGGAGATACATACTTTTGAAGTTGGGTCACGTTTTTGGAAGATAATCTGAAGAGTGGTTGGAAATATTAAAACTGCTATTGACTCATGCATTTCGAGTTAAAAGTGTTATTTTTCCTTTGCAATAGACATGTCAATGGTTATGTAGAATTTTGGATCACCTCATTTTGATTTTTGTAGAATTAGTTATGCTTTTTCAAAATTACCGAAAAATCTGAGCAAAAATGCTGAAATTCCCTTTTTAAGGAAATGTAAAGGTATAATTGGAATAACAAATCCACTAAGGGTAAAAGGGTCAAGAGTGGAAAAAATATCTCTTAGGATATAATTCTAAGTCATATGGTATTTATTACAATATCTTAATGTTGTGATAATTATATAGAATATCTGGGAATGTCGGGAATCAGTACCGAAAGGAAATTGTACCACTAGCTATGCGAAGAAAGGTACAGACGCATACTATAACTCCAATCTTCTATATCTTGTATGTATATATGATTGTTTGATTCATGATTGATTGGAGTCATGGGCAAGATGATGTCTTGGGCCATGCACCATGATGAGGACTTGTTCCGAGGTCATGTGTGTGTTTACATTCAATGTAGCTGTGGATTATTGTGATAATGTTGCATGCTTGTTTTCCTAGCGCTGAGGATCCGTGACGAGGTCAGGAGGCACGGTTGAGTGCTTGGATGGTAACGATACATGTGCTGTATGCCATTATAGTCGAGGATCGATATGTTTACTGAATGTTGTTGTTATCCACGTTATAAATATCTATCATATATTATATCTGCTATAGAAGTTAACTGCTACCTGAGATTCAATCCGATTGAATCTCAGACTTAACCCTAGCTTCAGGATTTGGAGGATCGAGAGCCGGTATAAAGGGTAAGCAGCACATGTGAAGACTCAAAAGCAGTTTTGATGTTTGGATTGTATATATATACTGTTAGATACTTAGTATCTGATTACTTGGCTAATTGTACCGTTATTATACCTGACTGGATACACCGCGATTAGTTTAAAGTTATAGTCACGTCTATGTATCAGTTACTCATGCGCTTAACCCAACTTATATGCTCTATCGCTCCACTTTGATGATATTCATATATACTACATATTATGGTAGTATTGAATTAGGGGTGTTACAAATTCCTTATAGGTAAGGGCTAAAAGAAGTTTTCTAAACCTAATTTCTAGGCAATCTATGCAAGTCTGATATGTAAACTGTGCAAAGGTAAAATACTAAGTAGGTAATTAGGGAAATAATAATAGCATAAGAGTCAAACCATTATTATAGTCTTAGCTAGTTCTGTTATAGTAGGTAGTGGTTACACATTGCTATTAGTTAGTTAGTATGTTAACTGTGTAAAGGTTTCGGTTCAGTTCTGCAACTCCTTTTCCTCTGGTTCTCCCAATTTCTTCTACAATTCTACATCTTCCTTAAATAAAATGTTGAAACTTGATGAAGTGAATTTGACTAGTGTTTGAGGTTCATATCAAGCAGAAGTTCTCTAATTTCTGTTAGTGAGATGGCTGGAATTCAAAATTAATAGTTGTTTTCAATTCTGATTCACAGAAAAGAAGGGAACAAGCTCAAGAGATAGGGAGAAAGAATGATTGCCCGCATGGGGCTTCTCGTGAAGGATATGAAAAGGCCGAAAAAGAATTGATGGCGGCCAAGGAAAGAGATTGGAAGATGAAGCTGAATCCAATCCTTCTGCGATACATGATTGTTCGCCTCGCAAGTGCACGAGTTTCGCAAGTAATAAAGTGATAAGTAAAGTATCGTTCCCACGAGGATTTGTTTAACAAATTGGTCAAGCAAGAGGCTTAGTGAATTTCATCAAGTTGAGCTAAAACAAAGTTTTGAGTTGGAATGAGAATTTTTAAAGACTATTTCTAAAACTTAAAATTGATAAAGGCAAATGACTCTTTGTTTTCAAGAATAATAGAGCCTAGGATTCTTTTTCCCTTTTGCATTTCATAAAACTTGGTTAATTTTCTCTCTAATAGCATTTCAATACATATATGTGTTAGTCTAAGGTTCAAAAACACTTGACACGCTCTCTCGAGTCAACATCAAGTTTCTCTTCTCATTAATATGCACAATCTCTTGCTACAATTAATGAGAATCAATATTTAAGCAACAACCTTAATGTGACAATGCAAGATTAGTAAATATATCTCTATTTTACCAACAAACTATCCATTTATCAAGTAAACTTCAAGACAAGCATGATTTCAATCAAGTTCTACACCTAGATTAGCTCTCTCAAGTCATAACCTAAGTGAATAAATCATCTAAATGGAGGCCAATCACTTAGAAGCATTAAGCCAAGGTTGAAATCAACACATATATATATTTATCTACCAAAAGAGAGGAATATTCAAGTATTAATCCATAAAAAGGGTCAAAATAACCCTAGAATGAAAGATTTAGCTACTCATGTCCAAATACAAAGAGATTTTAAGTAAAGATACTGAATACATGAAGAAGCTAAGAGGAGAAGAAGAGAAAATAGGAAGGACCAAGGTGAAATCCCCAAAAGCTTTCTTAGATTTAGCACCCAAGCCTCCAAAGTTGCCAAGATCTCTCTCCAAAGCTCTTCCCTAGTGTGCCCACTTGTTCTCTTGTGCCAAGAGTGTGTTTTTCAGCCCTTCCCTTTAGGTTAAATAGGGTTTTCTGCTTTTGAAATGAAAAACACGTAGCTGTACTTTCTGCACTTTTTCATGACTGGCCGCAGCCAGTTTGTCACTTGCCACGGCCAGTTTTTCACTTTCCGTGGCCGGTTATGGCAGTTTCCTTCGACTTTGCAACGCTTCACTTCTTTTATTTCTTTCATTGTTTCTAGGTTCTTATAGAGCTTCAAAACTTGTCTCTATCCTCCTACAAAAGAGAGGATTTATCAATTCTCAGTTAAACCACAAACTCTATAGGATATAACAAGAATTTCTTTGATTTTTGCTTGACACTTTGATATGCACATTTTCTTCTATATACTTCATTTCATATGCACATTTTGAACCAAAAATATGTAAAAAGAGTGAGAAAATATGCTGGAATGTAGTCAATTTCTAAGAGTTAACACACCCCCAAACTTAAATATTTGCTTGTCCTCAAGCAAAAACATGTATCTCCACAAAATTATGTTAGTATTTGTCATTGATGCATGAATAAATTTGTCCTCATTTATTGCTCAAAGAGTTATATGAAACAAGAAACCAAGTAAACATGTAAAAATGAACACTTCATAGATTTAAAACATGCTTTTCAAGAATTTCCAAATGTGAGTGTGTGAATGGAGTTGACCTATACTCTTTTTTCACCTGCTAAAGTTAAAAGCAACAATTCAAGTCATATAACTATATTCAAACAATCAATTCCATCATTATCTAATTTCTTCCTCTTTTCTTCTAATTCACTCCACTTGACTTAAAAATCAAAGGGACTTTTTAGCTTGTAATGGGGCCAGGGGTTAAGGTTTTCAAAAGAAAAGATAAAGGATAATCAACAAATACCTCAAGATAGATGATAACTACTCAAGGGGTTTCTTCCTTTTCTCATTAAACATACTCCCCCAAACTTAAACCAAATCGATCTTTTCCATATCAAGCCTTCTTGAACTTTTTGTTTTGTTTTGTTTCTTTTTCTTTTTTTTGGCTTGATTTCTATACCTTTTGAGCCCTTTTACTTTCTACACTCCTTTTTCTGTTCATTTGAATTTCACACATCATCAAATTCCACAACCCCATCAATTATCATCTATCTCAAAGCAAAGGAATCATGGTTTTTCACATTGGCTAAGGTAGGTAGATGTTAGGTCTTCCAAAAAGAATCTTTAATTGGTTTTTCAATTAGGCTCAAAATAAGGGTTCAAAAAGGGAATAGAATCAATTAGGTAGGCTTGAAAGGCTCAATCGCATTTTATGAAGTGCCCTAATCCTTTCTTTAAATCTTATGAAATAAATCAAAAGCTTTGAAGAAGTCCAAAGATTATTTTGAAATCAACAATTTGAAACAAAGGCATATAACTTAATTTGTCACAAAGCCCTTCAACAAGAACATCCAGAATAAAATTAACTCCAATAGTGCTTTTGTTAGCTTAAAAATTCTTGAATAGCATGATTTGTCACTACAATACATCCATCAATACACATTAAACAAAATTTCCTATCAAATATAAAAGACTGAGCAGTAATTTATATCATCGGATCATTCAAGCAACTTTGACAAATAACCTAGAATTTCAATTCATTTTTAACATACTTCACAAACAAAAATTTAAGCAAGAGAAATTTCAAACATTCCAACAATTTTCTTACAAAAACCGTTCAAAATTTTCACTGTGCATTCATCAAAGTAACAAAAAATTTCAAATTTGCTTGCAGTGAACTTTCACCCCCAAACTTAAAACTGACAATGTCCTCATTGTCAACTAAAAGGATAGGAAAGTAAAGAAGTAGCACATGTATCTGATTCAGCTCATATCCACAGCATTTACAAACTAACAACTAGGCCCTCAATAGACTAGCCACAACATTTTCAAAATTGCTTCCATTACTAGCTATCAGTCTCTAGGAAATTAACAATCACAATAGGCAAGTCAAACAGAAAATGATATGAACCACTCAAACTAGCCATCATTAGCTAGGAAAGTCATATTCACATGCTAACAAGAGTGTCACATAGTACTGGCCATCAGTAACTATCAAGAACCATAAGTAGATATCCACATCAAAAAGCTATCAACAATCTAATCCAAACCAGAGGAAGGCACCGACTGTTAAATCATTGGACACAGGATGTATGCACATCAACAACAACAAGATTGGCACAATAAAACATACATCCATCAACAAAAATTTTAGCACAATCTAATTATGAGCCCTGTAGTTAACCTTCACAAACCTAAGCAGAATTCTAAATAAAACAAACAGACAAAAACATAAAAACAATAAATCACACTCAACAACAAACACAGAAAACAAAAAGAAACTTATTTAATCTATCCTAAAATGAAAAGAAAAGATCCCCCAAACTTAGAATCAAGCTAATACCAAGCAGCCAAGCAACATTCCAAGCCTAAACCTAGTCCTCACTTCCTTAAAATGACTTTTTAATTTCTCAAAATGAGGATTTCAAATAGTGAAGATGCAGCGGATCAATCCTATTTTATTGTGGAATACCAAAGAAACCAAAGTATTTCAAGAGATCAAATCAAGGGCAAAAGAAACCAAAGTATTTCAAGATGACCAAAAGCTTTTCCCATATCAAAAGTAAATGATCAAAGCATAAATTGGTTTCAACAGATGCAATCATCAGTAATTGCATAAAACCAAATAATCACAGTGATTTTCAAAACCCATTGTTATCTTATTGAATAAGAATTTGGTGTTCCACAATGAATTGATTTTAGTACAAGCTAAAGGTGCAAAAGAAAGTGACCGAGAACTAGTTCACAACTTTGCAAAATCTTGCCAAATCAATCAACTATATAACTAGTTTTGAATTCTTGTGGATTGAGGTCCAAGCTAGGTTTTCACAAATAATAAACACATTGCCATTTACACATCAGTATGTAAAGGCATATTTTCATGGTTTAAAACTTAATTGCAACCTTTTCCAGTTAGAATCCACAACCCAAGAAAAATTCAGAGCATCCTTGTTTAGAAACAGTTAACCGTGCTTAACCAATCAAGTATGTTATGAACAATACCAAAACAAACCCAAACTGAACCAGCAAATCCAAGACATAATTTATCAAGCAACCATCAGTAATTGCCACAAACAATTCCTCGAACCACATCTAAATTCAAGCCCAATTCTCAACAGTCTCAATAACTTGGTAGAGCATAACTTCCAAAATCATTCAGCATATGTAGGTCATCAAGAGAACTTATAGCAGCAGATTCATGTTGCAAAATTATTAGTTTAAAAGCAAGTCATGAACCCAGTGGAGATTCCAAACAGAGTAGTATTTCCAATTACAGACTTTGAAAACTCATATTCAACAATAATCAAAGTTGACAGAATGTATCCACAAGTTTCAGAATCCAGGGATATATATATTAGTTCTCATGATGACAAGCATAGACAGAACCATCTAGGAAATTAAACCTCAAATTCTATTTTCAGTCCAGAGACTATCAAAACAAGCAACAACTACACTAATCCTCAAATCAAAACTCATCAGTTCAAAACCACAGATGCATCATATAACAACTCAACTCTAGTCTAACCAAACACCAACCCAAAATAGAGAAAGGCATAATCTCTACCTCAGAAGACAGCAATGGGAGCAAGAATCAAACTCTGTTCCAAGATCGTGTGTTCCCAATGGTGAGAGAAAAAAATGACAGCTTGGCTGGGTTTGTGAGTGAGCAGCCGTCGAGGAGGGAGTGCGTCAGGCGGTGAGAGGAAGAGATCTGGAGAGCTGACTTTGGTGAGAGTTTCAACGTCACGGAAAGTGTGGAACAGGGGGGAGCATCAGCGGAATGATGGTGGAAGGTGATGGTGAGAAAGGCAATGGTGGTGATTGTGAACAGGGGAAAAGAAGGCACGGTGAGAGGAAGACGATGTTGGTTCTGTAGCCTCCACAACCTCTTATTTCTCCTTTCTCAGTGTGTCAACGGAAGAAGAGGCGAGAGCGAGAGCGAGAGATGGAGAGGTTCAGTGGTGAGCTAGGGTTTCCACCATGGAGAAATCGAGAGAGACGGTGGAGGCGTTGAAAAGAGAGGTCGATAGTGGTTTAGGGCAGAGAGAGGCCGACGGTGGTGGTGGCTGGAGTGAGGTGGAAGACCGAGGGTGGTGCGTCGCGATAATGAAGAAGACAAACGCCATGGTGAGTGAGGGTCAAGAGATATGGAGGGGCTGGGCCGGTGAGAACAATGAAAATGAAAAGGATCCAATGGTAAATGAATGAAATTAGGGTTTGATGAGGATGGGAGTGAAATTACATTTGGGATTAGGGTTTTGAAATTGTTAATGAATGTGGTCCCAATTGTGGGCCACATTCATTTGGGTAAAATGGGATTAAAATAAACAATGAAGGGTAAAGTGGGAAACCAAATTTATTATTAATTTTTTTTTCTTTTTAATTTTTTTTTTGATTTGTTTTTTTTTTTAAATTTTTTTAAACACTGGCCACGGAAAGTGAACACAGAGAGCACTGGCCGCGGCCATTTGCACACTGGTCATGGAAAGTGAACACATAGAGCAACTTTGGACCACTAGCCATGGCCAGTTGTAAACTTGCCGTGGCCAGTTTTGCTGTCAAACACAAAACAAAACCAGCACAATTTCAAAACACCAGAAACATTCCCAAATGCCACAAGACTCACCCAATAAACTTAATACCACCCAATATCAACCAAATTACTTAGGATCAAGCACTTTAAACCATCTAAGACCATAAGGCACACAAACACACATATTCATAGGGAATACCACAACACATCAAATTTTAAGCACTCAAGTCATAGTCACAAGTGGATTTCACAAATAATCACAATAGCCACAGTATTACTCAAAATTGACTAGTCATCATTAGTTCACCCCAGAATCAAATATATATGAGCTTAGAGTCAAACGAACTTCCCTCAAAAGCATTTCCTTTATAGCTCATGAGTTCTTCCTCCTTCATAAATACTCCTCCCAGCTACAACAATCCAATTCTAAGTTGGGTACCCTTTTCTTCCTACAAAACAAAAAAAATCAAACATAAACCTACTAAATAAAAATAAAGACACACACACACAAAAAAATTGAAAAGATTTAGTTTAGAGCTTGGGTTGCCTCCTAAGAAGCGCTTAGTTTATAGTCTTTAGCTCAACTCTTCATGGTGGTCACTCCTCATTAACTAAGTAGATAGTGGACACAAGCCTATCCACATCTCCACCCCAATAATGTTTCAATCGTTAACCATTAGCTTTGAATTTTTCACCTTTCTCATTTTCCAGCTCCACATCACCAAATTTGGATGCTTGAACCACCGTGAATGGACCAGACCATCGAGATTTTAGCTTTCCCAGAAATAACCTCAACTTGGCTTTATAAAGGAGGACCCTTTGACCAGGTTCAAAACTCTTGGGTATAATTTTGCTGTCATGATCCCGCTTGGTCTTCTCCTTATATATCCTTGCATTCTCATAGGCACTTAGGCAAAATTCATCTACCTCATTAAGTTGAAGTAACCTCTTCTTCCCCACAGCTTGGGGATCAAAATTTAGCTTTTTGATAGCCCAATAAGCTCCATGCTCCAATTCCACCGGTAAGTGGCATGCTTTCCCAAACACCAAGCGATAGGGGGACATACCAATAGGCGTTTTGAAAGCCATTCGGTATGCCCATAGAGCATCATCCAACTTGGTAGACCAATCCTTCCTCGTAGTTCCCACCACATTCTCAAGAATGTTCTTGATCTCGGGATTGGAAATTTCTGCTTGCCCATTACTTTGAGGGTGGTATAGCAATGATACCTTGTGCTTGACACCATATTTCTTCATGAAGGCTTGAAATTGGTGATTGCAAAAGTGAGAGCCCCCATCACTTATAATTGCTCTAGGTGTTCCAAAGCGAGTGAAAATGTTCTTCTTGAGGAATTTCAACACCGTCTTGGCATCATTGGTGACACATGCAATGGCCTCAACCCACTTGGAGACATAGTCAACTCCAACTAAAATGTACTCATTGTTAAATGACTTAGGAAAAGGACCCATGAAGTCAATTCCCCAAACATCAAAAAGTTCAACTTCAAGCATGCTAGTCAATGGCATCTCATTCCTCCTAGATATGTTCCCTACTCTTTGGCATCTGTCACATTGAAGAGCAAAGGCATATGCATCCTTGAATAGAGCGGGCCAATAGAATCCACTTTGGAAGACTTTTGCAGCAGTCTTCTCTCCTCCGAAATGGTCACCATATTTAGAAGAGTGACAACAATGCAGAATACACTCTTGTTCATTCTCTGGCACACATCTTCAAATAAGTTGATCAGGACACCTCTTGAATAAATATGGTTCATCCCAAAAGTATTTCTTCACTTCATGTAGAAACTTACGCTTTTGGTGAGGATTGAAATCCAGAGGTAACACTCCACAGACTAAGTAATTGGCAGAATCAGCATACCATGGTGGTTTAGGGCTATCAACAAGGAACAACTGCTCATCCGGGAATGATGCATGAATCATATCTGAATCATCAAGTTTAGCCTCAGTACTCAACCGTGAGAGATGGTCGGCTACTTGATTCTCGGTACCTTTTCTATCAATGATGTTCAAGTCAAACTCTTGAAGTAGAAACACCCATCGAATTAGTCTTGCCTTAGAGTCCTTCTTCGTGAGTAGGTACTTTAGAGCTGAATGATCGGTGTAGATGATGACCTTAGTACCTACAATGTAAGGCCGAAACTTCTCACAAGCATAGACTATGGCAAGTAATTCCTTCTTGGTGGTGGTATAATTAAGTTGAGCACAATCAAGAGTTTTGCTAGCATAGTAAATGGGATGAAATAGCCTTTCCTCTTTTTGCCCAAGAACAGCACCAACTGCATAATTACTAGCATCGGCCATGATAATGAAAGGTAGAGCCCAATCCGGAGCTATCAAGGTAGGAGAAGAAATGAGACATTGTTTCAACTCTTCAAAAGCTTTTAAGCACTCTTCATCAAACTTGAATTCTACATCTTTTTCTAATAACTTGGAAAGTGGCTTGGCAATCTTAGAAAAATCTTTGATAAATCTCCTATAGAACCCAGCATGACCAAGGAAGCTTCGAATACCCTTTACACTAGTAGGAGGAGGCAATTGCTCAATGATAGCAATTTTGGCTTTGTCTACTTCTAGACCCTTCTTGGACACCCGATGGCCAAGTACAATGCCTTCTTGCACCAAAAAGTGACATTTCTCCCAATTGAGAATCAAATTTGTTTCTTCACACCGTTTAAGCACCGCATCCAAATTATCCAAGCATGAATCAAAAGATGGACCAAACATAGAGAAATCGTCCATAAATACTTCAATGGTCATCTCAATCATATCAGCAAAGATGGACATCATGCACCTTTGAAATGTGGAAGGAGCATTGCAAAGTCCAAATGGCATTCTTCTGAAAGCGAATGTGCCATAAGGACAAGTAAAAGTAGTTTTCTCTTTGTCTTCCGGGGCTATGGCAATCTGATTGTACCCTGAATAACCATCTAGAAAACAAAAGAACTCCTGGCCAGCTAGCTTGTCAAGCATCTGATCAATGAATGGCAAAGGAAAGTGATCCTTCCTTGTAGCAGTATTAAGCTTCCGGTAGTCCATGCACACCCGCCATCCAGTCACCGTGCGAGTGGGAATCAGTTTATTTTGGGTGTTAGCCACTACAGTCATGCCACCCTTCTTAGGGACACATTGGACTGGGCTCACCCATGAACTATCAGATATGAGATATACTATTCCAGCTGAAAGCTATTTAAGAATTTCCTTCTTTACCCCTTCTTTCATAACCGGATTCAAGCGCCTTTGATGCTCAATGGAAGTTTTGTGATCATCCTCCAATAGAATCTTGTGCATACAAATAGAAGGGCTTATTCCCTTGATATCAGCGATAGTCCACCCGATAGCACGCTTGTGTTCTCTCAAGACCCTTAGTAGCTTCTCTTCTTGCAAATTAGAGAGGGTAGAAGAGACAATCACCGGTAGAGTGTTAGAATGTCCAAGATAAGCACACTTAAGATGAGAAGGTAGTGGCTTCAACTCTAAAACCGGAGGAACTTCAATAGAAGGCTTCAATGGAGTACTCAAGGCATCAGACATCTCAAGTGGTTCAAAAGTCCTCGGTCTTGAATGAGGGAATGAGTTAAAACGAAAGAGCTCTTCAACAACATCTTCATCAAACTCTTCAAAGCTCTTCTCACCAATCAAGAATGCCTCTAAAGGGTCTTTAATCATGGAGGCATATGATTCTTGAGGAATAACTATATCTAATATATCTACAAATGAGCATTGAGCAGAATCATCATGAAACTTCAAGGCTTTTTGCATGTTGAATATCACTTGCTCGTTATCAACCCTCAAAGTGACCTCACCCTTCTCTACATCAATGAGAGTCCTTGCAGTGGCTAAGAATGGACGCCCAAGGATTAGAGGGATTTTCCAATCAACTTCACAATCAAGCACCACAAAATCCGCGGGGAAGATAAACTTGTCAACTTTAACTAGGACATCCTCAATTATTCCTCTAGGTTTAGAAATGGTACGATCGGCCAAGAGAAGAGTTACCGTAGTAGGTATTGGCTCTCCCAAGCCCAATTGGTTGAAAACAGCTAGAGGCATCAAGTTAATACTTGCACCCAAATCACAAAGAGCTTTACCATTAAAGTTGGTCCCAATGTTGCAAGGGATGTAGAAGCTTCCTGGATCTTTAAGCTTAGCCGGTAACTTCCTTTAAATGACTGCACTACACTCTTCGGTCAATGCCATAGTCTCAAATTCATTGAATCGCCGCTTCTTGGACAAAACATCTTTAAGGAACTTAGCATATTTAGGCATGCTCTCCAAAGCTTCGGCAAAAGGAATGTTCACATGAAGTTGTTTGAACATGTTCACAAACTTTTTGAACTGAGCCTCTTCCTCTTTCTTCTTGAACCTTTGAGGAAAAGGTAGCGGTGGCATAAAAGTAGGAGTGGTTGGCTTTCTCATTTTCTCAACATTCATGTCTTGGTCTACCTTCTTGTCTTTGCCCACATCATGCAAACTTCCTTCAATTTGCTTTCTCTTCTTAGTTTCATCACCCTCCCCTACACTTTCTTCATCAACATCAACAATCACTTGATCATCTTGCTTTGGTTGAGGAGTACTTAAGCTAGGCACATCCGGTAGCACCTTTCCACTTCTCAAGTTAATGGCTTTGCATTCCTCTTTTCCAACTCGTTTTGGATTAGGAATGGTATCACTAGGAAGACTGCTTCTTGACATAACATTCACTTGTGATGCTAATTGCCCCATTTGCACTTCAAGATTTTTAATAGCAGTTTCATGGAGAGAAAAAGTAGCCTTTGTTTCAACCCTCGAAGATTCCACCTCGGACAAGATTCGAGCAAGCATCTTGTCCGTTTTAGACTCCTCTTCCTTAATAGGAAGTTGCCTTGATTGCATTTGAAAACCGGGTGGAATAGGGTTAGTGCTAGATGTAGACCCATGTGCTTGATTCAAACTATTACCTTGACTCCAAGAGAAATTTGGGTGAGTTCTCCAAGCACTATTGTAGGTTTGTGAATAGGGGTTGCCTTGAGGATGTTGGAACTTGCCCATGTAGTTGACAGATTCAGTAGTCATGCAAAGAGGACAATAGTCAGGCATATGGACATCATGACATTGATCACATGCAATTGGTGTAGCATGAATAGAATGTACACCTTGAGAAGTGCTCTTTTGCATTTGAGACTCTAGTACATCAAAACGCTTATTCAAAGTAGATAAGAGAGTTGCAATTTGTGAGGAAGAGTCTTCTTTTGCATTAGGCACAGTTTGGTTAGTCCTCCTATCATTGCCTTGAGTATTGTTTGCAGACAACTGATCCAACAACAGAATCACCTCATTCACACGAACATTCCGGTATCCTCCATTGGTCATAGAATCAACCATTGCTTTAGATTGAGGATTAAGTCGAGTACAAAAAATTTGGACTACAACCCATTTGTCCACCCCATGATTAGGGCATTGCTTCATTAACATCTTGTATCTCTCCCAAGCGCGTAAAGATGCTCATCTGGATATTGTTTAAAGCTTAGAAATTCATCCCTAGCTTCCACAGATTCATCAGAAAAGAATCGAGCTCTAAACTTAGCTTCAAGATCGGTCCAAGAATGGATAGATCCTTCCGGAAGATTGTTGAACCAATCTCTAGCCTTGCCTTGTAGAGAAAGAGGGAATAACCGTAGCTTCAAAACATCTTGGGGGACTCCATTTTGTTTTAAAGAATCACACAATTCCAAGAAGTACATCAAGTGCTTGTTGGCATCTTCATTGTAGAGTCCATGGAACATCCCATGCATTTGCAGCATTGTTATCATAACCGGCTTGATCTCAAAAGTACGTGCTTGCATTTCCGGCATCCGAATGCTAGATTGAGGACCTTGCATATTCCGACCAGTAAAGTCATTGACGGTAGCTCTATCGTATTCATCGTCTGCCATGGTTTCAGATGCATATTCAGTCTCTTCTTCAATGAGAGGCACTTAGTCAATGAGAGGTACTTCCTCTAGCACCACTACCAATCCGTCCGGATGCAAGTTTTGCATATACAAAAACGGTACCTACAAGAGAAACAAGCAAGAGCGAGTATCAAACTACAACAAAATATCAATAAAGGAAAGAAAGAAAAATTGTAAACCTAACTAAAAGCTCAAGCAAAATTTACTAACACAAGCCAAAGGTTTACCAAAGGATTTGTTTGCACAAATCCCCGGCAACAGCGCCAAAAACTTGTTTGCCTCGCAAGTGCACGAGTTTCGCAAGTAATAAAGTGATAAGTAAAGTATCGTTCCCACGAGGATTTGTTTAACAAATTGGTCAAGCAAGAGGCTTAGTGAATTTCATCAAGTTGAGCTAAAACAAAGTTTTGAGTTGGAATGAGAATTTTTTAAAGACTATTTCTAAAACTTAAAATTGATAAAGACAAATGACTCTTTGTTTTCAAGAATAATAGAGCCTAGGATTCTTTTTCCCCTTTTGCATTTCATAAAACTTGGTTAATTTTCTCTCTAATAGCATTTCAATACATATATGTGTTAGTCTAAGGTTCAAAAACACTTGACACGCTCTCTCGAGTCAACATCAAGTTTCTCTTCTCATTAATATGCACAATCTCTTGCTACAATTAATGAGAATCAATATTTAAGCAACAACCTTAATGTGACAATGCAAGATTAGTAAATATATCTCTATTTTACCAACAAACTATCCATTTATCAAGTAAACTTCAAGACAAGCATGATTTCAATCAAGTTCTACACCTAGATTAGCTCTCTCAAGTCATAACCTAAGTGAATAAATCATCTAAATGGAGGCCAATCACTTAGAAGCATTAAGCCAAGGTTGAAATCAACACATATATATATTTATCTACCAAAAGAGAGGAATATTCAAGTATTAATCCATAAAAAGGGTCAAAATAACCCTAGAATGAAAGATTTAGCTACTCATGTCCAAATACAAAGAGATTTTAAGTAAAGATACTGAATACATGAAGAAGCTAAGAGGAGAAGAAGAGAAAATAGGAAGGACCAAGGTGAAATCCCCAAAATCTCTCTTAGATTGAGCACCCAAGCCTCCAAAGTTGCCAAGATCTCTCTCCAAAGCTCTTCCCTAGTGTGCCCACTTGTTCGCTTGTGCCAAGAGTGTGTTTTTCAGCCCTTCCCTTTAGGTTAAATAGGGTTTTCTGCTTTTGAAATGAAAAACACGTAGCCAGTTTGTACAGGTTCCTTCTGACTTTGCAACGCTTCACTTCTTTTATTTCTTTCATTGTTTCTAGGTTCTTATAGAGCTTCAAAACTTGTCTCTATCCTCCTACAAAAGAGAGGAGTTATCAATTCTCAGTTAAACCACAAACTTTATAGGATATAACAAGAATTTCTTTGATTTTTGCTTGATACTTTGATATGCACATTTTCTTCTATACACTTCATTTCATATGCACATTTTGAACCAAAAATATGTAAAAAGAGTGAGAAAATATGCTGGAATGTAGTCAATTTCTAAAAGTTAACAATGATCTGCCATCTCCAATACGTCGTAAGGAGTTGTGGTTGCATATTCGGAAAAAGCCAAGCGGCGCCTACACGAGTGAACAAACTCGTCTAGTTGCTGAAAGAATTGTAAGTATCGTTATTGTTAGTTTTTAGTTACTAAACATGTTTCATTACTAAGCTTCTCGTTATCTGTATCTTACAGGAAGATCTTAAAAAGAAAGAAATAGAGGGATCTTTTTTGTCAGATGGGAGGAATGATGTTCTAACTGTTGCGAATGGAAAACTGGATCACCCAGGGCGTGTAAGGGGGGTTGGAGGACGGGTAGGCCTAAAGGAATACTTTGGTAAATCCAAATGCCACAAACAAAGTATGATTACCCGGGAGGAGATGGAACAAACAGTGGCCAAAATATATGAGGAAGCAGCGGCTCAAGAAGCTTCATTGACTGCAATGTTTGAATCCAAGATGAGAAAGATGCAGGAGGAAATGAATGAATTGAAGCTGCTTTTGAGCTCTTGTCCAGAGACCAGTGTTCCCTTCACACATTCAATTGCACCTATGCAGTAGAGCACTAGAGGGAGCTGCATTGTTGGACAGTCAAAGCAACCTTGTGACCTTTATGTGAAGGATCCGATCATCATGATAGATGATTAGTTGCAAAAGGACCATCCACAACTTGGGATAAACTGTACACCACCAACAAATGGCCGATGATGAAGTCAGAGTGTCAGTTGAAGAGGTCATCATTGATGCACCTGTCCCTCTCCGAACTGATCAGGTAAAGATTGTGAGTGATGTCATTGGAACCTTCATCTCGTGGCCAGTGAAGCTTGTACATGTTTCTACTCCTCCTGAAGCTCCAGCCCCCCTGAATTGGTTGGCACGACTAAGTTGAGTGCCAAGGACAAAATTGTCCTTATGGTATCCAATAAATAAGTTAGACTTAATCAATGGCCTGTCAATACAGAAGTAGGCCTCCGTAATAAGCACCCAGTTTTGGTTGACCTAGATTATCTAATTTCCCTGCTGTTTGATAAACAGGATGATAGGGCAAAACTTTATAGCCGAAAAACTCCGCAAGTGCACGGGCCGTATCGAGTAATAAAGTGATAAGAAAAGTATCGTTCCCACAAGGACTTAGTATCACAACTTTCAGTTAAGAATTAATTTTACACTTTCATTTAAGTTGAGTAAAACAAATTGAATTTAATTAAGAGAAAATAAATTAAAACTAAAATTAAACTAAACAAACTACCACTAATCAAATGAGCAACCTAGAGTCACTAATCCCTTATTTGTTGCCTAGATTTTATCCCCATTAAATTAATGTTGACTTAACCTGATCAGCTAATCTAGAGTATTGATGTCTATAAATGCCTTCCGGTCCACTTATATACCTACCTTAATTAATTATGCAATGCCTCACACAACTAAATAAGATGCGTTTTAAATCGGGCTCACTCTAATTTGATTATGCGGAGCTTTTAGGTATATTCCTATCCTAGACGCAAATTAGATTAAAACCTAATTCCACATTAAATTTAAACCTAATTCCACATTATTTAATCCCAAGGTCAATTTAGGATTCCCTCTTCCAAGTTCAACCCTAAATCCCCAAAACATGCTCAATGATGGCCAATTAAGAAGCAATAACAATAAAGACAAGATTAAATAAACTGAAATAAAATTAAGCAAAACTAATTAATGGGAATAATCTCTAGAACCCAAACAAGTTCATAGGTCCTCTAGGTTGAAAAGTGAATTAGCCACACATGGCTATAACAAAATCTATAACAAAAAGATGAAACTCAGATTGAAAGAATAAAGGAAAGAGATGAAAGAAATTTTTTCCGTCGTCTCCACAGTCCTTCCGTCCTTCCGTGGAGATTATGAAGAAAACCGAAACGCTCAGCCGCTACTCCTCTGCTTCTTCCTTGTTCCTTCTTGCGTCTTTTCCATCCCCTTTTGTGCGTGTCTCGCCTCTCCCTATTTATAATTTAGATCTCCTCCTCTTAATTAATCACCAAGCCTAGGATCCAAGTTTAATCACTAAGCTTAGGATCCAAGTTTAATCACCAAGCTTAGGATCCAAGTTTAATCTTTAGCATGTGGGGTTCACGTCTTTATTCCTTTTATTTAATTTATGGCTGCAAGCTCCATATGCTTTTTGTCTCTTCTCTTTCATGTAATATCTCCTGCATAATAAAAATAGGATATGCGTAGATTTTTATGTCGATTTATTCTTTGATCCTAAGTTTGATTCAATGATGGAAAATTTTATAAAAGATAATTAAATAGACATATAATATTAATAAATCTAGTCAATTCTCATAAAATATACACCTATTTAATCATAAAATATATACTTATCACATGAGCTTACTGATTCAATTATTCTCATGTTTATAAAGTAAGTATCTTCTTCTATGAGTACATAACATAAATGTGAGACAGTCACATACGTATATACTAATCCCATGACATCATTATTGTAGGTTCATGCATCGTGAATTGGAACAGCAGGTCAGAAGCTAAGATATTGGATTCTTGTGCCCATAGTACATAAGTCAACCACCCTTAGCGGAGAGACAATCATACATAACATCAAGGTTATTGTCCCTCAATAGGAGAAAGTGGTACTTGGCACCATACTGCCATAGGTACATATCATAATTCTTTTCTACAATTCCCTTAATTCTGCTACATATTACTGAGTACTTGTCTGTTGTGAATTTTCAGTCGCCATTGGCAGTTGGTCCTGATTTTCCCGAATGAGAATAAAGTGGTCTTTCTATGCTCCATTCACAATGATCCACCGCCTACATTGAAGCAGATCGTGAACAAGTAAGCATGTCATTTTGATTGTCTAGTCTGAAATCTCTGCTGTAAATTTTCAGTGACCATTATTGAGCAAATTTTTGATTTTGACAATAGGCCCTTGAAATCATTCCAACAAAAGGTCAAGAAAAGGTTTGGGGTTGAGGTCAAAGAGCCTACATGGATCATACCAAAGGTTAGTACATATTTGGACACTGGCACACTGGCTTGTGAACTTGGTCAGTAGCAGCATATGCTCTTATATATATTTCTTGTTCGTTATTAGACCCGTTGGCAACCAAAGGAGTCGAACTTTTGTGGCCATTACGTCTTGACACACATGTATAATATTGTCATGCAACCAATGACTACCATCACTGAAACGGTAAATATATTACATTACTTTGCCTGTGCGCTGACCCCTTTGATGCAAAGAACGATGACTAATATATTTTTGTCTTTGATGTTACAAACGTTTGACTTTGCTGACCCCTTTCCTGATAGTGAGATTGAGCGCACACGCAATGTGATTTGTGAATATCTGTATGATCTGATGATCTCGAAAAGTTGAAAAAATAATTGATTTGTGAATTCATTCATAAATATATGCTATATCAACAATCATCTTCGGTTGTAAATGAACAATTGTCCAATTTGTGATCGTATATATACAATAATAATTTGTCAATTCAATTCAAACAATTTCCTTGTGTCCATTTGTGGTTGCTGAATGTATTGGATGGTGGATAAAACTATTTATTGATTAATCTTAAAAAATATTGTGAGAAGTTTAGGACCAGACTTTTTATAAATGACCGGTCCTAAAAGTTTTCGTTTGATCACAGACTTTTAGGACCGTAGATTTACTAAACTTCCGGTCCTAGAAGTCTTACAAAAAATAGCCAGACTTTTAGGACCGTAGATTTACTAAATGTACAGTCCTAAAAGTCTTCGTTTAATTTAAATTTTTATGCCTGACTTTTAGGACCGCATATTTACTAAATGTCCGGTCCTAAAAGTCTTCGTTGAATTTAAAAAATATGGCAGACTTTAATGACCGTTGATTTATTAAATGTCTGGTCCTAAGAAGTCTTCGTTTAATTTAAAAAATATGGCCACACTTTTAGGACCGTAGTTATGTACAATGTCCGGTCTTAAAAATATGGGCAATATATTTATTAATATATTTTTATATAAAAAATCACTTAGATATTTAAGGAATAATCATATTATTAAATTAAATATTTATTAAATACTGTGTAACTATATCATCTCCATTATCCATATTTCATAATTGCCTTGGTTTTTATTTTTGATTTTTTTAATTTTAGTGTTTTGAGTCTGCCATTTTTGCTGATGTACGTGTTGGCTAGAGATCAGATTCTTACTGCTCTACTTGTATATAGTTAAGATTAAGATTTCTTTCCACCACCAGATATTCAGATAATGCATAAATGTAACTAAAACACACACGAGAACAAATTTTAAAAAAGATTTTATTTATTATTTATTATTCTGCCCTAAAAAGGGTAGCGACATTACAACAACAACAAAACCATAAAAAAACTAATCCACCCCATCAGAGAGGGAGGATGCATCGGAGGCGTCGTCTTCAGAAGGATGGTACTCCACATCATTGGCGTGGGGTACCATGTTCAGCTTGTTGTTGACGGTATGAACATGCTGAACCAATTGGCCCAAGCGTCGGTCGATGTGATCGATGCGGGCCACCACGTGCTGTACCAACTGCTTGACAGTCGGATTTGTAGGCGGTGGAGGAGGGGGCTGAGGTTGAGGAGGAGGAGGAGGAGGAAAAGGAGGACCTAGTGGAGCAGCCATTACAGTGGAGGATAGGTGGTAGAGGATGCCGTGTAGAAGTGGTGGAGAAGAATGTGAAGAAACTAAAGTAACAACGGGTTTAAATAGAGAACCCATCCTGAAGAATATGAAAAGCCGAAAACTTTTTACGAGGAGACGCATAGTTGGGCAGTTTACCTGAAAGCCGAAGAGACTCTGGATCGTGTGAACAGAGTGTAAGGATACAACTCTTTATATGAGTAATTTTGAAGTGACTGAATATTTAATACCGGATTTTGTAAAAGATTCGTTCTTAAAAGTAGTATTTTTTAAGGAAAAATTCTTACTTTACAAAAAAAAAAATTGACTTTTAGGACCGGATATAAGATAAAACGTTGGCATTAAAAGTAATTGAATTGATTGGAAAAATAAATAGTGGACATTTAGGACCGGATATATGATAAAATGACGATCTTAAAAGTAATCTAATTGAAAAAAATAATATACTTTTAGGACCGGACATATGATATAAAGACAGTCTTAAAGTAGAAACACAAAAATCATAATCAATTACGTATCTCAGCTCTCTGCCCTTAAGAACTACGTTTTTGTCTTTTTTATATTCATATTCTCCAGTAATTAAAGAAGCCTATATATTCTCCAGTTTTCCTTTAATTTATCTTATTCATTCAGTTGCTGCTGCGCTCGCCAAAGCCAATCCTCTTTTTTTAGTTTGGTTAATTAATTAATAAATGAGGACCTTTATGACCTGAAAAGTATTTGACTTTGAGAACCGGATTTTGTATAACATCCGGTCTTACAATTAAATGAATAGTAAAAAATTTGGACCGGAGTCTTCTAAACCACGAGTCGTAAAAACTAATTAATAAAATTATATCTTTAGGACCAGATACTTTATAAATAACCGGTCTTAAAAAATCCAAAATTAATAAAATGTCATGCGGAAAATTAAATTTCCCTCTCAGAACTTCTTTTGACGCACTGAAAGTGATTACTCAAGTTCTGTCTCCAGTGTTTGTGTGTTGCGTCGTCGCTTCTTCGCGTTGCTCTCTCGACAATCACTTTCTGGTTCCTTAGCTAAACGTCTATAGACCAAGATGTATGAGGTGTTTCAGTTATATAACTTTATGATTTTCCTGCTTCTGGTTCTGGGTTTTTCATGGGTTGAAAGGAAATCGATGAAATTTTCTTGTGGGTTTCTCTGTTGTTAATGAATATTGTATATTGAAGATTATATTTGCACTTTAGACCTACCCAACTGACCAACAAGTGTTTTTAGGTTTCTCTTGTTGTCTGCAACATCAACATTCGTGGCTGGAGAAGAAAGACTCAGCAAACGCATTTGAATTTATATGCTACAGGTGAGTCCACAAGATCTCATGCCATGCATTTAATTTCCTCGTCATGCATTTATTTTGCTTCTTGGATTCACTGTGATACATTTATGACCAAAAGTGATTCTTCGTTATGCATTTAATGGGCAAGTGTCTCCGTAAAAAAATAAAATAAAAGAAATAAAGACATAACCGACATTGAGCATATATATGCATTTGGAGTTGCCTTATTTTATAAGCAAGTTTCAATTTTTTTGGATTATGTATTTTAAATCTTTCCGTCTATATGAATTCTACTATGGATCACAGTTGGATAAATAATGATTTACGAACGAGTGTTGAATATCAGAATAGGATGAGGGAATTTGTAGAATTTGCTAAACAAAATGCCCATGATAATAGTGGGAAGTTTTATTGCACTTGTCTAGAATGTTTGAATGAGAGGCGACTAAGTCCTGAAGTTATACACACACATTTAATTTGTGAAGGATTTTGTAAGACTTATACCGGACATTGATATTGATGACGAAATTCAATCAAATTTTTGTGGACATGAATGAAGAAGATGAAGCGGATAATGAACCCGGCATAAGAAATGATCATCAAGAAGGGACATAGGAGGATATCCCTTTATAAAAGAGTCAATTCATAAGGTAATATTGATATGCAGAATTCTTTGAAAACTTTAAGGTTTTAACTATATTCCTTCTATATATGTTCTTAATTAAACAATGTCACTGACTATGAAGTTTGTTCTTGTTTTATTTTTGTGGCAGCATCCGATCCAAAAGGGCATGTTATATGTAAAAGATCGAGGATATTACGTTGTTGGGTGGGAATCAAATGAAGCTAATTAAGGCATGGTGAATGTAATACCACGAAAATCATATTTATGATAAGTATCATATTTCGATAAATAATACCTATTGGAAATAGGTGAATATGGGGTCTCAAAAAATAAGTTTTAATTATCTTATTTTCTAAGGTAATTATTGTGAAAATTAGAAAAGAAAGAGCTAAAATCCATGAAAAATATATTTTAATAAGGCAGAAAATTGCCTAGAAACATTATGATAAATACCATATGATAACAGAGATCTTTGATAAAAACTTGGGAAATATGTTATCTTTAATTTTAGGAATTTTTGGGATTATTTCCCTGGAAAATAAATGAGCATAAATAAAATATTATTAAAAAGCACTTTATGCCCCTTTATTTTTAATATTTAATATAGGATATAAAATACCAATGTCTGTTCAATAGTCATGAGATAATAATTTATCCTAAATCATAAAATTATCAACAATTAGTAAATGACTAATTAAGTAATTATTGGCTAATTAATTAGATTATGGTATAAATAAATTAATTAGTAAATAATTAAATTAAAAGAGAAATTTCGAAATTAATTAATAAAAAAAATATTAAAAAATATTATAATCGGTAGAAATACCGATGGCTAAGTAGGGATGGATAGAAATAAAATCCAACCTCAAAATATAGAAACAAAGTCAGAAACATCTGGACTTGTTATGAACAAGTGAAATTTTATCCCGGAGTGACCTGTCTCCGAGGTCAGTTCTAAAACCAACGGGGTATTTAAGACACAGGGTAGGAAGAGAAAATGCAGATAGGGGAAGAAGAGGCAATACAGAAACAAGTAGTTGCCGCGAATTAGGAATCTAGTGTCTTGAGTCAGAACGTATTTCAAACCAGTGGATTTTTGTCTAGACGCTGGTGCTTTCGGAATTTAATTCCGTAACGGAGGGCGTCTGTCCTGAAATGTTCAGCCAGTAACGGAATACCCTGGATGGGATCAAAAATTTAGTTAACCCAGGTATTGTGAAAGAGGAAGAATAGACCTTCAAAACTACGTTGTCATATTTTTGAGTTTCGGTAAGAGTACGCGATTTGGACACCGATCAGGGAACTTTATCGGTAAGTCACAACTTGACATCATGCATGACATCATATCTCCTTGGTTTTTGTGCCTAGAAGTCGGCCAAGCTAGGTGGAGGGCCAAGATTGATTTGTCCTCAAAAATGCGATCCAACGGTGCAAGATCAATCCGAACTTGTAGGTTGTTTAATGAAGTTGCATGGTTTTTAACCCGAAAACCTCTATAGATAGGAACCTCTCTTCTTCTCATTTCCCACACCAAAATTTCGAACCTAGAGAGAAGTTAGAGAGAAGGAGGAGCCCGGAAAAGTCTAGCGGAGCCCCGAGTAAGTTTTACGGTCCCTAGTCTTAAGTTTCGGTGTTTTCTTTCGGTAGTTATAGTAGGAATGCTAGCTTAGTCTTTAATCTTCCAATATATTGTAGATATCATATTTTTGGGTTAAATATGATATGTATTTCGAAAATCATGTTGGGAAAAGAGTTACGCAAAATTTTGGAAGATTAGAGTCAAAGTAACGAAGTTACGCGAAATTCCGCCGATTAGGGGTCGGGGGCAAAATGGTAATTTGTACCTAAAATGCCTGTTATGATGCTGAATGTTGATAAATATCATCATTATAGGATATTTGAATTAATCGTCCCGCTGTCGTACCGCTGTTGCGCCGCTGTCGAGAAAATACCATTTTTCGTAAAACGTGTCGTTTACCGTCAATGAAGGTACGTTCGTGTACTGTATCACTAGCTCTGATGTTTATTATATGATTGTATATGATTGTTGTGTAGTAGTGTACGAGGTTATGCTATATACACGGTATGTTACATACGAGGTTATGTCACATACGAGGTTATTATTGTTGTATCATACGAGGTTATGTTACATACGTGGTTATTATCTTGTATACGTGGTTATGTGTTTTTAATCATACATCATGTGGACTGTTGTATTGATTGCTGCTGTCGTGTATATGTAGTCGTATTTAAGCATGAGGTTAACCGTTACCTAAGATCCAAATTGCAATTGGATCTCAACTCTTATCATAGCGTCAGGTTCAGAAGAACCGAGGACCGAGGAGAATGGCGAGCAGGCCGTACAGAGTCCTGACTGAAGACTTTCTTCTTTTGTTATTCATTTTGAAAACTCTCTGTCAATGTACCGCTTCTGTAAATCAGCCAGACTTACGGCAATTTGAATAAATGTATCAGTTACTCAATTGCTCCGATGCTCTACTCTGATGAAAAAATATATATACTGCTTTTGGAAATGGGATGTTACAGTGAATATTATATTATTGGGAATGTATGTTGATTTACGTGTTGTATTTGTAACTCATTGTATTTTTAAGTAAGTTATCTTATTGTATATATTCATTTAGGTGTTGTACTGTCATAGTATAATCATTAATTAAGAGGCCACATAACTCATGGTGAATAATATATGTATTCTTTTCCCAATTCAATTTATTCACAATGGATTGTTCATAGCTTGTAGCTTATAGTATCAAATTTTATGTGCTGGATAATGTATTGGATTTGTGTATTATATGATCAGGAACTACAGAATAGGGAAACAATTCAGGAAAATTTGGACTGGAAATAAATACGCCGGTCTTAAAAGTTCAAATTTTAAGACCGGATGTTTTTATATGTTCGGTCTTAAAGGTTTGGTGTACATATTTTATATTAGGCCGGTCTTTTAAGACTGCTGTATTTATACGTTTGGTCTAAACATTCAATTTTTAAGACCGGATGTATTCTTCATCCAGTCTTGAAAGTCAGTCTTTTAAGACTGGTATAATTAGTCATATGGTCTTAGAAGCCGCTATTTTTTAGACCGGATTAATTTTTGTCCGGTCTTAAAATTCCGATCTTTTAAGAGCGGTCTATTTTATATCCGGTCTTAAAAATTGAGTTTTAGGACCGAACAAAAAATATTTCAGGTGTATATAGTACGACTTTTAAGACCTAATGTTCTAAATGTCCAGTCTAAAAGAGATTCTTTAAGACCGGTTTGAGTCCGGTCTTAAAAGTTAGACTTTTAATACCGTCTGGAACAAGACCGGTCGCGGGTCCAGTCTTACGATGCCTCTTTTGGCCAGTCTTAAAACCCTTTTTTCCACTAGTGGAGTGATAACCTTAGATCACTTGGAGGGAATAACATTCACTCGAGTGTCTTATTGATTCAAGTTTATTTCAAATACAGTTCTATCACTTGAGTGTTTAGAAAGTCACTCGAGTGACTTGAATCATCAAGTCCACTTTCTATATCAAGATTTGTTATCTTCAAAATATAATAATCTGAGAACTAATGTGCTCTCTCTCCTTTTTCAAGGTTCCATCTATACTGTAACGAAGAAAACAAAACAAAGAGAAAATATAAGACTTTTTTTTTTTTTTTTTGTGATAACTAATATTTTTATTTTTATTTTAAAAAAAAACTTCCTAATAATTATTTGGTAAAAATTACTTTCTATACTCTTAGTCCGTTCATTATGGCTAAGGTGTTAAATATTACTTTCTTTCTATACTCATAATCCGTTAATTATGGGTAATGTGAATACTGACTATGATACTTATCATAAATTCTATTACGCTGATAATGAATAATTTTTTTTTAAAAAAAAAAACTCTTTTATTTTGTATCTTGTAACGACTTATTATTATTATTATTTTTATCAAAAAGCAAACTTATTATGAGTTGCATAGTCAATATAGCCAAGGGGTATAATTTCAATGTAAATGATTTAAGAGGATATTTTAGATAAATCAATGTACATTTTTAACAAATAACTAATTTAATTAATTTTCTTAATTTGTTCAAATTAGTTAAATAAATTTTATATTAAGAAATGGAGATAGTCATACTTAACTAATAAGTATTAGGAAGTTACTTTTTTAAACAAAATTAAAAAGTTGATTTTCACTAAAAAGCCTTTTCATTTTTCTTCTTGGTTTTGTTTTATTTGCTATAGTATAGATGGAACCTTGAAATAATAGGAGGGAGGGCAGGCTCACTACAAAAAAAAATGACATTTTGTAGCGGTTGAAATTATGTATTTGTAGCGGTTCTAAGAACCACTACAAAATACACCGTTGCAAGATGTTTTGTAGCGATTTTTAAAACCGCTACTCATGTAATAAAACCGCTACTATATTAGTAGCGGTTTTGAGTTACCGCTACAAGATGTGATCAAAAAAAATTGACGGCAAAATTTTGTAGTGGTTGTAAAACCGCTACAAATATTGCGCCAAATGTTTAAGCCAAATTTGTAGCGGTTTTACAACCGCTACAAAATATTTCAGTTTTTTTAAAAAAAACATAATTTGAGTCCATTATTACAATATTATGTTGAATATTTTTATTATTTAAGTGACAAATTAAATAATAATGGTTAATATTTTAAAAAAATGATTAACTTATGTTAGATAAGTATAAATATTATGTAGGTATAATACTGAGAATGTGTAGATGATAAGGATTTATTGTATTGTCCACCTATGAGCAAAAAAATTATGTTGTCCATTAGGTGATATTTGATTATGAGAATGTTGATGATGATAGAAGGAATATTGAGGAAATATCCTTAAAGTTATGGATAAGGAAAAAAAAATAGTATCAATATTATAAGAAGGAAAAAAATAAAACATTAAAATCAACGATTTTATAACGGGTGGGAAGAAATGAGAGAAAACGAGAGAGAAGATGTGGGAAGAAATGAATGAGAGTATGTGAAATGAGGTGTCGTGGGGGTATTTATAGGGATATGCGTAATGTTTGTAGCGGTTGATGCGACAGCTTTTGTAGCGGTTTCACGTTTGTAGCGGTTTTTTTTCATTTTGTAGCGGTTACAAAACCTCTACAAAAATTCATTGGTATTTTTTAAAAAATAAATAAATTTTAAAATATCACATTTTTTAGCGGTTATACTAAAACCGCTACAAATTAATGAACATTGGCGGGATTCAAAATATTCAAATTTCAATATTATACACTTTGTAGCGGTTGATGCGACGGTTTTTGTAGCGGTTTAACATTTGTAGCGGTTTTTTTTTCCTTTTGTAGCGGTTACAAAACCTTTACAAATTTTCATTTCTATTTTTTAAAAAATAAATAAATTTTAAAATATCACATTTTGTAGCGGTTATACGAAAACCGCTACAAATTAATGAACGTTGGCGGGATTCAAAATATTCAAATTTCAATATTAGACACTTTGTAGCGGTTGATGCGACAGTTTTTGTAGGGGTTTAACATTTGTAGCGGTTTCTTTTCCATTTGTAGTGGTTACAAAACCTCTACAAAAATTTATTGGTGTATTTTTAAAAAAATAAATTTTAAAATTTTACATTTTGTAGCGGTTGAACTAAATAAGCGCTACAAATAGTTTAAAGACTTCACATTTGTAGCGGTTTAACTAAAACAACCGCTACAAATGAAAAAACCCTACCTCGTGCATCGTGAAAATTTGTAGCAGGTTTTGGATATAAACCGCTACAAAAGTTTAGACTCTTGGCACTCTGTAGCAGGTTTTGGATATAAACCGTTACAAATAAACTGCCATTAATTGCGCGCCATAAGGCCCATATTTGTGGCGGTTTGTATAAATAAACCGCCACAAAGTTGACGCCAACTTAGCGCCATATTTTGTAGCGGTTAGTTTATGATAACCGCTATAAATGTCGTTGACGAACTAGCACGCCACTTGGCGCGAGTCATACCGCTACAAATTTGTAGCGGTTTCGGTATAAATCGCTACAAATTCGCATATTTGTAGTGGTTTATTTTAACCGCTACAAATTGACCCTTTTTTTTGTAGTGACTTATCAACTAAAAAGGAAGGAGAGGGAGCAGTGGATGGCAGCGTATAAAAGGCTTAAAGAAGAGAAGCCACGCTTGTGCATTTTATGGGTGGTTAGGGACTTGATATATTTGCACGCACCTAATTCTTACATGTAGTTCAAACCAGAATTGTTTTTTTTTTTTAAAAAAAAAAAAAAACCCCTTCAATACTCAGAATAAAAAACCAACACCAAATATCACCACAAAACCAACACAAGCCATGTGTTTCTATCGTCAAATTAATATCAACAAATCAAATACAAATTTGCTTCACATTGTGTGGAATTAGTGAATGTTACAACATTGCATGTAGTTCAAGGTATGAATCTGGATACAATGGTTCTATATGGAATTTATACACACAGTATTTTCTTTCCGTGTATGGAACATAAATACATCAAAGTGCTTAACATGGGACACCATCAAGGACTACAAATGGATCAATGATTCAGAATGAGAGAAGATAACACTCAATGCGATTATCTTTAGACTTTTTTCCTTGTACCTTTCCGCTCATCAGGTGCGAAACTTGTCAGCCCCCTCCATTTCTGTTAGAGAAGCATCAGCCTTAGTCACATGCATTTTCTATTAACTTGAATTGAATGGAATATAAATCATATCAAACACACTTGATAAAAAAAAAAAAAGGTGTAAGAATTTAATACCTTTTTGGTATTCCATTGATTTGATTTCTTTTTAACAGCAAGGCTTTGCGTTAGTCATATCGTCATCTTCTTCTTCTTCGGCATCAAATTTCATGGGTGGTTTCTTCAAGAAAGCTAGGGCAGATAAAATATGATGAAGAAACATTTACACAAGTCCATGTCTTGATACATATAAGCTAATGGCATTTTATAAATGAGAAAATTAGGTTTCAAGTTGAGAAAACAATTTGCCATGAAAACAATGGGCTATCAAAACCATGTTCTAGTAAAACAATGTTCGGCGCAAGTTTCATTAAACCATTCAAATTTCCTTACAATGGACGGCTCGCCTCGAGATGTGATATGTAAATGTCTTTTATATTTTATGAACGGCTAGGATTGAATAATTAAAATTCCAGTAAAAAAATAATAATTGAAATACTATTTCCTAAAGTAACAACACCTTTGTGTTTTCTAGACTATATATTCAAGGAAAATTTAAACATGAATATAATCAATTTATTGTCAGTGTAATTAAATATTCTTTTCTTGCATTCTCTCGAGTTCTAAATGTAGAAGCTAGATAATTAATTTGTATGTATTAAAAAAAAATAGATAAGTTATCTATTTGTGAGAGATTTTGGGGGAAAATTAAAAATATGGAAAATAAAGTGCATTGAAATCTTACTATTAGGAACAATGCAAGCTGCTTTACTAATATAACTCTTACATTTAGGTTCAAAGAGTTTGATTAACAGAATTAATTAGGCATAAAGATCAATTCAATAATAAAAACGATCGAACAAACCTGCTTATAATTTGTTCTAGTGTAGAACACAGATGTCTAGCCCTAGATGGACTAGGATATTGATGTAGGATCAAGAATCTACCTCCTAGGTATCCATGGATGGGATACCTATGAGAATAAGATATCACAGAGCACACACATGAAGGCTTTCGCACTACTACAAAATATGGATACTACTACCCTAAAAAACGTCATGTTTTTAAAAAGGGAAGTAAAAAGTGAAAGAGGTGGCATTCTTGTAATTATTTACTTGTTTTTGAGACTTTAAACGACCTAAATATTAATTTAGGACGCCTAAATTTTTTTTTGGTGTCCTAAATATATTATAGACGCCTAAAATTTAATATTTGACCCAATTTAGAAAATTTGGGAAATGTTTTAGCCCCAGAAATCTTTTTTTGGCGACCTGAACAAGCTTCAGGTTGCCAAAACATTTTTTTTTGCGACCTGAACAAGCTTCAGGTCTCCAAATATTTTTTTTTTGACGACCTAAATCAGGTTTAGGTGGCCAAATTTTTTTTTGTGACGACCTGAACAAGGTTTAGGTCGCCAAATATTTGGCGCCATTTAAAATTTTTTTGGCGCCGGAAATTCTTGAAAATTGACTTTAGACAACCTAAATATTAATTTAGGCCGCCTAATTTTTTTTTAAGACTTTAGACAGCCTAAATCTTAATTTAGGTCGCCTAAAATGAAATATTTGGCGCTATTTAGGATTTTTTTGACGCCGGAAAATTCTTAAAAATTGACTTTAGACAACCTAAATATTAATTTAGGTCGCCTAAATTTTTTTTGAGACTTTAGACAACCTAAATCTTAATTTAGGTCGCCTAAAATGAAATATTTGGGGCTATTTAGGATTTTTTTGGCTCTGGAAAATTCTTGAAAATTGACTTTAGACAACCTAAATATTAATTTAGGTCGCCTAAATTTTTTGATCTATTTAATTCCCCACGTACGCCTTCCTCTTCTCATTTTTGATCTGCACATACGCCTTCCTCTTCTCTCCTCTACACCTCATCTTCTCTTTCGATCTATTCCTACTCCTTCAACACTCTTCGATCTAGCTGGGCGAGGAGAAGGCGGCGAGGAGACGACGGTGAGGAGACGATGGCGAGGAGACCGAGCAACGAGATGCCAGAATCTGCACTTCGGAAATGGAGCCTTGCCTAGATCTGGATTTGGGACCGGTGGAAGAAGCTCAGGAGCAGAAAAATGGTGTATATATTTTTTGTTGGCTTTACTTTCTTTGTTCTTGAATTTAAACTTGTTTGTCTAATATAAGTATGTAACTATGAATTTTGGTGGCTGATAATATAATATTGGAATCTCTGAATCTATAGTTTCTCCTTTGGTTTTTTTATTGTTGATTGCTAATGTGTTGTTCTTGCTGGTATTCTGGAATAATGTTGATTGTTGATGTGTTTTTCTTGCTCATTCTTCTTGCTGGTAATCTCTGATATAAGTATGTTGATTGCTAATGGGGGTTTTTTAAAAAAAAAACAATATAAGGCAACCTGAATTTAAATTCAGGTCACCTTACATAAGGCGACTTGAATTAAATTCAGGTCGCCTTAACTAAGGCGTCCTGAATTTTATTCAGGACGCCAAAAGTCAAATTTTTTTACTACCTCCGTCGAGACGTCCCTTTGAAAAGGGACGTTAATTGGGTCTTATTTAGGTCGTTTTTTGGGTTTTTTGTAGTAGTGTCGCCTAAGGGAGTGGGGTGTGTGTTCTGTGTAGACAGAATTGTAAAGAGGCAGAGTTCAGAATCTGTGTACCTTTTAGGTTAACCAACTATATATAGAGGCTACCTAGGGTTAGGGTTTGGACCTATTGGGCCTCTTGTGCCTACAAGCCCAAGTGTACTAATTGTCTCCTGTTGGGCCACTCCTTGGATGAGCCCAAAATACGAATCCATAACAGTTGCCCCCAAGCTCGGTAGTTCAGGTCTCTAAGCTACCGAGATTAATTGACTGCTTAACCCGGACATGGTGTATTCGAGTTTTCTTCAGTTTAGCTGCTTTCCGAGATCCCTTAAATCCGAATTTGCTTTCGTAGCAATTTCTCTCGGGATAATCACCCGGTCTATATTCCTGCATTTAATAATGTGTAAACAAATCACAATAAAATGAAAAATACTTACTATTTGCACAAATCGTTTAGCTTGCTCATTTTGAATGCTTGTCCGAATTTGCATTAAACATTCTGGTTTGCAATAATCCCGATTATTGATAATATGCTTTTCCACTAACAAATCGTTATCCACTCTGTTGCCTTCCGGCTGGTAGTTCGGTCACCGAGCCGCCCCGGGATGTGTTGATTTTCCAACCCGGACCGGATGTTCGTGATTGTTGGGATTGCTTGCGTGTTGACCCGAGATTCCGGGTTCATATACTCTAACCCCGAGATTCTGGATTAATATCTTCTAACACCGAGATTCCGGGTTAATATCTCTAACCCCGAGATTCCGGGTTAATATCTCTAACCCCGTGATTCCGGGTTGAAATCTTCTAACACTGAGATTCTAGGTTATGTCTGCTAATACCGAGATTCCGGGTTTTTGATTTCTGAAAACGGGTTTGTTTACCCAAAATTCAGTCGTTTAAATAGACTTGCGGCATTTGCGTCTTTACTGGCGGATCCCGTATTTTAACTAGATTCAGTTAACCGGGTCCGCCTTCAAAAATTTACATGGATCCCGGATTTTAACCAGATTCGGTGTAACCGAGTCCGCCTTCAACAATGTAACCGAGTCCGCCTTCAACAATTTTATGAATGGCATTAGTAAACTCCTGTGAAGATAATAGCCGGTCCATTCTGAGGATCAAGTTGCATATTTTGGATACACAACATCAATTGAGGAGCTTCTTGTAACATTAAAAAATGTTCCACGCTAGCCCATAAAAGGAGGTTTCACGATAATCCACTCCCAACAAAAGAAAATGAGCTAGCAAGGATAAATAAAATTTTATGAATTACTCCTGTCGAAGATGCAGCCAAAATTCCTTCACTTCCATTGACACTTGAGCCTTTAAATTTCATAAGCCTCTTTCTTGGCATTAATTTCAAAAGCTGCAGACCCCTGTCCCATTAACTCTGGAGTTGACGTTGAAATTGATGAAGCACTCACTTGATTACTACTATCATCATTGCAAATTATATCATGAGAATCAATTCCAAAATCAAAGTTGTAGTGATTTGGCCGGTGCACATTTATAATCCATGCCATAACTCCCCCCTCTTGATTTCATCCCAGAATTCTTCTTCTGCTATTATGCCAAATTGTTCCACTCTATTGATTGTGTCAGCATCTTCACGCATTGCATATAGGAGAAAAATTGCTTGCCATTGGAAATTAGATCCTCATAAGCCAAAGAATTGAAAAATATGCAAATGCATTAATAACCTCGTTATTAAATGCGCCAGGGGTTAGATGTGCAAGTGTTGAATCAAAGAATTCAATGGAATCAAAGAAAGTAGCTGCAGAAGTGAAGTATTACATCCAGTATAGAAGAAAATGTCATCATGCCAACTTAGATGATTTGATAAAGCCATCTTTATTCTAGGGACCATGGAACTCATTATGTCTTCTCCATAATGTGGGAATCGGGAACCCATTTTAGATAGACTAGTAATTCCCAATTCAGAAAAACAAATAGAATAATCCTCATTAAATCTGAAATTAGGAAGGAAAGCATCTACCGTGATATGCGACTCCACTTTGGAAGCACGATAATTCTGATTTGCAGAGAAGCACTTTCCTCCTTCAATCTGCTTACAGTAGCCACTATAGTTCTGTCCTTTCTTCACTCTTTTTCCTCAAAATGTTGTATGCCTTTAAGCCTTTGTTCTAAAGCACAAAAATGTTCCTGCTCCTCAGAAAAATTCTGCCTCAAGTTATCACAGTCGTAGAACTTGTAACAAGAACCATGCAAGAGAATCATAGCCTTTGCACTAATCCCGGCGCTCCTTCACTTCGAAACCATTGATATATGGCACAAATAAACGAGCTATCTTGGAGGTTTAATTGACTATGGCTGGGTTAATATAGCTCCTCTTGATGACGTTGATCGCATTTTCAACAAAGATGCCCCCATTAGTAGCCACGTAAGTACTGATAGTGGTGTTGAGCTATGGTTTTCAAAAGATGATTGTAAAAATCTTGCGGATTGTCAAAGCAGAAAAGAACAGGACCATGCACATTCCATCCAGCAACTATGGCTTCAAACCAAGTTTCTTCAGAGTAGGAACGTATCACAGCTGCATGAATTTCTGAAGCTGTGTCCACGGGCATTCTTTGTTTCTTCCTTGATTTGTATGAACGGCACTATAATTCGGCTTCGTCACTGAGAAAGGAATCCCGGTTCAAGTATCCCGGACTCCATCTCAAAGACAAAAAACTAACCCGTCTCGGTACGTCATCATCTCGAGGAGAACAACGTGGGCCATAGAGCTATCATTCAAGAGTATTCGGTAATACTTTCTTGCCTTTAGTGTCTCGGCCTCTATTGCATGCTCATCTCAGCATCTCGATACATCACCTTATCTCCATCTCGGCACATTATCTCCACCTCATCTCCATCTCGGTCACTGGGCATCTCAGGCGTGTATCGAATTCGTATCTTGGTTACACCTTGATCACGTTTCTGAATCTTGGTATTCACCCTTGCTCGGCAGCATGCATATCTCAGCCTCTCAGACACTTCAAGACCATTTAGTAATCTCGGCACTTCAAGACCATTTAGTAATCTCAGCACTTCAAGACCACCTCGGACGTTCATCTCGGCGTACACCCAAGAGCTCCACGGTCTCTTGTTCACCGGATTAAAGAGCATGTCGGCATACGCTCTTCTCCGGAATGGTTTTTAATGAAATAGATTTCATTAAACTAATAGGGAGCATGTCGGCATACACTCAATACATCTCGGTCTTTCAGGCATCTCGAACAAGAGCAAGCATGATCATCCGACATTCAGACTTCCAACCTCTTATCAGGATGTATGGGTCGGGGCAAAGGTGGAGGTGAGCATGTTCGGCCACATCTCGGCACCTCATCTTGGTATTGAGATAGGTGTTTTGTGCCACGTGGAGATGAAAACGAAAACAATTCCACATTAAAAATGGAAACAATCTCAGCATGATTGCCCACTATCTCAACGTGATTGCCCATTATCTCAGCATGATTGCCCATTAAAAGGTTGCCTCCACATCTTGGACCATCACATTAAATGTTTCCATTCTCGTGCTTCTTCAAAAATGCACTTATAACTTCCTGTGAAGGATTCCATCCATCATAACCCATGGCATCTGAAATAGCTGCCTCCAAGCGATGAACGGCAAGGTTTTCATGTTGTTTCCTCAAGTAGTAGAGGATAAATGTTTCTTGAAGCAAACCAATAATATGAACCCAGAATTGTACTAGTTGAAAAGAAGCATATTCGATAAGCATACCTAATTGCCTCAGAGTGCAGAATGTTTTTCAGGCTGAGATTAATAAGTATTTTGAAAATAAGAGATAATGATTGCAGGAGGAAGCTTTGTAATGAGACGGTGATTTGTTGATGATGTTGAAGATTTGGGATGTTGGGGTTTTGCTTCTACAGAGAGCCAATCCTCTCCTTCAACCACATCGATTGAAACTCAAATTCGAAACACCTCCATTCAAACAACTGACTGCTGCTCCTACTGCTTACCATCTTTGGTCGCAGGAATCAAAAATTTATCGAGTCCCCACGGTCGGCGCCAATGTTCTATTGTAGAACACAGATGTCTAGCCCTAGATGGACTAGGATATTGATGTAGGATCAAGAATCTACCTCCTAGGTATCCATGGATGGGATACCTATGAGAATAAGAGATCACAGAGCACACACATGAAGGCTTTCGCCTAAGGAGTGGGGTGTGTGTTCGTGTAAACAGAAATTGTAAAGAGCGAGTTCGGAATCGTATCGCTTTTAGGTTAACCAACTATATATAGAGGCTACCTAGGGTTAGGGTTTGGGCTGTTGGGCTCTTGTCTCCAAATTTCAAAGTGTCTTAATTGTCTCCGGCGCCCTCCTTGGATGAGCCCAAAATACGAATCCATAACATAATTATTTTGTAAAAATTTCTTTGAGTCTGAACAACTTTTTTAATTTTGAACTTATTCTTGATTTGATCAATTTTATGGAAGGCATCGATTCACTAATTAAACAATATAATACAGTAACGAAATTTATTTAATTTAGGCATAATTTTTTTTGAACAAAACCTTATTGTAATAATTTTAATACCTGAACATTGCAGATCAGTAGTGGATGAAAAATGTGTAAGAAAAGGAGGAGTTTTGATCCCAGATAAGTATATTTTTTTTTATCACAATTCTGAATTTGAAATAAATTAAATTGTGTATTATATAATCAAGACAAGAATATATGAATTTTGAATATAGAATTTTCTTAAGAAAATTTTCATGAATAAATTTTCCACCATAGACCTCATTAAAGAAAAACGTACAGCATTTAAGTAAAGCATCCATCGATCTGTGAACGCCATTAATTTTAAATATATAATTCTCAAAATATATATGGTATTTGAGAAATGAAATTTTTTTATTACTATTTGATTGAACTCTAATCTGATCAAAAAATTTATTTAAACACATAGCATCATGTGAATAATCGTCATCAATACGTAAATATGATGACACCCATTTTTGAAATCTAAAGAAAATTTACTGAAAAAAAAAAATTCATCAATAAGTTTTTTCCTATATATTTTTTCAATTATTAAAGAAAAACATATAGCATCTGTCAGTAAAACAATTATTGATAGGTGAATAGAAAATGTACTAATTTTTAATGGAAAAATAATTTACATGTCCTTATAATTTACCTTAATTATTTAAAACAAGTCCCTATGGTCTATTTTTGTAATTAAATTTGTCCCTTTTTATTTAATTATTTATAGAAATGTACGAGGGTTAAAAAAAGTTAAAAAATGAAGGAAATTTAATCTCATAAAGTCCATGAAATAATATACATTAAAAGTAACAAATTTGACATTCAAGGAGGAATGCATAGAGTTGATTAAAAAAAAAAAATCAGCTAAAAAAATCAAAAAAATAAGGGTCCAATTCAAACTAAATAAATTATAAAGACTTGATTCAAAATTGATATAAATTATAAGTACCTGTGGTTTAATTTTCTCATTTAAAGTTTATAATTATACAGGCAATTTGAGAAATGGAAGTATTTTATTACAATTTGATTGGACTCTAAGAAGTTGTCCCCTCTTACATTTGAGACAAGTAAATGTCTCAAAAGCATTTTATATTAATATCTTAAAAAATATATTATATAATATAATTTTGCTTGGCCTCCTAACAGAAAACTTCTTAGAGCCAAGCCTTTGTAGCAATTCCTACCATCAAAGAAAAGGAGAGGTAGTTTCACAAACAAAATAAGTGTAACATCCCATTTTCAAAAGCAGTATAATATTTTTTTTTTCATCAGAATAGAGCATCGGAGCGATTGAGTAACTGATACATATATTTAAAATGTCGTAAGTCCGGTCATTTTTTACGATAACGGTACATTGTACCGAGTGTTTACAAAAGTAGAGAACAACGGAGGAACATAACAACAGAAGTGTCTCCCCGGCAACACCCATGTCGTAGCAACAAAAGATAGTCTTCAGTCGAGTCCCTATGTGTGCTGCTTGCCCCTATCCTTGGCGCTCAATCCTCCTTATCCTAACGCTATGTTAAGAGCTGAGGTTCAATGCCCATTGAACCTCTGGTAATGGTTAACCTCATGTTTATATACACCATATAGACAGTATATGGGCACACTAACAAGAATATCCCAACATCATATAAGCCCCCTGGCAGATATGTCGCACTTAGCATACGTTTCGCACTTAGCAATCGTTTCACACTTAGCAATGGTTTCGCACTTAGCCAACGTGTCCCAACACCCAGTAAGCATAATAATAGTACAATGAACATACCACAGAGCTATCAATTACCTCACATAGGCATACCATACACATAGCACATATACGCATATCATAAACATCAGAGTTAGTGTTACAGTACGCGAACGTGCCTTCGTTGACGACAAACGACACATTTGACAGAAAACGGTACTTCTGACAGAAAACAGCGGTATGACAGCGGTACGACAGTGGTTCGTGATTACAGATATCCTATAAGGATAATATCACATTTATCAACTTTTAGCATTATAACAGGCATTTTAGGTACAAATTACCATTTTTGCCCCTGAACCCCTAATCGGCGGGATTTCGCCAGAGCTTCGCTATTTTGACTCTATCTCTCCAGAATTTTGACATATCTCTTCCCCCAATAATATTTTCGAAAATAATACCATATTTACCCCTAAATATGATATCTAGACTATCTTGAAAAATTAAAGATAAATCTAGCATTTCTACTACATCTACTGAAAGAACTACCGAAACTAAAGACTAGGGACCGAAGAACTTACTCAGAGCTTTGCTATATTTTCTTCGGGCTCCTCCTTCTCTCTAACCTCTCTCTAGGATTCGAAATTTTGGTGTGAAATGAGAAGGAGAGGTGCTTCCTATTTATAGAAGAAAGGAATGGCATTTCGGTAATTAATTCAAACTTTATCAGATTGATTTTGAGCCGTCGGATCGCACTTGGGGCAAATAGCTTGATCTTGGCCTCCCTCTCTCTTGGCCGACCTCCCTTCACTCTTCCCAAGGAAAAGTGATGTCATGCATGATGTCATGCCCCTACTTTATGGTCTTGTACCGATAAAGTTCCCTTATCGGTGTCCGAATCGCGTAGTTTGGGAAAATCTTAAAAATCCGATAGCACAGCGCTGAAGACATATTCTTCTTCTTTAAAACTACTTGGGTTAACTAAATTTTTGATCCTGTTACGGGTATTCTGTAGTCTGCTGAAGATTTTCGGATAAACGCTGTCGGTTACGGAAATGACTTCTGATAGAACCAGCTTCACAAGAATTCGTTGGTTCGTAATATGTCCTGACCTAAGAAACCTTATCCCTGGTTTGTCACAACGGTCTCGTTTTGTATAGGTTCTCATTTTGACTATCTGTCATTTTCCCTTAAAACCCTGTATCTTAAGTGCTCTGTTGGTTTCAGAAATCACTTCGGAGATAGCTCACTCCGAGGTAGAAATTCACTAGTTTATAAAAAGTCCAGATGACATAGGCTAAATCCCAATATTTTAGTGTAGGATTTAATTTCTATCCATTCTCAAATGTCCTGTTGGCTCTTTACCAGATATATTATTATTAAATTCCAAATATTTAGATATTATTTGAAATAGCCATAACCCTTTTCACACTACTTTTTCATTTATTATTTATTTAATTAATAATTTCGAATTTCTCCCCTTAAATTAATTATTTACTAATTAATTTACTTATATCATAATCTAAACAATTAGCCACTAATTACTTAATTAGCCACTTACAAATTGTTGATAATTTTCATAATTAGGATTAATTATTATCTCACAACTATTTTACTTGACATTGGTATTTTATATCCCATGTAAAATATTAAAAATCATGGGGCCAAAAAGTGCTTTTAATAATATTATATTTATGCTTCTCTATGTTTCAAGGAAATAATCCCAAAAATTCCTAAAATTAGAGACAACATACTTTCTAATTTTTAGCAAATATTTTATTGCCTCTAGGGATTTATCGTAATATTTTCAGGCCATTTTATGCCTCATAAATGCATTTTAGGGATTTTAGCTCTTTATCTCTCCTAATTTCCATAGAAATTACCTTAGAAAATAAGATAATTATAACTTATTATTTGAAACCACATATTCACCTATTTCCAATAGGTATTATTTATCGAAATATGATACTTATCATAAATACGATTTTTAGGGTATTACAATAAGAAAGAAAGAAAACAAAAGGAGAGGTAGCAGTAAAGCAAGTGACTCTCCTATATATGATATTTGCAGCAATATTATATGATATTTAAGTCGATACTTTTTTTGGGATCTCGCTGATTTGATTTCTTTTTAACAGCAAAGGCTTGTGTTAGACACTTCACCGTCGTCTTCTTTTTCATCGGTATCAATTTCATGGAGGATTTCTTCTTAAAATCTAGGAGGAATAAAATATGATGAAGATACCGTAATACCCTAAAAACCCTAATTATCATAAATGGTGTATTTAGATAAATACTACATGGTAAATAAAGGAGAGTATGTTGTCTCACATTTTGTAATTTGATTATTATAATTTTTGGGCAATTTCTCCTTGAGAATTTAGTGGATCAAGATTTAATCTTAAAACTTCTTTTAGGGATCATAAAATACCCTAAAATTATCATATTAAGTTATGGTTCATATGTAACCAAAATAAGCAAGACAGTGTTATGAAAACACTTAAATTAGTAAAAAGGAATTAACAAGCAAATAGTGAGCAATTAAGCTTTCACTAATTATAGTAATTACGTAATTCTTCATAATTCATTATAAGGCAAAATAGAGGGCATCAATTTATGAATTGTCCTAAGTAGAGATCAAGGGCCTAAAGAGATGGAATTAGGTTTGCAAATAATACTTTAGTATTTTTGGTTAATTAGCAAATCTATTAAAATATGATATTTACTTTTAGTGGACAATTTAGCTTGCACTAAATTAAGATTAAATGCCAAACACTTGTAACTACCTGTTAGGGTTACGTTTTAGCTTAAACACAAGAGGTAGATGGCAATAAAAATAAATAGGAATTTAAGGGAATATAATACTCAATATTCATGTAATTTGTGCCACAAAAACACATACCAAGTTTGAGATAAATATTCCCTTAATTTTACCCATTTTATACATTTAATATTAAAATTGTGAGAGGGTAATTAGAGACATCTAATGGGGGCCTTGAATTTCGAAAATAAGGGCTAATTTTATTTAGATACAATTAAGCACAAATTCTGGTGATAAATCAATTAGTTAATAGAAAAAGCAATTAAGGTTGAGGATTTGATTTAAATCAACACAAGTAAATTCCAATGACCCAAGTTAATCACCAAATTGAGCCAAATCCTCATAGAGATAAATTAGTCATTTGTTCCAAAATGACATATGCCTTGTAGTAGCTAGTGATTTTCGAAAAATTATGGAGTAAATAAAAGACTAAGATAAACTTTGTACATTCTTGTTTAGTTGACAATCAACCATCAACTTATATCTAGTTCCAAAGAGATAATTAAGAGCCAACTAGTGTTATCATTACATTCAAAAAAACCTAACCCCAAAAGTCTTCTTGCACATGGGTTCATTTATAAGTAGAACAGAATAATATTAATAAAGTTAATAATAAAATTGTGAAACAAAGTACAACTGCACATGGGCATTAATTGAAAATTTATGAAGAAGATAAGAGAGAGGGGAGGGGCGGTTTGTGATGTGCGTGTGTGCGTGTACGAGTGTGTGTGTAGTGAAATTATGAATTGTGATTCAAGTTTGTTTGAAATCCACCAATGGGAGAATTAATAAAAATGGCATAAATCCAATATACTTGTAACACCACAAATTCCATGCTTGAAATCGTGTCGGTGTACACTTAGTTTTAGGAAAATCAATAGAGTTTGAGGTGCTACAGCTTAGAGTAATGCGGAAACGGAGAGCATGCACTTTACGTTTGGACAATGAGTAACTGATAAGATGCCCAGACATATGCTGATGCCCCGATATATATTAAAAATTTCCCGAAGGAATATTCATGTGATAAAATTACAAAGCTTTGTATAATTACAATTCTTACATGGTAACTATACAATCTTCAACCAAGCCGTAGCTAGACTTGGGGCAATGAATCTAACTCAGTTAATCAAACCCATTTGGCCAGGTTGGGTAAAGTCTAGTGGAAGTCTCCCCAAATTCACGGCGACTGAATGACTGAACCACATAGACAGACCCTTTCTTAGTTTAAACATCAAATGGTTTGAAACAACTCTATCGGATTCATGCCAGAATGAATGCTCTGACAAAGCTCTTCCGGCATTTTCTTTGACTGGTGCCTCTTCACGGCTCCGTCCATTAGTGCCTCTTTTCGGCTCCGTCCTTTGGTGCCTTTTAACGGCTCCATCTACCGGTGCCTTCTCTGATCCTAGTTCCTCTACGTGAACCTTTAGTCAATGCTGAGATTCAATCGAATTGAATCTCATGTAACAGTTAACCTTATATGAAAAGTATAACAGTATATGTATGACAGATGTTCATAACACAACAGCAACAGTCAATACATAAGCATACATCAGATGTAAAACCAATCAATAACATTACAATCACATGTAAAGTTAACTAGTCTGCACCACCCATGCCACGATAGCATGTCGTGTCCATAACGCTAGGAAAACTCTAACGGTATTATCAAAACTATAACCCGTGTAAAGCTGAATGTGTATATAGTGATCTAAGCCCCATAAACTTAGTCACAGTGCCTGACCCAAGACCTAGTCTTATCCATCACTCTATGAATCATCCTATCACATACATGCATACAAGACACATCAGAGTTAAAGTTACTAGTACGCGAACGTACCTTTCACCGGGTAATTGTCAAACGCCCGACCTTTGAACCCGACTCCAGACTTCCCGGATATCCTATACATTATTGTCGGATTATTTCCTCATAAATAATATCTTAAGAGATATTTTAGCCATTATTGACCTTTTTACCCCTAGTGGATTTATTATTCCAATTATATCCCTTTATTTTCCAAAAAAACGCTGATTTCAGTATTTCAGACAGAATTTTCACTCACTTTGAAAAACCATAGTTAATTCCAAACAAATTGAATCGAGGATCCGTAAAATTCCCAGGAATCCTTAGGATGTATATTTTTGAGGAAAAATACTTGTTTTTACCCAGAATCAGCGAATAACTCCCAGGTTTTCATTTTTCAACCTCTGCCCAGAATTTTTTCAGACAAACGTAGCCCAACTTTGGAAATTTTTATCTCGTTGTACAAAACTCCAAATCCTACACTCTGGGTATATTTGGAAAGTCCTATGTGTGTACTTTAACCATGAAAAATTTATGAATTTTATAACTTCATATTCTACATAAAATATTAGCATCTCTTTCGTTGGCTACACAAAGCTTAACAACAGAAAATTCTACAATTTTCACAATCTTGCTCCATTATTATCTAAAAATTATTTCCTACCATATTTTTACCTCGTTAGGCATTTTTCAATGCAATGAGGCCTAAAAACAAGTATAGGAATTTTCCTAACAATTTCCTAGATTAAACTACTATTTTACTAAGAACTTAAAAACTAAAGACTAAAGCTTAAGAACTAGAGAACTTACCCTTGAAGAACCTTGCTTCTCCTTCCTCCTTCTTTCTTCTCACTCTAACTTCTCTCTACTCTTTGTTAGAATGGTTTTGGTGTGAATAATTGTGAAGGGAGGAGCTTTCTATTTATAGGCAAAACTCAAGGGTTAAAATGGTCATTAACAAGAGAACCAAAATCTCATCTTTCTTCTTAAACCATTGGATGAATATTCACTTTATAAAATCATATCTCACTCATTCATGTTTGGCCGACATGCTCCTCTCACTTTAACCATTTAATGTTCTATTTAATTAATAAAATATTCCATGGTTCCATTCTCTAATTGGTTGATTGAAACAATTGACTTTTCAACTTAATATTATATGATAAATCCTTTCTCCCACATGCTGGATGTGCTAGAGATTTGGGGCTGAATAAGAAACTCAATTTATTCCCTTAATCAAGTGTTTATATGTGTACTAATTACATATCTCATTGCATAATTAATTTGTTAGCTAATCATGGCAATTAAGGCTTATTTAGACAAGTATTATTTCATTCTTTTTGGCTTAATTATTTTCAAATATAATTAGCCCTCTTTTGCTTTTAGTTTGTCTCTAATTAATTAGGAGAATTTATGCAATTAATCCTAATTAATGCAAGCTTATTTGCTAAGGATAATTGTTAATAGATAACAATTAAACTAAGTGTTTCTCATATCCCTTTTCTTGTCTTATGAGCATTTAAAATAGCTATCATTTCATGTCATTTTATGTCGCATTTTATAGCTCCTAATATGTGGTCTCATTAATCAACCATTGGTTAATTAATTCCCAAGTGAAATTTGGACAAAATTATAATCATTTGAGACACATATTCACCTTTGTATTTTGCTAACTTTTTTTTTTCCAAAATACAATGTTTATAAGAGTTATAAAAATTAGGGTATTACAATACTTAAATTAAACTAATGTGAGTCTCTTTACTTATAAAATTATGTATCATAAAAATACAATAAACAACTACACCTAAAGATACCTAACAATATATATATATATAAGATGCTATATTAATTGGGGATATTTTAATCCTTGCTTAAGTGTAATACCCTAAAAAATCGTATTTATGATAAGTATCATATTTCGATAAATACTACCTATTGGAAATAGGTGAATATGTGGTTTCAAAACTAGTGTAATAATTACCTTATTTTCTAAGGTAATTTCTATGGAAATTAGGAGAGATAAAGAGCTAAAATCCATAAAATGTATTTTTGAGGCATTAAATGGCCTAAAAATATTATGATAAATCCCAGGAGGCAATTAAATATTTGTTAAAAATTAGAAAGTATGTTGTCTCTAATTTTAGGAATTTTTGGGATAATTTCCCTTGAAAAATAATGAGGCAAAATTAAGTATTATTTTGGGATCATAAGTGACCCCATGATTTTTAATATTTTACATGGGATATAAAATACCAATGTAAGTAAAATAGTTGTGAGATAATGATTTATCCTAATTAAGAAAATTATCAAAAATTAGTAAGTGGCTAATCTGGTAATTAATGGGATAATTAAGGTATAAAGTAAATGAATTAAAAATAATTTAAATAATTATTTTTAATTGGAGAAATTCGAAATTATTAAATAAATAAAAAATAAAAAAAATAAAATAAAATATTAATAAAATATTTTATGCTTAGAAAAATAAATAAAAAATAAAAAGAAAAAAAATAAATATCATGATATTTTTGTAAAATTGTATTATTATATAATGTAGTGAATAGTAATGGAATAAATAGGAAACGGATCCTATCTAGAGAACCAGGAATAGGAATTCCAAAGTCAAGGTAAAATATTGATCAGTGAGTTTTTACCTTCAAGTGACCTCTTCCGGAAATTAATTCCGAGGTCGGTAGCGCATTTGCCTAATAAGACGAAATAGGGAAAAATGCGTATATTCACGTTTTGGATTTGAAGAAAATAAATTATAAGTCAACATCTGGAGATGAGTTTATAATTATCTAGACATATTTGGAGTCGTGAATTATTATCCGAGATTGATGATTCCGAAGCGATTTCCGACACCGGACGTGTTCGGACACGTTTTTCGAGAAAACTTCAACTGGACTGTTGGAACCCTGTAAGGGACCGAAATCTAAGTTAAATTAGATATTATTGATGAGGAAGAGAAGATCTTCAAAGTTACACGCCCGGATTTTTGAGTTTCTGCGAAATCGCGCGAAACGGACACCGATCGGGTAGCTTTATCGGGCCGGAGGCCATAAAGCAAGAGCCATCATGGATGACAACTCATCCATTGACTTTAGGGCTCTTAGATTTCGATCTTGACCATGGATGGCCAAGAGTGTTTTGTCCTCAAAAATGCGATCCTACGGTCCATATTCGTCAAGACCGAAGTTCGAATTATTTACCGTTCGCCATCCGTCTCTTCTATAAATACCAAGCTCCTCTTCTTCATTTCTCACACCAAAATCTGCCTCTTAGAGAGAAGTTAGAGAGAGAAGCTGGAGAAAGTCCGAGCAAAGTCTCGGGTAAGTTCTTCGGTCCCCGGTCTTTAGTTTCGGTAGTTCTTTCGGTAGATATAGTAGGAATGCTAGATTTATCTTTAATTTTTCAAGATAGTCTAGATATCATATTTAGGGGTAAATATGATATATATTTCGAAAATATGATGAGGGAAAAGATCTGTCAAAATTCTAGAGAGATAGAGCGAAAACAATAAGCTACGGCGAAATTCCGCCGATTAGGGGTTCGGGGGCAAAATGGTAATTTGTACCTAAAATGCCTGTTATGCTGCTAAAAGTTGTTAAATATTATCCTTATAGGATATCTCGAGATAATCGTACCGCCCATTTGTCGAGCCGCATTGTTGTGCCGCCGTCACACCGCCGTTTTTCCCGCCGTCGGAAATTTACCGTTTTTTCCGTAAAAGTTTCGTTGTACCGCCAAAAGGTACGTTCGCGTCGTAACACTAACTATGATGGTTATTGTATGATTATATATGTTTGTTGTGTTCTGTTTGTTGTTGTAGCATACGTGGTTATGTTATATACACGGTTATGTCACATACGTGGTTATGTCACATACGAGGTTATTATTGTTTGTATCATACGTGGTTATGTTACATACGTGGTTATTATCTTACATACGTGGTTATGTATTTTTAATCATACATCTGTTATGGACTGTTGTATTGATTGCCGCTGTCGTGTATATGTCCGTATTTAAGCATGAGGTTAATCAGTTACCCGAGATCCAAATTGTAATTGGATCTCGGCTCTTATCATAGCGTCGGTTCGGAAGAACCGAGGACCGAGGAGAAAGGCGAGCGGGCCGTACGAGTCCCGACGAAGACTTTCTTCGGGTGTTATTCATTTTGAAAACTCTCGGTCAATGTACCGCTTCTGTAAATCAGCCAGACTTACGGCAATTTGAATAAATGTATCAGTTACTCAATTGCTCCGATGCTCTACTCTGATGAAAAAAAAAATATACTGCTTTTGAAAATGTGATGTTACATTAAGTCATCCATTAACACCTAAAATACTACACTAAGGAGACTAACTGGGATTAAATAATTATTCCTTAAATTTTATTATGAGGGGCGAATTTCACAAAAATAATAGAAGAAAAGGTTAAAAAAAATATATAAGATAAAAGCACATGTGATATAAGATTAAAATCCCCAATAGTAAGTAGGATTTTTCTACATAAATGAAGAGCCAAGATTAATCCTCATAAAGCTAAATCCTAAGGCCTTAATTAAACCTCATAAAGTCTAATCCTTGTGAATTAAAACCAACCAATGAGAAGTATTTCTCATTGAATATGTGAGATCATAAAAACACAATGGAAGAGTCCAAATTAAAGGCATAACACGGTGCAAACTTTGGCTTGTAGGGTAAGATTTCATTTGTTTAATAATTTAAAACTAACACATGGGATAATTAGATAAAGCAAATGGAAAAGGGTAATGTACTTAGGATAAGATGCACATGGGATCAATTATGATTTTGGAAGTAGATGAGATGGAGCACGGTTTGGAGAGTGTGAAGAGAGGAAAATGAAAACTTCTTCAAGAAGTCAAGGGCAATTTTGTCAAATCAAGTGCAAGGGCAATAGAGGTCTTTTGCCACATGAGACTTTTACTATAAATAGAGGGGTTGCCTCTTCATAAAATTCACACCAAAACTCAACCAAAGTAGATGAGTTTAGAGAGAAGTAAGAGTTAGAGAGAGGCATGGAGAAGTGGGAGCAAGTTCTTCAAGAGGTAAGCAAGCTTTTAGTTTCTAGTCTTAAGTTTTGTAGATTTTAGTAGAAATGTTGTTTTGATCTAGAAAATTAGAAAATAAATTCATATACTTGTTTTTAGGCCTCATTGCATTGAAAGATGCTTGACGAGGTAAAAACATAGTAGGGAATAATTTTTGGTAGCTAGAGATTATAATAGTGAAGTTCTGGTGAAATTTACGGGTAGAAGTTTTCGGTAGTCTGCAAAAAGATGCTATGATTTTATGTGTAAAATTAAGCCAATAAATCATGATATGTTCCAGAATTATAGTAGACACATAGGGCTTTTCAAATATACCTAGAGTGTAGCATTTTGAGTTCTACACAAGGAGAAATGAATTGTTGAAATTAAACCAATTTTGCAGAAATAATTCTGGGCAGCGTTTGGAAATTTAAAAATTGGAATGAACTATGGTGTTCTAGGTTCTTGAAGTATTTTTCCTTGAAAATAGACATCTTAAGGTTTCCGAGGAATTTTACGGATCCTCGTTTCAATATTTGTAGATTTAATTATGATTTTTCAAAGTTAATCAAAAATTCTGCCCAGAAATTCAGTATTGCGTTTTTTAGAAAATGTAAGAGCAAAATTGAAATAATGAATACACCAAGGGTAGAAATGTCAAAATAGGTGAAAATATCCTTTCTGATATTATTTTAAGAGATAGAATGTTAGTTGTGATATTATGGGAAAAAGAAATAATCCGACAATAATATAAGGATATCCGGGAAGTCTGGAGTCGGATCAAAAGTCAGGCAAGTTGGCCAATACGTGGTGAAAGGTACGTTCGCGGCGTACTATAACACTGACTCTAATGCTTATAGTATGTTTATATATGATAGTTGTATTCATAAACTAAGATGCTGTCTTAGTTCATTACTTACACATTCAGCTTTACACGGGTTATAGTTTTAATAATACCGAGTTTTCCTAGCGCTGAGGACACGACCTACTATCGTGGCACTGGTGAATAGTGCAGACCAAGATAACGGACATGTGAATCGACTATGCCGTTATCTCTGATCATACATCTGTTATGGGCTTTTGTATTGATAATTGCTGTAATGTCATGAATAATTGTCATACACATATTGTTTACATATATAAGCATGAGGTTAACCGTTACCTGAGGTCCAATGGGCATTGGACCTCAGTCTTAACTAATAGTTCAGGAAAGGATCAAGGATCAGATAATGCACCGATAGATGGCACCGTAAAAAGACACCGATGGACGGAGCCGTGAGGAGGCACCTGTCAAAGCAAATGCAAGAAGAAGGTTAACAGAGCCTACCTTCTGGCATGAATCTGATAGGGTTACTTCAAACCATTTGGTGCTTAAACTAAGAAAGGGTCGGTCTATGTGGTTCAGTCAATCAGTCGCCGTGAATTCGGGGAGACTTCCACTAGACTTTACCCAGCCTGGCCAAATGGGTTGATTTAACTATGTTAGGTTCTATGCCCCAAGTCTACTTAAGACTTGGTTGAAGATGGTATAATTACATTGTAATTATACAAAGCTTTGTATTAATGTATCACATGAATATTCCTTCGGGAAATTTTTAATATACTAGTATACGTCGGGCATCAGCATATGCCTGAGTATTTTATATCAGTTACTCAAATTGTTCAAATTTTTAGTACATGCTCTCCGTTTCCGCAATACGTTAAGTTGTAACACCTCAAACTCTGACGAATTTTCTAAAACCACGTGTCACCAGACACAATTTATGCTACTGAAATTGAGGTGTTACAGATACATCTATACAAGTCTATGTCTTGATGCATAAAAGTCACAGGCATTTTATAGATGAGAAACTAGGTTGTGGTTGAGAAAGCATTTTATAGATGAGAAACTAGGTTGAGGTTGAGAAAACAGTGAGCCGTCAAAAGAATGGGTCTTCAAAACTATCTTCTACTAAAACAATGTACGTTAGGAGTTTCAAAACAATATTCTAGTAAAACAATGTTCACTAGAAATTTAATTAAACTACTGAGGGCCTATTTGGTTTGAGGGGAGGAAGTGAGAGGGAAGAGAGTACAAAGGAGGATATTGATCAAATTGTCATTAATGAAAAGAATAGTCCTTTTTATTGAAAGTATATTTTTAGAATATTGAAAAGTTTGCATAGGCTATTTACTAAATAGGGGAGAAAAAATTTCTCTCTCCTCTTCCCTCCACCTCCCTCAAACCAAACTTTCAAGATATGATGGGAATATGCATGTTATATTTTGTAGACAGCTATGATTGAATAACTGAAATTACTTTAGAATACTTGTGCCTTTTTTAGGCTATATATATTCAAGAAAGATCAAACATAAATCTTATTTATTTATTTTTTATGTAATTAATTATTCTTTTTTTTATATCAAAAGATCGTTTAATTTTTATTTCTAGAGAATAATTATGGTATATACTAAGTAAGGAGAACTAATTAGGTCACAAAAGGTCAATTCAATAATAATTATTAAAATGTTGTTTTTAAAAAATAAGTTTTGTAAATAAGAATTTAGACCATTACAAATTCGACATTCAAAACTTATATGATATTTTCAATTATTTGCGAAGTCACATTTCATATTTGCAATTGTAAAAAATATTTCAGAAAACAACTTATAGCAATATATAGTATTGAAATCTCAACTGTAGATTGGTAGCGAAGAAAAAATGTGTAAGCAACGGGGAGTTTTGGAAGCATATTTGTGCATGCTCCCATTTCCGTATGAAAAGCACAAAAATCTATAGCTTTGGTTCTCCACACAAGGTGTATTAAGTAAGAAAGAGTTACTAGAGTATCATAATCAGGATTCATCAAAAAATAAGAGTGTCATTCCTATGAGGACTTGGTACCAACGTACAACCAGTTGATAATCAATATTGATTAATTTTAAATTCAATCCTAAAAATTAATTTTACAATTTTGCTTAATTTAAGTAAGATACAATGAGAGAACCATTATAAAATGAAAATTCAATCCTAATTAGAATTTTTTTTTTAAAATGCAAATCTAAGCTACGGTTAATGCCAGGGGTGAGTCTAAACTACTTAGGTAGCGATTCGTATCATTATAGCTTTGATTACTTCTTAGTGTATAACATCTCTCCTTAATTGCATGGTTGAAACTATATCTAATAGTATATAACTCTTAGTTACCTAAAAGTGTCTTTCAATCCATAAAAAGATATTCTAATTACGTTGCTCCCGGTTGTTTATAGTTGATTACCTAATTGAACTAAATAAAAGATATAGGACATTTGAGAAAATGAAAGTATTTTATTACAATTTTTTGATGTACTATTTTACTGCAACATGATTAGACTCTAATTGGATCAAACTTTTAACTTTGACAAACAATATCAAGTGGATAATCATAGTCGATCGATATATAACAATTGAGAAAAAGAATCTTAGTATTCATAATTTACGAAGCAATTTATATGAGATTTCTCGTGCCATTATTGGATGTCAATCTTAATGCATGTAACACCTCAATTTTCGTAGCATAAATCGTGCCGGTGACACGTGGTTTTATAAAAATTCATCAGAGTTTGAGGTGCTACAGCTTAGCGTTTTGCGGAAACGGAGAGCATGTATTAAAAATTTGAACAATGAGTTTAACGATGAGTAACTGATATAAAATACTCAGACATATGATGATGCCTGACGTATACTGGTATATTAAAAATTTCTCGAAGGAATATTCATGTGATACAATAATACAAAAATTTATAATTACAGTTCTTCCATGTAACTATACCCTTTTCAACCAAGCCTTAGGTAGACTTGGGGCATAGAACCTAACTTAGTTAAATCATCCCATTTGGCCAGGCTGGGTAAAGTCTAGTGGAAGTCTCCCCGAGTATTTACGGCGACTGATTGACCGAACCACATAGACGACCCTTTCTAGTTTAAGCACCAAATAATATGAAGTAACCTTATTAGATTCATGCTATAACGTAGGTTCTGTTATTCCTCTTTCTGACTTTACTTTGACCGGTGCCTTCTCACGGCTCCGTCATCTGCGTCTTTCCCCGGCTCCATCCACTGGTGCCTTCGATGATCCATGATTCTTCCCTGACTATTAGTTAAGACTGAGGTCCAATGCCCATTGGACCCCAGGTAACGGTTAACCTCATGCTTATGTAAACAATATATGTATGACAGGTATTCATGACATTTTCGCAATAATCACTACAAAAGCCCATAACAGATGTAGGAAATACATAATCATATATGTAAGGCAATAACAATACACAGCCCCTAGCAGTATGTTTGTTACCCCAGTCTGCACTATCAAATCCAGTGCCACGATGTACAGTCGTGTCCTCAGCGCTAGGAAAACTCTCAACGTGTTATTAAAACCATAACCCGTATATTCATGATTGTATAAAAACAATTGAGACAGAGTCTCAGTATAGGAACACAGCAATCATATATAAGCATATCACAAGCATCAGAGTCAATGTTACAGTACGTCGTGAACGTACCTTCGTTGTCGACTACTGTACGTTTGGATGATCAAACAGTGATCCCGGATATCCTATAAGGGTAATATCGTCTCTATTAATTCACAATTAATACTTCAAGAGATATTTTGTCTATATAAGACCATTTTGCCCCTGGATTAATTATTTTCAACTTAATCCCTTTTAATTTCGTAAAAACGCTCATATTCAGCATATAGGCTGATTTTTCACCTAACTTTGAAAAATCATAATTAATTCTACAGAACTCGAAACGAGGATCCGTAAAATTCCTCGGAATCCTTAGGATGTCTAATTTTAGATACAAATATGAGTTCTTGCCCAGAATTAATAAACAATTCCCAGTTTATATGATTACAACGCCTACCCCAAATTTTGCCAGAAATTTGTGCCTAACTTCAAACATTTTTATCTCCTAGCACAAATCTCAAAATAACATGCTATAGGTATATTTTGAAAGCTCTATATGTCTACTATCACCATGAAGTTTCTCAGAATTTTGGCATAGCATCTTCAACATAAGATACCAGCGTTTTTTAAATCGCTTTTGGGAGTCGCTAACCGACAAAATTTCGCCAGAGCTTCGCTACTTTGATCATAATCTTCCAAAAAATTTGCTATAACTTCTTCCTCATAATTTTTTCGAAATAAAGACAATTGTAACAAAAAAAACATGAAAATAACACTATAATTGGAAGATTATGAATCAAAACAACATCAAGCTATAAATCACAAAGCTAGAGTTCAAGAACTTTCCTAGAACTTTGCTCTTGCTTCCTCAAAGCTTCTCTCTCTCACTTTCACTCTTGATTTCGGTACCACAAGCTTTATGCTTGGCTAGTGAATTGGTGAGGAATAAGGCATGCACTAACCTCCTATTTATAGTAATTCTTGGGTTAACTAGTTAGCAACTTCTAACTAATCTTAACCCTTGGTTTTAACTTTAGTAAAGAAGCTTCAATCTCACCCCTTAATCCCCCCTTAAACAGCCACTATCTTCCTCTTCTTTCCTCTTCATCTTTTCTTTCCAAATGCTAATTTAGTTAGGTGTAAGTTGGTATTTTTCTTGAAGATTCATTTCCACTTTTGGAATCACAATTTTATGACTTGATTTATGGTATTTTTTTAAAAAAAAATTCACAATAGTATGAATCTCAAAAGTTTACCAAAATCACTTTGGAAACCACTATGTTCAAGCTTGAATTTTGCTTATTCATAATATCTACTTATATTTGTTACTTAGTTCATGGATTTCAAGATATGATTTATTTTCTATCGGTTCTCATTTACTTGTGTCTAGAATTTATCCTAATGGTTTTTATTTTACCATTTAATTAATTAACCATTTTTCACTTTATTACATAAGCCTACATCATCAATTACCCCAAAGTCCTCTTGCATTTATGTTGGATTAAGACATGTGTTTAGCAAATATCATGATATTTCACTTGCTTCTTCTTCCTCTTAACAAAATCACGACCCCCCCCTAAAATTCACATTTCATTTGCATTTCACTTTAACTACACTTTAATATGTCATTATTAGACAAGCCTTGGAAGTCTTCATCTTTAATGCTTGATTGTGATGTGTTTTGCTTAATTATAATTTTAATTCCCCCTCCCTTGTGCACCGAATTCACTCTCTATCTTAGCTCTTGGATTTGTTTTTCAATTGTCTCACAAAACCATGGAAAAATTCTCTTATTGGTTAATTTTATTTCACATGGATTTAGCTTTATGAAACTAATTCTAAAACCTTTAGATTAGCTTTATTAAATTTAATCCAAGCCTTTGATGTTGGGTTGGAAAAATCTAAACACTAATAGTGATATTAGTTAGTGATTTAGGATTAAGGATTAATAAAACTTCTTAACCCTCTTAATTAGTATTTTTCGCCACTTTATTTAACTAAGGGGAAATTAATTAATAATTAATTAAATATTGCTAATATAGTGTTTTAGGGGTTATTAGGCTTAATTACCAAAATTTGATAGGTTTCTAAATTAATCATGATGATTAAAAACTTCTTGTATGCTAATCTTAGCTTTTAAATATCCTTTGGATATTAATTATGTTGATATTTCTTTTATCATGGCCTTTTTAATTTAATTATAAATTAATTTCAAAAAATTAGATAAATATTCCAATTATTGCAAATTTAATTGCCCAATAATTGTTGCTAATTTTCTCTAATTGATTTTGTCATCCTTTGATGACTTTAATAGCTAAAATGATATAATTAAGTTTCTACTTAATTATGATAGTCATAGGGTATTTTATGATCCCTAATAAGATTTAGAAAATTAAATCTTCAACTATCTAATTTCTAATAATAAAATCACTTAGAAATAAAATAAGAAAATTGAGACCACATATTCACCTATTTTAAATAGGTAATATTGACTCAAATATAATATTTAAGGAATATTATTTATTTAAATATAATATTTAAAATAAATAATTATCCAGATATTGTACACTTCAGAAGATTGAAATTGAATCAGTGAGGGCGAGATTGAGCCAAAGAGATCCTCAATAGTAAAATCGCGTTCACTCCGGCCGGCTCTGCCCTTGCCGCCCTTACCCACTCTACTAAGCTGTGCTGGCGTTTATGGACCTGCTCCAAAGTGGGCAAGTGGCATCTCCAATAAGCTAAGACTTCACTTAGTATCTATATACACATCAATTATTATATATTAAATAACAATTTGTAAAAGCAAATAAATTTATTAGCTTTAAGAAATAACAAAATCATTAACTCTTGGTTTGGGTAGAAAAAAATTAGGGAGAAAAAAAAAAGTATTAGGGAAAAAAGCTTTTCCCTATTTGGATGTGGGAAGAAATATGGATTTAATCTAGATGATCTTTTATAACTCCTTATTAACTAATTGGCACAGAAAGATGCCACTAAAGAGACTTAATTAGCACCTTAAGAAAAAGTATTGCGAAAAGGGATGAATTTTTTTTAGACACACATACCAATTAAATTGAATTTAAAATATAAAAAGACAATATTATCTTTCCCACTTCCTTCAGCTTACCTTATTGTTTGCTCTAGCTTCATCTCCTTTCTAACCGCCCTTTCTGCTCGTAAGCTGCTGGCGTTTCTTGGCCTTCTCAAGTTCTGTTAGAGAATCGAATCAAAGCCAAAGAGCCTCCTGAGGCAAATTGGAGAGAAGGGTACAACAACTTGGACATTCCCATCCCACTGAAGTGTTGGCAAAAGTAACGATGAACAACAATTAGCAAATTGACAATGAGATTTTGAGATTAATAAGTCTCTTATAGGGGGACGTAATTGGTTGTAACTCTTCCAAAATAATATTTATACCAATTGTCAAGTAATAGTAGCATGTTTTGCCCATAAAGAAATTTAACTAGAGGGGACCACGAGACAATGGCAATTTAGAACAAACATGGATTAACAGAGATTGGAGATAATATTTTATATATTAGGTCTCAACATAGGAAAAGTAGGTGGGATTGATCTTCATCTCCTAAAACTACTCACAACTCATCACCGGCCGGCCAAGGTTGGCCACCACATAAAACCCATATGATTTCAATTCAAAGGATCGGAATATTGTAAATCATATCAAACAAATGATATCAAAAAGGCAAGATTCAATACCTTTTTTGGTATTTCATTGATCTGATTTCTTATTAACAGCAATGTCTTATGTTAATGGCAAGATCATCTTCTTCATCGACATCAAACTTCATAGGTGATTTCTTCATAAAAACTTGGAAACATAAAATATGGTGAAGATACATCTACACAAATTTATGCATTGATACACATAAACTAATGATGTTTTATAGATGAGAGAAATTAGGTTTCAGGTTGAGAAAACAATGTGCCATGAAAACAATGGGCTATCAAAACAATGTTCTAGTAAAACAATGTGCGGTGCAAGTTTCATTAAACCACTCAAATTCCCTTACAATGGACGGCTCGCCTCGAGATGTGATATGTATATGTCTGTTATATTTTATGAACGGCTAGGATTGAAGCACTCAAATTTCCTTGCAACAAACAACTCGCCCCTAGATATGATATGCATATCTCTATTATATTCTGTGAACGGCTAAGATTGAGTAACTAAAATATTTTTTTTTAGACACACATGCTTTTTAGGCTATATATTGAAGTAAAATTAAAAATAAATCTAATCAATTTATTTTCCATGTAATAATTAGTCTTTTCTTATACTCCCTCTAGTCCTACATGTAGGAGTTTGATAACTAATTTGTAGATATTAAAAAAATTAGGTTAACTTGTTATTTGTAATGAATATGTGTTAGTTTCCCTTTTAATTATTTGCATTGTAAATTATTCCTTTTATGGAAACACCCCCCCCCCCCCAAAAAAAAGGTGCAAGTAATGAGCGTGAAAAGAGTTTAGATTTTTATTTTTAGAAAATTATTATGGTACAAGTTAAGAATTAATTAGGTCACAATAGACCAATTTTGTAATCATATGGTCCTTTTTTTTTTAAAACAAAAGTTGAAATACAAAATTTAAACCATTGCGAATTATACATTCAAACCTTATAGGTCGTTCCAATTATTTGCAACACTCACTCCCCATATTTTAATTATTTGAATAAGTATTTACGACATATATCACCCATATTAATTAGTCATTTTTATGTATTCACGGGTGGAAAAAAGGCTTTTAAAACCGGACAAAAGAGGTACTGTAAGACGGGACCCGACACCCGTCTTGTTCCAGCCGGTATTAAAAGTCTGTAACTTTTAAGACCGGACTCGAACCGGTCTTAAAGAAACTTTTCTAGACCGGACATTTTAAAAATTAGGTCTTAAAAGTCGTATTATGTAGACCTGATATATATTTTGTTCGGTCTTAAAACTCAACTTTTAAGACCTGAAAAAACCATAGACTGGTCTAAAAATATCGACATTTTTAAGACCGGATAAAGAAACTCTGGTATAAAAAATACCGACTTCTAAGACCAGACGACTAACTAATCCGGTTTTAAAATTAATTAAATTTAAGACCGGGTACTTAATACATCCGGTCTTAAAAATTGAACTTTTTAGACCGGTCTTAATAAAGAGCGGTCTTAAAAGACCAACTGTTAAGACCGGCCTAGACTTTTAAAACTGGACATAAATTCATCTGATCTTAACATTTGAACTTTTAAGACCGGCGCTATTATTTCCCAGTATAAATTTTCCAGAATTTTTTCCTAGTTCTGTTCTTCCTAATCATATATATATACACACATCCACCACCCAATCCAGCACAAAAAAAAAAAAAAAAAAAACAATACTTTAAGCTACAAGCTATGACCAATCCATTATGAATAAATTGAATTGCGAAAAGAATACAAATATTATTCACCATGAGTTATGTGGCCTCTTAATTTATACTATGGTACAACACCTAAATGAATATATACAATAAGATAACTTACAAATACAATGATGAGTTACAAATACAGCACGTAAATCAACATACATGCCCAATATAATATTCACCATGCCTTCATCTGATCCCACCCAACAACGTAACATGATATCCCCTTTTATAACATATATATTGGATCCTGCCACAAAAATAAAACAAGAACAAAAGCTTCACAGTCAGTGACATTATTGTTTAAGAACATAGAAGGAATATAGTTAAAACCTTAAAGTTTTCAAAGAATTCTGCATATGAATATTACCTTATGAATTGACTCTTTTATAAAGGGATATCCTCTCATATCCCTTCTTGATCATCATTTTTTTATTCCAGGTTCATTATTCGCTTCATCTTCTTCGTTCATGTCCGGTAGACCCCTTGAAAAAGGTGTACTCTCAGGAAGACCATAATTTGAATGAATCTCATCATCAATATCAATGACCCTTTTTCCTTGGAGAGCTACAGACCACATTTTATTTTCCTGATCGGTGATATAGAACATTTGTTTCGCCTAGTCTGCCATAATAAAAGGTTCATTTCCAAAACTTCTACCATTGATATCGACTAATGTAAATCCTAGCCGATCGATCCAAACAACATTATTGACATTAACCCTCTTGCATTTGAAAATGAGAAATCTAATTTTAACATAGTCCACCTCCCAAATCTCTTCAATAACCCCATAATAAGGCATGACTGCCAATTTAGGCCTCTTATCTTTCGATTGGAGAAGTGCATAGATTCAGCCTCTAACATAACACCATTGTTCTGGACAGTGCTCCTATCATCTAGGGACTTCGTGTAAAATGTATAACCATTGATCACATACGAATTCCAACTTATGACGTCAACCTCCAGACCACATGCTAACCATTTGATTGTATCATAAACACATTCCTCTCCCTCGACCTTTTGTTTGAGCCAGTTTGCAAAAGTTCTATTATGCTCCCTAATCAACCTTTGTTCAGTCATTCAATGATTTTCTTTCCTTACAGCTTCTTTATGTGCTTCTATGCTGTCTTGAACTTCATCAACATTATTCAAGATGTATAAGTGGACTTGTGACAATTCATCAGGATCCACACTCTTTACTGAAGCCCCTCGTCTACCCCCTTCAAAGATGCTTTGACGTTTTGGAAGCCCAATATGTCTTACTTTGGCCAGATAATTTTGACAAAATTCCAAGGCTTCTTCAGAAACATATTTCTGAACAATTGATGCTTCTGGCCGGTATGCGTTCTTTACGTACCCTTTTAGGAATTTCATAGATTTTTCAATTGGGTACATCCACTGTAAATGGATAGGTCCGCACAACTTTATCTCCCTCACTAGATGAACAATTAGATGGGCATTTTGTTTAGCAAATTCTATAAATTCTCTCACCCCATTCTGATATTCAACACTCGTCCGTAAAGAATTATTTATCCAACTGTGATCCATAGTAGAATTCCTATAGACGGAAAGATTTAACATACATAATCCAAAAAAATTGAAACTTGCATATAAAAGAAGGCAACTCCAAATGCATATATATGCTCAATGTCGGTTATGTCTTCTTCTTTTTTACGGAGAAACTTGCCCATTAAATGCATAACGAAGAATCACTTTTGGTCATAAATGTATCACAGTGAATCCAAGAAGCAAAATAAATGCATGACGAGAAAATTAAATGCATCACATGAAGGTCTTGTGGACTCACCTGTAGCATATAAATTCAAATACGTTTGCTGAGTCTTTCTTCTCCGGCCACGAACATTGATGTTGCAGACAGCAAGAGTAACCTAAAAACACTTGTTGGTTAGTTGGGTAGGTCTAAAGTGCAAATATAATCTTCAAAATACAATATTCATTAACAACAGAGAAACCCACAAGAACATTTCATCGATTTCGTTCAACCCATGAAAAACCCAGAACCATAAGCAGGAAAATCATAAAGTCATATAACCGAAACACCTCGTACAGCTTGGTCTATAGACGTTTAGCTAAGGAACCAGAAAGTGATTGTCGAGTGAGCAACGCGAAGCAGCGACAACGCAACATACAAACACTGGAGACAAAACCTGAGTAATCACTTTCGGCGCGACAAGAGAAGTTCTGAGAGGGAAATTTAATTTTCCCCGCGACAGAGACATGTTTTAGTATTTTGGATTTTATTAAGACCGGTTAATTATAAAGTATCCGGTCGTAAAGATATAATTTTATTAATTAATTTTTAAGACTGGCGGTTTAGAAGACTCCGGTCCTAACTGTTTACTATTCATTTAATTTTAAGACCGGATTTTTATAAACAATCCATCCTAAAAAGTCAAACACTTTTCCAGTCAAAGAGGAGAGGGTTCAGCGGTAGGCGCGCTGGGGCTAAGAGGTTGGAGAGGGGGGGCGGCAACCTCTTCATGGTCTGAAGGCTGGGGGGAGCAGCAATATCTTCATCATCCGAAATAACAATGAGTCCAATGACCCGAGACTCTTCGATCACAATAGAACGCACTCTCGCTGGAGGAGGCACACCGTATAACGATCTAAGGATTGCACGAGCTTCAGGTGTAAGAGCACCTCTATGAGGAGTTCTCTTCTATCTAACCATGGTTTGAGGCTTTGAGTAGTTGGGGCAGAGAGCTAGGTAGTGAGGAGTTAATAAGGACAGAGAGCTAGTGTGAGAAGTTAATAATGGCAGAGAGAGAGAGATACGCAATTGATTATGATTTTTGTGTTTCTACTTTAAGACAATCCTTTTATCATATCTCCGGTTCTAAAAGTATATTATAGTTACTACTTGTTGGTCTTACCGGCAAAACCTCTTCTACCAGATTCTTATTACAACGCTTATCCTTCAAGCACGAGCGATTTGCAAGTCCTATAATTAACATTTACATATATAGATGGGTCACTAAACAATGCGATCTTAATAACATAATTAAGATTTAGCTCCTTTAGACCCACCCCAAAATACTCATCCTTTCGTATCCTTCTGACTAGAGATGTATAATAATTGAGACTTATTTAATTAGATACTATCCACTATAGGATAATTATTATCTTAGCCATTTAACCTTTCATTTTATCCAAAGAAACCCTTACTTTAAGGGTTAAACACAATTAACAACTTATGTGACTATTCTAAGACTTATAAAAAATTCAACCTTTAACTTTTCTGAGAATTTGGAAAATTCTTAACTCGACCGATATAACTCCAAATGGAGTGATTCCAATTTATACTTAAACCTTGATAAGTCTATTTTAATAAATTAAAGTCACCAAGTTAATTTATGGCTGAGAAAAATTCCCAAAATTCAAAAACATAAACAATGTCCAGAAATTTTCAGGTTTTCTGACCAATCTTTGAGAAACCATAACTTCTTCAATACTTATCGAAATTCGACGAATTACCTATCAAATTAAACCTCTATGAGTCTACTATTGATCTGGAAAATTTCACATTTGATTGATTTTGTTTAGTTGGGCCGAAATGCAACGCCATTTTGCTGCCCAAAAGTATACCAGAAATTTTCCTGATTTATAGCTCAACTTCTAAAAATCATAACTGGAGTTATAGACCTCCTTTTTAGGTGATCCAAAGCTCATATTAAACCTTAAGGAGAGTACTATATGTTCACAATATATCATGGGAAAAATAGGTCAATTTCCCTGTCTTTGCCTAACTCAAAAATCTGTGTTCAGATTGCAAACATTAAATTTTCAGAGACAAAAATAATGCCGACAGCTTTTAAGTTTCAGCAACCTAATCCCTCTCTTTAAAACCTTCTCCAATCGAAACATAGAAGGTAAATTCACAGCACCCATGATAACTCTTTTTGAGCTTGTTTCAATTTTATTAGCTAGATTACTACCCCTTATAAATCTCAACACCCTCCAAACACACTTTCATAGTTTTTGGCTTCAACTACACACTTAAATGACCACTATAATCGTATTATATTTCCTCTTATCTATACATTAAAGAGCTCACAGCCATGCTCATTACAACAGAGGTTCGATTCAGTTATCACCAAAAACAGAACCATAAACACATGCATGTATATATCAATGCAACTTTCCCCCAATGATTCATACACATGCACCGAAACATTAGACTTCTGATTCATCCTACAAACACATGCATGCATCACTTAAGCTTCAAACTTCTTTTGATTCAGTTCCTTAAATCAGAAACCCATTATGCAGAAAACAATGATGAGGCTCAAAGACTCACCTGAACCGGAAACCAAACTTGCGATGTTCGGCTTCTTCTTCTTCTTCATCTTCTTCTTCCTCTTCTTCTTCCGGCAACTCGCTCTCCCTCAGTCTCTCAGATTCCAAGCTTTCGGTCTCACTCTCAGTCTCACCCTCTGCGTTTTTCTGTCTGTCTCTCTTGGATTCTCGGCTCTCTGTGTTGCGTCTGGACCAGTGAATAAAATGAGAGAGGAATGGGTATTAGCAGACATATAGGGTGGTGCAGGTGGAGAGGTGAGCTGTCGAAAGGAAATAGTGAGAGAGGGATGATGTGGCGGAAGCATAATGAAAGGAGGAGTGAGCCGCTGTGACCGGAGGTATAAGGCTTGTGAGAGGGAATTAAGTGGATATTAAAAAGTGGGCTAGGTCAGGGAACACGTTGGGCTGAAAAGTAAAATAATGAATGAATGTGTGTTGGCCCAAATGAATGAATAGAGTATGTGTGCGTTGGTGATTTTGCTGTCCTGAAGGAAATGAAGAATATACCTTTTTTTTTTTTTTTTTAAAAAAAAGTTTTGGAGGGGTTCGACATCGCCTTCCCACTAAGCGCCAGTGCAGATTTTACCCGGGCTCTATGAGCACTTTTTGAGGGACTTACGAGATCGCCTACCAAAGCGAGTCGGCTGAAATGACGGAGAGGATCGAACCCACGACCCAAGGGTCTAATCCTGAATCCCTTACCATCTATGCCAACTTATGATGAGAAGTAAAAAGAAGATGAAATGGGCTGTGGTTACCCAAAAATAAAAAGTATGTCATTGGGCTTTGTATTGGTCCAACTTCACTTCTGAATTTATAGTGGCAATTTATACCCCCAAAAAAAAATTTGTAGTGGCAAAATTTCTATTTACCCTTAACACTGGGTTATCAAATAAATTCTCAAAATATATCCTTAATTCTAAATAAATATCTTTCTCAATTGTTTTGTTTAGGCCATAAAATATTATTTCCAAAAATATTTAGGCCTACAATTATTCCCAACTATTTGTCCTTAATTTAGGGGAAAATATGTCTTAAATTCCAAATATTAACTTTATAATAATTGAGGCCAAATTTACATGATTAATCTCATATCATATTTTAATTCCCAAAACCCAAAATTTGGGATGTTACAAAGGGGTAAAAGGTTTATTTTATCCCTTAAATCTTTATCATTAGATGAGATTATAATCTAACGGTATTGAAAGGGATAGGCAAATGTAGGCAAAATAAGAGTAGGTAGAATAACCTATCCCTAATATTTATATGTCAGTTATATTTTGTGAACGGCTAGGAGAGAATAAATTACATAACTTTTTCCGAAGTTACATGTGGGGGCTTTTTATGAAATATATTCAAGAAAATCAAACACAGATCTAATCAATTTATTGCTCATGTAATTAGTTATTCTATTATTTCATGTGAAAAGATTTTAATTTTTCATTTCTAGAATATAATTATGGTTTTTACAAACTAAGGAAAATTAATTAGATCCCATAAGATCAATTTACTAATAATATGATTTTAAAATATTTTATTAATTAAATAAGTTGTAAATAGGAATTTAGACCATTGCAAATTAGACATTCAAATCTTATAGATTAATATCAATTATTATTCACACCCCATATTTGTAGTTGTCTGGAAAAACAAACTCACATTACCTATATTACTGGCAAAGTTTGTGTGAGTGTGATATCACAAGGTTGAGTGACCAACAAACTAGACTTTTTATGGGTGGTTAGGGGACTATATATATTTACACGCACCTAAACTTAAATGAAACATCACTTCAATACATGGTTTGTGAAACCGGACCAGACCGGCCGGTTTAGACCGGGAACCGGCCAACCGGCCGTGAAACCGGTCCGATTTGGTGCAAAACCGGACTGACCCGGTGAACCCGGGGTGACTCGGACGGGTCACTGGGTCAGACCTTTTTTTAAAAAAAAAATCTCCTTCAATTTTTTTTTTATTTCTCCCTCAATTTTTTTTCCTTTTTTTCACTTTTGGATGTCATATGGATTTGATTTAGATTCATTTTTTGGTTTTCCTGAAGCAATTGTGGTTTCTCTGTTTTCGTTTGGCTCTGCTTAATGGATGTCAAATGTAGGTTGTAAAAAAAATTGTTAAGAATATCTGAATATGTCACAAGTATTGGAGTATATGATTATTTTACCACTGATCCAAAATATTAAAATGATATATAGTATGTCAACTTTAGGTTAGTATGATAAGAAATTAATTATTTTCTAATTTTTTATACATCACCGGTCTAGGCCCGGGTTGACTCCGGTCTGACCCACAGTAACATCCCATTTTCAAAAGCAGTATATTTTTTTTTCATCAGAGTAGAGCATCGGAGCAATTGAGTAACTGATACATTTATTCAAATTGCCGTAAGTCCGTCGATTCTGACGTGCGGTACATTGACCGAGAGTTTTCAAAATGAATAACACCCGAAGAAAGTCTTCGTCGGGACTCGTACGGCCGCTCGCCTTTCTCCTCGGTTCTCGGTTCTCCCGAACCCGACGCTATGATAAGAGCCGAGATCCAATTACAATTTGGATCTCGGTAACTTAACCTCATGCTTAAATACGACTACATATACACGATGCAAAGAATCAATACAACAATCCACAACAGATGTATGATTAAAAACACATAACCACGTATACAAGATAATAACCACGTATGTAACATAACCTCGTATGATACAACATTAATAACCTCGTATGTGACATAACCTCGTATGTAACATACCGTGTATATAGCATAACCTCATACACTACTACACAACAATCATATACAATCATATAATAAACATTAGAGCTAATGTTACAGTACGCGAACGTACCTTCGTTGACAGAAAACGGTACTTTTACGGAAAACGGTACTTTTTGACAGCGGGTGAAACAGCGGTGTGACGGCGTGTAATACCCAGATTTTAGTAAATCTGGAAATTTTGAGATAAAGTAAATTAACGAATATTTTGATAAAGCAAAATCATGAGTTTAAAACTGTTATAGAAAATTGTTATAATTATAGAGTAAATTGTCAAAAAAGTTACGGGAAAATCGATGAACGAAATGACTAAAAATGATATAATGGTGATAAAAACAATCTAAAACTATTATGATAAATACGAAAGATCATGAAAAATTATGAGAAAAATATGGAAGTGTTATCCCTAATTATGAGAATTTAATAAATTATTTCAGAGGGAATAACATGAAGAAAAGTTTAAAAAGCATTTCATAACCATAAAGTAACCTTGATGGGGTAAACATTTTTAATATTTTACATAGGATATAAAATGACAATGTCAAGATAAAAGTTTGCAAGATAACAATATACTGTAAAATTGGTAAATATAAATATATGAAGAAACCTGATCCTAAAAAGATCACTAAACGAAGAAATTAGGTCGATTAAGCCTTAACGGGGCGGGGGTAAAACGGGAATTTTTGGTAAAAAATATTATATTTTTAAAAAAATGGAAAAAAATTATGGAAAAATAATTAAAACTGAATTTTTAAAAGAGGGGGCCGAAATTCTAAGTATTTTTAATTAAAAAGAATTGTTTAAATAATTAAAATGGTAATTAGAATAAAATAATAATATTATGCGGTGAGTCAGCTTATAGGCAGACCGGGGGGAAAAGTTAGAAATAAATTCTACAGGTAAACCAGAAGTAAAAGTATTTCCAGACTGATCAAATTAAGAACAAGTGAATTTTTACACGAAGAAAGAATTTACTGTGCGTTGTTTCCGCAACCGAAAACCCTAATTTCAAATAAGACGAAAAGTTGATCGAGATAGAGTAGAGTCGATAGGCAAAGTGAGAACCTATAGAAACAATTGTGTCTTTTTAAACACGAGATTAAGTTAGGCAACAACTGGACGTTTTACGATTCGGTGAATTGTTGTCCGAGAAGTTGGTTCTATCGGAAGCGATTTTCGTAATCGGACGTGTTTGTCCGAATATCTTCCGACGCACCGGAGAATACCTGGATATGATCAAAAAGAGGATCCAAATTGATAATATGAAAGAGGATGAAAAGACCTTCAAAGTTACACGCTCGCATTTTTGAGTTTCTGCGAAATCGCGCGAAACGGACACCGATCGGGTAGCTTTATCGGACCGGAGGCCATAAAGCAAGAGTCATCATTGGATGACAACTCATTTTTTGACTTTTTGGGCCCTTGATGTCGACCAAGACCTTGAATGGTCAAGATTCCATCTTACAAAACCCTAGATCTAACGGTTCAAAAACAAAGCAGAAAATTCCCGATACGTCCTGAATTTCTTCTATAAATAGCACCCTCCTCTTCTTCATTTCTCACACCAAAAATCTGCCTCTTAGAGAGAAGTTAGAGAGAGAAGCTCTGGAGAAAGTCTGAGCAAAGTCTGGGTAAGTTCTTCGGTCCCTGGTCTTTAGTTTCGGTAGTTCTTTCGGTAGATATAGTAGGAATGCTAGATTTATCTTTAATTTTTCAAGATAGTCTAGATATCATATTTAGGGTTAAATATGATATATATTTCGAAAATATGATGAGGGAAAAGATCTGTCAAAATTCTAGAGAGATAGAGCGAAAACAATGAAGCTCCGCGAAATTCCGCCGATTAGGGGTTCGGGGGCAAAATGGTAATTTGTACCTAAAATGCCCGTTATGCTGCTAAAAGTTGTTAAATATTATCCTTATAGGATATCTGAGATAATCGTACCGCTGTCGAGCCGCATTTGTTGTGCCGCCGTCACACCGCTGTTTTTTCCCGCTGTCGGAAATTTACCGTTTTTCCGTAAAAGTTTCGTTGTACCGCCAAAAAGGTACGTTCGCGTACTGTAACACTAGCTCTAATGTTTATTATATGATTGTATATGATTGTTGTGTAGTAGTGTACGAGGTTATGCTATATACACGGTATGTTACATACGAGGTTATGTCACATACGAGGTTATTAATGTTGTATCATACGAGGTTATGTTACATACGTGGTTTTTATCTTGTATACGTGGTTATGTGTTTTTAATCATACATCTGTTGTGGACTGTTGTATTGATTGCTGCTGTCGTGTATATGTAGTCGTATTTAAGCATGAGGTTAACCGTTACCTGAGATCCAAATTGTAATTGGATCTCAGCTCTTATCATAGCGTCAGGTTCAGGAGAATCGAGAACCGAGGAGAAAGGCGAGCAGGCCGCACAGAGACCCGGCTGAAGACTTTCTTCGGGTGTTATTCATTTTGAAAACTCTCGGTCAATGTACCGTTTCTGTAAATCAGCCAGACTTACGGCAATTTGATTAAATATATCAGTTACTCAATCGCTCCGATGCTTTACTCTGATGAAAAAAACAAATTATACTGCTTTTGAAAATGGGATGTTACACGGCGGCACAACAGCGGCTCGACAGCGGTACGATTATCTCAGATATCCTATAAGGATAATATTTAACAACTTTTAGCAGCATAACAGGCATTTTAGGTACAAATTACCATTTTGCCCCCGAACCCCTAATCGGCGGAATTTCGCGGAGCTTATTGTTTTCGCTCTATCTCTCTAGAATTTTGACAGATCTTTTCCCTCATCATATTTTCGAAATATATATCATATTTACCCCTAAATATGATATCTAGACTATCTTGAAAAATTAAAGATAAATCTAGCATTCCTACTATATCTACCGAAAGAACTACCGAAACTAAAGACCGGGGACCGAAGAACTTACCCGGACTTTGCTCGAGACTTTCTCCGAGCTTCTCTCTCTAACTTCTCTCTAAGAGGCATATTTTTGGTGTGAGAAATGAAGAAGAGGAGCTTGGTATTTATAGAAGAGACGGATGGCGAACGGTAAATAATTCGAACTTCGGTCTTGACGAATATGGACCGTAGGATCGCATTTTTGAGGACAAAACACTCTTGGCCATCCATGGTCAAGATCGAAATCTAAGAGCCCTAAAGTCAATGGATGAGTTGTCATCCATGATGGCTCTTGCTTTATGGCCTCGGCCGATAAAGCTACCCGATCGGTGTCCGTTTCGCGCGATTTCGCCGAAACTCAAAAATCCGGGCGTGTAACTTTGAAGATCTTTCCATCCTCTTTCATATTATATATTTTGATCCTCTTTTTGATCATATCCAGGTATTCTCCGGTGCGTCGGAAGATATTCGGACAAACGCGTCCGGTTCGGAAAATCGCTTCCGATAGAACCAACTTCTGGACAACAATTCACCGAATCGTAAACGTCCGGTTGTTGCCTAACTTAATCTCGTGTTTAAAAAGACACAATTGTTTCTATAGGTTCTCACTTTGCCTATCGACTCCACTCTATCTGATCAACTTTTCGTCTTATTTGAAATTAGGGTTTTCGGTTGCGGAATCGACGTCGCTAAATTCTTTCTTCGTGTAGAATTTCACTTGTACTTAATTTGATCAGTCTGAAAAGACTTTTACCTCTGGTTTACCTGTAGAATTTATTTCTAACTTTTCCCCTATGCCTATAAGCGACTCACCGCATTATATTATTATTTTATTCTAATTACCATTTTAATTATTTAAACAATTCTTTTTAATTAAAAATACTTAGAATTTCGGCCCCCTCTTTTAAAAATTCAGATTTATTTATTTTTCTATAATTTTGTCCATTTTTTTAAAAATATAATATTTTTTTACCAAAAATTCCCGTTTTACCCCTGCCTTCGTTAGGGCTTAATCAGACCTAATTTCTTCGTTTAGTGATCTTTTTAGGATCAGGTTTCTTCATATATTTATCTTTACCAATTTTACAGTATATTGTTATCTTGCAAACTTTTATACTGACATTGTCATTTTATATCCTATGTAAAATATTAACAATGTTTACCCCATCAGGTTACTTTATGGTTCCGAAATTCTTTTTAAACTTTTCTTCATGTTATTTCCTCTGAAATAATTTATTAAATTCTCATAATTAGGGATAACACTTCCATATTTTTCTCATAATTTTTCATGATCTTTCGGTATTTATCATAATATTTTTAGACTTTTTTTATCACCATTATATCATTTTTAGTCATTACGTTCATCGATTTTCCCGTAACGTTTTTGACAATTTACTCTATAATTATAACAATGTTCTATAACAGTTTTAAGCTCATGATTTTGCTTTATCAAAATATTCGTTAATTTCCTTTATCTCAAAACTTCCGGTTTACTAAAATCCGGGTATTACATTTCTCCCCGTTAAATAAAATTTCGCCCTCGAAATTTGCTCTATACCAATTTAGACTCGTACTAACTACACTTCGGACTTATTCGCTCCTTAGCAACCACGTGCCAAAACCGTCTCCTTAGCAACCACGTGCCAAAACTCCCTCCTTAGCAACCACGTGCCATGACGACAAAAGATACCTCGGCCGCTAGTTTTACGCACCGCATCTCTGCGCATGCAACCAGCTCCACGACTTATTCGCTCCGAACTTTTCTCTATATGTCGGCCGCTCCACTTGATGATCGAGAATTTGCTCGGGTTTGATCGTCAAGATCTTGTCATTTTGTACTTTGATATTTAGTATTTTCCGTGGCACCCATATACCCCCGGTCAATATCAGATATCAAAATGTCTCCATGACGCCCATACATCATGGTAACACAATATACCTTAAATGTTTCCATGACGCCCATACACCATGACAACACAAGATACCTTCTACTCAATGACACGATCGCAGTCGGATAGTAGTAACTATGAGATATGCATCGGAAACTAAAATTTTCGCGGCAAGTAAGACAACTATTTATCAAACCATAGGGGATTTCTTTTACCCCGTACTCGGGTGTAGTTTTTCGAACACGGGACTTTTCGTTCATTAAAACACAGGACTTCTTGTCCTTTCCCGAGTTTCTTTCAACTCAAAAGGTACTTCAAACACTTGTGTTAGCAGTACAATTCTATACAATACTCACTAACTCTAGGTCTTACATCGATTAGTTCAACTTGAGAGGCTTCAATAGGCGAGAGGCGTAAGTCATCACGCTGTCCTGCTGCAGCAAGACATATCCCGACCCATACCTAATGGCACCACGACCATCTACTTGGATCCGTGACAACCAACTCTTGGTGCTATGACCAACTTCATTCTCGCCTATGCAAGCTCGTCTCGATCCGTGTTCTACGCAATGATTTAAGTTTTACTCTTTAAGTTTTATCAATGGTTATGAGAAAATTTCGGTATGAATCTGCGGTACTATCCCGCTAGATCCGAAACTAAATATCTATGTTACTATCTTCGAAGATTGCTATTCCTTGATGTACACGCATTTGAAATGGTGTTCCGAGCATACGTCAACCCTTGACAAAACGTAGGAATTACATAACCGAGTAAATCGTAGATCATGGGAAGTGGGTATGTGTTCATGATAGTCATTTTGTCCATCCCGTGATGGTTGATACAAAGTCACAACTCTTGTACTTTGTTCGGTATCATTTGATACGGCGTTTTAGATGTTGATCCTATGCTAGGTATTAATGTCATAGTGAATTTTGAGAATGTCGTCGATGTTTGTGAACGAGTTTTTGAACGAGATATATATTCGATTTGGAATTCAAACATGATTACATAAGCAAAATAGTTCACACCCAATGGTGTAGCTACTATTGGATCGTAAGGTAATACATATACGTATGCATCCCAAAATGATTCGCATATTCATCTGATATAACGAGTGATTAGTACCCGTGTCGTACAATACCTAAGGTAGGTTCCTATCGAGAGATAGTTATTCGGATCCTCTCTCGAAGATTATTCGGCCTCGTTAGTTGTCAAAGCGAAAACCCGGCCTGGGTTTTGTGGCCTTATCCCCGTAGTCCTTTGAGGACAGTTCATGTATAAGTGCCCCGGCTTCTGACACTTGTAGCATATCTGCTCCCCCGCACAGTTGGTTCCTGGGTGGTTCGTTTTGCATTTTGGACATGGTCGGGGTCCAGGCATTCCTGGGTTGTTCTGTTGCTCAGATCGGTATGGCATCTTGCCTCCCCCTTAAGGGTTATTCCATGGTGCCGCCCTCTTCTGCGAGGAACTTCCGCGGCTCAACCCGTCACGACTTGCACTGCTGCGGTTGTCGATTCTTGATGTGCGTAGTTCCGTTATGTTACGTTCGATCAACCGGCATGACTCCACCGCTTGGATCAATTCTGGAACTGTTGGGATACCGGCTTTTCCCTTATTTCGTACTTTAGCCCGTCTACCATCCCGCTTGCCTTCCGGCTCTCGTCAACGTTACGTTTCGGATATGAAGAATATCGAGACAAATTGGTAAACCGGCGAAGTAGTCATCGAATGACTCCTCGTGACTTTGTCGAATATGGAGGAATTCGACTCCTTGATAACTTGTACCGAAGGAGGAAAATATTGTTCGTTGAACTTCTCCGAGAAATTTCTCCCAAGTCACGGGACAATAACGGGTTTGCAATGTTCTTTGCAATGCTTTTCCACCATCGGTCTGCATCCCTTCCAGCTTATAGACGCAAGTTGGGCTTTTCGGTTTTCCGGACAATCCATCACTTCGAAGATCTTGTCCATCTCATAAGCCGGTCTTCGGCCGAATCGAGCTTACCACGAAAAACCGGAGGTTTGAGCTTGCGGAATGGGTGACCCATTGCTTTGCGTGGTCTCAACCACTCTGTTGGGTCAAGGTAGCACCGCTATTGCCCTATTACGTCGAGGAGTGTCGAGATCTATCAGACTCCTCAGTTTCACGTTCATCATCAGGTTCGGTTTCATCTTCTTCCTCAGCATTCTGTCGTTCCTCATTGGCTCGGTCACCTTCCTCTTCTCTCTCCTGCCTTTCAGCAAGGAGTTCATCAATAAGAGCCCTTTGTTCTTGCAGCATCCCCCGCATTTCTTGCAACTCATTTCGCTCTGGTTGCTGCGGTCCTTGTCGTTCGGGTTCGTGTACTGGTATCGGTATTATTCGTGGCTGTCTGCCCCTACCTCTACCTCTGCCTTGGCCTCGGCCTCTGGGAGCTCCGGCTCCTCTTAAATTAGCCATGTCTCACTCTTTTTCCTTCATTAGGGAAAACGTTAGATTTTTTTATTTTTTTTAAAAAAAACAATGGTTACTCTATCGCAGACTTTATCACACTAGTACTACGAACGGACACTCGTACTGTTTCCCCTCGTTCGGGGTTTCGTTGGTTCTTTCCACTGAAAACTAATAGAACTTCTCAACATGGTTCAAATACCACATGAATATATCTTTGTCGGTCTCCAAGTTTCGTCCGGCGTGGCCTCGTCACAGAGTTTCATCCGATGTGGCCCAGCTCCACATATAAGCTCTGGGTTAGGGTGAAGTTACCGTCCAGTACAAACTAGCGATTATCAGAGTTATCAGGATTATTAGAGACTGATATTAGTACCGACAATGGATTTGCGGATTCTGGGTTAGAGTGATGCACAGACAAAGGGTGGTACATCGGTTCAAGATGGTATACCGGTTCAAACTGTACACCGACCTAGGGCTACCTCGCACTCATTTTCAAAACACGCTCAAAGTTTAAAAGGCTTATTTGAACATAACTCCGTTAACCGAACGTAATGGCCGGATAAGTGTCTATCATGGGGACCTCACCAACTCTATGGCGACCGATTGGCCACACCCACATAGACTAGCCTTAACGTCCTACCATACTGTCCGTAATAACATAGTCATATCAATGCCGGGACTACCGCCCGATACCAAACCGTAACATCCCATTTTCAAAAGCGGTATATTTTTTTTTCATCGAGTAGAGCATCGGAGCAATTGAGTAATTGATACATTTATTCAAATTGCCGTAAGTCTGGCTGATTTACAGAAGCGGTACATTGACCGAGAGTTTTCAAAATGAATAACACCCGAAGAAAGTCTTCAGTCGGGACTCTGTACGGCATGCTCGCATTTCTCCTCGGTTCTCGGTTCTCCTGAACCTGACGCTATGATAAGAGCTGAGATCCAATTACAATTTGGATCTCAGGTAACGGTTAACCTCATGCTTAAATACGACTACATATACACGACAGCAGCAATCAATACAACAGTCCACAACAGATGTATGATTAAAAACACATAACCACGTATACAAGATAATAACCACGTATGTAACATAACCTCGTATGATACAACATTAATAACCTCGTATGTGACATAACCTCGTATGTAACATACCGTGTATATAGCATAACCTCGTACACTACTACACAACAATCATATAATAATCATTAGAGCTAATGTTACAGTACGCGAACGTACCTTCGTTGACAGAAAACGGTACTTTTACGGAAAACGGTACTTTTTGACAGCGGGTGAAACAGCGGTGTGACGGCGGCACAACAGCGGCTCGACAGCGGTACGATTATCTCAGATATCCTATAAGGATAATATTTAACAACTTTTAGCAGCATAACGGGCATTTTAGGTACAAATTACCATTTTGCCCCCGAACCCCTAATCGGCGGAATTTCGCGAGCTTTTGTTTTTTCGCTCTATCTCTCTAGAATTTTGACAGATCTTTTCCCTCATCATATTTTCGAAATATATATCATATTTACCCCTAAATATGATATCTAGACTATCTTGAAAAATTAAAGATAAATCTAGCATTCCTACTATATCTACCGAAAGAACTACCGAAACTAAAGACCGGGGACCGAAGAACTTACCCGAGACTTTGCTCGGACTTTCTCCAGAGCTTCTCTCTCTAACTTCTCTCTAAGAGGCAGATTTTTGGTGTGAGAAATGAAGAAGAGGAGCTTGGTATTTATAGAAGAGACGGATGGCGAATCGGTAAATAATTCGAACTTCAGTCTTGACGAATATGGACCGTAGGATCGCATTTTTGAGGACAAAACACTCTTGGCCATCCATGGTCAAGATTGAAATCTAAGAGCCCTAAAGTCAATGGATGAGTTGTCATCCATGATGGCTCTTGCTTTATGGCCTCCCGGCCCGATAAAGCTACCGACGGTGTCCGTTTCGCGCGATTTCGCGAAACTCAAAAATCCGGGCGTGTAACTTTGAAGATCTTTCCATCCTCTTTCATATTATATATTTTGATCCTCTTTTTGATCATATCCAGGTATTCTCCGGTGCGTCGGAAGATATTCGGACAAACGCGTCCGATTCTGAAAATCGCTTAGATAGAACCAACTTCGGACAACAATTCACCGAATCGTAAAACGTCCGGTTGTTGCCTAACTTAATCTCGTGTTTAAAAAGACACAATTGTTTCTATAGGTTCTCACTTTGCCTATCCGACTCCACTCTATCCGATCAACTTTTCGTCTTATTTGAAATTAGGGTTTTCGGTTGCGGAATCGACGTCTGCTAAATTCTTTCTTCGTGTAGAATTTCACTTGTACTTAATTTGATCAGTCTGAAAAGACTTTTACCTCTGTTTTACCTGTAGAATTTATTTCTAACTTTTCCCCGGTCTCGCCTATAAGCCGACTCACCGCATTATATTATTATTTTATTCTAATTACCATTTTAATTATTTAAACAATTCTTTTTAATTAAAAATACTTAGAATTTCGGCCCCCTCTTTTAAAAATTCAGATTTATTTATTTTTCTATAATTTTTTCCATTTTTTTAAAAATATAATATTTTTTTACCAAAAATTCCCGTTTTACCCTCGCGTTAGGGCTTAATCGAGACCTAATTTCTTCGTTTAGTGATCTTTTTAGGATCGGGTTTCTTCATATATTTATCTTTACCAATTTTACAGTATATTGTTATCTTGCAAACTTTTATCTTGACATTGTCATTTTATATCCTATGTAAAATATTAACAATGTTTACCCCATCGTTACTTTATGGTTCCGAAATGCTTTTTAAACTTTTCTTCATGTTATTTCCTCTGAAATAATTTATGAAATTCTCATAATTAGGGATAACACTTCCATATTTTTCTCATAATTTTTCATGATCTTTCGTATTTATCATAATATTTTTAGACTGTTTTTATCACCATTATATCATTTTTAGTCATTATGTTCATCAGATTTTCCTGTAACTTTTTTGACAATTTACTCTATAATTATAACAATTTTCTATAACAGTTTTAAGCTCATGATTTTGCTTTATCAAAATATTCGTTAATTTCCTTTATCTCAAAACTTCCAGATTTACTAAAATCCGGGTATTACACCCACTAACCCTTAACCCAGTACCCCAACCGATTCAGTGACCGATCCGGGTTTCAGAACCTTGCTTCAATACTTGACCATGAATCGAGGGGAATATATATACCTTATACCCTCAGTATATCAGGGGAGACTAGACTATATTGTTTCTGAAGTTTACTCTCTTTTTTATATATAAAGAAGAAAGTAGTAAAAACTACTTTACATTAGGAGAAATAAAGAAATGAAAATCATCATAAAAAAACCAAGTGAAATTCAGGTGACATCTCTAAAGCACACTTGGCTAGCTAGTGTATCAGTTTGTATGTGAAGTATATTCTTTGTGCCTTACTAAAAAACCAACACCAAATATCACCAAACAAACCCAATTCCAGCCATGTGTTCCTATCTACAAATAAATATCAACAAATAAAATACAAATTTGCTTGACATAGTGTGGAATTAGTAAATGTTACAACATTGAATGTAGATCAACCTATATATGAATCTGGATACGGTGGTTCTATATGGCATAACAATTCTAATTTCATGTATCCCCTCTTTTCTCTTTTGGTTGACCTTTGGAACTGACTCGGATATGATGTATAGTCGGCTACCTTGTTGATTGATCTGGATGCTAAGGACGAACCAAAGTGACGATAGTACTGAAAAATGACACATAGCAAATGTCAATTATAAGCACAACATATGTAACATGTTTTGTATTATCATAAGAACTAATATATATTCAATGAAATCAGAACTTAATCTTATGAATTCAAAGTTAATTCCATTTAAATCTATTTCAAAAGAATCAATCACGAACGACAGTGTATCATGATTTTAAAAAAAAATCTGGGAGTACAAATTAGAACTTAGGGTTCGATGATGATGAAATTTACTGTAAGTTAGCTTTGAGCCACGTTGTCGTCCTTGGATCCTTCACTCTCCGATAGCCTTTCCTTGATTTTATCCGTATCTGCTCCTTGGCCCTCTCCAGTTCTGTTAGAGAAGCATCAGCCTCAGACACATGAAATTTCTATTGACTTGAGTTGAATGGAATATAAATCATATCAAACAATTAATAACAAAAGAGTAAAAGGTCAATACCTTTTGGTATATCATTGATCTGATTTCTTTTTAACACCAAAACCTTGTGTTAGTCTCATCGTCTTCTTCTTCGGCATCAAATTTCATGCCTGATTCTTTCATGAAAACTAGGACAAATAATATATGATGAAGATACATTTATACTAGTCTATGTCTTGATACATTTAAGATAATGGCATTTTATAGATGAGGAGATCGGGTTTCAGGTTGAGGAAATAATGTGCCGTCAAAATTGTGGGCTTTCAAAACCATGTCCTATATTAAAACAATGGGCGCCGCAGTTTCATTAAACCACTCAAATCACGTTTCAAAATGAGGAAATAATATGCAGTCAAAATCGTGGGCTTTCAAAACCATGTCTTATATTAAAACAATGTGCACCGCAGTTTCATTAAACCACTCAAATCAAGTTTCAAAATGAGGAAATAATATGCAGTCAAAATCGTGGGCTTTCAAAACCATGTCTTATATTAAAACAATGTGCGCCGCAGTTTCATTAAACCACTCAAATCAGGTTTCAAAATGAGGAAACAATGTGCTGTCAAAATTGTGGACTTTCAAAACCATGTTCTATATTAAAACAATGTGTGTCGTAGTTTCATTAAACCACTCAAATCATCAAATCATGTTTTAGATTGTAATACCCTAAAACTCTCACTTATTATAAGTATCATATTTTAACAAATAATACCTATTGGAAATAGGTGAATATGTGGTCTCAAACCTTAAAAGCTTATTGATTATTATGTTAAGTAATTTCTTCTTAAAATTAAGTAAGCTAAAGACCAAATATTCTAATTTCTTGTAGGGATCATAAACATAATAAAATTATCATAATTAAGCATAATCTTAATTAAATCATGAGAGGCAATTAAATGAGATGGAAATACTTATTTCAATTAGAGAAAATTACCAACAATTGTTGGGCAATTAAATTTGCAATAATTGGAACAATTAATTTTTGAAATTAAATAATAATTAATTTGAAAAGGCATAATTAAGTATATATCAACTTAATTAGCATCCAAATGATGTTTAAGGGCCAAGATTAGCACACAAGGGGTTTTTAATCATCAAGATTAATATGGTAACCTATCAAATTTTAAAAATTAGGCCTAATAACTCCTAAAACACTATATTAGAAATATTAACCAAGATTAATTAATCCTCCCTAAAATCATACAAAAGTGGCGAAATTTACTAATTAAAGAGGCTAGGTAATTGCATTAATTCTTAATCCTAAATCATTAACAAATATCATCAATAGTGTTTAGATTTTTCCAACCCAAATCAAAGGCTTAGATTAAATCTAATAAAGCTAAATCCTAAGGCCTTAATTAAGCATCATAAAGCATAATCCTTGTGAAGAAAAATCAACCAATGAGAGTTTTTCTTCTAGATGCTATGAGATAATTGAAAAACTAAATTAAAGAGCAATTGGGAGTGCATACACGGTTTGGCATAACTTGTTGTATAAGAATACCTTTGTTTAATAATTAACATATTGTATATGATAAAGCAAGCACAAGGAGCAATTAATATTAGAAGAGGATAAGGTACTATGCACATGGGATCTTTTATTAAAGGAGATAAGCAAGAGAAAGAGAGAGGAAGGGGCGGTCAAGGAGTGTGTGTGTAAGAGTTGTGTGTGTGATGTGAGGCTAGTGCAAGGGAGAGAGAAAGTGTGTAAATTCATTTAATTATGAGTTAAAAACCGTTGGGATAAATTCAAGACACAAGTAAATGAGAATCTATAGCTAATAAATTGTACCTTGAGGAATTTTAATCATAGATCAAATATAAGGATTAATCTTGGACAAGCATATTTATTGAGCTTGGGATAAAGTATCTTCATAATCTTTACCCAATTTATGCAATTAAATCCTAAATGATCAAAAGGCAATTTGAGGCTTCTAGTTAACTCATAATTTTTGAAATCCATGAACAAATAAAGAGGCTTGAATAAATTCCTAAAGGTATTCTAATTTAATCATCAACCAACTACCATCTTGTATCTAGTTACATGTACACTTTGAGTAACTTGGAATTGAGTCATAAAATTGGGAGACAAGGGGGTAGGGGACGAAATTAGAAGCTTGGGGAAGGAGTTAAGTTAAGTGGTCATTAATCAAAGCATTCAAAGCAAGATAAAGTAACCATTATGAGGGGGGACAAATTGATAGGATAAGATAGTACTTCCAAAGACTTTTGAGTAGTTTTTTTTAATGATGAAGGGGTTGAGTGAGAGGGGGGAGGATGGTGCAAGAGAGGGAAAGGGTGAGGATAAGAGTTGTTAAGATGCCCTAGATCCAAGGGTCCAAATATGAGAAAAGGGAGGCTCAAGCCATTTACCAAATTGCCCTAACAAATTACTATAAATAGGAGCTTAGGCTCTTCATAATTTTCACACCAACACAAGCTTAGTAATCTGATATAGAGAGTGAAAGTGAGAGTGAAGAGTCTTGGAGAAGGAGGAGCAAAGTTCTTGGTAAGTTTTCTAGCTCTAGCTTTCAAGTTCTTAGCTATTTTGTTATTTTGATCTTTAATCTTCCAAGTATAATTTTGTTTTCATGTTTTTATGGTTAAAATTTTCTTTATTTCGAAAAATTGATGAAGTAGAAGTTATAGCAAAATTTTTGGAAGATTATGATCAAAGTAGCGAAGCTCTGGAGAAAATTTATCGGTTGGCGATTTCTGAAAGCAGTTGTAAAAACGCTGGTATCTTATGTTGAAGATGATGTTCTAAAATTCTGATAAACTTCATGTTCAAAGTAGACATATAGATATTTCTAAATATACCTAGAACATGTTATTTTGAGCTCTGTGCTATGAGATAAAAATTCTACAAAATGGGCTACGAAATTCTGGAAAATTCTGGGCAGAGGTTGAAAACCTTAAACCTGGGAATGACTCAGGGAGTTTGGATATAAATTATTATTTTTACTTGAAGCTAGACACCCTAAGGATTCTGAGAAATTTTACGGATCCCCGTTTCAAATTTTGTAGAATTAATTATGATATTTCAAAGTTAGGCGAAAAATCAGCCCATATGTTGTCAACATCGTTTTTTTTAACGAAATTATAGGAAATAAAATGGGAAATAATTTACCCAGGGGTAGAATGGTCATTTGAGACTAAGATATCTATTAGGATATTGTTTATGAATTAATAAATGCGATATTACCCTTATAGGATATCTGTGATCGCATTCCGACCATCACACGTACCGTAATCATCAACGAAGGTACGGACGCGTATTGTAACCTTAACTCTTATGCTTATTGTATGTATATATATGATAGTTGTGTTCATATACTAAGACTCTGTCTTAAATTGTTCTTTATACATTCAAATATATACGAGTTATGGTTATGATAATGCCGTTAAGTTTTCCTAGCGCTTAGGACACGACCGTATATCGTGGCACTGGTGAATAGTGCAGACTGGGATAACATGCATACTGTAGTGGTTGTGCTTGTTATTGGCTTACATATTGTTAATGTTTTAAAAATGAGATTTTGTACTACTGTAATGTCATGGATATTTGTCATACATATACTGTTTACATAAGTATGAGGTTAACCGTTACTTGAGGTCCGATGGGCATTGGACCTCAGTCATAAACTAATAGTTCAGGCAAGGATCAAGGATCAACGAGGTTACCGGTAGATGGAGCCGTATAAAGACACCAATGGACGGAGTCACGAGGAGGCACCGGTCAAAGCAAATGCAGGAAGAAGGTTAACAGAACCTACCTTTTGGCATGAATCTAATAGGGTTACTTCAAACTATTTGGTGCTTAAACTAAGAAAGAGTCGTCTATGTGGTTCAGTCAATCAGTCACTGTGAACTCGGTGAGACTCCCACTAGACTTTACCCAGCCTGGCCAAATGGGTTGATTTAACTGTGTTAGATTCTATGCCCCAAGTTAGGAAATGGCTTGGTCTGAAAATATATAGTTACAATGTAAATTCTGTAATTATATAAGTCTTGTATCACATGAATATTCCTTCGGGAAATTTTTAATATATCAGTATACGCCTATCATCAGCATATGCCTGAGTATTTTATATCAGTTACTCGATGTTCAAATTTTTAGTACATGCTCTCCGTTTCCGCAACACGCTGAGTTAGAGCACCTCAAACTCTGACGATTTTTATAAAACCACGTGTCACCGGCACGATTTATGCTACGAAACTTGGGGTGTTACATTGATTGAGGACACAATGTGTCGTCAAAGCAGTGGGCTTTCAAAACCATGTTATATATTAAAACAATGTGCGTTGTAGTGTCATTAAACCACTAAAATAATGTTTCAGATTTAAATAAGGGTTCAGATTCAGGAAACAATGTGCCTTCAAAACAGTGGGCTTTCAAACCATGATCTAAACAATATAGTTTCAGTTTTATTAAACCACTCAAATCAGGTTTCAAATTAAGGAAACAATATGCCGTTAACACAATATGTAATACCCAAATAAATATTTGTCTTGAATATTATATTTGGATAAATAATATATCTTAAATATTATATTTGGATAAAATATCTTAAACATTATATTTGGATAAATAATACCTATTTAAAATAGATGAATATGTGGTCTCAATTTTATCGGATGTGTTTATTCTATTTTCTAGGTAACTTCTCCCTAGAATATAGGTGACTAGAGATTTAATTTTCTAAATCTTATTAGGGATCATAAAATATCTTAAGATTATCCTAATTAAGCGGAATCTTAATTTTCTCATAAAAGGCAATTAAATATCATCAAGATGCCTAAAATAATTAGAGAAAGTTATCAACAATTATTGGGCAATTAAATTTGCAATAATTGAGATATTTTTGTAATTTTTGAAATTAATTAATAATTAATTTAAAAATGGCATAATTAAGAATATATCAACTTAATTAATATCCAAAGGGTATATAAAGACCAAAATTATTATCCAAGGAGTTTTTAATCATCAAGATTAATTTAAAAACCTATCAAATATTGACCATTAAGCTTAATAACCCCTAAAACACTATATTAGCAACATTAATCAAAGATTAATTAATTCTCCCTTTAATTATTTAAAGTGGCAAAAATTACTAATTAAAAAGGTTAAGTAATGGTATTAATTCTTAATCCTAAATCATTAACAAATATCACTAATAGTATTTGGATTTTTCCAACCCAAATTCAAAGGCTTGGATTAAATTTAATAAAGCTAATCTAAAGGATTTAAAATTGGTTTCATAAAGCTTAATCCTTGTGAAATTTAAATCAACCAATAAGAGAGTTTTATCATGGCTTTTTGTGAGACAAATAAAAAACAAATCCAAGAGTAAAAATTGGAGAGTGAATTCGGTGCATAAGGGGAAAGAGAGAAATGAAGAAGCAAAAATAATATTTATATATGATGCTTATAGTATATTTATATATGAAGAAGCAAAAATAATATTTATATATTTACGACGCGCCAACGCGTGCCATGAACAACAACGAAGGTACGTTAGCGACGTACTGTAACACTGACTCTGATGCTTATAGTATATTTATATATGATGGTTATGTTCATATACTAAGACTCTGTCTTAAATTTTTCCTTATACAATCAAATATATACGGGTTATGGTTTTAATAATGCCGTTAGAGTTTTCCTAGCGCTGAGGACACTGATTTGACAGAAACCTTAGTCGCCTTAGGGTCAAATCACAATTTACCACGAATTAATATGCAATATAGTGCAAACAACTCGGGATCGTTCTCTTATCAAGAAGCCAATTTATTTTGAATTCCCTAGATTAAACTAAGTGCTAAAAACATGGTTAGAAATGGGGTTTTGAAATTGGTTTTCTATAAACTAAAATTCATTTAAATAATAAGAAACTAATTCTATTCTTTTTGATATTTTTAGAAAATTAGAAGAATGATTTGGATTAAAAGGGATTTAATGATTGAATGCTTTTCTTGGTAATGAAGAAAGTAGCTATCCTCGCTCAAAAGAAATATGAGAGTCAAAGCTTCATTAAGTCTTAATAAGAAAAACCTCAAGATACTGCTTGAGTCCAATATTCTCAATAAATAGTAGGCTCCTACTACCGTAGCTAACTCGCCACCTCTCGAGATATTGTTAGACACCACTTAATGTGCAATTGAAATTGGAATTATGTGATATGAGTCTTCTTTAAATTTGAGTGCTAACCAGCCCTCAAGGATTACAAATCGACTACATTAACTAGACAATACCACGCTAATCAACATAGCTTCATTCCAACCACAAAGAAATTCAAACACATATAATCTTCAAACCACAACATCCAATTTCAACTACAATTATCAATCTAACAGAGTTAATTACCATTAATCTCAGTTCCATAATCATGTATAAAAATTAAGAAATTCAAATACATAATTCTAGACTAATAGAATGATTGATAAAACTCCCCTATGTAAGCACATGTGAGCTCAAGCATATCTAATTCATCACAAAATTGCCTACCCACTCATGAACTTAGCTTCAAGAAATATAGTCTCTCTCTGATTCAAACATCTAGCCATCAAATACTAATTAAAATCACAAATTAACACTAGAATCATAAAGCTTGGTGGCTGAAAGTAAATCCAAAAAAAATCAAAGAGAGATTATGAATCCAGAAGCAAACAGTCTAGTGTATAGTGGTTGAGAAAATTCAGGAATAGAGGAGCCACGGTGGGTGAATGCGATGGTCAAGGTGTATGGAGGATGAGTCACGGAATGGAGGATGGAAGGAGGATGTGGGTCGAAGGTACTGAGGCGTCCCTGTTTCTGTATGCTCAGCGCTGGTTCTGTTTCAGTTCAATGACTGAATGAAGACGATGATGATGATGGTCGTGGATAATGGCGGAGCATGGAGGTGATGAGGGTTGACGGTGGTGTTCACGGTTGTTGAGGGTCAAGGTCGATGGTTCTGTGCTTGCGTGGTGAAGACGATGATGTTCTCTTCTCCAAGCAAAGTCCAGAGTCAATGAATTCTCCCAGGTCGATGGCGTGAAGGTCCGACTCTGTGAATCCCAATGATGAAGACGATGATGCTCAACCAGGTCCCAATCCGACAGCATGAAAAATTCCCCCAGCTTCTCGTCTCTGTCTGAATGTCAAGCCCAAAAATTCACGATCCCCCTCAGCTCCTTTTCCTCCTTCTATGCGGCGCTGCAACTCAAGATTTAATAATCCATTCAATCTGTCAGGTTGCTTCTCGGGTTTGAAAATCTGCACAATGAATAAAACCTAATTGATCAAAACGCATAGCTTCACGAGGGACCTAAGCGAAACTTTCAAAAGTATTGCAGAGGGACCAAAGTGAGAAATTTCAAAATATTTGTGGGGCAGAACTAAAATTTCCAAAACACTGGGTCTTTTTTTGTAATTGATTTCTAACTCTTCTCTTCCTTGATTTGCAATTCCAAGAAATTGTTGGGGCCCTTTCTTGTAATTTTCCCCAGTCCTAAAAATATTAATTTTGACCCAATTGACATTTTTTTCAAATTCTTCAATTTTCTTTCAAAATACCTACAACACAAGATTAAACACAATGTAACATCAAAAGTTCAAGAAATCATTTGCATGAATAATTACTAAATTATGACTATTTTGCCCTTAATTTCACTTAATTCAATACAAATGTCTCTAACTCAAATTAGTGTTTAATCATGCAATAATGTCGAAGGAGATACATTAAAAATCCCAATTTAATTATGAAAAATCACATAAAAATATGGTTCGATCAGACACGATAGGTCATCGTGGCACTGGTGAAAAGTGCAGACTGGGATAACATGCATACTGCAAGGGCTGTGCTTTGTTATTGCCTGAAATATTGTTATTGTTTTGAAAAAGAGATTTTGTACTACTGTATTGTCATGAATATCTGTCATACATATATTGTTTACATAAGCATGAGGTTAACCGCTACCTGAGGTCCGATAGGCATTGGACCTCAGTCTTAACTAATAGTCAGGGAAGGATCATGGATCACAGAAGGCACCAGTAAATGGAGCCGTGGAAAGACGCCATTGATGACGGAGCCAAGAGAAGGCACGGTCAAATTGAAGAAAGCGAAAGGGACCTACCTTATGGCATGAATCTAATAAGGTTACTTCATATCATTTGGTGCTTAAACTAGAAAGGGTCGTCTATGTGGTTCGGTCAATCGATCGCGTTAACATCGGGGAGACTTCCACTAGACCTTACCCAGCCTGGCCAAATGGGATGATTTAACTGAGTTAGGTTCTATGCCTCAAGTCTACCTAAGGCTTGGTTGAATAGGGTATAGTTACATAGAAGTGTTGTAATTATAAAGTTTTGTATTATTGTATCACATGAATATTCCTTCGGGAAATTTGTAATATATCAGTATATGTCGGGCATCAGCATATGCCTAAGTATTTTATATCAGTTACTTGTTGTTCAAATTGTTTTTAGTACGTGCTCTCCGTTTCAGCAAAACGCTGAGTTGTAGCACCTCAAATTTTATTAAACCACGTGTCACCGGCACAATTTATGTTACGAAATTTGGGGTGTTACACAATAGGCCTTCAAAACCTTGTTTTGTTAAGACAATGTGTGACGGAAGTTTCATTAAACCGCTCAAATTTCCTTAGCACAGATGGCCACCTCAGGATATTATTGGAAGATGTCTATTATACTTCTTTAGTCCTTAATATAAGACATATCTACCTAATTTAATTAGATTAAGAAAGTTGGTTAAATTAGTTAGTATAACATGTATTTTCTAAAACAACCTAGTCATCTTCTCTAATTTCTTTATTCCTTCTCCTCCTTGATTATGGTTGAGGGAGCATCAATAGGGGTAAACTAGGAAAACATTAACAAAGATGAAAGCTATGTCTTATTAAGGACCTAGGGAGTATTTTGTGAACAGCAAGGATTGAGTAATTGAAATGATTTTTTTTTTCCAAAGTAACGCCTGTGTGTTTTTAGGCTAATATTGAAGGAAAATCAAGCTTAAATCTAATCAAATTATTGTCAATGTAACTGATAATTCTTTTCTTGCATTCTCTCATGTTCTAAATACAGAAGTTAAATAACTATTTTGTAGATATTAAAAAAATTATGTAAGTTAGTTATTTGATAGGTTTTTTTTTAGAAAAAAAGTTCAAAAATTAGGAGATAAAATGAATTGAAATCTTATATTTAAGACCAGTACATGCCGGTTACTAACTCTTACATTTAGGTTCAAAGGGATTATATGTGAAAAGAGTTAATTTTTTTTTTTTTTTTTATAAACTAATTATGGTCTATTCAAATTATGGAGATTTAATTAAGCCACAAAATATCAATTTAATAATAATAAAAAAAACGATCGACCAAATCTGCTTATAATTATTTTATAAAAACTTCGGTGAGTCTACAACAAATATTATTTATGTGTTATAAATATTCCAATATTCAATGTGGATGTCTACCAAATGAATGGCTTCTTGGGAGTTTTTCATGATTAATACACATCCTCTAAATTACAATTATGAAGGTTTAATCTTTGTTATAACTCTTGGATTGAATTCAACGATGGCCTTGTATCAAGTGATTAGAAGCATCCAAATGAATAAGATATTGATTCCTCTTTCTCTCCAAATCCCTCTTATCTCTCTTCATCCCTTTCATTTCATCTCTTGTATTTTCCTATTTTTATAACATTTTGAGCTTATTCTTGACATAATCAATTTTATGGAACGCATCCATTCACTAATTTAAACAATTACTGTGACAAAACTTATTTAATTTGGGTATAAAAAAATTTTAAAATTAAAAAGACCTTATCGCAATAATATTAATACCTGAATATTGCATATCACATCGGTAGTCAAGGAAAAATAGGTAAGCAAAGGAGGAGTGTTGATCCCACATTTATATATTTGATAAATTGAGATTTGATTAAAAAGATTGGACGTATTGTTTATGGTGCACATATGTTTTTTTTATCACAATGTTGAATTTGAAATAAATTAAATCGTGTATTAGATGATCAAGACAAGAATATACGAATTTTAATATTTGAATAAATAATTTGCTAAAGAAAATTTTCATGAATAAAATATTCCTCATAGATAAAGAAAAACATACAGCATTTAAGAGTAAAATAATCTAATTACCCCTATGTTTTGCCTTAATTACTCAAACATTCCATTATTTTAAAAATCAATATAGACTTTCCTTAAAATTAAAATATATGTTATACAAATATCCCTTATATTTTGATATTCTATTTCCATCTACTCAAACCATTAGTTGACCGTTAAGTTTTACTTTTATACTTTTGTTTTACCAAAATGCCCCTTTTTAACATTAGAACTAGTTAAAAATACACACACACGGGCTAAAAAACTTTATACCACCAAATTTAAATTTTAATAGAATTTTTAAATTTCTAGTATGTTAAAAATTTATTACTTTTGATATTATAAAATTTACAATTATAATTTTTCACCATATTTATTGAATATTTTTTGTTTTTTTTAAATGAATAAAAATATATATCAAACACATTTTTTATAAAATATAATAAACTATAGAGATTTAAGAGATTGTATAAGTCATTTAAATTGATAATTTCATATTATGTTTTCTACAAACATTTAAAAAAATTACTGAAATTTTTAAAAGTTTGTGATATTTACAAGATGTCAATTAAAATTTTGGATTTAGCATTAAGGATAAATTAGTAAATAAGTTTGATTTTTTTATATATATATAAATTTTAACAAAAATATGTATTCTTAAAAGTTTTTAGAATATTCTTAATGGAGTTAATGGTTTGGATTTAAATGTATATTTTTAAAATATAGAGGATGTCTGTGTAATTAAGGTAAAATATAATGGTGCTTAAATTAGTTTACTCTGTAAGTAAAGCATCTATTGATATGTGAACACGGGAGATTAATTAAATTTAAATATATAATTCTCAAAGTATATATGGTATTTGAGAAATGAAAGCATTTTATTACCATTTGGTTGGACTTAAATTTGATCAAAAATTTAGTTTGCATATAACATCAAGTGAATAATCATTAATAAATAGGGTTAAATACCAATTTTGCCATGGAAGTATTGGTAAGGGGGCACTCAGCACCCAGAATTTTTTTTGGTATCATTTTTACCCCTAAGTTTACAAACATAATGATCTTGACTGTTGGATCATTGTTCTCTTTGTAAACTTCCAGGGCAAATTTGCACCTAAAAAAAACTTCCGAGGCAAATTTACTCCTAAAAAAACTTTCGGGGCATATTTGCTCTTTTTTGTAAACTTACAGGGCAAAAATGATACCAAAAAAACTTCTGAGTGTTGAGTGCCCCCTTACCAATACTTCCGTGGTAAAAATGGTATTTAACCCTAATAAATATGATGACAATGACTTTTGAAGTTAAAAGAAATTTTTTATGAATAAATTTTTCCTTATATATCTTATTTAAAAAAACATATAGCATTCAGGTAATTCATTTATACATATTTGATATATGAACAGAAAATTCACTAATTTTTGAAAGAAACAATTAATGTACAGTTTCTTATAACTTATCTTAATTTTAATCAAGTCTCTATAGTTATTTATATAAATGCACGAGTGTTAAAACAATGTTGAAATGAAGGAAATTTCATAAGTTCCATGAAATTCTATAAGTTAAAAGTAATAAATTTTACATTCAAGGATGAATGCATATAAATGATCAAAATCTATGGGTCCAATTCAAACAAAATTAAATTAGAGATTTGGTTCAAAATTGATCTAAATTATAATTGCAAGTGGTTTAATATTCTCATTTTTAAACATATAATTCTCGGAGTATACATTGCATTTGTGAAATGAAATTATTTTATTACAGTTTGATTGGACTTTAAGAGTTTGATCAAAACTTTTAATTTTGATATACATATCCTAAAGGGATAATAATCATGAATATATTTATAAAAATCAAAATTAAGTCATATTATTCACAAGTTATGAATAATGTAATTTATCTAGAATTCTCTGTCATTAATAGGTGTCATCAACATATTTAAGCCAATTTGAGCCAGGAAATTCAGATAAATTAATAGGTGTCATCAACATAATAAGTGAGAATGATCTTGATCCTCAATTTGAGCCAGGAAATTCAGATGACAAACCTTGTCTTCCTGGCCCCTTGCCCTTAATTTTTGCTCCATCGTATCTTCCTTCTACCCATCCACTCATAGCTTTTTGGTGTTTCTTGGTCTTCTCCAATTCCATAAGCAAAGCCTTGTGTTAGTAGCATCATCATCATCTTTTTCATCAGCATTAAATTTCATGGGTGATTTCTTCATACCAATATTATGAAGCATATGATTAAGAAGAATTATTAATAGTGAATAGAGGACAACGAGACAAAGGCAATAATTTTAGAACAAACATGAATTAATAGACATTGAAGGTAATATTTATATGTTAGCACTCAAGGTTGGAAAAGTAGCTATGGGAACTGATACATATTGCAAATTTGGTCTAAGTAGAAACTGTTTCATATCCTTCATGAAATAAGAAAAATGAGAATAATATAAAATATAGAAATCGCGAGCTTCAAAATCAGAGATCCAGAAATAGAAACTCAAAGTTTATAATTATACAGGGCATTTGAGAAATGGAAGTATTTTATTACAATTTGATTGGACTCTAACAAGTTGTCCCCTCTTACATTTGAGACAAGTAAATGTCTCAAAAGCATTTTATATTAATATTTTAAAAAATATATTATATAAAAGAATTTTGCTTGGCCTCCTAACGGAAAACTTCTTAGAGCCAAGCCTTTGCAGCAATTCCTTCCATCAAAGAAAAAGAGAGGTACTTTTACAACAATATTATATAATATTTACATGTCTTTATAATTTACCTTAATTTAAGTCAATACTATTTTTGGGATCTCGTTGATTTGATTTCTTTTTAACAGCAAAGGCTTGTGTTAGTCACATCACCCTCGTCTTCTATTTCATCGGTATCAAATTTCATGGGCGATTTCTTCTCAAAATCTAGGGGGAATAAAATGTGATGAAGATACATCTATACAAGTCTATGTCTTGATGTAATTAAATATTTTTTTCTTGCATTCTCTCGAGTTCTAAACGTAGAAGCTAGATAATTAATATGTATGTATTAAAAAAAAAAATAGATAAGTTATCTATTTGTGAGAGATTTTACGGGAAAATTAAAAATTTGGAAGGTAAAATGCATTTAATCTTACTATTAGGAACGATGCAAGCTGCTTTACTAATAACTCTTACCTTTAGGTTCAAAGAGTTTGATTAACATAATTATTAGGCATAAAAGAATTAATTAATAAAAATGATCGACCAAGAGCCCATTAGGATCCTCTTATTTTTAAATTAAAAGCTACTTTTAAGCTAAAGCTAAAAAAAACATTTTTTTTAAAAAGCTAAAAGTTGCTTGGTGATTATATAAATTTTTTAGCTTAAAAATTACTTAAAAGTTGAAATTTTAAAAAAGTTGTTTGACAAAATTTTTGTCATAAGCACTTTTTCTAATAAAAATTTTCTCCAGCTTAATTAATGAAAATGACTTCATATCATGTATTAAGAATTCGAGATAATAAAAGCCAATGACAAATACTTACCTTGTTCAATAAAAAAATTAATTATATAAATTTTAAAATTTATACAAATTAAATTATTTTTACGTTACATTTTCCAAATACAAATTAAAATAAATTATATTAAAATCATACTACAAACTAATTTTCATTTATTCCATATATAATTTTATTTGGAAAAAATATTTAAATTCAACAAAAAAATTTACAAAATGTTATTATGTTTTTGTTTACTTGTAAAAATATAATGTAATACCCGAAAATTTTTATTTATCATAAATATTATATTTTGATGAATAATACATATTAAAAATAGGAGAGTATGTTGTCTCAAAATTTTGTAATTTAATTATTATAATTCTTAGGCAATTTTTCCTTGGAATTAATTATATATGGCTAAAATAAGCAAGAAAATGTTATGAAAGCACTTAAGCAATTTAAGGGCAATTAGTAAAAACTAATGGGCAATTAAGCTTGCACTAATTAAAATAATTTGTGTAATTCTACAAAATAATCAAGAGACAAAATAAAAAGTATAAATTGAGGGATGTCTTATTTTAATAATTAAGTTTGCTAATAATGCTCTAATAGCCTTAATTAAATAGCAAATCAATTAACCTATGACATTTGTAATAAAAGGATAATTGAGCACATGATTAAGGGAATAATTAGGCTTAATTAATCAGCCCCTAAAGTCATAAGAGAGATTAACAAATAGAAGGCCAAGATTTAAACTAATAAAGTTGAATCTAATGGTCCTAATTAACCTTAATCCATGTGAATTTGGAGGAACCAATGGGAGGCTTTGAATATTTGGTATTAGAGACAAATAAAACACAATTCAAGAGCCAAGTTTTAGGAAGGGTGACGGTTTCTTAGCTTGAAGAAGAAGAAGGAATTATGATATTATAATCTAAAAATTATCTAATCAAACACATGGGATAAAGGCACATGAGATCATTAATGCAACTTGGAAGAGGATAATATAAGATAAAGTTTGTGATAATATTCAAGATAATATAAGCAATTAAGAGCAGATGGGCTAATAAATGAAATAGAAGAGGATAAGCAATCACATGGGAGCATTTATGAAGTGGAAGAGGATAGAATTTTGGAAGATAAGGAGAGAGAGAGAGAGCCGGGGGGGCATGGCTCAAGGTTGTCAAACTCATGAGTTTAAGCAAACTCGTGACAGTGAGGTAAATTCGTATCATGAACTCAAATCGTAAACTCGTAAGAGCCTACTTTTACCAATAAATTGATATTAATAGTGTATAATTAAATAATTAAAATATACAAAATAATAAAAAATTGATTTAAATATTTTTTTAAATCTAAATAATTGAAATTAACTCCATCAACGTTCATAATTTATCATATTTAACAAAGAAATTTCTATAAAATTTACATTTATACCTGTTGAGTAAGATCAAACTGAAGAAGTTAATACGAGTTTAAGGATGAGTAAACACGGTTTTGTAATCTGGAAACGTAAAAACGGTAAACTCGGTATATAAACTTGTGAGTTTAACCGAGTTTACAATGATCACGAGTTTACTAGTGACTCGACTCGATTTTGTAAGCTAGAAATGTAAAAACGTTAAACTCGGAGAGTCAACTCGTGAGTTTGACAACAATGGCACGGCTAACACTTGCAAAGGAAGAGGAAGTAATTTATGTTATTTTAATCAAGATATTATAATGAAACACACACATGGGATAATTAAATGATGGTAGAGGATAAGGTATTAATGACAATTTGGAAGAGGATAGGATAAGATAATTAAAGAAATAAATGGGCTAAATCCTATGTAATTAATATTAGCCAATGAGGATCTTTGATCCATAATTTGTGTCTTCATGAAAACCAAAATAATATGAACCAATGATAAGGGAAAATGATCCAAGGGTTGAGGCTCTTGGATTTTTCCTATAAATAGAGAGCAATCCTCACTTCATTCTTCACACCAAATCAGCTCAAAGAGGTTATTTCTAAAGAGTAGAGAGTGAGTGAGGAGTAGCTTGAAGGAGTAGAAGCAAGGTTCAAGTAAGTTATTGAGCTATAGTCTTTATATTCATAGTTAAATGGTGTTTTGATCTTTAATCTTCAAGAGTAGTTTTGTTATCATTTTTTTATGGTTAAAAATGTTATTATTTTGAAAATTAGATGAAAAATATGGTATGGCAAAATTCTTGAAGGTTGAAGATCAAAGTAGCGAAATTCTGGCAAAATTTACGGTTGGAAGTTTTTATGGAGTCAGTCCCATAAAGGCTATGATTTTATGTACAAGATGAAGTCATTAAATTCTGAAAATATCCATGGTTAAAGTAAACACATAGGGATTTTTAAATATACCCAGAGTGTAGCATTTTGATTGTTGTGCAAGGAGATAACAATTCTTGAAATAAGGCTACGTTTTCTGGAAAAATTCTGGGCAGCGTTGAGAAACAATTAAACTGGGAATGATTCTTAATGTTCTAGCTTCTGAGGATATTTTTCCTTGAAACTATACATGTCAAGAGTCATGAGGAATTTTGCAGCACCTCCAAATGATTTTTGTAGAATTAATTATGATTTTTCAAAGTTACTGCAAAATCTGCCCAGAAAATCAGCATTAGCGTTTTTAAAGAAATGTAAGGGCAAAATTGTAATAACACATCTACCAGGGGTAGAAAGGTAAATTAAACCTTTAGGATATTATTCTAAGCAATATGATATTTATCAAATATCATATAGTAATCTGACGATAATGTATAGGATATCCGGGAAGTCCGGAGTCGGATCAAAGAGTCGGACATTTTGGTAACTACACGATGAAAGGTACGTTCACGTACTAGTAACTTTAACTCTGATGTGTCTTGTATGCATGTATATGGTAGTATGATTCATAAGGTCATGGACAGGACTATGTCTTGGATCATGTACTGTGGCTAAGACTCGGTCTTAGGTCACTGTTTATATACATTCAGCTGTGTGCGGGTTATAGTCTTGATAACGCCGTAGTGATGTTTTCCTAGCGCTGAGGACACGAGGAGCTGTCGTGGCACTGGTTAGTGCAAACGTAGCTGACTTTACATGTGATGTGTGCTATGTACTGTTATTGTGACGAATCTTACATCTGTTGTGTGCTTATGTATTGATTATTGCTATAATGTCATGAACATCTGTCATACATATATTGTTATACTTTTCATATGAGTTTAACTGTTACCTGAGGTCCGATGGGTATTAGACCTCAGATCTGTCTAAGGTTCAGGAAAGGAACCAGGATCAGAGAAGACACTGGTAGATGGAGCCGTGAAAAGGCACCGAAGGATGGAGCCAAAGAGAGGCATCGATGCATGGAGCCGTGAAGAGGCACCGGTCGAGACAAGAGCCGGAAGAAGTTTAACAGAGCCTACTTTCTGGCATGGATCTAATGAAGTTACTTCAAACAGTTGGGTGCCGAAGGCAGGGCTAGTCTATGTGGATCAGTCAATAAGTCGCCGTGAACTCGGTGAGACTTCCACGATAGACACCTACCTGGCCAAATTGTTTGATTAACTGAGTTAGGTTCATTGCCTCAAGTCTAGCTACGGCTTGGTTGAAGATTGTATAGTTATCATAAGGAATTGTAATTATACAAAGCTCTGTATTGTTGTATCACACGAATATTCCTTCGGGAAATTTTTAATATACCAACTTATGTCGGGGCATCAACATATGTCTGAGTTTTTTATATCAGATACTCTTTGTCCAAATATTAGTGCATGCTCTCCGTTTCTGCAATACTCTAAGCTGTAGCACCTCAAACTCTGCCGATTTTCTAAAACTAAGTGTTAATCGACATGATTTCAAGTATGAAATTTGGGGTGTTACATATAAAATATGCAAACTTTTAATAGCATATTTTTTAAACCTGTATTATACTATTGAAACGAGGAAAATGAATAAAATAATTACACTGGATATACTATCACAAAAATAGTGATTTGTGCGTAAACCAAAGATATATTAAGGGTTCTCTTTTCTTTTTTCTTTTTTTTTTTAAAAACAAAAAAACAAAAGCTTATAAAAAAGCTCGTATGAGGAGCTTATTTTTAAGCTCTTTTTTCTTCATTATAAAATAAGCTCTTATAATCATAAGAGCTTTTGTAAAATTCTATTTGACCTAGCTTATACTTATAAAGAGAAGATAAGTTAAAAACAAGCTAGGCAAAACATGCATCAAACCTGCTATAACACCCCAAATTCCATACCACTTACTGTGCCCGTTGACACATAGTATTTAGGAATATGATGCTACAAGTCAGAGTAATGCAAAACGGAGAGCATGCACTTACGTTTGGACAATGAATAACTAATATAAAATGCCCAGACATAAGTTGGTATATTAAAAATCTCGAACAAATATTCATGTGATACAATAATACATAACTTGTATTATTACAACTCTTGACATAGTACTATACAATATTAAATCAAGCCTTAACTAGACTTGTGGCAATGAATCTAACTCAGTTAATCAAACATATCGGCCAGAATGAATGTTAGTCTAGTGGAAGTCTCCCCGTTTTTCACGGCGACTTATGACTGAACCACATAGACCAACCTTTTCTTAGTTTAAGCACCAAATGGTTTGAAATAACTTTATCAGATTCATGCCAGAAACTAGTCTCTATTGACCTTCTTCAGACTCTCGTCTCGACCGGTGCCTCTTCATGGCTCCGTCCATCGATGCCTCTTCTTGGCTCCATCCACGCCGCCTTCTCAGATCCAGGTTTCTTTCCTGAACTATTAGTCAAGGCTGAGATTCAATCGAATTGAATTTCAGGTAACAGTTAACCTCTATAGCAGATATAACAATATATGACAGATATTCATTACATTTCAGCATTAACCATACATAGCACACAACAAATGTAAGGTTCCAACAATATATAGCACACAGTAAATGTAATGTTCGCAACGTTTGCACTAACCAGTGTCACGATAGCTCCTATTGTCCTCAGCGCTAGGAAAACAACCATACGGAATTATCATGACTATAACCCGCACAAAGCTGAATGTATATAAACATGTGACTAAGGCCCATAAACTTAGTCACGGTGCATGACCCAAGACCTAGTCTTATCCATCACTTCATGAATCACTCTTTCATATAAAGACATACAAGATATAGATTATTAAAGTTACTAGTACGCGAACGTACCTTTCACTGTGTAACGCCAAAACACCGGCCCTTTTGAATCTAACTCCAGACTTCCCGGATATCCTATACATTATCGTCAAATTATTATATGATATTGTGATAAATATCATATTGCCTAGAATAATATCCTAAAGGTCTAATTTACCTTTCTACCCTCAGTGGATTAATTATTCCATTTTTACCCTTACATTTTCTTAAAAACGCAATTTAAAGCATTTTGCCCAGATTTTTCACAAACTTTGAAAAATCATAATTAATTCTAAAAAAATCGAAATGAGGTTCTGTAAAATTCATCATGACCCTTGACATGTCTAGTTTCAATTAAAAATATTCCCAGAAGCTATAACATCAATACTCATTCCCAGGTTTTAAGTTTCTCAACACTATCCAGTTTTAATCCCAGAAAAATGTCTTAACTTCAACAAATTGTATCTCCTTGTGTAAAACTCAAAATTCTTCAAATTTTATATATTTGGAAATTTCTACATGTCTACTTCATCCCTGTAAAATTTCATAATTTAATGACTTCATTTTCTACATAAAATAATAGCATCTTTTTCGCTGACTGCACAAGATTTAAAACCAAAAATTCTACAATTTTCACAATTTTGATCCATTGATTTCCAAAACTTATCACACCCGACATTCGTGTAGTGAAACTCATCAGAGTAAGATACCACGAATGTCAAATCCTCTTTGCATAATGACATTCATCAGAGTATTAATGCACACTTAGGAAGAAAAGGAGTTCTAGCATAGTAATATCGATGCAAAGGTCCGGATACATAACTGAAATCCATAAGATGTTCTTACAAATATTACAAACTTCAAAATAGTCTAACACAAAACATAGATAACCAACAGCAGTTCTGGGTCCGCCTCAGCATCTTCAGTTTCCGGTATCCACCGCCTTGCCTTGTGAGCCACGTCTACTATACTTTTCACGCCCTGAACTTTCGGGGATGTCTAGGATTCAAACGAATCCCAGTAGTAACGTTAATCACTCACATAACAATGCATGCACAGTACATGGTAGACAACCAATTGCAATCAATTCAATATTCAAGTTCGCATTCCAATTCATTTGAACACCATTCAAATTCAAAATTCAGTTTGAATTCATTCAGATTCAAATTCACATTCATTCAAATTCAAATTCATTCAAATTCAAATTCATTCAAGGACCTAGAGGTCCAATCCCTCAGCGCTGGGTATTCAAATGGGCATTTGCCCTTCTTTCACAAATGTACCGATTCCCTTATCGAACAACCACCCCCGGCCTTAACCGTGATGGTATCTAGGTTACCCCACATTCAAGGGCATTACCTTAGGCCTTAACCGGCGATAAGGTTAGGTGTTCAAAATTCAAGTATCACAATGGTTCATACATGCATATAAAGGCATACGAATATGTGAGAGAAAGTTACTACCTGGATGTCTTCACAACTTCTTATTCTCACCAGAATTCTTCTTGCTCGCCTATCTTTTGGCCAACACAAATGTCTCGTATCCTATATTATTTGAAGATGGGTCATTACTCAATTTAATCTTAATAGCAACATTAAGATTACGCTTACTAAACCGACCCATAATGCTTATCCTTTTTATTCACTTCAGTTGGTTATCTTTCATTGTGTATTCTATAGTCTTCCCATAATTATCTATCTAGCCCTTCAAGTCTTATTCAAGAATTCCAAATTAAGGCTAGTTGTAATTTGCTCAAAACATTTATTTTCAGACTTGACAGAATTCCAGCTCTCAATTTCTCTAGGAACTTAGAAACTCATATCTCAATCTAGAAAACTCGGAATCAAGTGGCTCAAGTTCCTAATCGAAGTTCTGTAAGTCTATATTATAAATAAAATAATCCACTTACCAAATGATAGCTTAATCATTCCCAGAATTTCGAATTGTAGAGACCACTCGGTCGCAAACCAGATTTTTCAGAATTTCATGTCTAACTTTAAAAATTCATATCTAGATCTAGGAAGCTCGATTGAGGTGGTTCAAATTTCTACTTACACTCCTGTAAGTATACTTCCTAGGGAAAATTATAATCACCTGATTCAACTTCGGAATTAATACAGTTTATTCAGAGAGCGTTACCGACTAATCTTGAAAAACTGTTTTCGTTCAGTTTTCTTATCTGTCTTAGAAAATTCGTAACTCCTTGTATACATCTCTTATTCATGTGTTCTTTGGCTCATATAAAACCTTATTATGTGTACTAAGTGTGCACAAAATTTCAAGGTCATACAAGGTCGTTTAACATGGTTTTTCTTTGCTGCAACATTACTGTTTCTGCTGCAGAATTCTAATTTCCAGAAAATACAGCAACTTCTTGCTTCTTTTATGTTCAACAATTCACGTTGGCTTTCTTAAGCCTTCTCATTCTAAAACTTAGTTCTAACACTTCTAAACACAGGTTTTAGGTTCAGTTTATGATCCCAAACAGAACCATATAACACGTGGAAATCAATGCAAAACCTATGTTCGGTTTCGGTGCATGCGAAACTTTACGAACTTGAAGAAAACTCCAACATTTATATGCATGCAACCATTTAAGAGTCCTCTTTAATCCTATAGTAGTTCTTATGGTTATCCCAACTTTTCATACGTAAACACATGCCAAGATATCCTCTGTTTCAACTCCATAAAAACAGAGAAAACATGCAGAACCAAAACCAATACACTTGAGCTTCAAACGTAGGGAACAGGGTTGGGAAAAGATTACCTTGTACGAACTCAAGTTTGCTGCAATGTTCAGAACTTCTTTTTCCTTCTCCGTCTCTCCCTTTCAATCTCGTTTAGTCTCGTATCCTCCACGTTCTCACTTTCACAGGTGACTGACCGAATGGATAAACCAGAAATGAAGAAGTATTCGGTACTCTCTTCTCTCAACGTTTGTGTTCTCTGTCTTTGTCTACAGCGCCTTCACGTATCCCTCTCGGCCTCTCACTCTCTCTTTGCTATCATACTCTTATCTCAGCTACCAAACTCTCATTCTCTCTCTTTGCGTTTTCCTTCACTTCTGCATTTCTGTTTCTGGCTGATGGGAAGTGAATGGGAATTGACGAGAAAGTGGTTATATCTGAGTATGAGGATGAGTCTTCTTTATGCACAGACCATATGCGCAGAAAAGAGGGAGTGACTACGTGAGTGAGGTGTCCGAAACTTGAGAGGAATGTGTGTGAGGTGTTCGGTTTAGAGAAGAGAACGAGTGTGCTGTCATTGCCGAGATGAAAAGAATAAATGTGCTGTCGACTTGCACTAACTAAAATGAAGGTATAGTGCTTGCTGCTCTCTTTTTGCTGTCGGGTAAAAGAATAAACAAGTTGATTGTGGAGCATGGCGCAGACATACAGAGTTCAAGAAGAATCAGTTGAGCTTGTGTTGCTGAAAAGGTCTGTTGGACCGAAGAGAAAAAGAGAATTGAAGAGAATATGATGAAGTGTTTGGGTGAGTTTAATATAGAAATGAGGAGTGGGTGCACGTTACTTTCTTGCTTTTACCCATGTAAAGAAAAGCTAGGTTAATTGAATTGAAATAAGGAAATAGGATGTAAAGAAAAGCTAGGTTAATTGAATTGAAATAAGGAAATAGGAAGTGGTGTGCTTCTGCATAAGTTGCAGAATAATATAATCAAAATGAATAGTGGAGCATGGGTAAGCATGTACTACTTCTTTTCTTTTTATGCGTTGAATTTTCAAAGATAGGAACTTGTACTTCATTAAAGAAAAGCAACGGTACATGTGTGTTCACTTAGTGGGATGTTACATATTTCCTACCATGTTTTTACCTCATTAAGCATTTTTCAATGCAAGGAGACCTAAAAACAAGTATAGGAATTTATTCTCTAATTTTCTAGATTAAACTACAATTATACTAAGAACTAAAAGCTAAAACTCAAAAACTAAGGAACTCACCTTTGAAGTTTGCTCCTTCTTCCTTTCTTGCTCCAAGGAAACTCTCACTCTCTCAATCTAGGATTAGAGGAGTTTTTGATGATGGTGTGAAGAATTGTGAAGGGGGAACATCTCTATTTATAGAGAAAAATCAAGGACACAAATGCCAATTAAATGTGAACAAATCTCACCTTAACCCTTGGATTAAAACAACTTTATGAAACTAAATCTTGGTCTTTCATGCTTTGGTCGACATACCTCAACCAATCAGCCAATTCATTGTGCTTTTAATTAACTAATTGATTTGATTATTTTATTGAGACAAAAGCTATCCATGGGCTGGCCGACATGCTCTTCTCACTTTAAGCCATTTAATATGTTGTTTTATTAATAAAGCATCTCTTTTTTCAAGCCTCCTCCTAATTGGTTAGTTGAAATCTCTGACTTTTCAACTTAAAATCATTATATGACAAATCCTCTCTCCTTCCTTATAGCTGAACGAAACATAGCATCTTTGGTTCAGATTTAATCAGCTTTAATTAACTCTCTAATTAAGTGCTTAATTGCCCTTTAATTACCCTTGTCATTGTTGGACTTGTTTATTAGCTAATCATGGCAATTAGTGCTTATTAAGACAAGTATTATTTCATTCTCTTTGGCTTAATTATTTCCAAATATAATCAGCCCTCTTTTGATGCTTTTAATTTGTCTCTAATTAATTAGGAGAATTATGCAATTCATCTTAATTAATGCAAGCTAATTTGCCAATTTGGTAAATTGACACTTAATTTAATTAAGTGTTTTTATAACTTTTCCATGGCTCATTTGAACTTAGAATAGCCATTATTTTATGTGACTTTATGTCACATATGTTAACCAATTTAATATGTAACATATTCCTTAAATACAAGATTTTCGGTAAATCAAAAATCGGGTATTACACCTGCTTATAATTATTTTTTAAAAACTTCTTTGAGTTTGAACAACTTCTTAAATTTTGAGCTTATTCTTGATTTGATCAATTTTATGGAAGGCATCGATTCACTAATTAAACAATATAATACAGTAACGAAACTTACTTAATTTAGGCATTTAAAAAACTTTTTGAACAAAACGTTATTGTAATAATCTTAATACCTGAATATTGCAGATCATTAGAGAATGAAAAATGTGTAAGAAAAGGAGGAGTTTTGATCCCAGATAAGTATTTTTTTTTATTCACAATTTTGAATTTGAAATAAATTAAATTTTGTATTTGATAATCAAGACAAGAATATATGAATTTTGAATATATAACTTGCTTAAGAAAATTTTCAAGAATAAATTTTCCACCATAGACCTCATTAAATAAAAACGTCCAGCATTTAAGTAAAGCATCCATCGATCTGTGAACTCCATTAATTTTAAATATATAATTATCAAAATATATATGATATTTGATAAATGAATTTGTTATTAATATTTGATTGGGGAATAGTGGATCATGCAGAGGAAAGAGCCAAAAAACACATTCTTTAGACTGGGGAATGGTGGAGCACGCAGAGGGAGAAGAGCTTGAGAGAGAGATTTTGACGACTTTCAAGGCTTTGGTGCTCTTCTCAAGAGAGATTTTAGGATTTTCACCTTGGTTTTTCTTCTTTTCTCTTCTTTTCCACTTAGCTTCTTCATGTATTCAGTAATTTTGTGTAGATTTCTCTGTATTTGGATATGAGTAGCTAAATCTTTCATTCTAGGATTCTTTTAACTTTTTGTATGGATTAATACTTGGATATTCCTCTCTTTTAGTAGATGTGTGTGTGTGTTTGTTGATTTTAACCTTGGCTTGATGCTTCTAAGTGATTTGCTTCCATTTAGATGATTTATTCACTTGGGTTAATCTAGCGGTAGAACTTGGTTGAAATCATGCTTGTCTTGAAATTTACTTGATAAATGGATGGTTTGTTGATAAAATAGAGATATCTTTACTAAACTTGCATTGCACATTAAGGTTGTTGCTTAAAGATTGATTCTCATTAATTGTAGCAAGAGATTATACTGGTACTAAATAAATACTTTAGGATACTTAATAATATTAAAAAGATACTTCAAGATACTAAATGGTACTCCAAAAAAGCTTCATGGTCTTGAAAAATTATTTTAGAATCGTAAAATATTAGTTCAGGGTATTTAATAGTACTAAAAAGATATCGACTAGTATTAAAAAAAAAAATCATACTCTTGAAAAGTTTTTTAGCATCTTGAAAATATATTTCAGGTCATTGAATGCTACTAAAATAATTTCAGAATAGTGAATGCTATTTTTTTTTTTTAAAGGGGGGGCGAGACAATGTGTTTTGGCACCAAAACGGCGCCATTTGGTGGAAAAGGAGCACAACGGATAGTAAAAGAATCGGACGAAAGCCGCATCCCAAAACTTATATGATGTTTTCAATTATTTGCAAAGTCACATTTCATATTTAATTTTTAATTGTCATAAATATTTCGGAAAAAACTTATTGCAATATACAGTATTTAAATCTCTACTGTAGATTGGAAGCGAAGAAAAAATGTGTAAGCAACGGGGAGTTTTAGGAGCATATTTGTGCATGCTCCCATTTCCGTGTGAAAAGCACAAAAATATATAGCTATGGTTCTCCACACAAAGCGTATTAAGTATTAAGTAATAAAGAGTGACTAGAGTCATTATCAGGATTCACCAAAAAAGATCGTTCACACAAGGATTTGATACCGACAAACAGTTGATAATCAATTTTATAGTTTCGCTTAATTTAAGTAAGATACAATGAGAGAACCATTATAAAATGAAAATTCAATCCTAATTAGAATTTTTTTAAAAAAAAATGCAAATCTAAGCTACAGTTAATGCTAGGGGTGAGTCTAAACTACTTAGGTAGCGATTCATATCATTATAGCTTTGATTACTTCTAAGTGTATAACATCTCTCCTCAATTGCATGGTTGAAACTATATCTAATAGTCTATAACTCTTAGTTACCTAAAAGTGTCTTTAGATCCACAAAAAGATATTCTAATTACGTTGCTCCCGGTTGTTTATAGTTGATTACCTAATTGAACAAAATAAAAGATATACGACATTTGAGAAAATGAAAGTATTTTATTACAATTTTTTGATGTACTATTTTATTACAACATGATTAGACTCTAATTTGATCAAACTTTTAATTTCGACAAACAATATCAAGTGGATAATCATAGTCGATATATAACAATTGAGAGAAAAAAAATCTTAGTATTCATAATTTACGAAGCAATTTATATGAGTTACCGTGTAATTATTGGATGTCAATCTTAATGCACTTCAGAAGATTGAAATTGAGTCAAGTGAGAGCGAGATTGAGCGAAGGATATCTTCAAGATTAAAATTGCCTTCATTCTGACTCTGCCCTTGCCGCCTTTTCCCACTCCACCAAGCTGTGCTGGCGTTTATGGACCTGCTCCAAAGTGGCATCTCCAATAAGACTTCACTTAGTGTCTATATACACACATCACTTATTATATATTAAATGACAATTTTTAAAAGTAAATAAATTTATTAGCTTTAAGAAATAGCAAAATCATCAACTCTTGGTTTGGGTAGAAAAAAAGTAGGGAGAAAAACAAAAGTATTAGGGAAAAAGCTTTTCCCTATTTGGATGTGGGAAGAAATATGGATTTAATCTAGATGATCTTTTAAAAAACTCCTTATTAACTAATTGGCACAGAATCATGCCACTAAAGAGACTTAATTAGCACCTTAAGAGAAAATATTGCAAAAAGGGATGAAATTGTTTTAGACACACATACCAATTAAATTGATTTTAAAATATAAAAAGACAATATTATCTTGCCCACTTCCTTCAGATTACCTTATTGTTTGCTCTAGCTTCATCTTCTTTCTAACCGGCCTTTCTGCTCGTAAGCTGCTTGCGTTTCTTGGCCTTCTCAAGTTCTGTCTGAGAATCGAATCGCAGCCAAAGATCCACCTGAGGCAAATTGGAGAGAAGGGTACAACAACTTGGGCATTCCCATCCCACTGAAGTGTTGGCAAAAGTAACGATGAACAACAATTAGCAAATTGACAATGAGATTTTGAGATAAATAAGTCTATTACGGGGACTTAATTGGTTGTAACTCTTCCAAAATAATATTTATACCAATTGTCAAGCAATAGTATCATGTTTTGTCCATAAAGAAATTTAACTAGAGGGGACCACGAGACAATGGCAATTTAGAACAAACATGGATTAATAGAGAGATTGGAGATAATATTTTATATATTAGGACTCAACGTGAGAAAAGTAGGTGGGATATGATTGATCTTCATCTCCTAAAACTACTCACAACTCATCACCGGCCGGCCATTGTTGGCCAGTGGCCACCACATAAAACCCATATGATTTCAATTCAAAGGATTGGAATATTGTAAATCATATCAAACAAATAGCAAAAAGGTAAGATTCAATACCTTTTTTGGTATTTCATTGATCTGATTTCTTATTAACAGCAATGTCTTATGTCAATGGTAAGATCATCATCTTCATCGACATCAAACTTCATATGTAATTTCTTCATAAAAACTTTGAAATATAAAATATGGTGAAGATACATCTACACAAATTTATGCATTGATACACATAAGCTAATGATGTTTTATAGATGAGAGAAATTAGGTTTCAGGTTGAGAATACAATGTGCAATGAAAACAGTGGACTATCAAAACCATGTTCCAGTAAAACAATGTGCGGCACAAGTTTCATTAAACCACTCAAATTTCCTTAGAATGGACGGCTCGCCTCGAGATGTGATATGTATATGTCTGTTATATTTTATGAACGGCTAGGATTGAAGCACCAAAATTTTCTTGCAACAAGCAGCTCACCTCGAGAAATGATATGCATATCTCTATTATATTCTATGAACGGCTAAGATTGAGTATCTAAAATAATTTTTTCTAACACCTGCGTGCTTTTTAGGCTATATATTGATGGAAAATTAAAAATAAATCTAATCAATTTATTGTCCATGTAATAATCAGTCTTTTCTTGTACTCCCTCTAGTCCTACATGTAGGAGCTTGATAACTAATTTGTAGATATTAAATCAATTAGATTAAGTTTTTATTTGTAATGAATATGTGTTAGTTTCCCTTTTAATCATTTGCATTGTAAATTATTCCTTTTATGGAAACCGGAACACCCCCCCCCCCCCTCTTCCAAAAAAAAAAAAAGTGCAAGGAATTGAGAGTATGTGAAAAGAGTTTAGATTTTTATTTTTAGAAAATTATTATGGTACAAATTAAGAATTAATTAGGTCACAATAGACCGATTTTGTAATTATATGGTCAGTGGCGGATCTTGGGATAAATTTTTGGGGGGGCCAAATGTATACTCATTAACTAATTAAGGAAAAAAAATTGAGGGGCCAAATATATAAATTTTTGGAACAAATGTATAAATTTTTGGGCAAAATGTATAAATTTTGTATAAAAAAAATTCATTTTATATTAAATATTTAGGACAAGTTTTTTTTTTTTTTTGGGGGGCATGGCCCCAGGCCCTTGAGAAGCTCCGCCACTACATATGGTCCTTTTTGTTTTGAAAAATAAGTTGAAATATAAATTTAACCCATTGCGAATATACATTCAAACCTTATAGGTCGTTCCAATTATTTGCAACACTCACTCCCCATATTTGTAATTATTTGTATAAGTATTTACGACTTATATCATCCATATTAATTAGTCATTTGCATGTATTTGATTTTCAGTTTGATGACTCCTACATATGCTTGTTTGGAAGAATAATTCTTTTTTCCTACAAAATGTCATTTTAAAACGTTGACTATTTAATATAATTTTATTGCAAATAAGAGTAATTTTTACATAAGAGTCAAATATAAAATACTCCCTCTAATCCTTATTATAAGGCACCAAGTAACAAGTATATTTGGTCTTTTTTATAAGGCACTTGCTTGTTCCAAAGAGCATTAATATTTTGTCCATGTATGCCCATAATTAATAAGGGTAGTGGGTGAGAGTAATAATTAATATGATATTAGAGTTTCATGCAATTAGTAGAGGTAATATTGAAAATTAATTAAATTTTAGAACAAATTTAATTATTTTAACTATTTTTATTGGTTTGTAAAAATTGTTAGTTTGTGCTTTATAATAAGGACTGAAAGGAATACTACAAAATCGATGTCATTTTGAACTAACAACTATAAAAGAAGGGTTAAGGTGCAATTTTACCCAAAAGTAACCACTCAGAAACACTGGTATTTGAAAGTTTTTCGAAGAATAATTTTGCCTTGGAAGTAACCAAAATGTAGCAATTTTGCCCCTTAAAAAAAAAACAAGAGGTGTAAATTGAGAAAGCCTGCTTCTAATTAATATTTTTTTAATTTTTGGGTCTGCAAAAAAAACTTATCAGCTTTGAGCTTATTCTTAACTTAATCAATTTAATGGAAGGTATGGATCCGCTAATTGACCAATATTATACGTAACAAAACTTATTGTGACATAGGCAGTGGCGGAGCCAAACTAGTGCCTATGTGGGCAAGTGCAGACATAAAAATTTGAGAATATATATATAATTTGAAAGTATTTAGTGACAATATATTTAGATGGTGTAGTTGGTTAAAGCTCCACACCACCAGCCATCAGGTCGCCGGTTCGAACCTCCCCTATTCCTTTTATTTTATTTTTTTCATTTTCCTTGTTCTTTTAGCTCCAAATCTCCATTCACCAAATCTCCAAATCTCCCAGCTCTCATTTCCCTCCATCCGCGTCGCACTCTCCAAATCTCTTAGCTCTCATTTCCCTCCATTCGCCGTCGCACTCTCCGCTCTCATCATTTTCATCGTTCTCTGTCTCCCAACTCTCTAAATCTTTCCCTCCATCCATTGTCGCTATCCATTCTAGCTTCCAGATCTGCCATTGCTCTCCATTCCAGATCCTCTGTCTCAACGGCTCTACTGTCACACAGTCCGTTCGGTCTTGCTTCTCGATTCCGTCTTCCACCGGCTCAACCGCTCAATTGATTCTATCTCAAGTCAAGGTAATTTTCATTTGATTGTTTGTTTAGGCACTACTCTTGATTGTTTGTTTGTTTGTTTCTTCACTAAATTGTAGAATCCTCTGTACCAAGTTAGAGACCTGATTTTTGTGATTTGGTTAAACTGGCAAGGATAGTTTCTTTAGTTTAGAAATCATTGAGTAGTCCAATTTCATTGATTAGCTTTATTTAAAATTGTAATGAGTTTGGTGGTTGAAACTTTGGTTTTATGTAAAGTTCTCCTTGTTTTTAATTACGTGTTTGTGCATATGTATGCACTCATGTTGTATCTGTGTACAATAATCTGTGAAGAGGATACAATTGTTGAACAAAATTGGGGGCTTCTTTGTCTTCAGTAAGTCCTTTTAATTATATCATCTCTCATCTTAGATCTGTAACATCCCATTTTCAAAAGCAGTATAATTTTTTTTTCATCAGAGTAGAGCATCGGAGCGATTGAGTAACTGATACATATATTTAAAATGTCGTAAGTCCGGTCATTTACGTGCGGTACACTCGTACCGGTGTTTACAAAAGAAGATAACAACGAGAGGAACATAACAACGAGATGTGTCTCCGACCGCAATTGTCTCGTGGCGTCCACGTGACCCTATGCGTCGCTTCCCTCTCTCCTCGGTTCTCGGTCCTCCGATCCCGAGGCTATATCAAGAGCTGAGGTCCCATGCATACGGACCCCAGGTAACGGTTAACCTCATGTTTACATACACAACATATGGACTACGGACGTTCACAACATTAATAACACATATACACAACTAATGTAGATACATCGCTTCCAGCATTTTCACACATACACAATGCAGACACATCGCACCCAAAGATAATCACACATATCGCCCCCGCGTGTGGACACAATGCGTGACACATCACACATATCGCCCCCAGCAGTGTGGACACAATGCAGACACATCACACATATCGCTCCCAGCAGTGTGGACACAATGCAGACACATCACACATATCGCCCCCAGCAGTGTGGACACATCGCACCCAACAGTACAGATATACTCTAACATCTACATGCACTCAAGCAACATAACAACTAAACACACACAGTACACCTAGCACATACATGCATAAAATAAACATCAGCGTTAGTGTTACAGTACGCGAACGTACAGCATACAACATAACAACTATACACACACAATACACATAGCACATACATGCATAAAATAAATATCAGTGTTAGTGTTACAGTACGCGAACATACATCATACAACATAACAACTATACACACACAATACACATAGCACATATATGCATAACATAAAAATCAGAGTTAGTGTTACAGTACGCGAACGTACACACAAACAGCAGAGCTATCAGCTACCACATACAATACACATATCACATATACGCATACCATAAATATCAGAGTTAGTGTTACAAAGATGCGAACGTACCGTCGTTGACGATGTCGGTACGTTTACGAAAAACGGTAATTTTTGACAAAATGTGCAACAAATGTACGACAAAGGGTACGATTATCTTAGATATCCTATAAGGATAATATTTATCAATATCTAGCAAAGATAACGCATTTTAGGTACAAATTACCATTTTTCCCCCGAACCCCTAATCGACGGAATTTCGCGAGCTTCGCTGTTTTTGACTCTAATCTTCCAAAATTTCGCGAACTCTTTTCCCAACATGATTTTCGAAATATATATCATATTTAACCCAAAAACATGATATCTAAAATATATTGGAAGATTAAAGATCAAAACAACATTCCTACTACAACTACCGAAAGAAAACACCGAAGCTTAAGACTAGGGACCGAAGAACTTACCCCGACTTTGCTCAGACTTTCTCCAGAGCTTCTCTCTCTAAAACCTCTCTCTAGGCTGCGTTTTTTGGGATGAAGAAATGAAGAGGAGAAGGCTTCTATTTATAGAAGAAAGGAGGGACAAGGTGGGAATTACATAAAAGTTCTTCAGATCGGATTTCGACCGTCGGATCGCACTTCTACACATGGCTTCATCTTGTCCATACACCTCTTGTGCTGACATCATCCTTCTAGAAGAAGATGATTTCATGCATGCTGACTTACCGATAAAGTTCCCTGATCGGTGTCCTAATCGCGTAATCTTGACGAAACTCAAAAATCCGGGAACTAGGTTTTGTAGTTCCATTCTTTCTCTTTAAAACTACTGGGTTTCACTATATTTTTGATCCCATTAAGGGTATTCCGTTATCTCCGAATATTTTCGGACAAATCGTCGTCGATTTTAAATAACTTCCGATAGAACCAAACTTTCTTGCGTAAAAATCACCGGTTCGTAATATGATCTGATCTAAGTAACCATATCCCTGGTTTGAAAAACACGGTGCATTTTCTATAAGTCACTTTTAGCACTATCTGTCTTATCTTAATTATCCGGTACTCCTAATTACGATGTTGGTTTCAGAAACGACTTCTGAGACCGCTCAATCTGAGATAGAATTTCACTAGTTCATAAAAGGTCCAGTGGTAAAAGACTAAATTTCTATATCTTGAGGTAGAATTTCATTTCTATCTCGTTCTCATATCTCCCGTTGGCTCTTTACCGATTATATTATTATTTTATTCAAAATATCTAGATATATTTTTTCTTTTATTTTTTATTTATTTTTCTAAGCATAAAATATTTTATTAATATTTTATTATTTATTTAATTAATAATTTAAAATTTCTCCCCTTAAATTAATTATTTACTAATTAATTTACTTATATCATAATCTAAACAATTAGCCACTAATTACTTAATTAGCCACTTACTAATTGTTGATAATTTTCATAATTGAGATTAATTATTATCTCACAACTATTTTACTTACATTGGTATTTTATATCCCATGTAAAATATTTAAAATCATGGGGTCACTTATGATCCCCAAAATAATATTTAATTTTGTCTCATTATTTTTCAAGGGAAATTATCCCAAAAATTCCTAAAATTAGACAACATACTTTCTAATTTTTAATAAATATTTTACTGCCTCTTAGGATTTATCATAATATTTTTAGGTCATTTAATGCCCTAAGAATACATTTTAGCTCTTTATTCACCCTAATTTCAATAGAAATTACCTTAGAAAATAAGATAATTTATTACTTATTATTTGAAACCACATATTCACCTATTTTCAATAGGTATTATTTATCAAAATTTAATATTCCAGATAAATAATTATCCGGGTATTACAAGATCTACGCAAAAAGCATAAATCTCTTAGACATTAGCTGAATCCAGCATCAATGCAAAAACTCTCGATCTTTTCCTTACTATGGTAGTCAGTTAGGAATTCAGCCACAAATAGTAAATGGTTCGTCAGTTGTCACTATTATATCTCAGTCTTGTTGGACTATAGGAGGACTCAAATTTAGCATAGACAGAGTCACTTGAGTTGAAAATACAGATATGTTCTGATTGGGTCTTTTGGTTAATTGATACCCATAGGCTATAAGTTATTCATGCTGATAATTGAATCTTTATAAACTTGACATTGAGTTTAGATGTAATATTTTCACTTCCAAAGCCTATAATAATTCTGTACATCTTAGATCTAAGTAAGGTTATCATGATTTGTGCAGCTACTTTTACTGTGTTCAAGTGCTGATTGATTGAAGATTATGAACCATATGCTTGGGGTATTTTGTTTGCTATAAAATCAAGATTATGTTTGACAATTTATAGCAAAGGAGGCCAGAGGGTGTAAAGAAATTGAATGAATACAAAACTTAGTGTACATTTACGAAAGAGGAAACATGATTTGTTTGTTTTTTGTGTCAGGATTTTTAGTATTTTTGGTGTATTGGATAAGTTATTAGATTAGTGATCTATTAGCAGTTTACCCATGGGGTGCTACAGTTAGATGAAACATACGTTACGTTTGTAATGAAGTATCTTGATATTAGATGGGGAAACATAGCATCAACTATTGACTTAACATTGCTGAAATATAGGGTTTAAATTGAACGTAATGAATGAGAAGACTTGCACGCACACGCAATATAGTGGCTGGTGGCTACTCCCTCCTTTCTTTAGTTGACTCTTGATTATTATTTTTCTATGTTAAGTTGAAGTTTTCTTTTCTTTTCTTGTCTATATTCTTTTTGTTTTTTAATGCATTTAAAACTTTCCTTAGGGAAAAAAAATCGAGGGCAGCCCAAATCCCCCCACTAATTGTGCACCCATAAATATAAAATCCTGGCTCTGTAACATCCCATTTTCAAAAGCAGTATATTTTTTTTTCATCAGAGTAGAGCATTGGAGCGATTGAGTAACTGATAATTAGATTCAAAATGCCATAAGACTGGCTGGTTACAAAAGCGATACAATAACCGAGAGTTTTTAAAGTAAATAACAACAGAAGTATCTCCCTGGCAACACCCATGCAGTGGCAACAAAAGAAATTCTCCGGCCGAGACTCTAAGTGTAATACCCGGATACTTGTTTATCTGGAACCCTATATTTGAGAATTTGCCTATTTTTGGGAGACTACTAGGCTCTATTTTTTGGGAGTGACAAATTTGGAATCAGAATTTTTGGACCCATGAATAGTATTTACTATTCAAAATACGTATTCACTATTTATAAATACGTATTACTATTCATGTGGGACCCACGTCAAATTATTTCTCCTATGCCGACAGAATTCACGTGAGTGTTGAATAAAAATGCACGCGGGACCCACGAGAATATTATATTACTATTTGCATAGTATTTACTATTTGAATAATAATATAATATTCTTTCTCCCACTTCATTATGAAGAACTCTATATGGAATAATTGTGAAGATGTAGAAATCCTGGAGAAAATATAAGGACTTATCTGGAACCCACATAATTTAACCTCGAAAGTAAGACCAGTGAAGGTTATTTTTGCTAACACTGAGGAATAAGTTTAGTCCAACTAGGGAAGTCTAATTAGACCATAAATCCCGGTATTTTTCTACCATCCAAAAAGTATACTCGAAATTTAAAAGTGTTAGTGATTGGTCTAGTAACCATAAATGAATTTCGTGAAAGTAAAGAAATCAGATAAAAGATATTTTGTGAATAGGCAGATAAGAAAAGTGTGAACCAATAGAAAATAAATCATAACTTGAAATCCTTGAACTAAGTAGAAAAAAACTGGACATATTATGGATCAGTGAATTTTTATCTAGAAGATGACGTTAGCGTAATTTTCTCAGAATCGGCGGCGTTTGTCCGAAAATGTTCGGCAGAAAACGGAATACCCTTAATGGGATCAAAAAAATAGTTAACTTAGACATTTCCAAAGAAGAAGAATAGACCTTCAAGGTTACGTTCCCAGATTTTTGAGGGCCAAGATGTGACCTTCAAATTTACCTAGATCCGACGGTCCGTAATTAGGAATAGTGATTTACTATTGGAATAATAATATAATATTATATTATTAAAATATTAAAACGTTTCGGACGTATGAAACGAGGGAAACAAGTGAATTTTATATTTTAGGGAAAATTACCTCAAATGACCCAAGTGAAATAATTACACTTAAGGACCCATTTTCCTCCCTATAAATAGAAGCTTCACTTCTTCTCATTTCACACACCAAAACCGTATTCTAGAGAGAGGTTAGAGAGAAGGAGGAGTCCAGAGAAAGTGTAGCGGAGCCCTGGGATATCTGTGATAATCGTATCGCTGTGTGCCGCTGTCATACCACTGTTGTATCGCTGTTGTGCTGCTATTTGCACCGCTGTCAAAAATACCGTTTTTCGTAAAACGTACCGAAGTACCGTCAACGAAGGATATCCGAGGATTCCGGAGGCAGATTTGATGGACGGGCGTATTACTATACGTGAATAGTACCGTATACATGAATAGTAATTACTATTCACATGGAAGGAAGGTACGTTCGCGTACTGTAACTTTAACTCTGATGTGTCTTGTATTCTTATATGTGATGAAATGATTCATGTACTGTGGCTAAGACTCTGTCTTAGATCATTGTTTATATACATTCACTTGATACGGGTTATAGTCTTGATAATGCCGTGAGATTGTTTTCCTAGCGCGAGGACACGAATAGCTATCGTGGCACCGGTTAGTGCAAACGTGGATAGACTTTACATGTCTTTGTGTGCTATGTACTTTGTTGTTGTGTTGACATTACATCTGCTGTGTGCTTATGTATTGTTGTAACCTTACATGTGTTGTGTGCTATGTATTGGTTAATGCTGAAATGTAATGAATATTTGTCATACATATACTGTTATACTTTTCATATGAGGTTAACTGTTACCTGAGGTCCGATGGGTATTGGATCTCAGATCTGTCTAATAGTTCAGGTAAAGAAACCAGGATCGGAAGGTACCAGTAGATGGAGCCGTGAGAAGGTACCGGTTAAAGGAAATGAGGGAACAAAGTCAACAGAACCTACCGTATTGCATGAATCTAATAAGGTTACTTCATATCATTTGGTGCTTAAACTAGAAGGGTCGTCTATGTGGTTCACCAATCGATCCCTAGCACGGTGAGACTCCCACTAGACCTACCCGGCTGGCCAAATGGGATGATCTAACCGAGTTAGGTTCTATGCCCCAAGTCTACTCAAGGCTTGGTTGAAGAGGGTATAGTTACATGTAAGAATTGTAATTATAAAGTTTTGTATTACTTGTATCACATGAATAATTCCTTCGGGAGATTTTGTAATGTATATATCGGTATACGTCGAGCATCATCATATATGTCCGAGTATTTTTATATCAGTGACTCATTGTTAAATTCGTTGTTCAAATTTTTAGTACATGCTCTCCGTTTCCGCAAAACGCTAAGCTGTAGCACCTCAAAACTCTGATAAATTTTTATAAAACCACGTGTCACCGACACGATTTATGCTACGAAATTTGGGGTGTTACACTAAGCGTGCTGCTTGCCCTTATCTTCGGCTCTCAGTTCTCCTAACCCTGAAGCTATTTTAGAAGCTGAGGTCCAAATGCACATCGGACCTCAGGTAACGGTTAACCTCATACTTATATAAACAACATATGGATGACATCACAGTATTAATCAACACATAAATACATAGCAGATGCAAGATTAATATAACAATAGTACACATCTCATGTAAAGTTATCTATGCTAACAGTACACATCGCATGTAAAGTTATCTATGTTAACAATACACATCGCATGTAAAGTTATCTATACAAATCACTTGTATAGTCTTCTATCACATATAAACATACAATAAGCATCAGAGTTAGTGTTACAGTACGCGAACGTACCTTCGTTGGTGGTATAACGGTATTTTTTCGGAAAACGGTACTTTTTGACAGCGGGTGAAACAGCGGTATGACGGCGGCACAACAGCGGCTCGACAACGGTTCGATTATAACAAATATCCTATAAGGATAATATTTAACAACCTTTAGCAGTATAACAGGCATTTTAGGTACAAATTACCATTTTGCCCCTAGTTGGACTAATCGGCGAAATTTCACCAGAGCTTTGCTACTTTGACCCGATCTCTCCAGAATTTTGACATATCTCTTTTCCCAATATATTTTCGAAATAAATACCATATTTACCCCTAAACATGATATCTAGAATATCTGGGAAATTTAAAGATAAATCTAGCATTTCTACTATATCTAATGAAAGAACTACCGAAGCTTAAGACTAGGGACCGAAAAACTTACCCAGGGCTCGGGTAGAATTTCTCCGGGCTCTTCCTTCTCTCTAACTTCTTTCTATATTTCGGTTTTGGGGTGTGGGAAATGAAGAAGGAGTGTCTTCTATTTATAGAAGAAAATGAGACATTATTCATCACTTTATCAGACTGGATTTCGGCCGTCGGATCGTACTTCGACACATCGCACTCATCCTTGCCCTTCATGCCTTGGCCGACATCATCCTTCTAGAAGAAGATGATGTTACCCATGTGCTTTATGCACCTGCACCGATAAAGTTCCTAGTTCGGTGTCCGAATCGCGTAATCTTGGAGAATCTTAAAAATCCGGCAACACAGCGTTGGAGGTTTATTAATTCTCTTTCATAAAACTTGGGTTAGCTAAATTTTTGATCCCATTAAGGGTATTCCGTTGCCTGCTGAACATTTTAAGACAGACGCCAACGGTTACGGAAATAACTTCTGGGAGTGCCAGTTTCTGGATAATCATTCGCTGGTTCGTAAGATGTCCTGACCTAAGAAACCTAATCCCCGGTTTGTCACAACGGTCTCGTTTTGTATAGGTTCTCATTTTGACTATCTGTCATTTTCCCTTAAAACCCTGTATCTTAAGTGCTCTGTTGGTTTCAGAAATCACTTCGGAGCTAACTCACTCCGGGATAAAATTTCACTCGTTTATAAAAGGTCCAGATGTTATAGACTTAATTTCTATATTTTGGTGTAGGATTTAATTTCTATCGGTTCTCATTTAGCCAACAGGTCTTTCTACCGAATATATTATTATTTAAATAACAAATATCTAGATATTATTTTGAAAAATCCCAAACCCTTTTCACACTAGGAATTTCGGCTCCCCCCTTTTTTTTTTTTTTTTTATTTTTAATTACTAAATTTATGCCTTAATTATCTTAATTAAACAATTATCCTATGCTTAAACAATTAGCCACTAATTTTTTAATTAGTCACTTACTAATTGTTGATAATTTTCTTAATTAGGATTAATTATTATCTCATAACTATTGTACTGACATTGGTATTTTATGCTCCATGTTAAATATTAAAAATCATGGGGTCACTTATGATCCCCAAAATAATATTTAATTTTGCCTCATTATTTTCCAAGAAAAATATTCCCATAAATTCTTAAAATTAGACAACATACTTTCTAATTTTTAATAAATATTTTACTGCCTTTAGGGATTTATCATAATATTTTCAAGCTATTTTATGACCCACAATTGTATTTTAGGAATTTTTAGCTCTTTATTCACCCTAATTTCAATAGAAATTACCTTAGAAAATAAGGTATTTATCACACTAGTTTCGAGACCACATATTCACCTATTTCCAATAGGTATTATTTATCAAAATATAATATTCCAGATAAATAATTATCCGGGTATTACAAGCTCCGCCACTGGACATAGGCATACACACACAAAAACTTATTGCCATAAGACTGAAATATATATTTGGTCCTTTAAGTTTACATTAAGTCATACAATTTTAATATTTATTTATTATTGTGTACACTTTATTCTCATGGTGTGTCTTGTATATTAAATAAGAGAAAAATTTAAAATTTATTAAATTTTAAGACAAAATTAATGAGATTTAAGGTTTTTCTTCATTACAGTTAAATATATTGAATGTGACTTATAAATAAGACAAGAAAAGCTTTTGGCATTTGAGAAATGAAGTATTATTATTTGTGTAACATCCCATTTTCAAAAGCAGTATAATTTTTTTTTCATCAGAGTAGAGCATTGGAGCGATTGAGTAATCGATACATATATTTATAAATGCCGTAAGTCCGGTGATTTACGTAAACGGTACATTGACCGAGAGTTTTCAAAATGAATAACACCCGAAGAAAGTCTTCAGCCGGGTCTCTGTGCGGCCTGCTCGCCTTTCTCCTCGGTTCTCGGTTCTCCTGAACCTGACGCTATGATAAGAGCTGAGATCCAATTACAATTTGGATCTCAGGTAACGGTTAACCTCATGCTTAAATACGACTACATATACACGATGCAAAGAAATCAATACAACAGTCCATAACAGATGTATGATTAAAAATACATAACCACGTATGTAAGATAATAACCACGTATGTAACATAACCACGTATGATACACCAATAATAACCTCGTATGTGACATAACCACGTATGTGACATAACCGTGTATATAACATAACCACGTATGCTACAACAACAAACAGAACACAACAAATATATATAATCATACAATAATCATCAGAGCTAGTGTTACAGTACGCGAACGTACATATCCCAACAACACATATATTACACACACAATACACATATCACATATACGCATACCATAAATATCAGAGTTAGTGTTACAGTATGCGAACGTACTGCATACAACATAACAACTATACCCACACAATACACATAGCACATACATGCATAACATAAACATCAGCGTTAGTGTTACAGTACGCGAACGTACCTTTTTGGCGGTACAACGGAACTTTTACGGAAAAACGTGAAATTCGACAGCGGAAAAACAGCGGTATGACGGCGGCACAACAGCGGCTCGATTAGCTCGATATCCTATAAGGACAACGTTTATCAAAATTTGGCATCATAACGGGCCATTTGGGCGAAAATTACTATTTTTCCCCTAGTACCCCTATTTGGCGGAATTTCGCGTAGCTTCGCTTTTTTCGCTCTATCTCTCCAGAATTTTGACAGATCTTTTCCCTTATCATATTTTCGAAATATGTATCATATTTACCCCTAAATATGATATCTAGACTATCTTGAAAAATTAAAGATAAATCTAGCATTCCTACTATATCTACCGAAAGAACTACCGAAACTAAAGACCAGGGACCGAAGAACTTACCCGACTTTGCTCGGACTTTCTCCGAGCTTCTCTCTCTAACTTCTCTCTAAGAGGCAGATTTTTGGTGTGAGAAATGAGAAAGAGGAGCTTGGTATTTATAGAAGAGACGGATGGCAGAACGGTAAATAATTCGAACTTCAGTCTTGACGAATATGGACCGTAGGATCGCATTTTTGAGGACAAAATACTCTTGGCCATCCATGGTCAAGATCGAAATCTAAGAGCCCTAAAGTCAATGGATGAGTTGTCATCCATGATGGCTCTTGCTTTATGGCCTCCGGCCCGATAAAGCTACCCGATCGATGTCCGTTTCGCGTGATTTCGCAGAAACTCAAAAATCCGGGCGTATAACTTTGAAGGCCTTTTCATCCTCTTTCATATTATATATTTTGATCCTCTTTTTGATCATATCCAGGTATTCTCCGGTGCGTCGGAAGATATTCGGACAAACGCGCCGATTCTGAAATCGCTTCCGATAGAACCAACTTCGGACAACAATTCACCGAATCGTAAAACGTCCAGTTGTTGCCTAACTTAATCTCGTGTTTAAAAAGACGCAATTGTTTCTATAGGTTCTCACTTTGCCTATCTCGACTCTACTCTATCCGATCAACTTTTCGTCTTATTTGAAATCGGGGTTTTCGGTTGTGGAAACAACGCCTGGTAAATTCTTTCTTCGTGTAAAACTTCACTTGTTCTTAATTTGATCGATCAAAAGACTTTTACTTCGGTTTACTGTAGAATTTATTTCTAACTTTTCCCCTCGGTGCGCCTATAAGTGACTCACCGCATTATATTATTATTTTATTCTAATTACCTTCACATTTATTTATTTTTTCTTTTATTTTTTATTTATTTTTCTAAGCATAAAATATTTTATTAAATTTTTATTTTTTTATTTTTTTTATTTTTTATTTATTTAATAATTTCGAATTTCTCCAATTAAAAATAATTATTTAAATTATTTTTAATTCATTTACTTTATACCTTAATTATCCCATTAATTACCAGATTAGCCACTTACTAATTTTTGATAATTTTCTTAATTAGGATAAATCATTATCTCACAACTATTTTACTTACATTGGTATTTTATATCCCATGTAAAATATTAAAAATCATGGGGTCACTTATTATAGAGACAACATACTTTCAAGGGAAATTATCCCAAAAATTCCTAAAATTAGAGACAACATACTTTCTAATTTTTAACAAATATTTAATTGCCTCCTGGGATTTATCATAATATTTTTAGGCCATTTAATGCCTCAAAAATACATTTTATGGATTTTAGCTCTTTATCTCTCCTAATTACCTTAGAAAATAAGATAATTATTACTTAATTATTTGAAACCACATGTTCACCTATTTTCAATAGGTATTATCTATTGAAATATAATATTTCAGATAAATAATTATCCAGGTATTACAATTTGGATTATTGATATTTTATCAAACTTTTAACTTTGATGTACAATATCAAGCGAATAATCATCGTGAATGTATATTTATAAAAATCAAAAGAAGTTGCACTATTTACAATTTATGATTAATATTTCCTTCAAGATACGTTTAGATGAAGAGAAAAGTAAGGGAAAACAAGAGAAGGAATACTAGAAATGAAAACTTCTAAAAATGGTAAAATATATTTACTATATTTTTGAAATTTTCCCTTCGTTCTAGTGACAGATAAGGGCTTAAAATAGGAGGGGTAGATCGAGGGGGAGAGATGGAGATGACTGATAAGGGCTCAACTGTACCACAAAATGTATTCTTTTCCTAAAAAGGAGTAGCCCCGTCAATTAACTGTGGTGTATTTTTGCCCCATTTATAAAATTTATAGGTAGTTTTACACCCAAATAAAGAAGTTTATGGTGTTCAGTATATATTTAGAACAAGTTCATAGGCATTTTTGTCCATTAACCCTATAAATTTCGACCAGTGCAAATTAGACAAATTCAAATTTTATATATAATTTCCAATTATTTGCAACCCACACTCATTTATTTGAATAAGTACTTACAACTTATATTACCTAATAGTAGCTCATCATTTCCAATTATTTATTGTTTTTGGTTTGATGACTGATAAAGTATTGTTTGCTATGACGAATGACTTCTTGCGTCTTACAAAATGTTTTTTAAAAATTTGAATTATTTAATAAGAATTGATTGACACATAAGAAAACACTACAAAAATGATGTCATTTTTTGAACTAACAACTACAAAAAGAAAAGACACGGAAGGGAGGAAAAGAAAAGCTTAAACCGACCAAAGCTGCATATAATTATTATTTAGATTAATATTATTGCCAGTACAAACGCTCTAAACAAATTATTTTTTAGGAGAAAAAACAAAATGTGTTAATGGCATAGCCGTCAAAATCGAACAACCAAAGCTTATTAAAAATATAAATGAAAAAGGGAACATAAACATGTACTGTTGATTTGACTGACAACATTGATTTTGATTGGAAAAATCAATTTCCAACCAAAAAAAATTATTTCCAACATTTGAATTTACGCTATGGTTTTTTACTCTCAAATTTGATTTCATCAATTTGAAATAGTGCAACTCTTTTTCAGCTATATGTAATATATATTTAACAAAAGGAATTAGAGGCCAAAAAAAAAAAAAAAAAACCCATAAACTTTTCTCATATGTGCACTTATCACCATAAATTATACTAAGATGCAAAACTTCTCATGAATTTATCAAAATGAGTCAAAAATGCCTACCTCCGTTTTGTGGGCCCCATATAGTTATTTTTAAATGATTATTTAATTTTAGAAAACTTTTAACACTCCCTCTCTTCCCCAACTCTCTTTAATTTGTCATATCCCAAATTTTAAGTTTAGAAGTTTAAGAATTAGCTTGATATAAGTAGGCGATTAAGCTAGTTGGACAAAAGACTTAAAGTGTCCTAAAAGATAGAATGATGCAAAGAGGTTGTTAAATGAGTAATTAAAAATTAGTTGAAGGCCAAATAAAATAGTACACTTGTTAAGGTAACATGGCATATCTACCGTCCCAAGTTTGGGTGAAAGCGTAATTTATGAAAATCACAAGTACGTAATGGTAATTTTAGAAATTATGCCCTCAAGTTCAAGAAAAGTCACTGAAGAGATAAGGTGTAAAATAATTCCCTTTGATATATTTAGGCTTAACTGAGGTATTAAAAAATTACATCAAATAAATTTTAAAGAATTATTAGAACTTTGGTTAATTAAATGATAATTAGCCAAATTTAATTATGGAAAATACATAGAGGGTTCAAATAATTGAATAAAAAATAGGGGAAATTATTTTAAACTTAATTGGAATATATAAAAATGGTTTGATGCCATATAAATGGAAATTTTATGTTTAATATTATTTTATGGGCATTTTATCCAAGATTAAGGTAATTTCTTGCAAAATTAAGGGGAAATAGTTAAGGATTCAAGAATCTTCAAAAAGTATTTAGGGAAGATTAATCATATTAACTAATTAGAATAATTTAATTAGCAGACATAATTGGATAATTTAGTAGAGATAGTTGGATAAAAGTCCTTGACTACAAAATTTATTGGCCATTGGTACCTAGAATTTGTGGTCCTTTAGGAGAAATATATAGTAGAGAAAATGACAAAATTGTACACTACAAAAGCTCAATTGCAATTCATGAAGGTCATTTGCATATGCATTCTAACTTAATTTATCATTTACAATTCGCAAAAGGTCACTTGCATTTTAACTTAATTTGCACACGATAAAAACTCAATTGCTATTCCTGAAAGTTCAATTGCAATTCATCGAAGGTCATTTGCAATTCGTAGAAAGACATTTGCATTGGTACTCTAACTTAATTTTCACACCACAAAAAGTCATTTGCATTTGATGGAAGGTCACTTACATTTTAACTTGATTTACACATCATGGAAACTCAGTTGTAATTCATGGAAGGTTATTTGCAATTTGTGGAAGGTCAATTGCAATTCATGGTTCACCTTCTATTATATCAATATGCAATGTATGATTCACCTTTACTGACTTCTTCGATTGGGTGATTCTTGAGATTCTGCAATTCTTGAAAGTAAGATATTTAAAGGGAGATGCTGTCAAAATTTCTATGAAATAATAGAAAACTTGATTTAAAACCAATCATGATTAAGGAAGTGGTTAGAGTTAGAATTATGGTAGTTTATGGAATAGGGAATAAATAGAAAATTGGAATTTGATGATTTTGATGCTCTCAGGTTTAAATTGAAAAATTGTGTAGCATACAAGTGAGAAACCAAGTTTGGAAGCATTTGACACTATAATGGATTTTTTGGTGTCAAAGCCCCTATGCCACTATTTTAAGTAATTGAAGGGGAAGGAGATTGCATTTGATTCATTTGAGCGTTTTAATGAAATATACATGAAAAATTATGGGGGAATGTTAGGTTAATTTTTAAGCCTATGGAATTTAAGCAAAGTTGAGGTCCAAGTGACAATAAGAGCAGTTTTGACATGTCTATGGTTTCAATGGTCCTAATAAGCTTTGTAATTGATACGTGTTGTTCACTTAGGGCCATTGGACATTATGGAAGTTGAATTGGAAGCTTAGACAATTATGCTTTTAGAATGGAAGAATTAAGAACAAGAGAAAGTAATTAAAGTTTAAGGATAGCGACTTTAACTTCTTGTATTTAAGTCGTGTCTATGTTTTGTTATGCTTATTAATTAGTTTTCCATGAGTTGAATAACTATTTTTGTAACATCTCATTTTCAAAAGCAGTATAATTTTTTTTTCATCAGAGTAGAGCATCGGAGCGATTGAGTAACTGATACTTATATTCAAAATGCCGTAAGTCTGGCTGATTACAATAACAGTACATTGATTTCGGACGTCTAACGTCAGTGTAACTAGATAAACAGAAGAAGTTTTCAGCCGGGTCTCTATGTGGCCGGCTTGCCTTTCTCCTCGGTCCCCGGTTCTCCTGAACCTGACGCTATATTAAGAGCTGAGGTCCAATGCACTGGACCCCAGGTAACGGTTAACCTCATGTTTATATATACAACATGGACAGTATATGAGCATACAAACAAGCATATCCCAACAACACATAAGCCCCTTGGCAGATATGTCACACCTAGCATACGTTTCACACCTAGCAATCGTTCCACACCAAGCATTTCACACCTAGCAAACGTATCTCGACACCCAGCAAGCATAATAACAGTACAATGAGCATACCACAAAGCTATCAACTACCTCACATAAGCATAGCATACACATAGCACAGATACGCATACAATAAATATCAGAGTTAGTGTTACAGTACGCGAACGTTCCTCCGTTGACGGTAAACAGTACGACTGTTGATCAGAGCGTAATCACAGATATCTTATAAGGATAATAACATTTCTAATCAATGATCAACATTATAACAGACATTCTAGTCCCAAATTACCATTTTACCCCTGACTCCCCTAATCGACGGAATTTCGCCAGAGCTTCGCTACTTTGACTCTAATCTTCCAAAATTTTGCCATAACTCTTTCTCCAACACAATTTTCGAAATATATATCATATTTAACCCTAAAACATGATACCTACAATATATTGGAAGATTAAAGATCAAAACAACATCTACCCTAGAACTTCAAGAACTACCAAACTAAAAACTAGAACTTAAAACTAAGGACCGAAGAAATTACCCAGGGCTTCGCTACAACTTTCTCCAAGCTCCTCCTTCTCTCTAGATTCGAAATCTTGAGAGATGTTGTTGTGTGAATTGGTGAGGAATTATGGTGAAGGCTATTTATAGGAAAAATCCATGAATCTCAACCCTTGGATCAACTTTAATGAATACAATCTTAGCCTTCCATTTGAAACCTTAGCTAGCAAGTTTCCCCCCAAGTCATCTCTCCAAAGATGACTTCATGCAAGTGATGTCATGCTCCTACTTTATGGATTCAACCGATAAAGTTCCCTGTTCGGTGTTCTAATCGCGTAATCTTGAAGAATCTCAAAATTCCTTAGCATATCCCTGAAGGTCTCTATTCACTCTTGAGAAATATGTGGATTAATGAAATTTATGATTCCATTAAGGGTATTTCGTAACCTGCTGAACATTTTCGGATAAACGCCGTCGGTTACGGAAATGACTTCCGGAATAACCAACTTCGGGACAAAATTCCACTTGTTCATAATATGTCCAGTTGTTTTCCACTTAATCCAAGGATTTTAAGTGGAAAACAACTGGACATATTTGAGACCACATATCCACCTATTTCCAATAGGTATTATTTATCGAAATATAATATTCCAGATAAATAATTATGCGGGTATTACAATTTTATCCTGAACATGTTAAATGTTTTCTTTTTGAATTGTGTCATGGCCATAATTGGCGTTTCTATTTTTTATGTGTATGTATGTTCATGATTGCCTGTAAGTTTTAGGAATGCTATTTGTGGATAAGTTCAATGTTGAAGTATAACTTGATTACTTGAATGGTAATTGTTTGCTATTGGGATTCTTTGAATCTCACCCCTCAATAACAAGCCATGCATGCTATTTTATGTCTATTGTTTGATAAGTTCACCTGAACCATACCGCTGTCGGATGCACACTAAGAGCGTCAAAAAGACGGATGTTACACTCTTCCTCTTCTGGTATTGCGTGCTTTCTATCATCATATGCAACCATCACAATATGAACTACAGCGGCTCAGCATCCATCACGGTTTCAGTCATCGCGTTTGCCGCAAAAGAAGTACAGTAATTTTTTTAAAAAAAAAAAAAAAATCAGCTCGAAAGAGCAACACATATTACCTCTTATAGCGCAGGAAGAGTTGAAGGAACGAAAATAAAATATATTCTTTCTACATCTCCTTTTCCAATTAGTACGTTCTTGCCTATATTGTATAGCCTCGTCTGTTTGAAAGTATCAGCAAAAAAGCTATTCCTTCACTCCCTCTTTAAAAGAAACAGAAGATGGGAAGAAACCGCTGAAAAAATCAACGAAGCAACAGAACCTGACAAATGGAATCCAAGATTTATTCAGAAATCTTCATAACAATCTGCCCATAAAATGGAAGTTTGTACAACGGATCGATGGGCATTTTTGCCCCTACTCTGGAAAATGCATGAGCACTTTTTTGTATGGTGTTAGGTGCACATATGAAAAAAGTTTATGTGTGTTTTTGTCCCTTACCCAATAACTTATCGTAATTTGGCATGGGAAAAAAATTGAAAAAAAAGTCTATTGAAATAATATTAATACTAATATCTCAATTACATACAGAGTAGTAGTGAAGGAAAAATTTGAGTTTTGGTAGCATCTTGTGCGTACCATATTCATTTTATCAATTTAGATTTTGACCTATGGTTTATGAAGGTTCATATATGCTTTTTATTACAATTTTGAATTTGAAATAAATTAAATTGTGTATTATTAGATAAAACGTCAATATAGAGGATTTGATTGTTACTCTCCCAAAATAAGATACCAATTGTCAAGTATATATGATTGATAGGATTCAACAATAGTGGCATGCTTTGTCCATAAAGAAATGGAAAAAAAATTAATCATGAGGTTATGATAGTTCCCGTACTTTTAGGTTGAGAAAACACTACGCGGTCAAAATAATGGGCTATCAAAACCGCGTGCTACTAAAATAATATGCGTTAGGAGTTTGATCAAACCACTCAAATTTTCTTACGACGGACGACTCAATTACGATATGATATGCATATGTTATTTATATTTTGTTAACGGCTAGGAGTGAATAATGACAACTTTTGAGTGAATAAATGACAACTTTTTCCAAAGTTACACCTAGGGGATTTTTATGCTATATATTCAAAGAAAATCAAACACAGATCTAATCAATTTATTGCTCATGTAATTAGTTATTCTAAGTATTATTTTATGTGAAAAGATTTTAATTTTTCATTTCTAGAATATAATTATGGTTTTTACAAACTAAAAGGAAAATTAATTAGATCCCATATGATAAATTTACTAGTAATATGATTTTAAAATATTTTATTAATTAAATACGTTGTAAATAGAAATTTAGACCATTGCAAATTAGACACTCAAATCTTATAGATTAATATCAATTATTATTCACACGCCATATTTGGAGTTGTCTGGAAAAACATTTACAACTCAAATGACCTATATTACTGGCAACGTTTGTGAGTGTGATATCACAAGGTTGAGTCGCCCACAAACTAGACTTTTTAGGGGTTTGGTTTCTCTCATTATCTCTTTTATCATCATCCTTTCATAATCTCTAAACCGTGTCTGTCCAATTAGAAACAAATTATGGTCTATTCAAATTATGGAGATTTAATTAGGGCATAAAAGATCAATTTAATAATAAAAACGATCGACCAAACCGGCTTAAAATCATTTTATAAAATCTTCTATGAATCTGCAACAAATATTAATTTTGTATTATAAATATTCCAATATTCAATCAATATTCAGTGTGGATGTCTATAACCTTTCAAGATTTGTCATTAGGAGTTCTACACTTAAACATATGTAACCTACCACATGAATGGCATCTTGGGAGTTTTTCATGATTAATACACAAAACCTCCAAATGTTACATATTGTAAAATTATGTAGGTTTAATCTTTGTTATAACTCTTGGATAGAATTAAAACGACTTGTAACCTATAAATAGTGGCCTTGTATCAAATAATTGAGGGCATCCAAATAAATAAGATATTGCTTCCTCTTTCTTTCCAATTCCCTCTCATCTCTCTACATCCCTTTCATTTCATCTCCTGTATTTTCCTATTTTTAATTATAACATTTTGAGCTTATTCTTGACTTAATCAATTTTATGGAACGCATCCATTCACTAATTAAACAATTACTGTAACAAAACTTATTTAATTTGGGTATAAAAAATTTGTAAAAAGACCTTATCGCAATAATATTAATACCTGAATGTTGCATATGACATCGGTAGTGAAGGAAAAATAGGTAAGCAAAGGAGGAGTTTTTATGGCGTCACATATGTTTTTTATCTCAATTTTGAATTTGAAATAAATTAAATTGTGTATTAGATGATCAAGACAAGAATATACGAATTTTAATATTAAATAAATAATTTGCTGAAGAAAATTTTCATGAATAAAATATTCCTCATAGATGAAGAAATTAAAACTTGCAACATTTAAGAGTAAAATAATCCAACTTATAATACCCGGATAATTATTTATCTGGAATATTATATTTTGGTAAATAATACCTATTGAAAATATGTGAATATGTGGTTTCAAATAATAAGTAATAATTATCTTAGTTTCTAAGGTAATTACTATGGGAATTAGGAGAGATAAAGATCTAAAATCCTTGAAAAATGTATTTTATAAGGCAGAAAATGGCCTAAAAACATTATGATAAATCTCATATGACTGCAAATATTCACAAAAACTTAGGAAGTATGTTGTCTCTAATTTTAGGAATTATTGGGATTATTTCCTTGAAAAATAGAGAAGCATAAATATAATAATATTAAAAGCACTTTATGGCCCCAAAGATTTTTAATATTTTACATGGGATATAAAATACCAAACAGTAAGTCAAATAGTTGTGAGATAATAATTTATCATAATTATGGAAATTATCAACAATTAGTAAATGGCTAATTAAGTAATTAGTGGCTAATTGTTTAGATTAAGATATAAGTAAATTAATTAGTAAATAATTAATTTAAAGGAGAAATTCGAAATTAATAATTAAATAAATAATAAATAAATAATAAAATAAATAAAATATTTTATGCTTAGAAAAATAAAATAAAAATAAATAAATATCTAGATATTTTGAATAAAATAATAATATAATCGGTAAAGAGCCAACAGAGATATGAGAACAGATAGAAATGAAATTCTACCTCAAGATATAGAAATTTAGTCTTTTACCACTGGACCTTTTATGAACCAAAGTGAAATTTATCTCGGATTGAGCGGTTTTAAGTCGTTTCAAACCAACAAAATAGTAATTAGAGTACCGATAATTAAGATAAGGCGAGATAGTGCTAAAAGTGACTTATAGAAAACACACCGTGTTTTTCAAACCAGGGATATGGTTACTTAGATCGATCATATTACGAACCAGTGATTTTCTCACAAGAAGTTTGGGTTCTATCGGAAGTTATTTCCGTAATCGACGGCGTTTGTCCGAAAATCTTCTAGCGGATAACGGAATACCCTTAATGGGATCAAAAATATAGTGAAACCCAGTAGTTTTAAAGAGAAAGAATGGAACTACAAAACCTAGTTCCCAGATTTTTGAGATTCGACAAAATTACGCGATTCAGACATCGATCGGGGAAACGCTATCGGTAAGTCAGCACATGTGACATCATGCATGACATCATCTTCTTCTAGAAGGATGATGTCAGCACAAGAGGTGTATGGACTAGATGAAGCCACGTGGCGAAGTGCGATCCGACGGTTGAAATCTGATCTGAAGAACTTTTATGTAATTCCCACCTTGTCCCTCCTTTCTTCTATAAATAGAAGCCTTCCCCTCTTCATTTCTCCATCCCAAAAATGCAGCCTAGAGAGAGGTTTTAGAGAGAGAAGCTCTGGAGAAAGTCTGAGCAAAGTCGGGGATATCTGAGATAAACGTACCGCTGTTGTACCGCCGTCGTACCGCTGTTTCACCTGCTGTCAAAAATTACCATTTTCCGTAAAACGTACCGTAGTCGACAACGAAGGTACGTTCGCGTACTGTAACACTAACTCTGATATTTACTGTATACTTATATGTGATAGACAACTATACGAGTGAATTGTATAAATAACTTTACATGAGATGTGTACTGTTAACGTAGATAACTTTACATGCGATGTGTACTATTAGCATAGATAACTTTACATGAGATGTGTACTGTTGTTATATTAATCTTCCATCTGCTATATACTTATGTTTTGATTAATGCTATGATATCTTCCATATGTTGTGTATGTAAATATGAGGTTAACCGTTACCTGAGGTCCGATGTGCATTTGGACCTCAGCATTTAAAATAGCTTCAGGGTCAAGAAGACCGAGCGCCGAAGATAAGGGCAAGCAAAGACGCTTAGAGTCCCAAATGGAGGATTTCTTTTGTTGCCACAAAGCATGAGTGTTGCCAGGGAGACACTTCGTTGTTATTTACTATAAAAACTCTCGGTCATTGTACAACCTTTGTAATCGAGCGGACTTACGGCATTTTTAATATATGTATCAGTCACTCAATCGCTCCGATGCTCTACTCTGATGAAAAAAAATATATACTGCTTTTGAAAATGGGATGTTACACAACTACTCCTATGTTTTGCCTTAATTACTCAGACATCCCTTTATTTTAAAAACTCATATAGACCTTCCTTAAAATTAAAATGTATGTTATACAAATATGCCTTATATTTTGAAATACTATTTTCATCCACCTAAATCATTAGTTGACTATTAAGTTTCACTTTTAGACCCTTTTTTTTTTATACCAAAATTCCCCTCTTTAACATTAGAACTATTTAAACATATACACACGCATGGGCTAAAAACATTTATACCACCAAATTTTAATTCTAATAGAACTTTTAACTTTCTAATATGTTAAAATTTATTAATTTTGATATTATAAATTTTATAATTTAAATTTTTTACCATATTTATTGATTTTTTTTTTTAGTTTCTAAATGAATAAAAATACATATCAAACACATTTTTCTATCGAATATCATAAACTATATAGGTTTGATAGATTGTATAAGTCATTTAAATTTATAATTTCATATTATTTTTTCTACAAACATTTAAAAAACTTACTTAAATTTTTAAAAGTTTGTGATATTTACATGTCAATTAAAATTTTTGGATTTAGTATTAAGGATAAATTACTAAATAATTTTAATTTTTTATATAAACTTTAACTAAAATATATATTGTTAAATTTTTTAGAATATCTTTGATGGAGTTAATGGTTTGGATTTAAGTGTGTGTTTTCAAAATAGAGGGGAAGTCTGTGTAATTAAAGCAAAACAAAATAATGATGGTTAGACTACTTTACTATTTACGTAAAACATCTATCAATATGTGAAGGCGGTTTTTGAGGGGGAAAAAAGTGAATGCGACCAATGAATTAATTTTAAATATATAATTCTCAAAGTATATATGATATTTGAGAAATGAAAGCATCTTTTATTACTATTTGGTTGGACTCAAAATTGATCAAAATTTTATTTTGCATATAATATCAAGTGAATACTCAATCATCAATACATAAATATGATGACAACGACTTTGGAAATTAAAAGAAAATTTTTATGAATAACATATTCCTTATATATCTTATTTAAAAAATCCATATAGCAATCAGGGAAAACAATTTAAAATAACAGGCTACATGTTCAAGAAATAAAAATGGAAAATCAAACAAAAATATAATCAAATTACTGTTCATGTAATTAATTATTATTTTCTTAAGGGTTAAGGAGCAAATTGGCCAACGAACTTTTACCTCAGGAGCGCCCAATACAAATTGTTGGCTCCTATGTTTTGATGATAACAAATGTTTAAGCATTTAAGTTTTGAAACTATGATTGAATTCTGTTTTGTGTGCTCCAGGAATGACTCTTGAGAATTAGATCTTGTATTCTCGAGAATAGCTGCAAAACTGTGTTAACTGATTTCCTTGGCAGCATAGCATTCTCGAGAGTGGATACTGGATTCTGAAGAATGATTCTCGAGAATTCCAAGCAATTCTCGAGAATGATCGGATCTGAACAAAAACAGAAATATGTCACTCAAGTAATTCTCGAGAATTGAGATTCAATTCTCGAGAATGATTCTCGAGAATTAGAAATCGATTCTCGAGAATGATCGTAAGCTTCAGTTCTGTACTCTCTGGTTTACAGGTGATTCTCGAGAATGAGAAAGTAATTCTCGAGAATGATTCTCGAGAATGGAAAATGATTCTCGAGTATGCTCGACTACATCAATTGTTGTCTCGCTTTGCATTTCGGATTCTCGAGTATTGAAATGCAATTCGAGAATGGTTCTCGAGAACCACTAGGTAATTCTCGAGAATGAACGAAAATTGTTCAATCTCGCAGTTGATTCCTTGAGCGATTCTCGAGTCCAGCTTTTTGCTTATTCTCGAGAATAATCATCAAGCACTCGAGAATGTTCGACAAAGATCAACTCGACGAAACCGATTCCTTGTAAATCTTATTTAAATCATCCAGTTAATTGTTTTTAACTTCCAATACATCTTTATATATTGGCTGTGATATTATTGATCATCTACCTAAGTGATCTACAGGTTCATAACCAAAGTTGCCAAGATCAGACGTAGAATTCCAAAAATGCTCATTGTGACTTAATTGCTGATTTGAGATTTGTTGAATATGACATACTGCTTGCTATTACTGATTTTAACTATGTTTAATAAGTTTGCTTGTGAATCTACGAAGTTCAAAGTTTTGCTTTTCGAGTTTAAGTTCTTGACAGTCGGCACATTGAGAATGTCGCAGAACAGAGCCGACAAAAAGAATCTTATCATAATGGTGCCCATACAGCAAAAGCTTCCGAATCATTAAACTATGATGATCTCCATCCAAGAACATCTGAGCAACAAGCTATAAAGACATTCCACTAAGCAAACTTCAAACATGGGCAAGCAGAAGGCGCGAGTGCGCTATTAACGGACATATTCAAATATTCCAACAGACACATTCAAATCCTTCAACCAGTACAAATACACGACGGATTGAATTCGACAATAACAAACCAGTGCATACATTGATAAAGCTTTCAAATAGTTCAAATTGTATTCTAATTATATCTTCGGATATACTAAGCTTCAGTGTTCATTATCATATCTACTCGTGAGAGAGTTTTACTACTTGCTATTACAATTGTTCAAATCTCAAGATAGAGGTATCTTGAGTGTGGGTGTATTAATTACAACTTGTAAGGGGGAGTGAGTCCAAGAGTGAAAGGATCATCCTTCGTTTACGTAGTGTGTAATTGTATTTGTAAGATAGTCGAAATCCCGCAGAGTGTCCGGGGACCGGACGTAGGTCGAAGAGTTTGACCGAACCAGGATAACTTCTCGTGTCCATTATCTTTACTTCCTTACCGCTTTCATCGTTCACCTATCATACAAATGCGAAAAGATTTTTGAGATCACCTATTCACCCCCTCTTGGTGATATTCCACCTTCATTTGGTATCGAGCCTGGTTTCTCGCTTGGGCTTAACATCCCGAGAAAGATCATGGAAGGAATATTACCTGATGGTGCCTCCATTAATCGACCCCCAGGATTCAACGGAGAAAACTACTCCTTCTGGAAAGGAAAATTCATAGTATTCGTAATGGCTACTGAATATGGTCTCTGGGAAGTGATAGAAATTGGAAACTATGTACCTATAAAGATTGAAGGAGGAATCTCTGCTCCAAAGACGAAAGCTGAATTCGATGAGAATGATAAGAAGAATGTCACTCTCAACAAGAAGGCTATTTTGATGCTTCGAGTGCTCTCGGTCAAAAGGAGTACTTTCGAATATGCAATCTGTCAACCGCGAAGGAAATGTGGAAGGCTCGGAGATTGCATATGAAGGCACTTCCGCATCAAGGAAAATCGTATCAATACTCGACCACCGAGTATGACTTATCGCGAATGAAGTCGAGAAACCATGGCCGAGTTCCAACTCGATATATACTCATTTGACAAATCAATTGGCGGCTCGGGTAAAAACTACGATCAAGGTCCTCGAGTCGGAAGATTCTCAATGTTCGACAAAAGACTCGGGAAGCTAAAGTCACCGCAATAGAGGAGGCTCGTGGAGAATCAATGGTTTCGATTCTTTGCATTATTTGGAAGCTTGTCTCGAATATGAAAGCAAACCGAAATTCAAAAGGACCTAGATAATGTTAACAAGAATCGGAACAAAGGAATTGCTCTTAACACTATAAAGGAAAAAGAAGAAAAAGAAGAAGATGAAGAGGACGATGACGAGATGGCCATGTTTGTTCGAAAATTCAAGAAGTTCTCGAAAAAGATCGAGGCTTCGAAACAGATTTCAAAAAGGTGACACAAGTAATGTACATGAATTCGTAGGCAAAGACCAAATCATCTCGTTACGAATGTGACAAGCCGGGACATTACAAGTCGAATGTCCTCAACTAAAAGACAGCGACAAAGAAAAGAAGAAGCACTATCAATTCAAAAAAAGGGCTTATGTATCAGCAATATGGGGAGATGGCTCCTCAGACGAAGAAAGCGAAGAAGAGAAAGAGACTGCCAACGTCTGTCTGGTGGCAGAAGAAGAGCTAGCAGAAAACAACAATGAGGTACATGATTCGCAACCAACCTATAATGAATTATTTGATGAATATAATGAAATTCAATCTGAATTTGAAAAGGTTGTTGATGAATGTTTTGCCCTGAAAAAGGAGAATATAACTCTCAAACTACGTGTTGAAAACCTTTCATGTGAAAATCTTATCTCGTGATGAATGCCTGGATTTAGAGAAAAGAAATCTTCATCTTACGAAAACACTTGAGAAATTCACTAAGGGAAGTGAAATGCTCAATGTGATTCTCGAAAACTCAAAGAATTACAAATGATCGGTCGTGCATAGGATATAATCCTATCTTTGACAAAAGGAAAGGCAAAAAGAAAACTCGGCGTAAAAATCTTATTTGAACTACTTCCGAAATCGTTCATACTTCAAATCCGTTTGCTCATTGTAACTATTGTAATCGAAAAGGACACTCTACTTCATCATGCTTTCATAGAAAGAATCGAAGAGATAAACCCGTTGGTAATTACCAATGGGTACCTAAGGGAACTTATACTTTCCCTGAGGCCCGAGCTAACCCGAAAGGACCCAAGAAACGTTGGGTACCTAAAGCTTAATCTTATTTGAATTATAGGTTTGTCTGAGAGCATCAAGAACCAACAAGTGGTACATTGACAAAGTGGATGCTCCGGACACATGACGGAGATCAATCCAAATTCGTTGCAATGAGATCAAAAGATGGTGGCAAAGTTACTTTTGGAGGAAACCAATCTGGAAAGATCTCTCGGAATTGGAGAGATTGGTACAAAAGATGGACCTCGATCAAAGACGTGTATCTTGTTGAAGGTCTCGCCATAATCTCCTAAGTGTGAGTCAAAGTGCTGATAAGAACAACTGGATTATCTTTGACTCGGAAGAATGTCTCATTGTCAACAAAGATGATCTTCCAATTGATAAAGGTAAACTGAAGGTATTATTTAAAGCTCCTCGAGAAGGAAATTGCTATACATTAGATTTACCTAAAATTGACTCGAAAAATGCTTTGTTAGCAATTTAGAAGATAGTTGGTCAGGCATAAGCGTCTGGCTCATGTGAACATGTTCCAACCGGATAAGCGGCTAAGGAAAGATTTAGTTCTTGGTTTGCCTAAACTTCGTTTTAAAAATGACATGATTTGTGATTCCTGTCAAAGAGGTAAACAAACTAAATCATCTTTCAAAAATAAAACTGAAATCACGACCAATCGACCTCATCAATTACTTCATATGGATTTGGTTGGACCAGTAAGAGTTAAAAGTGAAGGTGGAATATCACCTAGAGGGGGGTGAATAGGTGATTATGAAATTCTTTCGCTAATTGCTCAAGAACACCTAAAATAGAGATAGAGAGAAGAGTAATGAACACAAGAGATTATACTGGTTCGGTCCAACTCTTGACCTACGTCCAAATCCCCGTAAACACTCGGGATTTCACTATCTCAAACCTTGATTACACACTCTGTAACTCTCGAGTAATCCTCTCACTAGGACTTACTCCTCTTTACAAGTTGTAACCAAATAACCGTGGACACAATTACACACTCTGTAAACGAAGGATGATCCTTTCACTCTCGGACTCACTCCCCTTACAAGTTGTAATTGATACACCCACACTCAAGATACCTCTACCTTGAGATTTGAACGAATTGTAATACAAATGATAAGACTCTCTCACGAGTAGATAAATGATAAACACCGAAGCTCGCAATATCTAAAGATATATACGACTATAAATGGATTGCTTTGAATGCTTTGTCTCGTGTATATGTCTGTTCCTCCCTTGAAGAGTTCAAACCTTCGAGTATTTATACTGGTTGAAGCTTTGAGGACCGTTGAAGGATTTGTCTGTTGAAGTTACCGTTGTGAGCATTCGACCGTTGGGAGGATTTGAATTTGTCTGTTGAAGAGTTTGTATTTGCCCGTTGGGAATGTTTCAAGTATCCGCGTATGACCATAGTTGAATGTATAGTCGTCGTAGTTTCGCTTGCCCACTATCGAATGTTTGCTTAGTTGCAATTCTTTTCATGTGCTCTCGGATGGGCAATGACTTAAATAATGATTTGAAGCTTTTCCAAGTTATGGGTCATCTCGTATCTTGTCGGCTCTGTTCATTGTCGGTTTCGGTGCTTCACAGCTCATCAAGATTCAAACAACGATTAATCATCTGAAAATCACTCAAGAAGATGATTAGTAATATCATCGATAAGATTGAGTGATGTAGAAGAAAGATTAATTGAATAATCAATCCATTCGAAAAATGTTGCAGAAGATATGTGCGTACTGATATGTTTACTGATATATACTCGAGTATCCACTTTCATATACTCGAGTACCTCCCGTAAAAATGCTTATCGATGCTTGATTCAGATCAATACTTGAGTAGCTTATGCTCAATACTTGAGTACTCATGCCGTTCAAATAAATCAGACTTTGCAATATTCAATCTTGAGTACTTCCTGAATATTTGCTGAATATTTCCTCAATACTTTCGTGAATACTTTCTGAATACTTTTGGAATAGTTTCTAAATATTTCCGAATACTTTCGTGAATACTTTCGCAATACTCAAGTACCCCTTGCAAAATCAATTCACGTAAGTTCATATCTCGTCAATACTTGGGTATTGAACTTGAATACTTGGGTATTCCATAACTTCTTCACGATGTGCATTTCCTTCATTACTACTCGTAGTAAAACTCAATATTCATACTTGATTATTCTATATCCCATACACAAGTATTGTTGCAGCATATTCATATCCGACACTTCAATCATCAATACTTTTAGAGCATTTTCTCGAATACTTGAGTATTCCCTTGAGGTTCTTCACGAGATCTTTGGGTAGCCAAACTCAATACTTGAGTATCCTATATCCAATACTTGAGTATTCATTGCAGATGCTCCTTCTCGACAATACTTGAGTAGCCCATTTCATATACTCAAATAAACTCCTGAGAGAGTTCAGGGAACTTGAATCAGGAAAGAACATACTTGAGTATTACACTTATCTACTCGGGTATGATAGACTTCTGATATGTAGACATTTGCTTCGGGCTCGATATTACTCGAGTAGTGATTTGAAGATACTCGAGTATTGTTATGTTGATTGACTCAGCATTGTTTCTCGCTTGCTACTACTCGAGTATTACTTGAGATATACTCGAGAATCATATGAATAATTTTGCTCATTTCGGTGGCTCCTTCGACATTACCCGAGTATGTATTTTAGGATACTCGAGTATGCTTGATAAGAAACTTCAGCAATGGTTCTGTCTCTCCATTACTCGAGTATGTCTCACCTTCTACTCGAGTATTCATCTTCGAATATCATACCGCTCGCTGTCATATATTATGTTGTTGTGCGAGACATCATCTTTGCAAAACGTAATTACCTTGGCGGTTCAAGAGCAAAGTTCCAAAGTGAGCGTAATGTCTTCTGTATAGCTTCAAATTTGACAAACCACCTCATCTCTGAAAGCTCTTTAAGTCTTCTTTCTAGTTCAATAAGAATCAACTCCAAACTAGTTGTATTTTGTCCATTAACATCAGATGAATGGAGGTTGTTCTTATCCAGCGTTTCTGCAATATCCAGAACAGACTGTCAAGTTCAAAACATCATAACTCCTTCCATTGATCTTATTTTTCTGTGTTCTTGCTGTATTTGGAAAGGTATTTGAGTCTAGTTTCCAATGGCACTGATTTCAGCTCAATTGGATTTTTCGTTTGTGAGATACACTCAAATTACCGAAGCTTGGTCTGGGCTGTGACGGTGATGTTTGTACCAACTTGAAAAATTCATATCTCTCTCATAGGAGCTCCTTTGGACTTGAAATTTTGGAAAAAATACGTGTTGGATTTCTAGTTTCATATGCCACTGGTTTCATGTCAATCCGATACCTGGTTTGGGAGATATCATCGAATTACCAGAGGTCGCCAGAAACAGAGTTGAGCAGAGCAGCTGGAAATCACGACACTACTCGGGTATTGAAGTTCTTTACTCAAGTATAGGTCCAATACTCGAGTATTTAAGTGACATACTCGAGTATTTATCAGTTTTCTGCCTGAATATGATCTGATTGAGTATCATACTCGAGTATTGATACTTGGTACTCGAGAATTACTTCATGAATGCATCTCGTAGCCTATTTGAGCTCCACCAATTCATTACCATACTTGAGTATTAATTTGATATACTCAAGTATTGCTTCAGAAATCCAACCGTGACTTAATTCAACTCCTCCAATTTATCTTCCTTGATCAAATCTTCATTGTATAAAACTCATATCTAGATTAATATATTTGAATTAATCAAAGTAGAAGATAAATGTAGTATTCAAGCTTTTTGCTCTAGATAATGGCATCTATATAAGACATCATCAAAACTAATCGAACTAACATTCTCCCCTTTTTGATGATGGCAAATACCTTAAGAAAAATATGGATGAATATGAAAATACATTAGATGCAACATATTTTTCTTGCCATTTCTCTCCCCTTATTTGTCATTAGCAAAAAGTTGAAGCAAAGAAGAGATACTTGGAGAGGTAAATATGAAGCCAAGAAACTGATTTTCTCTCCCCCGAATTGAAAATGTTTTCATTCTAAATATGAAGCAATTTGAAATGTTTTTATGAAAACAAATTGAAACAAGTTGAAGAGGTTTTCAAGAATAAAGCAACTTGATACTATCACAGAATTTAAAGAGATAAGGTTCAGAAATGAAAATGTGTTTGAAAACAATCTGGAGAGGTTTGTCAAAACATTTTTCACAATTGAAGCATATAGATACCAAACATGTGCAAAATTTATCTGAATATAAAAAGATAGAGATTAGAAGTGCTCATGTTGGTTTTGCAAATCGATGTGAAGTCCATTTGCTAGCTTTCTTGTTGAAAGAAGTCCTCTCGTAGTGTCCTCAATAAGAAGATCATGAATATCCTATGCGAATAGAGCGAGAGTACTTGGCTTCTTGAATGTTTGTTCCAAGAGATGTTTTCTTTGTAGTACACTAAGGAAAGTCCTAGCATATCTCAAAATCTCCTGCTATAAATTGAAAACTTTCTTTGCAAAAGAAACTTGTTAGTGCAACCAAATATCAAAATATCCCTTTCTATATGATTTTTCAAATTATGATAATGAAAGGAAAATATGATATTAACTCATCATCAAAACTAATAGCAGATAATGAATGCGAGATGAATCTTTTTCAAAGTCTTGAATTAAGATAAGGATCGAAACAAAAAATTGTTTGGGCATTTCAGAACCCGACGACAATTATTTGAAGATAAAGCACAAGGGAAGAATCATTGGTAAAGCGTTGCCCTTAAAACAATGGTACATTAATTCCTTATTAAATGATGCTCGACGTAATGAATATTGTAAAGGATTAAAGCCGAGCTGAATGCACCAAATGAAACACATCAGCAAGATAATACTCGGGAACTCAATTCTGCATACTCAAGTATTATGTACATACTCGAGTATCCCATATTCCATACTCGAGTATTAGACAACCCGAAAGTAATGATCATTATGTGTTTTACTATACTCGAGTATTACATGCCTTCATACTCGGGTATTGTCTGATATGAGAAGAGCAATGTCTATGATGAAGACCCATACTCGAGTATTCAAGAATCAATACTCGAGTACCTATCAGAAGCAGTATGAGATGGTTGCCTTATCTATTCAATACTCAAGTATCGCCTAATTCATACTCAAGTATCATGTTGGAACCATTATGCGATAGTTGATCTCGCTCGCACAATACTCGAGTATACCTAGTCTATACTCAAGTATTGATCTCTGAAACACTTAAATATATATATTAGATCAACCATACTCGAGTATTCATGAAAGTATTGATTAAACTTGATTCAAAACCTTAAGTCATCAAAACCTTGAGAACTAATGCTCTTAAATCTTAAATGTTCTTTCAAACTGTGATAACACTATGAATTCAGAAATTTGATGAATGAAAAATTCTGTTTTGAAATCAATGCTCACTCTAAACATGGTGGAAGTCAATTGGTTTAATGAACATGTCGATGCTTCGATTTAGAAAACATGTTGAACAATTTTTCTCTAAAGCAAAAGTCATGAAAATAGAGCATTATCGAAACATGCTTGGCACAACAAAAATATATAAGCACAATGACTTTGCTATGACCAAGAGATGATCTTGCCTCTTAGAATTGAGTTTAGAAATATATGAATGATCAAAGCAAGAATATGAATGTACAGCTATAGTTACTCAAAATATGGATGAAAACAAATGCTGATGTATTTGAGTAACAAAGTGAATACTTTGGGATTTATGAATGATGAACATAACATTCACAAATTGAAATCTTTTCTTGAAGATAGACTTAAAACTCATATATGATTAACTTGTTAGACATGAGGTCCAACTAGTTAGAGACTCGATACAATAGAGTTTAAGTAACACATTGAATTCAATATGTAAATGACAGAAAAAATCGATGGACAAATTTGAAGCATATCGACACTTAATATATAATATTAACTTCCGAACACCATTTGAATGCAATCAAAGTATGAATATTTTTCAAAAGATTTGTATGCATTTTCACAAACTAGAGTAAATTGAAAAACAAAACCGATTTTAGAATTGTGCACTTCAAGATAAAAAATATAAACTCAGAAAGTTATGCACAAATTCATTTATGGTTCATTTAGCAATCTGTAATCATTTTGAAAACCATAAAGGATTGATTGCTAATGTAACGATGGACAAGTATTCATTACCTAAAAAGATTATATAATCACAGTAAGGGGTAAGAATTGGATATCACCGTAATTCCTCTTGTCCTTATTGAAGCTTGCTTGGTTGTGATGGATTGATGTAAATAACTTCTTTTTCATCGTTCACCATAAATCAACCATTGCTTCTTTTGCATACTTGAGACATGTACTCGGGTACCATACACATACTCGAGTATCACTTACCTCATACTCGAGTATTGCTCGATAAGTGAAGATCAGTATTGGTGAAGAAGTCACATACTCGAGTAGTCACCACCAATACTCGAGTATCTATCGAGGTGTTTCGTGATTGTTCAAATATCCGGTTAATACTCGAGTAACTACATACCCATACTCGAGTATTGTTATGATATGTGTAGTTTGCTGTCAGCGAGAGATCACATACTCGAGTATTCATTGACTAATACTCGAGTACCTATCAGAAGCATTCTGCAGAGTTGAACTAATAGGCGAATACGCGAGTATATACATTCTCATACTCGAGTATCTCTTCTCAAAAAAAGAGGCGGTAGCTGATCTTTTTCTCTCAATACTCGAGTATGCCTTACCACTACTCAAGTATTGATCCCTGAAACACTTAAGCATAGATATTAAACCAACTATACTCAAGTAGGTTAGCCTTTTTACTTGAGTATAATTCCAATGTATGCGTTCACGAGGGGAATTATCAATTGATTGTACATGCATAAAGAGTTAGACTTTTTATCATTGCAATTCCTTTATGAATAAATCTGTCAAATGGATTTTCAAGAGATAAGAAGGAAATCAATTTCAAAATCGTTTTCAATGTTTATTCATAATATCCAAAGTATAAAACCTCAATATAATGATAATGGCATAGGAGGTTTTACCATCGTGTACCTTATACCTTATGCACTTGGAGGATTGACTTTGCTTACCCACCGTCTCTTCCCCTCACATTGATTCTTCGTTTGTTTTCCTGTGGATGGATGCAAAGCATTCTCAAAAGATATAGACGGCAAGAGTCTTTTCCTTTGTGCACGAGAGATCCTTCTTTTCTTATTTTCCTCAAAATAGTTGAATGGTATTCTGTGGTAGTTTGTTCTTGAGGTGGAACATACTCCTCTTGCTTGTGTCCATTGCTTCTTTTGATTTGAGGATAAGGTTGTAGCAATGGCTTCACCACAAGTTCTTCTAACTGATGTAAATCTCATTTTTGATTCATGAGAAACTCTTGGACTCTTATTCTTCTTTATATGTCTAGGTCCATCATTTTTAGAATCAATCTGCACACATAAAGCACTAGATGGACATCTTGGTACCCATTTATACTTGGGTCCTTCCGGGTTAGTTTGAGCCTTAGGGAAACCATAAGTTCCCTTTGGTAGCCATTGATAATTATCAACAAGATTATCCCTTCTTTCTTTCTTATGAAAACAAGATGATGTATTATGACACTTACGATTACAGTAGTTACAATGAGCAAATAGATTTGAAGTATGAACAGATTTCTGAAAATAGTTCAAATAAGATTTTCCTCCCATCTTCTTTTTCCCTTTCTTTTTATCAAGAATAGGATTGTAACCAATGCCTGATTGATCATTTGTAAATCTCTCGAGCCTTTAAAATCACATTGAGCATTTCACTACCTTTAGTGAATTTCTCAAGAGTTTTCGTAAGATAAGAATTTTTCTTTTCAAGATCGGGACAGTTTTTTTGCAAACAAGTGTTTTCATAAACTAAAACTCGGAGGTAAATCTTTGGTTTGTTCGAGCAATTTAATTTTCCTCTTGGAGGCAATAAACTCGTTGCAAGTTTTTCAAATTCAGAATATAGTTCATTGTATTCGACAATAACTCATCATAGGTAGGTTCGAATCATATACCTCATCATCATTTTCACATTGCTTTTCTTCTTCAATTAATTAAGCACATGCTCGCAATTTCTTCTTCCACACATTCTTTATCTCGAGGAGTTATCTCCACATATAGCGTACGCGTATGCCATTTCCAAAGCTTTCCACATCTCCTTGGCAGTAGATAGATTGTAGATGCGGAAATACTCATTTTGACAAAGAGCACTCGAGTATCAAAATGGCTTTGCTTTGTTAAAGTTATTTTTTGTCTCGTCATCCTCGTTGAATTCATCTTCACCTTTGGAACATTAACTCCGCCTTCTACTCTTGTGGGAACATAATCTCCATTCTCTATTACTTGCCGTAGACCATACTCCGTAGCTAACACGAACACTCGAACTTTGCTTTCCGAATGAGAAGTGTTCGCCGTTAAAGCCGTGGTCTGTGATTGAGGCACCCTCAGGTAATATTCCTTCCATGATCTATCTCGGGATGTTAAGCCCAACTGAGAAACCTGCGCTCTGATACCAAATGAAATTCCGTAGCGGTACCTCCGCTGTGGCATTTCATGGTATCTCAGCCGCTAGTTTTACGCACCGCCTCACGGCCTGTGCAACCAGCGACAGTTACCCACCGTCCACTGGCCATGTCGGGGTAAGAGATAATGCTTCGCCACAGATCACACTGCGAGAACCCCCGATCATGGTTACCGTTAACTAGCCCTGATACCAAATGAAGGTGGAATATCACCTAGAGGGGGGTGAATAGGTGATTATGAAATTCTTTCGCTAATTGCTCAAGAACACCTAAAATAGAGATAGAGAGAAGAGTAATGAACACAAGAGATTATACTGGTTCGGTCCAACTCTTGACCTACGTCCAAATTCCCGAAACACTCGGGATTTCACTATCTCAAACCTTGATTACACACTCGTAACTCTCGAAGTAATCCTCTCACTAGGACTTACTCCTCTTTACAAGTTGTAACCAAATAACCGTGGACACAATTACACACTCGTAAACGAAGGATGATCCTTTCACTCTCGGACTCACTCCCCCTTACAAGTTGTAATTGATACACCCACACTCAAGATACCTCTACCTTGAGATTTGAACGAATTGTAATACAAATGATAAGACTCTCTCACAGAGTAGATAAATGATAAACACTGAAGCTCAGTAATATCTAAAGATATATACAGACTATAAATGGATTGCTTTGAATGCTTTGTCTGTGTATATGTCTGTTCCTCCCTTGAAGAGTTCAAACCTTCGAGTATTTATACTGGTTGAAGCTTTGAGGACCGTTGAAGGATTTGTCTGTTGAAGTTACCGTTGTGAGCATTCGACCGTTGGGAGGATTTGAATTTGTCTCGTTGAAGAGTTTGTATTTGCCCGTTGGGAATGTTTCAAGTATCCGCGTATGACCATAGTTGAATGTATAGTCGTCTGTAGTTTCTGCTTGCCCACTATCGAATGTTTGCTTAGTTGCAATTCTTTTCATGTGCTCTCGGATGGGCAATGACTTAAATAATGATTTGAAGCTTTTCCAGTTATGGGTCATCTGTATCTTGTCGGCTCTGTTCATTGTCAGTTTCGGTGCTTCACAGCTCATCAAGATTCAAACAACGATTAATCATCTGAAAATCACTCAAGAAGATGATTAGTAATATCATCGATAAGATTGAGTGATGTAGAAGAAAGATTAATTGAATAATCAATCCATTCGAAAAATGTTGCGAAAGATATGTGCGTCGATATGTTTATCGATATATACTCGAGTATCCACTTTCATATACTCGAGTACCTCCCGTAAAAATGCTTATCGATGCTTGATTCAGATCAATACTTGAGTAGCTTATGCTCAATACTTGAGTACTCATGCCGTTCAAATAAATCGAGACTTTGCAATATTCAATCTTGAGTACTTCCTGAATATTTGCTGAATATTTCCTCAATACTTTCGTGAATACTTTCTGAATACTTTTGGAATAGTTTCTAAATATTTCCAGAATATTTTCGTGAATACTTTCGCAATACTCAAGTACCCCCTTGCAAAATCAATTCACAGAAGTTCATATCTCGTCAATACTTGGGTATTGAACTTGAATACTTGGGTATTCCATAACTTCTTCACGAGATGTGCATTTCCTTCATTACTACTCGGGTAGTAAAACTCAATATTCATACTTGATTATTCTATATCCCATACACAAGTATTGTTGCAGCATATTCATATCTGACACTTCAATCTGTCAATACTTTTAGAGCATTTTCTGAATACTTGAGTATTCCTGCAGAAGTTCTTCACAGATGCTAGGTAGCCAAACTCAATACTTGAGTATCCTATATCCAATACTTGAGTATTCATTGCAGATGCTCCTTCTCGACAATACTTGAGTAGCCCATTTCATATACTCAAATAAAGCCGAGAGAGTTCGGGAACTTGAATCGGAAAGAACATACTTGAGTATTACACTTATCTACTCGGGTATGATAGACTTCGATATGTAGACATTTGCTTCGGCTCGATATTACTCGAGTAGTGATTTGAAGATACTCGAGTATTGTTATGTTGATTGACTCAGCATTGTTTCTCGCTTGCTACTACTCGAGTATTACTTGAGATATACTCGAGAATCATATGAATAATTTTGCTCATTTCAAAGTGGCTCCTTCGACATTACCCGAGTATGTATTTTAGGATACTCGAGTATGCTTGATAAGAAACTTCAGCAATGGTTCTGTCTCTCCATTACTCGAGTATGTCTCACCTTCTACTCGAGTATTCATCTTCGAATATCATACTGCCTCGCTGTCATATATTATGTTGTTGTGCGACATCATCTTTGCAAAACGTAATTACCTTGGCAGTTCAAGAGCAAAGTTCCAAAGTGAGCGTAATGTCTTCTGTATAGCTTCAAATTTGACAAACCACCTCATCTCTGAAAGCTCTTTAAGTCTTCTTTCTAGTTCAATAAGAATCAACTCCAAACTAGTTGTATTTTGTCCATTAACATCAGATGAATGGAGGTTGTTCTTATCCAGCGTTTCTGCAATATCCAGAACAGACTGTCAAGTTCAAAACATCATAACTCCTTCCATTGATCTTATTTTTCTGTGTTCTTGCTGTATTTGGAAAGGTATTTGAGTCTAGTTTCCAATGGCACTGATTTCAGCTCAATTGGATTTTTCGTTTGTGAGATACACTCAAATTACCGAAGCTTGGTCTGGGCTGTGACGGTGATGTTTGTACCAACTTGAAAAATTCATATCTCTCTCATAGGAGCTCCTTTGGACTTGAAATTTTGGAAAAATACGTGTTGGATTTCTAGTTTCATATGACACTGGTTTCATGTCAATCCGATACCTGGTTTGGGAGATATCATCGAATTACCAGAGGTCGCCAGAAACAGAGTTGAGCAGAGCAGCTGGAAATCACGACACTACTCGGGTATTGAAGTTCTTTACTCAAGTATAGGTCCAATAATCGAGTATTTAAGTGACATACTCGAGTATTTATCAGTTTTCTGCCTGAATATGATCTGATTGAGTATCATACTCGAGTATTGATACTTGGTACTCGAGAATTACTTCATGAATGCATCTCGTAGCCTATTTGAGCTCCACCAATTCATTACCATACTTGAGTATTAATTTGATATACTCAAGTATTGCTTCAGAATCCAACCGTGACTTAATTCAACTCCTCCAATTTATCTTCCTTGATCAAATCTTCATTGTATAAAACTCATATCTAGATTAATATATTTGAATTAATCAAAGTAGAAGATAAATGTAGTATTCAAGCTTTTTGCTCTAGATAATGGCATCTATATAAGACATCATCAAAACTAATCGAACTAACATTCTCCCCTTTTTGATGATGGCAAATACCTTAAGAAAAATATGGATGAATATGAAAATACATTAGATGCAACATATTTTTCTTGCCATTTCTCTCCCCCTTATTTGTCATTAGCAAAAAGTTGAAGCAAAGAAGAGATACTTGGAGAGGTAAATATGAAGCCAAGAAACTGATTTTCTCTCCCGAATTGAAAATGTTTTCATTCTAAATATGAAGCAATTTGAAATGTTTTTATGAAAACAAATTGAAACAAGTTGAAGAGGTTTTCAAGAATAAAGCAACTTGATACTATCACGAAATTTAAAGAGATAAGGTTCGAAATGAAAATGTGTTTGAAAACAATCTGGAGAGGTTTGTCAAAACATTTTTCACAATTGAAGCATATAGATACCAAACATGTGCAAAATTTATCTGAATATAAAAAGATAGAGATTAGAAGTGCTCATGTTGGTTTTGCAAATCGATGTGAAGTCCATTTGCTAGCTTTCTTGTTGAAAGAAGTCCTCTCGTAGTGTCCTCAATAAGAAGATCATGAATATCCTATGCGAATAGAGCGAGAGTACCGCTTCTTGAATGTTTGTTCCAAGAGATGTTTTCTTTGTAGTACACTAAGGAAAGTCCTAGCATATCTCAAAATCTCCTGCTATAAATTGAAAACTTTCTTTGCAAAAGAAACTTGTTAGTGCAACCAAATATCAAAATATCCCTTTCTATATGATTTTTCAAATTATGATAATGAAAGGAAAATATGATATTAACTCATCATCAAAACTAATAGCAGATAATGAATGCAGATGAATCTTTTTCAAAGTCTTGAATTAAGATAAGGATCAGAAACAAAAAATTGTTTGGGCATTTCAGGAACCTGACGACAATTATTTGAAGATAAAGCACAAGGGAAGAATCATTGGTAAAGCGTTGCCCTTAAAACAATGGTACATTAATTCCTTATTAAATGATGCTCGGTACGTAATGAATATTGTAAAGGATTAAAGCTGAGCTGAATGCACCAAATGAAACACATCAGCAAGATAATACTCGGGAACTCAATTCTGCATACTCAAGTATTATGTACATACTCGAGTATCCCATATTCCATACTCGAGTATTAGACAACCCGAAAGTAATGATCATTATGTGTTTTACTATACTCGAGTATTACATGCCTTCATACTCGGGTATTGTCTGATATGAGAAGAGCAATGTCTATGATGAAGACCCATACTCGAGTATTCAAGAATCAATACTCGAGTACCTATCAGAAGCAATGTCTATGTGCTGACATCATCTTTGCAAAACGTAATTACCTTGGCAGTTCAAGAGCAAAGTTCCAGTGAGCGTAATGTCTTCTGTATAGCTTCAAATTTGACAAACCACCTCATCTCTGAAAGCTCTTTAAGTCTTCTTTCTAGTTCAATAAGAATCAACTCCAAACTAGTTGTATTTTGTCCATTAACATCGATGAATGGAGGTTGTTCTTATCCAGCGTTTCTGCAATATCCAGAACAGACTGTCAAGTTCAAAACATCATAACTCCTTCCATTGATCTTATTTTTCTGTGTTCTTGCTGTATTTGGAAAGGTATTTGAGTCTAGTTTCCAATGGCACTGATTTCAGCTCAATGGGATTTTTCGTTTGTGAGATACACTCAAATTACCGAAGCTTGGTCTGGGCTGTGACGGTGATGTTTGTACCAACTTGAAAAATTCATATCTCTCTCATAGGAGCTCCTTTGGACTTGAAATTTTGGCAAAAATACGTGTTGGATTTCTATTTTCATATGCCACTTGTTTCATGTCAATCCGATACCTGGTTTGGGAGATATCATCGAATTACCAGAGGTCGCCAGAAACAGAGTTGAGCAGAGCAGCTGGAAATCACGACACTACTCGGGTATTGAAGTTCTTTACTCAAGTATAGGTCCAATACTCGAGTATTTAAGTGACATACTCGAGTATTTATCAGTTTTCTGCCTGAATATGATCTGATTGAGTATCATACTCGAGTATTGATACTTGGTACTCGAGAATTACTTCATGAATGCATCTCGTAGCCTATTTGAGCTCCACCAATTCATTACCATACTTGAGTATTAATTTGATATACTCAAGTATTGCTTCGAGAATCCAACCGTGACTTAATTCAACTCCTCCAATTTATCTTCCTTGATCAAATCTTCATTGTATAAAACTCATATCTAGATTAATATATTTGAATTAATCAAAGTAGAAGATAAATGTAGTATTCAAGCTTTTTGCTCTAGATAATGGCATCTATATAAGACATCATCAAAACTAATCAGAACTAACAAAAAGCCTTGATGGCAATTTGTATACTCTAGTCATTGTAGATGATTACTCTCGGTTCACTTGGACTATCTTCTTATCTTCTAAGGATGAAACATTTGATCTGTTTGTTGTGTTTGCCAATAAGGTGCAAAATGAGAAAGGTATTTGCATTACAGCTATTAGAACAGATCATGGAGGTGAATTCGAAAATCAAGCGTTCAGAGAATTCTGTGATGCTCACGGGATCAATCATAATTTCTCAGCTCCCAGAACACCACAACAGAATGGTGTGGTGGAAAGGAAAAATCGAGTGCTCACAGAAATGGCTCGTGCCTTATTGAATGAGAATCAGACCTCACAAGTCTTCTGGGCAGATGCAATGAGCACGGCCAGCTATATTGCCAATCGAGCATATCTCGAAAGAAGCTCAATAAGACTTCTTACGAACTCTACAAAGGAAGGAAACCAAATCGGCTCATCTTCATATCTTTGGCTGCAAATGCTTCGTGCATAACAATGGTAAGGACAATGCTGGGAAAATTCGATCCCAAATCGATGAAGGTATTTTTCTCGGATACTCTAATAGAAGTAAAGCATATAGAATCTTCAATAAGCGCACTCGTTCAGTTGAAGAATCAATTCATGTAGTATTTTGTGAATCTAAACCGCACGAATCTTTGGATGATGATGAACCCATTGATAAAAACCAATTCTTCTCAAAAACTACTCCTGCTTCTATTGAAAGTCCTGAAAATGTTTTCGAGGCTGATCCTCAAAATGATTTAGAAAACTCGAGATCAATCTCAACCTAGAGCTTGGAGGTTCATTAGGAATCATCCTCTGGACCAAGTGATAGGTGACTTGAATCAAGGTGTAAAAACTAGAAACAAGACCTTGAATGAAGTAACATTTTCTCGCCTTTATATCACATATAGAACCTTCTAAAATAGATGAAGCCCTTTCAGACAATGATTGGGTGATAGCTATGCAAGAAGAGTTACACCAATTTGATAGGAATCAAGTTTGGGATTTGGTACCTAGGCCTAAAGACCATCCGGTTATTGGCACTAAATGGGTATTCAAGAACAAACGAGATGAATCAGCAATCATAGTCCGTAACAAGGCTAGACTGGTTGCCAAAGGCTATAATCAGGAAGAAGGGATTGATTATGAGGAAACATATGCTCCAAAGCTAGATTGGAAGCAATACGTGTACTCTTAGCCTTTGCGTGCATCAAAGGATTCAAACTCTTTCAAATGGATGTTAAGAGTGCCTTTCTAAATGGATTTATTCGGGAAGAAGTCTATGTTGAACAACCTCCTGGTTTTGAAAATGATCATCATCCAGATCATGTCTATCGTTTGAAGAAAGCCTTATATGGTCTCAAACAAGCTCCTAAAGCTTGGTATGAAAGATTAAGTAATTTCTTATTAGATCAAGGCTTTATCGAGGGAAATCGATATACAACTTTGTTTATTAAGACTAACAAACTTAATGAGACTTTAATTGTGCAAATATATGTGGATGATATTATTTTTGGTGCTACTAAAGATTCTCTCTGCGAGGAATTTTCCAAGAAAATGCGGGGAATTCGAAATGTCTATGATGGGTGAATTGAACTACTTCCTTGGTTTACAAATCAAACAACGGAAGGATGGTATATTTATATCTCAAACGAAGTATCTCCGTGATTTGCTCAAGAAATTTGGAATGGAGCATTGTAATGGAGCCGACACTCCAATGAGCTCAACCGCCTTTCTACACTACAAAAAAACAGTTTTTTGCGGCGGAAAAATTCCTCGCAAAAACAGACATTTTCCCTCGCAAAACTTATTTGCGGCGGAATTTGCGACGGAAAACCCGCCGTCGCAAAAATCGCCTCGCAAAACGATTTTCCGTCGCAAAAATACCTTTTTCCCTCGCAAATTCAGAAATTTGCGAGGGAACAATTTTCCCTCGCAAAATCGAAAATTTTGCGAGGGAAGAATGTTCCCTCGCAAAATTTGAAATTTTTGCGAGGGAAACCATTTTCCCTCGCAAATTACAATTAATTTTAAAAAAAATATAAAATCCAAAATTTGCGAGGGAATTGCTTTTCCCTCGCAAATGATAATTTATTTTTAAAAAAAAAAAAAAAAAATCAGGAAAAAAAAAATTACATAAAATAAAAATTAGAAAAAAACTTGTATATCATAAAAATAAATTGTAACAATCATAAGAGTAAGAGTTTATATAGCAAAAACAAAATATTACAAATTACAATGTGGCAACCAAAATGAACTAAAAACAAAATATATTTTATTTATCGGGGCTATTCCACAAAGAACCACTTAAATTAATACAAAAATATTATACAATATTGAATAATGTATCAAAAAAAAGTGTGAACCTTTCTAGTCAGTGGCTTCCTTGATCGAAGTGAGACATGCAAATTATTGAACTAGGAAAAACTGTTGGAAAGTTGTCAAAGTGATGCAGCTCTACTTACATTCCTGAATTGGAATTCTCGGGGTGTACCGTAATTCAACAATGGCCTTATGTTGGGCACCCGAATATGAATAAGACAGTTTATGAATTACCAAAATTATGCACAAAAGAATCGTGTCAAGAGTCAAATTACCAAAATTGCTCTCCAATTCCAACCCCAAATTCACCAACATTCGAATCCCCCACACACAAAATATATGCTACCGCAAGAATCTTTTACACCCTCAACAAATTTATGAAAGCGGCTAAAACTGAATCGAAACTTCTCACGATGGAACTTTTTCCACCAAGAAGGCACATCATACAATGAGTGTGATATCGCCCAAATCAAGACATAGCTTTAAATTACAAGTCATCTTCCTTATATAGGCTTCCAACTCCTAAGCCTTCTTCTAATGACTCCCTTACAACTACATAACTACCTTATAACTAACCTTACGGATGTTAATTACAAATTATACATCAGAAATGAAGTCAGATAATTGAAATGAAACATCATATCCTACAGAACAAAATTTTAAACCATTGTCAAGATAGTGTTTGGGTGTCTACAAGACCAAGAAGAGTTCACAGAAACAGAATGCAAGGAAAATGAACTTTGTATAGATTAAAATCTGAAAACATTAAATTATTTATTAAATGGGAACTGAACACAGGGCTTCTCAAACCATTTTTAGTTTTTTACACCACCGAGCAATAGTAAGTGTGAATTCGTTGAGTTGCTTCATTTTCAGTACTTTTAAAGTGATTAAAATCTGTTCATCCTCCAAACAGGGGATGGTTATTTGTATATAATTTTATGGCATGTAACCAGCTATAATGTTATCAAAGTACAACACAAAAGACAATAATGCAACAAAAAACCAATGTGAAATTCTTAAGCAATTAGACTTCAATTGAGAAACACAAACTATCTTACCACCGAAACCCAAAAGCAAGTCCTGTTCCTATAATAACTAAATGTGGGTAGTTTCCAAGGATGTCAGATGGTGATAAATATTGTCTGCCCACAAAATACAATCAATTGTGTTTATATATACAAGAGAAAAGAACATGCACTATTGAAGAAAAAGGAAACCAAGGAAAAACAAAGAGCGTGAATTAAATCATACCATAGTGTAACTCCTCTCAAGAGGACTGCGAATGGGTAAAGCTGCACAAAACGAGAACATATCAACAAGGAAACTAGAATTTTGGAAAATATCCATGACAAAAGGTTTTACCATTGCCAGGGCAAGTGGCATGCTTCCATTCCTTCACTTGACTACCTTGTAAACATTACAAACACTGGACAAAACCAAAAGATTGACATGTTACAAACAAATGTCACATAATTAGTGAGGGGTAGTCTATTGAGAAGCACAAGAAACAATTTGAAATTTTTTGGGTTAGTAGAATCATTTTGAACATATAACAAAAGAATCGTTGTTTATAATCACACATGTAGAGATTTTTCCTGTTATCCACAAGAACCTGATAGAAGATCTAATGTCATCTATCATCTACCTTGCTCAATAATTTCAGTCTACCACCATCTCATGAAGTATATGGTACAAAATGGTCTGCCTAAACATTTTTTCCAAATTTACCATTTGACTAGAATGCATACTTTGGTAATTTGTATCAAAAAATTGAACTTGTAAACTAGCGTCAATGCTGAAAAGCTTGTACATTAATATTATCAAATATACGTACTTGAACGTGATTTGTTGGTATAACAACAAAAGCTATCATAATAAACAATACAGCTCTGTATGTAGGAATTCTGAAATCGAAGAATCAAACTCATAATTTTACTGAAAGAATTTACAGGATGACTAGATTATATGCACACCCTTATTCTATTACTGGCTTCTTTGAAAGTGGGGTAATGGGTATTCAACAAGTTAATTTTGAAGCATATTGGAATAAATAGCAGGAAAATTCCCCTCTCAGAAAATACAAATCAAGACATCAGTATCTAGAGATGCAATATTCAAATCATTTCATAAAAATCTAAAAGGCCTTGAACAGGATGCCCCAATTCTTGTATAATTCTCAACATACAAGTTCATTATCAGGCCTACAATGTTAAATTATAACATTATGTAGTAGTAACGACTTTTAAGTTCTCCAGTGAACATGAAAAATGAAATGAAGAGCTAGGTGAAAATAATGACATGTTACATATAAATGGTTTAAGCCCAAAAGGCATGTATATGTTATGGCATAATAGACATATAAATAAAATCATTCGTCAGGTTTATCCTTCCAGCCTGAACTTTTGGGTTAACCAGTCTTTGGCAAATAATATAAACATAGTAAAAAAATGAAAGAGGGCTCTGTGAAGAAAAATTCCAAAAGATGCAGTGCATATAGAAGTAATCATCTATACCAACGAAAAGTAACTATATATGAAACTTAGTACGTATTAAGTAATCATATACTTAAATAATAGAGCTCAAATCAAAACCTTTGGGTCTCAAAACTGACCGAAAGATATCATATAATGAAGGACGAGTCTTACGGCAATAAGAGGCATCCAGTTTAGAAAGGGCATAGACTTTCCAAATTGCTTTGAACCCACCACTCAAGACCAAGATCGGAATAGTAAAATAATAGTTGATCAAGGGCAAAGATAGATAAAAAATCAAATTGAATATTACAATCTGGAAAATTAAGAATATAACGGAGAAGCGGTGTACCTACAAAAAGATTAAAAAGTGACGAGACATAAATAAGCATAAGACCCTCCGTAGGACCATTGACAACCGGGCATAAGTGTATTTGTGAAATAGCCGCATTCGAAACATTCAAAAGAAAATCAATGATGCTAGTGTAAAAATATATATGGAGAAGATAATTGAGAAGAATATAAATAAAAAGCAATTATATACAATCATAAAAAAGTATGATTTTACGAGTAAGATATACAAAAGAAAGCACCCATATAAATTTTGGTTTCAAAATATCTAATCACGCATAAGAACGGTATCCCTAAAGTTCTTTACTCTTCGATTATGAATAGCAACCAGGATTATTACACTTATAAAGAAAATGAATCCAAATCTAGTGCCCGAAAACTTAAATCTATGCCTATCTCTTGTCACGGGAGGGGGGGCAGTGTGAATTATCAATTCATATTCTCGTTCTCGGGAGGATTCTCTCGGCAACCCGAGCAAAAAGATTTCGAGACGGTTCATCGAGGGAGATACAAAGAGAAAAAAAACACTAAGATTCTACACATACAAATCGTATCTTGTATATTTTTCTTGTGTGAATATAAAAATTAGGGATTGAAATGAACCCGGCGAGATGCACGTTGGTTTCTAGTGTTCTCCATATCTTGAAGTCGTTCGTGGAATGCGGAGGGAAGTGCCATTGCTTTGCGGAGAGAGTTTTCGAGGAAATCGAGGATGATGGCGAGGAGGATCGGCATTCCGGAGAGGTCTCTATCGCCTCGAATCTCGCCTATCGTCCTCTTCTTCTCAACCACGGACTGGTTCTGTTTTCCGACGACCGAGGCTCGGTGGTGGTCGGCGCTGCACGGAGGTGACGGTGGAGGGTGACCGAAGTGGTTGATGGGACGATGGAGGTAGTGTAGGTGGAAGAAGATGATCCAAGGTCAGGACATAGTTCGCGGGGCTGTGTGCTCTGCGTCTTTCCCTCTGCGTGTCTTTGCCTTTCTTGTTAGATCGATTAGGTTTTTTTCCTCCATTTTGCGAGGGAACAACGTTTTCCTCGCAAAAACCCCAATTTTTGCGAGGAAACGTTGTTCCCTCGCAAAATTGGGGTTTTTGCGAGGGAAAAGTTTTTCCCTCGCAAATTGACTAAAATTTGCGACGGAATTTGCTTCCCTCGCAAATTCCGTCGCAAATATGAGATTTTCTAGTAGTGCTAGATGCCGATGAAGAAAAAGGAAAAGACTTCAACATAACCAAATATAGAGGAATGATTGGATCCCTACTTTATTTGACTGCTAGCAGACTAGACATTCAGTTTAGTGTGGGAATGTGTGCAAGATTCCAATCGCTCCTAAAGAATCGCATGCCGAACATGTCAAAAGAATCTTTCGATATCTTTCGGATACAAAGGAATTGGGTCTCGGTTCCCTAAAGGTCAACAAGAATTTCGGTGGCATATTCGCACTCGATCACGCTGGATACAAGACGATAGAAAGAGTACTAGTGGACAGTGTGAATTTCTTGGAGGATCACTTGTATCATGGTTCAGCAAAAAACAAACCACTGTGGCCGTATCCTCAACTGAAGCTGAATATGTAGCTGCATCAAGTTGTTGTGCTCAGGTTCTATGGCTCAAGCAACAACTTCAAGACTTGGGAATTCATCTACGGAGATTCCAATCCTCTCGTGACAACACTAGTACAATAAGCTTAGCAAAGAATCCAGTTCAACACACAAGAACCAAGCATATTGATGTTAGACATCACTTTATCGAGATCATGTCCAAAAGAAAGATGTTACGGTAATGTTCATTCCTACTCACTTGCAACTTGCCGATATCTTCACCAAACCGTCGGCAAAAGAACAATTCACATACATTCGAAGAGAATTGGGAATGGTAAATCCCAATGAATTGTAAGTAAAATGTTAGCTCAATCTTGTTAATTATGTTTTGATAATGTTTGGAAACTAACTTAAGCATCGGAGCTTCTAGATGTTGTTTTTGCGGGTTTTTTTGGTCCAAAATTGGAAAACGATATTAAATCGATAATTCACAAGAATGAGGTTATCATTCTCGAGAATTGATACATGAGATTCTCTTGTTCTTCCTAAGCATTCTCGAGAATTTGAAACCATTCTCGAGTAATATCAGGTATTGATTGGTAAGGATCATTTCTGGACTTAAAGATTCTCGAGAATACAGGATCATTCTCGAGAAATATCGGCTGTTATCTGGTGTTCTATGTCGATTACATATGTCATTCTTGAGAATGGCTAAGGCATTCCCGAGAACTGTATCAGAAAAATATGTTCTCGTGGAATTCATCGAGATAATTCTCGAGAATGAAGCGTCATTCTCGAGAATGGCTCTCGAGAATCATTTACTGATTCCCGAGAATTGTAGCAGATAGCATGTTCTGCTGAATGGGTTACTCTTCTTTACTGAGATCATTCTCGAGAATGAAGTATCATTCTCGAGAACGGTTCTCGAGAATCAATTTCTGATTCTCGAGAATTGTCGAGCAGGAGATCCCAAGCGTCGCCAAGCCTTGTGTCGTTTCACTCATAACCCTATCGTTTCGTCTCTTCATTTCCTTAACCTTCATTCGTCGCATCTGTTCCCTCGACTCATTCTTTCTAACTCTCGAGAGCTTTTCCTCTCTTCATCCTTTCCGTTGTCTCTCTTCGTCTCTTCATCCTCCCAAAACTCATCATCCATCTGTGATTCTTTGTCGAGAGACCATGACGAAATCTTCATCCTCTGAATCTCCTGAACAACCACTCAAGAAAAAGCCACGCACCAAGTATCGTCCTAAAGTTCAAGTTTCGGAGAAGACCGAACCATCGAAGAAGAAGGCTAAATCGGTAACGATCATGGACTTTCCTCATGTGACTCGCATGACAAGACTCACTCTCTCGCCATCCGACAAGGCCAAAAGCAAAGAAAGCTCCTACCCTAAATCGCAATCCGTCGCTTACGAAGCAAACGAAAATGCAAACTCAAAATCCAAGTCTTGCTCTCAATCTCTCGTCCAAACCTCGTAAGTTCTCGCAACAACCAAGTCGTCCAAGCCTTATTCAAGTTCAAAACCACATTTTTATGAAAGAAGAACTAAGGAAATTGAAGAACGGATTCGAGACCTCCCCACACTCATCATGAGATTCCTCTTTCAACTCTTCCTCCGTTTGCTTCCAAACTAATTGGGCAACTCAATGTCCTTGATTGTCCTCCAGGCTTCGTAAAGCTCCTCCGGTAATCCCATCGATCCTAATTTTGTTCTTTCATATGAAGGAAGACCTTTTTGTCCTACTGTCTGGTTGAATCTAGATGACTTTAGGAGGGAGTGTAATTTGGATCTTTCACCATGGTTAAAGTCTTATATGCCGTTGCTAGATATCCGACCCCATATTCTCCTCAAATTGTTAAAACTTTCTATTTTAATATGGTTGAGGAAAAGACGATGATGGTGAGATTCGATGTATACTCATGTTAGAGGCAAATCCATTAAGATCACAATAGCCACTATCAATTCATTTCTGGGTGTCATTGATCCTCCAGAAGATCCTCCCACATTATCTGAGCATGAATGTTTTAGACTTCTTCTCCCTACAAAGCAATATGATGGAAATCCCTTGAAAGTCAAGCCATCTGACATGCCGCGACACCACCGAATCCTTTGGTACCTTTACGGTCGCAATTTAGTAAACAAAGGTCGTAGTTTTACACACTTTGTGAACAAAGACTACCAATTGATGGGCTCCATTATGGCCAAGCAACCACGTAACCTTGGCAAACCGGTTATTTCGAGATATCCAATTTTTTATCCAATTCGAAGTTTCCAAGAAGAATACCATTCCATATCCTAACCTAGTCTCTAGGATTCTCGGGCTTGTTTAACATCTCGGTATCTTCTTGACAATGACGAAACTTTTTCCCAAGAAATTTGGCAAGACTCATCTTTTATACATGAAGATCTCATTTACAAAAGCCACTGGGAAGAAGGAAGTCAAGTCCACCACTGATCCTAAGCCATCAACCTCCAAGCAGCAAGACGAAGGCCAATCTTCACAGGCAGCACCTGCTTCTACTTCTGCCCCTTCTTTTGCACAGCCGCAATCCAAGCTCGATCAACTCGCAATTCGGAAGCTATGGCTCCCGTAATTCAATGTTTGGACTCTTATGGCAATCTAATAAAAGCAATGATCAAGGCCATAAGTAATGAGATGATCAAAGTAGATGCTCATCTTGAACAACATGTGAACTCAAAGAAATGGAAAACCTCAAGAAAGAGATGCACCTGAATTCTTCTGTCCTCTATGATCAGCAACAAGAGATTAAAAAATCAGTTCAACAGACCGAAGATTGTTTGGAAGCCCTCTTATTGAGTCTTCAGAATCATTCTAAATCCTCTGCTATGACCACTACATCCATTCCTGATCCTGAGACTGTTCCCCCACCTGCCTCTGATATTCCCATGTCAGATCCTGTTCCTGCGCCTCTAGCATCAGGCTCTCAACCTGCTCCTGAGACTTGTCTACTCCTCCTTTTGATCCAGCTGTCTCTGATCCTGCACCAGATTCCCCCTCTTTGATGGATGACAAAGGGGGAGAAGGAGAAAAAGCAGCGAATTGATTGATTACGAATTGATTGATTAGAGTCTAGTTGTTTTTAGGTTTACCTTGATAGTTAGTTGTCTGTTTAGACTCTGTATCTAATCCATTATGATGTATCTCTGTCTACGGAACATTTTGGAGTTCATTTTGGTGTAGTATGTTACATATCAACCTTAAATGATTTTTCACTTCATCAATTCCTACATTTTCTCAAATTACTTCTGTATGAATTAGACTTCTTGACATTATGCTGCATTATGTATCCATTGAAAGTTACTTCTGCTCCTATATCCTCTGTCAATGAACCAATCAAAAATCTCTTTTTCAAAACTTCAAAATAATTTTCTCTATATGTTGTCATCATCAAAAAGGGGGAGAATGTTAGCTCCTATGTTTTGATGATAACAAATGTTTAAGCATTTAAGTTTTGAAACTATGATTGAATTCGTTTTGTGTGCTCCAGAATGACTCTTGAGAATTAGATCTTGTATTCTCGAGAATAGCCGCAAACCGTGTTAACCGATTTCCTTGGCGATAGCATTCTCGAGAGTGGATACTTGGATTCGAAGAATGATTCTCGAGAATTCCAAGCAATTCTCGAGAATGATCGGATCTCGAACGAAACGAAATATGTCACTCAAGTAATTCTCGAGAATTGAGATTCAATTCTCGAGAATGATTCTCGAGAATTAGAAATCGATTCTCGAGAATGATCGTAAGCTTCGATTCTGTACTCTGGTTTACGGTGATTCTCGAGAATGAGAAAGTAATTCTCGAGAATGATTCTCGAGAATGGAAAATGATTCTCGAGTATGCTCGACTACATCAATTGTTGTCTCGTACGTTTCATCGGATTCTCGAGTATTGAAATGCAATTCCCGAGAATGGTTCTCGAGAACCACTAGGTAATTCTCGAGAATGAACGAAAATTGTTCAATCTGCAGGTTGATTCCTTGAGCGATTCTCGAGTCCAGTTTTTGCGATTCTCGAGAATAATCATCAGCACTCTCGAGAATGTTCAGACAGCATCAACTCGACAGAAACCAGATTCCTTGTAAATCTTATTTAAATCATCCAGTTAATTGTTTTTAACTTCCAATACATCTTTATATATTGGCTGTGATATTATTGATCATCTACCTAAGTGATCTACAGGTTCATAACCAAAGTTGCCAAGATCGACGTAGAATTCCAAAAATGCTCATTGTGACTTAATTGCTGATTTGAGATTTGTTGAATATGACATACCGCTTGCTATTACCGATTTTAACTATGTTTAATAAGTTTGCTTGTGAATCTACGAAGTTCAAAGTTTTGCTTTTCGAGTTTAAGTTCTTGACAGTCGGCACATTGAGAATGTCGCAGAACGTAGCCGACAAAAAGAATCTTATCATAATGGTGCCCATACAAACAAAAGCTTCCGAATCATTAAACTATGATGATCTCCATCCAAGAACATCTGAGCAACAAGCTATAAAGACATTCCACTAAGCAAACTTCAAACATGGGCAAGCAGAAGGCGCGAGTGTGCTATTAACGGACATATTCAAATATTCCAACAGACACATTCAAATCCTTCAACGGTCTTCAACTTCAACCAATACAAATACACGACGGATTGAATTCGACAATAACAAACCAGTGCATACATTGATAAAGCTTTCAAATAGTTCAAATTGTATTCTAATTATATCTTCGGATATACTAAGCTTCAGTGTTCATTATCATATCTACTCTGTGAGAGAGTTTTACTACTTGCTATTACAATTCGTTCAAATCTCAAGATAGAGGTATCTTGAGTGTGGGTGTATTAATTACAACTTGTAAGGGGGAGTGAGTCCAAGAGTGAAAGGATCATCCTTCGTTTACAGAGTGTGTAATTGTATTTGTAAGATAGTCGAAATCCCGAGAGTGTCCGGGACCGGACGTAGGTCGAAGAGTTTGACCGAACCAGGATAACTTCTCTCGTGTCCATTATCTTTACTTCCTTACTGCTTTCATCGTTCACCTATCATACAGCGAAAAGATTTTTGAGATCACCTATTCACCCCCCTCTAGGTGATATTCCACCTTCACAAATAACTTTTAAGTGGACTAAAATACCAAAAAACTTTTAACAATGTGCAATCAGCACAAAAAACTTTTAAAAATGTAAAGTAAGCACAACACCGTTAGAAAAAAATAACGTCCATTATCTAAAGTGCGGATTGGCTAACAAATTTTTACTCTAGGAGCGCCAACACAAAAAAGTTTTACTCCAAGAGCGCCTAGCACAAAAATGTCTGTTTGCAATCCACCAAAAATCCGACTGTTACAAATCCTTGCTTGGACCCCCCCAACCATGTACATTGAGATTAGAAAGAGTAAATGCAACAACAACAAAAATCACAAATGTAACGAGTAGATTTCATTTTGAGTAAGGATGGTCAGTTTTCAAACTTGCCCAGGCAAATCCATGTGGAATCCACCCAAAATCCAACTGTTGCAAATCCTTGGACCCCCCAACCATATGTAGTAGGGTTAGGAAAAGGGAATGCAACAAAAAAATCACAAACGTAACGAGTATATTTCATTTTGAGTAAGGATGGTGAGTTTTCAAACTTGTCTAGTGCAAGTGTAGATTATGATTTTTAAGTTGATCTAAAATATCTACTTGCTACATTTGTGATTTTTTGTTGCATTCACTCTTTCTAACCCCATACACATGGTTTGGGGTTCGGGCAAAGATTTGCAATAGTCAGATTTTAGGTGGATTACACATGGATTTGCCCCGGGCAAGTTTGAAAACTGATCATCCTTACTCAAAATAAAATGTACTCGTTACAATTGTGATTTTTTTATTGTATTCACTCTTTTTAACCCCATGCACATGGTTGGGGGGTCCGGGCAAGAATTTGCAACAGTCAGATTTTGGGTGGGTTGCACATGGATTTTCCTGGGCAAGTTCGAAAACTGACCATCCTTACTCAAAATGAAATCTACTTGTTACATTTGTGATTATTTTTTTTTGCATTCACTCTTTCTAACCCCAATGCATATGGTTGGAGGTCCGGGTAAGGATTTGCAATAGTCAAATTTTGGGTGGATTGCACATAGACTTTTTTGTGCAGGGGGCTCCTGGTGTAAAACTTTTTTATGTTGGGCGCTTCTAGAGTAAAAGTCCGTTGCCCAATCTGCACCTTAGATCACGAACGTTATTTTTTTCTAATAGCATTGTGTTTACTTTACATTTTAATATATTTTTTGTGCTGACTACACATTTTTAAAAGTTTTTTGTTATTTTTGATCTACTTAAAAGTTATTTGTGCTGGGCGCTTCTGAAGTAAAAGTTTGTTGGCCAAATTGCTCCTTAACCCTTTTCTTAATTTAATAATAATTGGGTCCTTTTTTGGTGTAATGGTCCTATCTTTTAAAAAAAACAATAGGTTGAAAATATGAATCTAGACAATTGCAACTTAGACACTTATCAACTCACTTTTTAATAGTTCGTTGGCACATTTGGTCCCTTCAATTGTTTTTTGTGCCAAACGCTCCTCAAGGTAATAGTTCGTTGGCAAATCTGCACCTTAACTCTATATTTATTTAAGGGTTAAATACTATTTTTGCCATAGAAGTTTAGCTTACGGCGCACTGGTCATCTGGAAGTTTTTTTGTCTCATCTTTGCCCCGAACGTTAACAAAACAGAGCAAATATGCCCAAGAAATTTTTTCTAGGAGAAAATTTTCCCCGGAAGTTTTTTTAGGAGCAATTTTTCCCCTAGAAGTTTACAAAGAAAAGCAACAATTCAACGGTCAAGATCAACAGATAGGCAAGATTGCTATGTTTTTAAACTTCTGGGGCAAAAATGAGACCAGAAAAACTTCCAGGTGACTACTGCTCCTTAGAATAAACTTCCATTGCGAAAATGGTATTTAACCCTTTATTTAATTAAAAAATCAAGCTAACAACTTATTCACAAAAACAAATATATATATTTTCATCGCCGTCAATCATAGCCTCTATTGGTCTCTCTCCCTCTTCTCTCTGCATGTCTGCTCTCTAGTCTCATTGGTTGTCCGCCATTGATCAGTACCTCGGCGCATATGCCATCATCAATATCTGGTTGCCTCCCTCCTTGTCGATCTCCCGTGGTTTTTTAGGGGAAAGAAGTAGCGGTCTGTCACGGCCTTGGACTTGATCTCCCAAATACCGTGCCGGCCTTAGCTTGATCACCCCTCTTGATCTTTGCTAAGTCAGCCGAAACCTCACGAGTAGGCAAAGAACACAAAGACTAAGAGAACTTTAGAGAGAGAAAGAGAAATGTAGAGAGAGAAGCTCTTGAACACAAATGACTTGGATTCCCTGGATGGATTACAAGTGAGGAGGGATCCCCTATTTATAGCTTAACACCTCCTCAATGAACGGCTAAGATTGATTACATCCTACGGTGGAGAATAGTTCTCCATAACCTTCCCTAGAAATATCTAGATATTTACATAATTCCAAGAGTTCTCTAGAATTCTCTACACAACTCTACAACTATGTACACATATCTACAACATTCTAGGAGTTTCTAGACTTGTCCATACTTGAAGTCTCAACCTCCTAGTTCAATGCAGAGTGTCTGTGCACGCGAATTATCCAGCGTTCCTTTCCAGGCGTGACACTCTCCCCCACCTAATCCAGTGACGTCTTCGTCACTGTACAGGCTTTTGTGTTCCTTTCGAGACACCTTATGTTGCTAAGGAAGGAGCTTCACCATCGCCTTGTCTCCTGCTTGGTATTTAGAGACTCGCTTCTTCCTCTCCACAAACTTCTTCCTCCTCTTGGCTATTTTGCCCACGAAGGATCTCGTCACTTCGACTTTCCGGCTCAATGTATCACCCATTACATTAGCTGTACCAACTCCATACTCCATCCCACGATCCACCTCTCGTCTAGGCGGCAACCTCTCCTGGAGTCTTGGTGGCAAGAGGTCTTCATTCCTCTTTAGGATAGGGGGAAGATTCCCTCGATCCTCCATATCAGGATCCACCACCTTCAAAGCCGCAAGGTAGGTAACTTCCTCGCTCCCAAGTCCCTTTATCATTTGCATAGTTGACAAGCGAACATCCCGATCATCGCTTGTCGTAGGCACTGTGCAACCAATCCCCTTTTCAAGGAAGCACAATGAATCTTCACCCGGCAAGAGGACTACTTTTGCCTTGCCCAAAAAGTCCAAACCCAATACCACATCGAAATCATCCATAGGGGCAACCGACATATCCACGGCCCCCTTCCACGTACCAATGCATAGCTCCACTCCACGAGCTACGCCCTCAAGGGGTTTGGCAGAAGTGTTAACTGTCTTCCACTATCCACTTCATACCTGGGTAACTGAGAGACCAACCCTCTTGGCCTCTTCCGGAGTAATGAAGTTATGGGTCGCCCCGGTGTCCAACATCACCTTCACTGGCTTCCCGTTCAACGTTGCCTCCACATGCATGAGGCCTTTACTCCTTGGAACAGGTTCCCCATGTTTAGCTTTCAAGGCATTCAGGATTCTGAGAGACCCGATCCGCATACTCGGCTCTTCCTCGTCAGATCCATCTCTTCCTTCAACAATGGCTGACAAGCTACCAAGCTTCGGACACTTACTCATGTAGTGCGGCCCTTTGCACACGTAGCAGCTTATTGTCCTCTTCTTCTTCTCTTCAGGTCGGTCCTTCTGGGAGGACTTGCCTGCTCCTCCCTTCATGAACTCCTTACCTTTGTCTCCCCCACCGTTCCCATGATTGGATTCAAAAGACTTAGATCCAGAAATCTCACCTTTCTCACCCCTTTGATAATCAGTGAGGCTCTCGGCGATGGCGATGGCTTCATCCACATCTGTCGCACCACGCCGTTGGAGTTCCTGTTTGGCCCAACTCTGAAGACCATCCACGAAGTATAACAACGTCTCCTCGCTACTAAGATCAGGGATTTGCAATGTGAGGGTCGTGAAGTCCCTTACATAGTCCTGAATTGTAGTCTTATGCTTGAGTTCCCTCAATTTCTTTCGAGCCACATAGACCACGTTCCCAGGATATAATTGTTTCTTCAGTTCCCTCTTGAAATCTTCCCATGTCTCGATCGTGCAAAGGCCCCTTTCTATGTCTGCATGCTTCCTACGCCACCACAACATATCATTATCAGTAAGGAATAAGGAAGCAGTGCGTACCTTGGTTGTGTCGTCGGCCAAGTTCAGGTTCTCAGCATATCGTTCCATTTGCCATAAGAAGTTCTCAACCTCCTTGGCATCACGAACGCCTTGAAATTCCTTCAGCTTAGGGAGATCCAACCTCACCTCCCTTGCTCCACTGGTACCACCAACCAACGGAGTCTTTGTTTGTCTCTCCAAAGAACTCTTTAGAGAGTTAAGCTGCCCTTGCATGGCGGTAATGGCGTCCATTACCTTTGCCTCGAGTCGCCTCATGGACTCGGCTCGTTCCTCCTCGACATTGAGGTGTGAATCAAGATCCGACCTCAAGTTGTCTAATTGGACCAGGGTGTGGGTTTCAAGTGTCTCAAATTCACTTTCCATCTTGTCCACTCTATTGGCCACCCCGTGCAAGGCCTCCTCCAAAGCCTTCACCTTTACCATCAATGTGGCAATATCCGCGGCTTGGCGAGGCTTACTTGATCCCCGGGTCTTCTTTGCCCCATGAGCAAGTTGGGTCTCTCTACCCCTTTCTTCTCCAGCCACAACAACTTCCTCAGTCGTTCCTGACATTCTCGCCTACGAACCACGTTCACAGCTTTGAACCTAGCAGCTCCGAACCAAAGCTCTGATACCACTTTGTCACGGCCTTGGACTTGATCTCCCAAATACCGTGCCGACCTTAGCTTGATCACCCCTCTTGATCTTTGCTAAGTTAGCCGAAACCTCACGAGTAGGCAAAGAACACAAAGACTAAGAGAACTTTAGAGAGAGAAAGAGAAATGTAGAGAGAGAAGCTCTTGAACACAAATGACTTGGATTCCCTTGGATGCATTACAAATGAAGGAGGCTTCCCTATTTATAGCCTAACACCTCCTCAATGAACGGCCTAGATCAAAAACATCCTACGGTGGAGAATAGTTCTCCATAACCTTCCCTAGAAATATCTAGATATTTACATAATTCCAAGAGTTCTCTAGAATTCTCTACACAACTCTACAACTATGTACACATATCTACAACATTCTAGGAGTTTCTAGACTTGTCCATACTTGAAGTCTCAACCTCCTAGTTCAATGCAGAGTGTCTGTGCACGCGAATTATCCAGCGTTCCTTTCCAGGCGTGACAGGTCGCTCTAGTCTCTCTCCTCGTCGATCTCACCGGCGGTTTCTTGAAATCTGGTGGCCTTTCTCTGGTCTCTCTCTCTTTCCATGTCAGAGCTACCGAACAAGGAGCTTCAATCGATTTTTTTTTTTTAAAAAAAAAGACCCTGGTTTCTATGATAGACCAAACCGGTTTCATGGCCGGTTCACCCGTTTTCCGGTCTGATTCGGGTTTAACAACCATGGTTTTAATAACCATATTACAAATAGTAAAGCTACAACAAATATTTTGAGTGTAGTTGACTAATTTTATTTTTATGTTATGTTTTATTGTTTCTTACTCATTTTCATTAATTTTTCCTATATTACAAAGGACACAAGATTAATATTCTTTCTACATCTCCTTTTGCCGCAAAAGAAGTACAGTAAAAAAAAAAAATTATCAGCTCGAAAGAGCAACACATATTACCTCTTATAGCGCAGGAAGAGTTGAAGGAACGAAAATAAAATATATTCTTTCTACATCTCCTTTTCCAATTAGTACGTTCTTGCCTATATTGTATAGCCTCGTCTGTTTGAAAAGTATCAGCAAAAAAGCTATTCCTTCACTCCCTCTTTAAAAGAAACAGAAGATGGGAAGAAACCGCTGAAAAAATCAACGAAGCAACAGAACCTGACAAATGGAATCCAAGATTTATTCACGAAATCTTCATAACGATCTGCCCATAAAATGGAAGTTTGTACAACGGATCGGAGATGGGCATTTTTGCTCCTACTCTGGAAAATGCATGAGCACTTTTTTGTATGGTGTTAGGTGCACATATGAGAAAAGTTTATAAGTGTTTTTGTCCCTTACCCGATAACTTATCGTAATTTGGCATCGGAAAAAAATTGAAAAAAAGTCAATTGCAATAATATTAATACTAATATCTCAATTACATCCAGATTAGTACTGAAGGAAAAATTTGAGTTTTGGTAGCATCTTGTGCGTACCATATTCATTTTATCAATTTAGATTTTGACCTATGGTTTATGAAAGTTCATATATGCTTTTTATTACAATTTTGAATTTGAAATAAATTAAATTGTGTATTATTTGATAAAACATCAATATAGAGGATTTGATTGTTACTCTCCCAAAATAAGATACCAATTGTCAAGTATATATGATTGATAGGATTCAACAATAGTGGCATGCTTTGTCCATAACGAAATGGAAAAAAATAATAATCATGAGGTTATGATAGTTCCCGTACTTTTAGGTTGAGAAAACACTACGCGGTCAAAATAATGGGCGTTAGGAGTTTGATCAAACCACTCAAATTTTCTTACGATGGACGACTCAATTACGATATGATATGCATATGTTATTTATATTTTGTGAACGGCTAGGAGTGAATAATGACAACTTTTATTGATAAAAAAAATGACAACTTTTGAGTGAATAAATGACAACTTTTTCCAAAGTTAAACTGTAATACCCGGATTTTAGTAAATCGGAAGTTTTGAGATAAAGGAAATTAACGAATATTTTGATAAAGCAAAATCATGAGCTTAAAACTGTTATAGAAAATTGTTATAATTATAGAGTAAATTGTCAAAAAAGTTACGGAAAACCCGATGAAACAATGACTAAAAATGATATAATGGTGATAAAAACAATCTAAAAATATTATGATAAATACTTGAAAGATCATGAAAAATTATGAGAAAAATATGGAAGTGTTATCCCTAATTATGAGAATTTAATAAATTATTTCAGAGGAAATAACATGAAGAAAAGTTTAAAAAGCATTTCTAACCATAAAGTAACTGATGGGGTAAACATTGTTAATATTTTACATAGGATATAAAATGACAATGTCGATAAAAAGTTTGCAAGATAACAATATACTGTAAAATTGGTAAAGATAAATATATGAAGAAATCTGATCCTAAAAAGATCACTAAACGAAGAAATTAGGCCCGATTAAAGCCTTAACGAAGGCAGGGGTAAAACGGGAATTTTTGGTAAAAAATATTATATTTTTAAAAAATGGAAAAAATTATGAAAAAATAATTAAAATTGAATTTTAAAATGAGGGGGCCGAAATTATTGGTATTTTTAATTAAAAATAATTGTTTAAATAATTAAAATGGTAATTAGAATAAAATAATAATATATATGCGGTGAGTCGGCTTATAGGCGACCGGGGAAAAGTTAGAAATAAATTCTACAGGTAAACCAGAGGTAAAAGTCTTTTCAGACTGATCAAATTAAGTACAAGTGAAATTCTACACGAAGAAAGAATTTACCAGACGTCGATTCCGCAACCGAAAACCCTAATTTCAAATAAGACGAAAAGTTGATCGATAGAGTGGAGTCGATAGGCAAAGTGAGAACCTATAGAAACAATTGTGTCTTTTTAAACACGAGATTAAGTTAGGCAACAACTGGACGTTTTACGATTCTGAATTGTTGTCCGTAAGTTGGTTCTATCGTGAGCGATTTCCGTAACCGACGCGTTTGTCCGAATATCTTCCGACGCACCGGAGAATACCTGGATATGATCAAAAAGAGGATCAAAATATATAATATGAAAGAGGATGGAAAGATCTTCAAAGTTACACGCCCGATTTTTGAGTTTCGCGAAAACGCGAAACGGACACCGATCGGTAGCTTTATCGGACCGGAGGCCATAAAGCAAGAGTCATCATTGGATGACAACTCATTCTTTGACTTTTTGGGCCCTAGATGTCGACCAAGACCATGGATGGCCAAGATTCCATCTTACAAAACCCTAGATCCAACGGCGAATCATTTCTGAAGACTTTTTGGAAATTCCCACCTTGTCCCTATTTTTCTCTATAAATAGCAAGCTCTCTTGCTCTCATTCTTCACACCAAAATTCAGATCCTAGAGAGAGGTTCTAGAGAGAGAAGCTCTGGAAAAATTGTGCCTTAGCTCCGAGTAAGTTCTTCGTCCTTAGTTTTTAGTTTCCGTAGTTCTTTCGGTAGTTATAGTAGAACTGTTGTTTTGATCTAGGAAGTTTCGAGAATATATTCCTATGCTTGTTTTTATGCCTCATTGCATTGAAAGATGCCCGACGAGGTAAAAACATAGTGGGGATAATTTTGAAATGGAATACGGTCAAAGTAACGAAGTTAAAGCGAAATTCCGCCGATTAGGGGTTCGGGGCAAAATGGTAATTTGTACCTAAAATGCCCGTTATGCTGCTAAAAGTTGTTAAATATTATCCTTATAGGATATCTGAGATAATCGTACCGCTGTTGTCGAGCTGCTCTTTGTTGTTGTGCCGCCGTCATACCGCCGTTTTTCCCGCGTCGGAAATTTACCGTTTTTCCGTAAAAGTTCCGTTGTACCGCCAAAAAGGTACGTTCGCGTTTTCGTAACATTAACTCTGATGGTTATTGTATGATTATATATGTTTGTTGTGTTCTGTTTGTTGTTGTAGCATACGTGGTTATGTTATATACACGGTTATGTCACATACGTGGTTATGTCACATACGAGGTTGTTATTGCTGTATCATACGTGGTTATGTTACATACGTGGTTATTATCTTACATACGTGGTTATGTATTTTTAATCATACATCTCGTTATGGACTGTTGTATTGATTGTCACGTCGTGTATATGTAGTCGTATTTAAGCATGAGGTTAACCGTTACCGAGATCCAAATTGTAATTGGATCTCGCTCTTATCATAGCGTCGGGTTCGGAAGAACCGAGGACCGAGGAGAAAGGCGAGCAGGCCGTACGAGTCCCGACGAAGACTTTCTTCGGTGTTATTCATTTTGAAAACTCTCGGTCAATGTACCGCTTCAAATCAGCCGACGGACTTACGGCAATTTGAATAAATGTATCGCTTACTCAATTGCTCCGATGCTCTACTCGATGAAAAAAAAATATACCGCTTTTGAAAATGGGGTGTTACGCTTTGGTATCGAGCTAGTTAAGTTAACCATGATCGGAGTCCCGGCATTGATATGACTATGTTATTACGGACGTATGGTAGGACGCTTAAGGCTAGTCTATGTGGGTGTGGCCAATCGCCGCCATAGAGTTGGTGAGGTCCCCATGATAGACACTTATCTCGGCCATTCTGTCTTTCGGTTAACGGAGTTATGTTCAAATAAGCCTTTTAAACTTTGAGCGTGTTTTGAAAATGAGTACGAGGTAGCCCTAGGTCGGTGTACCGCTTGAACCGGTATACCATCTTGAACCGGTGTACCACCCTTTGTCGGTGCATCACTCTAACCCGAATCCGCAAATCCATTGTCGGTACTAATATCGGTCTCTAATAATCCCGATAATTCGATAATCGCGCTTGTACCGGACGGTAACTTCACCCGAACCCGCAGCTTATATGTGGAGTCGGGCCACATCGGATGAAACTCGTGACGAGGCCACGCCGGACGAAACTTGGAGACCGACAAAGATATATTCATGTGGTATTTGAACCATGTTGAGAAGTTCTATTAGTTTTCAGTGGAAAGAACCAACGAAACCCTGAACGAGGGGAAATAGTACGAGTGTCCGTTCGTAGTACTAGTGTGATAAAGTCTACGATAGAGTAACCATTGTTTTTTTTTAAAAAAAAAAAATCTAACGTTTTCCCTAATGAAGGAAAAAGAGTGAGACATGGCTAATTTAAGAGGAGCCGGAGCTCCTGGAGGCCGAGGCGAGGCCGAGGCGAGAGGTAGAGGTAGGGGCATGGCCACGAATAATACCAATACCAAGACACGAACCCGAACGACAAGGACCGCAGCAACCGTGAGCGAAATGAGTTGCAAGAAATGCGGGGATGCTGCAAGAACAAAGGGCTCTTATTGATGAACTCCTTGCTGAAAGGCAGGAGAGAGAAGAGGAAGGTGACCGAGCCAATGAGGAACGACAGAATGCTGAGGAAGAAGATGAAACCGAACCCGATGATGAACGTGAAACTGAGGAGTCTGATAGATCTCAGACACCCCCTCGACGTAATAGGGCAATAGCGGTGCTACCTCGACCCAACAGAGTGGTTGAGACCACGCAAAGAATGGGTCACCCACTCGCAAGCTCAAACCTCCGCTTTTCGTGGTAAGCTCGATTCGGGCCGAAGACCGGCTTATGAGACTGGACAAGATCTTCGAAGTGATGGATTGTCCGAAAAACCGAAAAGCCCAACTTGCGCCTATAAGCCGGAAGGGGATGCGATCGATGGTGGAAAAGCATTGCGTAACATTGCAAACCCGTTATTGTCCCGTGACTTGGGAGAAATTTCTGGAGAAGTTCAACGAACAATATTTTCCTCCTTCGGTACAAGTTATCAAGGAGTCAGAATTCCTCCATATTCGAAAAGTCACGAGGAGTCATTCGATGACTACTTCGCCCGGTTTACCAATCTGTCTCGATATTCTTCATATCCGAAACGTAACGTTGACGAGAGCCGGAAGGCAAGCGGATGGTAGACGGGCTAAAGTACGAAATAAGGGAAAAGCCGGTATCCCAACAGTTCCCAAATTGATCCAAGCGGTGGAGTCATGCCGGTTGATCGAACGTAACATAACGGAACTACGCACATCAAGAATCGACAACCGCAAGCAGTGGTGCAAGTCGTGACGGGTTGAGCCGCGGAAGTTCCTCGCGAAGAGGGGCACCATGGAATAACCCTCAAGGGAGGCAAGATGCCATACCGATCCGAGCAACAACAACCCGGAATGCCCGGACCCCGACCATGTCCAAAATGCAAAACGAACCACCCAGAACCAACGTGCGGGGAGCGGATATGCTACAAGTGTCAGAAGCCGGGGCACTTATACATGAACTGTCCTCAAAGGACTACGGGGATAAGGCCACAAAACCCAGGCCGGGTTTTTGCTTTGACAACTAACGAGGCCGAATAATCTTCAGAGAGGATCCGAATAACTATCTCTCGATAGGAACCTACCTTAGGTATTGTACGACACGGGTACTAATCACTTGTTATATCGATGAATATGCGAATCATTTTGGGATGCATACGTATATGTATTACCTTACGATCCAATAGTAGCTACACCATTGGGTGTGAACTATTTTGCTTATGTAATCATGTCTCGAATTCCAAATCGAATATATATCTCGTTCAAAAACTCGTTCACAAACATCGACGACATTCTCAAAATTCACTATGACATTAATACCTAGCATAGGATCAACATCTAAAACGCCGTATCAAATGATACCGAACAAAGTACAAGAGTTATGACTTTGTATCAACCATCACAGGATGGACAAAAAGACTATCATGAACACATACCCACTTCCCATGATCTACGATTTACTCAGTTATGTAATTCCTACGTTTTGTCAAGGGTTGACGTATGCTCGGAACACCATTTCAGCGTACATCAAGGAATAGCAATCTTCTCAAGATAGTAACATAGATATTTAGTTTCGGATCTAGCGGGATAGTACCGCAGATTCATACCGAAATTTTCTCATAACCATTGATAAAGCTTAAAGAGTAAAACTTAAGTCATTGCGTAGAACACGACCGAGACGAGCTTGCATAGACGAGAACGAAGTTGGTCATAAGCACCAAGAGTTGGTTGTCCCGGATCCAAGTAGATGGTCGTGGTGCCATTAGGTATGGGTCGGGATATGTCTTGTCATGCGAGGACAGACGTGATGACTTACGCCTCTCGCCTATTGAAGCCTCTCAAGTTGAACTAATCGATGTAAGACCTAGAGTTAGTGAGTATTGTATAGAATTGTACCGCTAACACAAGTGTTTGAAGTACCTTTTGAGTTGAAAGAAACTCGGGAAAGGACAAGAAGTCCTGTGTTTTAATGGACGAAAAGTCCTGTGTTCGAAAAACTACACCTGAGTACAGGGTAAAAGAAATCCCCTATGGTTTGATAAATAGTTGTCTTACTTGCCGCGAAAATTTTAGTTTCCGATGCATATCTCATAGTTACTACTATCCGACTGCGATCGTGTCATTCAAATAGGAGGTATCTTGTGTTGTCATGGTGTATGGGCGTCATGGAAACATTTAAGGTATCTTGTGTTACCATGATGTATGGGCGTCATGGAGACATTTTGATATCCGGTATTGACCAGGGTATATGGGTGCCACGGAAAATACTAAATATCAAAGTACAAAATGACAAGATCTTGACAAACACCCGAGCAAATTCTCGATCATCAAGTGGAGCGGCCGACATATAGAGAAAAGTTCGGAGCGAATAAGTCGTGGAGCTGGTTGCATGCGCAGATGCGGTGCGTAAAACTAGCGGCCGAGGTATCTTTTGTCGTCACGGCACGTGGTTGCTAAGGAGACACGTGGTTTTGGCACGTGGTTGCTAAGGAGCGAATAAGTCCGAAGCGTAGTTAGTACGAGTCTAAATTGGTATAGAGCAAATTTCGAGGGCGAAATTTTATTTAACGGGGGAGAAATGTAATACCGGATTTTAGTAAATCTGGAAGTTTTGAGATAAAGGAAATTAACGAATATTTTGATAAAGCAAAATCATGAGCTTAAAACTGTTATAGAAAATTGTTATAATTATAGAGTAAATTGTCAAAAAAGTTACGGAAAAACCCGATGAACGTAATGACTAAAAATGATATAATGGTGATAAAAACAAATAAAAATATTATGATAAATACTGAAAGATCATGAAAAATTATGAGAAAAATATGGAAGTGTTATCCCTAATTATGAGAATTTAATAAATTATTTCAGAGGAAATAACATGAAGAAAAGTTTAAAAAGCATTTCGGAACCATAAAGTAACCTGATGGGGTAAACATTGTTAATATTTTACATAGGATATAAAATGACAATGTCAGTATAAAAGTTTGCAAGATAACAATATACTGTAAAATTGGTAAAGATAAATATATGAAGAAATCTGATCCTAAAAAGATCACTAAACGAAGAAATTAGGCCCGATTAAAGCCTTAACGAAGGCGGGGGTAAAACGGGAATTTTGGTAAAAAATATTATATTTTTAAAAATGGAAAAAATTATGAAAAAATAATTAAAATTGAATTTTAAAATGAGGGGGCCGAAATTATTGGTATTTTTAATTAAAAATAATTGTTTAAATAATTAAAATGGTAATTAGAATAAAATAATAATATAATGCGGTGAGTCGCCTTATAGGCGTACCGGGGAAAAGTTAGAAATAAATTCTACAGGTAAACCAGAGGTAAAAGTCTTTTCAGACTGATCAAATTAAGTACAAGTGAAATTCTACACGAAGAAAGAATTTACCGTACGTCGATTCCGCAACCGAAAACCCTAATTTCAAATAAGACGAAAAGTTGATCGAGATAGAGTGGAGTCGATAGGCAAAGTGAGAACCTATAGAAACAATTGTGTCTTTTTAAACACGAGATTAAGTTAGGCAACAACCGGACGTTTTACGATTCTGAATTGTTGTCCGTAAGTTGGTTCTATCGTAAGCGATTTCCGTAATCGGACGCGTTTGTCCGAATATCTTCCGACGCACCGGAGAATACCTGGATATGATCAAAAAGAGGATCAAAATATATAATATGAAAGAGGATGGAAAGATCTTCAAAGTTACACGCCCAGATTTTTGAGTTTCTGCGAAAACGCGCGAAACGGACACCGATCGGGTAGCTTTATCGGACCGGAGGCCATAAAGCAAGAGTCATCATTGGATGACAACTCATTCTTTGACTTTTTGGGCCCTAGATGTCGACCAAGACCATGGATGGCCAAGATTCCATCTTACAAAACCCTAGATCCAACGGCCAATCATTTCTCAAGACTTTTTGGAAATTCCCACCTTGTCCCTATTTTTCTCTATAAATAGCAAGCTCTCTTGCTCTCATTCTTCACACCAAAATTCAGATCCTAGAGAGAGGTTCTAGAGAGAGAAGCTCTGGAAAAATTGTGCCTTAGCTCCGAGTAAGTTCTTCGTCCTTAGTTTTTAGTTTCCGTAGTTCTTTCGGTAGTTATAGTAGAACCGTTGTTTTTTAATCTAGGAAGTTTAGAATATATTCCTATGCTTGTTTTTATGCCTCATTGCATTGAAAGATGCCCGACGAGGTAAAAACATAGTGGGGATAATTTTGAAATGGAATACGGTCAAAGTAACGAAGTTCGCGCGAAATTCCGCCGATTAGGGGTTCGGGGCAAAATGGTAATTTGTACCTAAAATGCCCGTTATGCTGCTAAAAGTTGTTAAATATTATCCTTATAGGATATCTCGAGATAATCGTACCGTCCGAGCCGCTTGTTGTGCCGCCGCCGTCATACCGCTTTTTTTTCCCGTCGGAAATTTACCGTTTTTCCGTAAAAGTTCCGTTGTACCGCCAAAAAGGTACGTTCGCGTCTTGTAACATTAACTCGATGGTTATTGTATGATTATATATGTTTGTTGTGTTCTTTTGTTGTTGTAGCATACGTGGTTATGTTATATACACGGTTATGTCACATACGTGGTTATGTCACATACGAGGTTGTTATTGTTTGTATCATACGTGGTTATGTTACATACGTGGTTATTATCTTACATACGTGGTTATGTATTTTTAATCATACATCTGTTATGGACTGTTGTATTGATTGCTTTGCTTTGTCGTGTATATGTAGTCGTATTTAAGCATGAGGTTAACCGTTACCCGAGATCCAAATTGTAATTGGATCTCGCTCTTATCATAGCGTCGGTTCGGAAGAACCGAGGACCGAGGAGAAAGGCGAGCGTGCCGTACGAGTCCCGACGAAGACTTTCTTCGGGTGTTATTCATTTTGAAAACTCTCGGTCAATGTACCGCTTCTGTAAATCAGCCAGACTTACGGCAATTTGAATAAATGTATCAGTTACTCAATTGCTCCGATGCTCTACTCTGATGAAAAAAAAAATATATACTGCTTTTGAAAATGGGGTGTTACGGTTTGGTATCGGAAGCGTAGTCCCGGCATTGATATGACTATGTTATTACGGACGTATGGTAGGACGCTTAAGGCTAGTCTATGTGGGTGTGGCCAATCGGGCCGCCATAGAGTTGGTGAGGTCCCCATGATAGACACTTATCCGGCCATTCTGCATTCGGTTAACGGAGTTATGTTCAAATAAGCCTTTTAAACTTTGAGCGTGTTTTGAAAATGAGTACTGAGGTAGCCCTAGGTCGGTGTACCAGTTTGAACCGGTATACCATCTTGAACCGGTGTACCACCCTTTGTCGGTGCATCACTCTAACCCGTAATCCGCAAATCCATTGTCGGTACTAATATCGCTCTAATAATCCCGATAATTCGATAATCGCCGCTTGTACTGGACGGTAACTTCACCCGAACCCGGCTTATATGTGGAGCCGGGCCACATCGGATGAAACTCGTGACGAGGCCACGCCGGACGAAACTTGGAGACCGACAAAGATATATTCATGTGGTATTTGAACCATGTTGAGAAGTTCTATTAGTTTTCAGTGGAAAGAACCAACGAAACCCCGAACGAGGGAAATAGTACGAGTGTCCGTTCGTAGTACTAGTGTGATAAAGTCTACGATAGAGTAACCATTGTTTTTTTTTTAAAAAAAAAAAATCTAACGTTTTCCCTAATGAAGGAAAAAGAGTGAGACATGGCTAATTTAAGAGGAGCCGAGCTCCCGAGGCCGAGGCGAGGCCGAGGCGAGGCAGGTAGAGGTAGGGGCGATGACCCACGAATAATACCAATACCAAGACACGAACCCGAACGACAAGGACCGCAAAGCAACCGGAGCGAAATGAGTTGCAAGAAATGCGGGGGATGCTTTGCAAGAACAAAGGGCTCTTATTGATGAACTCCTTGCCGAAAGGCGGGAGAGAGAAGAGGAAGGTGACCGAGCCAATGAGGAACGACACGCGAGGAAGAAGATGAAACCGAACCCGATGATGAACGTGAAACCGAGGAGTCGATAGATCTCGACACCCCCTCGACGTAATAGGGCAATAGCAAGGTGCTACCTCGACCCAACAGAGTGGTTGAGACCACGCAAATGGGTCACCCACTTCGCAAGCTCAAACCTCCAGTTTTTTCGTGGTAAGCTCGATTCGGTCGAAGACCGGCTTATGAGACTGGACAAGATCTTCGAAGTGATGGATTGTCCGAAAAACCGAAAAGCCCAACTTGCGCCTATAAGCTGGAAGGGGATGCAGATCGATGGTGGAAAAGCATTGCAGTAACATTGCAAACCCGTTATTGTCCCGTGACTTGGGAGAAATTTCTGGAGAAGTTCAACGAACAATATTTTCCTCCTTCGGTACAAGTTATCAAGGAGTCAGAATTCCTCCATATTCGACAAAGTCACGAGGAGTCATTCGATGACTACTTCGCCCGGTTTACCAACTGTCTCGATATTCTTCATATCTCGAAACGTAACGTTGACGAGAGCCGGAAGGCAAGCGGGATGGTAGACGGGCTAAAGTACGAAATAAGGGAAAAGCTGGTATCCCAACAGTTCCCGCACTTGATCCAAGCGGTGGAGTCATGCCGGTTGATCGAACGTAACATAACGGAACTACGCACATCAAGAATCGACAACCGCAGCGGTGCAAGTCGTGACGGGTTGAGCCGCGGAAGTTCCTCGCGAAGAGGGCGGCACCATGGAATAACCCTCAAGGGGAGGCAAGATGCCATACCGATCCGAGCAACGAACAACCCGGAATGCCGGACCCCGACCATGTCCAAAATGCAAAACGAACCACCCAGGAACCAACTGTGCGGGGGAGCAGATATGCTACAAGTGTCAGAAGCTGGGGCACTTATACATGAACTGTCCTCAAAGGACTACGGGGATAAGGCCACAAAACCCAGGCCGGGTTTTTGCTTTGACAACTAACGAGGCCGAATAATCTTCGAGAGAGGATCCGAATAACTATCTCTCGATAGGAACCTACCTTAGGTATTGTACGACACGGGTACTAATCACTTGTTATATCAGATGAATATGCGAATCATTTTGGGATGCATACGTATATGTATTACCTTACGATCCAATAGTAGCTACACCATTGGGTGTGAACTATTTTGCTTATGTAATCATGTCTGAATTCCAAATCGAATATATATCTCGTTCAAAAACTCGTTCACAAACATCGACGACATTCTCAAAATTCACTATGACATTAATACCTAGCATAGGATCAACATCTAAAACGCCGTATCAAATGATACCGAACAAAGTACAAGAGTTATGACTTTGTATCAACCATCACATGATGGACAAAAAGACTATCATGAACACATACCCACTTCCCATGATCTACGATTTACTCGCTTATGTAATTCCTACGTTTTGTCAAGGGTTGACGTATGCTCGGAACACCATTTCAGCCGTACATCAAGGAATAGCAATCTTCGAAGATAGTAACATAGATATTTAGTTTCGGATCTAGCGGGATAGTACCGCAGATTCATACCGAAATTTTCTCATAACCATTGATAAAGCTTAAAGAGTAAAACTTAAGTCATTGCGTAGAACACAGACTGAGACGAGCTTGCATAGACTGAGAACGAAGTTGGTCATAAGCACCAAGAGTTGGTTGTCCGGATCCAAGTAGATGGTCGTGGTGCCATTAGGTATGGGTCGGGATATGTCTTGTCACAGGGACAGCGTGATGACTTACGCCTCTCGCCTATTGAAGCCTCTCAAGTTGAACTAATCGATGTAAGACCTAGAGTTAGTGAGTATTGTATAGAATTGTACTGCTAACACAAGTGTTTGAAGTACCTTTTGAGTTGAAAGAAACTCGGGAAAGGACAAGAAGTCCTGTGTTTTAATGGACGAAAAGTCCTGTGTTCGAAAAACTACACCTGAGTACAGGGTAAAAGAAATCCCCTATGGTTTGATAAATAGTTGTCTTACTTGCCGCGAAAATTTTAGTTTCCGATGCATATCTCATAGTTACTACTATCCGATCGCGATCGTGTCATTCAAGGGAGGTATCTTGTGTTGTCATGGTGTATGGGCGTCATGGAAACATTTAAGGTATCTTGTGTTACCATGATGTATGGGCGTCATGGAGACATTTTGATATCCGGTATTGACCAGGGTATATGGGTGCCACGGAAAATACTAAATATCAAAGTACAAAATGACAAGATCTTGACAAATCAAACCCGAGCAAATTCTCGATCATCAAGTGGAGCGGCCGACATATAGAGAAAAGTTCGGAGCGAATAAGTCGTGGAGCTGGTTGCATGCGCAGAGATGCGGTGCGTAAAACTAGCGGCCGAGGTATCTTTTGTCGTCACGGCGCGTGGTTGCTAAGGAGACAGCTTTGGCACGTGGTTGCTAAGGAGAGCGGCACGTGGTTGCTAAGGAGCGAATAAGTCCGAAGCGTAGTTAGTACGAGTCTAAATTGGTATAGAGCAAATTTCGAGGGCGAAATTTTATTTAACGGGGGAGAAATGTAATACCGGATTTTAGTAAATCGGAAGTTTTGAGATAAAGGAAATTAACGAATATTTTGATAAAGCAAAATCATGAGCTTAAAACTGTTATAGAAAATTGTTATAATTATAGAGTAAATTGTCAAAAAAGTTACGGGAAAACCCGATGAAACAAATGACTAAAAATGATATAATGGTGATAAAAACAGGTCTAAAAATATTATGATAAATACCGAAAGATCATGAAAAATTATGAGAAAAATATGGAAGTGTTATCCCTAATTATGAGAATTTAATAAATTATTTCAGAGGAAATAACATGAAGAAAAGTTTAAAAAGCATTTCGGAACCATAAAGTAACTCGATGGGGTAAACATTGTTAATATTTTACATAGGATATAAAATGACAATGTCGGATAAAAGTTTGCAAGATAACAATATACTGTAAAATTGGTAAAGATAAATATATGAAGAAATCTGATCCTAAAAAGATCACTAAACGAAGAAATTAGGCTCGATTAAAGCCTTAACGAAGGCGGGGGTAAAACGGGAATTTTTGGTAAAAAATATTATATTTTTTAAAAATGGAAAAAATTATGAAAAAATAATTAAAATTGAATTTTAAAATGAGGGGGCCGAAATTATTGGTATTTTTAATTAAAAATAATTGTTTAAATAATTAAAATGGTAATTAGAATAAAATAATAATATAATGCGGTGAGTCAGCTTATAGGCAGACCGGGGGAAAAGTTAGAAATAAATTCTATAGGTAAACCAGAGGTAAAAGTCTTTTCAGACTGATCAAATTAAGTACAAGTGAAATTCTACACGAAGAAAGAATTTACCAGGCGTCGATTCCGCAACCGAAAACCCTAATTTCAAATAAGACGAAAAGTTGATCGGATAGAGTGGAGTCGATAGGCAAAGTGAGAACCTATAGAAACAATTGTGTCTTTTTAAACACGAGATTAAGTTAGGCAACAACTGGACGTTTTACGATTCTGAAATTGTTGTCCAAGAAGTTGGTTCTATCGTAAGCGATTTCCGTAACCGGACGCGTTTGTCCGAATATCTTCCGACGCACCGGAGAATACCTGGATATGATCAAAAAGAGGATCAAAATATATAATATGAAAGAGGATGGAAAGATCTTCAAAGTTACACGCCCGATTTTTGAGTTTCTCACGAAAACGCGCGAAACGGACACCGATCGGGTAGCTTTATCGGACCGGAGGCCATAAAGCAAGAGTCATCATTGGATGACAACTCATTCTTTGACTTTTTGGGCCCTAGATGTCGACCAAGACCATGGATGGCCAAGATTCCATCTTACAAAACCCTAGATCCAACGGCCCGAATCATTTCTCAAGACTTTTTGGAAATTCCCACCTTGTCCCTATTTTTCTCTATAAATAGCAAGCTCTCTTGCTCTCATTCTTCACACCAAAATTCAGATCCTAGAGAGAGGTTCTAGAGAGAGAAGCTCTGGAAAAATTGTGCCTTAGCTCCGAGTAAGTTCTTCTGTCCTTAGTTTTTAGTTTCCGTAGTTCTTTCGGTAGTTATAGTAGAACCGCTGTTTTTTGATCTAGGAAGTTTTTCAAGAATATATTCCTATGCTTGTTTTTATGCCTCATTGCATTGAAAGATGCCCGACGAGGTAAAAACATAGTGGGGATAATTTTGAAATGGAATACGGTCAAAGTAACGAAGTTCGCGAAATTCCGCCGATTAGGGGTTCGGGGGCAAAATGGTAATTTGTACCTAAAATGCCCGTTATGCTGCTAAAAGTTGTTAAATATTATCCTTATAGGATATCTCGAGATAATCGTACATTTGTCGAGCTGCTGTTGTGCCGCCGTCATACCGCTTTTTTTCCCATTTGTCGGAAATTTACCGTTTTTCCGTAAAAGTTCCGTTGTACCGCCAAAAAGGTACGTTCGCGTCATCGTAACATTAACTCTGATGGTTATTGTATGATTATATATGTTTGTTGTGTTCTGTTTGTTGTTGTAGCATACGTGGTTATGTTATATACACGGTTATGTCACATACGTGGTTATGTCACATACGAGGTTGTTATTGCTTTGTATCATACGTGGTTATGTTACATACGTGGTTATTATCTTACATACGTGGTTATGTATTTTTAATCATACATCTGTTTATGGACTGTTGTATTGATTGCCGCGTCGTGTATATGTAGTCGTATTTAAGCATGAGGTTAACATTTTACTCGAGATCCAAATTGTAATTGGATCTCGCCTCTTATCATAGCGTCGGGTTCGGAAGAACCGAGGACCGAGGAGAAAGGCGAGCGGCCGTACGAGTCCCGACAAAGACTTTCTTCGGTGTTATTCATTTTGAAAACTCTCGGTCAATGTACCGCTTCAGTAAATCAGCCGGACTTACGGCAATTTGAATAAATGTATCGATTACTCAATTGCTCCGATGCTCTACTCGATGAAAAAAAAAATATATACTTGCTTTTGAAAATGGGGTGTTACAAAGTTTGGTATCGGAGCGTAGTCCGGCATTGATATGACTATGTTATTACGGACGGTATGGTAGGACAAGCTTAAGGCTAGTCTATGTGGGTGTGGCCAATCGGTCGCCATAGAGTTGGTGAGGTCCCCATGATAGACACTTATCTCGGCCATTACGTTCGGTTAACGGAGTTATGTTCAAATAAGCCTTTTAAACTTTGAGCGTGTTTTGAAAATGAGTACGAGGTAGCCCTAGGTCGGTGTACCGTTTGAACCGGTATACCATCTTGAACCGGTGTACCACCCTTTGTCGGTGCATCACTCTAACCCGAATCCGCAAATCCATTGTCGGTACTAATATCGCCTCTCTAATAATCCCGATAATTCGATAATCGCCGCTTTATCGGACGGTAACTTCACCCGAACCCGGCTTATATGTGGAGCTGGGCCACATCGGATGAAACTCGTGACGAGGCCACGCCGGACGAAACTTGGAGACCGACAAAGATATATTCATGTGGTATTTGAACCATGTTGAGAAGTTCTATTAGTTTTCGGTGGAAAGAACCAACGAAACCCCGAACGAGGGGAAATAGTACGAGTGTCCGTTCGTAGTACTAGTGTGATAAAGTCTACGATAGAGTAACCATTGTTTTTTTTAAAAAAAAAAATCTAACGTTTTCCCTAATGAAGGAAAAAGAGTGAGACATGGCTAATTTAAGAGGAGCCGGAGCTCCCGTGGGCGAGGCGAGGCCGAGGCGAGGTAGAGGTAGGGCGAGACGACCACGAATAATACCAATACCGGTACACGAACCCGAACGACAAGGACCGCAAAGAACAACGGAGCGAAATGAGTTGCAAGAAATGCGGGGATGCTGCAAGAACAAAGGGCTCTTATTGATGAACTCCTTGCCGAAAGGCGGGGAGAGAGAAGAGGAAGGTGGCCGAGCCAATGAGGAACGACGTAACGCCGAGGAAGAAGATGAAACCGAACCGATGATGAACGTGAAACCGAGGAGTCGATAGATCTCGAGACACCCCCTCGACGTAATAGGGCAATAGCGGTGCTACCTCGACCCAACAGAGTGGTTGAGACCACGCAAAGCAATGGGTCACCCACTTACGCAAGCTCAAACCTCCGCTTTTTCGTGGTAAGCTCGATTCGGTGAAGACCGGCTTATGAGATCGGACAAGATCTTCGAAGTGATGGATTGTCCGAAAAACCGAAAAGCCCAACTTGCGCCTATAAGCCGGAAGGGGATGCATATCGATGGTGGAAAAGCATTGCAGTAACATTGCAAACCCGTTATTGTCCCGTGACTTGGGAGAAACTTCTGGAGAAGTTCAACGAACAATATTTTCCTCCTTCGGTACAAGTTATCAAGGAGTCACAATTCCTCCATATTCGACAAAGTCACGAGGAGTCATTCGATGACTACTTCGCCCGGTTTACCAATCTGTCTCGATATTCTTCATATCTCGAAACGTAACGTTGACGAGCCGGAAGGCAAGCGGGATGGTAGACGGGCTAAAGTACGAAATAAGGGAAAAGCCGGTATCCCAACAGTTCCCGACTGATCCAAGCGGTGGAGTCATGCCGGTTGATCGAACGTAACATAACGGAACTACGCACATCAAGAATCGACAACCGCAGCGGTGCAAGTCGTGACGGGTTGAGCCGCGGAAGTTCCTCACGCGAAGAGGGCGGCACCATGGAATAACCCTCGAGGGGAGGCAAGATGCCATACCGATCCGAGCAACGTAACAACCCGGAATGCCTGGACCCCGACCATGTCCAAAATGCAAAACGAACCACCCAGGAACCAACCGTGCGGGGAGCGGATATGCTACAAGTGTCGAAGCCGGGGCACTTATACATGAACCGTCCTCAAAGGACTACGGGGATAAGGCCACAAAACCCGGCCGGGTTTTTGCTTTGACAACTAACGAGGCCGAATAATCTTCGGAGAGGATCCGAATAACTATCTCTCGATAGGAACCTACCTTAGGTATTGTACGACACGGGTACTAATCACTTGTTATATCGATGAATATGCGAATCATTTTGGGATGCATACGTATATGTATTACCTTACGATCCAATAGTAGCTACACCATTGGGTGTGAACTATTTTGCTTATGTAATCATGTCTAAATTCCAAATCGAATATATATCTCGTTCAAAAACTCGTTCACAAACATCGACGACATTCTCAAAATTCACTATGACATTAATACCTAGCATAGGATCAACATCTAAAACGCCGTATCAAATGATACCGAACAAAGTACAAGAGTTATGACTTTGTATCAACCATCACAGGGATGGACAAAAAGACTATCATGAACACATACCCACTTCCCATGATCTACGATTTACTCGGTTATGTAATTCCTACGTTTTGTCAAGGGTTGACGTATGCTCGGAACACCATTTCAGGATACATCAAGGAATAGCAATCTTCGAAGATAGTAACATAGATATTTAGTTTCTGGATCTAGCGGGATAGTACCGCAGATTCATACCGAAATTTTCTCATAACCATTGATAAAGCTTAAAGAGTAAAACTTAAGTCATTGCGTAGAACACAGACTGAGACGAGCTTGCATAGACTGAGAACGAAGTTGGTCATAAGCACCAAGAGTTGGTTGTCCCGGATCCAAGTAGATGGTCGTGGTGCCATTAGGTATGGGTCGGGATATGTCTTGTCATGCGACGGGACAACGTGATGACTTACGCCTCTCGCCTATTGAAGCCTCTCAAGTTGAACTAATCGATGTAAGACCTAGAGTTAGTGAGTATTGTATAGAATTGTCTTGCTAACACAAGTGTTTGAAGTACCTTTTGAGTTGAAAGAAACTCGGGAAAGGACAAGAAGTCCCGTGTTTTAATGGACGAAAAGTCCCGTGTTCGAAAAACTACACCCGAGTACGGGTAAAAGAAATCCCCTATGGTTTGATAAATAGTTGTCTTACTTGCCGCGAAAATTTTAGTTTCCGATGCATATCTCATAGTTACTACTATCCGATCGCGATCGTGTCATTCAAGGAGGTATCTTGTGTTGTCATGGTGTATGGGCGTCATGGAAACATTTAAGGTATCTTGTGTTACCATGATGTATGGGCGTCATGGAGACATTTTGATATCTCGGTATTGACCGGGGTATATGGGTGCCACGGAAAATACTAAATATCAAAGTACAAAATGACAAGATCTTGACAATCAAACCCGAGCAAATTCTCGATCATCAAGTGGAGCGGCCGACATATAGAGAAAAGTTCTGGAGCGAATAAGTCGTGGAGCTGGTTGCATGCGCAGAGATGCGGTGCGTAAAACTAGCTACCGAGGTATCTTTTGTCGTCACGGCACGTGGTTGCTAAGGAGACAGTTTTGGCACGTGGTTGCTAAGGAGGCGGTTTTGGCACGTGGTTGCTAAGGAGCGAATAAGTCCGAAGCGTAGTTAGTACGAGTCTAAATTGGTATAGAGCAAATTTCGAGGGCGAAATTTTATTTAACGGGGAGAAATGTAATACCGGATTTTAGTAAATCTGGAAGTTTTGAGATAAAGGAAATTAACGAATATTTTGATAAAGCAAAATCATGAGCTTAAAACTGTTATAGAAAATTGTTATAATTATAGAGTAAATTGTCAAAAAAGTTACGGGAAAACTCGATGAACGTAATGACTAAAAATGATATAATGGTGATAAAAACAGTCTAAAAATATTATGATAAATACTTTGAAAGATCATGAAAAATTATGAGAAAAATATGGAAGTGTTATCCCTAATTATGAGAATTTAATAAATTATTTCAGAGGAAATAACATGAAGAAAAGTTTAAAAAGCATTTCGGAACCATAAAGTAACTGATGGGGTAAACATTGTTAATATTTTACATAGGATATAAAATGACAATGTCGATAAAAGTTTGCAAGATAACAATATACTGTAAAATTGGTAAAGATAAATATATGAAGAAATCTGATCCTAAAAAGATCACTAAACGAAGAAATTAGGCCCGATTAAAGCCTTAACGAAGGCAGGGGTAAAACGGGAATTTTTGGTAAAAAATATTATATTTTTAAAAAATGGAAAAAATTATGAAAAAATAATTAAAATTGAATTTTAAAATGAGGGGGCCGAAATTATTGGTATTTTTAATTAAAAATAATTGTTTAAATAATTAAAATGGTAATTAGAATAAAATAATAATATAATGCGGTGAGTCGAAATTATAGGCGGGCCCGGGGAAAAGTTAGAAATAAATTCTACAGGTAAACCAGAGGTAAAAGTCTTTTCAGACTGATCAAATTAAGTACAAGTGAAATTCTAAACGAAGAAAGAATTTACCAGACGTCGATTCCTCAACCGAAAACCCTAATTTCAAATAAGACGAAAAGTTGATCGGATAGAGTGGAGTCGATAGGCAAAGTGAGAACCTATAGAAACAATTGTGTCTTTTTAAACACGAGATTAAGTTAGGCAACAACTGGACGTTTTACGATTCGGTGAATTGTTGTCCGGAAGTTGGTTCTATCGAAGCGATTTCAGAATCGACGCGTTTGTCCGAATATCTTCCGACGCACCGGAGAATACCTGGATATGATCAAAAAGAGGATCAAAATATATAATATGAAAGAGGATGGAAAGATCTTCAAAGTTACACGCCCAGATTTTTGAGTTTCTGCGAAAACGCGCGAAACGGACACCGATCGGGTAGCTTTATCGGACCGGAGGCCATAAAGCAAGAGTCATCATTGGATGACAACTCATTCTTTGACTTTTTGGGCCCTAGATGTCGACCAAGACCATGGATGGCCAAGATTCCATCTTACAAAACCCTAGATCCAACGGCGAGAATCATTTAAAGACTTTTTGGAAATTCCCACCTTGTCCCTATTTTTCTCTATAAATAGCAAGCTCTCTTGCTCTCATTCTTCACACCAAAATTCAGATCCTAGAGAGAGGTTCTAGAGAGAGAAGCTCTGGAAAAATTGTGCCTTAGCTCCGAGTAAGTTCTTCGTCCTTAGTTTTTAGTTTCCGTAGTTCTTTCGGTAGTTATAGTAGAACTGTTGTTTTGATCTAGGAAGTTTCGAGAATATATTCCTATGCTTGTTTTTATGCCTCATTGCATTGAAAGATGCCTGACGAGGTAAAAACATAGTGGGGATAATTTTGAAATGGAATACGGTCAAAGTAACGAAGTTACGCGAAATTCCGCCGATTAGGGGTTCGGGGCAAAATGGTAATTTGTACCTAAAATGCCTGTTATGCTGCTAAAAGTTGTTAAATATTATCCTTATAGGATATCGAGATAATCGTACCGTTGTCGAGCTGCTTTGTTGTGCCGCCGTCATACCGCTTTTTTCCCCGCCGTCGGAAATTTACCGTTTTTCCGTAAAAGTTCCGTTGTACCGCCAAAAAGGTACGTTCGCGTCTTTGTAACATTAACTCGATGGTTATTGTATGATTATATATGTTTGTTGTGTTCTGTTTGTTGTTGTAGCATACGTGGTTATGTTATATACACGGTTATGTCACATACGTGGTTATGTCACATACGAGGTTGTTATTCTTTGTATCATACGTGGTTATGTTACATACGTGGTTATTATCTTACATACGTGGTTATGTATTTTTAATCATACATCTGTTATGGACTGTTGTATTGATTGCTTTGCATCGTGTATATGTAGTCGTATTTAAGCATGAGGTTAACAGTTACCCGAGATCCAAATTGTAATTGGATCTCGCTCTTATCATAGCGTCGGGTTCGGAAGAACCGAGGACCGAGGAGAAAGGCGCAGCGCCGTACGAGTCCCGATCAAGACTTTCTTCGGGTGTTATTCATTTTGAAAACTCTCGGTCAATGTACCGCACGTAAATCAGCCGGACTTACGGCAATTTGAATAAATGTATCGCTTACTCAATTGCTCCGATGCTCTACTCTGATGAAAAAAAAATATATACTGCTTTTGAAAATGGGATGTTACATAAACCTAGGGGATTTTTATGCTATATATTCAAAGAAAATCAAACACAGATCTAATCAATTTATTGCTCATGTAATTAGTTATTCTATTATTTTATGTGAAAAGATTTTGATTTTTCATTTCTAGAATATAATTATGGTTTTTACAAACTAAAAGGAAAATTAATTATATCCCATAAGATCAATTTACTAATAATATGATTTTAAAATATTTTATTAATTAAATAAGTTGTAAATAGGAATTTAGACCATTGCAAATTAGACACTCAAATCTTATAGATTAATATCAATTATTATTCACACCCCATATTTGTAGTTGTCTGGAAAAACATTTACAACTCACATGACCTATATTACTGGCAAAGTTTGTGAGTGTGATATCACAAGGTTGAGTCGCCAACAAACTAGACTTTTTAGGGGTTCGGTTTCTCTCATTATCTCTTTTCTCATCATCCCTTCATAATCTCTAAACCGTGTCTGTCCAATTATAAATGTGAAAGATCAAAAATGAGTCACGTCATCAAATTATCACTCCTTTGACTTTTCTCTCCTCTCACTACTACAAAAAAGCCAATAACGTCCTAAATTAGAGGCAATAAACGTCCCTTTTTAAAGGAACGTCTCGACGGGGGAAGCAAAAAAAGAATCATATGAGGCGTTCTAAACTTTATTCAGGACGCCTTAGTTAAGGCGTCCTGATTTTATTTCAGGACGCCTTAGTTAAGGCGTCCTGATTTTATTTCAGGACACCTTATACGATTATATATATACTTGCCTCATATTTTTTACTGGGCATTTGAAGATTATCAGATGAGAATAATTGTTGTATATTTAGATGAGAGCAAGATTACATTTATAGACAAAATAAAGATCTAGATTTCAAATTTGAAAAACTAACATCCTAACAATAATCTCCTATAATCTCTAGGTTTAGTTAATCCCTATAATTATGGGACTAATAAAATATTCTAATAATAACAGATTCTACAGCATTCTAATAATTATGTGACTTTTGAATGATCTATAAATAGTTTTGCTCTGTCGATCTCCACAATCAAATATGCATACATGACAGGTGAATGTGGAACCTCACTTCCTCTCTGTAAACAAAGAGAATGATTGGAATAAAGAAAACAATTTGGTACATAAAATGAAATGCAATGGAAAAAGAAATTGTTGAAGTTTTTAAATAAAAGGACATTTTCTAGTTTTAAAGTGTGTGCTGTCAACTAAACAAAAAAATTAAAACAGAAAAGAGCAGTTACTGTAAAGTAATAACAAAAGGGATATCATATACGTTACAGTATACATCTCATCTTTTGTACGCTGGAAATAGAACCAAATGCTCCTTAAAATAACCATGTAAATCTAGAATGAGCCCGAGCAACTGGAAAAGGATTTTGGAAGAATGTTTTAGATGATATCTAATTTTACGCCAAATAACCGGACATAAGTATAAAATCTAGTAGACAAATTAGTTTATTTCACTAGTGTAATACCCGGATTTTAGCAAATCTGGAATTCTTGAGATAAGATAAATTAATGAATATTTTGATGAAGCAAATTCATAAGTTAAAAATATTATAGAAAATTGTTATAATTGTTGGGTAAATTGTCAAAAAAGTTACAGAAAAATCAGATGAACATAATGACTAAAAATGCAATAATGGTGATAAAAGCAGTCCAAACATATTATGATAAATACTGAAAGATCATGAACAATTATGAGAAAAATATGGAAGTGTTATCCCTAATTATGAGAATTTAATAAATTATTTTAGAGGAAATAACATGAAGAAAAGTTTAAAAAGCATTTCGAACCATAAAGTAACTTTGATGGGGTAAACATTTTTAATATTTTACATAGGATATAAAATGACAATATCAGTATAGAAGTTTGAAAGATAAAAATATACTGTAAATTAGTAAAGATAAATATATGAAGAAACCTGATCCTAAAAAGATCACTAAACGAAGAAATTAGGTCTGATTAAGCCCTAACGGCGAGGGTAAAACGGGAATTTTGGAAAAAAATATTATATTTTAAAAAAATGGAAAAAATTATGGAAAAATAATTAAAACTGAATTTTAAAATTTAGGGGCCGAAATTCTTAGTATTTTTAATTAAAAATAATTGTTTAAATAATTAAAATGGTAATTAGAATAAAATAGTAATATAATGCGGTGAGTCGAACTTATAGGCGGAGACTAGGGAAAAGTTAGAAATAAATTCTACAGGTAAACCAGAGGTAAAAGTATTTTCAGACTGATCAAATTAAGAACAAGTGAATTTTTACACGAAGAAAGAATTTACCAGACGTCGATTCCGCAACCGAAAACCCTAATTCCTAATAAGATGAAAAGCTGATCAGATAGAGTAGAGTCGATAGGCAAAGTGAGAACCTATAGAAAAAATTGTGTCTTTTTAAACATGAGATTAAGTTAGGCAACAACCGGACGTTTTACGATTGAAATTGTTGTCCGGAAGTTGGTTCTATCGGAAGCGATTTAAAGTAACGGATGCGTTTGTCCGAATATCTTCCGACGCACCGGAGAATACCTGGATATGATCAAAAAGAGGATCCAAATAGATAATATGAAAGATGATGAAAAGATCTTCAAAGTTACACGCCCGGATTTTTAAGTTTTTGCGAAATCGCGCGAAACGGACACCGATCGGGTAGCTTTATTGGGCGGAGGCCATAAAGCAAGAGCCATCATGGATGACAACTCATCCATTGAATTTAGGGCTCTTAGATGTCGATCTTGACCATGGATGGCCAAGAGTGTTTTGTCCTCAAAATGCGATCCAACGGCGAATCCGATCTCAAGACTTTTGTGGAAATTCCCACCTTGTCCCTATTTTTCCCTATAAATAGCAAGCTCTCTTGCTCTCATTCTTCACACCAAATCCGAATCCTAGAGAGAGGTTCTAGAGAGAGAAGCTCTGGAAAAATTCTGCCTTAGCTCCGAGTAAGTTCTTCTGTCCTTAGTTTTTAGTTTCCGTAGTTCTTTCGGTAGTTATAGTAGAACTGTTGTTTTGATCTATGAAGTTTCAGAATTTGTTCCTATATTTGTTTTTATGCCTCATTGCATTGAAAGATGCCTGATGAGGTAAAAACATAGTGGGGATAATTTTGAAATGGAATACGGTCAAAGTAACGAAGTTACGCGAAATTCCGCCAAATTAGGGGTAGAAGGGCAAAATGGTAATTTTTACCTAAAATGCCGTTATGATGTCAAATCACTAATGAAAGTGATATTATTCTGATAGGGCATCGAAACTTTGATTTGTTGCCGTTACGCCCCGACGTGCCGGCAGTGAACATTTCACGTTTTTCCGTAAAAAGTACGTTTTTCCGCGAAGTACCTAACGTCGTCAACGAAGGTACGGACGCGTCTTTGTAACACTAATCTTGTGCTTCTTAAATGCATATATGTGATAGATATGTTCGTAGACCAATATACGAGACAGTTTTACACGGGTTATGGTCATGATAACGCCATATGTTTTTCTAGCGCGAGAACACGAGTGGTATCGTGGCACCGGTGAATAGTGCAAGCTGTTATTGTTGTTTTACATTGTGGGGCTTTGCATACTTTGCGTAATGCTTATGTTTTGTCGGCATAATGATCATGCATCTTTGTATGCTTATGTAGTGATATACTATTGTATTGTCTAGAATATCTGTTATCTGTATACTGTATTGTTTGGGTTTGAGATTAACCGTTACCTGAGATTCAATGCGGTAAATTGAATCTCAGCTATAGCTTCAGGATCCAGAGGAATGCGGATCGAAGATCGAGGCAAGCAACGATGTCGTGCAGCCGAGAGACTTATCTATCTTTACCGCTTTCGCTTATTCACTTTCGGACTCTAGGATTACTTGTAATCATTACAATGTTACACTATGGTTGATGTTTGTTATGAATCAGTTACTCACTCGCTCCAATGCTCTACTCTGACTACTCTGCTTGAAATATTTGGAAACGTTTTTTTAAATAAAAAAAATTCCGCCGTTTTCAAATGGGATGTTACAACTAGTAAGCAGAAAGACTAGGTAACAAAATCAATTTAGAGCAATATAGAAACAAAATAAGAAACATACTTTCTCTTTTTCTCCAAGCCTTCTTCTTGCCACCAGTGGCACGCCTCTTGTGCATGGACAATGGCAAAACTTCAGAGTACGTTTGGCGGCCCTCTTTTTCAAATCCGCATCAACAATGGGCAAAACTTCACCAAATCCTGCCAACAACATTTGCAATTCACAATTTTCTCAGAAAATCGAAATACAAAAAAAAAAGGAAAATGAAAAGTAGAATCTACGGAAAAATTACAGTACAAGGCTGACGATTCCGAGGGTGGAGGTCGCATAAGGTTTGGCATGAACAAGAACAAGCTTAAACAGAGGATTAGGTATGGGTGTGAAGAAATGATCTAGAGTCCATTTGAGAGCGTAATCGCTGTGCACTGTCAGTCTTGACCAACCAGTGATAGGGCTTGGCGCGACGGAATGTGAGGGAAATGAAAGAGACGGAGCAGCCGGAGGAGGCAGAGTGTGAGAGAACCAAGGGATCGAAATGTAAGAGACGGAGGAGACGAGGCAGCTGGAGGTGCAGCGCGGCGCGGTGGAGACGGAGGCAAGGCGCAAAGTGAGAGAAATGAAGATTTGGAGTGCGAGAGAGCTGTGATAGATTAATTGAGAGTGTGATAGAGCATGTGGTATAATTATTTCAACTATGGCGTCCTGAACCTTTCTTCAGGACGCCAAATATTTGACTTTGGTGTCTTGAAATGTTTTCAGGACGCCAAATATTTTACTTTGACATCCTGAATGTATTTCAGGACGCCAAAAAAACTTCTGCCGCCAAAAAATTTCCCAAATATCCCAAATTGTGCCAAAAATACTGATTTTAGGCGTCCTGAAATAGATTTAGGACGTCAAAAAAAAAAGTTAGCTTCCTAAACCTATTTCAGGATGCCAAAAAAACTTCTGCCGCCAAAAATATTTCCCAAATATCCAAAATTGCACAAAAAAATGCTGATTTTAGGCGTCTTGAAATAGATTTAGGACGTCACAAAAAAAAAAATATTGCCGTCCTGAACCTATTTCAGGATGGCAAAAAAACTTCTGCCGCTAAAAAATTTCCCAAATATCCCAAATTGTGCCAAAAATGTTGATTTTAGGCGTCCTGAAATAGATTTAGGACGTCTAAAGTCTCAAAGTCAAGTAAATAATTACGAAAATGCCACTGCCTTCACTTTTTTCTTCCTTTTTTTAAAAGGGGGCGTCTTTTAGGGTAGTACTATCTATATTTTGTAGTAGTCTTCCCAATCAATAGTCCAGATTGACTCATCTTCTCAATCAACGGTTCATATGGGATTATGAGGGATTATGAGAAATTGAGAAAATGAGAGGATCTCCTCCTGACTTTTTATGGGTGGTTAGGGGACTTTATATATTTACACGCACCTAAACTTAAATGAAACACTTCAATACTTAACCATGAATCGAGGGGAATATATATACCTTTTACCCTCAGTATATCAGGGGAGACCAGACTGATCTATTGTTTGTGAAGTATACTCTCTTTTTTATATATAAAGAAGAAAGTAGTAAAAACTACTTTACATTAGGAGAAATAAACAAATGAAAATCATCTAAAAAAACCAAGTGAAATTCAGGTGACAGCTCTAAAGCACATTTGGCTAGCTAACGTATCAGGTTGTTTGTGAAGTATGCTCTTTGTGCCTTGCTAAACAACCAACACCAAATATCGCCAAACAAACCCAACACCAGCCATGTGTTTCTATCTACAAATAAATATCAACAAATCAAAAACAAATTTTCTTGACATAGTGCGGAATTAGTAAATGTTACAACATTGCATATAGATCAAGCTACATATGAATCTGGATAGGGTGGTTCTATATGGGATAACACTTCTAATTTCATGTTCCCCTCTTTTCTCTTTTGGTTGACCTTAGGAACTGCCCGGATATGATAGTCGGCTACCTTGTTGATTGATCTGGATCCTCCATTGTCCGATAGCCGTTCCTTGATTTTATCCGTATTTGCTCCTTGGCCCTCTCCAGTTCTGTTAGAGAAGCATCAACCTCAGACAAATCAAATTTCTATTGACTTGAGTTGAATGGAATATGAATCATATAAAACAATTGATAACAAAATAGTAAATGGTTAATACCTTTTGGTATATCATTGATCTGATTTCTTTTTAACACAAAGCCTTGTGTTGGTCTCATCGTCATCTTCTTCTTCTTCGTCAGCATCAAATTTCATTACTGATTCTTTCATGAAAACTAGGACAAATAAAATATTTTGAAGATACATTTATACTAGTCTATGTCCTGATACATATAAGATAATGGCATTTTATAGATGAGGAGATCGGGTTTCGGGTTAAGGAAACAGCATGCCGTCAAAACAATGGGCTTTCAAAACCATGTTATATAGTAAAACAATGTACGCCGCAGTTTCATTAAACCATTCAAATCAGGTTTCAAAATGAGAAAACAATGTGCTATCAAAATTGTGGGCTTTCAAAACCATGTTCTATATTAAAAAAATGTGGGGTAGTTTCACTAAACCACTCAAATCAAGTTTCATAATGAGGAAACAATGTGCTGTCAAAATCGTGGGCTTTTAAAACCATGTTCTATATTAAAACAATGTGCGCCGTAGTTTCACTAAACCACTCAAAGCAGGTTTCAAAATGAGGAAACAATGTGCCGTCAAAATCGTGGGCTTTCAAAACCATGTTTTATATTAAAACAATGTGCACTGCAGTTTCACCAAACCACTCAAATCAGGTTTCAAAATGAGGAAACAATGTGCCGTCAAAATCGTGGGCTTTCAAAACCATGTTCTCTATCAAAACAATGTGCGCCGCAGTTTTATTAAACCACTCAAATCGGGTTTCAGATTGAGGAAACAAATGTGAAAAGAGTTTAATTTTCCAGTTTTAGAAACAAATTATGGTCTATTCAAATTATGGAGATTTAATTAGGGCATAAAAGATCAATTTAATAATAAAAAGATCGACCAAATCTGCTTAAAATTATTTTATAAAATCTTCTATGAGTCTGCAACAAATATTAATTTTGTATTATAAATATTCCAATATTCAATATGGATGTCTATAACCTTTCAAGATTTGTCATTAGGAGTTCTACACTTAAACATATGTAACCTACCACATGAATGGCATCTTGGGAGTTTTTCATGATTAATACACAAAACCTCCAAATATTTACATATTGTAAAATTATGTAGGTTTAATCTTTGTTATAACTTTTGGATAGAATTAAAACGACTTGTAACCTATAAATAGTGGCCTTGTATCAAATAATTGAGAGTATCCAAATAAATAAGATATTGCTTCCTCTTTCTCTCCAATTCCCTCTCATCTCTCTACATCCCTTTTATTTCATCTCTTGTATTTTCCTATTTTTATAACATTTTGAGCTTATTCTTGACTTAATCAATTTTATGGAACGCATCCATTCACTAATTAAACAATTACTGTAACAAAATTTATTTAATTTGGGTATAAAAAAAATTGTAAAAAGACCTTATCGCAATAATATTAATACCTGAATATTGCATATGACATCGGTAGTGAAGGAAAAATAGGTGAGCAAAGGAGGAGTTTTTATTGCGTCACATATGTTTTTTATCACAATTTTGAATTTGAAATAAATTAAATTGTGTATTAGATTATCAAGACAAGAATATACGAATTTTAATATTAAATAAATAATTTGCTGAAGAAAATTTTCATGAATAAAATATTCCTCATAGATAAAGAAAAACTTACAACATTTAAGAGTAAAATAATCTAACTACTCCTATGTTTTGTCTTAATTACTCGACATCCCTTTATTTTAAAAACTCATATAGACCTTCTTTAAAATTAAAATGTATGTTATACAAATATGCCTTATATTTTGAAATTCTATTTTCATCCACCTAAACCATTAGTTGACTATTAAGTTTCACTTTTAGATTTATTTTTTTTTTTATACCAAAATTCCCCTCTTTAACATTAGAACTAATTAAACATATACACACGCATGGGCTAAAAACATTTATACCACCAAATTTTAATTCTAATAGAATTTTTAACTTTCTAATATGTTAAAAATTTATTTATTTTGATATTATAAATTTTATAATTTTAATTTTTTCCATATTTATTGATTTTTTTAGTTTCTAAATGAATAAAAATATATATCAAACACATTTTTCTATCAAATATCATAAACTATATAGGTTTGATAGATTGTATAAGTCATTTAAATTTATAATTTCATATTATTTTTTCTACAAACATTTAAAAAACTTACTTAAATTTTTAAAAGTTTGTGATATTTACATGTCAATTAAAATTTTTGGATTTAGTATTAAGGATAAATTACTAAATAATTTTAATTTTTTATATAAACTTTAACTAAAATATATATTGTTAAATTTTTTTATAATATCTTTGATGGAGTTAATGGTTTGGATTTAAGTGTGTGTTTTCAAAATAGAGGGGAGGCCTGTGTAATTAAGAAAATAAAATAATGATGGTTAGACTACTTTACTATTTACGTAAAGCATCTATCAATATGTGAACGCGGTTTTAGGAGGGGGGAGTGAATGCGGCCAATGAATTAATTTTAAATATATAATTATCAAAGTATATATGATATTTGAGAAATGAAAGCATTTTATTACTATTTGGTTGGACTCAAATTTGATCAAAATTTTATTTTGCATATAATATCAAGTGAATAGTCAATCATCAATACATAAATATGATGACAACGACTTTGGAAATTAAAAGAAAATTTTTATGAATTTTTTTTCCTTATATATCTTATTTAAAAAACCATATAGCAATCAGGGAAAACAATTTAAGATAATAGGCTACATGTTCAAGAAATAAAAATGAAAATCAAACAAAAATATAATCAAATTACTGCTCGTGTAATTAATTATTATTTTCTTAAGGGTTAAGGAGCAAATTGGCCAACGAACTTTTATCTCAGGAGCGCCCAGTACAAATAACTTTTAAGTGGACTAAAAATACCAAAAAACTTTTAACAATGTGCAGTTAGCACAAAAAAACTTTTAAAAATGTAAAGTAAGCACAACACCGTTAGAAAAAAATAACGTCCATTATCTAATGTGCGGATTGGCTAACAAATTTTTACTCTATGAGCGCCCAACACCCAAAAAAAAAAATTTACTCCAGGAGTGCCTAGCACAAAAATGTCCATGTACAATCCACCCAAAATCCGACTGTTACAAATCCTTGCTTGGACCCCCCAACCATGTACATTGGGATTAGAAAGAGTGAATGCAACAACAACAAAAAATCACAAATGTAACGAGTAGATTTCATTTTGAGTAAGGATGGTCAGTTTTCGAACTTGCCCAGGCAAATCCATGTGGAATCCACCCAAAATCCAACTGTTGCAAATCCTTGGACCCCCCAACCATATGTATTAGGGTTAGGAAAGGGGAATGCAACAAAGAAATCACAAACGTAACAAGTAGATTTCATTTTGAGTAAGGATGGTGAGTTTTCAAACTTGTCCGGTGCAGGTGTAGATTATGATTTTTAAGTGGATCTAAAATATCTACTCGCTACATTTGTGATTTTTTGTTGCATTCACTCTTTATAACCCCATACACATGGTTGGGGGTTCGGGCAAGGATTTGCAACAGTCAGATTTTGGGTGGATTACACATGGATTTGCCCGGACAAGTTCGAAAACTGATCATCCTTACTCAAAATAAAATGTACTCGTTACATTTGTGAATTTTTTTGTTGTATTCACTCATTTTAACCCCATGCACATGGTTGGGGGGTCCGGGCAAGGATTTGCAACAGTCGGATTTTGGGTGGGTTGCACATGGATTTTCCTGGACAAGTTCGAAAACTCACCATCCTTACTCAAGATAAAATCTACTTGTTACATTTGTGATTTTTTTTTTTTTTTGGCATTCACTCTTTCTTTCTCTAATGCATATGATTGGGGGTCCGGGTAAAGATTTGCAACAGTCGGATTTTGGGTGGATTGCACATGGACTTTTTTGTGCAGGGCGCTCCTGATGTAAAACTTTTTTATGTTGGGTGCTTCTAGAATAAAAGTTTGTTGCCTAATCTGCACCTTAGATAACAAACGTTATTTGTTTTCTAACGGCGTTGTGTTTACTTTACATTTTTTAAAAAATTTGTGCTGACTGCACATTTTTAAAAGTTTTTTGTTATTTTTGATCTACTTAAAAGTTATTTGTGCTGGGCGCTCCTGTAGTAAAAGTTCGTTGGCCAAATTGCTCCTTAACTCTTTTCTTAATTTAATAATAATTGGGTCTTTTTTGGTGTAACGGTCCTATCCTTTTTTTAAAAAAAAAACATTAGGTTGAAAATATGAATCTAGACGATTGCAAATTAGACACTTATCAACTCACTTTTATATTTGTATTAGTGATTATCTAAATAAATATTTATAATTTATATTACCTGTATTACTTGCAAAGTTAACATATATATTTATTTAAGGGTTAAATACCATTTATGTCATGGAAGTTTAGCCTAAGGCGCACTGGTCATCTGGAAGTTTTTTTGTCTCATTTTTGCCCCGAACGTTAACAAAACGGAGTAAATATGCCCAAGAAGTTTTTTCTCCGAACAAATTTGCCCCGAAAGTTTTTTGAGGAGCAATTTTGCCCCTAGAAGTTTACAAAGAAGAGCAACAATTTAACAGTCAAGATCAACGGATAGGCAAGATTGCTATGTTTTTAAACTTCTTGGGCAAAAATGAGACCGGAAAAACTTCCAGGTGACCACTGCTCCTTAGAATAAACCTCCATTGCAAAAATGGTATTTAACCCTTTATTTAATTACAAAATCAAGCTAACAACTTATTCACAAAAACAAATATATATATTTTCATCGCCGTCGATCATAGCCTCTATTAGTCTCTCTCCCTCTTTTCCCTGCCTATCTGTTCTCTGGTCTCACTGGTTGTCCGCCATTGATTAGTACCTCGGCGCATATGCCATCATCAATATCTGGTAGCCTCCATCCTCGTCGATCTCCAATGGTTTTTGAGGGGAAAGAAGTAGCGGTCGCTCTGGTCTCCCTCCTCGTCGATCTCACCGGTGGTTTCTCGATATCTGGTGGCCTTTCTATGGTCTCTCTCTCTTTCCACCTCTCTCTTTCCATGTCGGAGCTACCGAATGAGGAGCTTCAATCAACATTTTAAAAAAACTGACTCTGGTTTCTATGATTGACCAAACCGGTTTCATGGCCGGTTCACCCATTTCCGGTCTGATTCGGGTTTAACAACTATGGTTTTAATAACCATATTACAAATAGTAAAGCTACAACAAATATTTTCAGTGTGGTTGACTAATTTTATTTTTATGTTATTTTTTATTGTTTCGTACTCATTTTCATTAATTTTTCCTATATTACATAGGACAAAAGATTAATAAAAAAGGCTAGGGTGCAAAAATATCCACAACAAATTATACCAAAAGTATGCTCAACACTATAAATTTTTATGGGTACCAAAGTACCCTTAAGCACTCAAAACAAAGAATTTTGTAAGATAGAAACATAAAAGCGGTAAATTCATAGAGTTAACTCACGAGTTTGACAGAAATGAAAAAAATAACTATAAACTCTTACCCACTCAAACACCATATGTTTTTCGAAGATGTAAAAATACTTATAAACATTCAAAATGAATATGAAAATACCAAAATACTCCCAACTTATTAAAAAAACTTGGGGTTAAGTAGCAAATTTACCCCGTAAGTTTTCGCTTAGGAGCAATGTTACCTTGAAAGTTTTTATTATCTCGATGTTGCCCTGGAAGTTTTAAAACATCGCAATGTTGCTCATTTTCATTAAAAAGTTAACGGTCAACGTCAATTTTTTGATGGTCAACATTAGTTTTTTAACGAAATAGGGCAACATTGCTACGTTTTGAAACTTTCGGGCAACATTGAGACAAAAAAAAAATTACAGTGCAACATTGCTCCTGGGTCTATACTTCCAGCACAAATTTGCTACTTAACCCAAAAAACTTATTTATCTAATGATTCAAATTCCTTGTTATTAATTTTATGCTTCAATCTATATTAACAAGCAAATTATTGTTATATACTCACCTACTCTTATTTGTAAGTTACTTCTGACATGTTTTATTAACACTAAGAAAAATCTTAAATGTGTTAATTCTTTAAATTTAATAAATTTCTAATTTTACCTCTAATTAATATAAAATCAACCCCAAGTAATTGGACATGATAATTTAGCAATTGAACCTAAGGTTGTCAAACTCACAAAGCAGACTTATGATAATGATGTTAACTCGTATCATAAACTCGTAAGAGTTTATTTTTATTAATAAATAGATATTAATAGTGTATAATTAAATAGACAACAATTTTATTTTAAATCTAAATAATTGAAATTAAATCCATCATCATTCATTATTTATCATACTCAACAAAGAAAACTTCATAATATTCATAGATAAAGCCATTGTGCATTATTAATTGAAAAAGTTATAGTATGAGTTAAAGAATTAGTTAATAAGATTTTATAAGCTGGAAATATAAAAATGGTAAATTCGATGTAAACTCATGAATTTAGCTGAGTTTACAATTATCACGAGTTTAACATCGACTCGACACAATTTTGTAAGCTAAAAATATAAAAATAGTAAATTCAGAGAGTCCACTTGTAAATTTAACAATAATAATTGGACGTGATAATGCATATTATGCAATATATAGTACATGCTATTAAATTTTCTATTTTGAATTTTTTAAAGAAATTAACTTACAATTAACACGCTTAAATTTTTTATTTCATTTTTTCCTAAACTTCTTGAAAATTATATTTTAGGTGTAAAGTATAAAGCAATAAAATAATAATAATGGAGGAACATATTATCATTTGTCAAAAAAATAATTAAAGTGGTCGGATAGGAAATTGACTTAATTTAAAAGTAAATCAAATCATTAAACTAAGTGAGATTCAAAATATTTTAACCAAACAAAAGTGAAGTAAAGAATTAGATGCAAACTCCAAACTTGACATCCAGTACCCAACAAATACATGAAAAATAGTTTTTATAAAATATATTCCCCATGTGTTTGTGTGTTTTTTTTTATTTAGGGGTACTTTGGTACTTTCATCTCCATTTTGAATGTTTATAGGTATTTTTACACATTAAAAAAGGATATGGTATTTGACATATTTTGAGTAAAAAATTATAGGTATTTTTACACCTTTACCATTTTTGAGTTTGGAGGCATTTCATACTTTTAGAAAAATAATATGGGCCCCACTATAAAAGTAAGGGATGTTGAAAAATACTTACACACTCCAATAGTATCACGTCATCTGAATTCTATTAAATGAAAATATAACAATTCATGTCATTTTAATCCTTAAAGAAAAAAAAAATCAAATTTTATCTTATTTTTAAGGGAAAAAAACATCATAATTTTTTTTTTTTAAAAAAAAACTAAAACAAAATGATCAATCAAATTTTTCTTAAAAGCAACGTAAAATTATAATTTTCTTATACAAGTCAGTAGCCAATTAGGATCAAAAATGTAAGTATCTCTCTCTCAGAGAGAGAGAGAGCCCTCAGCCTCGCTCTCATCTTTCATTCACCTTACGGCCTCAGTCGCAAATTTGAGCTCTCTCTGGAGTCTTGCCTCAGATCAACCTTTCACTCACTCTCACACGTCGTCTCGCCGTCTTGGTGGTAAGGTCGGCAGTGCCACAGTGGCACTCCCTCTCACTCGACGGCCGACACTCAGCGACAGCATCTCTGGCTCTCTGCGTCTGCGTCTCACGTTTGCGGTCTATGACTCTGTGTCTTCGTGACTCTGACTCCTAAGCCTCCGTGAGTCCGTCCGTGGCTCCGTCTTGCTTGGTCTCACTCTCACGGCGTCAGACGACGTTCCGATCGCCCGCTCTCCGTCTTGCTCTGTCTCACTCTCTGAAAAGGGGAGGAAAGCTCTCGAACCTCCAAAACCTTGAGAATCTCAATCAGCATTCTTCATCCTTCCATCAATGATGATGGGGCTGCCAAAGTCTCACCTTTCCTTCCTTTGATGCCTCCTCTTCGCGCTGAGTTTCCTCTCCTCCTCTATTCCTTTTGGCGTTGATACTTTTTTCCCCTTCTCGTTGTTGTTTGTCCACGTCTGCAGTGAGAATCTTGCACCGAAAATTCTTCCCTTCAGGTTTCGATCCATTTCCGGAAGCTTCAGGGTTGATTTGCTGAATCACTGAAGCCGAGCCCAGCTCAATGATTGGATCGGGCATGTCTAAGAGACTTCCCTACACGAATAAAGATGTTGACTATGACAACACCAAGTTTCGCCACCGTTCATTCATCAAGGTACTTCCCGGAAATTAGATCTTAGCTGGTAAATCATCTGGAAAGTTAGTTATGTTACATTCGAAAGGGACCCAGAATTTTATTGATGATAGTTATATAGATTAGGGTGGGATTCTGTATTGGTGGTATTTGTGTAATTTGCGGCCATAGAATTTCGATTGATGTCAATCCGGGTGGGGTAAGCTCAAAATGCTCCTCCTCATTTTATCATATGTGTGGCTGAGTTAAAGTGTTCAAATTTCTCTTTCTTTCCGGCCTGATTGTATATTTGGAGATTGATGGCTTATGATGATGTTTTATGTCTTAAATTTGAAATGCACACAAGATGTTTGTTCAAATGCATAAGAGAAAATTGGGTTTCATTATATTCTTTAATTTTTTAAAAAAAATTCATTGTTGAAGTTGTAGAGGTGTATGTAGATGTTGTGTTGGTTTCTAAATTGAATCTTGATATATGTATGGAATAAAAGGGAAAAGTAGTATATGTTCTTTCAAATTTAAAAAATTGGGTTTAATAGTTCAGAGTAGTAAAATTAACTGTTATTTGAACTTGTGACCTTATTATCTATTAAAAAAGGTTTAAAGCTCAAGTTTTTCTTTTATTTTGAATTGTTACAAATTGAGGATTGAGATGTATCATGTTGTTGTTGAGATTGTTTGTTGATTGGCATAAGAAACAATTGATATTAGTAATGAAGTTGATAATGAAGCCAAGGAATAAATTGAAAATACTTGACTTATAATTTGAGAATTAAGTTGCTTGCTCTTGTGCTAGTATTTTGAATGTATATAACTTATATGCTAAAATGTCTGAGAGTGATGCTTGGACATTAACTGTAATAGTTATGACTTATGAGCTAGTTACAAGTAGTAAATGTAACACCCCAAGTTCCGTAGCATAAAATGTGTCTGGTGACACGATGTTTTATATAGTTCGACAGAGTTTGAGTTGCTACAACTCAGCATGTTGCAGAAACGGAGAGCATGTACTAAAAAATTGAACAATTAAGTGACAAATATAAAATACTTAGGCATATGCTGATGCCCGACGTATACTGGTATATTAAAAATTTCCCGAAGGAATATTCATGTGATACATTAATACATAACTTTGTATAATTACAATGTAACTATACCATCTTCAACCAAGTCTTAGGTAGACTTTGGGCATAGAACCTAACACAGTTAAATCAACCCATTTGGCCAGGCTGGGTAAAGTCTAGTGGAAGTCTCCCCAAATTCACGGCGACTGATTGACTGAACCACACAGACCGACTCTTTCTTAGTTTAAGCACCAAATGGTTTGAAGTAACCCTATCTGATTCATGCCAGAAGGTAGGCTCTGTTAACCTTCTTCTTGCATTTGCTTTGACCGGTGCCTCCTCACGGCTCCGTCCATCGGTGTCTTTTTACAGCTCCATCTACCGGTGCCTTCTATGATCCTTGATCCTTTCATGAACTATTAGTTAAGAATGAGGTCCAATGCCTATTGGACCTCATGTAATACCCGGATAATTATTTATCTGGAATATTATATTTTGATAAATAATACCTATTGGAAATAGATGAATTTGTGGTCTCAAATAATAAGTTATAATTATCTTATTTTCTAAGGTAATTTCTATGGAAATTAGAAGAGATAAAGAGCTAAAAATCCCTAAAATGCATTTATGGGGCGAAATGGCAAAAATATTATGATAAATCCCAAGAGGAAATAAAATATTTATTAAAAATTAGAAAGTATGTTGTCTCTAATTTTAGGAATTTATGGGAATATTTTCCTTGGAAAATAATGAGGCAAAATTAAATATTATTTTTGGGATCATAAGTGACCCCATGATTTTTAATATTTTACATAGGACATAAAATACCAATGTCAGTAAAATAGTTGTGAGATAATAATTAATCTTAATTAAGAAAATTTTCAACAATTAGTAAGTGATTAAATAAATAATTATTGGCTAATTGTTTAAGCATGGATCAAGGGAAATGATCAAAGATAATGGTGAACAACCCCTAATTTGGGATTAATGACCAAGAGAGGATTATGATTAGCATAAGAGTAGTTGCTAATTAATTAAGTTTGATTAAGAAAGATATAAGATGAATTATAAAAATCTAATTAATCATGAGTTAATCCTTATAAAATGCATGAACCAATGGGAGGCTTTGAGTGTAGGATATTTTGAGACAAAGAAACACAAAATAAGAGGAGGAGAAGGGAGCCACGGTTTTGCCTATCTTGGAGAAGAAGCATAATTAATTAATGTTATAAGATAGCACATACGATAATTAAAGAGTTGAAAAGTCAAATGTGTGGGCTAACCAATTAGAAAGCTTGAAACAAAAGGTGTTTTATTAATTATAATACACAATAAATGGCTAAATGTGGGGGCGCATGATTTATGATTCAGATGGGATTTTACATTGATTAAACAATGTTGTTTTGGAAATTAAAAAGCACAATAAATGGTTAAATAAAAGGGACATGTCGGCAAGCATATGGAAAGCTTTGGTTTCAATTGAATAATTAAATCAATTAGCTATCAAAAACACATTAGATGATTGTGAGAGGAAGGAGCATGTCGGCACTTATTTGAGGGTTGAGATGAAATATGAAAAAGTGGTTTTAAATCCTAAGGTTGCAAGGGAAGATGAAAATTTGGACTACCTTGTAAATGACCATTTTAGCCTTGAGATTTCTCCTATAAATAGGAGGCTCCTCCCTTCACAATTTTTCACACCCAAACTCAACCAAATAGGTGAGTTTTAGAGAAGCAAGAGTAGAGAGAAAATCATAGTGGAAAGCAAGAAGGAGGAGGAAGTTCTTCAAGGGTAAGTTCTTCGGTTCCTAGTCTTAAGCTTTGGTGTTTTGTTCGGTAGTTATAGTAGGAATGTTGTTTTGATCTTTAATCTTCCAATATATTGTAGATATCATGCTTTTGGGTTAAATATGATATATATTTCGAAAAATATGTTGGGGAAAGGGTTATGGCAAAATTTTGGAAGATTAGAGTCAAAGTAGCGAAGCTCTGGCGAAATTCCGCCGATTAGGGGAATCAGGGGCAAAATGGTAATTTGTACCTAAAATGCCTGTTATGATGTTAGACTTTGATAAATACGATATTATCCTTATAGGATATCTGTAATCACGTACCGCTGCTATACCGCTGTCATACCGATGTCGTACCGCTATTTTCTGTCAAACGTACCGTTTTCCGTCAACAAAGGTACGTTCGCGTACTGTAACACTAACGCTGATGTTTATGTTATGCATGTATGTACTGTGTGTATTGTGTGTGTATAGTTGTTATGTTGCCTGAGTGCATATATATGTTAGAGTATGACTGTATGTAAGCTGGGAGCGATGCGTCTGTAATGCTGGGAGCGATATGTCTGTAATGCTGGGAGCGATATATCTGCATTGGTTGTCAGGGGCGGACCTACATAGTTGACAAGGGGGGCAAGTGCCCCCCCTTAAATTGGTGATTTTGAGTTTTTTTTTTTTTTTTTTTTTTTTTTTTTTTTTTTTTTTTTTTTTTTTTTTTTTTTTTTTTTTTAAATGTTTGCTTGATTTTTCCACCCTTAAATTAAATGCCCATATTTAATACATTAAGACTGCACTTCATAATCGAATGGGGGATGAATGGTTGAATGATTGTTGAGTGTCTTATATTGAAAAAGATGTATTTGATAGCATTGATAATAAGACAATTATGATGAGATTTCAAAAAATAAGGCATAGAAGGATGACATTGTAATTATTTTTATTGTAATATACTTTTGTTATTAAAATATATGTACTTGAACTTATTGAGTGCCCACCCTTCATTATAGTTTATGTAGTTGCATTTCTAATAGCACTTAGTTTTGTTTTTATAAATGACAGGTTTGTAAAATAATTGCCTCTCTTATTACATCATCAGTATTCACTTGATTTTATGATTTTTTTGATATTTTTTTCTTTTCTTGTTTATATTCTTTTGTTTTTTAATGCATTTAAAATTGTACTTTAAAAAAAAATTTCGGGGGCAGCCCACCAATGCCCCCCCTGATTAATTTTCTGGGTCCGCCACTGTTGGTTGTGTACGTTCGCGTACTGTAACACTAATGCTGATGTTTATGTTATGCATATATGTGCTATGTGTATTGTATGCATATGTGAGGTAATTGATAGCTCTGTGGAATGCTCATTGTACTGTTATTATGCTTGCTGAGTGTTGGGGTACGTTGGCTAAGTGCAAACCATTGCTAAGTGCGAACCATTGCTAAGTGCGAACGATTGCTAAGTGCGACATATCTGCCAGGGGGCTTATATGATGTTGGGATATGCTTGTTAGTGTGCTCATATACTGTCTATGTGGTGTATATAAACATGAGGTTAACCGTTACCTGAGGTTCAATGGGCATTGAACCTCAGCTCTTAACATAGCTTCAGGTTCATGAGGACCGAGGACCGAGAAGAAAGGCAAGCAGGCCGCATAGAGACCCGGCTGAAGACTTCCTTCTGTTGTTATTTACTTTTGAAAACACTCGGGTATTGTACCGCTTCTGTAAACAACCAGACTTACGGCATTTTGAATATAAGTATCAGTTACTCAATCGCTCCGATGCTCTACTCTGATGAAAAAATATATATACTGCTTTTGAAAATGAGATGTTACACCTCAGGTAACGGTTAACCTCATTCTTATGTAAACAATATATGTATGACAGATATTCATGACATTTTAGCAATAATCACTACAAAAGCCATAACAGATGTATGATTAGTAATACATAATCACATATGTAAGGCAATAACCATACACAGCCCCTGCATATGTATGTTATCCCGGTCTGCACTATTCACCAATGCCACGATGTACATTTGTGTCCTCAGCGCTAGGAAAACTCAACGGTATTAATAAGACTATAACCCGTGTTAAGCTGAATGTGAAAGTAATGAACTAAGACAGCATCTTAGTTTATGAATATAACTATCATATATAAACATACTATAAGCATTAGAGTCAGTGTTACAGTACGCCGCGAACATATCTTTCACCGTGTATTGGCCAACTTGCCCGACCTTTTGATCCGACCCCAGACTTCCTGGACATCCTATATGTTATCGTCGGATTATTCCTTTTTCCCATAATATCATAACTAATATTCTATCTCTTAAAATAATATCAAAAAGGATATTTCCACCCATTTTGACATTTCTACCCTTGGTGTATTCATTATTACCATTTTGCCCTTACATTTTCTCAAAAAACGCAATACTGAATTTCTGGGCAGAATTTTCGATTAACTTTGAAAACTCATAATTAAATCTACAAAAATAGAAACGAGGATCCGTAAAATTCATCGGAATCCTTAGGATGTCTAGTTTCAAGGAAAAATACTCCAAGAACCTAGAACACCATGATTCATTCCCAGTTTTCAATTTTCCAGATGCTGCCCAGAATTTTTCCAGCAAAAATAGCTTAACTTCAAAAATTCATTTCTCCTTGTGTAGAACTCAAAATGCTGCACTCTAGGTATATTTGAAAATCCCTATATGTCTAATTTAACCATGAATATTCTCAGAATTTTAGAACATCTTCTTCAACATAAAATACTGGTGTTTTTACCCCTGACTTCAGGAATCGCTAACCGACAAATTTCGCCAGAGCTTCGCTACTTTGATCCTAATCTTCCAAAATTTTTGCTATATCACTTTCTTCATCAATTTTTCGAAATAAAATCATTTTTAACCATAAAAACATGATAACAAGAATATATTGGAAGATTAAATATTAAAACAACATTTAAGCTATAAACTCAAAGCTAAAGCTTAAGAACTAGAAAACTTACCCTTGAAGAACCTTGCTACTCCTTCTTGCTATGCTTACTCTCTACTATGGCTTCTCTATACTCATCACTTTGGTTGAGTTTTGGTGTGAGAAATATGAAGAACCCCAAGCTCCTATTTATAGGGGTGAGCATTCGATTTTCGGTTAAAACCGAAATACACATATTTTAAAAACCGAACCGAAACCGAAGAACTGAAAAGACCGAACCGAAAAAACCAAAATATTTCGGTTCGCTTTTATGGTTAATTCGGTATTTGGGCTTAAGTTGGGCCTTCTTGTTTAGGTTAATTATGTAAAATGGCCAATTTACTTTTTTTTTTGCTGAATCAATCTACAATATTGACTATTGAGTGCAACCTGGCTATAGTATACTTTACATAACTCATAAGGTTGGGTCTGACTCATACATATGCATCTTTGTTTTAATTAATTTTGGTTATTTCTACCAAAAAAAAATGTAAAAAATCGGTTTTTTCGGTTTTAACCGAAATAATTTTTCAAAAACCAAACCGAAAACCGAACTAAGCTACTTTAAAAAGCTGAACCGAAAAACCGAAAAAACCGAACACCGAATTATTCGGTTTGGTTTTCGGTTTCGGTTTTGATTTGCTCACCCCTACCTATTTATAGGATTTTGTGAGGGCAAAATGGTAAGGATCTTACTCTTCCCTCATCTTAAACTTGGACCATTGGATCTTAAGGCATCTTTTGACACTCTCATCCTCACTTTTGGCTCTTCTTCACCGCCCCCTCTCCCTCTCACACACTCTCTCATCATCCAAAATGCCTCAAAAGTCAAGTTGTACAATTTCAATTTGTCCCCTAATCAATGTTATCTTAACTTTATGATTAATGCTTCATTAATGACTAACTAGTTACTCCTTGCTCAAGCTTCCTTGTTTCGTCCCTCACCCCCTTTTTTTTTACCAATTTTATGACTCAAATACAAGTTACCAAAGTGTACAAGTAACTAGATATAAGATAGTAGTTTGGTTTGGTGATTGAGTTAGGACACCTTTAAGAATTAATTCAAATCTCTTCCTTTACTCATAAATTTCAAAATTTATAACTCAATTAGAAGCCTTTAATTGCCTTTTGATTATTTGAGAATTAATTATATATATTGGGTGAAAATTGTGATGATACTTTGTTTCAAACCTAATAAATATGCTTGTTCAAGATTAATCCTTATATTTAACTTATGATTATTATCCCTCTTTGAACCAATTATTTACTAGGGATCTTGATTTACTTGTGTCTTGAATTATCCTATTGGTTAATTTTATCATTCTTTGTATTACACCATTTAGTCTTTCATTAATACACACACACCCTAAACCACTATTTCATGGCCGCCTCCTTCACTCAAAGAATCATCCAAAAATGTCATCATTATATGCCTTGATAGTCTTTGTGTACAATTAGCATCTTTTTAAATTGTCCCCTAATTAATAGCTTTGATTATGATTGATCACCCATGTGCAAAGATGCTTTTTCATTGATTACAACTTTTCTTACTCCACAAGTTGCATGAACCGTGTAAATCCCTCCCCTTTGTACAATTCAATTTTGATTTTACCTTCTTACTTAGTTAATGAGAGAATATTTCACTTGACTGCTTTTACTTTATTTGATTCCTTTCTTAGCCAACAAGCTTGTGTGAACTGTGTATTCACCTTGCTATTTGATTTATTGTCTGTTATCATTGTATTCAAAGTCAAGAGGAAAATCTCTTTGATTAATTTTTAAAGATTTTCACTTTATGAGGGTTAATTAAGGCCTTAGGATTTAGCTTCATGAGGTTTAATCCAAGCCTTTAATTTGGGTTGGAAAAATCTTAACACTATTGATGATATTTGTTAATGATTTAGGATTAAGAATTAGTGCAATTACTTTGCCTCTTTCAGTAGTAAATTTCGCCACTTTTAAATGATTCAAGGGAGGATTAATTAATCTTGGTTAATATCTCTAAGATAGTGTTTTTAGATGTTATAAGGCTTAATTGATAGGTTACTATATTAATTATGATCATTAGAATTCTCCCTTATGCTAATCTTGGGTTTTTATTAGCCTTTGATCACTAATTAATCTCATATATTCCTTAATTATGCATCTTTAATTCAATTATTAATTAATTACGAAATTAACATAATTACTTTAATTATTGCAAATTTAATTGCCCAATAGTTGTTGGTAATTTTCTCTAATTGAAATAATTATTTCTATGTCATTTAATTGCCTCTCATGATTAAATTAAGACTATGCTTAATCATGATAATTTTATTATAATTTGCCTCTTGATTTTCGAAAATCATTGCCTTTATTAGATATTCTCTAATTTCCTTTTTACAATCTTAATATTAATTGTATATGTTGGGTAAAATCAAGGGAATATTTATTTCAAGCTTAGTATGTGTTTTGTGGCATAAACTCAATGAATATTGGGTATTTTATTCCCTTAATTATCTATTTATTCTCATTGCCCTCTATCTCTTGTGTTTAGGCTAAAACATAACCCTAATAGGTAGTTACAAGTGTTTGACACTAATCTTAATTTATACAAGCTCATTGGCCAATTAGCATTTGCTAATTTGCTTAAATATAACTAAGTAGTTTCATAACCTTTGTTTATAATTTAATCACTATCTTATGTGTCATTCTCTTGCCTTATGATCATCTAAAATAGTTATTATTTTATGTGATTTAATTTCACTCTTTATAGACCCTGATATGTAGTCTCATAATTAACCATTGGTTAATTAATTCCAAAGTGAAATTTGGATGAAAATATAATTAATAAATTCACCTTTGTATTTTTAGTATTTATTTACTAAAATTCAATATTTATATTAGGGTATATTATGATCCTTAAATGAAATCTCAAGATTCACACTTGATCTATTAAATTTCAAGGAGAAATTGCCCAAAAATTATAATAATCAAATTACAAAATTTGAGACAACATACTCTCCTTTATCTACCATGTAGTATTTATCAAAATATATCATTTATGATAATTAGGGTTTTTAGGGTATTACAGTAAATGATTTGTATTAAATGGGTTTTGGTAAGTTTCAGAGTTTAAGTAAAAGTAAATAACAATGACATTACTTTGGGTATTAGGGGATGAAAGAGTGAACATCTATGCCAAAGTGGCTGGGTAGGGGCATGTCATATATTTGGAAGTGTAACATGTGAGTGAACAACATCCTATTATAATTCTTATAAATGATATTTTTACTATTTGTTATATTTTAAATTTATTACAGCATTTCCTGACTATGATTTTTCCAATGAAAGTTTATTAGAATTATCTTAGCTTCTCATCGATATTGAATTGAGTAGATAAAAAGAATCTATATTTAACATTATTCGTCTTTTTTCGTTAGTTTCAATGAACATTTACATATGAAAGTTGAAAGGAAATTAAATTTATTCCACAACTGATCAACCTTGTATGTCAAGGTTAAATTGAATATTTGACTTTGCAAAGTATTTGAACACTAATTCATGGAGGTGGTGAAAGGATTTTTCAAATGAAAAATATGTTGAATTGGGCTGAAAAGAAATTATATTTATGATATAGATTTTGTGCATGCTTGAAAGTAGCATTTAAGATGTTATTCATAGACCTTCATGCTGGGATCCTTGATTGTGAACTGCTCCTCATGAGATTTCAATATTTCATTATTAGAAGCTCTTTTCATTTATAAAGTTAAACTGATCCCACACATGTTTGAAAATATTTTCATGAGGGATTAAATACAGAACGCTGGTTACTAACAGCAGTATTGTTAGTCCTTGGTGCATCATGGTTAACCACACCGTACTCACGTTTGATATTCGTGGGATTCGTTCTCAAGCTTGTTATTCGTAGGTCTGGTACATGTGCTTGTTTCGTGTCCTTGTTCTGTGCTTGCTTGGTTATTTATCCTCATGGACTGTGTATTCACGATTGTGTTCGTAGCCTTGAGCTACGCTTGCTTATTTTCCCATGTTGATTGTATGTTAACGCTTGTTTTCCGTTCGGTTGAAGTCCTATGATTAGATATAGAATTTGAGATTTATTCTTAAACTGATTCTAAATGACAAATTGTTTTTTTATTATGTACTTGATATTATTCATTTAATAATCTTCTATGCAGCTTCAATTGTGCTTATTATTAATCTTTTACATAAAGAGATTTATGGTTATGATTTCATACTTGGAAGTTGAAATTAATTGTTATCTCTATTATAGACATTCATCCAATCAATTTATTCCTTTCAGTATTTTAGTTATTTTTATTAATGGGACATTATTCATCTGAAAATATTTAGTTCTCAGATAATGGTTGAGCTTGTACTCCTCATATTGAGGGGCTTATATGTTGAATTGAAGTAGAAGTGTGATCTTGGACAATCCTCATTTCGATGTAAAATTTAAATTATGTTCTAGATTTTGTGAAGCTTATTCTAGGTGCTCCACTTAAACTATAGTTAGGGTCCTTGCCTTCATTGTATATTGCATATATGTTAGTATTGAGCGGGGCTACTATTGTTGTACAATTGTTGAATATTGTTGTAATGTGAATATTTTTATTATGTAGAATTTACATGAGATCTTATTTGCAGGGAGACTTTGTTGAAATTCTTACAGATAGATATGATTTTTGCTAGGTGAAGTTTATCAAATAACTTTATATTTTAAATTGTATTATGGTTCATATATGAATCAGGAATTTTGCTTATTAGGGGTTTAAGGGATGTGGGTTTTTGCTCATATTCTAGCTCGGTTATGTAACATCCCATTTTCAAAAGCAGTATAATTTTTTTTTTCATCAGAGTAGAGCATCGGAGCGTAAGAGTAAATGATACATGTATTTAAAATGCCGTAAGTCTGGCTGTTTACAGTAACGGTACATTGTACCGAGTGTTTACAAAAGTAGATAACGATAGAAGAAAGTCTTCAGCCGAGTCCCTACGCGTGCTGCTTGCCTTTCTCCTCGGTCCTCGGTCCTCATTCCTTCAGAACCTGACGCTATATTAAGAGCTGAGGTCCAATGCATACAAACCCCAGGTAACAGTTAACCTCATATTTACATATACAACATATGGACTACGGACGTTCACAACATTAACAGCACATATACACAACTAATGCAGATACATCGCTTCCAGCATTTTCACACATACATAATGCAGACACATCGCACCCAGCATAATCACACATATCGCCCCCAGCAGTGTGGACACAATGCAGACACATCACACATATTGCCCCCAGTAGTGTGGACACAATGCAGACACATCACACATATCGCCCCCAGCAGTGTGGACACAATGCAGACACATCACACATATCACCCCCAGCAGTGTGGACACATCGCACCCAGCAGTACAGATATACTCTAACATCTATATGCACTCAAGCAACATAACAACTAAACACACACAGTACACCTAGCACATACATGCATAAAATAAACATCAGCGTTAGTGTTACAGTACGCGAACGTACCTTGTCGGCGGTACAACGGTACTTTTACGGAAAAACGGAAAATTTGACAGCGGCTTAAACAGCGGGATGTCGGCGGTACAACAGCGGCACGATTAATTCAGATATCCTAAAATGATGATATTTATCAACATTTAGCATCATAACGGGCATTTTAGGTACAAATTACCATTTTGCCCCTGACTCCCTAATCGGCGGAATTTCGCTAGAGCTTCGCTGTTTTGACTCTAATCTTCCAAAATTTCGCCAGAACTCTTTTCCCAACATGATTTTCGAAATATATATCATATTTAACCCAAAAACATGATATCTAAAATATATTGGAAGATTAAAGATCAAAACAACATTCCTACTATAACTACCGAAAGAACTACCAGAACTTAAGACTAGGGACTGAAGAACTTACCCCGACTTTGCTCAGATTTTCTCCAGAGCTTCTCTCTCTAAAACCTCTCTCTAGGCTGCATTTTTTTAGATGAAGAAATGAAGAGGAGAAGGCTTCTATTTATAGAAGAAAGGAGGGACAAAGTGGGAATTACATAAAAGTTCTTCAGATCGGATTTCGACCGTCGGATCGCACTTTTACACATGGCTTCATCTTGTCCATACACCTCTTGTGCTGACATCATCCTTCTAGAAGAAGATGATGTCATGCATGCTGACTTACCGATAAAGTTCCCTGATCGGTGTCCTAATCGCGTAATCTTGACGAAACTCAAAAATCCGGAACTAGGTTTTGTAGTTCCATTCTTTCTCTTTAAAACTACTTTTGGGTTTCACTATATTTTTGATCCCATTAAGGATATTCCGTTATCGCAAAGATTTTTGGACAAACGTTGTCGATTCTTTAAATAACTTTCGATAGAACCAACTTCTTGCGTAAAATCACCGGTTCGTAATATGATCTGATCTAAGTAACCATATCTCTCGGTTTGAAAAACATGGTGCGTTTTCTATAAGTCACTTTTAGCACTATCTCGCCTTATCTTAATTATTCAAGACTCTAATTACGCTGTTGGTTTCAAAAACGACTTCGAGACCGCTCAATCCGAGATAGAATTTCACCGGTTCATAAAAGGTCCAAAGGTAAAAGACTAAATTTCTATATCTTGAAGTAGAATTTCATTTCTATATGTTCTCATATCTCCCGTTGGCTCTTTACCGATTATATTATTATTTTATTCAAAATATCTAGATATTATTTATTTTTCTTTTATTTTTTATTTATTTTTCTAAGCATAAAATATTTTATTAATATTTTATTAATATTTTATTATTAATTTAATTATTAATTTTGAATTTCTCCTTTAAATTAATTATTTACTACTTAATTTACTTATATCTTAATCTAAACAATTAGCCACTAATTACTTAATTAGCCACTTACTAATTGTTGATACTTTTCATAATTAGGATAAATTATTAACTCACAACTATTTGACTTACATTGGTATCTTATATCCCATGTAAAATATTAAAAATACTTTAGGGCCATAAAGTGCTTTTAATATTATTATATTTATGCTCTATATATTTTCAGGAAATAATCCCAAAAATTCCTAAAATTAAAGATAACATACTTCCCAAGTTTTTGTCAATATTTGCAAATATGGGATTTACCATAATATTTTCGAGCCATTTTCTCCTTATAAAATACATTTTTCAAGGATTTTAGCTCTTTATCTCTCCTAATTCCCATAGTAATTACCTTAGAAAACAAGATAATTATTTCTTATTATTTGAAACCAAATATTCACCTATTTTCAATAGGTATTATTTACCGAAATATGATACTTATCATAAAAACGATTTTTAGGGTATTACAGGTTAAACCCTAACTTTTGGGGTATGACAGAAAATACCTTAGTTATTGCTTTAGTTTTAGACGTGATTTATGAAATACCTATATAGAAGATTTGGAATTTGATTATATATAGTTCTTCCTTAAGAATGAAAGAAGATGGCTGGGAAGGGAATGTTTAATAATTTCGTTGAGAAAGGGAATGCCCTTTACGGGTCCTTTTGTAATGTCACTGTTTCTCTCTTCTCTGAATTTTTTCATATGCTTGTAAAGTTCTCTTCTCCATTGATTTGGTTATGCTTCATTTTGTGGGACAACTTGGTGGAGCATTTGTGCCTCTTATCTGTCATTTTGATAGCATTGCGTGGCCAAAACAAAGAAGGTGCCTTTTGTTTTATTTTTCATTCTTAATGTGATATACAATATGCAAATTCTATAATGCACCAAGTCTCTTAACACGTGTGCAGTGTGCCTCCTCCATGTAATTTCCGAAACAAACCCCATTTCTTTTCCCAAAAGGAATGTTAGCTATATTGCTCATTGTTAAGTTTTTGTTGATTGCTGTCCAATACTTTTGAATGCAGTCTCAAAAGTTATTAGTGCTGACATCTTTTATTTTGAACTCATAAGAAATTATTCCAATTGTGACCCCTTAGTTGCATAATAAAATTATTCAATGCATTGGCCTTAATATGTGAAATGTAACACCCCAATTTTCTAAAGCATTTTCAAGATATTTTAATCAGAGTAGAGCATCGGAACAATTTAAAAGAGCGAGTATTTGATAAACATTCACTGTTGGTGTATCTGGTTGCTTATATAGCGATACAATTATCCGAATATTTAAGTGTACGATAATACATATCAAAAAAGAAATTTTCCGGCCGGGTTCTCACTGGTGCTGCTTTCCCTTGTCCTCGATCCTGATTCCTCCGGATCCTGAGGCTATAGTAAGAGCTGAGGTCCAATGCCCATCGGACCTCAGGTAACGGTTAACCTAATGCTTAAATATGACAGTATATGTATGATAGATATTCATGGTATTTTAGCAACAATCAATACATAAGCACACAGCAGATGTATCCTAACAGTACATGAGCACACAGCAGATGTATCCCAACAGTACATGAGCACACAGCAGATGTATCCCAACAGTACATGAGCACACAGCAGATGTATCCCAATAGTACATAAGCACACAGCAGATGTATCCCGTAAGCACACAGCAGATCTAAAGTTATCGTCTATCACATATAAGCATAAGCATCAGAGTTAGTGTTACAGTACGCGAACATACCTTTCACCGTGTATTGACCAACTTGCCTGACTATTGATCCGACTTCGGACCTCCCGGATATCCTATATGTTATCGTCGGATTATTTCTTTTTCCCATAATATCACAACTAATATTCTACCTCTTAAAATAATATCAAAAAGGATATTTCCACCCATTTTGACATTTCTACCCTTGGTGTATTCATTATTACAATTTTGCCCTTACATTTTCTCAAAAACGCAATACTGAATTTCTGGGCAGAATTTTTGATTAACTTTGAAAAATCATAATTAAATCTACGAAAATCGAAACGAGGATCCGTAAAATTCCTCAGAATCCTTAAGGTGTATAATTTTATGAAAAAATATTGGTTATTACCTCTCAGTTTCCGTATTTTCATCCTCTGCTCAGAATTTTCCAGAATTTCGTAGCCCATTTTGTAGAATTTCTATCTCCTAGAACAAAATTCAAAACAACATGATATAGGTATATTTGGAAAGCTCTATATGTCTACTTTTAACATGAAGTTTCTCAGAAATTTAGAACATCATCTTCTACATAGGATACTAGCATTTTTATAACTGCTTTCAGAAATCGCTAATTGACAAATTTTCGCCAGAGCTTCGCTACTTTGATCATAATCTTCCAAAAAATTTGCTATAACTTCTTCTTCATCATTTTTTCGAAATAAATCCAATTATAACCATAAAAACATAAAAATAAAACTATAATTGAAAGATTATGAATCAAAACAACATTTAAGCTATAAATCACAAAGCTAGAGCTCAAGAACTTACCTAGAACTTTGCTCCTTCTTTCCCAAAGCTTCTCACTCTCACTTTCTCTCTATGTTTCAGCTGCTATAAGCTTGTTCTTGCTTGTGAATTGGTGAGAAATTATGAAGACTAAAGCCTCCTATTTATAGCAAATTGGCCATTAACTTTCTAACAACGTTCCTTCAATTTGAGCCCTTGGATTAAACTTAGTTGAGAAGTTTAAATCTCACCCTTACACCTACTAAAACAGACTTCTCACTCCTCTCTCCCATAGTTAGTTTGTTTCAACTTTTAGTTACCCCAAATGCTTATTTAGTTAGGTGCAAGTTGGTGATTTTATTCAAGATTCATTTCCACTTTTCAAAACTCCATTTTATGGCTTAATTAAAGGTCTTTTTGAAACTCTTAAATCACTTAGGTATGAACCATAAACGTTTGTGAAAATCACTTTAGAGATAACCAAGTTCAAGCTTAAATTGTGCTTGTTCATAATATCTACTTATATTTGTTCTATGATCAATGGTTTTCAAGATACAATTTATTTTCTATTGGTTTTCATTTACTTGTGTCCTGAATTTATCCTAATAGTTTTTATCTTATCATTAAGTAATTAACCATTTAATACCTTTATTACCTATGCTTACATCATCATTTACCATTAAGTCTTCTTGAGTTAAATGAGATTAAGACATTTTTGCCTCAAAAGTCTTCTTGTGATTAAGACATGTATATGGTTAATATCTAGATTCATTTGCTTCATCTTTTTATTCTTCCAAAAACTCATTAAGAGCATTAAACTCAAAGCCTCTAAAGTCTCCATGCATTAATGCTTGATTATTACATGTATGTGGTGTAATTATCTTTGTTTAATTAAATTAATTATTTAACAATCTCAATTCTGATTTTTTTTGTAGAAACCGTGTACACTCCCTCTTTCTCTTCAAATTTTGTTTTTTAATACTTATTAAATCATCTAGAAGGAATTCCCTCATTAGTTAAATTTAATTTCACATGGATTTAGCTTTATGATACTTAATTAAAGTCTTAGGATTTAGCTTTATTAATTTTAATCCAAGCCTTCAATTTGGGTTGGAAAAATCTAAACACTATTTATGATATTTGTTAATGATTTAGGATTAAGAATTAATGCATTTACTTAGTCTCTTTAATTAGTAATTTTTGCCACCTTAAAATAATTTAAGGGAGGATTAATTAATCTTGGTTAATATTTTTAATATAGTGTTTTAGGGGTTATTAGGCCTAATTGTCAATATTTGATAGGCTTTTATATTAATCTTGATGATTAAAAACCCCTTGTGTACTAATTTTGGCCTTTAGATATCTTTTGGATATTAATTAAGTTGATATATTCTTAATTATGCCCTTTTAAAATTAATTATTAATTAATTTCGAAAATTACAAAAATCTCTCAATTATTGCAAATTTAATTACCTAATAATTGTTGCTAATTTCCTCTAATTGATTTAGGCATATTTTGATGATATTTAATTGCCTTTATTGACAAAATTAAAATCCCACTTAATTAGGATAATATTAGGATATTTTATGATCACTAATAAGATTTAGAAAATTAAATCTCTTAATCACCTAAATTCTAGGGAGACATTTGCCTAGAAAATAGGATAAACATAACAGAAAAATTGAGACCACATATTCACCTATTTTAAATAGGCATTATTTATCCAAATATAATATTCAAGATATATTATTTATCCAAACATAATATTTAATATATACTATTTATCCAAACATAATATTTAAGATAAATAATTATTTGGGTATTACAATTTCTATGTCATTTAATTGCCTCTCATGATTAAATTAAGATTATGCTTAATCATGACAATTTTATTATAATTGCCTCTTGTTTTTCAAAAATCATTTCCTTTATTAGATATTCTCTAATTGCCTTATGATCATCTATAATAGTTATTATTTTATGTGATTTAATAACACATTTTATAGATCCTAATATGTAGTCACATAATTAACCATTGGTTAATTAATTCCAAAATGAATTTTGGATGAAAATACAATTGATAAATTCACCTTTGTATTTTTAGTATTTATTTAGTAAAATTCAATATTCATTTTAGGGTATATTATGATCTCTAAATGAAATCTCAAGATTCAGACTTGATCCTTTTCAATCTCAAGGAGAAATTGCTCATAAATTTATAATAATCAAATTACAAAATTTGAGACAATATACTCTCCTTGAAGTATTTATCAAAATATATCATTTATGATAATTAGGGTTTTTAGGGTATTACATGAAAAGACAGGGCTGTTAAGAAATATGAAATTTTGAGTAGTCAGACGTGCTGATGCTGCATGTACCCTTGACAAATTGTTGGAAATGATATTTGCTTGTGCTGACTTTTGTACAAGTAGAGTTTGATTTGCACCTTCTAGGAATGAAATGATGCACAAATTAATATGTGGGAGTTTGAGTTATGTTGAATGATAATCATATTGATACACTCATTAGACTTGATAGTTTCATTCCTAATAACTCACAAGCTAAGTTTTCATTACAGTAGAGGACGGGGCGGCTGGCAATCTGAACACAAAGTAGTGTAAGAGAAGAAATATGAGCACTCTTTTACCAAAACATCATGGTCTACTTCAAGCCATAACCACTATCCTCACCTCCAGTCAGATCCAATTCCACCACCTCAAACCTTACGTTCCCCACCTCCACAATCACACCCTCCTCCTCTCTGTTCTCTCCTCCAAGCCTCTCGCTTCTTACCCTACTACTCTCATCTCCTTCTTCAAGTGGCGTCATATTCATGCACCTGCTGCCGTTTCCACATCAAAACGTTGTTTTAGCTCAACTTGATTAAATTCACTAAACCACTTGCTTGATCAATTTGTTCTACAAATCGTCATGGGAACAATGCTTTACTTATCACTTAATTACTCGCATGACTCGTGCACTTGTGAGGCAGACAAAAACACATCGTTCCCCTCTTCTTCTTTTTTTGAAAAATAGCAATCACCATCCTAAAATATTTTGTAATATCAATCCGTACCTTGAAATATTTTTTCAAGATCCTAAAAAAAAATTTATCTTGAAAAAATATTTTGGGGTACTTACTGGTACTAAATAAATACTTCAGGATACTGAATGATATTAAAAAGATACTTCAGGATACTAACTGGTACTCTAAAGAAGCTTCATGGTCTTGCTTTTTTTTTTTAGGTTCTTAAAATATTATTTCAGGGTATTTAATGGTACTAAAAAGATACTTAAAGATACTGACTGGTATTTAAAAAAAATTCATACTCTTGAAAAGTTTTTTAGTATCTTAAAAATATATTTCATGTCACTAACTGCTACTAAAATAATTTCATAATGGTGAATGCTATTTTTAAAAACAAAAAACAAAAAAGAAGGGGGGGGGGACTGTAATACCCGGATAATTATTTATCTGGAATATTATATTTTAGTAAATAATACCTATTGGAAATAGGTGAATATGTGGTTTCAAATAATAAGTTATAATTATCTTATTTTCTAAGGTAATTTCTATGGAAATTAGACGAGATAAAGAGCTAGAAATCCCTAAAATACATTAATGGGGCATAAAATGGCCTGAAAATATTATCATAAATCCTAAGAGGCAATGAAATATTTATTAAAAATTGGAGAATATGTTATCTCTAATTTAGGTAATTTTTGGGATTAATTTCCTTGGAAAGTAATGAGGCAAAATTAAATATTATTTTTGGGATCATAAGTGACCCCATGATTTTTAATATTTTACATAGGACATAAAATACCAATGTCAGTAAAATAGTTGTGAGATAATAATTAATCTCAATTAAGAAAATTATCAACAATTAGTAAGTGACTAATTAAGTAATTAATGGTTAATTACTTAAATTAAGATATAAAGTAAATAAATTAAGAAAATAAGAAGGGAAGGGCGAAATTTTAAGTGTGAAAAGGGTTATGGTTATTTCAAAAATAATATCATGATATTTAAGTAATTAAATAATAATATATTCGGTAGAAAGACCAGTTGGCTAAATGAGAACCGATAGAAATTAAATCTTATCTCAAAATAGGTGAACTAAGTCAATAACATCTGGACTTAATATAGACAAGTGAAATTTTATCTCGGAGTGAGCTATCTCCGAAGTCATTTCTGAAACCAACGGAGTAAATAAGAGACAGGGTAAATAAGAAAAAGGGCAGATAGTAAAAACGAGAATCCATAGAAAACAAAACTGTTGTGACAAACCATGAATTAAGTTTCTTAGGTCGACATTACAAACCGGTGAATTATTATCCGAAGCTGGCACTTCCGGAAGTTATTTCTGTAACCGATGGCGTCTGTTCGAAAATGTTCAGCAGACAACGGAATACTCTTAATGAGATCAAAAATTTAGTTAACCCAGATATTTCCAAAGAAGAAGAGTAGACCTTCAGTGCTGTGTTGCCGTATTTTAGAGATTCCCCGAGATTACGCGATTAGGACACCGAACAGGGAACCTTGTCGGTACAGTCACATAAAGCAAGCAGATGACATCATGCATGACATCAATTTGTTGACTTTAGTGGCAAGTGAGTTCAGCACACACACATGGAGGGCCAAGATTGAGCCTTGCAAAAACCTTAGATCCGACGGTCGAAATCCGATCTGAAAAAGCATGAATAATGTCACATTTTTTTCCTATAAATAGGCCTCACCTCTCTTCACATTTCCCACACCAAAATTTCGAATCCTAGAGAGAGGTTAGAGAGAAGGAGGAGTCCGGAGAAAGTGTAGCGAAGCCCTGGGTAAGTTCTTCGGTCCCTAGTCTTAAGCTTCGGTGTTTTGTTCGGTAGTTATAGTAGGAATGTTGTTTTGATCTGTAATCTTCCAATATATTGTAGATATCATGTTTTTGGGTTAAATATGATATATATTTCAAAAAATATGTTGGGGAAAGAGTTATGGCAAAATTTTGGAAGATTAGAGTCAAAATAGCGAAGCTCTGGCAAAACTCCGCCGACTAGGGGAGTTAGGGGCAAAATGGTAATTTGTACCTAAAATGCCTGTTATGATGCTAAATTTTGATAAATATTATCCTTATAGGATATCTGTGATAATCGTATCGCTGTCGTACCGCTGTTGTACCGCCGTTATACCGCTGTTGTGCCGCTGTCAAAAATACCGTTTTTCGTAAAACGTACCAAAGTACCATCAACGAAGGTACGTTCGCGTACTGTAACACTAACGTTGATGTTTATGTTATGCATGTATGTGCTATGTGTATTGTGTGTGTATAGTTGTTATGTTGCCTGAGTGCATATATATGTTAGAGTATGACTGTATGTAAGCTGGGAGCGATGCGTCTGTAATGCTGGGAGCGATATGTCTTGATGCTGGGAGCGATATATCTGCTTTGGTTGTGTGTGATAATGCTGGGAGCGATATATCTGCATTGGTTCTGTGTGATAATGCTGGAGCAATATATCTGCATTGGTTGTGTGTGTAATATATCTGTTGTTGGGCTCATGTGCTGTTAATGTTGTGAACGTCCGTAGTCCATATGTTGTGTATGTAAACATGAGGTTAACCGTTACCTGGGGTCCATATGCATTGGATCTCAGCTCTTAATATAGCGTCAGGTTCAGGAGGAACGAGGACCGAGGAAAAAGGCAAGCAGGCCGCATAGAGACCCGGCTGAAGACTTTCCTCCGTTGTTATTTACTTTTGTAAACACTCGGTACAATGTACCGTTACTGTAAACAGCCAAACTTACGGCATTTGAAATATATGTATCAGTTACTCTTACGCTCTGATGAAAAAAAAAATATACTTCTTTTGAAAATGGGATGTTACAGGGACAATGTGTTTTGGCACCAAAACGGCGCCATTTGGTGGAAAAGGAGCACAGCGGATAGTAAAAGAATTGGACAAAAGCCGCATCCCAAAACTTATGTAACATGCCAAGTTATATATCATAAAATGTGTCTGGTGACACTTTGGTTTTAGAAACGTCGACAGAGTTTGAGGTGCTACAACTCAGCTTGTTGCGGAAACGGAGAGCATGTACTAAAAATTTGAACAATTGAGTAACTGATATAAAATACTCAGGCATATGCTGATGCCCGATGTATGCTAGTATATTAAAAATTTCTCGAAGGAATATTCATGTGATACATTAATACAAAGCTTTGTATAATTACAAATTCTACATGTAACTATACCATCTTCAACTAAGCCTTAGGTAGACTTGGGGCATAGAACCTAACACAGTTAAATCAACCCATTTGGCCAGGCTGGGTAAAGTCTAGTGTAAGTCTCCTCGAATTCATAGTGACTGATTGACTGAACCACATAGACCGACCCTTTCTTAGTTTAAGCACCAAATGGTTTGAAGTAACCTTATCAGATTCATGCCAAAAGGTAGGCTCTGTTCACCTTCTTCCTGCATTTGCTTTGACCGGTGCCTCCTCACGGCTCTGTCCATCGGTGCCCTTTTACGGCCCCACCTACCGGTGCCTTCTATGATCCTTGATCCTTTCCTGAACTATCAGTTAAGACTGAGGTCCAATGCCCATTGGACCTCAGGTAACGGTTAACCTCATGCTTATATATGTAAACAATATATGTATTAAAGTTATTTATGACATTACAGCAATTATCAATACAAAAGCCGATAACAGATGTATGATCTGAGATAACGGCATAGCTGATTCACATGTCCGTTATCTCGGTCTGCACTATTCACCAGTGCCACGATCCACTCATGTCCTCAGCGCTAGGAAAACTCAACGGTATTAATAAGACTATAACCCGTGTAAACCTAAATGTGTAAGTAATGACTAAGACCGCATCTTAGTTTATGAATACAACTATCATATATGAACATACTATAAGCATTAGAGTTAGTGTTACAGTACGCCGCGAACATACCTTTCACGGCGTATTGACCAACTTGCCTGACTTTTGATCCAACTCCAGACTTCCCGGATATCCTATATGTTAATGTCGGATTATTTCTTTTTCCCATAATATCACAACTATTATTCTATCTCTTAAAATAATATCAAAAGGATATTTCCACCCATCTTGACATTTCTACCCTTGGTGTATTTGCCCTTACATTTTCTCAAAAACGCAATACTGAATTTCTGGACAGAATTTTTGATTAACTTTGAAAAATCATAATTAAATCTATACAATTCGAAACGAGGATCCGTAAAATTCCTCAGAAACCTTAGGATATCTAATTTTGAGTAAAAATACTGGTTCTTGCCCAGATTTTAAGAATAATTCCCAGTTGCCACGTGTTCATCCTCTGCCCAGAAAATTTCCAGAAAACGTAGCCCAACTTTGGACATTTTTATCTCCTAGCACAGAACTCGAAATAGTTCACTTTAGGTATATTTGAAAATCCCTATATGTCTAATTTAACCATGAATTTTCTCCAATTTTAAAACCTCTTCTTCAACATAAAATATTGGCATTTTTACTACTGACTTCAGAAATCGCTAACCAACAAAATTTCGCCAGAGTTTCGCTACTTTGATCCCAATCTCCCAAAAATTTTGCTATATCACTTTCTCCATCAATTTTTTGAAATAAAACCATATTTAACCATAAAAACATGATAACAAAAATATATTGGAAGATTAAAAAATCAAAACAACATTTAAACTATGAACTTAATCTAGAACTTCAAGAACTACAAAAGCTAAAGACTAAAACTTAAGAGCTTGCTTACCTCTTGAAGAACTTCTTCCTCCTTGTTGCTTCCCACTATGATTTTCTCTCTACTCTTGCTTCTCTAAAACTCATCTACTTTGGTTGAGTTTGGTGTGAAGATTTATGAAGAGCAAAGGCCTCTATTTATAGTGAAAGGTCATGGCACTTTGGTAATTCTTTCAAACCTACCTCTTCTTCAATTAAATCTATAGGATCTAACCTTAGTTAAGAAGTTTCAATCTTAACCATTGGATCTATACTTAATGAAGAAGTTTTAATTTAATTAAAAGCATTTCTCTTGATTTTTCCTATTGGTTGTTCAATAATTGTGGGCCCCACATTTCTTCTTTACTAAGTTTCTTTTCCTTCCTCTTATTTTCCCTTCTCAACCGTGCCTCTCCCTCTCTTACCTTCATCTTCTTCAATTTTGCATTAATTATCCCATGTGCTTGACCCATGTGATTGCTTACATCATCTTTTCTTCTTCCCTTTTTCCCTAACTTAACCAACAAGTTGATTGTTCAAAAAAAAAAACCAACAAGTTGGCTCAGTAAAGATCTATTTACTATTGATGATATTTTGTAGTTTATTCAAGTTTTCCTTTTTAATACTCTAATCTCAAAAATCATGGCTTCCTTTAGAAGTCTCTACTAGCCCTTTAATCATTCTAAGATTAATTGAAAAAGTTTGGGAATGTAATACCCTAAAAATCGTATTTATGATAAGTATCATATTTCGGTAAATAATACCTATTGAAAATAGTTGAATATGTGGTTTCAAATAATAAGTAATAATTATCTTATTTTCTAAGGTAATTACTATGGGAATTAGGAGAGATAAAGAGCTAAAATCCTTGAAAAAGGTATTTTATAAGGCGAAAATGGCTCATAAATATTATGATAAATCCCATATGACTGCAAATATTGACAAAAACTTGGGAAGTATGTTATCTTTAATTTTAGGAATTTTTGGGATTATTTCCTTGAAAAAATTGAGAGGCATAAATATAATATTATTAAAATCACGTTTTGGCCCCATGATTTTTAATATTTTACATGGGATATAAAATACCAATGTAAGTAAAATAGTTGTGAAATAATAATTAATCCTAATTATGAAAATTATCAACAATTAGTAAGTGGCTAATTAAGTAATTAGTGGCTAATTGTTTAGATTATGATATAAGTAAATTAATTAGTAAATAATTAATTTAAGGGGAGAAATTTGAAATTATTAATTAAATAAATAATAAAATATTTTCTGCTTAGAAAAATAAAATAAATAAAAATAAATAAATATCTAGATATTTTGAATAAAATAATAATATAATCGGTAAAGAGCCGACGGGAGATATGAGAACAGATAGAAATGAAATTCTACCTCAAGATATAGAAATTTAGTCTTTTACCACTGGACCTTTTATGAACCAAATGAAATTCTATCTCGGATTGAGCGGTCTCGAAGTCGTTTCGAAACCAACAATAAATTAGGAGTACCTGGATAATTAAGATAAGGCGAGATAGTGCTAAAAGTGACTTATAGAAAACGCACCGTGTTTTTCAAACCAGGGATATGGTTACTTAGATCGATCATATTACGAACCGGTGATTTTCTCAAGAAGTTGGTTCTATCGGAAGTTATTTCCGTAACCGACAGCGTTTGTCCGAAAATCTTCGGCAAATAACGGAATACCCTTAATGAGATCAAAAATATAGTGAAACCTAGTAGTTTTAAAGAGAAAGAATGGAACTACAAAACCTAGTTCCGGATTTTTGAGATTCGGCAAAATTACGCGATTCGATTACACGATAGGGGAAACGCTATCGGTAAGTCGCACATGTGATGTCATGCATGACATCATCTTCTTCTAGAAGGATGATGTCAGCCAAATAGGTGTAAGGCCAAGATCGAGCCATGTGCAAAAGTGCGATCCGACGGTTAAAATCTGATCTGAAGACAATTGATGTAATCCCAACCTTGTCCCTCCTTGCTTCTATAAATAGCCAAGCCCCTTCTCCTCATTTCTTCACACCAAGAACCGAAATCTAGAGAGAGAGTAGAGAGAAGGAGGAGCTCTTGGAAGTTCTAGCCAAGCCGGAGTAAGTTCTTCGGTCCCTAGTCTTAAGCTTCGGTGTTTTCTTTCGGTAGTTGTAGTAGGAATGTTGTTTTGATCTTTAATCTTCCAATATATTTTAGATATCATGTTTTTGGGTTAAATATGATATATATTTCGAAAATCATGTTGGGAAAAGAGTTCTGGCGAAATTTTGGAAGATTAGAGTCAAAACAAATAAGCTCGCGAAATTCCGCCGATTAGAGAGTCGGGGCAAAATGGTAATTTGTACCTAAAATGCCCGTTATGATGCTAAATGTTGATAAATATCATCATTTTAGGATATCTGAGTCAATCGTGCCGCTGTCATACCGCCAACATCCCGCTGTTTACGCCGCTGTCAAATTTTCTGTTTTTCCGTAAAAGACCGTTGTACCGCCGACAAGGTACGTTCGCGTACTGTAACACTAACTCTGATGTTTATTGTATGCGTATATGTGCTATGTGTATGGTATTGTATGTGGTAGCTGATAGCTCTGCTGTATGTCATGTACTGTCAATATGTTTACGTTTGCTAAGGGCCTAGGTGCGTACGTTCGCATACTGTAACACTAACGCTGATGTTTATTTTATGCATGTATGTGCTAGGTGTACTGTGTGTGTTTAGTTGTTATGTTGCTTGAGTGCATATAGATGTTAGAGTATATCTGTACTGCTGGGTGCGATGTGTCCACACTGCTGGGGGCGATATGTGTGATGTGTCTGCATTGTGTCCACACTGCTGGGGGCGATATGTGTGATGTGTCTGCATTGTGTCCACACTGCTGGGGGCGATATGTGTGATTATGCTGGGTGCGATGTGTCTGCATTGTGTATGTGTGAAAATGCTGGAAGCGATGTATCTGCATTAGTTGTGTATATGTACTGTTAATGTTGTGAACGTCCGTAGTCCATATGTTGTGTATGTAAACATGAGGTTAACCGTTACCTGGGGTCCGTATGCATGGGAGCTCAGCTCTTGATATAGCCTCAGGGTCTGGAGGACCGAGAACCGAGGAGAGAGGGAAGCGACACATAGGGTCACGTGGACGCCACGGAGACAATTACAGTCGGAGACACATCATTGTTATGTTCCTCTGTTGTTATCTTCTTTTGTAAACACCCGGTACATTGTACCGCTTCTGTAAACAGCCAAACTTACGGCATTTTAAATATATGTATCAGTTACTCAATCGCTCCGATGCTCTACTCTGATGAAAAAAAAATATACTGCTTTTGAAAATGGGATGTTACAGGGAAAAGATTTTGAAGACAACATAATCCAAGCTTAAAATATGCTTGTTCAAAATAAATCCTTATAGTTGATCTATGATTAAAGTTTCTCAGGATACAATTTATTTTCTATAGATTCTCATTTACTTGTGTCTTGAATTTATCCCAATAGTTTTTAACTCACAAATCAATGAATTTCACATTTTTCTCTCTCCTTCATAAATTTTGCATTGAAGACCCCATGTGAGCCCATGTGATTCCTTTAATTGCTTCTTCCATTTTGTCCCCTTGATTAAATGCTTAAACACCATGTGTAATTAGTTTATTTAATTAATTGTATTTCTTTACTCACAATTTATGCAAACCGTGTTCCACTTTTTTTTCTTCAATTTGTTGTGTTTTAAATCATCACATATCATCTAGAAGAAAGTCTCTCATTGGATTATTTTAATTCACAAGGATTACACTTTATGAAGTTAAATTAAGGCCTTAGGATTTAGCTTTATTAGATTTAATCTAAGCCTCTATTTTGTGTTGGAAAAATCCTACCACTATTGATGATATTTGTTCATATAATATGTGCTCTTACGATTTAATATTTGTGCAATTATCTTGCCTCTTAAAAAGGGAATTTTCGCCACTTATATTAAAATATGGAAGATTACATTAATCTTGGTTAATATTCCTAACATAGTGTTTTTAGGTGTTATTAGGCTTAATGGATAGGCTACTATGTTAATTATGATAATTAGAAATCTCCTTTATGCTAATCTTGGGTTTTTGTTAGCCTTTGATCACTAATTAATCTCATATATTCCTTTTTAATTTAATTATTAATTACTTGCAAAAATTAACATAATTACTTTAATTAGTGAAAGCTTAATCGTTCACTATTTGCTTGTTAAATTCCTTTTTACTAATTTAAGTGTTTTCATAACACTTTCTTGCTTATTTTGGTTACATATGAACCATAACTTAATATGATAATTTTAGGGTATTTTATGATCCCTAAAAGAAATTTCAAGATTAAATCTTGATCTACTTAATTCTCAAGGAGAAATTGCCCAAAAATTATAATAATCAAATTACAAAATTTGAGACAACATACTCTCCTTTATCTACCATGTAGTATTTATTTAAATATACCATTTATGATAATTAGGGTTTTTAGGGTATTACAACTCATATGATATTTTCAATTATTTGCAAAGTCACATTTCATATTTAATTTTTAATTGTCATAAATATTTCGGGAAAAACTTATTGTAATATACAGTATCTAAATCTCTACTGTAGATTGGCAGCGATGAAAGCAGCGAAGAAAAAATGTGTAAGCAATGGGGAGTTTTAGGAGCATATTTGTGCATGCTCCCATTTCCGTGTGAAAAGCACAAAAATATATAGCTATGGTTCTCCACACAAAGCGTATTAAGTATTACGTAATAAAGAGTGACTAGAGTCATTATCAGGATTCACCGAAAAAGAGTGTCGTTCACACAAGGATTTGATACCAACAAACAGTTGATAATCAATTTTACAGTTTCGCTTAATTTAAGTAAGATACAATGAGAGAACCATTATAAAATGAAAATTCAATCCTAATTAGATTTTTTTAAAAAAAAATGCAAATCTAAGCTACAGTTAATGCTAGGGGTGAGTCTAAACTACATAGGTAGCGAGTGTATAACATCTCTCCTCAATTGCATGGTTGAAACTATATCTAATAGTCTATAACTCTTAGTTACCTAAAAGTGTCTTTCAATCCACAACAAGATATTCTAATTACGTTGCTCCCGGTTGTTTATAGTTGATTACCTAATTGAACTAATTAAAAGATATACGACATTTGAGAAAATGAAAGTATTTTATTACAGTTTTTTGATGTACTATTTTATTACAACATGATTAGACTAAAATTTGATCAAACTTTTAATTTTGACAAACAATATCAAGTGGATAATCATAGTCGATATATAACAATTGAGAGAAGAAAAAAAAATCTTAGTATTCATAATTTACGAAGCAATTTATATGAGATTTCTCGTGTAATTATTGGATGTCAATCTTAATGCACTTCAGAAGTTTGAAATTGAATCAAGTGAGAGCGAGATTGAGCGAAGGATATCCTCAAGATTAAAATTGCCTTCATTCTGACTCTGCCCTTGCCGCCCTTTCCCACTCCACCAAGCTGTGCTGGCGTTTATGGACCTGCTCCAAAGTGGCATCTCCAATAAGCTAAGACTTCACTTAGTGTCTATATACACACATCACTTATTATATATTAAATGATAATTTTAAAAGTAAATAAATTTATTAGCTTTAAGAAATAGCAAAATCATTAACTGTTGGTTGGGGTAGAAAAAAGTAGGGAGAAAAACAAAAGTATGAGGGAAAAAAGTTTTTCCCTATTTGGATGTGGGAAGAAATATGGATTTAATCTAGATGATCTTTTAAATAACTCCTTATTAACTAATTGGCACAGAAAGATGCCACTAAAGAGACTTAATTAGCACCTTAAGAGAAAATATTGCAAAAAGGGATGAAATTGTTTTAGACACACATACCAATTAAATTGATTTTAAAATATAAAAAGACAATATTATCTTGCCCACTTCCTTCAGCTTACCTTATTGGCCTTCTCAAGTTCTGTTAGAGAATCGAATCGCAGCCAAAGAGCCACCTGAGGCAAATTGGAGAGAAGGGTACAACAACTTGGGCATTCCCATCCCACTGAAGTGTTGGCAAAAGTAACGATGAACAAAAATTAGCAAATTGACAATGAGATTTTGAGATAAATAAGTCTCTTATACAGGGACTTAATTGGTTGTAACTCTTCCAAAATAATATTTATACCAATTGTCAAGTAATAGTAGCATGTTTTGCCCATAAAGAAATTTAACTAGAGGGGACCACGAGACTGGCAATTTAGAACAAACATGGATTAATAGAGAGATTGGAGATAATATTTTATATATTAGGACTCAACGTAGGAAAAGTAGGTGGGATTGATCTTCATCTCCTAAAACTACTCACAACTCATCACCGGCCGGCCAATGCTTACCACCGCATAAAACCCATATGATTTCAATTCAAAGGATCGGAATTTTGTAAATCATATCAAACAAATGATAACAGAAAGGCAAGATTCAATACCTTTTTTGGTATTTCATTGATCTGATTTCTTATGAACAGCAATGTCTTATGTCAATGGTATGATCTTCTTCATCGACATCAAACTTCATAGGTAATTTCTTCATAAAAACTTGGAAATATAAAATATGGTGAAGATACATCTACACAAATTTATGCATTGATACACATAAGCTAATGATGTTTTATAGATGAGAGAAATTAGGTTTCAGGTTGAGAAAACAATGTGCCATGAAAACAGTGGACTATCAAAACCATGTTCCAGTAAAACAATGTGCGGCACAAGTTTCATTAAACCACTCAAATTTCCTTAGAATGGACGGCTCACCTCGAGATGTGATATGTATATGTCTGTTATATTTTATGAACGGCTAGGATTGAAACACTAAAATTTCCTTGCAACAAACAACCCACCTCGAGAAATGATATGCATATCTCTATTATTTTTCATGAACGGCTAAGATTGAGTACCTAAAATATTTTTTTCTAACACCTACGTGCTTTTTAGGCTATATATTGACGGAAAATTTAAAATAAATCTAATCAATTTATTGTCCATGTAATAATCAGTCTTTTCTTGTACTCCCTCTAGTCCTACATGCCCAGGAGCTTGATAACTAATTTGTAGATATTAAATCAATTAGATTAAGTTTTTATTTGTAATGAATATGTGTTAGTTTCCCTTTTAATCATTTGCATTGTAAATTATTCCTTTTATGGAAATCGGAACCAACCTCCCCCCCAAAAAAAAAGTGTGCAAGGAATTGAGAGTATGTGAAAAGAGTTTAGATTTTTATTTGTAGAAAATTATTATGGTACAAATTAAGAATTAATTAGGTCACAATAGACCAATTTTGTAATTATATGGTCAGTGGTGGATCTTGGGATAAATGTTTTGGGGAGGCTAAATGTATACTCATTAACTAATTAAGGGAAAAAAATTGAGGGGCCAAATATATAATTTTTTGGAATAAATGTATACATGTTTGGGTAAAATGTATAAATTTTGTATTAAAAAAAATCATTTTATATTAAATATGTAATACCCTAAAATCTGACTTATGATAAATATCATAAATTGAGTAATTAATACCTTTTGGGAATAGGTGAATATGTGATCTCAAATTCTGTTGAATAAATACTTGGTTTTTAGGGCAATTTCTATTGAAAGTAGAAGAAATAAAGAGTCAAAATCCCTAAAATACCCTTGTTGGGTCATAAAATGCCCTGAAAATATTATGATAAATCCTAAGAGGCAATGAAATATTTGTTAAAAATTAGAGAGTATGCTGTCTCTAATTTAGGTAATTTTTGGGATTAACTTCCTTAGAAAATAATGAGGCAAGATTTAATATTATTTTGGGGAGCATAAGTTGCCCCATGATTTTTAATATTTTACATGGAGCATAAAATACCAATGTCAGTAAAATAGTTGTGAAATAATAATTAATCTCAATTAAGAAAATTGTCAACAATTAGTAAGTGATTAATTAAGTAATTAATGGCTAATTGTTTAAGCTTGATTAAGAGAATATTCAAGGTAAATTATGTAAAACCCTTTATTTTAAATGTTTATGGCTAAAATAAGCAAGAAAATGTTGTGAAAACACTTCAACAAGTTAAAGGAAATTAACAAAAATAAATGAGCAATTTAACTTGTACTAATTGAAATTAGTTTCATAATTCTTCATGATGATTAGAAACAAATTAAAAGCATCTAATGAGGCAATGCTTTTCGAAAATATTATGGCCATGGGAGGGCTGATTTAAATGTCAAGAAATCATAGGATTGTGACACATGTTAATAAACAAATCCAATGGCTCTAATTTAAGCAAGAATTAAGCTTAATCCTCATTTAAGTTTATGAGCCAATGAGAACAATTGAACAATAGAGAATTGATATATATATATAAAAAAAAAACAATTCAATGGCCAAAAGAAATCTGCATGTCGACTTAATAAAGGGAATGGAGATAGAATTAATCATTGTTTACAAAAGAGTTGAAAAGTCAAATGTTGGGCAAGCCAATTAGAAGGCTTGAACCATGGTATTTTTTTTTTGTAAATTAAAAAGCTTATAAAATGGCTATTGAAGGTGGGTGATGTCGGCACAAAATGAGGGGTTGAGGATGGAGCTTCATAAAGTGAAAATTAGATCCATGGTTTAAGAAGAAAGAAGAGAATTTGGATGACCTTGTAAATGACCCTTTTAGCCTTGAGATTTTCTCTATAAATAGAGAGCTTCTCCCTTCATAATCTTGACACCAAAAACTACAATCAAATCTGATTGTAGTGATAGAGAGAGAGTGGGAAAAATTCTTGGAGCAAGAAGGAAGAAGGAGTTGAAGTTTAAGGTAATGTTCTTGAGTTTAAGCTTTTAGTTTTTCATTAAATAGTAGTTTAATCTAGTAAATTGTTAGGAAAATTCCTATACTTGTTTTTAGGCCTCATTGCATTGAAAAAATGCCTAACGAGGTAAAAACATTGTAGGAAATGATTTTTAGATAATAATGGAGTAAGATTGTGAAAATTGTAGAATTTTCGGTTGTTAAGCTTTGTGCAGCCAACGAAAGAGATGCTAATATTTTATGTAGAAGATGAAGTTATTTAATTCTGAAATTTTTCATGGTTAAAGTAGACATCTAGGGATTTCTAAATATACATATATTGTATCATTTTGAGTTTTGTACAAGGAGATATGAATTTTTGAAATTAAGCCATTTTTCTGGGAGAAATTCTGGACAACGTTGGGAAAAAATGAAAACTTGGAATTATTCTTAAACTCTGGGCAAAAACCAGTATTTTTTTCTCAAAATTAGACATCCTAAGGATTCCGAGGAATTTTACGGATCCTCGTTTAGATTTTTCTAGAATTAATTATGCTTTTTTAAAGTTACCGAAAAATCTGCCCAGAAATTTCAGTGTTACGTTTTTGATAAAATGTAAGGGCAAAGTTGTAATAACACATCCACCAAGGATAGAAAGGTAAATTAAACCTTTAGAATATTATTCTAAGCAATATGATATTTATCAAATATCATATAATAATCCGACGATAATGTATAGGATATCCGGGAAGTCCGGAGTCGGGTTCAAAGGTCAGGCATTTGGAATTACACGGTGAAAGGTACGTTCGCGTACTGTAACACTAACTCTGATGCTTATTGTATGCTTATATATGATAGTTGTATTCATAGATTAAGACTTTGTCTTAGATCTTTCATTATACATTCAGATATAAATGGGTTATGGTTTTAATAATGCCGTTAGAGTTTTCCTAGCGCTGAGGACACAATAGGCCATCGTGGCACTGGTGAATAGTGCAGACCGGGATAACATGCATACTGCAGGGGCTGTGTATTGTTATTGCCTTACATATATGATTATGTATTTCTTACATCTGCTATGTGCTTATGTGTTGATTACTGCTGTAATGTCATGAATACCTGTCATACATATATTGTTTATATAAGCATGAGGTTAATCGTTACCTGAGGTCCAATGGGCATTGGACCTCAGCCTTAAATTAATAGTCAGGGAAGGGTTATGAACCAGAGGAGGCACCAGATGATGGAGTCGTAAAAGACGTCGATGGACGGAGCCGTGAGAAGGCACGAGTCAAAGTAAAAACAGACGGAAGATGAACGGAACTCACCTTACAGCATGAATCTAATAACGTTACTTCATATCATTTGGTGCTTAAACTAGAAAGGGTCGTCTATGTGGTTCAGTCAATCAGTCGTCGTAAATATTCGGTGAGACTCCCACTAGACCTACCCAGCCTGGCCAAATGAGATGATTTAACTGAGTTAGGTTCTATGCCCAAGTCTACTTAAGGCTTGGTTAAAGATGATATAGTTACATGTAAGAGATGTAATTATAAAGTTTTGTATTATTGTATCACATGAATATTCCTTCGGAAAATTTGTAATATACCAGTATACGTCAGGCATCAGCATATGTCCGAGTATTTTATATCAGTTACTCGTTCAAATTTTTAGTACATGCTCTCCGTTTCCGCAACACGCTGAGTGGTAGCACCTCAAACTCTGACCAATTTTATAAAACCACGTGTCACCGGCACGATTTATGCTACGAAATTTGGGGTGTTACAAAATATTTAGGACAAGTTTTTTTTTTGGGGGGGGGGGATTGAGAAGCTCTGCCACTGCATATGGTCCTTTTTTTTTTGAAAAATAAGTTGAAATATAAATTTAACCCATTTCGAATATACATTCAAACCTTATAGGTCGTTCCAATTATTTGCAACACTCACCCCCCATATTTGTAATTATTTGTATAAGTATTTACGACTTATATCATCCATATTAATTAGTCATTTGCATGTATTTGATTTTCAGTTTGATGACTCCTACATATGCTTGTTTGGAAGAATAATTCTTTTTTCCTACAAAATGTCATTTTAAAACGTTGACTATTTAATACAATTTTATTGCAAATAAGAGTAATTTTTACATAAGAGTCAAATATAAAAGACTCCCTCTGATCCTTATTATAAGGCACCAAGTAACAACATCGATTTTGTAGTACTCCTTTCGGTCTGTATTATAAAGCACAAACTAACAATTTTCACAAACCAATAAAAATAGTTAAAGTCATTAAATTTGTTCTAAAATTTAATTAATTTTCAATATTACCTCTACTAATTGCATGAAACTCTAATATCATATTAATTATTACTCTCACACACTACCCTTATTAATTATGGACATACATGAACAAAATATTAATGCTCTTTGGAACAAGCAAGTGCCTTATAAAAAAGACCAAAGAACTAACAACTATAAAAGAAGGGTTAAGGTGCAATTTTACCCAAAAGTAACCACTCAGAAACACTGGTATCTGAAAGTTTTTCGATGAGTAATTTTGCCTTGGAAGTAACCAAAATGTAGCAATTTTGCCCCTTAAAAAAAACAAGAGGTGTAAATTGAGAAAGCCTGCTTCTAATTAATATTTTTAAATTTTTTGGGTCTGCAAAAAAAACTTATCAGCTTTGAGCTTATTCTTGACTTAATCAATTTAATGGAAGGTATGGATCCGCTAATTGACCAATATTATACGTAACAAAACTTATTGTGACATACATAGGCATACACACACACACAAAAACTTATTGCCATAAGACTAAAATATATACTTGGTCTTTTAAGTTTACATTAAGTCATACAATTTTAATATTTATTTATTATTGTGTAGACTTTATTCTCATGGTGTGTATTGTATATTAAATAAGAGAAAAATTTAAAATTTATTTAATTTTAAGACAAAATTAATGAGATTTAAGGTTTTTCTTCATTACGTTAAACATATTGAATGTGACTTATAAATAAGACAAGAAAAGCATATGGCATTTGAGAAAAAAAGTATTATTATTTGGATTATTGAAATTTTATCAAACTTTTAATTTTGATGTACAATATCAAGCGATTAATCATCGTGAATGTATATTTATAAAAATCAAAAGAAGTTGCACTATTTACAATTTATTATTAATATTTCCTTCAAGATGTAACTATAACACCCCTACCGGCCTCGCCCTTTCAGGTGGCGGGTAGTGTGATTCTAACAACCCATCTGGATCTTTTCTATTTGGCATATGCGGAAGCATTCTTAAGCACATACTCAAAGTTAGACACCCGGCCTTTTATTATTCATACGGAAGCGTCAACATTCTTCAGGGCCGTTGTCATAGCTATCAGTGTCTTTACTCTCTACTCTGCTCATTCTTTTTTACAGCAACTTCAAGCAATACCTTCAGTGTGCCGCCTTCAAGCAACACTTTAGTCTGGAGTCTAGTGCAGAACTACTAGCCTGTGCTCACCTGTCTATTTCATGTGATCTGGAGTTCAAATGAATGAACCCCAGGGGTAACAGTTAATCTCATATGCAGGTATGAAATGTAAATAATAGTATAACACATGTATATGCATAAAATAATCCACAATAAACAAGTCGCACCGTAACCGCAGTTAACGGCCAAGGACCGCAGCCCTTTAGGACACGTAGCCCTATGAGACCGCAGCCTCAAGTCCCTAGCTAGGAAAATAAACATGTAAATCATCTAGCAAACATGATCAGTCATACATTAATACATACATACAAGCTAACAAGATAACAGTTACCCACCACTTTAGCTTTTGTCTTACGCTTGTAACTTTGCTTCCAACTACGGAGTTGCTTGAAGCACATTCCATTCTTCTTCTTTCTTGACTTCTCATGGCCTTGCCAAAAGATCACTGCTTCAGCACCAAGTTCAGTTTCCAGCAAATGATGATGCGCTACAGTAACACATGTACTGTTCATCTGCGAATTTACTGTAGTTAACGCCTTGACCTTTTTTCTTGTATGAACCCAAGCTTCCATGCACGTTCATCTTCTTGCCTCTCGGTTTCAGCACCATCTCGTCGCTCACTCTCATTTCTGTTCAGTCTTGGTATCCCCTACGTCCTCCCTTTTGTTCTGTGTTTTCTGTGAAGGTCGAAGGGATACCTTCCTTCAACTCTCTTGCTCTCTTCCAAATACTCAGCTCATGCTCGGTCTCTCACTTCAAAGATTTCACTCTCGGTTTACGAGAAGATGAAGAAGGAAAATGGATAAGGAATGAATGAAGATGGGTTTGCTTTCAGCTTCTCCGCCTCTCCTACTTTCGGTGTCGCTCCCTCTCTCACTCTCTGTGTTTTCCATTTCTGGCCGAAGGGAAGCAAATGGAAATGGAGGAGTATATGGCGTGCTGCAGAGTTCAAGAGAAATGGTGGAGCATGGCAGACATGTTGGAGACACAAGGAAAGTAGTGGAGCATGAGAGTTGCTGAAAGCATGAGACATAGTGGAGAATGAGTGCTGCTGATATGCCGAGTTTCAATGAGAAGCTTTGGAGCATGGCAGTGTTGAGGTGTCGGTTTAATGAGGAAACGTGTGTGACTTTGCTGTCCATTTAACAGGAGAAACAAGTGGCTCTGTTCTCTCTCTCTCTGGTCGAAATGAATATAAATATGGTTAGGAAGTTTGTGCTTCAGTTTTGTGTCTTGGCCGTAGGAAATGAAAAAAAGAAAAAGAAAAGGGAATAGCAGTTCAAATGGTTCTGGCCGAAGAGGAAAAACGCACTAAAGGAATATGAGCTGCACGTGCTTGAGTTCTCTGCAAGTTCAATTGGCAAATGACCATTAAATGGGTGCTGCATGTATATATATACATGTAGCATCACGTGTTGCTTTTGCCATTGGGTCCTACAAGAAAGTTTCCAATATTAATTGGCAATGCCTTATGTCGTGACTTGAGGAAAAAGGAATAAAGTATTGTGCTCCAATTCCCTTTTTCTCAATTAAATATTCCCCCAGCATTCTCTTGTGATAACATCCTCATCTGTCATAATGCTTATCAATTGAATTCCTAGTGGCCACGTGACTTCCTAAGAGAAATAAGGTGCTATATAAATTGAAGCACATGACTTGCTCATGCACAAATATATACCACAAGTGTATTTATACAACACTCATTTTTCACACTTGTATACTTTTAAACTTCATAAAATTGTAGCTTTGAGACCCATAATAAGCTTTTCTCCTTCCATCTTCTTTGCCCATTTAATTTGCAAGCTAGGGTAATAAAATTACCATTTTACCCTTTCTTAAATATTCAACACTCGAATGTCAAATAAACTCCAGAAATTATTCTAGGCCTCTAACTTCAATAATTCTTTTCTCCAAAAATTCAAGGAAAATATTCCTTAATTTCCAATAATTATTTACTGCCATAAATTATTGATTCTAAATTTTCTAGGCCGAAACTTATCCCTTGCAAAATTCTTTGAATTTATTCTTTTCCCGGAAATTCAAGGAAAATAGGCCTCACATCCCAATAATTATTTTCATAATCATATTAGGCCAAATATTCACTATTAATTTCCATTCAATATTTCTAATTGCCGAATCCCAAAATTTGGGATGTTACAGTAACACCCCAATTTTCGTAGCAAAATTCGTGCAGGTGACACGTGGTTTTATAAAAATTTATCAGAGTTTGAGGTGCTACAACTTTAGCATTTTGCGGAAACGAAGAGCATGTACTAAAAATTTGAACAACAGGTATATCACTGAGTAACTGATATGAAATACTCAGACATATGATGATGCCTGACGTATACCGATATATATTACAAAATCTCCAGAAGGAATTATTCATGTGATACAAAGAATACAAAACTTTATAATTACAATTCTTACATGTAACTACACCCTCTTTAACCAAGCCTTGAGTAGAATTGGGGCATAGAACCTAACTCGCTTAAATCATCCCATTTGGCCAGCCGGGTAGGTCTAGTGGGAGTCTCACCGTGCTAGGGTGACTGATTGACTGAACCACATAGACGACCCTTTCTAGTTTAAGCACCAAATGATATGAAGTAACCTTATTAGATTTATGCCATAAGGTAGGTTCTGTTGACTTTCTTCCCGTATTCTCTTTGATCGGTGCCCTCTCACGGCCCATCTACAGGCGCCTCTCCATGGCTCCATCCATTGGTGCCTCTTCTGGTCATGCCCCTTTCCTGTCTATTCATGCAGACTGAGGTCCAATGCCCATCGGACCTCAGGTAAGGGTTAACCACATGCTTATGTAAACAATATATATATATATATATATGACAGGTATTCATGACATTTTCGCAATAATCACTACAAAAGCCCATAACAGATGTAGGAAGCTGTAATACCCGGATTTTAGTAAATATGGAAGTTTTGAGATAAAGGAAATTAACGAATATTTTGATAAAGAAAAATCATGAGTTTAAAAATGTTATAGAAAATTGTTATAATTATAGAGTAAATTGTCAAAAAAAGTTACGGAAAATCGATGAACGAATGACTAAAAATGATATAATGGTGATAAAAACAAATCTAAAAATATTATGATAAATACTTTAAAGATCGTGAAAAATTATGAGAAAAATATGGAAGTGTTATCCCTAATTATGAGAATTTAATAAATTATTTCAGAGGGAATAACATGAAGAAAAGTTTAAAAAGCATTTCGAACCATAAAGTAACCCGATGGGGTAAACATTTTTAACATTTTACATAAGATATAAAATGACAATATCATTATAGAAGGTTGTAAGATAACAATATACTGTAAAATTAGTAAAGATAAATATATGAAGAAACCTGATCCTAAAAAGATCACTAAACGAAGAAATTAGGTCTCGATTAAGCCCTAACGGGCGCGTAAAACGGAAATTTTTGGTAAAAAATATTATATTTTTAAAAAATGGGAAAAATTATAGAAAAATAAATAAATCTGAATTTTTAAAATAGTGGGCCGAAATTCTAAGTATTTTTAATTAAAAATAATTGTTTAAATAATTAAAATGGTAATTAGAATAAAATAATAATATAATGCGGTGAGTCACTTATAGGGCCTGGGAAAAGTTAGAAATAAATTCTACAGGTAAACCAGAGGTAAAAGTCTTTTCGACTGATCAAATTAAGTACAAGTGAAATTCTACACGAAGAAAGAATTTACCGGACGTCGATTCCGCAACCGAAAACCCTAATTTCAAATAAGACGAAAAGTTGATCGATAGAGTAGAGTCGATAGGCAAAGTGAGAACCTATAGAAACAATTGTGTCTTTTTAAACATGAGATTAAGTTAGGCAACAACTGGACGTTTTACGATTCAGTGAATTGTTGTTCAGAAGTTGGTTCTATCGGAAGCGATTTCCGTAACCGGATGCGTTTGTCCGAATATCGTCCGACGCACCGGAGAATACCTGGATATGATCAAAAAGAGGATCCAAATAGATAATATGAAAGATGATGAAAAGATCTTCAAAGTTACACGCCCGAATTTTTAAGTTTCTGCGAAATCGCGCGAAACGGACACCGATCGGGTAGCTTTATCGGGCCGGAGGCCATAAAGCAAGAGCCATCATGGATGACAACTCATCCATTGACTTTAGGGCTCTTAGATTTCGATCTTGACCATGGATGGCCAAGAGTGTTTTGTCCTCAAAAATGCGATCCAACGGCCGGAATCCGATCTAAAGACTTTTGTGGAAATTCCCACCTTGTCCCTATTTTTCCCTATAAATAGCAAGCTCTCTTGCTCTCATTCTTCACACCAAATCCGAATCCTAGAGAGAGGTTCTAGAGAGAGAAGCTCTGGAAAAATTATGCCTTAGCTCCGAGTAAGTTCTTCTGTCCTTAGTTTTTAGTTTCCGTAGTTCTTTCGGTAGTTATAGTAGAACTGTTGTTTTGATCTAGGAAGTTTCATAATATATTCCTATACTTGTTTTTAAGCCTCATTGCATTGAAAGATGCCTGACGAGGTAAAAACATAGTGGGGATAATTTTGAAATGGAATAAGGTCAAAGTAACGAAGTTCTGGCGAAATTCCGCCAAATAGGGGTACTAGGGGCAAAATAGTAATTTTCGCCCAAATGGCCCGTTATGATGCCAAATGTTGATAAACGTTGTCCTTATAGGATATCGAGCTAATCGAGCCGCCAGTTGTGCCGCCGTCATACCGCTGTTTTTCCCGCTATCGAATTTCACGTTTTTCCGTAAAAGTTTCGTTGTACCGCCAAAAAGGTACGTTCGCGTACTGTAACACTAGCTCTAATGTTTATTATATGATTGTTGTGTAGTAGTGTACGAGGTTATGCTATATACACGGTATGTTACATACGAGGTTATGTCACATACGAGGTTATTATTGTTGTATCATACGAGGTCATGTTACATACGTGGTTATTATCTTGTATACGTGGTTACGTGTTTTTAATCATACATCTGTTATGGACTGTTGTATTGATTGCTGCATCGTGTATATGTAGTCGTATTTAAGCATGAGGTTAACCAGTTACCCGAGATCCAAATTGTAATTGGATCTCGCCTCTTATCATAGCGTCGTTCGGAGAACCGGAACCGAGGAGAAGGCGAGCGGGCCGCACGAGACTGGGTCAAGACTTTCTTCGGGTGTTATTCATTTTGAAAACTCTCGGTCAATGTACCGTTTCTGTAAATCAGCCAGACTTACGGCATTTATAAATATATGTATCAGTTACTCAATCGCTCCAATGCTCTACTCTGATGAGGGAAAAAAAATTATACTGCTTTTGAAAATGGGATGTTACAGAAGCAAATGATCAGATATATAAGGCAATAACAATACACAGCTCCTGCAGTATGTTTGTTACCCCAGTCTGCACGACCTCCCAGTGCCACGATTTACAGTCGTGTCCATAGCGCTTAAGAAAACTATTAACGGTGTTAACAATACCATAACCCGTGAAATCATGATTGTAACAAAAACAGTTGAGACAGAGTCTCAGTATAGGAATACATCAATCATATATAAGCATATCACAACCATCAGAGTCATTGTTACAGTATGTCGCGAACGTACCTTCGTTGACGGTACTTTCGGTACGTTTTACGAAAAAAAATCGTATTTTTGACAGCGGCCCTGCAGCGGTATAACAGTGGTGCGATTATCACAGATATCCTATAAGGATAATATTTATCAATTTCTAGCAGCATAACAGGCATTTTAGGTAAAAATTACCATTTTGCCCCTGACCCCCTAATCGGCGGAATTTCGCCAGAGCTTCGCTATTTTGACCCCTTTCTCTCCAGAATTTTGACATATCTCTTTTCCCAGTATATTTTTGAAATAAATATCATATTTACCCCTAAACATGATATCCAGACTATCTGGAAAATTTAAAGATAAATCTAGCATTTCTAGGATATCTACTGAAAGAACTACTGAAACTAAAGACTAGGGACCGAAGAACTTACCCAGGGCTCCGCTATATTTTCTCCGGGCTCCTCCTTCTCTCTAACCTCTCTCTAAGGCACGGTTTTGGGGTGGGAAATGAGAAGGGGAGAGCTTCCTATTTATAGAAGAAAAAATGACACTATTCATCACTTTATCGATCGATTTCGGCCGTCGGATCGCACTTCGACACGTGGCACTTCCTTGGCCCTTGGATGTGTGTGCCGACCTCATGCCCATGTCATTCTTCTAGAAGAGATTGCATCATTCATGATGTCATCTCGCTTGCTTTATGAGCCGGTACCGATAAAGTTCCTAGTTCGGTGTCCTAATCGCGTAATCCGGAAGAAACTCAAAATCCGAGAGCAAGGCACCGAAGTTTTATTCTTTCTCTTTAAAACCACTTGGGTTAACTAAATTTTTGATCCCGTTAAGGGTATTCCGTAGTCTGTCAAGATTTTCGGATAAACGCCGTCGATTCGAAAATAACTTCCGATAGCACCAAATTTTTCCGGACAAAAATTCACTCGTTCATAATATGTCCAGACCCAAGAAACCTAATCCCCGGTTCGTCACAACAATTTCTTTTTCTATTGGTTCTCATTTGCACTATCTCGCCCTTTTCTTTATTTATCCCGTATCTTAATGACTCGGTTGGTTTCGTAAATGACTTCGGAGATAGTCCACTCCGAGGTAGAATTTCACTGGTTTATATAAAGTCCAGATGTTTTAGACTAAATCCCTATATTTTGGTGTAAGATTTAATTTCTATCCATTCTCAAATGTCCTGTTGGCTCTTTACCATATATAATATTATTATATTACAAATATCTAGATTTTTTATTTTTTTTATTTTTATTTTTATTTATTTTTCTAAGCATTTTTTATTTTTTTATTTTTTTTATTACGAATTTCAGCCCTTAATTAAATATTTTTCTAATTCATTTATCTTATATTTTAATCCTCTTATATTATCTCATTAATTACCTTATTAGCCACTTACTAATTTTTGATAATCTTCTTAATTAGGATAAATTATTATCTCACAACTATTTTAGTTACATTGGTATTTTATATCCCATGTAAAATACTAAAAAGTCATTGAGCCAAAAAGTACTTTTAATAATATTATATTTATGCTCTATTATTTTCCAAAAAGTGCTTTTAATAATATTATATTAAAAAGTGTTTTTAATAATATTATATTTATGCTCTATTATTTTCCAAGGAAATAATCTCAAAAACTCCTAAAATTAGAAAGAACATACTTCCTAAGTTTTTGTCAGTATTTGTTGCCATATGATATTTATCATAATATTTTCAGGCCATTTTCTGCCTTAAAAAATACATTTTTTTTATGGATTTTAACTTTTTTTTCTGATTTTCACAAAGAATTACCTTAGAAAACAAGATAATTAAGACTTATTATTTGAGACCACATATTCACCTATTTCTAATAGGTATTATTTTTCAAATTGTGATAATTATCACAAATACGATTTTTAGGGTATTACACAAGATACGTTTAGATGAAGAGAAAAGTAAGGGAAAACACGAGAAGGAATACTAGAAATGAAAACTTTCAAAAATGGTACAAAAATATTTATTATATTTCTGAAATTTTCCCTTCGTTCTAGTGACAGATAAGGGCTTAAAATTTAATTGTACCACAAAATTTATTCTTTTCCTAAAAAAGAGTAGCACTGTCAATTAACTATCGTGTATTTTTACCCCATTTATAAATTTTATAGGTAGTTTTACACCCAAATAAAGTTTATGGTGTTCAGTACATATTTAGAACAAGTTCATAGGCATTTTTGTCCCTTAACCCTATAAATTTCGACCAGTGCGAACTAGACAAATTCAAATTTTATATATCATTTCCAATTATTTGCAACCCACACTCATTTATTTGAATAAGTATTTACAACTTATATTACCTAATAGTAGCTCATCATTTCCAATTATTTATTTATTTTTGGTTTGATGACTGATAAAGTATTGTTTGCTATGATGAATGACTTCTTGCGTCTTACAAAATGTTATTTAAAAATTTAAATTATTTAATAAGAATTGATAGACACATAAGAAAACACTACAAAAATGATGTCATTTTTTGAACTAACAACTACAAAAAGAAAAGACACGGAAGGGAGGAAAAGAAAAGCTTAAACCGACCAAAGCTGCATATAATTATTATTTAGATTAATATTATTGCCAGTACAAACGCTCTAAACAAATTATTTTTTAGGAGAAAAAACAAAATGTGTTAATGGCATAGCCGTCAAAATCGAACAACCAAAGCTTATTAAAAATATAAATGAAAAAGGAAACATAAACATGTACTGTTGATTTGACTGACAACATTGATTTTGATTGGAAAAATCAATTTCCAACCAAAAAAATTATTTCCAACATTTGAATTTACGCTATGGTTTTTGACTCTCAAATTTGATTTCATCAATTTGAAATAGTGCAACTCTTTTTCAGCTATATGTAATATATATTTAACAAAAGGAATTAGAGGCCAAAAAAAAAAAAAAAAAAAAAAAAAAAAACCCCATAAACTTTTCTCATATGTGCACTTATCACCATAAATTATACTAAGATGCAAAACTTCTCATGAATTTCTCAAAATGAGTCAAAAATGACTACCTCCGTTTTGTGGGCCCCATATAGTTATTTTTAAATGATTATTTAATTTTAGAAAACTTTTAACACTCCCTCTCTTCCCCAACTCTCTTTGATTTGTCATATCCCAAATTTTAAGTTTAGAAGTTTAAGAATTAGCTTGAAATAAGTAGGCGATTAAGCTAGTTGGACAAAAGACTTAAAGTGTCCTAAAAGATAGAATGATGCAAAGAGGTTGTTAAATGAGTAATTAAAGATTAGTTGAAGGCCAAATAAAATAGTACACTTGTTAAGGTAACATGGCATATCTACCGTCCCAAGTTTGGGTGAAAGCGTAATTTATGAAAATCACAAGTACATAATGGTAATTTTAGAAATTATGCCCTCAAGTTCAAGAAAAGTCACTGAAGAGATAAGGTGTAAAATAATTCCCTTTGATATATTTAGGCTTAACTGAGGTATTAAAAAATTACATCAAAGAAATTTTTAAGAATTATTAGAACTTTGGTTAATTAAATGATAATTAGCCAAATTTAATTATGGAAAATACATAGAGGGCTCAAATAATTGAATAAAAAATAGGGGAAATTATTTTAAACTTAATTGGAATATATAAAAATGGTTTGATGCCATATAAATGGAAATTTTATGTTTAATATTATTTTATGGGCATTTTATCCAAGATTAAGGTAATTTCTTGCAAAATTAAGGGGAAATAGTTAAGGATTCAAGAATCTTCAAAAAGTATTAAGGGAAGATTAATCATATTAACTAATTGGAATAATTTAATTAGTAGACATAATTGGATAATTTAGTCGAGATAGTTGGATAAAAGTCCTTGACTACAAAATTTATTGGCCATTGGTACCTAGAATTTGTGGTCCTTTAGAAGAAATATATAGTAGAGAAAATGACAAAATTGCACACTACAGAAGCTCAATTGCAATTCATGAAGGTCATTTGCATACGCACTCTAACTTAACTTATCATTTACAATTCGCAAAAGGTCACTTGCATTTTAACTTAATTTGCACACGATAAAAACTCAATTGCTATTCTTGAAAGTTCAATTGCAATTCATCGAAGGTCATTTGCAATTCGTAGAAAGACATTTGCATTTGTACTCTAACTTAATTTTCACACCACAAAAAGTCATTTGCATTTGATGGAAGGTCACTTACATTTTAACTGGATTTACACATCATGGAAACTCAGTTGTAGTTCATGGAAGGTTATTTGCAATTTGTGGAATGTCAATTGCAATTCATGGTTCACCTTCTATTATATCAATATGCAATGTATGATTCACCTTTACTGACTTCTTCGATTGGGTGATTCTTGAGATTCTGCAATTCTTGGAAGTAAGATATTTAAAGGGAGATGCTGTCAAAATTTCTATGAAATAATAGAAAACTTGATTTAAAACCAAATCATGATTAAGGAAGTGGTTAGAGTTAGAATTATGGTAGTTTATGGAATAGGGAATAAATAGAAAATTGGAATTTGATGATTTTGATGCTTTCAGGTTTAAATTGAAAAATTGTGTAGCGTACAAGTGAGAAACCAAGTTTGGAAACATTTGACACTAGTGGATTTTTTGGTGTCAAAGCCCCTATGCCACTATTTTAAGTAATTGAAGGGGAAGGAGATTGCATTTGATTCATTTGAGCGTTTTAATGAAATATACATGAAAAATTATGGGGGAGGAGCATGTTAGGTTATTTTTTAAGCCTATGGAATTTAAGCAAAGTTGAGGTCCAAGTGACAATAAGAGCAGTTTTAACATGTCTATGGTTTCAATGGTCCTAATAAGCTTTGTAATTGATACGTGTTGTTGATTGAATGGATTTTTGTCTCTTCTTTAGCCTTGGGGTCCACAATCAAAAATTATCAGCACATACACATAACCAATATAGACACATCGCTCCCAGCATGTTCACACACACACACAATGCAGACACATCGCTCCCAGCATTTTCACACATACACAATGCGACACATCGCTCCCAAAGATAATCACACATATCGCTCCCAAAGCAGTGGACATATCGCTCCCGAAGACGGATGCATCGCTCCCGCTTGCATACTAATACACACTAACGCCTATATGCACTCAAGCAACATAACAACTATACACACACAATACACATAGCACATACATGCATAACATAAACATCAAATTAGTGTTACAAAAGACGCGAACGTAAAGATACAACATAACAATTATACACACACAATACACATAGCACATACATGCATAACATAAACATCAGCGTTAGTGTTACAGTACGCGAACGTACCTTCGTTGACGGTAATCGGTACATTTTACGAAAAATGATAATTTTTGACAGCGGTACGACGGCGGTACGATAGCGGCAAGATTAACTCAAATATCCTATAATGATAATATTTATCAATATCTAGTATCCTACCAGGCATTTTAGGTACAAATTACCATTTTGCTCCTGACTCCCTAATCGACGGAATTTTGCCAGAACTTCGTTACTTTGACTCTAATCTTCCAAAATTTTGCCAGATCTCTTTTCCCATCATATTTTCAAAATAAATACCATATCTACCCCTACATATGATATCTAGACTATCTGGGAAATTTAAAGACAATTCTAGCATTCCTACTATCTCTACTGAAAGAACTACTGAAACTTAAGACTAAGGACCGAAAAACTTACCCAGGGCTCCGCCAGACTTTCTCCGGGCTCTTCCTTCTCTCTAACCTCTCTCTAGTTTTCGAATTTGGGGTGAAGAAGAATGAAGAGGAAGGCTTGCTATTTATAGAAGAGAGGAGGGACAAGGTTGGAATTTCATCAAATGTCTTCAGATCGGATTTCAACCGTCGGATCGCACTTCGCCACGTGGCTTCATCTTGGCCTTACACCTACTTGGCCGACATCATCCTTCTAGAAGAAGATTATGTCATGCATGATGTTATGTGCTGACTTACCGATAGCGTTTCCCCGATCGGTGTCCGAATCGCGTAATCTGGAAGAAACTCAAAAAATCGGGAACTAGGTTTTATAGTTCCATTCTTTCTCTTTAAAACTACTAGGTTTAACTAAATTTTTGATCTCATTAAGGGTATTCCGTTGCCTGCTGAACATTTTAGGACAGACACCAACGGTTACGGAAATCACTTCCGATAGAACCAGCTTCTGGACAAAAATTCACTGGTTCGTAATATGTTCTGACTTAAGAAACCTTATCACTGGTTTGTCACAACTATTTTGTTTTCTATAGGTCTTATTTCGCTTATCCGCCTATTTCTCATTTATCCCGTATCTTAATGACCCAGTTGGTTTCGTAAATGAATTCGAAGATAGTCCACTCCGAGGTAGAATTTCACTTTGTTTATAAAAAGTCCAGATGACTTAGACTATATCCCTATATTCGGTGTAGGATTTTATTTCTATCCATTCTCAAATGTCATGTTGGCTCTTTACCATATATATTATTATTTTATTCAAAATATCTAGATATTTATTTTCTTTTATTTTTTATTTATTTTTCTAAGCATAAAATATTTTATTAATATTTTATTATTTATTTATTTATTATTTAATTATTAATTTCGAATTTCTCCCTTAAATTAATTATTTACTAATTAATTTACTTATGTCTTAATCTAAACAATTAGCCACTAATTACTTAATTAGCCACTTACTAATTGTTGATAATTTTCATAATTAGGATTAATTATTATCTCACAACTTTTGCACCGACATTGGTATTTTATGTCCCATGTAAAATATTAAAAATCATGGGGCCAAAAAATGCTTTTAATAATATTATATGTATGCTCTATTATTTTCCAAGGAAATAATCCCAAAAATTCCTAAATTTAGAGATAACACACTTCCCAAGTTTTTGTCAATATTTGCAGTCATATGAGATTTATCATAATGTTTTCAGGTCATTTTCTGCCTTATAAAATACATTTTTCAAGGATTTTAGCTCTTTATCTCTCCTAATTCCCATAGTAATTACCTTAGAAAATAAGATAATTATTACTTATTATTTGAAACCACATATTCACCTATTTTCAATAGGTATTATTTACCGAAATATGATACTTATCATAAATACGATTTTTAGGGTATTACATACACAACAATTAAACCCAAATAATCATAGGAATTAGGAAGAAAATAAGTGAGGAAAGAGACAACCTTTATTAGAGAATCTTGAGTTGCTTGAAGGAGAAGTTCTCATCCCTGATGAGAATCATGCAATTATCTTTGAAAAATTCTTCTCCCGCATTGAATTTCCTTGGTGGAGGTGGCTCAGGATCAATTGGAAGAGGTCCAAGAATGTATGGTGGAGATGAGTACCACAAAGGACCCTTCCAATGATGTGCTCCGCAAAGACAAGCAACCAAAGAAGATCCCATCCAAAAATAGAAACTTAGAGAGATTTCAAATGAATTAAAGATATTTTAGGAATTAAACTCTCCAAGTAACTATCACATCCGAGGAAATCAATGCTACTCCCATCAGTAGGAGTCATACAAACAGTCATATTTTGAAAATTCTCTTGTCGTTGTAGTATAGTGGTGAGTATTCCCGCCTGTCACACGGGTGACCCAGGTTTGATCCCCGGCAACGGCGTCATTTGATTGAATGGATTTTTGTCTCTTCTTTAGCCTTAGGGTCCACAATCAAAAATTACCAAGGATTGCGTATAGTCAACCCTAGGATCGTTCTCTCTCTCGAGGAGCCTTTTATTGAATCCTAAGTAATCTAAATGACATGCAAGTGCAATTAAAACAAGGGGAAAAATAGGTTTTGGATTTTCAAAATAATTAAGTAAAATAAGAATGCAATTAAATTAAATGCTAAACTATTATTTTTGGTATTTTTAATAAAATGGAATGGAGTATGAAAATGTATGAATGATGAATGCTCTTGGTAATGAAGAAAAATGGCTATCCTTGCTCAAAAAAAATATGGGAATCAAATCTTCATTAAGTCTTAATGTAAAACCTCAAGGTACCACTTGAGTCCAATATTCTCAATTAATAGTAGCTCCTACTACCGTAGCTAACTTCTATCTCTTGAGATATTGTTAGAAGCCACTTAATGAGCAATTGAAATTGGAATAATGCAACATGAGCCTTATCCAAATTTGAGTGCTAACCAGCCCCTCAAGGGCACAAATAAATCATATTAACTAGACAATACCACGCTAATTAACATAATCTAATTGCAACCACAAAGAATTAAAACATGTATATTTTCACATTACAAAATCCAATTTCAATTGCAAATATTCATTGCACATGGAGACATAACAAAAGCATTACCCCAAGTCTCAACTACAAAACATATACCTAAAACATAGGAATTCAAATTTTCATAGCATAAGCATAACAATAAATTAGAAATAAACTCCCCATTCAAGCAACTGAAGCTCAAGACACTTCATCATCACCAAGCAGCAGCGAAATTAGATATGTATAGCCATTAGCACACCCAATCAGAACTGAAATCACCATAGAAAATCAAAGAGAATCTTCACTGGTGGAGGAAGGAAGAAGGATCGATGAAGTTCATCCAGCTGGTGGAGTCGAAAAAGGTGATGATGGTAGAGGGAGGAGGAGATGATCTGTGTGTGTCGTTGTGGGTGAAGGAAGGCAAGGAAGGAGGTGTCGAAGGTGTGTGGCTCTGTTCTGCAACTCTTGCCTCTGGAAGTCGCGGCTGTGGAAGTAAAGTGAGAGGGAAGGTGGAGTGAACACGGTGGTGAGAGGGAAGGAAAATAGAGAAGTCGCCGGCGACGTCAAAGGGGACAAGGTCGAGGATCCAAGGTCGCTGTCTGAAGGTCCAAAGTTCCCAGCGTTCAAGTCCGTCTGGTTAAAGAAGGAGGTGGTGGTCGGTGTTGATGATGGAGGGAGGTTGGGTGCTCGTCGGCGACGGAGGGAGGTGGTGAAGCCGCCGGTGAGAGTGAAGGGCTGTGGGCGTGAAGACGATGATTCCCAAATGCGTACTCTGTGTGTGAATCAGGAATTCCCCTGTTCGCGGCGCTGAATCATAATTTAATATCCTCCAGCTCCTGTCGTTTTTCCTCCCAGCTCCTGTCGTTTTTCCTCCCAGCTCCTGTGCGTTTTTCAGCTGCTAGGTCTTCCCTTTATTAAATCAGCCGCCCCTCAATATCCCTCAGCTCTCCCCTTAATGTGTCGGCCTCCCAATCTTTCATTGCTCCCAGCTCTGCCTCAGCATCACGGCCCCACGCGCTTTAAAATTAGGTTTCAAAATGTCCCTGGTCAAAACGCAGAGTTTTGACCAGGGACCTAAGTGCAAAGTGTAAAACGTTTTCACAAAGGGACTACACTGAAACTTTTGGAATTTGGGATCAACCTTCCATTTTTGAATTTGATCTAATTTCTTCAAATACCTACAATCAAAAATAATTAATCTAACATTAAATATTCTCAGAAAAATCAATGATTAAGAGTAATTACATCTTTTGACAATTTTGCCCTTTTTAGCCCTAATTTAATGTATTTACTCTTAATCTCAATTTATCTTAAGAAACACATTCTAAGCTCAATAACTATGAAAAAATGCATTAAGAATCCCAATTTAATTATAAAAAAATCATATAAAAATATGGTTCGATCAGTTGTTCACTTAGGGCCTTTGGACATTATGGAAGTTGAATTGGAAGCTTAGACACTTATGCTTTTAGAATGGAAGAATTAAGAGCAAGAGAAAGTAATTAAAGTTTAAGGATAGCGACTTTAACTTCTTGTATTTAAGTCGTGTCTATATTTTGTTATGCTTATTAGTTTGCCATGAGTTGAATAACTATTTTATCTCGAACATGTTAACTGTTTTCTTTTTAAATTGTGTCATGGCCATAATTGGTGTTTCTATTTTTTATGTGTATGTATGTTCATGATTGCCTGTAAGTTTTAGGAATGCTATTTGTGGATAAGTTCAATGTTGAAGTATAACTTGTGTAATACCCGGATAATTATTTATCTGGAATATTATATTTCGATAAATAATACCTATTGGAAATAGGTGAATATGTGGTCTCAAAACTAGTGTAATAATTACCTTATTTTCTAAGGTAATTTCTATTGAAATTAGGGTGAATAAAGAGCTAAAAATCCCTAAATGCAATTGTGGGTCATAAAATGCCCTGAGAATATTGTGATAAATCCTAAGAGACAATTAAATATTTATTAAAAATTAGAAAGTATGTTGTCTCTAATTTTAGGAATTTATGAGAATATTTCCCTTGGAAAATAATGAGGCAAAAATTAATATTATTTTTGGGAGCATAAGTTGCCCCATGATTTTTAATATTTTACATGGAGCATAAAATACCAATGTCAATAAAATAGTTGTGAGATAATAATTAATCTCAATTAAGAAAATTGTCAACAATTAGTAAGTGATTAATTAAGTAATTAATGGCTAATTGTTTAAGCTTGAACAAGGGAATATCCAAGGTAAAGTATGTAAAACCCTTTAATTAGATGTTTATGGCTAAGGTTAGCATAAAGTGTACTTGCTAATTAATTAGAAAAGATTAAGAAAAATTGGTGAGATTAAGTACATAAAAACCCTAAATCCTAAAAGGTTACTAATCATAGGATTAAGGCCCTAATTAAGCATTCTAATTAAATTAGACAAATTAAACAATGGTCAATGGTTAGGATGTAATCTAATAAAGCAAGATCAAAGACTACAAGAATTTCTAAAAATTTTAAATGCATAAATCCATGTAATTAAGTAAGGATCAATGTGATAATTTTGTGAATTATATAAGATAATTAAAATATAAAAGAAAACAAGTAGGATAAAACAGAACCGATAGAAAATAAATCATATCTAGAAAACCATGAACTAGGTTTCTAAGATCAGGACATATTATAAACAAGTGAATTTTTATCCGTGAAGTTGGTGTTATCGGAAGTCATTTCCGTAACCGAATCGCGTTTATCCGAAAATGTTCAAAGCAGTTACGAAATACCCTTAATGGAATCATAAATTTCATTAATCCACATATTTCTCAAGAGTGAATAGAGACCTTCAGGGATATGCTAAGGAATTTTTGAGATTCTTCAAGATTACGCGATTAGAACACCAAACAGGGAACTTTATCGGTTGAATCCATAAAGTAGGAGCACGACATCACTTGCATGAAGTCATCTTTGGAGAGATGACATGGGGGGAGAGAACTTGCTAGCTAAGGTTTCAAATGGAAGGCCAAGATTGAATTCATTAAAGTTGATCCAAGGGTTGAGATTCATGGACTTTTCCTATAAATAGCCTTCACTTCTCTTCATAATTCCTCACCAATTCACACAACAACATCTCTCAAGATTTCGAATCTAGAGAGAAGGAAGAGAGAAGGAGGAGCTTGGAGAAATTTGTAGCGAAGCCTTGTGTAATTTCTTTGATCCTTAGTTTTAAGTTCTAGTTTTGTTCGGTAGTTATAGTAGGAATGTTGTTTTGATCTTTAATCTTCCAATATATTGTAGATATCATGTTTTAGGGTTAAATATGATATATATTTCAAAAATTATGTTAGAGAAAGAGTTATGGCAAAATTTTGGAAGATTAGAGTCAAAGTAGCGAAGCTCTGGCGAAATTCCGCCGATTAGTGAAGTCAGGGGTAAAATAGTAATTTAGTCAGGGGTAAAATAGTAATTCGGGACTAAAATGTCTGTGATGATATTGATTAGTAATAAATACGTTGTTATCCTTATATGATATCTATGATCACGTACCGATCGTCACACGTACCGTCTATCGTCAACGAAGGTACGTTCGCGTACTGTAACACTAACTCTGATGTTTATTGTATGCGTATATGTGCTATGTGTATGGTATGCTTATGTGAGGTAGTTGATAGCTCTGTGGTATGCTCATTGTACTGTTATTATGCTTGCTGGGTGTAGGGATACGTTTGCTAGGTGTGAAATGCTTGGTGTGGAACGATTGCTAGGTGTGAAACGTATGCTAGGTGTGACATATCTGCCAAGGGGCTTATGTGTTGTTGGGATATGCTTGTTTGTATGCTCATATACTGTCTATGTTGTATATATAAACATGAGGTTAACCGTTACCTGAGGTCTGATGGGCATTGGACCTCAGTCTTAAACTAATAGTTCAGGAAAAGATCAAGGTAGATGGAGCCGTAGAAAGACGCCGATGGACGGAGTCGTAAAGAGGCACAAGTCAAAGCAAACACAGGAAGAAGGTTAACAGAGTCTACCTTCTGACATAAAACTAATAGGGTTACTTCAAACCATTTGGTGCTTAAACTAGAAAGGGTCGTCTATGTGGTTCACCAATCGACGCGTGAATTCGGGAGACTTCCACTAGACTTTACCCAGCCTAGCCAAATGGATTTGATTTAACTGTGTTAGGTTCTATGCCCCAAGTCAAGAAATGGCTTGGTCTGAAGTTGTATAATTACGATGTAAATCCTGTAATTATATAAAGTCTTGTATCACATGAATATTCCTTCGGGAAATTTTTAATATACTAGCATACGTCGAGCATCAGTATATGCCTGAGTATTTTATATCAGTTACTCGTTGTTCAAATTTTTAGTACATGCTCTTCGTTTCCGCATTACGCTAAGCTGTAGCACCTCAAACTCTACGATTTTTATAAAACCACGTGTCACCGGCACGATTTACGCTACGGAAATTGGGGTGTTACAACTTGATTACTTGAATAGTAATTGTTTACTATTGGGATTCTTTGAATCTCACCCCTCAATAACTAGCCATGCTATTTTATGTCTATTGTTTGATAAGTTCACCTGAACCATATCGCTGTCGGATGCACACTAAGTGCGTCAAAAAGACGGATGTTACACTCTTCCTCTTCTGGTATTACGTGCGTTCTATTATCATATGCAACCATCACAATATGAACTACAGCGGCTCCAACCTACGATTTCAGCATCCATCACTGTTTCAGTCATCGCGTTTGCCGCAAAAGAAGTACAGTAAAAGGTTAAAAAAAAAATCAGCTCGAAAGAGCAACACATATTACCTCTTATAGCGCAGGAAGAGTTGAAGGAACGAAAATAAAATATATTCTTTCTACATCTCCTTTTCCAATTAGTACGTTCTTGCCTATATTGTATAGCCTCGTCTGTTTGAAAAGTATCAGCAAAAAAGCTATTCCTTCACTCCCTCTTTAAAAGAAACAGAAGATGGGAAGAAACCGCTGAAAAAATCAACGAAGCAACAGAACCTGACAAATGGAATCCAAGATTTATTCAGAAATCTTCATAACAATCTGCCCAAAAAATGGAAGTTTGTACAACGGATCGATGGGCATTTTTGCCCCTACTCTGGAAAATGCATGAGCACTTTTTTGTATGGTGTTAGGTGCACATATGAAAAAAGTTTATGTGTGTTTTTGTCCCTTACCCAATAACTTATCGTAATTTGGCATGGGAAAAAAATTGAAAAAAAAAGTCTATTGAAATAATATTAATACTAATATCTCAATTACATACAGAGTAGTAGTGAAGGAAAAATTTGAGTTTTGGTAGCATCTTGTGCGTACCATATTCATTTTATCAATTTAGATTTTGACCTATGGTTTATGAAGGTTCATATATGCTTTTTATTACAATTTTGAATTTGAAATAAATTAAATTGTGTATTATTAGATAAAACGTCAATATAGAGGATTTGATTGTTACTCTCCCAAAATAAGATACCAATTGTCAAGTATATATGATTGATAGGATTCAACAATAGTGGCATGCTTTGTCCATAAAGAAATGGAAAAAAAATTAATCATGAGGTTATGATAGTTCCCGTACTTTTAGGTTGAGAAAACACTACGCGGTCAAAATAATGGGCTATCAAAACCGCGTGCTACTAAAATAATATGTGTTAGGAGTTTGATCAAACCACTCAAATTTTCTTACGACGGACGACTCAATTACGATATGATATGCATATGTTATTTATATTTTGTTAACGGCTAGGAGTGAATAATGACAACTTTTGAGTGAATAAATGACAACTTTTTCCAAAGTTACACCTAGGGGATTTTTATGCTATATATTCAAAGAAAATCAAACACAGATCTAATCAATTTATTGCTCATGTAATTAGTTATTCTAAGTATTATTTTATGTGAAAAGATTTTAATTTTTCATTTCTAGAATATAATTATGGTTTTTACAAACTAAAAGGAAAATTAATTAGATCCCATATGATAAATTTACTAGTAATATGATTTTAAAATATTTTATTAATTAAATACGTTGTAAATAGAAATTTAGACCATTGCAAATTAGACACTCAAATCTTATAGATTAATATCAATTATTATTCACACGCCATATTTGGAGTTGTCTGGAAAAACATTTACAACTCAAATGACCTATATTACTGGCAACGTTTGTGAGTGTGATATCACAAGGTTGAGTCGCCCACAAACTAGACTTTTTAGGGGTTTGGTTTCTCTCATTATCTCTTTTCTCATCATCCTTTCATAATCTCTAAACTGTGTCTGTCCAATTAGAAACAAATTATGGTCTATTCAAATTATGGAGATTTAATTAGGGCATAAAAGATCAATTTAATAATAAAAACGATCGACCAAACCGGCTTAAAATCATTTTATAAAATCTTCTATGAATCTGCAACAAATATTAATTTTGTATTATAAATATTCCAATATTCAATCAATATTCAGTGTGGATGTCTATAACCTTTCAAGATTTGTCATTAGGAGTTCTACACTTAAACATATGTAACCTGGCATCTTGGGAGTTTTTCATGATTAATACACAAAACCTCCAAATGTTACATATTGTAAAATTATGTAGGTTTAATCTTTGTTATAACTCTTGGATAGAATTAAAACGACTTGTAACCTATAAATAGTGGCCTTGTATCAAATAATTGAGGGCATCCAAATAAATAAGATATTGCTTCCTATTTCTTTCCAATTCCCTCTCATCTCTCTACATCCCTTTCATTTCATCTCCTGTATTTTCCTATTTTTAATTATAACATTTTGAGCTTATTCTTGACTTAATCAATTTTATGGAACGCATCCATTCACTAATTAAACAATTACTGTAACAAAACTTATTTAATTTGGGTATAAAAAATTTGTAAAAAGACCTTATCGCAATAATATTAATACCTGAATGTTGCATATGACATCGGTAGTGAAGGAAAAATAGGTAAGCAAATGAGGAGTTTTTATGGCGTCACATATGTTTTTTATCTCAATTTTGAATTTGAAATAAATTAAATTGTGTATTAGATGATCAAGACAAGAATATACGAATTTTAATATTAAATAAATAATTTGCTGAAGAAAATTTTCATGAATAAAATATTCCTCATAGATGAAGAAATTAAAACTTACAACATTTAAGAGTAAAATAATCCAACTTGTAATACCCGGATAATTATTTATCTGGAATATTATATTTTGGTAAATAATACCTATTGAAAATAGGTGAATATGTGGTTTCAAATAATAAGTAATAATTATCTTAGTTTCTAAGGTAATTACTATGGGAATTAGGAGAGATAAAGATCTAAAATCCTTGAAAAATGTATTTTATAAGGCGTAAAAATGGCCGAAAACATTATGATAAATCTCATATGACTGCAAATATTGACAAAAACTTAGGAAGTATGTTGTCTCTAATTTTAGGAATTATTAGGATTATTTCCTTGAAAAATAGAGAAGCATAAATATAATAATATTAAAAGTACTTTATGGCCCCAATATTTTTAATATTTTACATGGGATATAAAATACAAGTGTAAGTCAAATAGTTGTGAGATAATAATTTATCATAATTATGGAAATTATCAACAATTAGTAAATGGCTAATTAAGTAATTAGTGGCTAATTGTTTAGATTAAGATATAAGTAAAGTAATTAGTAAATAATTAATTTAAAGGAGAAATTCGAAATTAATAATTAAATAAATAATAAATAAATAATAAAATATTTTATGCTTAGAAAGATAAATAAAAAATAAAAGAAAAATAAATAAATATCATATTTTGAATAAAATAATAATATAATCGGTAAAGAGCCAACAGGGAGAGATATGAGAACGAGATAGAAATGAAATTCTACCTCAAGATATAGAAATTTAGTCTTTTACCACTGGACCTTTTATGAACCAAAGAAATTCTATCTCGGATTGAGCGGTTTTGAAGTCGTTTCGAAACCAACAAATAATTAGAGTACTTGGATAATTAAGATAAGGCGAGATAGTGCTAAAAGTGACTTATAGAAAACGCACCGTGTTTTTCAAACCAGGGATATGGTTACTTAGATCAGATCATATTACGAACCGGTGATTTTCTCGCAAGAAGTCGGTTCTATCGGAAGTTATTTCCGAATCGACAAACGGCGTTGTCCGAAAATCTTCGGATAACGGAATACCCTTAATGGGATCAAAAATATAGTGAAACCCAGTAATTTTAAAGAGAAAGAATGGAACTACAAAACCTAGTTCTCGGATTTTTGAGATTCGGCAAAATTACGCGATTCGGACACCGATCGGGGAAACGCTATCGGTAAGTCAGCACATGTGACATCATGCATGACATCATCTTCTTCTAGAAGGATGATGTCATCACAAGAGGTGTATGGACTAGATGAAGCCACGTGGCGAAGTGCGATCCGACGGTTGAAATCCGATCTGAAGAACTTTTATGTAATTCCCACCTTGTCCCTCCTTTCTTCGACAACGAAGGTACGTTCGCGTACTGTAACACTAACTCTGATATTTACTGTTTACTTATATGTGATAGACGACTATACGAGTGAATTGTATAGATAACTTTACATGAGATGTGTACTGTTAACGTAGATAACTTTACATGCGATGTGTACTATTAGCATAGATAACTTTACATGAGATGTGTACTGTTGTTATATTAATCTTTCATCTGCTATATACTTATGTTTTGATTAATGCTATGATGTCTTCCATATGTTGTGTATGTAAATATGAGGTTAACCGTTACCCGAGGTCCGATGTGCATTTGGACCTCGGCATTTAAAATAGCTTCGGGTCGGGAAGACCGAGCGCCGAAGATAAGGGCAAGCAGCACGCTTAGAGTCCCAGCTGGAGGATTTCTTTTGTTGCCACAGCATGAGTGTTGCCAGGAAGACACTTCTGTTGTTATTTACTATAAAAACTCTCGGTCATTGTACCACCTTTGTAATCAGCCAGACTTACGGCATTTTTAATATATGTATCAGTCACTCAATCGCTCCGATGCTCTACTCTGATGAAAAAAATATATTCTGCTTTTGAAAATGGGATGTTACACAACTACTCCTATGTTTTGCCTTAATTACTCAGACATCCCTTTATTTTAAAAACTCATATAGACCTTCCTTAAAATTAAAATGTATGTTATACAAATATGCCTTATATTTTGAAATTCTATTTTCATCCACCTAAATCATTAGTTGACTATTAAGTTTCACTTTTAGACCCTTTTTTTTTAATACCAAAATTCCCCTCTTTAACATTAGAACTATTTAAACATATAAACACGCATGGGCTAAAAACATTTATACCACCAAATTTTAATTCTAATAGAACTTTTAACTTTCTAATATGTTAAAAATTTATTAATTTTGATATTATAAATTTATAATTTAAATTTTTTACCATATTTATTGATTTTTTTTTTTAGTTTCTAAATGAATAAAAATACATATCAAACACATTTTTCTATCGAATATCATAAACTATATAGGTTTGATAGATTGTATAAGTCATTTAAATTTATAATTTCATATTATTTTTTCTACAAACATTTAAAAAACTTACTTAAATTTTTAAAAGTTTGTGATATTTACGTGTCAATTAAAATTTTTGGATTTAGTATTAAGGATAAATTACTAAATAATTTTAATTTTTTATATAAACTTTAACTAAAATATATATTGTTAAATTTTTTAGAATATCTTTGATGGAGTTAATGGTTTGGATTTAAGTGTGTGTTTTCAAAATAGAGGGAAGTCGTGTAATTAAAGCAAAACAAAATAATGATGGTTAGACTACTTTACTATTTACGTAAAACATCTATCAATATGTGAAGGCGGTTTTTGAGGGGGGAAAAAAGTGAATGCGACCAATGAATTAATTTTAAATATATAATTCTCAAAGTATATATGATATTTGAGAAATGAAAGCATCTTTTATTACTATTTGGTTGGACTCAAAATTGATCAAAATTTTATTTTGCATATAATATCAAGTGAATAGTCAATCATCAATACATAAATATGATGACAACGACTTTGGAAATTAAAAGAAAATTTACAAAAGAAAATTTTTATGAATAACATTTTCCTTATATATATCTTATTTAAAAAAACCATATAGCAATCAGGGAAAACAATTTAAAATAACAGGCTACATGTTCAAGAAATAAAAATGGAAAATCAAACAAAAATATAATCAAATTACTGTTCATGTAATTAATTATTATTTTCTTAAGGGTTAAGGAGCAAATTGGCCAACGAACTTTTACCTCAGGAGCGCCCAGTACAAATAACTTTTAAGTGGACTAAAATACCAAAAAACTTTTAACAATGTGCAATCAGCACAAAAAACTTTTAAAAATGTAAAGTAAGCACAACACCGTTAGAAAAAAATAACGTCCATTATCTAAAGTGCGGATTGGCTAACAAATTTTTACTCTAGGAGCGTCAACACAAAAAAGTTTTACTCCAAGAGCGCCTAGCACAAAAATGTCTGTTTGCAATCCACCAAAAATCCGACTGTTACAAATCCTTGCTTGGACCCCCCCAACCATGTGCATTGAGATTAGAAAGAGTAAATGCAACAACAACAAAAATCACAAATGTAACGAGTAGATTTCATTTTGAGTAAGGATGGTCAGTTTTCAAACTTGCCTAGGCAAATTCATGTGGAATCCACCCAAAATCCAACTGTTGCAAATCCTTGGACCCCCCAACCATATGTAGTAGGGTTAGGAAAAGGGAATGCAACAAAAAAATCACAAACGTAACGAGTATATTTCATTTTGAGTAAGGATGGTGAGTTTTCAAACTTGTCCAAAGCAAGTGTAGATTATGATTTTTAAGTTGATCTAAAATATCTACTTGCTACATTTGTGATTTTTTGTTGCATTCACTCTTTCTAACCCCATACACATGGTTTGGGGTTCGGGCAAAGATTTGCAATAGTCAGATTTTAGGTGGATTACACATGGATTTGCCCCGGGCAAGTTTGAAAACTGATCATCCTTACTCAAAATAAAATGTACTCGTTACATTTGTGATTTTTTTATTGTATTCACTCTTTTTAACCCCATGCACATGGTTGGGGGGTTCGGGCAAGAATTTGCAACAGTCAGATTTTGGGTGGGTTGCACATGGATTTTCCTGGGCAAGTTCGAAAACGGACCATCCTTACTCAAAATGAAATCTATTTGTTACATTTGTGATTTTTTTTTTGCATTCACTCTTTCTAACCCCAATGCATATGGTTGGAGGTCCGGGTAAGGATTTGCAATAGTCAAATTTTGGGTGGATTGCACATAGACTTTTTTGTGCAGGGCACTCCTGGTGTAAAACTTTTTTATGTTGGGCACTTCTAGAGTAAAAGTCCGTTGCCCAATCTGCACCTTAGATCACGAACGTTATTTTTTTCTAACAGCATTGTGTTTACTTTACATTTTAATATATTTTTTGTGCTTGACTACACATTTTTAAAAGTTTTTTGTTATTTTTGATCTACTTAAAAGTTATTTGTCTTTGGGCGCTTCTAAAGTAAAAGTTTGTTGGCCAAATTGCTCCTTAACCCTTTTCTTAATTTAATAATAATTGGGTCCTTTTTTGGTGTAATGGTCCTATCTTTTAAAAAAAAAACAATAGGTTGAAAATATGAATCTAGACAATTGCAACTTAGACACTTATCAACTCACTTTTATATTTGTATTAGTGATTATCTAAATAAATATTTATAATTTATATTACCTGTATTACTTGCAAAGTTAACATATATATTTATGGGTTAAGGTGGAGTTTTGCCAACGAACTATTACCCGAGGTGCGTCTGGCACAAAAAAACAAATGAAGGGACCAATTTGGCCAACAAACTATTAAAAAGTGAAAAAAAAAAACAATTTTGAGCAGATTCGCCAACGAACTATTACCCCGTCACCGTTTTGGTGTCTCCGTCTTCCATGACTGTCATAGTGTCGGCGACGTCGGCGTCTCCAAAGCTTCCATTGTTGCTGGGTGTTCCACTCACCCTCTTGAACTCATCCAGCAGTCCATAGCTTTCGACCGGCACGCACCTTGCACCCTGGTTGAGTGCCACCAATGCCACAAGCAGCAACCACCACTGCCACAACGCCTGCTCCTATGGGTCCCATCTCTGTTGGTGTTTGCCTTATCCAACAAGAAGGCTTAACCGCTCTTTTCTCCAGCGTTTTCACCACCGTCCTACGCCAGTGCCTTATATTTTAACGTAATAGTAATAGTTGTTTTTTTAAAATAGTTCTTTGGTATTTTTTTTAACTTTTTAATAGTTCTTTATTTATTGTTTTCACTTTTTAATAGTTCGTTGGCACATTTGGTCCCTTCAATTGTTTTTTGTGCCAAACGCTCCTCGAGGTAATAGTTCGTTGGCAAATCTGCACCTTAACTCTATATTTATTTAAGGGTTAAATACTATTTTTGCCATAGAAGTTTAGCTTACGGCGCACTGGTCATCTGGAAGTTTTTTTGTCTCATCTTTGCCCCGAACGTTAACAAAACAGAGCAAATATGCCCAAGAAGTTTTTTTTAGGAGAAAATTTTCCCCGGAAGTTTTTTTAGGAGCAATTTTACCCCTAGAAGTTTACAAAGAAAAGCAACAATTCAACGGTCAAGATCAACAGATAGGCAAGATTGCTATGTTTTTAAACTTCTGGGGCAAAAATGAGACCAGAAAAACTTCCAGGTGACTACTGCTCCTTAGAATAAACTTCCATTGCGAAAATGGTATTTAACCCTTTATTTAATTACAAAATCAAGCTAACAACTTATTCACAAAAACAAATATATATATTTTCATCGCCGTCAATCATAGCCTCTATTGGTCTCTCTCCCTCTTCTCTCTGCCTGTCTGCTCTCTAGTCTCATTGGTTGTCCGCCATTGATCAGTACCTCGGCGCATATGCCATCATCAATATCTGGTTGCCTCCCTCCTCGTCGATCTCCAGTGGTTTTTTAGGGGAAAGAAGTAGCGGTCTGTCACGGCCTTGGACTTGATCTCCCAAATACCGTGCCGGCCTTAGCTTGATCACCCTCTTGATCTTTGCTAAGTCACCGAAACCTCACGAGTAGGCAAAGAACACAAAGACTAAGAGAACTTTAGAGAGAGAAAGAGAAATGTAGAGAGAGAAGCTCTTGAACACAAATGACTTGGATTACCTGGATGGATTACAAGTGAGGAGGGATCCCCTATTTATAGCCTAACACCTCCTCAATGAACGGCTAAGATTGATTACATCCTACGGTGGAGAATAGTTCTCCATAACCTTCCCTAGAAATATCTAGATATTTACATAATTCCAAGAGTTCTCTAGAATTCTCTACACAACTCTACAACTATGTACACATATCTACAACATTCTAGGAGTTTCTAGACTTGTCCATACTTGAAGTCTCAACCTCCTAGTTCAATGTAGAGTGTCTGTGCACGTGAATTATCCAGCGTTCCTTTCCAGGCGTGACACTCTCCCCCACCTAATCCAGTGACGTCCTCGTCACTGTACAGGCTCTTGTGTTCCTTTCGAGACACCTTATGTTGCTGAGGAAGGAGCTTTACCATCGCCTTGTCTCCTGCTTGGTATTTAGAGACTCGCTTCTTCCTCTCCACAAACTTCTTCCTCCTCTTGGCTATTTTGCCCACGAAGGATCTCGTCACTTCGACTTTCCGGCTCAATGTATCACCCATTACATTAGCTGTACCAACTCCATACTCCATCCCACGATCCACCTCTCGTCTAGGCGGCAACCTCTCCTGGAGTCTTGGTGGCAAGAGGTCTTTATTCCTCTTTAGGATAGGGGGAAGATTCCCTCGATCCTCCATATCAGGATCCACCACCTTCAAAGCCGCAAGGTAGGTAACTTCCTCGCTCCCAAGTCCCTTTATCATTTGCATAGTTGACAAGCGAACATCCCGATCATCGCTTGTCGTAGGCACTGTGCAACCAATCCCCTTTTCAAGGAAGCACAATGAATCTTCACCCGGCAAGATGACTACTTTTGCCTTGCGCAAAAAGTCCAAACCCAATACCACATCGAAATCATCCATAGGGGCAACCGACATATCCACGGCCCCCTTCCACGTACCAATGCATAGCTCCACTCCACGAGCTACGCCCTCAAGGGGTTTGGCAGAAGTGTTAACTATCTTCCACCATCCACTTCGTACCTGGGTAACTGAGAGACCAACCCTCTTGGCCTCTTCCGGAGTAATGAAGTTATGGGTCACCCCGGTGTCCAACATCACCTTCACTGGCTTCCCGTTCAACGTTGCCTCCACATGCATGAGGCCTTTACTCCTTGGAACAGGTTCCCCATGTTTAGCTTTCAAGGCATTCAGGATTCTGAGAGACCCGATCCACATACTCGGCTCTTCCTCGTCAGATCCATCTCTTCCTTCAACAATGGCTGACAAGCTACCAAGCTTCGGACACTTACTCATGTAGTGCGGCCCTTTGCACACGTAGTAGCTTATTGTCCTCTTCTTCTTCTCCTCAGGTCGGTCCTTCTGGGAGGACTTGCCTGCTCCTCCCTTCATGAACTCCTTACCTTTGTCTCCCCCACCGTTCCCATGATTGGATTCAAAAGACTTAGATCCAGAAGTCTCACCTTTCTCATCCCTTTGATAATCAGTGAGGCTCTCGGCGATGGCGATGGCTTCATCCACATCTGTCGCACCACGCCGTTGGAGTTCCTGTTTGGCCCAACTCTGAAGACCTTCCACAAAGTATAACAACGTCTCCTCGCTACTAAGATCAGGGATTTGCAATGTGAGGGTCGTGAAGTCCCTTACATAGTCCTGAATTGTAGTCTTGTGCTTGAGTTCCCTCAATTTCTTTCGAGCCACATAGACCACGTTCTCAGGATATAATTGTTTCTTCAGTTCCCTCTTGAAATCTTCCCATGTCTCGATCGTGCAAAGGCCCCTTTCTATGTCTGCATGCTTCCTACGCCACCACAACATAGCATTATCAGTAAGGAATAAGGAAGCAGTGCGTACCTTGGTTGTGTCGTCGGCCAAGTTCAGGTTCTCAGCATATCATTCCATTTGCCATAAGAAGTTCTCAACCTCCTTGGCATCACGAACGCCTTGAAATTCCTTCGGCTTAGGGAGATCCAACCTCACCTCCCTTGCTCCACTGGTACCACCAACCAACGGAGTCTTTGTTTGTCTCTCCAAAGAACTCTTTAGAGAGTTAAGCGCCTTGCATGGCGGTAATGGCGTCCATTACCTTTGCCTCGAGTCGCCTCGTGGACTCGGCTCGTTCTCCTCGACATTGAGGTGTGAATCAAGATCCGACCTCAAGTTGTCTAATTGGACCAGGGTGTGGGTTTCAAGTGTCTCAAATTCACTTTCCATCTTGTCCACTCTATTGGCCACCCCGTGCAAGGCCTCCTCCAAAGCCTTCACCTTTACCATCAATGTGGCAATATCCGCGGCTTGGCGAGGCTTACTTGATCCCCGGGTCTTCTTTGCCCCATGAGCAAGTTGGGTCTCTACCCCTTTCTTCTCCAAACCCACAACAACTTCCTCGCGTTCCTGACATTCTCGCCTACGAACGACGTTCACAGCTTTGAACCTAGCTGCTCCGAACCAAAGCTCTGATACCACTTTGTCACGGCCTTGGACTTGATCTCCCAAATACCGTGCCGGCCTTAGCTTGATCACCCCTCTTGATCTTTACTAAGTCAGCCGAAACCTCACGAGTAGGCAAAGAACACAAAGACTAAGAGAACTTTAGAGAGAGAAGCTCTTGAACACAAATGACTTGGATTCCCTGGATGGATTACAAGTGAGGAGGGCTCCCCTATTTATAGCCTAACACCTCCTCAATGAACGGCTAAGATTGATTACATCCTACGGTGGAGAATAGTTCTCCATAACCTTCCCTAGAAATATCTAGATATTTACATAATTCCAAGAGTTCTCTAGAATTCTCTACACAACTCTACAACTATGTACACATATCTACAACATTCTAGGAGTTTCTAGACTTGTCCATACTTGAAGTCTCAACCTCCTAGTTCAATGTAGAGTGGCTGTGCACGCGAATTATCCAGCGTTCCTTTCCAGGCGTGACAGGTCGCTCTAGTCTCTCTCCTCGTCGATCTCACCGGCGGTTTCTTGAAATCTGGTGGCCTTTCTCTCGGTCTCTCTCTTTCCATGTCGAGCTACCGAACGAGGAGCTTCAATCGATTTTTTTTTTTAAAAAAAAAGACCCTGGTTTCTATGATAGACCAAACCGGTTTCATGGCCGGTTCACCCATTTTCCGGTCTGATTCGGGTTTAACAACCATGGTTTTAATAACCATATTACAAATAGTAAAGCTACAACAAATATTTTGAGTGTGGTTGACTAATTTTATTTTTATGTTATGTTTTATTGTTTCTTACTCATTTTCATTAATGTTTCCTATATTACATAGGACACAAGATTAATAAAAAAGGCTAGGGTGCAAAAATATCCACAACAAATTATACCAAAAGTGTGTTCAACACTATAAAGTTTTATGGGTACAAAAGTACCCATAAGCACTCAAAACAAAGAATTTTGTAAGATAGAAACATAAAAGCGGTAAATTCATAGAGTCAACTCACGAGTTTGACAGCAATGAAAAAAAATAACTATAAACTCTTACTCACTCAAACACCATATGCTTTTCGAAGATGTAAAAATACTTATGAACATTCAAAATGAATATGAAAATACCAAAATACTCCCAACTTATTAAAAAAACTTAGGTTAAGTAACAAATTTACCCCGGAAGTTTTCGCTTAGGAGCAATGTTACCCTGAAAGTTTTTATTATCTCGATGTTGCCTTGGAAGTTTTAAAACATCGCAATGTTGCTCATTTTTGTTAAAAAGTTAACGGTCAACGTCAATTTTTTGATGGTCAACATTAGTTTTTTAACGGAATAGAGCAACATTGCTACGTTTTGAAACTTCCGGGGCAACATTGAGACAAAAAAAAATTACAGTGCAACATTGCTCCTAGGTCTATACTTCCAGGGTAGATTTACTACTTAACCCAAAAAACTTATCTATCTAATGATTCAAATTCTATGTTATTAATTTTATGCATCAATCTATATTAACAAGCAAATTATTGTTATCTACCCACCTACTCTTATTTTTAAGTTACTCCTTACATGTTTTATTAACACTAAGAAAAATCTTAAATGTGTTAATTCTTTAAATTTATTAAATTTCTAATTTTACCTCTAATTAATATAAAATCAACCCCAAGTAATTGGACATGATAATTTAGCAATTGAACCTAAGGTTGTCAAACTCACGAAGCAGACTTATGACAGTGATGTTAACTCGTATCATAAACTCGTAAAAGTTTATTTTTATTAATAAATAGATATTAATAGTATATAATTAAATAGACAACAATTTAATTTAAATTTATTTTAAATCCAAATAATTGAAATTAAATCCATCATCATTCATTATTTATTATACTCAACAAAGAAAACTTCATAATATTCATAGATAAAGCCATTGTGCATTATTAATCGAAAAAGTTATAATATGAGTTAAAGAGTTAGTTAATATGATTTTATAAGCTAGAAATATAAAAATGGTAAAATTTGCGTGTAAACTCATGAATTTAGCTGAGTTTACTATTATCACGAGTTTAACATCGACTCGACACAATTTTGTAAGCTAAAAATATAAAAATAGTAAATGCAGAGAGTCCACTTGTAAATTTAACAATAATAATTGGACGTGATAATGCATATTATGCAATATATAGTACATGCTATTAAATTTTCTATTTTGAATTTTTTTTATATTTTTTTAAGAAATTAACTTAAAATTAATATGCTTAAATTTTTTATTTCATTTTTTCCCCTAAATTTCTTGAAAATTATATTTTAGGTGTAAAGTATAAAGCAATAAAAATAATAATAATGGAGGAACCTATTATCATTTGTCAAAAAAAATAATTAAAGTGGTCGGATAGGAAATTGACTTAATTTAAAAGTGAATCAAATCATTAAACTAACTGAGATTCAAAATATTTTAACCAAACAAAATTGAAGTAAAGAATTACATGCAAACTCCAAACTTGACATCCAGTACCCAACAAATACATGAAAAATAGTTTTTATAAAATATATTCCCCATGTGTGTGTGTTTTTTTTTTAACTTAGGGGTACTTTGGTACTTTCATCTCCATCTTGAATGTTTATAGGTATTTTTATATATTAAAAAAGGATATGGTATTTGACGCATTTTGAGTAAAAAATTATAGGTATTTTTACACTTTTATCATTTTTGAGTTTGGAGGCATTTCATACTTTTAGAAAAATAATATAGGCCCCACTATAAAAGTAAGGGATGTTGAGAAATACTTACACACTGAGATAGTATCACGTCATCTGAATTCTATCAAATGAAAATATAACAATTCATGTCATTTTAATCCTTATAGAAAAGAAATCAAATTTTATCTTATTTTTAAGGGAAAAAAACATCATAATTTTTTTTTTTTTTTTTTTTTTTTTTTTTTTTTTAACTAAAACAAAATGATCAATCAATTTTTTCTTAAAAACAACGTAAGATTATAATTTTCTTATACAAGTCAATAGCCAATTAGGATCAAAATATGTAAGTATTTCTCAAAAATATTATCCTATTTTAATGAACATGTCACATTTTTGTTATAATTTTAAATGATCATAAGTATTTTTACACTTAAAAAAATTTATGATGTTGAGCACACTTTTTACATGTTTAAGGTAAAAATAAAAAATAAACACTAGATTTCCCTTCCCACCAAAATACTTGACCATCTACTCCAAAATCCAGTTAGCCTCCACCATTCGACAATCTAGCTCATTCGACCGTTGCCGGTGCCTCCTCCATGTTCTTCTTCACCTCCGACTTCAAGCGACGACGTTGAGTCAGTCCCTTCTCCGACGCTGCTTCCTTGCTTCGATCATCTTCTTCACCAGGTAAGTCTTCCCTGCTTCCCTTCTCTTCTTCCCTTCCACTTTTCCTCTTCTTCTTCAACTTTTCTTGTAGTATTTGGAGCTCTCGGATTCAAGGGTTGTGGCGTCTTCTTTTTCTGTTTTCACCCATTTGGTAGCTATCTTACACTCCTTCGGTCCGTCTGTAGGAAATGTATGCGTGGTGAGGACTGAGGATTCCGTGATAAAGCTTGAATAAGTAGCTAGCATCTAACTCACTTTTATGTTTAAAAATGGAATCTTTTGGCTAACAATAACGCTTATCTATTCCTGTTGTGTGCTTCTGTGTTTTGATGGACATCCCTTTTATGTGTGTTTTTTTTTTTTTTGCGCTATGGGCTGACTTATTGTGGCTGATTTATCCTTGATCCTATGTTATGAAAATATAATGACCTAGTGCACGATCTAGGTCGGATTCGAATTAGTCAGGCCAAGTTTTGGATACCGTAAAAAAAAAAATATATATAATGACCAATAATAATTTAGAATCCTTTAGGTAAATAATAATTGATTGATCAAGTAAGTTTAAAAAAACAGAGAGAGAGAAGGGGGAAAACAAAGTGAGCTTGTGAAAACCCTCAGCCTCACTCTCATCTTTCATTCACCTCACGGCCTCAGTCGCAGATTTGAGCTCTCTCTCTCGAGTCTTGCCTCTCAGAGCAGCCTTTCACTCACTCACACACGTCGTCTCGCCGTCTTGGTGGTAAGGTCGGCAGTGCCACAGTGGCACTCGCTATCGCTCGACGGCCGACACTCAGCGACAGCATCTCTGGTTCTCTGCGTCTGCGTCTCACGTTTGTCGTCTATGACTCTGTGTCTCCGTGACTCTGACTCCTGAGCCTCCGTGAGTCCGTCCGTGGCTCCGTCTTGCTTTGTCTCATTCTCACGGCGTCCGACAACGTTCCGAGCCTCCGTTCTCCGTCTTGCTCTGTCTCACTCTCTGAAAAGGGGAGGAAAGCTCTCGAACCTCCAAAACCTTGAGAATCTCAATCAGCATTCTTCATCCTTCCATCAATGATGATGGGGCTACCAAAGTCTCACCTTTCCTTCCTTTGATGCTTCCTCTTTGCGCTGAGTTTCCTCTCCTCCTCTGTTCCTTTTGGTGTTGATACTTTTTTTCCCCTTCTCATTGTTGTTTGTCCGCGTCTGCAGTGAGAATCCTGCACCGAAAATTCTTCCCTTCAGGGTTGATTTGCTGAATCATGAAGCCGAGCGCAGCTCAATGATTGGATCGGGCATGTCGAAGAGACTTCCCTACACGAATAAAGATGTTGACTATGACAACACCAAGTTTCGCCACTGTTCATTCATTAAGGTACTTCCCGGAAATTAGATCATAGCTGGTAAATCATCTGGAAAGTTAGTTATGTTACATTCGAAAGGGACCCAGAATTTTATTGATGATAGTTATATAGATTATGGTGGGATTCTGTATTGGTGGTATTTGTGTAATTTGCGGCCATAGAATTTCGATTGATGTTAATCCGGATGGGGTAAGCTCAAAATGTTCCTCCTCATTATATCATATGTGTGGCTGAGTTAAGGTGTTCAAATTTCTCTTTCTTTCCGGCCTGCTTGTATATTTGGAGATTGATGGCTTATGATGATGTTTTATGTCTTAAATTTGAAAGGCACACAAGATGTTTGTTGAAATGCATCAGAAAATTGGGTTTGATTATATTGTTTAGGTTTTTTAAAATTCGTTGTTGAAGTTTGTAGAGGTGTATGTAGATGTTGTGTTGGTTTCTAAATTGAATCTTGAAATATGTATGGAATAAAAAGGGAAAAGTAGTTTATGTTCTTTCAATTTTAAAATATTGGGTTTAATAGTTAAGAGTAATAAAATTAACTGTTATTTGAACTTGTGACTTTATTATCTATTAAAAAAGGTTTAAAGCTCAAGTTTTTCTTTTATTTTGAATTGTTACAATTTGAGGATTGAGATGTATCATGTTGTTGTTGAGATTATTTGTTGATTGGCATAAGAAACAATTGATATTAGTAAAGAAGTTGATAATGAAGCCAAGGAATAAATTGAAAATACTTGACTTATAATTTGAGAATTAAGTTGCTTGCTCTTGTGCTAGTATTTGGAATGTATATAACTTATATGCTAGAATGTCTGAGAGTGATGCTTGGGCATTAACTGTAATAGTTATGAGCTAGTTACAAGTAGTAAATGATTTGTATTAAATGGGTTTTGGTGAGTTTTGGAGTTTAAGTAAAAGTAAATAACAGTGACATTACTTTGGGTATTAGGGGATGAAAGAGTGAACATCTATGCGAAAGCGGCTGGGTAGGGGCATGTCATATATTTGGAAGTGTAACATGTGAGTGAATAACGTCCTATTATAATTCTTATAAGTGATATTTTTACTATTTGTTATATTTTAATTGTATTACAGCATTTCCTAACTATGATTTTTCCAATGAAAGTTTATTAGAATTATCTCAGCTTCTCATCGATATTGAATTGAGTAAATAAAAAGAATCTATACTTAACAATATTTGTCTTTTTTCGTTTGTTTCGATGAACATTTACATATGAAATTTGAAAGGAAATTAAATTTATTCCACAACTGATCAACCTTGTATGTCAAGGTTAAATTGAATATTTATGACTTTGCAAAGTATTTGAACATTGAGTCATGCATGGAGGTGGTGAAAGGATTTTTCAAATGAAAAATATGTTGGATTGTGCTGAAAAGAAATTATATTTATGATATAGATTTTGTGCATGCTTGAAAGTAGCATTTGAGATATTATTCATAGACCTTCATGCTGGGATCCTTAATTGTGAACTGCTCCTCATGAGATTTCATTATTAGAAGCTCTTTTCATTTATAAAGTTAAACTGATCCCACGCATGTTTGAAATGTTTTCATGAAGGGATTAAATAAAGAACGCTGGTTACTAACAGCCAGAGGCGAACCTACATAGTTGATAAGGGGGGCAAGTGCCACCCTTAAATTGGTGATTTGAGTTTTTTTTTTTTTTTTTTTTTTTTTAATAAAATAAAATAAAAAATAAAAAATACATGTTTGCATGATTTTCCCACCCTTAAATAAAGTGTGCACCCTTAAATTAAATGCCCACCTTTAATACATTAAGACTGCACTTCATAATCAAATGGGGGATGAATGGTTGAATGATTGTTTAGTGTCTTATATTGAAAAAGATGTATTTGATAGCATTGATAATAAGACAATTATGATGAGATTTCAAAAAATAAGGCATAGAAGGATGACATTGTAATTATTTTTATTGTAATATACTTTTGTTATTAAAATATATGTACTTGTTGAGTGCCCACCCTTCATTATAGTTTATGTAGTTGCATTTCTAATAGCACTTAGTTTTGCTTTTATAAATGACAGGTTTGTAAAATAATTGTCTCTCTTATTACATCATCAATATTCACTTGATTTCATGATTTTTTTGATTTTTTTTTTTGTTTTCTTGTTTATATTCTTTTGTTTTTTAATGCATTTAAAACTTTCATTTAAAAAAAAAAAAACCCGAATTCCCCGCCACTACCCACTGATGCCCCCCCTTGATTAATTTTCTGGGTCCGCCACTACTAACAGCAGTATTGTTATTCCTTGGTGCATCATGGTTAACCAAACCGTACTCACACTTGATATTCGTGGGATTTGTTCTCAAGCTTGTTATTCATAGGTCTTGTATCTATGCTTGTTTCGTGTCCTTGTGTTGTGCTTGCTTGGTTATTTACCCTCATGGACTGTGTATCCACGATTGTATTCGTAGCCTTGAGCTACACTTGCTTATTTTCCCATGTGGATTGTGTGTTCACGCTTGTTTTCCGTTCTGTTGAAGTCCTATGATTAGATCGAATTTGAGATTTATTCTTAAACTGATTCTGAATGACTAATTGTTTTATTATGTACTTGGTATTATTCATTTAATAATCTTCTATGCAGCTTCAATAGTGCTTGTTATTAATCTTTTACATAAAGAGATTTATGGTTATGATTTCATACTTGGAAGTTGAAATTAATTGTTATCTCTTTAATATAGACATTCATCCAATCAATTTATTTCTTTCAGTATTTTAGTTATTTTTATTAATGGGACGTTATTCATCGAAAAATATTTAGTTCTCAGATAATGGTTGAGCTTGTACTCCTCATATTGAGGGGCTTATATGTTGAATTGAAGTAGAAGCATGATCTTGGACAATCCTCATTTCAATGTAAAATTTAAATTATGTACTAGATTTTGTGAAGTTTATTCTAGGTGCTCCACGTAAACAATAGTTAGGGTCCTTGCCTTCATTGTATATTGCATATATGTTAGTATTGAGCAAAGCAGCTATTGTTGTACAATTGTTGAATATTGTTGTAATGTGAATATTTTTATTATGTAGAATTTACATGAGATCTTATTTGCTGGGAGACTTTGTTCAAATTCTTACAGATAGATATGATTTTTGCTAGGTGAAGTTTATCAAATAACTTTATATTTTGAATTGTATTATGGTTCATATATGAATCAGGAATTTTGCTTATTAGAGGTTTAAGGGATGTAGGTTTTTGCTCATATTCTAGGCCGGTTAGACCCTAACTTTTGGGGTATGACAGAAAATACCATAGTTATTGCTTTAGTTTTAGACATGATTTGATTATGAAATACCTATATAGAAGATTTGGAATTTGATTATATATAGTTCTTCCTTAAGAATTAAAGAAGATGTCTGGGAAGGGAATGTTTAATAATTTCCCTGAGAAAGGGAATGCCCTTTATGGGTCCTTCTGTAATGTCCCTGTTTCTCTGTTCTTTCTGAATTTTTTCATATGCTTGTAAAGTTCTCTTCTCCATTGATTTGGTTATGCTTCATTCTGCGGGACAACTTGGTGGAGCATTTGTGCCTCTTATCTGTCATTTTGATAGCATTGCGTGGCCTAAACAAAGAAGGTGCCTTTTTTTTTCTTTTTCATTCTTAATGTGATATACAATATGTAAAGTCTATAATGCACCAAGTCTCTTAACACGTGTGCAGTGTGCCTCCTCCATGTAATTTCCGAAACAAACACCATCTCTTTTCCCAAAAGGAATGTTAGCTATGTTGCTCATTTTTAAGTTTTTTGTTTATTCCGTCCAATACTTTTGAATGCAGTCTCAAAAGTTATTAGTGCTTGCATCTTTTATTTTGAACTCATAAGAAATTGTTCCTATTGTGACCACTTAGTTGCATAATAAAATTATTCAATCATTGGCCTTAATATGTGAAAAGACAGGGCTGTTAAGAAATATGAAATTTTGAGTAGTGTAACGTGCTGATGCTGCATGTATCCTTGACAAATTGTTGGAAATGATCTTTGCTTGTGCTGACTTTTGTACAAATAGATGAAATGATGCACAAATTAATATGTGGGAGTTTGAGTTATGTTGAATGATAATCATATTGATACACTCATTAAACTTGATAGTTTCATTCCTAATAACTCACAAGCTAAGTTTTCATTACAGCAGAGGATGGGGCAGCTGGCAATCTGAACACAAAGTAGTGTAAGAGAAGAAACATGAGCACTCTTTTACCAGAACATCATGGTCTACTTCAAGCCATAACCACTATCCTCACCTCCAGTCAGATCCAATTCCACCACCTCAAACCTTACATTCCCCACCTCCACAATCACACACTCCTCCTCTCTGTTCTCTCCTCCAAGCCTCTCGCTTCTTACCCTGCTACTCTCATCTCCTTCTTCAAGTGGCTTCATATTCATGCACCTGCTGCCGTTTCCAAGAGCCCACAGCCTCTCCTCACACTTCTCCCTCATCTCTTCAGCCGCAGCATGTTCAGTGATGCCAAGTCTCTTCTTGTGTCCTTCATCACGTCTGATCACCACCATTTACTCCACACCTCCATTCTTCACCCAAATCGTTACCTTCCTAGAAACACTAAAGCCTTGCTCGATACCTCCATTGGAGCTTATGTTCAAGCTGGCTATCCCCACCTTGCTCTTAACATTTTCTACAAGATGAAGCATCTTGGGTATAAACCAAATTTGCTAACTTGCAATACACTTATCAATGCGCTGGTAAGATACCCATCTTCACATTCTATTTTTTTGTCCAGAGGAGTCTTTAAGGATGCTATTAAACTTGGGGTGAAACCCAATACCAACATGTTTAACATAATGATATATGGATATTGTGCGGATAATAAGTTCAAGTCAGCTGTTCAGCTAAAGAATCTGATGGGTAAATTTGGATGTTCCCCTGATAATGTCACTTATAATACCATTTTGAATGCACTTTGTATAAGAGGTCAGCTACAGAAGGTTCAGGAAATTTTGCAAGACATGCAAGAAATTGGCTTAGTGCCAAATAGAAACACATACAACATTTTGATCCATGGATATTGTAGATCAAAATGTATAAAGGAAGCTGCCCGGGTTCTTGAGTTGATGACACAAAATAATATGTTGCCAGATGTTTTTACTTACAACACAATGATCAGGGGTTTTTGTGTTGAAGGTAAGATTGATGAGGCTATTAGGCTTCGAGATGAGATGGAGAATTTGAAATTGATACCTGATGTTGTTACTTATAATACGTTGATTGATGGTTGTTTTGAGTGGCGAGGCAGTGAAGGAGCATTTAAGTTAATTGAAGAAATGAGAGTAAAAGGGGTCCAGCCAAATGGAGTGACTCACAACATAATGATTAAGTGGTTCTTTAAGGAAGGTAAGATCGATGAAGCAAAGAAGACTTTCATGAATATGGTAGAAAGAGGGTTTTCTCCAGACTCTTTTACTTATAATACTATGATTAGTGGTTATTGTAAAGCTGGAAAGTTTGGAGAAGCATTTAGGATGATGAATGAAATGTTATCAAAGAGAATGAAGACTGATACTGTTACACTTAATACTGTATTACACGCTTTGTGTGTGGAGAAGAAGCTTGAAGAGGCATATGAGTTAGCTATGAAGGCCAGGAAGCGAGGCTATATTCTTGATGAAGTAACCTATGGCACTCTAATCATGGGATACTTTAAGGATGATAAAACAGAAAGAGCCCTGAATCTCTGGGATGAGATGAAGAAGAAAGGCATCATCCCTAGCATTGTCACCTATAACACATTAATTAAAGGTCTTTGCATGTATGGAAAAACGTATCAAGCGGTAGAGAAATTGAATGAGCTGCTAGAGAGGGGCTTGTTTCCTGATGAAATTACATACAACATAATTATTCTTGGTTATTGTTGGGAGAAAATGGTGGATAAAGCATTTCAATTCCATAACAGGATGGTTGAGAATTCTTTCAGGCCAGACATCTTTACATGTAACATTCTTCTTCGTGGACTTTGCAGGGAGGGCATGCTTGAGAAGGCTCTTAAACTTTTTGACACATGGATCTCTAAAGGGAAGTTGGTTGATACAGTTACCTATAACACATTGATATCTTCCCTTTGCAAAGTGGGAAGGCTTGATGATGCATTTGATCTTTTGACTGAGATGAAAGAAAAAGGATTGGGGCCTGATCATTATTCTTATAATGTTATTGCTGGGGCACTTATTAATGCTGGTAGAACTGAGGAAGCAGAGTCTTTCATGTCAAAACTTAAAGGGATAGAGCAAGATGAAAAAAATCTTGATACTTCCCAAGAGCCTGATTCTTGTAGTAAAATGTACTCAGATCTGATAAGTGATTTGTGCACTGAAGGGAAGTACATAGAGGCAATGAAATTATTTAATGAATCAGAGCAGAAGGAGGTTACTGTAAACAAATATGCCTATATCAAGCTAATGGATGGGATCTTGAAGAGGCGGAAAAGCACACAAAGGTTACTTGATTAGAGTGATCCACTGGTTGCAATTGATAATGCAGTGTACTCTTGAGATGTGTAATTCCCATTCACTATGTCATCTAATAATGATATTCTCTTCCATTGAAAATTTGTATGGGCTATTTTTTTTTACAATGGCAATCTCAGAGCTGAAGCTATGGTTGAGATTTGGCTCCATGACAGACATGAGGGTTTCATTCATGGAATTGGAGCTACCTTAGGTCACGAGGTTCGATTTTATGTTGTTCTTGCTGAATTCAAAAAGGTACATAGTTTTATGTTCCAGCATGTCTAAGTTCTTTATGTTTAATATTGAGCTTGACGTTAGTATAAATTACTGAAATATATGCACTGTGCAGTTTTTTTAAAATGGATTTCTGCATATATATTGATGAATGATGCTTCCATTCAACCCAGTTAAAAAGACTAGCTTTTAGTAAGCAGAGCATTGAATAGAATTTGAGTATGATTAGTGCATATAACTTCTTCCAGAACACCCTAAATATTTTTAAGAATACCATTTAGTTTCTTTATTGCACTTGAATAGTAGTTATCAGTATGATCTTTTCTGATTGTGTGTCTCTGTGTGTGTGTGTGTGTATCTTTTAGAAGAACCCATATTTATATAGAAGTATGAAAAAAAATTAATCTCACAAGGGAGGTTTTTGACCTTGCTTGGATTAAGGGGAAGGAATATTCGGGTACTATAAATATATCTTGTTTCTTAATATCCTGAAGATATTTGTAGAGCAGACTGTTTCTTGACTGATCATGTTAAATCAGGTATAATCATATGAGTTTTTTGCCGCTATGCAATTTGGGGAAAATATAAAAGGCTGTTATATTTGCTACAACAATTGAGTTTGCTACTCAACAAGTCAGTGGTAGATATCCAGATCATTTTATCTCCACTAACTGTACATGGAAACTTGACAGTTAAATTCTCAATTTAGGGAACATTATCATCAAACTAACATATTGATTATTATGGCTTTTCTAAGTGTTAGGACCCTCTCCCAAACTAAAGACTATAACTAGAAATAAAGCTTGAAACTGGTAATAATATTGCTGCCAAAACTAAACCAGATTACAAGGGATAAGTTGACTTAATACAGTACTAAGACTGAGTTACATGAACAACAATTAAAGTAACAATTAGAAACTAAAGAAACTGAACATATATGAACCAAAGCTACAAAACACACATAAAGATACAACTCTCACTGCAGGACATACTCTAGCACAAACCAACAAATTGCCAATCTTTCGAGAGGAATGACACTCTCCACCCAAAGGGCCAAGACCAATTTCAAATTCTTGTCTCCCTTTTCTCTGGATCAGTATGAGAATTTAAAGACCCCAAAAGTGACTCACAAAGCCCTCTTCTCATAGGCTTTAGACCATAGCAACCCTATAGCCGCCCTACTTCTCTATTGCTTTCCCCTAATTAGCAAATCATAGTCCTGACCAACAAAAGGTGTCCCTTTCCATTATCATGTATTTTCCAAGGTATTGAAAAGTGGTCCTAACACTAAGCTTCTCTGTCTATGATTGTTTCAAGGGATTCACTATTCTTTGAAGGATTGGAGAGCACTCCCTCTATTACTGATTAGTTTTTATTTATGAGTTCTTTTGCGTTGTTTTGTTTGTTTGAGGATTTCAAAACTTCTAACTTTATGTCATCTTTTTCCTTATTAAACCTTTTTTTTTTGTTGGTGTGTGTGGAAAAAGGAATTAGCATATGCTTATGAAAATGCATCCTATACTATTATAACACATGAATTGTAATAAACTAACGTAATGACAATAACAGATGATTTATTGTTTATTTCGTCTGGAATCAAAGGCTATGACGTTAAGTTATACAAGGGAATAAGTTACATGCTGGGAGCATTGAGCTCAATGTACATGTTAGATGACGAATTCTACATTCTAAGGGAGGTTGTCAACTGTCTTAAACTCCGCACCCATACGATGTACGACTAGTCATTTAGTGCAAGCATTGGATTTTCTAAACACATGTTCACTTGTAACAGAGTAGCTCCTCATCAGAATCTTCCTCATCTTATTTAAAAATGATGATAAAAGGGTGATTTCTTGATTGCTCTTTTGCAGTCAGAGTTTAGAGCTTTCACCCAGTTGCTACACATGTCAACTGTTCTGCATCCTCAGTTCCAACAGAACTTTAGGCCCTTTAGATTTTTCATCAGCTCAGTTGAGGTGCCAGGTAAATATCCAAAGTGATTTGTTGTTTCATTTGTCTATATCTAATCAAAATAAGTTTCTGTTGAGATAAAATATTCCTTAACCAAATTTTGGATTGCTCCATAAGGTGCCATGACTTTTGCTGGTTGTTAGCTAAGCTAGAAAGGCCATGAATAAAGAATGAGGAATGATACAGAGAAGATTAGCGTGGCCCTCATGCAAAGATGACATGCACAAATTGTGAAATGAGGAACTAGCAGTTGACAAGCAGCCTCCTAGGTGGTCATTCCTGATTCCTGAACACATATAATCCATAGTTAGCTCTTTGGCAGCCATTGGGATTGTTTGTTTCACCACTCTTGGAAATGGTAGAGGGAATTTTTGAGCCTTTTGGGTTTATTTCAGTGTGGATCAGAATTTTGATTCGCCTACATCTCTGGAATGTGTTGTTTGTTCATTTTGTCGTCTTTGGGTTTGCGAGCCACCATATCAGCATAATTTTGATGTGATCCATTTCATTTTACACCTGCAATTTTTCTATTGGACGAAAATTAAAAACTTCAGTTAGTTTTTTCGCCTACTCAGCAGATATAATTTATTTCAAATCAAATTACGTGGAGTAACTATATTTTCTTCAGCTCTCAGGGGAATCAAAAGGCTTCAGCTAACTTGGTGTTCTCCCATGAAGGACGGCATGTTTGTAGCCTCTAGGCAGATAAAATGGTCAAAATCTAGCAGAGGGTCACGAAGCTTTGGGAACTCAGCAACATTTTGTAGTGGACCAACCAATTTTGATGAGAGTAAGGATGGTTTCACTGTTATGCTGCCGCCATCAGTAAATTGCAAGATTCTTTTCTTGGAGGCCCCCAGAAAACTGTCCTCGCCAATGAGAGTTACAAGTTTTATCTTCTCCCTTCTCTTTCTTCCTTTTATTGTTTGTTGCATAACTCGTGAAAGGCTTCTCTTACCTCTGAAGCTTAGCTCTTGCTGGTGTCATGTTCTATTTGCCGAATTTTTAGTTAGAATCTGACATTGCAAATTGGGCATATTTACTCATCTCATGATAAGTCTCTATTAGAGATACCAGAACAACTTACGTGAAAGAACTTAGGGTATGATATTCATTTGATTTGCACGATTGAACATTGATGTTAGTATGATATATATTTTATGCTCTATTCTGCGTTTGAGTCACAACACGTATCGTCGAAAGTCAAGTCATGTCATGACCTCTTAGATATTACTCCCTTCGGTCCTTAATATAAGACCTATTTACCTAATTTGATTAAATTAAGGAATTTAGTTAATATAACTTGTATTTTATAAAACACCTTAATCATCTTTCTTAATTCCCTCATTTCCTATTCTTGATTATTGTTGAGGGAGCACCAATAAAGGTAAATTAAGAAAAAATTGACAAATATGAAAAATATATTTTATATTTAGCACCAGGATCAATTTCCTAAATATGTCTTAATATCGGAGGGAGTACTTTTAAACACAATTTTTGTGCGAGCATGTAACATCCTTTCCTTTAGGATTAGTATTCATTTTAGATCAACAAATCAGTTCACTTGATCAGTTAATGAACAAAACTTTCTTTTATAGCCTGAGAATTGAGTGAACTAACATTATAGAGATTCTCAATGTTGATCGCAGACCTGATGTGAAGTTCTGACGAGGAAAGCCAAACCAAGACAAAAAGAACTATGACAACGATTTGGGAGAGCAAATCTGCAGTAAATAAGAGATGTTGTGTATTGTCGTAATTGAGGAACATTTATATTTATAGTAGTAATATCGTCATCTTCGCCTTCATCAGCATCAGATTTTATGTGCAATTTCTTTGTAAAGACTAGAGAAAAATGAAAGTAGTTGAAGATGTATTTACAAATATCTGTTCCAAGAAATTTCTGTAGCTGATAACTTGATATGCCTAACTAGCGCTCCAACTGTTAGGTAGATTTGTGTTTTTGTCTAGTTATTTCTAGGCCTATATTTGTTGTGAACCCTTATAATATTATCATGATATAGTAGAGATCTTTTGCTTTTTGATCTCTATATGTTGTTAGCTTCAACTATTGAGACAATAAATTGATGAAATATTTACGCATACATGTTGACTTGTACTATAGATTAACCAGCTTCTCCTCATCTTTACTGTTAGACATTTTCTTTGCTTTGATTTTCGTAGCATCTATTGACAATGAGCTTTACATATTCAAGGATGCATAGTTCAAGAAAACATGTTACATATATATTCATCAGGTTCTCAGTATGTTTCATACAAACCAAGGAAAATCTTAGGGCCTGTTTGGTTCTAAGGGAGAGGATAGAAGGAAAGGATAAGGGATTATTTTGTTTGGTTTGGTCAAAGGGGAAGGAAAGGGAATGATTTTTAATGATACTTTTAGTTTGGTTCAAGAGGGGATGGGAGGGGAGATTTTTGATGATAACTGATTTATCATTTTGCCCTTATATGTTACACCTTAATTTAAATTGCATAAAAGGGTAAAAATGTCTTATGATTGTGATTGCTCATAAATTAATTGATTTTTGAGACAGATGATATTACCTTATCTTAAATTGCATTGTAGATCACTTGGGAGAAATTGGAATGAAAAGCTGAAAAGGACAAATGATTGTCAAGTACAAGAATTAATGACAGTTGAGGACCCGGATTTCAGAAATGATACTTCAGGACCAATGCAAAAGACGCACCCCACCTCCATCTCTTTCTGCTTCAACCATCTCCGGATTCTCCACCTCCACTGCCGATCATCACCATCACCATCACCATTCGAAACTCGACGTCTTCCATCGTTCTTTTTCTCCACTCTATCCTCTTCATTGCAGCCATGGCTGAGCGTTCTTCAAGCTTCGGTGAAGCTGTTCGTGTAGTCATTAGTGGCTGATTCGCTAATCCATGGTGATTGATGAAGCTAGCTGGAGTTCTTTGTGCTTATAGGGAGTTTCTTCTACCTTAACTTCAGTTTCACTTTGTATGGTTATAGACTGTTAAACCTGCGTGTACAAGGATTATGATATGTGATTGTATTAAGTATTGTTCTCGGTTGTTGCATGTTGAGACTGGAATTTGTATTAGATTTTGTACTTTAATAATGTGGTAGAATGAATTATTAGCCTACTATTAGCATTGTCCTATCACTCTATGTGTTTGAAACTCTTGTTTGGCCGGTTAGGTCTTTAGCAATTGTCAATTTAAGTAGAGAATGCCTCCTACAAGATTTAATACATGTTTAGGGCCAAACTCAAGCTAGGTGTCATGGTGGGTTGTTTAGCTAATTTGAAGAGTTGTTTAGAGAAAGTCTCTTCTCACAAGTAGTTTAACAAAGGAATTAAACTCAATTTAATTGGAGCAAGGATAGCTAGTAGATTCACTCATCAAGGAAGTCCATATTCACATTTCACAACACTTCATTTCATTAATTAAAATTAGAAAAACTTATAAAAAGTAGCTTAGCTTAGTTTACAATAGTTAGTTAATTTCATTACACTCTTTGTTTAATTTGTTATTTAATCTTAGTTAGCTCGGGACTAAATAATCGACCCCTCAACTAGATCGACTTGAGTTAGCATTACTATAGTGCATAGTTAGTCTAGTTTTATTTGGTAGCCCCCACGACATGGCTTGTCAGTCAACAAGTATAAAAGATTAAATTAGTACTCATTTGGTGGTAAAATAATTCAATAAAATTTATTAGTAAATTTCCAAAAAAAAAGTGGTAAATATAATTTAGATATTTAAAAAAATGACATTTTTTATGACCTAATGAAAAACTAACAGTTGCGTCATGTGAAATTAAATTTAAATATTTTATTTGATATTTATAATTGAACCTCTGAAATTTACAATTATTAAAATCAAAAATTTTATTTTTTTTAAAAATTTATTGGACACTCAATTGTCTTTCAATTTGTCTTTTTTTTTATAGAAAATACTTGTCATTCCCCCAATTATTTATTGGATACATTTCCTCTACAGTTAGAAGATCTAGATTGTTTGGTGAGTGAAGAGCACAAATGATGCGAGAGTTTTTTTTTTTTTTTTTTTGATAGAAAAAAGTTTTGGAGGAGTTCGGCCCACCAAGGCTAGGGCACGGCCCCGGGGACTTACGAGATCGCCTACCAAAGGAGTCCCAGCGACGACAGCGGGGATCGAACACACATCCCTTTGGGATTTGAACAAATTCCTTACCATCTATACCAACTCTCTTTTGCAAATGATGCGAGAGTTGGGAATACGGGCTTGCTTGCAGGCTAGATGGGGCGGGTTGGCGCTGCCCACATCTTGGCGCTTTGAAATAAAACCAGTCTAACCCCACCAAGGTGGGTTGGAGGGGTAGCCCGTCGGCCTGCCAATTTTATTTTTAATTAAAAACTCAAATATAAAGGGAAAACGGTTGGCCTTAATACTAGTATATCTTGTTTTAGTAACAAAGGACAAAATCAAAATAATGTATTGTGAAAATTATTTATTGAGATGCCACAATATATATTAGATATTGATGTTAGCAAAGACGTGATGCTTAATTTTAGTATTTTACACACAAATACACTCTTCATTTTTTTTAAATTCTTTGCCTTAAGCCTTCTGATATACATTATTTCTCATTTATTTGTATCCTAATTAGTTATTATTCTTTGTCATCTTTCTTCTATGTATTCATTTTCTTGTTCAGTTGTATTCATATTTTTAGAATATCTTTGTATTAAAGGGAAAAAATGTCAAGATTCCACTAATGGGCATTAGGCACTAGGAAGTGCTCGATGAGGCAATTTTTCCTAGAAAGTTTAAAAAATGTGGCAATATTGCCTATCCTAATGGATCCAAACGATGAACTATTAGTTGATCGATTATGCTGAGTTAACATGTCCACATGGCATTCACGTCACCTTTTTTGGACTAAAGAATATTTTTGCCCTAGATGTTTTCACAAAAGAGCTGTGGGCACCAGTAAGTTTTTCGAGGGGACAATAATGCCCTAGAAATAATAAATTATCGGTTGATTTTTAACATATATAGGATTCCATCATGAAGCAACAAGTCAAATAAATTGAAAAATCAAGGAAAATAAAGAGCCCATAAATCAAAACATATATTTATATGAGCAGAGAAACCTATAGACCATGAACTTCGCAACCATCTTTGAGGCAACCCAGAAGCTAAGCAATGAATCAAAGATATAACGTTTGGTTCAAAGATTGCGAAGAATCATATATAGACACCTTTTCATTGGCATTATGATCCTTTATTGTATAAAAACCCTCAAAATATCATTCCCTCACAAACATTCTCCATAGTGTTGTGTTGCAATGGCCATGTTGAGTTTATTGCCAGAGTCACTTCTCTTCACCATCGTCTCTTTACTTCCCATCAAGGAAGTAGCCAGAACATCCATTCTCTCTTCATGCCCGGCATTCAACCCCCAACATAGACTTCAACGAATCACTGTAGTAGTGATGGGAAAAAGATGAGGAGAAAAAATTGAAAAAAGACTCATTAAGTGTTTAAACAACTTTTGTCGAGTTCATATAAAAAAGTCTAAGACAAGACGATTCAAATTTTAAACTCTTATACAAATGACTGGAGGGAGTAACTGTTGGTTTCTTTCTGCATTATACCCTTGTTTTTTTTTTTTTTTTTTTTTTTTTTTACAAAAAAGAAGAGTGCATCTGTCCAGAAATGTTTTGGTGTTTCCCAATCCAAACCATTAAATTCTGGGGATTCACAGGACTCACTTTGAGTATGCCTTGTTAAGTAACAACTTGGGTTTAGTTTCTAAGGAGTAAACACTGGCGATTTGAAGTTAGTGGATCAAATCCACAATCTCCTATTTACAATGGAGCTTCAACACCACATTTCACCATAAAATCTACATCTCATCCCAGTTTTTAAGAACATTTTGGCTACTACTTTTCCCTTGGAAGAAAAAAAATATCTTCAAACGAAATAGTTCCTACAAATATCCACAATTTTCAAGAATTTTTCCACCTTATTTATAGGAATTATTGATAATTTTTGTAACATCTCATTTTCAAAAGCAGTATATATATTTTTTTCATCATCAGAGTAGAGCATCGGAGCGATTGAGTAACTGATACATATATTCAAAATGTCGTAAGTATGGCTGTTTACAGTAATGGTACATTGTACCGAGTGTTTACAAAAGTAGATAACAACAGAGGAAAGTCTTCATCCGGGTCTCTATGTGGCCTGCTTGCCTTTCTCCTCGGTCCTCGTTCCTCCTGATCCTGAGCTATATTAAGGGCTGAGGTTCAATGCCCATTGAACCTCAGGTAACGGTTAACCTCATATTTACGTACACAATATATGGACTACGGACAATCACAACATTAACAGCACGTGAGCCCAATAACAGATATACTACACATACAACCAATGCAGATATATCGCTCCCAGCGTACACACATATTGCTCCCAACGCACAGAACCAATACAGATATATCGCTCCCAGCGTACAAACATATCGCTCCCAAACGAATCAATACGGATATATCGCTCCCGGCGTATAAACATATCGCTCCCAAATACACGGAATCAATGCAGATATATCGCTCCCAGCGTACAAACATATCGCTCCCAGCGTACATACAGTTATACTCTAACATCTATATGCACCCAGACAACATAACAACTATACACACACAATACACATAGCACATACATGCATAACATAAACATCAGCGTTAGTGTTACAGTACGCGAACGTACCTTCGTTGACGGTATTCGGTACGTTTTACGAAAAACGGTAATTTTGACAGCGGTGCAAACAGCGGCACAACAGCGGTACGATTATCTTAAATATCCTATAAGGATAATATTTATCAATATCTAGCAGCATAACAAGCATTTTAGGTACAAATTATCATTTTGCCCTTGACCCCCTAATTGGCGGAATTTCGCCAGAGCTTCGCTATTTTAACTCTATCTCTCCAGAATTTTGACATATCTCTTCCCCCAATAATATTTTCGAAAATAATACCATATTTACCCTTAAATATGATATCTAGACTATCTTGAAAAATTAAAGATAAATCTAGCATTCCTACTATATCTACTGAACTAAACACCGAAGCTTAAGACTAGGGACCGAAGAACTTACCCAGGGCTCCGCTAGAATTTCTCCGGGCTCTTCCTTCTCTCTAATCTCTCTCTAACTTGCGGTTTTGGGGTGGGAGAAATGGGATGGGAAGAGCTCCTATTTATAGCAAAAGATGTCACACTATTCATCACTTTATCAGACTGACTTTCGGCCGTCGGATCGCACATCACCACGTGGCTCCATCTTGGCCCTCCATGTGTCTCTGCTGACATCATCCTTCTAGAAGAAGATGATGTCACCCATGTTCTAGAAGAGCCGATCGATAAAGTTTCCGGTTCGGTGTCCGAAACGCGTAATCTCGCGAAACTCAAAAATACGGCAACTAGGTTTTGAAGTTCTATTCTTTCTCTTTAAAACTACTGGGTTTAACTAAATTTTTGATCTCATTAAGGGTATTCCGTAGTCTGCTGAAGATTTTAGGACAGACGCCATAGGTTACGGAAATGACTTCTGATAGAACCAGCTTCTGGACAAAAATTCACTGATTCATAATATGTCCAGACCCAAGAAACCTAATCCCTGGTTTGTCACAACTATATCGTTTTCTATAGGTTCTCATTTCTACTATCTCGACCTATTTCGATTTATCCCGTATCTTAATGACTCATTTGTTTTCGAAATGACTTCGAGATAGTCCACTCCGAGGTAGAAATTCACTTTGGTTTATAAAAAGTCCGGATGACTTAGACTATATCCCTATATTTTGGTGTAGGATTTAATTTCTATCCATTCTCAAATATCCCGTTGGCTCTTTACCGAGATATATTATTATTTTATTCAAAATATCTAGATATTTATTTTTTTCTTTTATTTTTTATTTATTTTTCTAAGCATAAAATTTTTTTTTTTTTATTTCAAATTTCAGCCCCCTTAAAAATAATTATTTAAATTATTTTTAATTCATTTACTCTATACCTTAATTATCCCATTAATTACCGATTAGCCACTTACTAATTTTTGATAATTTTCTTAATTAGGATAAATCATTATCTCACAACTATTTTACTTACATTGGTATTTTATATCCCATGTAAAATATTAAAAATCATGGGGTCACTTATGATCCCCAAAATAATATTTAATTTTGTCTCATTATTTTTCAAGGGAAATTATCCCAAAAATTCCTAAAATTAGAGACAACATACTTTCTAATTTTTAATAAATATTTTACTGCCTCTTAGGATTTATCATAATATTTTTAGGCCATTTAATGCCCTAAGAATACATTTTAGCTCTTTATTCACCCTAATTTCAATAGAAATTACCTTAGAAAATAAGATAATTTTAACTTATTATTTGAGACCACATATTCACCTATTTCTAATAGGTATTATTTACTAAATTTATGATATTTATCATAAGTCAGATTTTAGGGTATTACAATTTTGATGAGAACGCAAAGAAAACAAAATAACCCTTCACTATTTGGATAAATTGAAATTTCAATCATATCAAATAGCTAGGAAAAGTTTGATTTTTATACCTTTTGGTATCCCATTGATTTGATTTTTCTAGGACAGCAAATGCTTGTAGTAGAAATGTTTGGATCATCACCATCATCTTCATTGGTGTTGGATTCCATGGGTGATTTCTTCATAAAAGCTAGGGAAGATAAAATTTGAAGACGAAATTTGATGAAGATTGATCTGCGAGTCTGTGTCTCAGCACATATAGGTTAATAAAATTTATTTTATAGATGAGAGATAAGGCATATTTGGAAAGATAAAACCGTGGGTTGTCAAATCAGTATGCTCTAGAAGTTTCATCAACGATTAGGTTTGAATGGATAAAAACAACGGGCCGCCAACATAATATGTTTTAAAACAATGGGCTATTGAAATTATGGATTGCTCAAAATGTTTAAAATAGACAGCTCAGATCCATTGAGTGTCATCTCCGGCTAGTATAAATAAATAAAATGTATCGTGTCATTAAATTCAAAGATATGTGTAGTGAATAGGTTGCCCTTTGTATATGCAAGACATATAAGGTTTATAATAGAGAGGTGATATTGTGTACTTTGAAAGTTTCAATATAATAAGCAATTAAAACAATTTACTTCAAAATATTGTGCTATCAAAACCAGGTGCTTTAGAAGTTTCATATTTGATAGCTCGAAATCATTGAGTCATCACTAGCTGGCATAAATAAACGAAACCCACAGTGTGATTAAGCTTGAAATATTGTATATTTAAGCTTGAAGATGATGAGGTAATTAAATCATAGATGTTGCATCGTCTAAAGTCTCTTTTAGAGGTAAGCTTTAACAGCTTAAGGTTACCTGGCTAATCATTTAATTGTCTTCATGATCGTAGTACTTAATGGTGATTGCTCAATCCTTTTATTGAAACTATGATTGTCCTCATGATCATAGTCGTTAACGATGATTGCTCAATCCTTTTATTGAAACTTAATATTTCTTAATGAGGACATCACGATGCTTCCATTGAAACATCAATATTTCTCAATGAGTAACATCATGGTTGACGAACGACGAATCTGTATGAAATAAATAAATTAGAAAGTCTCGTCTTAAGTTTCATTTGACCATGGCAAACCGAATATAATTGCTAGTTAATATATTGAAAATTAGACCCAACTAGCTCAGGCTGATGTCTCATTATTTTTTAGATTGCTTAATTAGGACATTGCCCTTATTTTATGATGTCTCATGTTTGAAACAGAAAGGTTATGCAAAATATGGAGATTTAAATTTAAATTATCCAATTCAAATGCGGATTGGTAGTGTCAAACTTTGGTCATTTCTAATTTATTTGTAAAGTAGAAATTTGATGAACTGGTGCGCCTTTTATTTTTTTCTTTTTTTCAAATTCTATAATTTGAATTCAACCTGTCAAACACAGAGCTCTATCTAATTATATTGTAGATATTCCAACATTTGACTCTTCTATCTAACTGAATACTATTATACCAAGTCAAATGGCTCGCTTACCGGCTTCTCTCCAAAAACGCTGTTCCTAGGGATCAAATGGCTCCAGAATATCAATATAATACTCCAAAAACACTTTTCATAGGGGTCATATACTCATATGCCTCTAAAATATCAATATAATACTACGGAAACACTGTTCATAGGGCTCGAAATTAGGAACCAATTATGATGTCTATCACTGCTCGTCCAATTTGGACCGTCCAGATCCCATCTGGACGGTCTAGAATTTATATTTTTTACTTTTTACTCTTTTAAAATAAATTATTTTACTAAGTATATAATTTAAAATACAGAAAATCTCGTAATTAATATTTTTTTAAAAAAAAAAACTTCATTTAAAAAACATCTCTTAAAAAATATAAAATTTGGACCGTCTAGATGGGACGAAAGGTTGGTGCTTATCCTTTGGTAGTGTATTGAAGCCCCTTGGTTTTTTTTTTTTGTTTTAAAAAAAATTATAATCCCGTCCTATTTATAAAAGTCCAATAACTAAAGTAGGCAGTTTGAGAAGATGGTTAAAATTAGTTAAAAATAATAAGTATATATGATTTTTTTTTTAAAAGTATGCCCTCATTAATAAGAGAGTAGGTAAGAGAGAGAAATAGAGTAAAAATATAATGATAGAAAGTCGGAAAGAGAATGCAGTATGCACTACCACAGAAAATGTTATATTATTTAAGCGTTAAATTTTAATATTTTAGGGTTGCTTCTGTAAAATAATCTGAGAAATATTTTAAGGTTTCTTTAGTTATAACCGTAACATATTCTCTTTGAATATGTCAAGGTTCTGGGTAAATAACGGTAAAATATCCTCATAATATTTGATGATTATTTGTTAATAACAGTTGAGTAGGGTGTTTTTTAAGAAAACAAAATATATTTGCGTCATATGAATATAAATACCAATTGACATAAATAAATCATGCAAAAAGGGGGGGAAAAAAAAAACCAATACTTTTGCAACTAACAAACTGTTATTGATTATAAAAAAAATTACAACCACTAATATGAATTATATTTAACCTCCAATCCAAAAAAGACAACACCAACTTCTTACATTTGGGCTAATAAACGTTGTGAACTTTGCATTCATCAACATATATAAATACAGTTATACGCAAATATTATTGAGTGGGATTAATTTCATCCAAATGTATATAGAATAAAATTTTACAAAACTAAACTCATATTAGCTAGATATATATATAGTATCATATTTTTCATTTCATTCTGTAGAAAAATCTATAAACCCTGCGCCTAGCTTCGTGCTTGAAGAGTGACGAGAATTTCCTTCGGTTCAATTTGTTCCTCAGCCTCCAGTGGAGTTCTCAGAGGTATCAATCATCAAACACTCACCGGGATCTCTGTTTTTTATATGAGCTTGCACTGGTGGACCCAGCATTTTTAATGACGAGAACGAAAATAAAAAATATTATATCATAAATAGGATAAATAAAACATTTTCCAAAGAGTATATATGATAAATTGATAACAACTAAGAAGTTATATGTATCACCTGGCTTGTTGAAGCAATGTCACTAGCACTTCTGTTGTGTTTAGGTCCATACAAGGTAAAATTCAGAACTTCCGGGATGGACCGACACGTCTGCCTTGAGGCCAAGTGGCAGTAATACTGAAAAAATAATACATATTGAATAACGTTGTAACAATTGTTGTCCTCATTTAAAAATCATTAAAACAGACAACGTTGACTATTTATATGTGTGTGTCAGTGTGTGTAATATTTACCGAATCGTTCATCTTCGAGTCTCGTTGTCTTCTTTGTATACGCCACTTCCTAAGACTGTCCTTTATTTCTTCAATATTTTGTATAGCTTCCACGCCAAAATCCTCAGGGATATCGAATTATCGAAACACACCACTTTCTCACCAGTTACATGTAGCGTGCACGTTGAGTATTCGCTTCCCAAGACGGTCCTTTATTTCTTCAATATTGTAGCGGCCAACCCTAACAACCTGATTCCGCCTCAGCTTGCACTGCAGAAATCACAGGAAGGTGACTGAAGAAACACAGAAGGAGGATACATTAGATATGGTTATATATGTGTTAGAAACATTTCAAAACAAAATCTAAAAACATTTTTTAACAAAGTATGAAATCCGAATCAACCCAGGGATTTTCTAATTTCGGTTCATTCTAAACAAAAATTGAAGAAATCTACATGCAGGTGGCATTTGATGAATGATTTTTCTCAAATTGAACAAATCTTCATCGAAGTTTGTTTCATTAGGAAAAGAACTTTGATGAAGAGCCATATCCAGTATTCTCTTTAAACATAAAATTTTGAGCCTCAAATATTGACGAATTTGCATTACTACAAAAAATGGCCTTTACTTTCTTAAGAGATATCCTTATTTTGAAAAAGGAAGTAGAAAATAAAAGCGGTGAAATTTTTTTAATTATGTGTAAAAAAAATTGATTTTTTGCTTCCTAGTTTTAAATTTGGACGCCAAAAACACCACTTTTGGTGTCTCAATTGAAAACTAGGATGCCAAATATCAACTTTTGGCATCCAAATTTAAAATTGAGACACCTTATAATGGTGCTTTTAGCGTCCCAATATAAAATTAGGACGCCAGAAGTGATGCTTTGAGCGTCCCAATTTTTAATTGGGACACCAAAAGGATAAAATTTCGGCCCCAAGTATGCTATTCTCTCGCCCCTCTATTAGACAAAATTTCAAATCCAAATCGTACACACTCTCTCGCCCCACCACACATGCTATTCTCTTGTCCTTTCAGATCCACACTCTCTTCCCTCATCCCACGGTAGCGTCCTCCAAGTGCCGTCGGTATCGTGCGGTGCCGAAGCTCGAAGGTTGCCCAACGGAAGCTCTCTCAAAGCTTGAAGCTCCAAGCGCTGACGGTCTTGTGCAGATCTACCGCTATGCTCTTATAGGCTCTGGAGCATACTGTCGGCAACCATAATATCACCATCATCCGTGCTCCTCCATCTGTGCTCCGTCTGTTGGCTCTCACTTGATCTGTGCCTTCCAAGTTTTCTAGCTAGCATTGCCTCGCTCGATCTATGTCGCTCTCACTCTCGCTCAATCTGTGCCTTCCAGGCTCCTCCCTCACCAGCCGGTTATCTCGCTTGATCTCTGATTCTCTGATATATTTACTATGACCTGGATTTTTTTTTTCATTTTCTTCTGGTTGTTAGATCTGGAATTTTTGGATCTATATTATCTATATCGGCTAATCCCCAATTAATAAGTTATGAATATGAGTTTTTGCTTCTTGGCTCCTCTCGGTTTTCAATGTTTTGGGATGATTTTGATTTTCGAATTGTTTATGTATATCTGGAATTTGTGTTTGATAGCTCCGATGAGTCTTGTCCAAACCGTCATTGTGAGTAGATAGCCACCACTTCTTCCGCAGCAAGCCTCCCAAACGTGGTTTGGGTTTTCTTTGTTTTTTTTTAAAAAAAAAAAAAAAAAAAATAAAAAGCCCTATGGCATCCTAAAAAATTTAGGACGCCTACATGGCGTCCCAAAAAATTTTAGACGCCGTAAGCCTTGTCTTTCTACGTCTCCTAGATAGGCGTCCCCAAGAAAAAGGATGTAGAAAGGGGGAAAAAATGACGTAAAAGAGCTTTTTTATAGTAGTGATGGGAAAAAGGTGAGGGGCAAAAGAGGAAAAAAAAACTCTCATTAACTGTTTAGACAAATTTTGTCGGGTTTTTATAAAAAAGATTAAGACAATTCAAATTTTGGACTCTTATAAAAAAGATAAAAGTGAGTAACTGTTAGTTTCTTTCTGCAATATTCTCTCTCTCTGTTTTTTTTTTTTTTTCCAAAACATGGGAAGAGTGGATCTATCCAGAAATGTTTTGGTGTTTCCCAATCACAACCGATCTCAAATTCTAGGATTCATAGGGATTGATCACTTTGAGTACGCCTTGTTAAGTAACAAATTGGGTTTAGCTTCTAAGGAATAGACAATGGCGGTTTGAAGTTAGCGGATCCAATCCGCAACCTCCTACTTATAATGGAGTTTCCGCGATCTATCTCATCCCATTTTAAAGAAAATTTTATCTACTACTTTTCCCGTGGAAGAAGTAACATCTTCAAACAAAATAGTTCCTACAAACATCCTCAATTTTCAAGAATTTTGCCACCTTATTTATAGGAATTATTGATAATTTTGAGGGGAAGAATGCAAAGAAAACAAAATAACCGTTCACTATTTGGATAAATTGAAATTTCAATCATATCAAATAGCAAAGAGGGAAAGTTTGAATTTTATACCTTTTGGTATCCCATTGATTTGATTTTACTAGAAAAGCAAACGCTTGTAGTAGCACTTCTTCTTCATTGGTGTTGGATTCCATGGGTGATTTCTTCATAACAGCTAGGGAAGATGAAATTTGATGAAGATTGATTTGGAAGTCTGTGTCTCAACACATCTAGCATAATAAAATTTATTTTATAGACGAGAGATAAGGTATTTATGGAAAGATAAAATCGTGGGTTGTCAAATCAGCGTGTTCTAGAAGTTTCATCAACGAGTTTGGTTTTAGTGGATAAAAACAATAGGCCGCCAACATAAAAAACAATGGGCTATTGAAATTATGGACTCCTCAAAATGTTTAAGATTCATTGAGCGTCTCAAGCTAGCTTAAATAAGTAAAATGCACAATGAAAACAATGTGCGATCAAAACTAGGTGCTTTGGAAGTTTCATATTAGATAGCTCAAAAATCATCCTTATAACGGATGGATCAAATTCAATGAGTCATCACTAGCTAGCTAGCATAATTAAAACAAAACGCACCATTTCATTAAACTTGAAATATTTATCTTTAAACTTGAAGATGATGAGCTAATTAAATCATAGATGTTGTCTAAGACTCCTCTATAATTAAGATTGCAAAATCAACACCACCTCGGCTTTGAAGCTAACAGTAGTTAGATTTGAGGTTTTGTAACTTCATGTGAGACTCGAACTTGTTTTGAAATCATAGTACTCCCTCCATTCTTTAATATAATATTCATGTTATGGTATAATTAAAGTTGACACTATATTAAAGACAATGATTGAACTATAATTTTATATGTTTTTTCATGATTAAATTAAGATTTTTAATGCATTTTCTGAGATATTATTGCATGATTAAACACTAATTTGAATTAGGGTTATTCGTATTAAATTAAGCGCAATTAGGGGTAACATGATCATAATTTGTTAATTATTCATGCAAATAATTTTTTGGACTTTTGATAGTACTTTGTGCTTAATTTTTTTGCATTGTAGGTGTTTTAGAAGAAAATTGAAAATTGTCCTTTAGTTTTCTTTTTTAGAAAATAATTGTCATTCACCCAATTTTTTATTGGGTAAATTTCCTCTATAGTTAGAAGATCTAGATTGTCGCGTGAGTGAAGAGCAAGAATGATGTTATAACTGGGAATACAGGTTTGCCCGCAAGCTAGATGGGGCAGGTTGGTGTGGGCTGAAAAAACACTAACCCAACCCCACCAAGGTGGTTTGGAGGGGTAGCCCATCGGCCGCCTATTAATATTTTTAATTAAAAACTCAGAAGTAAAAGGAAAAAGGTTGGCCTTAATACTAGTATATCTCTTTTTATAAATAAAGGAAAAATCAAAATAATATATTGCGAAAATAATTTATTGAGATGCCACCGTATATATTAGAAATTGATGTTAGAAAAAACGTCATGCTTAATTTTAGTATTTTAATTTGTACACAAATACACTCTTCATTGTTTTTATTCATTGCATTAAGCCTTCTGATATACATTATTCCTCATTTATTTGTATCGTGATTAGTTATTATTCTTTGTCATCTTTCTTCTATGTATTCATTTTCTTGTTTGGTTGTATTCATATTTTTAGAATATGGCAAAAATGCATGGGAAGTTTCTACTAATAGGCATTAGGCACTAGGAAGTTCTTGAGGGGGTAATTTTGCCTCAAAAGTTTAAAAAAATGTGATAATATTACCCTACCCCTAACGGATCCAAACAGTCAACTTCTAGTTGACCGATTATACTGAGTTGGCATGCGCACATGGCATCCATGTCACCTATTTTTGGGCTAAGAAGCATTTTCGCTCATGAAGTTTTCATAAAAGAGTTGTAGGCACCAGTAAGTTTTTTGAAGGGGACAATAACGCTCTGGAAGTCATAAATTCTTGGTTGATTTTTTTCATGTTTAAGACTCCATCATGAAGCAACAACTGATCAAATAAATTGAAAAATCAAGAAGAAAAAAGAAGAAGAAGAAGCCATAAATCAAAACATATATATATGAGCAGAGAAACCTATACACCATGGACTTCGCTACCATCTGAGGCAACCCAGAAGCTAAGCAATGAATCAAAGATATAACGTTTGGTTTAAAGATTGTGAACAATCATATAGACACCTTTTCATTTTCATTATGATCTTCATTTTATAAAGAGCCTGTTTGGATGGATTTTTTTTTTAAAAAAAAAGTACTTTTTTTGTGATTTTTGCTTTTTTTTAAAAAATATAATTGAAACACATAAAATAATTTTTTAAAAAAGTACATTCAAAAGTGTTTTTTTTTAATAATAAAAAAACTCATCCAAAGGGGCTCAAAAACCCTCAAAATATCATTCCCTCACAGATATTCTCCATAGTGTTGTGTTGCAATGGACATGTTTAGTTTATTGCCAGGGTCACTTCTCGTTACTATCGTCTCTTTACCTCCCATCAAGGAAATAGCCAGAACCTCCATTCTCTGCAAACGTTGGCTTCATGCCTGGCATTCAACCACCAACATGGACTTCAACGAATCACAATCACTGTAGTAGTGATGGGAAAAAGATGAGGAGAAAAAAAAACTCATTAAATGTTTAGACAACTTCTATCAAGCTCTTAAAAAAAAAAAAAAACTAAAGCAAGTCAAATTTTAGACTTTTATACAGAGGACCGGAGGGAATAACTGTTGGCTTCTCTCTGCAGAATCCTCTTTTTTGAAAAGAAAGAGGAAGAGTGCATCTGTTTAGAAATGTTTTAATGTTTCCCAATGCCAACCATAAAATTCTGGGGATTCATAGGGAATCACTATGAGTATGCCTAGTTAAGTAACAACTTGGGTTTAGTTTCTAAGGAGTAAACACTGGCGAACTGAAGTTAGTGGATCAAATCCACAATCTCCTACATACAATAATGGAGCTTCAACACCACATTTCACAATAAGATCTACATCTCATCCCATTTTAAAGAAAATTTTGGCTACTACTTTTTCTGTGGAAGGAAAAAAAAATCTTCAAACGAAATAGTTCCTACAAACATCCTCAATTTTTAAGAATTTTTCCTTCTTATTTATAGGAATTATTAATAATTTTGATGGGAATGCAAAGAAAACAAAAGAACCCTTCACTATTTGGATAAATTGAAATTTCAATCATATCAAATAGCTAAGAGGAAAAGTTTGAATTTTATACCTTTTGGTATCCCATTGATTTGATTTTTCTTGGAAATACAAACGCTTGTAGTAACAGTGTTTGGATCATCACCATCATCTTCATTGGTGTTGGATTCCATGGGTGATTTCTTCACAAAAGCTAGGGAAGGTAAAATTTGAAGACGAAATTTGATAATGATTGATCTGCAAGTCTGTGTCTCTACACATCTAGGTTAATAAAAGTTATTTTATACATGAGAGATAAGGCATATATGGAAAGATAAAACCGTGGGTTGTCAAATCAATGTGCTCTAGAAGTTTCATCAACGATTAGGTTTTCAATGGATAAAAACAACCGGCCGCCAACGTAATATGTTTTAAAACAATGCGCTATTGAAATTATGGATGGCTCAAAATGTTTAAATTAGACGGCTTAGATCCATTGATTGTCATCTCCAGCTAGTATAAATAAATAAAATGTATCTTGTCATTAAATTCAAAGATATGTGTAGTGAATAGGTTGCCCGTGGTATATGCAAGACAGATAAGGTTTATAGTGAGTTCACATTAGGTGCTATTCTCTTATGTGCTTCTTAGGTGCTATTCCCTCTAATTAGAGGGATTAGGATTTTTTATATATATATTCTATTTATTTAGATTAGATTATATGCTGCATCTTGAAAAAAAATTTACACCCAGTATCTCAAATTAATTAGTTTTCAGTCCTGCATTCAAAAATATTTTTCCTGTAACCCAATATCCTGGAAATTAATTAATTTGAGATACTAGGTGTTAAAAAAAAAAATCAAGATGCATCATATAATCTAATCTATATAAATAGAATATATAAAAAAAAATTAAAAAATTACAAAAAAAATCATAATCCCTCTAATTAGAGGGAATAACACCTAATGAGAACCCGTTTATAGTAGAGTTGAAATTGTGTACTTTGAAAGTTTTAATATAATAAGCAATGAAAATAATTTACTTCAAAACAATGTGCGATCAAAACGGGTGCTTTGGAAGTTTGAACATGTTACGGTTCTTGGTAAATAACGGCATAATATCCTCATAATATTTGATGATTATTTATTAATAACAGCTGAGCAAGGGTGTTTTTTAAGAAAACAATATATATTTGCGTCATATGAATATAAATACCAATTTACAAAAATAAATCATGCGAAAAAACCAATACTTTTGCAACAAACAAACTATTATTGATTATAAAAAAAAATTACAACCACTAATATGAATTATATTTAACCTCCAATTCAAAAAAAGACAACACCAACTTCTTACATTTGGGCTAATAAACGTTGTGAACTTTGCATTCATCAACATATATAAATACAGTTATCCGCAAATATTATTGAGTGGGATTAATTTCATCCACATGTATATAGAATAAAATTTTACAAAACTAAACTCATATTAGCTAGTTATATAGATATAGAGTATCACATTTTCCATTCTGTAGAAAAATCTATAAACCCTGCTCCTAGTTTCGATCTTGAAGAGTGGCGAGAATTTCCTTCTGTTGAATTTGTTCCTCAGCTTCCAATCTCCAGTGGAGTTCTCAGAGTTATCAATCATCAAACACTCACCGTGATCCCTGTTTTGATATAAGCTTGCACTGCAGAAATCACAGGAAGGTGACTGAAGAAACACACAAGGAAGATATATTAGATATGGTTATATACGTGTTAGAAATATTTCAAAACAAAATCTAAAAAACCTTTTTAACAAAGTATGAAATCCGAATCAACCCAGGGATTTTCTAATTTCGGTTCATTCTAAACGAAAATTGAAGAAAACTTCAGGCAGGTGGCATTTGATGAATGATTTTTTCTCAAGTTGAACAAATCTTCATCAAAGTTTGTTTCATTGGGAAAAGAACTTTGATGGAGAGCCATATCCAGTATTCTCTTTAAACATAAAATATTGAGCGTCAAATATTGACGAATCTAGAGTAGTGATGGGACAACGATGAGGGGCAAAAGTGAAAATAAAAACACTCATTAAATGTTTAGATAATAACTTTTGTCAAATTCTTATAAAAAGGACTAAGGTAATTCAAATTTTGGACGTTTATGAAAAGGATAGGAGGGTGTAACCGTTGATTTCTTTATGCAAATCCTCTTTCTTTTTTCTTTTTCTCAAAAGGGGGAAGAGTGCATCTGTTCAGAAATGTTTTGGTGTTTCCCAATCACAACCATGAAATTCTAGGGATTCATAGGGGATCACTTTGAGTGTGCCTTGTTAAGTAACAAATTGGGTTTAGCTTCTAAAGAATAGACAATGGCGGTTTGAAGTTAGCGGATCCAATCCGCAACCTCTGACTTACAATGAAGCTTTCCGCACCACATTTCACAATAAGATCTATATCCCATCATTTTCAAGAAAATTTCATCTCCTACTTTTCCACTGGAAGAAGAAAAATCTTCAAATGAAATAGTTCCTACAAACCTCCTCAATTTTCAAGAATTTTGCCACCTTATATATAGGAATTATTGATAATTTTGATGGGAAGAATGCAAAGAAAACAAAAGAACCCTTCACTATTTGGATAAATTGAAATTTCAATCATATCAAAGAGGAAAGAGGAAAAGTTTGAATTTTATACCTTTTGGTATCCCATTGATTTGATTTTTCTTGGAAAACAAACGGTTGTAGTAGCAGTGTTTGGATCATCACCATCATCTTCATTGGTGTTGGATTCCATGGGTGATTTCTTCATAAAAGCTAGATAAAATTTGAAGATGAAATTTGATGAAGATGATTTGCAATTCTGTGTCACAACACATATAGGTTAATAAATTTTCTTTTATAGATTAGAGATGAGGCATATATGGAAAGATAAAATCGTGAGTTGTCACATCTAGGTTAATCATCAACGATTGGGTTTTCTGGGGATAAAAACAAGGCCGCCAACATAATATGCTTTAAAACAATGGACTATTGAAATTATGAACTTATCGACATATTTAAAACGAACGGTCTAGATTCATTGAGCATCATTAATTTCCAGCTAGCATTAAAAGAAATGCACAATGAAAACATTTTACTTCAAAACAATGTGCTATCAAAACCGGGTGCTTTGGAAGTTTCATATTAGATATATAGCTCAAAATCATCCTTATAACAGATGGTTCAAATTCAATGACTCATCACTAGCTAGCTAGCATAGATAAACAAAAGGCACCATTTCATTAAGCTTGAAATGTTTTCTTTTTAAACTTGAAAATGATGAGGGATTTAAATCATAGATGTTGTCTAAGACTCTTCTATAATTAAGATTGCAAGACCAAAACCACCTCGGCTTTAAAGCTAACAGTAATTAGATTTCAGGTTTTGTAACTTTATGTGAGACTTATACTCCCTCTACCCCTAATTATAAAACAAAGTTTATAGTGCAAATTAATTTCACTATAAACTTCATTTTATATGTAGGACAAGAGGTAGTATTTATTTTAAAATCATAGTATTCCCTCTATCCTTTAATATAATATCCACTTTAGGGTAAAATTAAACTGGATATTATATTTAAGATAAGAGATATTATTATATATAATATATTAGAGATGTTAGATGTCTTACTTTTTAATTGAATATATTGGGCCTGCTTGGGTTGACGATAGGAACGGTGGCTTAAAAGCTATCTGACTTCAAAAAAAAGCTCGGTAGGAAAAAAGTCAGGTTATAGATAATAATTTGTGTTTGGATTGATGGTGGTAAAAGTGGCGGGGCCCACGTCAAAAAGCTGAGAGCATTATGGAAAAAGCTGGATTCTAGAACTTTTTCCTTAACTGACTTTTTGAGTTTTTTTGACTTAAAGTTCAGCCAACGCAATGGGCAATCCAAACAGAAAAAAAATTGGTTTTTTTCTCACTAGGTCGTTGGCTTCAAAGCCACTGAAATTTTTACACATCAACGCTGAAAAATAAACCACTCCAAACAGGCCCATTATCGTGGTGATGTGGTCTACCATTGAGATTAATGTGTTTTGATTAGAATTTTGAAAGTAATTTTATGGTGTACAAGATAAACATGTAAGAAGAGATTTGGATTGATTTATGGGAAAGTACTTCTAAAAAAACAAAAAGCAATATATATATTTGCAAAATATCAAGCTCAGGCCGCATAATATTTTCAGCTTTTCCTACAAATAAATTTTTTCTTTAGTAAGCTTGATATTGAAGTATAAAATAATGAATGTATGTTAAAAAGTATAAAATATTAAATTTAAACTACTCTGGTCCTAAATATATGATAAAGCTTGTAGTGTAAATTACACTACAAAGTTTGTCCTATATGATGGGAGGGAGTAATAATTTGGTGGTAAAGGAATTTTTATAAAATTTATTACAAATTTCCGAAAAAAAAAGTTGTAAATATAATTCAGACATATAAAGAGCTGACTTTTTTTACCTGATAAAAAACTGGCAGTTGCACCATTTGAAATTTAAATATTTTATTTGACATTTATAATTGAACCTCTGAAACTTACAATTATTAAAATCAAAATTTGTAATTTTTTTTTTTTAAAAAAATATTGGACACTCAATTGTCATTCAATTAATTCCTTTTTTAGAAAATAATTGTCATTCACCCAATAATTGATTGGGAAAATTTCCTCTCCAATTAGAACATCTAGATCCTCTCGTGAGTGAGGAGTACGGATGATGCTAGAACCGTGAATATGGGCCTGCCTACGGACCAGACTTGACGGCTTGGTGCTACGTACCGGCATCTTGGGCGGCTAAAAAAAAGAAAGAAAAACAACTCATGCCCACTGGGACGGATTTCCTCAATATCGCCATTCTCAGCGTCCCACGGTATCCAATTTTCAGCCATAGGATCAATCTAAAGTGTACCACATAATCATACTTTTTTAATTTTTTTTTTTTAATCTGGACCATTTTTGGATGATCTTTAATAAATGTTTTTGAAATATTTTTTTCAAAATCCTAAAATATAATTAAGTATATTTTTAGTACCAGTTAGTATCCTGAAATATTTTTTAAAGATCCTCAAATAATTTTTCAAGATCATGAAGTATTTTCCAAAAGTGATCAATACCATAAAATATATCTTTTTTGTACTATTCAGTACCCTGGAATATTTTTTTTATGATAAAAATATTTCAGGGTCATATAAAAAAAAATTTTAGGGTCTTGGCCAGAGTAAAAAAAATACTTTACTGATGATTGATCAAGCTTCGAAAAATACTTCATGATATTTTAGGATCTAGAAAAATATTTCAGAAATATTTATTTCATAATTATCCAAAAATGGTCCAGATTTAAAAAAATTAAAAAAGTATGATTATGTGGCACACTTTAGATTGATCCTATGGCTGAAAATTGGATACTGAGGGACGTTGAGAATGGCGATATTGAGGAAATCCGGTCCCCATGTCCACTAAGGTTGTAACAACCCAAATTCTATAATATTTACTGTACCCGTTGACAAGCATTATTTAGGAATATGGTGCTACAAGTCAGAGTAATGCGAAACGGAGAGCTTGCACTAACGTTTAAACAATGAATAACTGATATAAAATGTCTATGCATAAGCTGATATATTAAAAATCCCGAATGAATATTCATGTGATACAATTATCTGGAATGTGTATAATTACAACTCTTAAATAGTAACTATACATTCTTAAACCAAGCCTTAACTAGACTTGTGGCTTGGAACCCAATACAGTTAATCAAACACATTGGCCAGGCCGGATAAAGTCTAGTAGAAGTCTCGCCGTCTTTCACGGCGACTTATGACTTAACCACATTGACAAACCCTTTCTTAGTTTAACTACCAAATGGTTTGAAACAACTCTATCGGATTCGTACCAGAAACTAGTCCTTATTGACTTTCTTCAGACTCTTGTCTCGACTGGTGCCTCTTCACGGCTCCATCCATCGGTGTCTCTTCACGGCTCCGTCCCCGTCGCCTTCTTAGATCCAGATTCCTTTCCTGAACTTTTAGTCAAGGCTGAGATTCAATACCCATTGAATCTCAAATAACAGTTAACCTCATGCTCAAGTAATAACAGTATATATGACAGATATTCATTACATTTCAGCATTAACTACACATAGCACACAGCAGATGTAAGGTTACAACAATACACAGCACACAACAAATGTAATGTTAACATCACAACAATACATAGCACAAAGCAAATGTAATGTTCGCAACGTTTGCACTCACCAGTGCCACGCCTCCACGTGTCCTCAGTGTTAGGAAAACAACCTTGCGGTATTATCAAAACTATAACCCGTATAAAGTTAAATGTATATAAACATGTGTCATAAGCCCCATAACTTAGTCACGGTGCATGACTCAAGACCTAGTATTGTCTAAGACTTCATGAATCATTCAATCATATACATGTATACAAGACATATCAAAGTTAAAGTTACAGTATGCGTACGTACCTTTCACGCGTAGTTACCAACATGTCCGACCTTTGAATCTGACTCCGGGCTTCCGGATATCCTATACATTATCGTCGGATTATTATATGATATTGTGATAAATATCATATTACTTAGAATAATATCCTAAAGGTTTAATTTACCTTTCTACCCTTGGTAGATTTATTATTCCATTTTTACCCTTACATTTTTTTAAAAACGCAATTTCAGCATTTCTGCCTAGATTTTTCAGTAATTTTGAAAAACATAATTAATTTTACAAAAATCGAAATGACGTACTGCAAAATTTCTCATGACCCTTGACATGTCTATTTTCAAGGAAAAATATTCCCAGAATCTAGAACATCAAGAATCATTCCCAAGTTTTGCATTTTCAAACACTGTTCAGATTTAAATCTAGTAAACAAGGCTTATCTTCAACAATTCATATCTCCTTGTCCATAGATCAAAATGTTACATATTTTATATCCATGGAAAGCTCTACATATCTACTCTATCTATGTAAAATTTCATGACTTCATTTGATACATAAAATAATTCCCTCTATCGACTGATTTCAACAGCCCAGCAAACCCAAAAATTTCCTATCTTTCGTTAACTTGTTCCATTAATTCCCAACATGTTTTTACCTCATTCAGCATTTTTCAATGCAAGGAGGCCTAAAAACAAGTATAGGAATTCACTTCCTAATTTTCTAGATTAAAACTACAATTTTACTAAAAGCTAAAAAGTTCAAGACTAAGAACTTACCCTTGAAGAACCTTGCTTCTCTTTCCTCTTTCTTGCTCCAAGGATTTTGCCTCTCACTCTCACTCTCACTCTCACTTATGAGAAGATGTTACTTGACTTTGGTGTGAAAAATGAAGAGGGGTTGAGCCCCTATTTATAGCAAAATTTCTTCCAAACTTACAAGAAACTACCACACCCAATCACTTTGATCCCCATCCATTGGATCAAAACTAATTAAACTTAATCCTCACCCTTCATTGTTGTTAGAAAAATCTAAACACTATTGAAGATCTTTTATTTTAATTTAACATGTGCTCTTATAACCAAATATCTTGATTATAATATAATAAGCTCTCTCTCTCTCTCCAAGTGTCTATGCGTCATTCTTGGTGGGCCATAGGAGCTGAATGTGTAATCTCCAATTAGCAATTCCTAATGAAATGTTTATATGCCCTTAATCATAATTTCCATTGTAGGATTGGTTTATTAGTTAATCATGGCCATTAGTGTTTCACACAAACTTAATCTTGTCTTCCCATTGGCCCTACATTTTCAAAATAAGACAACCTTTTTTTTTATGATCTTAATTTACCTCTAATCATCTTGAAGAATTATGCAACTAATCTCAACTAGTGCAAGCTTATTTTCCTAAGGATAATTGTTAACAATTAAACTAAGTATTTCTCTATTCCCTTTTCTTGTTTTATGAGCATTTTAGAATAGTTATTATTTCATGTGATTTATGTAATATATTTTATAGCTCCTAATATGTGGTCTCATTAATCAATCATTGATTAATTAATTTCCAAGTGAAATTTGTACAAAAATATAATCAATAGATTATATTTCTTTGAGACACATATTCACCTTTGTATTTTACTAATTATTTGCCAAAATACAATGTTTATGAGAATTATGAAAATTAGGGTATTACAAAGGTGGGTATTTTTAATTAAAAACTCAAAGATAAAGGGAAAAAGGTTTCCTTAATATTAGTATATCTTTTTTTAGTTAAAAAAATCAAAATAATCTATTGTGAAACTTATTGATTAAGATGCCACAACATGTATTAGAAATTGATGTTAGCGAAGACGTAATGCTTACTTTTAGTATTTTACACATAAACAAAATCTTCATTTCTTTTATTCTTTGCATTAAACTTTCTTATATACATTATTTCTTATTTATTTGTATCCTGATTAGTTATTATTCTATGTCATATTTCTTACATGTATTCATTTTTTTGTTTAGCCAATGTGTTACACTGTGTATTCATTTTGTTAGAATATCTTTGTATCAAAAGGCAGAAATATCTCAAAAGTTTCTACCAATAGACATTAGGCACCAAGTTATCAAGGGGGCAATTTTACACTGAAAGTTTCAAAAAGGAGCAATGTTACCCTACCCTAACAAATCCAAACAGTCAAATGTTAATTTATCAATTATGTTGAGTTAGCATGCCAATATGACATCACATCACCTTTTTTTGGGATAAAGGGCTTTTTACTCCGGAATGAAGTTTTCACAAAAGAGCTGTAGGCATTATTAGAAAGGTTTTCGAGGAGGCAGTAACAATCCAAAAGTCACAGATTTTTTGTTGACTTTTTCCATATCTAGGATGCCATCATCAAGCACCAAACAATCAAATAAATTGAAAAAATAAAATAAAGAACCCAAATCAAAACACATATATATGATGAGCAGAGAAACCTATAAACCATAAATTAGAAAACTCAAAACCAAAAGCAAAACATAAATTCCTCAAGTCTCCATAAAAAGGAAATGGAAATTTAAGTTTATGAAACTAGAAGCTATAACAGAAGAAAATAGAAAACTTATAATTAAAAAAAAAAAAAAAATCGCTCACTGAGAAACTCTTCACAAATTTGGTTAGTGAAGCACACACACCTCATATGTCCCGCTTATGATAACTATGGGAATGCTTTACAGAATAAATTTATGAAGACTTTGTCGGTGAATGGTCTTCCCATCTTCTATCTTCTCTGTCTTCTTCTGTTACATCTTCAAGTTTCCTAAATCAAAACTTTTCATTTGCATCTTTTGGATTTGGGATTTTTTTTCTTTTGCTTTTGATTATGAGTTTATCGGTTATGGGTTTCTCTACTCATATATTTGGTTTTGATTTATGTGTTCTTGATTTTTATTGATTTTTTTAGTTTATTTGATTATTAGGCGCTTGATGGCAATGTCCCATATATAAAATAGATCAACAAAAATCTGTAACTCCTAAGGCATTAATGCCCCTTGAAAAAATTCTTGGTGCCCATAACACTTCAATAGAAACTTTTCGGGCAAAAATGCCCTTTAACTAAGGAGACATGGATGTCACGTGGGCATGTCACCTCAACATAACTAACTAGTCAACAAATAGTTGACAATTTGGATATGTTAGGGCAGAGCAACATTGGCCCCTTTTTTAAAATAAAAAACTTTTAGGGCAAAATTTTCGCATCGAAAACTTCTTAGTGGCCAATGCCTATTAACCCATCATTTTTATGGTCATTTTTTTCTTATATTTTGCGGTTTTGAACCGTAAAATATATGAGTGCTAAATGATAATATTTTCTTTGTAATAACTGTAAAATATCTTGAGAATATTTCACAGTTATTTATTTTGTTTGGAAAAAAACAAACTATAATTTAGTCATATAAATATAAATACCAATTTAATAAATAAATTTGGAAAAATAATAATTTTTCAATTAACAAACTATTATTGGCTAAAAAAATTTACCGTCACTAATATAAATTGCATTTAATCTCCAATTCACAAAATACAACACTTTAAAATTTTAGAACCACCCTATACCTAACAATGTCAAAATCAGAATACAACTCTAACTTTCTAAGTATATTGGCAACTGCATTAATCTTCAACTTCTTTAAATTGTAACACTTCTCTCTTCTTCAGAGGTCTTATCTTTAACGGCAATGGCAATAAGATCACCAATAACTTCACTACCATCTTTGAGGCGACCCAGAAGCTAAGTAATGAATGAAAGCTATAACTTTTGGTTCAAAGATTGCAAACAATCATATATAGACACCTTTTCATTGTCATTATGATCCTTCATTCTATAAAAACCCTCAAAATCTCGTTCCCTCAAACATTCTCCATAATGTTGTGTTGTGTTGCGTTGCAATGGACATGTTGAGTTTATTTCCAGAGTCACTTCTCTTCACAATAGTCTCTTTACTTCCCTTCAAGGAAGCAGCCATAACCTCCATTCTCCCCCAACGTTGGCTTCATGCCTGGCGTTCAACCACCAACATAGACTTCAACAAATCATTCTTCGTAAATCTTGGGGATGATGACGATTCCCCACCAGAAACCAAACGTTCTCAGAAACTTGCTTTCGTTAACTTCATCAATAGGTTCCTTGACAACTACCAAGAACCCCTTATAGACAAGTTCTCTCTCAAGTTTTCAAAGCCCACGGAATTCTCAGACACCTTCCAACGTTGTATTACTTTCGTTTTTCAACGTGGGGTTCGCCAGTTAGAACTCGATTTCTCAGAACTGACGTGAGACAAGGACGACAACCAGGAAGAGTCCGGTGGAGATGATCATCACGTTCCTTCCTTTCGCCTGCCGAGTGATGTTTTTGGTTATTACAACTTGAACGGGAGAGGGAGAGAGGTTGCGGCTGAAGCACAAGCAATTTCTGGTAAATATTTGACGGTTTCAATTACACACTGTTAAATATAATTTTCAATTACATGATGGTTCTTTTAAAAAAAAAAAAAAAAACTGTAAAATATATCATATTTTACGGTTGTCTCACAACCGTGAAATATTTCACAGTTTATCTTTTAACAACCGTAAAGTATTTACTTTACATTATCTCCGCCATTTTATATTTTACAATATCCTCTGTAACCGTAAAATATTGAGCATCTAGTATTGGCGAATCTATAGTAATGATGGGAAAAAGAAGAGGAGCAAAAGTGAAGAAAAAAACTCATTAAATGTTTAGTCTTATCAAAAAAACTGAGGCAATTCAAATTTTTGACTCACAGACAAAGGGCTGAAGGGAGTAACTGTTGGTTTATGTATGCAGTATCCTCTTTTTTTCAAAAAAGGGGAAGAGTGCTTCAGTCTAGAAATAGTCTAGAAATGTTTTGGTGTTTCCCAATCCCAACCATACTTGAGATTTGCGTAGGGAATCAGATTCAGTATGCCTTCTTAAGTAACAACTTGGGTCTAGTTTATAAGGAGTAGACACTAGCAATTTGAAGTTAGCAGATCCAATCCACAACCATCCAGTGATAGGCTCAGGAATTTTAATGACGGAGGGCGAAAATAAAAAAATACTATATTATAAATAAAAATACTTGAAATACAATAAAGACCTAATATACAAAAGAATTGAAAGAAATCTAGCTATTACAAAAATTAAGATCATTTCACTTGACTCTTACTCTACGTATTTTTCATATTGTTAAACCCATCTATAATTGAATCCATGCTAAAACTCAAAACAATTTATTTTTGAATGTATGCAGAGGGAGAACTAGAAATTGCAATTGGGAGCAACAATTATAGAATAGAACCCAAGGGTTCATGAAATTACATTTTAGCCCATAAACATTCCAATATTTTCATTTTAGTCCCTCCAAGAAACTTTTAGGGACTAAAGTGAAAATATTGAAACTTTTCTGAGGCTGGAATGTATTTTTTTAAAAAAATTGGGTTGTTTTCTGTAATTTTAGGGGGCAGGCCACCGCTAGCCCCTAGGTCCGTCTCTGAATGTATGTAATGAAAGAATCATCAAGAAATTGGCCTTCTTATCTATTTCGAAACATGTTCTTGATTATGTTCATTGTAGAAATTGTCAACTTCACTCAAGATCTTTTTGAGTTCATCCCTTTGTGATGCAGTAAGCTGCAATGAAGATGGAAAGATGATATCAAACTTAATTCTCATGTTTCCTTTTTTGCCTGGATTGCTTGCCGAGGGCATGCCTTCATCTTGGACCACCATCTCAGTGTCTGGTTTCGCAATTTCTGTCATAGAAACTTCAATTTCTCTTCCATCCAACGTTGTAACTTTGATTGTTTTCCCAGTGAGAGCCTCAAAAAGTGATATCTTTTGGGTGGTCACCAAATCATTCCCTACCCTTTTGAAAATCTTGTGAGGCTTCCAGTATAAATACCAAATCAGCAGTAGGAGATCCTGGTTCTTGGTTTCCTTTTCCACGAAATGTTATCGTTGTGCCTTTCTTCCAACCAGGCTTCACTTTTACTTCCGATATTTTTTTTCCTTTAAATTTTAGGGCAGGCGGTGGCCACCAACCCTAACCCCTCTAGTTCTACCTCTGATCTCATCCCATTTTATGAAAATTTCTCTACTACTTTTCCCGTAAAGGGAAAAAAATCTTCAAACGAAAAAATTCCTGCAAACATCCTCAATTTTCAAGAACTTTGCCACCTTATTTATAGGAATTATTGATAATTTTAATGGGCATGAAAAGAAAACAAAATTTACCTTCACTGTTTGAATAACTTGAAATTTCAATAATATCAAATAGATAAGAGGAAAAGTTTGAACTTAATACCATTTGGTATCCCATTGATTTGATTTTTCTAGGAAAGCAAAGGCTTGAAGTAGCGGTGTTTGGAGCATCACCATCATCTTCATTGGTGTTTGATTCCATGGGTGATTTCTTCATAAAAGCTAGGGAAGATAAAATTTGAAGATGAAATTTGATGAAGATTGGTTTGCAAGTCTATGTCTCAACACATCTAGGTTAATAAAATTCATTTTATAGACAAGATATAAGGCATATTTGGAAAGATAAAACCGTGGCTTGTCAAACTAGCATGCTCTAGAAGTTTCATCAACGATTAGGTTTTTGGTGAATAAAAGCATCATGCCGCCAACATAATATGCTTTAAAATGATGAGATATTGAAATTATGATGAATTGCTCAAAATGTTTAAAATAGATGACTTAAATTCATTGAGCATCATCTCCAGCTAGCATAAATAAATAAAATGTATCATATCATTAAATCTCAAGATATGTGAAGTGAATAAGTTGCCTTGTGTATATGCAAGACAAATAAGGCTTCTTTTTTTCCCCCCCTAATATATATCAAGACATGTAAGGTTTAGAGAAGTGAAATTGTGTGCTTTGAAAGTTTCAATATAATGAGCAATGAAAACAATTTACTTCAGAACAATGTCCGATCAAAACCTGGTGCTTTAGAAGTTTCATACTAGATAGCTCAAAATCATCCTTATAATAGATGGTTCAAATTCAACGAGTCATGCTAGCTAGCATAAATAAATGAAACCCACCGTTTGATTATGCTTGAAATATTGTATTTTTAAACTTGAAGATGATGAGTTAATTAAATTACAGATGTTGCATCATATTGTCTAAGTCTCTTCTACAGTTAAGATTGCAAATCCAACGCCACCTCGACTTCAAAGCTAACAATAGTTAGATTTGAGGTTTTTATCTTCATGTGAGACTTGATATTTGTTTAGAAATCACAGTACTCTCTCTTGCTTTTAATATATGATCCACTTTAATTTAGGGTATAAAGTGGATCTTATATTAAAAGATAGATTATATTATATTTTTATGATATATTATAGATGTCCTACTTTTTAATTTAATATATTGTCACCATAAATCATTGAGATGACTAATGTGTTTTGATTAGCTTTTTAAAAGTAAACAGTGTATAAAATAAATATATAAGAAGAGTTTTGTCTTAATTCATGTGAAACCACTTCTAAATATATTGGTTTCTTTATCAAAATGTCAAGCCTTGGCAGCATAATTTCTGCAGCTTATGCTGCAAATAAATTTCTTTAGAAAGATTAATCCTGTCTTACTGAAGTATAAAATATTAAAGTTCTGTCAAAAAGTATAAAATATTAAATTAATAATAATTAGGTGGTAAAATAATTTTATAAAATTTATTAGTAAATTTCTAAAAAAATTGTAAATATAATTCAGATAAGTAAAAAAACTGGCAGTTGCATCATTTGAAATTTAAATATTTTATTTGGTATTTATAATTGAACCTCTGAAATTTACAATTATTAAATCAAAACTTATAGTTTATTTTAAGAAAAATTTATCGTCTGTTGAATGAAAAGCACGGATGATGCTACTTTGTTAAAAAAAAAAATAAAAAAAAAAAATTGGAATTTATAAAATTAAAAAGAAAACAAATTGGACTCCAAATTTTCAGATTCTATTTTTGTGGGCCGGACCCAATCTTCACTCTTAAGATTCAGGGAAAGCGAAAGAGAGCAAAAAAAAAAAAAAAAAAATTAAAAAATTAAAAACCCATCTTTTTCGCTGCCCATTCACAGCGAAGAAGGCAACGTAAGCAGATTCTGTTTAGTTCTTTTCTTCCCATCGTCGGAAGCAGATTGTCGGGAACTGAGAGGTACAGATCGCCGTTTTGACGCAACAGATCTACATCGTGCTTTAAGGTTTTAAACATCCTTCCAGTCGTCATCTTGCTTCCCTTCATTTCGGTGAAATTTTTGTACTGTTGATCTTCTGTTTCTTTGATTCAATTTGGTTAGAGCTCTGAGATTTTCTTGAATGGATATATGGATGGTTGTTAGCTCAGGTTGGGGCATTGGGGTTGTTCAATTGGAGCTTTGATTGCAATCCAATCATATTAATATGATTTTGTAAATCCATATTTTATACCTGAAATTTTTCTACGACCACAGAACAATTTCTGATTCCAAAGACTAAAAATAGAGTCAACCGAGATGAGAGATTTTTTTACTCTGATATTTCTTTCTCTGAAATAGCGCCAAGAGAGGATAAATTTTTTGAGGGAAATAACTCAACTTCGGTCTTGCGGAAAGTTTATTTTCCTCCAGATTCAAATGCAGACGTTTCACCTGCTGAAAGTTGCTGATGTGGTAAGAAGATCAGAGGTAATTCTAAGGCTCCATAATCTAATTCAGACGAATACTGTTTCTCTGGCAAGCTGATTTTTTCTTCTGAGGCGGTAAGTTCAATCAATCCAGAATCTAAAGGGACTCATGAGATCTCTTTTTCCTGTTCACGTATTAAGGCAGTCTCGATTTCTGAGTCCGGATCATTGGCTTTCTAATTCGGAGTTTTATGGTCTCATGTTTGATCATCTTTGACATCAAAGATACGATTCAAGTGTGATTTGGCTAAAAGTTAGCCCCACTTATCTTCAGCTTTGACATTTTAAGCTTAGATTCTAGATTATCTTTTTCATAAGTTCTGAAAATTGAGGAAAATGAGTAGGAGGCTGGTCTTGAAGCATCCAATTGCTCTTGTGGGCATGCTGGTGTGTGTCAGTTGCCTTTTTATTGTGATAGTTACTGTTCTTGAGCTTCCAGAGGTGTCGTCTAGAAATAGGGAAATAGGGATTTACCATCCAACATTCAAATCCAAGAAAGGGCCTCAGAATTTCAAATTAGGTAAATTTGGAGAAATGATGGTTGAAATGTTGCCTCAAGATCTTGCCTTTACAATTTTTATTCCTTCAGAGGAAGCTTTTGAGCGCGATTTACATTTATCTGTAAATGAAAGCTTGGTAACCGAGAAATTTAACGATACCTACGCAATTCTCACTAGTATATTTGGATTTTCAGCTGTCCCTCGGGAGCTATCTTCAATTGATGTACCTCTTGGTGAGCTGGTGTCCTATGATTCTCTATCTGGGTTCCAATTATACATCACAAAAGACATCAATAGAATGCTATTTGTTAACAGGATTCGATCAAAAATCATAGATGTTAGAAAGGGTAGGGTTGTTATGCATATTATGGATGGCGTTATTATGGATTCTGACTTTGAGCAATCTGTTCTATCTGATGATACTGAGGAGTGAAGAGGATTATTGTTTTCTGTTTTAGATCTATACTTCTCCGAACTGAGGAAGGATCCTTGGATCCTGTGAATGGACAAATTCTTGCAGCGAATGAGAGATGGAGCTGTGACAAATCATGAGACGGTGGTTGCAGAACTTGTTAATGATCGCAGTTGGAATATAAACCTTCCACTGACCCACAGAATCTGTCAATTGTACAGAATATTCCTCTTTCTCATGCAGGCAGAACTGACAAGTTAATTTGGGCAGCTGTCAAGGATGGAATATATAATGTTAGATTGGGGTATAGAGCAGTGTTACAAGCTAAGGAGGATGAAAGATAACTGTCCGTGCTGACGTGCTTCCACTTCAGTATCTCTAAACTCCAAGCTCTGGCGAACAGTTTGGAAGCTGAAAGTGCTTCAAAAAATTTAGATTTTAATTCTAGCGCGTACTGAATAAAACACCAGCCTCCATTATGTCCTATGTGTGGTAAGGGTGATGAAACATTAGGACATCTCTTTTTATTATGCGGTTGGGCTCATATGACCTGGTTTGGTTGACCGATTGGTTTGTTAATAGACCCATATCAAAAGGAATTCTCTGATTGACCTTGTAACATTACCCAATTCTGACACTGTTTGTGTGTATAAATAGTTCATGATTTTAAAAGACCGAGAGTAAAGACTTCGCGTATGATTGCTTGGGAATGACTTAAGTATGTGTATTGTTACATCTGAACTGACATAAGTGTTTGGCATTGAACTGGGTTTTTAAGCTTTTTCCCCCCCTTCATCTTTTGAGTTTATTTCATCATGGATCAGACTTTTGATTCCCCCGCATCTCTGGAATGCTCTGTTTTGTTCATTGTGGCATTTGAGTTTGCCAACTTTTGCAGCTTAATTGTGTTCCATTTCAATTTGCACTTGCAAATTGTCTATGTGAAGAAAAAAAAAGGAAGAGGTTGATCTTAGTTTCTTCACCTACTGAAATGGACGACTCTGTTGTGTGTAGGTAATATGCACAAAAAACAATCAGAAAACCTTACTTTTAACACCATTTCAGCTTGCTGACTTTGGTATTTTTAACTCATTGTTGCTCTAAATTCACACTCACATCAAATATTTGAAAACTTAAAAGCATGATTCATAATTACAGTGCCTATGTCCCTCGTAATACTCTTCTGATGGATTCCAAATTGGAGGCTTCGGAAGCTTCTGGTAATTATTTTATTTTTATTTTATAGTAATATCCAGTATCCGGTTCAGGGTTCGTGGTTGTCCCTTCCAACACAAGTGTCTACTATAAGACTCAAACATGAGACTCAGAGATCTAGCGGGTCGTTATATTGTTAGACTAATTTTATGTTGGTGAAACATCTGCGAATTAATGATAATAATTCAGGAAAAAAGAAAGAAAGAATTGGACATGGGTGGATGATTTTATAGTTGAGGGGAAATTGATTATTAATGAGTTTTGGAAGGGGAAATAATACCAATAAACAATTTAAAATAGTGTAAATTTATTAAAACCGTTAAATTTGACTAAACAATCATTAAATTATAAGAGAAAAAAACTATAACGGTTTTTTGATGAAATTTAAAGGTTTTGGTGAATTTTCACTCTTTTAAATTGTTTATTGGTATTTTTGTTCATTCCAAAACTTATTTATGTCAGACGACTCTTAAAAAAAACTTTGTTCATAGAACTGCACCTTAACTATTTTATAAATACATATAAGTTTTAACATAAAGGAAACAATGCACTTTCAAGACATTGTGCACACCAAAATTTTCATATGAAATTAGGTTTATGATAAGGAAAAATTGAAGAATATTGAAACAGTATGCTCTCCAAATTTCATCAAATGACTCAAATTCCTTAGTATGAATGATTAAGATTCACAAAGCTATCCATTGCATGAGTGAACAATCTACACCATTTTGTATAAAAAATTATATACCATTTTTTATACACACATATTCAAAATGTGAGTTGAACCTGGAGATGTTGTAAAGTACAACCGTTTTCTAGTTGTAAGTCTCATGAATAGTTTTTTCTTTTCTTATACAACTCTTTTTTTTATATATATATACACTCATGAATAGTTGAGATCAAATAATAAAGTAATGTAATTTTAAATGGGCCAACTTTCAAAACAATGTGCGTCGAAAGTTTCATATGAAATTAGGTTTACAATAGGACAAACTAAAGACTATCAGTGTGTTCTCAAAGTTTCATCAAATGACTTAAATTCTTTTGGATGAATGGTTGAGAGTCACATAGCTTGATAGCCATCATTGGCATATGTAGGCAAAATATGCCATTTTCATATTTTGAAAAGTGACTCGAGCAAAAAAATATTTTGAAAAGTGTGAGATGAACCTCGAGATGACGCAACGTACAACTATTTCCTAGCTCTAGTTCTCATGAATAGTTGAGATCAAACAAAAAAGTAATGTAATTTTAAAAGCAATACTAGCATGCTTTTTATCATAGACGTAAAGAAAATAAAATGAACATAAATATAATTTAATTCATTGCATAATTTTTCTTTATTCTTTGAATTAAATGGGTAGATATTAATAACCTCAAGTTATAAGTGGGGTTAGACCTGCAATCTCAATCTCAATCTTATAGGAGAATTTTCATGTCCCTGGATGTATAAGGCCTATGCATTCATTGCATAATTAATTATACATTTCTCTTGATCAAATGAAAAATGTTTCCTATTTTTAGTTATAGAAACCATTGAAGTATTATCATAATTTGGTAATTATCAATTTGTAAGTTTGTGTCTAAACACAAAAAAGCTAATGGCATTTTATTGAGGCAAATAACTGTTAAGATGAAGAAAACAATGGACTATGGCAAAAAAGGTAAAAGAAGAAGAAGAAGGAAACAACGGCCTCAAAACAGTGTGCGCGGAAAGATTCATCATGTATATATTAGGTACATAACTAAGAAATGCAAGGTTCTAAAAATCAGACCGGTCACTGAACCGGGAAAGATTCATCATGTATATATTAGGTGCATAACTAAAAAATACAAGGTTAAAAAAACCTGACCCGAGTCGGGACTTTGGGTCAAAAGATGAAATAAACCTAGGTATTAATTAAAAAATATAATTTTATTAAAATAAGAAAAAAATATTTTAATAATAATAAAATATTTCATATAAAAAATGAGAGGATGTTTAATATTTATATTAATTATTTTGAAAAAAAAATCACTTCTTGGGCTTGCAAACATCAAAAGTCTCAATTTATTTGTGGTTCACGGAAAGTGTGCCAATTAAGAATCATACGGATCCTATCACATCGCATTAATGTCGAACTCCACCAACCCTCCAAGGCAAAGTCATCTGCCATTCTCCAGCCCAATGTAGCCAAACGCCTCATATTCTCAAATGCCTCATTTGAGTCATTTCTTCTTTTACACTCTCTCGGCCCCACCGTTTGTCCCTCCTCCATCATAACCCAAATAGATCGTACCAAATGCCTGATCTTTCTTCTTCTTCTTCTTCTTTGATCTGCTGCTAAAAGGTGACAATGTTAACCCAAACAAATCTTTGCACCACCAATGGAAGATTTCTTCTACAAATCGACGAAACCCTAACAAATCTCATCTGCTCATGTTCTTCATCTTTTTCAGTGAATCTGAGGCACCGCCGTCGACGTACACCGACGAAACTCGCCACCATGGATGGATGTACACCTCCATCGATATCGCCGTCTATTCTCTCTCTGCATCTCTCTCTAAACGTTGACATCGGTCTTCCTCTCTTCAGTCGACGTTTCTTTTAACATTTTAAAAAAAATAAAAATAAAAAATCGTGACTCGATCAACTCAGAAACTCAGGTTTCCCCTTAACTCGGACCAGCTTTCCTTCCGGTTCACCGGTTTCCGGTCCGAACCAGCCGGTCCAGTCTGGATTCCAAAACATTGAAAAAATGGGCTATCTCAAAAGAATTTGATTTGAAAATTGCATTAAATCACTCAAATCCATATACAATGAATGATTGAGATTCGCAGAGGCATAAGTTATATGAGTGATAAAACGTATTAGTGATATTAAAAAGTGTGATTTGAACTTTGTGATCATAACGTGGCAAATAACTATTATTTAAGCATAATGAAGAGTTGGGATTAACCAATAAAGTAATATAATTTATTATGAAAGTATTACTTGTAACGTCCCTAATTCCTACGTCCATTATGATGTCCATCTATGTCCTAAATCTCTTATTAGACTAATTGGTGTGAAATTACTAGAGTAAAGGCGTTAACAGATCAGAGTGAGTCACAACAGAGAACATACATAACATTTGGATGAATGAGTGACTGATAACATATGCTGGTTAATTTAAATTATCGAAGGAATATAAGCGTGATACAATTTAAAAGGGTTAAAAGTCTAATTTGCCACAGAAGTATTGATAAGTGGACACTTAGCACCCGGAAGTTTTTGTGGTATCAAATTTGCTCTGGAAGTATTAAAAAGGCACCAAAATTTACCCAAAACTGACGTAAGGTCAAACAGACGTTTGCCACGTAGGATTTTTTTGGGTTAAATACCTAATTTGCCACGGAAGTATGGATAAGGGGGCACTCAGCACCCGAAAGTTTTTTTGATACCAAATTTGCCCCAGAAGTATTAAAAAGGTAGCAAATTTACCCAAAGCTGACAAAAGGTCCATGTAGGTCGTTAAAATGCCACATGGCTAGGAAAGAAACACAGTGGAGGGTGAGTCATATGCCAAATCATGTAACCACATCAAACAGTTCTCCGAATCAAGATAAATAAAAAACTGCCAATAAACCCAGTTAGTGATGGTCATATGGATTGTCAAAATTTTCACCAAATCGTAAAATTTTAGAGAAGCAAAATAAGGGAATTTGGGGGGGGAGTGAGGAGGCATTACCTGAAGATTTGAGAATCGAGAAATTGTAAGGGTCTAAGAGATAAAATCGTTTGGTATGAATTTGCCACACCGCCTGGTAGGTCCTCAGCCCCACATCGGAGAGCCATGGTGTTCCCAATGGTCCCACCGGCACTGTCGCCGCCGATGTAGGAGTGGGTGAAGGAGTAGAAGAAAATTCAGAAGCACAAACCCCCGAAAGCGAGAGGGAAGAGAGAGAGATGAATGAGGTGCTGACGTGGTTACATGATCTGACATATGACTCACTCTCTACTGTTTCTTTCCTAGCCATGTGGCATTTCTAACGACCTACATGGACCTTCCGTCAGCTTTGGGCAAATTTGCTACCTTTTTAATACTTCCGGGGCAAATTTGGTACTAAAAAAACTTCTGAGTGTTGAGTGTCCCCTTATCAATACTTCCGTGGCAAATTAGGTATTTAATCCAAAAAAAATCCTACGTGGCAAACGTCCGTTTGGCCTTCCGTTAGTTTTGGGAAAATTTGGTACCTTTATAATACTTCTGAAGCAAATTTAGTACCACAAAAACTTCTGGGTGCTGAGTGCCCCCTTATCAATACTTCCGTGGCAAATTAGACCTTTAACCCCAATTTAAAATCCAAAAATAGTTAGGGTTAATCCCGTTGAAGGATTTTAGTTATACAATGATCCGAATGGTCAGTCGAATAGTTAGCAAATATGATCCAAAACATTAAGTTATTCTATTTATTATTTATTCCAGGATGTTAGAAACTCGAACTTCTTCAATGTCCTAAATTAAAATCTTTGTAACTATTAATTTTCCTTTCTAATTATTATTTATCAATAATACCCCTTTCTATTAATTAATAATTCTCTTTTCTATTTATTATTTATTCCTCATTTAATAATAATAACAATATCTATTTATTATTATTTATTTATTCTATTTTATTACCTATTCATTTTTCCTAATAACAATAATAATAACATTTAGGGTTTAATGTTTCTACATTTACTGCAGAAACTTTTTTTCTGCAACATTCACATAAATGAGTATGTCCCATTGTAAAGAGATGAGAGAAAAATATTAGTAGGACCCACTCACTTTTATGTGAGTGTTGCGAAAAAAAAATTTCTGCGATAAATGCGAAAACATTAAACCCTAACATTTATTTACTTCTTTATTATTATTATTATTATTATTATTATTATTATTATTTATTTCTCTATAAGTATTTTTAAACTCTCCGAGGCTATCCTAACTCTTTAAATTATGAATTTAATAAATATGAGCATCATGAAAATATGATTTATGCATACATATGTAGTAAGTTTTAGGTTTACTATATATATATATATATGTATGTATACACCTTGACAGTAAGGTATTTTCTAAATGCTTCAAAAAGTGTTTTCCTTCTCTTTAATTTTATGTATGCAGCTATATACATATGAATAAATTTCCTATTCCTTTCTAGGCACATGACATGCATATATATAATACATATTTTACAAAGCAAAACCTTTCTCTTCTCTTAGGCAACACGCAGACACCTATATATATAACTACATGATAGAAACTAATGATAGCAAGTTCCCTTTTTATTTCCCAACCACAAACATATATGATAGTAACTCTTTCTTATTCCTTTTTAAGCCCAGCGATACATATATATATGATTGCAAAGAAGTTTCCTTTTTCTTATCCTTATGCAGCAACACATTTATATATATTTATATTAGTCACAAGACAAAGCTTTTCCTTCTTTTATTTTTCAAATGCAATATAACTCTCAAGCATGGCAATATACATATATACAACAAGCCAAGTCTTTGGTTTAAATCCTTCCACTCCCCACGTACATATATATATACACACCAGCAAAACAAAGCTTTTGATTCCCCTTTTGTTTTCATTTGCAGCAACCATATAATTATATATATATCTTGTCATTTTCCTATGGTTTCCAAAGTCTGGTTCCATACTTATATTCACATACATAAGTACTTAGCAATGCAAAGCTTTTTCTCTCGCACTTTATAAGCTACGATACTATATCTGCATACATTCATAGCAAATTTTCTTTCATTTTTTCTATATATCAGCAAACATATATATATATATATATATATATATATATATATATATATATATATATATATATATATATGAGGCCAAAGTCCATCTACAGGTCCAGCAAGTTTCCTTTTGATTTTTCACTACCTCAACGCATACATACATATATATAAGTCAACTTTCTTTTACTTTGTATATGAATCAGCTAACTCACCACAGTAGCTATATTGGCATCGTTTTAGTGTGTTTTCATATATAGCTACATATATATATACTAACAGTAAACTTTGAGTTTTTAATAACTGCAACTTATATACCTATACACACTGGGAAATCAGAAAGAAGAGGGACCGAAGACTCAGCTAGTTGTTAGCTAGAAAATTGATCTCAGTTGACGCCAAATGCCTCTATTTTGAGGATCCAAAACATAACACACCCACTAACAGCACTAACGTTTACCTCTCTCTATCTTGAGCTCACCAACGTTCTCTTGCTTTCTCGGACTGGGTTTCTGGTCTTTGGTTTCATCAACGTAGATGGATGAAAGCCAGGAGACATGGTTATATACTAAACTGTAGGTCTGTACCGAGGAGGAAGAAAAGAAACAACGGTCAACGCTGGGCTCAAAGAGTGAACTGTTGAGAATCGAAACGTGATCTGAGCTTGCGTGAACGGCGTTGTGTTTCTTTCCTTTCCTTTTCCATTGCGTTTCGAGCTCTGGCGCATAAATCAGAGAAAGCTGATATTGTTTCCTGCTGCTGTGTTTTATTCTAATCAGTCGATGCATTTGGATAAAGTGGTGTGGGTGTATTGGACTGGTTATTGTTGGGCCGACATGTGGGGGGTGAGGTTGAGTGTTGAGCATTTTTTTGTGTGTGTCTCTGATGGAGTTAATCAACTGAATGTGAGAGTGGATAAAAAAAATAGAAATGGTTACAATGCATATGGGCGTGAGATGAGAATAATGGGTTTGTGTATATGTATTAAAACTAATGGGTTGAGTTGGGGAGAAGCCATTAAAATTATCCCACTTAACCCTACAAGTCTCTTATTTGTAATTTAGGGTCATTACTCATTTAATTGTAATCATGAGAAATAAATTAAAACTTTAATCCTTACTTCCATTTAAGGATTTTCTTTCTCAATTGATTCCTCTAGGCCATAAAATATTAATTCCATAATTTTTAGGCCTAACTTACTCCTTACTTGAATATACTCTTTTTCCCAAAATACACTAATTAAGGGGAAAATAACCCTAAATTTTCAATAATTAATCTCATACTTATTTTAAACCAAAATTACATAATTAATTTCCATAAAATATCTAAATTTCAAATCCCAAAATTTGGGATTTTAGATTACTAGTGTGATCCTTATGTAAGATATGACAAATATTAGGTTTATAATTAAAAAACAATATGTGCTAAAATATAATATGTTTTCTATATTTAATCAAATGACTCCAATTATTTAGATGAATGACTGAGATACAAAATAATTAATTGTATAAGAGGGCAAAACATAAACGCTTGAGATTAAACTTGAAAAGCCGTACAATTTTAAAAGCAATACTAGCGTGATCCTTGCCCTACATATAAGGAAACTGATATGAACATAAATATAACTAAATTATTATACAATCAAGTATATATAGTTTGCTTCACAGGAAGAATGTTTCTTTTTTTTTTTCTTTTTCTTTTTTGGGTTTTGGAAACGAGTTATGACTATTTTGTAAAGATCTATGCTTTTTCTTAATTTTTAATTTGATACATATACTTTATTTTTTTCCTTATTAAATTATTAATAAACTTTCAGTTAGCACCGCCCTTATGACTTTGCTAAGTTAGCAACTTTATAGTGGTTGACAGTACTAACAAAGCAAAGTTAAATTTAATAAAAGGAAAAAATACAGGTATCAAATTTAAAATTGAGAAAAGGTACAAGTATGTACAAAATGGTTTAACCATGTTATTTGTCAAATCTAGTCTGGACCAAAGCACGAAATGGTATATTTATGGACAAATCTGGGTATAAATCAGAGGTGACACTTCATCGACCTTGCCTAACCCGCCTAAGCACACCATTTGTATTCCCAAAGGAGTTCTGGGGACGATCGTGGTATATCAAAACACGACCCAAAATTTTGTAGATGCTGCTCCAAATCAGCACCTACAAAAGCTGCTTTTCTTTTGCCCCGTTTGCTTCCTGTATTCAACCAACAAAATTATATCATCAGCAAAAAAATATGCAGTTAGGAATCTCCTCTTTAATAGGCTCACTTAGAACGTTTACCATGAGGTTAAACAAATAAGGGTTCAAAGTTGATCCTTAATGTAAGACAATCCTTATAAGAAACTCTTTTGTGTCATCTCTAGATGTTCTAACACTTGTTCATACATGTCTACGCTTTTTCAAAGTCAATGAAAACTATATGCACAAGAGAGATAAAAGCAAAAGTAAAATAAAAAAGAACTCAAAAACTCATGATTGATTCTGATCACAAAACCAAAAGAATAAAGTGGTTTTGTCTTTATCTTGGATCCAAAACAGAGATGTTAATCTCTAAGTTTTAGATTTGACCATTTGATTCTCAAAATGTCCAGTGATTGCACACTGGTAAGCATTGTGGATATAGCTAGTGGTTAGCTCATACTCACCTAAAACCTGAATATGCTTAAATATATCGATTGCTTCAACCTTCAATATAATCCGTGATGTATTATATATCTCTGAGTTGTGCAATTTAATTTGTAGTTTAAGTGAATTTCGTGGAAATACAGATTCATTTCTCTTAAAATTTTCACCAAATACATCGTGGGCTCTTCATCCATAAACAATTTTAGAGTTTTTTTTCCCATTTAAAAAATCATACAAAATTGAAAACTGCATATTTTTTGTACATTATCAAAATGTTACTCAATTTTATGTAGAATCTAATGATAAAAAAACATTTGAGAAGTTGGGACAATTTAAGAGAGATTGGGCACCCCAAATTCCCCTTTGGGTCTGATGAGTAATCATCTTCTGAAACATCAAAACCGACAACTCGAACAGGTGGATCCGTAGTTAATGGAAGGGGGGCACAATTTGTGGGGGGATTCGGGGTTCGGGGCGCCGCCCGAAATTTTTTTTTTAAAAGGAAATTTTTAAATACTTTGAAAAACAAAAGAATATAAAGGGAAAAATAAGGCTAAGTATTATTAGAAATTAGAAGAAAAAATGTTGTTAAAAATAGCAAGGTTGGGCACTAAATAAGTTCAAGACATATATTTTAATAACAAAAGATATTACAATAAAAATAATTATAATATCATCCTTCTAAGCCTTTATTTTTTGGAATTCCATCGTAATTGCCTTTATTATCAATCTTATCAAATACATCTTTTTCAATATAAAGGCGTTAAACAAATGACGTAAGTTTTATTCAGAGAAGCTGGCTGTGAAAGGATTCTCCAGTATTTGGATTTAACCCTAAATTTAAATAAAAAAACCAATTCTTTTTAAGGGGGGGCACTTGCCCCCCAAGTCATATACCTCCATCCGCCTATGACTCTGAACCAGAAACATCAATCTGATGCCACTTCTTCTGTCCAAGTTAAAAAATTCTATGCTGGCACATTGAACATCAAGTTTCTTAAGCTTTTTACACCGTAAACAGACTCAAATTCTCCAATGTAACTTCATTGGAGAATTATTACAACGTAACATGTCTCTTCAACAAACATGAACAATAAAATGTAATTAATAAAAGGCGATGTCTAAGTGAGAGAAGCCTGAGCAAGAACTGAACCATGGCATATTTTTGTTGGATTTTGAAGGCAACTGTCTTGTGTGAACAGAAAAATGTTCATCTTCTTCAAAAGTTTGGCACAACTGCACACGCTTAAATAATGCTGAATATATACATACATGTTTAGTACATTTTGGAGCCTTTACATCCTGTGTTCTTCTATGATTTTCGACGAAGACGTCAATTCTTGCCACCAGCTTTCTGCATCTCTTCTTGAAAACCCCAAGCAAATCGTACCCTTCTCTCATTAACTCCTCCAACCCTCAATCCCACCATCATCACGAGCATCACCGAATTCGTAAATCCTCCCAAACGTATTCATCATTTGGGTGAGAGAACATGTGGAACAGAAGCTCGTATGCGGACTACTCCTTGAGCGTCGATCTGCGAAAGCCGAACACGGCGGCCAGAAAGAGAAAACTAAAAGACATTTCCGTTAGTGATTGGTTTACTCGGAATGAAATAAGAGGAACGGTGGGTTTGTTTGTAGGAAGAAACTTCAGAGATATGGAAAAGACTCTGTGAGAGAGAGAGAGAGAGTGAGAGAATTTGAGAGAGAGAGATATGGAAGGAAGCTTTTAGTACGTGCACAATTTACATGAATTAATATACTCCTCCTTCATATAGAAGTCATTTTACTTCTTTTTTTTTTTTCAAGAGTGAAGAAGTTAAATAAATTATATTAATATAATAAGATTCCGTGACATGATTTTGATATCAAAGAAAGAATGAATGGATATGATTATATACATCAACATCAGAATCCATTCCACTGAGCCTTAAATTCAGCAACAATCAACCATGAAAAACACTAAGGATTAGCAGTAGCTATATGAATCATATCAAACAACCCAGAAAAATAAAAATTAAATTTCGTACCTTTTGGTATTCCATTGATCTGATTTCATTGAAAAGACAAACTCCTTTGAAAGTAGCTAACATAAGTACTTTCTACTTAATTCTTAATCACCATTAGATTTCATGAGCAATTTCTTCATGAAACCCAAGGTAAATAAAACTTGGTGAGAATCAATTTGCAAGATTTTGTATGAACACAAAAAGCTCATGCCATTTTATAGAGTTAAAGGTGAAGAAAACAATGTGCCTAGCAAATCAACGTGCACCGAAAGTTTCACAAAATCCTAGGTTTATGTTTAAAAAAACAATGGGCTAATAACTGAGTAGCGTGTTTTCTAAGTTTGATCGAATGGCTCAAATTCTTTACAAGGAATGGCTGAGATTTACAAAGTCTTGAATTAAAATATTGGGTTATCAAAACAGTGTGCGACATATAGCAGTTTTTTAGGACTTATGAGTACGGTTGAGATTGAACAACTAAAACAATGAGTTGTGAAAACAATGTGCGCCATTGAATATTATATCAGTTTTATGATAAAAACAATCGACCACCAAAATAGTGGGTTTTATCAGTTTGATGAAGTGACTCATTCTTTTGATGAGCAGCTAAGGTTCACAAAGTCATTTTTTTAATTGTATAAATGGACAAAGTGTAACATTTGAATTTCAATAATATTGAAAAGTGTGATTTGAACATAGAGAGCATGCAACATATAACAATTGCCTAGGTCTTATGAATGGTTGAGATTAAACAATTAAAACAATGAACTATCAAAACAGTGCTTCAAAAGTTTCATCTAATTAGGGTTAAATTTATGATAGAAAAACATACATGGGCTATCAAATGACTAAAATTCCTTATAAGAATGACTGAGATTCACAAATTCATTAATTAATTGAATTAGTGGACAAAATGTACAATCGTAATAATCTAGACAAGTACTGTGATTTGAAGCTTGAGACCTTGCGATAAATAGCTATTTTCAAGGTTTTATGGAAGGTTGAGATTGAACAACTAAAACAGTTGGCTGTCAAAACATTCTGGGTTGAATGTTTCATCAGCTAATAGGTTTGTGAAAGAAAAACAATGGGCTATCAAAATAGTTTGTTTTTTTCTTTGATCAAATGACTCACATTACTTAAATGAACGTCTGAGATTCAATAAGTCCTTAATCGCATAAATGATATTCTTGAAAATTGTAATCTGAACCTCGAGATTATGCAACATATATATAGATGCTCTTGAGGTCTTATAAACTGTTGAGATTAAACTATTAAAATAGTTAGCTGCGCTGTATGTACAAACAGTGTACGCCAAAAGTTTCATTAGATATACATACATCAAAATAATGTGTTTTATGGTTAAATAAATAAATCAAATCCCTTTTGATGAATGGCTGAGATGGACAATTGGAGGATTGGGCATACATACACTTGAATTTTGTTTAGTTAATACTGAAATTATGAACCTTAATTCTCTTTCACCATAGACTTCCTTTTCTTGTTTTCACACTCTTATTTTAATTCAAATGACGGTAAGCCTTGGAAAAAAAAAGTAAAGTTTGTTCCTATATTATATAAAGGTCATGGATTAAAAGTACTTCAAATACAATACAGACCTAATATACAAAAAAAATGAAAAGAAATCTATTATGAAAATTAAGATCACTTCACTTGACTTTTACTCTACGTATTTTCATATTGTTAAACCCATATATAATTGAATCCATGCTAAAACTCAAAATAATTTCTTTTTCAATATACGTAATCAAAGAATGATCAAGAAATTGGTTTTACATTCTATTTCGAAGCCTATTCTTGATTATTTTTATAGCATAGCAGAGAAAACGAATTAATCGTCAACTTCACTCAAGATCTTTTTGAGTTCATCCCTTTGTGATGCAGTAAGCTGCAATGAAGATGGAAAGATGATATCAAACTTAATTTTCATGTTTCCTTTCTTGCCTGGATTGCTTCCCGAGGGCATGCCTTCATCTTGGACCACCATCTCAGTGTCTGGTTTCACAACTTCTGTCATAGAAACTTCAATTTCTCTTCCATCCAACGTTGTAACTTTGATTGTTTTCCCAGTGAGAGCCGCAAAAAGTGATATCTTTTGGGTTCACCAAATCATTCCCTACCCTTTTGAAAATCTTGTGAGGCTTGTCTTCCTGTACAAATACCAAATCAGCAGGAGAAGGAGATCCTAGTTCTTGGTTTCCTTTTCCACGAAATGTTATCTTTGTGCCTTTCTTCCAACCAAGCTTCACTACTTTTACCTCCAATATTTTTTTCCCTTAAATTTTACAGGGCGGTGGCCAACCCTACCTCCAATATTTTTTCCCCTTAAATTTTAGAGGGCGGCGGCCAACCCTACCCACTAGTTCTGCCTCTGATCTCATCCTATTTTTATGAAAATTTTGGCTACTACTTTTCCTGTGGAAAGGGAAAAAAAGAAAAGAAAAAGAAATCTTCAAATGAAAAAATTCCTGCAAACATCCTCATTTTCAAGTTTGCCACCTTATTGATAGGAATTATTGATAATTTTGATGGGCATGAAAAGAAAACAAAATAAACCTTCACTGTTTGAATAACTTGAAATTTCAATAATATCAAATAGCTAAGAGGAAAAGTTTGAATTTAATACCATTTGGTATCCCATTGATTTGATGTTTCTAGGAAAGCAAAGGCTTGAGAAGTAGCGGTGTTTGAAGCAGCACCATCATCTTCATTATTGGTGTTGGATTCCATGGGTGATTTCTTCATAAAAGCTAAGAAAGATAAAGTTTGAAGATGAAATTTGATGAAAATTGAATTGCAATTCTGTGTCTCAACACATCTAGGTTCATAAATTTTATTTTATAGATGAGAGACAAGGCATATATGAAAAGATAAAACCGTTGTCAAATCAGCGTACTCTAGAAGTTTCATCAAGGATTAGGTTTTTGTGATACAAAACAATAAGCCGCCAACATAATATACTTTAAAACAATGGGCTATTGAAATTATGGACTGCTCAAAATGTTTAAGACAAACGGTCTAGATTCATTGAACGTCATTACCAGCTAGCATAAATAAATAAAATGCATCATGTCATTAAATTTCAAGATATGTGAGGTGAATAAGCTGCTGCGGTATATGCAAGACATAAAAGGCTTTTTTTTTTTTTTTTTTTTAATGTTTTTTTCCAACAAGAAGACATAGTTTAGAGAAGTGAAATTGTGTACTTTGAAAGTTTCAATATATTATACCAAAAAAAAAAAGTTTCAATATAATGCGCATTGAAAACAATTTACTTCAAAACAATGAGAGATCTATAATATCCTGATTTTTACTTTACTAAAATTCCTTATGTAATGTATATATTTAGTAGAATGGAACCGTGAAATTTTGGCCGAATGCTTGATTTTTCCGAAACTTTAAATTTTGGGATATATATTAATATAAAAATATTTAACATGGGATTGATTTTCCATTGACTATTTGGACCATAATTTTGTCCAAAATGAAATAAAGAAGGTTATTGGGATTTTTCTTTCATAAGTATACTTAAGGGTCAAAATGTCAACAATGACTTCTTTTGCTCAACTCGGTGCCATGTGTCATATTTGGCCAAAAAGAAAAGAGAAGAAGGGAAGAGAGAAAATTAATTGATGCACATGTGACATGTCCTAATAGTCAAAGGTGTAATAAGAAGCTTCTTGCCTAAGTCCTTGCCAAGTGTACATAAGGGACAGGCAAGGAATTAAGTGATCTTGACATATGTTAAAGTGCCTTCATGAAGCTACATACACACTCCACATTTTGTTCAACAAAGAGAGGAATAGGAGGCCATATGGTGGATACTGGCAATTGAAGATTTCAGATCAGGCAAGGACAACTATTAGTTGTCGGTAATAATTTTTGTAATAGTACTTTTCGAAGTTGTAAAGAATTTGTACAATTTTATGAGAGTTTCGATTGTAATCAAGTACGATATATCAATATGTTATGCTATTTCTGGTTACCTCTATTTATTGCCCAACAAGCTTTGCAATAATTCTCTGATAATTATTGGAATATCAGTAGAGTATTACACGAATCAAAGAGGGTGCTTTAGAAGTTGCATATTAGATAGCTCAAAATCATCCTTATAAACAGATGGTTCAAATTCAATGAGTCATCACTAGCAGCTAGCTAGCATAAATAAATGAAACCCACCGTTGGATTATGCTTGAAATATTGTGTTTTTAAACTTGAAGATGATGGGGTAATTAAATTATAGATGTTTTTTTTGGGGGGGTCAAAATTAAATTATAGATGTTGCATTATATTGTCTAAGTTTCTTCTACGATTAAGATTGCAAATCCAACGCCACCTGGACTTCAAAGCTAACAATAGTTAGATTGGAGGTTTTGTATCTTCACGTGAGACTTGATATTTGTTTAGAAATAACAGTAATACTCCTGCCTTTAATATAAGATCCAGTTTGGGTACAAAGTATATCTTATATTAAGGATAAATAATATTATATTTTTATAATATATTATAGATGTTTTACTTTTCAACCATTGAGACTAATGTGTTTTGATTAGCTTTTTGAAAGCCCTTCTAAATTACATAGGAAGAGTTTTATCTTCTTATTTATGTATTCAAAATTTTAATTTTTGAAAAATTGGACTCCAAATTTTCAGATTCTTTTTTTTTTTCGGCCGTACCCAATTTAGGGAAAGCGAAAGAGAGCAAAGGGGAAGAAAAACCCATCTTTTTCGCTGCTCACTGACAGCGAAGAAAGCAACGGAAGCAGGAAGCAGGAAGCAGGAAGCAGATTGTGTTATTCATCTTGCTTCTCTTCCTCTCGGTAAAATTTTCTATACAGTTAATCTTCTGTTTCTTTGATTCAATTTGGTTGGAGCTTTGAGATTTTCTTGAATCGATATATAGATGGTTGTTGGCTCAAATGGGGGCATTGGGGTTGTTCAATTGGAGCTTTGATTGCAATCCAATCATATTAATATGATTTTGTGAATCCTTATTTTATACCTGACATTTTTCTACGACCATTGAACAATTTCTGATTCCAAAGACTGAAAATAGAGTCAACAGAGATGAGAGATTTTTCTACTCTGATATTTCTTTCTCTAAAATAGCGCCAAGAGAGGGGAAATTTTTGGAGGGAAATAACTCAACTTCGGTCTTGCTGAAAGTTTATTCTCCTTCGGTCTTTTTCCTACGTTCTGAAAATTGAGGAAAATTGCATCCATAAAGCTAGCAAGATACTGGGCTTATTAAGGAAAATGGGTAGGAGGCTGGTCTTGAAGCATCCAATTGCTCTTGTGGGCATGCTGATGTGTGCTAGTTGCCTTTTGATTGTGATCGTTACTGTTCTTGAGCTTCCAGAGGCGTTGCCTAGAAATAGGGAGATGGGGATTTACCATCCAACATTCAAATCCAAGAAAGTGCCTCAGAATTTCAAATTAGATAAATTTGGAGAAATGATGGTTGAAATGTTGCCTCAAGATCTTGCCTTTACAATTTTTATTCCTTCAGAGGAAGCTTTCAAGCGTGATTTACATTTATCTGTAAATGAAAGCTTGGTAACAGAGAAATTTAACGATACCTATGCAATTCTCACTCGTATATTGGGATTTTCAGCTGTCCCTCGGGAGCTATCTTCAACTGATGTACCTCTTGGTGAGCCGGTGTCCTATGATTCTCTATCTGGGTTCCAATTATACATCACAAAAGACATCAACAGAATGCTATTTGTTAACAGGATTCGATCAAAAATCACAGATGTTAGAAAGGGTAGGATTGTTATGCATATTATGGATGGCGTTATTATGGATTCTGACTTTGAGCAATCTGTTCTATCTGATGATACTGAGGAGTAAAGAGGATTGTTTGTTTGCTGTTTTAGATATAAACTTCTCCAAACTGAGGAAGGATCCTTGAATCCTGTGAATGGACATTCTTGCAGCGAATGAGAGATGGAGCTGTGACAAATCATGAGATGGTGGTTGCGGAACTTATTAATGATCGCAGTTGGAATATAAACCTTCTCTTAGGCGCCACTGACCCACAGAATCTGTCAATTGTACAGAATATTCCTCTTCCTCATGCAGGAAGAACTGACAAGTTAATTTGGGCAGCTGTCAAGGATGGAATATATAATTTTAGATTGGGGTATAGATCAGTGTTACAAGCTAAGGAGGAAGAAAGAATACCTGTCCCTGCTGGCATGCTTCCACTTCAGTATCTCTGAACTCAAAGCTCTGGCGAACAGTTTGGAAGCTGAATGTGCTTCCGAAAATTAAGAGTTTAGTCCTGGCGCGTACTGAATAAAGCACCAGCCTCCACTATGTCCTATATGTGGTAAGGATGATGAAACATTAGAACATCTCTTTTTATTATGGGGTTGGGCTCATATGACCTGGTTTGGTTGCCCAATTGGTTTGTTAATACTTAATAGACCCATATAAAATCCAATCTATTGATGGAGCGGCTTTTTCTTGTTGACTTTGTTCATTGGGACTTTGGCAAGGCATATGTAGCCACTTTGTGCTGGTTTATTTGGAAAGTGAGATGTAAATTGGTCTTTGAGATGGTAGAGCCTAAACCCCTACTTGCTATTGATCTGACCAACCAGAGTATTAGTGAATACTGGGACACTAATGCCCTGTTTGCTGCATCCATAATTCCTGCCGGAATCTAAAATTGGCTATCAATGGAGAAAACCACAGGTTAGCACCATTAAAATTAATTTTGACGGCTCCTTGTACAAATGCACTGGCAGAGTTTGCATACATACTGAATCTTTTTTCTTTAAGAAGAATAGGTGGCATTATTATTATTGTCTTCATTTTTCTTTATATGAAAGGTATAGAGGTTGTATCATAACTTAGGCCAGCTTACACATGTAACAAAAGTTTGCTGAATCATTCAACTTGGCTAGTTCAATTGGTAACTTCAAGCTGATTTGGCAAAAAATTCTTGATTTGATTTGTGGCTGACTGGTAAGTAATCTTTTGTTGGCAGGTGCACCTATAGAATTCGAACTACCTGATTCAAGTACAATATTCATTATTTATGCATCAGATTTGACTTTTTTTTTTCATAGTCCACTGCTTTTTAAGATGATGCTAGGAATCATGTTGCTTCAGTAAATTTCAGATTCTCTCTAAGAAAAAAGAGACAACATTGGAAGCACAACTTTGTTTGTTTTAACTAATTATGGTGATGATGCAGTTTTCTGTAATATGTCTATGCATGAAATCATTGGACTAATGTAGAAACCCATATCCATACAAGAACACAATCATCACTCATCATGACTCCTTGCTCGGTCGAAAATGCCATTTTTTAAAGATTCTTAAAGAATAATAATGCTATTGATGAATGTTTTTCTTTTGGCCTATTGCAACGCAAAAATATGGCTCCTTATCTGGATAAGGTCAAGGTCACTCTTTATTTCTTTCACCTTTGTTGCATTTAGGCTCACTCCGTAAATACTCTAAGCACTTGTCCTTATGTCGAAAGGAATTCTCTGATTGACCTTGTAACATTACCCAAATCTGACACTGTTTGTGTGTATAAATAGTTCATGATTTTGAAAGACCGAGAGTAAAGACTTCGCATATGATTGATTGGGTATGACTTAAGTATGTGTATTGTTACATCCGAACTGACATAAGTGTTTGGCATTGAACTGGGCTTTTAAGCTTTTTCCCCCCTTCATCTTTTGAGTTTATTTCATCGTGGATCAGAATTTTGATTCCCCCGCGTCTCTGGAATACTCTGTTTTGTTCATTTTGTGGCATTTGAGTTTGCCAACTTTTGCAGCTTAATTGTGTTCCATTTCAATTTGCATTGCACTTGCAAATTTTCTGTGTGAAAAAAAGAGGTTGATGTTAGTTTCTTCACCTACTGAAATGGACGACTCTGTTGTGTATAGGTAATATGCACAAAAACAATCAGAAGGTCTTACTTTTAACCCCATTTCAGCTTGTTGACTTTGTTTTTTTATCCCATTGTTGCTTTAAATTCGTACTCACATCAAAATACTTGAAAACTTAAAAGCATGATTCATAATAATATGTCCCTCATAATACTCTTCTGATGGATTCCAAATCGGAGGCTTCAGAAGCATCTGGTAATTAATTTTTTTTATATTATCCAGTATCAAGTTCGGGGTTTGTAACTGTCTCTCTCACTACAAGTATCTCATTTAGACTCGAATATGAGATACAAAGGGATTTAACGGGTTTTTATATTGCTAGATACTCTATGTTGGTAAAACATCTGGTAATTAATGATAATAATTCTGGAAAAAGAAAGAAAGAATTGGACAGGGATTGATGATTCTATAGTTGACTGGAAATTGATTATTAATGATAGTAAGAATTAAGGGTATGTTGGGGGACTATGGTCTTTTGACTTTTTTGTTCATACAATAACCTACCTTGAAGTTAGGCAACCATGATATCAACTCTACAAATCCGTGGATTTTGACAATACAATGTGGGTTAAGACATAAAACAAGGGCCTTTGGAGTTCATTCATTCTGGCTCGTTATATAAATTCACGTGACGATTGATTTGGATTCATCAAGTTTTGCTTTTGCTCATAAATCTCTGTGTAATTGTGTATGTCATTTGCTCATAAATCTCTCTGTAATTGTGTATGTCATGTCTGGGTAATCAAGTTGATTTTGTGCCTTCACCTCTAACATAGCGTATAACCTTGATCTGTGTGCACGTGGTCGCCATTATCTGTTGTTGAGATTAATTCAAGTTAGAGGCCAACATTTTCTACCCAATTTTAATAAAATATTTTTGTGTAAACAAGGAAAAAAATGTGCAGCTATAGAGATGTTCACACATATATAAGTTATTTTAACAAAAAATTTGGATCAATTTACAATTGTTTATTTAAAGGCACACAAGCCTAGGGCATTTTATAAAGGGTTAAGGTACAATTTTACCAATAAAGTTTTTTTTCAAAGGGTGTCTTACACAAATAAATTTTGCAAGGGGCAAAAATACTAATACATAATTTAAAATGGTGCAAATTCAACAAAACTATTAAATTGACCAAACAACCGCTAAATCATAAGAGAAGAAAACCTTAACTGGGTTTGATGAAATTTGAAGGTTTTAGTGAATTGCGCTCTTTTAAATTGTTAATCAGTATTTATGGGAAGCACATAAGGTCTTCTCCTTTATGTGTTTACTTACACGTTGTCCCTCTAATTAGAGGGATCGACATTTTTTTTTTATATATTTTATTTATTTAGATTAAATTATATACTGCTATCTGATTTTTTTTTTTACCCAATATCTCAAATTAATTAGTTTCAAGTTTTGTATTCAGAAATATTTGTCTTGTAACACCAGTATACTGAAAACTAATTAATTTGAGATACTTGATACAAAAAAACATTTCAAAAAGCAAAGATATAATTTTATCTAAATAAATATATATATATATATATATATAATTCTCATATACCTAATTAGAGGGAGAAGTATGTAAGAAGCACATAATGTGAACCCAAAACTTATTTGTGTTAGACGTCCCTTAAAAAAAACTTCGTTGATAAAATTGCACCTTAACCTTTTTATAAATACATATAAGTTTTAATGCAAATTAAAGGAAACAATGCACTTTTTAGATCTTGTGCGCACAAAGTTTCATACGAAACTAGGTTTATGATAGGAAAAATTGAAGAATTTCGAAAAAGTATGCCCTCCAAGTTTCATCAAGTGACTTAGGACCGTTTGGTAGAAAGAAGATTAGAGAAGGAAAGAAAAGATCTCAAAGTTCTCATGGATTAAGGGTGTTTGGTAGACGGAAAGTCCAGTCAGCATCTTCCAGTGAGTGTTCATCTTCCCTTATTTGAGGGAAGATGCTTTCCATCTGAAAATGGAAGGAAAGCTGCAATCTTCCCAGGCAATTTTTTTTTTTTTTTTTTTTTTTTTTTTTTTTTTTATTTATTTATTTGCAGATTTACTACTGAAATTCAAACTTGGCGGGAAGTTCAAACTGGGCGGGAAAGTTCGAACTTGGTGGGAAAATTCGAATTTGGCGTTTTTTTTTTTTCACGAGTTCGAACTTAACAAGAATATATTTTTTTAAAACATATTTTAGCAAAAAAAAAAAATATTTTTCTTTTTATTTTGAATTAATTTCTTTTGAGGGTAAAATAGACATTTCCTAATTCTTTACCAACTACCACCTCTTCATTTTCTTCCTACCAAACAACTCAAGCCATCTTCCCTCATCTTTCAAATCTTCCTTTCCCTCCTCTAAGTTCCTTTCCTCCCCACCAATTCTTTGTAACAAATGGGTCCTTAATTTCTTTAGTATGGTGAATGATTAAGATCCACAAAGCCATCCATTGCATGAGTGAACAAAATATACCATTTTGTATATATAAAAAAATACCATTTAATTTTATACACACGTATTCAAAATGTGAGTTGAACCTTGAGATGACGTAACGTACAACTGCTTTCTCGTTGTAAGTCTCATAAATAGTTGAGATCAAACCATAAAGTCATGTAATTTTAAATGGGCCGGCTTCAAAATAATGTGCGCGGAAAGTTTATGAAATTAGGTTTATGATAGAACAAACTAAAAACTATCAAAACACCCTTTGTCCTTAGTTCAACTGGTAAAGGGGTTGGACGTCCTCACCTAAAGGGAGGGGGTACGATCCTGGAGTTGGTCAAGGCGTTGGGGGAGACATCCTAGGGGTCTATGAAGTAGCGATAACTGTGCTGTGAATTGGGCTCCAAGCGCCCTAACCTTGGATTATGAGTGAGTCCAACCCCTTTCCTAAAATTTTTTTATCAAAAAAAAAAAAACTATCAAAACAATGTGTTCTCAAAGTTTCATCAAATGACTTAAATTCTTTTGGATGAATGGTTGAGAGTCATATAACTTGATAGCCATCATTTGCATATGTAGGCAGAATATGCCGTTTTCATATTTTGAAAAGTGTGAGATGAACCTCGAGATGATGTAACATACGATTATTTTCTAGCTCTAGTTCTCATGAACAGTTGAGATCAAACAATAAAAATAATGTAATTTTAAAAGCAATACTAGTATCCTTTTTATCCTAGAGTAAAGAAAACAAAATGAACATAAATATAATTTAATTCATTGCATAAATTTTTTTTTTGAATTAAATGGGCAGATATTAATGACCTCAAGTTACAAGTGGGATTAGACCTGTAACCTCTCTCTTATAGGAGAGTTTTCATGTCCATGGGATTTAAGGCCCCGTGCATTCATTGCATAATTAATTATACGTTTCTCTTAGTCAAATGAAAAATGTTTCCTATTTTTAGTTATAGAAACCTGTGAAGTATTATCTTTTTTTTTTTGGTTAAATAGAAAATAGGTCCTGGAAGTATACGCTCAGAAGCAATGTTGCCCAAGAAGTTTTTTTGGTCTCAATGTCACTCCAGAAGTTTAAAAACGTAGCAATATTGCTCTTGTGTTAACAGATGTTAAGTTTGACTATTTTATTTTACCAAAACTTCCATGTGGCACTCTGACAGGGACTCCATGTGGCAAGTTTGATTGTTTTCTCTTGCCTCTCGGTATCCCACTCCGCAACTCCCCTCTCATCCCATGGCCCCTTCTTCTACCGCTACCCCATTTTGATTCCCACAACTTTGAACCATACTCCAAATCTCTCAAATGTTTTTGGAACGTACGTGGAAATTAGAAAACTTTTGAAAATAACATCCCTTTACAATCACCATGTTTCTTTCCTCTTGTCCACTTCATCATCCCCGACCCTCCCTCTCTTCATTTCTTTCAATTCTTTCAATGTTCATCACCGAATATGAATCTTCATCCTAAAAAATTCACGATCTGGTTCCACTTTAGGACCTCAAGGAGAGACCTTCTCCAAGTTCGCTGGTTGTGGGTCTCATATGACCGTCAACTAGTTCTGGCGCTTCTTGATGGATCACCGAGGCCACGTCAACATCACAATATCTGAATCATAGCAAATCGCCGACAAGATCCTCAGCATGGAATGGGAGCCACAAAATCATAGAATAATTTGAATGTGAAACAATTAAATAATTATTGTGAAACCCAAAACCAAAGCAAAGCAAAGCAAATCACAACCATAGAGAACACTAAAGATTCGGCTTATTATTCTTCATGATCTACAGATCTACCCAAAGAAGTCGTAGAAGGATTTGGATATGAAATAATTGAATTCCTTTTATAAAAATATTAGCAAATAATTATGTGAAAACCATAAATGATCATTAATTATCTTATATACTCTAAGGATTTTTGAGAAACCAGAAACAAACTTCCATTGAATTTTTGGAAAACCTAGAAACACAACCCAAAATCAAAGCAAAGCCCTAGCTTCGTCGTCTTTGTGTCTGTCTCGATCTCAACGTGGCTCCGTTTGTCAAGTCAAGAACCTTATTTCGCAGAATCAAAATGATTCTTGTTTCACCTGTTCAAAATCTTCTGTGGAGGCCGAACTAACTTTCTCTTGCGACAATGAGGGAGGCAGGGGCAGGCTTCATCTCCATGTCGATGAGGCGGCGAGAGTGCGGATGAGTAGCAAATCCGCCCCAGATGACTAGTGGTGGGACGACGACGCACTCAGTGGCTAAGAGGAAAATTTTTCTAGGTGAAGACGATGAACATGAAGAACACGAGAGAAAGGAGGGGGAGAAAAGAAGGGGCTAAAGAGGTAGTGATGTGGATAAAAGGTGGAGAGGGTAGAAGAAGTAGATAAGAATGAGGTAGCAATTTGAGTGCCACATGTTTTTTTAGCATTGAAAATTAATAGTGTCAACGGGGAGAGCAACATTGCTACGTTTTTAGACTTCCGGGGCAACATTGAGACCAAAAAAACTTTCAGGGCAACATTGCTCCTAGGTGTATGTAATACCCCGTTTTTAAGAAGCGGAATAAGAGAATATTATCAGAGTGGAGCATTAGAGCAAGAGAATGAGTAACTAATAAGTATGCCGCTAAATACTAACTGCAGTGTATCCGGTTGGGTATAATAGCGGTACATTTATCCCAGTATTTAGGTTCCAACTAAGTAGAAATATAAATACAATCCCAAAATAAATCTCCAGCTGGGTCCTCACGCGCACTGCTTACCCTTTTCACCGGCTCCCGATCCTCCAGATCCTGAAGCTATGGTAAGTGCTGAGATCCAGTACCCATCGGACCTCAGGTAACAGTTAACCTCATGCTTAAGTATAAACAATATATGTATGACATATATTCATTACATTTCAGCATTAACCATATATAGCACACAACAAATATAAGGTTACAACAGTACATAGCACACAGCAAATGTAATGTTAACAACACAATAATACATAGCACACAACACATGTAATGTTATCCACGTTTGCACTAACCAGTGCCACGATGGCCCCTCGTGTCCTCAGCGCTAGGAAAACATATCACGGCATTATCAAGACTGTAACCCGCATAAAGCTGAATGTATAAAAAGTGACCTAAAACAGAGTCTTAGCCACGGTGCATGACTCAAGACCAAGTCTTGTCTATGAATTTATGAAATCATCTATCACATATAAGCATACAAGACACATCAAAGTTAGAGTTACAATATGCGTCCGTACCTTAGTCCGTGTGGATAGTGGTACGTCTGTCTGTTCGGTACGATCCCTGATTTTTTCCCGGATATCCTATAATAGTATCACCGCATTATTTCCCTTGTAAATAATATCTTAAGAGATATCTTAGCCACTATTGACCTTTTTACCCCTGGTGAGTTTGTTATTCCAATTATATCTTTTTATCTCCTTAAAAACGTTGCTTTAGCATTTCTGGGCAGATTTTTCAGTAACTTTAAAAAATCATAATTAATTCTACAAAAATCGAAATGCGATTTAGTAAAATTATTTGGAATCCTTAACATGTCTATTTGTGAGGAAAAATAACGGTTTTCATTCGAAATCCATGAGTCAATACAAGTTTAATGTTTTTCATTCACTGTCCAGATTTTAATCCCAAAAACGTGACCCAACTTCAAGAATTGTTATCTCCTTCTACAGAACTAAATTTGCCACACATTTTGTATCAATGGAAAGCTATATATGTCTAATATAACCATGTAAAATTTCGTGATTTAATGACTTCATTTGATACATAAAATAATTCGAAATCGGGGAATTTTCCAAATTTTCACAATCTTGCTCCATTGATTTGAAAAATTATTTCCCAACATGTTTTTATCTTGTTAGGCATCTTTCAATGCAATGAGTCCTAAAAACAATCATGAAAATTTATTTTTCCATTTTCTAGATTAAACTAACATTTTACTAAAAATTAAAAAAACTAAAAACTAAAGCTAAAAAACAAGCTTACCCTTGAAGACCTTGCTTCTCCTTCCACCTTCTCTTCCTCAATTCACGTTTCACACTCCAAATCAAAGGATCAGAGGTGATTGTGGTTGGTGTGAGGAAAATGTGAAGGGGAACATCTCTATTTATAGAGAAAAATCAAGGACACAAATGGCAATTAAATGTGACCAAAATTCACCTTAATCCTTGGATTAAATTACACTTTTTGATACTAAATCCTACCCGCTACTTTAATGTGCCGACATGCCCTTCTCCATCAGCCAATTCAATGAATGTTATTAATTAATAAATAGTTCCATTTCATTGTGCTTTTCCCGTGTCATTACTCCCATAGCCTAAGCCTCTCATTGGTTGCTTTAATTTCATGAGGATTAAGCCAATTTCCTTTGATTTTTCCCATTGGCTAATTGTTAAATTTGACTTTTCAAAGCTTTAACTTTATGCTTTATCACAACTTCATTCCCTTCTTCCATTTTGTGTATCGCCAGTAGGGGTGAGCAAATCAAAACCGAAACCGAAAACCGAACCGAGAAATTCGGTGTTTGATTTTTTTCGGTTCGGTTTTTCGGTTTTTCGGTTTCGGTTCGGTTTTTGGAACTGACTTACTTCGGTGTTCGGTTTTCGGTTCGGTTTTGTGAAAATTATTTCGGTTAAAACCGAATAACCGAAATAATTTAAAATTATATATTTTTTTGGTATAAATATTTTTTTACCTTTCAATTTTTAATCAGCCCAGTCAATCAGCCCAGTTAAGACTCAAGACCCTCGGCCCACTAACTGATCCATTACCCAACCCAATTCCTCTTTCTATTTGAAAACCCTAATGTAACCCATCATATTCATTGCATTCTGATTTCTGAGAGAAGAAACGCGCCGCGGCACCATCGTCTTCAATCTTATAATCTTCATCCACTTCAACTATTTTCCTCCTTCCCTTCATCGTCTTCAATCTTCATCACCAAGCACACCTTCTTCGTCGCCGGTGACTCTTGCTCTCATCACCATCATCGCCAGCAGCGGAGCTTCAACCCTTTTGCACCACCGTGAACAAAGGCGACTTTCAGATGGGGAACCAGAGAACAAGCAGCGCCTCGGAGACCTTCTTCAAGCTCGAAAATTTGCAGAGAGATCGCGGCGACCTTCTTCTTCCTTCATCTTCGCCGTCCAACACAGCCACTGGTGACTTGTAGTTTCAGAGCAGAACAGAGGTACTGCAAGACTTCAAAGAAGACTATCGTTTTATCGCATCGTCACCTTCCATCACCTTCTTCAATGCTTTCATTCTTCCTCTTCATTCAACCAGCGATTTAAAAAAAAATCAAAAAATTACCGACGATTTTCAATATCTTTGTAATTTTGTAATAATTTATTTCTTTTCTTTTTATTGAATTTATTCTGGTGATATGCAAGATCTCTCGGTTGATATGCAAGATCTGTCTTTGCCTTGATATATACCAGTTGTTCCATGTTTTGTGTAATATTACTGGACTTTGTTTTGATCTCTGGTAGATTGATTCGAGAAAGGAAAAATTGTAGGTCAGCTATTTCATAGAATTCACCTAAAAAACCGAATTAACCAAAAAACCGAACCTAAATATTTCGGTTAGTTCGGTTCGGTTTTTATGGCACTTCGGTTTCGGTTCGGTGGTATAAATACATGTTTTTCGGTTTTTCGGTTTTTTCGGTTTTAACCGAACACCGAACCGAAAAACCGAATGCTCAGCCCTAATCGCCAGCCCCTATGTCTACTAGCACTTGAATTTATGTTTTCTATGTGTCCATTATCTAATGATTCAAGCTTCCTATTGGCTCATTTAATTTCATGAGGATTTAGCTTAATTTGGTGATTAATTAGGACCATTGGATTTGAACAATCTTAGCCATTGATCTTAGTTGCAATTATTAACTTTTGGGGCTGATTTGATTAAGCCTAATTATCTCCTTAATCATGTGCTTAATTGTCCTTCTATTGCATCTTTTATTGGTTAATTTAAGTAATTATGCAATTGATCTTTAATTAGAGCAACTTAATTACCCAATTGCTTTTGCAAATTTCCTTTATCTTAATCAAGTGTTTTCATAATATTTTCTTCCTATTATTTTATGTTTAACATTTATCGCATTTTATTTTCCCTAATCTTAGTCTTATATTTTGCCCTTTGTTTATTTAATTCCAAGGGAATTTTGCCTAAAATTTTAATCAATAATTTATAATAATTTGAGACACATATTTACCTTCCTTTATGCTAATTATTCATCAAAATATAATACTTATATTAAATAGAAATTTTCAGGTATTACAGTGTATACTTCCGAGGCTGGATTTGTTAAACGTACATAATTGGAGGGTTTTTTTGTTTTTTTTTGGGGGGATCCATGGTATAGACTTTATTTAGAAATTGGTAGATTTTGACAATGAAATATAGTTTGTGATAGTAAATTTTTCACTACAGCGAACCCCTTTTCATTGCAATGAAGCTGAACTAAGAGAATTAATTGGAGAAACAATATATGTGAGGTTTGGAGAAAATTAACCACCCCTTAAATGTAAAATGGTGAGTGATTAAATATACAAAACTTAACCTGGAAACTATCAGCTTGTTTAGTTAATATATGAGCACAATTTAGAAACTCTATGCAAAAAAATCAGAATGAATATTCCAGTTTCTTGCAATACGACATGACAACAAGGGTGGTTTCTTCATTAAATCCCTCGTAATATATAGCTGCTGGTGAATCATCTTCCTTCTTATATGCTTGTCAATATCAATTCTCTGTTTTCTTTCTCGCCACATTACGAGAATGAAATTCCCGTTGTAAGTTCTGGTAATGCCAGTAATTACATGAGAATGTTACGTTCCCTTTTGAATGATGTGGCTGTCAAACAAAATTTAAGAGTTAAAATTAACATTTTCAACTGTTCGGGCAACATTGCTTTGCTTTTTATACTTTCATAGAGGCATTGATGAGCCAAACAAAACTTTCGGATATATACCTATGAGTCATGACTCCTTCGAAAACACTTCTGAAACAAAAATGATCCTGAAGCCTTATTTTTAAAGAGGCAAAGATAAGATAAAATCAATTAATTTAAAATTGAAAGAATATGAATTATGTCGAACAACACAGAAAAAGTTGAATCTTAATACCTTTTGGTATTCCATTGATGTGATATAAAACTGCTAATCCGAGTGGAAGCTGCTAGTTCAATTCCTTTCTTCACCACCATTTAATTTCATGAAAATTTTCATGAAATCTAGAGCAAATAAAATTTGGTAATTATCAATTTGTAAGTTTGTGTCTAAACACACAAAAGCTAATGGCATTTTATAGAGACAAATAACTGTTAAGGTGAAGAAAACAATGGGCTCTGGCAAAAAAAAGGGGGGGAAAAAGGAAAGAAACAACGGCTCAAAACAGTGTGCGCCGTAAGATTCATCACATATATATTAGGTGCATAACTAAAAATTAATGGGCTACCTCAAAAGAATTTGATTTGAAAATTTCATTAAATCACTCAAATCCATATCCAATGAATGATTGAGATTCGCAGAGGCATCAATGATATAAGTGATAAAACGTATTATTTTAGTGATATTAAAAAGTGTGATTTGAACCTTGTGATCATAACGTGGCAAATATATACTATTGAAGTATAATGAACAGTTGGGATTAACCAATAAAGTAATACTCGTATAATTTATTATGAAAGCATTACTAGTGTGATCCTTATCAAAGATATGATCAATATTAGGTTTATAATTAAGAAACCAATATGTGCTACAAAAATAATATGTTTTCTATTACCAATATTAGGTTTATTTTTAGGACCAATATTAGGCTTATTTTTAAAGTTTAATCAAATGACTCAGAATCCTTATGATGAATGGCTGAGATTGGTAGTCCTTAACTGCATGAGTGGACAAAACCTAATACTTTTATAATGTTTAAAAGTGTTATTTAGGGAAAATTACGCACAGGTCTCAAGGAAGAGAATTAATCACAATAAAGTCTCTTGAAATTATGAAATTACACAGAAGTCTCAAGGGACCTGGTTGTAATTATTTGTGAATGTACAATTACCATTCTGACCTTCCTTCTCCAATTCCTCTCTCTCTCTCTCTCTCTCTCCCCCTTTTTCTTCTCTCATGTCTTCAAAGGTGTGAGCTGGGAACGTATGAAGACTTCTGAACCAGACGCTTTCCCTCTTGCACTCGTTCAATTCAATTCCTCCCCATTAAACCACTCCCTCACTTTGCGTCTCTCTGCATCTTTAACCTCTCTCGCATCATCCACACCTTCGACTCCGACTCAAAGCTCGCCTCCACGCCTTCTCCCCCTACTTCGTCAACGACTGTACCAACTGGTGCTATTGTTGGAATCGCTATTGGTGCTATGGCGATTCTTGTAATTCTAATCCTTGTTTGCGTATGTGGTCGGAGGAAGAAGAGGAGAACAAGTAATGCCGAATACTATGTGCCGCCACAGGAACCTAAAGGTGAGAGATTGAATTTGAGTGAAATATAACATACAGTAACTAACGTTTTAAAGAGAACGACTCCATTTTTGTCTGGAATTGATTATTCTCGTTATTCATTTTGAAAACAGATTTATTGAAAAGTGTTTGTTCCCTGTAGCCATTTTGAAGACTTAATCCCACCTACTCATACAACTTAATATTTTGAAATTATATTCACTTCTTAAGCTAGCCTTATATAGCTGTCAAAATTCTCAGAAGATGTTGTGAATATATGTTTTTTCTGTTGTAAATATAGCATTTGTTGTTGTAAATAGCCTCTGGACGTGAGAAATGAAAAAAATCCTAGTTTTCAAATGTTGTTGTTAATGTATGCTTTTTCTGTTATAAATATATCATTTGTTGTTGTAAATAGCCTCTGGACGTGAGAAATGAAAAAAATCCTGGTTTTCAAATGTTGTTGTTAATGTATGCTTTTTCTGTTATAAATATAGCATTTGTTGTTGTAAATAGCCTCTGGACGTGAGAAATGAAAAAAATCCAAGTTTTCAAAGGTTGTTGTAAATATATACATTTTCTGTTGCAAATATAGCATTTGTTGTTGTAAATAGCCTCTGGACGTGAGAAATGAAAAAAATCTAAGTTTTCAAAGGTTGTTGTAAATATATACTTTATTCTATTGTAAATATAGCATTGGTTGTTGTAAATAGTCTGTGGATGTGAGAAATGAAAAAAATCCAAGTTTTCAAAAGTTGTTGTAAATATATGCTTTTTATGTTGTAAATATAGCATTGGTTGTTGTAAATAGCCTCTGGACGTGAGAAATAAAAAAAATCCAAGTTTTTGAAAGTTGTTGTTAATATATGCCTTTTCTGTTGTAAATATAGCATTGGTTGTTGTAAATAGCCTCTGGACGTGATAAATGAAAATAATACAGGTTTTCAAATGTTGTTTTGTATATATGCTTTTTATGTTGTAAATATAGCATTGGTTGTTGTAAATGGCCTTTGGACGTGAGAAATGAAAAAAGAACAGGTTTTTGAAGGTTGTTGTTAATATATGCTTTTTGTTGTTGTAAATATAGCATTGGTTGTTGTAAATAGCCTCTGGACGTGAGAAATGAAAAAAAGTCGAAGTTTTCAAATGTTGTTTTGTATATATGCTTTTTATGTTGTAAATATAGCATTGGTTGTTGTAAATGGCCTTTGGACGTGAGAAATGAAAAAAGAACAGGTTTTTGAAGGTTGTTGTTAATATATGGTTTTTCTGTTGTAAATATAGCATTGGTTGTTGTAAATAGCCTCTGGACGTGAGAAATGAAAAAAAATCTAAGTTTTCAAAAGTTGTTGTAAATATATGCTTTTTATGTTGTAAATATAGCATTGGTTGTTGTAAATAGCCTCTGGACGTGAGAAATGAAAAAAATACAGGTTTTTGAAGGTTGTTGTTAATATATGTTTTTTCTATTGTAAATATAGCATTTGTTGTTGTAAATAGCCTTTGGACGTGAGAAATGAAAATAATACAGGTTTTTGAAGGTTGTTGTTAGTATATGTTTTTTCTGTTGTAAATATAGCATTGGTTGTTGTAAATAGCCTTTGGACGTGAGAAATAAAAAAAAAATCCTGGTTTTTAAAAGTTGTTGTTAATATATGCTTTTTCTGTTGTAAATATAGCATTTGTTGTTGTAAATAGCCTCTAGACTTGAGAAATGAAAATAATTACACAGAAGTCCAAAATGGTAATTGTACATTCACAAATAATTACACAGAAGTCCCTAGGGACTTCTGTGTAATTTCATGATTTCAAGGGACTTTATTGTGATTAATTCTCTTCCTTGGAACCTGTGCGTAATTTTCCCTTTTATTTAAACGCATCATGCAACATATATTATTGTTTTCAAGGTCGCACAAATAGTTGAGATTAAACAACTAAAACAGAGGGTCATCAAAATAGTGTGTGAAAGTTTCATCAAATGTTAGGTTTATAATAGAAAAAACAATTGTGGGCTATCAAAATAGTGTGATTTCTACCATTAATCAAATCTCCTTATTTTCTTACAATGAATAAATGATATTCACAAAGTTATCAATTGTGTGAGTAGACAAAAAGTAACATTTTAATAATTTTGAAAAAAAAAAGTGATTTGAACTTCCAGATGATAAAACATTGAACTGTTTTCAATTTCTCATGAATGGTTGAGATTAAACTTGTAAAGCGGTACAATTTTGAAAGCGATCAAGTACATATAGTTTGCTTCAGAGGAAGAATGTTTAATTTCCTTCTTCTTTCTTTTTTTTTGGGGGTTTTGGAAACGAGCTAGTTATGACTATTTTGTAAAGATTTATTTTTTCCTTATTAAATTATTAATAAACTTTCAGTTAGCACCATTAGCCCTTATGACTTTGCTAAGTTAGCAACTTTATAGTGGTTGACAGTACTAACAAAGCAAAGTTAAAAAATTTAATGAAAGGAAAAAATACAGGTATCAAATTTAAAATTGAGAAAAGGTACAAGTACAAAATGGTTTAACCATGTTATTTGTCAAATATAGTATGGACCAAAGCGCGAAATAGTATATTTATGGACAAATCTGGGTATAAATCAGAGGTGACATTTCATCGACCTTGCCTAACCCGCCCAAACACACCATTTGTATTGCCAAAAGAGTTCTGGGTACGATTGTGGTATATCAAAACACTACCCAAAATTTTGTAGATGCTGCTCCAAATCAGTACCTCCAAAAGCTGCTCTTCTTTTGCCCCGTTTGCTTCCTGTATTCAACCAATAAAATTATATCATCAGCAAAAAAATATGCAGTTAGGAATCTCCTCTTTAATAGGCTCAATTAGAAAGTCTACCACAAGATTAAACAAACAAGGGTTCAAAGTTGATCTTTGATGTAGGGCAATCCTTATAAGAAAGTCTTTTGTGTCATCTCTAGATGTTCTAACACTAGTTGTTATTTCCTCATACATGTCCTCACTGGCTTTGATATATGCAACATGAAACCCCTCTTTCTAAAGCTTTTGAAAGTACATCTCTTGGTACACGTTCATACGCTTTTTCCAAGTCAATGTAAACTATATGCAAAGCAAAAGTAAAATAACAAAGAACTCAAAAACTCATGATTGATTCTGATCACAAAACCAAAAGAACAAAGTGGTTTTGTCTTTACATTCTTGGATCCAAAACAAAGATGGGATCCTCTAAGTTTTAGATTTGACCATTTGGTTCTCAAAGTGTCCAGTGATTGCACACTGGTAAGCATTGTGGATATAGCTACTGGTTAGCTCATATTCATCTAAAAGATGAAACCTTCAATATAATCCGTGATGTATTATATATCACTGAGTTGTGTAATTTGTAGTTTAAGTGAATTTCGTGGAAATACAGATTCATCTCTCTTAAAATTTTCATCAAACACATCGTGGGCTCTTCATCCATAAACAATTTTAGAGTTTTTTTTGTTGCCCTTTAAAAAATCATACAAAATTGAAAACTGCATATTTTTTGCACATGATATATAAAAAATGTTACTCAATTTATGTAGAATCTAATGATGAAAAAACATTTGAGAAGTTGGGAAAATTTAAGAGGCATTAGGCACCCCAAATTCCCCTTTGGGTCTGATGAGTAATCATCCTCTGAGACATCAAAACCAACAACTCTGAACCAGAAACATCAATCTGATGCAATTTCTTATGTCCAAGTTAAGAAATTCTATGCTGGCACATTGAACATCAAGTTTCTTAAGCTTTTTACACCGTAAACAGACTCAAATTCTCCAATGTAACATCATTGGAGAATTATTGCAACGTAACAGGTCTCTTCAACAAATTTGAACATTAAAATGTAATTAATAAAAGGCGATGTCTAAGTGAGAGAAGCCTGAACAAGAACTGAACCATGGCATATAATTGTTGGATTCTGGAGGCATTGTCTTGTGTGAACAGAAAAATGTTCATCTTCTTCAAAAGTCTGGCACAACTGCAGAAGCTTAAATAATGCTGAACATATTATATCTTCTTCAAAAGTATGATACATGTTTAGTACATTTTGGAGCCTTTACATCCTGTGTTCTTCTATGATATTCGACGAAGACGTGAACTCTTGCCACCAGCTTTCTGCATCTCTTCTTGAAAACCCCAAGCAAATCGTACCCTTCTCTCACTAACTCCTCCAACTCAAGCCCACCATCATCACGAGCATCACCGAATTGTGATTCCTCATAAACTAATTGATTTTTGAGATAAATGATATTACCTTATCTTAAATTGCGTTGTAGATCACTTGGGAGAAATTGGAAGGAAAAGCTGAAAAGGACAAATGATTGTCAAGTACCAGAATTAATGACAGTTGAGGACCCGAATTTCAGAAATCATACTTAAGGACCAATGCAAAAAACGCACACCACCTCCATCTCTTTCGGCTTCAACCATCTCCGGATTCTCCACCTCCACCGCTGATAATCACCATCTCCATTCCAAACTCAACGACTTCCATCATTCTTCTCCACTCTGTCCTCTTCATTGCTGCCATGGCCAAGCGTTCTTCAAGCTTTGGTGAAGCTGTTCGTGTAGTCATTAGTGGCTGATTCGCTAATCCATGGTGATTGATGAAGCTAGCTGGAGTTCTTTGTGCTTATAGGGAGTTTCTTCTACCTTAACTTCAGTTTCACTTTGTATGGTTATAGACTGTTAAACCTGTGTATACAAGGATTATGATATGTGATTGTATTAAGTATTGTTTTCGGTTGTTGCATGTTGAGACTGAAATTTGTATTAGATTTTGTACTTTAATGATGTGGTAGAATGAATTATTAGCCTACTATTAGCCTTGTTCTATCACTCTCTGTTTGAAACTCTTGTTTGGCCGGCTAGGTCTTTTGCTATTGTCAATTTGAGTAGAGAATGCCTCCAACAATATTTAATACATGTTTAGTGCCAAACTCAAGCTAGGTGTCTTGGTGGGTTTAGCTACTTTGAAGAGTTGTTTGGAGGTCTCTTCTCACAAGTATTTAACAAAGGAATTAAATGAAATTTAATTGGAGCAAGGATAGCTAGTAGATTCACTCATCAAGGAAGTCCATATTCACATTTCACAATGTAACATCCCATTTTCAAAAGCAGTATATATTTTTTTTCATCAGAGTAGAGCATTGGAGCGATTGAGTAACTGATACATATATTTCAAATGCCGTAAATATGGCTGATTACAAAAGCGGTACAGTGACCGAGAGTTTTCAAAATGAATAACAACAGAAGAAAGTGTTCAGCCGAGTCTCTGTGCGGCCTGCTCGCCTTTCTCCTCGGTTCTCGGTTCTCCTGAACCTGACGCTATGATAAGAGCTGAGGTTCAATGCACATTGAACCTCAGGTAACGGTTAACCTCATGCTTAAATATGACAATATATACACGACAACAGCAATCAATACAACAGTCCACAATAGATGTATGATTAAAAATACATAACCACGTATGTAATATAATAACCACGTATGTAACATAACCACGTATGATACAGCAATAATAACCTCGTATGTGACATAACCACGTATGTGACAACCATGTATATAACATAACCACGTATGCTACAACAACAAACAGAACACAACAAACATATATAATCATACAATAACCATCAGAGTTAGTGTTACAGTACGCGAACGTACCTTCGTTGATGGAAAACGGTACTTTTACGGAAAACGGTAAATTTCCGACAATGGGAAAAAAAATGGCGGTGTGACGCGGCACAACAAATGCGGCTCGACAATGGTTCGATTATAACAGATATCCTATAAGGATAATATTTAACAACTTTTAGCAGCATAACATGCATTTTAGGTACAAATTACCATTTTGCCCCTGAACCCCTAATCGGCGGAATTTCGCCAGAGCTTCTCTGTTTTCGCTCTATCTCTCTAGAATTTTGACAGATCTTTTCCCTCATCATATTTTCGAAATATATATCATATTTACCCCTAAATATGATATCTAGACTATCTTGAAAAATTAAAGATAAATCTAGCATTCCTACTATATCTACCGAAAGAACTACCGAAACTAAAGACCGGGGACCGAAGAACTTACCCGAGACTTTGCTCGGACTTTCTCCGAGCTTCTCTCTCTAACTTCTCTCTAAGAGGCAGATTTTTTGGTGTGAGAAATGAAGAAGAGGAGCTTGGTATTTATAGAAGAGACGGATGGCAGAACGGTAAATAATTCGAACTTCAGTCTTGACGAATATGGACCGTAGGATCGCATTTTTGAGGACAAAACACTCTTGGCCATCCATGGTCAAGATCAAAATCTAAGAGCCCTAAAGTCAATGGATGAGTTTTCATCCATGATGGTTCTTGCTTTATGGCCTCCGGCCCGATAAAGCTACTCGATCGGTGTCCGTTTCGCGCGATTTCGCGAAACTCAAAAATCCGGCGTGTAACTTTGAAGATCTTTCCATCCTCTTTCATATTATCTATTTGGATCCTCTTTTTGATCATATCCAGTATTCTCCGGTGCGTCGGAAGATATTCGGACAAACGCGTCCGATTTACGGAAATCGCTTCCGATAGAACCAACTTCCGGACAACAATTCACCGAATCGTAAAATGTCCAAATTGTTGCCTAACTTAATCTCGTGTTTAAAAAGACGCAATTGTTTCTATAGGTTCTCACTTTGCCTATCCGACTCTACTCTATCCGATCAACTTTTCGTCTTATTTGAAATTAGGGTTTTCGGTTGCGGAATCGACGTTTGGTAAATTCTTTCTTCGTGTAGAATTTCACTTGTACTTAATTTGATCATCTGAAAAGACTTTTACCTCCGGTTTACCTGTAGAATTTATTTCTAACTTTTCCCTCGGCCCGCCTATAAAGGCGACTCACCGCATTATATTATTATTTTATTCTAATTACCTTCACATTTATTTATTTTTTTCTTTTATTATTTATTTATTTTTCTAAGCATAAAATATTTTATTAAATATTTTATTTATTTATTTAATAATTTCGAATTTCTCCAATTAAAAATAATTATTTAAATTATTTTTAATTCATTTACTTTATACCTTAATTATCCCATTAATTACCAGATTAGCCACTTACTAATTTTTGATAATTTTCTTAATTAGGATAAATCATTATCTCACAACTATTTTACTTACATTGGTATTTTATATCCCATGTAAAATATTAAAAATCATGGGGTCACTTATGATCCCAAAATAATACTTAATTTTGCCTCATTATTTTTCAATGGAAATTATCCCAAAAAATTCCTAAAATTAGAGACAACATATTTTCTAATTTTTAACAAATATTTAATTGCCTCCTGGGATTTATCATAATATTGTTAGGCCATTTAATGCCTCAAAAATACATTTTATGGATTTTAGCTCTTTATCTCTCCTAATTTCCATAGCAATTACCTTAGAAAATAAGGTAATTATTACACTAGTTTTGAAACCACATATTCACCTATTTCCAATAGGTATTATTTATCGAAATATGATACTTATCATAAGTCAAATTTTTGGGTATTACACACAACACTTCATTTCATTAATTAAACTTAGAAAAACCTATAAAAAATAGCTTAGCTTAGTTTCCATTAGTTAGTTAATTTCATTACACTCTTTGTTTAATTTGTTAATTAATCTTAGTTAGCTAGGGACTAAATAATCGACCCCTCAACTAGATCAACTTGAGTTAGCATCAGTATACTTTATAGTTAGTCTAGTTTTATTTGGTAGCCCCCATGACATGGCTTGTCACCAAAAAAGTATAAAATATTAAATTAATAATAATTTGGTGGTAAAATAATTTCATAAAATTTATTATTAAATTTCCAAAAGAAAAAGTTGTAAATATAATTTAGACATTTTTTAAAAAAGGGCATTTTTTAAATATTTTATTTGATATTTATAATTTAACCTCTGAAATTTACAATTATTAAAATCAAAATTTGTATTTTTTTTTTTTTTTACATTTATTGGACACTCAATTGTCTTTCAGGTTTTTTTTTTTTTTTTTTTTTAGAGAATACTTGTCATTCACCCAATTATTTGTTGGGTAAATTTCCTCTACAGTTAGAAGATCTAGATCGTCGATGAGTGAAGAGCACAAATGATGCTAAAGCTGGGAATACGGGTTTGCCCACGAAAGCTGGATGGGGCGGGTTGGTGCTGCCCACATCTTGGCGTGCTGAAATAACACCAGCTTGATCCCACCAAGGTGGGTTGGAGGAATAGCCCGTTGGCTTGCCTATTAATATTTTTAATTAAAAACTCAAAGATAAAGGGAAAAAGATTGGCCTTAATACCAGTATATCTTGTTTTAGTAATAGGAAAAAAATCAAAATAGTGTATTGTGAAAATTATTTATTGAGATGCCACAATATATATTAGAAATTGATGTTAGCGAAGGTGTGATTCTTAATTTTAGTATTTTACACACAAATACACTTTTTTTTTTTAATTCTTTGCATTAAGCCTTCTGATATACACTATTTCTCTTTTATTTGTATTCTGATTAGTTATTATTCTTTGTCATATTTCTTCTATGTATTCATTTTCTTGTTTAGTTGTATTCATATTTTTAGAATATCTTTATATTAAAGGGAAAAAATGTCAAGATTCCACTAATGAGCATTAGGCACTAGGAAGTTTTCGATGAGGCAATTTTGTCTCAAAAGTTTAAAAAATCTGGCAATATTGCTTAGTCCTAACGGATCCAAACGAAAAACTATTAGTTGACTGATTATGCTGAGTTGTCATGTCCACATGGTATCCACATCACCTTTTTTGGACTACAGAACATTTTTGTTCAAGAAGTTTTCACAAATGAGTTGTGGGCACCAGTAAGTTTTTCGAGGGGGCAATAACGCCCTAGAAGTAATAAATTCTTGGTTGATTTTTTCCATATCTAGGACTCCATCAAGAAGCAACAAATGATCAAATAAATTGAAAAATCAAGCAACATAAAGAACCCATAAATCAATTTATATATATATATATATGAGCGAGAAAACCCTAGACCATAAACTTCGCTACCATCTTTGAGGCAACCCGGAAGCTAAGCAATGAATCAAAAGATATAACGTTTAATTCAAAGATTGCGAACAATCATATATAGACACCTTTTCATTGTCATTATGATCCTTCATTCTATAAAAACCCTCAAAATATCATTCCTTCACAAACATTCTCCATAGTGTTGTGTTGCAATGGACATGTCGAGTTTATTGCCAGAGTCACTTCTTTTTACCATCTTCTCTTTACTTCCTATCAAGGAAGTAGCCAGAACCTCCATTCTGTCTTCATGCCCGGCGTTCAACCACAAACATAGACTTCAACGACTCACTGTAGTAGTAATGGGAAAAAGATGAGGAGAAAAAATGGAAAAAAAACTCATTAAATGTTTAAACAATTTTTGTTGAGCTCTTATAAAAAAGACTAAGACGATTCAAAGTGAACTCTTATACAAATGACTGGAGGGAGTAACTGTAGGTTTTTTTTTTTTTTCTGCATTATCCTCTTTTTTTCAAAAAAGAAGAGTGCATCTGTCCTGAAATATTTTGGTGTTTCCCAATCCCAACCATAAAATTCTGGGGATTAACAGGGGATCACTTTGAGTATGCCTTGTTAAGTAACAACTTGGGTTTAGTTTCTAAGGAGTAAACACTGGCGATTTGAAGTTAGTGGATCAAATCCACAAACTCCTATATACAATGGAGCTTCAACACCACATTTCACAATAAGATCTACATCTCATCCCAATTTTTAAGAAAATTTTGGCTACTACTTTTCCCTTGGAAGAAAAAAATATCTTCAAACGAAATAGTTCCTACAAACATCCTCAATTTTCAAGAATTCGCCACCTTATTTATAGGAATTATTGATAATTTTGATGGGAATGCAAAGAAAACAAAATAACCCTTCACTATTTGGATAAATTGAAATGTCAATCATATCAAACAGCTAAGAGGAAAAGTTTGATTTTTATACCTTTTGGTATCCCATTGATTTGATTTTTCTAGGACAAAGCAAACGCTTGTAGTAGCAATGTTTGGATCATCACCATCATCTTCATTGGTGTTGGATTCCATGGGTGATTTCTTCATAAAAGCTAGGGAAGATAAAATTTGAAGACGAAATTTGATGAAGGTTGATCTGCAAGTCTTTGTCTCAGCACATCTAGCTTATTAATAAAATTTATTTTATAGATGAGAGATAAGGCACATATGGAAAGATAAAACCGTGGGTTGTCAAATCAGTGTGCTCTAGAAGTTTCATCAACGATTAGGTTTTCAATGGATAAAAACAACGGGCCGCCAACATAGTAGGTTTTAAAACAATGAGCAATTGAAATTATGGATTGCTCAAAATGTTTAAAATAGACGGCTCAAATCCATTGAGTGTCATCTCCAACTAGTATAAATAGATAAAATGTATCTTATCATTAAATTCAATAATATGTGTTGTGAATAGGTTGCCCGTGGTATATGCAAGACATATAAGGTTTATAGTAGAGAGGTGAAATTGTGTACTTTGAAAGTTCAATATAATAAGCAATTAAAACAATTTACTTCAAAATAATGTGCTATCAAAACTGGGTGCTTTGGAAGTTTCATATTTGATAGCTCGAAATCATCCTTATAATGGATATGGTTCAAATTCATTGAGTCATCACTAGCTATCTAGCATAAATAAACGACGCCAGAAGTGATACTTTTGGAGTCCTGGTTCTTGAAGAGTGACGAGAATTTCCTTCATTGCACTCTATGGCGAACCTAACAATTGTAATGACGGGAGTGAAAATAAAAAATATTATATCATAAATAGGATAAATAAAACATTTTCTCGGCCTTATAAATAGAACCAAAGGAGTATGTATGATAACAACTAAGAAGTTATATGTATCACCTGGCTTGTTGAAGCAATATCACTAGCACTTCTCTTGTGTTTAGGTCCATATAAGGTAAAGTTCAGAACTTCCGGGATGGACCGACACGTCTGCCTTGAGGCCAAGTGGCAGTAATACTAAAAAAATAATACATATTGAATAACGTTGTAACAATTGTTGTCCTCATTTAAAAATCATGAAAACAGACAACGTTGACTGTTTATATGAGTGTGTGTGTGTGTGTGTAATATTTACCGAATCGTTCATCTTCGAGTCTCGTTGTCTTCTTTGTATACGCCACATCCTAAGACGGTCCTTTATTTCTTCAATATTTTGTATAGCTTCCACGTCAAAATCCTCAGGGATATCGAAACACACCACTTTCTCACCAGTTACATGTAGCGTGCACGTTGACTGTTCACTTCCCAAGACGGTCCTTTATTTCTTCAATATTGTAGCGGCCGACCCTAACACCTGATTCTGCCTCTGCTCGCACTGCAGAAATCACTGGAAGGTGACTGAGAAAATACAGAAGGAAGATATATTAGATATGGTTATATATGTGTTAGAAACATTTCAAAACAAAATCTAAAATCACCTTTTAACAAAGTATGAAATCCGAATCAACACAGGGATTTTCTAATTTCGGTTCATTCTAAACGAAAATTGAAGAAATCTACATGCACGTGGCATTTGATGATACTTTTAGGGTCCTAGTTTAAAATCAACTTTTGGTGTCCTAATTTAAAATTGGGATGCCTAAAATGGTGCTTTTGGCGTCCCAATATAAAATTACGACGCTAGAAGTGATATTTTTAGTGTCCCAATTTTTAATTGGGATGCCAAAAGGATAAAATTTCAGATCCAAATTGTACACACACTCTCACCCCACCACACATGCTATTCTCTTGCCCTTTCAAAACCACACTCTCTTCCCTCGCCCCACGGTGGCGTCCTCCTAGAGCCGCTGGTCTCGTGCAGTGCCGAAGCTCGAAGGTTGCCCAATGGAAGCTCTCTCAAAGCTGAAAGTTCCAAGCGCCAATGGTCTCGTGCAAATCTGTCGCTATGCTCTTACGCGTACACGGAGCATACTGTCGGCAGCCACAGTATCACCATCATCCGTGCTTCCTCTATCCGTGCTCTTGTTCGATTTGTGCCTTCCAAGTTTTCTAGCTAGCATTGCCTCGCTCGATCAATGTCACTCTAACTCTCGCTCGATCTGTGCCTTCTAGGCTCCTCCCTCACCAGTCGGTTAAGATCTGTGTCTCGCTCGATCTTTGTTTTTTCATTTTCTTCTGATTGTTAGATTGGGAATTTTTGGATTTGTATTATAATCCCCAATTAATGAGTTATGAATGTGAGTTTTTTGCTTCTTGGCTCCTCCTCTGGGTTTTCAATGTTTTGGGATGATTTTAATTTTTGGATTGTTTATGTATATTTGGAATTTGTGTTTGATAGCTCCGATGAGCCTTGTCCAAACCGTCATTGTGAGCAGCCACCACTTCTTCCGCGGTAAGCCTACCGAACCTGGTTTGGGGTTTTTTTTTTTTTTTTTTTTAAAAAAATGCCCTATGGCCCGTAAGCCAGTTACATGGCGTCCCAAAAAATTTAGGACGCTGTAAACCTTGACTTTCTACGTCTCCTAGATAGGCGTCCCTAAGAAAAATGATGTAGAAAGGGGGGAAGTAAATGACGTAAAAGAGCTTTTTTTTTAGTAGTGATGGGAAAAAGATGAGGGGAAAAAGTGGAAAAATAAACTCTCATAAAATGTTTAGACAAATTTTGTTGGGTTTTTATAAAAAGGAATAAGACAATTCAAATTTTAGACTCTAAAAGTAGAAGTGAGTAATTGTTAGTTTCTTTATGCAATATTCTCTGTTTTTTTTTTCCAAAACATGGGAAGAGTGCATCTGTCCAGAAATGTTTTGGTGTTTCCCATCACAACCGATCTCAAATTCTAGGGATTCATAGGGGATCACTTTGAGTATGCCTTTTTAAGTAACAAATTGGGTTTAGCTTCTAAGGAATAGAGAATGGCGGTTTGAAGTTAGCGGATACAATCCGCAACTTCCTACTTACAATGGAATGGATCTTCTGCACCACATTTCATTATAAGATCTATATCCCATCCCATTTTAAAGGATCCTACTTACAATGGAATGGAGCTTCCGCACCACATTTCATTATAAGATCTATATCCCATCCCATTTTAAAGAAAATTTTATCTACTACTTTTCCCGTGGAAGAAGTAACATTTTCAAACAAAATAGTTCCTACAGACATCCTCAATTTTCAAAAAAATTGCCACCTTATTTATAAGAATTATTGATTATTTTGAGGGGAAGAAAGCAAAGAAAACAAAATAACCATTCACTATTTGGATAAATTGAAATTTCAATCATATCAAATAACAAAGAGGAAAAGTTTGAATTTTATACCTTTTGGTATCCCATTGATTTGATTTTACTAGAAAAGCAAACGCTTGTAGTAGTTCTGGTTTGGATAATCACCATCTTCTTCATTGGTGTTGGATTCCATGGGTGATTTCTTCATAACAGCTAGGGAAGATAAAATTTGAAGATGAAATTTGATGAAGATTGATTTGGATGTCTGTGTCTCAACACATCTAGTTTTAAAAAAATTATTTTATAGATGAGAGATAAGGCATTTATGGAAAGATAAAACCGTGGGTTGTCAAATCAGCGTGCTCTAGAAGTTCCATCAACGATTTTGTTTTCAGTGGATAAAAATAACAGGCCGCCAATGTAAAAAACAATGGGCTATTGAAATTACGGACTCCTCAACATGTTTAAAATGGATGGTTAAGATTTATTGAGCGTAATCTCCAGCTAGCATAAATAAGTAAAATGCACAATGAAAACAACGTGCAATCAAAACCAGGTGCTTTGGAAGTTTCATATTAGATAGCTCAAAAATCATCCTTATAACAGATGGTTCAAATTCAATGAGTCATCACTAGCTAGCTAGCATAATTAAAACAAAATGCACCATTTCATTAAACTTGAAGATGATGAGCTAATTAAATCATAGATGTTGTCTAAGACTCCTCTACAATTAAGATTGCAAAATCAACACCACCTCGGCTTTAAAGCTAATAGTAGTTAGATTTGAGGTTTTGTAACTTCATATGAGACTCGTACTTGTTTTGAAATCATAGTACTCCCTCCATTCTTTAATATAATATTCATGTTATGGTATAATTAAAGTTGACACTATATTAAAGACAATGATTGAACTATAATTTTATATGGTTTTTCATGATTAAATTAAGATTTTTAATGCATTTTCTGAGATATTATTGCATGATTAAACACTAATTTAAATTAGGGATATTCGTATTAAATTAAGTGTAATTAGGGGTAATATGATCATAATTTGTTAATTATTCATGCAAATGATTTCTTAGATTTTTGATAGTACTTTGTGCTTAATTATTTGCTTTGTAGGTGTTCTAGAAGAAAATTGAAAATTGTCTTTTAGTTTTCTTTTTTAGAAAATTATTGTCATTCACCCAATTTTTTATTGGGTAAATTTCCTCTATAGTTAGAAGATCTAGATTGTCGCGTGAGTGAAGAGCAAGAATGATGTTATAACTGGGAATACAGGCTTGCCCGCAAGCTAGATGGGGCAAGTTGGTGTCGGCTGAAAAAACACTAACCTAACCCCTCCAAGGTGGGTTGGAGGGGTAGCCCGTCGGCCACCTATTAATATTTTTCATTAAAAACTTAGAAATAAAGGGAAAAAGGTTGGCCTTAATACTAGTATATCTCTTTTTATAAATAAAGGAAAAATCAAAATAATTTATTGTGAAAATAATTTATTGAGATGCCACCCTATATATTAGAAATTGATGTTAGAAAAAACGTCCTGCTTAATTTTAGTATTTTAATTTGCACATAAATACACTCTTCATTGTTTTTATTCATTGCATTAAGCCTTCTGATATACATTGTAACACACGTACCGGCCTCGCCCTTTCGGGTGGCGGGTATTGTGGTTGCTTACCTTAAAACCTTTTTTTAAAAATATTTTCCTTTAAAATCCAGTCCCAAATTATTTACGTCGTGTATCAGAGTATAAGCAGCAGAGCACATACTGGATTGGACAAAACATACTGATAAAATAAAGTGCAATGTATAAAGGTTTTCCCGGGGATTAATACACCGTTATCCCAAATAAAATGTCCAAAGAACCAAGTATTAATTATATAGTCATCCGGGTAACCCAAAACAAACTTCCAAATTAAGAATCACTCCCAGCTCACTCCTGCTCCGCATGCTTACCTTCGTCACTAGGCACCGACCTAAATGCACCCCCGTAATCCTTGCAAAAACCTGGGATTCATATTTGAATCCCAGAGTAACCGTTAATCTCATATAACATGTGTATGCAATGCATGTATGTCACCATAATCAGGAAAAACATTAAATAACAAAGCATTCGAACAAACGCGCAAAGAACACAAATGCAACATACCAAGTATACCATGTAAACTGCGGAAGGACTACATGTCCTAGAAACAAACGCAGGACTGCTCAACAAAGCGAGCCCCGGATCCACGGCGCCAGGAAAAACACAGTAGTCGGGCTCTGAACCCAGACCACACTGAATGCATACAAACGCATGTCCCTTTTCAGGAGACACGGGTCCACAATCATGGAAAATACAAACATACAAAGTAACACAAGATATACAAAGATTAAGGTTACTACCTGTTGGTTGATGATCACTCTTAAAATAATAATTTTCCTTCCGGTGCACAATTTCCCAAATAGCCCTAAAATAATAGTAGAAATATAAATATAATTAATTTCCTTCTCAATTTTTTTTTTCTGTTTCTGTAATAAATAATACCTTTTTAGGAGTCCACATTTATTAAATTCCTTTTCTTGTTAAGGAATTAGATTTGGGCTTAAATTCCTTCCATTTTCGTCCTAATTCTGAATTTCCCAGAAATTAAGGCCCAACTTCAAAAATGCATAACTAAATCTAGAAAAATCCTTTTGGGTTGATTCCAAAGCCCAATTAAACCTTAATATGTCCAGTTTAAATGAAAAATATTATTTTGGGCAAAACATACTCCAAACTCCATCTATAGCCCAAAACACATCTGCTGTACGAATTAAAGTACAGAAACAGAGGCTACTTTTAAAAAATTCATTTCTCCCAATCCAGAACTCTTAAAATTACAAATTATATACCAAAATAATCCTTGAGATATCTACTTTCTCCTTGTAAAATTTCATAATTTCTTAAATCCATTTACTTAGTCAAAAATGTAGTTGAACCCAGCTGACTCTGCAGAAATCTCATAAATCAGCAACCCAACGTTTTTCAACTTCCAACAGTACTTCCAGAAATTATGTAATACCCTGAAAATCATATTTATGATAAGTATCATATTTCGATAAATAATACCTATTAGAATTGTACTGCTAACACAAGTGTTTGAAGTACTTTTTGAGTTGAAAGAAACTTGGGAAAGGACAAGAAGTCCTGTGTTTTAATGGACGAAAAGTCCTGTGTTCGAAAACTACACCTGAGTACAAGGTAAAAGAAATCCCCTATGGTTTGATAAATAGTTGTCTTACTTGCCGCGAAAATTTTAGTTTCCGATGCATATCTCGTAGTTACTACTATCCGACTGCGATCGTGTCATTGAGTAGGAGGTATCTTGTGTTGTCATGGTGTATAGGCGTCATGGAAACATTTAAGGTATCTTGTGTTACCATGATGTATGGGCGTCATGGAGACATTTTGATATCTGGTATTGACCAGAGTATATGGGTGCCACGGAAAATACTAAATATCAAAGTACAAAATGACAAGATCTTGACAGTCAAACCTTTAAGGTATCTTGTGTTACCATGATGTATGGGCGTCATGGAGACATTTTGATATCTGGTATTGACCAGGGTATATGGGTGCCACGGAAAATACTAAATATCAAAGTACAAAATGACAAGATCTTGACAGTCAAACCTGAGCGAATTCTTGATCATCAAGCGGAGCGACCGACATATAGAGAAAAGTTCCAGAGCGAATAGTTCGAAGTTAGTTATTACAGGGTCTAAATTGGTATAGAGCAAATTTCAAGGGCGAAATTTTGTTTAACAGGGGGAGAAATGTAATACCCTGAAAATCATATTTATGATAAGTATCATATTTCGATAAATAATACCTATTGGAAATAGGTGAATATGGGGTCTCAAATAATAAGTTGTAATTATCTTATTTTCTAGGTATTTACTGTGAAAATTAGAAAAGAAAAAGAGCTAAAATCCATGAAAAATATATTTTAATAAGGCGTAAAATGGCCTAGAAACATTATGATAAATACCATATGATAACAGATCTTTGATAAAAACTTGGGAAATATGTTATCTTTAATTTTAGGAATTTTTGGGATTATTTCCCTGGAAAATAAATGAGCATAAATAAAATAGTATTAAAAAGCACTTTATGCCCCTTTATTTTTAATATTTAATATAGGATATAAAATACCAATGTCAGTTTAATAGTTGTGAGATAATAATTTATCCTAATTATGAAAATTATCAACAATTAGTAAATGGCTAATTAAGTAATTAGTGGCTAATTGTTTAGATTAAGATATAAGTAAATTAATTAGTAAATAATTAATTTAAGGGAGAAATTCGAAATTAATAATTAAATAAATAATAAAATATTAATAAAATATTTTATGCTTAGAAAAATAAATAAATATCTAGATATTTTGAATAAAATAATAATATAATCGGTAAAGAGCCAACAGGAGATATGAGAACATATAGAAATGAAATTCTAGCTCAAGATATAGAAATTTAGTCTTTTACCACTAGACCTTTTATGAACCAAAGTGAAATTCTATCTCGGATTGAGCGGTCTCGAAGTCGTTTTGAAACCAACAAAAGTAATTAGGAGTACCGGATAATTAAGATAAGGCGAGATAGTGCTAAAAGTGACTTATAGAAAACGCACCGTGTTTTACAAAACAGGGATATGGTTACTTAGATCAGATCATATTGCGAACCAGTGATTTTCTGCCAAGAAGTTGTTTCTATCGGAAGTGATTTCCGTAACCGTTGGTGTCTGTCCGAAAATCTTCGGCAGATAACGGAATACCCTTAATAGGATCAAAAATATAATGAAACCTAGTAGTTTTAAAGAGAAAGAATGGAACTACAAAACCTAGTTCCGGATTTTTAAGATTCGGCAAAATTACGCGATTCGGACACGATCGGGAAACGCTATCGGTAAGTCAGCATGCATGACATCATGCATGACATCATCTTCTTCTAGAAGGATGATGTCAGCACAAGAGGTGTATGGACAAGATGAAGCCACGTGGCGAAGTTCGATCCGACGGTCGAAATCCGATCCAAGAACTTTTATGTAATTCCCACCTTGTCCCTCCTTTCTTCTATAAATAGCAAGCCCTCCCCTTCTCATTTCTTCACCCCAAAAATGCAGCCTAGAGAGAGGTTTTAGAGAGAGAAGCTCTGGAGAAAGTCTGAGCAAAGTCCGGGTAAGTTTTTCGGTCCTTAGTCTTAAGTTTCAGTAGTTCTTTCAGTAGAGATAGTAGGAATGCTAGAATTGTCTTTAAATTTCCCAGATAGTCTAGATATCATATTTAGGGGTAAATATGATATATATTTCGAAAATATGATGAGGGAAAAGATCTCATCAAAATTACGGAGAGATAGAGCGAAAACAATAAGCTCGCGAAATTCCGCCGATTAGGGGTTCGGGGGCAAAATGGTAATTTGTACCTAAAATGCCAGTTATACTGCTAGAAGTTGATAAATGTTATCCTTATAGGATATCTAAGATAATCGGACCGCTGTTGTACCGCCGTCGTACCGCTGTTTCACCCGCTGTCAAAAAGTACCGTTTTCCGTCAACGAAGGTACGTTCGCGTACTGTAACACTAGCTCTAATGTTTATTATATGATTGTATATGATTGTTGTGTAGTAGTGTACGAGGTTATGCTATATACATGGTATGTTACATACGAGGTTATGTCACATACAAGGTTATTATTGTTGTATCATACGAGGTTATGTTACATACGTGGTTATTATCTTGTATACGTGGTTATGTGTTTTTAATCATACATCTGTTGTGGACTTTTGTATTGATTGCTGTTGTCGTGTATATGTAGTCGTATTTAAGCATGAGGTTAACCGTTACCTGAGATCCAAATTGCAATTGGATCTCAGCTCTTATCATAGCGTCAGGTTCAGGAGAACCGAGAACCGAGGAGAAAGGCGAGCAGGCCGCACAGAGACCCGGCTAAAGACTTTATTCTGTTGTTATTCATTTTGAAAACTCTCGGTCACTGTACCGCTTCTGTAAATCAGCCAGACTTACGGCAATTTAAATATATGTATCAGTCACTCAATCGCTCCGATGCTCTACTCTGATGAAAAAAAAATATATATTGCTTTTGAAAATGGGATGTTACAAATTATGTTCCAAGTTCAACCTTATACAAAATCTCATTTTAGACACTTTAAAGCCACCAAAAACATCAAAATCCATCCCAAAACATAAGTGTATACAGCTGGACGAAAATTATTATTAAGCCAACAAAATATCAAACTTCCATCTTAACCTCATATTCTCCCTATACCATGCTTTTTTCTCCATTTTTAGGTCTTGAAAACTAGCTTAAAATCTTAATTCATAATTCTTTCCTTATCCAAACAGACCCAAAAATATGCATGCTCAAAGAAACATCCATTTTCAAGCTTAACAACCGAAGGAATATATAATATAGTGCATAGATGACTTACTTGTCTTAGGGCCCAAAATTCCTTTGATCTTTGCTCCCTTTTTAACCACCCAATACTCTTAACCTTCTCCTTGAATCACCAAGAAAATAATGATCTTCAGCAACTTTATGGCCTTAGAAGAATAGTAGAGAGTAAATTTGGAGTTCTAGAACCATAATACTTACCGTTGCTTCAACTCTTCTCTTCTTGTTCAAGCACCCTTATGCTCTCACGAATGAAACCATTTTCATCTCTTCTCTACTCTCTCTTTATCTCTCTCTCTCTCTCTCTCTCTCTCTCTCTCTCTCTCTTATGTCGTGTAAACCGAATGGAAACCAAAGGAAGGCTTGCTTAGCATATATTAAATCTTGCGTGAGTGCATTTGGTCAGAGATTATTTCCTCCCGTGAAGAAATAAGAAAAGTTAGGCTCCACATATGTACACTCATGAATGATTTAAGAAGTATGTCGGATGGTTGCACTATCACATGCCTATAGAATACACAATTAATTAAGAGTGTGAAAGAAACTTTGGTGCAAATGTGTATCACGTCGTCTGTCGTCTTGTAATCATAAGGAAAATAGTGTGTAGGCATGTGAATGACTATTAGAAGAAAAGATGAATCATGAAGATTTGTTGGACGGATAGTGCAACGATTTGATCAAGAAAATCAATTGAGTAGGTAAGGTTATGTGGATGATAGTGCAAGAAAAGGAAAGTGTGTGGGGAATACTTGATTAAAAAGGAGTTGTCTTCTTGCTCATCTTTGGTTCATGATGATATAATTGAAAGATAGTGGAAGGATGATTAATTGATTTTTGGAAGATAACTTGTCCATTTGTGATGATATGGTAATATAATAATGAATTGATATAACTTGATGGGTGTACACATTGTCTGCATAATAAACAAAGTAGATGTCCACCATTATTACAATAATGTAATTATATGTTTCGGTGGGATGTTACATACATTATTTCTCATTTATTTGTATCGTGATTAGTTATTATTCTTTGTCATCTTTCTTCTATGTATTCATTTTCTTGTTTAGTTGTATTCATATTTTTAGAATATGGCAAAAATGCACGGGAAGTTTCTACTAATAGGCATTAGGCACTAGGAAGTTCTTGAGGGGGAAATTATGCCTCAAAAGTTTAAAAAATGTGGCAATATTGCCCTGCCTTAACGGATCCAAACAGTCAACTTCTAGTTGACCGATTATGCTGAGTTGGCATGCCCACATGGCATCCATGTCACCTATTTTTGGGCTAAAAAGCATTTTTCTTATGAAGTTTTCATAAAAGAGTTGTAGGCACTAGTAAGTTTTTTGAGGGGGACAATAACGCCCTGGAAGTCATAAATTCTTAGTTGATTTTTTTCATGTCTAAGACTCCATCATGAAGCAACAAATGATCAAATAAATTGAAAAATCAAAAAAAGAAGAAGAAGAAGCCATAAATAAATAAATAAAAAAAACACACACACACACACATATATATATGTATGTATGTATGTGAGCAGAGAAACCTATACACCATGGACTTTGCTACCATCTGAGGCAACCCAGAAGCTAAGCAATGAATCAAAGATATAACATTTGGTTTAAAGATTGCGAACAATCATATAGACACCTTTTTATTGTCATTATGATCCTTCTTTCTATAAAAACCCTCAAAATATCATTCCCTCACAAACATTTTCCGTAGTGTTGTGTTGCAATGGACATGTTTAGTTTATTGCCAGGGTCACTTCTCGTCACTATTGTCTCTTTACCTCCCATCAAGGAAGTAGCCAGAACCTCCATTCTCTGCAAACGTTGGCTTCATGCATGGCATTCAACCACCAACATAGACTTCAACGAATCACAATCACTGTAGTAGTGATGGGAAAAAGATGAAGAGAAAAAAAAAAACTCATTAAATGTTTAGACAACTTTTATCAAGCTCTTTAAAAAAAAAACTAAAGCAAGTCAAATTTTGGACTTTTATATAGAGGACCGGAGGGAATAACTGTTGGTTTCTCTCTGCAGAATCCTCTTTTTTGAAAAGAAAGATGAAGAGTGCATCTGTCTAGAAATGTTTTAGTGTTTCCCAATCCCAACCATAAAATTCTGGGGATTCATAGGGGATCACTATGAGTATGCCTAGTTAAGTAACAACTTGGGTTTAGTTTCTAAGGAGTAAACACTGGCAAACTGAAGTTAGTGGATCAAATCCACAATCTCCTACATACAATAATGGATCTTCAACACCACATTTCACAATAAGATCTACATCTCATCCCATTTTAAAGAAAATTTTGCTTACTACTTTTTCTGTGGAAGGGGGGAAAATAAATCTTCAAATGAAATAGTTCCTACAAATATCCTCAATTTTTAAGAATTTTTCCTTCTTATTTATAGGAATTATTAATAATTTTGATGGGAATGCAAAGAAAACAATATAACCCTTCACTATTTGGATAAATCGAAATTTCAATCATATCAAATAGCTAAGAGGAAAAGTTTGAATTTTATACCTTTTGGTATCCCATTGATTTGATTTTTCTTGGAAATACAAACGCTTGTAGTTGCAGTGTTTGGATCATCACCATCATCTTCATTGGTGTTGGATTCCATGGGTGATTTCTTCATAAAAGCTGAGGAAGATAAAATTTGAAGACGAAATTTGATAATGATTGATCTGCAAGTCTGTGTCTCAACACATCTAGGTTAATAAAATTTATACATGAGAGATAAGGCATATATGGAAAGATATATAAAACCGTGGGTTATCAAATCAGTGTGCTATAGAAGTTTCATCTGCGATTAGGTTTTCAATGGGTAAAAACAATAGGCCGCCTATATGTTTTAAAACAATGAGCTATTGAAATTATGGATTGCTCAAAATGTTTAAATTAGATGGCTCAGATCCATTGATTGTCATCTCCAGCAAGTATAAATAAATAAAATGTATCTTATCATTAAATTCAATGATATGTGTAGTGAATAGGTTGCCCGTGGTATATGCAAGACATACAAGGTTTATATTAGAGAGGTGAAATTGTGTACTTTGAAAGTTTCAATATAATAAGCAATTAAAACAATTTACTTCAAAATAATGTGCTATCAAAACTGGGTGCTTTGGAAGTTTCATATTTGATAGCTCGAAAAATCATCCTTATAATGGATATGGTTCGAATTCATTTAGTCATCACTAGCTATCTACACTACTAGAAAAATGTGAAATAGTGACGGAATTTGCTACGGAAAAAATTCCGTAGCAATAGTGAGGGATTTTGCTACGGATTTTTAAATCCGTAGCAAAAAAAAAACCTGCGACGGATTACAAAATCCGTCGCAATTTCCGTAGCTATTGCGATGGATCTTTGATTCGTCGCAATTTTGTGCGACGGATCAAAGATCCGTCGCAAAATGGGTATACGACGGATCTTTGATCCGTCGCACACAATTGCGACGGTTCTTTGATCCGTCGCAAAATGGCGGCCAAAAGGCCGCCATTTTCACACCGTGTGCGACAGATCTTTGATCCGTCGCACAACATTGCGACGGATCAAAGATCCGTCGCAAAATGGCTGCCAAAAAAGCCGCATTTTGAGGCCTTGTTGCGACGGATCAATAGATCCGTCGTAAAAAGGTCGCAAACGGATCTAGGATCTGGAACCGGTTCAAGGACGATTGCAACGGATCCCTAGATCCGTCGCAACAGAAGTCTCATTTTATGAGACTTATGAGACTTCCTTTTCTTCTCCCCCCCTCGACCCTCCCCCGCTCCGCCCCCCCCCCCCCCCCCGCCCCCCCCCCCACCCCCGCCCCACCCTTAGCTCCGCCCCCCCCCCCCCCCCCCCCCCCCCCCCCCCCCCCCCCCCCCCCCCCCCCCCCCCCCCCCCCCCCCCCCCCCCCCCCCCCCCCCCCCCCCCCCCCCCCCCCCCCCCCCCCCCCCCCCCCCCCAACCTCGCCCCCTCTCCTCCCCCCTGCCCCCTCCGCCATCTCCTCCGCCACCGCCACCCGGCTCGTCCCCCCTCTGCGTCCCTAGCTCCTCCACGACTCTCGGCTCGTCGTCCTCTTCCGGGGTCCGGTCATCACGTCGGGTTGGTCGATGTATTTTTCTTTACTATATGGATATATCTATGTTAGATTTTCTTTATGTCATAATTTAAATATGCATGTTAGTAGAAAATAATTCTTCTTTTGTATTTTGGTTTTTCCTTAGCTATTAATTACATAATGATCTTGATAGTTTATGAATTTAAATTATGCTTATAGTTAGTAGGAGATTCCATGATTTTTTATTATTATTGGATTTAGTGATTTTTATTTATAATATTGATTTTTTTTAATGTTGTATTATTTTTTGGGACGAAATATGTATGTTAGTAGAAGATAAATCCTAATTTTTGTTTTATATGTTAGTGGAATTTACTATTTGATTTAGGCTATTATAAAAATGATCATTAATAATTTGTTTAAAAAATATTCTTTTAAAATTTTTTATTTGAATCTATCTTTAAAAAGTTATACAAAATACTTTATCGTGTTAGAAATTTTTTTTTTTAATGTTGTATTATCTTTAAAAATATTCTTTTAAATGTTAAATAATCTCTTTGATCTAACCCATATATGTTAGAAACTCCAAAATACTTAGCATTCTATTCTTTGTTTGCCCCCTCCACATGCATGTCCCCATGTTCTGGTGTGCTATCCTCATTCTCTAGTTGCTTGCTGGAATATATACTTTGTTCAATGCATGTGTTTGTTTTTCACTTTCTTGATTAAGTGACAATTGGTAGGCATAAGAGGCGACTTATATATATTTGTGGTATGTTGAGATGTTAAGTAGGTTAGTAACTCGAACTAGCTAGGAAGTATGGAAGGCAACCATGATAGAAGTTGGATGTACAATCGTCTAACGATAGAAGACAACTAACGCAAGCATTCATGGTGGGTTTGGAAGAGTTCATCCAATTTGCCGTGTGGCGAATTCAAATAATTCAAGAAGGGAGATCGGTGTCCGTGTGCCAAATGTAAGTGTTTAAGATTTACGAGACGCGGACACGGTCGGAATTCATTTGTGTCAAAAGGGATTCATAAAAGATTATGAATGTTGGGAATGTCATGGCGAAGTCCGACGTGACACCGAGTGGTTATTACGGGGACGGTAGTCATCGAGAAAACCTTAATCAATATGAGCGAGTTGGTTATGGATGCCGCGGGTTCGTCAATCGGCCAATATTTTGATCCCGTTACTCATGCCGAACCGTCATACATGGGAGAGGAGACCGGTACACATCCTCAACCATCATACATGGGTGAGGATCCTCATCCGGAAGCCGCTAGGTTCTATAAAATGCTTCAAGAAGCACAAATAGCGTCCGTTATGGGAAGGTTGCGAACACTTTGAAAATAGTGAATATTCATCGCTATCGGCTACTCTAGCAACACTAAGCTTGAAGACTGATCACCATATGAGTGAGATGAATTACAACGAAATGATGCAGATCATGAGTAAGGTTGTTCCCAAAGACAATAATTTGCCGAAGGACTTTTACCAAGCAAAAAAAAAGGTGAAAGAGCTTGGGCTTGGATGTGAAAAAATCCATTGCTTGCCCCGGAGGATGTATGTTGTATTACAAGGATGACGCCGAGCGACCAATTGCAAATTCGTGGAGATGACGGATATAAAGTTGTGGGGAAAGGAAGGAAAATGACCCGTCATGCATTAAGCAAGATGTGGTACTTTCCTCTGGTGCCCAGACTTACGAGATTGTATGCATCCGAACAAATAGCTGCTCACATGAGATGGCACCGGGAGCATCGTAGGGATGAGAACTTTGTGACGCATCCATCTGATGCCGAAGCTTGGTGTAAATTTGACGAGGCGAATCCTTTCTTTGCTATGGATCCCCGTAATGTTCGTCTTGGTCTATGTTCGGATGGGTTCGCTCCTTTCAACAATACGGGCGGAATTATTCCCGTTGGCCGATCATTGTGACTCCGTACATTCTCCAACCTTCTATGTGCATGAGAAAAGAGTTTTTCTTCCTTAACGCGTTAATCCCTGGGCCGTCGAACCCAAAAAAGAAGATAGATGTGTACCTCAGGCCTTTGATAGACGAGTTGAAAATGTTGTGGAGTGAAGGTGTTCTTACGTATGATATATCATTAAGTCGAATTTCACCATGCGGGCTGCGCTTAATGTGGACGATAAATGATTTCCCCGCATATGGGATGTTGAGTGGGCGGCAAACGTCGGGAAAGCTCGCATGCCCGGTATGTATTGAACAGAACATGGGTTTTAGCTTGGAACACGATCGCAAGGTCAGTTGGTTTGACAAGCACCGACGATTCCTACCCCCCGATCATCCGTTTAGGAGAAATAGAAAAGACTTCACGTGGAAGGTTGTCGAACGAGTAGATCCACCTCGTCGTTTAAGTGGACAAGAAATATGGGACATGGTCAAGCACATTCCGAGTGTCGAAGAGGGGGTTGCTTCAAGCGAACCTGAGGGGTACGGCATTGATCATCATTGGAACAAACGCAGTATCTTTTGGGAACTACCATATTTGAAAGATCAATTGTTAAGACACAACCTCGATGTCATGCATATTGAGAGGAATGTGTTTTGCAATATTCTGTACACCGTGATGGACACCAAGGGCAAGACGAAAGACACAACAACGCAAGATTGGACGTTGAAGCGATTTGTAGAAGGCACGCTTTGCATTTGGTGGACAGTGGCACTAGACAAATTTCCAAACCCAGAGCGTCGTACACATTCAATAAAGAGCAGAATTTAGAATTGTTGCAATGGGTTAAAGATCTGAAACTCCCTGACGGTTATGCGTCAAACTGGAAAAGATGTGTCGACATGCACGAGGTGAAGTTGAGCAAGATGAAGAGTCATGATTGTCATGTTTTTTTCTAAAGATTGTTGCCGTGGGCCTTCAAAGCACTACCGAAGCATGTATGGTATATTCTAACGGAGTTGTCCATGTTCTTTAGAGAAATTTTTGCTTCAGAGCTTAATGTTGAAAAGTTACGACACCTGGAGGCGAGCATGCCCATAACGCTATGCAAGTTAGAAATGGTGTTTCCTCCTAGCTTGTTTGACTCAATGGAACATTTGCCCGTTCACTTGGCCTACGAAGCAAAGGTAAGAGGCCCACAACAGTATAGATGGATGTATCCGTTTGAGAGGTAATATATATTGATTTGCGCTATTATTAATTGACCGACATGGTACTTTAGCTCTGATATTCCATTGTAGGTTTTTACGCACACTTAAGCACAAGATCAAAAATACAAGGTACGTTGAAGGATCTATCGCTGAAGCTTATCTAGTTGAAGAGGCCGCAAAATTTGCGTCATACTATTATCCCCCGAAATGATGTCAAGATGGAGAGGGTACCTCGCAACGATGATGCAGCTGATACAAGGGATCAAAAATCAATATTTAATTTTCCAGGGCGAGTCGTGGGAAAACGTTGGAGGTCAACTCTTGACGGAAAAGATAAGCGAGTTGCGGAGACCTTTCATAATGGTGGCCGGCTGGCGCGTAAGTCCCGCGGCTCTCCTATTAAGTAGGTTGTGGTTGGATTCTTGCAATCGGGCCGACCACGCGACACGCCTGGCACCAGACCACATCCTTCTCACTCGAATTCTCACTCACACGCGTCGGATCCCCCCGGGCTCCGGCGGTCAGGCATCCAATTTTAGTCCACGGAACTCAGATGTAGCCTACGGGTGCTTGGCCCTGCTTGGAGCGCGGGGGAATCTTGCGCAGGGGGCGGCGTGGGCATACGGTGCGAGGGTTTCGGAAAAGTACATTCTAAACAACTGTGAAGAGGCCGCCCAGTACCTAGAGTAAGTTTTTTTTTTTACTATTACGATAAGTATTAAAGTATTAACTTCAGTTTTTTGTTACAGTTACTTCTCTAATTGGGTCCGATCGAAAAATCCTTCAATGTCGGTGTCCCAAGTTGATCAATTCACGAATTCTGAGTTTCCAAAATGGTTTCGATCCTATATCTTAGAAAATCCATCAGATCCCAATGAAGTTGCGTAGAGTTTATCTTATGGAGCTGCAATGACAGTTACCCGATGCAACAAATATATAATCAATGGGTATCGATTTGCAACTGTTGACGCGAACGCAGGTACACTATGTTGCAATTACGGTGTATGTTGTCGAGGTGACCAAGTTGACGGGGTGGAGACTGACTACTACGGGAAGTTAGTTGAGATAATTCAGCTGAGTTACCAATGGGACAAGGTGGTGACCCTTTTTAAGTGTGAGTGGTTTGATAACAGTCCACGTGGGACAAAAGTGGACAAACATGGAAATATTGAGATCCACTGGACAAGGAGATATACGGTTGGTTATGACCCATTCATCCTTGGCGGAACAAGTTTACTATACACCATACCCTACATCTCGCCAAGGGTGGACGGGAGTTATTAAAACCAAAGCACAAAATATTATACCAAAGTCGAAAGAGCCGGAATCAAATGACAAGATGGCTGAACCTTTCCAAGCCGATGTGGAACATGTGCTTTGCCCATAAACATCTTCGATGACGAAGTACCAAGCAATCTCTTTGATTCTCGTGCGGAGTTAGAGTTGATTCCTATACAAATTGACGATGAGAAATCAGACGATGAGGATGACGCAGAAATGAGCTTCTCTGATAGTGAATCTGAGTTCGATGACTATGAGAGTTCAGATGAAGACATGCAAGTAGATGTCGATGAACAGGAATCGTCCGGTTGATTTGTGTTAGTTCTTTGTTTATGACGATATGTTATACTACATACTTTGTTTCTTTGCTACTGTAATATAAACTAAATATCTTTTATATATATATTTTTTGCCATGATGTTTATAAGTGTTCAGAGATGGAGCATCCAGGAGGACGTTCAGGTAGTGGACGTGGCAGTGGTCGAGCCCGACCCCGTACTATAAGAGGGGGTAGGGCGACGCCAACCGCTCCATATGGAGGCGAGGGGCTCACTCTTCTCCGAGGTGCCACTATTTGATTTTTTGTCGTCACCGTCGGGATATTTGTCATCTTCACCGTCACTTTATACATCGTCGTCACCGGCGGCTACCCCCCTGATGCACAGCAAGGGGGACAACATGTTTACTTTACCATTTCTGATTGATTTACATTTGTTTAGTTTCTTGAAACCATCTATGTACAAACATCTTCAATATTTCACATTTCTTCCTTAGCACACTGCGTCGCCTCAGAGCCACGTCGGGGAAGAAGGTAGTTCTTCAGAGGTACCAATCTGGGGCTCAAGAGATCCTGAGACAGGGTTTCTTTGGATCCATCCTGATGGCAACGAGTAAGTCATGCCAAGTTACCTATAATGTTACAATTTTCTTTTCTAATTGGTTTGTATGCTAATATTTGTATGATAATCTCTGTTTTTAGATTTGTGCCTGATACTCCGGTGGCGACTTTCATGTCGGACCAAATATTCCGTAATTACACTCAAGCTTGGACTGCGTGGACGGAGATTTCTAAGACGCAACGAGACAAAGTGGTTCAAGGAGTTCTTGGTAAGTTATTTTTTTATGCGTGTTAATTAAGTATTTTTAAAATTTTGAGCACTAATTGTTCGTTATTGATTTTCGGGATAAGCATATGACGTTGCACGAGCATCTTGAAAATTTGAAAAAGCTTATAACCACAGGGCCAGCGTGATGGTGCGTCGAAAGCTCTATGCATTGAGAAGGTTGAGAGGCAAGACAGATTGGCTTCCACAGGACACTAAAGATTAATTATTTGGAAATTGGGAAAACAATGACAAGTTTAAGACCATAAGTGCGAAAAATAAGCAAAATAGGGCCAAAATGGAAGGACCATCATATGCTGGCGGCTCCATATCAATTAGTGAGCATCGACGCAAAGTTGTAAGTACACGTTATTTTCTATTTACGGATTCAATATTTTGTACTTTCAAGTAATTAATTAAGGTCATCATTTGCGTTTGCGGTAGAGTCGGGGAAGCTCCACTGGATCGGTTGAGTGGGTTACCTTTCGGCGGACCCATTCCCGACGGTCGAAGGGAGTGAGAGGCAATGGATTAATCCAAGGGCGCAACAAATAGCGGTTAGACATTTATTGCCTTTATTACTTGTTTTATGCACCACCATATTTATTTCATTTTACATGTCTTATTTGTTATGTATTTGTTTGCATGTAGGAAAACTTTGAGAAACTCGCGGGGAGAGAGCCTCGCGGCGTGAGACGACCCCTCATCCTCTATATTCGATAACGAGAGTCTGTTCTTTGAGGCTACTGGCGGATTTGACAAGAAGGGGAGGGTCTTTGGATACGGTGAGTCTGCCAGCCAACTGAAGCAAACAAAACGCCTCTCATCTGGCACTGTAGGGGTTTCTTCAGGTAAACATAATACATTTATTTTTGATAATTTTCATTCTCTTTTCCATTCAAATGAAGTACAAATAATAAATGTATTAATCAATTCTCAGATGAGCTAAAGAAGATGAAGGCGTTGGTGGAGGAGCAAGCAACACGATGACCCGAGAACGGAGACGATGAGCCAACGGGCGCTCGAAACTTGAGAGATGATGAGGCAGCGAGATGATTCAGAACAAGATCGGATCAAGCGGCGTTGCGCGGGAACAAGATCGGATCAAGCGGCGTTGCGCGAGAACGGGCGATGATGCGACGGGAGATGACTCGCGAGAATGAGATGATGAGGGCGATGCAGCTTCAAATCATGTCCCTTATGAAAGACAGAGGTTCCGGGTCGACTCCTGGTGATGATGACCATGCTGGTGATGATGACCAAGCTGGTGTTGACGATGATCACAATGCTGCTGTTTAGCCTACTTTTTTGTATTTGCTTGTTGCTACTACTTTTTTGTATTTGTTTGTTGCTACGGATTATATATATATTGTGTTTTCACTATGTAAACTCTTTTTTATCGTTAATATATTCATGGTACATTACTTTACTATTTGTATTCAATTTTCTATTAAAAAAATTTAAAATTTGCTACCGAAAAGAAAATCTCCGCAAATTCTGAAATTTGCTAACAAATCTGCTACGGAAAAAAATCCGTAGCAAATTTCGAAATTTGTGAAATTTGCTACAGAAAAAATATCCGTAGCAAATTTCAAATTTGCTACGGATTTTTTTCCGTAGCAATTTGCTACGGATATAAATATCCGTCGCAATTGCGACGCGATATTTTGCTACGGACAAAATCTGTAGCAAAATCCAAAAATGGGTTTTTGCTACGGATTTTTTCCGTAGCAAAAACCGAAATTTTTAGTAGTGCTAGCTTAAATAAACGAAACCCACCGTGTGATTAAGCTTGAAATATTGTATATTTAAACTTGAAGATGATGAGGTAATTAAATCATAGATGTTGCATCGTCTACGTCTCTTTTACAATCTATATATAACTGAATATTGTTCTACCAAGTCATATTTTCAAAAAATAATGGCTCGCTTACCGGCCTCTCTCCAAAAACACTGTTCCTAGGGGTCAAATGGCTCCAAAATATCAATATAATACTCCAAAAACACTTTTCATAGGGGTCATATGCCTCTTAAATATTCATATAATTCTACGGAAACACTGTTCATGGGGCTCCAAACTAGGAACCAGTTAGGATGGGCATCATCTGCTCGTCCCATCTAGATCGTCCAGATCCTATTTGGATAGTTCAGATTTTGTATTTTTACTTTTTATTTTTAAAAATAAATTATTTTACTAAGTATAGAATCAAAAATAAAAATAATCTTTTAATTAATAATTTTTTTTAAATATTTTTATTTAAAAAACATCTCTTAAAAATATAAAATCTGGACCATTCAGATGGGACGAGCAGTTGGTGTCTATCCTTTGGTAGTGTATTGAAGCCCCTTGGTTTATTTATAATCCCTTCTGTTCTATTTATAAGAGTCCAATAACTAAAGTATGCGGTTGAAGAAAGTGATTAAAATTAGTTAAAAATATTAAGTATATCTAAAATAAACTTATTTTTTCAAGCATGCCCTTATTAATAAGAGGACAGGTAAGAGAGAGAAATAAAGTAATAATATAATAATAGAAAATCAGAAAGAGAATGCAGTATGCACAACTACAGAAAAGTTATATTTTACGGTTTTGAACATGTTACGGTTCTTGGTAAATAACGGCATAATTATCCTCATAATATTTGATGATTATTTATTAATAACAGTTGAGTAAGGGTGTTTTTTAAGAAAACAAGATATATTTGCGTCATATGAATATAAATACCAATTTACAAAAATAAATCATGCAAAAAAACCAATACTTTTGCAACTAACAAACTATTATTGATTATAAAAAAATTACAACCACTAATATGAATTATATTTAACCTCCAATTCAAAAAAATACAACACCAAATTCTTACATTTGGGCTAATAAACGTTGTGAACTTTGCATTCATCAACATATATAAATACGGTTATACGAAAATATTATTGAGTGGGATTAATTTCATCCACATGTATATAGAATAATATTTTACAAAACTAAACTCATATTAGCTATATATATAGATATAGAGTATCACATTTTTCATTCTGTAGAAAAATCTATAAACCCTGCGCCTAGTTTCGTTCTTGAAGAGTGACGAGAATTTCCTTCCGTTGAATTTGTTCCTCAGATTCCAATCTCCAGTGGAGTTCTCAGAGGTATCAATCATCAAACACTCACCGTGATCTCTGTTTTTGATATAAGCTTGCACTGCAGAAATCACAGGAAGGTGACTGAAGAAACACACAAGGAAGATATATTAGATATGGTTATATATGTGTTAGAAACATTTCAAAACAAAATCTAAAAACACTTTTTAACAAAGTATGAAATCCGAATCAACCCAGGGATTTTCTAATTTCGGTTCATTCTAAACGAAAATTGAAGAAACCTTCAGGCAGGTGGCATTTGATGAATGATTTCTTCTCAAATTGAACAAATCTTCATCAAAGTTTGTTTCATTGGGAAAAGAACTTTGATGGAGAGCCATATCCAGGATTCTCTTTAACCATAAAATATTGAGCGTCAAATATTGACGAATCTGGAGTAGTGACGATGAGGGGCAAAAGTGAAAATAAAAACACACATTAAATATTTAGACAATTTTTATCGGGCTCTTATAAAAAGGATTAAGACAATTCAAATTTTGAATTTTTATAAAAAGGATAGGAGGGAGTAACTGTTGGTTTCTTTATGCAAATCCTCTTTCTTTTTTTTCCTTCCTTTTTCAAAAAAGGGGAAGAGTGCATCTGTCCATAAATGTTTTGGTGTTTCCCAATCACAACCATCAAACTCTAGGGATTCATAGGGGATCACTTTGAGTATGTGATTTGACAGAAACCTTAGTCGCCTCAGGGTCAAATCACAATTTACCACGAATTAAAATGCAATATAGTGCAAACAACTCGGGATCGTTCTCTTATCAAGGAGCCAATTTATTTTGAATTCCTATGTTAGACTAAGTGCTAAAAACATGATTAGAAAAGGGGTTTTGTAATTGGTTTTCTCTAAATTAAAATTCATGAAAAATATAATGCAACTAATTCTATTCTTTTTGGTATTTTTGAAAAATAGTGAAAAAATGCTTTGGATTAAAAGGAATTAATGATGGATGTTCTTGGTAATGAAGAAGGTGGCTATCCTTGCTAAAATATATTTTGGAGTTCAAATTTCATTAAGTCTAAAAAAAAAAACCTCTAGATAACACTTGAGTCCAATAATTTCAATTAATAGTAGCTCCTACAAACATAGCAAACTACTACCTCTTGAAATATTGTTAAAATCCACTTAATGTTTAATTGAAATTGGGATGATGCAAATTGTTTTTCTCAATTAGAATGTTCTAACGAACCATTCAAGAGCTAAAATCAACTATGTTTACCATTCATAAACATGACACAAAGCATAATTTAATCAAGCATTTAAAGAAATATGGAGATTTAAAAATCAAAATACATCATCCAATTTAAACTACAATAATCAATCCACATGAACACATAACAGCAATCCAAGTCTCAACTACAAAATGATAAACCTAAACAAGGAAATCAAATTTATAGTCTAAGCAAAAGATGAATTAAATAACTCCCTTATTGAAGCACAATTGCTCAAGCCACAAATCTCCATCACCAAGAAGCAAAAGGTTTAGCTACACATAGCCATGAAAGAACCCAATCTGAATTGCCCAACTGAAATAGGCATGGAAACGAGTTCAAGGAGAGAAAGGCAGTGGAAGTTAATCTGAGCAGATGAGAATAGAGGAAGGGTATGAACTCTCTGCCAAAACAGGTCCACCACGATCCAACAATATGAAATTGGTCTCGCCCTCACCTTCCAAATGAGCTCGCGGAGTTATTTGGTCCAGGTTCAGGGAGAACAAAGTTCCTCGAATATGAAGGCGTGAATCAAGACCCTGTGTGTTCATTAATGGCGATGAATTCCTCCTCAATAATCAGGTCCTCCTCTTTTTCTCTTCCACAAATCCCTCAGCTGCGTCTCTCCCCAGGTCCGACAGCGTGGAGTCGAGTGATGAAGACGATGGAGGATCAAGGAAGGGGCCAAAATTCTGTCCGAGTGTGACAGCGTCTCAAAGTCGTCAATTCAGGTCCCCCCACGTCGCGGCGTTGGTTCTTGTTTTAAAGTTCTGTCCGGTGAGAATGGAGAAGAAGATGGGTGATGGTGGTGTTGACGGTGGAAGGCGATGGTGGAGGGTGAGGAAGGATGAAGGTCGAACGTTGAAGACGATAGCGCGAAGGTCCAGCGTCTGCGTCTAGGTCGATGATCCCGTGAATGTCGTGTGCGGCGCAATGTCTGAAAAATTCATCCCCCGAGGTCTCTCCCTCAGCTGCGTATATGAGCTAGTTCAGAAGGTGTCCCTGGTCAAAACGCAGAGTTTTGACTAGGGACCTAAGTGAAAACCTCAAAAGTTCTGATGAAGGACTAAAGTGAAATGTTTTTAAATGTTTCTGGGGCAGAATGAAATTCATGAAAATTATGGGTAATTTTCTATAATTTGTCTCTGGCCCTTTTCTTCATTGACTTGCAATTTCCAGGAATTCTTGGGCACTTTGATGTAATTTTCTCCTTCCTCAAAAATATTAATTCTGACCCAAATAACATTTTTTTTCCAAATTCTTAAATTTTCTTCCAAAACACCTACAATGCAAAATTAAACACAATGTAGCATCAAAAGCCGGAAATCATTTGCATGAATAATTAATAAAGTATGACCATTTTACCCCTAATTTCACTTAATTCAATACAAATGTCCCTACATCAAATTAATCCTTAATCATGCAATAATGTCCAAGAAAATACATTAAAAACCCCAATTTAATCATGAAATAACATATAAAAATATGGTTCGATCAGTATGACTTTTATAGTAACAAATTGGGTTTAGCTTCTAAGGAATAGACATTAATGGCGGCTTGAAGTTAGCGGATCCAATCAAAGAACCTCCTACTTACAATGAAGCTTATGCACCACATTTCACAATAAGATCTATATCTCATCTCATTTTCAATAAAATGTTATCTACTACTTTTCCCATGGAAGAAAAGAAAATTTTCAAACGAAATTTCTTTTACAAACATCCTCAATTTTCAAGAATTTTTTCACCTTATTTATAGGAATTATTGATAATTTTGATGGGAAGAATGCAAAGAAAACAAAATAACCGTTCACTATTTGGATAAATTGAAATTTCAATCATATCAAATAGCAAAGAGGAAAAGTTTGAATTTTATACCTTTTGGTATCCCATTGATTTGATTTTTCTAGGAAAGCAAACGCTTGTAGTAGCACTGGTTTGGATAATCACCATCATCTTCATTGGTGTTGGATTCCATGGGTGATTTCTTCATAATAGCTAGGGAAGATGAAGATTGATTTGGAAGTCTGTGTCTCAACACATCTAGGTTAATAAATTTTATTTTATAGATAAAAGATAAGGTATATATGGAAAGATAAAACCGTGGGTTGTCAAATTAGCGTGCTCTAGAAGTTTCATCAATGACTAGCTATGTTTTCGGGGGATAAAAACAATAGGCCGCCAACATAATATGCTTTAAAACAATGGGCTATTGAAATTATGGACTGCTCAAAATGTTTAAAACATACATTCCAAATTCATTGAGCGTCATTACCAGCTAGCATAAATAAATAAAATGCACAATAAAAACATTTTACTTCAAAACATTGTGCGATCAAAACCGAGAGCTTTGGAAGTTTCATATTAGATATATAGCTCAAAATCATCCTTATAACAGATGGTTCAAGTTCAATGACTCATTAGTCATTACTAGCTAGGTACCATAGATAAACAAAACGCACCATTTCATTAAGCTTGAAATGTTTAAATTTTAAACTTGAAGATGATGAAGTATTTAAGTGATAGATGTTGTCTAAGACTCTTCTACAATTAAGATTGCAAAACCAACATCATCTAGGCTTTAAAGCTAACAGTAATTAGATTTGAGGTTTAGTAACTTTATGTGAGACTTATGTTTTTTTTTTTAAAAAAAAAATCATAGTATTCCCTCTGTCTTTTAATATAATATCCACTTTAGTGTAAAATTAAAGTGGATACTATATTAAGAAAAAGAGATAACATTATATTTTGTATATAATATATTAGATATGTCAGATGTCTTACTTTTAAATTTAATATAAGATAAATATGTAAGAAGAGAATTGATTTGATTTATTGTAAAATACTTCAAAAAAAAAAAACACACAAACGAGGGTGTGCAAACCAACACCCCAAAAAAAAAACACACACACCCCCAAAACATGCGCACCGACAAACACGCATGCGCGTCCAAGCACATCCACACACACACACCATGCAAGTCTGCACACGCCCGCCCGCGCATGCAGACAAACACCCAAATCCCCCCATTTTGCGAGGGAAAATGAGTTTCCCTCGCAAAATAGGGGAAATTGGCGGCCAAACTCCCACATTTTGCGAGGGAACTAAGTTTCCCTCGCAAAAAGGTCATTTTTGCGAGGGAATATGAGTTTCCCTCGCAAAAATTACCATTTTGCGAGGGAAACTTATTTCCCTAGCAAATTTTCCAAAATTTGCGATGGAAATAAGCTCCCTCGCAAATTCCGTTGCAAATATTCCATTTTCTAGTAGTGAGAAACTTTTGGGGCAAAAAAAAAAAAAACCCTTTAACCAAGGAGACATGGATGCCACGTGGGCATACAACCTCAACATATTCAACTAATAGTTAGCCATTTGGATATGTTAGGGCAGAGCAACATTGCCTCGTTTTTTAAACTTCCAGAGCAAAATATCCGCTTCAAAAACTTCTTGGTGCCTAACGCCCATTAGTGGAAACTTCCGGAAAATTTTTGCCCTATAACCCAACACTGTATGGTTATTTTTGCATATATTTTACAGTTTTGAACTGGAAAATATATGAGTGCTAAATGATAATATTTTCTTTGTAATAACTGTAAAATATCCTGATAATATTTTACGGTTATTTATTTTGTTTGTAAAAAAAAACTATAATTGAGTCATATAAGTATAAATACCAATTTAATAAATTAATAATGCAAAAAATAATAATTTTCCAATTAACAAACTATTATTGGTTAAAAGAAATTACAATAACTAATATGAATTGCATTTAATCTCCAATTCACAAAATACAACACTTTTAAATTTTAGAACAACCCTATACCTAACAATGTCAAAATCAGAATACAACTCTAACTTTCTAAGTATATTGGCAACTGCATTAATCTTCAACTTCTTTAAATTGTAACACTTCTCTCTTCAGAAGTCTTATCTTCAATGGCAATGGCAATAAGATGACCAATAACTTCACTACCATCTTTGAGGCGACCCAGAAGCTAAGTAATGAATGAAAGGTATAACGTTTGGTTCAAAGATTGCAAACAATCATATATAGACACCTTTTCATTGTCATTATGATCCTTCATTCTATAAAAACCCTCAAAATCTCGTTCCCTCAAACATTCTCCATAATGTTGTGTTGCGTTGCGTTGCAATGGACATGTTGAGTTTATTTCCAGAGTCACTTCTCTTCACAATAGTCTCTTTACTTCCCTTCAAGGAAGCAGCCATAACCTCCATTCTCTCCAAACGTTGGCTTCATGCTTGGTGTTCAACCACCAACATAGACTTCAACAAATCATTCTTCGTAAATCCTGAGGATGATGACGATTCCCCACCAGAAACCAAACGTTCTCAGAAAATTGCTTTCGGTAACTTCATCAATAGGTTCCTTGAAACTACCAGTTAGAATTCGATTTCTCAGAACTGACGTGGCCCAAGGACGACAACGACGAAGAGTCCGGTGGAGATGATCATCACGTTCCTTCCTTTCGCCTGCCGAGTGATATTTTTGGTTATTACAATTTGAACGGGAGAGGGAGAGAGGCTGCTGCTGAAGCACAAGCAAGAGTAATTAAGTTTAATGCCTTTAATTTTTTTCTGACGGTTTCAATTACCAACTGTCAAATATAATATTAAATTACATGTTGGTTCTTTTTTTTTAAAAAAAAAAAAAAAAACTGTAAAATATATTATATTTTACGGTTGTCTCACAACAGTGAAGCATTTCACAGTTTATCTTTACAACTGTAAAATCTCCGTCTTTTTATATTTCACAATATCCTCTTTAACCGTAAAATATTGAGCATCAAATATTGGCGAATCTGTAGTAGTAGTGATGGGAAAAAGAAGAAGCGTAAAAGTAAAGAAAAAAACTCATTATGTTTAGACAATTTTTGTCGGACTTTTATAAAAAAAACTAAGGTAATTCAAATTTTTAACTTTCAGACAAAGGACCAAAGAGAGTGACTCTTGGTTTCTGTATTTAGTATCGTCTTTTTTTTTAAAAAAAAAAAAAAAAAAAGGGGGAAGAGTGCATCTATCTAGAAATGTTTTGGCGTTTCCTAATCCCAACTATAAAATTCTTGGGTTCGCATAGGGGATCAGATTCAGTATGCCCTCTTAAGTAACAACTTGGGTTTAATTTATAAGGAGTAGACACTAGCAATTTAAAGTTAGCATATCCATTCCACAACCTCCTATTTACAATGGAGCTTCCATATCACATTTCACAATAAAATCTACATCTCATCTAGGAGCGGACCAAGAAATTTTAATGAGGGAAAAAATAAAGGGTTAAGATGCAAAAATAGACATGTGCTTATCTCCGAAGAGCGTCCAGTAGCAAATGCTTTTTTTAGGTGCAAAAGTGACTATGTGGTTACAAATTAGGTGCAAAAATAGCGTTTGACCGTTAAGTTTGACTTTTTTGCTGACTGGACGATGACGTGACATTTCAAATATTTTTTTCAGTATCCTTTTAGTACCGGTCAATACCTGAAATATTTTTTCAAGATCCTAAAATATTTTTTCAAAATTATGAAATATTTTTTTTGTACCAATCAGTATCCTGAAAATACTTTTTAGTACTAGTCAGTACCCTGAAATATTTTTTTCAGTATCCTTTTAGTACTGGTTAATACCTGAAATATTTTTTTAAGATCATAAAGTTATTTTTGCACCTTTGAAATGCCATATCATCGTCCAGTCAGCAAAAAAAGTCAAACTTAACGGTCAAAAGTCAAACTTAACGGTCAAAAGCTATTTTTGCACCTAATTTGTAACCACATAGTCACTTTTGCACCTAAAAAAAACATTTGCTACTGGGCGCTCCTCGGAAAAAATCACATTTCTATTTTTGCACCTTAACCCAAAAATAAAAAATATTATATCATAAATAAAAGTACTTCAAATATAATGCAGACCTAATATACAAAAAAGAAAAAGAAATCTATTACAAAAATTAAGATCACTTTACTTGACTTTTACTCTATGTGTTTTCATATTGTTAAATCTATCTATAATTGAATCCGTACTAAAACCCAAAACAACTTCTTTTGCAATGTATGTAATCAAAGAATCATCAAGAAATTGGTTTTGCATTCTATTTCAAAGCCTATTATTGATTATTTTCATAACATAGCAAAAAAAACGATTTAATCGTCAACTTCACTCAAGATCTTTTTGAGTTCATCCCTTTGTGATGCAGTAAGCTGCAATGAAGATGGAAAGATGATATCAAACTTAATTTTCATGTTTCCTTTGTTGCCTAGATTGCTTGCCGAGGGCATGCCTTCATCTTGGACCATCATCTCAGTGTCTGGTTTCACAACTTCTGTCATAGAAACTTCAATTTCTCTTCCATCCAACGTTGTAACTTTGATTGTTTTCCCAGTGAGAGCCTCAAAAAGTGATATCTTTGGGGTTCACCAAATCATTCCCTACCCTTTTGAAAATCTTGTGAGGTTTGTCTTCTTGTACAAATACCAAATCAGCAAGAGAAGGAGATCCTGGTTCTTGGTTTCCTTTTCCACGGAATGTTATCTTTGTGCCTTTCTTCCAACCAAGCTTCACTACTTTTACCTCCAATATTTTTTTCCCTTAAATTTTAGAGGGCGGCGGCCAACCCTACCCACTAGTTCTGCCTCTGATCTCATCCCATTTTTATGAAAATTTTGGCTACTACTTTTCCTGTGGAAAGAAAAAAAAAATCTTCAAATGAAAAAATTCCAACAAACATCCTCAATTTTCAAGAAGTTTGCCACCTTATTTATAGGAATTATTGATAATTTTGATGGGCATGAAAAGAAAACAAAATAAACCTTCATTGTTTGAATAACTTGAAATTTCAATAATATCAAATAGCTAAGAGGAAAAAATTGAATTTAATACCATTTGGTATCCCATTGATTTGATGTTTCTAGAAAGCAAAGGCTTGAAGTAGCGGTGTTTGAAGCATCGCCATCATCTTCATTATTGGTGTTGGATTCCATGGGTGATTTCTTCATAAAAGCTAGGGATTGATAAAATTTGAAGATGAAATTTGATGGAGATTGATTTGCAATTCGTGTCTCAACACATCTAGGTTCATAAATTTTATTTTATAGATGAGAGATAAGGCATATATGGAAAGATAAAACCGTGGATTGTCAAATCAGTGTACTCTAGAAGTTTCATCAATAATTAGGTTTTTGGGGGATAAAAACAACAGGCCGCCAACATAATACTTTAAAACAATGGGCTATTGAAACTATGGACTACTCAAAATGTTTAAGACAAACGGTCCAGATTTATTGAGCGTCATTACCAGCTAGCATAAATAAATAAAATGCATCATGTCATTAAATTTCAAGATATGTGAGGTGAATAAGTTGCCTGCGGTATATGCAAGACATATATAAGGCTTTTTTTCCCCACAATCAAGAAGACATATATATAAGGTTTAGAGAAGTGAAATTGTGTAATTTGAAAGTTTCAATATAATGCGCAATGAAAACAATTTACTTCAAAACAATGAGAGATCTATAATATCCTGATTTTTGCTTTACTAAAATTTCTTGTGCAATGTATATATTTAGTAGAATGGAACGTGAAATTTTTGCAGAATGCTTGATTTTCCCGAAACTTTAAATTTTGGGATATATGTTAATATAAAATATTTGACATGGGATTTATATTTCATTGACTATTTGGACCATAATTTTGTCTAAAATGAAATAAAGAAGGTTATTGGGATTTTTCTTTCATATATAAGTATACTTAAGGGTCAAAATATCAACAATGACTTCTTTTTGCCCAACTTGGTGCCATGCATGTGTCATATTTGGCCAAAAAGAAAAGAGAAGAAGAAGGGAAGAGAGAAAATTAATTGATGCACATGTGACATGTCCTAATAGTCAAAGGTGAAACTAAGAAGCTTCTTGCCTAAGCCCTTAGATTTTAATTAGCCAAGTGTATACAAGGGAAAGGCAAGGAATTAAGTTATCTTGACATATGTTAAAGTGCCTTCATGAAGCTACATGTACACTCCATATTTCGTCCAACAAAGAGAGGAATAGGAGGCCATATGGTGAATACTGGCAATTGAAGATTTCAGATCAAGCAAGGTCAAATATTAGTAGTCAGTAATAATTTCTGTAATAGTACTTTTAGAAGTTGTAAAGAATTTGTACAACTTCATGAGAGTTCACACAATAATAAAGTACGATATATCAATATGTTATGTTATTTCTAGTTGCCTCAAATTATTGCCCAACAAATTCTATAATAATACTTTGATAATTATCAGAATATCAGTAGAGTATTACACAATCAAAGGGTGCTTTAGAAGTTTAATATTAGATAGCTCAAAATCACCCTTATAACATATGGTTCAAATTCAATGAGTCATCACTAGCTAGCTAGCATAAATAAATGAAACCCACCGTTTGATTATGCTTTAAATATTGTATTTTTAAACTTGAATATGATGGGTTAGTTAAATTATAGATGTTGCATTGTATTGTCTAAGTCTCTTCTACAATGAACATTGCAAATCCAACGCCACCTGTACTTCGAAGCTAACAATAGTTAGATTTGAGGTTTTGTATCTTCATGTGAGACTTGATATTTGTTTAGAAATAACAGTAGTACTTCTGCCTTTAATATAAGATCTATTTTAGGGTATATAAAGTACATCTTATATTAAGGATATATAGTATTATATTTTTATAATATATTATAGATATATTATAGATGTTTTACTTTTTAATTTAATATATTATCGCCATCCACCATTGAGAGTTGAGACTAATGTGTTTTGATTAGCTTTTTGAAACCCTTTCTAAACCATATAGGGAGAGTTTTATCTTCTTATTATTCTGCTCTAGAAATAGATATGAATACAAAATTTTAAATTTTTTAAAAATTGGACTCCAAATTTTCAGAATCTATTCTTTTTTTTTTTTTTTTTGCCGTACCCAATTTAGGGAAAGAGAAAGAGGGCAGAGGGGAAAAAACCATCTTTTTCGCTGCTCATTCACAGCGAAGAAAGCAACGGAAGCAGGAAGCAGATTGTGTTATTCTTTTTTTTTTTTCCCCCTCAGGTGTTAAGGACTAATAAAATCTTAAAAAAACTCTTTAAAAAAATCACATATCAGAAAAATCTCAAAAATGTATTAATTCAATATATATAGAATTGTTAATTAACAACTTCAAGATTAACAACGAAATTAGCAATTTTTTAAAGCTTTTTGATATAAAATTCTGTGGGACTTTTTTTTTAAAAAAATTGTTAGTTTTTTACACAGGGATTTTCCCTTCTTTTTTCCCATCGTCCGGAGCTGAGATGTACAGATCGCCGTTTTGACGCGACAGATCTATCTTTTGCTTTAAGTTTTGAAGTCTCCTTCCGGGAATCCACATTACATGCTTATAAGCATGTAATGTTTAGGTGTTTATACCTCTTATAAGAGGTATAAGCATATTTTTTTAATTTTTTTTTAATTTTTTTATATATTGTATTTATTTAAATTTAAATTATATGCATTTTTCTGATATTTTTTTTGCACCCAGTTTCTCAAATTAATTAATTTTCAGTTCTGCATCTATCTGTAACACCAGTATTATGAAAATTAATTAATTTGAGAAACTGTGTGCAAAAAATATCAAAAAAATGCATATAATTTAAATTTAAATAAATACAATATATAAAAAAATTAAAAAAAATATGCTTATACCTCTTATAAGAGGTATAAGCACCTAAACATTACATGCTTATAAGCATGTAATGTGAACCCCTCCTTCCGGTCGTCATCTTGCTTCTCTTCCTCTCGGTAAAATTTCCCATACGGTTGATCTTCTGTTTCCTTGATTCAATTTGGTTGGAGCTTTGAGATTTTCTTGAATCGATATATAGATGGTTGTTGGCTCAAATTGGGGCATTGGGGTTGTTCAATTGGAGCTTTGATTGCAATCCAATCATATTAATATGATTTTGTGAATCCTTATTTTATGCCTGAAATTTTGCTACCACTGCTGAACAATTTCTGATTCCAAAAACTGAAAATAGAGTCAACAGAGATGAGAGATTTTTTTACTCTGATATTTCTTTCGCTAAAATAGCGCCAAGAGGGGAAATTTTTGGAGGGAAATAACTCAACTTCGGTCTTGCTGAAAGTTTATTTTCTTCCACAGTTAAACGCAGAAGTTCACCTGCTGAAAGTTCCTGATGTGATAAGAAGATCAGAGGTAATTCTAAGGCTCCATAATCTAATTCGGATGAGTACTGTTTCTCTGGCAAGCTGATTTTTTCTTCTGATGCTGTAAGTTCAATCAATCCAGAATCTGAAGGGACTCATGAGATCTCTTTTTCCTGTTCACGTATTAAGGCAGTCTCGATTTCTGAATCCGGATCCTTGACTTTTCAATTCGGATTTTTATGGTCTCATGTTTGATCATCCTTGACATCAAAGTTACGATTCAAGTGTGATTTGGCTAAAAATTAGCCCCACTGATCTTCAACTTTCACATTTGAAGCTTAGATTCTAGATTATTTTTTTCCTACGTTCTGAAAATTGATTAAAATTGCATCCATAAAGCTAGCAAGATACTGGGCTTATTAAGGAAAATGAGTAGGAGGCTGGTCTTGAAGCATCCAATTGCTCTTGTGGGCATGCTGGTGTGTGTTAGTTGCCTTTTGATTGTGATCGTTACTGTTCTTGAGCTTCCAGAGGCGTTGCCTAGAAATAGGAAAATGGGGAATTACCATCCAACATTCAAATCCAAGAAAGTGCCTCAAAATTTCAAATTAGATAAATTTGGAGAAATGATGGTTGAAATGTTGCCTCAAGATCTTGCCTTTACAATTTTTGTTCCTTCAGAGGAAGCTTTCAGGCGCGATTTACATTTATCTGTAAATGAAAGCTTGGTAACAGAGAAATTTAACGATACCTATGCAATTCTCACTCGTATATTGGGATTTTCAGCTGTCCCTCGGGAGCTATCTTCAATTGATGTACCTCTTGGTGAGCTGGTGTCCTATGATTCTTTATCTGGGTTCCAATTATACATCACAAAAGACATCAACGAATGCTATTTGTGAACGGATTCGATCAAAAATCACGAGATGTTAGAAAGGGTAGGATTCTTATGCATATTATGGATGGCGTTATTATGGATTCGACTTTGAGCAATATGTTCTATCGATGATACGAGGAGTAAAGAGGATTGATTTGTTCTTGCTTTTTAGATATACACTTCCCCGAACTGAGGAAGGATCCTTGGATCCTGTGAATGGTCATTCTTGCATCGAATGAGAGATAGAGCTGTGACAAATCATGAGATGGTCGTTGCAAAACTTATTAATGATCGCAGTTGGAATTAAACCTTCTCGTAGGCACCTCTGACCCACAGAATCTGTCAATTGAACAGAATATTTCTCTTTCTCATGCGAGCGGAACGACAAGTTAATTTGGGCAGCTTTGTCAAGGATGGAATATACAATGTTAGATTGGGGTATAGAGCAGTGTTACAAGCTAAGGAGGAAGAAAGAATACCTGTCCGTGCTGGCGTGCTTCCACTTCAGTATCTCTAAACTCAAAGCTCTGGCGAACAGTTTGGAAGCTGAATGTGCTTCCAAAAATTAAGAGTTTAGTTCTGACGCGTATTGAATAAAGCACCAGCCTCCATTATGTCCTATATATGGTAAGGAGGACGAAACATTAGAACATCTCTTTTTATTATGCGGTTGGGCTCATATGATCTGGTTTGGTTGTCCAGTTGGTTTGTTAATACTTAATAGACCCATATAAAATCCAATCTATTGAGATTTGGATGGAGCGGCTTTTTCTTGTTGACTTTGTTCATTGGGGCCTTGGCAAGGCATATGTAGCCACTTTGTGCTGGTTTATTTGGAAATTGAGATGTAAAATGGTCTTTGAGATGGTAGAACATAAACCCCAAGTTGCTATTGATCGGCCAACCAGTATTAGTGAATACTTGGGACGCTAATGCCCCGTTTGCTGCATCCATACTTCCTGCCGGAATCTTAAACTGGCTATCAATTGAGAAAACCACAGTTTAACATGTTATGTAAGGCGTAGATATAGTTAGGTTAGGTGATTTGGGGATTAGGTTTGATAATTTGGGGGTTTATTGGCACATTTAATCCTATGAGGCCACAATACTAATTCTATGAGGTCATAGGGGTAGTTAGGTAATTAGCTAATATAGAGTTAGTAATAGTTGCTGGGAATAGTCAGGGAGACTTGGCGCATAACTGAATATATGACTAAGGTTAGTGCCTATATAATAGAGAGCCTATGCCTATTGTATGGTTATGTTGAATATGTGAATTAATGAATTACACAGTGATCTGTTCTTCTGTTCTTTCCCTTCTCTGTCTCTCGGCACCCCCTGTCTCCTCTCATTCTTATGTTCTTTCTGCTCTTCTCTCTTTCTTCCCCAAATCTCCTAAATTCTACAAATAATACAACAGTGGTATCATAGCTGCCATCCTCGGCAAGCTCCTGTGCAATCTGATCAATCTTGAATCAAACCTTAACCTTCTTTCCCTCTCACGGTTAAGACCTGTTATCAAGAAATCAATCCAGAAACTCAAAAAGACACTCAAGACTAGGCAAGAAGTCCCAGAAAGTCATGAACTTCAGCGCAGGTTTGGGAATATTTGCGTCAGATTCTGGTCTTCACTCATCGGGTTTTGGATATTGATTCATCTCGGCATTCAGGGTTTACATTGCAAGAATTCTGAGTATAGTACAGTCTCCTATCGTCTGATTCTGATTTGATCGTCGACTGGCTCTGGTTACCGGAACCGTTCTGTGCGTCGTTAGTCTCGGCAATTATTCGTCTTATTGTGGTTGGGTAATCGTCGGATTTAACGGCCGTTTTGCATTGTTGGGTTCTGAGTACCGATTCTGTATTTGTTCGTCTGGTTCTGGTTCGTCTCTGTCATCGGAACCTGAAAATTCATTCTGGGTGCCATTCTACTTCATCTGATTTTTGTTGGGTCCTGCGTCATCATAATCTGGGTATTGGTTCAATTCATCGTCGGTCCACGTGAATAATTCAGAATTCTCATCTGGATCCTGCTCGTCTGGGTTCTGATAAATTTTGGGATTATGGCTGCTATCATTGAATTTTGAATGGTTGCCACTCGCTCCCAACAGTCAGCAGTAGCCATGATTGATCCTACGGAAGCGCGAGTCTAAGCCATTGAAAATACCTTACACCATCTTGCTGAACTTCCAGCCGCAATGCAGGCACTCAACGACAGATTGGCATTGTTGACAGTAAACCATGACGACAATAGGAACGGGGAAGACTGCCACCAAGACCGCCGAGAATATCATCGGCCAAGATGGGATGATGAGTATACACCTCCGACTCGACTAACAAAGATGGAATTCCCCAGATTTCAGAGAAACGATATTCTGGGATGGATTTATAATTGTGAACGTTACCTCGAGCTTGACGGTGCTCCAGAAAACTGGAAGGTATTGCTGGCTAGTGTCAATCTTGATGAAAAGGGGTATCTTTGGCACCGAGAATACATGGAAGAAGAAGACGGTCATGCGGTCTCATGGTTCAAGTACAAACATGCCCTTTGGACTCGTTTTGGGTCTGCTTATGAATCGCCAATGGGTGATTTCAAACGTCTATATCAGTCGGGCTCCCTAGACGAATATAACGACGAGTTTGATGTACTTCGATGGAAGCTGCGATTGCGCGACGACCATGCCATCCAAGCCTACATTGAGGGACTTCGTTCTGATTGTGCCAGACAAGTCAAGCTTCAGCATCCACGTTCATTAGCGGAAGCCAGAAGCATAGCTAAGATCTATGAGTACAATTCCCATGAAGTTTCTGCCCTGAAATTTACTTCTCATCGCAATACAATTGAAGCAGAAAATTCTCAATCACGGTGGTCAAATTCCAGAACCTCCTACTATTTGAAAGGACCACAGGTGACTGAAAGTAAGGCCACACTGTCGACCAAAACCAGTGTGTACTCGGGCAGAAGTGGAGTAAACACAAATGCGGGGTCTTCGGTAGTTTCAACGGCTCGGACAGGGGGCTGCAATACAAAAGGGGGAATAGTGCGTCGTCAAGATGACTTTGATGAACTTCGTGCTAAAAATCTGTGCTTCTACTGTCACAAGCCATATTCGCGAGACCATACGTGTCCTCAACGTCAAAAATTTTAGTTACAATTAATTGAACTCGAACCTGATGGAGAAGAAGAGGATGCAGACCTCGAGGAGGATGGTTTACCCCAGGCTGAGTTTCCTATTGAGAAAGACGAGTGTTTGCAGATTTCGCTACATGCCATCCAGGGGAGTTTGGGTGTTGTCTTGATGCGAATCCAAGGTTATGTAGGTGAGCGTCCAGTTCAAGTGCTAATTGGTAATGGGGCTTCTCATGGCTACTTGGATTATGCATTGGCATGCAAGCTTGGTTGGAAGGGAAATACGGCTTTAGGCGGTGAGATGGAAGTAGCAGGAGGTACCAAATTGAAACTCTTTGGTATTTGGAAGGGTTTTAAATGGAAAATGCAAGGCCAAGACTTTGTTTTTGATTTGAGGGTCATGGAAATCAAGACTTATGACATCGTGTTGGGTTTGCATTGGTTACAAGAGGTAGTTCATCATGCCTCTTGGAATTATGACGACCTATCTATGACTTTCTGGTATAATGGATCTATGTGCACCTTGAAACCCACTCCTCCATCCAATTGCAAGGTTGGTAACAGAATCAATAACTCCATGGCTGGAGGTAGTCAACTTTTCCTCTTACATTCTCTTGAGGGGCAAGACACTTCGGTTTAAACTCTCTCTAATGGTAATGATGAAACTGCTGGTTTTGTTAAGCAATTATTGGAAGACTTTGGGGATGTGTTTTCAGAACCTAAATCATTACCACCTCTTCGTGAGAATCACAATCATCCGGTGATATTGAAAGAAGGTGCTGATCCAGTCAACCTCCGACCCTACCGTTGTCCATCAATACAAAAAGACGAAATTGAAAAGCAAGTGAAGGGTCTTTTGGAGACAAGGGTCCTTAAGGGGGAATTGTAACATCACATTTTCAAAAGTAGTATATTTTTTTTTCATCAGAGTAGAGCATCGGAGCGATTGAGTAACTGATACATATATTTATAAATGCCGTAAGTCCGGCGATTTACAAAAACGGTACAATGACCGAGAGTTTTTAAAGTGAATAACAACAAAAGTGTCTTCCCAACAACCATGCCGTGTCAACGAAGAGATCTTCGTAGGATCTCTATGCGGCTGCTTGCCTTTCTCCTCGCCCCTCGGTCCTCCCGAACTCGACGCTATGTTAAGAGCGAGGTCCAATGCACCGGACCCCGGAGTAACGGTTAACCTCATGTTTACATACATCATATAAGTACTACGAGATATTCATGGAATTTTGACGACACTTACTACGTTCAAAGTAGGGTATACATAATCGAGATATATATGGCAATAACAATACAAATCGGATGTAAGGTTAAGGCACAAGGAGAAATGTACATGATCGGATATGCACGGCAATAACAATACGTCGGATGTAAGGTTAAGGCACAACGGACATTGGACATAATCGGATATGGACGGCAATAACAATAAAGTCAGATGTAAGGTTAAGGCACAACAGCGAAAATACAGCATGACGAGGAAAATACATATATGCATACAATAACCATCGAGTTAGTGTTACAAGACGCGAACGTACCTTCGTTGTCGACTACGACGTTTTACGGAAAACGGTAATTTTGACAAATGGGTGAAACAAATGGTACGACGGCGGTACAACAAATGTCCGATTATCTTAGATATCCTATAAGAATAACATTTATCAACTTCTAGCACTATAACGGGCATTTTAGGTACAAATTACCATTTTGCCCCCGAACCCCTAATCGGCGGAATTTCGCGAGCTTATTGTTTTGACTCTAATCTTCCAAAATTTTGACAGATCTTTTCCCTCATCATATTTTCGAAATATATATCATATTTACCCCTAAATATGATATCTAGACTATCTTAAAAAATTAAAGATAAATCTAGCATTCCTACTATATCTACCGAAAGAACTACCGAAACTAAAGACTAAGGACCGAAGAACTTACCCAGCACTTCGCTACTCCTTCTTGCTCTGACTTCTCTCTAACTTCTCTCTAGAAATCTCTTAGAATTGGTGAAGAATGAATGAAGAGGTGAAGGGCTATTTATAGAAAAACTCTATGGATTTCAACCGTCGGATTAACTTTTCATCAATGGCTAAGATGATGAAGATGAGGCTTCATGTAGACCAAGCTTCCTCCTTCATTCTCCACCACAAAAACGTCCCATGATGTCATGCAGATGTTATCTTCAGCGTCACCGATAAAGTTTCCGATTCGGTGCCCTTTTCGCGCAATCTTGGAGAAACTCAAAAATACGGCAACTAGGTTTTGAAGTTCTATTCTTTCTCTTTAAAACTATTGGGTTTAACTAAATTTTTGATCTCATTAAGGGTATTCCGTTATCTCACCGAAGATTTTCGGACAAACGCCGTCGATTCTGACGAAATAACTTCCGATAGAACCAACTTCTTGCGTAAAAAATCACCGGTTCGTAGTATGATCTGATCTAAGTAACCATATCCTTGGTTTGAAAAACACGGTGCGTTTTCTATAAGTCACTTTTAGCACTATCTGCCCTATTCTTAATTATCCGGTACTCCTAATTACACTGTTGGTTTCAGAAACGACTTCTGAGACCGCTCAATCCGAGATAGAATTTCACTGGTTCATAAAAAGTCCAGATGACTTAGACTAAATCCCTATACCTTGGTGTAGGATTTAATTTCTATCCATTCTCAAATGTCTTGTTGGCTCTTTACCATATATAATATTATTTTAATCAAAATATCTAGATATTTATTTATTTTTATTTTATTTTTTATTTATTTTTCTAAGCATAAAATATTTTATTAATATTTTTTTTTATTTATTTATTTAATAATTTCGAATTTCTCCCATTAAATTAATTATTTACTAATTAATTTACTTATATCTTAATCTAAACAATTAGCCACTAATTACTTAATTAGCCACTTACTAATTGTTGATAATTTTCATAATTAGGATAAATTATTATCTCACAACTATTGCAGACCGACATTGGTATTTTATGTCCCATGTAAAATATTAAAAATCATGGGGCCATAAAGTGCTTTTAATATTATTATATTTATGCTTCTCTATTTTTCAAGGAAATAATCCCAAAAATTCATAAAATTAGAGACAACATATTTCCCAAGTTTTTGTCAATATTTGTAGTCATATGAGATTTATCATAATATTTTTAGGTCATTTAATGCTCTAAAAATACATTTTAGCTCTTTATCTCTCCTAATTTCCATAGTAATTACCTTAGAAAATAAGATAATTATTACTTATTATTTGAAACCACATGTTCACCTATTTTCATTAGGTATTATCTATCGAAATATAATATTCCAGATAAATAATTATCCGGGTATTACATTTCTCCCCCCGTTAAACAAAATTTCGCCCTCGAAATTTGCTCTATACCAATTTAGACTTTGTACTGACTAACCTTCGGACTAATCGCTCCAGAATTTTTCTCTATATGTTGGCCGCTTCGCTCGATGATCGAGAATTCGCTCAGGTTTGACTGTAAAGATCTTGGCATTTCGTACTTTGATATATAGTGTTTCCCGTGGCACCCATACACCGCGGTCAACACCAGATATCAAAATGTCTCCATGGCGCCCATACACCATGGTAACACAAGATACCTTAAATGTTTTCATGGCACCCATACACCATGACAACATAAGATACCTCCTACTCAATGACACGATCGCGGTCCGGTTGTAGTAATTAAGAGATATGCATCGGAAACTAAAATTTTGCGTGGCAAGTAAGATAACTATTTATCAAACCATAGGGGAAATCTATAGGCATGTATTCCTAGGGGAATTCCTTACTAAATGGCATAGTACCTTGGACCATCTCCGGGAGTCCTCCATCCTCTGTACATGTTAGTGTGTACACTCGGCCTGGGTTCTGTGACCTTAACACTGCAGCTTTCTCCGGACAGTGCATGCTAATGTGTCCAGGCTTTTGACACTTAAAGCATATCAGCTTCCCATCGCAGTTAGTACTTTGAGGATGGTACCGCCCACATTTTGGACACGATCGGGGTCCCGACATTCCAGGGTTGTATTGCTGCCCAGTTTGAAGTGGCCTCTTACTTTCTCTTTGGTAGTCACTCCATGGTGCCCCTCTCTTCCGCGAGGAATTTTCACGATTGACCTCGCTACGACCCGTATTGCTACTGTTGGAAGGTCTAGCCCTCTGTAATTCCTTCAAGTTCCGCTCAATCGCCGCAAGACTCCACGGCTTGAGCCATTTCGGATATCGCGAGATACCACTTTCTCCCTTATGTCGAACTTTAACCCGTAAATCAACCTATTCGCCTTCCCGGCTTTCGTTGTCGGTACTCTTTAGGTATGACGAATATCGCGACAGTTGGTGAACCGGGCAAAGTAATTGTCAAAGGATTCCTCGGAACCTTGTTGGATGTGAAGGAACTCCGCCTCCTTAATCGCTTTGTGTTGAGGGAGGCAAATGCATTCATTGAATTTTTCTAGGAACTTCTCCCAAGTGACAGGGCAATAACGTGTTCGCAACGTTGTAGCTACGCTTTTCCACCATCTATGCGCATCACCTTCAAGTTTATAAATGGCAAGTTGGGCTTTTCGGTTTTCCGGGCATTCCATAACTTCAAATATTTTGTCTAGACTCATCAGCCAATCCTCAGCCAAATCGTTCTTCCCATGAAAAGAGGTTGGTTTGAGCTTACAAAACTGCGTGACCCAGTGTTGTGTGGTCTCCCCTACTCTTCCTCGTCGAGGAGGTGACTGCGATCTGTCAGACTCCTCTACTTCTTCCGTGTGCTCGCCACTTTGCTCACTTTCTTCCTCTTCCTCAGCATTTCGATCCTCTCTTTGTCTCTCAACTTGTCTTTCCCGCCTTTCTTCCAGCAGTTCCTCAACAAGAGCCCTCAGTTCGTGTACAGTTCCTCTCATCTCCTGTATCTCATTCTGTTCTGGTTGGTTTGGTATTGTATCCACCCGAGGTTGTCTACCTCGTCCTCCACCACGGCCCCTGCCCCGGCCTCTGGGGGTTCCGGCTCCTCTTAAATTCGCCATATTCCGTTCTTTTGCCTTCGTGTGAGAAAACGTTAGATTTTAAGAAAACAATGTTTAGTATATCACAGACTAATGTCTACACTACACTCGCACTTAACATTCACACTGTACATACTACAAACGAACAGACACCCGCAATATTTCCCTCATTTAGGGTTTCGTTGATTCGGTCTACTCAGAAACGGGTACGGAATTTCGTATCGGGAGTTCCTCTACATGAGTCAAATACTGCATGTACCTATCCTTGTTGGTCTCGGAGTTTCATCCGGCGTGGCCCAGCTCCACATATAAGCTCTCGCGCTAGGACGAATAGTCGTCCGGTACAAACCGACGATTATCGAATTATCGAGTCTAATATCAAATATGAATATGGACGATGGATTTACGATTCTCGGGTTAGAATGATGCACCGACGAGGGGTGGTACACGGTTCGAATGGTATACCAATCCGAGAATGGTACACCGACTTAGGGCTATATCGCACTCATTTTCAAAACATGCTCTTTAAAAAGGCGTAGAGCCTAACTCCGTTACTCAACCAATTTGGCCGGGTAGGTGTCTATCATGGGAGCCTCACCGTGCTAGGGTGACCGATTGGCGATCCACATAGACTAGCCCTGCCTTCGGCACCAAAAGGTTTTTGGAATAACTTAGTAAGATCTATGCCAGGACAACTGCTCTGATACCAAAAATGTAACATCCCATTTTCAAAAGCAGTATATTTTTTTTTCATCAGAGTAGAGCATCGGAGCGATTGAGTAACTGATACATATATTTATAAATGCCGTAAGTCTCGCTGATTTACAAAAACGGTACAATGAACGAGAGTTTTTAAAGTGAATAACAACAAAAGTGTCTTCCCGGCAACAACCATGCCGTGTCAACAGAAGAGATCTTCAGCCGAATCTCTATGCGGCCTGCTTGCCTTTCTCCTCAGTCCTCGGTCCTCCTGAACCTGACGCTATGTTAAGAGCTGAGGTCCAATGCACCGGACCCCAGGTAACGGTTAACCTCATGTTTACATACATCATATAAGTACTACAGATATTCATGGAATTTTGACGACACTTACTACGTTCAAAGTAGGGTATACATAATCGATATATATGGCAATAACAATACGGTCGGATGTAAGGTTAAGGCACAAGGAGAAATGTACATGATCAGATATGCACGGCAATAACAATACAGTCGGATGTAAGGTTAAGGCACAACGGACATTGGACATAATCGGATATGGATGGCAATAACAATAAAGTCAGATGTAAGGTTAAGGCACAACAGCGAAAATACAGCATGACAGAGGAAAATACATATATGCATACAATAACCATCAGAGTTAGTGTTACAGTACGCGAACGTACCTTCGTTGTCGACTACGGTACGTTTTACGGAAAACGGTAATTTTGACAATGGTGAAAGCATGATCGACGGTACAACAACAAATGTCCGATTATCTTAGATATCCTATAAGAATAACATTTATCAACTTCTAGCACTATAACAGGCATTTTAGGTACAAATTACCATTTTGCCCCTGAACCCCTAATCGGCGGAATTTCGCCAGAGCTTCGCTGTTTTGACTCTAATCTTCCAAAATTTTGACAGATCTTTTCCCTCGTCATATTTTCGAAATATATATCATATTTACCCCTAAATATGATATCTAGACTATCTTGAAAAATTAAAGATAAATCTAACATTCCTACTATATCTACCGAAAGAACTACCGAAACTAAAGACTAAGGACCGAAGAACTTACCCAGCACTTCGCTTCTCCTTCTTGCTCTGACTTCTCTCTAACTTCTCTCTAGAAATCTCTTAGAATTGGTGCAGAATGAATGAAGAGGTGAAGGGCTATTTATAGAAAAACTCTATGGATTTCAACCGTCGGATTAACTTTTCATCAATGGCTAAGATGATGAAGATGAGGCTTCATGTAGACCAAGCTTCCTCCTTCATTCTCCACCACAAAAACGTCCATGATGTCATGCATGATGTCATCTTCAAAATTACCGATAAAGTTTCCGATTCGGTGCCCTTTTCGCAATCTTGGAGAAACTCAAAAATACGGCAACTAGGTTTTGAAGTTCTATTCTTTCTCTTTAAAACTATTGGGTTTAACTAAATTTTTGATCTCATTAAGGGTATTCCGTTATCTACCGAAGATTTTCGGACAAACGCGTCTCTGCTCGGTTAAAATAACTTCCGATAGAACCAAACTTCTTGCGAAAATCACCGGTTCGTAGTATGATCGATCTAAGTAACCATATCCTTGGTTTGAAAAACACGGTGCGTTTTCTATAAGTCACTTTTAGCACTATCTCGCCCTATTCTTAATTATCCTAAGACTCCTAATTACACCGTTGGTTTCAGAAACGACTTCTGAGACCGCTCAATCCGAGATAGAATTTCACTGGTTCATAAAAAGTCCAGATGACTTAGACTAAATCCCTATACCATGGTGTAGGATTTAATATCTATCCATTCTCAAATGTCCTGTTGGCTCTTTACCATATATAATATTATTTTAATCAAAATATCTAGATATTTATTTATTTTTCTTTTATTTTTTATTTATTTTTCTAAGCATAAAATATTTTATTAATATTTTATTTTTTATTTATTTTTTAATTTCGAATTTCTCCCATTAAATTAATTATTTACTAATTAATTTACTTATATCTTAATCTAAACAATTAGCCACTAATTACTTAATTAGCCACTTACTAATTGTTGATAATTTTCATAATTAGGATAAATTATTATCTCACAACTATTGCACTTTGACATTGGTATTTTATGTCCCATGTAAAATATTAAAAATCATGGGGCCATAAAGTGCTTTTAATATTATTATATTTATGCTTCTCTATTTTTCAAGGAAATAATCCCAAAAATTCCTAAAATTAGAGACAACATATTTCCCAAGTTTTTGTCAATATTTGCAGTCATATGGGATTTATCATAATATTTTTAGGCCATTTAATGCTCTAAAAATACATTTTAGTTCTTTATCTCTCCTAATTTCCATAGTAATTACCTTAGAAAATAAGATAATTATTACTTATTATTTGAAACCACATGTTCACCTATTTTCAATAGGTATTATCTATCGAAATATAATATTCCAGATAAATAATTATCCGGGTATTACAGGAATCCTATGAGGCGAGTGATGTAGCACAATACTAATTCTATGAGGCCATAGGGGTAGTTAGGTAATTAGCTAATATAGAGTTAGTAATATCAGTTAGTAATAATAGGTGGGAATAGTCAGGGAGACTTAGCGCATAACTGAATATATGACTAAGGCTAGTGCCTGTATAATAGAGAGCCTATGCCTATTGTATGGTTATGTTGAACATGTGAATGAATGAATTACACAGTGATCTGTGCTTCTGTTCTCTCCCTTCTCTGTCACTCGGCTCCTTCTGTCTAATCTCATTCTTCTGTTCTTTCTGCTTTTCTCTCTTTCTTCCTCAAATCTCCTAAATTCTACAAATAGTACAACATAACACCCTTAAAATTAATTTTGACGGCTCCTTTTACAAGTGCGCTGGCAAAGTTTGCATACATACATAATTTTTTTCCTTTAACAAAAATTGGTGGCATAAATAAGGGTAAGTTAAGTTGGAGGGTTGAACATACATACACCCATTCGATATAGATTCATACTGAATCTTTTTCCTTTAAGAAGAATAGGTGGCATTATTATTGTTGTCTTCATTTTTCATTATATGAAAGGTATAGAGGTTGTATCATAACTTAGGCCAAAATTACACATGTAACAAAAGTTTGCTCAATTAGTCAACTTGGCTAGTTCAATTGGTAACTTCAAGCCGATTTGGCAAAAAATTGATTCTTGATTTGATTTGTGGCGGTCGTAAGTAATCTTTTGTTGGCAGTGCGCTATAGAATTCGAACTCCCGATTCAAGTACAATATTCATTATTTATGCATCGATTTGAGTTTTTTTTTCCCCATAGTCCACTTTGCTTTTTAAGATGATGCTAGGAATCATGTTGCTTCAAAATTTCAGATTCTCTCCAAGAAAAAAGAGAAAACATTAGAAGCACAACTTTGTTTGCTTTAACTAACTATGGTGATGATGCGTTTTTACGTAATATGTCTATGCATTAAATCATTGGACTAATGTAGAAACCCATATCCATACAAGAACACAATCATCACTCATCATGACTCCTTGTTCGGTTGAAAATATCATTTTTTAAAGATTCTTAAAGAATAATAATGCTATTGATGAATGTTTTTCTTTTGGCCTATTGCAAAGCAAAAATATGGCTCCTTATCTGGATAAGGTCAAGGTCACTCTTTATTTCTTTCATCTTTGTTGCATTTAGGCCCACTCCGTAAATACTCTAAGCACTTGTCCTTATGTCAAAAGGAATTCTCACGATTGACCTTGTAACATTACGCAAATCTGCACTCGTTTTTCGTGTATAAATAGTTCATGATTTTGAAAGACCGAGAGTAAAGACTTAGCATATGATTGATTGGGTATGACTTAAGTATGTGTATTGTTACATCCGAATTGACATAAGTGTTTGGCATTGAACTGGGTTTTTAAGCTTTCCCCTTCATCTTTTGAGTTTATTTCATCGTGGATCAGAATTTTGATTCCCCAAAGATCTCTAAAATGCTCTGTTTTGTTCATTTTGTGGCATTTGAGTTTGCCAACTTTTGCAGCTTAATTGTGCTCCATTTCAATTTGCACTTGCAAATTGTCTATTTGAAAAAAAGAGGAGGTTGATGTTAGTTTCTTCACCTATTGAAATGGACGACTCTGTTGTGTATACGTAATATGCACAAAAAACAATCAGAAGGTCTTATTTTTAACCCAATTTCTGCTTGTTGGCTTTGGTTTTTATATACCATTGTTGCTTCAAATTCGTACTCACATAAAATACTTGAAAAATTAAAAGCATGATTCATAATTACAGTGCCTATGTCCCTCATAATACTCTTCTGATGGATTCCAAATCGGAGGCTTCGGAAGCATTGGTAATTTTTATTTTTATTTTTTTTATAGTATTAATTATCCGGTTTCAGGTTCGGGGTTTGTAACTGTCTCTCTCTATACAAGTATCTCCTCTTAGACTTGAATATGAGATACAAAGGGATCTAACGGGTTTTATATCGCTGGATCAACTCTATATTGGTAAAACATCGTAAATAATGATAATAATTCTGGAAAAAGAAAGAAAGAATTGGACAGGGATGGATGATTCTATAGTTGAGGGCAAATTGATTATTAATGATAATAAGAATTATGGGTATGTTGGTGGACTATGGTCTTTTGACTTTTTTGTTCATACCATAACCTACCTTGAAGTTAGGCAACCATGCTATCAACTCTAAAAAACCGTGGATTTTGACAATTGTTATGGCCCCATATATTGGGCCATCCGGGTACCCGGCCCAACCAAGGGATCCACAGTAAGGCCACTCGTTTAACCAGGTAAACGGTTTACCACTACTCCACCTCGTCTGTGATACAGGGCCGTACAGGTAGTGGAGCATGTATAGGCAGAACGTGGGAGGCGCATGATGGCTGGTGGATAGGCACATTTGCATGGGAGTGAAACCCTAGGTAACCCCTATAAATAGGAGGTTACCCACCAGGTGCACTATGATCTCTCTCGATTGATAGTTTACCATTCAGTCACACTGCACACACACCACTCCCTTTGGTGAAACGCCTTACCTGTGTTGCATTGTGGTCTGAGCTATCTCGACGATATCTACCTCATAGATATCATCGAGCCAGTATCCTTTCCTTGAGACCTAATCATCGAAAGGACTATTGATCCAACATTAACCATTCCTAGCTCATTGAAGCTAGACATCTGTGTTCTATACCAGAACATTGGCGCCGACCGTGGGGACCGTAAACTTCAATTCCCAAGACCACAAAGCCACTGCTGATCATTGAGGATGGCCGCGAGCACGAGAAGCCGTAGTCACGCAACTCGGCACGACCAACTGCCGGAAGAACCTCAACAACGCTCACAGCAGGAGCGCATAATTCAATACTCTGACTCGGTAGCTCCAAACCACGACCACGCAACTGTGGCAACTGAGGGCGAAACCGAGGATACAGCCCACTCTCCTCACCCGAGCCTGACTGCCCAAAAAGGGCAGCAGCGCATGCATAATTTGAATATCCCTCCCCCTCCGCGCGAGTTCCAAGAGGTCCACCCCGATTCTAGGGTATTGTATAAGACGATGTATTCACTGATTCAAAGAATGGAGAGTATGGAAACTCGCCAGCGACTCCAGAGATAGGAAGATGTCCGAATTATGCAAGAAAACCTAAACCGCCAAGAGTGGGAGGAGCGTGCCGGTCAGAAGGGGAAGCAGGCCGAAGCTGCAAGAAAAGATGGTGCGGGTTCAAGTCGTGTGGTGATTTCGACGTCGACCCATACCAGTGAGGAGAGAGAGCCCGACGAGGGACAGGAGGAGGAAATTATGGTTGAACATCACCGGGGTATTATCACCGAGGAAGAACACCAGGAAATTTTGTCTCTAAAGGAGCGGATATGGGTGTTGGAGAATCCCACTTGGCTCTCACCTCGAAATACGGAAAAGCCCATCCGGGATAGCGGAATAACAGCCGCTGAAATCAATGAGGCCACGCGCCCCCTTCGTAGAAACGACTTGTCCCAGGCAAAAGGGAAGCGTTCATTAGCCAACTCGGCCTTGAACAACGGCGAACCAACTCCCCCATCATTCAACAAGACTAAGGCGGATGAATCGGGGCATAGCGGGATAGCCTCCCGCACCCGCCAAAGGAAATCGTGGCGGCGGCATACCCCAAAAAGTTAGATTCTCGAGAACTTCCAAAGTATAATGGTAGCCAGGACCCGCAGGTTCACCTCAATAACTTCAAGATGGAGATCGGGGTGAAGGGGATCGTAGGGCCCGTAATACCCCGACTGTTTGCAGGAACACTCCAAGGAGCCGCTCAAACCTGGTTCCATTCTTTGCCGCTAAACTCTATACCTGACATGAAAACCATGGAGTATAAGTTTTTGCTCAATTTTGCCACAAGCCTAAGCGCCAAAAATTGAGTTTCAGCTGGACCAGGTCAAGCAATCATCTGATGAAAGCCTACAAAAGTACATGGACCGGTTCAAGGACACTGCTCTCCAGGTCCCTGGCTTAAAAGAAGACGTACATCTGCATTGCGTCATAGCCGGTCTAAATGCTGCATCTCGGTTAAAGAAATTGGTGATGAAGAATCGACCACGGACTTTGACCGAATTTACGGATCGATCAAAGACGTACTTGGAACTTGAACAGATGGAAATAATGAACCCGGCGGCGAAAGAAAAAGGCAGAAGTCCACCTCCCAAGCCCAGGGAGGCATACGCCGATCGCAAACCTGAATCCAGAGGGCGAGGTGGAGAGGTAAGACCGAAAGGGGGAAAGCCGGAGGGAAGATTTGACAGGTACACCCCCTTAAAGATGTCTCAGGCCCAGATCTGGAAAGAGGTATTGGCAACAGAGATGAAAACAGTTGAGAGACCCCGGCCAGTACGAAGGGAAGCCAGCTTGGACAAATCCTGATACTGTGAGTTCCACGATCAGCAAGGTCATACGACGGAAAGTTGTTGGGACTTGAGGGATGCCATCGAAAAATTCATCCGAGAAGGAAAGCTCCACCGATACGTCATTCAAACGCAGGGACGTCAGAATAACAAAAGGTAGGGGGGAGAAGTAAGACCCCACCTCGCCTAGAAAAAAAGAGGCGTGAACAAAAAGAACGCCGCACACAAATGACGACGAATTCCCGGACCCCAAGTACGACTGTAACGTAATCAGTGGAGGTTTCGGAGGCGGGGGAGATTCGGTAAGCCAAAGAAAAAAATATTTGAGGGAGGTTCTCTCAATCAGAGACCGCCCGGAATTTAAGAAAGACGTAGCGAAACCCGAACCCCTAGTCCTACGTTTCACTAGCGAAGAACTAGAAGACGTACCACCAGGGCACCATGACACACTGGTCATCACAGGAACCGTGGTCAGTTGTTCGGTGAAGAAAATCTTGGTCAATAATGGGAGCGCGGTGGACATCATCCTATGGGACGCTTTCAAGCGAATGCGTTTGGACCCAGAGGATTTGAAGCCTTGTAGAACGACCCTAACCGGATTCAATGGCCGAGATACATGCCCTAAAGGGTACATCAAGCTAAACTTGACGCTAGGGACGAGGGAAGCGTTCAAATCAGAGCGAGTCAGGTTCGTAGTGGCCGACTTCCCTTCCTCGTATAACATCATTATGGGGCGTCCAACAATCCACAACTGGGATATGCTGGTATCCACAAAGCACCAACGATTGAAGTTGGTAAACAAGAAAAATCAAGTCGTGACGGTCAAAGGCGACCAGAAGGACTCTCGGCAATGTTACTATGATACAATCAAAATGAACAAGGCCGACCCGGGAGCCCGGAAGGAAAAAGTCAAAGCATCCGTAGATGAAGAAAATGAAAAGCCAGTCAACCTCGTCGAATTAGATCTACGTGAGGAGGAGAAAATGAGAAAAACTGAGCCAGATGGACAACTCGAAGATTTTGCCCTGGGGGTTAACCCCGGGCAGAATACCAAGATCGGTAAGAATCTACCACCAATGATGCGAGCGGAGCTTGAAGCTTGCCTCAAGAGCAAGGAAGACATCTTTGCATGGCGGCCATCCGAGATTCCGGGGGTAGACCCCAGCGTCTGCTGCCATAGACTAGCAATTTGCCCAAACTCAACTCTGGTGGCTTAGAGGAAGCGAAAGATTGGAGTAGACAGGAAAAAGGCGCTAGAAGAGCACACCGATGAATTGCTAGAAGCCGGTTTCATACGCGAAGTGCAATACACCACCTGGCTGTCGAATGTCGTAATGGTAAAGAAACCTAACGGCAAATGGCGGGTATGCGTCAACTATAAGAGGTTGAACAAAGTCTGCCCCAAAGATTCTTTCCCTATGCCGAGCATAGATCAGCTGGTAGACAACTTATCTGGCTTCAGATTGTTATCCTTCATGGATGCATATTCGGGCCACAATCAAATCCCCATGCACAGAGATGATCAAGAGAAGATAGCGTTCATCACGGACAAGGCTAATTACTGCTACAATGTTATGCCCTTTGGGCTAAAAAATGCGGGAGCCACGTACCAGAGGATGATAAACCGGGTATTCGAAGATCAACTGGGGAAAAACGTCGAGGTCTACATCGACGACATGATTGTTAAGTCTATCCGGATAGAAGATCATATCCTGGATCTGTAACAAACGTTCGATAAGCTTAGAGAGCATCGGCTGCTCCTCAACCCGGCCAAATGCGCCTTCAGGGTCCCGGCTGAGAAGTTCTTGGGATTTCTGCTGACCCACAGAGGGATTGAGGCGAACCCAGAAAAATGCCGAGCCATCTTGGACATGCAGCCACCCAGAAATAAGAAGGAAGTGCAGCAACTGACAAGGCGGCTTGCAGCCTTAACCAGGTTTTTGCCAAAATGAGCCGAGAATTCTCTCCCCTTCTTCAAACTGTTAAAAAAGGAAACGTCAGGAGAATGGGATGTAAAATGCCAAGAGGCCTTTACAAAGATTAAGCAATGCTTGTCAACCCCGCCGGTTTTATCCTGTCCAAAGCCCGGGGTATGCTTAATTCTATATTTGGCTGTGGGGGAGAAGGCTGTTAGTGCCGCGTTAATCAATGAGGAGAAAGAGGGCCAAACCCCGGTATACTTTGTAAGCCGAGCCCTACAGGGAGTCGAGTTGAGATACCAGAAATTGGAAAAAATGGCCTTCGCTCTACTAATGGCTGCAAGACGATTACGCCCGTACTTTTAGAGTCAAACAGTAATAGTGCGCACCAACCAACCAATTCGACAACTTTTTCATAAGCCGGATCTAGCAGGCCGAATGGCAAGTTGGGCTATTGAATTATCTGAGTTTGACATAGTTTATGAAGCGCGACACGCCATAAAGTCTCAGGCTCTAGCTGATTTTGTGATGGAACTGATCCCCACAGACAACCCACAAGAAGACGGCGACCTGATATGGAAATTATTCGTCGACGGTTCTTCAAATAAAAGAGGCAATGGAGCGGGGATTATCATCAAAAGCCCAGAAGGAGTCTCCTAGGAGCTTTCCCTCCGATTTGAATTTGCCACCTCGAACAACCAGGTAGAATATGAAGCACTCATCGCCGGATTGTTGCAAGCAAAGGAAAGCGGAGCCAAGAAAGTCCATGTGTCTACTGATTCCCAACTGGTTGCATCTCAGATAGAAGGCAAATACCAGGCTAAAGGCCTGTTAATGGTTAAATACCTGGCAAAGGTAAAACAGCTAATGACAAAATTTGGTCACGTGGCAGTGGAGCATATCCCAAGGGGGGAAAATGTCAGGGCAGACGTTCTGGCAAAGTTGGCAAGTACAAAGAACCCCGGAAACCACCGCACCGTTGTCCAGCAGAACCTAATGGAACCAAGCTGTGTCATGATAATCTCAGAGGCAAATGACTGGAGAAAGCCGATTGCTGATTACCTCGAAAGAGGAATCCTCCCCGAAGACACCGAAAGGGCCAGGAAAATAGCGAGAACATCGGCGTCATTCACCATGATAGACGACGAGTTGTATAAGAAAGGCTTTCATTCTTCACTGATGAAATGCCTTAATCCGGCCAAGGCCGACTATGTGTTGTCCGAAATCCATGAGGGGATAAACAGACAGCACATGGGCGCCAGAGCGTTAGCACGGAAGGCGGTGAGAGTTGGGTACTTTTGGCCTACTATGGCGGCTGATTCTAAGGAACATGTGCGCAAATGTAACAGTTGTCAGAAGCATGCCAAAATCATACACACCCACCCTTCCGAGCTGACAAGCACTCGGCCCCATGGCCATTCTACAAATGGGGAATGGATCTGCTGGGACCATTCAAGAGGGCACCAGGACAATTACGATGGCTCATCGTAGCGGTGGACTACTTCACCAAGTGGATAGAGGGGGAGCCGATGGCGACAATTACTTCGGCCAGAGTGCAAAGGGTTTTTCAATCGAAATATTATATCTGGATTTGGAATTCCCGCCGAGATTGTGATGGACAACGGGACCCAATTTACCGACAAGGGTTTCCAAGAGATGGTGGCCGCCCTCCACATTACGCATCATTTCGCCTCGGTCGAACATCCACAATCCAATGGACAGGCCGAGGCAGCCAATAAGATCATCCTGGACGGATTGAGGAAAAGGATGGAGGATGCTGAGTCAGATTGGGTTGAGCAGCTATACCCAGTCCTTTGGGGACACAGGACCACAATCCAATCGGCGACGCACGAAACCCCATTCAGACTAACTTATAGGTGCGAGGCAATGATACCAGTGGAAATCGGTCAACCATCATGGAGGAGAACCAAGACCTTACATGATGAAGATGACAACAACCGATCAATTGCGGTAGAATTGGATCTTTTGGACGAGGTAAGGGTAAGGGCACATTGCCAAGAGCTGGCGGCCAAACAACTCCTCGCCAATCGGTATAACCAGAAGGTGGTACCCCGCACTTTTGTAAAAAGCGATCTCGTCCTTAGACGGGCCGACATAGGTAACAAGAATGCCGGTCAAGGCAAACTGGCAGCAAATTGTGAAGGTCCCTACCGTGTAACGGAAAATCTGGGCAAGGGCGCCTACAAGCTGGAAACTTTAAAGAAGGCTGTAAAGCGAACATGGAACGCAGACAAGCTTAAGACCTATTATAGTTAATAAGCCTTCGGTGATGTTTTATCTGATGTTTCCCTGTGCAGAGTTATGTAAACCATGGTTGTAGGGCCAATCTTCTAATGAATTTTGGGTCTTGGAACCCGTTCTCAGAAACTCGTACTAGTCATCAGACAATGTTCCAATTAAAACATGTAGGAGTCAGAGGTATTCTAACCCAGCTCCGGAGACCATGTCCCAATTAAAACATGTAGGAGTCAGAGGTATTCTAGCCCGGCTCCAGAGAACATGTTCCAATTAAAACATGTAGGAGTCAGAGGTATTCTAGCCCGGCTCCAGAGAACATGTTCCAATTAAAACATGTAGGAGTAAGAGGTTTTCAACCCGGCTCCAGAGACCATGTCCCAATTAAAACATGTAGGAGTCAGAGGTATTCAAACCCGGCTCCGGAGACCATGTCCCAATTAAAACATGTAGGAGTCAGAGGTATTCTAGCCCGGCTCCAGAGAACATGTTCCAATTAAAACATGTAGGAGTCAGAGGTATTCTAACCAGGCTTCAGAGAACATGTTCCAATTAAAACATGTAGGAGTCAGAGGTTTTCAAACCTGGCTCCGGAGACCATGTCCCAATTAAAACATGTAGGAGTCAGAGGTATTCTAACCCGGCTCCAGAGACCATGTCCCAATTAAAACATGTAGGAGTCAGAGGTATTCTAACCCGGCTCCAGAGACCATGTCCCAATTAAAACATGTAGGAGTCAGAGGTATTCTAACCCGGCTCCAGAGAACATGTTCCAATTAAAACATGTAGGAGTCAGAGGTTTTCAAACCCGGCTCCGGAGACCATGTCCCAATTAAAACATGTAGGAGTCAGAGGTATTCTAGTTCAGCTCCAGAGAACATGTTCCAATTAAAACATGTAGGAGTCAGAGGTATTCTAACCCGGCTCCAGAGACCATGTCCCAATTAAAACATATAGGAGTCAGAGGTATTCTAACCCGGCTCCAGAGAACATGTTACAATTAAAACATGTAGGAGTCAAAGGTTTTCAAACCCGGCTCCAGAGACCATGTTCCAATTAAAACATGTAGGAGTCAGAGGTATTCTAGCCCGGCTCCAGAGACCATGTTCCAATTAAAACATGTAGGAGCCAGAGGTATTCTAACCCGGCTCCAGAGACCATGTCCCAATTAAAACATGTAGGAGTGTGAGGTTTTCAAACCCGGCTCCGGAGACCATGTCCCAATTAAAACATGTAGGAGTCAGAGGTATTCTAACCCTGCTACGGAGACCATGTCAAAATGCAAAAGAATTCATGGACAAGAAACCAGTTTTCAATGACATTTTTAATGAGAAAGAACAGGGGATGTGTTCACCAGTTCAGAAGAAGTTATGTTAAGAACAAGCGTGAGCGAATTCACTATGAAGACTCCAGATCTTAGCGAAGTTCATAAAATGAAATGCTAGTATTGATTAAAAATCGTACTATCATATTTACAAATAAGCCGGGCTATGACCACGGCATCAAAAGACGGCCTCAAAAGCAAGAAATCATAAATCAACCCATTTGCCGAGATTGACCACGAGCTTAGGAAGACGGGGGCGGGGCTTGTTCCTCCTCTTCTTCATCTTCGGCACCAGGAGGAATCAACTGTCCCTTCTTGTTGACATATGACTCATAGTTAAGACCAGACAGGTTGAGGGTGAGGCCGGGGTTTGGGGCGCGGATTTGCGCAACAGCGTTGTCAAACGAGAAAACCGCTGCATCAGCATACTCGTTTAGCCCCGCCTTGGCCTGGCCCAGTTCAACCTCCTTGGTTGCAAGTTCATGCACCTTGGCCGCATGCTCATCTTCCGTAGCCGCGAGCAGGGCTTTATAATGATCAGCGTCAGACTGCGCCTTGTCTACAGCCATCTGACCGTTCGTATGAAGATCCTCTAAGCGGTGGACGTCCAGCTCTGCCTTCGACAGCTTCTCCTCCGCCTTTTTGAGGTCGGACCTAGCGGTTTCCAGTTCCTCTTCCATGGTCCTCTCCTTAGAGATAAAGGACTTGATTTCTTCTTCCTGCTTGGCCTTAGCGGCCTGCAAAGAATTGAAGTTCCGTTGCAGTTGGGCATATACCGCCGTAAGGGCAGTCAGATTGACAACGGCTCTGTCCCTGTCCTCGGCAATCTTAGCCACCTCAGAAGTTTGCTTCAGAGCGGCATTCTCCTTGCTCAACGCGACCAGCTGAGTTTACGCCATCCCATATTTTACCTTCAAGAGGGCATAAGAGTGAATCAAGGAAATACCTCGATAACCATCTAATTTCATTTGGTTCAGCATCTTCTTGATAGGCTCCGACAGGCCAGATGTGTCATGAAGGAAAGCAGGAGGTCTCATTACATCTAATACTTCCTGGCTCAATCCCTGCTTCCACAAGGCACCCTCAGGAAGATTGGCCGCGGAAAAGTTGCCCAACACTGAGGTCGCAGCAGAATTCGTTGGCGCCGGGGAAGACCTGGAAGGGGCAGGAGAACCCTCAATGGTCGGCGTCTCAAAGGGCTCCACGCTCGGATTGGGTGGCCCCGCTACAACGTCTTTGCCCTTGACCTTTTTGCAAGCGGCATTTCCTTCGGCATCTGACGAAGCTAGTCGCTTCTGAGAAACATTTTCAGGGGCCGGACTCGATGGGTCATTAACCGGGATGACGGGAGCTTCTTCCGCAGTTCGAGAACGATTTTTGAAGACGTTTAGTTGCTTGGGCCTACCCATAGCGCGGCCTGCAAAAGAAAATGGATATCAGAGCAATAAGAGGAAAGCAAAAAGCAAATCAGCCAAGTATCAATAAAGTCATACTTGCGGTAGGCTTCTGCCTAACTAAAGGCGTGGTAATGAACTTGGCCGGATCCAGGGGATCCCCCAGAGACCCCACATATTCCAAAAGTCTCAAAAGGGTCTTCTCCTCGTCATCCGAAAAGCTTTTAGCTTGCGGAACATAATCCTCGGGCCTTAGGGTGTGATGGTGCGTTGACCAGTAGAGAGGAAACCTTTCCTCGGTCTCCCCAGAGTCGGTCCTCCGCACAAACCAGGGAGCCCAGCCAGTGAGGGCCTCAACCTTGATAAAGGCGGATTTGAAATTTTTCCATGACTCACGGAAAGGCCGGAAGAGTTTCTGATCGCGGATGGTTCGGAGAGTTGTCCACCCAAACCATTTCGTTGAGTCGGTAGTTTCGATGCCGGTCTCCAATGGAGAAAAGAAAGACATAAAGATTGGCACGCTACAAACGAAATCCTTATCCCCGCACAAATTCACAAAGGCGACGGCGAACACCTAGCCGTTGGGATGAAGTTGGGAGGGGGCGAGGTGCAAATGATTTAGTAGCTCGATTTGAAAGTCGGTAAAGGGAAACCTCACCCCCAGAAGAGTGATAATATCCCGATAAATAAAAAAGAAGTGAGCACCATTCTCTTCTGCGCGTCCGGAGTCCACTGATTCGTGTTTTGTTGGCAGTCATAGGGCAAAACCTATCCCGTCCCCGATCCCGAGTTGGAGAAGATCATTTGGGGTCAGGGAATTCTTTACCTGAGTAACTTTACTGCTCACAGTGGGGGTTAGCTCAGGAGAAATTGGGGAAGGGGCGGAAGTGCTGGATTCTTCGTTCGAAGATTGATTGGGTTGATGTGGTGAAGCCATGAACACCTAGATATAAAAAATGAAATAAGATCAGAGAGGGACATATTGGAAAGCGCTTTCCCGAGTAAGTTACTTGGAACTACGATGGGACTGGGTGGAGGAACAGTCGATAAATCGTTATGAATAAACGTCTCGGCTCCGTCGGAAGATAATTCCCAGAACGATACCTTCTCGGGTCTGGAAGAGTTCCTAGGTTTTCTGGAAAGTTTTGGTAAAGGAAGATCACTGTCAGGACCTAGAGGAAGGTTTTTGGGCAAAGAACTTCTGGTTTTACAGACATACGGAAAGGCTCGGGCCATTCTGAATACCTTGAAGAGAAAAAAGGAAACTGAGAACCCACCCGGCAAAACCCAGAAACTCCCACTAAACCCAGAAAAACAGCTTAAATACATCCAGAGAAGAACAAAAGCATGCCAAAAGGTACAGAAAAGTGCGAAATGTGATCATAAACTACAGGTAAGAAGGCAAACAACATTACCTGTCGTAGGATGAAAGACACAACAAACTGTAGAAGCAAAGGCAAAAACTTGAGCGCAAAGCAAGTGCCTCTGGAGCAGCAGAGATAGTCGAAAGTATGAAAGAAGACTAACTATCCTTACGAGAGAATTGATATATACGTTAGGAATTTGAAAGATCAAGAGTCACAACGCCGTTACATCTCACTAACGGAGGGGGAAACCCTAGCGGAAGTGACGTTCCAGATAAAACGGCAGGACATTAAATGCGCGTGGATATCGAGGTTAGAGGGATAACCACTCCACACAGGCGACGGTAGATGGTCATTATGCGTTGAGGCACGCAACTGACAGGTGCCCAGCGCATAAAATTTCCTCGAAAACCCAATCAAATTCCAGCGTAAAAAATCAATCCGTTCTTGAGGGCGGTTAATTTTAACTTAGCCCGGATTGGAGGGCGTTTTGCCCAAAAAATCAATCCGTTCCTGAGGGCGGTTAATTTTAACTTAGCCCGGATTGGAGGGCGTTTTGATCAAAAATCAATCCATTCTTGAGGGCGGTTAATTTTAACTTAGCCCGGATTGGAGGGCGTTTTGCTCAAAAAATCAATCCGTTCTTGAGGGCGGTTAATTTAAACTTAGCCCGGATTGGAGGGCTTTTTGCTCAAAAAATCAATCCGTTCTTGAGGGCGGTTACTTTTAACTTATCCCATATCATATGACTCTGAGAAGGAAAAGCGGTTACTCGTATTCCAGCATTTTCACAGTCATGCGCATAGGATTCAAAAACAAAGAACGAGCGATGCGCAAAAGACAAAAAGGGAAATCAAGCAATGTACAGAAAATATTTTCCATTAATAAGTGGTTCATACAGAAAAATAAGCCAAACCCTGGTCGCAAAAATGCGCAGCACAAAATCCTGAAACAATAGGCTCGTAGCCATGTGGAGAAATGGAGGATGAAGAACTCTTTGCGCCAAAGAGAACTCCCAAAAACGCATGGGCGGAGACCCTTGTTGGATGTTTGGATACGGCGGACCTAGAACCCTAACCATGGCATACCCATGGCATGACAGCTCCAAACGCACGCCAACCCACACAAGAATCTCCACGTGTGTTCAACGGAGCATGTCTGAGATCCCAGTGGAAATATTTCGCCAGGCATGTGAAGATTGGCAAATACTCCCGGAACTCCAGACACCCGTTGGAGGTTATGGATGAAGATTGGCAAATACTCCCGAAATTTGCTCAACGATACGGACATGCAAATGATATAAGGATTAATGTTCGTTTCTTCTTCCTTACTTTTCACCCACTTATCAAAAGGAGCTTTTGAGGGAAGGACAAAGGACTAAAACCTGACCCTCCCGGCATCAGCGATTCCGCCTGTCCAGAATGGAACTTCATCATGCAAAATGGAGCAAAAAGGATAGGTATGCACATGCTTATATAGAGAGACCCGTCCAAACGGCATAACTATTTAATGCCTTATTCATCCTAATCTTCATGAAAAGCACAACCGTCAGGGACAATCAATGCCATCTTTATTGAAAAACGCAAGCGCCGGCGGCAATAAACGTTCCAAAACGCAAAAGTGTAATAATGGCCACATCGGGAACAGGCGCCGCATTTAATGTGCACAAATTTCTAAAAGGATCGTTACCAAAAAGGCAGTGAATCCGTATCCCTAGAAGGATCAAATCACGCCTGAGTAACGCCTGAACAGCGCCATCTGTCATTTGCAAAACCCTTTATGACAACCGATATTGGGGGCAGCACGTGGGAGAAGCTCACGGTCCGACTAAGACCAAGTCATAAAAGCAGCAGGGTCAATCTCGGTTATCATAAAAAACCGAGAAGACGGTTACGATAACAACCTGTGACCCAGGAGACAGGTGAGGAGATGGCGGGGACATGTAAATGTCTAACGGCCGAGTTCACCAGAAAAGTTCAGTCATGACCGAGGCCGTAATAACGGTTTTAACCAAAGACCACTTACCCGCACATATTTCGATTGCGATAAAACACAACTTACGTCCCCTGAAAAATAGCCTGTCATCCATGACGGAGAGCGATGAGATAGGGCGAGCAGGAAGGAAGCCCTAAAGGATTCGTACGAAGCTCAAATTTAGTCCAGATAGATGATGATCGGATTAGTCAACACGCTAATCTCGGCACGTCAGGAACCTGCCATACCGAGCTTGGGGGCAACTGTTATGGCCCCATATATTGGGCCATCCGGGTACCTGGCCCAACCAAGGGATCCACTGTAAAGCCACCCGTTTAACCAGGTAAACGGTTCACCACTACTCCACCTCGTCTGTGATACAGGGCCGTACAGGTAGTGGAGCAGGTATAGGCAGAACGTGGGAGTCGCATGATGGCTGGTGGATAGGCACATTTGCATGGGAGTGAAACCCTAGGTAACCCCTATAAATAGGAGGTTACCCACCAGGTGCACTCTAATCTCTCTCGATCGATAGTTTACCATTCAGTCACACTGCACACACACCACTCCCTTTGGCGAAACGCCTTACCTGTGTTGCATTGTGGTCTGAGCTATCTCGACGATATCTTTCTCATAGATATCATCGAGCCAGCATCATTTCCTTGAGACCTAATCATCGAAAGGACTATTGATCCAACATTAACCATTCCTAGCTCATTGAAGCTAGACATCTGTGTTCTATACCAGAACAACAATAAAATGTGGGTTAAGACATAAAGCAAGGGCCTCTGGAGTTCAGTCATTCTTGCTCGTTAAATAAATTCACGTGACGATTGATTTGGATTCATCAAGTTTTGCTTTTGCTCATAAATCTGTGTGTAATTGTGTATGTCATATCTGGGTGATCAAGTTGATTTTGTGCCTTCACCTCTAACATAGCGTATAACCTTGATTTGTGTGCACATGGTCGCTATTATCTGTTGTTGAGACTAATTAAAGTAAGAGGCCAACATTATCTACCCAATTTTAATAAAATATTTTTTTGTGTAAACCAGACAAAAAATGTGGAGCAATAGATGTTCACACATAAGTCATTTTGAGAAATTGTTTTGGATAAGTTTACAAGTTTGTATTTAAACTCATATAAGTCCAGGGCACAAATAAGTTTATCATGAGAGGTGTCTGGAACAAATAAGTTTTGAAAGAGACAAAAATATCAATAAAGAACTTAAAAGGGTGAACAATCATCAAAACTATTAAATTTGATCAAACAACTTTTAAATTATAAGAGAGAAAAACCCTAACGGCATTTAGTGAAATTTAAAGGTTTTAATGAATTTGCATTGTTTTACATTGTTTATTGGTATTTTTTCCCATTCTAAATACCTCTTAGGAAAAATTTTGTTGGTAAAATTGTATTTTAACCCTTTTATAAATACAGATAAGTTTTACCGTAAAGCAAACAATGCACTTTCAAGACATTGTGCGCACCAAAAGTTTCATGTGAAATTAGGTTTATGATAGGAAGAATTGAAGAATATGGAAAGAGTATGCTCTCCAAGTTCATCAAATGACTTAAATTCTCTAGTATGAATGATTAAGATTCGCAAAGTCATCCATTGCATGAGTGAACAAAATATACCATTTTGTATAAAACGTATACCATTTTTGTACACACACGTATTCAAAATGTGAGTTGAACCTTGAGATGATGTAACGTGCAACTGTTTTCTCGTTGTAAGACTCATAAATAGTCGGGATCAAACAAATGTAATGTAATTTTAAATGGGCCGGTTTTCAAAACATTGTGTGCCGAAAGTTTCATATGAAATTAGGTTTACGATAGGACAAACTAAAGACTATCAAAACAGTGTCTCAAAGTTTCATCAAATGACTTAATTCTTTTGGATGAATGGTTGAGAGTCACAAAGCTTTTTTTGCTCAGAAGAGTCACATAGCTTGATAGCCATCATTTGCATATGTAGGCAAAATATGTCGTTTTCATATAGAGCGAATTCAGAGATACGGAGAAATGAGAATAGGCTGAGCAAATATTATCTCAGGCCTTGTGTGCTTTATATACTAATAAATCCATAACGGAATTTGTACGGGAATGATTACAAACCAATAGAAGCAAAAAACGCAGAGAGAAAAGAATATTTTACATCTATACAAAATCTTCGAGGTGCATCTATGGATAACAAACGCACAACAATACAAACCAATGCTAATCATACAATTATGCAATACTAATTGTAATATCCTGAATTTTGACCCCTGAGAATTAAGAATAAGCCTAAAGTGGGCAGATGACTAAGCCCGGTTTGAGAAGAGTCTCAAGAATGGCGATAGATAGGAAGCCTCTCAGGGACTAAGTAACTTGGCTATACATGTCAGTGGACTTGATGTGTATAAACTGTGGAATTAAAGTTCCAGTGCAAAAAGGGGCATAGAAGACCCATACGGTACAAATTCGGTTGGAAAAGATGCCCCCTAACTATGTCTTTAAGTATAGGACAATTAGTTGAGTGAAAATATGCCGGTATAAGTAAGTATACAGCATTTTCAGGGCAGTCAGGGATGCCCTGCGTTTTTGAAAACCAGGAGTCAGTGTAATCACTGCTGGAGGACACGTGTCACTACAGGATTGGAAAGCAAAAAGTAAGTAATGATTACAGGGGTAGAAAAGTCAATTCCTTACCCCATAAGGATCCATTTTCGTCCACATGGAAAGAGAGAAGGAAAATCAGATGATTTTATCCATACTCAGTCCCAAACACAAAAATACAGTCCCACGGGATGCCAACCGTAAAAAGGGGACCGATAGGGACCAGATTAAAGGGCTTCTTTTGGATTGAATGAGACAAATGTGGGGTCATATTAGAAATTAAAAAGGCGCCACATATGTATCTCCAATCAGGGGAGAATATCTGGAGAAGTTAAAGAAAAGTGCAAAAAGAAGCACCTTTGTACCCAGCAGGGCCCGGTGGGGACCGGTTGATCAAAAACTGGACTGATAAAGTGGGAGAAAGGAATTAAACATGGGGGATCAGATTTGTGGGCCCCATTAGGCGCCACATGACCCCCCCTTAATTATTAAAATACTTATTTGGAGAGAAAGAAAGAGGAATCGGTGTAAAAGTCAAACCGCGAGTCCCACATTTGGAGAAAAATGGCAAAATGGGAATAAATGGGTAAAAATTTATTAGGGAAGATATGTGGGCCCCAAATGGCGCCAATTATGTCCTTGTGGGCAGGTGGAAACTTGGGGAAAAATTTGGTAATTATTAAAAAGTTTTGGGCCACAATTGTAATTTATTAAAGTTCCGGGCCAAAACAGGTAATTTGCTCCAAAAGGAAAATAAAAATCTGCCAAATTTTGAGGAAATTTTGCCACATGTCAGCCCTAGAGACCCCTGGAATTCTCTGGAATTTCTTGGGAAATAAGCCAATAAGTCAGATCCAATTCATTAATTACTGGACAGAAATAAACACCAGTTATCCTAGACTGCTCAGATCTTTTTGGCTCTTATTAAAAGACATATGCTCTCTCTCTCTCTTAAAGAAGGAGCACGAAATTCCAGAGGAGAGGGAGAGAGAGATCTGCAAAATCTCCATAGCCAAAGCTCCAAGGCCAAGCCACCAAGAACATCCACCGGTTCTCCGATCGAAGGTAACACCGAAAACTTCATCTTCTTAAGTTCTTGTTGAGTGTTTTCGTGCAAGAGGTAGAAGCTTAGTGTTGGGGTTGGATTTCTGCATTTTTGAGGTCTCCAATGGCTCTGGAACGTGATTTTTTGTAGGGTATAGTTATGGTTTAAGTTTCTGAAGTCAAAAACACCGAAAAACTCATTAAACTAAGCTTATCCCTGATTCTGAATTTCTGGCAGACGAGTTTCAACTCGGTATTAAAAATAGTAAATGGAGTCGGTTTAATCTGAAATATTTATGGTAGAAATTATACATCCAGAGCTTCACCTTGATGTATAAGTTTGTGTCTTTTGGAGTTTTCTACTAAGAGATAAAAATTGTCAAAGTTGCCCCTGGAAGCAACAGGGCGAATCTGGACCAGGGAGTAGAAAATTGGCTGCACGCCAAAACATGTGTACTCTTGGTCTCTAAATATATTTTCCCTAAAATATAGACACCTCCATGGTTCAGATGGCGCTGGTCTCATGTTAATATTATTTTGTTTGGAATTTATTACAAATCCTGAAAGTTGGGTCAGATTCACAGATTTTCTGGAAATCACTGTTTGGGCTCGGTTTTGACAAAATATTTGTAAGGGTATTTTTGGAAAGGTTGCTGGACATAATAATAATAAGGGCAATGTAAAGTATACCAGGTAGTAACCTCTTTACTTCGGCACTTTTTTGTGTTTGATGTATGTATTTGCTTGCCATATGTGTGTTCTGTATTGTTTTGCCAAATATGCATACAGTACATGTTTGTGGTTGTGTTCCCCCTAGCGCTGAGGGTGCCTGCCAGGGTCTGCCTACGTGGTGACTCTACGGAGACAGGCTTGTGATTCCGGTAATTCTGGGGCCTGTCTTGGTAAGGCGGCCCGACGGTGCGAAGACGTGTTGTGGTGTATGTGTCTGTTTGCATATTATGGTATATTTGGCATATTTGTTCCATGTTTCCATACTTAGATGGTTGCATACATACGCATTTCACATTTAGTGCATGAGTATTGATGGTTACTCTGGGGGCCGTTATCGGACTCCAGACGTTTTTGTAACTTCAGGGGGTCGGGCTTAAAGTAAAGTGTCTTTCTGGAGAGCTAGAGCCCATGGTGCAGATGAAGAGTAGGGAATGCCCTATCACTATTGTATTTCATATTTTTGGGATAACTGTATATATTATCTTGGTATTTATTTTGGATAACTGTACCCTTAACCCTTCGGGGACTTTATTTTCTGATTATTTACTTTTACCAGTACAGAAGATTGTCCAAACCGGTTAAATACTCTGTTGCGCTCACTCTGGTACATATTAAATGGACCTAACGATGAAGGAAATGTAACTAATATAAGGAATCCCTCTAACTCGCCACCCGAAAGGGCGAGGCCGGTAGGGGTGTAACACTGATTGCATATTGGTTCTAACACTTCCCCTCAAACGAGAGGGTGTAGGACACAGGCCGAGTTTGCTATGCAGATAAGAAAAGTGACTGTGAGTGAGAGCCTTGGTGAGGCAATCTGCAATTTGATGTTGAGAAGGCACATAAGCTACGGTAACTTCACCATTCAAGACTTCTTCGAGAACAAAATGGACATCAATGTCTATATGTTTACTGCGAGCATGATAAACTGGATTATAGGCAAGTGCACGAGAACTAAGATTATCACACCAAATAGTTGAAGGGCATTTCAGAAGTAAACCAAGTCCAACAATTAAGCTAGATAACCATTTCAATTTAGCAGCACCATCAGCTAGAGCTCGATATTTTGACTCAGAACTGGCCCGAGAGACAACTTTTTGTTTTCTAGAAGCCTATGACACAAGAGAAACACCCAAATAAACACAGAATCCAACCATAGATCTTCTATCATCTAAATTAGTAACCCAATCGGCATCATTAAAGGCTATTAGTTGAAGGGAGGTAAAAGGCTTATGGTGCAAAGCATACTGAAAGGTACCTTTAAGATACCTAAGGATACTTTTTACTCCCTGAAAGTGTACATCAATTGGACAAGACAGAAACTGACTTAACTTATTGATAGAGTAAGCAATATCAGGCCTGGTAGTAGTGACATATTGAAGTGAGCCTATGGCTTGACGATATAGAGAGGGATCAGACATGGGTTTCCCATAAGATACAGAGAATTGTCGACTTGTGACCATAAGTAGGTACAGGGGCACAATCAGTCATATTGAATCTCTTTAAGATATCCATGATATACTTGCCTTGATTAAGGTAAATTCCAGATTGATCTCGATAAATTTCAAGACCAAGAAAACAGTATAACGGATCCATATCCTTTAGAGAAAAAACATTATTCAACTTAAGAATGAAATTTCTAATAAAACCAGGACTATTGCTAGTAACTAGTGTAACATCCTAAATTTTAGACATTGAAATTTGAGAATAAGCTTAAACTAGGTTGACGTCTAAGCCCGGTTCAGGAATAAGTGAACGAGGAATAAGTGAAAATGGGTTCTGATCGTATGTATAATTGGTGGAGTGGGGAATTTATTATGCTGACCGAATTTGAATAGTTAAATAAAGGAGAGAGTGATTTGCATTTATGTGTGGGCACGTGGCTGAATTTTTTTTCAAAAAAATGAAGGTTGAGGTGTCTTGCATACAAAATGGAAGAGGATTTTTTTGTGCTGCCAAGTAAATGTGGGTGCACTCCACAAAATAATCTTATTTGACCCTCTTCAAGACTTTTATCTGCAATTTGGTCTTTTACTCATTTAGTTGTAAATATTGGATAAGTATTAGAAATTAATCCTTAATTTCCATATAATAATTTTTTCTTTCTCGCTTTTTTAAACCATAAAATGTCAACTCTAAAGTTTCTAGGCCACAATTTATTCTCTAACTATTTTTCCTTGAATTTTAGGGAAAGTAGGTTCAATTCCAAATGGCTTTAAGACTATTTAAGCTAATCTTTTGTAATTAAACGCCTAATAATAGTTCTAGATCCTCAAAATAATATTTCATACTTTTTCCCTAAATTTTCAAGGTCCAAAAATATTTTTGTTTAACTTTTTCCTCAAAATAAGCTTACGACTATTGACTCTTACTAACTTAGCAGCCTACTCATCTCAATCTTATTCGTAAACCCCTTGTCCCAAAATTTGAGATATTACACCATGTTTTGCTGGTCCCTTTATTAATACCTTGCCTGTTACGGTTTCCTTCACAATACAACCATCATTAGTGAAAGTGATAATTACAGGATTATCCTCAATAAGCTTATGAAAACTGATAAGATTTTTAGTAGCTGATGGCACTACCAATACTTCCTTATGTCCGAGCTTAGAATTTGAGCAAGGAAGAAAACCATAACCGATGCTTTGAATCTGTGTTTGTTTACCAATGCAAGTATATAAAAATGTGTTACCTGAGGCTTTGGAATTTGAAGTAAGATGAGATGAGTCTAGGTCACATGGTGACTGGCACCACTATCAAGATACCAGTTTGGATCAACCACAGCCTAGGGGTCAGTATAATGAGCTTGTGGCGAGAAACTGGAGGTATCCCGTGACATAGCAGATTCTTGACGCTGGAAGCATATATCAAAATAGTGACCATAGCGATCAAAATAAGTGCAGTAAGGTCTACCTCATCATGACAGACCACCACGATAGTCAGACCGACCCCGGGTGCGTCGTCCTCGATTGCTACGGCCTCTACGCCAGCTGCCATGTGAAAAGTTAAAACCTCGACCAGCAGAGGTATTTTTGTCATAACCAAAGGGTGAGCCACGAGTTGCAAAGTTCGCAGATGGTTGGATGGATAAAGAGGAGAATTGATTTAACTGTTCCAGGCGACTGTCAAATGCGAACAAGGATGCCTGAGCCTCCACCCAGGTCAGTCCAGCTTGGTCAAAGAGCTTAACTACAATGGCATTGTAGTCAGCATCAAGACCATTGACTGTGTGCATAATGAGGTCATCGGTAGATATCGGAGCTTTGGCGAGCAGAAGTTGATCTGAGATATTTTTCATTTTGGCAAGATAATCCTTTATGTGCATGGCGTTTTTCTGTGTCTGATGAAGATTTCACTGGTAAATCATGACACGAGAACATGAAAAAGTACTGGAGAGTGCCCGAGTGTTGGTCCAGAGGTCATGAGCAGTACGGCAATGAAGCAGTTGCGCACCAACCTCTTGTGTCATGGTGTTTCTGAGCCAGCCGACAAGCATACGATCGACGGCGTACCAGTCGGAAAACTCAGGATTGGGAAGGACCGAGGTTAGATCGGAATGAGAGTGCGTTCGTGACAGAGTAGGGGTATCGTCAATATGAGACTGAAGCTTGTTCCCTTTAATGGGAGGGAGAACTATTGATTCCCAGAGTAGAAAATTCGTCCTATCCAGCTTGATAGACGTAGTCTGTGTAATACCCCTACCGGCCTCGCCCTTTCAGGTGGCGGATAGAGGGATTACCATATATCATCTAATTACTACTAATTAATTAACTTGCAACAAATTTTATTGAGGCAGAGCATTTCCTGGTTGGATTTCAGACAATACTGGTATAATTAAATGCAAGTGACAAGATATAATCCCCGAAGGGTTAAATATACAGTCATCCACTAGTGCCTATGTGGCCAAAAGAATATACAGTTATCCCATCACAAAAATAAAATCAAAAATAAATCTCCCTTCGTCGCCAACAACACCGCCTACTCCAGCTCTGCATTCTTACCATTCTCTCCGGATATAGCCCTTGAAGTACTTCTTGAAGCTTTACAAAAATATGGGATTCATAAATGGATATCAGAGTAACCATTAATCTCATATGTAATGCATAAACAGTGTATGTATGTAACCATAATAAGGAAAACACCAAATAATAGCATTCAGTAACAAACGCGCAGTAACATAAATGCAACATACCAAGTATACCGTGTTAACTGCGGAAGGACTACATGTCCTAGAATCAAATGCAGGACTGCTAAACAAAGCAAGCCCCGGATCCACAGCGCTAGGAAAGACACAGTAGTCGGGCTCTGAACCAGACCACACTGAATGCACATAAACTCATACATGTCCCTTTTCAGGAGACCAATCATGGAAAATACAAACATACAAAGAAACACAGAACACATGAGGATTAAGGTTACTACCTGGTAGTTGTCTAAAATTATCAGTATAACTTTTCCTCAGATACGCGAAAGTCAAAGTGACCCTAAAATAACCAAAATGTAATTATAAGTAACCCTTCTAAAATATTTATTTGATGACTAAAAAAAAAGCCTCCCTCAATCATACATAAATCTTTAAGTCCCTGTACTAAAATTTTGTTTTGAATACGTGAAAGGCATTACACTACGACAATGAATCAGTTTTTTCACGTCCTTGTAGATGGCCAAACTCGTGCAACAAGTTTTCATTTTCATCAACAAATTTTATCTTATATTATGATAATCCTTCTATCCAAGCTTTAAATCTTGAGTTTGATCCCTTATCCCTTCTATTCATATTCAAACCCATTTTCATAAACGCATACGCAAGATACTGCCATTTTCAACTTAGCAATCATGAATTTGTAAAGTAGTTAAAACTATGACTTACTTGATCTTAATATACCTCCATCTAGAAACTTGATTCTCAATGTTTCTTCTTCCTTCTTTTCATCCTTCACCTTCACAGAACAAGGAAGGAGTTTTCCTTCAAAATTTTAACTTCCAAAAACGAAAGTAGAAGAAAGTGGAATAAGTATTCAAAGTCCTTACCTTCCTCTGGGACGTGTTGTTTGGCTCACCTTATGTCTTCTTAATCTTTAATTACTTTCTTCTCTTCTTCTCAATGCGTCTGACCACCACAAAAAAAAAAAAAAAGGAGTTGAGTCCCTTTAAATAAATCTCCAAGGTTGCTTCATTTAGCCCCTAGATCATTCTTCATCATTCTAGAGAAATCTAGGGGAATATATTATTTTATTTTATTTTTTGTCCTTCGATCTCACCTTCTCTCTCTTTGGTAGCTTGGTAAACTCGGAGAACAATTTTCAGTTTCCTCGTCTGCGTCTTGGGTAGCATGGGAGAAGGATTTATTATATTATATTTGTTTTTATTTTCCTTTCCCTTTCTCCACGTGATCACTACTACTTCCTTCATTAAATGTTAATTGTCACCTCATTCCCACTCTCTCCCAGTCGGCGGTTTAATGGGGTGGTAGGTGACAATTTTTTTTAAAAAAAATTTATTATTCCCTTTTTTCTACTTCTTCTCTTGTTGGGAATTATTATTGAAGAAGAAATTTGATATGGTTCTTTCCTTACTAGTACGGTTGCCTTCTCCTTTTCCATTCCATTAATTGTGATTTGTCACATCATCACTCCTTTCTTCTCGACGATTTTGAAAAAGCAGGAGGTAATGTGTGTGTGTGTATATATATATATATATTTTATCTCATTTGCTTTGAACCTTTCTCACACGTCCTGCACATGGAAATTGCTGAAGAAATAATTTGAGTGTTGCTTGCCTTGCTTGAATGACGTGTTCAATTCTTTTCTCTTCATTAATTTGTATTGAATTGTTATATCATCATATCTGATGCTATGAAGTATTGGAGAAATATCCATTCCTATTTCCTTAGACTTCTCATCACGTCAGATATGTTGGGAAACATAAGAAAAAATTGTGTGTAAATCATGTCTCTACCCACTAATTTTCATCAGAATTTTCCCTCTCCTTTTATTGGACAAAAAGTATAGAAATAATGAGGAGAAATATATATTTTTACCTTCTTTGACATTACCATCTCAATTTATTTATAACCAAATTTATTAATCACCTTTTCGAATAATTCCACCTTATTTTTCAATAATTAATTTATCTTGTTAGAAAATAATAAAATACCATTGACTACTACTACTTGGTGAAAAATTTTCATATATTCCTTTAATTGATTTTCATGAAAATTAGGGATGTTACAGTTTGGCTAGAGGATTGAAAGAAGGAGTAGGTCTTGGAAATAGAGGAATTTTCAGTAGGCATGGTGCCGGTGGAGCTCTGTGAAGGAGACACAGAGAAAGACGCAGAGGATGACGACATGACGAGAGCAGAAAAAAAAAATTTGAATGCTCTGATACCAAGAGCGAATTCAGAGATACGGAGAAATGAGAATAGGCTGAGCAAATATTATCTCAGGCCTTGTGCTTTATATACTGATAAATCCATAACAGAATGTGTATGAGAATGATTACAAACCAATAGAAGCAATACACGCAGAGAGAGAAGAATATTTTACAGCTATATAAAATCTTCTAGACGCATCTACGGATAACAAATGCACAACAATACAAACCAACGCTAATCATACAATTATGCAATACTAATTACATATAGTTCTAACACATATTTTGAAAAGTGTGAGATGAACCTCGTGATGATGTAACATACAACTATTTCCTAGCTCCAGTTCTCATGAACAGTTGATATCAAAAAATAGAAGTAATGTAATTTTAAAAGAAATACGTATACTAGCATGCTTTTTATCCTAGATTTAAGGAAATAAAATGAACATAAATATAATTTAATTCATTGCATAATTTTTCTTTTTTCTTTGAATTAAATGGGCATAAATTAATTTTTATCAAAAAAAAAAAGGGCAAAATTAACAACCTCAAGTTACAAGTGGGATTAGACCTGTAACCTCCCTCTTATAGAAGAATTTTCATGTCCCTGGGATTTAATGCCTCATGCATTCATTGCACAATCAATTATACATTTCTCTTGGTCAGATGAAAAATGTTTCCTATTTTTAGTTATGGAAACCAGTGAAGTATTATCTCTCTCTCTCTCTGTTTTTTTTTTTTACTGATAACGTGCTTAAACTACATAATTTGGAGGTTTTTTTTTTTTTTTTTTTGGAATCCATGATATAGACTTTATTTAGAAATTGGTAGATTTTGACAATGAAATATAGTTTGTGACAGTAACATTTTCACTACATCGAACCCCTTCTCATTGCAATGAAGCTCAACTAAGAGAATTGGAGAAACTATATATGTGAGGCTTGGAGAAAATTTGTAACATCCCATTTTCCAAAAGCAATATATTTTTTTTTCATCAGAGTAGAGCATTGGAGCGATTGAGTAACTGATAATTAGATTCAAAATGCCGTAAGACTGGCTGGTTACAAAAGCGGTACAATAACCGAGAGTTTTTAAAGTAAATAACGTAAGTGTCTCCCGGTAACACCCATGCTGTGGCAACAAAAGAAATTCTCCGGCCGAGACTCTAAGCGTGCTGCTTGCCCTTATCTTCGGCTCTCAGTCCTCTTGACCCTGGAGCTATTTTGAAAGCTGAGGTCCAAATGCACATCGGAACTCAGGTAACAGTTAACCTCATACTCATATAACATATGGATGACATCAAAGTATTAATCAACACATAAGTACATAGCAGATGCAAGATTAATATAACAACAGTACACATCTCATGTAAAGTTATCTATGCTAACGACACATCGCATGTAAAGTTATCTCTCGCTAACAAGACACACGCGCATGTAAAGTTATCTATACAAATCACTTGTATAGTCGTCTATCACATATAAGCATACAATAAGCATCGAGTTAGTGTTACGAAAGACGCGAACGTACCTTCGCCGACGGTATTTCGACGTTTATGAAAACGGTAATTTTTGGCGCGATGCAAACAACAGACAACAAACGGTACAACAAATGATGCGATTATCTCAGATATCCTATAAGGATAATATTTATCAATATCTAGCAGCATAACTGCAACATCCCAATTTCAAAAGCAGTATATTTTTTTTTCATCAGTATCATCAGAGTAGAGCATCGGAGCGTAAGAGTAATTGATAATTAGATTCAAAATGCCGTAAGTTTGGCTGATTACAAAGGCGGTACAATGACCGAGAGTTTTTATAGTCAATAACAACAGAAGTGTCTCCCTGGCAACACTCATGCTGTGGCAACAAAAGAAATCCTTCGGCTGGGACTCTAAGCATACTGCTTGCCCTTATCTTCGGTGCTCGGTCCTCCTGACCCTGAAGCTATTTTAAATGCTGAGGTCCAAATGCACATCGGACCTCAGGTAACGGTTAACCTCATATTTATATACACAGCATACGGAAGATCAAAACATAGCATTAATCAACACATAAGTATATAGCGAGATGGAAGATTAATATAACAACGACACATCACGTGTAAAGTTATCTATGCTAACAAGACACATCTCATGTAAAGTTATCTATACAATTCACTCGTATAGTCGTCTATCACATATAAGTATACAGTAAATATCAGAGTTAGTGTTACAGTACGCGAACGTACCTTCGTCGATGGTATGTACTTTTTCGGAAAACGGTACTTTTTGACAAATGGGTGAAACAAATGTATGACAATGTACAACAAATGTAGTTTATCTCGATATCCTATAAGGATAACATTTATCAACTTCTAGCAAGTATAACATGCATTTTAGGTACAAATTACCATTTTGCCCCCGAACCCCTAATCGGCGGAATTTCGCCGGAGCTTCATTGTTTTTCGCTCTATCTCTCCGAAATTTTGACAGATCTTTTCCTTATCATATTTTCGAAATATATATCATATTTACCCCAAAATATGATATCTAGACTATCTTGAAAAATTAAAGATAAATCTAGCATTCCTACTATATCTACCGAAAGAATTACCGAAACTAAAGACCGTAGACCGAAGAACTTACCCCGACTTTGCTCGGACTTTCTCCGAGCTTCTCTCTCTAAAACCTCTCTCTAGGCTGCGTTTTTGGGATGGAGAAATGAAGAGGGAAGGCTTCTATTTATAGAAGAAAAGAGGGACAAGGTGGGAATTTCATCAAATGTCTTCGATCGGATTTCAACCGTCGGATCGCACTTCGCCACGTGGCTTCATCTTGTCCATACACCTCTTGTGCTTGACATCATCCTTCCGGAAGAAGATGATGTCATGCATGCCGACTTACCGATAGCATTTCCCGATCGGTGTCCGAATCACGTAATTTTGCCGAATCTCAAAAATCCGGAACTAGGTTTTGTAGTTCCATTCTTTCTCTTTAAAACTACCGGGTTTCATTATATTTTTGATCCCATTAAGGGTATTCCGTTATCCGCCGAAGATTTTCGGACAGACACCAACTATTCGGAAATCACTTCCGATAGAACCGCCTTCTTGCGTAAAATCACCGGTTCGCAATATGATCTCGATCAAATTAACCATATCCCTGGTTTGAAAAACACGGTGCGTTTTCTATAAGTCACTTTTAGCACTATCTCGCCTTATCTTAATTATCCTAAGTACTCTAATTACGCCGTTGGTTTCGAAACGACTTCGAGACCGATCAATCCGAGATAGAATTTCACTGGTTCATAAAAGGTCCAGTGGTAAAAGATTAAATTTCTATATCTTGAGGTAGAGTTTCATTTCTATATGCTCTCATATCTCCCGTTGGCTCTTTTACCGATTATATTATTATTTTATTCAAAATATCTAGATATTTATTTATTTTTCCTTTTATTTTTTATTTATTTTTCTAAGCATAAAATATTTTATTAATATTTTATTATTTATTTCAAATTTCTCCTTTAAATTAATTATTTACTAATTAATTTACTTATATCTTAATCTAAACAATTAGCCACTAATTACTTAATTAGCCATTTACTAATTGTTGATAATTTTCATAATTAGGATAAATTATTATCTCACAACTATTGCACTGACATTGGTATTTTATGTCCCATGTAAAATATTAAAAATCATGGGGCCATAAAGTACTTTTAATATTATTATATTTATGCTTCTCTATTTTTCAAGGAAATAATCCCAAAAATTCCTAAAATTAGAGACAACATACTTCCTAAGTTTTTGTCAATATTTGCAGTCATATGAGATTTATCATAATGTTTTCGTGCCATTTTCTCGCCTTATAAAATACATTTTTCAAGGATTTTTGCTCTTTATCTCTCATAATTCTCATAGTAATTACCTTAGAAAATAAGATAATTATTACTTATTATTTGAAACCACATATTCACCTATTTTCAATAGGTATTATTTACCGAAATATAATATTCCAGATAAATAATTATCCGGGTATTACAATAACAGGCATTTTAGGTACAAATTACCATTTTACCCCCGGTTGGACTAATCGGCGGAATTTCGCCAGAGCTTCGCTATTTTGACCATAATCTTCCAAAATTTTGCCATAACTCTTTCCCCAACATTATTTTCGAAGTATATATCATATTTACCCCAAAAATATGATATCTACAATATATTGGAAGATTAAATATCAAAACAACATTCCTACTATAACTACCAAACAAAACACCGAAGCTTAAGACTAGGGACCGAAGAACTTACCCAGGGCTTCGCTATTATTTCTCCGGACTCTTCCTTCTCTCTAACTTCTCTCTAGGATTCGAATTTTGGTGTGGGAAATGAGAAGAGGAGAGCTTGCTATTTATATAAGAAAAAATAACACTATTCATGCCTTTTTCAGATCAGTTTTCGACCGTCGGATCGCACTTTGACACGTGGCTCAATCTTGGCCTTCCATGTGTGTGCCAACCTCATGCCCATGTCATCCTTCTAGAAGAAGATGATGTCACAAGCTTGCTTTATGTGACTGTACCAATAAAGTTCCATGTTCAGTGTTCTTATCGCGTAATCTTGGAGAATCTTAAAAATACAGTAGCACCTCTCCGAAGGTCTAGTCTTCTTCTTTCAAAATACCTAGGTTAACTAAAATTTTGATCAAATTACGAGTATTTCGTCGCCTGCTGAACATTTTTGGACAAACGCCATCGGTTACGGAAATAACTTCCGGTAGAACCAGCTTCTGGACAACAATTCACTGGTTTATAATATGTCTTTACCTACGAAACCTAATCCATGGTTTGTCACAACAGTCTCGTTTTGTATAGGTTCTCATTTTGACTATCTGTCATTTTCCCTTAAAACCCTGTATCTTAAGTGCTCTGTTGGTTTCAGAAATCACTTCGGAGCTAGCTCACTCCAGGATAAAATCTCACTCGTTTATAAAAGGTCCAAATGTTATAGACTTAATTCCTACATTTTGGTGTAGGATTTTATTTCTACCTGTTCGGAATGTCTTGTTGGCTCTTTTTACCGGATATAATATTATTTAATCATAAATATCTAGATATTATTTTGAAATAACCTAAACCCTTTTCACACTATATTATTAATTATTCTTGTTATTATTTATTTAATAATTTTTGGCTCCCCCCTTAATTAATTATTTTTAATTATTTTCTTAATCAATTTACTTTATATCTTAATCTAAACAATTAGCCATTAATTACTTAATTAGCCACTTACTAATTGTTGATAATTTTCTTATTTAGGATAAATTATTATCTCACAACTATTTTACTTACATTGGTATTTTATATCCCATGTAAAATATTAAAAATCATGGGGCCAAAAAGTGCTTTTAATAATATTATATTTATGCCTCTCAATTTTACAAGGAAATAATCCCAAAAATTAGAGACAACAAACTTCCCAAGTTTTTGTCAATATTTGTTGCCATATGGGATTTATCATAATATTTTCAGACCATTTTCTGCCCCATAAATGTATTTTAGGGATTTTAGCTCTTTATCTCTTCTAATTTCCATAGATATTACCTTAAAAATTAAGATAATTATAACTTATTATTTGAGACCACATATTCACCTATTTCCAATAGGTATTATTTACTAAAATATGATACTTATCATAAATACGATTTTTAGGGTATTACAAAATTAACCACCCCTTAATGTAAAATGGTGAGTGATTAAATATACAAAACTTAACCTGGAAACTATTAGCCTGTTTAGCTAATATATGAGCACAATGTAGAAACTCTATGCAAAAAAATCAGAATGAATATTCCAGTTGCTTGCAATGCGACATGACAAAAAGGTTGGTTTCTTCATTAAATCCCTCGTACACAATCGGATAATACAATGATGGTTCCAAATTAACATGTTATTACTGTTTTGATTTATGTAATATATAGCTGCTGGTGAATCAGCTACCTTCTTACTCCCTCTAGTCCTTATTATAATGCACCAACTAACAATTTTATTTGGTCCTTTTTATAAGGTAGTACTTGCTTGTTTCCAATGAGTATTAATTATTTGTTTCCATGTCATAATAATTAATGAGGGTAGTGGGTGAGAGTAATAACTAATATAATATTAGAGTTTAGTGCAATTAGTAGAGGTAATATTGGAAGTTACTTAAATTGTAGGGGAACTTTATTGACTTTAACTGTTTTTATTAGTTTATGAGATTTGTTAGTTGGTGCCTTATAATAAAGACTTGAGGAGTATATGCTTTTCAATATCAATTCTCTGCTTTCTTTCTCGCCACATTACAAGAATGAAATCCCTGCTGTAAGTTCTGGTAATGCCAGGAGTTACATGACATGAGAATGTTACGTTCCCTTTTGAATGATGTGGCTGTCAAACAAAATTTAAGAGTTAAAATTAACATTTTCAACGGTTCGGGAAACATTGCTTTGCTTTTTAGACTTTCAAAGGGTTATTGAGGAGCCAAACTAAACTTTCGGATATATACCTGAGTCATGACTCCTTCGAAAATACTTTTCAGACAAAAATGATCCTCGGGCCTTATTTTTAAAAAGGCGAAGATAAGATAAAATCAATTAATTTAAAATTAAAAGAATATGAATTATATCGAACAACTCAGAAAAAGCTGAATCTTAATACCTTTTGGTATTCCATTGATGTGATCTAAAAATGCAAATCCAAGTGGAAGCTGCTAGTTCAATTCCTTTCTTCATCACCATTTAATTTCATGAAAATTTTCACGAAATCTAAAGCAAATGAAATTTGGTAATTATCAATTTGTAAGTGTAATACCCTAAAAATCGTATTTATGATAAGTATCATAATTTAGTAAATAATACCTATTGAAAATAGGTGAATATGTGGTCTCGAGATAATAAGTAATAATTATCTTATTTTCTAAGATAATTTCTATGGAAATTAGAAAAGAAAAAGAGCTAAAATCCATGAAAAATGTATTTTATGAGGCATAAAATGGCCTGAAAATATTATGATAAATCCCTAGAGGCAATAAAATATTTGCTAAAAATTAGAAAGTATGTTGTCTCTAATTTTAGGAATTTTTGGGATTATTTCCTTGAAAAATAGAGAAACATAAATATAATATTATTAAAAGCATTTTTTGGCCCCATGATTTTTAATATTTTACATGGGATATAAAATACCAATGTCAGTAAAATAGTTGTGAGATAATAATTAATCCTAATTATGAAAATTATCAACAATTAGTAAGTGGGTAATTAAGTAATTAATGGCTAATTGTTTAGATTATGATATAAGTAAATTAATTAGTAAATAATTAATTTAAGGGGAGAAATTTGAAATTATTAATTAAATAAATAATAAATGAAAAAGTAGTGTGAAAATGGTTATGGCTATTTCAAATAATATCTAGATATTTAGAATTTAATAATAATATATCCGGTAAAGAGCCAACAGACATTTGAGAATGGATAGAAATTAAATCCTACACCAAAATATAGGGATTTAGCCTATGTCATCCTGGACTTTTTATAAACCAATTTCTACCTCGGAGTGGACTATCTCGAAGTCATTTCTGAAACCAAATGAGTCATTAAGATACAGGATAAATCAGAAATAGGGCAGATAGTATAAATGAGAACCTATAGAAAACGAAATAGTTGTGACAAACAAGGGATTAGGTTTCTTAGGTCATGACATATTATAAACCAGCGAATTATTATCCAGAAGCTGGTCCTATCGGAAGTGATTTCCGTAACCGATGGCGTCTGACTGAAAATGTTCAGCAGACAACGGAATACCCTTAATGGGATCAAAAATTTAGTTAACCCAAGTAGTTTTAAAGAAGAAGAATATGTCTTCAAATACTGCTACCGAATTTTTGGGATTCGTCAAGATTACGCGATTAGAACACCGAACCTGGAACTTTATCTCGTACAGGTTGCATAAAGCAACAAGATGACATCATGGATGATGCAATCTTCTTCTAGAAGGATGACATGGGCATGAGGTCATCCAAGGCTTGAAGGGACAAGATGGAGCCACATGTCGAAGTGCGATCTGACGGCCGAAATTCAATCTGAAAAAGGCATGAATAGTGCCATTTTTTCTTCTATAAATAGGAAGCTCTTCTCTTCTCATTTCCCACACCAAATTTCAAATCCTAGAGAGATTTTAGAGAGAAGGAGGAGCCCGAAGAAAATATAGCGAAGCCCTGGGGAAGTTCTTCGGTCTATAGTCTTAAGCTTCAGTGTTTAGTTCGGTAGTTATAGTAGAAATGTTGTTTTGATCTTTAATCTTCCAATATATTGTAGATATCATATTGTTGGGTTAAATATGATATATATTTTCGAAAATATGTTGGGAAAAGAGTTATGGCAAAATTTTGGAAGATTAGAGTCAAAATAGCGAAGCTCTAGCGAAATTCCGCCGATTAGGGGTTCAGTGGCAAAATGGTAATTTGTACCTAAAATGTCTGTTATAATGCTAAAAGTTGATAAATGTGATATTATCCTTATAGGATATCTATAATCACGAACCGCTGTTGTACCGCCGTCATACCGCTGTTTCACCCTCTGTCAAAAAGTACCGTTTTCCAAAAAAGTATCGTTATACCACCGACGAAGGTACGTTCGCGTACTGTAACACTAACGCTGATGTTTATGTTATGCATGTATGTGCTATGTGTATTGTGTGTGTATAGTTGTTATGTTGTATGTTGTACGTTCGCGTACTGTAACACTAACTCTGATGTTTATTGTATGCGTATATGTGCTATGTGTATGGTATGCTTATGTGAGGTAGTTGATAGCTCTGTGGTATGCTCATTGTACTGTTATTATGTTTGCTGGGTGTCGGGATACATTTGCTAGGTGTGAAATGCTTGGTGTGAAACGATTGCTAGGTGTGACATATCTGCCAGGGGGCTTATGTGTTGTTGGGATATGCTTGTTTGTATGCTCATATACTGTCTATGTAAACATGAGGTTAACCGTTACCTGAGGTCCGGTGCGCGTTGTACCTCAGCTCTTAATATAGCGTCAGGTTCTGGAGGAACGAGGACCGAAGAGAAAGGCAAGCAGCACGCATAGGGACTCGGCTGAAGACTTTTCCCTACTGCTATTTACTTTTGAAAACTCTCGGTCATTGTACCGCTTTTGTAATCAGCCAGACTTACGGCATTTTAAATATATGTATCAGTTACTCAATCGCTCCGATGATCTACTCTGATGAAAAAAAAATATACTGCTTTTGAAAATGGGATGTTACAGTAAGTTTTTGTCTAACACACAAAAGCTAATGGTATTTTATTGAGGCAAATAACTGTTAAGATGAAGAAAACAATGGGCTATGGTAGAAAAGGTTAAAGAAAAGAAAAAGAAAGAAACAACGGCCTCAAAACAGTGTGCGCGGAAAGATTCATCATGTATATATAAGGTGCATAACTAAAAAATGGGCTATCTCAAAAGAATTTGATTTGAAAATTTCATTAAATCACTCAAATCCATTTGCAATGAATGATTGAGATTCGCAGAGGCATAAGTTATATGAGTGATAAAACGTATTAGTAATATTAAAAAGTGTGATTTGAACCTTGTGATCATAACGTGGCAAATAACTATTATTTAAGTATAATGAACAGTTGGGATTAACCAATAAAGTAATATAATTTATTATGAAAGCATTACTAGTGTGATCCTTATGTAAGATATGACAAATATTAGGTTTATAATTAAAAATCAGTATGTGCTAAAATGTAATATGTTTTCTATATTTAATCAAATGACTCAAACTATTTAAATGAATGACTGAGATACAAAACAATTAAAAGAGGGCAAAACATAAATGGTTGAGATTAAACTTGTAAAGAGGTACAATTTTAAAAGCAATACTAGCGTGATCCTTTGTCCTTACCCTACATATAAGGAAACTGATATGAACATAAATATAACTAAATTATAATATAGGGTTAAGGTGCAATATTACCAACGAACTATTGGCCTAAGTACAGCCAACACAATGAACTATTTTTTGGACCGAAAATACAAAATAACTCTTGAATTGGTAAAATTACCACAATGACGTTATATAGTGTTTGCTTCACAGGAAGAATGTTTCCTTCTTCTTCTTCTTTTTTTTTTTTTTTTTTTTTTTTTTTTTTTTCTTTTTTGGGTTTTGTAAACGAGTTATGACTATTTTGTAAAGATCTATGCTTTTCCTTAATTTTTTAATTTGATACATGTACTTTATTTTTTCCTTATTAAATTATTAATAAACTTTCAGTTAGCACCATTAGCACTTATGATTTTGCTAAGTTAGCAACTTTATAGTGGCTGACAGTACTAACAAAGCAAAGTTAAAAAAATTTAACAAAAGGAAAAATACAGGTATCAAATTTAAAATTGAGAGAAGGTACAAGTATGTACAAAATGGTTTAACCATGTTATTTGTCAAATCTAGTCTGGACCAAAGCACGAAATGGTATATTTATGGACAAATCTGGGTACAAATCGGAGGTGACACTTCATCGACCTTGCCTAACCCGCCCAAGCACACCATTTGTACTGCCAAAAGAGTTCTGGGTACGATTGTGGTATAGCAAAACACGACCCAAAATTTTGTAGATGCTGCTCCAAATCAGCACCTGCAAAAGCTGCTCTTCTTTTGCCCCGTTTGCTTCCTGTATTCAACCAACAAAATTATATCATCAGCAAAAAAATATGCAGTTAGGAATCTCCTTTTTAATATGCTCAATTAAAACGTCTACCACAAGGTTAAACAAATAAGGGTTCAAAGTTGATCGCTGATGTAGGACAATCCTTATAAGAAAGTCTTTTGCTTCATCTCTAGATGTTCTAACACTGGTTGTTATTTCCTCATACATGTCGTCACTAGCTTTGAAATATGCAACATGAACCATCTCCTTTCTAAAACTTTTCAATGTATATCTCTTGGGCACACTTCATACGCTTTTTCAAGTCAATGAAAACTATATGCACAAGAGAGATAAAAGCAAAAGTAAAATAAAAAAGAACTCCAAAACTCATGATTGATTCTGATCACAAAACCAAAATAACAAAGAGGTTTTGTCTTTACATTCTTGGATCCAAAAAAGAGATGTTGATCTCTAAGTTTTAGATTTGACCATTTGGTTCTCAAAGTGTCTAGTGATTGCACATTGGTAAGCATTGTGATTTAGAGATTATGAGAGATAATGAGAAAATGATGATGAAAGAAACCCAACCCTTATGGATATAGCTATTGGTTAGCTCATACTCATCTAAAAGCTTAATATGCTTAAATATATCGATTGCTTCAACCTTCAATATAATCCGTGATGTATTATATATCCCTGAGTTGTGTAATTTGTAGTTTAAGTGAATTTCGTGGAAATACAAATTCATTTCTTTTAAAATTTTCATCAAATACATCGTGGGCTTTTCATCCATAAACACTTTTAGAGGGTTTTTTTTTTCCCTTTAAAAAATCATACAAAATTGAAAACTGCATATTTATTTTTTGCACATGATATATCAAAATGTTATTCAATTTATGTAGAATCTAATGATAAAAAAACATTTGAGAAGTTGGGAAAATTTAAGAGGCATTGGGCACCCCAAATTCCCCTTTGGGTCTGATGAGTAATCATCTTCTGAAACATCAAAACCGACAACTCTGAACCAGAAACATCAATCTGATGCAACTTCTTCTGTCCAAGTTAAAAAATTCTATGCTGGCACATTGAACATCAAGTTTCTTAAGCTTTTTACACCGTAAACAGACTCAAATTCTCCAATGTAACATCATTGGAGAATTATTACAACGTATAACATGTCTCATCAACAAACATGAACATTAAAATGTAATTAATAAAAGGCGATGTCTAATTGAGAGAAGCCTGAGCAAGAACTGAACCATGACATATTATTGTTGGATTCTGGAGGCATTGTCTTGTGTGAACAGAAAAATGTTCATCTTCTTCAAAAGTCTGGCACAACTGCATAAGCTTAAATAATGCTGAATATATACATACATGTTTAGTACCTTTTGGAGCCTTTACATCCGGTGTTCTTCTATGATTTTCGACGAAGACGTTAACTCTTGCCTTTACATTTTAGAGCTTTCTGCATCTCTTCTTGAAAACCCCAAGCAAATCGTACCCTTCTCTAACTAACTCCTCCAACTCAAGCCCACCATCATCACGAGCATCACCGAATTGGTAAATCCTCCCAAACGTATTCATCATTTGGGTGAGAGAACATGTGGAACAGAAGCTCGTATGCGGACAACTCCTTGAGGGTCGATCTGCGAAAGCCGTACACGGCGGCCTGAAAGAGAAAACTAAAAGACATTCCCGTTAGTGATTGGTTTACTCGAAATGAAATAAGAGGAACGGTGGGTTTGTTTGTAGGAAGAAACTTCAGAGATATGGAAAAGACTCTGTGAGAGACAGAGAGTGAGAGAATTTGAGAGCGAGAGATATGGAAGGAAGCTTTTAGTACATGCACAATTTACATGAATTAATCACTCTTTGGCCTAAATTTTATAGTACTGATAAATTTTCTAGGTGGAATATGATTAATATACTCCCTCCTTCATATAAAAGTCATTTTATTTTTTCCTTTTAAGATTAGAGAAGTTAAAAAATTATATTAATATAATATGATTCCGTGGCTTGATTTTGATATCAAAGAAAGAAAGAATGGATATGATTATATACATCAACATCAGAATCCATTCCACCGAGCCTTAAATTCAGCAACAATCAACCATGAAAAACACTAAGGATTAGCACTATATGAATCATATCAAACAACCCAAAAAAATAAAACTTAAATTTCATACCTTTTGGTATTCCATTGATCTGATTTCATTGAAAAGGCAAACTCCTTTGAAAGTAGCTAACATAAGACTTTCTACTTAATTCTTCATCACCATTAGATTTCATGAGCAATTTCTTCATGAAACCCAAGGCAAATAAAACTTGGTGAGAATCAATTTACAAGATTTTGTATGAACCCAAATAAGCTCATGCAATTTTATAGAGTTAAAGGTGAAGAAAACAATGTGCCTGGTAAAACAAAGTGCACCGAAAGTTTCACAAAATTCTAGGTTTATGGTTAAAAAAAACAATGGGCTAACAGAGTAGCGTGTTTTCTAAGTTTGATCGAATGGCTCAAATTCTTTACAAGGAACGGCTGAGATTTACAAAGTCTTAAATTGAATTAATGGACAAAATGTAAAATTTTCAAAATCTTGAAAGGTGTGATTTGAACAATGAGATCATGCGATATGTAGCTGTTTTCGAGGTGTTATGAATGACTAAGATTAAGCAATTAAAACAGTGGGCTATCAAAACAGTGTGTGATATATAGCAGTTTTTGAGGACTTATTAATTGTTGAGATTGAACAACTAAAACAATGAGCTATGAAAACAATGTGCGCCATTGAATATTATATTAGTTTTATGATAAAAACAATGGACCTCCAAAATAGTGGGTTTTATCAGTTTGATGAAATGACTCAATCTTTTGATGAGCGGCTAAGGTTCACAAAGTCATTAATTGTATAAATAGACAAAGGGTAACATTTGAATTTCAATAATATTGAAAAGTGTGATTTGAACATAGAGATCATGCAACATATAACAATTGCTTAGGTCTTATGTAATACCCTAAAGTTCCTATTTAGCATAACCACTATATTTTGATAGACAATACCTATTGAAAATAGATGAATAAGTGGTCTCAAAATATTATAGCATATTTAATTTAATTTAGGGAATTTTCTCCTAGAATTAAATAAACCAAAGACCCAAATTTTCTAATCTTCAATTAGGGATCATAAAATACCCTAATAACTCATATGAATATTATATCTTAGCAAAATTAAATACAAAAGTGAATTTGTTATAATCTATTGATTAAATTTAAATTCTACTTTGGGATTAATTAACAAATAGTTAATTACAAACCTACATATTGGAGACTATAAAATGTGATATTAAACAACTATTTTGAATGGTCATAAAGCAAGAAAATAACGCATAAATTGGTGATAAATTTATAACCAAAGGATATGAAACCACTTAATTATATTAAAGCAAATTAGCAACAATAAATGGACAAATAAGCTTGCAATAATTAAAATTAGGGGTAATCATACTTGAGTATAATTAAGCCAAAAAGAGTAAAATAATATTTGCCTAAATTAAACACTAATTTTCATGATTAGTTAATTAAGTAGTTAATTAAAAATCAAGGACCAATGAATATTCAATATTAGCATAAAATGAGTTGCTAAGCATTATAATTAATCTAGGAACCAATCAACAAATAAGCCTAATAACATCCTAAACACCACATTAGGAGTATTAATTAGGGATTAAATCATCAACCCCTAAAATCAAGTATGTGGGGCGGTTTTGGCACATGAGAAGGAGAGAGAAAATTGTTAAAATATCAAGATATTTTTAAGATAAGAGCACATGCAATTTTAAATAAAAATCTTCAATAGTAAAGTGAGATTTCTCAACATAAATAAAGGGACAAGATTCAACCTCATAAAGCTAAATCCTATGGCCATAATTAATTACCCAATTAATCTTAATCCTTGTGATAATTAATTAACCTATGGGAGGCTTTGCACATGGGATATTTTGAGATAATTGAAACACAAAATTTAAGCTAATTAAAGGAGAGGGGACGGTTTCAACATAGCTTAAGGGGGAAGAAAAGATTGAGAAAAATCTAGATATTCTTCTAATCACACATGGTGAGGAATTGGCCAACAATGCGATGCTTTTTGGATATGATATTCTTTTAGAAATGAAAGAAGGAGTTTAATATGTTTAAATCAAGAAGTAAATATTATAAATTCCTAGTTAATTAATTTGGATCAATGAGAAATTTAAACCATAGATTAATGGTGGGAAATAAATCTTAAGCAAACCTACATATATAATAAGTTTGAGATAAAAGATCACTATAATTTTACCCAACTTATACATTTAAACTTAATTTAATAAAGGACAATTAAAGACATCTAATGATGGTTGTAATTTTTGAAATTAAGGAGCTAAATGGGAGACTTGGAATTAATACCTAAATGTATCTTGTTTAGTTAGTAACCAACCATCCATTTGCATCTAGTCCCAAAGAATAATTAAGAGCTAACTAACTTGATAAAAATCTAGATATTATTGAAATCAAACCACATGGGAAAGAGAAGGGGAAAGAAAACTTGTGGAAGAAGAATAAAGTTATTAATAATATCTAGATATTAATCTAACAAACAAATGTTGTAATTAAAAGTCAAGAAATGGAAGAGGATAGGAAGGAGAGAGGAGGGGGCGGTTTTGTGAGAAGACAAGGGTGAAGATTGGAGCTTCATGAAATAACCTAGATCCAATGGCCAAAATGCAAGAAGAGTTAGGTTTGAAAAAATCACCAAAATGCCATGCCAAATTGCTATAAATAGGCAACTTGGGTTCATTCATTCTTCACACCAAAAATCAAGTAGCAATCTGAATATAGAGAGGAGTGGAAGAGATTTGGGAGCTTCTTGAAGGAGTTGAAGCAATAGCAAGTTCTTGAAGTTTTAGTTCTTAAATTCATAGATAGAAGTTGCTTTGATCTTAAATATGCTAGAGTAATTTTATTTTAATGTTTTTATGGTTAGAAATGGTTTTATTTCGAAAAATTGATGAAGGAAGTGATAGAGCAAAATTTTTGGAAGAGAAACATCAAAGTAACGAAGTTCTAGCGAAATTTCTTCGGTTAGAAGTTCTTTGAGTCAGCCACAAAGAGGCTATCATTTTATGTTGAAGATGAAGTTCTAAAATTTTGAAACTTTTCATGGTTAAAGTAGACATATAGGGATTTTCAAATATACCTAGAGTGTGTCATTTTGAATTTTGTGCAAGGAGATAAAAATTCTTAAAGATAGGCTACGAATTTTGGGAAAATTTCTGGGCAAGGTATGAACACGTGAAAACTGGGAATTGTTCTTAAGTTCTGGGAACAAATAGATATTTTTCTTCAAAATTAGACATCCTAAGGATTCTGGGGAATTTTATGGATCCTCGTTTCGATTTTTGTAGAATTAATTATGAATTTTCAAAGTTAGCGAAAATTCTGCCCCGAAATGCTGAATCAGCGGTTTTGAGAAAATAAAGGGATATAATTGAAATAGCAAATCCACCAGGGATAAAAAGGTCGATAGAGGCTAAAATATCTCTTAAGATATTATTTACAAGGTAGTAATGCGGTAATACTGTTATAGGATATCCGGAAATATCAGAGGACGTACCAAACAGACAAGCGTACCGCCATCTGAACGGACTAACACTAGTGCAAAAAAGGGCTTTAAGACCGCCTCATTTAGACCGGAGTATTGACGCATCGGTCTTAAAAGTATGACCAGTGGTAGTTTCGTAAATATAAAGAACTTTTTGGACCGGATTATAAAGTATCCGGTCTTAAAAATATGACCGGTGGCACTTTCGTAAATATATAGAACACTTTTAAGACCGGATTATAAAAGATCCGGTCTTAAAAGTATGACCGGTGACACTTTCGTAAATATATAGAATACTTTTAAGACCGGACTATAAAATATGCGGTCTTAAAAATATGACCGGTGACAATTTCATAAATATTGTGAGAAGACGCTAATAAGAGATGAGTCCGAGAATGCGATGATTTATTCCTTCGCTTAATTGGAATTATATACGAGATGCTAATAAGTAAATAATCTTTTGACCTAGGCGTTCCTATAATCTAGGGATTACAATCGGGAATATAATTACGAAATTTAAAAAACCATGATCTCGCTAACTTAATTCCTAAAATCTCTCTAACAACTTAATTAAGATGATTACAAATCAGGAATTTAATTACAAAATTCAAAAAACCATGATCTGCTAACTTAATTCCTAAAATCTCTCTAACAACTTAATTAAGATTATTACAATCAAGAATTTAATTACAAAATTCAAAAAATCATGATCTGCTAACTTAAAATCCGCTTGTTTCAAAAAACAGATCTTAAAAATATACTTTTAAGACCGATTGTTTCAAACAACCGGTCTTAAAAGTGTTAAAAAAGAAGCGACCGGTGGCCACACTTTTAAGACAGCTTGTTTCAAAAGACATGTCTTAAAAGTATACTTTTAAGACTGGTTGTTTCAAACAACCGGTCTTAAAAGTGTAAAAAAAGAAGCGACCGGTGGCCACACTTTTAAGACCGCTTGTTTCAAAAGACATGTTGTAACATCCCATTTTCAAAAGCAGTATATTTTTGTTTTCATCAGAGTAGAGCATCGGAGCAATTGAGTAACGATACATTTATTCAAATTGCCGTAAGTCCGGCTGATTCTGAAGCGGTACATTGACCGAGAGTTTTCAAAATGAATAACACCCGAAGAAAGTCTTCGATCGGGACTCGTACGGCTTTGCTCGCCTTTCTCCTCGGTTCTCGGTTCTCCTGAACTCGACGCTATGATAAGAACCGAGATCCAATTACAATTTGGATCTCGGGTAACTAACCTCATGCTTAAATACGACTACATATACACGACGGCAAAGAATCAATACAACGTCCATAACGTATGTATGATTAAAAATACATAACCACGTATGTAACAGAATAATAACCTCGTATGTTACAGCAATAATAATAACATATGTAACATAACCACGTATGATACAACAATAATAATAACGTATGTAACATAACCACGTATGTGACATAGCAACGGGTGTAACATATCCACGTATGCTACCACCATAGTGTGAATACAACAATCATATATATCCATACAATAACCATAAGAGTTAGTGTTACAGTACGCGAACGTACCTTTTTGGCGGTACAACGGAACTTTTACGGAAAAACGTGAAATTCGACAATGGGAAAAACAGCGGTATGACGGCGGCACAACAGCGGCTCGGCAATGGTACGATTATCTCGAGATATCCTATAAGGATAATATTTAACAACTTTTAGCAGCATAACGGCATTTTAGGTACAAATTACCATTTTGCCCCCGAACCCCTAATCGGCGGAATTTCGCGGAACTTCGTTACTTTGACCGTATTCCATTTCAAAATTATCCCCACTATGTTTTTACCTCGTCGGGCATCTTTCAATGCAATGAGGCATAAAAACAAGCATAGGAATATATTCTGAAACTTCCTAGATCAAAACAACAGTTCTACTATAACTACCGAAAGAACTACGGAAACTAAAAACTAAGGACGAAGAACTTACTCGGAGCTAAGGCACAATTTTTCCAGAGCTTCTCTCTCTAGAACCTCTCTCTAGGATCTGAATTTTGGTGTGAAGAATGAGAGCAAGAGAGCTTGCTATTTATAGAGAAAAATAGGGACAAGGTGGGAATTTCCAAAAGTCTTCGAAATGATTCGGCCGTTGGATCTAGGGTTTTGTAAGATGGAATCTTGGCCATCCATGGTCTTGGTCGACATCTAGGGCCCAAAAAGTCAAAGAATGAGTTGTCATCCAATGATGACTCTTGCTTTATGGCCTCCGGTCCGATAAAGCTACCCGACGGTGTCCGTTTCGCGCGATTTCGCGAAACTCAAAAATCCGGGCATGCAACTTTGAAGATCTTTTCATCCTCTCTCTTATTATCTATTTTGATCCTCTTTTTGATCATATCCAGGTATTCTCCGGTGCGTCGGAAGATATTCGGACAAACGCGTCCGATTACGGAAATCGCTTCCGATAGAACCAACTTCCGGACAATAATTCGCCGAATCGTAAAACGTCCAGTTGTTGTCTAACTTAATCTCGTGTTTGAAAATACACAATTGTTTCTATAGGTTCTCACTTTGCCTATCTGACTCCACTCTATCGATCAACTTTTCGTCTTATTTGAAATTAGGGTTTTCGGTTGCGGAATCGACGTACTGGTAAATTCTTTCTTCGTGTAGAATTTCACTTGTACTTAATTTGATCAGTCTGAAAATACTTTTACCTCTGGTTTACCTGTAGAATTTATTTCTAACTTTTCCCCGGCCGGCTATAAGCCGACTCACCGCATTATATTATTATTTTATTCTAATTACCATTTTAATTATTTAAACAATTATTTTTAATTAAAAATACCAATAATTTCGGCCCCCTCATTTTAAAATTCAGTTTTAATTATTTTTTCATAATTTTTTCCATTTTTTAAAAATATAATATTTTTTACCAAAATTCCCGTTTTACCCCCGCCGTTAAGGCTTTAATCGGCCTAATTTCTTCGTTTAGTGATCTTTTTAGGATCAGGTTTCTTCATATATTTATCTTTACCAATTTTACAGTATATTGTTATCTTACAAACTTTTATACTGACACTGTCATTATATATCCTATGTAAAATATTAAAAATGTTTACTCCATCAGTTTACTTTATGGTTCTAAAATGCTTTTTAAACTTTTCTTCATGTTATTTCCTCTGAAATAATTTATTAAATTCTCATAATTAGGGATAACACTTCCATATTTTTCTCATAATTTTTCATGATCTTTCGGTATTTATCATAATATTTTTAGACTGCTTTTATCACCATTATATCATTTTTAGTCATTCTCGTTCATCGATTTTCCCGTAACTTTTTTGAAAATTTACTCTATAATTATAACAATTTTCTATAACATTTTTAAGCTCATGATTTTGCTTTATCAAAATATTCGTTAATTTCCTTTATCTCAAAACTTCCGTTTTACTAAAATCCGGTATTACATTTCTCCCCCGTTAAATAAAATTTCGCCCTTGAAATTTGCTCTATACCAATTTAGACTCTGTACTAACTACACTTCGGACTTATTCGCTCCTTAGCAACCACGTGCCAAAAACTGTCTCTCCTTAGCAACCACGCGTGCCGTGACGACAAAAGATACTTCACCGCTAGTTTTACGCACCGCATCTCTCGCGCATGCAACCAGCTCCACGACTTATTCGCTCCAGAACTTTTCTCTATATGTCGACCGCTTCACTTGATGATCGAGAATTTGCTCGGGTTTGACTTGTCAAGATCTTGTCATTTTGTACTTTGATATTTAGTATTTTCCGTGGCACCCATATACCCCGGTCAATACCGGATATCAAAATGTCTCCATGACGCCCATACATCATGGTAACACAAGATACCTTAAATGTTTCCATGACGCCCATACACCATGACAACACAATATACCTCCTACTCAATGACACGATTGCGATCGGATAGTAGTAACTATGAGATATGCATCGGAAACTAAAATTTTCGCGGCAAGTAAGACAACTATTTATCAAACCATAGGGGATTTCTTTTACCCCGTACTCGGGTGTAGTTTTTCGAACACGGGACTTTTCGTCCATTAAAACACAGGACTTCTTGTCCATTCCCGAGTTTCTTTCAACTCAAAAGGTACTTCAAACACTTGTGTTAGCAGTACAATTCTATACAATACTCACTAACTCTAGGTCTTACATCGATTAGTTCAACTTGAGAGGCTTCAATAGGTGAGAGGCGTAAGTCATCACGCTGTCCTGCTGCAGCAAGACATATCCCGACCCATACCTAATGGCACCACGACCATCTACTTGGATCCGGACAACCAACTCTTGGTGCTTATGACCAACTTCGTTCTCGCCTATGCAAGCTCGTCTCGATCATGTTCTACGCAATGATTTAAGTTTTACTCTTTAAGCTTTATCAATGGTTATGAGAAAATTTCGGTATGAATCAACGGTACTATCCCGCTAGATCCGAAACTAAATATCTATGTTACTATCTTCGAAGATTGCTATTCCTTGATGTACAAAATGAAATGGTGTTCCGAGCATACGTCAACCCTTGACAAAATGTAGGAATTACATAACTCGAGTAAATCGTAGATCATGGGAAGTGGGTATGTGTTCATGATAGTCATTTTGTCCATCCCGTGATGGTTGATACAAAGTCACAACTCTTGTACTTTGTTCGGTATCATTTGATACGGCGTTTTAGATGTTGATCCTATGCTAGGTATTAATGTCATAGTGAATTTTGAGAATGTCGTCGATGTTTGTGAACGAGTTTTTGAACGAGATATATATTCGATTTGGAATTCGAGACATGATTACATAAGCAAAATAGTTCACACCCAATGGTGTAGCTACTATTGGATCGTAAGGTAATACATATACGTATGCATCCCAAAATGATTCGCATATTCATCGATATAACGAGTGATTAGTACCCGTGTCGTACAATACCTAAGGTAGGTTCCTATCGAGAGATAGTTATTCGGATCCTCTCTGAAGATTATTCGGCCTCGTTAGTTGTCAAAGCGAAAACCCGGCCTGGGTTTTGTGGCCTTATCCCCGTAGTCCTTTGAGGACAGTTCATGTATAAGTGCCCCGGCTTCTGACACTTGTAGCATATCTGCTCCCCCGCACAGTTGGTTCCTGGGTGGTTCGTTTTGCATTTTGGACATGGTCGGGGTCTAGGCATTCCCGGGTTGTTCTCTTTGCTCGGATCGGTATGGCATCTTGCCTCCCCCGAGGGTTATTCCATGGTGCCGCCCTCTTCCGCGAGGAACTTCCGCGGCTCAACCCGTCACGACTTGCACCGGGCGGTTGTCGATTCTTGATGTGCGTAGTTCCGTTATGTTACGTTCGATCAACCGGCATGACTCCACCGCTTGGATCAATTCCGGGAACTGTTGGGATACCAGCTTTTCCCTTATTTCGTACTTTAGCCCGTCTACCATCCCGCTTGCCTTCCGGCTCTCGTCAACGTTACGTTTCGATATGAAGAATATCGAGACAGATTGGTAAACCGGGCGAAGTAGTCATCGAATGACTCCTCGTGACTTTGTCGAATATGGAGGAATTCGACTCCTTGATAACTTGTACCGAAGGAGGAAAATATTGTTCGTTGAACTTCTCCGGAAATTTCTCCCAAGTCACGGGACAATAACGGGTTTGCAATGTTACCGCAATGCTTTTCCACCATCGGTCCGCATCCCTTCCGAAACTTATAGACTGCAAGTTGGGCTTTTCGGTTTTCCGGACAATCCATCACTTCGAAGATCTTGTCCAGTCTCATAAGCCAGTCTTCAGCCGAATCTAGCTTACCACGAAAAACTGGAGGTTTGAGCTTGCAGAATTGGGTGACCCATTGCTCGCGTGGTCTCAACCACTCTGTTGGGTCGAGGTAGCACCTTTGCTATTGCCCTATTACGTCGAGGGGGTGTCGAGATCTATCGACTCCTCGGTTTCACGTTCATCATCGGGTTCGGTTTCATCTTCTTCCTCGCATTCGTCGTTCCTCATTGGCTCGGTCACCTTCCTCTTCTCTCTCCCCGCCTTTCGGCAAGGAGTTCATCAATAAGAGCCCTTTGTTCTTGCAAGCATCCCCGCATTTCTTGCAACTCATTTCGCTCTGGTTGCTGCGGTCCTTGTCGTTCGGGTTCGTGTACTGGTATTGGTATTATTCGTGGCTGTCTGCCCCTACCTCTACCTCTGCCTCGGCCTCTGGGAGCTCCGGCTCCTCTTAAATTAGCCATGTCTCACTCTTTTTCCTTCATTAGGGAAAACGTTAGATTTTTTTTAAAAAAAAAACAATGGTTACTCTATCGCAGACTTTATCACACTAGTACTACGAACGGACACTCGTACTATTTCCCCTCGTTCAGGGTTTCGTTGGTTCTTTCCACTGAAAACTAATAGAACTTCTCAACATGGTTCAAATACCACATGAATATATCTTTGTCGGTCTCCAAGTTTCGTCCGGCGTGGCCTCGTCACGAGTTTCATCCGATGTGGCCCAGCTCCACATATAAGCTCTGGGTTAGGGTGAAGTTACCGTCCAGTACAAACTGGCGATTATCAAAATTATCAGGATTATTAGAGACTGATATTAGTACTGACAATGGATTTGCGGATTCTGGGTTAGAGTGATGCACCGACAAAGGGTGGTACACCGGTTCAAGATGGTATACCGGTTCAAACCGGTACACCGACCTAGGGCTACCTCGGTACTCATTTTCAAAACACGCTCAAAGTTTAAAAGGCTGATTTGAACATAACTCCGTTAACCGAACAGAATGGCCGGCCGATAAGTGTCTATCATGGGGACCTCACCAACTCTATGGCGACTGATTGGCCACACCCACATAGACTAGCCTTAACTGTCCTACCATACTGTCCGTATTAACATAGTCATATCAATGCCAGGACTACTGCTCTGATACCAAACTGTAACATCCCATTTTCAAAAGCAGTATATTTTTGTTTTCATCAGAGTAGAGCATCGGAGCAATTGAGTAACTGATACATTTATTCAAATTGCCGTAAGTCTGGCTGATTTACAGAAGCGGTACATTGACCGAGAGTTTTCAAAATGAATAACACCCGAAGAAAGTCTTCAGTCGGGACTCTGTACGGCCTGCTCGCCTTTCTCCTCGGTTCTCGGTTCTCCGAACCCGACGCTATGATAAGAACGAGATCCAATTACAATTTGGATCTCGGGTAACTGTTAACCTCATGCTTAAATACGACTACATATACACGATGCAAAGAATCAATACAACAGTCCATAACAGATGTATGATTAAAAATACATAACCACGTATGTAACAGCAATAATAACCTCGTATGTTACAACAATAATAATAACGTATGTAACATAACCACGTATGATACAACAATAATAATAACGTATGTAACATAACCACGTATGTGACATAGCAACGGGTGTAACATATCCACGTATGCTACCACCATAGTGTGAATACAACAATCATATATATCCATACAATAACCATAAGAGTTAGTGTTACAAACGACGCGAACGTACCTTTTGGCGGTACAACGGAACTTTTACGGAAAAACGTGAAATTCGACGGCGGGAAAAAATGCGGTATGACGGCGGCACAACAAAATCGACAGCGGTACGATTATCTCGTAGATATCCTATAAGGATAATATTTAACAACTTTTAGCAAGATAACAGGCATTTTAGGTACAAATTACCATTTTGCCCCGAACCCCTAATCGGCGGAATTTCGCCAGAACTTCGTTACTTTGACCGTATTCCATTTCAAAATTATCCCCACTATGTTTTTACCTCGTCAGGCATCTTTCAATGCAATGAGGCATAAAAACAAGCATAGGAATATATTCTGAAACTTCCTAGATCAAAACAACGGTTCTACTATAACTACCGAAAGAACTACGGAAACTAAAAACTAAGGACGGAAGAACTTACTCGGAGCTAAGGCACAATTTTTCCAGAGCTTCTCTCTCTAGAACCTCTCTCTAGGATCTGAATTTTGGTGTGAAGAATGAGAGCAAGAGAGCTTGCTATTTATAGAGAAAAATAGGGACAAGGTGGGAATTTCCAAAAAGTCTTCGAAATGATTCGGCCGTTGGATCTAGGGTTTTGTAAGATGGAATCTTGGCCATCCATGGTCTTGGTCGACATCTAGGGCCCAAAAGTCAAAGAATGAGTTGTCATCCAATGATGACTCTTGCTTTATGGCCTCCGGTCCGATAAAGCTACCCGATCGGTGTCCGTTTCGCGCGATTTCGCAGAAACTCAAAAATCCGGGCATGCAACTTTGAAGATCTTTTCATCCTCTCTCTTATTATCTATTTTGATCCTCTTTTTGATCATATCCAGGTATTCTCCGGTGCGTCGGAAGATATTCGGACAAATGCGTCCGGTTACGGAAATCGCTTCCGATAGAACCAACTTCTGGACAATAATTCGCTGAATCGTAAAACGTCCAGTTGTTGCCTAACTTAATCTGTGTTTGAAAATACACAATTGTTTCTATAGGTTCTCACTTTGCCTATCTGACTCCACTCTATCTGATCAACTTTTCATCTTATTTGAAATTAGGGTTTTAGGTTGCGGAATCGACGTCTGGTAAATTCTTTCTTCGTGTAGAATTTCACTTGTACTTAATTTGATCAGTCTGAAAATAATTTTACCTATGGTTTACCTGTAGAATTTATTTCTAACTTTTCCCCTCGGTCTGTCTATAAGCTGACTCACCGCATTATATTATTATTTTATTCTAATTACCATTTTAATTATTTAAACAATTATTTTTAATTAAAAATACCAATAATTTCGGCCCCCTCATTTTAAAATTCAGTTTTAATTATTTTTTCATAATTTTTTCCATTTTTTAAAAATATAATATTTTTTACCAAAAATTCCCGTTTTACCCCTGCCTTCGTTAAGGCTTTAATCGGGCCTAATTTCTTCGTTTAGTGATCTTTTTAGGATCAGGTTTCTTCATATATTTATCTTTACCAATTTTACAGTATATTGTTATCTTACAAACTTTTATACTGACACTGTCATTATATATCCTATGTAAAATATTAAAAATGTTTACTCCATCAGTTTACTTTATGGTTCTGAAATGCTTTTTAAACTTTTCTTCATGTTATTTCCTCTGAAATAATTTATTAAATTCTCATAATTAGGGATAACACTTCCATATTTTTCTCATAATTTTTCATGATCTTTCGTATTTATCATAATATTTTTAGACCGTTTTTATCACCATTATATCATTTTTAGTCATTCTGTTCATCGATTTTCCCCGTAACTTTTTTGACAATTTACTCTATAATTATAACAATTTTCTATAACATTTTTAAGCTCATGATTTTGCTTTATCAAAATATTCGTTAATTTCCTTTATCTCAAAACTTCCGTTTACTAAAATCCGGTATTACACATGTCTTAAAAGTATACTTTTAAGACCGCTTGTTTAAAAAAAAACGGTCTTAAAAGTGTTTTTTAAAAAAAAAAAAGAAGCTAAATTCGCTAAACCTGTTAAGTCCGAGAGTCTACTTTGTCTTCTTGGTGATATAACATTTACTTAGTTATAGATTCAAAGAGTGTCCCAAGAGTCTCACGGGTTAAATCCTCAAAGAAGAATGTTATACTCTTCCTCTAACCTACTCAATCTTTGTAAGTCATCCCAAGAGCTACATAATCAAATCTTTAGCAACGTTGGCGGTGAGGTGCTTGAGGGTTTTGCGATGGCGTCGACTCCAATCCTCGAACATCGAAAGCGTACTACTTCGAGGATTCCGGATGACGGTGGCTCCTTCCTCTTCGATCTATGGCTCCTCCCACGCTGTTTTCGCACGATCCGCTTAAAATCAAGCCCGGATCTCTTCTTGCGTAAGTCTATTTATTCCTACCTTGACCACTCCCGCTCGATCTGGACTTCGATTTTGGTTGCTAGAAGTTTTGCTAGTACCGACAAGAGGATCCCGCTCGATTTGGTTTCTTTAAGCTTGTAATTTTTTTGTAGATCTGGACTTCAATTTCATCTCGATTTTATATTGATTTAAATTTGATTTCCATGGTGAATGATTTCTTTCTTGTTATTTTTTCTTATTTACGAAGTTTGTAATCTTCTTTTTTGTTTTTCTTGTTGTTGTTGCTTCCAATCTTCTCTTGGTTCTTCGTCGCTAATGACGTAAAGACATTCAAAATGTTGCGGATCTCGGTAATTTGGGACCAATTATTTCATTAGGGGTTTTTTTTTTAATTATTCTGAAACACTTTTAAGAACGGATATTTCAAAAGTTCGGTTTAGAAACGATTTTTTTAAGACCGGTCGTTCATCCGGTCTTAGTAACATATTTTTAATACCGCCTGGAACGAGACCGACTCCAGATCCGGTCTTACGAAGCGTTTTTTGTCCGGTCTTAAAAGGCTTTTTTGTACTAGTGTAAGGTACGGACGCGTACTGTAACACTAACTCTGATGCTTATTGTATATTTATATGTGATAAATACTTTCATAAAGTCATGGACGAGACTCTGTCTTGAACATGCGCCGTGACTAAGTTTATGGGGCTTAGATCACTACATATACATTCAGCTTTACACGGGGTATGGTTTTGATAATACCATTAAGTTTTCCTAGCGCTATGGACACGACATGCTATCGTGGCACGGATGGTGCAGACTAATTAACTTTACATGTGATTATACTATTATTAATTGATCATACATCTGTTATGGGCTTTTGTATTGATTATTGCTGTAATGTCATGAATATCTGTCATATATATATATATATATATTGTTTATATAAGCATGAGGTTAACCGTTACCTGAGGTCCGATGGGCATTGGACCTCAGCTCTTATCATAGCTTCAGGGTCCGGAGAACCGAGGACCGAAGACAAGGGTAAGCAGAGTAAACAGCACGCATGAAGACCCGACCGAAGATTTTTAGGATATTTATCGTTATAATACCTGATAAATGTACCGTTCTTTATGAACAGACAGATACGCCACAATTAATGATATATCAGTTACTCACTTCTTTACTTACTCCGATACTCTACTCTGATGAAAATATTTTATTCTGTTTTTGAAAACTGGGGTGTTACATCTTATGAATGGTTGAGATTAAACAATTAAAACAATGAACTATCAAAACGGGCGCGTTAAAAGTTTCATCAAATTTGGTTTAAATTTATGATAGAAAAACATACATGGGCTATCACATGACTAAAATTCCTTAGATTATGAATGACTGAGATTCACAAATTCATTAATTAATTGCATTAGTGGACAAAATGTCAAATTTTAATAATCTGGAAAGATACTGTGATTTGAAGCTTGAGACCATGCGATAAATAGCTATTTTCAAGGTTTTATGAAAGGTTGAGATTAAACAACTAAAACAGTTGGCTGTTAAAACATTCTGAGTTGAATGTTTCATCAGCTAATAGGTTTGTGATAGAAAAACAATGGGCTATCAAAATAGTTTGTTTTTTTTCTTTGATCAAATGACTCACATTACTTAAATTAAATGAATACGTCTGAGATTCAAATAAGTCCATAATGTCATAAATGATATACTTCAAAATTGTAATTTGAACCTCGAGATTATGCAACATATATATATATATATATATATATATATATATATATATATATAGAGCAGCTCTTGAGGTTTTATAAATTGTTGAGATTAAACTATTAAAATAGTTAGCTGTACAAACAGTGTACGCCACAAGTTTCATTAGATATATATACAACAAAATAATGTGTTTTATGGTTAAATAAATAAATCACATCCCTTTTGATGAATGGCTGAGATTGACAATTGGAGAATTGGGCATACATACACTCGAATTTTGTATAGTTAATACTGAAATTATGAACCTTAATTCTCTTTTACCATAGACTTCCTTTTCATGTTTTCACACTCCTATTTTAATTCAAATGACGGTAAGCCTTGAAAAAAAAAGTAAAGTTTGTTCCCGTATGATATAGAGGTCATGGATTAAAATTCTAAAAACAGTCTATCTACTTGTGGGGGTAAATCTATGTATTTGACCCTCCTCCCGTCTAGTGGAAGTCTTGTGCAGGTTGCCCTTTATTTTTATTTTAATTCCAATGGCTATGGATGAAATGCTCTTGTGTATTGATTACTTCATCTGTCTCTAAATATAAGCTTCAAATTTGTGAATGGGCTGGTCCCAAAATATAAGTTTCGTTTTAGTTTTGTCAAAGCATTTATTGTTTTTTTTTTCTTCCAACTTTACCTATTGATTGTATTTGTTGCATTTATCGTTTCTCTAACCTTCTCTCACTTATCTTATTTACAAATAAGAGCATAGTTAGAAAAAAAATTATTATTTTTAACTAATTATTTTATAATCTCAAATCGATTATTTGAAGCTATTAGGGACGGAGTGAGTATATAATATTGACAAGACAAAATAATTACCGCGTGAAGCTGACAGATTTTTAACGGAGTAGCGAAATGAAATGAAATGATTCAGAGCACAATATGCCATTGTCAAAATGGGATTGTGGAGAAACAGAGTTTTGCTACCTGCGTACTAAATAATGGGTTTGTATTTAATAATGCATTAGTGGATATTTTTTACAAGATTATGTATGATATAACTCAATGCTCAGAGCTTTATAATACATCATAGATTGAAGGTTGAAAAAATCAATATATATATATATTCATTCAAGCATATGTTTTTTATATGCGTATGAGCTAACCAATACCTATATCCACAATTCTTACAAGTGTGCTATCACTGGAAACTTGAGAACGGGATGGTCAAAGTTTTAAACCCAAATCTAAAACTTTAAGTGTGCAAAACTGACAAGAGATTCTAAGGCTATATGCTTCATGAGGGTATATGGATGAGTCCACCGTGTGTTTGATCAAATGGCTATAGCATATGCTGGTTCGTTTTGCCATCGATCAGGCTTTGCCTTATAAGTCATTGCTTTTCCTCTTTTGCCTATGTTCACCAGGAATCCACCGTCAATGTCACAAGTAGATATTTACATCCTCAACAGTTATGGCTAAAAAGTTAAAATGACGAGAGATCAGAAGTTTTAACAATCATATCAGAATATAAAGTGTCACACCCCGAAAATCGAGAGGTGACCGGCCCGGAATATGAGATAACTCACATTCCTTAAGCCTTAAAACATATAGAATTTCTAACACTTATTTCTTCGCTTGGGGTTTTGTAATTTTCACTTATTACACATATTTTTAGGTCCAGGGTTTTCTCTCCCAAAGAACAAATACAAACAAATATATACTTGTGCATTGCCCTCATGTACACAATCACACTAGTTATATGATTGTTCATTTTCTTGTGCGAACAGAATCAATTTCAGTCACTGAGGTGAGCAAAACCTTGTGTATTTGTAAACTGTTTGCAATAGCTATTTGCCCCAAATAACTTATTTCTTGACATCAAGTGCTATTATTTTCCAGGCAATAAATAAATTTGCTACGGCACTTGACCTTGGAATTTACAAGCAGGATTATATTGATGCCTTGTACATGTTTTATCATGAAAGGAAGCCTGAAGAATTTATTTGTCCTCAAACTCCAGAGTGGAAGAGACTTTCTGATCCTGAGTTTCAATGTGCAGTTGACTCAGCGGTAGAAAATATAATTTGTTACAACATTATAATTTATTTCGGTCTCAACATTATAATTTGTAATATTTTGTTTTTGCTATGTAAAATTGTTACAATTTATTTTATGATATACAAGTCTTTTTATTTTCTATTTTTTTAATATTTTTTATGTAATTATTTTTTTTTCTGATTTTTTATATTTTTTTTAAATAAATTCAAATCCTGGATATTTGTGATCGAACAACTCTTCTCTCGCAAAATCCAAAATTTACGAGGAAAATGACATTTTTCCGTCACAAAAGTGATTTGCAATGCCCATTTTTGCAACGGACCTTGATCCGCCGCAAATCAATTTTGCGACGGAAAATAGCTTTTTTGCGAGGGAATTTTTCCGCCGCAAAAAACTATTTTTTTTAGTGATCTCATCTAATGACAGACCCATGAATTTTAATGAGGGGAAAATAAAAAATATTATATCATAAATAAAAGTATTTCAAATACAATACGGACCTAATATACAAAAAAATTAAAAGAAATCTATTATAGAAATTAAGATCATGACTTTTACTCTATGTGTTTTCATATTGTTAAACTCATCTATAATTGAATCTATGCTAAAACTCAAAACAATTTCTTTTTCAACGTTAAAAAGAATCTCAAAAAATTGGTCTTGCAATTTCTATTCTTTATTATTTTCATAGTATAGCGAGAAAACGTAATTGTCAACTTCACTCAAGACCTTTTTGAGTTCATCCCTTTGTGATGCAAAGCTGCAATGAAGATGGAAAGATGATATCAAACTTAATTTTCATGTTTCCTTTGTTGCCTGGATTGCTTGCCGAGGGCATGCCTTCATCTTGGACCACCATCTCGATTCACGGTTTCACAACTTCGTCATAGAAACTTCAATTTCTCTTCCATCCAACGTTGTAACTTTGATTGTTTTCCCGAGTGAGAGCCGCAAAAAGTGATATCTTTTGGGTTCACCAAATCATTCCCTACCCTTTTGAAAATCTTGTGAGGCTTGTCTTCCTGTACAAATACCAAATCAGTAGGAGAAGGAGATCCTGGTTCTTGGTTTCCTTTTCTACGAAATGTTATCTTTGTCCATTTCTTCCAACCAAGCTTCACTACTTTTACCTCCAATATTGTTTTCCCTTAAATTTTACAGGGCGGCGGCCAACCCTACCTCCAATATTTTTTCCCCTTAAATTTTAGAGGGCGGCGGCCAACCCTACCCACTAGTTCTGCCTCTGATCTCATCCCATATTTATGAAAATTTCGGCTACTACTTTTCTTGTGGAAAGGAAAAAAAAAAAATCTTCAAATGAAAAAATTCCTGCAAACATCCTCAATTTTCAAATTTGCCACCTTATTTATAGAAATTATTGATAATTTTGATGGGCATGAAGAGAAAACAAAATAAACCTTCACTGTTTGAATAACTTGAAATTTCAATAATATCAAATAGCTAAGAGGAAAAGTTTGAATTTAATACCATTTGGTATTCCATTGATTTGATGTTTCTAGGAAAGCAAAGGCTTGAGAAGTAGCGGTGTTTGAAGCAGCACCATCATCTTCATTATTGGTGTTGGATTCCATGGGTGATTTCTTCATAAAAGCTAAGAAAGATAAAGTTTGAAGATGAAAATTGATGAAAATTGATTTGCAATTCTGTGTCTCAACACATCTAGGTTCATAAATTTTATTTTATAGATGAGAGACAAGGCATATATGAAAAGATAAAACCGTTGTCAAATCAGCGTACTCTAGAAGTTTCATCAACGATTAGGTTTTTGGGGTACAAAACAACAAGCCGCCAACATAATATACTTTAAAACAATGGGCTATTGAAATTATGGACTGCTCAAAATGTTTAAGACGAACGGTCCAGATTCATTGAATGTCATTACCAGCTAGTATAAATAAATAAAATGCATCATGTCATTAAATTTCAAGATATGTGAGATGAATAAGTTGATGCGGTATATGCAAGACATATAAGGCTTTTTTATTTTATGTTTGTTTCCAACAAGAAGACATAGTTTAGAGAAGTGAAATTGTGTACTTTGAAAGTTTCAATATAATGCGCATTGAAAACAATTTACTTCAAAACAATGAGAGATCTATAATATCCTGATTTTTACTTTACTAAAATTCCTTATGTAATGTATATATTTAGTAGAATGGAACCGTGAAATTTTGGCCGAATGCTTGATTTTTTTGAAACTTTAAATTTTGGGATATATATTAATATAAAAATATTTATCATGGGATTGATTTTCCATTGACTATTTGGACCATAATTTTGTCCAAAATGAAATAAAGAAGGTTATTGGGATTTTTCTTTCATAAGTATACTTAAGGGTCAAAATGTCAACAATGACTTCTTTTTGCTCAACTTGGTGCCATGTGTCATATTTGGCCAAAAAGAAAAGAGAAGAAGAAGGGAAGAGAGAAAATTAATTGATGCACATGTGACATGTCCTAATAGTCAAAGGTGTAATTAAGAAGCTTCTTGCCTAAGTCCTTGCCAAGTGTACATAAGGGAAAGGTAAGGAATTAAGTGATCTTGACATATGTTAAAGTGCCTTCATGAAGCTACATACACACTCCACAGTCCACATTTTGTTCAACAAAGAGAGGAATAGGAGGCCATATGGTGGATACTGGTAATTGAAGATTTCAGATCAGGCAAGGGCAACTATTAGTTGTCAGTAATAATTTTTGTAATAGTACTTTTCAAAGTTGTAAAGAATTTGTACAACTTTATGAGAGTTTCGGTTGTAATCAAGAACGATATATCAATATGCTATGCTATTTTTGGTTACCTCTATTTATTGCCCAACAAGCTTTGCAATAATCCTTTGATAATTATCGGAATATCAGTAGAGTATTACACGAATCAAAGGGGGTGCTTTAGAAGTTGCATATTAGATAGCTCAAAATCATCCTTATAAACAGATGGTTCAAATTCAATGAGTCATCACTAGCAGCTAGCTAGCATAAATAAATGAAACCCACCGTTTGATTATGCTTGAAATATTGTATTTTTAAACTTGAAGATGATGGGGTAATTAAATTATAGATGTTTTTTTTTTGGGGGTCAAAATTAAATTATAGATGTTGCATTATATTGTCTAAGTCTCTTCTACGATTGCAAATCCAACGCCACCTGGACTTCAAAGCTAACAATAGTTAGATTTGAGGTTTTGTATTTCATGTGAGACTTGATATTTGTTTAGAAATAACAGTAGTACTCATACCTTTAATATAAGATCCAGTTTGGGTATAAAGTATATCTTATATTAAGGATAAATAATATTATATTTTTAGAATATATTATAGATGTTTTATATTTTAAATTAATATATTGTCGCCATCAACCATTGAGACTAATGTGTTTTGATTAGCTTTTTTGAAAGCCCTTCTAAATCATATAGGAAGAGTTTTATCTTCTTATTATTCTGCTCTAGAAATAGTTATGTATTCAAAATTTAAATTTTAAAAAAATTGGACTCCAAATTTTCAGATTCTATTTTTTCGGCCGTACCCAATTTAGGGAAAGCGAAAGAGAGCAAAGGGGAAGAAAAACCCACCTTTTTCGCTGCTCACTCACAGCGAAGAAAGCAACGAAAGCAGGAAGCAGATTGTGTTATTCATCTTGCTTCTCTTCCTCTCGGTAAAATTTTCTATACAGTTAATCTTCTGTTTCTTTGATTCAATTTGGTTGGAGCTTTGAGATTTTCTTGAATCGATATATTGATGGTTGTTGGCTCAAATGGGGCATTGGGGTTGTTCAATTGGAGCTTTGATTGCAATCCAATCATATTAATATGATTTTTTGAATCCTTATTTTATACCTGACATTTTTCTACGACCACTGAACAATTTCTGATTCCAAAGACTGAAAATAGAGTCAACAAAGATGAGAGATTTTTCTACTCTGATATTTCTTTCTCTAAAATAGCGCCAAGAGAGGGAAATTTTTGGAGGGAAATAACTCAACTTCGGTCTTGCTGAAAGTTTATTTTCCTCCAGAGTCAAAAGCAGACGTTTCACCTGCTGAAAGTTGCTGATGTGGTAAGAAGATCAGAGGTAATTCTAAGGCTCCATAATCTAATTCGGATGAGACTGTTTCTCTGGCAAGCTGATTTTTTCTTCTGTTGCTGTAAGTTCAATCAATCCAGAATCTAAAGGGACTCATGAGATCTCTTTTTCCTGTTCCCGTATTAAGGAAGTCTCGATTTCTGAGTCCGGATCCTTGACTTTTTAATTCGGATATTTATGGTCTCATGCTTGATCATTCTTGACATCAAATTTACTATTCAAGTGTGATTTGGCTAAAAATTAGCCCTACTGATCTTCAACTTTGACATTTGAAGCTCAGATTCTAGATTATTTTTTTCCTACGTTCTGAAAATTGCATCCATAAAGCTAGCAAGATACTGGGCTTATTAAGGAAAATGGGTAGGAGGCTGGTCTTGAAGCATCCAATTGCTCTTGTGGGCATGCTGATGTGTGTTAGTTGCCTTTTGATTGTGATCGTTACTGTTCTTGAGCTTCCAGAGGCGTTGCCTAGAAATAGGGAGATGGGAATTTACCATCCAACATTCAAATCCAAGAAAGTGCCTCAGAATTTCAAATTAGATAAATTTGGAGAAATGATGGTTGAAATGTTGCCTCAAGATCTTGCCTTTACAACTTTTATTCCTTCAGAGGAAGCTTTCAAGCGTGATTTACATTTATTTGTAAATGAAAGCTTGGTAACAGAGAAATTTAACGATACATCATACATATGCAATTCTCACTCGTATATTGGGATTTTCAGCTGTCCCTCGGGAGCTATCTTCAACTGATGTACCTCTTGGTGAGTTGGTGTCCTATGATTCTGTATCTGGGTTCCAATTATACATCACAAAAGACATCAACAGAATGCTATTTGTTAATAGGATTCGATCAAAAATCACAGATGTTAGAAAGGGTAGGATTGTTATGCATATTATGGATGGCGTTATTATGGATTCTGACTTTGAGCAATCTGTTCTATCTGATGATACTGAGGAGTAAAGAGGATTGTTTGTTTGCTGTTTTAGATATAAACTTCTCCGAACTGAGGAAGGATCCTTGAATCCTGTGAATGGACATTCTTGCAGCGAATGAGAGATGGAGCTGTGAGTCTGTGACAAATCATGAGATGGTGGTTGCGGAACTTATTAATGATCGCAGTTGGAATATAAACCTTCTCTTAGGCGCCACTGACCCACAGAATCTGTCAATTATACAGAATATTCCTCTTCCTCATGCAGGAAGAACTGACAAGTTAATTTGGGCAGCTGTCAAGGATGGAATATATAATGTTAGATTGGGGTATAGATCAGTGTTACAAGCTAAGGAGGAAGAAAGAATACCTGTCCCTGCTGGCATGCTTCCACTTCAGTATCTCTAAACTCAGCTCTGGCGAACAGTTTGGAAGCTGAATGTGCTTCCGAAAATTAAGAGTTTAGTCCTGGCGCGTAATGAATAAAGCACCAGCCTCCACTATGTCCTATATGTGGTAAGGATGATGAAACATTAGAACATCTCTTTTTATTATGGGGTTGGGCTCATATCACCTGGTTTGGTTGCCCAATTGGTTTGTTAATACTTAATAGACCCATATAAAATCCAATCTATTGATGGAGCGGCTTTTTCTTGTTGACTTTGTTCATTGGGACTTTGGCAAGGCATATGTAGCCACTTTGTGCTGGTTTATTTGGAAAGTGAGATGTAAATTGGTCTTTGAGATGGTAGAGCCTAAACCCCTACTAGCTATTGATCTGGCCAACCAGAGTATTAGTGAATACTGGGACACTAATGCCCTGTTTGCTGCATCCATAATTCCTGCCGGAATCTAAAACTGGCTATCAATGGAGAAAACCACAGGTTAACACCATTAAAATTAATTTTGACGGCTCCTTGTACAAACGCACTGGCAGAATTTGCATACATGCTGAATCTTTTTCCTTTAAGAAGAATAGGTGGCATTATTATTATTGTCTTCATTTTTCTTTATATGAAAGGTATAGAGGTTGTATCATAACTTAGGCCAGCTTACACATGTAACAAAAGTTTGCTGAATCATTCAACTTGGCTAGTTCAATTGGTAACTTCAAGCTGATTTGGCAAAAAATTCTTGATTTGATTTGTGGCTGACTGGTAAGTAATCTTTTGTTGGCAGGTGCACCTATAGAATTCGAACTACCTGATTCAAGTACAATATTCATTATTTATGCATCAGATTTGAGTTTTTTTTTCATAGTCCACTGCTTTTTAAGATGATGCTAGGAATCATGTTGCTTCAGTAAATTTCAGATTCTCTCTTAAGAAAAAAGAGACAACATTGAAAGCACAACTTTGTTTGTTTTAACTAATTATGGTGATGATGCAGTTTTCTGTAATATGTCTATTCATGAAATCATTGGACTAATGTAGAAACCCATATCCATACAAGAACACAATCATCACTCATCATGACTCCTTGCTCGGTTGAAAATGCCATTTTTTAAAGATTCTTAAAGAATAATAATGCTATTGATGAATGTTTTTCTTTTCGCCTATTGCAACGCAAAAATATGGCTCCTTATCTGGATAAGGTCAAGGTCACTCTTTATTTCTTTCACCTTTGTTGCATGTAGGCCCACTCCGTAAATACTCTAAGCACTTGTCCTTATGTCGAAAGGAATTCTCTGATTGACCTTGTAACATTACCCAAATCTGACACTGTTTGTGTGTATAAACAAGACGTTAGTCCCGTGCGTTGCACGAAGTGTGTAGTCCAATTCTGTTTAAAATAAAGATAACAAAGCCTTAAATGTGATAACAAAATTGTTTTGTTAGGTGCTACATAAATTATAGATGTTAAGAGATAGATTGATGAAATAAGCAAAAAAAAAAAAATCATAGAAGAATGATATGCAAACCTCTGAAATAACAAAGTCGACAAAAGTTTCCAATTACTACTATTAATGTGGTAAAATGTTTTGGAAAACTTCCATGTATACAACACTAACTGTGTTGTCAATACACTTATTGAACTCATTGAAAATCAATATTTTTAAACCATTAAAACTCTTCACCCTCGACAAAGAACATAGAGTTGTCTACGTGAAAAACTGACTTTGGAAGAAAAAGACCTACATTTGACATCGATTCTCCTCGACTCTTGTTAATTGTCATCGCAAATGAAATGATGATTGGAAATTGCCTCCTTGGAAATTTTCTCCAATTTCTGTCACCCTGTAGCATATCCTGAACAATTAAACTTGTGGATAATCCTCTGTCCTCCCTCTCCCTCAGCCCCTTCAGGTTTTCCAGATTTTTGTTTTGTTTGAAAAGGTTCGTGCTAATTAAAAACTTATGAAGTTGACAAGGCGACGGAATATCAGATAGTTTTGATGGAACAAAAACTGGAGAAATTAGCCTACTTTAATCTAGTGTCACCAAAAACATATCTGTTTAATTGATTTGATCAGAAAGTTAGACAATGGCCTTCTAAATCCTTCAAACTATAGACATTACCAAGCTCCAGTTAACTCAGTATGAAAATGACTGAGGCTTCAATCAAAACAACTATAAATGGCAACAGTGAACCTTGACTCTTTTCTAGTAGTCCTGCATATATTAGATAAAATATGTTTCCTTTAATATAGTATTATATGAGGGCCCTTCTAGAAACAATAAAAAGATTTCTGTTTCAGGAATAAGGAAATGGGCACATCCTTTATCTCCGATTTCTGTTTGATTGGCGGTGGATTGTTGGCAAAAATAATTATAAATGGTAACAGTGAACCTTGACTATTAAAAATGAATAAGATAATTCCATATATGCTACCCCAGATGCTCTTCTCACTTCCCCCAAAGTTCCACACCAACATATATCTAATTTCAACACATTAAGCCCGACATCTGGAAGATTAACAACTTTGGTTGGATTTTAGTCAAAGAAGATATATAATCTATATGTACATGATGATTATAAATTAATTATAATCAATTTAGATTTGATAATTGATTATTATAAAAATTTAAAATTTAATTTGTATTTTAAAAGTTTAAGCACCATATGGCAAGACTTTTGACTCGGCGTTGCACAGATATGGTTTTAGACATAAGATTTGATGGCAACTGATAGCTGATAGGAAAGTAGAAGATGTTGGTGGTGATGTAGAATAAATAATTTGGAAACCAGTGATGCATGGGAAAAAAGAAAAGCACGGGAAACGTGATGCGAGGGAGACAAATGACATTTGAAATAATTACATTAAAGTATCAAATGTTTTAGAAACCACCCCTGGATAACCTAAGTGTCAATAGCACTTCACATTCTTATATTTCAAAAACATATTCCGCCCGGTGCCTCGTAACGCAATGGCATCGTGCCAGCCTATGAGCTGGCCTCCCCCTCCCCTGTCAGGGGTTCAATCCCCATTGTATATATATATATATAAAAAAAAACATATTCCTTATTTGGGAAAAAAAAGGCATATTCCTGAAACAATCATCTTTATGTTACTTTTAAGAAAAGCATGGGCAATAACACTTCACATTCTTAAATTACTTATTATTTCCATTGACAACATTCCTTAGATTTTAGTCACACACAAAAAATTTGGAAGGTGGGGGCATGCAACATTTTGAGACTCTATTTATTTTTTTTGTCAAAATTCAGACCGTGTTTTGAGGAGGAAAGAGGAAAACTTTTTCATCTTTTATAAAAAAAAAAAAATTACACCTAAACTTTTTTTATTAAAGAAACACCTCCACATGTACGTTTTACGCAGTGAAAGGGCGAAAAAAAAAGCGAAGAAATGGTGGATAATTAATAAATTATTATTATTATAAGATTATTTAAATAATTACACTTACTTCTTTTTAACTAACATTTTTATGAAAGTTATTCAACATAATATTTACTTGAGTATTTTTGTTATTATGGATGTGTAAAAAAGGACTATTGCATTGAAGGAAAAAAAGAAAAGAAAAGAAGGACTATTGCAAATGCGAAGAACGGCATTTCGTTGATTGAGAAGACCAAAAGATTGAGAACAACACGTCGGCTATTTTTCACTACAACGGTGCTGACACACAGAACATACATGGCTGATAAAACAGGGGTACTGAAAAAGAAAGCATAGTTAACCGCAAAAAAAGAAAGAAAAGAAAGCATAGAATAATAAAATATAATAAAGTGGTTCCACAAAAAAATATATATAATAAAGTGGGATTAAGAATTGAGTATTGCTCTCTGCTCTGAATCTGAATACATTGATGATATATTCCTGATGATGATGATGATTCCATGATTGTCATTTTTTTTTTTCAAAATATATAAGGCATTAAAGTTGAGCATGCCATCCGTGAATGCATAGAGAAAGAATAAAAATTTTGAGTGGGCATTTGTTTAATAATTATGGTGAGGCTAGTGGAAAACACTTGGTCCCATGAAGAAATGAAAAAGAAGATGTGCGTACGGGAATGAAAAAAAGAAGATGTGCGTAGGGGAAGATGTGTCATCCGTGAATGCATAAAAATGTTGAGTGGTCCCATACATTGAAATGAGAAAAAGTGTGTTCCAAAAGTCTAACGTGGCCAATTTTATTTACTTTGGGATATTACAAACAGGGCAACAGAGGCTAGATACTGGAAGGCCATTGGAAAAGAGAAGGAGATTTATAGCTCCAAAACTTGCAGTCTCGTGGGCATGAAGAAGACTCTGGAATCAGCACTAAATCAGAACATATATGTTAGATTGAAGAAGTGTAACCTACAGGGTGTAAATATCTGGTCGTTTAAATTTTTTGATACGTCGATTGCCAACTATAGATGCATATGGACACACAAAGTTTATGAAACTATAGAAGCAAACCAACGTGGCTTTAATCTATCAATAATATTTACCATATAAAAAATCTATCAATATTTTGAATAAATATATTCAATTCATTGTTTACTTTATTTGGAACTTATTTGTATGGTAGAGGACTTATTTAATTGTTTGAAATCTATAATTAGGACTTATTCATCATTCTTGACAAACAATTTATTTTTTATTGCTCTTTTTAAGTAATTTGTAAGCTAAAAAAATTACGTGATAAGCTGTTTGTTTTTTTTTTTCAAAAAAATAATTTTGACTTAAAATTAGCTTTTAACTTATTTTAAATGTAAATAGAGCATTACAGTTTTAGGATATAAAATGGGTTAAAAGCTGTTTATTATTATTATATTTAAACTTCATTCGGCTACTCAATCCAGGTACGCAAGAATTCCTATCCTTTTGTCAATTTAATCAAACTTCATCCCCCACTAACTATTATAAATATATATTATTCATTGTTTATTGTAACTATTAAACAGATCTATCTCTCTCCTCCTCCTTCTCATTTTGTGTCTTGAACTTCACAGATCGTTCTGCACAGTCCTCCACGAAATCACAACTAGGATGCTGTGCATTTTGCTTCCCATGATTCACGGTTTCTCAGGTCTTCAAGAGGTCTCTTTGATAGCTCACAGTTAGGTACTTGTGCATTTTCCTTTCCAAGGTTTACTTTCGCCCATAACCCACTGCTTATGCAAAACCACGCTAGAGAGAGAGGAATCAGACAAAGGGATTCAAATAATATTTATCTTATCAAATAATTTATATTAATATTTGACCTTTAATAAATATATCATAGCATACGATAAATAGAAAATAATAAATGTATAAAAAATATAATGTATTTTATAAAAATACCCATATAAATATTTATAATATGATATATAAACATGCATATAACATGCGACAAAGATGAATGAATTTAATGTGAAAAGATAAAGGATAGGTTAGTGAATTAACATATAAATTTCGAGCCAAAATGGGCTGCTTAGTGTAATATTCATCATCGGGTACCGTACTTTTACGTGCAGCTGAAGGAGTTTGAAAAAATGAAAAGCCATGAGTCCCACTTCAGTAATAAATATAAACGTATTTGAAAACTTAAGTATATGAAATAGAATATAAACGTATTATATAATAAAGATATTTTATGAAAATTATAATGTATATTATGATTGTAAAATAAATTAAAATGTGTTAAAATATAATACCTTGTAAAATAAATTAAAATAATATATTATAATGTATATTATGAAAATGTAAATATAAGAATTATATTATGTAATAATATAATATACCTATTATATATTTTTTGATATATGATATTATAATAATTGTAAAATTATAATATATATTAGTAATATAATATTAGTAATATATTACTAAAATCTGGTTCCACTTGCGAATAAGATAATAGAATAATATAATATTAGTAATATATTACTCCATCCGGTTCCACTTACTGCCAGGGGCGGCAACGTACACAATTGTAGGAGTCATGTTTTTTTTTTTGCCCAAAGTAGGAGTCATGATTGATTTCCTCCCAATTGTAGAATAATATAAATAATTCATTCAGAATTCAGAAATAATAATTAAATAAAGAATAACAATATTCTATTTTTCAATCCTCTTCTTTTCGTCATCGTGATACCTCTGTCTGCCACTACACTAACTAATTAACATTCATTCACCTTTTTCAAACCTTTCTTTGATTTCTTTCTCATTTCTCATGCGTCTCAGTTTTTTTTTTGGTCGGATCAATCGTCTCAATTCGTTCTCTTCTTCTTCACAGCACCACAGATGAGAACGGACAGGATCCCTCTTCTCTTCTTTACAGCGCCGCAGATGAGAACGGACTGGATCCTTCTTCTTCACCGGAAACACCTTCTCTTTTGTCTGTCTCCTTCTCTTCACTGGTGCTGTCGGCGACTCGTAGATCTTGGATGCAGGAACTTTGAATTTGGAGGGAGTAATAGGATCGTCGTCGGTCATCTGTCTCTCTCACCTCATTGAAACAGCTGAGCTTGGTCACTGAAAACACACAAACACATATTAATGTATAAGTTTGTGTTTTCAGTAAAATCTGGCATGGACGAATCAACGACGTAGACCGTGATTGCGGAACGATGTCACAGCATAAGCATCTGCGCATGCAGCCTCGGAGATCAAAGCTCCTCCTGAGATTCTGGTCCAAGCTTTTCGCCTTGGCCCCTTCTTCATCCGCACTCAACGACCAACACTGAGGTCAGTTCCCTGATTCTCCTCCCCTTCTCACCTGTGTTTCCGAAATCAAATCATAAATTCTCCTAAATTATAAGCATTAATATTAATCAAGGCTGGAATAATATAAAAACGGACCAAGCACATTCTGGGTTCGAGTGGCTCTGATAATGATCTCAGTACGCATTGGAGTTACTCTAACCTCGACACCAGAGTATCCATCCTCGGCAAGCTCTCAGGTCAAGGAAACGCCATCGGCGACGCACTACAAATCCACAGCAAAAGAAAAAGGAGTCAGAGGGGAACAGAAGTCAGAGATTGAGGTTTAAACAAACCCAAGGAAATGAAGTACGGACCTTTCTCTTCTTGCTCCTCTGAGTCGCCATTGTTGCAGCGAAGGATGGATGCAGGGCAAAGGATCTCAATGTCGCCGGCGGCAGGGTATGTGTTGAGTCTCTTTGCAAAGCCAAACCCTAATTCCAGAGAGGTTAAATGCTGACTGGTTTCTTAGGTTGTTTGAGGTGAATTTATAGGGGAGGTTAAAATTTGAAATTTGAATTTGGAAAAATGGAGGGAGGGTAGACGTGAATTGAGAAATGGATGGCAGGAATTTTTGATGACGTGGCACCTATGGTGGTGGGACATGTGGACCAATAAATCGGTGGCTAGGAGGTTTAGAGGGATATATTGATAGTTCATGATTTTGAAAGACCGAGAGTAAAGACTTCGCATATGATTGATTGGGTATGACTTAAGTATGTGTATTGTTACATCCGAACTGACATGAGTGTTTGGCATTGAACTGGGCTTTTAAGCTTTTTCCCCCCTTCATCTTTTGAGTTTATTTCATCGTGGATCAGAATTTTGATTCCCCCGCGTCTCTGGAATACTCTGTTTTGTTCATTTTGTGGCATTTGAGTTTGCCAACTTTTGCAGCTTGATTGTGTTCCATTTCAATTTGCATTGCACTTGCAAATTTTCTATGTGAAAAAAAGTGGAGGTTGATGTTAGTTTCTTCACCTACTGAAATGGACGACTCTGTTGTGTATAGGTAATATGCACAAAAACAATCAGAAGGTCTTACTTTTAACCCCATTCAGCTTGTTGACTTTGTTTTTTTTATCCCATTGTTTCTTTAAATTCGTACTCACATCAAAATAGTTGAAAACTTAAAAGCTTGATTCATAATTACAGTGCCTATGTCCCTCATAATACTCTTCTGATGGATTCCAAATCGGAGGCTTAAAAAGCATCTGGTAATTAATTTTTTTATATCATCCAGTATCAGGTTCGGGGTTTGTAACTGTCTCTCACTACAAGTATCTCCTTTAGACTCAAATATGAGATACAAAGGGATTTAACGGGTTTTTATATTGCTAGATACTCTATGTTGGTAAAACATCTGGTAATTAATGATAATAATTCTGGAAAAAGAAAGAAAGAATTGGACAGGGATGGATGATTCTATAGTTGAGGGAAAATTGATTATTAATGATAGTAAGAATTAAGGGTATGTTGGGGGACTATGGTCTTTTGACTTTTTTGTTCATACAATAACCTACCTTGAAGTTAGGCAACCATGATATCAACTCTACAAATCCGTGGATTTTGACAATACAATGTGGGTTAAGACATAAAACAAGGGCCTTTGGAGTCATTCTGGCTCGTTATATAAATTCACGTGACGATTGATTTGGATTCATCAAGTTTTGCTTTTGCTCATAAATCTCTGTGTAATTGTGTATGTCATTTGCTCATAAATCTCTGTGTAATTGTGTACGTCATGTCTGGGTAATCAAGTTGATTTTGTGCCTTCACCTCTAACATAGCGTATAACCTTGATCTGTGTGCACGTGGTCGCCATTATCTGTTGTTGAGATTAATTCAAGTTAGAGGCCAACATTTTCTACCCAATTTTAATAAAATATTTTTGTGTAAACAAGGAAAAAAATGTGCAGCTATAGAGATGTTCACACATATATAAGTTATTTTAACAAAAAATATGGATCAATTTACAATTTTTTATTTAAAGGCACACAAGTCAAGGGCATTTTATAAAGGGTTAAGGTACAATTTTACCAATAAAGTTTTTTTCAAAGGGTGTCTTACACAAATAAATTTTGCAAGGGGCAAAAATACTAATACATAATTTAAAAGGATGCAAATTCATCAAAACCATTAAATTGACCAAACAACCGTTAAATCATAAGAGAAGAAAACCTTAATGGGGTTTGATGAAATTTGAAGGTTTTAGTGAATTGCGCTCTTTTAAATTGTTAATCAGTATTTATGGGAAGCACATAAGGTGCTTCTCCTTTATGTGTTTCTTACATGCTTGTCCCTCTAATTAGAGGGATGCGACATTTTTTTATATATTTTATTTATTTAGATTAAATGATATACTTTTTTTCGATTTTTTTACCCAATATCTCAAATTAATTAGTTTCAAGTTACGTATTTAAAAATATTTGTCTTGTAACACCAAAGATATCTTTGAAAACTAATTAATTTGAGATACTTGATACAAAAAAACATTTCAGAAAGCATCATATAATTTAATCTAAATAAATAAAATATATATAATTTTTTTAAAAAAAAAAAATTCTCATCCACCTAATTAGAGGGAGAAGTATGTAAGAAGCACATAATGTGAACCCAAAACTTATTTGTGTTAGACATCCCTTGAAAAAAACTTTATTGATAAAATTGCACCTTAACTTTTTTATAAATACAGATAAGTTTTAATGCAAATTAAAGGAAACAATGCACTTTTAAGATCTTGTGCGCACTAAAAGTTTCATACGAAACTAGGTTTATGATAGGAAAAATTGAAGAATTTCGAAAAAGTATGCCCTCCAAGTTTCATCAAGTGACTTAATTTCTTTAGTATGGTGAATGATTAAGATTCACAAAGCCATCCATTGCATGAGTGAACAAAATATACCATTTTGTATATATAAAAAAAATACCATTTAATTTTATACACACGTATTCAAAATGTGAGTTGAACCTTGAGATGACGTAACGTACAACTGCTTTCTCGTTGTAAGTCTCATAAATAGTTTTTTTTTTTTTGATAATAAAAAGGTTTTGGAGGGGAAGTCTCATAAATAGTTGAGATCAAACAATAAAGTCATGTAATTTTAAATGGGCCGGCTTCAACATAATGTGCGCGGAAAGTTTATGAAATTAGGTTTATGATAGAACAAACTAAAAACTATCAAAACACCCCTCGTCCTTGGGTTTAACTGGTGAAGAAGTCGGACTTCCTCACCTAAAGGGAAGGGGTTTGATCCTGGAGTTGGTCAAGGCGCTGGGGGTGTAATACCCGGATATTTAATACCGGATAATTATTTATTTTAAATATTCCCTTTGAGTCAATATTACCTATTTAAATAGGTGAATATGTTGTCTCAAATATTGAGCAAAATTATCTTATTTTTCAGGCAAAGTCTGTGGGAATTAGAAGAAATAAAGAACTAAAACTCCCAAAAATGTATTTTTAGGGCATAAAATGGCCTAAAAATATTATGATAAATCTTAAAGGGCAGTGAAATAAATATTAAAAATTAGGGAAATTATTGTCCTTAATTTTAGCAATTTAATAAATTATTTTCTTGGAAATAATAAAGGAAAAATTTAATATTATTTTAAAGAGCCCTTTTTGGCCCCATGATTTTTAATATTTTACATGGGATATAAAATATCAATGTCAGTCAAATAGTTGTGAAATAATAATTTATCCTAAATAATAAAATTATCAACAATTGGTAAATGACTAATTAAGTAATTAATGGCTAATTACTTAAGTTAAGATATTAAGTAAATAAATTAGGAAAATAAATATAATAATAATATATTAGGGGGCCGAAATTATTAATTAAAATAATAATAAAATTAATTAAGTATAGTGTGAAAAGGGTTATGGATATTTCAAATAATATCTAGATATTTATAATTAAATAATATTATATTCGGTAAAGAGCCAACATGACATTTGAGAACGGGTAGAAATAAAATCCTACCTTAAAATATAGGAATTAAGTCTTTAACATCTGGACCTTTTAAAAACCGATGAAATTTTATCCCGGAGTGAGCCATCTCCGAAGTCATTTCTGAAACCAACGGAGTAAATAAGAAATTGGGCAGATAGTAAAAATGAGAACCTATAGAAAATGAAATAGTTGTGACAAACCGTGAACTAGTTTCCTTAGGTCAGGACATATTGCGAACCAGCGAATTATTATCCAGAAGCTGGCACTTCCGGAATTTATTTCCGTAATCGACAGCGTCTATCCAAAAATCTTCAGCAGATTACGGAATACCCTTAATGGGATCAAAAATTTAGTTAACCCAGGTAGTTTTAAAGAAGAAGAATATACCTTCAGCGCTGTGCTGCCGGATTTTTAATATTCTCCAAGATTACGTGATTAGAACACCGAATATGGAACTTTATCGGTACAGTCACATAAAGCAAGAGTGTGACATCATGCATGACATAAGGGGGAGACACATGGATGGCAAGGATGAAGCCACGTGTCAAAGTGCGATCCGACGGTCGAAATCCAGTCTGAAAAAGGCATGAATAGTGTCATTTTTTCTTCTATAAATAGCCTTCACCTCCTCTTCTCATTTCACACCAAAATTTTGAATCCTAGAGAGAGGTTAGAGAGAAGGAGGAGCCCGAAGAAAATATAGCGGAGCCCTGGGTAAGTTCTTCGGTCCCTAGTCTTAAGCTTTGGTAGTTCTTTCGGTAGATATAGTAGAAATGCTAGATTTATCTTTAAATTTCCCAGATAGTTTAAATATCATGTTTAGGGGCAAATATGGTATTTATTTCGAAAATATATTGGGAAAAAAGATATGTCAAAATTCTGGAGAGATAGAGCCAAAGTAGCGAAGCTCTGGCGGAATTTTGCCAATTAGTCCAACTAGGGGCAAAATGGTAATTTGTACCTAAAATGCATGTTATAGTGCTAAATGTTGATAAATCTTATTCTTATAGGATATCTGTGAAAATCGTATCGTTGTCATACCGCTGTCGTACCGCTGTTGGGCCGCTGTCAAAAATTACCGTTTTTTAGTAAAAACGTCACCGAAAGTACCGTCAACGAAGGTACGTTCGCGCACGTAATGTAACACTAACTCGGTGCTTGTGTTATGCTTATATATGATTGCTTTGTGTTCTGTCGAGACTTTGTCTCGATTGTTTTTAATGCAATCATGAATACACGGGTTATGGTATTGTTAACACCGTTGAGAGTTTTCCTAGCGCTATGGACACGACTGTACATCGTCGCACCGGAGAGTGTGCAGACTGGGATAACAAACATACTGCAGGGGCTGTGTATTGTTATTTTCGTATATACATATTTTTGTATTTCTACATCTTGTTATGGGTCATTTGTAGTAGATTTTGTGAAAATGTCATGAATACCGTCATACATATATTGTTTACATAAGCATGAGGTTAACCGTTACCCGGTCCGATGGGCATTGGACCTCAGTCTTAATGGATAGACAGGAAAGGGTCATGAACCAGAGGAGGCACCAGGGGATGGAGCTGTAGATAAACACCAGTAGACGGAGCCGTGAGAAGGCACTGGTCAAAGTAAATACGGGAAGAAAGTCAACATAACCTACCTTATGGCATAAATCTAATAAGGTTACTTCATATCATTTGGTGATTAAACTAGAAAGGGTCGTCTATGTGGTTTAGTCAATTAGTCACCCTAGCACGGTTAGACTCCCACTAGACCTACCCAGCCTGGCCAAATGGGATGATTTAACTGAGTTAGCTTCGATGCCCCAAGTCTACTCAAGGCTCGGATGAAGAGGGTATAGTTACATAGAAGATTTGTAATTATGAAGTTTTGTATTCTTTGTATCACATGAACATTCCTTCGGAAATTTTTAATATATCGGTATACGTCGGGCATCATCATATGTCGAGTATTTTATATCGATTACTCATTGTTAAACTCATTGTTATACCTGTTGTTCAAATTTTTAGTACATGCTCTCCGTTTCCACAAAACGCTAAGCTGTAGCACCTCAAAACTCTGATGAATTTTTATAAAACCACGTGTCACCGGCACGATTTATGCTACGAAATTTGGGGTGTTACAGGGGGAGGCATCCTAGGGGTATATGAAGTAGCGGTAACTATGTTGTGGATTGGGCTCCAAGCGCCCTGCCCTTGGATTATGAGTGAGTTCAACCTTTTTGCTAAAAAATTTTTATCAAAAAAAAACTATCAAAACAATGTGTTCTCAAAGTTTCATCAAATGACTTGAATTCTTTTGGATGAATGGTTGAGAGTCACATAGCTTGATAGCCATCATTTGCATATGTAGGCAGAATATGCCATTTTCATATTTTGAGAAGTGTGAGATGAACCTCGAGATGATATAACATACGATTATTTTCTAGCTCTAGTTCTCATGAACAGTTGAGATCAAACAATAAAACTAATGTAATTTTAAAAGCAATACTAGTATCCTTTTTATCCTACAGTAAAGAAAACAAAATGAACATAACTATAATTTAATTCATTGCATAATTTTTCTTTTTTCTTTGAATTAAATGGGCAGATATTAATGACCTCAAGTTACAAGTGGGATTAGACCTGTAACCTCCCTCTTAAAGGAGAGTTTTTATGTCCATGGGATTTAAGGCCTCGTACATTCATTGCATAATTAATTATACGTTTCTCTTAGTCAAATGAAAAATGTTACCTATTTTTAGTTATAGAAACCTGTGAAGTATTATCTTTTTTTTGGTTAAATAGAAAATAGGTCCCCAAGTATAATGTTTCGTAAGTAATGTTCTTTCGAAAATTTTTTTGGTCTCAATCGTCACCCCGTAAATCTAAAAACGTAAAGAATTCTTTCTTGTGTTAACAGAGATGTTAAGTTTGACTATTTTATTTTACCAAAACTTCCATGTGGCACTCTGACAGGGACTCCATGTGGCAATTTTGATTGTTTTCTCTTGCCTCTCGGTATCCCACTCCGCAACGAGTTCACATTACCTGCTTATTGTTAGCTGCTTCTTACCTGCTTAGAGTTAAAACGCACCGTTTCCATAAAAAAAGAAATCGTGACCGTGGCTTTTAATATAATCTGACTGTTGATATTTTTTCACACCTTCTCTCTTTGACTTCTTTTCATGGAGAATTGTCTCCGTCACCATCCCAATTTCACCCTTCCCAGTTTCACCCTCCCTTGTCCTCCTCCCCCTTCTTCTTCGTTGTTCTCTTCTCCTAAGCCCCAATTTTCCTGTAATTTCTCTCTCAAGGCCGTGGGTTCTTCTCACGCGGCGGCCGATAAAGGTTGTAGCGAGTACGAGCACAAGTTCTTGTGATGATCGGGAGGCTGCAGTTGCTCGTTCTGCACTTGGTGCAGGTTCTGATGAGGAAGTACTTCACATGTTTGTGGTTTCATTCAAATTCTCCTCTCAGACGCACACACGACTAAGCTATTCTATGCTTTTAATCAATTGATTATAAATTTTGCATACTTATTTGTGTACTATGTGTCCATTTGTGACTCTAGCTCTGCAACTGATAGTGGTTCTGTTTACTATTTATTGAACCCCACATGCTTAGGATTATTATGGAAGGTATTATTAAGTCTTGACAGCATAACTATTACGGCTAGTAAGAAGACTAATAAAAATAACATGGTATTATTAAGTCTGTATCTCCCTTCCATGGTGCTGCTCTATTTCTTAAATAGGAATCAAGCTTTGCTCTCATGAAGTTGGCATTCTCTGTTCCTGGAAGTGCTTCCTATTAAACCAAAAGGTAAAGCAAGGAGAGTGAATTAAATTAATCACAACTGTAACTTAATAATCATTATCTGTTTGTGTTATATGTGAAGTAAGGTAAATAGAGAAATGGGTATATAGGGAAGTAACTTTACACCTCTATTATTATAAATAGAGGCATACCGAACTTGTGGCTTGATAGAGAAAGTGCTCCACTTTCACCTCTTAAATCACAGATTTTGAACCGGCAGTCTCCCACACGCAAAGACAAATAGATGAAGGATACATAGAATTTAGTATGAACGAGCCTTAGTGAAATTCTGTTTTCTTGTACCTTGCCATGCATCAGTTTGTATATTTGAAAAAGTGGTGAAAAAAAAAAACACATATAAAAGCACTTGAAAATATTAAAATAAGCTTGAGTGGTTTCAAGATTATTTTATGAATTGGGTATTGCTTGGCATTAAAGTCATAGCCTTGAAACTTCTTTAGTATCTGATGGTTGAATAATACTCCTTACTATATATTATTTGAATGACAAGTAACCTGAAGTTTTACTTGATGCCAGGAGGATTGCAGAAGTAAAAGAGAATCAGTGTCAAATTATTTTGCTAGATATCATGTAGTTGCTGGTCTTCTACAAGTTTTCTGAAAGGTGCTTTGCTCAATGAGATCTGATGATGGCATGCTTCAATCACATTTTTCTAAAATGAAAGTAGTGCCTATTTGTTTTATTTACTTTAAAACTGTTGGGTCATGACAAGAAGAGAACATATAAGTATTCCATTGTCAAGTCAAAGGATTATTATGTTGGTCTTTTTCTATAAAACCTGTTTTTATATGTTGGTCTTTACTTGTATCCTTTCACTATATAGAATTATTACTGTGATATGATGTCTTTAGTTGTATCCTTTCACTATATAGAATTATTATGTTGGTCCTTTTATATAAAACATGTTTTTATATGTGTAATCTTTCTTTTTCTTCAAGGAAAATTTCAAGAGGACCAACAAGAAAGCATGGAAGTTGGAAAGCATACAAGTTGCAAGTTCAGTGGAGAATCTCTTTGTTTCTTTTTCACAAAGTCATGACATTTAAGTAATTACATTTATGTTTGTTCTCTTGGAATCCTGAAACTTGCTGTGTTTGTCCATCTTTTTAGTGTTACTTTTTCCTCTTTACTTATTAGTGAACAACATTTGCTAACTCTACTTTGGTCAATATGCTTCATTTCATGCTGCCTTGTTTTTAATGTTCTGAATAATAGTACTTGTGATTTGCTCAGCAAGGGCATCTGCCTTAAAACTGAAAAGTGCTGGAAGTATGAATTCACGCATACTGATTGAAACTATCAAATTTTGGACATTGTTAGAAGTGTAACATAGCATCATTTGGTAAGCTATCAAAATTCCTTGCTGAAAGCTTAACAAACAATGCTGACTGTACTTGCATTGGACATTGTAAGAAGTTGCACAGTTTAACATATACACTGTACATTGTTTTTGTAACCTAAAAAAACTTGAGATATATTGATACGGATGGAAATTAATCTTCTTCACATTAATTGTAGGTGGAGATGGTTGCTGTCCTGTGAGAAAGAGCAATTTCCATCCATCCTTCCAAAAAAATTCTTCTGTGCACTCCTAAGCTCCAAAAGAAACGTGTAACAAGCTGTGCAGAGTTGGTGCATCAAAAAAAAAGGAATCGAAAGAGTCTAATGTTTGTTTTAGTCAGAACAAATAGCCACCAAAAGAGTCCAATATATATTTTAGTTTCCTGTATGAATCAAAAGATGTAATATGTGAGAGTTGTGTCATGTACATGTAATGCAATATTTGTAAATGGAAATATTGAAATGAATAAAATGTTATAATTTTTTGCAATGTGTCTTTTTATCTTTCTTTTCAATACCTTGAGAATTGTTTGCGTTGAGATATATTGCTTCAAGTGATAGGAAGTCACTTTCTTCATTTGCCTACACTTGTAAATATCAATGAATATGACTTGAGATATCATAGCCATATGAAATTTAAGTTGTGACAACTTTATCAATTCATACCATTAATAAGCTTGTAAATGACAACTGTTGAGATGTAGATGGTGAGAAAGCATATTGTGTTTCTGTAGGTTCTATAGGATGAGCATGTTGTGTTTCTACATCCTTCTTTGTGTTCACATTTTTTCTCTTATTAGATGGCAAAGCCTATTGAGCACCCTACACAAAATAAATAAAAGATTAATAAAAGCTTCTATATTTCATTAAATATAAATGAAATCAAAACTTAATACATGTTCCTCTGAAGCAACTTTTCTGCGCTTGCTTAAATTCTTTTCCCTCCAACCTTTGTAGCGTTGCTTTCTTTTCCTTCCTTCTCTCTTTTTAAAACCCTTGGGCATATTTTTTGATTCTATGGTTGGTGCTACACTTGGCTCAACAATATCATCTTCATTACCATCGGGAATATTTTTTTTTGCTTCATTGATTACCCCCCGAAGATGCTCATATCCTTCACGACTCTTAGCAGCTTTACTTGCCAATCCTACCCATTGATGCACTAAATCTCTATATCTTCGCGTGATTTCAAGTTTTGGATCCAATTGTATCTCATTTCCTATAGTGTCATGCACAACACCACTCCTTGCCTCCCTAGTCCATCGCTTGAGAATGTATTGCTCGGGCATAATTCTCACACCCTTTGTCTCATATACTTTCAACGCATGACAACACAATATCCCTGTGGTTTCAAACATCCCGCAAGTGCAAAAAATTTCATTTGTGTCAGGCTTAAAAACAATTCTCCACTCCCCCTCTTCATCAATCATATGGACAGTGTATACAATTAAAGGCTATTTCTTATTATGTTCAGTTAACTTCACAGTAAATTGGAGATCCCATTGTTCTTGGAACATGTCAAAGGCACTTGGGGTATAAGTTTTTGAAAGTTGGCGAAATATTGGTGCACTTGGATTTACTATCCTAGGTATCTTGTGCCTAGAATCAAACTCCAACTTCAATTCCTTATCTCGTTTCTGTTAAACAACTCTGTCAAAAGTGGTGAAGAATTCATTGATGTCTAAATTTGGTGACGTACATTGCTTCACATCAGCGTTTATACTTTCAGCGAGTTGTGTGCTCCTCATTCCTAATGTGCAAGAACTCTTCACATAACACCAAGCCCATTTCTCCTTAATATCATACATGGATTTCAACCACCTATTTTCATGAACATCATAAGCAGATAATAATTCGCTCCAAGCTTCTTCAAACTTGTCAACTTCTGTAATTTTAGACATGCATTTGCAAAAAGCAGTCAAAAAATGCGACCCACCTTTCATCAAGTTCCCAAGGTGCTTAATGCCATTTTGTTTTAAGTGCCAAGTACACAAACAATGCTTTGTATCCGAAAGAACTTCACTTAAAGCTCTTGCCATAGCTTGATCTTGGTCTCGTAAAGACAGCTTTTAGGCTTCTTCGCATATGAGCATCCAAAAAGTTTCTAACACCCATGTGAAGGACTCAATAGTCTCATCAAACATTAACGCTGCTCCAAAAATAACCGCACTTTTGTGATGATTAAAGCCTGAAAAAATTGCAAGGGATCGATTACCACTATTTGTACCATATGTTGTGTCTAAAGCTACAACCTCACCAAAATGTGCATAATCTATTAACATTCCACCATCTGCCCAAAACACATTGGTAATATGTTCTTCTGTGTCCACCTGATATTTGTAATAAAATGCAGGATTTGTAGCAAGTTGTTTACATTGAAAATATTCAAATAAGCACCTCACCTCTCCATACTTCAAACTTCTTTTCTTTTTAGACTGAAGGTAGTTTTGCACATCTATGCGAGTATATCCAACATTTGCTTTACCCCCAGCATATGTACTCATTAAGTCAAATGTAGCTTTTTGTTGGAGCCCAGACTTCCTTGCAAGGTCTGTTTCACACTCATCAACTTCTGATAAATTTCTTTGGGATGCCAACAAGTGCACTGTTTCTTGGGTGTGGAGGGGGTGATTGTGTTCTTCATCAAATCTAGTGATTTTGAACTTCTGATTAATATAAGATACCACCATTCGTGCCTTACAGTTAGTCATTGTTTTACCTCGCTGCCTAGAAGATTGTCTCTCTCCTTTGCCTTCATCTTTCAGACCCTCCTTGCAACATACATACCTGTATGTTATAATTTCACCAGTTTTTGTGCTCTTTGTACCACCATCCTTCCTAGCTCCAAATCCAGTTCTTCGAGCATAATCATTCCAAAACATCCATGCTTCTTCTAAACTTCCAAACTCCTTTCCTATTTTTGGTTTCAATTGATCATCATCCATTATGATTCACCTATACACAATAAAAAAACATATCTTAAAAAAATCATAATTTTTATATAACAAAGACAAATTAAATTAATTTAAATTTTGCACATGTTCTTTGCTCCTACCAACCTAAATTAGGACCCCGGAAAGTATTTCTAGTTCTAGAAGAGCTGGCACAACATCATTGGTTTTATAAAGATAGATGATTAAATAATACTCATATTTCAATAGCTGCACTTCAAGTTTGACAAATTATAATCGAATGCAGCACAAAGGAAAAAAATGAAACTGATATAATGAATTAGGTTAATTATTATATATCATTATATATTATGACTGTAATGAAACTGAAAGATATGGAGGGGTAATTAAAAACCTTGTCTGCAAGCAACATAGAAGTCGATGGTTGGTAATTCTTAACAACCAAAAGAGGTTTTGTAAGCTGCACAAGTTCAGTTCTAAAGTCAATGATAACTTCCCCTCAGTCTCTGTTTTAATACCACGAGGAATATATATCCCATTTTCGAGAGTCCCTGTCTGTCTGGAAGATGAATTTGTAAAAAATAAAATCAATGATTTTTGTGTTCTTTTGGAATGTAAAACGAAATATGACAGTTAAATTTGGACAAAAATAGGAAAGGAGCTCTAATCACTTGTAATGCCTGATCCAAATCAACAGGGATGGGGCCTTGAGTTCCTGTTTCGGCCATTAGCTCTGAAAGCCAACCAATCACATCGCTGCCTGCTCCAGAGTCGCCGTTCCCATACGTCGCCCGCCCACGTGATATGCTTCTGAGAATCTGCAAACTCTAATTCCGGTAAAGGTAATGCTGTTTTTTTCCCGCGCATCCACCTCCTCTGTTATTCATGTGTGTTTAATTTCTTCCATTTTGTCGCTGACTTTCGTAGGAAATTTTCCAGGGAAAAAGATGCCCATGTAGTTTCTGTGTAATCGTGTAAACAGTGGGTTTTTATGGAAACGGTGCATTTTGACTCTAAGCAGGTAAGAAGCAGCTAACAATAAGCAGGTAATGTGAACTCCTCCGCAACTCCCCTCTCATCCCATGTCCCCTTCTTCTACCGCTACCCCATTTTGATTCACACAACTTTGAACCATACTCCAAATCTCTCAACTTTTTTTGGAACGTAGGTGGAAATTAGAAAACTTTTGAAAATAACATCCCTTTACAATCACCATGTTTCTTTCCTCTTGTCCACTTCATCATCCCCGATCCTTCCTCTCTTCATTTCTTTCAATTCTTTCAATGTTCATCACCGAATATGAATCTTCATCCTCAAAAATTCACGATCGGGTTCCACTTTAGGACCTCAAGGAGAGACCTTCTCCAAGTTCTCTGGTGGTGGGTCTCATATGACCGTCAACTAGTTCCGGCGCTTCTTGATGGATCACCGAGGCTACGTCAACATCACAATATCGAAATCATAGCAAATCGCCGACAAGATCCTCAGCATGGAATGGGAGCCACAAAATCATAGAATAATTTGAATGTGAAACAATTAAATAATTATTGTGAAACCCAAAAACACAACCCAAAACCAAAGCAAAGCAAATCACAGCCATAGAGAACACTAAAGATTCAGCTTATTATTCTTCATGATCTACAGATCTATCCAAAGAAGTCGTAGAAGGATTTGGATATGAAATGATTGAATTCCTTTTATAAAAATATTAGCAAATAATTATGTGAAAACCATAAATGATCATTAATTATCTTATATATTCTAAGGATTTTTTGTGAAACCAGAAACAAACTTCCATTGAATTTTTGGGAAACCTAGAAACACAACCCAAAATCAAAGCAAAGCCCTACCTTCATTGTCTTTGTGTCTGTCTCGATCTCAACGTGGCCTACTGTCAAGCTGAAGAACCTTATTTCGCAGAATCAAAATGATTCTTGTTTCACCTGTTCAAAATCTTCTGTGGAGGCCGAACTGACTTTCTCTTGCGACAATGAGGGAGGCAGGGGCAGGCTTCATCTCCATGTCGACGAGGCAACAAGAGTGCGGATGAGTAGCAAATCCGCCCCGGATGACTAGTGGTGGGACGACGACGCACTCAGTGGCTAAGAGGAAATTTTTTCTAGGTGAAGATGATGAACATGAAGAACACGAGAGAAAGGAGAGGGAGAAAAGAAGGGGCTAAAGAGATAATGACGTGGATAAAAGGTGGAGAGGGTAGAAGAAGTAGATGGGAATGAGGTGGCAATTTGAGTGCCACATGTTTTTTTAGCAGTGAAAATTAACAGTGTCAACGGGGAGAGCCACATTGCTACGTTTTTAGACTTCCAGGGCAACATTGAGACCAAAAAAACTTTCAGGGCAACATTGCTCCTAGGTGTATGTAACACCCCGTTTTTAAGAAGCGGAATAAGAGAATATTATCATAATAGAGCATTAGAGCAAGAGAATGAGTAACTGATAAGTATACCGCTAAATACTAACTTCGGTGTATCCAGTTGGGTATAATAGCGGTACATTTATCTCAATATTTAAGTTCCAACTAAGTAGAAATATACATACAATCCCAAAATAAATCTCCAGCTGGGTCCTCACGCGCACTGCTTACCCTTGTCACTGGCTCCCGATCCTCCAGATCCTGAAGCTATGGTAAGTATTGAGATCCAGTACCCATCGGACCTCAGGTAATAGTTAACATCATGCTTAAGTATAAACAATATATGTATGATAGATATTCATTACATTTCAGCATTAACCATATATAACACACAGCAAATATAAGGTTACAACAGTACATAGCACACAGCAGATGTAATGTTAACAACACAACAATACATAGCACACAACACATGTAATGTTATCCACGTTTGCACTAATCAGTGCCACGATGGCCCCTCGTGTCCTCAGCGCTAGGAAAACATCTCACGGCATTATCAAGACTATAACCCGCATAAAGCTATAAAAAGTGACCTAAGACAGAGTCTTAGCCACGGTGCATGACCCAAGACCAAGTCATGTCCATGACTTTATGAAATCATCTATCACATATAAGCATACAAGACACATCAGAGTTAGAGTTACAGTACGCATCCGTACCTTAGTCCGTGTGGATAGTGGTACGTCTGTCTGTTCGGTACAATCTCTGATTTTTTTCCCCGGATATCCTATAATAGTACCACCGCATTATTTCCCTTGTAAATAATATCTTAAGAGATATCTTAGCCACTATTAACCTTTTTACCCCTGGTGAGTTTGTTATTTCAATTATATCTTTTTATCTCCTTAAAAACGTTGCTTCAGCATTTCTGGGCAGATTTTTCGGTAACTTTGAAAAATCATAATTAATTCTACAAAAATCGAAATGAGATTTCGTAAAATTCCTTGGAATCCTTAGCATGTATAATTTTGAGGAAAAATAACGGTTTTCACTCGAAATCCCTGAGTCAATACCAGTTTAATGTTTTTCATTCACTTCCAGATTTTAATCCCAAAAACGTGACCCAACTTCAAGAATTTTTATCTCCTTCTACAGAACTAAATTTGCCACAAATTTTGTATCAATGGAAATCTATACATGTCCACTATAACCATGTAAAATTTCATGATTTAATGACTTCATTGGATATATAAAATAATGCCCTTTCTGAATAGCTCCCGAAAAACTGAAATCAGGGAATTTTCCAAATTTTCACAATCTTGCTCCATTGATTCCAAAAATTATTTCCCAACATGTTTTTATCTCTTTAAGCATCTTTCAATGCAATGAGGCCTAAAAACAATCATGAGAATTTACTTTTCCATTTTCTAGATTAAACTAATATTTTACTAAAAATTAAAAAAACTAAAAACTAAAGCTCAAGAACAAGAGAGCTTACCCTTGAAGACCTTGCTTTTCCTTCCACCTTCTCTTCCTCAATTCACGTTTCACACTCCAAATCAAAGGATTAGAGGTTATTGTGGTTGGAGTGAGGAAAATGTTAAGGGGAACATCTCTATTCATAGAGAAAAATCAAGGACACAAATGGCAATTGAATGTGACCAAAATTCACCTTAACCCTTGGATTAAATTGCACTTTTTGAAACTAAATCCTACCCCCTACTTTAATTTCTCCATCAGCCAATTCAATGAATTTTATTAATTAATAAATAGTTCCATTTCATTGTGCTTTTCCGGTGTCATTACTCCCATAGCCTAAGCCTCTCATTGGTTGCTTTAATTTCATGAGGATTAAGCCCATTTCCTTTGATTTTTCCCATTGGCTAATTGTTAAATTTGACTTTTCAAAGCTTTAACTTTATGCTTTATCACAACTTCATTCCCTTCTTTCATTTTGTGTATTGCCAGCCGCTATGTCTACTAGCACTTGAATTTGTGTTTTCTGTGTGTCTATTATCTAATGATTCAAGCTTCCTATTGGCTCATTTAATTTCATGAGGATTTAGCTTAATTTGGTGATTAATTAGGACCATTGGATTTGAACAATCTTAGCCATTGATCTTAGTTGCAATTATTGACTTTTGGGGCTGATTTGATTAAGCCTAATTATCTCCTTAATCATGTGCTTAATTGTCCTTCTATTGCATCTTTTATTGGTTAATTTAAGTAATTATGCAATTGATCTTTAATTAGAGCAACTTAATTACCCAATTGCTTTTGCAAATTTCCTTTATCTTAATCAAGTGTTTTCATAATATTTTCTTCCTATTATTTTATGTTTAACATTTATCACATTTTATTTTCCCTAATCTTAGTCTTATATTTTGCCCTTTGTTTATTTAATTCCAAGGGAAATTTTCCTAAAATTTTAATCAATAATTTATAATAATTTGAGACACATATTTACCTTCCTTTATGCCAATTATTCATCAAAATATAATACTTATATTAAATAGAAATTTTCAGGTATTAGAGTGTATACTTCCGAGGCTGGATTTGTTAGTACATAATTGGAGGCTTTTTTTTTTTTTTTTTTTTTTTTTGGGGGGGGGGATCCATGGTATAGACTTTATTTAGAAATTGGTAGATTTTGACAATGAAATATAGTTTGTGATAGTAAATTTTTCACTACAGCGAACCCCTTTTCATTGCAATGAAGCTGAACTAAGAGAATTAATTGGAGAAACAATATATATGAGGTTTTTGGAGAAAATTAACCACCCCTTAATGTAAAATGGTGAGTGATTAAATATACAAAACTTAACCTGGAAACTATCAGCCTGTTTAGCTAATACATGAGCACAATTTAGAAACTCTATGCAAAAAAATCAGAATGAATATTCCAGTTTCTTGCAATACGACATGACAACAAGGGTGGTTTCTTCATTAAATCCCTCGTAATATATAGCTGTTGGTGAATCATCTTCCTTCTTATATGCTTGTCAATATCAATTCTCTGTTTTCTTTCTCGCCACATTACGAGAATGAAATTCCCGTTGTAAGTTCTGGTAATGCCAGTAATTACATGAGAATGTTACGTTCCCTTTTGAATGATGTGGCTGTCAAACAAAATTTAAGAGTTAAAATTAACATTTTCAACTGTTCGGGCAACATTGCTTTGCTTTTTATACTTTCATAGAGGCATTGATGAGCCAAACAAAACTTTCGGATATATACCTATGAGTCATGACTCCTTCGAAAACACTTCTGAGACAAAAATGATCCTGAAGCCTTATTTTTAAAGAAACAAAGATAAGATAAAATCAATTGATTTAAAAATGAAAGAATATGAATTATGTCTAACAACACAGAAAAAGCTGAATCTTAATACCTTTTGGTATTCCATTGATGTGATATAAAACTGCAAATCCGAGTGGAAGCTGCTAGTTCAATTCCTTTCTTCACCACCATTTAATTTCATGAAAATTTTCATGAAATCTAGAGCAAATAAAATTTGGTAATTATCAATTTGTATGTTTGTGTCTAAACACACAAAAGCTAATGGCATTTTATAGAGACAAATAACTGTTAAGGTGAAGAAAACAATGGGCTCTGGCAAAAAAGGGGGGGGGGGGAAGAAAGAAAGAAACAACGGCTCAAAACAGTGTGCGCCGTAAGATTCATCACATATATATTAGGTGCATAACTAAAAATTAATGGGCGCTACCTCAAAAGAATTTGATTTGAAAATTTCATTAAATCACTCAAATCCATATCCAATGAATGATTGAGATTCGCAGAGGCATCAATGATATGAGTGATAAAACTTATTATTTTAGTAATATTAAAAAGTGTGATTTGAACCTTGTGATCATAACGTGGCAAATATCTACTATTGAAGTATAATGAACAGTTGGGATTAACCAATAAAGTAATACTCGTATAATTTATTATGAAAGCATTACTTGTGTGATCCTTATCAAAGATATGATCAATATTAGGTTTATAATTAAGAAACCAATATGTGCTACAAAAATAATATGTTTTCTATTACCAATATTAGGTTTATTTTTAAAGTTTAATCAAATGACTCAGAATCCTTATGATGAATGGCTAAGATTGGTAGTCCTTAACTGCATGAGTGGACAAAACCTAATACTTTTATAATGTTTAAAAGTTTTATTTAGGGAGAATTACACACAGGTCTCAAGGAAGAGAATTAATCACAATAAAGTCTCTTGAAATTATGAAATTACACAGAAGTCCCAAGGGACCTGGTTGTAATTATTTGTGAATGTACAATTACCATTCTGACATTCCTTCTCCAATTCCACTCTCTCTCCTCTCTCTCTCTCTTCTGTCCCTTTTTCTTCTCTCATGTCTTCAAAGGTGTGAGCTGGGAACGTGTGAAGACTTCTGAACCAGACGCTTTCCCTCTTGCACTCGTTCAATTCAATTCAATTCCTCCCCATTAAACCACTCCCTCATTTTGCGTCTCTCTGCATCTTTAACCTCTCTTGCATCATCCACACCTTCGACTCCGACTCAAAGCTCGCCTCCACGCCTTCTCCCCCTACTTCGTCGACGACTGTACCAACTGGTGCTATTGTTGGAATTGCTATTGGTGTTGTGGTGATTCTTGTAATTCTAATCCTTGTTTGTGTATGTGGTCGGAGGAAGAAGAGGAGAACAAGTAATGCCGAATACTATGTGCCGCCACAGGAACCTAAAGGTGAGAGATTGAATTTGAGTGAAATATAACATACAGTAACTAACGTTTTAAAGAGAACAACTTCATTTTTGTCTGGAATTGATTATTCTCGTTATTCATTTTGAAAACAGATTTATTGAAAAGTGTTTGTTCCCTGAAGCCATTTTGAAGACTTAATCCCACCTACTCATACAACTTAATATTTTGAAATTATATTCACTTCTTAAGCTAACCTTATATAGCTGTCAAAATTCTCAGAAGATGTTGTGAATATATGTTTTTTTTCTGTTGTAAATATAGCATTTGTTGTTGTAAATAGCCTCTGGACGTGAGAAATGAAAAAAATCCTGGTTTTCAAATGTTGTGGTTAATGTATGCTTTTTCTGTTATAAATATAACATTTGTTGTTGTAAATAGCCTCTGGACGTGAGAAATGAAAAAAAAAATCCAAGTTTTCATTGGTTGTTGTAAATATATACTTTTTCTGTTGTAAATATAGCATTTGTTGTTGTAAATAGCCTCTAGACGTGAGAAATGAAAAAAATCCAAGTTTTCAAAGGTTGTTATAAATATATACTTTTTTTCTCTTTCTAAATATAGCATTGGTTGTTGTAAATAGTCTGTGGACGTGAGAAATGAAAAAAAATCCAAGTTTTCAAAAGGTGTTGTAAATATATGCTTTTTATGTTGTAAATATAGCATTGGTTGTTGTAAATGGCCTCTGGACGCGAGAAATGAAAAAAATACAATTTTTGAAGGTTGTTGTTAATATATGTCTTTTCTGTTGTAAATATAGCATTGGTTGTTGTAAATAGCCTATGGACGTGAGAAATCAAAAACAAATCCAAGTTTTAAAATGAAGTTGTAAATATATGTTTTTTATGTTGTAAATATAGCATTGGTTGTTGTAAATAGCCTCTGGACGTGAGAAATAAAAAAAAATACAGGTTTTTAAAGGTTGTTGTTAATATATGCTTTTTGTTGTTGTAAATATAGCATTGGTTGTTGTAAATAGCATCTGGACGTGAGAAATGAACAAAATCCAAATTTTCAAAAGTTGTTGTCAATATATGCTTTTTATGTTGTAAATATAGCATTGGTTGTTGTAAATGGCCTCTGGACGCGAGAAATGAAAAAAATACAGGTTTTTGAAAGTTATGTTGTTGTTAATATATGTTTTTTCTGTTGTAAATATAGCATTGGTTATTGTAAATAGCCTCTGGACGTGAAAAATGAAAAAAAATCCAAGTTTTCAAATGTTGTTGTAAATATATGCTTTTTTTGTTTTAAATATAGCATTGGTTGTTGTAAATGGCCTCTGGACGTGAGAAATGAAAAAAAAAATACAGGTTTTTGAAGGTTGTTGTTAATATATGCTTTTTCTGTTGTAAATATAGCATTGATTGTTGTAAATAGCCTCTGGACGAGAGAAATAAAAAAGATCCAAGTTTTCAAAAGTTGTTGTAAATATATGCTTTTTATGTTGTAAATATAACATTGGTTGTTGTAAATAGCCTTTGGACGTGAGAAATGAAAAAAATACAGGTTTTTTAAGGTTTTTGTTAATATAAGTTTTTTCTATTGTAAATATAGCATTGGTTGTTGTAAATAGCCTCTAGACGTGATAAATGAAAAAAAATCAGGTTTTTGAAGGTTGTTGTTAATATATGTTTTTTTTCTGTTGTAAATATAGCATTTGTTGTTGTAAATAGCCTCTGGTCGTGAGAAATGAAAATAATACAGGTTTTTGAAGGTTGTTGTTAATATATGCTTTTTTTGTTGTAAATATAGCATTGGTTGTTGTAAATAGCCTCCGGACGTGAGAAAAAAAATCCAGATTTTCAAAAGTTGTTGTTAATATATGTTTTTTCTGTTGTAAATAGCCTCTGGACTTGAGAAATGAAAATAATTACATAGAAGTCCAAAATGGTAATTGTACATTCACAAATAATTACACAGAAGTCCCTAGGGAGTCCTAGGGACTTTTGTGTAATTTCATGATTTCAAGGGACTTTATTGTGATTAATTCTCTTCTTTGGGACCTGTGCATAATTTTCCCTTTTATTTAAACGAATCATGCAACATATATTATTGTTTTCAAGGTCTCACAAATAGTTGAGATTAAACAACTAAAATAGTGGGTCATCAAAATAATGTGTGAAAGTTTCATCAAATGTTAGGTTTATAATAGAAAAAACAATTGTGGGCTATCAAAATAGTGTGATTTCTACTATTAATCAAATCTCCTTATTTTCTTACAATGAATAAATGATATTCACAAAGTTATCAATTGTGTGAGTAGACAAAAAGTAACATTTTAATAATTTTGAAAAAAAAAAAGTGATTTGAACTTCCAGATGATACAACATTGAATTGTTTTCAATTTCTCATGAATGGTTGAGATTAAACTTGTAAAGCGGTACAATTTTGAAAGCGATCAAGTACATATAGTTTGCTTCAGAGGAAGAATGTTTAATTTCCTTCTTCTTTCTTTTTTTTGGGGGTTTTGGAAACGAGCTAGTTATGACTATTTTGTAAAGATTTATTTTTTCCTTATTAAATTATTAATAAACTTTCAGTTAGCACCATTAGCCCTTATGACTTTCCTAAGTTAGCAACTTTATAGTGGTTGACAGTACTAACAAAGCAAAGTTAAAAAAAATTAATGAAAGGAAAAAATACAGGTATCAAATTTAAAATTGAGAAAAGGTACAAGTAAGTACAAAATGGTTTAACCATGTTATTTGTCAAATATTGTATGGACCAAAGCGCGAAATAGTATATTTATGGACAAATCTGGGTATAAATCAGAGGTGACACTTCATCGACCTTGCCTAACCCGCCCAAACACACCATTTGTATTGCCAAAAGAGTTCTGGGTACGATTGTGGTATATCAAAACACTACCCAAAATTTGGTAGATGCTGCTCCAAATCAGTACCTCCAAAAGCTGTTCTTCTTTTGCCCCGTTTGCTTCCTGTATTCAACCAATAAAATTATATCATCAGCAAAAAAATATGCAGTTAGGAATCTCCTCTTTAATAGGCTCAATTAGAAAGTCTACCACAAGATTAAACAAACAAGTGTTCAAAGTTGATCCTTGATGTAGGGCAATCCTTATAAGAAAGTCTTTTGTGTCATCTCTAGATGTTCTAACACTGGTTGTTATTCCCTCATACATGTCCTCACTGGCTTTGATATATGCAACATGAAACCCCTCTTTCTAAAGCTTTTGAAAGTACATCTCTTGGTACACGTTCATACGCTTTTTCCAAGTCAATGTAAACTATATGCAAAGCAAAAGTAAAATAACAAAGAACTCAAAAACTCATGATTGATTCTGATCACAAAACCAAAAGAACAAAGTGGTTTTGTCTTTACATTCTTGGATCCAAAACAGAGATGTGATCCTCTAAGTTTTAGATTTGACCATTTGGTTCTCAAAGTGTCCAGTGATTGCACACTGGTAAGCATTGTGGATATAGCTACTAGTTAGCTCATATTCATCTAAAAGCTGAAACCTTCAATATAATCCGTGCTGTATTATATATCCCTGAGTTGTGTAATTTGTAGTTTAAGTGAATTTCGTAGAAATACAGATTCATCTCTCTTAAAATTTTCATCAAACACATCGTGGGCTCTTCATCCATAAACAATTTTAGAGTTTTTTTGTTGCCCTTTAAAAAATCATACAAAATTGAAAACTGCATATTTTTTGCACATGATATATCAAAAATGTTACTCAATTTATGTAGAATCTAATGATGAAAAAACATTTGAGAAGTTGGGAAAATTTAAGAGGCATTAGGCACCCCAAATTCCCCTTTGGGTCTGATGAGTAATCATCCTCTGAGACATCAAAACCGACAACTCTGAACCAGAAACATCAATCTGATGCAACTTCTTCTGTCCAAGTTAAGAAATTCTATGCTGGCACATTGAACATCAAGTTTCTTAAGCTTTTTACACCGTAAACAGACTCAAATTCTCCAATGTAACATCATTGGAGAATTATTGCAACGTAACAGGTCTCTTCAACAAATTTGAACATTAAAATGTAATTAATAAAAGGCGATGTCTAAGTGAGAGAAGCCTGAACAAGAACTGAACCATGGCATATAATTGTTGGATTCTGGAGGCATTGTCTTGTGTGAACAGAAAAGTGTTCATCTTCTTCAAAAGTCTGGCACAACTGCAGAAGCTTAAATAATGCTTAACATATTATATCTTCTTCAAAAGTATGATACATGTTTAGTACATTTTGGAGCCTTTACATCCTGTGTTCTTCTATGATATTCGACGAAGACGTGAACTCTTGCCACCAGCTTTCTGCATCTCTTCTTGAAAACCCCAAGCAAATCGTACCCTTCTCTCACTAACTCCTCCAACTCAAGCCCACCATCATCACGAGCATCACCGAATTTTACCCTAAATAATTATTTATCCTAATATTATATTTCATAGATAATACCTATTGAAAATAGGTGAACATGTGGTTTCAAATAATAAGTAATAATTATCTTATTTTCTAAGGTAATTACTATGGAAATTAGGAGAGATAAAGAGCTAAAATGTATTTTTAGGGCATTAAATGACCTAAAAATATTATGATAAATCCTAAGAGGCAATGAAATATTTATTAAAAATTGGAGAATATGTTGTCTCTAATTTAGGTAATTTTTGGGATTAATTTCCTTGGAAAATATTGAGGCAAGATTTAATATTATGATCCCAAAATAATACTTAATTTTGCCTCATTATTTTTCAAGGGAAATTATCCCAAAAAATTCCTAAAATTAGAGACAACATACTTTCTAATTTTTAACAAATATTTAATTGCCTCCTGGGATTTATCATAATATTGTTAGGCCATTTAATGCCTCAAAAATACATTTTATGGATTTTAGCTCTTTATCTCTCCTAATTTCCATAGAAATTACCTTAGAAAATAAGGTAATTATTACACTAGTTTTGAAACCACATATTCACCTATTTCCAATAGGTATTATTTATCGAAATATGATACTTATCATAAGTCAAATTTTTGGGTATTACACACAACACTTCATTTCATTAATTAAACTTAGAAAAACCTATAAAAAATAGCTTAGCTTAGTTTCCATTAGTTAGTTAATTTCATTACACTCTTTGTTTAATTTGTTAATTAATCTTAGTTAGCTAGGGACTAAATAATCGACCCCTCAACTAGATCAACTTGAGTTAGCATCAGTATACTGTATAGTTAGTCTAGTTTTATTTGGTAGCCCCCATGACATGGCTTGTCAGTCAAAAAGTATAAAATATTAAATTAATAATAATTTGGTGGTAAAATAATTTCATAAAATTTATTAGTAAATTTCTAAAAGAAAAAGTTGTAAATATAATTTAGACATTTTTTAAAAAAGGGCATTTTTTAAATATTAAATTTGAATATTTTATTTGATATTTATAATTTAACCTCTGAAATTTACAATTATTAAAATCAAAATTTGTATTCATTTTTTTTTTTTTTTACATTTATTGGACACTCAATTGTCTTTAAGGTTTTTTTTTTTTTTTTTTTTTTTTAGAGAATACTTGTCATTCACCCAATTATTTGTTGGGTAAATTTTCTCTACAGTTAGAAGATCTAGATCGTCTGATGAGTGAAGAGCACAAATGATGCTAAAGCTGGGAATACGGGTTTGCCCACAGGCTGGATGGGGCAGGTTGGTGCTGCCCACATCTTGGCGTGCTGAAATAACACCCGCTTGATCCCACCAAGGTGGGTTGGAGGAGTAGCCCGTTGGCTTGCCTATTAATATTTTTAATTAAAAACTCAAAGATAAAGGGAAAAGGGTTGGTCTTAATACCAGTATATCTTGTTTTAGTAACAGTAAAAAAATCAAAATAGTGTTTTGTGAAAATTATTTATTGAGATGCCACAATATATATTAGAAATTGATGTTAGCGAAGGTGTGATGCTTAATTTTAGTATTTTACACACAAATACACTCTTATTTTTTTTTTTTAAATTCTTTGCATTAAGCCTTCTGATATACACTATTTCTCATTTATTTGTATTCTGATTAGTTATTATTCTTTGTCATCTTTCTTCTATGTATTCATTTTCTTGTTTAGTTGTATTCATATTTTTAGAATATCTTTATATTAAAGGGAAAAAATGTCAAGATTCCACTAATGGGCATTAGGCACCTGGAAGTTTTCGATGAGGCAATTTTGTCTCAAAATTTTAAAAATCTGGCAATATTGCTTAGTCCTAACGGATCCAAACGAAAAACTATTAGTTGACTGATTATGCTGAGTTGTCATGTCCACATGGTATCCACATCACCTTTTTTGGACTACAGAACATTTTTGTTCAAGAAGTTTTCACAAATGAGTTGTGGGCACTAGTAAGTTTTTCGAGGGGGCAATAACGCCCTAGAAGTAATAAATTCTTGGTTGATTTTTTCCATATCAAGGACTCCATCATGAAGCAACAAATGATCAAATAAATTGAAAAATCAAGCAACATAAAGAACCCATAAATCAATATATATATATGAGCAGAGAAACCTGTAGACCATAAACTTCGCTACCATCTTTGAGGCAACCCAGAAGCTAAGCAATGAATCAAAAGATATAACGTTTAATTCAAAGATTGCGAACAATCATATATAGACACCTTTTCATTGTCATTATGATCCTTCATTCTATAAAAATTAAACCCTCAAAATATCATTCCTTCACAAACATTCTCCATAGTGTTGTGTTGCAATGGACATGTCGAGTTTATTGCCAGAGTCACTTCTTTTTACCATCTTCTCTTTACTTCCTATCAAGGAAGTAGCCAGAACCTCCATTCTGTCTTCATGCCCGGCGTTCAACCACAAACATAGACTTCAACGAATCACTGTAGTAGTGATGGGAAAAAGATGAGGAGAAAAAATGGAAAAAAAACTCATTAAATGTTTAAACAATTTTTATTGAGCTCTTATAAAAAAGACTAAGACGATTCAAAGTGAACTCTTATACAAATGACTGGAGGGAGTAACTGTAGGTTTTTTTCCCCCCTGCATTATCCTCTTTTTCTCAAAAAAGAAGAGTGCATCTGTCCTGAAATATTTTGGTGTTTCCCAATCCCAACCATAAAATTCTGGGGATTAACAGGGGATCACTTTGAGTATGCCTTGTTAAGTAACAACGTAACTTGGGTTTAGTTTCTAAGGAGTAAACACTGGCGAATTGAAGTTAGTGGATCAAATCCACAAACTCCTATATACAATGGAGCTTCAACACCACATTTCACAACAAGATCTACATCTCATCCCAATTTTTAAGAAAATTTTGGCTACTACTTTTCCCTTGGAAGAAAAAAATATCTTCAAACGAAATAGTTCCTACAAACATCCTCAATTTTCAAGAATTTGCCACCTTATTTATAGGAATTATTGATAATTTTGATGGGAATGCAAAGAAAACAAAATAACCCTTCACTATTTGGATAAATTGAAATGTCAATCATATCAAACAGCTAAGAGGAAAAGTTTGATTTTTATACCTTTTGGTATCCCATTGATTTGATTTTTCTAGGACAGCAAACGCTTGTAGTAGCAATGTTTGGATCATCACCATCATCTTCATTGGTGTTGGATTCCATGGGTGATTTCTTCATAAAAGCTAGGGAAGATAAAATTTGAAGACGAAATTTGATGAAGGTTGATCTGCAAGTCTTTGTCTCAGCACATCTAGCTTATTAATAAAATTTATTTTATAGATGAGAGATAAGGCACATATGGAAAGATAAAACCGTGGGTTGTCAAATCGTGTGCTCTAGAAGTTTCATCAACGATTAGGTTTTCAATGGATAAAAACAACGGGCCGCCAACATAGTAGGTTTTAAAACAATGAGCAATTGAAATTATGGATTGCTCAAAATGTTTAAAATAGACGGCTCAAATCCATTGAGTGTCATCTCCAACTAGTATAAATAGATAAAATGTATCTTATCATTAAATTCAATAATATGTGTTGTGAATAGGTTGCCCGTGGTATATGCAAGACATATAAGGTTTATAGTAGAGAGGTGAAATTGTGTACTTTGAAAGTTCAATATAATAAGCAATTAAAACAATTTACTTCAAAATAATGTGCTATCAAAAATGGGTGCTTTGGAAGTTTCATATTTGATAGCTCGAAATCATCCTTATAATGGATATGGTTCAAATTCATTGAGTCATCACTAGCTATCTAGCATAAATAAACGACGCCAGAAGTGATACTTTTGGAGTCCTGGTTCTTGAAGAGTGACGAGAATTTCCTTCTGTTGCACTCTATGGCGAACCTAACAATTTTAATGACGGGAGTGAAAATAAAAAATATTATATCATAAATAGGATAAATAAAACATTTTCTCGGCCTTATAAATAGAACCAAAGGAGTATGTATGATAACAACTAAGAAGTTATATGTATCACCTGGCTTGTTGAAGCAATATCACTAGCACTTCTCTTGTGTTTAGGTCCATATAAGGTAAAGTTCAGAACTTCCGGGATGGACCGACACGTCTGCCTTGAGGCCAAGTGGCAGTAATACTGAAAAAATAATACATATTGAATAACGTTGTATACGCCACTTCCTAAGACGGTCCTTTATTTCTTCAATATTTTGTATAGCTTCCACGTCAAAATCCTCAGGGATATCGAAACACACCACTTTCTCACCAGTTACATGTAGCGTGCACATTGACTGTTCACTTCCCAAGACGGTCCTTTATTTCTTCAATATTGTAGCGGCCGACCCTAACACCTGATTCTCGCCTCGCGTCGCACCGCAAAAATCACCGGAAGGTGACTCGAGAAAATACGTAAGGAAGATATATTAGATATGGTTATATATGTGTTAGAAACATTTCAAAACAAAATCTAAAATCACCTTTTAACAAAGTATGAAATCCGAATCAACACAGGGATTTTCTAATATCGGTTCATTCTAAACGAAAATTGAAGAAATCTACATGCAGGTGGCATTTGATGATACTTTTAGGGTCCTAATTTAAAATCAACTTTTGGTTTCCTAATTTAAAATTGGGATGCCTAAAATGGTGCTTTTGGCGTCCCAATATAAAATTACGACGCCAGAAGTGATATTTTTAGCGTCCCAATTTTTAATTGGGATGCCAAAAGGATAAAATTTCGGCCCAAAATATGCTATTCTCTTGCCCCTCTATCAGACAAAAATTCAGATCCAAATTGTACACACACTCTCACCCCACCACACACGCTATTCTCTTGCCCTTTCAAAACCACACTCTCTTCCCTCGCCCCACGGTGGCGTCCTCCTAGAGCCGCCGGTCTCGTGTAGTGCTGAAGCTCGAAGGTCTCCCAATGGAAGCTCTCTCAAAGCTCAAAGTTCAAAGCGCCAATGGTCTCGTGCAAATCTGTCGCTATGCTCTTACAGACACTGGAGCATACTGTCGGCAGCCACAATATCACCATCATCCGTGCTTCCTCTGTCCGTGCTCTTGTTCGATTTGTGCCTTCCAAGTTTTCTAGTTAGCATTGTCTCGCTCGATGAATGTCACTCTAACTCTCGCTCGATTTGTGCCTTCTAGGCTCCTCCCTCACCAGTCGGTTAAGATCTGTGTCTCGCTCGATCTTTGATTCTCTAATATATTTACTGTGACCTAGACTTTGTTTTTTCATTTTCTTCTGATTGTTAGATTGGGAATTTTTGGATTTGTATTATAATCCCCAATTAATGAGTTATGAATGTGAGTTTTTTGCTTCTTGGCTCCTCCTCTGGGTTTTCAATGTTTTGGGATGATTTTAATTTTTGGATTGTTTATGTATATTTGGAATTTGTGTTTGATAGCTCCGATGAGCCTTGTCCAAACCGTCATTGTGAGCAGCCACCACTTCTTCCGTCGCAAGCCTCCCGAACCTGGTTTGGGGTTTTTTTTTTTTTAAAAAAAATGCCCTATGGCCCGTAAGCCAGTTACATGGCGTCCCAAAAAATTTAGGACGCTGTAAACCTTGACTTTCTACGTCTCCTAGATAGGCGTCCCTAAGAAAAATGATGTAGAAAGGGGGGAAGTAAATGACGTAAAAGAGCTTTTTTTCAAAGAGTGATGGGAAAAAGATGAGGGAAAAAGTGGAAAAATAAACTCTCATAAAATGTTTAGACAAATTTTGTTGGGTTTTTATAAAAAGGAATAAGACAATTCAAATTTTAGACTCTAAAAGTAGAAGTGAGTAACTGTTAGTTTCTTTATGCAATATTCTCTATTTTTTTTTTCCAAAACATGGGAAGAGTGCATCTGTCCAGAAATGTTTTGGTGTTTCCCTTCACAACCGATCTCAAATTCTAGGGATTCATAGGGGATCACTTTGAGTATGCCTTTTTAAGTAACAAATTGGGTTTAGCTTCTAAGGAATAGAGAATGGCGGTTTGAAGTTAGCGGATCCAATCCGCAACTTCCTACTTACAATGGAATGGAGCTTCCGCACCACATTTCATTATAAGATCTATATCCCATCCCATTTTAAAGAAACTTTTATCTACTACTTTTCCCGTGGAAGAAGTAACATTTTCAAACAAAATAGTTCCAACAGACATCCTCAATTTTCAAAAATTTTGCCACCTTATTTATAAGAATTATTGATTATGTTGAGGGGAAGAAAGCAAAGAAAACAAAATAACCATTCACTATTTGGATAAATTGAAATTTCAATGATATCAAATAGCAAAGAGGAAAAGTTTGAATTTTATACCTTTTGGTATCCCATTGATTTGATTTTACTAGAAAAGCAAACGCTTGTAGTAGTACTGGTTTGGATAATCACCATCTTCTTCATTGGTGTTGGATTCCATGGGTGATTTCTTCATAACAGCTAGGGAAGATAAAATTTGAAGATGAAATTTGATGAAGATTGATTTGGAAGTCTGTGTCTCAACACATCTAGTTTTAGAAAAATTATTTTATAGACGAGAGATAAGGCATTTATGGAAAGATCACTACTAGAAAAATGTAAAATAGTGACGGATTTTGCTACGGAAACAATTCCGTAGCAATGGGACGGATTTTGCTACGGATTTTAAGATCCGTAGCAAAAAAGGAAAAAAAGAACGGATTAAATAATCCGTCGCTATTCGGACGGCATTAGCGACGGATCACCGATCCGTCGCAATTGGGCCTCAAAATGGAGGCCATTTTGCGACGGATCGCTGATCCGTCGCAACATGGCGGCAAAGCAGCCGCCATTTTGGACCCAATTTGCGACGGATCGGTGATCCGTCGCAATTTGCGACGGATCACCGATCCGTCGCAAATTGGGTCCAAAATGGCGGCCTTTTTGCCGCCATTTTGCGACGGATCGCGTGGATCCGTCGCAAAAGGCACATTTTTGCGACGGATCCGGGATCCGTCGCAACTGTTTGGTGCCGTTTTGCGACGGATCCTGCATCCGTCGCAAAAAGGAGGTCTCATTTTATGAGACCTCCCTTCGTCTTCCTCCCCCCACCGTCCCCTCTCCCCGCCCGACCCCCCCCCCGCCGCTCCGACCTCCCCACCGTCCCTCCCCCACCGTCCCCTCTCCCCGCCCGACCCCCCCCCGCTCCGACCCTCCCCACCGTCCCCTCCCCCCACCGTCACCTCTCCCCGCTCCGACCCCCCCCCCCCCTCGCTCCCGACCCATCCCCACCGTCCCCTCCCCCACCGTCCCCTCTCCCCGCTCCGACCCTCCCCCGCGCTCCGACCTCCCCACTGTAATACCCGGATAATTATTTATCTCGGAATATTATATTTCAATAAATAATACCTATTTAAAAAAGGTGAACATGTGGTTTCAAATAATAAGTAATAATTATCTTATTTTCTAAGGTAATTACTATGGAAATTAGGAAAGATAAAGAGCTAAAATGTATTTTTAGGGCATTAAATGGCCTAAAAATATTATGATAAATCCCAAGAGGTAGTAAAATATTTATAAAAAATTAGAAAGTATGTTGTCTCTAATTTTAGGAATTTTTGGGATAATTTCCTTGAAAAATAATGAGGCAAAATTAAGTATTATTTTGGGATCATAAGTGACCCCATGATTTTTAATATTTTACATGGGATATAAAATACCAATGTAAGTAAAATAGTTGTGAGATAATGATTTATCCTAATTAATAAAATTATCAAAAATTAGTAAGTGGCTAATCTGGTAATTAATGGGATAATTAGGGTATAAAGTAAATGAATTAAAAATAATTTAAATAATTATTTTTAATTGGAGAAATTGAAATTATTAAATAAATAAATAAATAAATAAATAAAATATTAATAAAATATTTTATGCTTAGAAAAATAAATAAAAAATAAAAGAAAAAAAATAAATGTGAATGCATTTTTTAATAATATAATGCGGTGAGTCGAAACATAAATGACCGAGGAAAAGTTAGAAATAAATTCTACAGTAAACCAGAAGTAAAAGTCTTTTCGACGATCAAATTAAGAACAAGTGAATTTTTACACGAAGAAAGAATTTACCCCGGCGTTGTTTCCGCAACCGAAAACCCCGATTTCAAATAAGACGAAAAGTTGATCGAGATAGAGTAGAGTCGATAGGCAAAATGAGAACCTATAGAAACAATTGCGTTTTTTAAACACGAGATTAAGTTAGGCAACAACTGGACGTTTTACGATTCTGGTGAATTGTTGTCCGTAAGTTGGCTCTATCGGAAGCGATTTCCGTAACCGACGCGTTTGTCCGAATATCTTCCGACGCACCGAGAATACCTGGATATGATCAAAAAGAGGATCCAAATAGATAATATGAAAGAGGATGGAAAGATCTTCAAAGTTACACGCCCGGATTTTTGAGTTTCGCGAAATCGCGCGAAACGGACATCGATCGGGTAGCTTTATCGGCCGAGGCCATAAAGCAAGGGCCATCATGGATGACAACTCATCCATTGACTTTAGGGCTCTTAGATTTTGATCTTGACCATGGATGGCCAAGAGTGTTTTGTCCTCAAAAATGCGATCCTACGGTCCGTATTCGTCAAGACTGAAGTTCGAATTATTTACCGTTCTGCCATCCGTCTCTTCTATAAATACCAAGCTCCTCTTCTTCATTTTTCACACCAAAAATCTGCCTCTTAGAGAGAAGTTAGAGAGAGAAGCTCGAGAAAGTCTCGAGCAAAGTCTCGGGTAAGTTCTTCGGTCCTTAGTCTTTAGGTTCTTAGTTCTTTCGGTAGATATAGTAGGAATGCTAGATTTATCTTTAATTTTTCAAGATAGTCTAGATATCATATTTAGGGGTACATATGATATATATTTCGAAAATATGATGAGGGAAAAGATCTCGTCAAAATTCTAGAGAGATAGAGCGAAAACAAGCCAAGCTCGGCGAAATTCCGCCGATTAGGGGTTCAGGGGCAAAATGGTAATTTGTACCTAAAATGCCTGTTATAGTGCTAAAAGTTGTTAAATATTATCCTTATAGGATATCTGTTATAATCGAACCGCTGTCGAGCCGCTGTTGTGCCGCCGTCGTACCGCTGTTTCACCCGCTGTCAAAATTACCGTTTTCCGTAAAACGTACCGTAGTCGACAACGAAGGTACGTTCGCGTACTGTAACACTAACTCTGATATTTACTGTATACTTATATGTGATAGACGACTATACGAGTGAATTGTATAGATAACTTTACATGAGATGTGTACTGTTAACGTAGATAACTTTACATGCGATGTGTACTGTTAGCATAGATAACTTTACATGAGATGTGTACTGTTGTTATATTAATCTTCCATATGCTATATACTTATGTTTTGATTAATGCTATGATGTCTTCCATATGTTGTGTATGTAAATATGAGGTTAACCGTTACCCGAGGTCCGATGTGCATTTGGACCTCGGCATTTAAAATAGCTTCGTGGTCGGGAGGACCGAGCGCCGAAGATAAGGGCAAGCAAAGATGCTTAGAGTCCCAAATGAGGATTTCTTTTGTTGCCACAGCATGAGTGTTGCCAGGGAGACACTTCTGTTGTTATTTACTATAAAAACTCTCGGTCATTGTACCGCCTGTGTAATCAGCCAGACTTACGGCATTTGAAATATATATATCATAACTCTTACGCTCCGATGCTCTACTCTGATGAAAAAAAAATATACTGCTTTTGAAAATGGGATGTTACAGTTTGGTATCAGAGCAGTTGTCCTGGCATAGATCTGACTAAGTTGTTCCAAAAACCTTTTGGTGCCGAAGGCAGGGCTAGTCTATGTGGATCAGCCAATCGTCACCCTAGCACGCGAGGCTCCCATGATAGACACCTACCTGGCCAAATTGGTTGAGTAACGGAGTTAGGCTCTACGCCTTTTTAAAGAGCATGTTTTGAAAATGAGTACTGATATAGCCCTAAGTCGGTGTACCAGTCTGCACTGGTATACCATTCTAAACCGGTGTACCACCCTCTATCGGTGCATCATTCTAACCCAGAATCAGTAAATTCGTCGTCCATATTCATATTTGATATCAGACTCTGAAAATTCTGATAATTCTGATAATCGTCAGTTTTTACTGGACGACTATTTTGTCCTAACCCAGAGCTTATATGCGGAGCTGGGCCATGCCGGATGAAACTCCGAGACCAACAAGGATAAGTACATGCAGTATTTGACTCATGTAGAGGAACTCTCGATACGAAATTCCGTACCCGTTTCTGAGTAGACCGAATCAACGAAATCCTGAAGAAGGGGAAATAGTACGGATGTCCGATCGTTTATAGTGTTAGCATTCGTCTAAACTATATGATATTGCAAAACGTGAAATTTTTAAAAAATGGATGAGAAATCCTTTGTGTTTTTTTAAAATGGATGAGAAATCCTGTGTTTTAAATGGACGAGAAGTCCTGTGCTTTTAAATGGATGAGAAATCCCGTGTTTTTAATGGACGAGAAGTCCCGTGTTTTTAAATGGATGAGAAATCCTTTGTTTTCAAATGGACGAGAAGTCCCGTGTTTTTAAATGGATGAGAAATCCTGTGTTTTAATGGATGAAAAGTCCCGTGTTTTTTTAAAATGAGTGAGAAATTCTGTGTTTTATTAGACGCGAAGTCCCGAGTTTTAAAACTATACCTGAGTACAGGGTAACAGAAATCGTGAAGATACATGTTTAGTAAGAAATCCCCTATAGTTTGATAAATAGTTATCTTACTTGCCGCGAAAAATTTTAGTTTCTGATGCTTATTTTTTAGTTACTACAACCGGACCGCGATCGTGTCATTGAGTAGGAGGTATCTTGTATTGTCATGGTGTATGGGCGCCATGGAAACATGAAAGGTATCTTGTGTTACCATGGTGTATGGGCGTCATGGAGACATTTTGATATCTCGGTATTGACGAGGTATATGGGTGCCACGGAGATACTATATATCAAAGTACAAAATGACAAGATCTTGACAAAAGTCAAACTCGAGCGAATTCTCGAACATCAAGCAAAGCGGCCAACATATAGAGAAAAAATTCCGGAGCGATTAGTCCGAAGGTTAGTATGTACAAAGTCTAAATTGGTATAGAGCAAATTTCGAGGGCGAAATTTTGTTTAACGGGGGGAGAAATGTAATACCCGGATAATTATTTATCTGGAATATTATATTTCGATAAATAATACCTATTTAAAAAAGGTGAACATGTGGTTTCAAATAATAAGTAATAATTATCTTATTTTCTAAGGTAATTACTATGGAAATTAGGAAAGATAAAGAGCTAAAATGTATTTTTAGGGCATTAAATGGCCTAAAAATATTATGATAAATCCCAAGAGGTAGTAAAATATTTATAAAAAATTAGAAAGTATGTTGTCTCTAATTTTAGGAATTTTTGGGATAATTTCCTTGAAAAATAATGAGGCAAAATTAAGTATTATTTTGGGATCATAAGTGACCCCATGATTTTTAATATTTTACATGGGATATAAAATACCAATGTAAGTAAAATAGTTGTGAGATAATGATTTATCCTAATTAATAAAATTATCAAAAATTAGTAAGTGGCTAATCTGGTAATTAATGGGATAATTAGGGTATAAAGTAAATGAATTAAAAATAATTTAAATAATTATTTTTAATTGGAGAAATTCGAAATTATTAAATAAATAAATAAATAAATAAATAAAATATTAATAAAATATTTTATGCTTAGAAAAATAAATAAAAAATAAAAGAAAAAAATAAATGTGAATGCATTTTTTAATAATATAATGCGGTGAGTCGAACTTATAGGCGGAATCGAGGAAAAGTTAGAAATAAATTCTACAGGTAAACCGAAGTAAAAGTCTTTTCGACTGATCAAATTAAGAACAAGTGAATTTTTACACGAAGAAAGAATTTACTGTGCGTTGTTTCCGCAACCGAAAACCCCGATTTCAAATAAGACGAAAAGTTGATCGAGATAGAGTAGAGTCGATAGGCAAAATGAGAACCTATAGAAACAATTGCGTTTTTTTAAACACGAGATTAAGTTAGGCAACAACTGGACATTTTACGATTCAGTGAATTGTTGTCCAGAAGTTGGCTCTATCGGAAGCGATTTCCGTAACCGGACGCGTTTGTCCGAATATCTTCCGACGCACCGGAGAATACCTGGATATGATCAAAAAGAGGATCCAAATAGATAATATGAAAGAGGATGGAAAGATCTTCAAAGTTACACGCCGGATTTTTGAGTTTCGCGAAATCGCGCGAAACGGACACCGATCGGGTAGCTTTATCGGGCCGGAGGCCATAAAGCAAGGGCCATCATGGATGACAACTCATCCATTGACTTTAGGGCTCTTAGATTTTGATCTTGACCATGGATGGCCAAGAGTGTTTTGTCCTCAAAAATGCGATCCTACGGTCCGTATTCGTCAAGACTGAAGTTCGAATTATTTACCGTTCGCCATCCGTCTCTTCTATAAATACCAAGCTCCTCTTCTTCATTTTTCACACCAAAAATCTGCCTCTTAGAGAGAAGTTAGAGAGAGAAGCTCGGAGAAAGTCTCGAGCAAAGTCTCGGGTAAGTTCTTCGGTCCTTAGTCTTTAGGTTCTGGTAGTTCTTTCTCGGTAGATATAGTAGGAATGCTAGATTTATCTTTAATTTTTCAAGATAGTCTAGATATCATATTTAGGGGTACATATGATATATATTTCGAAAATATGATGAGGGAAAAGATCTGTCAAAATTCTGGAGAGATAGAGCGAAAACAAATGGGCTCGGCGAAATTCCGCCGATTAGGGGTTCAGGGGCAAAATGGTAATTTGTACCTAAAATGCCTGTTATAGTGCTAAAAGTTGTTAAATATTATCCTTATAGGATATCTGTTATAATCGAACAGCTGTCGAGCCGCTGTTGTGCCGCCGTCGTACCGCTGTTTCACCCGCTGTCAAAATTACCGTTTTCTGTAAAACTAACCGTAGTCGACAACGAAGGTACGTTCGCGTCTTGTAACACTAACTCGATATTTACTGTATACTTATATGTGATAGACGACTATACGAGTGAATTGTATAGATAACTTTACATGAGATGTGTATCGTTAACGTAGATAACTTTACATGCGATGTGTCTTGTTAGCATAGATAACTTTACATGAGATGTGTCTTGTTGTTATATTAATCTTCCATATGCTATATACTTATGTTTTGATTAATGCTATGATGTCTTCCATATGTTGTGTATGTAAATATGAGGTTAACCGTTACTGAGGTCCGATGTGCATTTGGACCACGGCATTTAAAATAGCTTCGGTCGGGAGGACCGAGCGCCAAAGATAAGGGCAAGCGGCATGCTTAGAGTCCCAAATGCCGGAGGATTTCTTTTGTTGCCACAGCATGAGTGTTGCCCGGGGAGACACTTCGTTGTTATTTACTATAAAAACTCTCGGTCATTGTACCGCCCGTGTAATCGCCGGACTTACGGCATTTGAAATATATATATCATAACTCTTACGCTCCGATGCTCTACTCGATGAAAAAAATATATCGCTTTTAAAAATGGGATGTTACACCCACCGTCCCCTCCCCCCACGTCCGACCCTCCCCCCCCCACCGTCTCCTCTCCCCGCTCCGACCCCCCCCCCCACCGTCCCCGCTTCCGACCCCCTGTGTCGACCCCCGCTCCGCCCCCCGCGCTTCCTCCTCCACCAGCTCCTCCTCTCGCGTCCCCTAGCTCCTCCACAACTCTCGGCTCGTTGTCCTCTTCTCCGATCCGGTCACCGTCGGGTTGGTCGATGTATTTTTTTTTTTACTATATGGATATATCTATGTTATATTTTCTTTATGTCATAATTTAAATATGCATGTTAGTAGAAAATAATTCTTCTTTTGTATTTTAGTTTTTCCTTAGCTATTAATTACATAATGATCTTGATAGTTTATGAATTTGAATTATGCTTATTGTTAGTAGGAGATTCCATGATTTTTTTTTAATTGGGTTTAGTGATTTTTATTAATATTTTTTTTTAATCTTGTATTATTTTTTGGGACGAAATGTGTATGTTAGTAGAAGATAAATCTTAATTTTTGTTTTGTATATTAGTGGAATTTACTATTTGATTTGGGCTATTATAAAAATGAGTGCTAGTAATTTGTTTAAAAAATATTCCATTAAATTTTTTTATTTGAATCTATCTTTAACAAGTTATACAATAAATTTAATTAAGTGTTAAATAATCTCTTTGATCTAGCCCATATATGTTAGAAACTCCAAAATACTTAGTATTCTATTCTTTGTTTTCCCCTCCACATGCATGTCCCCATGTTCTCGTGTGCTATCCTCATTCTCCGGTTGCTTGCTTTGGAATATGTTCTTTGTTCAATGCATGTGTTTGTTTTTCAGTTTCTTGATTAAGTGGCAATTGGTAGGCATAAGAGGTGACTTATATATATTTGTGGTATGTTGAGAAGTTAATTAGGGTAGTAACTCGAACTAGCTAGGAAGTATGGAAGGCAACCATGATAGAAGTTGGATGTACAATCGTCTAACCGATAGAAGACAAGTAACAACAAATTCTTCGCGGGTTTGGACGAGTTCGTCCAATTTGCTTTGGCGAATTCAAATAATTCAAGAATGGAGATCGGTGTCCGTGTGCCAAATGTAAGTGTTTAAGATTTACGATGCGGAGACGGTCGGAATTCATTTGTGTCAAAAGGGATTCATTAGAGATTATGAATGTTGGGAATTTCATGGCGAAGTCCGAGCGACACCGAGTGGTTATTACGGGACGTAGTCATCGAGAAAACCTTAATCAATATGAGCAGTTGGTTATGGATGCCGCGGGACCGTCGATCGGCCAATATTTTGATCCCATTACTCATGCCGAACCGTCATACATGGGAGAGGAGACCGGTACCCATCCTCAACCATCAAACATGGGTGATGACCCTCATCCGGAAGCCGCTAGGTTCTATAAAATGCTTCAAGAAGCACAGTCCATTATGGGAAGGTTGCGAACACTTTGAAAATAGTGAATATTCATCGCTATCGGCTACCCTAGCAACACTAAGCTTGAAGACCGATCACCATATGAGTGAGAGGAATTACAACGAAATGATGCGAGATCATGAGTAAGGTTGTTCCCAAAGACAATAATTTGCCGAAGGACTTTTACCAAGCCAAAAAAAGGTGAAAGAGCTTGGGCTTGGATGTGAAAAAATCCATTGCGCCCCGAGAGGATGTATGTTGTATTACAAGGATGATCTTTGAGCGACAAATTGCAAATTCTGTGGACATGACGGATACGAGTTGTGGGGAAAGGAAGGAAAAAGACCCGTCATGCAATAAGCAAGATGTGGTACTTTCCTCTCGGTGCCCGACTTACGAGATTGTATGCATCCGAACAAACAGTACCGCTCACATGAGATGGCACCGGGAGCATCGTAGGGATGAGAACTTTGTGACGCATCCATCTCGATGCCGAAGCTTGGCGTAAATTTGACGAGGCGAATCCTTTCTTTGCTATGGATCCCCGTAATGTTCGTCTTGGTCTATGTTCGGATGGGTTCGCTCCTTTCAACAATACGGGCGGAATTATTCCTGTTGGCCGGTCATTGTGACTCCGTACAACCTCCCACCTTCTATGTGCATGAGAAGAGAGTTTTTCTTCCTTAACGCGTTAATCCCCGGGCCGTCGAACCCAAAAAAGAAGATAGATGTGTACCTCGGGCCTTTGATAGACGAGTTGAAAATGTTGTGGAGTGAAGGTGTTCTTACGTATGATATATCATTAAGTCGAATTTCACCATGCGGGCGCCTTAATGTGGACGATAAATGATTTCCCTACATATGGGATGTTGAGTGGGCGGGCAAACGTCGGAAAGCTCGCATGCCCGGTATGTCTTGAACAGAACATGGGTTTTAGCTTGGAACACGGTCGCAAAGTCGGTTGGTTTGACAGCACCGACGATTCCTACCCCCGATCATCCGTTTAGGAGAAATAGAAAAGACTTCACGCGGAAGGTTGTCGAACGAGCGAGATCCACCTTGTCGTTTAAGTGGACAAGAAATATGGGACGGGTCGGGCACATTCCGAGTGTCGAAGAGGGGCTTCAAGCGAACCCGAGGGGTACGGCATTGATCATCATTGGAACAAACGCAAGATCTTCCGGGAACTACCATATTGGAAAGATCAATTGTTAAGACACAACCTCGATGTCATGCATATTGAGAGGAATGTGTTTTGCAATATTCTCGTACACCGTGATGGACACCAAGGGCAAGACGAAAGACACGGTCAACGCAAGATTGGACGTTGAAGCGATTTGTAGAAGGCCTACTTTGCATTTGGTGGACAAAGTGGCACGGACGAATTTCCAAACCCGGAGCGCCGTACACATTCAATAAAGAGCGAGAATTTAGAGATGTTGCAATGGGTTAGAGATCTGAAACTCCCGACGGTTATGCGTCAAACTGGAAAAGATGTGTCGACATGCACGAGGTGAAGTTGAGCAAGATGAAGAGTCATGATTGTCATGTGTTTTTCCGAGATTGTTGCCGTGGGCCTTCAAAGCACTACCGAAGCATGTATGGTCTACTCTAACGGAGTTGTCCATGTTCTTTAGAGAAATTTGTGCTTCGAGCTTAATGTTGAAAAGTTACGACACCGGAGGCGAGCATGCCCATAACGCTATGCAAGTTAGAAATGGTGTTTCCTCCTAGCTTGTTTGACTCAATGGAACATTTGCCCGTTCACTTGGCCTACGAAGCAAAGGTAGGAGGCCCGCAACAAGATAGATGGATGTATCCGTTTGAGAGGTAATATATATATTGATTTGCGCTGTTATTAATTGACCGACATGGTACTTTAGCTCGAGATATTCCATTGTAGGTTTTTACGCACACTTAAGCACAAGATAAAAAATACAAGGTACGTTGAAGGATCTATCGCTGAAGCTTATCTAGTCGAAGAGGCCGCAAAATTTGCGTCATACTATTATCCCCCTGAAATGATGTCAAGCTGGAGAGGGGTACCCCGTAACGATGATGCCGGTGATACGAGGGATCAAAAATCAATATTTAATATTCCGGGCGAGTCGTGGGAAAACGTTGGAAGTCAACTCTTGACGGAAGAGATAAGCGAGTTGCGAGTGGTACATTCTAAACAACCGTGAAGAGGCTGCAAAGTACCTAGAGTAAGTTTTTTTTTGTTTACCCTTACGGTAAGTATTAAAGTATTAACTTAAGTTTTTTGTGTTACGTTACTTCTCTAATTGGGTCCGATCGGGAAATCCTTCAATGTCGGTGTCCCAAGTTGATCAATTCACTACTTCGAGTTTCCAAAATGGTTTCGATCATATTTCTTGGAAAATCCATCGATCCCAATGAAGTTGCGTGGAGTTTATCTTATGGAGCTGCAATGACAGTTACCCGATGCAACAAATATATAATCAATGGGTATCGATTTGCAACCGTTGACGCGAACGCAGTACACTATGTTGCAATTACGGTGTATGTTGTCGAGGTGACCAAGTTGACGGGGTGGAGACTGACTACTACGGGAAGTTACTTGAGATAATTCAGCTGAGTTACCAGTGGGACAAGGTGGTGACCCTTTTTAAGTGTGAGTGGTTTGATAACAGTCCGCGTGGGACAAAAGTGGACAAACATGGAAATATTGAGATCCACTTTGGACAAGGAGATATTCGGTTGGTTATGACCCATTCATCCTTGCTCAACAAAGGCGGAACAAGTGTACTATACACCATACCCTACATCTCGTCAAGGGTGGACGGGAGTTATTAAAACCAAAGCACGAAATATTATACCAAAGTCGAAAGAGCGGGAATCAAATGACGGTATGGCTGAACCTTTCCAAGCGATGTGGAACATGTGCTTGCCCATAAACATCTTCGATGACGAAGTACCAAGCAATCTCTTTGATTCTCGTGCGGAGTTAGAGTTGATTCCTATACAAATTGACGATGAGGAATCAGACGATGAGGATGAGGCAGAAATGAGCTTCTCTGATAGTGAATCTGAGTTCTACGACTATGAGAGTTCGAGATGAAGACATGCAAGTAGATGTCGATGAACATGAATCGTCCGGTTGATTTGTGTTAGTTCTTTGTTTATGACGATATGTTATACTACATACTTTGTTTCTTTGCTACTTGTCATATTAACTAATTTTTTTATATATATATATTTTGCCATGATGTCTATAAGTGTTCGGGAGATGGAGCATCCGGGAGGACGTTCGGGTAGTGGACGTGGCGGTGGTCGAGCCCGACCCCGTACTATAAGAGGGGGTAGGGCGACGCCAACCGCTCCATATGGAGCGAGGGCTCGGCTCTTCTCCCGGAGGTGCCACTATTTGATTTTTCGTCGTCACCATCGGGATATTTGTCATCTTCACCGTCACTTTATACATCGTCGTCACGCGGCTACCCCGATGCACAACAAAGGGGACAACATGTTTACTTTACCGTTTCTGATTGATTTACATATGTTTAGTTTCTTGAAACCATCTATGTACAAAAATCTTCAATATTTCACATTTCTTCCTTAGCATACTTCGTCGCCTCGAGCCACGTCGGGAAGGTGTAGTTCCTCCGATACACCTATCTCGGGGCTCAAGAGATCCCGAGACGGGGTTTCTTTGGATCTGCACTAAAGGCAACGAGTAAGTCATGCGAAGTTACCCGTAATGTTACAATTCTCTTTTGAGATTGGTTTGTATGCTAATATTTGCACGATAATCTCTCGTTTTCAGATTTGTGCACGATAATCCGTGGCGACTTTCATGTCGACCCAAATATTCCGTAACTACACTCAAGCTTGGACCGCGTGGATGAGATTCCTACGAGCAACGAGATATGTGGTTCACGAGTTCTTGGTAAGTTATTTGTTTTATGCGTGTTAATTAAGTACTTTTAAAATTTGGAGCACTAATTGTTCGTTATTGATTTTCGGGAAAAGCATATGACATTGCCCGAGCATCATGAAAATCAAAAAGCTTTTAACCACAAGGGCAAATTTGTGGTGCGTCGAAAGCTCTATTCATTGAGAAGGTCGAGAGGCAAGACAGTTGGCTTCCACAGGACACTAAAGATGAATTATTTGGCACTTGGGAAAACAATGAAAAGTTTAAGGCCATAAGTGCGAAAAATAAGGAAAATAGGGCCAAAATGGCGGGACCGTCATATGCGGGGGCTCCATATCTATTACGAGCATCGACGCAAAGTTGTAAGTACACGTTATTTTCTATTTACGTATTGAATATTTTGTACTTTGAAGTAATTAATTAATGTCATCATTTGCGTTTGCGGGAAGAGTCGGGAAGCTCCACCGGATCGGTTGAGTGGGTTACCTTTCGGCGGACCCATTCCCGACGGTCGAAGGGAGTGAGAGGCAATGGATTAACCCAAAGGCGAAACAAATAGCGGTGAGACATTTATTGCCTTTATTACTTGTTTTATGCACGTTATTTTCTTATTTGTTATGTATTTGTTTGCTTGTAGGAAAACTTTGAGAGGCATCGCAGAGAGAGCCTCGCAGCGTGAGATCGACCCCCCTCATCCTCTATATCCGATAACGAGAGTCTCTTCTTTGAGGCTACCGGCGGATTTGACAAGAAAGGGAGGGTCTTTGGATACGGTGAGTCTCCGCCACCCGATCGAAGCAATCAAAGCGCCTCTCATCCGGCACCGCAGGGTTCCTTTAGGTAAACATAATACATTTGATATTGATAATTTTCATTCTCTTGTCCATTCAAATGAAGTACAAATAATAAATGTACTAATCAATTTTGTAGATGAGTGAAGAGGATGAAGTCGTTGGTGGAGGAGCAAGCAACACGGATGACCCGGAACGAGAGATGATGAGCCCGAGCGGCTGACTCGAAAACGAGAGATGATGAGGCGGCGGATGCTTATGGAACAACAATGATTTGAAGCGGGCGTTGCGCGAGAACGGGAGATGATGAGACGGGAGATGAATCGGCGGGCGGAGATGATGAAGGCGAGATGATGAAGGAGATGCGGCTTCAAATGATGTCCCTTCCGAAGACAGAGGTTTCGGTCCGGGCCGACTCCTGGTGATGATGACCATCTTTGGTGATGATGATGATCACAATGTTTATTGTTTAGCCTACTTTTTTGTATTTGTTTGTTGCTACGGATTATATATATATATATATATATATATATATATATATTGTGTTTTCACTATGTAAACTCTTTTTTATCGTTAATATATTCATGGTACATTATTTTACTATTTGTATTCAATTTTTCTATTAAAATTTTTTAAAAATATAAATAAAAAAATAAAAATTTGCTACCGTAAAAAAATAATTCAAAAATTTGCTACGGAAAATAAATCCGTAGCAAATTCTTGAATTTTTGAAATTTGCTACGGATTTTAAATCCGTAGCAAAATTTCAAATTTGCTACGGATTGTTTCCCGTAGCAATTTGCTACCGATTTCACAATCCGTAGCAAATCCGTCGCAATTACGACGGAGTTTCTCAAATCCGTCGCAATTGCGACGCCATATTTTGCTACGGACAAAATCCGTAGCAAAATCCGTAGCAAAAACGTTTTGCTACGGATTTTTGGGTTTTTGCTACGGATTTTTTCCGTAGCAAAATCTGAAATTTCTAGTAGTGGATAAAACCGTGGGTTGTCAAATCAGCGTGCTCTAGAAGTTCCATCAACAATTTTGTTTTCGGTGGATAAAAATAACAGTCGCCAATGTAAAAAACAACGGGCTATTGAAATTACGGACTCCTCAACATGTTTAAAATGGATGGTTAAGATTTATTGAGCGTCATCTCCAGCTAGCATAAATAAGTAAAATGCACAATGAAAAAAACGTGCGATCAAAACCAGGTGCTTTGGAAGTTTCATATTAGATAGCTCAAAAATAATCCTTATAACGGATGGTTCAAATTCAATGAGTCATCACTAGCTAGCTAGCATATTTAAAACAAAACGCGCCATTTCATTAAACTTGAAGATGATGAGCTAATTAAATCATAGATGTTGTCTAAGACTCCTCTACAATTAAGATTGCAAAATCAACACCACCTCGGCTTTAAAGCTAACAGTAGTTAGATTTGAGGTTTTGTAACTTCATGTGAGACTCCTACTTGTTTTGAAATCATAGTACTCCCTCCATTCTTTAATATAATATTCATGTTGTGGTATAATTAAAGTTGACACTATATTAAAGACAATGATTGAACTATAATTTTATATGGTTTTCATGATTAAATTGAGATTTTTAATGCATTTTCTGAGATATTATTGCATGATTAAACACTAATTTGAATTAGGGATATTCGTATTAAATTAAGTGTAATTAGGGGTAACATGATCATAATTTGTTAATTATTTATGCAAATGATTTCTTGGACTTTTAATAGTACTTTGTGCTTAATTTTTTGCGTTGTAGGTGTTCTAGAAGAAAATTGAAAATTGTCTTTTAGTTTTCTTTTTTAGAAAATTATTGTCATTCACCCAATTTTTTATTGGGTAAATTTCCTCTATAGTTAGAAGATCTAGATTGTCGCGTTAGTGAAGAGCAAGAATGATGTTATAACTGGGAATACGGGCTTGCCCGCAAGCTAGATGGGGCAGGTTGGTGTGGGCTGAAAAAACACTAACCCAACCCCTCCAAGGTGGGTTGTAGGGGTACCCGTCGGCCACCTATTAATATTTTTTTATTAAAAACTCAGAAATAAAGGGAAAAAGGTTGGCCTTAATACTAGCATCTCTTTTTATAAATAAAGGAAAAATCAAAATAATTTATTGTGAAAATAATTTATTGAGATGCCACCGTATATATTAGAAATTGATGTTAGAAAAAACGTCATGCTTAATTTTAGTATTTTAATTTGTACACAAATACACTCTTCATTATTTTTATTCATTGCATTAAGCCTTCTGATATACATTATTTCTCATTTATTTGTATCGTGATTAGTTATTATTCTTTGTCATCTTTCTTCTATGTATTCATTTTCTTGTTTGGTTGTATTCATATTTTTAGAATATGGCAAAAATGCATGGGAAGTTTCTACTAATAGGCATTAGGCACCAGCCAGAGGCATTAGGCACCAACCAGGAAGTTCTTGAGGGGGAAATTATGCCTCAAAAGCTTAAAAAATGTGGCAATATTGCCCTGCCTTAACGGATCCAAATAGTCAACTTCTAGTTGACCGATTATGCTGAGTTGACATGCCCACATGGCATCCATGTCACCTATTTTTGGGCTAAAAAGCATTTTTGCTTATGAAGTTTTCATAAAAGAGTTGTAGGCACTAGTAAGTTTTTTTAGGGGGACAATAACGCCCTGGAAGTCATAAATTCTTAGTTGATTTTTTTCATGTCTAAGACTCCATCATGAAGCAACAAATGATCAAATAAATTGAAAAATCAAAAAAAGAAGAAGAAGAAGCCATAAATCAAAACACACACACAAATATATATATATATATATATATATATATACTCATGTGTGTGTGTGAGCAGAGAAACCTATACACCATGGACTTCGCTACCATCTGAGGCAACCCAGAAGCTAAGCAATGAATCAAAGATATAACATTTGGTTTAAAGATTGCGAACAATCATATAGACACCTTTTTATTGTCATTATGATCCTTCATTCTATAAAAACCCTCAAAATATCATTCCCTCACAAACATTCTCCAAAGTGTTGTGTTGCAATGGACATGTTTAGTTTATTGCCAGGGTCACTTCTCGTCACTATCGTCTCTTTACCTCCCATCAAGGAAGTAGCCAGAACCTCCCTTCTCTGCAAACGTTGGCTTCATGCATGGCATTCAACCACCAACATAGACTTCAACGAATCACAATCACTGTAGTATTGATGGGAAAAAGATGAGGAGGAAAAAAAAAACTCATTAAATGTTTAGACAACTTTTATCAAGCTCTTTAAAAAAAAAAAAAAAAACTAAAGCAAGTCAAATTTTGGACTTTTATATAGAGGACCGGAGGGAATAACTGTTGGTTTCTCTCTACAGAATCCTCTTTTTTTAAAAGAAAGATGAAGAGTGCATCTGTCTAGAAATGTTTTAGTGTTTCCCAATCCCAACCATAAAATTCTGGGGATTCATAGGGGATCACTATGAGTATGCCTAGTTAAGTAACAACTTGGGTTTAGTTTCTAAGGAATAAACACTCGGCGGGCGAAGTTAGTGGATCAAATCCACAATCTCCTACATACAATAATGGAGCTTCAACACCACATTTCACAATAAGATCTACATCTCATCCCATTTTTAAGAAAATTTTACTTACTACTTTTTCTGTGGAAGGGGAAAAAAAAATCTTCAAACGAAATAGTTCCTACAAACATCCTCAATTTTAAAGATTTTTTCCTTCTTATTTATAGGAATTATTAATAATTTTGATGGGAATGCAAAGAAAACAATATAACCCTTCACATTTGGATAAATCGAAATTTCAATCATATCAAATAGCTAAGAGGAAAAGTTTGAATTTTATACCTTTTGGTATCCCATTGATTTGATTTTTCTTGGAAATACAAACGCTTGTAGTTGCAGTGTTTGGATCATCACCATCATCTTCATTGGTGTTGGATTCCATGGGTGATTTCTTCATAAAAGCTGAGAAAGATAAAATTTGAAGACGAAATTTGATAATGATTGATCTGCAAGTCTGTGTCTCAATACATCTAGGTTAATAAAATTTGTACATGAGAGATAAGGCATATATGGAAAGATATATAAAACCGTGGGTTATCAAATCAGTGTGCTCTAGAAGTTTCATCTACGATTAGGTTTTCAATGGATAAAAACAATGGGCGCCAACATTATATGTTTTAAAACAATGGGCTATTGAAATTATGGATTGCTCAAAATGTTTAAATTAGATGGCTCAGATCCATTGATTGTCATCTCCAGCAAGTATAAATAAATAAAATGTATCTTATCATTAAATTCAATGATATGTGTAGTGAATAGGTTGCCCGTGGTATATGCAAGACATACAAGGTTTATAGTAGAGAGGTGAAATTGTGTACTTTGAAAGTTTCAATATAATAAGCAATTAAAACAATTTACTTCAAAATAATGTGCTATCCAAACTGGGTGCTTTGGAAGTTTCATATTTGATAGCTCGAAAAATCATCCTTATAATGGATATGGTTCGAATTCATTGAGTCATCACTAGCTATCTAGCATAAATAAACGAAACCCACCGTGTGATTAAGCTTGAAATATTGTATATTTAAACTTGAAGATGATGAGGTAATTAAATCATAGATGTTGCATCGTCTACGTCTCTTTTACAATCTATATATAACTGAATATTGTTCTACCAAGTCATATTTTCAAAAAATGGCTCGCTTACCGGCTTCTCTCCAAAAACACTGTTCCTAGGGGTCAAATGGCTCCAAAATATCAATATAATACTCCAAAAACACTTTTCATAGGGGTCATATGCCTCTTAAATATTCATATAATTCTACGGAAACACTATTCATTGGCTCTAAACTGGGCTTGGCTTCTCTCCGCTGCCTCCTACTCTCCGCTGCCATCCTCTACTTTAAACGGTTTCGTTTTATGTGTGGGATGAATGAAGAAGTATCACTGTTTTTAAAAAGCAAAATACATTGGGGTGAGGTCTTGGAGCTAGGCCCACCAAATGATGTCACCAATGAAACAAATATTCAGCTTTCCTTCCTAATTTTTTTTCCCCTGTTTCCATGTAATTTCTAAAACATGTGTAAACTATAAAGAAGATCCTCCATATATTGTGGCAAATTATTTGTTAGGTGTGGATGAAAATTTACCGCGTATGTCTTTTAATTTCTTTCTTCTTCTTTTTTCCTGTAAAATGATGTAGTTTGAAATTTTTATCCAATCTTATAGGTACTCGGCAGATTGAAAATTATATGAATAATTGGGCTATTGGTAATTCAATATTTATTGGTGTAAAAATAATTTGAATAGTACTTTTTTAAAGAATTATTAATTAAATTACAATCAAAATTGAAATAATTTTAATAATATGAGAGGTTCTAAAACACTGGAACATGCAAATCTCTTGTGAAGTAAAAAAATTACATCCTTTTTCACAATTGTTTAAGTTTTATTATTTCAAAAATCTTATATGCTTTTATATTACTCTCTCATGAATTAAAGAAAGTGACTAGGATGCTTTAGAAATTATATGTCATATTAATTAATGGGTAAAAGATTTCTCCAGTCACGGGAAATAAGTTATCTCCAATGACCCCCCAAAACTACATCGTTTTGGATTAATGAATGGTGTTTTCAGTAATTTTGTTTACTTTTTTATTATATAAATTGTATCGAAACGTCCTTTATTAATTCACATAAAATTACAAACACACCTTTCATTAATTCAAAACGACGTAGTTTTAGGGGTCACTGGAGAAATATTTTTCCCTTAATTAATTTAATTAACTTTTTAAATCTAATTAAGTTAAATAAATATGTTTTATATTAAGGATCAAAGGAGTATGAACTAAATTATTATTTTTTTCAGAAATTATTTCATTATTTATAGAAATGATATATATTCAATCCGTCCCATAAAAAGATGTACTTTTTTTTTACTTCACAAGAGATTTGCATGTGACAAAGTTTTAGAACCTCTCATATTATTAAAATTATTTCAATTTCTTTGGCAAAAATTATTTCAATTTTGATTGTAATTTAATTAATAATTCTTTAAAAAGTACTATTCAAATTATTTTTACACCAATAAATATTTAATTACCAATAGCCCAATTATTCATATAATTTTCAATCAGCCCCCGTACCTAAGATTGGTTAACAATTTCAGAATACATCATTTTACAGAATATTTTTTTTTTAAAAGACATACGTGGTAAATTTTCATCCAAACCTAACAAATAATTTGCCACAATATATGGAGCATCTTCTTTATAGTTTACACATGTTTTAGAAATTACATGGAAACAGGGAAAAATAGGAAGGAAAGCTGAATATTTGTTTCATTGGTGACGTCATTTGGTGGGCCCAGCTCCAAGACTTCGCCCCAATGTATTTTGCTTTTTTAAAACAGTGATACCTCTTCATTCATCCCACACATAAAACGAAACCGTTTAAAGTAGAGGATGGCAGCGGATAGTAGGAGGCAGCGGAGAGAAGCCAAACCCCTCTAAACTAGGAACCAGTTAGGATGGGCATCATCTGCTCGTCCCATCTAGATTGTCTAGATCCTATTTGGATAGTCTAGATTTTGTATTTTTACTTTTAATTTTTTTTAAATAAATTATTTTACTAAGTTTAGAATCCAAAATAAAGATAATATTTTAAAAAATATTTTTATTTAAAAAACATCTCTTAAAAATATAAAATGCGGACCATTCAGATGGGACAAGCAGTTGGTGTCTATCATTTGGTAGTGTATTGAAGCCCCTTGGTTTATTTATAATCCCTTTTGTTCTATTTATAAGAGTCCAATAACTAAAGTATGCGGTTTAAGAAAATGATTAAAATTAGTTAAAAATAATAAGTATATCTAAAATAAACTTATTTTTTCAAGCATGCCCTTATTAAGGGAAAATTACGCTCAGGTCCCAAGGAAGAGAATTAATTACAATAAAGTCCCTTGAAATCATCAAATTACGCTCAGGTCCCAAGGGACTTCTGTGTAATTATTTGTATTAACAACAGGAAATGCATATATTAACAACAGGAAATGCATAGATTAACAACAACTTTTAAATACCTGACCATTTACAACAGGAAATGCATATATTAACAACAGGAAATGCATATATTTACAACAACATTTAAACACCTGGATTTACAACAGAAAAAACATAGATTAACAACAACTTTTAAATACGACCATTTACAACAGGAAATGCATATATTAACAACAGGAAATGCATGTATTTACAACAACTTTTAAAAACCTGGATTTTATTTCCATACAAATAATTACACAGAAGTCCCTGGCTATTTACAACAGAAAATGCATGTATTAACAACAGGAAATGCATGTATTAACAACAACATTTAAAAACCTCCATACAAATAATTACACAGAAGTCCCTTGGGACCTGAGCGTAATTTGATGATTTCAATGGACTTTTTTGTAATTTTTTTCGTTCCTTGGGACCTATATGAAATTTTCCCCCTTATTAATAAGAGGACATGTAAGAGAGAGAAATAAAGTAATAATATAATAATAGAAAGTCAGAAAGAGAATGCAGTATGCACAACTACAGAAAATGTTATATATTACGGTTTTGAACATGTTACGGTTCTTGGTAAATAACGGCATAATTATCCTCATAATATTTGATGATTATTTATTAATAACAGTTGAGTAAGGGTGTTCTTTAAGAAAACAATATATATTTGCGTCATATGAATATAAATACCAATTTACAAAAATAAATCATGCAAAAAAACCAATACTTTTGCAACTAACAAACTATTATTGATTATAAAAAAAATTACAACCACTAATATATATGAATTATATTTAACCTCCAATTCAAAAAAATACAACACCAACTTCTTACATTTGGGCTAATAAACGTTGTGAACTTTGCATTCATCAACATATATAAATACGGTTATACGAAAATATTATTGAGTGGGATTAATTTCATCCACATGTATATAGAATAATATTTTACAAAACTAAACTCATATTAGCTATATATATAGATATAGAGTATCACATTTTTCATTCTGTAGAAAAATCTATAAACCCTGCGCCTAGTTTCGTTCTTGAAGAGTGACGAGAATTTCCTTCCGTTGAATTTGTTCCTCAGCTTCCAATCTCCAGTGGAGTTCTCAGAGGTATCAATCATCAAACACTCACCGTGATCTCTGTTTTTGATATAAGCTTGCACTGCAGAAATCACAGGAAGGTGACTGAAGAAACACACGAGGAAGATATATTAGATATGGTTATATATGTGTTAGAAACATTTCAAAACAAAATCTAAAAACACTTTTTAACAAAGTATGAAATCCGAATCAACCCAGGGATTTTCTAATTTCGGTTCATTCTAAACGAAAATTGAAGAAACCTTCAGGCAGGTGGCATTTGATGAATGATTTCTTCTCAAATTGAACAAATCTTCATCAAAGTTTGTTTCATTGGGAAACGAACTTTGATGGAGAGCCATATCCAGGATTCTCTTTAACCAAATATTGAACGTCAAATATTGACGAATCTGGAGTAGTGATGATGAGGGGCAAAAGTGAAAATAAAATCACACATTAAATATTTAGACAATTTTTATCGGGCTCTTATAAAAAGGACTAAGACAATTCAAATTTTGAATTTTTATAAAATGGATAGGAGGGAGTAACTGTTGGTTTCTTTATGCAAATCCTCTTTCTTTTTTTCCTTCCTTTTTCAAAAAAGGGGAAGAGTGCATATGTCCATAAATGTTTTGGTGTTTCCCAATCACAACCATCAAATTCTAGGGATTCATAGGGGATCACTTTGAGTATGTGATTTGACAGAAACCTTAGTCGCCTCAGGGTCAAATCACAATTTACCACGAATTAAAATGCAATATAGTGCAAACAACTCGGGATCGTTCTCTTATCAAGGAGCCAATTTATTTTGAATTCCTATGTTAGACTAAGTGCTAAAAACATGATTAGAAAATGGGTTTTGTAATTGGTTTTCTCTAAATTAAAATTCATGAAAAATATAATGCAACTAATTCTATTCTTTTTGGTATTTTTGAAAAATAGTGAAAAAATGCTTTGGATTAAAAGGGATTAATGATATATGTTCTTGGTAATGAAGAAGGTGGCTATCCTTGCTAAAATATATTTGGGAGTTCAAATTTCATTAAGTCTAAAAAAACAACCTCCAGATAACACTTGAGTCCAATAATTTCAATTAATAGTAGCTCCTACAAACATAGCAAACTACTACCTCTTGAAATATTGTTAAAATCCACTTAATGTGTAATTGAAATTGGGATGATGCAAATTGTTCTTCTCAATTAGAATGTTCTAACGAACCATTCAAGAGCTAAAATCAACTATGTTTACCATTCATAAACATGACACTGCAAGCATAATTTAATCAAGCATTTAAAGAAATATGGAGATTTAAAAATCAAAATACATCATCCAATTTAAACTACAATAATCAATCCACATGAACACACACTATTACAAAAAAGCTAAAAAAACGTCCTAAATAAGGCCCATTTAACGTCCCTTTTTAGAGGGACGTCTCGCAGGGGGACGTCAAAAAATTTGACTTTCGGTGTCCTACAAAAAATTCAGGACGTCTTACATAAGGCGTCCTGAATTTTTTTCAAGACGCCGTATGTAAGGCGTCCTGAATTATAATTTAGGACGCCATATTTTTGTTTTTTTTTTTTAAAAAATAACCCCCGCCGGGTTGGCCACGAAAGAACAAATCAAAAATCAAATTCCAGAAATACTTTCTTTTTTATGTTACAAGCAAGAAATTCCAAAACCAAAGCAAGAACAAGAAAAGAACACAAAGAGAGTAATCGAAACGAGACAACAAGGAAGATACAATGAAAAAAAAAGAAAAAAAAAACCTAACAAGTAACTAACAACTCGCATTCTAATCCCCTAAAATGGAAGGAATAAGGAACAAGAATGCAAAAAACAGAGTAATTCCAGATCTGCAAGGGACTTGGTGTTCATAGTATCGTCTCGGAGGCACGAGGAGATTTCTAGATCTGCAAAAATTGGTGCCCTCTCAGATCTAACAAATCAACAAGAGTCAGATCTGGAAAAACACTTACTGGCGGCAGCGTTTTGGATGAAATCGTTGGTGACTCTTGTTCCGAAGTGCATATTCTGGCGTCTCGTTGCTCGGTCTCCTCGCCATCGTCTCCTCGCCGTCGTCTCCTCGCCGCCTTCTCCTTGCCCAGCTAGATCGAAGAGTGTTGAAGGAGTAGGAATAGATCGAAAGAGAAGATGGGGTGTAGAGGAGAGAAGAGGAAGAAGACGTATGTGCGAGATCAAAAATGAGAAGAGGAAGGCGTACGTGGGGAATTAAATGGTGTGAAAAGGAGAGAAGGGATAAATAAAATTAAAAAATTTCATTTTAGGCGACCTAAATAATTGTTTAGGTTGTCTAAAGTCTCAAAAAAAAAAGTAGGCGACCTAAATTAATATTTGGGTTGTCTAAAGTCTCAAAATTGCTATCAATTTTCAAGAAATTTCCTGCGTCAAAAAAAATCCTAAATGGCGCCAAATATTTCATTTTAGGCGACATAAATTAATATTTGGGTTGTCTAAAGTAAAAAAAAATGTTAGGCAACCTAAATTAATATTTGGGTTGTCTAGAGTCTCAAAATTGCTATCAATTTTCAAGAATTTTCCTGCGCCAAAAAAATCCTAAATGGCGCCAAATATTTCATTTTAAGCGACCTAAATTAAGATTTGTGTTGTCTAAAGTCTCAAAAAAAAATTAGGCGACCTAAATTATTATTTGGGTTGTCTAAAGTCTCAAAAAAAATCTTAAATAGTGCCAAATTTTTCATTTTAGGCGTCCTAAAATATAGTTAAGACGTCAAAAAATATTTTAGGCGTCCTAAATTAATATTTTGGTTGTCTAAAGTCTCAAAGTCAAGTATATAATTACGAAAATGCCATCGCCTTCGTTTTTTACTTCCTTTTTTAAAAAAGGGACGTCTTTTAAGGTAGTAATATCCATATTTTGTAGTAGTGACATAACAGCAATCCAAGTCTCAACTACAAAATGATAAACCTGAACAAGGAAATCAAATTTATAGTCTAAGCAAAAGATGAATTAAATAACTCTCATATTGAAGCACAATTGCTCAAGCCACAAATCTCCATCACCAAGAAGCAAAAGGTTTAGCTCCACATAGCCATGAAAGAACCCAATCTGAATTGCCCAACTGGAATAGGCATGGAAACGAGTTCAAGGAGAGAAAGACAGTCGAAGTTAATCTGAGCAGATGAGAATAGAGGAAGGGTCTGAACTCTCTACCAAAACAGGTCCACCACGATCCAACAATCTGAAATTGGTCTTGCCCTCACCTTCCAAATGAGCTCGCGGAGTTAATTGGTCCGGGTTCGGGGAGAATGAAGTTCCTCGAATGTGAAGGCGTGAATCAAGATCCCGTGTGTTCGTTAATGGTGCTTGAATTCCTCCTCAATAATCGGTCCTCCTCTTTTTCTCTTCCAAAATCCCTCACCTGCGTCTCTCCCCGGTCCGATAGCGTGGAGTCGAGTGATGAAGACGATGGAGGGTCAAGGAAGGGGCCAAAATTCTGTCCTAGTGTGACATCGTCTCAAAGTCGTCAATTCAGGTCCCCCCACGTCGCGGCGCTGGTTCCTGTTTTCTGGTTCTATCCGGTGAGAATGGAGAAGAAGATGGGTGATGGTGGTGTTGGCGGTGGAAGGCGATGGTGGAGGGTGAGGAAGGATGAAGGTCGAACGTTGAAGATGATAGCGTGAAGGTCCGGCGTCTGCGTCTAGGTCGATGATCCGTGAATGTCGTGTGCGGCGCAATGTCTCGAAAAATTCATCCCCCGGGTCTCTCCCTCGGTGCGTATATGAGCTAGGTCAGAAGGTGTCCCTGGTCAAAACGCAGAGTTTTGACCAGGGACCTAAATGAAAACCTCAAAAGTTCTGATGAATGACTAAAGTGAAATGTTTTTAAATGTTTCTGGGGCAGAATCAAATTCATGAAAATTATAGGTAATTTTCTGTAATTTGTCTCTGGCCCTTTTCTTCATTGACTTGCAATTTCCAGGAATTCTTGGGCACTTTGATGTAATTTTCTCCTTCCTCAAAAATATTAAATCTAACCCAAATAACATTTTTTTCCAAATTCTTAAATTTTCTTCCAAAACACCTACAATGCAAAATTAAACACAATGTAGCATCAAATGCCAAGAAATCATTTGCATCAATAATTAATAAAGTATGACCATTTTACCCCTAATTTCACTTAATTCAATACAAATGTCCCTACATCAAATTAATCCTTAATCATGCAATAATGTCTAAGAAAATACATTAAAAACCCCAATTTAATCATTAAATAAAATATAAAAATATGGTTCGATCAATTCCCCCACACTTAAACCTTTGTACTCCTGAACAAAAGTAATCGAGTACACAATTCTAAGTCCAAATCAGAAATGCATTTGAAAGATGAGCAATTTCATAATTAGAAAGCAATGGATTAATTAATCAAATTCCTCAAGCCAACACTAGTGATAATTTGAGTGATGTAAAGAAATTAGCTAACCATACAATCCAAAATGTTAAAATGAAGCATGGGAGAACTCTCAAGGTATTATTACTGTTTCACTCAACTTACCTTATTGGAATAATTTCACTCTAGCTCATTTAAGCAACACCTTACCATAAGCTTGTAACAACTCTAACATCTCCACTACTAATAGAAATTAATGAAATGAATCAAGAGGACTTTAAGGGCTTGTAATGTTGGATGAAGGCTAAATGGAATGAATTAATTTTTAAAAAAATGAATAGTTGATATGCAAGTCAAGGTTAATGACCAAGTTCATAGCATCTAAATAATTTTACAAACTTTTGCCAATTCTTTTGAAAATCTATGAACAAATGCTTTCTTCATTTTTTTAATACTTTTCTTTTTTCTCTCTCTCTCTCTCTCTTTTTACTATACTTTTTTTTAATACCTTTCTTTTCTTTTCTTATACATTCTTTGTTTTTTTTCAAACTATACTCTTTTTTTTTTCTTTTTCATTCTTTTCATATACATGGCATTTCAAATTATTGCTCAACTTTTATTGGCAATTCACTTATGATTTTTAGAATATAATGAACACTATAAGTAATGACATGCATATAACATATGAATGGCTCAAAAGGGGTAAACAAATGGTAAATGAATGGTGGTTTGTGTTTGTGTGAAAATGGATTAGAATTGAATGCCTATTTCATTTTCATCTCACTAATGCAAATACCATTTTGAAGAAGAGTTGAAACAAGTTCTAGAAGATGAAAAACTAAGAGAACATATGTAATACCCTAAAATTCCTATTTGTCATAAATACTATATTTTGATAAATAATACATATTAAATACAAAGGTGAATATTTGTCTCAAGAAATTATAATCTATTGATTATATTTTCATCCAAATTCCACTTTGGAATTAATTAACGAATGGTTAATTATGAGACATTATTTTGGAGCTATTTAATATGATATAAATAGCACATAAAAAAGGTAATTAATTTATAACCAAAAGGAGGAATGTAATATCCCAAATCTTTGGATTTGGAAATAAGAAATATTTTATGGGAATTTATTATGAAAATTTGGCCTAAATAGTTTTAAAGCTATTTTCTGGATTTTGAGGCCTATTTTCCAAATAATTCAAGGAAAAATAGTTAGAGGATAATTTTTGGTCTAGAAATTTTAGAACCAATATTTTATGACCTAGAGAGTTAATTATGGAAGAAAATCCTTATATGAAATTAGGGATTTTATTTTCCAATAATTATTTAATATTTGCAAATAAATATTAATTGGTAGTTGGATATTGGTAGATATGTATAAGTTGGTATGAATGTTTGGTCTAAGAGTGTTTGGTGTGAGTGTTTGGTGTAAGAGTGTTTGGTTTGAGTGTTTGGTTTGGGTGTTTGGTTTGAGTGTTTGGTTAAGGAAGAAGTGTAGTTGGAATAGCCTTGAATTTCTTCTATAAATAGAAGACTCTTCTCTTCATATTCTTCACACCAAAATCAGCTCAAAGCATCTGATTTTAAGATTAGAGAGTGAGTAGAGTGAAGTTCTTGGAGCAAGGGAGAAGTAGTAGCAAGGTTCTTCAAGGGTAAGTTCTCTAGTTCTTGAGTTCTAGTTTTAAATTCATAGATAAGTAGTGTTTTGATCTTTAATTTTCCAATATATTTTTGTTATCATGTTTTTATGGTTAAAAATGGTTTTATTTCGAAAAAATGATGGAAAAGGTTATATAGCAGAATTTTTGGAAGCAAATCATAAAGTAGCGAAACTGCCGAAATTTTATCGGTAAGCAATTTTTGAAGTCAGGGGTAAAAACGTCAGTATTTTATATTGAAGATGAAGTTCTAAAATTCTGAGAAACTTCATGGTTAAAGTAGACATATATACCTTTTCAAATATACCTAGAATGTATTATTTCGAGTTCTGTGCTAGAAGATAAAAATGTCCAAAGTTGGGCTACGTTTTCTGAAAATTTTCTGGGCAGATGATGAACACGTGAAAACTGGGAACTGTTCATAAAATCTGGGAAAGAACCAGTATTTTTCCACAAAATTAGACATCCTAAGGATTCCGGGAATTTTACGGATCCTCGTTTCGAGTTTTCTAGAATTACTTATGAATTTTCAAAGTTAGAAGTAAATCTGGCCATAATGCTGAAAGTAACGTTTTTATTAAATAAAATGTAATGGCAAAATGGTAATAACAAATCCACCAAGGGTAGAAAGGTAAATTAACCTTTTGGATATTATTCTAAGCAATATGGTAATATGTTAGGATATCCGAAGATTCCGGAGTCAGATTTGAAGGACGGACATATTACTATTCATAAATACCTGTATTTATGAATAGTACCGTATACATAAATAGTAAATTACTATTCACACGGAAGGAAGGTACGTTCGCGTACAGTAACTTTAACTATGATATGACTTGTATGCATGTATGAGATGGAATGATTTCATAGAGTCATGGACAAGACTTGGTCTTGGGTCATGCACCGTGGTTAAGACTCGTCTTGAATCACCGTTTATATACATTCAAACGATACGGGTTATAGTCTTGATAATGCCGTGAGATTGTTTTCCTAGCGGCGAGGACACGAGTGTACATCGTGGCACGTGTGGTGCAGACTATTTAACTATACATGGATTTGTATAGATAACTTTACATGTCTTTGTGTGCTATGTCTTGTTGTTGTGTTGACATTACATCTTGTCTAGGTGTGCTATGTATTGGTTAATGCTTGAAATGTAATGAATATCTCATACATATACTTTGTTATACTTTTCATATGAGGTTAACTGTTACCTAAGATTCAATTTGTTTTGAATCTTAGACTTGACTAGAGGTTCAGGTAAAGGAACCAGGATCAGAGAAGGTACCAAGGGATGGAGCCGTAAGGAGGCACCGGTCAAAGGAAATGCGGGAAGAAAGTCAACAGAACCTACCTTATGGCATGAATCTAATAAAGTTACTTCACATCATTTGGTGCTTAAACTAGAAGGGTCGTCTATGTGGTTCGGTCAATCGGTCACCCTAGCACGGTGAGACTTCCACTAGACCTACCCGGCTGGCCAAATGAGATGATTTAACGAGTTAGGTTCTATGCCCCAAGTCTACTCAAGGCTTGGTTGAAGAGGGTATAGTTACATGTAAGAATTGTAATTATAAAGTTTTGTATTACTTTGTATCACATGAACAATCCTTCGGGAAATTTATAATATATCGGTATACGTCGAGGCATCGCATATATGTCCGAGTATTTTTATATCGATCACTCAATTGTTCAAATTTTTAGTACATGCTCTCCGTTTCCGCATTACGCTAAAACCAATGCCGTAGTACCTCAAAACTCGATGAATTTTTATAAAACCACGTGTCACCGACACGATTTATGCTACGGAATTTGGGGTGTTACAATTTTGGTATCGAGCTAGCTTCACAACCTTTGGCTAGTCTCAAGAGCATTGTATGAACAACAAAAACAAGAGTACTGATATAATACTGGTTTTGTGATACAATAAAACAAAAACCCTAAGGAAAGGTTAGAGTTTCTAAAAAACTCTAAGACTTCTGATATGGAAATCGAAGTCTGAATGAAATTCCCGAAACAAAAGCGATAGTTGTACTTAGAAGACAATACTACCTAGGTCTTCCAATAAACAGTAACCTATTGTTTAGGTTTGTCTGTGAAAACAGTGGCTTCTCGGATAAAAAGTCTTCCGATAAGAATAGTAACTTACTACTTAAGTTTCCTTGTAGGAACAGAAAACCTACTAAGTACTAAATTAAAAAAAAAAAAGTCCCTGCCTACTAAAGGCCGGACATCATGCGTACAACAGAGTGTGGTTCCGGGGATGGAGGTCTTTGACTAAATCTTTGACGGTGGTGGTCCATTACATAAAAAGGGTGTAACTGATAGGAAAGGGAAAGTACCCAATATTTCTGGGGAGGCACATATGTCGTACTAGTACCTATGAGAGTTGTCGGTATGAAGTGGTATGTGTATCGGTATTAGTACCTTAGATCGGATGTACGTTATGAAGTTAAGCATGCTTAGGCGAGAGAAATCTCGGGATTTTTAACCCTGGGATGTAGCATAAGGATGAGATCCTTTGAGCTAAAGCCCGAATACCGTGAGGTATGAAACATAGTAATCCTTTGGGATACCGTGAGAATATATGATAGACTTAAAGCGAGAGATAGTGCTTAGGTCAAGATATGATCGAGCATTTCTTATGTTCCGGTACACGAGAGTTGGAATCCCGAGAAAGTATGAGTGAGATTACCTTAGGTTCAACGCCTGAGAGTAAGTCCCTTAACAAAGTGCAAACTCCTTGAAAAGTTGAGTTGTTTGGGACGTTATATCGAAATCATGTCAAAAAGGTGTTTAACATTTTAAACATTGTGCGTCCAAATTTCTATGTTCACAGACATCTCATCAAGTGCATTTAGAAGAGTACATGTACCAGTTGTGAATGATTTCTGTGACTTGATCGAGAATACTTTACAGAAGGACCTTGACTTCAAAAGGAAAGTGACCATCATTCAAGATTTGTGTGAGATGACAAGTCAGGTACTTCATTACTACAAAGGAGATAGAACCTTAGTAGCCATGGGTTATAGTTTCAAGGTGGGACCAATAACCGTAGAGATATTAGTGGTAAATAAATTCCCTAAGAAGAGGTGATTACCCGATAGGGAAAGTTAAGCAAAGGATTATGCCTGGAGGTAAATGGATAGTGACATCCACGAATAGAATGACCCTGGATAAGATGGCAAACATAGAGACAGTAGATTACGAAACCACTAAAGGGTAGGAACCTGATAGAGATATGATTTCTTGTTATAATGATTCGTAGACGATCAACCGACGCTACTTGTGGAAAGTTTTGATTGGAGAAGGCTACCTACGGGAGTTCGATCGAGGAGGTTTTACCTACAAAGGATGCTTTGACCGGAGAAGTTTGACCGGTCATAAAAGACCGTGTGAAGCACCGAGTAAAGTGCCGTAGAGCGAGAGCCACCGTGATGACAAGCCGTAAGGTGCAGCCGCCATGACAACGAACCATAAAGTAGAACTATCAGTATATCGATTCTCTAGGTAAGTACATTATAGCAAGTCCCATATCTAATCGGTTCCCTAAAGGGAAGGTTTTCGTAATCCAATATATCGCCATAGAGTCCTCTAGTGCTGTATAGCATATATTGTGCTATGATATCCAAGCAAGAACTGAACTCGCACTAGAAGATATTCTAGTTGTGAATAGGTTCCCTGAGATGTTTCTAGAAGCTCTCAGCGGATTACCACCAGTAAGGGAAGTTGAATTCACTGGTTGGTTGATGCCTGGAAACGAACCAATATCAAAGGTGCAGTATCAGATGTCTATAAATGAATGAGTTTCATGAAATGAAATCGCACACCAAAACGAATAGCCCAAAGACTAAAGAAGAATAGAGTGAGCATTCTATGAATGGCTTGAATAGCCAAGGACAGAGGTCCAAATGCGTTAGTTAGTAATGACCTTCTAAGGTTAGTTGTCAGTTCCCGAATAGTTTTAAAAATTGAATTTTTGACTTACCAATACACCTGCTATATTTGAAATTTTCGGAATGGATTTTTCGAACTTATGAATTTTTCGAAATTGAGTTTTCGAGAGAAATATTTTCAACAGAATTTGAGACCACGGTGATGGTTATTTTGAAATGATGTTGTCTTAAAAAAGGGGGTTTTTGTTAAAACCCAAAGTTTGAAACTGAGTTTTCAAATGTGTTGTGGTAAAATGAGTACAGAACTGGAAGGACAGAAGCTGTTGTAGATATACACGGTTTGCTGGGTCTTGTTAGATGTTTTAAAGTGTTTGAAATCGCTGGCCAGTTATAAAGCTCATTTGAATTGAAAATTTGTTTGATGGGATATGAGAGGTTGACACTCGTACCAATGGTTAATATTCCCAATCTGAGTAGTTCCGCCTTAAAGGGGCGCATATTTCACTGTGTTGCGCTGGCACTAACCGTGATTACGAACTGGTCAATTGGGAAAGCGGTGCACAGTGGTGACCGTGACTACGGACTAACTTGACTGGGAAAGCGATGCATAATGGTAGCCGTGATTACGAACTGGTCGACTAGGAAAGCGGTGCACAGTAGTGGCCGTGACTACGAACTAGGTTTGACTGGGAAAGTGGTGGAGAGCCATTATTATATATGCTAGTGTGGACACTGGGGCCCTTGTGGGGGATGGAAATTCTCCTACATCGGTCGGCAGATGCGTTGTCACTGTGATGGTTTGTATGAAAGGATTGGGATATGTCCTAGTAAGCCAGGGCAAAGTGGTGATGTGTGCCTTTTAGTTGAATTTTGTGAAATGAGTTATCCCTCTTAAAGGTATATACCGGTAGTAAAAGTTTTTGAAACCGCTCCTAGGTAGTGAATGTATCTTCATGAATTTGTTATGGCGGCGATTAAGTTTGAAAATGATAGCACTATTACTTTTTGGTATAGTGCAGATTATGAAATGTACTGAGACCACGAAAAATTTTCAATGTTTGAAAATTTGAAAATGAGACAACATAATGGTTTTTGGGTAGCGACGATTTGTCAATGCTATTGTGTTGAAAAGCGGTGTAGTTGGAAAATTTGGAACGAAACTATTAGAAAGGTCTAGAACACTTGAACTAGTTAAGCCAAATAGTAGTTGTCACTATAGTGCTAAGTGAAAGTAGTCGAGAGCTTGAATGTGAAAGACTCGGATGAAATAGACGAGAAGATGCTCGAGGCAATAAGGCACAGTGTGCAAGTGTGCATGGGGTGGTGTCTCTAGGCCATAAGACCCGAATGCTTAAGCACTATGTGAAATGCGATTGTCATGGTGACTTTAGACTAGTATGCCTACGATGCATCTTGAGTCTAGCAAAACATTCATTGTACCGGGTAGTAGTTGAAATGCCTAAGGCCTCGAGGATAATTTCCTAGGTAATGAGGCTAGAATCTCCTGTGTTGTGGTAATAGTTTGAGCCGGAAGGCCAATATGTGTTAAGCCAAGAGGCTAAATGAGTCAGGCATAAGGCCTGCATAACCAAACACTGAGAGAATGGATCAGTGGATCCTGTTTTTGATACTATACCTGGGTGCAATACGAATGAAATTAGAGTGCGTGCTAATAAACATGTATAGAAAGGAAAAGACTAGAAGTCTAAATAATTTTTCAAGATTTTACGGTCAAATTTCGAGGGCGAAATTTAATTTAACGGGGGGAGAAATGTAATACCCTAAAATTCCTATTTGTCATAAATACTATATTTTGATAAATAATACATATTAAATACAAAGGTGAATATTTGTCTCAAGAAATTATAATCTATTGATTATATTTTCATCCAAATTCCACTTTGGAATTAATTAACGAATGGTTAATTATGAGACATTATTTTGGAGCTATTTAATATGATATAAATAGCACATAAAAAGGTAATTAATTTATAACCAAAAGGAGGAATGTAATATCCCAAATCTTTGGATTTGGAAATAAGAAATATTTTATGGGAATTTATTATGAAAATTTGGCCTAAATAGTTTTAAAGCTATTTTCTGGATTTTGAGGCCTATTTTCCAAATAATTCAAGGAAAAATAGTTAGAGGATAATTTTTGGTCTAGAAATTTTAGAACCAATATTTTATGACCTAGAGAGTTAATTATGGAAGAAAATCCTTATATGAAATTAGGGATTTTATTTTCCAATAATTATTTAATATTTGCAAATAAATATTAATTGGTAGTTGGATATTGGTAGATATGTATAAGTTGGTATGAATGTTTGGTCTAAGAGTGTTTGGTGTGAGTGTTTGGTGTAAGAGTGTTTGGTTTGAGTGTTTGGTTTGGGTGTTTGGTTTGAGTGTTTGGTTAAGGAAGAAGTGTAGTTGGAATAGCCTTGAATTTCTTCTATAAATAGAAGACTCTTCTCTTCATATTCTTCACACCAAAATCAGCTCAAAGCATCTGATTTTAAGATTAGAGAGTGAGTAGAGTGAAGTTCTTGGAGCAAGGGAGAAGTAGTAGCAAGGTTCTTCAAGGGTAAGTTCTCTAGTTCTTGAGTTCTAGTTTTAAATTCATAGATAAGTAGTGTTTTGATCTTTAATTTTCCAATATATTTTTGTTATCATGTTTTTATGGTTAAAAATGGTTTTATTTCGAAAAAATGATGGAAAAGGTTATATAGCAGAATTTTTGGAAGCAAATCATAAAGTAGCGAAACTCTGGCGAAATTTTATCGGTAAGCAATTTTTGAAGTCAGGGGTAAAAACGTCAGTATTTTATATTGAAGATGAAGTTCTAAAATTCTTAGAAACTTCATGGTTAAAGTAGACATATATACCTTTTCAAATATACCTAGAATGTATTATTTCGAGTTACTGTGCTAGAAGATAAAAATGTCCAAAGTTGGGCTACGTTTTCTGAAAATTTTCTGGGCAGATGATGAACACGTGAAAACTGGGACTGTTCATAAAATCTGGGAAAGAACCAGTATTTTTCCACAAAATTAGACATCCTAAGGATTCCGGGAATTTTACGGATCCTCGTTTCGAGTTTTCTAGAATTACTTATGAATTTTCAAAGTTAGAAGTAAATCTGGCCATAATGCTGAAAGTAACGTTTTTATTAAATAAAATGTAATGGCAAAATGGTAATAACAAATCCACCAAGGGTAGAAAGGTAAATTAACCTTTTGGATATTATTCTAAGCAATATGGTAATATGTTAGGATATCCGAAGATTCCGGAGTCAGATTTGAAGGACGGACATATTACTATTCATAAATACCTGTATTTATGAATAGTACCGTATACATAAATAGTAAATTACTATTCACACGGAAGGAAGGTACGTTCGCGTACGATAACTTTAACTCGATATGACTTGTATGCATGTATGAGATGGAATGATTTCATAGAGTCATGGACAAGACTTGGTCTTGGGTCATGCACCGTGGTTAAGACTCGTCTTGAATCACCGTTTATATACATTCGGCTTGATACGGGTTATAGTCTTGATAATGCCGTGAGATTGTTTTCCTAGCGCGAGGACACGAGTGTACATCGTGGCACGGGGTGGTGCGGAGACTATTTAACTATACATGGATTTGTATAGATAACTTTACATGTCTTTGTGTGCTATGTCTTGTTGTTGTGTTGACATTACATCTCTTTGTGTGCTATGTATTGGTTAATGCTGAAATGTAATGAATATCTCGTCATACATATATCTGTTATACTTTTCATATGAGGTTAACGTTACCTAAGATTCAATTTGTTTTGAATCTTAGACTTGACTAGAGGTTCGGTAAAGGAACCGGGGATCGGAGAAGGTACCAAGGGATGGAGCCGTAAGGAGGCACCGGTCAAAGGAAATGCGGGAAGAAAGTCAACAGAACCTACCTTATGGCATGAATCTAATAAAGTTACTTCACATCATTTGGTGCTTAAACTAGAAGGGTCGTCTATGTGGTTCAGTCAATCAGTCACCCTAGCACGGTGAGACTTCCACTAGACCTACCCAGCCTGGCCAAATGAGATGATTTAACTGAGTTAGGTTCTATGCCCCAAGTCTACTCAAGGCTTGGTTGAAGAGGTATAGTTACATGTAAGAATTGTAATTATAAAGTTTTGTATTACTGTATCACATGAACAATCCTTCGGGAAATTTATAATATATCAGTATACGTCAGGCATCAGCATATGTCTGAGTATTTTTATATCAGTCACTCAATTGTTCAAATTTTTAGTACATGCTCTCCGTTTCCGCATTACGCTAAGCCGTAGTACCTCAAAACTCGATGAATTTTTATAAAACCACGTGTCACCGACACGATTTATGCTACGGAATTTGGGGTGTTACAACATACACACATGAAAAGAATTGAAGGCTCAAATATCCTTCCAACAAGGTTTTTCTCCAATGCTCACTCTAACACAATCAATTGCATAGTAAACTAACCACAAAACATCTACTTAACTATTCCAAGTGCTAACCTTTCAAATACAACTAATAAAAACATTGAAATCAATTAAAATAATGCTAAACTCTTAAAAGCACTAATGATATATAAACTTTTTTTTTTCAAAATAAGGAGCAAGTTAAAATCCAATTGTGGGTTCATTTCTCTTCCCATTCACTTCAAAAGCAAAACATGGTTTTTAAAAAGTTGCCAAAACTCTAGATCTTATGAAAGCTCAAAGAATTTCTCACAATTTACACTTCCAAAGTGGCAAATGTGACCCTTTACCACTTAGGACATGTATTAGAGCAAGTCATTCTAAAAAATAAAAAATAAAAAAATAATCTAGATTAAGGCATTTTTTTTTCAAAAACAACCAATTTAATTAGGACTCAAAATGTATTTCCCTCCCCCACACTTAATCAACACATTGTCCTCAATGTAGAAAAATCAGTTCTATTATTCTAACTTGTTCCTTAATGAAGTGGAAAGTTGTGAAGTCCAATTGCAATTGAAGCACAACACATCAACATCATATAAAGAGAGAAGAGAGAAGAAACAAGCCAAAATAACTGAGAAAATTGGAATGAAGAGGCACAATGGTAATCAAGCAAGGTAGTGGCTAAGATGCAGAGCATACATTGGGAGTGCTTATTCTAATTACTAAACTATATTACTTTTACTTTTCTACTGAGATAGTCCCTCCCCCACACTTATTTCAAGCATGCAGAATCACAAATGAGTTAAACAATTCAAATCAGAAAATGTAAGTGAAGGAAAGAGACAACCTGGCCTCAAGGAGGCTTTGATGATGAATCATGGTAGAGCTTGAGGAGATTTCCATTGACTTGAAATTCCTTTCCAGTAGATTCATCAAGCAACTCTACCATGCCAAATGAATGCACTTTGGTGATACTGAAAGGGCCATACCATTTATCTTTAAGCTTCCCATCCAACAACTTGAATCGGTCCCTATATAGCAAAACCTTATCACCAACTTTGAAATCCTTTCTTATAATCTTATTATCATGAAGTAGCTTGATATTTTCTTTGTAAATGCGGGAACTCTCATAGGCTTCTAATCGCATTTCCTCAAGTTCTTGCATTTGTAACTTCCTTTCCAAGCCAGCTTCTTCCACATCCATACTGCACATTTTCACAGCCCAATAGGTTTTGTGCTCCAATTCTACCGGAATATGACATGCTTTACCATAGATAAGCCGGTAAGGAGACATTCCTATTGGTGTCTTGAAGGCAGTTCTATAGGCCCATAGTGCTCCCTCCAACCTTGAGCTCCAATCCTTTCTTGAAGGCTTGACTATCTTTTCCAATATGTGTTTGATCTCTCGGTTGGATACTTCTGCTTGCCCATTCGTCTGTGGATGATAAGGGGTGGACATTTTGTGAGTTACCCCAAGCTTAACAAGTAAGTTATCAATAACCTTATTGCAAAAATGGGTTCCTCTATCACTCACTAAAGCCCTTGGTACTCCAAATCTACAAAAGATGTTAGACTTGAGAAACTTGGAAACCGTTTGGGCATCATCTTTCCTAGTGGGAATGGCTTCTACCCACCTAGAAAGGTAATCCACGGCTAAAAGGATGTAGGTAAAGCCAGATGATGGTGGAAAAGGACCCATAAAATCAATACCCCAAACATCAAATATCTCACAAAAGAGCATAGGTTGTTGTGGCATCTCATGTCGCTTACCTAACCCCCCAAACCTTTGGCATTTATCACATGCCTTACAATATAAATATGCATCCTTAAACAGGGTAGGCCAGTAAAACCCAGCATCTAACACTTTCCTAGAGGTCTTATGAGCACTGAAATGTCCACCACAAACCATTGAATGGCAGCAAAAAGTATGTCCTTAGTCTCGGTCTCTGAAATACACCTCTTGATAACTTGATCATTGCATAGTCTCCACAGATAGGGCTCATCCCAAATGTAGTGCTCAGCTTCTCGTTTAAGTTTTTGAGCCTGAAAAGAAGACATATGCTCAGGAATGAGACTGGTCACAATATAATTCACTAGATTTGCAAACCAAGGAACATAGAGAGATATAGACATAAGAGATGCATCAGGGAAATCATCACAAATAAGTTCAGAGTCAAGTACTCCCCTAGTACCATCCGGTAGTCTACTTAGGTGATCTGCTACAAGATTCGTAGTTCCAGGCCTTTCCTTAATGTTTATATCGAACTCTTGTAGCAAAAGCATCCACCTAATAAGCCTTGGTTTGGATTGAGGCTTAGTGAAGAGAAACTTCACAGCCGCATGATCTGTATACACCACCACTTTAGAGTTGATTAGATATTGCCGAAACTTATCTATGCAAATATGACAGCAAAAAGTTATTTTTCTGTGGTCATGTAATTCTTTTGTGCACTATCCAAAGTTTTGGATGCATAAGCAATCACATGAGATAACTTGCTATGCTTTTGTCCTAGCATGACCCCCACAGCAGAATTGGAGGCATCGCATGCTAGTTCAAAAGGCAAGGTTCAATCTGGCGCATTTAAAATAGGAGGAGATATCAAGTGTGCTTTTAACTCATCAAATGCTTGTTTGCAAGAAGTATCAAAGACAAAATCAACATCTTTTTGCAATAGTTTAGATAAAGGTAGGGCTATCTTGCTAAAATCTTTTATGAATCTTCGGTAAAAACCCACATGCCCTAAGAAAGAACGAAGTGTTTTAATACTAGTGCGGTAGGGCAACGAGGAAATCACCTCAATTTTAGCTTTATCAACCTCAATACCCTTGCTAGATATCAAGTGACCAAGTACTATTCCATGATCAACCATGAAATGACACTTCTCATAATTCAAAACCAAATTTTTCTCAATGCATCTAGCAAGAACATTGTCCAAACTATTTAAACAAGCATCAAACGAATTGCCATACAGTGTAAAATCATCCATAAAAACTTCCATGCAATTTTCAAGAAAATCAAAGAATAGTGACATCATGCAACGTTGGAAAGTGCCAGGTGTATTGCACAATTTGAATGGCATTCTCCTATAAGCATAGGTACCAAATGGACAAGTAAAAGTGGTCTTTTCCTGATCTTCAAGGGCAAGTGGGATTTGAAAATATATTGAATAACCATCTAAGAAATAATAGTGGCTCTTACCCGCCAACCTTTCAAGCATCTGATCTATGAAGGGTAAGGGAAAATGATCTTTCCTAGATGCTTCATTCAATTTCTTATAGTCTATGCACACTCTCCAAGCATTTTGCACTCTAGTAGGTATCAACTCATCATTTTCATTCTTTACCACAGTTATCCCACTTTTCTTAGGCACTACATGCACCGGACTAACCCACTCACTATCAGAAATTGGGTAGATGATACCCGCACTCAATAGCTTGGTTACTTCTTTCTTAACCACATCTAGAATTAGGGGGTTGAGTCTCCTTTGGGGTTGCCTAAGAGGTTTGAATTCCTCATGCAAAAGGATCTTATGGGTACAAATAGCCGGACTAATCCCAGGAATGTCAGCTAAAGTCCAACCTAGAGCCTTTCTATTTCTACTCAAAACATCAAGCAATCTCTCCTCCTCACTCACAGACAAAGAATTTGAAATAATAACAGGCAATTTTCCATCAGTAGTAAGGAAAGCATATTTCAAATTAGATGGGAGAGGCTTAAGCTCTAAATCAGGAGGTTGAACAATAGAGGGAATTAGTCTAAGAAGATCAAGGGTAGTAGGAATACTCCCCTTTGCAAGCTTAGGAGGTACATGACTTGTGCTAAGCTCCATGGCCTCTACCACTTGCTCATTGGTCTTCCCAAGTGTTGAACCAACACTAGGTTGGCTTACAGCAGCAACAGGCTTGGGGAAAGTAGTCTCCTTCATACCTACTTCACAAGGAGTGATTAGCTCATTCAAAAATCTCAAGGTATGCGGAGTGATCTTAGTTCTATGATTAAGCAATGAGTTAGAAGGTGGCCCTTTAACCACATTGTGTTTAGGTCCAAAGTGAGTCACATGAGAGGATGTCTTTGTTGGTGTAAGGGCTATCCCCTTGGAGAACAAATCATCCAAGTCTTGGCTACCGACTTCAAACTCAGCTTCCTCTACCAGTTTGTGACCTGAAACATTGACAAAAACACCTTCCTCACAAGCATCATCACTGAATACTGAATCATTGGAAGAATTAAGCTCTAACGAACTAAGAGAAGTAAGATAAAAATCATCAAGGGATGATAACCAACAATCAACCATCGATGAGTCGAGGTTGGAAATCTCACTCCCAAGTGAATAAAAATTATCAACAGAAGAGGAGGGAAATTTATCACATGAATCCCATGAAATTCCACGTTCAAGATTACAATTATCAATGTGCAAATTAAGCTCATATTCATCAACCAAATCATCAATGACAAAGTCAATTGAATTCACACCTAATAGAGAGTAATCTTCAGAAGGATGCTTCATGGCTTCATACATATTAAAACTCAGCTTATTGTTACCCACTTCCATAGTGATCGAACCATCTCTCATGTCTATAAAGGTACTAGCTGTTCTCATAAAGGATCTCCCTAAAATGAGGGTGCATTCACTAGACTCATGGGACATATCCAACACATAGAAGTCAGCAGAGAAAACCAAGTCTTTGACTTTAACAATAAAATCCTCAATGATGCCTAGTGGGTGTCTAATGCTCCTATCAGCTAGTTGGAGAACCACACTAGTCCTCTTAAGCTCTTTGACACCAAGAGATTTAAAAATGGCACTAGGCATGACATTAATGGCTGCACCTAAATCTAACAAGGCTTGAGCTACATTCACATTACCTATGGTACAAGGTATAGTGAATGAGCTGGGATCCTTGCACTTAACAGGGAGTTGGAGTTTGAAAAGGGTAGACACATTAGAGCTAATTTGCACTCTCTCATTAGGCCTAAACTTCCTCTTGTTAGTACAAAGCTCTTTCAAGAATTTGCAATAACTAGGCATAGACTTAACAAGTTGAAAGAAAGGAACATTGATATGTAACTTTCTAAACACATCATACATTTCTTTTTCATTTTGTTCCTCCTGTATTTTCTTGCCTTGAAAGTAAGCTTTAGGAAAAGGGAGTTGAGAAATTTTTACCTCCTTACCATTGGTATTGGATAAGATGCCTTGCTCGCTTGACTCACCTTTCTCAAAAGTGCTTCTTTCCTTGCAACCAACCTCTCTCAGAAGTGTTTGTTGTTCCACTTGAGGTTGCTCAATTGCTTTGCTATTCTTCTTCTCAAGGATAGCCTTCTCTTTGAAGCTTTCAGATTCAGGTAGCTTCATTGGGCTCAATGGTGGACTTTCAACCTCTATTTCCTCTCCACCTCATCGTCAACCTCTTCAAGGAAACATATCTTCTTACTACTCCTTAACTCAATAGCATTGAGTGATTTAGGATTGATGACAGTATTTGAAGGAATGGAACCACTTGTCTTAGCATGCACATCACTCACAGAATTAGAGAATTGAGTCAAGTGGGATTGCACATTGTTATGCTTCAACTCCAATTCTTCCAACTTCTTGCACACATGAGCCATTTGATTACCATCACTTGCCATATCACTTTGTAGATTTTGTAGGGTATTGGAAACAGAAGAGAATTGAATCTCATTCACAACTTTATCTTCCATCATCCGGTTGTTCATACTAGTAAGTTGAAAAACCACACTCTTCAACAATTGATTGGTCTCATCACCCTTAGACTCTTGAATAGGCACCATTTGCCCACGGTTTGACCCATATGGTTGGACTTGATATGATGAACCTTCTTGATTTCTCCAACCAAAATTAGAATTAGGTCTTCTACCTTCATTGTAGGTGGTAGTGTTAGAATCTCATCTTTGTTGTTGTTGATTAGACCTTCCTTGATACATGGCATTAACTTCCTCATGGTGATTAGGCCATAAACTTGTAATGTGCATCATTGAACCACAACCATCACAACTAGGTGCAACAAGAGCTTGTGAAGTAGGAGAATGAGTTGCTTGTTGAATACTCAGATTATGAAGCTCAGATGTGATTATAGAAAGTTGTGAAGTAATTGTATCCATCTTGAACTCAAGTGAGACCATTCTTTGGTTGGAACTGATATCACAAACTCCTCTTATCTCTCTCACATTATATTGTTGAGTATTTCGAGCCCTCATTCGAATTTGAGCCCATGCCTCTTCAGCCGTGCAATCTTCTAAAGAACCCCCAGCTGAAGCATCTAGAATGCCTTTCTCATTGGCAAAAGACCTTCACGAAAATATGTAATCAACTGTTCATCAACAATTTGATGGTGTGGACACTTAGCTAAAAGCTCCTGAAAGCGACTCCAATATTCATAGAAGGAATCCAAAGGGTCTTGTTTGATAGAGTAAATCTCTTTTTAAGCTCCCCAATCCTTGAATCGGAAAGTACTTGTCCAAGAAAGGTGTCTTCAAATTAACCCATGAATGAATAGAATCACTAACATGCCTTGTTAGAATCATGTACCACTCTTTAACATTCCCCTCCAAAGTGAAATAGAACACATTTAATTGCACATCTTCTATGCGAGCACCAACAGGCTTCATATTTGAGCAAGCCACGTGCAAAGCATTGAGATGGCTATAAGGGTCTTCCTTTTCAAGTCCATGGAAACGAGGTAATGAATTAAGCAAAGGACCTTTAAGCTCAAAATTGACCTCAAGGTTAGGGCATGCAATGTTGAAAGGATCCTGAGTGACATCCGATCTTGTTACATCCCTAATAGTTCTCCTTCTTGGTGGAGGATTGTTTTCACCTTCCAAAGCTATACCTTGTGAAGCACAATCACCTAAGTCAATGAAAAAATCAAGATTAAAAGAATGATCAATTCCCCCTCAAATAGGTCGTACATATAAAGCTGTCAAGCAAGCAGTGAAACAATGGAGTACCAAAACTGTCTTGCACACAACTTCAAGCAAGAAAATGTGCAAAGTGGAAGGAGTAGAAGTGTATGTGAGTATGTATGCTAGAATGCAAATGCAAAAATAAGGTAAATCAAGATATTTGGTTATTTGTCTCAAAATTTTGATGCAAGAAAACAAACTATGAAATTTTTTGAAAATTATGAAAAATGAAAGAAAACCTAATAGGCTCACAAGGACAAACCCCGGTCAATTAAAACCAATTGACACTTAGTAAACCAAAGGAGTCAAAATTGACTCCCCGACAACGGCGCCATTGATTTGACAGAAACCTTAGTCGCCTCAGGGTCAAATCACAATTTACCACGAATTAAAATGCAATATAGTGCAAACAACTCGGGATCGTTCTCTTATCAAGGGGCCAATTTATTTTGAATTCCTATGTTAGACTAAGTGCTAAAAACATGATTAGAAAATGGGTTTTGTAATTGGTTTTCTCTAAATTAAAATTTATGAAAAATATAATGCAACTAATTCTATTCTTTTTGGTATTTTTGAAAAATAGTGAAAAAATGCTTTGGATTAAAAGGGATTAATGATGGATGTTCTTGGTAATGAAGAAGGTGGCTATCATTGCTAAAATATATTTGGGAGTTCAAATTTCATTAAGTCTAAAAAAACAACCTCCGATAAACACTTGAGTCCAATAATTTCAATTAATAGTAGCTCCTACAAACATAGCAAACTACTGCCTCTTGAAATATTGTTAAAATCCACTTAATGTGTAATTGAAATTGGGATGATGCAAATTGTTCTTCTCAATTAGAATGTTCTAATGAACCATTCAAGAGCTAAAATCAACTATGTTTACCATTCATAAACATGACACTGCAAGCATAATTTAATCAAGCATTTAAAGAAATATGGAGATTTAAAAATCAAAATACATCATCCAATTTAAACTACAATAATCAATCCACATGAACACATAATAGCAATCCAAGTCTCAACTACAAAATGATAAACCTAAACAAGGAAATCAAATTTATAGTCTAAGCAAAAGATGAATTAAATAACTCCCCTATTGAAGCACAATTGCTCAAGCCACAAATCTCCATCACCAAGAAGCAAAAGGTTTAGATGCACATAGCCATGAAAGAACCCAATCTGAATTGCCCAACTGGAATAGGCATGGAAACGAGTTCAAGGAGAGAAAGACAGTCGAAGTTAATCTGAGCAGATGAGAATAGAGGAAGGGTCTGAACTCTCTACCAAAACAGGTCCACCACGATCCAACAATCTGAAATTGGTCTTGCCCTCACCTTCCAAATGAGCTCGCGGAGTTAATTGGTCCAGGTTCAGGGAGAATGAAGTTCCTCGAATGTGAAGGCGTGAATCAAGATCCTGTGTGTTCGTTAATGGTGCTGAATTCCTCCTCAATAATCAGGTCCTCCTCTTTTTCTCTTCCAAAAATCCCTCAGCTGCGTCTCTCCCCAGGTCCGATAGCGTGGAGTCGAGTGATGAAGACGATGGAGGGTCAAGGAAGGGGCCAAAATTCTGTCCTAGTGTGACATCGTCTCAAAGTCGTCAATTCAGGTCCCCCACGTCGCGGCGCTGGTTCCCGTTTTACGTTCTGTCCGGTGAGAATGGAGAAGAAGATGGGTGATGGTGGTGTTGGCGGTGGAAGGCGATGGTGGAGGGTGAGGAAGGATGAAGGTCGAACGTTGAAGACGATAGCGTGAAGGTCCAACGTCTGCGTCTAGGTCGATGATCCCGTAAATGTCGTGTACGGCGCAATTTCTGAAAAATTCATCCCCCCAGGTCTCTCCCTCAGCTGCGTATATGAGCTAGGTCAGAAGGTGTCCCTGGTCAAAACGCAGAGTTTTGACCAGGGACCTAAGTGAAAACCTCAAAAGTTCTGATGAAGAACTAAAGTGAAATGTTTTTAAATGTTTCTGGGGCAGAATCAAATTCATGAAAATTATGGGTAATTTTCTGTAATTTGTCTCTGGCCCTTTTCTTCATTGACTTGCAATTTCCAGGAATTCTTGGGCACTTTGATGTAATTTTCTCCTTCCTCAAAAATATTAATTCTGACCCAAATAACATTTTTTTTTCCAAATTCTTAAATTTTCTTCTAAAACACCTACAATGCAAAATTAAACACAATGTAGCATCAAAAGCCAGGAAATCATTTGCATGAATAATTAATAAAGTATGACAATTTTACCCCTAATTTCACTTAATTCAATACAAATGTCCCTACATCAAATTAATCCTTAATCATGTAATAATGTCCAAGAAAATATATTAAAAACCCCAATTTAATCATTAAATAACATATAAAAATATGGTTCGATCAGTATGCCTTTTATAGTAACAAATTGGGTTTAGCTTCTAAGGAATAGACATTAATGGCGGCTTGAAGTTAGCGGATCCAATCAGCAACCTCCTACTTACAATGAAGCTTTTGCACCACATTTCACAATAAGATCTATATCTCATCTCATTTTCAATAAAATGTTATCTACTACTTTTCCCATGGAAGAAAAGAAAATTTTCAAACGAAAAAGTTTTTACAAACATCCTCAATTTTCAAGAATTTTTTCACCTTATTTATAGGAATTATTGATAATTTTGATGGGAAGAATGCAAAGAAAACAAAATAACCGTTCACTATTTGGATAAATTGAAATTTCAATAATATCAAATAGCAAAGAGGAAAAGTTTCAATTTTATACCTTTTGGTATCCCATTTATTTGATTTTTCTAGGAAAGCAAACGCTTGTAGTAGCACTGGTTTGGATAATCACCATCATCTTCATTGGTGTTGGATTCCATGGGTGATTTCTTCATAACAGCTAGGGAAGATGAAATTTGATGAAGATTGATTTGGAAGTCTGTGTCTCAACACATCTAGGTTAATAATTTTTTTTTTATAGATAAAAGATAAGGCATATATGGAAAGATAAAACTGTGGGTTGTCAAATTAGCGTGCTCTAGAAGTTTCATCAATGACTAGGTTTTCGGGGGATAAAAACAATAGGTCGCCAACATAATATGCTTTAAAACAATGGGCTATTGAAATTATGGACTGCTCAAAATGTTTAAAACATACATTCCAAATTCATTGAGCGTCATTACCAGCTAGCATAAATAAAAAAAATGCACAATAAAAACATTTTACTTCAAAACATTGTGCGATCAAAACCGAGAGCTTTGGAAGTTTCATATTAGATATATAGCTCAAAATCATCCTTATAACAGATGGTTCAAATTCAATGACTCATTACTAGCTAGGTATCATAGATAAACAAAACGCACCATTTCATTAAGCTTGAAATGTTTAAATTTTAAACTTGAAGATGATGAGGTATTTAAGTGATAGATGTTGTCTAAGACTCTTCTACAATTAAGATTGCAAAACCAACATCATCTAGGCTTTAAAGCTAACAGTAATTAGATTTGAGGTTTAGTAACTTTATGTGAGACTTATGTTTTTTTTTTTTTAAAAAAAAAAAATCATAGTATTCCCTTTAGTGTAAAATTAAAGTGGATACTATATTAAGAAGAAGAGATAACATTATATTTTGTATATAATATATTAGAGATGTCAGATGTCTTACTTTTAAATTTAATATAAGATAAATATGTAAGAAGATAATTGATTTGATTTATTGTAAAATACGTCAAAAAAAAAAAAAACACAAACGAGGGTGTGCAAACACACCAACACCCCCAAAAAAAAACACAACACACCCCCAAAACATGCGCACCGACAAACGCGCATGCGCGTCCAAGCACATCCACACACACACCATGCAAGTCTGCACATGCCCGCCCGCGCATGCAGACAAACACCCAAATCCCCCCATTTTGCGAGGAAAGTATGCTTCCCTCGCAAAAATGTCATTTTTGCAAGGGAAAATGAGTTTCCCTCGCAAAAATCACCTTTTTGCAAGGGAAACTTAGTTCCCTCCAAAATGGGGGAAAGGTCATTTTTGTGAGGGGATATGAGTTTCCCTCGCAAAAATTACCATTTTACGAGGGAAACTTATTTCTCTAGCAAATTTTACAAAATTTGTGACGGAAATAAGTTCCCTTACAAATTCCGTCGCAAATATTGCATTTTCTAGTAGTGAGAAATTTTTGGGTAAAAAAAAAAAAGCCCTTTAACCAAGGGGACATGGATGCCACGTGGGCATACAACCTCAACATATTCAACTAATAGTTAGCCATTTGGATATGTTAGGGCAGAGCAACATTGCCTCGTTTTTTAAACTTCCAAAGCAAAATATCCGCTTCAAAAACTTCTTGGTGCCTAACGCCCATTAGTGGAAACTTCCGGAAAATTTTTGCCCTATAACCCAACACTGTATGGTTATTTTTGCATATATTTTGCAGTTTTGAACTAGAAAATATATGAGTGCTAAATGATAATATTTTCTTTGTAATAACTGTAAAATATCCTGATAATATTTTACGGTTATTTATTTTGTTTGTAAAAAAAACTATAATTGAGTCATATAAGTATAAATACCAATTTAATAAATTAATAATGCAAAAAATAATAATTTCCAATTAACAAACTATTATTGGTTAAAAGAAATTACAATAACTAATATGAATTGCATTTAATCTCCAATTCACAAAATACAACACTTTTAAATTTTAGAACAACCCTATACCTAACAATGTCAAAATCAGAATACAACTCTAACTTTCTAAGTATATTGGCAACTGCATTAATCTTCAACTTCTTTAAATTGTAACACTTCTCTCTTCAGAAGTCTTATCTTCAATGGCAATGGCAATAAGATGACCAATAACTTCACTACCATCTTTGAGGCGACCCAGAAGCTAATTAAGTAATGAATGAAAGATATAACGTTTGGTTCAAAGATTGCAAACAATCATATATAGACACCTTTTCATTGTCATTATGATCCTTCATTCTATAAAAACCCTCAAAATCTCGTTCCCTCAAACATTCTCCATAATGTTGTGTTGTGTTGCGTTGCAATGGACATGTTGAGTTTATTTCCAGAGTCACTTCTCTTCACAATAGTCTCTTTACTTCCCTTCAAGGAAGCAGCCATAACCTCCATTCTCTCCAAACGTTGGCTTCATGCTTGGCGTTCAACCACCAACATAGACTTCAACAAATCATTCTTCGTAAATCCTGAGGATGATGACGATTCCCCACCAGAAACCAAACGTTCTCAGAAAATTGCTTTCGGTAACTTCATCAATAGGTTCCTTGAAACTACCAGTAACCCCTTATAGGCAAGTTCTCTCTCAAGTTCTCAAAGCCCTCGGAATTCTCAGACATCTTCCAACGTTGTATTACTTTCGCTTTTCAACGTGGGGTTCACCAGTTAGAATTCGATTTCTCAGAACTGACGTGGGCCAAGGACGACAACGACGAAGAGTCCGGTGGAGATGATTATCACGTTCCTTCCTTTCGCCTGCCGAGTGATGTTTTTGGTTATTACAATTTGAACGTGAGAGGGAGAGAGGCTGCTGCTGAAGCACAAGCAAGAGTAATTAAGTTTAATGCCTTTAAAAATTTTTCTGACGGTTTCAATTACCAACTATTAAATATAATATTAAATTACATGTTGGTTCTTTTTGTTAAAAAAAAAAAAACTGTAAAATATATTATATTTTACGGTTGTCTCACAACAGTGAAGCATTTCACAGTTTATCTTTACAACTGTAAAATCTCCGTCTTTTTATATTTCACAATATCCTCTTTAACCGTAAAATATTGAGCATCAAATATTGGCGAATCTGTAGTAGTGATGGGAAAAAGAAGAAGCGTAAAAGTAAAGAAAAAAACTCATTATGTTTAGACAATTTTTGACGGACTTTTATAAAAAAATTAAGGTAATTCAAATTTTTAACTTTCAGACAAAGGATCAAAGAGAGTGACTCTTGGTTTCTGTATTTAGTAAAATCTACATCTCATCTAGGGGCGGACCAAGAAATTTTAATGAGGGAAAAAATAAAAAATATTATATCATAAATAAAAGTACTTCAAATATAATGCAGACCTAATATACAAAAAAAAAAAAAAAAAATCTATTACAAAAATTAAGATCACTTTACTTGACTTTTACTCTACGTGTGTTACATCTATCTATAATTGAATCCGTGCTAAAACTCAAAACAACTTCTTTTGCAATGTATGTAATCAAAGAATCATCAAGAAATTGGTTTTGCATTCTATTTCAAAGCCTATTCTTGATTATTTTCATAACATAGCAAAGAAAACGATTTAATCGTCAACTTCACTCAAGATCTTTTTGAGTTCATCCCTTTGTGATGCAGTAAGCTGCAATGAAGATGGAAAGATGATATCAAACTTAATTTTCATGTTTCCTTTGTTGCCTGGATTGCTTGCCAAGGGCATGCCTTCATCTTGGACTATCATCTCAGTGTCTGGTTTCACAACTTCTGTCATAGAAACTTCAATTTCTCTTCCATCCAACGTTGTAACTTTGATTGTTTTCCCAATGAGAGCCTCAAAAAGTGATATCTTTGGGGTTCACCAAATCATTCCCTACCCTTTTGAAAATCTTGTGAGGTTTGTCTTCCTGTACAAATACCAAATCAGCAGGAGAAGGAGATCCTGGTTCTTGGTTTCCTTTTCCACGGAATGTTATCTTTGTGCCTTTCTTCCAACCAAGCTTCACTACTTTTACCTCCAATATTTTTTCCCTTAAATTTTAGAGGGCGGCGCCAACCCTACCCACTAGTTCGCCTCGATCTCATCCCATTTTTATGAAAATTTTGGCTACTACTTTTCCTGTGGAAAGAAAAAAAAAATATTCAAATGAAAAAATTCCTGCAAACATCCTCAATTTTCAAGAAGTTTGCCACCTTATTTATAGGAATTATTGATAATTTTGATGGGCATGAAAAGAAAACAAAATAAACCTTCACTGTTTGAATAACTTGAAATTTCAATAATATCAAATAGCTAAGAGGAAAAGTTTGAATTTAATACCATTTGGTATCCCATTGATTTGATGTTTCTAGAAAGCAAAGGCTTGAAGTAGCGGTGTTTGAAGCATCGCCATGATCTTCATTATTGGTGTTGGATTCCATGGGTGATTTCTTCATAAAAGCTAGGGATTGATAAAATTTGAAGATGAAATTTGATGGAGATTGATTTGCAATTCTGTGTCTCAACACATCTAGGTTCATAAATTTTATTTTATAGATGAGAGATAAGGCATATATGGAAAGATAAAACCGTGGATTGTCAAATCAGCGTACTCTAGAAGTTTCATCAATAATTAGGTTTTTGGGGGATAAAAACAACAGGCCGCCAACATAATAATTTAAAACAATGGGCTATTGAAACTATGGACTACTCAAAATGTTTAAGACGAACGGTCCAGATTTATTGAGCGTCATTACCAGCTAGCATAAATAAATAAAATGCATCATGCCATTAAATTTCAAGATATGTGAGGTGAATAAGTTGCCTGCGGTATATGCAAGACATATAAGGCTTTTTTTTCCCCACAATCAAGAAGACATATATAAGGTTTAGATAAGTGAAATTGTGTACTTTTAAAGTTTCAATATAATGCGCAATGAAAACAATTTACTTCAAAACAATGAGAGATCTATAATATCCTGATTTTTGCTTTACTAAAATTTCTTGTGCAATGTATATATTTAGTAGAATGGAACGTGAAATTTTGGCCGAATGCTTGATTTTCTTGAAACTTTAAATTTTGGGATATATGTTAATATAAAATATTTGACATGGGATTGATATTCCATTGACTATTTGGACCATAATTTTGTCTAAAATGAAATAAAGAAGGTTATTGGGATTTTTCTTTCATAAGTATACTTAAGGGTCAAAATGTCAACAATGACTTCTTTTTGCTCAACTTGGTGCCATGCGTGTGTCATATTTGGCCAAAAAAAAAAGAGAAGAAGAAGGGAAGAGAGAAAATTAATTGATGCACATGTGACATGTCCTAATAGTCAAAGGTGAAACTAAGAAGCTTCTTGCTAAGCCCTTAGATTTTAATTAGCCAAGTGTATACAAGGGAAAGGCAAGGAATTAAGTGATCTTGACATATGTTAAAGTGCCTTCATGAAGCTACATGTACACTCCATATTTTGTCCAACAAAGAGAGGAATGGGAGGCCATATGGTGGATAATGGCAATTGAAGATTTCGGATCAAGCAAGGTCAAATATTAGTTGTCAGTAATAATTTGTGTAATAGTACTTTTAGAAGTTGTAAAGAATTTGTACAACTTCATGAGAGTTCACACAGTAATAAAGTACGATATATCAATATGTTAATTCTAGTTGCCTCAAATTATTGCCCAACAAGTTCTATAATAATACTTTGATAATTATCAGAATATCAGTAGAGTATTACACAATCAAAAGGTGCTTTAGAAGTTTAATATTAGATAGCTCAAAATCACCCTTATAACAGATGGTTCAAATTCAATGAGTCATCACTAGCTAGCTAGCATAAATAAATGAAACCCACCGTTTGATTATGCTTTAAATATTGTATTTTTAAACTTGAAGATGATGGGTTAGTTAAACTATAGATGTTGCATTGTATTGTCCAAGTCTTTTCTACAATTAAGATTGCAATCCAACGCCACCTGTACTTCGAAGCTAACAATAGTTAGATTTGAGGTTTTGTATCTTCATGTGAGACTTGATATTTGTTTAGAAATAACATTAGTACTCCTGCCTTTAATATAAGATCTAGTTTGGGGTATATCAAGTACATCTTATATATAGTATTATATTTTTATAATATATTATAGATGTTTTACTTTTTAATTTAATATATTGTCGCCATCCACCATTGAAACTAATGTGTTTTGATTAGCTTTTTGAAACCCCTTCTAAACCATATAGGAAGAGTTTTATCTTCTTATTAATCTGCTCTAGAAATAGATATGTATACAAGATTTTTTTAAATAGAATCTATTCTTTTTTTTTTTTTTTGCCGTACCCAATTTAGGGAAAGAGAAAGAGGGCAGAGGGGAAAAAAACCATCTTTTTCGCTGCTCATTCACAGCGAAGAAAGCAACGGAAGCAGGAAGCAGGAAGCAGATTGTGTTATTCTTCCCCCCCCCCCCCCCCCCCCTCAGGTGTTAAGGACTAGTAAAATCTTAAAAAAAAAAAAAAACTCTTTAAAAAAATCACATATCAGAAAAATCTCAAAAATTTATTAATTCAATATATATAGAATTGTTAATTAACAACTTCAAGATTAACGACTAAATTAACAATTTTTTAAAGCTTTTTGATATAAAATTCTGTGGGACTTTTTTTTAAAAAAAATTGTTAGTTTTTGACACAGGGATTTTCCCTTCTTCTTCTTTTCCCATCGTCGGGAGCTGAGATGTACAGATCGCCGTTTTGACGCGACAGATCTATCTTTTGCTTTAAGTTTTGAAGTCTCCTTCCAGTCGTCACCTTGCTTCTCTTCCTCTCGGTAAAATTTTCTATACGGTTGATCTTCTGTTTCCTTGATTCAATTTGGTTGGAGCTTTGAGATTTTCTTGAATCGATATATAGATGGTTGTTGGCTCAAATTGGGGCATTGGGGTTGTTCAATTGGAGCTTTGATTGCAATCCAATCATATTAATATGATTTTGTGAATCCTTATTTTATGCCTGAAATTTTGCTACCACTGCTGAACAATTTCTGATTCCAAAGACTGAAAATAGAGTCAACAGAGATGAGAGATTTTTTTACTCTGATATATCTTTCGCTAAAATAGCGCCAAGAGAGGGGAAATTTTTGGAGGGAAATAACTCAACTTCGGTCTTGCTGAAAGTTTATTTTCTTCCACAGTTAAACGCAGAAGTTTCAGGGTTCACATTAGGTGCACATCTCTTATGTGCACCTTATGTGCTTGTCCCTCTATAAGAGGGATGAGCACATTTTTTCTTATTTTTTTTAAATTTTTTATATATACTATTTATTTAGATTTAAATTATATGATGTTTTCTGGAATATTTTTTGCACCCAGTATCTCATATTAATTAATTTTCAATCCTGCATACAGAAATATTATCCTGTAACACCAATATCCCGTAAAATAATTAATTTGAGATATATCGAGTGCAAAAAAATTCCGAAGCCGCATATAATTTAAATATAAATAAATACTATATATAAAAAAATTAAAAAAAATTTAAAAAAAAATGCCCCATCCCTCTAATTAGAGGGATGTGCATGTAAGGAGCACATAAGGGAGAAGCACCTTATGTGCTCCCGAAGTTTCACCTGCGGAAAGTGCCTGATGTGATAAGAAGATCAGAGGTAATTCTAAGGCTCCATAATCTAATTCGGATGAGTAATGTTTCTCTGGCAAGCTGATTTTTTCTTCTGATGCTGTAAGTTCAATCAATCCAGAATCTGAAGGGACTCATGAGATCTCTTTTTCCTGTTCACGTATTAAGGCAGTCTCGATTTCTGAGTCCGAATCCTTGACTTTTCAATTCGGATTTTTATGGTCTCATGTTTGATCATCCTTGACATCAAAGTTACGATTCAAGTGTGATTTGGCTAAAAATTAGCCCCACTGATCTTCAACTTTCACATTTGAAGCTTAGATTCTAGATTTTTTTTTTCCTACGTTCTGAAAATTGATTAAAATTGCATCCATAAAGCTAGCAAGATACTGGGCTTATTAAGGAAAATGAGTAGGAGGCTGGTCTTGAAGCATCCAATTGCTCTTGTGGGCATGCTGGTGTGTGTTAGTTGCCTTTTGATTGTGATCGTTACTGTTCTTGAGCTTCCAGAGGCGTTGCCTAGAAATAGGGAAATGGGGATTTACCATCCAACATTCAAATCCAAGAAAGTGCCTCAAAATTTCAAATTAGATAAATTTGGAGAAATGATGGTTGAAATGTTGCCTCAAGATCTTGCCTTTACAATTTTTGTTCCTTCAAAGGAAGCTTTCAGGCGCGATTTACATTTATCTCGTAAATGAAAGCTTGGTAACGAGAAATTTAACGATACCTATGCAATTCTCACTTGTATATTGGGATTTTCAGGCATGTCCCTCTGGAGCTATCTTCAATTGATGTACCTCTTGGTGAGCTGGTGTCCTATGATTCTTTATCTGGGTTCCAATTATACATCACAAAAGACATAAACAGAATGCTATTTGTGAACAGGATTCGATCAAAAATCACAGATGTTAGAAAGGGTAGGATTCTTATGCATATTATGGATGGCGTTATTATGGATTCTGACTTTGAGCAATCTGTTCTATCTGATGATACTGAGGAGTAAAGAGGATTGACTGTTTGCTGTTTTAGATATACACTTCCCCGAACTGAGGAAGGATCCTTGGATCCTGTGAATGGTCATTCTTGCATCGAATGAGAGATGGAGCTGTGACAAATCATGAGATGGTGGTTGCAAAACTTATTAATGATCGCAATTGGAATTAAACCTTCTCGTAGGCACCTCTGACCCACAGAATCTGTCAATTGAACAGAATATTCCTCTTTCTCATGCAGGCAGAACTGACAAGTTAATTTGGGCAGCTGTCAAGGATGGAATATACAATGTTAGATTGGGGTATAGAGCAGTGTTACAAGCTAAGGAGGAAGAAAGAATACCTGTCCGTGCTGGCGTGCTTCCACTTCAGTATCTCTAAACTCAAAGCTCTTCTTCAGTATCTCTAAACTCAAAGCTCTGGCGAACAGTTTGGAAGCTAAATGTGCTTCCAAAAATTAAGAGTTTAGTTCTGACGCGTATTGAATAAAGCACCAACCTCCATTATGTCCTATATGTGGTAAGGAGGACGAAACATTAGAACATCTCTTTTTATTATGCGGTTGGGCTCATATGACCTGGTTTGGTTGTCCAGTTGGTTTGTTAATACTTAATAGACCCATATAAAATCCAATCTATTGAGATTTGGATGGAGCTCGGCTTTTTCTTGTTGACTTTGTTCATTGGGACTTTGGCAAGGCATATGTAGCCACTTTGTGCTGGTTTATTTGGAAATTGAGATGTAAAATGGTCTTTGAGATGGTAGAACATAAACCCCAAGTTGCTATTGATCTGGCCAACCAGAGTATTAGTGAATATTGGGACGCTAATGCCCTGTTTGCTGCATCCATACTTCCTGCCGGAATCTAAAACTGGCTATCAATGGAGAAAACCACAGGTTAACATGTTATGTAAGGCGTAGATATAGTTAGGTTAGGTGATTTGGGGATTAGGTTAGATAATTTGGGGGTTTATTGGCACATTTAATCCTATGAGGCCACAATACTAATTCTATGAGGTCATAGGGGTAGTTAGGTAATTAGCTAATATAGAATTAGTAATATCAGTTAGTAATAGTTGCTGGGAATAGTCAGGGAGACTTGGCGCATAACTGAATAACTGAATATATGACTAAGGCTAGTGCCTATATAATAGAGAGCCTATGCCTATTGTATGGTTATGTTGAATATGTGAATGAATGAATTACACAGTGATCTGTGCTTCTGTTCTTTCCCTTCTCTGTCTCTCGGCTCCTCCTGTCTCCTCTCATTCTTCTGTTCTTTCTGCTCTTCTCTCTTTCTTCCCCAAATCTCCTAAATTCTACAAATAATACAACAGTGGTATCAGAGCTGCCATCCTCGGCAGGCTCCTGTGCAATCTGATCAATCTTGAATCAAACCTTAACCTTCTTTCCCTGTCACGATTCAGACCTGTTATCAAGAAATCAATCCAGAAACTCAAAAAGACACTCAAGACCAGGCAAGAAGTCCCAGAAAGTCAAGAACTTCAGCGTAGGTTTGGGAATATTTGCGTCAGATTCTGGTCTTCACTCATCGGGTTTTGGATATTGATTCATCTCGGCATTCAGGGTTTACATCGCAAGAATTCTGAGTATAGTACAGTCTCCTATCGTCTGATTCTGATTTGATCGTCGACTGGCTCTGGGTACCGGAACCGTTCTGTGCGTCATTGGTCTCGGCAATTATTCGCCTTATTGTGGTTGGGTAATCGTCGGATTTAACGGCCGTTTTGCATTGTTGGGTTCTGAGTACCGATTCTGTATTTGTTCGCTTGGTTCTGGTTCGTCTCTGTCATCGGAACCTGAAAATTCATTCTGGGTGCCATTCTACTTCGTCTGATTTTTGTTGGGTCCTGCGTCATCATAATCTGGGTATTGGTTCAATTCATCGTCGGTCCACATGAATAATTCAGAATTCTAATCTGGATCCTGCTCGTCTGGGTTCTGATTAATTTTGGGATTATGGCTGCTATCATTGAATTTTGAATGGTTGCCACTCGCTCCCAACAGTCAGCAGTAGCCATGATTGATCCTACGGAAGCGCGAGTCCAAGCCATCGAAAATACCTTACACCATCTTGCTGAACTTCCAGCCGCAATGCAGGCACTCAACGACAAATTGGCATTGTTGACAGTAAACCATGACGACAACAGGAACGGGGAAGACTGCCACCAAGACCGCCGAGAATATCATCGGCCAAGACGGGATGATGAGTATACACCTTCGACTCGACTAACAAAGATGGAATTCCCCAGATTTCAGAGAAACGATATTCTGGGATGGATTTGTAATTGTGAACATTACTTCGAGCTTGACGGCGCTCCAGAAAACTGGAAGGTATGGCTGGCTAGTGTCAATCTTGATGAAAAGGGGTATCTGTGGCACCGAGAATACATGGAAGAAGAAGACGGTCGTGCGGTCTCATGGTTCAAGTACAAACATGCCCTTTGGACTCGTTTTGGGTCTGCTTATGAATCGCCAATGGGTGATTTCAAATGTCTATATCAGTCGGGCTCGCTAGATGAATATAACGACGAGTTTGATGTACTTCAATGGAAGCTGCGATTGCGCGACGACCATGCCATCCAAGCCTACATTGAGGGACTCCGTTCTGATTGTGCCAGACAAGTCAGGCTTCAGCATCCACGTTCATTAGCGGAAGCCAGAAGCATAGCTAAGATCTATGAGTACAATTCCCATGATGTTTCTGCCCTGAAATTTACTTCTCGTCGCAATACAAATGAAGCAGAAAATTCTCAATCACGGTGGTCAAATTCCAGAACCTCCTACTATTTGAAAGGACCACAGGTGACTGAAAGTAAGGCCACACCGTCGACCAAAACCAGTGTGTACTCGGGTAGAAGTAGAGTAAACACAAATGCGGGGTCTTCGGTAGTTTCAATGGCTCGGACAGGGGGCTACAATACAAAAGGGGGAATAGTGCGTCGTCAAGATGACTTTGATGAACTTCGTGCTAAAAATATGTGCTTCTACTGTCACAAGCCATATTCGCGAGACCATACGTGTCCTCAACGTCAAAAATTTCAGTTACAATTAATTGAACTCAAACCTGATGGAGAAGAAGAGGATGCAGACCTCGTGGAGGATGGTTTACCCCAGGCTGAGTTTCCTATTGAGAAAGACGAGTGTTTGCAGATTTCGCTACATGCCATCCAGGGGAGTTTGGGTGTTGTCTTGATGCGAATCCAAGGTTATGTAGGTAAGCGTCCAGTTCAAGTGCTAATTGGTAATGGGGCTTCTCATGGCTACTTGGATTATGCATTGGCATGCAAGCTTGGTTGGAAGGGAAATACGGCTTTAGGCGGTGAGGTGGAAGTAGCAGAAGGTGCAAAATTGAAACTCTTTGATATTTGGAAGGGTTTTAAATGGAAAATGCAAGGCCAAGACTTTGTTTTTGATTTGAGGGTCATGGAAATCAAGACTTATGACATTGTGTTGGGTTTGCATTGGTTACAAGAGGTAGTTCATCATGCCTCTTGGAATTATGACGACCTATCTATGACTTTCTGGTATAATGGGTCTATGTGCACCTTGAAACCCACTCCTCCATCCAATTGCAAGGTTGTTAACAAAATCAATAACTCCATGGCTGAAGGTAGTCAACTTTTCCTCTTACATTCTCTTGAGGGGCAAGACACTTCGGTTTAAACTCTCTCTAATGGTAATGATGAAACTGCTGGTTGTGTTAAGCAATTATTGGAAGACTTTGGGGATGTGTTTTCAGAACCTAAATCATTACCACCTCTTCGTGAGAATCACAATCATCCGGTGATATTGAAAGAAGGTGCTGATCCAGTCAACCTCCGATCCTACCGTTGTCCATCAATACAAAAAGACGAAATTGAAAAGCAAGTGAAGGGTCTTTTGGAGACAAGGGTTCTTAAGGGGGAATCCTATGAGGCCAGTGATGTAGCACAATACTAATTCTATGAGGCCATAGGGGTAGTTAGGTAATTAGCTAATATAGAGTTAGTAATATCAGTTAGTAATAATAGGTGGGAATAGTCAGGGAGACTTAGAGCATAACTGAATATATGACTAAGGCTAGTGCCTGTATAATAGAGAGCCTATGCCTATTGTATGGTTATGTTGAACATATGAATGAATGAATTACATAGTGATCTGTGCTTCTGTTCTCTCCCTTCTCTGTCACTCGGCTCCTTCTGTCTCCTCTCATTCTTCTGTTCTTTCTGCTTTTCTCTCTTTCTTCCCCAAATCTCCTAAATTCTACAAATAGTACAACATAACACCATTAAAATTAATTTTGACGGCTCCTTTTACAAGTGCGCTGGTAAAGTTTGCATACATACATAATTTTTTTCCTTTAACAAAAATTGGTGGCATAAATAAGGGTAAGTTAAGTTGGAGGGTTGAACATACATACACCCAGTTCTGATATAGATTCATACTGAATCTTTTTCCTTTAAGAAGAATAGGTGGCATTATTATTTTTGTCTTCATTTTTCCTTATATGAAAGGTATAGAGGTTGTATCATAACTTAGGCTAGCTTACACATGTAACAACAGTTTGCTGAATTAGTCAACTTGGCTAGTTCAATTGGTAACTTCAAGCTGATTTGGCAAAAAAATTGATTCTTGATTTGATTTGTGGCAGACTGGTAAGTAATCTTTTGTTGGCAGGTGCACCTATAGAATTCGAACTACCTGATTCAAGTACAATATTCATTATTTATGCATCAGATTTGATTATTATTATTATTATTTTTCCCCATAGTCCACTGCTTTTTAAGATGATGCTAGGAATCATGTTGCTTCAGTAAATTTCAGATTCTCTCTAAGAAAAAAGAGAAAACATTAGAAGCACAACTTTGTTTGCTTTAACTAACTATGGTGATGATGCAGTTTTCTGTAATATGTCTATGCATTAAATCATTGGACTAATGTAGAAACCCATATCCATACAAGAACACAATCATCACTCATCATGACTCCTTGTTCGGTTGAAAATACCATTTTTTAAAGATTCTTAAAGAATAATAATGCTATTGATGAATGTTTTTCTTTTGGCCAATTGCAAAGCAAAAATATGGCTCCTTATCTGGATAAGGTCAAGGTCACTCTTTATTTCTTTCACCTTTGTTGCATTTAGGCCCACTCCGTAAATACTCTAAGCACTTGTCCTTATGTCAAAAGGAATTCTCTGATTGACCTTGTAACATTACGCAAATCTGGCACTGTTTTTCGTGTATAAATAGTTCATGATTTTGAAAGACCGAGAGTAAAGACTTAGCATATGATTGATTGGGTATGACTTAAGTATGTGTATTGTTACATCCGAACTGACATAAGTGTTTGGCATGGAACTGGGTTTTTAAGCTTTCCCCCCTTCATCTTTTGAGTTTATTTCATCGTGGATCAGAATTTTGATTCCCCAGCATCTCTGGAATGCTCTGTTTTGTTCATTTTGTGGCATTTGAGTTTGCCAACTTTTGCAGCTTAATTGTGCTCCATTTCAATTTGCACTTGCAAATTGTCTATCTGAAAAAAAAGAGGAGGTTGATGTTAGTTTCTTCACCTACTGAAATGGACGACTCTGTTGTGTATAGGTAATATGCACAAAAAACAATCAGAAGGTCTTATTTTTAACCCCATTTCTGCTTGTTGACTTTGGTTTTTATATACCATTGTGGCTTCAAATTCGTACTCACATAAAATACTTGAAAACTTAAAAGCATGATTCATAATTACAGTGCCTATGTCCCTCATAATACTCTTTTGATGGATTCCAAATCGGAGGCTTCGGAAGCATTGGTAAATTATTAATTTTTTTTTATAGTATTAAGGGTTAAGGTCCATTTTTGCCCCAGAAGTATATGCCGGGGACCAATTTTGCCCTGGAAGTTTTTCTTGGAGCAATGTTGCCCCGGAAGTTTTTTTTTGGAGCAATGTTGCCCCTCCATCAACGGTCAACTAACCGTTGACCGTTAGGGGTGTTAACGGAGGGGCAACATTGCTCCCAAAAAAAACTTTTTGGGGCAAAATTGCTCCCAAAAAAAAAAAAAAAAAAAAAAAAAAAAAAAAAAAACTTCCGGGCAAAATTGCTCATGGACTAAAAAAATGTTATTTATGATATCATATATTTTTAATTCTTATTTATATAATATCTAGAGGTGGAAATAGGTCAGCCAGCCCAGGCTTCAACCTTAATTTGGCCTATTTAAAATAGGCCTATTTTTGGCCTGTTTGAAGTAGATCTGTTTTGCAGTGAGGCCTGTGGCCTATTAGCCTAATTATAATTTTTTTAAAAAATAGGCCGCCTTAATAGGGCACAGGCCAGGCTCAGGCTGAAAAAATGGCCACAGGCCAGGCTCAGGCCACTTTGTTGTCGAACAGGCTTGACCTATTAAGGGTGAAGCCTGGGCTGACCTGGCCTGTTTCCACCCCTAGATATTATATAAATAAGAATTAAAAATATATGATACCATAAATAACATTTTTTTTGGGTTAAATAGCAATTTTGCCCCGGAAGTTTTTTTAGGAGCAATTTTGCCCCTTCGTGAACGGTCAACTAATCGTTGACCGTTGACGGAGGGGCAACATTGCTCCTAAAAAAAACTTCCGGGCAACATTGCTCTTGAAGAAACTTTTAGGGCAAAATTGGTCCTCGGCGTATACTTCTGGGCCAAAAATGGTACTTAACCCTAGTATTAATTATCCAGTATCAAGTTCGAGGTTTGTAACTGTCTCTCTCAGTACAAGTATCTCCTCTGAGACTTGAATATGAGATACAAAGGGATCTAACAGGTTTTATATCGCTAGATCAACTCTATGTTGGTAAAACATCGTAAATAATGATAATAATTCTGGAAAAAGAAAGAAAGAATTGGACAGGGATGGATGATTCTATAGTTGAGGGCAAATTGATTATTAATGATAATAAGAATTATGGGTATGTTGTGTGCACATGGTCGCCATTATCTGTTGTTGAGATTAATTAAAGTAAGAGGCCAACATTATCTACCCAATTTTAATAAAATATTTTGTGTGTAAACCAAACAAAAAATGTGGAGCAATAGATGTTCACACATAAGTCATTTTAAGGAAAATTTTTGGATAAGTTTACAAGTTTGTATTTAAACTCATATAAGTCCAGGGCACAAATAAGTTTATCATGAGAAGCGTCTGGCACAAATAAGTTTTGAAAGAGACAAAAATATCAATAAACAACTTAAAAGGGTGAACAATCATCAAAACTATTAAATTTGATCAAACAACTTTTAAATTATAAGAGAAAAAAACCCTAACGGCATTTAGTGAAATTTAAAGGTTTTAATGAATTTGCATTGTTTTACATTGTTTATTGGTATTTTTTCCCATTCTAAATACCTCTCGGAAAAATTTTGTTGGTAAAATTGTATTTTAACCCTTTTATAAATACAGATAAGTTTTACCGTAAAGCAAACAATGCACTTTCAAGACATTGTGCGCACCAAAAGTTTCATGTGAAATTAGGTTTATGATAGGAAGAATTGAAGAATATGGAAAGAGTATGCTCTCCAAGTTCATCAAATGACTTAAATTCTCTAGTATTAATGATTAAGATTCACAAAGTCATCCATTGCATGAGTGAACAAAATATACCATTTTGTATAAAACGTATACCATTTTTGTACACACACGTATTCAAAATGTGAGTTGAACCTTGAGATGATGTAACGTGCAACTGTTTTCTCGTTGTAAGACTCATAAATAGTCGGGATCAAACAAATGTAATGTAATTTTAAATGGGCCGGTTTTCAAAACATTGTGTGCCAAAAGTTTCATATGAAATTAGGTTTACGATAGGACAAACTAAAGACTATCAAAACAGTGTCTCAAAGTTTCATCAAATGACTTCAATTCTTTTGGATTAATGGTTGAGAGTCACAAAGCTTTTTTTGCTCAGAAGAGTCACATAGCTTGATAGCCATCATTTGCATATGTAGGCAAAATATGCCGTTTTCATATAGAGCGAATTCAGAGATACGGAGAAATGAGAATAGGCTGAGCAAATATTATCTCAGGCCTTGTGTTCTTTATATACTAATAAATCCATAACGGAATTTGTACGGGAATGATTACAAACCAATAGAAGCAAAACACGCAGAGAGAAAAGAATATTTTACAGCTATACAAAATCTTCGAGACGCATCTATGGATAACAAACGCACAACAATACAAACCAATGCTAATCATACAATTATGCAATACTAATTGTAATATCCTGAATTTTGAACCCTGAGAATTAAGAATAAGCCTAAAGTGGACAGATGACTAAGCCCGGTTTGAGAAGAGTCTCAAGAATGGCGATAGATAGGAAGCCTCTCAGGGACTAAGTAACTTGGCTATACATGTCAGTGGACTTGATGTGTATAAACTATGGAATTAAAGTTCCAGTGCAAAAAGGGGCATAGAAGACCCATACGGTACAAATTCGGTTGGAAAAGATGCCTCCTAACAATGTCTTTAAGTATAGGACAATTAGTTGAGTAAAAATATGCCGGTATAAGTAAGTATACAACATTTTCATGGCAGTCAGGGATGCCCTGCGTTTTTTGAAAACCAGGAGTCAGTGTAATCACTGCTGGAGGACACGTGTCACTACGGGATTGGAAAGCAAAAAGTAAGTAATGATTACAGGGGTAGAAAAGTCAATTCCTTACCCCATAAGGATCCATTTTCGTCCACATGGAAAGAGAGAAGGAAAATCAGATGATTTTATCCATACTCAGTCCCAAACACAAAAATACGGGTCCCACGGGATGCCAATCGGTAAAAAGGGGACCGATAGGGACCAGTTAAGGGCTTCTTTTGGATTGAATGAGACAAATGTGGGATCATATTAGAAATTAAAAAGGCGCCACATATGTATGTCCAATTAGGGGAGAATATCTGGAAAGTTAAAGAAAAGTACAAAAAGAAGCACCTTTGTACCCAGCAGGGCCCGGTGGGGACCGGTTGATCAAAAACTGGACTGATAAAGTGGGAGAAAGGAATTAAACATGGGGGATCAGATTTGTGGGCCCCATTAGGCGCCACATGACCCCCCGTTAATTATTAAAATACTTACTTGGAGAGAAAGAAAGAGGAATCAGTGTAAAAGTCAAACCGCGAGTCCCACATTTGGAGAAAATGGGCAAAATGGGAATAAATGGGTAAAAATTTATTAGGGCAGATATGTGGGCTCCAAATGGCGCCACTTATGTCCTTGTGGGCAAGTGGAAACTTGGGGGAAAATTTGGTAATTATTAAAAAGTTCTGGGCCACAATTGTAATTTATGAAAGTTCCGGGCCAAAACAGGTAATTTGCTCCAAAAGGAAAATAAAAATCTGCCAACTTTTGAGGAAATTTCGCCACATGTCAGCCCTAGAGACCCCTGGAATTCTCTGGAATTTCTTGGGAAATAAGCCAAGAACTCAGATCCAATTCATTAATTACTGGACAGAAATAAACACCAGTTATCCTAGACTGCTCAGATCTTTTTGGCTCTTATTAAAAGACATATGCTCTCTCTCTATTAAAGAAGGAGCACGAAATTCCATAGGATAGGGAGAGAGAGATCTGCAAAAACTCCATAGCCAAAGCTCCAAGGCCAAGCCACCAAGAACATCCACCGGTTCTCCGATCGAAGGTAACACTGAAAACTTCATCTTCTTTACTTGTTGAGTGTTTTTGTGCAAGAGGTAGAAGCTTAGTGTTGGGGTTGGATTTCTGCATTTTTGAAAGTGATAATTACAGGATTATCCTCAATAAGCTTATGAAAACTGATAAGATTTTTAGTAGCTGATGGCACTACCAATACTTCCTTACGTCCGAGCTTAGAATTTGAGCAAGGAAGAAAACCATAACCGATGCTTTGAATATGTGTTTGTTTACCAGTGCAAGTATATAAAAATGTGTTACCTGAGGCTTTGGAATTTGAAGTAAGATGAGATGAGTCTGGGTCACTTGGTGACTGGCACCACTATCAAGATACCAATTTGGATCAACCACAGCCTAGGGGTCAGTATAATGAGCTTGTGGCGAGAAACTGGAGGTATCACACGACATAGCAGATTCTTGACGCTGGAAGCATGTATCAAAATAGTGACCATAGCGATCACAATAAGTTCTGTAAGGTCTACCTCATCATGACAGACCACCACGATAATCAGACCGACCCCGGGTGCGTCGTCCTCGATTGCTACGGCCTCTACGCCACCGCCATGTGAAAAGTTAAAACCTCGACCACAGAGGTATTTTTGTCATAACCCGGAGGGGTGAGCCACGAGTTGCAAAGTTCGCAGATGGTTGGATGGATAAAGAGGAGAATTGATTTAACTGTTCCAGGAGACTGTCAAATGTGAACAAGGATGCCTGAGCCTCCACCTAGGTCAGTCCAGCTTGGTCAATGAGCTTAACTACAATGGCATTGTAGTCAACATCAAGACCATTGACTGTGTGCATAATGAGGTCATCGGTAGATATCAGAGCTTTGGCTAGCAGAAGTTGATCTGAGATATTTTTCATTTTGGCAAGATAATTGATAGGGCAAAACTTTACAGTCTAAAAACTCCGCAAGTGCACGGGCCGTATCAAGTAATAAAGAGTAAGAAAATTATCGTTCCCATAGAGACTCAGTCAAACTAGTGATTATGTGTTAAATTTCATTTTTTCGTTTACGTTGAGAAAATCAGAATTATATTCAATAAGAAAATAAATAAGAAATAATAGTAGCAAAGACTTTTCAGAAAAGAGCAAATTCCAATATCAAGAAATACAACCTAGAGTCGCTAATCCCTTGTTGGTTTCTTAGATTTTATCCCCACTAAATTAATTCTGAATTAACTAACTCAAATAACCTAGAGTATTAATGTCTATAAATGCCTTCCGGTCCATTTATAAACCTATCTTAATTAACTATGTAATGCCTCACACAATTAACTAAAATGCGTTTTAGATCGAACTCATCCTAATTTGATTATGCGAAGCTTCTAGGTATATTCCTATCCTAGACGCAAATTAGATTAAAACCTAATTCCTTATTAAACTTAAACCTAATTCCACACTATTTAATCTCAAGTTCAATTTAGGATTTCCTCTTCCGAGTTCAACCCTAAATCCCAAAACATGTCTACTAATGGCCAATTAATAAGCAATAGCAAGAAACGCAAGAATAAATAAGCTGAATAAAATTAATCAAAACTAATAGTGGGAAATAATACCTAGAACCCAAAAAAGTTCATAGGTTCTCTAGGTTGAAAAGAAAACTTAGCCACATATGGCTCTACTAAGATCCATGAAATAAATAAAATCAAGATTCAAAAAGAACTCCTCGTTGCTCCTCACGGACTCCTCACCGCTGATCCGTGTGCGTCCCCTCGCGTCTCTAATCTCCGTGTTTGCGCTGCGTCTTGAATTGCATCCGAATCGTCAATAATTCTCGTTCGCGCTGATGTGTGTCTCGGCCTGCTCCTTTGCGTGCTTCCTTCCTTGAATTTCTTCGTGCGTCTATGCTCTCCCTCCTTTTGTTCCCTGATGCGTCTCTTTAATATAGAGAATTCAGGTTTTATGCGTTGGGCCGCGTGTGCGTGATCTGCTTCTTTTTTAATAAAGGATATATCATATCCTTTTTCCTTATTTCAGCTCCATATGCGTATCTGATTCTTGCAACACAATATACTATGATATATTATATATATAATTCTTTCTATCCAAATTCTGCCGCACAGGATATATAATATATTCTTTTTGTTCAATGCTTTATTCAATTCAAGTAGGGTCCACGTCTTTGTTTATATATATTTCTTTTTATTTCTTTATTCATATAATATCTCCTGCACAATAAAATAGGATATGAATAGATTTTATGTCAAAATATCATTTTATCCTATATTTAATTAAAGGATAGACAAATATATAAAAGATAATTAAATAAGTATAATATTAATAAATTCAATCCAATATATCTCAGAATCTATACTTATTTAATCATAAAATATATGCTTATCAAATTCCCCCACACTTAAACATTTGCTTGTCCTCAAGCAAAAGAAATAAAATTCATTATCTGAAAAGAACATCGCTCATGAAATTCCTAAACAGAGAGCAGTTTACCACCACACTTAGATCATATCATCAAATCTTATTTAAGTTAATGTCTTATAAGAATATATCATTAAGTCAATAGTCTTAAACAATTGTAATAATCTCTTAACATCACATGATCAAAGGATCGGCAAGCAATAAATGCAACAATAAGATTGGTAAAGGAATATTACGCCACTCAATTTTTCCGAAAAATTCAAATGCCCCTACTAAACCAAGCTTTTTATTTAATTTAATAGGGATCCTCAGGTAAAACATAGCTTTTTTTCTTTTTTCTTTTTTTTTTATTTGTTTTTTTTTGAGCCATTGTCGGTCCCCTTTTGACTCAACCCCGCACATGGGTGATGCAAAGACCGGTTACTAAGTTACTCCAACAGCACCTCAAGAGGCTTTTAGTCAAACTCATAACCTCTTTGACTTTACCGTTTGACACGACCCTGCATACTGACCCCGTAGTTCAAGCATCTTCAAATAGTCTCGCTTGATTTCGAAATTGTTGGCTTGAAATTCAGGTACTCGATTCCCGATGATATCCTCGAGATTGTCTTCCCGTAAAATCATTAATACACAAACGATCATTTTCATCCGCCATTTCTTCAGTGTCAGTCTGAATCAATTCCTCCTCTTGGATCTGAGATGTTGTGGATTCCAAAAGCTCTTGTGTATTCCTTGTTTTCTGTGGCGTTTTAGTAGATTTGGTTCTACGAGACATGTACCGGAGTACTGCAAAACCAAATAAACCTCAAAGTAACAAAGTATCACTAAAAATTAGAAAAAAATAAAAAAATAAAGAAAGATATTTTTTTAACAATAATAAAAAATTAGAATAAAAATAAAAATAAAAAATACTCAAACTAAAACTACTAAAGGATTTCTAATACTAGTCACCAATTGCCTTGAGTCCCCGGCAACGGCGCCAAAAACTTGATAGGGCAAAACTTTACAGTCTAAAAACTCCGCAAGTGCACGGGCCGTATCAAGTAATAAAGAGTAAGAAAATTATCGTTCCCATAGAGACTCAGTCAAACTAGTGATTATGTGTTAAATTTCCTTTTTTCGTTTACGTTGAGAAAATCAGAATTATATTCAATAAGAAAATAAATAAGAAATAATAGTAGCAAAGACTTTTCAGAAAAGAGCAAATTCCAATATCAAGAAATACAACCTAGAGTCGCTAATCCCTTGTTGGTTTCTTAGATTTTATCCCCACTAAATTAATTCTGAATTAACTAACTCAGCTAACCTAGAGTATTAATGTCTATAAATGCCTTCCGGTCCATTTATAAACCTATCTTAATTAACTATGTAATGCCTCACACAATTAACTAAAATGCGTTTTAGATTGAACTCATCCTAATTTGATTATGCGGAGCTTCTAGGTATATTCCTATCCTAGACGCAAATTAGATAAAAACCTAATTCCTTATTAAACTTAAACCTAATTTCACACTATTTAATCTCAAGGTCAATTTAGGATTTCCTCTTCCGAGTTCAACCCTAAATCCCAAAACATGTCTACTAATGGCCAATTAATAAGCAATAGCAAGAAACGCAAGAATAAATAAGTTGAATAAAATTAATCAAAACTAATAGTGGGAAATAATACCTAGAACCCAAAAAAGTTCATAGGTTCTCTAGGTTGAAAAGAAAACTTAGCCACACATGGCTCTACTAAGATCCATGAAATAAATAAAATCAAGATTCAAAAAGAACTCCTCGTTGCTCCTCACGGACTCCTCACTGCTGATCCGTGTGCGTCCCTGCGTCTCTAATCTCTGTGTTGCGCTGCGTCTTGAATTGCATCCGAATCGTCAATAATTCTCGTTCGCGCTGATGTGTGTCTCGGCCTGCTCCTTTGCGTGCTTCCTTCCTTGAATTTTTTCGTGCGTCTATGCTCTCCCTCCTTTTGTTCCCTGATGCGTCTCTTTAATATAGAGAATTCAGGTTTTATGCGTTGGGCCGCGTGTGCGTGATCTGCTTCTTTTTTAATAAAGGATATATCATATATTCTTTTTGTTCAATGCTTTATTCAATTCAAGTAGGGTCCACGTCTTTGTTTATATATATTTCTTTTTATTTCTTTATTCATATAATATCTCCTGCACAATAAAATAGGATATGAATAGATTTTATGTCAAAATATCATTTTATCCTATATTTAATTAAAGGATAGACAAATATATAAAAGATAATTAAATAAGTATAATATTAATAAATTCAATCCAATATATCTCAGAATCTATACTTATTTAATCATAAAATATATGCTTATCAATAATCCTTTATGTGCATGGCATTTTTCTGTGTCTGATGAAGATCTCACGGTAAATCATGAAACGAGAACATGAAAAAGTACTAGAGAGTGCCCGAGTGTTGGTCCAGAGGTCATGAGCAGTACGGCAATGAAGCAGTTGCGCACCAACCTCTTGTGTCATGGTGTTTCTGAGCCAGCCGACAAGCATACGATCGACGGCGTACTAGTCGACAAACTCGGGATTGGGAAGGACCGAGGTTAGATCGGAATGAGAGTACGTTCGTGACAGAGTAGGGGTATCATTAATATGAGACTGAAGCTTGTTCCCTTTAATGGGAGGGAGAACTATTGATTCCTAGACTAGAAAATTCGTCTTATCCAGCTTGATAGACGTAGTCTGTGTAACACCCCTACCGGACTCGCCCTTTCGAGTGGCGGATAGAGGGATTCCCTTTTTATAATTACCATATATCATCTAATTACTACTAATTAACATGCAACAAATTTTATTGCGGCAGAGCATTTCCTGGTTGGATTTCAGACAATACTGGTATAATTAAATGCAAGTGACAAGATATAATCCCCGAAGGGTTAAATATACAGTCATCCACCAGTACCTATGTGGCCAAAAGAATATACAGTTATCCCATCACAAAAATAAAATCAAAAATAAATCTCCCTTCGTCACCAACAGCACCGCCTACTCCAGCTCCGCATTCTTACCCTTCTCTCCGGATATAGCCCTTGAAGTACTTCTTGAAGCTTTACAAAAATATGGGATTCATAAATGGATCTCAGAGTAACCATTAATCTCATATGTAATGCATAAAAAATGTACGTATGTAACCATAATAAGGAAAACACCAAATAATAGCATTCAGTAACAAACGCGCAGTAACATAAATGCAACATACCAAGTATACCGTGTTAACTGCAGAAAGACTACATGTCCTAGAATCAAATGCAGGACTGCTCAACAAAGCAAGCCCCGGATCCACAGCGCTAGGAAAGACACAGTAGTCGGCTCTGAACCAGACCACACTGAATGCACATAAACTCATACATGTCCCTTTTCAAGAGACCAATCATGGAAAATACAAACATACAAAGAAACACATAACACATGAGGATTAAGGTTACTACCTGGTAGTTGTCTAAAATTATCAGTATAACTTTTCCTCAGATACGCGAAAGTCAAAGTGACCCTAAAATAACCAAAATGTAATTATAAGTAACCCTTCTAAAATATTTATTTGATGACTAAAAAAAAAAAGCCTCCCTCAATCATACATAAATCTTTAAGTCCCTGTACTAAAATTTTGTTTTGAATACGTGAAAGGCATTACACTACGACAATGAATCAGTTTCCTCACGTCCTTGTAGATGGCCAAACTCGTGCAACAAGTTTTCATTTTCATCAACAAATTTTCTCTTATATTATGATAATCCTTCTATCCAAGCTTTAAATCTTGAGTTTGATCCCTTATCCCTTCTATTCATATTCAGACCCATTTTCATAAACGCATACGCAAGATACTGCCATTTTCAACTTAGCAATCATAAATTTGTAAAGTAGTTAAAACTATGACTTACTTGATCTTAGTATACCTCCATCTAGAAACTTGATTCTCAATGTTTCTTCTTCCTTCTTTTCATCCTTCACCTTCACAGAACAAGGAAGGAGTTTTCCTTCAAAATTTTAACTTCCAAAAACGAAAGTAGAAGAAAGTGGAATAAGTATTCAAAGTCCTTACCTTCCTCTAGGACGTGTTGTTTGGCTCACCTTATGTCTTCTTCTTAATCTTTAATTACTTTCTTCTCTTCTTCTCAATGCGTCTGACCGCCACAAAAAAAAAAGGAGTTGAGTCCCTTTAAATAAATCTCCAAGGTTGCTTCATTTAGCCCCTAGATCATTCTTCATCATTCTAGAGAAATCTAGGGGAATATATTATTTTATTTTATTTTTTGTCCTTCGATCTCACCTTCTCTCTCGGCTGGTAGTTTGGTAAACTCTGGAGAAAAATTTTCAGTTTCCTCATCCTGCGTCTTGGGTAGCATGGGAGAAGGATTTATTATATTATATTTGTTTTTATTTTCCTTTCCCTTTCTCCATGTGATCACTACTACTTCCTTCATTAAATGTTAATTGTCACCTCATTCCCACTCTCTCCCAGTCGGCGGTTTAATGGGGTGGTAGGTGACAATTTTTTTTTAAAAAATTTATTATTCCCCTTTTTCTACTTCTTCTCTTGTTGGGGAATTATTATTGAAGAAGAAATTTGATATGGTTCTTTCCTTACTAGTACGGTTGCCTTCTCCTTTTCCATTCCATTAATTGTGATTTGTCACATCATCACTCCTTTCTTCTTGATGATTTTGAAAGAGCAGGAGGTAATGTGTGTGTGTGTGTGTATATATATATATATATATATTATCTCATTTGCTTTGAACCTTTCTCACACGTCCTGCACATGGAAATTGCTGAAGAAATAATTTGAGTGTTGCTTGCCTTGCTTGAATGACGTGCTCAATTCTTTTCTCTTCATTAATTTGTATTGAATTGTTATATCATCACATCTGATGCTATGAAGTATTGGAGAAATATCCATTCCTATTTCCTTAGACTTCTCATCACGTCAGGTATGTTGGGAAACATAAGAAAAAATTGTGTGTAAATCATGTCTCTACCCACTAATTTTCATCAGAATTTTCCCTCTCCTTTTATTGGACAAAAAGTATAGAAATAATGAGGAGAAAGATATATTTTTACCTTCTTTGACATTACCATCTCAATTTATTTATAACCAAATTTATTAATCACCTTTTTGAATAATTCCACCTTATTTTTCAATAATTAATTTATCTTGTTAGAAAATAATAAAATACCATTGACTACTACTACTTGGTGAAAAATTTTCATATATTCCATTAATTGAGTTTCATGAAAATTAGGGATGTTACAGTTTGGCTAGAGGATTGAAAGAAGGAGTAGGTCTTGGAAATAGAGGAATTTTCAGTAGGCATGGTGTCGGTGGAGCTCTGTGAAGGAGACACAGAGAAAGACGCAGAGGATGACGACATGACGAGAGCAGAAAAAAAATTGAATGCTCTGATACCAAGAGCGAATTCAAAGATACGGAGAAATGAGAATAGGCTGAGCAAATATTATCTCAGGCCTTGTGTTCTTTATATACTGATAAATCCATAACAGAATGTGTACGAGAATGATTACAAACCAATAGAAGCAATACACGCAGAGAGAGAAGAATATTTTACAGCTATATAAAATCTTCCAGACGCATCTACGGATAACAAATGCACAACAATACAAACCAACACTAATCATACAATTATGCAATACTAATTACATATAGTTCTAACACATTTTGAAAAGTGTGCATACAACTATTTCCTAGCTCTAGTTCTCATGAACAGTTGATATCAAACAATAGAAGTAATGTAATTTTAAAAGAAATACGTATACTAGCATGCTTTTTATCCTAGATTTAAGGAAATAAAATGAACATAAATATAATTTAATTCATTGCATAATTTTTCTTTTTTCTTTGAATTAAATGGGCAGAAATTAATTTTTATAAAAAAAAAGGGCAGAAATTAACAACCTCAAGTTACAAGTGGGATTAGACCTGTAACCTCCCTCTTATAGAAGAATTTTCATGTCCCTGGGATTTAATGCCTCATGCATTCATTGCACAATCAATTATACATTTCTCTTGGTCAGATGAAAAATGTTTCCTATTTTTAGTTATGGAAACCAGTGAAGTATTATCTATCTCTCTCTCTCTCTCTCTCTCTCTCTCTCTCTCTCTCTCTTTTTTTACTGATAACGTGCTTAGACTACATAATTTGGAGTTTTTTTTTTTGGACTCCATGATATAGACTTTATTTAGAAATTGGTAGATTTTGACAATGAAATATAGTTTGTGACAGTAACATTTTCACTACATCGAACCCCTTTTCATTGCAATGAAGCTCAACTAAGAGAATTGGAGAAACTATATATGTGAGGCTTGGAGAAAATTTGTAACATCCCATTTTCCAAAAGCAGTATCTTTTTTTTTTCATCAGAGAAGTGCATTGGAGCGATTGAGTAACTGATAATTAGATTCAAAATGCCGTAAGACTGGCTGGTTACAAAAGCGGTACAATAACCGAGAGTTTTTAAAGTAAATAACAGAAGTGTCTCCCTGGCAACACCCATGCTGTGGCAACAAAAGAAATTCTCCGGCCGAGACTCTAAGCGTGCTGCTTGCCCTTATCTTCGGCTCTCAGTCCTCCTGACCCTGGAGCTATTTTAAAAGCTGAGGTCCAAATGCACATCGGACCTCAGGTAACGGTTAACCTCATACTCATATAACATATGGATGACATCACAGTATTAATCAACACATAAGTACATAGCAGATGCAAGATTAATATAACAACAGTACACATCTCATGTAAAGTTATCTATGCTAACAAGACACATCGCATGTAAAGTTATCTATGCTAACAAGACACATCGCATGTAAAGTTATCTATACAAATCACTTGTATAGTCGTCTATCACATATAAGCATACAATAAGCATCGAGTTAGTGTTACGACACGAACGTACCTTCGCCGACGGTATTTCTAAGTACGTTTTATGAAAACGGTAATTTTTGACAAATGGTGCAAACAAAATGCGGTACAACAACAATGACGACAATGATGCGATTATCTCGAGATATCCTATAAGGATAATATTTATCAATATCTAGCATCATAACAGGCATTTTAGGTACAAATTACCATTTTGCCCTTGACTCCCCTAATTGGCGGAATTTTGCCAGAGCTTCGCTACTTTGACTCTAATCTTCCAAAATTTTGCCATAACTCTTTCCCCAACATATTTTTCGAAATATATATCATATTTAACCCAAAAATATGATATCTACAATATATTGGAAGATTAAAGATCAAAACAACATTCCTACTATAACTACCGAATAAAACACCGAAGCTTAAGACTAGGGATCGAAGAACTTACCCAGGGCTTCGCTATATTTTCTCCGGACTCTTCCTTCTCTCTAACTTCTCTCTAGGATTCGAATTTTGGTGTGGGAAATGAGAAGATGAGAGCTTGCTATTTATAGAAGAAAAAATGACACTATTCATGCCTTTTTTCAGATCAGTTTTCGACCGTCGGATAGCACTTTGACATGTGGCTCAATCTTGGCCTTCCATGTGTGTGCCAACCTCATGCCCATGTCATCCTTCTAGAAGAACATGATGTCACAAGCTTGCTTTATGTGACAAGATGCGATAAAGTTCCCCGTTCGGTGTTCTTATCGCGTAATCTCGGAGAATCTTAAAAATACAAAGAGCACCTCTCCGAAGGTCTAGTCTTCCTCTTTCAAAATACCTAGGTTAACTAAAATTTTGATCCCATTACGAGTATTTCGTCGCACTTTGCTGAACTTTTTCGGACAAACGCCATCGGTTACGGAAATAACTTCCGGTAGAACCAAATTTTCCGGACAACAATCACTGGTTTATAATATGTCCTGACCTAAGAAACCTAATACATGATTTGTCACAACGGTCTCGTTTTGTATAGGTTCTCATTTTGACTATCTCGTCATTTTCCCTTAAAACCCCGTATCTTAAGTGCTTTCTGTTGGTTTCGAAATCACTTCGGAGCTAGCTCACTCCTCGGATAAAATTTCACTCGTTTATAAAAGGTCTAGATGTTATAGACTTAATTCCTATATTTTGGTGTAGGATTTTATTTCTACCCGTTACGGAATGTCTGTTGGCTCTTTTTTACTGGATATAATATTATTTAATTATAAATATCTAGATATTATTTTGAAATAACCTAAACCCTTTTCACACTATATTATTAATTATTCTTTTTATTATTTATTTAATAATTTTCGGCTCCCCCCTTAATTAATTATTTTTAATTATTTTCTTAATCAATTTACTTTATATCTTAATTTAACAATTAGCCATTAATTACTTAATTAGCCACTTACTAATTGTTGATAATTTTCTTATTTAGGATAAATTATTATCTCACAACTATTTTACTTACATTGGTATTTTATATCCCATGTAAAATATTAAAAATCATGGGGCCAAAAAGTGCTTTTAATAATATTATATTTATGCCTATCAATTTTACAAGGAAATAATCCCAAAATTAGAGACAACAAACTTCCCAAGTTTTTGTCAATATTTGTTGCCATATGGGATTTATCATAATATTTTCAGGCCATTTTCTGCCCCATAAATGTATTTTAGGGATTTTAGCTCTTTATCTCTTCTAATTTCCATAGAAATTACCTTAAAAATTAAGATAATTATAACTTATTATTTGAGACCACATATTCACCTATTTCCAATAGGTATTATTTACTAAAATATGATACTTATCATAAATACGATTTTTAGGGTATTACAAAATTAACCACCCCTTAATGTAAAATGGTGAGTGATTAAATATACAAAACTTAACCTGGAAACTATTAGCCTGTTTAGCTAATATATGAGCACAATGTAGAAACTCTATGCAAAAAAATCAGAATGAATATTCCAGTTGCTTGCAATGCGACATGACAAAAAGGTTGGTTTCTTCATTAAATCCCTCGTACACAATCGGATAATACAATGATGGTTCCAAATTAACATGTTATTACTGTTTTGATTTATGTAATATATAGCTGCTGGTGAATCAGCTACCTTCTTACTCCCTCTAGTCCTTATTATAATGCACCAACTAACAATTTTATTTGGTCCTTTTTATAAGGTAGTACTTGCTTGTTTCCAATGAGTATTAATTATTTGTTTCCATGTCTGCCCATAATTAATGAGGGTAGTGGGTGAGAGTAATAACTAATATAATATTAGAGTTTAGTGCAATTAGTAGAGGTAATATTGGAAGTTACTTAAATTGTAGGGGAACTTTATTGACTTTAACTGTTTTTATTAGTTTATGAGATTTGTTAGTTGGTGCCTTATAATAAAGACTTGAGGGAGTATATGCTTTTCAATATCAATTCTCTGCTTTCTTTCTCGCCACATTACAAGAATGAAATCCCTGCTGTAAGTTCTGGTAATGCCAGGAGTTACATGACATGAGAATGTTATGTTCCCTTTTGAATGATGTGGCTGTCAAACAAAATTTAAGAGTTAAAATTAACATTTTCAACGGTTCGGGAAACATTGCTTTGCTTTTTAGACTTTCAAAGGGTTATTGAGGAGCCAAACAAAACTTTCGGATATATACCTGAGTCATGACTCCTTCGAAAATATTTTTCAGACAAAAATGATCCTCGGGCCTTATTTTTAAAAAGGCGAAGATAAGATAAAATCAATTAATTTAAAATTAAAAGAATATGAATTATATCGAACAACTCAGAAAAAGCTGAATCTTAATACCTTTTGGTATTCCATTGATGTGATCTAAAAATGCAAATCCAAGTGGAAGCTGCTAGTTCAATTCCTTTCTTCATCACCATTTAATTTCATGAAAATTTTCACGAAATCTAAAGCAAATGAAATTTGGTAATTATCAATTTGTAAGTGTAATACCCTAAAAATCGTATTTATGATAAGTATCATAATTTAGTAAATAATACCTATTGAAAATAGGTGAATATGTGGTCTCAGATAATAAGTAATAATTATCTTATTTTCTAAGATAATTTCTATGGAAATTAGAAAAGAAAAAGAGCTAAAATCCATGAAAAATGTATTTTATGAGGCATAAAATGGCCTGAAAATATTATGATAAATCCCTAGAGGCAATAAAATATTTGCTAAAAATTAGAAAGTATGTTGTCTCTAATTTTAGGAATTTTTGGGATTATTTCCTTGAAAAATAGAGAAGCATAAATATAATATTATTAAAAGCACTTTTTGGCCCCATGATTTTTAATATTTTACATGGGATATAAAATACCAATGTCAGTAAAATAGTTGTGAGATAATAATTAATCCTAATTATAAAATTATCAACAATTAGTAAGTCGGTAATTAAGTAATTAATGGCTAATTGTTTAGATTATGATATAAGTAAATTAATTAGTAAATAATTAATTTAAGGGGAGAAATTCGAAATTATTAATTAAATAAATAATAAATGAAAAAGTAGTGTGAAAAGGGTTATGGCTATTTCAAATAATATCTAGATATTTGGAATTTAATAATAATATATCCTCGGTAAAGAGCTAACATGACATTTGAGAATGGATAGAAATTAAATCCTACACCAAAATATAGGGATTTAGCCTATGTCATCCGGACTTTTTATAAACCAGGTGAATTTCTACCTCGGAGTGGACTATCTCGAAGTCATTTCAAACCAAATGAGTCATTAAGATACGGGATAAATCGAAATAAGGCGAGATAGTATAAATGAGAACCTATAGAAAACGAAATAGTTGTGACAAACCAGGGATTAGGTTTCTTAGGTCGGGATATATTATAAACCGGCAATTATTATCCGGAAAATTTGGTGCTATCGGAAGTGATTTACAGAATCGATGGCGTCCTGACTAAAATGTTCAAAGGACAACGGAATACCCTTAATGGGATCAAAAATTTAGTTAACCCAAGTAGTTTTAAAGAAGAAGAATATGTCTTCAGCGCTGTGCTACCGGATTTTTGGGATTCGTCAAGATTACGCGATTAGAAAAAAATAACTGTTGAGGCATTTTATTGAGGCAAATAACTGTTAAGATGAATTTACTCAATCGCTCTGATGCTCTACTCTGATGAAAAAAAAATATACTGCTTTTAAAAATGAGATGTTACAGTAAGTTTTTGTCTAACACACAAAAGCTAATGGCATTTTATTGAGGCAAATAACTGTTAAGATGAAGAAAACAATGGGCTATGGTAGAAAAAGTTAAAGAAAAGAAAAAGAAAAAGAAAAAGAAAGAAACAACGGCCTCAAAACAGTGTGCGCGGAAAGATTCATCATGTATATATAAGGTGCATAACTAAAAAATGGGCTATCTCAAAAGAATTTGATTTGAAAATTTCATTAAATCACTCAAATCCATTTGCAATGAATGATTGAGATTCGCAGAGGCATAAGTTATATGAGTGATAAAACGTATTAGTAATATTAAAAAGTGTGATTTGAACCTTGTGATCATAACGTGGCAAATAACTATTATTTAAGTATAATGAACAGTTGGGATTAACCAATAAAGTAATATAATTTATTATGAAAGCATTACTAGTGTGATCCTTATGTAAGATATGACAAATATTAGGTTTATAATTAAAAATCAGTATGTGCTAAAATGTAATATGTTTTCTATATTTAATCAAATGACTCAAACTATTTAAATGAATGACTGAGATACAAAACAATTAATTGTATAAGAGGGCAAAACATAAATGGTTGAGATTAAACTTGTAAAGAGGTACAATTTTAAAAGCAATACTAGCGTGATCCTTTGTCCTTACCCTACATATAAGGAAACTGATATGAACATAAATATAACTAAATTATTATATAGGGTTAAGGTGCAATATTACCAACGAACTATTGGCCTAAGTGCAGCCAACACAATGAACTATTTTTTGGACCGAAAATACAAAATAACTCTTAAATTGGTAAAATTACCACAATGACGTTATATAGTGTATAGTGTTTGCTTCATAGGAAGAATGTTTCCTTCTTTTTCTTTTTCTTTTTTCTTTTTTGGGTTTTGTAAACGAGTTATGACTATTTTGTAAAGATCTATGCTTTTCCTCAATTTTTAAATTTGATACATATACTTTATTTTTTCCTTATTAAATTATTAATAAACTTTCAGTTAGCACCATTAGCACTTATGATTTTGCTAAGTTAGCAACTTTATAGTGGCTGACAGTACTAACAAAGCAAAGTTAAAAAAATTTAACAAAAGGAAAAAATACAGGTATCAAATTTAAAATTGAGAGAAGGTACAAGTATGTACAAAATGGTTTAACCATGTTATTTGTCAAATCTAGTCTGGACCAAAGCACGAAATGGTATATTTATGGACAAATCTGGGTACAAATCGGAGGTGACACTTCATCGACCTTGCCTAACCCGCCCAAGCACACCATTTGTACTGCCAAAAGAGTTCTGAGTACGATTGTGGTATAGCAAAACACGACCCAAAATTTTGTAGATGCTGCTAGCAAATCAGCACCTGCAAAAGCTGCTCTTCTTTTGCCCCGTTTGCTTCCTGTATTCAACCAACAAAATTATATCATCAGCAAAAAAATATGCAGTTAGGAGTCTCCTTTTTAATATGCTCAATTAAAACGTCTACCACAAGGTTAAACAAATAAGGGTTCAAAGTTGATCGCTGATGTAGGGCAATCCTTATAAGAAAGTCTTTTGTGTCATCTCTAGATGTTCTAACACTGGTTGTTATTTCCTCATACATGTCGTCACTAGCTTTGATATATGCAACATGAACCATCTCCTTTCTAAAACTTTTCAATGTACATCTCTTGGGCACACTTCATACGCTTTTTTCAAGTCAATGAAAACTATATGCACAAGAGAGATAAAAGCAAAAGTAAAATAAAAAAGAACTCCAAAACTCATGATTGATTCTGATCACAAAACCAAAATAACAAAGAGGTTTTGTCTTTACATTCTTGGATCCAAAAAAGAGATGTTGATCTCTAAGTTTTAGATTTGACCATTTGGTTCTCAAAGTGTCCAGTGATTGCACATTGGTAAGCATTGTGATTTAGAGATTATGAGAGATAATGAGAAAATGATGATGAGAGAAACCCAACCCTTATGGATATAGCTATTGGTTAGCTCATACTCATCTAAAAGCTGAATATGCTTAAATATATCGATTGCTTCAACCTTCAATATAATCCGTGATGTATTATATATCCCTGAGTTGTGTAATTTGTAGTTTAAGTGAATTTCGTGGAAATACAAATTCATTTCTCTTAAAATTTTCATCAAATACATCGTGGGCTTTTCATCCATAAACAATTTTAGAGGTTTTTTTTTCCCTTTAAAAAATCATACAAAATTGAAAATGCATATTTTTTGCACATGATATATCAAAATGTTATTCAATTTATGTAGAATCTAATGATAAAAAAACATTTGAGAAGTTGGGAAAATTTAAGAGGCATTGGGCACCCCAAATTCCCCTTTGGGTCTGATGAGTAATCATCTTCTGAAACATCAAAACCGACAACTCTGAACCAGAAACATCAATCTGATGCAACTTCTTCTGTCCAAGTTAAAAAATTCTATGCTGGCACATTGAACATCAAGTTTCTTAAGCTTTTTACACCGTAAACAGACTCAAATTCTCCAATGTAACATCATTGGAGAATTATTACAACGTATAACATGTCTCATCAACAAACATGAACATTAAAATGTAATTAATAAAAGGCGATGTCTAATTGAGAGAAGCCTGAGCAAGAACTGAACCATGACATATTATTGTTGGATTCTGGAGGCATTGTCTTGTGTGAACAGAAAAATGTTCATCTTCTTCAAAATGTTCATATTATTTACACCGTAAATAATGCTGAATATATACATACATGTTTAGTACATTTTGGAGCCTTTACATCCTGTGTTCTTCTATGATTTTCGACGAAGACGTTAACTCTTGCCTTAACATTTTAGAGCTTTCTGCATCTCTTCTTGAAAACCCCAAGCAAATCGTACCCTTCTCTAACTAACTCCTCCAACTCAAGCCCACCATCATCACGAGCATCACCGAATTGGTAAATCCTCCCAAACGTATTCATCATTTGGGTGAGAGAACATGTGGAACAGAAGCTCGTATGCGGACTACTCCTTCAGGGTCGATCTGCGAAAGCCGTACACGGCGGCCAGAAAGAGAAAACTAAAAGACATTCCCGTTAGTGATTGGTTTACTCGAAATGAAATAAGAGGAACGGTGGGTTTGTTTGTAGGAAGAAACTTCAGAGATATGGAAAAGACTCTGTGAGAGACAGAGAGTGAGAGAATTTGAGAACGAGAGATATGGAAGGAAGCTTTTAGTACATGCACAATTTACATGAATTAATCACTCTTTGGCCTAAATTTTATAGTACTGATAAATTTTCTAGGTGGAATATGATTAATATACTCCCTCCTTCATATAAAAGTCATTTTATTTTATTTTTTTAAGATTAGGGAAGTTAAATAAATTATATTAATATAATATGATTCCGTGGCTTGATTTTGATATCAAACAAAGAAAGAATGGATATGATTATATACATCAACATCAGAGTCCATTCTACTGAGCCTTAAATTCAGCAACAATCAACCATGAAAAACACTAAGGATTAGCACTATATGAATCATATCAAACAACCCAAAAAAATAAAACTTAAATTTCATACCTTTTGGTATTCCATTGATCTGATTTCATTGAAAAGGCCAACTCCTTTGAAAGTAGCTAACATAAGACTTTCTACTTAATTCTTCATCACCATTAGATTTCATGAGCAATTTCTTCATGAAACCCAAGGTAAATAAAACTTGGTGAGAATCAATTTACAAGATTTTGTATCAACCCAAATAAGCTCATGCCATTTTATAGAGTTAAAGGTGAAGAAAACAATGTGCCTGGTAAAACAACGTGCACCAAAAGTTTCACAAAATTCTAGGTTTATGGTTAAAAAAAACAATGGGCTAACAGAGTAGCGTGTTTTCTAAGTTTGATCGAATGGCTCAAATTCTTTACAAGGAACGGCTGAGATTTACGAAGTCTTAAATTGAATTAATGGACAAAATGTAAAATTTTCAAAATCTTGAAAGGTGTGATTTGAACAATGAGATCATACGATATGTAGCTGTTTTCGAGGTGTTATGAATGGCTAAGATTCAGCAATTAAAATAGTGGGCTATCAAAACAGTGTGCGATATATAGCAGTTTTTGAGGACTCATTAATTGTTGAGATTGAACAACTAAAACAATGAGCTATGAAAACAATGTGCGCCATTGAATATTATATTAGTTTTAAAAACAATGGACCACCAAAATAGTGGGTTTTATCAGTTTGATGAAATGACTCAATCTTTTGATGAGCAGCTAAGGTTCACAAAGTCATTAATTGTATAAATAGACAAAGCGTAACATTTGAATTTCAATAATATTGAAAAGTGTGATTTGAACATAGAGATCATGCAACATATAACAGTTGCTTAGTTCTTATGTATGGTTGAGATTAAACAATTAGAACAATGAACTATCAAAACGGCGCGTTAAAAGTTTCATCAAATTAGGTTAAAATTTATGATAGAAAAACATATACATGGGCTATCACATAACTAAAATTCCTTAGATTATGAATGACTGAGATTCACAAATTTATTAATTAATTGCATTAGTGGAAAAAATGTAAAATTTTAATAATCTGGAAAAATACTGTGATTTGAAGCTTGAGACCATGCGATAAATAGCTATTTTCAAGGTTTTATGAAAGGCTGAGTGTAATACCCGGATTTTAGTAAATCTGGAAGTTTTGAGATAAAGGAAATTAACGAATATTTTGATAAAGCAAAATCATGAGCTTAAAACTGTTATAGAAAATTGTTATAATTATAGAGTAACTTTTCAAAAAAGTTACGGAAAATCGATGAACGAATGACTAAAAATGATATAATGGTGATAAAAACAGTCTAAAAATATTATGATAAATACGAAAGATCATGAAAAATTATGAGAAAAATATGGAAGTGTTATCCCTAATTATGAGAATTTAATAAATTATTTCAGAGGAAATAACATGAAGAAAAGTGTAAAAAGCATTTCGGAACCATAAAGTAACTTTGATGGGGTAAACATTGTTAATATTTTACATAGGATATAAAATGACAATGTCGATAAAAGTTTGCAAGATAACAATATACTGTAAAATTGGTAAAGATAAATATATGAAGAAACCTGATCCTAAAAAGATCACTAAACGAAGAAATTAGGTCTGATTAAGCCCTAACGGGCGAGGGGTAAAACGGGAATTTTTGGTAAAAAATATTATATTTTTAAAAAATGGAAAAAATTATAGAAAAATAAATAAATCTGAATTTTTAAAATAGGGGGCCGAAATTCTAAGTATTTTTAATTAAAAAGAATTGTTTAAATAATTAAAATGGTAATTAGAATAAAATAATAATATAATGCGGTGAGTCGGCTTATAGGCGGGCCGGGAAAAGTTAGAAATAAATTCTACAGGTAAACCAGAGGTAAAAGTCTTTTCGGACTGATCAAATTAAGTACAAGTGAAATTCTACACGAAGAAAGAATTTACCAGACGTCGATTCCGCAACCGAAAACCCTAATTTCAAATAAGACGAAAAGTTGATCGGATAGAGTGGAGTCGATAGGCAAAGTGAGAACCTATAGAAACAATTGTGTCTTTTTAAACACGAGATTAAGTTAGGCAACAACCGGACGTTTTACGATTCGGTGAATTGTTGTCCGGAAGTTGGTTCTTTCGGAAGCGATTTACAGAATCGGACGCGTTTGTCCGAATATCTTCCGACGCACCGGAGAATACCTGGATATGATCAAAAAGATGATCAAAATATATAATATGAAAGAGGATGGAAAGATCTTCAAAGTTACACGCTCGGATTTTTGAGTTTCTACGAAATCGCGCGAAACAGACATCGATCGGGTAGCTTTATCGGGTAGGAGGCCATAAAGCAAGAGCCATCATGGATGACAACTCATCCATTGACTTTAGGGCTCTTAGATTTCGATCTTGACCATGGATGGCCAAGAGTGTTTTGTCCTCAAAATGCGATCCTACGGTCCATATTCGTCAAGACCGAAGTTCGAATTATTTACCGTTCGCCATCCGTCTCTTCTATAAATACCAAGCTCCTCTTCTTCATTTCTCACACCAAAGTCTGAGCAAAGTCTGGGTAAGTTCTTCGGTCCCTGGTCTTTAGTTTCGGTAGTTCTTTCGGTAGATATAGTAGGAATGCTAGATTTATCTTTAATTTTTCAAGATAGTCTAGATATCATATTTAGGGGTAAATATGATATATATTTCGAAAATATGATGAGGAAAAGATCTGTCAAAATTCTAGAGAGATAGAGCGAAAACAAATAAGCTCCGCGAAATTCCGCCGATTAGGGGTTCGGGGGCAAAATGGTAATTTGTACCTAAAATGCCCGTTATCTTTGCTAAAAGTTGTTAAATATTATCCTTATAGGATATCGAGATAATCGTACCATCGAGCCGCTTGTTGTGCCGCCGTCACACCGCCGTTTTTCCCACCGTCGGAAATTTACCGTTTTTAAAGTAAAAGTTCCGTTGTACCGCCAAAAAGGTACGTTCGCGTCTTTGTAACACTAACTCTGATGGTTATTGTATGATTATATATGTTTGTTGTGTTCTGTTTGTTGTTGTAACATACGTGGTTATGTTATATACACGGTTATGTCACATACGTGGTTATGTCACATACGAGGTTATTATTGTTGTATCATACGTGGTTATGTTACATACGTGGTTATTATCTTACATACGTGGTTATGTATTTTTAATCATACATCTGTTCGGACTGTTGTATTGATTGCCGCTGTAGTGTATATGTAGTCGTATTTAAGCATGAGGTTAACCGTTACACCGAGATCCAAATTGTAATTGGATCTCGCTCTTATCATAGCGTCGGGTTCGGGAGAACCGAGAACCGAGGAGAAAGGCGAGCAGGCCGCACGAGAGACCCGCAAGACTTTCTTCGGGTGTTATTCATTTTTAAAACTCTCGGTCAATGTACCGTTTACGTAAATCAGCCGGACTTACGGCATTTATAAATATATGTATCAGTTACTCAATCGCTCCAATGCTCTACTCTGATGAAAAAAAAATTATACTGCTTTTGAAAATGGGATGTTACACTGAGATTAAACAACTAAAACAGTTGCCTGTTAAAACATTCTGAGTTGAATGTTTCATCAGCTAATAGGTTTGTGATAGAAAAACAATGGGCTATCAAAATAGTTTGTTTTTTTTTCTTTAATCAAATGACTCACATTACTTAAATTAAATGAATACGTCTGAGATTCAATAAGTCCATAATGTCATAAATGATATACTTCAAAATTGTAATTTGAACCTCGAGATTATGCAACATATATATATATATATATATATATATATATATATATATATATATAGCAGCTCTTGAGGTTTTATAAATTGTTGAGATTAAACTATTAAAATAGTTAGCTGTACAAACAGTGTACGCCAAAAGTTTCATTAGATATATATACAACAAAATAATGTGTTTTATGGTTAAATAAATAAATCACATCCCTTTTGATGAATGGCTGAGATTGACAATTGGAGAATTGGGCATACATACACTCGAATTTTGTATAGTTAATACTGAAATTATGAACCTTAATTCTCTTTCACCATAGACTTCCTTTTCATGTTTTCACACTCCTATTTTAATTCAAATGACGGTAAGCCTTGGAAAAAAAAGTAAAGTTTGTTCCCATATGATATAGAGGTCATGGATTAAAATTCTAAAAACAGTCTATCTACTTGCAGGGGTAAATCTATGTATTTGACCCTCCTCCCGCCTAGTGGAAGTCTTGTGCAGGCTGCCCTTTATTTTTTATTTTAATTCCAATGGCCATGGATGAAATACTCGTGTATTGATTACTTCCTCTGTCTCTAAATATAAGCTTCAAATTTGTGAATGGGCTGGTCCCAAAATATAAGTTTCGTTTTAGTTTTGTCAAAGCATTTATTGTGTTTTTTTTTTTTCCAACTTTACCTATTGATTGTATTTGTTGCATTTATCGTTTATCTAACCTTCTCTCACTTATCTTATTTACAATTAAGAGCATAGTTAGAATTTTTTTTTTATTTTTAACTAATTATTCTATAATCTCAAATCGATTATTTGAAGCTATTAGGGACGGAGTGAGTATATAATATTGACAAGACAAAATAATTACCGCGTGAAGTTGACAGATTTTTAACAGAGTAGCGAAATGAAATGAAATGATTCAGAGCACAATATGCCATTGTCAAAATGGGATTGTGGAGAAACAGAGTTTTGCTACCTGCGTACTAAATAATGGGTTTGTATTTAATAATGCATTAGTGGATATTTTTTACAAGATTATGTATGATATAACTCAATGCTCAGAGCTTTATAATACATCATAGATTGAAGGTTGAAAAAATCAATATATATATATATATATATTCATATATATATATATATATATATATTCATTCATTCAAGCATATGATTTTTTATATGTGTATGAGCTAACCAATACCTATATCCACAATTCTTACAAGTGTGCTATCACTGAAAACTTGAGAACGGGATGGTCAAAGTTTTAAACCCAAATCTAAAACTTTAAGTGTGCAAAACTGACAAGAGATTCTAAGGCTATATGCTTCATGAGGGTATATGGATGAGTCCACCGTGTGTTTGATCAAATGGCTATAGCATATGCTGGTTCGTTTTGCCATCGATCAGGCTTTGCCTTATTCATTGCTTTTTCTCTTTTGCCTATGTTCACCAGGAATCCACCGTCAATGTCACAAGTAGATAGTTACATCCTCAACAGTTATGGCTAAAAAGTTAAAATGACGAGAGATCAGAAGTTATAACAATCATATCAGAATATAAAGTCACACCCCGAAAATCGAGAAGTGACGGGCCCTGAATATGAGATAACTCACATTCCTTAAGCCTTAAAACATATAGAATTTCTAACACTTATAAATAGACATATTTACAATATATATAAAATAAATATCATAAATATATGAAATATAACAAAACATGTTTTATCATCAAATATAAAACAAGCAAATCATGTGAGGACCCTATCTATAGCATACGTGGAGCACCTAAATCACAACAATAAATACATAGGTATGAATGATACATTAACTGGGAATTTTCAACATGACGCTTCAACTTCAAACAACAGTATAGACCTTCAATGATCAGCAAGAGGATCCAAGTCAGCTGCACTATCTAAGACCAAAAATAGTTTTTCGGTGAATAATGTCCCATTAAAATAAGTAAATAAAATACTAAGGAATAAATTAAGCAAGTACAACTTCATAATAATGAAATTACAATTATATTCAATTTCCAAGTATAAAATCAATAATGTAGAGATGCCATTATATAAAAGGTTATTATTAAGAAAATACTAGGTAAGCAAATAACTCATCGATAAAATTAAGTACCAATTGGTATGAAAAACTCATTCTGAGTGAGGACTTAAACAAAACGAGAAACAAGCGTGGACACACAGTCCACAAGGGGTAACTAACCAAGCGTAGTTCGAAGCCACGCTAACAAGCGTGGACACACAGTCCACGAGGGTAAGTAACCAACCAAGCGCAGCATGAGGCCACGAAACAAGCGTAGCACGAGGCTACGAAACAAGCGCAGGTATAAGACCCACGAATAACAAGCGTGAGAACAAATCCCACGAATATCAAGTGAGCTCGAGGTTAACCAAGGTGCACCAAGGACTAACAGTACTGCTATTAGTAATTAGCATTCTGTATTCAGTCCTCTCAAAACGTTTCAAGTATGCTTGGGGCCAATTTATCAAAGCAACTGAGAAGATCTTTTGCTGATAATGAAAACTCATAAAGCGTATCATAAAAGAAGACCCCAGCACGAACATTCACAATTTCAAAAGATTTTCTTCAAATTCCACAAATCAATCTATAAAGAATCCTTCACAATTAATATAAACCTGTATAGGAACATTTCCACAATATATAAACCGTCTCAGCATGAAGTTTCATAAAGCATATCTTGAAAGTTTTCTTGTCAATTTTGTGTAAAATTTTGAGTTGTACCATGAACCAATTGAAGAAGAATAATGAACAAGAAAAATTCTTAAATCTTAATTCATTTCAGTACCAATAGGAAAATGAAATAAATCTAGTAAATTATCCTTGATGAGATGATATCATGCTTGGAAAAGGTTGCAATTAATATAAAACTATGTAAGTAGTAATAATATTGTCTACAAAAATTATAATGAGACGTTATTCATTCACCTGTAAGGCTTATGCTATGCTTTTTCCTCCAACTTATCGATTTCCAAACTATTCACTCCTTCTCCTCCTAACACCCAAACAAATCCATAATTATAGCTTTGCATAAAAGTTTCTATTTTCACATTCAATCCAAATTCTTCATATCAACTTGCGAAGCAACACCACTACTACATAATATTACCCCAAATAATTTCTATAACACCCCAATTTCCGTAGCATGAATCGTGTCGGTGACACGTGGTTTTATAAAAATTATTAGAGTTTTGAGGTGCTACAGTTCAGCGTTTTGCGGAAATGGAGAGCATGTACTAAAAATTTGAACAACAGGTATAACACTGAGTAACTGATATGAAATACTCAGACATATGATGATGCCTGACGTATACTGATATATATTACAAAATCTCCCGAAGGAATTATTCATGTGATACAGTAATACAAATCTCTATAATTACATTTCTTCTATGTAACTATACCCTTTTCCGCCAAGCCTTAGGTAGACTTGAGACATAGAGCCTAACTCAGTTAAATCATCTCATTTGGCCAGGCTGGGTAGGTCTAGTGGGAGTCTTACCGTGCTAGGGTATTGGGAGTCTTACCGATTGATTGAAACCACATAGACGACCCTTTCTAGTTTAAGCACCAAATGATGTGAAGTAACTTTATTAGATTCATGCCATAAGGTAGGTTACCCTAAAAAATCGTATTTATGATTTTCTTCCCGCATTTCCTTTGACCGGTGCCTTCTCACCGCTCCATTTACTGGGTGTTTATCTACGGCTCCATCCCCCGGTGCCTCCTCCGGTTCATGACCCTTTCCCGTCTATCCATTCGACCGAGGTCCAATGCCCATCGGACCTCGAAACGCCCCTCATGCTTATGTAAACAATATATGTATGACAGGTATTCATGACATTTTCATAATAATCACTACAAAAGCCCATAACAGATGTAGGAAATACATAATCACATATGTAAGGCAATAACAATACATAGCCCCCCTGCAGTATGTTTGTTATCCCAGTCTGCATTATTCACCAGTGCCACGATGTACAGTCGTATCCTCAGCACTAGGAAAACTCTCAACGGTGTTAACAATACCATAACCCGTGTACTCATGATTGTATCAAAACAATTAAGACAGAGTCTTAGTTCATAAACACAGCAATCATATATAAGCATATCACAAGCATCAGAATTAGTGTTACAGTACGTCGCGAACGTACATTCCTTCCATGTGAATAGTAATTTACTATTCATGTATACGGCACTATTCACGTATACGGTACTATTCACGAATAGTAATACGCCCGTCCATCAAATCTGCCTCCAGAATCCACGGATATCCTATAAGGATTATATCGCATTTATCAATATTTAGCATCATAACAGGCATTTTAGGTACAAATTACCATTTTACCCCTGACTCCCCTAATCGGCGGAATTTCGCTAGAGCTTCGCTACTTTGACTCTAATCTTCCAAACTTTTGTCATAACTCTTTCCCCAACATATTTTTTGAAATATATATCATATTTAACCCAAAAACATGATATCTACAATATATTGGAAGATTAAAGATCAAAACAACATTCCTACTATAACTATCGAATAAAACACCGAAGCTTAAGACTAGGGACCGAAGAACTTACCCAGGGCTTCGCTACACTTTCTCCGGACTCCTCCTTCTCTCTAAAATCTCTCTAGGTTCGAAATTTTGGTGTGGAAATTGTGAAGAAGTGAAGCCTCTATTTATAGGGACGAAAATGGGTCCTTAAGTGTAATTTTCACCTTTGGGTCATTCTACGTAATTTTCCCCTCACCAATTTCAAACACTTCACGTGAATGCGCGGCGGCTGTGTTGAAAATATTGTCCGTGGGTCCCACACCTTTATGTGACTATACCGATAAAATTCCCTGTTCGGTGTTCCAATCGCGTAATCTTAGCGAATCTTGAAAATACAGCAGCACAGCGTTGAAGGTCTATTTTTCCTCTTTAAAACTACTTGGGTTAACTAAATTTTTGATCCCATTAAGGGTATTTCGTAGCCTGCTGAACATTTTCGGACAGACGCCATCGGTTACGGAAATAACTTCCGGTAGCACCATCTTCTGGACGAAAATTTGCTGGTTTATAATATGTCCTGACCTAAGAAACCTAGTTCATGGTTTGTCACAATGGATTTATTTTCCATTGGTTCTCGTTTCCATTATCTGCCCTTTTCTTCTTCCATCCGGTCTCTTAATTACTCTGCCGGTCTCGGAAATGACTTTGGAGATAGCCCACTCCGGGATAAAGTTATACTTGTTTATAACAAGTCCGGATATTCGTAGACTTAGTTCACACCTATTTTGAGATAGGATTTAATTTCTATCGGTTCTCATTTACCCAACTGGTCTTTCAACCGAATATTTTATTATTTAATTAGTAAATACTATTCCCGTGGGACCCGCAGGACATTTTTTTTCAAACTTCACGTGAATGTCTGCCGGCAGAGATATAATTGGGCGTGGGTCCCACATGAATAGTAAATACTTATTTTTGAATAGTAAATACTATTCATGTCCCATAAAATACTGTTTCCGATTTTGTCACTTTCAAAAATAGGGCCTAGTAGTCTCCCAAAAATAGGCAAATTCTCAAATATAGGGTTCCAGATAAACAAGTATCCAGGTATTACAATTTCAAACATCAACATTAATTTGAAAGCCTTAAAATTCTAATTTCTCAACAAGACTACTCTTAAAATAAGGTACAATTCTAGCCTCTTACATTTTTCTTATAACATAAGCTTTAGCTATCTAGCAATTTTAACAATATCATATCCCAATTAATTTACTCTCTTAGACATTTTATCAAACACCTATAAGAAGAATTCAAGTTTATATTCACAGAACAAGCTTTATAAAACCATAGCCATCCAATTAATAAAAATACATCCACTTTAACCGTCTCTACGTTCTAATTTACCAGCCAATATATTTTATAATTGTATAAATACACAAACAAACAAAAATCTTGGTTTCAATCTCAACATTGAGTTATAGCATAAGCAATAACTAGCTAATGATCTTCAACTTTTCAACTAGTCTCACCAAATTATCCAAGTCAAGTTCATTAAGAAAATCTCAATTGTAAACTAATCTATAGTTTTCAAAATACAAACCAAATATATATACAGCACAAGAATTCCAAAATGAATCCCTAAACTCCAATACTAAATAGAATTTTAAATTGTATTCACAATAAGAAAAAACCCACTTTAAATTATATACTCTTAACACTCCCTGCTTCAAACGCACCATCACGAGAAAAAGAAAGAAATACAAAAAAAAAAGAGTTCAATCCCATAAACAGCACCCAAAATGACGGAAATCAAAGAGAATGGGGAAGAGTTTGTTCATTCCAACAAAAATCAAGGCATCAATCCCAACCAAAAAAAAGAAAGAATGCTGACAGCAAATAGATGAAAAACAAAATGATGATTCCACAGAACCCACAAAAAGGGCCCAAAACCAGAGAAGAAAAAGAGCAGCAGAGGAACCTTGAACGGAGGAGGAAGGCTGAGACGATAATCCTTGGTGAGCATATCAGCGACAACAAGGAATGACATAGATGAGCACACAAGGTTGTAGCTTTATTTTTCCACAAAGCTTCTACTCTCTCTCGCGGCACTGAGAAGGTAACGGAATGGATGGTGACAGCGTTGGAGAGGGAAGACGCCAGCGATGGTCGGACGGACGAAGGTCACCGACGATGACAGTAGAAGAAAGGTAAGGTCGCGAATGAGGCTAGGGATTTTGGGGGATTTTTTTTTGCCAAGATGCTCCCTCTCTGTTCAGATTTAAGGCCGCAAGCACACACAAAAATCTGATCTGATCTGTTTTTTTTTTTAAAAAAAAAAACATTTAAGTAATTTTTCTAGGGATTAATATTTCTCCTGTCACTGGAGATAAGGTTATCTCCAGTGACCCCAAAACTACACCGTTTCAAAACCCACGTCGCTCCTTATTGCTCATAAACCTACCTCCGAAACAGCCCACTAACTTCAGTCTACGGCAAGAAACCTACGACGGCGATCCTTATGCTGATGTCGAAGACGAGGTCCTACCAACATTCCATGCTTATGCTAGGTCTGGCACTGTAATTGGTCCTGGGGTTTACGGAAACTATGGGCGCGTAGTGGACTATTTGAAATTGAAGGAAATTGGAGTGAATGTTTTAGGTACTGTGATATTGGCGAGATATGGGAAAATATTCAGAGGGGATATTGTGAAAAATGCGCGTGAGGAAGGAGCTATGGGAGCGGTGATATATTCAGACCAAAATGATTACGATGGCGCCAGTCAAGCACGCTGGTTGCCTGACGGTAGGTGGTTGCTGCCGAGTGGTGTACAGGTGGGAACTGTGGGAGTGGGTGATCCTGCCACTCCTGGTTTGGCGAGTAGAGATGACGATGGCGATGAGTGTGAGAGGCTATCAGAGGATGAAGTTGAGAAATGAGATATTTTATTTTTTAAGTGTGAAACGGTGTAGTTTTGGAGATAACTTTATCTCCAGTGACAGGAGAAATATTAATCCCATTTTTCTATGGTTGAATTAAATAAATAAAAATCTTCAGAGTGAGAGAGGATTCAAAAACCAGACCTTAGACACCCTCCAAGGCCTCCAACACCACCAGACCACAAGGTTTTTCATTTTGGCACACTTACAACAATACTAATTAAATCTTGCTACTATATAAATTTATTCATCCTCAACTTAACACTCAACAAACCACAAAAATTTCATAAATAATAGAAAAATCTAAAATAACATACGTAAATATTTTTTTCTAATAATCTATTATCTCGATAGTCTATAAATATTTTCAAATGCTACATAAAGTTAATACATTTTTATCTTTATTCACTAAAACATAATTCATTAATCGAGAGTGACAAGATTAATACTCTATAACGTCTTCTATGATTTTGCCAACAAAGATGTTAACTCTCGCCACCAGCTTTCTGCATCTCTTCTTGACACCTTGTAAATCCATAAAATGCAGAAGGGGAAAGTGGTTGCTCCAGTTGAAAACACCAAGCTAATCATACCCTTCTCTCACCCACCATAATCACGAGCATCACGTTGTTTAGCGAACCAAAATTTAGCAATTCTCTCACCTTCACCTCGCCGTTTTTTTCGTCTTTTGTTTGATCTCAGCCACCATTTGCAGACCTATTCTAATTCGGAAATCTACAAAGGAGGCAATCCTCTTGGATGAGAGAACATGTGGAATTGTATGCGGATTCCTTGATGGGTCAATTTGTGTAACACCCCAATCCTGTGCTTCAAATTGTGTCGGTTGACACTTAGTTTTAAGAAAATCGAAGAGTTTGAGGTGCTACCACTCAGAGTAATGCGGAACGGAGAACATGCACTAACGTTTGGATAATGAGTAACTGATATAAAATGCCCAGGCATAACCTAGTATATTAAAAATCCCGGAGGAATATTCATGTGATACAATAATACAGAACTTGTATAATTACAACTCCAACATAATAATTATACATTCTTAAACCAAGCGTTGATTAGACTTGTGGCTTTGAACCCAATACAGTTAATCAAACCCATTTGCCAGGTAGGTGTCTAGTGGAAGTCTCCCCGTCTTTCACGGCGACTTATTGACTGAACCACATAGACTAGCCTTGCCTTCGGCACCAAATGGTTTGAAACAACTCTATCGGATTCATGCAAGAACTAGTCCTATCAAACTTCTTCCGACTCTCATCTCGGCCGGTGCATCTTCACGGTTTCATCCATCGGTGCCTCTTCTCGGCTCCGTCCATGTCACCTTCTCAGATTTAGGTTCCTTTCCTGAACTATTAGTCAAGCCTGAGATTCAATCGAATTGAATCTCAGGTAACAGTTAACCTCTATAGAAGATATAAAAATATATGACAGATATTCATTACATTCCAGCATTAATCATATATAGCACACAACATATATAAGGTTACAACAATAAATAGCACACAGCAGATGTAATGTTAACAATACATAGCACATAGCATATGTAATATTATCCACGTTTGCACTAACCAGTGCAACGACAGCTCCTCGTGTCCTCAGCGCTAGGAAAACGTCTCTACGACGTTATCAAGACTATAACCCGCATAAAGCTGAATGTATAAACAGTGACCTAAGACAGAGTCATAGCCACGGTGCATGACCTAAGACCTAGTCTTTTCCATCACTGTTAATCATTCAATCATATATAATCATATAAGATATAGGCTATTAAAGTTACTAGTACGCGAACATACCTTTTACCGCATAACGCCAAAACGCCCGAACGTTTGAATCCGACTCCGGACTTCCCGGATATCCTATAGTATTATTAACACATTATTCCTTTATAAATAATATCCTAAGAGATATCTTAGACACTTTTGACCTTTTTAACCCTGGTGAATATGCTTTTCCAATTATACTCTTTTTATTTCTTTAAAAAACGCTGATCTAGCATTTCTAGGCAAATTTTTCGATAACTTTGAAAAATCATAATTAATTCTAGAAACATTGAAATGAGGTTCCGTAAAATTCCTCGGAATCCTTAACATGTCTATTTTTGAGGAAAAATAACCGTTTTCACTCGAAATCAGTGAATCAATCTCAGTTTAATGTTTTTCAACCTCTGTCCAGATTTTCCCCTGAAAACGTAGCCTAACTTCAAGGATTTTTTATCTCCTTGTACAGAACTCAAAATGCTACAAATTAGGTATATTTAGAAAGATCTGGATGTCTACTTTAACCATGAAAATTGCAGAATTTAATAACTTCACCTTATCCATAAAATAATGGCTTCAATATCGCTGACTCCAGAAAAACAGCAAACCAAAATTTTGCCAACAATTTGCTACTTTGATCTTCAACTTTCAAGAATTTTGTTCCACCATAATTTCCATCAAGTTTTAATTCTAAACTCATTTTCAACATCAAAAACATGAAAACAAAACTAATTTTGAAGATTCAAGATCAAAGCACAATTTTACTATAAATATAAAAACCAAAACTCAAGAACTTACCTTGAACTTGCTCCTACTCCTTCAAGCTTCTCCACACTCCCTCTCTCTTCACTATATTCAGATGTTGGAACTCATTTTGGTGTGGAGAATGAAGAGGTTTGCTTCTCTATTTATAGGCACAAGACAAGGCTTGTGGGCCCCACATGTGCAATTACCAAATTGCCCTTTTATTCTTCAAGAAGTTTTCCTTCTTTCTCCTTATCCTCTTCCATTTTGCATGTGCTCTTATCTAATCTTACATCATCTTATCCTCTTCCATTCTATCCTAACTTAACTAACAAGTATATTATCTTAACCAATAAGTATCTTATCTTATCCTTTTTCCCATGTGCCTATCGTCCCCCCCCCCTTTTTCTTCTTGGCTCATGAGATGTGTTTTCTTTGTGTCTAGCACCTAGTGATTCAAGCCTCTTATTGGTTCATTTATTTTCATGAGGATTTAGCTTAACTTGGTGATTATTTAGGACCATTGGATTTAACTTGTGTTAGTTTAAGTTCAATCTTCACCCTTAATCCATGGCTTAATGCTTTAATTGGTCCAATTAATTATCTAAAGATTTAGATCATTTTCTTGATTTCTCATTGGCTAGATGCCATTGTTGACTTTTCAAATTAATTAACAAGGTTTAATTAACTCTTAATCCAATGCTTATATGCCTCTAAATTGCATTTGTCATTGGTTAATTGATTTGTTAACTAGCAATGGGAATTAGTGCTTTGCTAATCTCCCTTAATTATAAATTAATTACTTAAGTGTTTTCATAACACTTCCTTGCCTTTATTGGTTTATAATATAACCATCCTTTTATGTGTTAATTATATCACATTTTATTGTGCTAAATATGTAGTCTCCAATCCAACCATTTGTCTATTAATTTCCTAGTGAAATTTGGATAAAATTATAATCATTAGATTATAATCATTTCAGACACATATTCACCTTTGTATTTTAGTAATTATTTTCCAAAATACAATGTTTATAAGAGTTATGAAAATTAAGGTATTACATTTCTCCCCAGTTAAATTAAATTTTGCCCTCAAAATTTGATCGTATAATCTTAGGAAAAATTTCTAGATATCTAGTCTATTCCCTTTCTATGCATGCTTACCTAGCATGCACCCTAATATTCAACAACAGTCTCATCCATCTTGTACCCAGGTATAGTATTCAAACACAGGACCCGCTGGTCCATCCTCACAGTGTTTGTTTATGTAGGCCTCACTGCCTTACTCATTCAGCCTATCGGCTTATCACATATTGGCCTTCTGGCTCAATCTTTTACCACAGCACTGAAGGTTCTAGCCTCACCGTGCTAGAACCCATATTCTGTGTCATCTCATTTATCTCTGGGGTCTTAACTACCCGAGGCTAACCCTTTTCCTTAGGGTATATGTCCTTTTTGTATCACATAACCAGTATTATATCAGTACTCCTAACCTAGTCATCCAAACCATGCTCTGAAACTAGCTCTGATACCTGATGAGCACAAATTATACCATGTTTTCCCTGTACTTCATGACCAAATTGTTTGGTGAATGAAAGCTTAAACTGCAAACAATCCAAGCAAAAATGCATATATTCATGATATAGGGAACTGAAGGATGGAAACCATTTACATCATAAACATGTGCTAAGAAGAAGCAAATTACATTGTTTTTAAAGAACGTATAGCAAAGCTGATATGATGCTATAGCATTCCGACCGCAACTCGAAAGGCAATAAAAAGCATCAAGAAAGCTATAGCAAAGTAAAGGACGCAATGCTATGCGGCATATTTTCTGACCTTTTTATCTAGCTGATTTCAGGAATAGAAATAAAAGATCGAGATCAACGGGTAGATTCTTTGACATAATGAAATAGAAGATGCGAGAGAATCAAAACGGAAAGATTTGAAGAATCCCGCAGGATCTGCAGAATCAATCTACAAACAGAAGATGTGATAGATCTCGACAGATTTGGAAAGCCCAGCTAGCTTAACTTGCGTCACACGAAAGTCTGAATATAAAAGGAAACAGTAGGACAACCCTAGAGAGAGTCGCACAGAGCCAACACAAGATTTAACATTCTGCCGACTCAAAAGAAGAGTGAGAGACTTCACTAGCACGAGAATTCCGGGATAACCCGGATCCTTCCTCGCGAAGAGCGAGGGAAGAAGACGTGGAGTGGTGACGTGACGGGGCTTCGTCCACGTCGTCGAACACCGTCAAACTTTCTATTTTCATTTGTTTTAGTAGTTAGATCATGGGTCATTACTTTACTATCTGTTTTGTGTTTCCCTCGTAAGTCATGAACTAACTTTCTGATGGCTGAACGAGGATGAATTCTTAAGCGTGTATGAACCCAGTTGCAAGTTCTTAATTTAATAGATTCAGTTTGTTTATCAGTGAATAAATTACTAGTCGATTAGAGGAATCTAAGGGCTAGACTTGTGGCCTCGGCTTACTGGCAAGAAGTCGAGGTTAGACCTATGAGAAACAGTGTTTGCTAGGCAGCCGGTGCAAAGCTTGACCTATTTATTGTAGGCTTCAGGAATGGTACCTCTCATAACCAGTACACCCTGAGTATAATGCAGATAAAAACTAGAAAGTTACCATAGGAATATGGAAGGAATATAGTTAATATCATATGTATCGGACGCGGAAGCTTCGATAGATCATAGCGGTGGGTTAATCAAATAGCTTTGTAGTTAGTAGCTATGTTGTAGCAATTGCGGAAGCTGTGTAGTATAGATGCTATAGCAATGGGTAGAGCAACTGGGGGATTTATACACTTAAGGAGGAGTCCGAGTTCAGCCTAACTTCTTACTGATATCTTCTTAAATTTACTCTGTTTACTTTTGTTATTAGCGTAATCATCAAAAACCTCTCAAACCAATTACATTTACTTTCTGATTGTAACTATCATAGTAATTGAGCGTCACTCTTCGGTATCTCAGTCTCTGTGGGACGATACTCTACTTTCACTTTATTACTGGTTCGAATGGTTCACTTGCCATCAAGGAAATCGACCAACAATACCAAAAGTATAACACCCAATTTTTCAAAAGCGGAATAAGAGAATATTATCAAAGTAGAGAGCATTAGAGCAAGTAAGAGAGTAAGTAACTGATAAGTATGTGGCTATAAACTAGCTGCGGTATATCCGGTCGGGTATAATAGCGGTACATTCAATGCAGGACACTTTGAAATCAAAGGTGTCATGATTCAGATGCTGAATGCAGCCGGGCAATTTAGAGGACTTCCATCCGAAGATCCGCACCTGCACCTCAAGACCTTCATGGAGGTGTGTGATTCCTTTGTCATCCCAGGAATCCCATCCGACGCTGTCCGGATTAAATTATTCCCATTCTCACTAAGGGACAAGGCTCGGACATGGCTCAATAACCTACCTGCTAATTCCATGACCACGTGGAATGATCTGGGGAGTAAGTTCTTGCTCAAATTTTTTCCACCTACTAAGAACGCTCAACTTAGAGGGGACTCACTAACTTCCAACAAAAAGCTGGTGAATCTACCTATGAAGCCTGAGACAGATTTAAAGACCTCCTCAGAAGATGTCCACAACACGGCCTGTGCGAATGGGTCTAGTTAGAAACATTTTACAGGGGGCTCGATGGACAAACACGATCCATTGTAGACGCCTCTTCTGGAGGATCCATCCTAATGAAGTCTTATGAAGAGGCTCATAATCTACTGGAGTGCTTGGCCATGAACAGTCATCAGTGGCAAGCAGACAGAGCTACATCCTCCCGAGTCGTTGCAAGAATACATGAACTGGATGCTATGACGGCTCAAGTATCATCTCTGACTAATACGATAAAGGGACTGACCCTTCCATCAAACAACACTTCGCTGCAACCATCTCAGGTAGCTTGTGTGTACTGTGGCGGAGAGCACTCTCACTCTTAGTGCTCCACCAACCCTGAATCTGTAAACTTCGTCAGCAACTTCAACAGGGGCAGTAACAACAACAATCCGTACTCGAATACATACAACCCCGGATGGAGGTAGCATCCCAATTTCAAGTGGGACAACTGCTACTGCCCTTAATAATAGACCCTTAGGATCGTAGCCCAGTGACACTGAAGTCCCCAGGATCCAAGGCAGAGAAGAAGTCAAGCTGATAGAGCTCCGAAGTGGTAAAAGTCTGGAATCCAGAAAGGCAACCAAGCAGCCTATGGTTGTCACTAATCCGCACTATGAGAAGTTTAAAGAAGGGCAAGGGAGTACTAAACAACTCCCTGAAGACGCGCAAAGTCAACCAAGAATGTCACAACCAGAACAGGATCTTAGCACAGCCACATTGCCTACGGGTGCGACATTGGATGATCACGTGCAATACCCAACAACGAATACTACCGCATCATCATCAAGGCATAATCATGACCTTTGGGCCTTCAAAAATGCTAAAGCAACCCCCACCTTTCCAACAAAGGTTACAGAAGCAAGGCCAAGAGAAACAATTCAAGAAATACCTCGACATGTTACGGCAATTGCACATTAATATTCCTCTGGTGGAAGCCCTGGAGCAAATGCCTAGCGACGTGAAATTTATGAAGGAAATTCTGTTTAAAAATATACAACTGGAAGAGTTTGAGACCGTAGCATTAAGCCGGGACTGCGGTGCCATGCTAACAAATCGGCTACCTCCAAAATTAAAAGATCCCGGCGCTTCACAATCCCCCGTGCCATTGGACCTCAATATTCGGGAAAGCTCGTGTGATTTAGGAGCTAGCATAAACCTCATGCCCATGTCGATCTTTAACCAATTGGCAGTTGGGGAGGCCAGGCCCGCAACAGTTACGTTGCAACTTGCCGATCGCTCCATAGTTCTACCGGAGGGAAAGATCGAAGATGTTTTGGTAAAGGTGGATAAGTTCATTTTCCCTATAGATTTCATTATCCTGGACTTTGAAGCATATCGCGATACCCCAATTCTTCTGGTAAGACCTTTCTTGGCAATTGGGCGTACGCTGATTGATGTGGAAAAAGGAGAATTCACTATGCGCGTAAACGATGATCAAGTCACCTTCTCAATCCTTAAGACTACAAGATTCGAAGATCCAGCTGAGAAGTACCTAACCTCTCAAGATGACGGCAAAAGCACAAAAAAAGAAGGAAGCCGTCTGGCACTGCTACAGCATTGAATAGCTATACCAAAGTCCGACTGAAAGACTTTAAAGCAAGCGCTATTGGGAGGCAGCCCAAGTTTGTAGTTCTTTAACAAAGGGAACGGGTCCAGCAGGAGCCATGCTACGGCATACTAAAAAGCATTATGGCTCCAGAACAGCAATACGGGAAGGCTCACGGAATGCTAGTCAGGTACGCCCCCATCTTTAAAATAAACATTGTGTGCATGAATTAGATTTGGTAGGCCACTTCTGTGGGCCCACTACAACTAAGTTTAACTCCGAGTCAACAGAGTCGTGACGGTTCACATTCAAATTTCTACCTTTATTTTGTCTATCATCGCCTTCCTCTCTTCCCGCATCTTTTCATAAGCTCACAGACTCTCCATCTCCCTCCATTACCCAACCATCATGCCTAGGGTCCTAAAAATGACGAGGCTCCACCAGGCACCCCCACCGGTTGATGCCCGCTGTCACCCTAACCCACCACCGGAACCAGCATCAGCAGCTTCCATACCCACCTTCTTGTCCTCCTCCTATTCCTCCGACTCTTCGTTTTCCCCAGGCTATGCTTCTGTTTATGACGAGGCCTATATGATCTCCAATGCACCCCTCTACTAGCGGCCGGAAACCGACGCCAACTCCCCGAACAAGTTTCGTAAGCGTCTTCGCCTGTTGCGCATGGAACTGAAGACCATCCACGGGGACCCACACGCATTCTCTGCCGCCCATCGTCGGGGCCCGCTGATATCCCTCTCACTCTCATAGTCCCATTCGGGAATTTCGGTCGTCACCGGGGTAGACTCATCGGCCGAGGAGGACACCGCCAACAGTGCCCCCGCTCCACCCGCTCCCGCACCCTAGTTCCCCTTTCCTTTTACTGTTTTTATTTTATTTTCTTTTTGTTTACTTGACAATATGCCAATGCCCTGGGCGTTTGCCCCAGGGCTATTGTGAATGATGCTGTTTCAATTTCCTCTATTTCTCTTTACATTACCCCCACCCCCCTTGTTGCACGCCAAATTCCTATTAATCGTTTATTACTGCTGCTGCAATGAGGGCATTGCATAGTTCAAGTATGGGGGAGGGATTAGTTAGGTAATATAATCTACTATCTGCTATTTCTGTGTGTGTGTAATCTAATTACTCTGCATTTAGTTTTTGGGCACAAGTTGAAATTTTTTCAAATTGCATGATGAAGTATGAACAAAATACTGTAGAAATAGAAGGAATATCTGTATAACGCAACGTAGCATGATTGCTTAAGAAAACTGAACCTGTAGGCTTGGGAAATTGACGGTGCTAGCTAATATGAAAAATACTTGCTACCTATGAAATTAATCCTTGAGATGTCTACCTTTTTCTTGTAAAATTTCATAATTTATTTAATTCATTTACTAAGTCAAATATCATGAGAAACCTAGATGACTCCACAGGAATTTCTAGAAACAGCACCCCATTGTTTTTCAAACTTCCATTTTTGCTTCTAAAATTATGATCCAAGTTCAATATCATACAAAATCTCATTTTAAGCACTTTAAAGCTATAAAAAAACACCAAAATCCATTTCCAAAACACTAGTATATCCAGCTGAACGAAAATCATTGTTTAACCAACAAAATGTCAAATTTTCATTCTAACTTCATATCTTCCATATACTAGGTTTATTCTTTCATTTTAGACCATAAACCTTAACGTTAAACCTTTGTTCCTGATTTTCATTAGCTACCCAACCAAATATACAACATGCTCAAGGTGATAGACATTTCCTAACTCAAACAACCCAACAAAAATGGTTGAAATGTTTAAAAGTGACTTACTTGATAGCTCATAGCACCCTTGTCACACTTCCTTGTCACACTTGCCCCTTGAATCTTCCTCCTTAAATTTTTGGACTATACCTCAAAATAACAAGGAGAATAATGATCTTTAAATATCTTAGTTACATGAGAAGAAGTAGAAGGAAGTGGTTTAGGGTTCTATAGTCAAAGCTCTTACCTTAGCTTCAACCTTCTTCTTCAACTTGAGCTTCCTCTTACTCTCTTGTATGGAAGCACTTGCTCTCTTGTTCTTTCTTTCTTTCCTTCCGCTGAACAAGCAACCAAATGAGGGGGAAGTTGGCCCTTTTAAAATGCTCAAACCTTGTGTTATGATGAATTACCTTTTTGCCAATTACTTCTCTAGATAATTCCACATATTTCATGAAAGTTCTTCTTCCTCTCTCTCTCTCTCTCTCCCATGGCTGATCGAAAAATAGGGGCTATTGGGGAACAAAAATTTGCTGAATTTTGGCTTGATTATTGTGTCAAAAAGTCTCTAATTAATGCTCAAGTCTTTTCCTCTTATTAGCCATAATTTCCCTAGGTTATTATGGGTACTTGGCATCATCATATTTTTTTTCTTCTTTCCTCTTTCTTCCTTCTTCAATCTGTGGGGTGGGGGAGGATTTTTGGGGATTTTTGTATTTTACAAAATCCAATCCAATGCCCCTTTCATGCTTCATTAATAGTGTACTTTGATGGGTTTGTTGGCATTTTTTTCCCTCTCATTCTTCTTCTTCTTTTTTTTTTCTGCCCAGCGAAAATGAGGGAGAGGGAGTGGTTGCGATTTTCTTTCATTCCTATTCCAATGCTTCCTTTGGTACTTTCCTAAAAAATGGCCATTATTTTCCTATAAGTAGATTAGGTGTACTTGATAACTTGTCAACATCTTTTGTTTCAAGAACACAATTTTTAGCTCCCTCCATCCTTTCAAATTTTTGAATTGGGCCTTCCTTCTGGGCTCCAAAAATTATTCTTCCCACTTAGTCCAATAACTCATAATTCTTGGTTAAGTCCTTAACAATTTCTTGGGCATTTTTGGAATTTTATGCTCTTTTTTCTATTTCTTCCATTATGCATTTTGCACAAGGGTAAAAAAGGAAAATATAATATGTTTTGACTTCCATTGTCATCCCTTTCTTAAGGTTGTCCATAACCATAATTATTTAATTACACATAAACAAATAATTTCACATCCTCATCCTATTTTGATTATTTCATGCAAATAAATTTTTATCGTACATGACTTCATAAAAATTCATATATGCAAATGAATTCACATTGAGGCACATGAAAAATGGGGATGTTACACTATGCTTCATACATATGTTCACCAAATTGTTGACAAAAATTAGTAAGAGCGCTCGTGCATCCACCATCTTATTATGTGGAAAAAATCTTGATCTAAACTTTTCTTCTAATGCCTCCCAAGAGGTTATGCTGCCCTCTTCTAAGTTGTTGAGGGCAGCATAACCTCTTGGACATATAAAGAAATTGTATTAGATGACGATTTGGATCTTCTGAATCATTCCCTACATACTAACCCTGTAGTTCAAGCATCTAAAGCATGGTCCACTTGATTCCAAAATTGTTGGCTTGAAACTCAGGCACCCTGCTTCCTTCCTGATTAATATCCTTGAGATTGCATTCCCATAAAATCGATGATACATAAATGATCAATTTTATCCTCAATCATTTCTTTAGTTTCAATCTATATTACTTCCTCATCTTGGTTTTAAGGTATTTTAGCTTCTAAAAGCTCTTGGATATTCCTTGTTTTATGCGGTGTTTTAGTTGCTTTGGATCTACGAGTCATATACCAAAGTACCAGCAAAACAAAAAAATCTAACACCAAAAATTAATTAAAAAAATTAATCAAACTAAATCTACTATAGGATTTCTAACACTAATCACCAATTGCCTTGAGTCCCTGGTAACGACGCTAAAAACCTTGATAGGGGCAAGATATAGAGCCTAAGACTCCGTAAGTGCATAGGCCGTATCAAGTAATAAATAATGAATAAGATATCGTTCCCACGGGACTTGGTACTAACAATACAGTTGAGTAATGACTTTACACTTTCGCTTAAGTTGAGTGTACACAATTTGGATAAAAGCTAACTAAAAGAAAAGAAAGAAAACAATAAATCTAACTATAAGTAAGAATACGGATAAGAGATATTATAGATCTTAAGTTGTGACTTGGATTATTATAGCTTTGGTTATTTCTTAGTGTCTAATTTCTCCATTTAATTTCCTTTAAAGTTATATTTGCTAGTCTAGGATTTTTATTTACCTAAAAGTGTCTTTCAATTCACTGAAAGACATTCCAATTATGTTAAACCCTAATGTCTTAGGTGATTAGCACTTAATTGGATTCCAATTAAGTGCAAGCCTAATAAGATTATATAGGGCCAGTAGGTATATGTCAATCTTAAAAGCAAATTAAATCAGAAAACTTAATCCTACATGTTTTAATTGAAGGTCTTGTCTAAATTCCCTATATCAGTACCAAAATAATCTCAATCAGATGTCTTTTGTTTAAGGATAATTAAGCACAAAATTAAATCAACAAATATAATAATAAAGCAATCAAAAGAAGAAATCATCATCCACTAATCCATTATAAAACTAAATAATCCAAAATGAAAGTTTAGTTACATAAACTGAACATACTTATGATAGCTAACAAAAGAAAAAATAAATAAAAAGACAAACAAAGAAGATAAGAGAAAGGAGAAACAAAAACTAAATGCTAAATTTTCATCCGCATGGTAAATCTTCTACATCTTCAAACTTTAATCTCCCTCCATCAAAATTCTGAATGCTTGCATTGCCGTTACCAAGCAAGAAAATAGAACACATTGTCCTCTTGCTACGCCTAGCATATATATAGGTATATATTGTATCCCTGTGTGTGCCTCTATCACAATATCTTGGTTTAGATCTTTTTTTTATCAATTACTACATCACATAACATAACATAATATATATATATATATATATATATATATTATATTATGTTGATATATTGCTTTCATTTAAATATTATAATATCTCCTGCAAAATAAGTTAGAATAAGGGTAGATTCTATATCAAAATGTCATTTTATCCTATAATTAATTAAAAGATAGAAAAATATAAAAGATAATTAAATATGTATAATATATTACTAAATTTTATTAAATATATATCAACATCTATACTTATTTAATTATAAAATATATACTTATCAAAGCTGATAGGGCAAAACTTTAAGCCTAAAACTCCGCAAGTATACGGGCTGTATCAAGTAATAAAGTGATAAGAAAAATATTGTTCCCACGAGGACTTAGTATCACAAACTTCAGTTAAGCATTAACTTTACACTTTCATTTAAGTTGAGCAAATCAAATTGAATTTAATTAAGAGAAAAGAAGTTAAAACTAAAATTAAAATAATTAAAACTACCACACTAATCGAACGAGCAACCTAGAGCCACTAATCCCTTATTGGTTTCTTAGATTTTATCCCCACTAAATTAATTTTGACTTAACTTAATCAGCTAATCTAGAGTATTAATGTCTATAAATGCCTTCCGGTCCATTTATATACCTACCTTAATTAATTATGTAATGCCTCACACAACTAAATAAGATGCGTTTTATATTAGACTCACCCTAATTTGATTATGCGGAGCTTCTAGGTATATTCCTATCCTAGACGCAAATTAGATTAAACCTAATTCCACATTATTTAATCTAAGGTCAATTTAAGATTCCATCTTCCAAGTTCAACCTTGAATCCCCAAAACATGCTCAATGATGGCCAATCAATAAGCAATAATAAATAAGACAAGATTAAATAAATTGAAATAAAATTAAGCTTATAGATCCGTGGGAATAATATCTAGAACCCAAACAAGTTCATAGGTTTTCTAGATTGAAAGGAAATTTAGCCACACATGCCTATTAAGAAATTCATTAAATAAATAAAATCTTGGGAAAAGAGAAATCAAGACTCTCAAAGAACTCCTCGTTGCTGTGCACGTCGTCCGATTCTAGTTTTCGCCCTCTGCTTCTTGAATCTGTCTGTGCGTCTCTGCCGATGTGCATTTCTGCTGCTATATATTGATCGTTTGTACCTAGCGGTTTTTCCGTGCGTCTCTGTTAGATATTATATTATCACAATCTTCAATAACCAAATTGCACGAGAATTGCTCTGTGTGGCGTCCAGTTTCAATCTTATCTAATACAAAATATGATATACTTTGTAACAGCACGTGACGTGAATTGCTTTTGTTATATATATATATATAGGGTTTATCGTTTGTCATGTTACTTGACATAAGGTTATGTCAAGTCACTGATAATTGAATATTTCATACACTTCTTTTTATCTCTTGATTAATAATTTAGGACTCTTTAGTTAATAAATAATGGCTTTTATACTTATTTGGGCTTTGGGCCTTTAATTATATTTTGGCCATTTTTAATAATAAAAATCCAGTTTTACATTGCTTCACTATTCCTACCATAACTCTTGAACCAGACATCGGATTTGCCTCATTTTTGTTTCATATTTCAGATGATTCAGAGATCTACAATTGTTATGAAGACATGAAGGGAAAATTCGGACAAGAGAGCAGTCGATTTTGGAGCCGAAGTCAGATTTTTATTTGGGCTCGAATTTGTAATTAAAGCCCATTTTTTATTATTTTCTGTTTTGGGCCTGAATTGTGGATTGGAGCCCCATTTTCGTTTTTCCATTTTAGGTTAAGTGTGGCAGCAGCCACAAACAGATTCTCATTCACGTTTTTAGCTTTTGGTGGATCAAAATAGGAGTTTTCAAATTCTCTCAAGTGTTCTTCATGTTCTTCGCGTTCTTCATCTTTTCTTCTGCGTTTTGCTTAGCCATGCTTGGCTAAGTTTACGTAGTTAACCCATGGATTGAGGGTTCCAAGAATCCGGAGGACATGCGCTTCATTCGGTAACATAATTCGTTTATGTTTATGTTAATCGGATCCGATTATAATTGCGGATTAGGTATTAGATTTAATACCTAGATTGATATCCCAAGGACATAGGTCGGACCGGGTTCTGAGAGAGCGTTATGCGATCGCACAGCGAGCTTGCCACGTGTTCGATTAAATGCTAGACGATCGTCTAGTCGAGGGAATATCTGGACGAACGCAGAGATCTCGGTTCGTCCAGAATCAATCTCGAATTTGGTTATTATCTTTTTGTCCGATGAAGGTTATGGAATCTCAATTCTGGGTTAATCGTTTTTAATCTGATTAATCGTTTTTAATCTGTTCTGCATATTTCGTTCTGTTCAGTTTGTATTTCGTTCTGTTTTAGGTTTAATTTCGTTTTTAATCTGTTTAAATCAAAAACCCCCAATTTGTTATTGTTCGGTTTATTTATTCTTGATTTAAACCTACTGCAAATTCCTTGAGAGAAACGACCCAGGTTATATTATACTGCAAATCTTTTTTTCTAATCTGGTTATTTTGGGAGATCACGGCAAATCTCTGTCAGTCACCCCAAAACTACGTTATTTTAGGGTTAGGGGAATTAATGAAGGGTGTTTTGATATTTTTTGTTTTTGTATTTATTATATGAATTTTACCAAATGATCCTTCATTAATTCCCCTAATCCTAAAACTACGTCGTTTTGGGAGTTAAGGGAATTAATGAAGGGTGTTTTGATATTTTTATTTTTGTATTTATTATATGAATTTAACTAAAACACCCTTCATTAATTCCTCTAACTCCCAAAACGACGTAGTTTTAGGGTGACTTGACATAACCTTATGTCAAGTGACATGACAAATGATAAACCCATATATATATATATATATATATATAGGGCAAATGATTTGTCCAGTGACTGGATATAAGGTTTTGTCCAGTGAACACCAAACTACGTCGTTTTTGGTCCAGTTTGGTCTAGTGAACAATTCCAAAAAAAAATGCAATAGGAATCAAAGCAAAGAATCCAGCAAACCGGTGGTGGCGGCTGCTGCTGCTGCATCTGCGGGAGGTGGAGTTGCAGAGGCCCATGACGGTGGTCAGTTAGCAGTTGCGGCGGCGGGTAACGGTGATGGTGGATCGAATTCATGTGAAGAGGGTGGTGGCGGTGACAGAAGCTTAGGTGGCAATCGGTGGCCTCGCCAGGAGACTCTGGCGCTCTTGAAGATATGCTTCAATATGGACATGGTGTTTTGAGATGCCGGCGTTGAAGGTCCCTTGTGGGATGAGGTTTCCAGGTAAATAAAAATAAACAAATAAATTAATTAATAAATTATTCTTTTGTTCACTTTTAAAGTCCATACTACGGTGGTTTCCGATAATTGAACGTGAATCCCAGCAAGATGAATTTTAGTGTGATGAATTTACATTTTCTGTTTTGTTCAGTTTTCGATAATTTTAGTGCGAATCCCAGAAAAATTCATCTGTTTTGTTCTGTTTCCGATAATTGTATGTTCAGTTTTAGCATTTTTCTCTCTTTCAATCTTCCCTTTGCAGAACTGTCTGTTGATTTGGTTCATTCGCTTGTTACGGTTTCCGATAATTGTATGTTCAGTTTTAGCATTTTTTATTTTTATTTTTGCTTTGGCGCGCCCTCACTAAACAAAACGATGTAGTTTGGGTTCACAGGAGAAACTCTTAGGTCCAGTAATTGGACAAATCATTTTCCTATATATATAATATTCTTCTTTTGAATCAGCTAATATTTCCTGTAAAATAAAATAGGATATAAATAGATTTTCGGTTATAATATTCTTTTTATCCTATATTTAATTAAAAGATAGATAAATACATAAAAGATAATTAAATAGGTATAAAATATTAATAAATTTAACTCATTATACCATAAAATATATGCCTATTTAATTATAAAATATATACTTATCAAAAGCCAATCAATAACTAAAATGTCTCAAACCACACAACTAAAAATGGTTAAAAGTTTTCTTCGTGATAGATACAATCTGGTAGGTGATCTTGATTCGTTCTGGTCGAATTGGGATCAAGTGAGGAAGAGATGAACAGTGCGAGAGCGTGGAGATCTACTGGGGGTCGCTGTCATTGATAGGAGCGATATCGGAGGAGGTGAAGGAAACTTATGATCGGAATAAAAGGAAGGTGAGGAAGTAGAATGGCCAATTTTGGGGGGAGGTCTTGCTTAAGACGTGAAGGGAAGACGGGATGGAAGAGGAAGGTTCAAGGTCAGGTCAATCGCACTACAAGGACTCGCTCGTGAAGAATTTGTTGCCGTGGTTTTGATGAAGAGAAGGACGGTTTGGAGGGTGAGATTAGGGTTGGATTTGAGGATATTCTTGACCCAGGAAGTGGAATTGCGGTGGATTTGAGCAACCCACTATTTCCTAATTACCTGGATCAACGGCTGAGATTCACAAAATCATTAATTACATAATTGGACAAAGTGTGATTTGAACATGGAGATCATACGACTAATAGCTAGTTTTGAGGTTTTATGAAAAGTTGAGATTGAACAACTAAAATAGTGGGATGTCATAATAGTTTGGGCTGAAAGTTTTATCAGATGTTATGTTTATGATAAAAAATAATAGGCTATCAAAATAGTGTATTTTCCAAGTTTGATCACATGACTCAAATTCCTTTGATGAACGGATGAGATTCACAAAGCTGGACAAAACGTAACATTACAATAATCTCAAAAAGTGTAATTCAAACCTTGAGATCATGCGATACATAGCAGTTTTTGAGGACTTATAAATGGTTGAGATTGAATAACTAAAACAGTGAGCTACGAAAACAGCGTGCACCATCGGAAAGTTGTGCAGAGACCATGGCGTCAAAGACGCAATAAATGATATCTCTAACAAGCTAAGGGGGCCGGAGAAGTTGCCTTGTGGGGAGGCACAGGTTCAACGACCAATTAGGGGGAAGGTTGGGATAAAACCTTACGATGATGGTGCTAAAAGAAGTGCAATGAAGATAAAAGGTAAAGGATATGAATAGTCTTTGGATAGACCTCTAAGGTTGGTGCTAAATCCATCTCGTCTTTGGATCTCTCTTCACCTTTCTAGAGAAATCTAGGAAAATATTTTCTTATTTCCATTGATCCATCTCTCTCAGCCGGCGTTTTTTTTGTTGTTGGAAGTTTTGGAGAAAAATTTTCTCTTACTTCTTTTGATCACTTCTCACGTCCAGCACTTAGGATAATATTGGAGAAAGTTTTGTCTTATTTCCTTTGTGGTCTCTCATGTTCGGCACGTTGGGAAATATTAAAGGAAAAAAATTGTGTGATCTCCATTGCCTTATTCCACGTGCACAACTCCCTCTCTCCTATCTCAATTACCCTACGGCACGAGCTAACGATAGCCATGCACCACCTGTGTCCGCGTTACCAAAGATAATGCACCCCTCTCTTTCAAGAGGATTTGCGGCATGTCAAGCCCTGGTAAGGTTCTTCGCTTTGCATCAAATTAAACCACAATTAATGTTGTATTGTCCCATCATTCACATCTCTTTTGTAGCTCATAATTACACCTAAAGCTAGGTCATTAATAGCTACTTTTTCCTTCTTCCATATGACATGACGGCTTGGCTGATGGAGGAGAAATTTTACTTTGATTTTATCCTATCATCAAGTACAATCTCCTCTTTATCCATTGGTTTAAGCCTTGCCCTTGTTTCAGATTCAAAATTTTCTCTTTCTTCCCTTTGAAAATCCAAAAATTGAAGGGCCTTTTGGAATAAAAATATGCCTTTTAGTACACTTTCATTTCTTCATAAGTCCTTATGTTATATTATGACATAGTGTTATATTTCCCCTCTTCCTTCCCTATTTTGAAAATCTGAAGGTATTTTGGGAAGAGAAATTGTCTTTCCCCATGTCACACACCAACCCATCAGCTTTAGTACTTGACATGATGTACTTGATATGATGACTCTTCTCTTTCTTCCTTTTTCTTCAAAAAAACGTGCATGAGTGAGGAGTGGAAGATTTTGGCAGATTATATGTCATATAAGTTTCATCCAATGTCTTCTTATATTTACCAAATTCACATGTTTCCTCCTTCCTTTTCTATAGTGCAAACTAAACTTATATTGAAACTTCACTAATTTTGTTTTCATTAGAATTTTTCCCCTTTTGTGGACGAAAATTTTAAAATAATGAGGAAAAATATATTTGTACCTTCTTTGATACTACCTATCTCAAATTATTTATAACCAAATTTGTTAACCACCTTTTCGAATAATTCTACATTATTTTCCAATAATTAATTTATCTTGTCAAAAAAATAAATACCATAGACTACTACTTGGTGAAAATTCATATATTCCAAATCTTTCTTTTTCTTTAATTAATTATTCATGTTGAAGGAAAACAAACGAATAAATAAATATCCATGACTATAATCTTGATGAAATTCATATATCTCATTTATTAATCTAATACATTAGTTGCATAAAAAATGGGGATGTTACATCTTGTGTGCATTCTTAAAGATAAAGTTATAAAACAATAAGTTTCATCTCATATGATTAACCAAATAGTTTCAACATCATAATAGTATCACAAGGTATCTTAAATTCAATTCATTAACAAGATTTGACTTTTAATAAAAGGCAACCCACGTTCTGCATCCCTCTCAACGACCAAAGTTTTGTTTTTTTTTAAAAAAAAAAAAGAAGAAAAAAGAAGGAAAAACAAAAACCAATCCAACATTACTTCCCCCTGTTACCATTTTTTACTAAATTAGAACTTCAAACCTTTCATCACTTCACCGCACAACAGAAATAGAAGCAGGAGAAAGAGTGAAGGCTAAACTTACTCTACACGCCCACTTAGCGACTTGAATAGGGGAGGAAGAAGAAGAACCTAGTTGTAACACCCCCAATTTTCTTGAAAATTAATCAATGGAATATATGAATTTTTCACCAAGTAGTAGTAGTCAATGGTATTTATTATTTTGACAAGATATATTTATTATGGGAAATAATGTGGAATTATTTGGAAAATTTGGTCATTAAATTTGGTTATAAATAAATTGAGGTAAATAATGTCAAAAAAGCTAAATATGTATTTTACCTCATTATTTATTTCGACCACAAGAAGAAAAAATATGACACTACGTTATAGTACAATATAAAGACTTAAGAAGAGATGAAAGTGTATTAAAAGACACATTTTTATTCCCTAAATGCCCCTTAATTTTCGGATTTTCAGAGTAAAAGAAGAAGAAAAAGTAGGTAAGGTTGATTTAGCCTAGGTGTACTTATTGAGCTAGGACTAAGGATGGAGGAAGCAAGATAATTAATGAAGGAGAGAGGGATATGTACGTTGGATGAGATAAGGGAGATTAAAGTCACACACAATTTTCTTTCCATATTTTCCTTAGATCCGGACGTGAGAGGGAGCAAAGGAAAGAAGAATTATTGGACAACACACCATTAAATAAGGAGGGAGAGAGAGCAAGTGGGATGCATTGAAGAATAAAATAAATAAATAAAAAAATTCTGCTCCCATTTTTCTCCAAAGAAATCGATATCGTCGGTTGTGAGCAAGGTTATGAAACCTGGACCGAACCGGCCGGTTCAGACCGGAAACCGGTGAATAGGCCGAAAAATCGGTCCGAGTTAAGGGACAGATCGGGGTTCCGAGTTGACCCGTGGTAAAATTGGCCAAGTCGGCCGAGTTGTCTGAGATACAGTTGGTTTTTTTTTTTAAAAAAAAAAAAAAGTCGAGCCTCTACACCTGTGGGAAAGACGTCGGCGTGCTGTGGAGGCCGAAAGAGGAGCAACCGTTGGCCTCCACCTACTCTGTGGCTGAGACAGAACCAGAAGGAGAGGGGAGAGATAGATTGAGATCTGAAGTGCTTCTCAATGTTAAGGTTGAGAAGATGTCGGCGATGGAGATCAGAAGAATGAGGACCGATGGTGGAGCCGCCGATGTAAGTGCCATGGGAAGAGAGTTATGATTTATTGCGTGAGTTGGTAAAGACAGAGAGACACGTTTCTTTTGCAGAGAAGAAGAGGAAGGGTTGAATAAAGAAGAATGAGTTAACAACTGAGTCTAGCGTTTCACATCTTTTTCTTACCTTTTTATTTTTTTTAGGAAAAGAAAGTAATGAAAAGCAGAAGATAAAGAAAGGAGGCACATGTTCCCAACGTTTTCTACCTCTGCTATGTCATTTCATTGTGCAGTGCAGTTGGTGCCTTGAGCTCTTTCTCTTTGATAAAAAATAATAACAATAATAAAAAGTAGAAGATAAAGAGATGATTCACACTTTCCCCACGTTCTCTACCTCTGATATGTCATTTCAATATTTCATTGTGCAGTGCATTTGGTACTTGATCTCTTTTGATCAATAATAATAATAATAATATTAGGCATATTCCCAATTTATCCCTCATCACATTATATTCTCCTATATTTTTACTACAAAATATTTTTTATTATTAAAATTATATTTTTTTTCTATTTTAGTTAAATTATATTTTTTAATTAATACCGGTCTGACCCCGGTCTGACCCACTAACCCTTAACCCAGTGCCTCAACCAGTTCAATGACCGGTCCAGTTTTCAAAACCTTGGTTGTGAGTGAGTAAGTAAAGATGTGTCAATCTAATCTAAATTGAGGAAAGAAGTGGTTGGTGTCAGACGTGAGAAAGGGTGAGTGGACTAAAGAACATTTTTTCTTCCAAATTTCTTCCAAACCGGTGACGGAGAGAGATGACCAAAGGGAATGAGGAAATTAAAAAAATTAGATATCTTTATCCAATATTCCTTAAACTGTCGGACATGAGAGATCATGAGAAACATTAAAGAAATCTATGGAAATATCTAGATTAATGAAGAGGCATCTAAAGAATCAGTTTTTTTGGAGGTTTATTTAAAGGACCAACTCTTTCTCTTGGAGGTAGCTGGACGTGCTAAGAAGAAGAGAAGAGGAAAATTTCAGAAGGTGCAAGGGAGAGCTCCAACAAGTATCTTAGAGGAAGGTGAGATATTTAGGTATTTATTCCACCTTCTTCTATTTCCTTTCATGTAAGTCAATATTTTTTTTAAGGAAAACTTTTCCTGGGTGGTTAAAGGTGAAGGTTGAAAGAGGAAAGAGGAAACAAGGTCAAGTTTCAAGTTAAAGGGATACTAAGAGCAAGTAAGTGATTATTTTAAGGTTAAATACCAATTTTGCCAGGGAAGTATTGGTAAAGGAGCACTCAGCACCCGGAAGTTCTTTTAGTATCATTTTTGCCCCGGAAGTTTAAAAACATAATGATCTTGCTGATCGGTTGATCTTGACCATTGGATGGTTGCTCTCTTTGTAAACTTCCAGGGCAAATTTGCACCTAAAAAAAACTTCTGGGGAAAATTTGCTCCTAAAAAAACTTCTTTGGGCATATTTGCTCCCTTTTGTAAACTTTCGGGGCAAAATTGATACCAAAAAAACTTTCGGGTTCTGAATGCCCCCTTACCAATACTTCCGTGGTAAAAATGGTATTTAACCCACTATTTTAACTACCTTATGATCTTATGGTTGAGAAAGTGATAGTATCTGTACCCTATGTTTTTGTTCATGAAATGGTTTGATTAATAGATAAAGGGTTGAATAAAAGATTAAACTTAAAGTTTGAGATTTAGGAAGAGGAGTCATTATGAATTAAGAGAAAGTTAGGTTGTGGGATTCAAGAGATGTTTTCAGTCAATCTCAAGCATGTGGGAACAGATTTTACATTTGGAGTATTTAATGTTTTCAACTTGTTAAAAATAGGATTTTTGTATGGGATTGAGGGTTTTCTTTTTAAGGTTGAAGAAGGCTTATTTTTGAGTCAACAAATAAATACTTTGAAGAAGAGTTACTTATATTTATATGTTTTGGTTATTTTAGGATCATTTTGATTCTGTGCACCCGGAGAAAAATTATACTGATAATTTTATTCAACTACCATGTAGTAACCTTAATCCTCATGTGTTCTGTGTTTCTTTGTATGTTTGTATTTTCCATGATTGTGGACCCGTGTCTCATGAAAAGGGACATGCGTTTGTGTACATTTAGTGTGGTCTGAGTTCATAGCCCGACTACTGTGTCTTTCCTAGCACTGTGGATCCAGGGCTTGCTTTGTTGAGCAGTCCTGCGTTTGTTTCTAGAACATGTAGTTCTTCCGTAGTTAACACGGTACACATGGTATGTTGCATTTGTGTTACTGCGCGTTTGTTACTGAATGCTGTTATTTGATGTTTTCCTAATTATGGTTACATACATACACTGTTTATGCATTACATATGAGATTAACGGTTATTCTGGGATCCATTTATCAATCCCAGATTTTTGTAAAGCTTCAGGAAGTACTTCAAGGGCTGTAGCTGGAGAGAAGGCTAAGAATGCGGAGATGGAGTAGTTGGTGTCGTTGGTGGCGGAGGAAGATTTATTTTTGATTTTATTTTTGTGTTGGGATAACTGTATATTCTTTTGGCCTCGTAGGCACCGGTAGATGACTGTATATTTAACCCTTTGGGGATTTTATTTTGTTACTTACATTTAATTATATCAGTATTGTCTGAAATCCAACCGGGAAATGCTCTGCTGCGATAAAATTTTTGCATGTTAATCAGTACTAATTAGATGGTATATGGTAATTATAAAAAGGAATCCCTCTATCCGCCACCCGAAAGGGCGAGGCCGGTAGGGGTGTTACATTTGTGGTATCAGAGCCCGGTTTGGACAATACTAGTAAATTTTCAAAAAAAAAGTAAGGAACTGATATAAGTTTGGTTGTATGGCTTAGGAAAAAGACGGGTGACAATCATAAGAGGGCTCTAAGAGCGATAGTTAGAAGACATCCTGTAATTGCTTTAGAGCTAGGTACGGGAGGTGATTCTGATAGATTGTCAGTAGGAGATACAAAACTGCCATGGGTTTCTTGAGGCATTCTGCAATACTGGAGGAAGAGGTTGAGTCTAGAGGTCGTCCTATGCCTGGTCCCTACCGACCTTATTATAGGTATAATATGCATCCAAACGAGAGGGAAAGGATGGGGAAGGCCTAGGCAAGAGCCGGAGGCACAAATACCTAATCCACAAGATAATAATTTGATATGAGAAATGATGGGGTTGATTCGAGAACAAGGGAATGTGATTCATGAAATGAGAGCTTGTTAAGACCAAGATCATGAAAAAGAAGGAAATGTTGACCGCACATAAGGCAAATTCTGTTGCTAATCCTAGGGCTTTTGATAATTAAGTCAGAAAATGATTTAGATCCCCAGATCCTACCAGGACTTTAAGGTTAAGCGCGTTTAGACTAGAGAAATCCCGAGACGAGTAATCGCCTGGGAAGAATTATAGGAATATAAGATTTCCTTGATTTAAGGCCTTAGTAATTTAAGGTATAACATATAGTGATCCGTAGAGATACTATAAGGATGTTAGATTGAATAAAGAAATGATTGAGACTAGGCTTGAATCTGAACTAAGTTAAAATAGTGCCTAGGTTAAATGTGATTAAGGTTGTACTAAGGATCTAGTACCCTAAAGTAGGAACCCGGTAATATTGATTGACGTTGTGCTATGAGCAATGCTTTGGGTATGATTGAGGATTGATGTTTAATCTTGAGGTGAAAGCATAATGTTAGAATATGCCCTTGTGATATTGAGGTCTGAGAGGGAATTAGAATCTTGTGTGTAGTGTTGACGTTACTTGAACCTTTTAAGGTTTAGACTAGGAATGTGAATTATGATCCTAGTTTGTATATTGGGTATTGTTGAGGCAAAATGATCTCTTAGCCCAACTAATGTTAAGGTTCTAGGAGTTGGATTGTGGATATGATAATTATTGATTTGGGGATATTTGAGGATAGTGTCTAAATGTAGTAGGTTATGAATCCTGATGATCATAGCATGTTGTGTATGGTCGAGGTTTCAGAATTTGGTTGATGAACCTAACAATGTGATTTGATAATAGTTATTCTTTAAGCATATGATGGATGTGAATATATTGAGGCACTAGAGTATAGTACCAATATGCATGAGGTATTTGGAGGTTACTAGCTACTAGGAAATGACTTTAATCTCATGATATTCCCTGAGAGTGTATGATTGAGAATTAGTGTTTCGATGGAACTAAATGACAGCTAGAACCCCAGTAGCTTCAGGTCACGGTCTCATGATTGGGACCGATAGCTATAGATATGAATATGGCTAGTGTTTTCCTTGAAAAATATGGGTTAAATACTCGATAAGGAAAGTTGAATCTAAGACTATGTCTGGAGCTAGATTGTTATCGAAAGTCCATATATAGAACGAACCCCGATGAGGTTTATATGATGCAATATATTACCATGGGGTGCTCCAGTGCTATTTGTATTATTATTAGAGTGAAAAGTGAGGCTTGAATATACAGTGGGTAAGGAGACCTATTAGATTGATATGATTTTGGGTTGTTAAATTTGATAAGTGTTCAGTGTGAAGCCTTGAGTCCTCTGAGACTAGGATGTTCATAGGCTGGCAGAAGCCCACAACTATTAGACCATGAATATCGGGCAGAGTGCCGAAGAGGTTGTAAGCCTGAGGGTTACAGGCACTATATTTGGAGTGACTAGACAAATGAGATGAAATGGACTGAGTGTCTTATAGATGGCTCAAGTAGCCAAGGATAGAGCCTGAGATGTAATTGGAGTTGATGACCTTCTATATCAGTTGTTTGGTTCCTAGTACTTTTGAAAAATTGAACTTTGAACTTACTAATCCAGCCGCTGTGTTTTGTGAATTTGTGAGATTGAATTTTCTGAATTAAAGTTTAAATGAAATTTTTTCTACGGAATTTGAAAACAATAGAAGTGGTTGTTTTTGAAATATGTTGTCTCATAGATAGAGTCCTGGTGGAACCCAGATTTGAAATTGAATTATGAATCATGTTTGTGGTAGAAGTAGTACGGAACTAGAAAAGGTCATAAATTGTTGTAGACATACTTAGTTTGCAGGATCTTGCTAGATATGTTTAAAAATGTTTGAAATCGCTGGCCGTTTATAAAGTTCATTTAAACTTAAAATTTGTTTTAATGGGATAAGAGAGGTTGACACTTGCACTAATGGTGAATATTCCCAATCTGAGTAATTCTGCCTTGGAGGGGTGCGTATTACGCTGCGTTGAGCCGGCACTAGTCGTGATTACGAACTGTTCAGCTGGGAAAGCGGTGCACAGTGGTGGCCGTGACTACGGATTGGCTTGACTGGGAAAGCAGTGGAAAGCCTTTATTGGATGTGGCAGTGTGAACAATGGGTCCCTTATGGGGATAGAAATTCTCCCACATCAGTTGGCAGGCGCGTCGTCACTTTTATGGTTTGTATGAAAGGATTGGGATATATCGTTGTGAGGTAGGGCGAAGTGGTGGTGTGTGCCTCTCAATTGTTGAATTTTGTGAAATAAATTATCTCATTTATGGTTAAATCGGTGGGAAATGTGTTTTTGAATTTGGGTTGGTAAAGAAAGTGTTTTCTTGAAATTGAGCTAGTAGCGATTATGGTTTATTAGAAATGTGAAAAATATTGTTTTGTGTAATTATGAAAATGTACAGCGACCACAGAGATCTGTTAGTTCTCTATGTGTTTTGATGATAACTGACAATTGTAAACACAAGTTTGAAGTTTGTCTTTGGTAAGTTGAAAAACTTACTGTCATAGGCAAACTCGAGTTTTGGAAGCAAAACTCGAGTTTGGACTTGATAGAGAGTAACTCAAATTTATAAAGTAAAGAAAACTCCAGTTTGCTTAGGTAAACTCGAGTTTGCAAGTCACAAAGAGCACTCAAAGTTTTCACATCAAGACAAACTCGAGTTAGTACCATACAGAGACACTTCAAGTTTCCTGAAGAATGCAAAACTCCAGTCTTGATTTACAAACTCTAGTTTTCAACTACTAGAAAGTTTGTAAAAGTTTTCTCTTATGAGGAAACTCGAGTTTGGGTTTTGTAAACTCGAGTTTTGGTCATACAGAGAGCTCCCAAAGTTTTGAACTTGTAATACCCGGATTTTAGCAAATCTGGAATTTCTGAGGTAAAGGAAAATCAATGAATATTTTAATGAAGTAAATTCATGAGATAAAACTGTTACGAAAAATTGTTATAATTATAGAGTAAATTGTCAAAAAAGTTACGGGAAAATTTGATGAATAGAATGACTAAAAATGATATAATGGTGATAAAAACAGTCTAAAAATATTATGATAAATACTTTGAAAGATCATGAAAAATTATGAGAATTTAATAAATTATTTCAGAAGAAATCACATGAATAAAAGTTTAAAAAGCATTCCAGAACCATAAAGTAACTTTAAGGTGTAAACATTTTTAATATTTTATATAGGATATAAAATGACAATATCGGTATAAAAGGTTTGTAAGATAACAATATACGTAAATTAGTAAAGATAAATATATGAAGAAACATGATCCTAAAAAGATCACTAAATGAAGAAATTAGGCCGATTAAGCCCTAACGAAGGCAGGGGTAAAACGGGAATTTTTGGTAAAAAATATTATATTTTTAAAAAATGGAAAAAATTATGGAAAAATAATTAAAACTGAATTTTAAAATTAAGGGGCCGAAATTATTGGTATTTTTAATTAAAAAGAATTGTTTAAATAATTAAAATGATAATTAGAATAAAATAATAATATAATGCGGTGAGTCGGCTTATAGGCGGGCCAGGGAAAAGTTAGAAATAAATTCTACACGTAAACCGAGGGTAAAAGTCTTTTCGACTGATCAAATTAAGAACAAGTAAATTTTTACACGAAGAAAGAATTTACCAGGCGTTGATTCCGCAACCGAAAACCCTAATTTCAAATAAGACGAAAAGTTGATCGGATAGAGTAGAGTCGATAGGAAAAGTGAGAACCTATAGAAACAATTGCGTATTTTCAAACACAGGATTAAGTTAGACAACAACTGGACGTTTTACGATAACCGGAAGTTGGTTCTATCGGAAGCGTTTGTCCGAATATTTTCCGACGCACCGGAGAATACCTGGATATGATAAAAAAGAGGATCAAAATAGATAATATGAAAGAGGATGAAAAGATCTTCAAAGTTACATGCCCGGATTTTTGAGTTTTGCGAAATCGCGCGAAACGGACACCGTCGGGTAGCTTTATCGGACCGGAGGCCATAAAGCAAGATGACAACTCATTCTTTGACTTTTTGGGCCAAAGAGGTCGGCACCTATGGATGGAGGGCCAAGATTTCTCCTCCCAAAACCCTAGATCTAACGGTTCAAAAACAAAGCAGAAAATTCCCTTTACGTCCTGAAATTTTTCTATAAATAGCACCCTTCCCTTCTTCATTCTTCACACCTTTTCTTCTCTCTACCTTGGCCGAAACTTAGAGTGAGAAGCTCGCCAAAGTTGTGCCTTAGCCCCGAGTAAGTTCTTGTCCTTAGTTTTTAGTTTCCGTAGTTCTTTCGGTAGTTATAGTAGAACCGTTGTTTTGATCTAGGAAGTTTCAGAATTTATTCCTATACTTGTTTTTATGCCTCATTGCATTGAAAGATTCCGACGAGGTAAAAACATAGTGGGGATAATTTTGAAATGGAATACGGTCAAAGTAACGAAGTTACGCGAAATTCCGCCAAATAGGGGTAGTAAGGGCAAAATGGTCTTTTTCACCTAAAATGCCTGTTATGCTGCCAAATATTCATAAGTGTGTTGTTATTCTGATTAGAATACTTCTAACGTCGAACCGCTGTCGAAATTCCATCGTTCCGCTGTTTGCCGCTGTTGAGTCGCTGTTTCGCTGTTTTACGTACGGCCGTCAAAAAGTACCGTTTTTAGCCGGAAGAGCCGGATATCTGCAACTAAGGTACGGACGCGTCTTTGTAACCCTAACTCTATGCTGCTCATATACTTTTGCGTTATAGATAAGTTCATAGGCGAGGTTACGTTGAGAATCGTCGGAGATACTTACAAACTTTACCCACGGATTATAGTATTGGTAATGCCGTTTGAGTTATTCCTAGCGCTGAGGACACGTTGTGGCGTGGCACTGGATATGTGCAGAACTAGTCGAGAGAGACTTTACATACTGCTTTGTGCTTATGTTCTGTCCATGTTATTGATCATACATCTCGTTTTGCTTTTGTGATGATATCTTTGTATTGAAATGAATATCATTTGTACGTATACTATTTTATTTGAGCATAAGGTTAACCGTTACACGAGATCCATATGTGGAATGGATCTCGGTTGTAGCATCGTGTCGGAGGACCAATCTTTGGCGATCGAGGCAAGCAACCGAAGTAGGCCGGGACGTGTCTACATTATCTATCATTTCCCTTAGTTTCTTTAATCTTTAAGAATTACGGATGACCGTAATCCAATACAATTACACTATGGTCCATATTTTGAATGTAATGTAAATTACTTACTCGCTCCAATGCTCTACTCGACTACTCGCTTGAAATATTTGGAAACGTTTTAAAAAAAAAAAAAAAAAAAAAAATCATTTTCTAATGGGATGTTACGAAACTTAAGTAAACTCCAGTTTACACCAAATAGAGAGTTTTGTCAAGTTGTGTGAACTTGACCAAACTCGAGTTTGTGTTTTCCAAACTCGAGTTTGGGCTTGGCTGAGAGTCTAAATATTTTTCATCCCAAGCAAACTCCAGTTTGCCTTGGCCAAGCATTTTCTAAGTTTTCCAAAGTTATGAGGAAACTCGAGTTTGTGCTTGACAGAAAGTCATCATGTTTAATCCACTTTAAGAAAACTCAAGTTTACATTTGAAAACTCCAGTTTTCACTTGGCAAAGATTTTCAAAGGTTTCCAATTTTAAAAGGAACCTCGAGTTTGGTTATGGAAACCCGAGTTTGTGTCTTACAGATAGCTTTGCTCATTTCACCATTTTGGAAACTCAAGTTTACATTTGGAAACTCCAGTTTTGAGCTTTTGGACTTAAACATGTTTTCACTATAAAAGTCCAAAACTCGAGTTTGTGTCGCTGGTTTTGAAAATCAACTTGCTCAAATTTCTAAAATCTTCCCATTTGATCTTAATACTTCTTATCATCACTCATTACTATTCTTAACTATGTTTAATCAGTTTGTTAGTGAGTTTCAGATGGTTTAGAAGATATTAAATGAAGATTTGAACAAAAGCAAAAAGTGACGTCAACACATTAAATGCAAAGTCCAGAAAAATTGCATCCTTTTGGACAATCATTCTACACACGTTGCAAAGGGATTAATGTTTCCTTTCCACATCTAGTAGCTGTGCTACCAACTGATTAATATTCAAGAAGTCAACCATAAACTTATGTGCAATTGGATTAAGCAAAGAGTAGAGAGAGAAGAAGACCAAAGCTTAACCTAATCCTTCCTGAATGTCTCCAACGGCTACATTGAAGATTACAACGGTCATTTAATGCTCTCTTAGTATAAATAGAGATGCATTCAATTCTTGTCAACAACCAATTTGCAGAAAACGAAAATCATTCAAGTTTCCAACTACTCTGAGTTTTCTTGTGTAAAGTATCTTTTGATACATTTGTACTTCAGTGATTTTATTTATCCACTCTTAAAGAGAGTTCATTTATTGAAATCCATTTATTGTAAGAATCTCAAGTCAAGGGACTTGGAGATTGGGATATTGGTTGCAACTTGTAAGGGGGAGTAAGTTCTAGTAAGAAAATTACTCTTGAGTTACATAGTGTGTAATCAATTGAGATAGTGAAATCCCAGAGAGTCTGGGGACTGGACGTAGGTCAAGAGGTTAGACTAAACAAGTATAAATTCCTTGTGTCTTGCTTTCCTTTCTCTTCTCTGTTATACCCTGTTTTCATAATACTAAAATAGAGCTTTATAAAATAATTTTTAAAATCCCCAATTCACCCCCCCTCTTGGTGATTTGCTCCACTTTCAAGATCTTCGAATATGAGGAAATTTGAAATGTTGAGTATGAGACAACATAGTAAGCAGTGACATGACCGTTGTCACCATTGTATTGAAACAAAAAGCAGTGCAGTTGGTGGGTATGTTAATAGAGAAACATAAATTGATAAGACGGTCTAGAAATTTGAATTGGTTAAATCAGATAAGTATTTTCCAGCAACAGTGCTAAGCAAAAGGAAGATAGTCTAAGAGCTTGAATTGAAGAAGCTCAGACATGAGACAGACGAGTAAAGGCTTGAGGCAGTAAGACCGATGTGTAAAACTACATGGGCCGGTGTCCCTGAGCCGTAAGACCTGTATGCCTAGAACTGTGTTTGTTTCCTAGTGTGATGATTTTAGACTAGAGTGTCTAGAGTATGTCTTAAGGCTAGCAGAGTATTCAGACTGTACTAAGCTGTAGTCGAGAAGCCGTGGCACGAGAATGACTTTCTGAACAGTAAGGCCGAATGTCCAACGATGTGATAATAGATTGAGCCGAGAAGCCAGAGTAAAAAGAGCTGAAAGGTAGAATTTATAAGGCAGTGAGGCCTGTGTAATCAAGCGTTGTGAGGATGGTCAAGAGGAGAATAATCTAAGTGCCGAAATAGAAAAAGTTCAGACACAGGATGATCTAGTTAAGTTCTTTCAAGGAGAGATTGAATGCAGGGAAACCATAGAATAAGATATTTCACTGAGCGGATTGATTTGATTTAAGATGCGAATTCATATACTGACTAAAGATAATTTGAGATAGAAGATTTTAGATGAGTCAAACAAAAGTAAATATACCATTCATCCTGGTATTGTCAAGATGTATCAGAATTTAAATCACAACTTTGGTAACCTAGGATGGAAAGGGATGTGACTCAATATGTAGCTAGATGTCTGACTTGCCAGAAAGTAAAGATTAAACATCAGCGACCAGGAGGACTCCTGTAGGGATTTAGTACTTCCTATCATCCTCAGACTAATGGGCAATCAGAGAAGACAATCTAGACACTTGAAGATATGTTGCGAGCCTATGTCTTGGATTTCAAAGGAAAATGTGATAAATTCTAGTTGAATTTGCCTATAACAATAGTTATCATTCTAGTATACATATGGCTCCTTATGAAGCACTGTATGGACGGAAATGTCGATCACCTCCATGTTGGATCGAGTTATCTGAATGGAAGCTAATTGGACATGAGATTGTAGATGAAACTTTCGAACAGATGAACCTAATCAAGAAGAGGCTCCTTACGGCTCAGAGCAGACAGAAGAGTTATGCAGATAAGAGGAGGACACCTCTCGAGTTTGAGGTAGGTGATCATGTGTTCTTGAAGATATCTCCTGTTACAGGAGTGGGAAGAGCTATCAAGCGCAAGAAACGAAGTCTTCGAAATATTGGTCCTTTCGAGATTTTGGCAAAATGGGGACTTATAGCTTATCCATTAGCATTACCGCCAAGTCTGAGTAGGTTGCATGATGTTTTCCATGTCTCTCAGCTGAAGAAATATCAACCAGACCCAAAGCATGTCCTTGAGTATGAGAATGTTGAGGTGCAAGAAGATCATACTTTTGCAGTAGAGCCCAAACGAATTATCGACTATCAAGAAAAGCAGCTCAGGCGTAAAAGTATTCCTCTTGTGAAGGTGGTCTGGAGAGGGAGATGCCCGAATGAATTATCGACTATCAAGAAAAGCATCTCAGGCGTAAAAGTATTCCTTTTGTGAAGGTGGTCTGGAAAGGGTTATCTCCCAGGGAAGCGACATGGGAAACAGTTGAGGAGATGAAAAAAAAATCCAGAATTTATGTCTAAGAGCATGATAAATGTGTAAACAAATTTCGAAGACGAAATTTATTTTTATGGGGGAAGAAATTTAACACCCCCAATTTTCATGAAAATTAATCAATGGAATATATGAATTTTTCACCAAGTAGTAGTAGTCAATGGTATTTATTATTTTGACAAGATATATTAATTATGGGAAATAATGTGGAATTATTTGGAAAATATGGTCATTAAATTTGGTTATAAATAAATTGAGGTAAATAATGTCAAAAAAGCTAAATATGTATTTTACCTCATTATTTATTTCGACCACAAGAAGAGAAATATGACACTACGTTATAGTACAATATAAAGACTTAAGAAGAGATGGAAGTGTATTAAAAGACACATTTTTATTCCCTAAATGCCCCTTAATTTTCAGATTTTCAGAGTAAAAGAAGAAGAAAAAGTAGGTAAGGTTGATTTAGCCTAGGTGTACTTATTGAGCTAGGACTAAGGATGGAGGAAGCAAGATAATTAATGAAGGAGAGAGGGATATGTACGTTGGATGAGATAAGGGAGATTAAAGTCACACACAATTGTCTTTCCATATTTTCCTTAGATCCGGATGTGAGAGGGAGCAAAGGAGAGAAGAATGATTGGACAACACACCATTAAATAAGGAGGGGGAGAGAGCACGTGGGATGCATTGTAGAATAAAATAAATAAATAAATAAAATTCTGCTCCCATTTTTCTCCAAAGAAATCGTCGGTTGTGAGTGAGTAAGTAAAGATGTGTAAATCTAATCTAAATTGAGGAAAGAAGTGGTTGGTGTCAGACGTGAGAAAGGGTGAGTGGACTAAAGAACATTTTTTCTTCCAAATTTCTTCAAAACCGGTGGCGGAGAGAGATGACCAATGGGAATGAAGAAATAAAAAAAAATAGATATCTTTCTCCAATATTCCTTAAACTGCCGGACGTGAGAGATCATGAGAAACATTAAAGAAATCTATGGAAATATCTAGATTAATGAAGAGGCATCTAAAGAATCAGTTTTTTCTTGGAGGTTTATTTAAAGGACCAACTCTTTCTCTTGGAGGTAGCTGGATGTGCTAAGAAGAAGGGAAGAAGAAAATTTCAGAAGGTGCAAGGGAGAGCTCCAACAAGTATCTTAGAGGAAGGTGATCGATATTTAGGTATTTATTCCACCTTCTTCTATTTCCTTTCATGTAAGTCAAGATTTTTTTAAAGGAAAACTTTTCCTGGGTGCTTAAAGGTGAAGGTTGAAAGAAGGAAGAGGAAACAGTCTCAAGTTTCAAGTTAGAGGGATATTAAGAGCAAGTAAGTGATTATTTTAACTACCTTATCATCTTATGGTTGAGAAAGGGGTAGTATCTGTACCCTACGTTTTTGTTCATGAAATGGTCTGATTAAGAGATAAAGCGTTGAATAAAAGATTAAACTTAAGGTTTGAGATTTAGGAAGAGGAGTCATTATGAAATAAGAGAAAGTTAGGCTGTGGGATTCAAGAGATGTTTTTGGTCAGTCTCAAGCACGTGGGAACATATTTTACATTTGGAGTGTTTAATGTCTTCAACTTGTTAAAAATAGGATTTTTGTATGGGATTGAGGGTTTTCTTTTTACGGTTAAAGAAGGCTTATTTTTGAGTCAACAAATAAATACTTTGAAGAAGAATTACTTATATTTATATATTTTGGTTATTTTAGGATCATTTTGATTCTGTGCACCTGGAGAAAAAATATACTGATAATTTTATTCAACTACCAGGTAGTTACCTTAATCCTCATGTGTTCTGTGTTTCTTTGTATGTTTGTATTTTCCATGATTGTGGACCCGTGTCTCCTGAAAAGGGACATGCGTTTGTGTGCATTCAGTGTGGTCTGGGTTCAAAGCCTGACTACTGTGTCTTTCCTAGCGCTGTGGGTCCAGGGCTTGCTTTGTTGAGCAATCCTGCGTTTGTTTCTAGGACATGTAGTCATTTCGCAGTGAACACGGTACACATCGTATGTTGCATTTGTGTTACTGCGCGTTTGTTACTAAATGTTGTTTATGATGTTTTCCGAATTATGGTTACAAACATACACTATTTATGCATTACATATGAGATTAATGGTTACTCTGTGATCCATTTTTGAATCCCATATTTTTGTAAAGCTTCAGGAAGTACTTCAAGGGCTATAGCTTGAGAGAAGGGTAAGTATGCGGAGCTGGAGTAGTTGGTGGCGAAGGAAGATTTATTTTTGATTTTATTTTTGTGTTGGGATAACTGTATATTCTTTTGGCCTCGTAGGTATCGGTGGATGACTGTATATTTAACCCTTTGAGGATTTTATTTTGTTACTTACATTTAATTATATCAGTATTGTCTGAAATCCAACAGGGAAATGCTCTCTTGCGATAAACTTTGTTGCATGTTAATTAGTAGTAATTAGATGGTATATGGTAATTATGAAAAGGAATCCCTCTATCTGCCAAACGAAAGGGCGAGGCCGGTAGCGGTGTTACACTAGTGATGACAATGCCAAACAACCATCCCTTGAAACCTCAGTAGCTCCATCTCAAAATGATCACACACCGATGACAAGAAGAAAGAGAATCACAACCATATGCACCAACGTAACCCATGACAGAAAATACGAGAGGAATCAATGAAACAGAGTAAGGTCTGAATTCTACCCAAAAACATGTCCGGCAAGGAGAGGAAGAAGAATCTGAACGAACTACTCTAAATCCGCGTGAAAATCAAACAGGAAATCAGCAAGACACAGAATAAAATAGGGAACAAATGGTTTCTGCAATTTTGAGCAGAAAACGGAGGTGCCGACGGACAATCGGACGGTGACGAACAGCAACGGATGGACATATGGCAGTGGGCGGACAACAACGACAAGGAAGGGCGAAGTAACAGAGATGCGTGAAGGAGGCCAGCTAGAGCTTTAGATTGCGAAGCTTCTCTGGTACATCTCGAAGCTCCTCTGGTCTTGCAGAAGCGTATAAAACACTGGAAAAGAATCTGGTCCTTCATCTTTATATTTATATAATATATATATATATATATAAAGGCATTTAAGTAATTTCCATAGGATTGAGACAAAATAAAATTAACAATTCCCCAAGAGGGGATTCAAACCAAAACACAAGGAACATTTCATCGTCTCCAATTGTATTAAGCTACAAGCTTCTTTTTGTCGCCAAGTTATAATAAATAATAAATATATTAATTATTTTAATTTTAATTTAATTTAATTAGTTTTTTTCCCTGGCAACCGCATGTATGATCGAATGAACTGGAATTTTATTGTGGAAACCTTAGCTGAAATTGGCTTTCCAGACCATATAATTCGTTTGATATATTGTTGCACGAGTTCTAAGAGCATGTCTTTGTTGTGGAATGGGGACTAGGGTGAAATTTCTCCCTATCTGGTTATACTGGGGATGGATAAGATAGGTAGTGGTAAGTGGTAGCCATTGCGAATAGGAAGGTGGAAGGGAGTGCCTATTTCACACTTGATGTTTGCGGATGATTTGTTGATCATTTGTGAAGCGGAGGTGGGACAGCTTTGTAATATGATGGATTATCTTGACTTGTTTTGGCAAATATCGGATCAGAAGGTCAACAAACAAAAGACAAGCATCTACTTCTCTAAGAATATGACACGTGAAAGACGATGAGTTATGTAGGGCTTGTGGGTTCAAAAGAAAATAAGAGCTTGGGAGATATTTAGAAGCATCTATAACAAATGGATGGACAAGTAAAAAAAAGTTCCTGTATATAATCAATAAGGTGCAGGAGTAGCTCTGCTCTTGGAAGAAACAATGTTTATCTCTAGCTGGGAGATTAACTCTAGTTTAGTCTGTTACTTTGCAAGTGGCTATATTTTCCATGCAACATGTAGAATTACCGCTGGGTGTGTGTAAGGAAGTGGAGAAGATGCAGAGGGACTTCATTTGAGGTTCCTCAGAGGAGGAAAGGAAATTAATGTATTGGGATGGGAGACAGTATGCAGGCCGAAGGAATGAGTTTGGTATTCGTAGAATGGAAAGCATGAACAAGGCACTTCTAGGTAGATTGGCTTGGAATGTAAATGTGAAGCCACACGGGTGGAAAAAATGATTTTAAGACCGGACAAAAGAGGCCCTGTAAGACTTATGACTTCCCATTTTTAATAGATTTGAGATATATTTTTTATATATTTGAGAAGTCATTATTACTAATTTAAAGAGATTTTAAGAGATATCAATTTGGATGCATTATTTGGGGATTTCAATTTAAAATAAAGGTTTTTGAGTTTAGGAAATAAATAATAGTAATAGGAAGTTTTCTAAAAAAATAAAACAAATCAATTTTTTTATATTATTATTATTATTATTAATTATATAATAATGTGTCTTTTTTTTTAACGGTCTTTTTCCCACAAAGACACACGCGTTTTGGCTAGGTGATTATTGATTTGGAATTGATTGAAATGCACATGGGTCCCACACATTGAAATGAATGGAAGACCTAATTGAAAAAGAGGAATAACGGTGTGGCAAATGCGGCAAATGGAATTTTTGGAAGAGAACGAATGGAACCAATTAAAACCTAAAAAAAAACAAGCAACGAGGACACGCAATGAAGGAGAGACGACTTAGGAGGCGGCATATTTTTTTTGGAGATGCGGGTTGTCGTTTCACCGGAGAACGCACGACTTGGGGAGCTATATTCATTACTTTTTCGGAGGACCGGAGTGAGACGCGACGGGGCGGACATTCGGGATCTCTCGCCGAGCAAAAACGAAAAGAGGGCGGACATTCATTTTTGGGGAATTAATCATTATTCTTTGGGCATCACGGTTTGAGAGAACGAGTAAGGCGGCGCGGGAGTCCATCATCGTTTTCTTAGTTGCACGAGTCTATTCTTTTCCTTGGTTTTGTAATTTAACTCTGTTCCAGTTTCTTAGCATTTACCATATGTCTCTGTTTCTGAATATTCTTCTTGGTGTGATGATGTTTGAAGCCATGTGTGGCTAATTTTTCCTTTGCAACTTAGAGTATTATGAACTTGTTTGGGTTTTAGTAATTATTCCCACTAATTAGTTTTGCTTAATATTAATTCAGTTTATTTAATCTTGTTTTGATTATTCATTGTTTAGTGATTGGCCACCATTAAACATGTTTTGGGGATTTAGGATTATACTTGACGAAGGAAATCTTAAATTGACCTTGGATTAAATAATGTGGAATTAGATTTTAATCTAATTTGCGTCTAGGATAGACATATACCTAGAAGCTCCACATAATCAAATTAGAGTGAGCCCAAATTGAATTGCATCTTAATTAATTGTGTGAGACATTGCATAATTGTTTGAGGTAGGTGTATAAGTGTTCCAACAGGCATTTATACACATTAATACTTTAGATTAGCTGATTATGTTAAGTTAAAATTAATTTAGTGGGAATGAAATCTAAGAAACAAACAAGGGAGTAGTATCTCTAAGTTGTCCTCCTTGATATTTGAATTCTCTCTCTGTTTGAAAGTTTTTGTTTTTATTAAAGTTCTTTTTACTTTGATTGAAAACAATTCTAATTTGCTCAACTTAAATGAAAAAAGGAAATTTAATACCTAATCACTAGTTTGACTGAGTCTCTGTGGGAACGATATCTTTCTTATCACTTTATTACTTGATACGGCCCGTATACTTGCGGAGTTTTAGACTATAAAGTTTTGTCCTATCATGTTTTTGGCGCCGTTGCCGGGGACTCGAGGCAATTGGTGATTAGTATTAGAAAATCCTTTAATAGTTTTAGTTTGAGTAATTTTTTTATTTTGTTTTATTTGTTTATTTTTTTTTCTTTTTAGCTTTTGGTGTTAGTTTGATACTTTGAGATTTGTTTGGTTTTGCAGGTACTTTGATCTATAAATCGTAGAGCCAAAGCTGTTAAATCACCACAGAAAACAAGGAATATCCAAGAGCTTTTGGAAGCTACAACACCTCATACTCAAGAGGAGGAAGTAATACATTCTGAAACTGAAGAGATGGTTGAGGATGAAAATGATAATTTGTGTATCGATGATTTTCTGGGAAGACAATCTTGGGAATATCGATCGGAATCGAGTGCACGATTTTCAAGCCAACAATTTTGAAATCAAGCAGACTATACTTAAGATGCTTGAACTATAGGGTCAGTATTCCGGAAACGATTTAGAGGATCCAAATCGACATCTGATACAATTCCTTGATGCATGCAACTCCTTCAAGCAGAATGGCGTTCCTAATGGTGTGATCCGTCTTCGGCTTTTTCCTTACTCTCTACAAGGGAAAGCCAAAGAATGGCTCAACAATTTAGAAAAGGGCAGCATAACCTCTTGGGAGACATTGGAAGAAAAATTCAGATTAAGATTTTTTCCACATAACAAGATGGTGGATGCAAGAGCGGCTCTTACGAATTTCTGTCAACAATTTGGGGAACATCTGTATGAAGCCTGGGAGAAGTTCAAGTTGCTTGTTAGGCAGAGTCCTGGTCACAATCTAGAGAAGTGGGTCTTACTTCAGATTTTCAGTACTCGGTTGACTTCTGAATCTAAATCAGAATTAAATGTTGTCACTAACAGGGGAATTACAAAGCAACCGGTGAATCATGTTTGGAAATGCTTGGATGACTTATCAACTGACTTTATACATAACAACAATGAAAGAAGACCAGTGAAATCAATTGATAAAGTTACTGAGGAACCTTCTTCACAGTTGATGGCAATGTTGAATACAATCAACAATAGGTTTGATCACTTAGAAGCTCAAGTAAACCGGTCTAATGGTAGACAGATGGGAGTCAATGCTATTCATGCTTCTTGTGATTACTGTGGAAATGGTCATGATAATGGACAATGCCTCATATCTCAACAAGTGGAGCCAGTAAACTATGCAGGAAATTATCGGGGCAATAACCAGAACAATCCATACTCAAATACATACAATTATGGGTGGCGTAAAAATCCCAACCTCTCTTGAAAATATGGTGCAACTCTTAATGATGCATCAACCTCTAGTACAAGACAAGTGTCACCTCCTGGATTTCATCAATTGGAGAAGGAAGTCATTCCTACCCAAGAACCTAAATCTAATCTAGAAGCAATGATATCTCAGCTTGTCAATTTTCAATTCAAGAGTGCACAGGATCAAGTTGCTACTAATGCAGAAGTGAACTCATCTATCAAGAATCTTCATGTACAAATGGGACAAATTGCAAATGCTGTGAATGTTTTACAACAGAGAGAATTGCCAAGCAATACTGTGCCTAATCCTCGTAGAGATGGGAAAGAGGAATGCAAAGCTCTGACATTAAGGAGTGGAAAGGAATTACCTGAGATTCCTCAACCAAAGAAGAAATCTTCAGCTTCTACTGATCAAACCAATCCTACAGTCACTATAGAGGATGATGAAGAGGTTTTACAGAAGGTGAATGGAAAAGCCAATGAAGAGAAAGTTGAGATTGAGTCTACACAAGGTGAAGTGAAAAAGAAGGCAAATCAGGAGAATCTTAAATGGGTACCGCCTTTACCATTCCCTCAGAGATTTCATAAGAAAGCTTTAGAGGAGCAATATAAGAAGTTTTTGGGGATTTTCAAGCAATTACATATTAACATCCCTATCCTTGAAGCGTTAGAGCAGATGCCTCAATATGTGAAGTTTCAGAAGGAGATGTTGAGTAAGAAGAGGAGGTTTGGTGACTATGAAACTGTAGCCTTAACTGAAGAGTGTAGTGCTATTCTTCTCAACAAGCTACCCCTTAAACGAAAGATCCGGGAGTTTTCTATACCTTGCATAATTGGAGAAAAGTTTCAGGGGAAGAGCATTATGTGATCTAGGATCAAGTGTCAACTTGATGCCACTATCTCGTGTTCGAAAATTGCAAGCGGGTGAAGCTCAACCAACCTTCGTGACACTTCACTAGCCGATCGAAGTTTAGTTTTTCCAAAGGGTATCAATTGAAGATGTTTTGGTTAAAGTTGACAAGTTTATTTTCCCTACGCGACTTTATTGTCTTGGATTGTGATGAAGATAGAGATCTACCGCTCATTGTGGGAAGACCTTTCCTTGCTACAGCTCGAACACTGATTGATGTTGAAAAGGAAGAGATCAAGTTGAGGGTGGATAATGAAGAAGTTATATTCAACATGAACAAAGCATTGAAGTATCCTAAGGATGTTACATATTGCTTCAGGGTTGACATGTTTGATGAGATGATTCAAGAGACTTTAGAATCTTTTTCTATAAAAGAACCGTTAGCATATGTTTTACTTGGGACTGATGAAATTGAAGAAGAGAATATAGTTGAATGTAAGAAGTTACTTGAAGCCTCTCCTTATTCTAGGAAATCATCACATCAGTTTGAGTTGTTAGAAATGGAATCAAGGCCAACTACTTCTTTGAAGCCTTCTATTGAACAAGCACCAATTCTAGAGCTTAAACCCTTACCATCGCATCTTGAATATGCATACTTGGGTGAATATGAGATACTACCTATTATCATCTCTTCTTCCTTATCTGAAGATAAAAAAGAATAGTTGTTGAAAGTTCTCAAGGGCCACAAAGGCGCCTTAGGTTGGACAATTGCAGACATAAAATGTTTAAGCCCATCAATTGTAATGCACAAGATACTCTTGGAAGATGATCACAAGAAATCTATCCATAATCAGAGAAGATTAAATCCTATGATGAAAGAAGTGGTCAAGAAGGAAATTATCAAATGGTTAGATGCTGGGATCATTTACCCCATTTCTGATAGCTCGTGGGTCAGCCCAATGCAATGTGTTCCAAAAAAAGGGGGTATGACAATTATTACTAATGAGAAAGATGAGATTATCCCCACTCGCATAGTTACTGGTTGGTGTATTTGCATGGATTACAGAAAGTTGAATGATGCTACAAGGAAAGATCATTTCCCACTTCCTTTTATTGACCAGATGTTAGACCGATTAGCTGGTAAAGAATTCTTCTGTTTCTTGGATGGGTATTCAGAGTATAATCAAATTGTGGTTTCTCCCTAAGATCAAGAGAAGACAACCTTTACCTGTCCTTATGGAACTTTTTCCTTTAGAAGAATGCCATTTGGTTTATGCAATGCTCCTGCTACTTTCCAAAGATGTATGATGAGCATATTCTCTGATATGATAGAAGAGATAATGGAAGTGTTCATGGATGATTTCTCGGTATTTGGAGAATCATTTGAAGAGTGCTTGATCAATCTGAAAAGGTGTTGAAGCGATGTGAGGAGACAAACTTAGTGCTCAACTAGGGAGAAATGTCATTTCATGGTGACCGAAGGCATAGTTTTGGGTCATAAAATTTCTAAAAATGGTTTAGAGGTTGACAGAGCCAAGATTTCTGTGATTAAGCAGCTTCCTCCTCCCTCTAAGGTCAAAGCTGTAAGAAGCTTCTTGGGCCATGCTGGATTCTATCGTCGATTCATTAAAGATTTTTCCAAGATTGCAAAGCCCCTTTCACAGTTACTAGAGAAAGATACTCCTTTTCAGTTTACTAAGGAGTGTATGAAGGCTTTTGAAGAACTGAAGAGAAGATTGACTTCAGCTCCTATCATTGTTGCTCCTGATTGGTCACTACCTTTTGAAGTAATGTGTGATGCGAGTGACTATGCTGTTGGAGCTGTGTTGGGACAAAGGCGTGTAAAGATATTCCATCCTATCTACTATGCGAGCAGGACCCTAATAGCAGCTCAGGTAAATTACTCTACCACAGAAAAAGAAATGCTTGCTATAGTGTTTGCTTTTGAAAAGTTTAGGTTATATTTGATGGGTGCTAAGGTTATAGTTCACACTGATCATGCTGCCATTAAATATTTGTTAGGGAAGAAAGAGTCTAAACCTAGACTGATTAGATGGGTCTTGTTGCTACAAGAATTTGATGTGCATATAGTTGATAGGAAAGGAATTAAAAATCAAGTTGCTGATCATTTGTCTAGAATTGTGAACCCTTCTGATCATGTGAGTGATTTGTTGGTGAATGAATGTTTTCCTGATGAGCAATTGTTTGTTGTAAGTAGTTGTGGTTTGCCATGGTATGCTTGATATTGTGAACTATCTTGTGTGTGAAGTATTACCTCCGATTTGAATTTCTATCAAAGAAAAAGTTTTTGCATGATGTTGCCTACTATATTTGGGAAGAACCATTTCTTTTTAAGAGATGTGCTGATTTGATTATTAGAAAATGTGTGCCTGAGGTAGAACAAGAGGAAATTTTGAATGCATGTCATGCATTTGCATATGGGGGACATTATGGGGGGCAAAGAACTGCATCAAAGGTTCTTGAATCTGGTTTTTATTGGCCTGCTTTGTTTAAAGATGCTCACCAATTTGTTACCAAGTGTGATAGATGTCAAATAACTAGTAATATTTCTAAGAGACATGAGATGCCTCAATCTGGGATCCTTGAGGTGGAGTTATTCGATGTTTGGGGGATGGATTTCATGGGTCCTTTCCCATCCTCAAGAGGAAACAAGTACATCCTTGTTGCTGTGGAATATGTGAGTAAATGAGCGGAAGCTATGGCTTGCCAAGCTAATGATGCTAACACAGTGATTCGATTCTTGAAGAAGTATATCTTGACAAGGTTTGGCACCCCTAGAGCAATCATAACTGATGAAGGGACTTACTTCAACAACAAGAATTTCAAGGCTCTCTTGGAAAAATATAAAGTGCACCACCGGATGTCACTTGCATACCATCCACAAACTAATGGTTTGTGTGAGTTGACTAACAGGGAAATTAAGAGGATTCTTGAGAAGACTGTGGGTCCAACTAGAAAAGATTGGTATGACAAGCTTGATGATGCTTTATGGGCTTATAGGATAGCTTTTCGTACTCCAATTGGCATGTCACCATACCGTTTGGTTTATGGAAAAGCGTGTCATTTACCACTTGAATTGGAATATAAAGCATGGTGGGCAATCAAGAAGCTAAATATGGACCACCATCAAGCGGGAGCTAAAAGGTTGTTTCAACTGAATGAGTTGGAAGAATTCAAACTTCAAGCATATGATAGTGCACGACTATATAAAGAAAGAACAAAGAAATGGCATGACAGTCATATCTTGAAGCGCTCTTTTGAGCCGGGGCAGTTGGTGCTTTTTTTCAACTCAAGACTTCAATTATTTCCTGGGAAGCTTAAGTCAAGGTGGTCCGGTCCTTTCAAAGTTGTTTTGGTGTCATCAAAAGGTGCAATTGAAGTTAAAGATGAGAGAACAGGAGATTGCTTTAAGGTGAATTGGCAAAGACTAAAGCAGTACCATGGTGGTGAAGTGAACCGACAAACAATGGTTCACCGCTTGTCATCACCTACTTAGATTGTTGGTATAGTCGGGCTAAGGACTATAAACTAAGCGCTTCTTGAGAGGCAACCCAAGGTTTGATTTGATGCTTTGTTTGATTTTGTAGGACTGTTGAAATCTCCTGATGAGGTGTTCCACTTTGGTAGCAAGGATTGAAAGTGCAAGTCAAGGACAAATAGGGGAGTTTTCTTATACTTTTCTTTGATTTGTTCTAATTGATTGTTGATGATATATTGTTTGGGAATGAGTGCTGGTCTTAGTTGGATATGCATGTGATTTGTTTGTGATTACTATTGACTAATTGTTAGCACTTGAGCTATTTAATTGGTGAAAATTTGAAATCTCTGAAATTGGTGTTACCCTTACACTTATAGATGTTTGTTCTTCACTTCCATTACTTTTTGTTACTTGTTCACATTGAGGACAATGTGATATTTAAGTGTGGGGGTGAAGGATCCTGGATTTTACATGACTTTCCTTGTCCTCAGATTTTCTTTTAAAAAATCTTATGGAAATTTGAATTTTATTTGTGAGCATTGTCATAATTGGGTTAATTTGAACATGAAAAGAAGTGAGCTTGATTGGGAATTGATTCTATGTTCTTTGAATGTTAGTAAAGAGGTAAAGATTTGGTTTTGGTACTTTACTTTAGGATGTCAAATAACCTGAGGAATTTGAGCCTTAAGTTTCATTTCTTTCAAGAGGGAGTACACCTATTGTGATTTCATCTCTAGAACTTGTCTTGAATCTCTTTTGAAATTTGAAATCCTTTTGCATGCACAAAGATGATTTAGGCATTCATTTCATAGCTAGTTCGGCCAAATGTCCATCCTTATCACATGAAAATCATTTGTTTACCCCATTTGAGCCTTTATTTTTATTTTATTTTTACAAAAAAAGAAAAAAATTTGCATAGAATAAATAGCCCTTTGTTTGAGATATGCAATTTTTATATCTTTTTCTTCCCATTTATTTTTTTTACTTTAGTAAGTGCTAAATGAACCAATTTAAAAAGTGAAGGAGTTAGAAAGTCAACACTTTAAGAGTATGTGTATATAGTAGTAAAAAAAAAAAAAAAAAAAAAAAAAAAAAAAAAATATAAAAAAAAAAAAAAAAAATAAAAAAAAAAAAAAAAAAAAAAAAATAAAAAAAAAAAAAAAAAAAGATTGTTGAGGTCAAAAGAATAAAGGTTGTTTATATATAGTGTTAGTGAGTTTGTTTTCTCTTGGTGGGTATTCCTTCATTCTTCATCATGAATTTCATTAAATTACTTGGCACTTATTAAAGTATTCTCTCATACCATTTGATCACTTTCATTTCATTATCCTACCTTGTTCATTAAAACCTTGAGAAAGTCCTTTTGATTTGAGTATGCAATTGGATAATATATAAAGTGGAGATTGAGATGATAAACAAGCTTATGGTAAACAAGTTGCAATAGGTGGAATTGAGTGAAACATAAGCCCTTGAATATTTTGAGAGATGAGTGTAACCACTTGACTGGTGAGAGACATTCTATTGTTATTTATCTTTGCCAATTAATTGTCTTGCTACTTGCATTTTTGGAAGGTGGAAAAGATTTCTGTGAAAATTTAATTTTTGAATATTTGAATTGATTTCAATTTGTAGTGCTTGCTATAAAAATCTTGCTTCCATGGTTTTTTTTTGAATTTGGTTGTTTTAAAATTTAAAATCTTGAGGACAAGATTTGATGCAAGTGTGGGGGTGTGATGACTTCTCATTTTTAATAGATTTGAGATATATTTTTATATATTTGAGAAGTCATTATTACTAATTTAAAGAGATTTTATTAAGATTTTAAGAGAAATCAATTTGGATGCATTATTTATAGGATTTCAATTTAAAATAAAAGTTTTTGAGTCTAGGAAATAAATAATAGTAATAGGAAGTTTTCTTTAAAAAAAAAATACAAATAAGTTTATTATTATTATTATTATTATTATTATTATATAATAATGCTTTTTTTTTTTTTTTTCCAACAGCACACATGCGTTTTAGCTTGATTATTGAATTGGGAATTGGTTAAATGCAGCTTGGGTCCCACCGTTTTGAAATGAATGGAAGACCTAAATTGAAAAAGGGTGAATGGAATAACGGTGTGGCAGATGCGGCAAATGGAATTGGGGGATTTGGAAGAGATTAAAACCAATTAAAACCTAAAAGAAAAACAAGCAACGAGGGACACACAAGGAGAGGGAACGAATTGGAGGCGGCATATTTTTTTGGAGATCTTCATTGAATCATTTCGCTGGAGAAAGGCGCACGACTTGGGGTAGCTTATTCATTATTTTTTCGGAGGACCAGAGACGCGACAGAGGCGGACATTCGGGGAACACACCCGCTAGAGCAAAAACGAATTGAAGGGGACATTCATTTTTGGGGAATTAATCATTATTTTTTCGCTGGTGTTTCACGGACGAAATTAAGAGAACGAGTAAGGCGGCGTTTGGGAGCTGCATCATCGTTTTCTTAGTTGCACAGTCTATTCTTTTCACTTGGTTTTGTACATTTAACAGGGGCTGTTGTCTTAACTGTATTCATTTGCTTTGCATTTACCATATGTTTTGTCTCTGAATATTATTCTTGTTGTGGTGATGTTTGAAGCCATGAGTGGCTAACTTTCCCTTTACAACTTAGAGTATTATGATCTTGTTTGAGTTTTAGTAATTATTCCCACTTATTAGTTTTACTTAATGGTAATTCAGTTTATTTAATCTTATTTTGATTATTCATTGTTTAGTGATTGGCCACCATTAAACATGTTTTGGGGATTTAGGATTAAACTTGACGAAGGAAATCTTAAATTGACCTTGGATTAAATAATGTGGAATTATATTTTAATCTAATTTGTGTCTAGGATAGACATATACCTAGAAGCTCCACATAATCAAATTAGAGTGAGCCCAAATTGAATTGCATCTTAATTAATTGTGTGAGACATTGCATAATTATTTGAGGTAGGTGTATAAGTGGACCGACATGCATTTATACACATTAATACTCTAGATTAGCTGATTATGTTAAGTTAAAATTAATTTAGTGGGAATAAAATCTAAGAAACAAACAAGGGATTAGTATCTCTAAGTTGTCCTCCTTGATATTTGAATTCTCTCCCTGTTTGAAAGTTTTTGTTTTTATTAAAATTCTTTTTTACTTTTATTGAAAACAATTCGATTTGCTCAACTTAAATGAAAAAAATGAAATTTAATACCTAATCACTATTTTGACCGAGTCTCGTGGGAACGATATCTTTCTTATCACTTTATTACACTTTATTTTTAAGCTTTAAAGTTTTGCCCTATCAAAGACCGGACACGACATCGGTCTTGTTCCAGCCGGTATTAAAAGTCCGTAACATTTAAGACCGGACTCGAACCGGTCTAAAAGAAACTCTTTTAGACCGGACATTATAAAAGTTAGGTCTTAAAAGTCGTATCATATGTATTTTGTTCGGTCCTAAAAATCAACTTATAAGACCGGACGAAACCATAGACCGATCTAACAATATCGACATTTTTAAGACCGGATAAAGAAACTCCGGTCTAAAAAATACCGACTTCTAAGACCATACGACTAATTAATCCGGTTCTAAAATATATTAAATTTAAGACCGGTCGTAATAAAGCCGGTCTTAAAAGTTGAACTTTTTAGACCGGTCTTAATAAACAGCGGTCTTAAAGGACCAATTTTTAAGACCGGACATATAAATTCATCCGGTCTTAAAATTTGAACTTTTAAGACCGGCGCAATTATTTCCTGGTCCAAATTTTCCAGAATATTTCCCTGTTTTGTTCTTCCTGATCATATATATATATATATTTACACACATCCACCACCTGAAACGTCCCGTTTTCAAAAGCAGTATAATTTTTTTTTTCATTTAAAATCATAGTAGAGCATTTGAGCGATTGAGTAACTGATACTTATATTCAAAATGCCGTAAGTTTGGCTGATTACAAAAGCGGTACAATGACCGAGAGTTTTCAAAAGTAAATAGCAAGAGAGGAAAGTCTTCGTAGAGTCCCTATGCGTCTTTGCTTGCCTTTCTCCTCGGTCCTCGTTCCTCCGAACCCGTCGCTATATTAAGAGCTGAGATTCAATGCCCATTGAACCTCAGGTAACGGTTAACCTCATGTTTATATACACCACATAGACAGTATATGAGCACACTAACAAGCATACCCCAACATCATATAAGCCCCCTGGCAGATATGTCGCACTTAGCATACGGTTCGCACTTCACAATGGTATTCGCACTTAGCAATGGTATTCGCACTTAGCAATGGTATTCGCACCTAGCAATGGTATTTGCACTTAGCAATGGTATTCGCACTTAGCCAACGTATCCCAACACCCAGCAAGCATAATAACAGTACAATAAGCATACCACAAAGCTATCGACTACTTCACATAGACATACCATACACATAGCACATAGACGCATACAATAAACATCAGCGTTAGTGTTACAATACGCGAACGTACATACAAACAGCAAAGCTATCAACTACCACATACAATACACATAGCACATATATGCATACTATAAACATTAGCGTTAGTGTTACAGTACGCGAACGTACCTTTGTTGACGGAAAACGGTACTTTTACGGAAAACGGTAAATTTTCGACAATGGGAAAAAACAATACGACGGCGACACAACAACAATGCTCGACAAATGGTACGATTATCTCGGATATCCTATAAGGATAATATTTAACAACTTTTAGCAGCATAACGGCATTTTAGGTACAAATTACCATTTTGCCCCCGAACCCCTAATCGGAATTTCACCGAAGCTTATTTGTTTTCGCTCTATCTCTCTAGAATTTTGACAGATCTTCTCCCTCATCATATTTTCGAAATATGTATCATATTTACCCCTAAATATGATATCTAGACTATCTTGAAAAATTAAAGATAAATCTAGCATTCCTACTATATCTACCGAAAGAACTACTTTGAAACTAAAGACTAAGGACCGAAGAACTTACCCGGACTTTGCTCGAGACTTTCTCCGAGCTTCTCTCTCTAACTTCTCTCTAAGGGGCATATTTTTGGTGTGAAAAATGAAGAAGGTGCTCATGCCTTTATATAGGCAAAAATTGTGCCACTTTGGTAATTTCCATATTCCAAATCTTGTAATTTTCTCTTACCTTATAACCAAGTAAAATAAAGGCTAAATGGTGGTTAATTCTTGACCATGGGCAGCCCTTAGTCGACATTGGGGAGTGATGTGGCAGCAATCCATTGGTCCAAGAGTGGTGACTCAAGCTTACTTTATGCCTGGTCCGATAGAATTTCCCGATCGGTGTCCGTTTCGCGTAGTCTCGGAAAATCTCAAAATTCTGAATTCATAACTTTGAAGATCTTCTCTTCCTCATCAATAATATCTAATTTAACTTAGATTTCGGTCCCTTAAAGGGTTCCAACAGTCCAGTTGAAGTTTTCTCAAAAAAACGTGTCCGAACACGTCCGGTGTCGGAAATCGCTTTCGGAATCATCAATCTCTGGATAATAATTCACTGATTCCAAATATGTCCAGATAATTATAAACTCATCTCTAGATGTTGAGTTATAATTATTTTCTTCAAATTCCAAAATATGACCATCTGCATTTTTCCCTATTTCGTCTTATTAGGAAAATGCGCTACCTACTTCTCGGAATTTACTTCCGGAAGAGGTCACTTAAAGGTAAAAACTCACTGATCAATATTTTACCTTGACTTTGGAATTCCTATTCCTGGTTCTCTAGATAGGATCCGTTTCCTATTTATTCCATTACTATTCACTATATTATATAATAATACAATTTTACAAAAATATCATGATATTTATTTTTTTTTCTTTTATTTTTTATTTATTTTTCTAAGCATAAAATATTTTATTAATATTTTATTTTTTTTATTTTTTATTTATTTAATAATTTCGAATTTCTCCAATTAAAAATAATTATTTAAATTATTTTTAATTCATTTACTTTATACCTTAATTATCCCATTAATTACCAGACTAGCCACTTACTAATTTTTGATAATTTTCTTAATTAGGATAAATCATTATCTCACAATTATTTTACTTACATTGGTATTTTATATCCCATGTAAAATATTAAAAATCATGGGGTCAATTATGATCCCCAAAATAATATTAAATCTTGCCTCAATATTTTCCAAGGAAATTAATCCTAAAAATTACCTAAATTAGAGACAACATATTCTCCAAATTTTAATAAATATTTCATTGCCTCTTAGGATTTATCATAATATTTTCAAGGTATTTTATGGCCCACAATTGCATTTAGGGATTTTTAGCTCTTTATTCACCCTAATTTCAATAGAAATTACTTTAGGAAATAAGATAATTATTACTTATTATTTGAAACCACATATTCACCTATTTTCAATAGGTATTATTTATCGAAATATAATATTCCAGATAAATAATTACCCGGGTATTACACCACCCAATCCAACACAAAAAAGTCGATACTTTAAGCTACAAGCTATGAACAAGCCATTATGAATAAAGTGAATTGGGAAAAGAATACAAATATCACCATGAGTTATGTGGCCTCTTAATTTAGTACAACACCGTAATGAATATATACATGTAATAAGATAAATTACAAATACAATGATGAGTTACAAATACCGCACCATGCCTTCATCAGATCCCACCCAACAACGTAACATGATATCCCCTTTATAACATATATATCGAATCCTGCCACAAAATAAAACAAGAACAAAAGCTTCACAGTCAGTGACATACATTATTGTTTAAGAACATGGAAGGAATATAATATAGTTAAAACCTTAAAGTTTTCAAAGAATTTTGCATATGAATATTACCATATGAATTGACTCTTTTATAAAGGGATATCCTCCCATATCCCTTCTTGATGATCATTTCTTATTCCGGGTTCATTATCCGCTTCATCTTCTTCGTTCATGTCCGGTAGACCCCTTGAAAAAGGAGTACTCTCAGGAAGACCATAATTTGAATGAATTTTATCATCAATATCAATGACCCTTTTTCCATGGAGAGCTACAGACCACATTTTATTTTCCTGATCGGTGATATAGAACACTTGTTTTGTCTGGTCTGCCATAATAAAAGATTCATCTCCAAAACTTCTACCATTGATATCGACTAATGTAAGTCCTAGCCGATCGATCCAAACACTATTTTTGACATTAATCCACTTGCATTTGAAAATGGGAAATCTAATTTTAACATAGTCCACCTCCCAGATCTCTTCAATAACCCCATAAAATGTATCTTGACTTCCATTGTCATCTTCTATATAAAATTGTCCATGGTGAAAATAATAATTACCAAATTCCCAAACTACCAATCCACTTCTTTCTTTTTTTGTAATTAATTATTCATGTTGAAAGAAAAAGAAATGAATAAATAAATAACTATCCTTGACTATAGTCTTGATGAAAATTCATATATTTTATTCATTAATCCAATACATTAGTTGCATGAAAAATGCGGATGTTACATGATATGTACAGAGAATTGGATGGAGGTGGGCATGTGGTTGCTGATGGTATTTGGTGAAGGATTTTGAAATGGAAGGGTCCAAGACGAGTTCAAATCCTATTATGGCTCTGTGTACATGATAGATTATTAACTGCTGCTAGAAGAGCAAAATTGATGGGGAGCTCCCCTGCATGTTTGCATGCAATACGTGATTATTGTGGAAAGGCGAAGGAGGTCTGGATGGCTGTGGGAGGTTAGTTGTTGGGGGAAGATTTCTTTTCATTAAATCTGAGACAATGATTGTCCATTAACCTTAGCAGAAGTGAGGATTGGGCTAGAAAATTCGCCGTCACTTGTTGGTGGCAATGGCACTGGAGAAATAAGGTGCTGTTTGAAGAAGGATTTAATTTTCCAGTGTGCCCTGAGATAATTATAAAGCGGTATGTGTGGGAAATAGAGAATCATGAGAATTGTGGGGAAGGAAAAGAAAACAGTTGAGGTTATATGGAAGAAGCCGCCTGTTGGATGGCTAAAATTAAATTTTGATGGTGCAATGATAGGAGCATCGAGTATGGCAGAGCTACGGGGAGTTGTATGGGGCCTGAGAATGGCGAAAGAGTAGTTGGGGGTGAAGTTGCTGGTTATGGAAGGAGATTCAAGTGCTGTGTTATCAGCATTACATAAAATCAAAAATGGTGAGCCGGCTGCGGGATCGTTGCAGAGACTCATAGCTGCAAGTAAAGTTTCGACATACTTACAGGGAAGGTAACAATTAAGGTTGCGGACTGGTTAGCTAATCATAGTTTACTGCATGATTTTTGTTTAATTCAATTACCTTGTGCACCAGCTGGTGTTCAGCCTTTGTTAGACAAGAGCATGATTCTCTGGGAATTACTATACCAAGACATGTTTTAGTGGAATAAGATTGATAGGGGATTCCCCATTTTACCCAAAAAACAATTAAAGTTGAAAAGTAATGATGAAATTAGTGCCTATATCGTCCCAAGGTAACAACAAATGTGCGCAATATCAAACAGAGAAGCAGGTGCCTTTTGGTATTCTATTGATCTGATTTATCAGAAAAAGCATATTCTATGGAAGATTTGCTTTCTTCTTTATTGACATTAGATTTCTCATGAGCAATTTCTTCATTGATGAAACCCCAAGCAGATAAAATTTGATAAGAATCAATTTACTATTTTGTGTCTAAACACAACTAAGCTAATTGTCTTTTGTAAATGAAGTTAAGTTCTAAGGTGAATCAAATAATGGGCTGTCAAAGCAGTGTGCACACAAAGTTCGTTCTTTCATATATATGTGATATTTTCCATTGGCTAGGCTTTACAATCATATTTCACTAGCAAAAACTAACGTATAAAGTAGGAGTCTGTTTAGCTAATACAATTAACAAACTCTACGCAAAAATTGAACATTTGAATTTTTCCAGTTCGTTGTAATCAAGTTAATTAGTAGCTTGTTCACAATGAGATAATAGAAGGACGGTTCCAACATATGGTTCCAAACGTCTGTGCTGCCTGCTGATGAAGAAATTAAAGAAGCATTTTTGTTCACTGGGGCTTAAAATCTGCAATAATCAACCAGAAAAAGAACAATATGTAGTTGATTGATTTTCAGCTTTGGAAAAATTCCACATAATCAAATAAACTTTGATAAGAGAGCTTATTGCCACAAGTGTTGTTTACAAAATGATGTGCTATAAAATATATATATATATATATATATATATATATATATAAGCATTAAAGCAGGTCAAAAACTAAAATGTCCAACTAAGAGCACACAAAAATAATTTAAGTTGAAAATGAAGATGAAATTAGTGCCTATACCGTGCCCAGCTAACCACAAATGCGCAATAATTTTCTGTAGAAGCAGCTGCAGTATCAAACGGAGAAGCTGGTGGAGAACCTTTTGGTATTCCATTGATCTGATCTATCTGGAAAAGCATACTCCATGGAAGCTGCTAGCATTTATTTTCTTCTTCATCACTATTAGATTTCTCATGAGCAATTTCTTCATGATGAAACCCCAAGTACATAAAATTTAGTGAGAAACAATTCACTACATTGTGTCTAAACACATATAAGCTAATGGCCTTTTATAGTTGTAGTCAAAGTTTTATGTTGAAGAAAACAATGGGCTATCAAAACAGTGTGCGTCCAAAGTTTCATCAAATATTAGGTTTATAATTGAAAAACTATTGGCTATCAAAATAGTGTTTTTTAATGTTTAATCAAATGACACAAATTTCTTATGACCAAAGACTGAGATTCACAAAATCATTAATTCCATGAATGTACAAAATGTAATAATTTAATAATCTTGAAAAGTGTAATTTGAACCTCGAGATCAAGCGATGCTTAGCTTTTTTCAAGGTGTCATGAATGGTTTAGATTAAATAGTTGAATTATATAATTGTAAAAGTAATCCTAGCGTACTCCTCACGCTTAGCTTGTTTGTAAAGAAATTGATGTGAAAATAAATATAATTGATTTTTTTTATATAATTATTTAAGTCTCCTTTCAAAAAATAAAATGATTTTTTCTTGTAGTCATGGAAACAATTATGATTCTTCTTTTCATAGTTTAAACATGATGTGGACTATAAATATTAGTGGATTTTGACAATGAAATGTGAGATTTAGTGCTATAGCAATAAGATTTTGAGGTGAAGAAAGTAATCAGCTTTCAAAATAGAGTGCACAGAATGTTTCATCATATTTTAGGTTTTTTATAGAAAAACATTTTGCCATCAAAATTGTGATTTGATTCTCAAAATGATACGACATATAGCTTTTTCCAAGTCTCACGAGGTTGAGTATAAATTATTGAAATAAAATAATTTTAAAACATCGTACTCCTTTCTAAATTCAAGACATTAAAATTCATGGGATAGTAATATTTTACAATTGTTGTCAGATATGTGTTAATCTATGTTTAATATTGTATTTAAAAGAAAGCAGTATTTTTTTATGTGCATCAAGTGTCCCAAACTATTTTATGATGTACACCACCCTAAAATATTTTTTAGGGCATCCATCACCCTAAATTACTTTTTGTGTAATTTTGCACTTAACAATTTACGTTTAAACGTAATTTAAGCATCTGAAAAATATTCTAGGATATTGGATGTACACAACAACAACAAAAATTATAGTATTAGACGCACTTGAAAAAAAATAATAGGTGCATCAAAAAAATACTTCAGATACTATATCCACCACCGTGCGTTTGATCAATTGGCTATAGCATATGCCGGTCCGTTTTCTATGATTTTGACGACGAAGATGTTAACTCTCGCCACCTGCTTTCTACATCTCTTCTTGTAAATCCAGAAAACGCAGAAGAGGAAAGTGGTCGCTCCAGTTGAAAACCCCAAGCAAATCATACCCTTCTCTCACCCACCCGTCATCAGCGAACCAAAATGCAGCAGTTCTCTCGCCTTCACCTCACGGTGTTCTGAGGCAATCCTCTTGGGTGAGAGAACATGTCGATCTGCGAAAGAAGACCACGGCGGCCAGAAAGAGAAAATTAAAAGACAATTCCGTTATGGTTATTGGTTTTAATGGGAATGAAATAAGAGGAACAGTTGGTGTGTTTGTAGGAAGATACTTCAGATATATAGAGAAGACTCAGAGAGAGAGAGTAAAACTTATATTTCATATCAAACAACACAAAAAAAATTAAAACTTAAATTTCATACCTTTTGGTATTCCATTGATCTGATTTCATTGAAAAGGTAAACTCCTTTGAAAGTAGCTAGCATAACTACTTTCTACTTCTTCTACTTCTTCATCAGCATTAGATTTCATAAGCAATTTCTTCATGAAACTCAAGGCAAATAAAACTTGGTAAGAATCAATTTGCAAGATTTTGTGTGAACACAAATAAGCTCAGGCCATTTTATAGAGTTTCTTAAGTTTAAAGGTGAAGAAAACAATGCGCCTAGCAAAACAACGTGGCACCGAGAGTTTCACAAAATTCTAGGTTTATGATTAAGAAAAACAATGGGCTAACCGAGTAGTGTGTATTCTAAGTTTGATCAAATGACTCAATTTTTTTACAAGGAACGGCTGAGATTCACGAAGTCTTAAATTGAATTAGTGGACAAAAATGTAAAATTTTCAAAATCTTGAAAAGTGTGATTTGACCATTGAGATCATGCGATATGTAGCTGTTTCCAAGGTTTTATGAATGGCTAAGATTAAACAACCAAAACAGTGGGCTATTAAAACAGTGAGACATAAGTTTCATCTAATATTAGGTTTGTCATGCATAGAGAAACAACGGGATGGCGAAATAGCGTAATTTCTAAGTTTGATTAAATGACTCAAATTCCTTTCGTAAAAGTTTGGGATTTACAAAGTCATTAATTGTATAAATGGACAAAACATTACATTTACATTTTAATAATCTTGAAAGTGTGATTTGACCCTTGAGATCATGTGACATATATATAGCAATTTTTGAGGTTATAAATGGTTTAGATTAAACAACTAAAACACTAAACTGGGAAAATAGTATACACCGAAAGTTTCATCAAATATTATGTTTATAATAGAAAAATAATGGGTTATCAAAATAGTGTATTTTATAAGTTTGATCAAATAAATCAAATTTCTTTTATGAGAGGCTGAGATTGACAAAGTATTAATTGCATAAGGGAGCAAAACGTAAAACTTCAAGAATATTGAAAAGTCTGATTTGAACCTAGAGACCATTCAACGTATAAAAGTTTTTGTCGTCTTATCAATGGTCTAGAGTAAACAACTAAAATTAAAGCGCAATATCAAACGGAGAAGCAGGTGCCTTTTGGTATTCTATTGATCTGATTTATCAGAAAAAGCATATTCTATGGAAGATTTGCTTTCTTCCTTATCACCATTAGATTTCTCATGGGCAATTTCTTCTTTGATGAAACCCCAAGTAGATGGAAATTGGTAAGAATCAATTTACTATTTTGTGTCTAAACACACCTAAGCTAATTGTCTTTTTGTAAATGAAGCTAAGCTCTAAGGTGAATAAAATAATGGGTTGTCAAAGCAGTGTGTGCCTAAAGTTTAATCAGATATTAAGTTTATGATTGAAAAACTAATGGCTATCAAAACAAAATGTAACACTTTCACAATATTGAAAAGTATAATTTGAACCTCAAGATCAAGCGACATTTAGTTGTTTTTTAGTTGTCATAATGGTTGAGATTTAATAACTGAAGTAATATAATTTTAAATGCAACACTAGCATACTTGTCACACTTAGCTTGTTGTAAAGAAAATGATACTAGTATGTGTCTAAACACACCTAAGCTAATGGCCTTTTATAGAAGTATTAAATTTTAAGTTGAAGAAAACAATGGGCTATCAAAACTAGGGGGAACTAGGGTGATTAGGGGGGCCCTAAATTATACATAATAGAACCTAGATGTTCAGGAAATTACATTTTGGTCTCATAAAAATTTCAGTAATTTCACTTTAGTCCTCACTAAAAGTTTTATAGAGGGATTAAACTGAAAATATTGAAATTTTTATAGGGTTTAAATGTAATTTCATGAACACTTGGGTTCTATTCTATAATTTTGCCCCCTAATTACAATTTTTGACTCACCCTCTAATCCAAAAAGCGTGCACCCAAAGTTTCATGAGATATTATGTTTATGATCAAAAAACTATTTGCCATTAAGATAGTGTATTTTCTATATATTTAATTAAATGATTCGAATTTCGTATTATGATCAAGTGGACAAAACATGACATTTTATATTTGCTTTCCAGACCATATAATTAATTTGATATATTGTTGCATGAGTTCTGTGAGCATGTCTTTGTTGTGGAATGGGGACAAGGGTAATGTATTCTTTCTGACAGAGGTGTGAGGCAAAGAGACCCTAGTTCTCCCTATCTGTTTGTCTTAGGGATGGATAAATTGTCCTTTTGATTCAGGATAAGATAGGTAGTGGTAAGTGGCAGCCATTGTGAATAGGAAGGAAGGGAGTGCCTATTTCACACTTGATGTTTGCGGATGATTTGTTGATCTTTTGTGAAGCGGAGGTTGGACAGCTTTGTATATGATGGATTGTCTGACTTATTTCGGCAAATATCGGGTCAGAAGGTCAACAAACAAAAGACAAGCATCTACTTCTCTAAGAATGTGACACGTCAAAGGCAAGAGGAGCTATGTAGGGCTTGTGGGTTCAAAGAAAAGATGGGCTTGCGAGATATTTGGGAGCATTTATAACAAATGAAAGGACATGAAAAAATAAATCCCAGTATATATATAATCAAAAAGGTGCAGGAACGGCTGTGCTCTTGGAAGAAACAATGTTTATCTCTAGCTGGGAGATTAACTCTAATCTAGTCTGTTACTTCGTAAGTGGCTATATTTTCTATGCAACATGTAGAATTACCGCTGGGTATGTGTAAGGAAGCGGAGAAAATGCAGAGGGACTTCATTTGGGGTTCCTCAGAGGAGGAAAGGAAATTACATGCATTGGGATGGGAGAAAGTATGCAGGCCGAAGGAACGAGGTTTGGTATTCGTAAAATGGAAAGCGTGAACAAGGCACTTCTAGTTAGATTGGCGTGGAATGTAATTGGGAAGCCAGATAATCATTCTTCGGTAGTGTTAATTGAGAGAGAAATATGGTGGGAGGGAGGACTTGAAGGTGGCAAGTGTAGCTAAGAACTCAGATTATAGCTTATGGAAGAGTTTGGCACGAATATGTCCAAATGTAGTGAATCAGGTGGCTTGGAGCTGTGGTGATGGCAAAATAATTAGATTCTGCAAGGATTTATGGCTCGATGGGAATTCTTGCTTACTTGAAAAAGCTGTGAATAAACCTGGGGAATTTCTCTCTTAATATAATATTGAAAAAATACTTGAGGTGGTAGGTGAGTAGGTCCATTAAAAAAAATACTTTAGGTTACTACTACATACACCACAGAGCGTTTGATCAATTGGCTATAACATATGCTGGTCCGTTTTCTATGATTTTGCCAGACAAACAAGTTAATCCTCGCTACCAGCTTTCTGCATCTCTTCTTGACACCTTGTAAATCCAGAAAACGCAGAAGAGGAAAGTGGTCGCTCCAGTTGAAAACCCCAAGCAAATCATACCCTTCTCTCACCCAGTCATCACGAGCATCACGTTCTTCAGCGAACCAAAATGCAGCAGTTCTCTCACCTTCACCTCGCCGTTTTTTTTCATCTTTTGTTTTATCTCAGCCACCATTTGCAGACCGATTCTAATTCGGAAATCTCCAAAGGAGGCAATAATCCTCTTGGGTTAGAGAACATGTGGAACAGAGGCTCGTATGCGGATTCCTTAATGGGTCGATCTGCGAGAGCCAAACACTGCGGCCAGAAAGAGAAAACCAAAAGACATTGCCGTTATTGTTATTGGTTTTACGGAAATGAAATAAGAGGAACGGTTGGTGCGTTTGTAGGAAGAAACTTCCGATATATGGAAAAGACTCTGTGAGAGAGAGAGAGAGATATGGAAGGAAGCTTTTAGTATTGCGCCATTTACATGAATTAAACACTTTTTGGCCCAAATTTTACATTACTGATAAATTTTCTGGGTGGACTATGATTAATATAATCCCTCCTTCATATAAAAGTCATTTGACTTTTTTTTTTAGAGATTAAAAAAGCCAAATAAATTATGTTAATATAATATGATTCCTTTGCATGATTTTGATATCAGAAGAAATTAAAGAATGAATATAATGGATATGATTATATACATCAACATCAGAATCGAGTCCACTGAGGCTTAAATTCAGCAACAATCAACCATGAAAAACACAAAGGATTAGCACTATATGAATCATATCCCAAAAAAAAAAAAAAAAAAAAAAAAACCCTTAAATTTCATACCTTTTGGTATTCCATTGATCTGATTTCATTTGAAAGGAAAACTCCTTTGAAAGTAGCCAGCATAACTACTTTCTACTTCTTCATCACCATTAGATTTCATAAGAAATTTCTTCATGAAACCCAAGGTAAATACAACTTGGTGTGAATCAATTTGCAAGATTGGTTTGAACACAAATAAGCTCATGCCATTTTATAAAGTTAGTTAAGTTTAAAGGTGAAGAAAACAATGTGACTCGCAAAACAACGTGCACCGAAAGTTTCACAAAATTCTAGGTATGAAAAAAAACAATGGGCTAACAAAGTAGCGTGTTTTCTAAGTTTGATCAAATGGCTCAAATTCTTTATAAGGAACGGCTGAGATTCATGAAGTCTTAAATTCAATTAGTGGACAAAATGTAAGATTTTCAAAATCTTGAAAAGTGTGATTTGGACATTGAGATCGTTCGATATGTAGCTGTTTTCGAGGTTTTATGAATGGCTAAGATTAAACAACTAAAATAGTGGGCTATCAAAAAAAGTGTGAGACAACAGTTTCATTCGATATAGGTTTATCATGCATAGAGAAACAACAGGATATCAAAATAGTGTAATTTCTAAGTTTGATTAAATGCCTCAAATTTCTTTCATGAATGGCTAGGATTTACAAAGTCATTAATTGTATAAATGTACGAACCGTAACATTAACAAATATTTGGGACGCCTTAAATATGATTTGTGGCGTCCCAATTTAAAATTAGGATGCCAAAAAAGGTGAAATTTCTCTCCCTATCACACACGTATGCTATCAGATCCAATTCTCATCAATGACTTCTGACACACATCTCATCTCCCCTCTCTCTTTCTCTCTCACACACACACACTCCTTGAGAGTTGAGAGTACTGCAGATTCATCTCTTCACATGCCAAAATCGTTGTAATATCCTGAATTTTGGGCCTAGAGACCTGAGAATAAGCCTATAAAAAGGTAGGTGACTAAGCCCAATTCGAGTAAGATCCCAGGAATGTCGTGGGATAGGAAGTCTCTCGGGGGACTAAGTAACTTGGCTATACAGGTTAGTGCACTCAGTATGTATAAGCTGGGGAATTAAAATGCCAATGAAAAAGGGGCACATAAGACCTATACGATGTAAATCCGGTTGGAAAAGATGCCACCCAACTATATCCTGAGGTATAGGACAATTAATTAGTTGAGCAAAAATATGCCAGTATAAGTAAGTATATGTCATTTTCAGGGCAGTCGGGTATGCCTTGCATTTTTGGAAAATGACACCGGTATGTGGCGCCATGTGGAGGCCCATACAGACAGAGTCCAACCATGTGTCATTTGGCGGGTCTCAGTATACGTGTCGCAATCCTAAGTAGGCACCGATAAAGTGACTTTAATAAAGTAAGGTCATGATGACTAATGATGACATAGCTTTTGAGTCGTCACCATAAGATCATAACACGTGTTGCTCATCATGACAAGGCATAAAGCTACTTTTGTGTTGGCGCAATGAGAACGTGACACGTGTTGACTCATTATGACAAGTGAAAAGGCTACTTTAATGTTGGCGCAATAGAAACATGACACGTGTTGTCTCATTATGGCATACTTTTGTGTTGGTCCAATAGAAACATGACACGTGTCCTCCATCATGACAAGTCAAAAGCTACTTTTGTTGGTCAAATGGAAAAGTGACACGTGTCCCCTCATTATGACATAGCTTTTGAGTCACCGCCACAAGATCATGACACGTGTCCCATAATCATGACAAGACATAAAACTACTTTTATGTGGTCTAATGGAAAGATGACACATGGCACGACACATGGCGCATTCTAGACCACACATGCGGCGCATTATGGACACGTGGCGCGTTCTGAACCACACCGTGTTCTATCTATACCCCTTCCCCCTCATTTGTCTTTAGGCCATTCTTGGCTAAAACATGGAAAAGAGAGGGGAGAAAGAAGGAAAAACGAAATGGAGAGAGAGGGAGAAGAAGTGGGCCGATTTTGCCTCTAATTTGGTGTTTTTAGCTCCCAGGGCCTTCTCCAATATTGTTCCTCTTGCCGAAAGCAATGTTTCTTCAATTTCAGGTTCTTTATATCGGGTGTTTGGTACCATTTACATGGTGGAGGTGCTGTCGGATCTCCAAACCAATCATAGAATCAAGGTAAGTAGAACTTGGATTCTTGTTTTACTCCCTTCAATCTTTATAGACATTCCTAAGACCTTGATGCATGGTGTTTTGAAGTCTTGAATGAAAATACAAGGGAGTTCAAAGAGGAAAGATTTCAAGGAAAAGATAAGATCAAGGACAAGAAGTATCGTTATTCGAAGCTTTAAGGAATTTTGGAGTTGATTATCGGTTTAAGCTTGCCAGGTAGTAACCTTAATCCTCATATGCTTTGTATGTCTCTGTATGTATGTTTTACCATGAATATGTATGTATTCAGTTGTTGATGTTTTGCCGAGTGCTTTGATACTGAAACCCGCTGTGTGCGACTAGGGCCTTGTTGTGCTTTGTAGTCTGTGCTATGTGCTACAGAGACTACTTGTTCCGGATTAGGCTTGTGCCTCGCTGTGTGCGACCTACTGAATGCTTTACAGTTTGTGCTTATGGTTTTCTTACATGATTTGATTATACTTAGTATATGAGATTAACGATTACTCTAGGATCCTTTGAGGTTCCAGTCTGTATTGCTACCAGTGTATTACAATTTATTGGATATAGCTCCCAGGCGAATATTAGCAGATGAAGATGTTGGGCCAGTTCCAGAATATTTGAAGAATTGCTGTAGAGATTTTATGCAATTATATTTTAACCAAGGTTTGTAATTTATTATTAGTATATTGCTCTAATTTGTGATATTATTGGAAAAGTGCAACAGTTGGATTTAATAAATAAGAGGTGCCACATTACCCGCCACCCGTGAAGGTGAGGCCAATAGGGGTGTAACAATCATCACACACACATCTCATATCTTGTCTCTCTCTCTCTCTCTCTCTCTCTCTCTCTCTCTCTCACACAAACGCACGCCTTGGCAGCCCTACGTCTTGGAGGAGCTTGACCGGAGAAGAGAGCTGGCCTCTATCATTGCCCGTGATGTGAGGAAGGGAGTTTCAGAGCCACGACTTGGAAGAGCTAGACCTGGAAGAAGGTTGGGAGTCTCTTACACCAAGATCGCTTGCAAACCCTGCCTCAACAAAGGCCATGAAGCCATCGATCGCAATCCCGATTACGATCCCGACAATGACCTTACTTCCGCCACCATTCACGCCCCTCTCAACCCCAACACTATCGATCCCGATTCCATTTCAACCCCCACCTCTTCCATCGTCACTCCACATGGTTCTTTTTTTTTCTTTCTAAAGCATTCATAGGCTTATTGTAATTTCTGCATTCTGTGTGTGAATCTTAGATGCGAGTATGGAAATTATCCTTGATATAAAGTTACTATGTTAGAATTTCATTGTTGTGATTTGTTGTTCCAGATCTAATTTGTTTTTCCAGATCTGCTCCATGGTAACCTCCTTCACTCCAGATTTTCTCTAGTCTTCTGTCTCTGTCACTGTGCCTCCATGAAGCCCTCGTCATTCTCATCGTGCCTTCACTCCAGATATTCTCTGTCTCTGTCTCTATGTTTTTCTTTCCAGTTTCGTGAGCTCCTTTGTAGTTCTTCACGCACGGCATGCCTTCGAGTTTGGGGTTTATTTTATTTTTTTTACAAAAAGCAATAAGGCATCCCAAAATAAATTTGGGACGTCGTTGGAGTTTCAATGGACACCGTAACTATCAAACCTACAGTGACATCCACCAAGAAAAGGATGTAAAGGGGGGGGAAGGACATTATAGGATATTTTTGTAGTAGTGACGTCTTTCTTTCAACGAAACACAATGAAGAACCATAAGAGCAATGAGGTAACGACAACGCACAATGGGACTTAAACACATACGGTGATGACGACGACAACCATTTGGGTTTGGTGGGTGATCAAACCATATTTTTATATTATTTTTCATCATTAAATTGGGATTCTTAATGGACTTGATCATGGTTATTGAGCCTAAAATGCTTTTCTTATGATAAATTGAGATTAAGAGTAAATATATTAAATTAGGGCTAAAAAGGGCAAAATTGTCAAAAAAAATTAATTACTCTTAATCATTGATTTTTCTGAGAATATTTGATGTTGGCTTGATTGATTTTTATTGTAGGTGTTTGAAAAGATTAAATCAAATTTGAAAATGAAAGTTTTAATTCAAGTTTTAAAAGTTGCAATTTAGTCCCTCAAGCAAAACTTTCTAAACTTTTCACTCAGATCCCTGCATTAAAACACAGCGTTTTGCATTGGGTGAATTAGGTCAGCTGAAGCATTTTGAATGGAGGACCCGGCAAATTAGAGAGGGAGCTGGGGGTTTGGGGAAGACAGAACCCGACATATTGAAGGAAGAAAATAGAGTGAGCGCCGCGAGGAGGAGGGGGATTCACACACACAAAATCATCGACCTTCACGACGGACTGGGAAGGACAGCATCTACGCACCTCACCTTCGTCATCATCGTCACTTTCCTTCTCACCGGCGACACCCTTCACCTCCTCCGTCACCGGTGAGGCTTGCACCTCCATCTTCACCAGCAATCACCACCACCAAGGGAGAGAACGGACAGAGACGCTGTTAACCAAAAAGGACCCACCTTCGACCTCCAGCCATTTAATTCTCTTCAACCTTCCTCCCTCACTCAACCATCGTTCTCAACCACCGAGAACCCCTCCATCGTCACTGATCCTCACCACCGCAAACCCACCACCTTCACCTCCTCTCTATTTCGGACCACACTGGAAATCATTACACTGCCAACTCCGACCTCAAGCTTTCACCCCCCTTCATCGTTACACCACCTTCATCTTCTTCCTAGGTGAGAACCAGAGAAAACAGAAATCAGACCTTCTCCTTCTTTTCTCTCTCTCACTTCATCATCACCATCATCTAACCACCAGACCACCATCCTCTGTTCACTTCAGATTTTCTAACAACCCTCACACTCCCATATTCGCCTTCAGCTTCTTCCCTTTGGCCTCACTCACTGATGAGGACATAGAAGGCGGCACCAAGGCAACAAACTTGGAGGACATACAAGGTCTTGGAGGCCCAATGACAAGAGCAAAAGCTAAAAAGGCTAAAGAGGCTCTAAATCTCTTGGTGACCACTTTACTTGAGACAAGCCCAAGTCTAAAGGAAGAAGAGACCGAAATGATACACTTAATTCAGATTAAAGACCTTGAAGAATAAGCCTCAATGGATATGCATAAAGGCTTCATTTTACTTGGCCCAAATTCTGCACTTAGTTTTATTTTTATTACGTTTAGTTAAACTTTTGTAATAAGGCTTATTGGGCAAGCTTATTGGGCCCTTTGTGTGTAAGCATAATTAGGTTAAATTCAATATGGATGTTGTCCACTATATAAGGGAACACCATAGCCTTTTAGAGGGGGTAATCAAAGTTTATCTTTTTGGTGAGAGACAAGCTTCTCTAGGGTTCTTTTGAGAATCTCTCGAACTTATCAAGGGCTTCAATCCTTGTGGCGTTCTTGGGCTTATCAATTCTTTGGAATTGTGGCGCCTACCTATAATCCATAAACTTCAGTTTTCGTTCTATATTTCTTGGTTTCGTATCTCCAGATTTCCTTATCCTTTTTCGGTGTTTCTTGAGCCAAAATCGCGTTTCGGAAAGCCGTCTTTCACCTCGTTTTGGAATCACTCAAATCCGAGGTCTATAGCGCGAGATACGTCTCGTTCGTATCGAACGTGTTGGCGGCTGAATTTTCGGTGCGAAATTCCATTCCTAGTTGATCCAATCATCGTTTTCTTTCGGGAATCATATCATCCGGTATCGATCTCGGTTCTAGGATTGGAATTGGGTTATCTTTTCTCCATTGTTTACATCCAATCTGGTCACACATTTGGTAACCCTAATCCCTAAAATTTGTGTTTCTGATTTTCAATTGTGCAATTCTGTTTTAGCCGTTGTTGTTCTTTCAATCTTTTGGTCGTTGTTTCTTTCAATTTCTTGTTCAATTCACATATTTCTGCACTTGGTTCTTGGTGTTTATCCCTTGTTCATCAATGTTCTTGAATTTTAATCCTTTCAATTCATGTTTCTTGAGTAGTATGTTGTTAGTGTGTTAAATAATAGCTCGGTTGTGGGGAATTCTATCTAATTTAGTTCGAATTAGTACAGTTTCAAAGTTTGATTCCAAGATCACAAATTCCTTTGGTTGAAGAATCAGGTGTTATTAAAAAAAAAAAAAAAGGAAAGAAAGACAAAAAAAAAAAGCAAAAAAAAAAGGCCAAAAAAAAAATGAAAAAAAAAAATTTTAATTACTATACAAAGACCTTACTATTCAATTACACACACTACTACTACTTGTGAATCAAGTCCAAAGTGTCTTCCTTGAATAGTTCCTCCAAATTGTTTTGGTTTCCTCTGTCTTGTCTTCTTTGACATCTTTTTTTCCAATTTGTCTTGTGAGTCACCACCAATTCTTGAGTTTGGGATTGTACTCTTGAGTGTTCTTGGAGATTCTTAAGAACTTAAAGAGAGCTATTGAGTGGTAAAAGGCAAGAGAGCACACTACACAAAAGCCTTATAGAGAGCAACAAACACGAGTGATACATTTTTAAGAGTGTAAACACGTGAGCGAGTGGTGAGGTCCTATTACTTTTTATTCTTGTTCTTTTCCTTGAATTATGGCGGTGCAGGTGGTGAAGGTATTCCTCCTCCTATAGGAGATAATAGATTGCCGATTGAAGCCATTACAACTCAAATGCAAAGGATGATGAGGGAACACACAGAGGAGTTATATGAGAGAATTGAGAGAATAGAAAATCAAGGGAATCATGATGAAGATAGACAGAGAGAGGGAGGGATGAAAGAAGGAGAAGAAGAGATAATGAGAATGATGCTAGAGAGGATAGAATTAAGGGAGTGAAGCTTAATATACCATCTTTTAAAGGAAAAAGTGATCCGGAGGCCTATTTAGAGTGGGAAATGAAGATTGAGCACTTATTTGCATGTCACAATTATACTGAAGAGAAGAAAATGAAGGTGGCGGCCATGGAGTTTAGTGATTATGCTCTCATTTGGTGGGACCAATTGCAAAAGGAGAGGGTGAGATATGAAGAACCATTGGTGGATAGTTGGGTGGAGATGAAAAGGCTAATGAGAAGAAGATTTGTTCCTTCCCATTACCATCGAGACCTTCACAATAAACTTCAAAGGCTCACACAAGGTAACAAGAGTGTAGATGAGTATTATAAAGAAATGGAGGTGTCCTTGATTAGAGCAAATATTAGTGAAGAACGGGAGGCTACTATGGCACGTTTCTTGCATGGGCTGAATAGTGATATAAGGGATGTTGTGGAGTTGCAAAATTATGTGGAGTTGGAGGATTTAGTGCAACAAGCTAGTAAGGTAGAACAACAACTCAAGAGAAAGGGTGTCATGAGGAAAAACTCTTCAAATTTTAATTCTTCAAGCCGGAAGGATAGAAATAAGAAGGAGGAGGTACTTCATCAAGCAACCCCATCGCTACACCTCAAAGGACTCAAACTAAATCCAATGAGGTCCCTAAAAAGACAAGGAGTAGTGAAATAAAATGCTTCAAGTGTTTGGGGAGAGGTCACATAGCTTCGAATGTCCAACCAAGAAGACTATGTTACTTAAAGAGGATGGAGAGCTTACTAGTGAGTCTTCTTCGATTCCGCCTCACATGATGATGAAGATGAGTATATTGAAGAGATAATTCCAGAAGGAGATTTGTTTATGGTAAGAAGGATGTTGGGTAGCCAAGCAAAAGACATGGATGATAGTCAAAGAGAGAACATCTTTCATACTAGATGCCTTATCCAAGGAAAGGTATGTTCTTTAATTATTGATGGAGGGAGTTGTACCAATGTTGCAAGTGCTAGAATGGTGTCTAAATTGGGCATGGAAACCAAACCTCACCCACTGCCATACAAGCTTCAATGGCTTAGTGAGGATGGTGAAGTGACCGTAAACAAACAAGTGGAGGTGAACTTCTCCGTAGGAAAGTATGATGATACAGTTTTATGTGATGTGGTACCAATGGAGGCTTGTCATTTGCTTCTTGGGAGACCTTGGCAATATGCTAAGAAAGTTATGCATGATGGTTACACCAACAAGTTCTCTTTTGTACATAAAGAACGCAAGACTATTCTTGCACCTTTGACACCAAGAGAAGTTAGTGAGGATAATTTAAAAATGAGAGAAAAAAGAAAGCAAGAGAGAAAAGAGAGTGGAAGAGAGCAAGAAAAAAAAAGAGAAAGAGAGAGAAAAGCACCAAACTTGTTTATAAAAGAAAAAGAGGTGAAAAAGGCAATGCATTTGAAAAAGCCAATGCTCTTACTTTTGAGTAAAGAGAATAATTTTACGGATGCAAGTCCTACTAACTCTCTTCCAAATGAGGTTTCTAATTTGTTGCGGAATTTAAAGATGTTTTTCCTAAAGAGGTACCTCACGAACTACCACCTCTAAGAGGCATAGAACATCAAATTGATCTCATTCCAGGAGCTTCATTACCTAACAGCCAGCCTATAGGAGTAACCCCCAAGATACCAAGGAGATTCAAAGACAAGTTGGAGACTTGATGCAAAAAGTGGGTGCAAGAAAGCTTAAGTCCATGTGCGGTTCCAGGTCATTCTAGTACCTAAGAAAGATGGAACATGGAGGATGTGCACGATTGTAGAGCCATCAATAACATCACGGTAAAGTATAGACATCCCATTCCTAGATTGGATGATTTATTGGATGAATTGCATGGTTCTTGTTTCTTCTCTAAAATTGATTTAAAGAGTGGATACCATCAAATTAGGATTAGAGAAGGGGATGAATGGAAAACAGCTTTTAAAACTAAATATGGGCTGTATGAATGGTTGGTTATGCCATTTGGTTTAACTAATGCTCCTAGTACCTTCATGAGATTAATGAATCATGTGTTAAGGGAATTTTTAGGGAAGTTTGTTGTGGTGTATTTTGATGATATTCTCGATTTATAGCAAATCCTATGATGATCATCTTGTGCATTTGAGGTGTGTTCGGAAGCTCTTAGGCATGAGAAATTGTATGCTAACATGGAAAAATGTGTGTTATGCATAGACCATGTAGTTTTTCTTGGTTTTGTTGTTAGCTCCCAAGGAGTGCAGGTTGATCAAGAGAAGGTGAAAGCTATTCAAGAGTGGCCAACTCCTAAGAATGTAAGTGAGGTAAGAAGCTTTCATGGCTTAGCTAGTTTCTATAGGAGGTTTGTCAAAAACTTTAGTACAATAGCTACACCTTTGAATGAAGTGATTAAAAGGCATGTTGGTTTTAAATGGGGGGAAAAACAAGAGCAAGCATTTGCTGCCCTCAAGGAAGAATTAACCAATGCACCTATTCTTGCTTTGCCTAATTTTGCTAAGTCATTTGAAATTGAATGTGATGCATCCAATGTGGGGATAGGGGCTGTTTTGATGCAAGAAGGACATCCCATTGCTTATTTTAGTGAAAAATTGAATGGGGCTGCTCTTAATTATTCCACATATGATAAGGAATTGTATGCATTAGTAAGGGCTTTGCAAACATGGCAACACTATCTCTTGCCCAAAGAGTTTGTCATCCACAATGACCATGAATCCTTAAAGTATTTAAAAGGACAAGGCAAGCTTAACAAAAGGCATGCCAAATGGGTAGAGTTCTTGGAGCGGTTTCCCTATGTGATCAAGCACAAGAAAGGTACGTCTAATGTGGTTGCGTATGCACTCTCAAGAAGGTATGCTCTATTCTCTACTCTTGAAACTAAGTTCATTGGCTTTGATCATATTAAGGCATTGTATGAGCATGATCCGGACTTTGCAAAAATCTATAAAACTTGTGTGCATGCTGCTCAAAATGGATTTTTTAGGCATAATGATTACTTGTTTAAAGAAAAGAGATTGTGTGTCCCTAAAGTTTCTATTAGGGAATTACTTGTGAAGGAGGCACACGAGGGGGGACTAATGGGCCATTTTGGGATCCAAAAGACTCTAGACATGCTGCATGAACATTTTTATTGGCCACACATGAAGCGTGATGTTCATAAATATTGTGAAAGATGCATTATATGTAAACAGTCTAAGTCTAAATCATTGCCTCATGGGTTGTATACTCCTTTGCCTATTCCGCATTGCCCTTGGATTGATATTTCTATGGATTTTGTGTTAGGACTACCTCGGTCTAAAAATGGCAAAGATTCTATTTTTGTTGTGGTGGACGTGTTTTCTAAGATGGCACATTTTATCCCGTGCAAAAAGGTTGATGATGCAATCCACATTGCTGATTTGTTCTTCAAGGAAGTGGTAAGACTCCATGGGCTTCCAAGAAGCATTGTCTCGATCGTGATACAAAATTCTTAAGTCATTTTTGGAGGACATTATGGAGTAAGCTGGGAACTAAACTTCTCTTTTCTACTACTTGTCATCCACAAACCGATGGCCAAACTAAGGTAGTGAATAGAACTCTTTCTTCTCTTTTGAGGGTCAGTAATTAAAAAGAATATCAAGTCATGGGAACAATGTTTACCCCACGTTGAGTTTGCATATAATAGGGCTGTTCATAGTGCTACTCATTATTCTCCTTTTGAAATTGTTTATGGCTTAAACCCTCTTACTCCTCTTGATTTGCTACCTTTGCCTAGCAACTATGTTTTTCAAAGATAAAGATGGTAAGAGTAAGGCTGAATATGTGCGGAAACTACATGAGAAGGTAAAAGCAAACATTGAAAAAAGGTAGAGAGTTACGTCAAGCAAGCGAACAAAGGAAGGAAAAAGGTAGTGTTTGAACCAGGTGATTGGGTTTGGGTTCATTTGAGAAAAGAGAGGTTTCCCGCCCAAAGGAAATCTAAGCTTCAACAAAGGGGAGATGGTCCTTTCCAAGTGCTATCCAAGATTAATGATAATGCCTATAAAATAGATCTCCCGGTGAGTATGGTGTAAGTGCTACTTTTAATGTGGCTGATTTGTCCCTTTTTGATGCGGGAGAAGAGGATTACAATTTGAGGACAAATTCTTCCGAAGAAGGAGGAATGATGAGGACATAGAAGGCGGCACCAAGGCAACAAACTTGGAGGACATACAAGGTCTTGGAGGCCCAATGACAAGAGCAAAAGCTAAAAAGGCTAAAGAGGCTCTAAATCTCTTGGTGACCACTTTACTTGAGACAAGCCCAAGTCTAAAGGAAGAAGAGACCGAAATGATACACTTAATTCGATTAAAGACCTTGAAGAATAAGCCTCAATGGATATGCATAAAGGCTTCATTTTACTTGGCCCAAATTCTCGCACTTAGTTTTATTTTTATTACGTTTAGTTAAACTTTTGTAATAAGGCTTATTGGGCTGGCTTATTGGGCCCTTTGTGTGTAAGCATAATTAGGTTAAATTCAATATGGATGTTGTCCACTATATAAGGGAACCCTTATCCTTTTTCGGTGTTTCTTGAGCCAAAATCGCGTTTCGGAAAGCCATCTTTCACCTCGTTTTGGAATCACTCAAATCCGAGGTCTATAGCGAGATATGTCTCTTCACATCATTTTCCCATTCCTAGTTGATCCAATCATCGTTTTCTTCATATCACTCACTCTTCACATCATTTTCCCATTTTATTTTTCTTATGGTTGGTTTGGTAGGAAGCTTTGTGGTGACAATGCTTGGTTTGATTAAAGTCATGAGAGGCTGATCCTTTAATTCTTGGAGATGGTTGAAGTGGCTGGAGCTCAGAGCTTAAATATAGGGGAGTATATTTTATTTCAATTTATTTTCTCTAATTACATTTTAATTTCCTAGTTTAGGAATATTATTTTGTAATGTTGAGACTCAGTTTATCCGTTTGGAAAACTTTGTGGATTGAACCTATGTGATTGGATAGAATTTTGTGGTTTGTTGAATTTATAAATTTGTATTTCCCTATTGATTCAGTGAAATTGTGCTTTCTACATGGTATTGTTAGATAGTATAATTGAATTGAATTAATTGAGTGGTGTGGTATCGCATTCATATCAAAAGGAACCAAGTTACATTAATTTAATCATAATCACACACTAAGTGGTTTTAAACAATATCTCAAGAGATAGTAGTTTGCTACGGTAGTAGGAGCTACTATTAATTGAAAATATTTGACTCAAGTGGTATCTTGGGTTTTTCATCTAGACTTAGTGAAAATTTACTCCTATATTTAATTGAACTGTGATTGTCACTATTCCATTTCCAAGAGCATCCATACTCATTTTCATACTCCATTCCATTTTATTAAAAATACCAAAAATATTAGTTTAGCATTTAATTTATTTGCATTCTTATTTTAGTTAATTAATTTGAAAAGCAAAAACCTATTTTCCTCTTGTTTTAATTGCATTTGCATGGCGTTAGATTCTTAGGATTGATAAGAGGCTCCCGAGAAAGAAACGATCCTGGTTTCTTTTATCGCAATCCTTGGTTTATTTTTGATTGTGGACCCCAAGGCTAAAGATAGAAAAATCCACTCATCAGTGGGTTTAAGGTTTTCTGGTTTTGGCGAGAGAGAAAAGAAACGGCTGAGGAAGCATACAAGATTTTGAATTGATTTTGTCTCCATTTTTCAAACATTCACTAAGGGTGTTTACATCATTTCACAATTGATTCTATTACACAAAAGTTCCAAGGGACTTGGCAGCAATTCTGATCTTTCTGGGAACTTTTGTGTAATTGTTTTTCTACATTTGGACCTTAAAGAGATTTTCCTAAATTTTTTTCACGATAGATATGGTCTGCTAGGGTTTATCGTGGAACTTTCCATTGCTCGTTGCAGTACCTCTGAGGGACTTCATCGCCTACTGTGGCGGAGGAAAAGAGTGTGATCTTGATTCGTGCTGGTCGAATTGAGATCAAGTGAGGAAGAGATGAACGGTGGGAAAGAGTGGAGATCTGTCGAGGGTCGCTTTTGTCGATAGGAGCGAAATAGGGGGAGGCGAAGGAAACTTATGATCGGAATAGAAGGAACGTAAGGAAGGAGAATGGCCAATTTTTTAGGGAGGTGCTGCTTAAGTCGTGGATGGAAGACTGGATGGAAGAGGAAGGCTTAAGGTCAGGTCAATCGCAGCACAAGGACTCGCTCATAAAGAATTTGTTGCCGTCGTGGTACGATTTTGATGAAGAGAAGGAAAGTTCAGAGGGTGAGATTACGGCTAGATTTGAGGATATTCTTGACCCAGGAAGCGGAATTGCAGTGGATTTGAGCAACCCGCTAATTCCTAATTTCGTGCTTGAGAAATCAGAAAAGAGTTCTTGGGGCAACACCGAATTATGAGTTCTTATGTAAGAAGTTTGTGCAGATATGGGCGACGGCTGGGCAGATCCGTGTGTTTGATTTGCCAAATGATTTTTACCTAGTCAAATTTCTGAATCAAGATGACTATGATGCAACATTAACAAGGGTGGGTTGTTATGGATAGCTATTTGAGTGTCATGAGGTGGAGAGCTGATTTCAATCCAAGAGAAGATGTGGTTGATCGAGAGGTTGCTTGGGTAAGATTACCGTCTATTATCCCTTATCCCTTATTTTGCTTTCATTTTATTGAAATTTTGATACACGTATATAAATAAATCTTGAAAATACTTCGGTACTAAATAGAAGATGTGGTTGATTATTTTGAGGAGATTAAGGAAGATAATTAAATTACTCTAAAATACTTATATTTATCTTTTTTTTTTCAAACTAATTTGTTTGAATAATAAATTGATGTATAATTTAATCATATATAATATATAACATGATTAAGTAACTTATTTAACTTTCTTAATATGTTTTTTTTTTTAAAAAAGTCAATTGGGTCTTATATTTAGAACCAAAGCTACCATTATATTTTGATTCAAAGATTGAGTTTATAAATTTACTTCATTATATATAACTTATTTAATCAATTCATATTTAAGGTGAGATAGATTTATTTCTATATAACATACACCACCCACCTCAATCTCACGAATTATCATAATCCTATGATATTCTTGTAGAAACAACTTTTCGAAACATACAAACTTTTTTTTTTTTGGAGATTCATCAACTCTCAAATGAGCTTCCAAACACTGAATATTATACATCGAAGTAATGAACTTTGAAATTTTAATTCAAGTCGATAGCTCATTAAATAAGCTATCAACTGGAACATAGAACACACATTCCACAACAAATAAATAGTCCAACTATTATATCAAAGCCTCTCAAATTTTATTTGGTCTTTCGAAGGCAAAAGAAGCATTAAGAGAGATTTCTATTAGCAGTGTCTTGTTCAAACTGGCTACTTAGGATTGACCATTTATACTCAATCTGAAACAGTTGTTGTCGAGCATTTCTTTGATCTTCCACCATCTCAGACATCTCTTTTCTCACAGTCTCAATGTCCTTCTTGAACTCAACCGTTTCTGCAATATATTTTCTCTTTTGTTCTTGAAGAGACAACAATTCAGTTTCACAATCTTTTCTTTGTTTCTTTACCAAAGATATCTGCTCCTTCAGCCGAGCTTCTTTTTCTTGAGCTTCGTTCATAAACTTTTCAATCTCTGACATTTTTGAGACCAGAGCAATAGCAACCTCCTTTCGTTGAGTTAGCTCGTCCTTGATGCTTTTATCTCTTTCTTCAAGCACTGTAAATTTATTGACTGTAGCAAATGCTTGCTTGAAAGAAGACAAAATGCTAGGCAAATCTTTATGCATAGACTTTATTACAGCCATAAGTCCATGGGATAGAGCTTGATCTTCCAAGGAAAGACGAGACAAGAAGTTGAGAGCTCTTCGAAGGCGAAGACTATGGGTGTCTGAGGTTGATATGTCCTTAAGAGGCATCTTCAAGGAGTCTTCCAAGTCAGCAAGGGCCTTTGCAACAAGCTCATCTTTAGTTGTGGCAACAGTAGGAACAGATGATATTGGTGATTCACCACCATAATCATCCTCTGTAGATTCGAGCATACTGATGAGGTCATCATCTTTCAAATCTTCAGCATCTGACTTCCTTGGTTTGAATTTGATTTGACTTTGAATCTAATAATAATAAGTGGATTTGAAAAACAACACATGAGTCCTATGATACAACAACAATATTTTTCATTTTGCTAATATAACAGCTATTTATACTAGTCTTTTTAACTGCTTTTCCAACAAAGTTGTCCTTTATGAGCACTTAGTCAACCCAATATACATATACTTCTCATATCCTTTATTTAAGAGCTATTTAAATTATTTGGGTAGATTAAAGAAGCTAAATAAATTACTTAATATAACAAATGTGACTTGATCTCCCTAAAGTACCCAGTTATAACATTAGGTTATATATCAATTTATGGACTAATTAAATTTAGATTGCAAGTAAATGATAACCATTGGAGACAAATTGAATTTAGGTCTTATATTTAAAAACAAGACCAACCCACTAATTAGCTCCTATATTTAGGACAAAAGGAGTACATAATTTTTAGGAATTGTGAAGAGATCCTGAATCATGACTATATATAAGACTCAGACAGTTTTATAAGTGCCAAAAAAATATTAGAAAGCTTACGTGTGAGACATATTTTGTCGAAGAAGTGGGTAATTTTGAATCAATTGATGGGGTTATTATCTTAGCATTCTCGGATGATAGAGAACCTTCAGAGATTCCTTTAATGTCCTGTAGAGAAATAAATTATAACCTGTAAGTTTTACCTATTTAATATTTGAATTTGTAGGTGGATAATTGAATTTCCCCCTACATTTTCCCTTGATATGTTTTCCTTTTGAACACTTTGACCTTTAAGGTGTCCAATACTCTACATAGACAAAAAGAAAAAGAAAAAAGTGAGAAGGAGTTGCTACATACATATGTAAGACACATGCATTATGATTTCATGAGGAATTACCTTCTTTGTAATTTCATTTTTTTCAAGTGACTGTTGTTGCTGGTACTTTGATTCAAATTGACTCGTTGATATTGTATACACCAACTCCTTATATTTAAATCAATGAACACAGTCAAAATCAAACAGGTTAGTCTTAGGGAGGAAATTATTTGCAAAAACTTGTATAGTCTAAGAGGCTCTCATTTAGGACACTTACAGCTTGATTAAAAGGTGTTTGATGTATAGATATATCTACAAGATTAGTTGATGACTACTTGCTAATTGATTGCGGTCGTGGAGATGAAGTTGGCATTACTGCAGATATCTCTAAAGCTGGCATTATTTGATTGACACTCTGAGACACCATACCCAAAAAACCTTAGTTAACTAATATCACAAGTAGAACAAAGACAATATTAGTGAAAGATGTAAGATAGTGAGGCTAGCCTTGGTTGAGCTTGTTGGTTCTGAATGAGCTAATGAAGTAACTATCTGAACATTCTTTGATGTAGTGCATTCTTCTGCTCTTCCTTCAAAACTCTACATGAAAACAAAAGATATGTAACTTTAAGTCAACATTAATTGAACCAATTGCCTGAGCAGCTATTACCTTTTCCTTTGACATTTCCTGCTCGTGTGCCCTTCGATCTTTTGATTCTCTGTTATTCTGCAAGATAGGAATGAACCAATTGCATTCTATATCTATTGTACATAATGGTGTCTCTGAAGCGTGAGCAACACCAAATACAAAAGATATAACATATTTTATTGGCATTCTATATAAAAGCATGATGTGTACCTCTGTCAAGTTTGATGTAGCATTGATTGTCAATTTCTGGTCATTGCTTTGACCTCCAGTTTCTTGGCAATTAATTTGTTGCATGGTTTCTTTGCTAGAATCATCCATAGATTTGATAATATTCTTCAATCTCATCTCAAACTTATAATTCCCAGGGAAATAACCTATTATATCATCCATGGATATATATATATATATATATTATTTAAATTATCAATCGTATGCAAGTAAGTTCTATCATTTTTTTGGAAAAAAAAAAATCATATTGTTTAGAGTACATAAAATATGAATCTTGAATATCATATTCAGATATCTTATAAACAAGCTTAATTTTATGCACTTGAAGAATGTATCAAGTAGAAAATCTATTTGAGCTCCACTCATATATATATAGTTTGGAAAGATATTGTTTAGTAAGAATTAAATGTGGATAGCTGGGTTTATATATTATGCTCACAAAAATTATGTAAATATTATAAAACGAGATTCTAACCATATACACACACACAAAATATTATAACAATACTACTTTACATATGATGCTATTATAACGTATTCAAGACATGGAGTACCTTCGGACACTTGCTTAAGCAATTCCTGAGGAGTAATAGAGGAAGTGAGGGATAGTTTGGGACATTGCTTCACAACAATGTATTTAACAGTTTGCATATCAATGGATGGTGCGACTGAAGTGAGTGAAGGAAGGTTCCAAAGTAGAACATATTCCAAAGTTGTGTCATGTTGTTCATGTCCAAATACTTGATCTAGGGTAGGTGCATCTTCTATGTACAATGCCCTTAGGTTTGGAATAGCTCCACATGCAAAGGTGTTAGGTAATACACATTTCAACTTATGGCAACATTTGATGCAAATTGTGATAAGTTTTGGGAAGATAAATTGACGAGAAGAATTAGACACATTTTGATCATCTTCTACTCCAATGATTTCCTCCAACTCCTTGCAGTCTTCAATGTGTAGTTCCATCAATTGTGGGAGGCTTTTCAAGATGGATGAAGGGAATACTTGTTTCAAATTTCCACAACTCACTACTAGTAACCGATTAAGATGTTGAAGGAGTAAACAATTTTTGGTACCCCTCCATATATGCGTCAACTGGGGTAGCTCAAAGAACCTAAGACGACTTAATTTTGAGTTTACTTGTTGCCCATTGGTAGAAAGCTGTTCTACATCAAAAACAACTTCTACTTCATGATTACATAGAACAAGACGCTCTAAAGATTCCACTGAGGCTATGACCACCTTTAGTAGGTCCTGTAAAAGTGAAAAAAAGGCAATTTGAATTAGATAATTATTGTATTGCATAGTAAAAGACAATTATCAAATTAATATCTTAGAAAATATGGATAAATGTAGATATTGCAATAATATAAAGCAATATGACAAGAGGAAGTTTACTTCACAAATTGTGAATTGTATGGTGATCTATGTTTTTTTTTTTTTATGTTGATGATGATAGATTATATAATTTGGAAATATTGGAAATAAAGGAATCGTACCTCAGAAGTCAAGTGATTGTCCTCTTGTCTCAATCCACCACAAGCAACCCAATGAATGATAGACTTAATATGTAGTAGTGGACAATTCTTCAATGAGAATGATTTCAGAGAAGACCATGTTGGATGATAATTTTGAGGACAGATACTAATGATATTTGGCAAGTTGTCAAGTCCAAGATGTTTCAGAGCAGGAAACTCAATTGTCTGAGGCTTGTTTGGATACATATCTTCACTAGATGGGCCAAACATGCTTCTCAATTCATTATTTTCAGATACGAGTAAAGCTTCCAATTGTGTGACACTCTTTGCAAAAGAGATAGGCATTAAGTATTCTAGTTTCTTGCATTTGCCTATGTAAAGTGATTTCAATTTGGGGAATGCATTTTTGTAACTCTGATAGTCACTTGCATCAACTATTTCCTTCACGTCTTCTGTCAATATATGTTTAAGTGAATCACAACTATCTATATAAAGCTCCTTCAAGTTACCAAAAAGGCCTTGAGGAGGCTGACCACTATATAAAGTTTTCAAATGCTTCACCTTTGTAAGAGTGAAATGAGTCAAATTGGAGATGATTCCTACTTGACTTGGATTTAACAAGCCTATTACGCATTCCATCCCATCTGAATCATGAAGTGCAAGACAAGTCAATTCATTCATACCTCCACCTATTGATTGTGATAGGTCAGGGATGATATTTTTCAAACTTTCAGGAGTTCTCCTTAAAGAAAGAGTCTTTGCCTTTCTCATCATATCCTTACTTTTTCCAATTGAAATACAACTCTCAAAATCTTCGATATATAAACCTCTTGCAACAAAAGACTTGCCATGCCCAAAATCTTTGGCGAACACATAGTTTTCCCATGTATGGCAGTTTTCCTCTGTATTGCCAAATTGTATACAATAACTCTCCATTGCTAGTGTAGTAGTGCTAATTTTATCGAAAAATTTAGCACTATTGTCATTTTGGTCCTCCCAATCTTTTCCAATGTTATGGAAAAAATACAACACTTCCAACTGTGAACATCTTCCCATTACTTCAAAAGGATTCCTTTGAATTTTGCAATTACACAAACGAAGTAATCTCAATTGCTTTTGTTGAATGATGCATGTTGGCAATTCATCAAAAGAACAACCCCATATCGTAAGAGACCCAAGCCTCTCTAAGATCCCTATAAAAGAGATATCACCTAATACCCATTGATATAGTGTAAGGCAACGCAAATTACTTATCAAGTGGAGTGAATGGGCAACTGAAGTGCTAGATCTTTTTTATAAGTAGAGTTTGCAAGAGTCAAAACTCTAAGCTTTTTTGTACCAGTGAAAAAATCTTTTGGTATAGTCACGGAAGATTCTGAATGAATGGAGATATGAAGAAACTCAAGTTTAGGATAATTTAACTTAGTAGGACATTTATCAACTTCTTCAAACCACAGATATCTTACCGCATGGTCCTCCATTATCACATCCTCTTCTAATGATCCCATAATCAAATTATTCTCCTTATTTGCTATCCATTTCGCTACATCACGAACCAAGTCATGCATTTTGATGTCACCTTCACTATTTTGATCAGCAACTTTTTGTAGTAAGCAAGAATCTATAAGCTTCTTTATGGCTTTATTGATCAGTTGGATCCCTACCCGATATGAGGGAATTTCTCCAACCAGACCAAGCCCAAGTCCAATTATGGTTAATTCAACAATTGGAATTTCATAATCTCCTGGGTACATGGAACAAAATAAGAAGAGCGATTTAACCACTTCATTCTCTAAATTATCATAGCTTAATCGAAGACATCCATAAGTACTTTTTAGACCATCTTCAATATCTATCCAACTTGGATTTCTCAATATTTTCAATGCTTCAACCCACTCGTCATGAGGTTTATTCTTCAAAGTCTTGGCTACTGCTTCAATTGCAATAGGTAAACCATCACATACTTTTGTAATATTTTGTGCCATGTCCTTCAAATTATTAGACAGGTCATCAAACAACCCAGCATGCTTCTGAAAGAGGTCCCATGATTCATTTTCATTTAATCCCTCCAAGGGAATTATTTCTTGACAACTCATCCATTCACATACATGAAGCTTACGTGTGGTTATAAGAGTAGTGCAACCCATTCGATTTTCAGCAGTAGGAATACCTATATCCATAAGATCAAGCTTCTCCCACACATCATCCAGAATAATCAAGAACCTTTCACCACCGCTCAATCTCATGAACAAGCGTTGAGCTCTCTCTAGATTATCTTCCTCTTTCATTTCGAAATTTAGTCCGCTGGCGATCTTGCTCTGAATTTTTCTTGCATCAAATGAGTTAGACACAACAACAAAAACTACTTTGTCAAAAAAATTCTCTGCTTCTTTGCCCACTTCTTTTACCAAAGTTGTTTTCCCAGATCCACCCATGCCATACAATCCTATCATATGAATCCCATCATCCTTAAATGCCCTCAGAAGACGATCATAAGCTACCTTTCTGCTATCAAAGTCCACAAAATCTTGTGAAGGAAAGTATTTTATACCTACAAGTGTAGCAAGTCGAGAGAACTCAGAGAATTGAACTTGATTGTGCATTTTAATGTCATTAGTTTTCTCTTCAAGCAGCTTTGCCAGATTTTGACGATTGATCAAGTTTGGACAGAGCTTAAGACAAAATGTCTTATTTCTTTTTGTTTTCTCTTGCAGGTCCGCCACTTTTGCCATTAGAGAGTTTGCATCGTTCAACCAGCTCTCAACTTCATCAACAACCTTATGAGTTTTCTTCTTCGCATCTTTAGCACGATCTTGAACCTCCAGAATTTTTGATTGCAGATTCTCTTTTTCTATTTCAAGCTCTTTGACATATTTGTTGAAGCGGAGAGGATAACAAGCTTGAACTATTGCTTCATCTACTAACTTCTCCAATATAGTAGTCACGACAGAAACAATAGCATCCATTGCCCTATATTCACAATGTAACCCACCTATATATGGTGATTATATAACTTTAAAGTGCCGTGATTGAAAAATAAATAATTGGTATTTGAGTTAATTGAACATATAATTATATAGAGAAACTTGAATTGTGAAAAGTTGGTGTTTGTGTCCCCTGTTCAATTGAGCCCCTAAAAGCATTTGGTTTGTAGTTTTTGTAAAAAGACAATTAATGCATATTATGGAATAAATAACGATAGCATATAAACAGGTTGACATGAAGAGAGCAAATGGTAATTAAAGGAAGTAAAAGTATTTTCAGAAAATACTAATAATAATAATTATAAAATTAATTATATATTTCTATAATTTTGAATCTATTAAAACTTAATTAATCCTCAAGATTTATTATAAAATCTTATGGAGTTCTTTTTGTTTTCCTAAAACTTAAAAGACTTTCCGTAAGTTTTCAAAACTTACACTTCAGTGCAATTTTTAATAGGGTTCTATTGAAGATTCTAAACATATTAATTTTTATTATTTGTAATTATATTAAAAAAATTAAAACTATTATCTTGCCCTCATAGCCTAGTTGTTTCCCTCTCTCAATTTTCAATAACTTTAAATAATTAATTTTGGTACGAGTTATTTAAAGTTAAAAAAATTTAAAGAACAACAAACGCAAGTTGTGTTGACCTATTGACTATTTATCCCTTAGGATTGTTGGCAATATATATATATATATATTCCTTAGGATATTAAATCCCTATCTATCTCATTAAGTTATTTTTATTTATGTGTTTGAAATATTATTTTAGCCAACTTATACATTAAAACTTTAAAAAACTGCTAAATAAATAAGTTTACATAACAAAAAATTGAAAAGATATGCATTACATTTTTTCAGGTAACCTAAATGATTTTCAAACATCTATTGTTTTTAAAATGGTTATTTTAATCCAAAAATATATGACTTTATGGTCAACTAAATGTTGAAGGAATGAAAGTGGAATCAAAAAAATAGAAGCGACATTTTGTGTTATGTAACTATTGATTAAAAGAGAGGTTTGGATGGGTTTTAAACATAAAAAGAAATAATTTGTAAGTTAAATAGATGGAAGGTCAATGTGTTTTAATCTAAATCAATTTTTAGCCATTTAATCTATTGGTTCTCACACTTTACGGCTCGGTCATAATTTATTCCGTGAAAGAGTGGATGCTTTTTTTTTTTTTTTTTTTGAAAGTGTAATAAGGACCAGCGAATTATAACACATACACATACAACTTTACCACTGTGTCTATGGAAATTAGGAAATTGTGCAAATGTTGGGGTTGGTTAAGGTTCTTCTCCAAATCTGAAGGCAGCAAGAAACAGAAGCACCAAGTAGTATCAGTATTCTTTCACATACATCACCTTCCAGATGAGAGATATGTATGAAGGAGACTTTGTGGACCTGATCAGTGAATAAGTCAGGTCAAGGCTTTTCTCTGTTTTTCCATCTCAAAAAGATTATATATATTGAAATAGAAATAAGTAAAAAACGCAAGAATTAGAAAAACAAGAGAACACAGAAGCTTACCTCTGTTTCAAGAGAATTCCTAATCTCCGGCAAGCAACACACAAAATAGGCAATCAGCCAGCATTTTTCACTTTGTTCCCCGCTTTGATTTAATGCTTTTCCTCATAATCTTGTTGAACGCAACATTTGATTAGTCGATAACCATAATTTTTTTTGTTTCATTTTTATAAGGTCTTAATACAAAGAAGGAATCAAAATCTCTGTATTAGGTGTCGAAAGATGCTCTACTTCTTATTTGTTTTCAGTTCTATCGCACATGTTTTTTTTTAATTAATTTTTTTGCGCGTATTTTGGAAGTTCTGACTGTGAACAATGATAATACACAAGGTGAGAACATTATATTGAAAAAGCTTTACCTATTCTGAGCAAAAAAGCTTTACCTATAATTTTGTGAGGAAATTCAGCATAAGATGGGACTCCGATTCTGGTTCTTCTCCAATCTACCTGCAGCTATGAAACAGAAAATAACTTTATTAGAAAATAACGAAGAGATTTCTCAAATCTTGTGGTCCTCAATTAGCAATGAGTGAAAAAAAAAAAGCAGGAACATAAGAAACAAGTCATGGTTAAATTATCAACATCCAAACATAATCTACCTCTTTTTTCTCAAGAATTTCGATCTCCTTGTAATCCCAGAAACACAAACACTAGTTTCAGTTCTCTTCTTTCCCTTTCTTGTTTGGTAGTGATGAGTAATAAGCTTCGTAAGAATTTCAGCCGAGTCGTAAGAACTAATTTATTTCTCACATTGACATTTCGGAAGTACCTTATCAGTCTCTCACGCTCTCAGCACCAATCCAGCGTTAGCTTATGGAGCTCTGAAAGAATCTTTATTACCAATAGGTCCGTTGTCGCCTAAAGCCAATCCTCACAGCTGTCTTTGACTTTTCATGACATTTCATGATTCAAGCCAACTCACATAATTTGAGATAATTGATATTAATAAACAAAAAAATTGAGATAATTGGAACATGTGGTGGACACTTTCTCCTATATGATTTTGTTGAACTTTTTTTATATTTTGCTTCATTTCCTAGTAATAAGCCTAGTCTTTGAAACTCACATAATTTTCCCTCTTTATTAACAATGCAGGTGGTGGGCTTGTTAGAACCGTTTATAGCCTTTCGTCTATTATCCCTTATTTTGCTTTTAGTTTATTGAAATTTTGATATAGGTATATAAATAAATCTTGATACAGTACTAAATATAAGACCCAATTGATTTTTTTTTTTTTTTGAGAGATTAAGAAAGTTAATTAAATTACTTTAAAGTATTTATATTTATTGTTTTTTCTCCAAACTAAATTGTATGAATTATAAACTAATATATAATTTAATCATACTATGATTAAGTAACTTATTTAGCTTCCTTAATATCTCCAAAAGATATCAAATAAGTCTTATATTTAGGATCAAAAATAATATTATATTTTGATTCAAATATTCAGGTTATATATTTACTTCGCATATATATAACTTATTTAGTCAGGTGAGATTTATTTCTACATATTATTAGCAAGGTTTTGAAACCCGGACCGGTCACTGAACCGGTCGGGGTATTAGGTTAAGGGTTAGTGGGTCGAAATAACCCTCCAGAACTGAAACCGGTGAGGTATAAAAAATTAGAAAATAATTAATTTCTTATCATATCAACCTAAATTTGACATACTATATATCATTTCAATATTTTGGATCAGTGGAAAAATAATCATATACTTCAATACTTGTGACATATTTAGATATTCTTGACAATTTTCTTTACAACATACATTTGACATCCACTAAGCAGAGCTAACCGAAAACAGAGAAACCACAATAGCTTCAGGAAAACCAAAAAAATGAATCCAAATCAAATCCATATGACATCCAAAAGTAAAAAAGGAAAAATAAAAATTGAGGGAGAAATTAAAATATATATATATATATTGAAGGAGAAATTTTTTTTAAAAAAAAAAACCCAGTGACCGTCACCGTCAAAGATCTCCTTCACTCGAACCGGTTTCTGACCAAAACCGGACCGGTTTACGGGCCGGCTTACGGTTCCCGATCAGCGTAGTCGGTCCGGTTTCACAAACCATGATTATTAGCATACACCACACATCTCAATCAAGTGATTGAACTATTGATGTATCATAATAAAATCAAAAGGATGTGATTCTCGTAGAAACTTCTTTATGAAACATACAAACTTTTTTTTTTTTGCAGACTCATAAACTCTCAAATGTGCTTCCAGACATTGAATCTTATACATCCAAGTAATGAACTTTGAAAATTTAGTTCAAGTCAATAGTTCATTAAATAAGCTATCAACTGGAATAGAGAACACACATTCCAACACAAATAAATAGTCCAACTATCATATTAAAGCCTCTCAAACTTTATTTGGTCTTTCAAAGTAAGCAAAAGAAACATTAAGAGAGATTTCTATTAACACTGTCTTGTTCAAACTGGCTACTTAGAATTGACAATTTGTACTAAACCTAAAACAGTTGCTGCCGAGCATTTCTTTGATCTTCCACCATCTCAGACTTCTCTTTTCTCACAATCTCAATCTCCTTCTTGAACTCAATATTTTCTGTTATACCCCTACCGGTCTCGCCCTCATGTGTGGCGGATAGAGGTGTTCCCTTTTATAATTACCTTTATTAGATCTAATTACTATTTATTAGCACGCATTAGAGGTTATCGCAGCAAAGTCTTTCCCAGTTGGATATCAGACAATACTGGTATAACTAAAAGCAAGTAACAAAACATAATTCCTGAGGGCAAAAGAATATACAGTTAGCCCATCTTAAAAATAAAATCAAAAATAAATCTTCCTCCGCCTCCAACAACACCGTCTAGTCCAGCTCTGCATTCTTACCCTTCTCACCAGGTACGGCCCTTGAGGTACTTCTAGAAGCTTCAAAAATTTGATATTCATAAATGGATCCTAGAGTAACCATTAATCTCATATGAAATGCATAAAAACAATATATGTATGTAACCATAATTAGGAAAAAAAAAACACCAGATAAAACCATTCAATAAGCAACGCGCAGTAACACAAATACAACATACCAAGTATACCGTGTTAACTGCGGAAGGACTACATGTCCTAGAAACAAACACATGACTTCTCAACTGTAATACCCGGACATTTCTTTGTCTGGAAATCATATTGAGATGAATAAATTACTATTTCTTATAAGTGAATATGTAGTCTCAAATAATAAGTTATAATTATCTTATTTTCTAAGGTAATTATAATGAAAATTAGAAAAGAAAAAGAGCTAAAATCCATGAAAAATGTATTTTATAAGGCATAAAATGACCTGAAAATATTATGATAAATCCCTTATGGCAACAAATATTGACGAAAAAAACTTAGGAAGTATGTTGTCTCTAATTTTAGGAATTTTTGGGATTATTTCCTTGGAAAATTAAGAGGCATAAATATAATATTATTAAAAGCACTTTTTGGCCCCATAATTTTTAATATTTTACATAGGATATAAAATATCAATGTAAGTAAAATAGTTGTGAGATAATAATTTATCCTAAATAATAAAATTATCAACAATTAGTAAATGGCTAATTAAGTAATTAATGGCTAATTACTTTGATTAAGGTATAAGAAAATTAATTAAGAAATAATAAATTAATTAATAAAAAAAAAGAAGGGGGAGGTCTTTTTTTGTCCAAAAAAGAGGGAAAAAAATATAATAATAATAAAGTAAATTGAATAAAGTAAAAACTGAAAATATTTACAAATTGGAATAGTTGTGAAGATGTGAAAATCTTGGAGAAAATATAAAGACTTATCTGGAACCCACATAATTTAACCTCAAAAGTACGACCAGTGAAGGTTATTTTTGTAAACACTGAAGAATAAGTTTAGTACAACCAGGAGAGTCTAATTAGACCATAAATCCCGGTATTTTACTACCATCCGAAAGTATACTCAAAATTTAAAAGTGTTAGTGTTTGGTCTAGTAACCATAAATGAATTTTGTTAAAGTAAAGAAATCGGATAAAAGATATTTTGTGAATGGGCGATAAGAAAAGTGTGAACCAATGGAAAATAAATCATAACTTGAAATCCTTCAATTTAGTAGAAAACAACTGGACATATTATGGATCAATGAATTTTTGTCCGAAGATGGGGTTAGCGTAAGTAATTTACAGCAAATCGACGTTTGTCCGAAAATGTTCGGCGGAGACAACGGAATACCCTTAATGGGATTAAAAATTTAGTTAACTTAGACATTTCTAAAGAGGAAGAATAGAACTTCAAGGCTGTGCCCCCGGATTTTTGAGTTTGTGCAAGATTGCGCGATTGGAGGAACTTTATCGGTACAAGACCATAAAGCAAGGGATGATGACATCATTGCTTACATCATTTTTTTTTTGAAAAATGGGAAGGGGAGGTCGGCTAGGGCACATGGAAGGTCAAGATGAAGCCTTTCAACAAAATGCGATCCGACGGTCGATATCCGATCTGATAAAGTTTGAATTATTTACCAAAGTGCCATCCGTCTTTCTAATAAATAGGACCCTCCACTCTCTTCATTTCTCACAATTCTAAGAGCTTTCTAGAGAGAAGTTAGAGAGAAGTCAGAGCAAGGAGGAGTCTAGAGAAAGTATAGCGAAGCCCTGGGTAAGTTCTTCGGTCCCTAGTCTTAAGCTTTAGTGTTTCTTTCAGTAGTTGTAGTAGAAATGCTGGTTTGATCTCTAGTTTTTAGAGATAGTTTAGATATCATGTTTTAGGGGTAATATGATATTTATTTCAAGAATATATTGGTATAAGGGATATTTCAAAATTTTGGGAAAGAATAGAGTCAAAGTAGCGAAGCTCTGCGAAATTCGTAAATTCCGACGATAGTCCAACTAGGGGCAAAATGGTAATTTTTACCTAAAATGCTGTTATGATGCAAAATGTTAATAAAAGTGATATTATCCTTATAGGATATCTCTGATCACCTACCGTTGTCAAATCGTCGTCGAACCGCTATCGTACCACCGTCATACCGCTGTCGGACCACTTTCTGTCAAAAACACTGTTTTTGCGCCAAACGTTTCAAATACCGTCAACAAAGGTACGAACGCGTATTGTAACCCTAATGATTTACGATAAACCTTAATCGCGCCGAGTCAAATCACAATTTACTGGCGAATTAAAATGCAATATAGTAAATAACTTCGGGATCGTTTTAACATCGAGGAATGAATTTATTTTGAATTCTAGGTTAAACTAAGTCTTAAATACATGATTAGAAAAGGGGTTTTGTAATTGGTTTTCTCTAAATTTAAATTCATGAAAAATATAATGCAACTATTTCTACTCTTTTTGGTATTTTTTGAAAAATAGTGAATAAAGCTTTGGATTAAAAGGATTTAATGATGAATCTTTCTTGGTAATGAAGAAATTAAATTATCCTCGCTTTCTAAAAGTATGGGAGTCAAAGTTTAATTAAGTCTTGATGAGAAAACCTCAAGATCTGGCTTGAAATCAATATTCCCAATAAATAGTAGGCTTTCTACTACCGTAGTAACCACCACCTATTGAGATATTGTTAAACCACTTAACGCGATTGAAATTGGAATAATCGATATCGTCTTCTCTTAAATTTAGTCTTCAAATTTCTCGCCAAGCCAGACAAATCAACCACATTAATTAGGCAATACCACGCTAATCAACATAACTTCATCTGTAAACCACAAAGAAATTCAAACATATATAATCTTCAAATCACAAAATTCAATCTCAACTACAAATATCAATCCAACACAGCTTAATTACCATTAATCTTCAGTTCCTAAATCATGTATATAAAAATAAATTAAATAAATTCAAATACATAATTCTAGACTAATAGATTGAAAAATAAACTCCCCTGTGTAGTGACTTTAGCTCAAGCAAAATTCATCATCACCAAGAAGCAAAGACTCAGCCACTCATTAATTTGAGCTCAGCCTCAGCTTCGTCCAGACAGTGAAAACCCATGGAAGTTGAGTGTGAAGCAAATCTGGAAGAAGAGGAAAATAAAGGGTCTGTGGGTGTTTGGAGGAAAATGGAAGATGATTAGAGATGCACAAGTGTAGTCGATGGTGTGAAAAAAATTCCCCAACTGCTTCTTTTTCTGTCCGAGTGTGAACGCGCTCAATTAATTCTCCCAATTAATTCCCAGCTTCTCTCTTTCCCTCAGCTCCTCTCTTTCACTCCCTCCAGCGTCTTTTTCACTCTGTCCGAATGCGCCTCCCTTTTTCGTCCGACAGCGTGAATCCCCCACAGCTCCTGCGTTTGCGTGGTCGATGAAGAATCTCCCAGCTAGCGTGAATTCCCCCCAGCTCTCAGAGTCCAAGGTCAAAACCCAGCTGAAGGTCGATGATGAAGACGATGGCCCTCCGTGAAGGTCTGCGTGAAGGTCTCCCTTTATCCCCTGTTCGCGGCGCTCAAGTCTTTTTATATCCCTCAGCTGAAGGTCTCACGCATATGAATAATCAATTAAACCTAAATCCAAAACGCACAGTATACATACAGGGACCTAAGTAAAAAGTGTAAAAGTTTTGCAGAAGGACCAAAGTGAAATGTTTTTTTAAATGTTTCTGGGGCAGAATGAAATTCATAAAAATTATGGGTAATTTTCTGTAATTTGTCTCTGGCCCTTTTCTTCATTGACTTGCAATTTCCAGGAATTCTTGGGCACTTTGATGTAATTTTCTCCTTCCTCAAAAAATATTAATTTTGACCCAATTGACATTTTTTCCAAATTCTTAAATTTTCTTCCAAAACACCTACAATGCGAAATTAAGCGCGAAGATCAAACGTCCAAGAAATCATTTGCATGAATAATTAACAAATTATGACCAATTTACCCCTAATTACACTTAATTCAATACAAATGTCCCTAACTCAAATTAATGCTTAATAATGCAATAATGTCCAAGAAAATGCATTAAAAATCCCAATTAAATTATGAAAAATCATGTAAAAATATGGTTTGATCACCTAACTCTGTGCTGCTCATATACATATATGTGATAGATACGTTCATAGACTGAGGCTCTTTTAGGGTCGTCAATCATACTTGCGGTTACACGGGTTATAGACATATAATACCGTATGAGTTTTCCTAGCGCGAGGACACGTGTTGTGATCGTGGCACGGGGTATGTGTAGACATGTTGTGGTGCTTTACATATTGCTATGTGCTTATGTTACGTCGTTATCTTTGTTCATACATCCGCTTCCGTGTGCTTATGTGTTGATATGCTACTATATTGTTGTGAATATCTGTTGTTCATATACTTTGTCTTATTTGAGCACGAGGTTAATTCACCGAGATCCAAATGGGAATTGGATCTCACCGTAGCTTCGTCGGGAGGTCCGAGGGTTGGCGACGAGGGGCAAGCGCCAGAGTAGAACTCGAGACGAAGTTTTACTTACCGTCTTTGTATTTACTTTTTGAACAAATGGATTACTGTATTAATATTATTGCACTATGGTCAATGTTTATGGTTCAGTTACTCATTCACTCGCTTTCAAGCTCTACTCTAATCATTATTAATTTTTTTAAAAAAAAAAATTCCGCTGTTCAAATGGTATGTTACATCAACAAAGCAAGCCCTAGATCCACTGCGCTATAAAACACAAGGAAAACACAGTAGTCGGGCTCCGAATCCAGACCACACTGAATGCACACAAACGCATGTCCCTTTTCAGGAGACACGGGTCCACAATCATGAAAAATACAAATATACAAAGCAACACAGAACACATGAAGATTAAGGTTACTACATGGTGGCTTACCACAAATATCAGTAAAAAATTTCTCCAAGTGTACAAAATCAAAGTGACCCAAAAATAACCAAAATATAAACATAAGTAACCCTTCTTGAAATATTTATTTGTTGGCTAAATATAAGCCTTTTTCAACAAATCCAAAATCCCTAAGTCTCAATGCTTACATCTTATTTGTGAACACGTGGAAGGCATTAAGCATACCAACAATGAATCAATTTCAACACCACCAATAAAATCAATTTCTCATGTTCTTGAAGCTAGCCAACACAACAACCCTCCATTTTCAACAACCATCTTTCTTATATCATAGTAATCTTTCTTCCTAAACCTCAAGCCTTAAATTCGATCCTTTTATCTATTATTCAGACCCATTACATGAATAAAATCCCAGGGTACAACCATTTTCAACTTAAAAATCATGAAATCATAAGGTAGTTAAACTAGAGCTTACTTATTCTTGGTATTTCTTCAACTAGGAATTGGATCCTTCACATATCCTCCCCTTTCCTTTTCAATCTCAACCTTTAACACATCAAGAAAGAAGCTTTCCCTTAACATCTTTAACCCAGAAGAAGATGAAATGAGTATCCTATGTTCTTACCTTCCTCTTGATCATTTGCTCCCGATCTAGTTGTGTCTTCTTCTTAATCTTTAGTCTTCCTCTTCTTCTCTTTTCTCCACTACGTTCAACAGAAAAAATAGGAGGAAATGAACCCTTTAAATAGACCTCAAAGTCAAAGTTGATTCATTTTTGCTTCTTGATCTCTCTCCATTACTCTAGAAAAATCTAGGGAATTCTTTTATTTTCTCTTGATTTTTCTCTCTCACGTCCGCGTTAATGGAAAATTGGAAGCAATTTTTTTTTTTTTCATTTCCTTTGGTCTCTCCCTCACTCTCTGCTGGCGTTTTTTGAGGAGGTTAGGGAAAAAAAAAATCCTCTTTCAATTATTATCCCCAAATGTCCGGCACGTTGAGAAGAATTGGAGGAGAAAAAAGGTGTGTGTAATCCATGTCCCAAACCCACGTATACTCCCTCTCTTGTTCTTTAATTAAATTGTATTGTCTCATCCATCAATTCTTTAGGTCATAGATGCACTCAAAAGTCTAGCTTTAGGTCATTATCACATACTTTTTCCTTTTCCCCATGTGACGTGACGGCATGGCTGATGGAGGAGAAGTTGTATTTTAAATTTTATCCTATAATCAAATACAATCTCCTCCTTATCCATTGGTTAAAGCCTTACTCTTTGTTTTAGATTCAATTATTTTTTATCTTTCTTCCTTCTGAATTTTCAAAATCTGAAGGGCTTTTTGGAATTAAAAAAATTTGTCTTCTAGTACACTTCCATTTCTTCCTAAGTCCTGATGTTGTACTATAACATGAAGTCATATTTCTCTTCTTCCTTCCCTATTTCGAAATTTTGAGGGTATTTTGGAAAGAGGAATTATCTTTCTTCTTGTCACACACCAACCCAACAGCTTTTGTACTAGACAAGATGTATTTGACAAGATAGCTTTTCTCTCTCTTCCTTTTTCTAAAAAAAAGGTGTATAAGTTTAAAGTGGAAGATTTTGGTAGCTTATATGTCACATAAGTTCCATCCAATGTCCTCTTATATTTACCATGTCCTCATATCCCTTCTTTATTCCTAGTGCAACCAGACTTATATTGAAACTCACTAATTTTCCATCAGAATTTTCCTTCACTTTTTGGACGAAAATTATAAAAATAATAAGGAAAAATATTTTTAACTTCTTTAACATTACTTATCTCAAATTATCCATAACCAAATTTATTAACCATGTTTTGAATAATTTCTCACTATTTTCCAATAATTAATTTATCTTGTTGGAAAAATAAATACCACTGACTACTATTTGGTGAAAAATTCATATATTCCAATAACTGGTTTACACGAAAATTGGAGATGGTACAGTTTCTGCATTATACTTTCTATTTTGTTCTTGAAGAAACAACAATAGCTTCCTTTTCTTGACCTTTGTCCATAAACTTTTGAGCCTCGAACACTTTTGAGACCAGAACAATGCATTATGGGGAGTGCTTGAAGATGTTTGTTGATGGGAAGACTGAGATGAATGATATAAGGGATGATGTTATATATGAGGAGTTCAGGTAGGATGACAAAGAGAGTATGGCTATTCATGCCTGATTTTATTTTATTTTTATATAAATGAAGATAGTGGTGTGGAATTGTCGTGGAGCTACCAACAAGGGTTTTGTGGCCTCTATAAAGAACTTCATTTCTGATTTTAGACCTAATTTAATAGTATTGTTAGAGCCGAGAGTCTGTGGAAGGAGATTAAGAAGAACCGTGAGGAATTTGGGATTCAAGCATTGTGCGATTGAGGAGGCTAAATGTTTTGCGGGAGGAATTTGGATGATGTGGAATGACGATGAGCTGAAGGTGAGGGTTATTAAAAAAACATGAGCAATATATACATTGTGGTATTGGTGAGGGATAGGATAATAAGTGGTTTTTTAGTGCTATTTATGCTTATCCTCAAGAGAGTGGCCAAGAAACTTTGTGGAGGAATTTGAGTAGGATTACATCTCAATTAAATGGGAGGTAGGTTGTGACTGGTGACTTTAATGAGATCGCATATCCTTGGGAGCCAAAAATTGGGGCTAGGGTCAATGTGTAGAAGTGCAATGCTTTCAAGAGCCATATTGAGGAATGGGGTTTGATGGATGAAGAGATGAAGGGTCCCTGGTCACATGAAAAGGGCTAGATGGAGAGAATATGAAAGATAATGCAAGAAGTTAGATTGAAGCTTGTGCTATCTACAGTGGCATGAAATTTTCCAGATGTAAATATTCGGGTTGGAGTTAGAATTTGTTCGGATCACCATCCACTCTTGATTGATACTAAGACAGAGAGAAATTTTAGTAGAAGGAGGTTGTTTCGCTTTGAAGCAGCATGGCTATTACATGAGAAGTTTAAGAGCATCTTGATGGATAAGTGGGTTGGGCTGTGGACGTTGTAGAAGCCTTAAGAGGTTACAAGAGGAGTTGAAGCATTGGAACAAAACTGTCTTTGGGAGGATTGGGCAGTGGAAGAAAGCATTAAAGCGAGACATTGAGGATGTAAAACAAAAAATGGAAGTGTCTGAGGAAAAACAATTGATTGAATTGGAAATGAAGTTGCAAAAGGAATTAATGGATGTTCTAAATCAGGAGGAAATTGTTTGGTACCAAAAATCAAGAGGTAGGTGGATTGATTAAGGGGATAGGAAGACAAGATACTACCACCAAGAAAGGTTTTTTTTTTTTGGGGGGGGGTCTCGGTTGATGAACTAAACAGAATTTGTGCCTCACTAGAAATTAGGAAGGCATTCTTTAGTATGGGACCATTTAAAGCTCCAGGGGAAGATGGATACCAGGCTATCTTTCACCACAAATATTGGGATTTAATTGGGGAGTGTGTGTGTAAATACATCACGGAAGTATGGAGCAAACCTGAGATGGTGGAAGAGATTAATAGAAAGTTTGTTGTGATGGTTCCAAAAATAGATAACCCTGAATTGGTAACACATTATATTTCGGACCAAGTGCTTTATGTAACGTCCTATATAAGGCTATAACGAAATTCTTGTTCAAAAAATGAATAGTGTAATGAACAATTTGGTCTCTCTATACCAAGCCAGCTTTGTTTCAGGTCGTAGCATCCATGATAACATAGTTATAGCCAAAGAAGCTGCACATATGATCAATTGAATGAAAGAAGGTAAGGGTTTCTTGGCTGTCAAAATTGATCTTGAAAAGGCGTATTGTCACGCCTTGAAAATTAAGGAATGACCGGCATGGAATATGAGTGGATTCACATTCCTTAAGCCTTAACTTATATGAATATTAAATAATACCAAGAATACCATTAACAAAATGATAACTAAAACAATAATCTCAATCATACTTGTAGAGCATAATACTCTAAAAGTTGTATCTATTCATTTACAGAAGGGGTCTATATATACATGAGGAATGAGCCATAGCATTTATGGCTCTTAACTATAGTATCTAATCTATCCCTAATTAATATATATTTCCTAATACTCCCCTCAAGTTGGAGCATAGATGTTAATCAAGCCCAACTTGTTACAAAGATAGTCAACATGAATCCCATTTAAGGCCTTAGTCAGAAGGTCGCCTGATTGGTCACTAGACCGCACATGCCCTGTAGAAATAAAGTTCTCCTTAATCTTATCTCAAACAAAGTGACAATCAATTTCAATATGTTTCATACGTTCATGAAACACAGAGTTGGAAGCTATGTGTAAAGCAGCTTTATTATCACACCACAGTTTCGCAGGTAATGATGTGGCAAGACCAACCTCCTTCATTAACTGGTGAATCCACACAATTTCCTATATTGACTGAGCCATGGCTCTATATACAGCTTCTGCACCCAACCGAGAAACAACATCTTTCTTTTTACTCCTCTAAGATACTAAATTTCCACCCACAAACACACATTATCATGTGGTGGATCTTCTAGTAGCTTTTTACCTCATATAATCTGCATCACAAAAACATTCAATCTTGTTGTGGCCATGATTCGTATAGAGTATACCACAACCAGGTGAACTCTTCAAGTAATGTAAGATATGCCCTAAAGCTTCCCACAGAGCAATAGTTGATGCAGCCATGAATTGGCTAAGCACAGTAACTGGAAAGGTCGCATCTAGGCGAGTCACAGTGAGGTAGTTCAATTTCCCAATCAACTACGATATCTCTCAGGATATGCAAACGGCTTGATTTTCTCTGAGTCAACTTTCTTTCTCACATCCTCAGGTAGCTCATAAAACGGTATGTTGTCATCAATGTCCAACAAGGGATTAAGAATCATGTGAAAGCTACTCGGTGCTGCTCCGAGTTTCCTAGTTTCTTTTAGCAAATCAAGAACATACTTCCTCTGTGTCAAAAGGATGTCTTTCTTACTTCTCATAACCTTTATCCCAAGTAAGTACTTTAACGGGCCAAAATCCTTTGTTCGAAAATGAGAATTAATAAAGGGCTTAAGTGATGAGATTCTCGAAGCATTACTACCCGTAATAACAATATCATCAACATATACCACTAAGAAAATCATGCTAACATCTGTCCGCTGATAAAACACAGAATGGTCACACTTACTCTGACTTTGACCAAACTTCTTAACCGCAAAGCTAAACCGTCAAACCAAGTAGGAGGGCTTTGCTTCAGGCTATATAAAGACTTCTAAAGATGACATACCTTCCCACGCTCCCCCTAAGTAACAAAACTAAGTAGTTGCTCCATGTATACTTCCTCAAAAAGATCACCATTCAAGAACTCATTCTTAACATCCAACTGATGAAGCTCCCAACCATAATTGATTGCCATAGAAATAAACAGTTAAACAGAGGATTGTTTGGCCATAGGGGAGGAATTAATAATTGGTTTGAGCATATCCCTTGGCAACCAGTCGAGCTTTCAAACGTTTCAAGGTGCCATCAGCTTTTGTTTTGACCGTAAATACCCACTTACACCCAATAGCCTTCTTGGCAAGAGGTAAATCAACGAGATTCTAGGTACCTGCCTTATTAAGGACCACCTTTTCTTCTTCCATCGCAGCATGCCAACCAAGATGGGCCAAGGCTTGTTGGAGAGTAGTGGGAACGGTTAGACAATCTAAAGATGTTATGAAGGAATAGGATGGAGGAGACAAATGGTTATAGAAAACAAAGGAAGAAATAGGATAGGTGCAAGTACGTTTACCTTTGCATAAGGGAATGGGCAAGTCATCAGAAGTATCAGACACTATGTTTGGTTCACAAGTAGGAGCAGAAGGATCAGGAGTGTCATGAATATCAGGCACTATTGCTAGTTCAAAAGTAGAAGTAGAAGGAACTAATTCCGGATCAGACACCGAAGTTGGCACTAGTGGGTCATGAACCTGATCGACTACATTACACGTTTTAGGACGTTTCCGATAAACATGATAGATAGGTGGTTTAGCATATGCTCGGTCTGATGCTTGCATTGATGGTAACTGAACCGTATAAACCAAGAGATCATTAAGACTTTCGGTGGTGTCATGAGATGTAGGTGGAGTAGAGGCAGGAAAGAACAAGGTTAACTCATGGAATGTTACATTTGTAAACAGAAGATAACGTCGAAGAGTGGGAGAATAGCACCGATGACCCTTCTTAACCTAAGAATACCCAAGGAAGATGCACTTAAGAAACTTAGGATCAAGTTTGGTAACAGTGGGACGCACATCACGAACAAAACAAACAAAACCAAAGATTTTAGGGTCAATAGGAAACAAGGTTGTGTATGTAGTGGTAACATTAAGGACATGAGAGGGCATATGATTAATAAGAAAGCATGCAGCAGACATGGCGTTAGCCCAAAAAAGCTTGGGAACATTCATTTCAAACATGAAAGCCCTAGCGACTTCTAATAAGTATCGGTTTTTACGTTATGCAACACAATTTTGAGCCGGCATATCTGGACAATAGGATTGATGAAGCATGTCATGCTGGAGCATCGAGGTTTGAAATTGGGCAGAAAAATATTCTTTAACATTGTCACTCCGTAAGGTTTTGACATATACACCAAACTGAGTTTTGATTTTAGCACAGAAATTGCAAAAGTGAGTAAACAACTCGGAATGAGTTTTCATTAAAATGAGCCAGGTGGTACGAGAGAAACCATCAACAAAAGTAACAAAGTACCTAAAACCAGGTTTGGACTCGACATGACTTGGACCCCAAACATCATAATGGACTAAATCAAAGAGAGACGCAACTCGTTTATTAACTCGAGGTGCCAAACGAACACGATGATGCTTAGTAAACTGACATGACTCATACTCTAAAGACGACAAATGATGGAATTGAGGATACATTATCTTCAAAGAAGACAGACACATGACCTAAATGACAATGAACATCAAAGGGGGACAAACCAATAGGCAAGCAATTGAACACGGTACCTGATCCTCAAGGAAGTAATGGTCACTAGATTCATAGCCCCTACCAATAACTCAATTCGTTGTAAGATCCTGAATCAAACAATGGTCAAGAAACAAGGTGATGAAATAGTTGGATTGTCGAGTGAGCTTTCTAGGAGACAAAAGATTAAATGTAAGGTCATGAACATTAAGGACATTGGATAAGGAAACGGACAGGGTAGGTGCAACAATGCTAGAGCCAAGAACCATTGGCAATTGTTATACTAGAGGGATTGGCATAAGGCACATACAAGGAAAACAAATGGTAGTTACGTGTCATATGTTCAGTAGCACCGGAATCGATGATCCACTTCATGGAAGAAGTAGAAAGACTAGAAACAATATTACTTGTAGCAAGAGAAAAAGAAGAACTAGACTTAGAGTCAGCCATGGATCATTACCAAAAGCAAGTTGAGCTCTACAACTAACTCTTCGAGTAGGATCACCTGCCACGAAAAAGACCAATGTGCCTTCAATTGACAGCAGAGAACACTATTCCCAACAAGGAGTAGAAAACCTCACCAAAGATGACATTACCGTGAAACCAAAGAGAGGACAGCAACCAAACACTCAATATCTTGTATTGGACTAAACAACGCAAAAGAAGACACACAAAAAAATACCAAACCTGAGCAATAAAATGCAATCCCAACAACCAAAAAACAATGCAATGCACCAAAGATACCAAATTGCCACTAACGAATTGTCAACCCAACACCAAACAGAAAACCAACAATACAGTAGAACAAAAGACTACAAACTCAGGCGCCAAACGCAAACGTGAAGCTTGTCACAAAGCCAAAACGCACTCGAAACAGTGCTAGATCCAAGAAACAAAAGAACCCAATGACCAACCTCACTGGAATGAACTGGAAACCACCATGGTTGTGCCAGAAAAAAGAAGACCACATACCATATTTGAAGAACCACCCAAAAAGGAACTAAGGCCAGCAACCACATCAAAGCAAGACTGAGTCAGTGAGGCACCACGAAACCAAACGATGCCAGAGACACCACTAAACCAAACAGGTCCAAAGCCACCAAAAACAAACAGTGTTGAAGCAAACAATTCCATAGACACCATGAAAACACAAGATATAAGCACAGAACCACCTGGGGCCATCCGAATTCAATGAGGCAATCCCGGAGAAGCAAACAGGGAAGAAAAACTTGCCTAAAAATGGCTCACGCACCGATGTGTACAATAAGCGGTAGCTCTCGGGGAGGCACGTGAGACACCACACACAGGCAAAACAACAATCACCCAGTAGGATCCACCAATTGGGACCTCCTGAGCACGATGAGGTGGCGCATGTAGCTAGAGATGGCTAAGAACAGAACCCTAACACATCTCTCACACTGTGTCGCCAAACAGAAACAGTAAGAGTAGCAAAAAATATATTATAACCTAGAGTTGTGATACCATGTGGAGCCGAATACTCTAAAAGTCGTATCTATTCATTTACAGAAAGGATCTATATATACATGAGGAATGAGCCCTAGCATTTATGGCTCTTAACTATAGTATCTAATCTAATCCCTAATTAATATATATTTCCTAACAATACTTAAACCATTTTAAATTCATATATAAGAACATACCTATATAATCAAGATATTAAGTCTCTTACAGAAATTTTAGGCAAAGTCTCTTTTATAAATAAGACTTCCCAAAATTCTACAATCACCCAAATTTTCATAATAACATTTGGAGCTATGCTCCACTATAGTATATACATATACACATATATTCCAAATTATAAGGGAAGATATGGATTCTACCTATAGACTATGTGGAGCATCTAAATCACAGATGTTAACATATAAATGAGAACTTAACTTTACATCCACTAGCAATTGATCCAAAGTATATCTGCAAGCTTGGCTAGCAATGACAGTTTTCACTAATCAACTGAAGGTGTAAAGTCAGCAATGCTATCAGAGACCAGAAGTTTTTCGGTAAATAACATCCCATTTATATAATTTTGTGAAATATATGGGAAAATAATTTAAACATATGTAACCTTAAATAATAATAATATGGAAATAAATTTCAGTTTTTATATCATATCATCATAGATATAAATAAAATTCTATACATCATCAATCAATTAAATCCAAGTATGTAATAAATTGTTTGTTTAAGAACATCAGTTTAAAACATCAAATCTCATTATATTCGTAAGACTTCTACAGAATGGGTAACAAGCGTGAACACACATCCCATAAGGGAAAACAATCAAGCGGAATAGAGGCCACAAAAACAAACATGTAGACACATAGTCCACAAGGATAAATAACCAGGAGTCGCTCGAACCCTCCAAACAAGCGTAGGTATAAAACCCACAAATAACAAGCATGCGAACTAATCCCACGAGTATCAAGTGTGGGTACTATGCCCACGAAAGTCAAGCAAACTCGAAGTTAACCATGATACACAAAGGACTAACATTGTTCTGTTAGAATGCAAAGATTCTCGTATTCAATCCTCTCAAATTCTTTTTTAAATAACAAATTCTAAACTTTCCAAAATGCAAGATCATTTCAATATAAAATTTATGAAAAATATCTCAAAAGTCTCCTTATCATTTCACTGTATAATCATGAATTATACTATGAAGCAATTGGAAAAAAATAAATAATAACAAATAAAATCATCAATATTTACTCATGTAATACCAAGAAGAAAATGAAACAAATATGATAAACTTTCCTTCACAAAATCACTCTTATGAATATGGTAATTAATATAAAAATACAACAACTAGTAAGAATATCATTTATAAATATTATCATGGACACTATTCACTCACATGCTATGCTTCCAAATATATTTAACTTCTTGCCCCTTAGCCTCTTTCCTCGTTAATTCCCTAATGCCCAAGCAACTCTGTCGTTATTCCCTTTTCTCATAAACTTTATAGAATTAATAAAATTCATTTAATAAAAAAATTTATCTATGGCACTTATTGGCATCCACTCATAATAGTCCTGTTAACAAACCTCAGCCAATTCTATTTCTTGACAATCATCTCCAACAACCCAACAAATACAAGCAAAATCCAAAATCTCTACGGTTTAGAAAAATATGGTGAAAGACTTTAACCTAAAGCTTCTATATAAAAATTCCTTCAAATTCAATCAATGAAACCATATTCATATTAATGAAGTTACATGATTTCCAAATTTCATTTACCACCTCAAACTAATACTTTATCACCCAAACAACAACCCAACTCAATTCCTATTACCAGCTCTGCTTTGAAATACACTTAAACTTCATATATATGATTCTTAGTCCATAATTATCTTAAATATAATTATGAAGAAAGAACTCCCCTCATCCCTATAATAAATCATGATTATCATATAAATTTATACACTCTATTATTTCATGTAACTTTAATCACCATTAACTACTCACCTGGTTGTGATTTCCTCCTAAACCTTTTAACAAACACCTTGTATGCATTCTTAAAGATCAAGTTATAAAACAATATTTTTCATCTCATATGGTTAACCAAATAGTTTCAACATCATAATAGTATACAAGGTATCTTAAATTCAATCCATTAACAAGATTTAACTTTAATAAAAGGAAACCCACACTCTGCATCCCTCTCGACAATCAAAGTTTTTTTCAAAAAAACCACCAACCCAACATTGCTTCCCCTTGTTTCCATTTTTTCCTAATTTAGAACTTCAAATCTTTCCTCACTTCACAAGCACAACAGAAATAGAAGCAGAAGAAAGAGTGAAGGCTAAACTTACTCTACATGCCCACTTAGCGGCTTGAACAGGGGAGGAAGAAGATGAACCTAGTAATGCCAAGCAACCATCCCCTAAAACCTCAATAGCCCCATCTCAAAATGATCACACACCAATGACAAGAAGAAAGAGAATCGCAACCATATGCACCAACCCATGACAGAAAAATATGTGAAGAAGATGAAGAATCAATGAAACAGAGCAAGGTCTGAATTCTACCCAAAAACAAGTCCAGCAAGGAGCGGAAGAAGAATCTAAACGAACTATTCTCAATCCACGCGAAAATCAAACAATAAATCAGCAAGACACAGAATAAAAGAGGGAACAAATGGTTTCTCCGATTTTGAGTAGAAAACGGAGGTGCCCATGCACGATCCGACGGCTGACGAACAGAAACGGACGGACATATGGTGGTGGACGGACAACAACGGCAAGGAAGGGCGAAGTAACAGAGATGCGTGAAGGAGGCCGGCTGAAGCTTTAGATCGCGAAGCTTCTCTGGTCTATCGCGAAGCTCTTCTGGTCTTGCAGAAGCTTATAAAACGCTGGGGCAAAAAAATAAAATAAATAAATAAAATAAAATCTCTTTTAGAGGGACCAAACAAATGTGAAATAAGTCTCATAGAAAAGAAAATTTTGATATAAAAATAAAAAAAAATCTTATTGATAACTCGTTGGATAGGGGTATGTTTTTTCCCCCTTAGTCTGAAAAATCAAATATACTCATAAATTACATAACTTTTTTCATCGTTTTCCGCATAAACATTTTATATTACAATCATATCTAATTTTTCATAACAAAGGGGAGGGAAATCCCCCAACCAAACACACTCTTAAGTGACTAATAACTTCATATGTGAGTTTTAATAACTCTTTAGAATCTTTTTGACATTAAAATTTTCTGTGAGATTTTTTTAACATTTTTTTAGTTTTTTGGGACCTTAAAAGGATTTTCCCAAAATAAATATGGTCCTTCATCTTTTTCTAAAAAATATATACACGCACACATAAGGGCGTTTCAGTAATTTCAATAGGATTGAGACAAAATAAAATTAACTTCCCAAGAGAGGATTCAAACCCAAGAAATAAGGAACATTCAACCATCTCCAATTCCATTAAGGTATGAAGTTCTTTTGTTTTTTTATTCGCCAAGTTACAATATATAATAAATAGATTAATTAATTTAATTTAATTATTTTTTCTCTGGGCTACTACACATATGATCGAATGAACTAGAATTTTATTGTTGAAACCTTAGCTGAAATCGGCTTTCCAAACCATATAATTCATTTGATATATTGTTGCATGAGTTCTGTGAGCATGTCTTTGTTGTGGAATGGGGACAATGGTGATGTATTCTTTCCGACTGGAGGTGTGAGGCAAAGAGACCCTATTTCTCCCTATCTGTTTGTGTTGGGGATGTATAAATTGTCCCATTTGATTGAGGATAAGATAGGTAGCGGTAAGTGGCAGCCATTGTGAATAAGAAGGAAGGGAGTGCCTATTTCACTTGATGTTTGCGGATGATTTGTTCATCTTTTGCGACGTGGAGGTTGGACAGCTTTGTAATATCATGAATTGTCTTGATTTGTTTGGGCAAATATCGGGTTAGAAGGTCAACAAACAAAAGACAGGCATCTACTTCTCTAAGAATGTGACACGTGAAAGACAAGGAGTTATGTAGGGCTTGTGGGTTCCAAAGAAAAGATGAGCTTGGGAGATATTTAGGAGCATTTATAACGAATGGAAGGACATGCAAAAATAAATTCCAGTATATAATCAATAAGGTGCAGGAGCGGCCGTGCTCTTGGAAGAAACAATGTTTATCTCTAGTTGGGAGATTAACTCTTGTTTAGTCTGTTAATTACTTCGCAAGGGGGAAGTAAAATTATGAGGAAGAGGAAAAGAAACCAGTTGAGGTAATGTGGAAGAAGCCGCCTGTTAGATGGCTTAAATTAAATTTTGATGGTGCAATGATAAGAGCATCGGGTATGGCAGAGTTGTGGGGAGTTTTGGGGGGCCTGAGAATGGCGAAAGAGTTGGGGGTGAAGTTGCTGGTTGTCGAAGGAGATTCAACTGCTGTGTTATCAGCAATATAAGAAATAAAAAAAAAGGTGAGCCAGCTACGGGATTTGCAGAGACTAATAGCTGATGTGTTGCAGAACAATTGGCAAGTGAAGTTTCGACATACTTACAGGGAAGGTAACTGTTATGGACCGACATAAATGAGCCTCGGAAGATAAGGCCCATCAACGTGCTTCTACTGGGACAGGATCCACGATCCCATGATCCTGTGACCACGGGATCCACGACCCCCATCATCATGAATGATGGGGAAGGACATGCCGAGTAGAAAGGCAGGAAAGCTGCCAACTAACTGCAGGACGCTTCCTCTATAAATAGGAAGGATCCAACAGGTGCACAGTACACACACATTTTCTCTCTGAACCTACTTATCATATTGCATACACAGAGCACACACCCCACGCCTTTGGGTGAAAACCCTTGTGTTTAAGCTTTGTGATCTCCTATCTATCTGGATATCTCGTCCATAGATATCTAAGAGAAGACTAAAGATCCTACATCGACTTACTAGCCTAAAGCTAGACATTTGTGTTCTACACTAGAACATTGGCGCCGTCTGTGGGGATTGTAAATTTCGAAACCCACATCGCAAAGCTACGGGTTCAACCAGGAGCATGGCGAACACAAGAAGGAAAAACATAGAAACTCGGCAGGATCAACTGCCAGACGGAGCGGGGCAAAATCCCCAGGAGCCGACATCACGCCAGGAAGGTTCTACCAACCCAGAAGCAGAAAATGTGATGGTAGAAACCGAGTATGAGACATCGGACACGGCAAATTCCCCTGCTCCCGGGAATGTCGTCATCCAGCAAATTAATCCGCAGGTTCCACCACAGCAACACCCATTAGAGTTCCAAAATGTAGACCCCGACATTCGCATTATGCAAACAACACTCGGCTCCATGTATAATCGGATGGAGGCAATGGAAACCCGCAATCGCCTACTGCATGAGGAGGATGCCCGGGCATTCAAGGAGGAGTTGAATAGTCGAAATGAAGAGTGGAAGCGAATGTTCGAGCGACATTTCGGACATGCAGAAAACCATACTCGGATCCCGGGCAAAAATGTTGTCGGTCACAGCCGGGATGAGGTTTCCATATCTCAGAAGGCGGGAACTTCACGGGCACAACAGAGAGAAGAAACCATACTCGGGGAAGATCAGGAACAACTCATCGAGGAGGGTCGAGGAAGATACGAGCTTTGCAGGAACAAATTGAATTCCTGAGACAGCTCGGAGGGAACCAAATTGAGCACGATCAGGAAGCGAATTCTCGGGCAAACATTGAGAAAGAAGGACGAAGTCGGGCAGAGGCAGAAAAGTTAATCGGTGAAGGGGCAAAGGAGCCACTGCAGGCCCGCAAGCACTCAAAGAAAGATGCGACGCCGACTTCGTCTGAATCAGATGCCTATGATGACAATATCCAGAGTCCTTTCGTGGATAAAATAATGGCCACCCCATATCCAAAACGCTTGGATACCAAAGATTTTCCTAAATATGACGGGAGTCAAGATCCGCAACTGCACATCGGTCACTTTAAAACGGATATAATGGTGAAAGGGTTTACTGGGCCGGTGATCCCTCGACTATTTGCCGGAACATTTCGAGGTCCGGCTCAAATATGGTTCATCTCCCTACCAATGAAGTCAATCACGGACATGAAAGATTTCGAAAAGAAATTCTTGCAGAACTTCGCCACAAGTCGGAAACAACCAAAAACCGAGTTTCAACTCGACCAAGTTAAGCAGTTGCCAGGAGAGACAGTACAAAGATATCTGGAGCGTTTTAAGGACGTAGCCTTACATGTCCCCGGGTTGAAGGATGAGGTACACTTGCATTGTGTGATTTCAGGCTTAGACAAGGATTCTTGCTTGAAGAAGTTGGTGATGAAACGTCGGCCCAAAACTCTGTCAGATTTCCGAGATCGCTCTAAACAATACATAGAGCTGGAGCAAATAGACATCATGACCCACGCGCCTTGAAGCAAGGCGAAAAGCCCGACTCCCAAAGAGAAACAACAAGTTGGAATTAATCAGCGGGATACTCGGACACATGTAAGGGACAGCAAATCAAGAAGAGACAAGGCTGAAGGAAGATACGACAGATATGCCCCGTTAAGGATACCACAAGCGCAAATTTGGAAGGAAGTTTCCTTAACGGAGATGAAAAAGGTGGAATGACCATGGCCAATGTGCAATGAAACCACTCTGGATAAATCTAGATATAGCGAGTTCCATGATCAGCACGGCCACACGACGGACATGTGTTGGGACTTGCGGGACACCATTGAGAAATTTATTCGAGAAGGAAAACTACGCCGTTATGTTATACAAATGCAGGGACGGCAAAACAAGAGTCAGGAAGGCAGAAGTAGGAGCCCGGCACCTGAAAAGAAGAGAAGAGAACATAGGAAATCGGGGCGAGGCCAGGATGACAAATTTCCTGAGTCAAAATACGACTGTAATGTCATAGTCGGAGGTTTTGGTGGAGGAGGAGATTCAGTTAGTCAGAGAAAAAAAGTATTTGAAAGAGATCCCCTCTCTAAGAAGTCGTCCCTAGTTTAAGGGGGAATCTGCCAAAACTCCTACCCCGGTACTCGGGTTCACAGATGAAGAACTGGATGAGGTAATACCAGGGCATCACGACGGCCTGGTCATCACGGGGACATTGGTGAACTGCCGGGTAAGGAAAATCTTTCTTGATAATGGCAGCGCCGTTAATATCATCCTTTGGGATGCGTTCAAACGCATGAGGTTTGATTCTGAAGAACTGAAACCATGTAAGACCGTGTTAACGGGTTTTAACGGTCAAGATACCCGTCCAAAGGGATTCATTGATCTCAAACTCACTCTGGGCACCAAGGAGGCTTTTAAGACAGAAGTGGTTCGGTTTGTCGTTACCGACTTCCCCTCCACATACAATATCATCCTGGGACGACCCGCGATTCATGACTGGAATATGCTGGTATCTTCAAACCACCAAAAGCTGAAGTTTATCAACAAGAGAAACAAAGTGGTTACCGTCAAAGGCAACCAAAAATATTCTCGGCAATGCTACTTTGACACTGTCAAAGGTAGTAAAAATTTGAAGAAAGGCGAGTTAGAGAAAGAAGCCGAGTCGGTCCAAGTTGTAGAGTTAGATTTGAGGGAAGAGGACAAGATCCAGAGAACAGAACCAAATGATGAACTCGAGGACTATGTCTTGGGGGACACCCCAGAGAAAATCACCAAAGTCGGGAAAGGGTTGGATCCCGAGATTCGTACGGAAATTGAAAAATTCTTGGTCGAAAATAAAGATGTATTTGCATGGAAGGCCGCTGAAATCCCGGGTATGGATCCTGAGTTCTGCTGCCATAGTTTGGCGATCCACCCCGGCTCAACACCTGTGGCGCAAAAGAAGAGAAAGCAAGGCTCCAATCGGTCTAAGGCCTTAGAAGCACATGTGCAGGAGTTACTCGAAGCCAGATTTATCAGGGAAATACAATACACAACATGGCTCTCCAACGTGGTTTTGGTTAAGAAACCAAATGGGAAGTGGTGTGTTTGTACTGATTATAAAGATCTGAATAAGGTATGCCCAAAAGACACATTTCCAATGCCTAACATAGATCAGCTGGTGGATAAATCCTCGGGTTTTCAACTCCTATCATTCATGGACGCATACTCGGGGTACAATCAGATAGCCATGAATCCCGATGATCAAGAAAAGACGGCTTTCATCACAAATAGCGCTAATTACTGCTACAACGTGATGCCTTTTGGCCTTAAAAATGCTGGAGCTACTTATCAGAGGATGATGACTAAGGTTTTTGCTAGTCAAATGGGGAATAATGTGGAAGTATATATTGACGATATGATAGTCAAATCAAAGGAAGCGAACAACCATGTCAATGATCTACAACAGACATTTGAAAAACTGCGAAAGCATCGGATCAGACTGAACCCGGCCAAATGTGCGTTCGGAGTACCATCAAGCAAATTCTTGGGTTTTTTACTGACCCACCGGGGAATAGAGGCCAATCCAGAAAAATGCAAAGCAGTGTTGGAAATGAAGGCTCCAGTCAACAAAAAAGAAGTCCAACAATTAACAGGACGATTGGCAGCGTTGACAAGGTTTTTGCCTAAGTCGGCTGAAAAGTCACTTCCGTTTTTCAAACTTCTGAAAAAAGAGACACATGGAGGATGGAACTCGGATTGTGAAGAGGCATTTGAAAAGATAAAGTCATGTCTGGCATCTCCGCCAGTACTCTCTAAACTTGAACCCGGAGAAACACTGATCCTATATTTATCAGTAGGAGAGGAAGCGGTCAGTGCCATTCTTGTCCAAGAACTGGAGGAGGGGCAAAGACCCGTGTACTTCGTTAGCAAGGTGTTACAAGGTTCTGAATTGAGATATCAAAAGTTGGAGAAAATGGCATTTGCACTGCTAACTGCGGCAAGGCGACTGCGCCATTACTTTCACGGGCATTCTATTGTCGTCAGGACCAATCAACCCATTCGTCAAGTACTTGCATAAACCGGACTTAGCCGGAAGAATGACAAGTGGGCAATCCAATTGTCCGAGTTCGACATCATCTACGGCCCGGCAATCAATCAAATCTCGTGGCCTTGGCTGATTTCCTAATGGAGTTAACCCCGTCAACTCCAATAGAGGGAATGCAAAATGAGCCGTGGAAGGTGTTTGTAGACGGCTCATCAAATGTTAAGGGAAGCGGCGCGGGAGTCATTGTGGAGAGCCCCGAAGGAGTCGCAATGGAATTATCACTGCGGCTGGATTTCCCGACATCAAATAATCAGGCCGAGTATGAGGCCCTCATCGCTGGCTTACTGCAGGCTAAGGATAATGGAGCTCAACAGGTACATTTAGCAACCGATTCTCAACTGGTGGCTTCCCAGATACAAGGAACCTATCAAGCCAAAGGCCCGTTGTTGGCAAAATACTTGAAAAAAGTGAAGGATATCATTGCTGATTTCGATAAAGTAGAAATCGAGCACATTCCTCGAACTAAAAATGTCAGAGCCGATGTTCTGTCTAAACTCGCTAGCACTAAAAGTCCAGGTAATCTTCGGACTGTGATACAGAAAAATATCCTAGAACCGAGTTGCATCATGCTTATTTCAGATAATCGCGATTGGAGAAAGCCAATTGCCGACTATCTAGAGAGGGGGATCGTTCCAGAAGATGCGGCGGAATCAAAGAGACTGATCAGAACAGCAGCCGCTTATTCAATGATGAATGATCAGTTATATCGAAGGGGCTTACACTCTCCGATGGCCAAATGTCTCGACCAACTTGAAGCCCAGTACGTGCTTGCAGAAATCCATGAAGGAATAAACGGACAGCATATGGGGGCAAAGGCGTTGGCTCGAAAAGCAATACGTGCTGGATATTATTGGCCTACTATGGCCCAGGATGCCAAGGATCATGTCCAAAAATGTGAAAGCTGCCCGAAACACGGCAGAATAATATGGACCCCTCCATCCGAGTTAACACAGATCTCAGCCCCTTGGCCGTTCTACAAATGGGGCATGGATTTGTTGGGACCATTCAAGGCGGCACAAGGACAATTGAAGTATCTCATTGTTGCGGTGGATTACTTCACCAAATGGATTGAGGCCGAACCTTTAGTGACCATCACCTCGGCAAATGTGCAGAAATTCCTCAAGAGAAGCATTATTTCGTGTTTCGGAATACCAACCGAGTTGGTGACCGACAATGGAACCCAATTTGTGGATAAGAATTTTCAAGAATTAGTAGCCGATTTTCAGATTAAACATCATTTTGCCTCGGTTGAACACCCACAGTCCAATGGGCAGGCCGAAGCAGCCAATAAGGTCATAGTGGATGGACTGAAGAGGCGTATGGAAGACGCTGAGGGTAGTTGGGTTGAACATTTACACTCAGTGTTATGGGGACATCGGACTACATCTTAGACATCAACAGGCGAGACCCCGTTTCGACTCACATATGGATGCGAAGCAATGATCCCAGTCGAAGTCGGGGAACCTTCATAGAGAAGGTTACACCATTCACGGGAGTGGAATGATCAAGAGTTAGCGATGGAAATGGATCTCATAGAGAAGTCGAGCCACGGCTCACCTTCGGGATTTAGCCGCCAAGCAACTCATCGCCTCGAGATACAATAGGAAGGTAATTCCACGCTCGTTCGTAAAGGGCGACCTGGTACTCCGGAGGACCGACATTGGCAATAAAAACGCACGGCATGGAAAACTCGCTGCAAATTGGGAAGAACCATACCGTATTACAAATGAACTCGGAAAAGGGGCCTATGTGCTGGAATCTTTGACAGGCAAAGCAATTAAAAGGACCTGGAACGCGGACAAACTTAAGGCCTATTATAGTTAAAATCGGGGAGATTAGTTTCCAATGGGGTTTGTTTTCTGCTTTTTACAATTTCGCTTAGCTTCATTTTCAGGAAAACCGGTCGCAAGTACATGTAAATTCCCATGTGAATCAAATTTGATGTAACTTCGTGGACTGAAGAAATAAAGAATATAGGGTCATGGAGCCCGTATTTGGCAACTTGCAAGTGCACATAAGAACACTAAACATGTATGAATAGAGGTTCAAAACTCCTTCATAAATCATGTGGTGTGAAAGACCGAGTTTTAACTCATTCATGAATGACATGAGCGACTCAGGGTAAAAAGCCCGATTACGCGAAATTTTTCATAGCGGCAAAGCCGCCAAAGAAAAAGCATACCCCGAGTCCAAATAGACAAGGCGAGTATAAATACAAGACATGAGCAACTCAGGGTAAAAAGCCCGATTATGCGAAATTTGTCAAAGCGGCAAGGCCGCCAAAGAAAAAACATACCCCGAGTCCAAATAGACAAGGCGAGTATAAACATAAGACATGAGCGACTCACGGTAAAAAGCTCGATTACGCGAAATTTGTCATAGCGGCAAAGCTGCCAAAGGAAAAACATACCCCGAGTCTAAAATGACTAGGAGAGTATCGATCGAGAAGGGTTTCCCGACACTGATCACGTTGGATCCCAACTTCTATTAAGAACGAGAATAGAAAAGCAATAAGCGCAAAGAAGAAAAGGAGTCAATTCGGATAAAAAGAAAAAAGACGGTCATTTAAAAGATTGTCTATTACAAAGGCCCAGACGGGAAAAACGATAAAATACAAATCAAATTACGGACTAAAACAATCAGTTCGGGGGAAGAGACTGGTCTTCCCCATGAGATTGGTCTTCCCCATCGGCTTCCGGAACCACCACGGAGCTTGGAGCAGGTGAGCCAACAGCTGGAGAAGGAGCAGGGAAAAATTTCTCGTCGTCAACATAGGCGTTTATGTGCGCCCCTTCCAAATTCAATGTCACCGTTGGGTTCAAAAATTGAACCTGTTCCAGGGCATTTGCAAAAGCATCCGAGACACCATTCTTTAGCTTGGCAACATCGGCTTCAGAGACAGAGAGAGCATCCTTGTACAAAGCCAGCTCGGAGGACGCCGCGTTCTTGCAGGACGCTAACTCGGACTCTAGGGCCGAAATCATAGTTTTTTGATGGCTCATGGCCTCCAAGTCCTCTTTATGAATCTGCAGCCTCCGGGTAATCTCGGATTTAGCCTTATTAAGGCTATCACAGGTGCGTCCAAGCTCCTCATCCAAGCTCTCCTTCTGGCCCTTTGCCAACTCCAAGTCCTCCACCGCTTGGGTTAACCGTTCCTCGACCTTTTTCTTCTCCTCCTCAAGCAAATCCATCTCTTCTTCACGAGGGCCGACTTTTTCCTTCGGATGGGCGGCAAGTTCACACGCCGATTCTTTAAATTGACGCCTGCCAGCTCCAAAAGCTCGTCCTTCTCAGAGTCGGTAAGACTCTTCCCATCAAAAAAGCTTGCGGGAGGACGCAGAGCTTTGCGAAGGCCAGGAGGAAAACAGCCGCCCCAGAGAAAAGAAGCGGGAAGACGGACTGCGGGACCAGAACCAGACCCTGAGGGCACACCTTGAGTCTCAAGCTCGGGAACTGAAGGATCGGGAACTAAAGAAGAAGGGACAACAACTTTCTTCTTCTTGGAAGTTTTTGCCTTCTTGGCAACGGGGGGAATAATGGGCTCTCCACTCGGGAGTGCTCGTTTTCCACCCTCGGGTGTATGGACCATCTCCTGACGGCAAGTCACGTCAAGGTAATCGAGCCTTTTCCCCATTTGCCCACCTGAAAAGAAGAGCAAAAAGCATCACAGATCTGAGCAAATACAACAAAAATTGACGAAAACAAGAAATATCATACCCAAAACGGGTTTTGATTTATTACAAGTAATATACTCGGCCGAGTCAACCAAAGCCCCCTTTTTACTGGCAAGAGTGGTTAAGGTAACAATGGCTTCATCCTCAGAGTCAGAACGCTGCGAAGGGGCGGGTAAGAAATCCTTGGAATGAAACTTATGATGACTTTCACCCCAGTATAGAGGAAAGCGCTCTTCAATGCCCCCGGACGGGCTTCTCTGAAGAAACCAAGGTACCTCCCCCTAGGCTTTGGCAACTACTTTAAAAAGAAGTTTTAAACCCTTTCCACGAATCGGTGAACGGCTTTAAAATTTACGTCCGTGACAAGCGCGAAGAGACGTCCATCCATACCACATCTTCTCCTCCTCCACCTTCATATTGGTCTCTAAAGGTGAAAAGAAGCTACAAAACACATGTACGGAACACTTGAGTTCGTGTTTCGTGCAATAATTTTCAAAAGCTAAGGCAAAGGCCCATCCGTTTGGGTATAGTAGTTGCGAAGGAGCCATGTGCAGTTGGCGGAGTAGGCACATTTGAAAGTCGGAAAATGGAAAAGAAAGGCCGAGTCAGGTAATCACATCTTGATAAAAATAAAAGAAATGGCCGCCCTTATCAGATAACCGACTTGAAGCCATTGATTCGTTCACTGATGGCAAAACTACATTGTATCCCGGGCCACCTCGGATGATTCGATCAAGCTCTTTCGCGGGCATTCTATTCCGCACTCCGGTTACAGCACTGCTAACGACGTATTCCTTAGCCGATGTCATCCGAGAAAACCCTGAAGGGCCAGATTCTCCGGTCTCGGATTGATGAGACGGGTGAGAGGGGGAAGACATCTAATACCTATAATAAACAAAAAGTAAAGGGAAGAATCAGAATCATGAAGTATACCTGACATAACAGGATTGTGAAGACGAGTATCGTAAAACAAAGGAACGGGAAGAATGCGGAAGCAACGACCAAAGTCGTACGAGGAGACAGCGACATCTGTCCATTAATAAATCAGCGTCTCTATCTCGGCCATGACGGACTAGCTCTATCACCTTATCACGGCAATTGTCGCAAGGATTGCAACCTCGGAATACGATTGGCGGATTATCAACCATGGACGTCGAAGTAGACGTTGCCAAAGACAAAGTTGGTGTACTTGCGGCAGACAAAATCGGCGATGGGAAATCTCGGATATCTCTAATTCTCCCACCTCCCCGAGAAGAACCACCTCCCCGAGAAGAGCCACCCCCCGAGTGGGGCCAAGTAATCTTGCCATCCGTTCTTCTTCAGAAGGAAGAAGGGACCATAGCCACTGTTTGGCCGTACCAGGGGTGTTTTTAAGAATTTCCCTATCTTCCTCCGGGATAGGTCTACCATACATGTCTACTAGCATCTCGGGATCGGGATCCATCTTTATAAACCACGAGGTTATAGGCAAACAACCTTATATACGCTAAACTCAGAACACCCCGAACACCCAGAAACCCAGAAAACTAATGAATAGAGAAATCACCAAATCGGAAAATGCTATAGAAGCAGAATGGTATACAGTTCAAATGGAAGAACACGAACGAAAGGTCAAATAAAATACCTGAAAGGAAGGGGATGGAACTACGTTTGGAGTAAGAAGAACAGAAAATGAAGATGCTGCAAATGGGTTCTCTTTCAAGCTCTTCAAATGCAGTGATGGGTGCGTAAAGAATGAGACCAAATTCACAAACAATATATAGGCAAAATGAAGCCAAGGAATCCGAAACGCCTACCGTCGTGACAATTACGAGGCGTAAACCTTAAAGCAATCATGACAGATAGGTCAAATGACGTGAAACGACAGGGGTCATTAATGGGCACCATAACCGAAGGCGGCGTTTGAGGACGTGTGGCTGCAGGCGTCAGAGTAGAGGTTATCCGCTGCTACGCAGGTAAATGAAAAGGCGCCCAGTCAAATTAGCTGATCGCCAGGGCGGGAGTTAAGATGTGCAACTCGTCCGAGTATAAAGTGAATACCCGAGTACAAAGTCGGGCACTCATAGGCTAAAGGTTCGAAGATTACTAGATTCCAAAAGTCGGGCATAGCGGCAAAATCTTCCACAATAAAATCAACTCGGCCGACCAGGAACCTGAACGACCGAGCTTGGGGGAAACTGTTATGGACCGACATAAATGGGCCTCGGAAGATAAGGCCCATCAACGTGCTTCTACTGGGACAGGATCCACGATCCCATGATCCTGTGACCATGGGATCCCACGACCCCCATCATCATGAATGATGGGGGAAGGACATGCCGAGTAGAAAGGCAGGAAAGCTGCCAACTAACTGCCAGGACGCTTCCTCTATAAATAGGAAGGATCCAACAGGTGCACGGTACACACACATTTTCTCTTTGAACCTACTTATCATATTGCATACACAGAGCACACACCCCACGCCTTTGGGTGAAAACCCTTGTGTTTAAGCTCTGTGATCTCCTATCTATCTGGATATCTCGTCCATAGATATCTAAGAGAAGACTAAAGATCCTACATCGACTTACTAGCCTAAAGCTAGACATTTGTGTTCTACACCAGAATAGTAACAATTAAGGTTGCGGACTGGTTAGCTAATCATAGTTGACTGCTTGATTTTTGTTTAATTCAATTACCTTGCGCACCTGCTGGTGTTCAGCCTTTGCTAGAGCATGATTCTCTGGGAATTACTATACCAAGAGATGTTTTAGTGAAGATGAAATTAGTGCCTATACCGTCCCAAGCTAACAACAAAGCGCAACATCAAACGGAGAAGCAGTTGCCTTTTGGTATTCATTTGATCTGATTTATCAGAAAAAAGCATATTCTATGGAAGATTTAATTTGCTTTCTTCTTTATCACCATTAGATTTCTCATGAGCAATTTCTTCATTGATGAAACCCGAAGCAGATAAAATTTGGTAAGAATCAATTTACTATTTCGTGTCTAAACACACCTAAGCTAATTGTCTTTTTTAAATGAAGTTTAGCTCTAAGGTGAATAAAATCATGGGTTGTCAAAGTAGTGTGCGCCTAAAGTTTCATCAGATATTAAGTTTATGACTGAAAAACTAATGGCTATCAAAACAAAATATAACACTCTCATAATATTGAAAAGTATAATTTGAACCTCAAGATCAAGCGACATTTAGTTGATCAAGCAACATTTAGTTGTCATAATGGTTGAGATTTAATAACTAAAGTGATATAATTTTAAAAGCAACACTAGCATACTCGTTACACTTAGCTTGTTGTAAAGAAAATGATACTAGTATGTGTCTAAACACACCTAAGCTAATGGCTTTTTATAGAAGTATTAAGTTTTAAGTTGAAGAAAACAATGAGCTTTCAAAACCATGGATGGAACTAGTGGGGCTAGGGGTGACCCCGCCCCTAAAATTATAGAATAAAACCAAAATGTTCAGGAAATTATAGTTCTGCCTCATAAAAATTTTAATATTTTTCCTTTAGTCCCTACTAAAAGTTTCATATAGGGACTAAAATGAAAGTGTTGAAATTTTTACAGGGCTTAAATGTAATTTTGCCCTTTAATTACAATTCCTGACTCCGTTCTAATCAAAACAGCGTGCACCCAAAGTTTTATGAGATATTATGTTTATGATTGAAAAACTATTGGCCATTAAGATATAGCGTATTTTCTATATACTTTTAGTCAAATGATTCGAATTTCTTATGATCAAAGGCTGAGATTAATTGCGTGAGTGGACAAAACATAACATTTTATATTGGCTTTCCAGACCATATAATTAATTTGATATATTGTTGCATGAGTTCTGTAAGCATGTCTTTGTTGTGGAATGGGGACAAGGGTAATGTATTCTTTCCGAGTGGAGGTGTGAGGCAAAGAGACCCTGTTTCTCCCTATCTGTTTGTGTTAGGGATGGATAAATTGTCCCATTTGATTGAGGATAAGATAGGTAGTGGTGAGTGGCAGCCATTGTAAATAGGAAGGAAGGGCCGGAGTGCGGAGTGCCTATTTCACATATGATGTTTGCGGATGCTTTGTTGATCTTTTGTGAAGCGGAGGTTGGACAGCTTTGTAATATGATGGATTTTCTGACTTGTTTCGGCAAATATCAGCTCAGAAGGTCAACAAACAAAAGACAAGCATCTACTTCTCAAAGAATGTGACACGTGAAAGACGAGGAGTTATGTAGGGCTTGTGGGTTCCAAAGAAAAGATGAGCTTGGGAGATATTTAGGAGCGTTTATAACAAATGGATGGACATGCAAAAATAAATTCCAGTATATAATCAGTAAGGTGAAGGAGCGGCTGTGCTCTTGGAAGAAACAATGTTTATCTCTAGCTGGGAGATTAACTCTAATTCAGTCTGTTACTTCGTAAGTGGCTATATTTGCTATGCAACATGTAGAATTACCGCTGGGTGTGTGTAAGGAAGTGGAGAAGATGCAGAGGGACTTCATTTGGGGTTACTCAGAGGAGGAAAGGAAATTACATGCATTGGGATAGGAGACAGTATGCAGGCCGAAGGAACGAGGTTTGGTATTCGTAGAACAGAAAGCATGAACAAGGCACTTCTAGGTAGATTGGCGTGGAATGTAATTGTGAAGCCAGATAATCTTTGTTCGGTAGTGTTAATTAAGAGAGAAATATAGTGGGAGGGAGGACTTGAAGGTGGCATGTGTAGCTAAGAACTCTGATTCCAGCTTATGGAAGAGTTTAGCACGAATATGTCCAAATGTAGTGAATCAGGTGGCTTGGAGCTGTGGTGATGGCAAAATAATCAGATTCTGGAAGGATTTATGGCTTGATGGGAATTCTTGCTTACTTGAAAAAGCTTTGAATAAACGTGGGGAATTGCTCTCTGAATGTAGAGTTGCTGATATGGCTAATGAGAGGGGGCAAATGGGAGTTCATGTATCCAAAAGATTATTTGGCTGAACAGGACCTATTGAAACTGCAAGCTAAGATCCGACACCGTGTGAAAGCCTTGGGGGGATGTCATTATATAATTGAAGATTTGACATGAGCAATTTCTTCATTGATGAAACCCAAGCAGATAAAATTTGGTAAGAATCAATTTACTATTTTGTGTCTAAACACACCTAAGCTAATTGTCTATTGTAAATGAAGTTAAGTTCTAAGCTGAATAAAATAATGGGCTGTCTAAGCAATGTGTCCCAAAGTTTCATCAGTTTATGATTGAAAAACTATAGCCTATCAAAACAAAATGTAACACTTTCATAATATTGAAAAGTATAATTTGAACCTCAAGATCAAGCGATATATACTTTTTTTTTTTTAGTTGTCATGAATGAATGGTTGAGATTTAATAGTTGAAGTAATATAATTTTAAAAGCAACACTAGCATACTCGTCACACTTAGCTTGTTGTAAAGAAAATGATACTAGCTTTGTGAGCTAATGGCCTTTTATGGAAGAAGTAATTAAGTTTTAAGTTGAGGAAAATAATGGGCTATCAAAAAAGTGTACACCCAAAGTTTCATAAGATATTATATTTATGATCGAAAAACTATTGGCCATCAAAATAGTGTATTTTCTCTATATTTAGTCAAATGATTCGAATTTCTTATGATCAAAGGCTGAGATTAATTGCATGGGTGGACAAAAAATAACATTTTAATAATATTATAAATTATAATGTGAACCTCAAGAATAATCCAGCGACATTTAGCTATTTTCGAGGTGTCATGAATGATTGAGATTCAACAGTTGAAGTAATATAATTTTAAAAGCAATACCAGTGTGCTTCTCGCGCTTAACTTGTGGTAAAGAAATTGATATGAAAATAAATATAATTGATTTATTATATAATTATTTAAGTCTCCTTTCATCTAGAGCCAAGAAATCAGGCCGAGCCCACATTAAGCCCCATTTAAGCCCCGGCCTGCGCAGGGCCGGCTAAAAAAATATCTTAAATTTGAAATTGGCTTTGCGGGGCCGGCCTTGTAGGGCCTCGGGGGCCGGCCCCGTGCGCCCGTTTAACTGTAGTTTTTTTTAAAAATAATAATAATAATAACTTAGACTTCCACTTAATGAATGTGTTTATTTGTAATTACTTAGATTTTTTTAGTTTAAACTATAACCATTTTTTATGTTTATTATTATTCTGTATTAAAACACATAATTAGTTATTATAAATTTTAAAGAATAGATGTTTTCATATTAAATAAACACATACTTTGGTATTATAATATTATATAAGTAATAAATTATAAATATATTTGGTGTAAAATAAGTATAATTATTTTTACATGTCAGTAAAATCATGCATGAACCGAAGGAATCTACAGACACATACAAAATTACGAGAGGAAAAGACATTTTGTCGTGGGCATACATAAAACAATTCCTTTGTTTAATATTTTTTGAAAAAATAGGAAAAAACATATTCTTTTTGTTTATTTGTTTTTTTATTACGAACTAATGAATTTGTTTATTTGTTGAATGATTTATATTGTTTAGATATTAATGTTAATAACATTTATTTGATAAATTAGAACTTTAATGATTGCAATTTACTAATTATTTTTTTTTAAAAAAAAAAATCAAAGGAAAAATGGTTAAAAGGAATAGTAATTTTCAGGCCATATAGGGTCGGCCCTGACCCTGGTACTATCGGGTCGGGCTTTGAAAAACAGATGTTTTCCTTACCCCAGGCCCTGTAAGGCCGGCCCTGTTGGGCCCAAGCCCTGTAGGGTCAGGCCCAGTCGGGCCGGGCCGACCCTAATTCCCAGCTCTACTTTGATCTAAGAAAATGTTTTCTTCTTGTAGCCATGGAGACAATCTTTTTTTTTCTTCATAATTTAAACATATTGTGGACTATAAAAATTAGTGGATTTGACAATGAGATATGAGTTGACACAAATAAGATCTTAAGGAGAAGAAAATAACAATGAGGGGTCAAAATAGTGTGCACAAAAAGTTTTTAATCATATTTTAGGCTTTTGATAGAAACAACATTGGGCTATTGATAATCTTTGAATTCATATTATTTTAAATGCAAAAAGAAGCTAAAAACTCTGTCATTATCATGCTTTAATGGATCAATTAGTTAAATATATGATTTCATCTTCATAATGAGTTTTTAGACTTTATTTGCATTAATCTTGGTCACATCTTGAGTTTGGATTCAAAATTGAACTTGAGTCATATTCTTACTACAATTGGGTAGTGAACACTGTTCGGTATTTTGGGTATAACTTGAGATTTAGAGATCCAATGGCTCTGCAATTTATATTTTCAGAAAGCTAAAATGAAGATCTACAAACCATATGAAGAGCCCAAAAGCTAAAGCAAATGTTTAAAGGACCAAATTGGGCCTGGAATACGGAACAGGGGCGCTGAACTGGGCTCCGGAACAACGTTCGGTGTTTGATCCATATCTGGCGCTACAGAACTCCAAATTCGGTGCGGTTTGAACGACTGGACAGCTGACAGCCAGGGCTACATTTGGTATGAAGACATCTTGGTCCAACTCCACCGATTTCATGGTGTAACACAGGCTGGAAAGTTGACGCGTTTTTGGAGCACAAAAGTCAAGAATTGTGTCTCAATAGTTCTTCCAATTTTCCTATAAATACATGGATGTTTTCAAGAGCAAAATACACCTTGAAGAGACCAAGATCTCTCCCATTCTAAGTTCCTTCTTTTATTTCTTGCCTCCTACTTGGGATGGCTTAGTTTTGCTTTATTAGTTTCATGTATTGTCTTTAATTCTTGTCTTTAATTTCTTGCCTCCTACTTGGTATGGCTTAGTTTTAATCTTTCCTTTTAATTATTTTATTTTGATTTTATGTTCTTCATCTTTTTCCTTTATTCGTTCATTATGTTTTTGATATTTACTTTTATATTGGAATAGAAGCTTTCATTTTCTTTAATTGTTCTTTGTGTTCTTCATGTTCATGATGAACTTGTTCATGTTCTTCGTGGTCATGATGAACATCTTTATTTCTACATTTTCATCTTACATAGCCATGCTTGGCTAAGTTTTTGTGATCGACCCATGAGTTGAGGATTCCATGGTGTCATCCGGAGGACTTATGCTTCAATCGATAACTGACTTGTTTCGTTTACTTTAATCGGATTCGAGTTTAGAAACAGATTGGATGTTAGATTTAATATCCAGATTGAAATCCCAAGGACTTAGGTCGGACCAGGTTACGAGAACGTTGTACGATTGCACAAATGAGCTCGCCACATGTTCGATCATATGCTAGGCGATTGTCTAGTCGAGGGAGCTTCGGACAAATGCGAGATTTCGGTTTGTTTAGAATCAATCACGGGTTACGTTATTCTATTTCTTTGTCCAAAGATGGAAGGTCTTGGAATCCCAATTCGAGTTGATCGTTTTTCATTTGATTAATCTCTCCTTTTCATTCTGTCTTCAATTTCTATTCTAATTCCATCAAAACCCAATCCCCCTTGTTTTTATTTCATTTGCATGACATCTAGATTACTTAGGATTCAATAAAAAGCTCCTCGAAAAGAGAGAACGATCCTAGGTTTGCCTATACGCAATCCTTGGTTAAATGTTGATTGTGGACCCCAAGGCTAATGACAAAAGGTCTTCATCAAATGGCGCCGTTGCCGGGGAGCTAAGTAATTGGCTCCCTAGGTAATCTAATTGTCAAATTGACTTTTGACAAGGGGTTTCTCGTGTGATGCTTGTTAATTTTGCATTTTTTTTTTCATTGCATATAGTTCAAGATTTTTGCATTGTCTTGACTTGGTAGCTTCGTGTGGTGTGTTTGTATCAAATTCAATATGATCTTGAGCTTATTTGTTTGATTTCACCATGTCTCCAAGTTAATTCATAGCATACTTACATCTTTAATTATTTTTTTTAAAAAAAAAAAAAAAAAACCTCCTTCTTTTCTTTTACACTTGCGTTTATATTTTATTATATTATTTTTCTTAATTTTTATAGTTAGATTTTTATTTTGTAATTCACTGGGAATTAATTGCATTGAACTTTCATGGCTTGGTTTTATGATAATCATGAACTACCTTTCAATTCTCACTCTTTTGTAGGCAATCAAAAATGTGATGGCTTATTCCACCACCAATATCATGAACCCTACCAACAACCTCCATTCCAACAATATCATCAAAACTCTCACTTACCATACCATCCTTCATTTCATCCCATTTCCATATCATGCCATCCATCTCATGAATCCTTATACCCGGTTGAGCCACCTTATGAACATCATTATCAACCATGTGTGCCCAACCAAGAACCCTTCAATCATGAAGTCATTGGAGATTTCCAAAATCAAACGGCTTGGGTCAAAATGAGGAGTGGTCACATAAGGACGACTTTCATCAACAAATGGACTCTATTTTTAGAAGAATGGAACACCAAGCGGAAAGGTATGAGAGATTAGGAAAAGAAATTGAGCAAGAAACACAAATGTTGAAAATGAATTTTCAAGGAAATCCTTCTCTCATGGTCACACATGCACAAGAAGTGAAGCAAGTACAAAAGTACATTGAAGAGTCTTCTCTCTCATTTGGTAATGATCCTATCCTTATAGAAGTAGACTCTCCTACTACTTTGGCTAACGAAGCAATTCATGATTTGAGTGATAAAGAGGTGGATGAGGAAATTATTATTGAATCGCCTCAATTTTTTGAAAATGCAATTGCTCAACCAATTGGATTTAGTAGTAGTGATTTGACTGTACTTGTTGATGAGTGTGTTCCTATTTCTTCATGTGATGCTTTAACGATGAAAATGCTTCTCTTCATAGTACTATGGATGAATGCGATAAATGGAATGACATATTTTCATGCTCTTGTGAGGAATATCAAATGTGTATAGATTGTTATCATGAAAAATGTCATTTACTTGTTGAGCTTCAAAAGAAAGCATTTAGTGAAGTGGTTGATTCTACCATTGATCGAATGCACCCTCTTGTACTATTGATGATAGTAAGCATGTCAAGTTTGAAAAGATTGAATCAAGCATGGATACCAATGTTGTTGATGATGTTCTTGCTGAATTGTATGCTGATTATCCCGATTTTGCATCTATGAGTGACTCGTTAATTGTGCCTGTTCTAATAATGAATTTTGTCCTATTTGCACCGAGATTAATGATGCATTATACAAAGGTGATTTTGAATCGATAAGTGATTCTCGCTTTGATTATGGATTCTGTTGTTTGATGTGAGTGAGAAAGATCATAGCCTAGAATGCCAAATGCATAAAATCCCCATTGAATTATTTTCTTGTAGTCTTGTTGGAGACAAAGATTCTGAAATTTTGATTGATAAAATTCTACATGTTGGTGAATCTTTCCAACAAGTGCTTTCTTGTGATTTACCACCCGACTTGGAAAAGAAAAATAATTGTTTTGAATCTTTAAACACTGCAGTGGTAATGATTTGAGAAATTCTCTTCTTTCTTCCACTCTTTTACCTTTCATCTCTTGTGATTGCAAAGATGATATGGTGTACCCCAACACTAAGTTGGATTCTGTACCTTCCATTCTCGCAAACACAAAATAATCTTCCAAATAATACTTGGTTGCTTGACTCCTACGATGGGAGTATCATTGATTTCCTTGGATGTGATAGTTACTTGGAGAGTTTGGAACTTAACATGCCCTTAATTCATTTGAAATCTCTCTATGTCTCTATATTTGGATGGGATACTTGCTATTTGCTTGTCTTATTTGCGTGGCACATTCTTGGAAAGGTTGTCGATGGAACCAACAACCACCGTACATTCTTGGACCTCTTCCAATAGATCCTAAGCCACCTCCACCAAGGAAATTCAATGTGGGAGAAGATGTTCCAAGGGAAAAATTCATGATTCACATCGGAGATAAGAACTTCTTCTTCAAGCGACTCAAGATACTCTAACAAAGGTTGTCTCTTTCCTTACTTATTTTCTTCCTAATTCATATGATTACTTGGGCTTAATTGTTGTACGAGGAAGATAAGTGTGGGGGAGGGACATATTCCAAAGAGCAAAAGTGAAAATAATGTAGTTTATTAAGTAGAATAAAAAGGAGGAAAAATATATTTTGAATCCTTTTGATTATTGTTTTATTTTTAAATGAGAAAATGCAAAAAAAAAAAAAAAAAATTTTCTCCTTCTATTATTGCTCCATATTATGAACTTGGACATTTTGGTTTTGATGGATCATTCTATTTAGATTGAAATTTTGGACTCTTGGATTATAATATCTTGGTTGTTAATTCGTGATGCTAATTGCATGATTTGGTATTTTCCTTTGTGAGATTTTGGGCCTACATGAATGGAACTCATCTTTTACCATTCTTTCTTTCTTGTGTGCATCTCGCTCATGATTTATGTTCTCTAGAACTTGCTCTCATTCTTTTCAAAACTACATTTTTCATTTGCATGCATAAATATGATGGAGGCTTGTTTTCTTTCTTTTATTTCCTCACTCGACCAAATAGCCTTTCCCTTGCATTATATCTCCTTTGTTAGCCCTTTGTGCCTTTTTGACTCATTCCTTTCAAAGCCACATTACTAGCCTAAATGTCACACCATTTTATTCCGCACCTTGGAAATTAATTGCGCATTGGTTTTGTGGTTAAGTGTGGGGTTGCCCAGGAGTGCAACATTTTAAGTGTGGGGGAAGTATTTGATTATATGTCATTAATCGTTTGGCATTTATTGTAAAAGAAAAAAAAAAAAGAAGAAAAAAAAGGAAAAAAGAAAAAAGAAAAAAAGAAGAAGAATAGGCATTTATTGTTTTTTTTTTTAAAAGAGAGAAAAAAATGTTATTTGAGTGGTTTTATATTGTTACTCTTTTAAAGTTCTTGGGTAATTTAACCTTTCATTTCCATACTATTACCTACCCTTATCCTAGCCCCATTACAACCTTAATAATAAGTCCTTTTGATTTTTGCAAGCATGTGTTACAAGTAGTGGAGAAGTAGAACTTGAGCAAGCTTATGGTAGAACAATTTCCTTGAGTAGAATTTGAGCGATACACTTATTAACCATATACACTTGTGAGATTGATTGAGTGCATCCCTTGAGAGACTATCTTGTGTGATTAGCATCATTGAATGGTATTGCCATGATTAGTAATTTGAGATGAAGAGATTTCTATCTTGATTGGTTGATCCTTTGAAGCTTTTGTGATCCTTGTTAAGTTATGAAATTTCAAGCAATTATTAGAAAAGGAGAAAGCTTTACTTGTTCTTTATCTTTTAATTTTGCTCAGGAGTGCAAAAGGATAAGTGTGGGGGAGTTTGATAATCTTTGAATTCATATTATTTTAAATGCAAAAAGAAGCTAAAAACTCTGTCATTATCATGCTTTAATGGATCAATTAGTTAAATATATGATTTCATCTTCATAATGAGTTTTTAGACTTTATTTGCATTAATCTTGGTCACATCTTGAGTTTGGATTCAAAATTGAACTTGAGTCATATTCTTACTACAATTGGGTAGTGAACACTGTTCGGTATTTTGGGTATAACTTGAGATTTAGAGATCCAATGGCTCTGCAATTTATATTTTCAGAAAGCTAAAATGAAGATCTACAAACCATATGAAGAGCCCAAAAGCTAAAGCAAATGTTTAAAGGACCAAATTGGGCCTGGAATACGGAACAGGGGCGCTGAACTGGGCTCCGGAACAACGTTCGGTGTTTGATCCATATCTGGCGCTACAGAACTCCAAATTCGGTGCGGTTTGAACGACTGGACAGCTGACAGCCAGGGCTACATTTGGTATGAAGACATCTTGGTCCAACTCCACCGATTTCATGGTGTAACACAGGCTGGAAAGTTGACGCGTTTTTGGAGCACAAAAGTCAAGAATTGTGTCTCAATAGTTCTTCCAATTTTCCTATAAATACATGGATGTTTTCAAGAGCAAAATACACCTTGAAGAGACCAAGATCTCTCCCATTCTAAGTTCCTTCTTTTATTTCTTGCCTCCTACTTGGGATGGCTTAGTTTTGCTTTATTAGTTTCATGTATTGTCTTTAATTCTTGTCTTTAATTTCTTGCCTCCTACTTGGTATGGCTTAGTTTTAATCTTTCCTTTTAATTATTTTATTTTGATTTTATGTTCTTCATCTTTTTCCTTTATTCGTTCATTATGTTTTTGATATTTACTTTTATATTGGAATAGAAGCTTTCATTTTCTTTAATTGTTCTTTGTGTTCTTCATGTTCATGATGAACTTGTTCATGTTCTTCGTGGTCATGATGAACATCTTTATTTCTACATTTTCATCTTACATAGCCATGCTTGGCTAAGTTTTTGTGATCGACCCATGAGTTGAGGATTCCATGGTGTCATCCGGAGGACTTATGCTTCAATCGATAACGACTTGTTTCTTTACTTTAATCGGATTCGAGTTTAGAAACAGATTGGATGTTAGATTTAATATCCAGATTGAAATCCCAAGGACTTAGGTCGGACCAGGTTACGAGAAACGTTGTACGATTGCACAGCGAGCTCGCCACATGTTCGATCATATGCTAGGCGATTGTCTAGTCGAGGGAGCTTCGGACAAATGCGAGATTTCGGTTTGTTTAGAATCAATCACGGGTTCTGTTATTCTATTTCTTTGTCCAAAGATGGAAGGTCTTGGAATCCCAATTCGAGTTGATCGTTTTTCATTTGATTAATCTCTCCTTTTCATTCTGTCTTCAATTTCTATTCTAATTCCATCAAAACCCAATCCCCCTTGTTTTTATTTCATTTGCATGACATCTAGATTACTTAGGATTCAATAAAAAGCTCCTCGAAAAGAGAGAACGATCCTAGGTTTGCCTATACGCAATCCTTGGTTAAATGTTGATTGTGGACCCCAAGGCTAATGACAAAAGGTCTTCATCAAATGGCGCCGTTGCCGGGAGCTAAGTAATTGGCTCCCTAGGTAATCTAATTGTCAAATTGACTTTTGACAAGGGGTTTCTCGTGTGATGCTTGTTAATTTTGCATTTTTTTTTTCATTGCATATAGTTCAAGATTTTTGCATTGTCTTGACTTGGTAGCTTCGGTGTGTTTGTATCAAATTCAATATGATCTTGAGCTTATTTGTTTGATTTCACCATGTCTCCAAGTTAATTCATAGCATACTTACATCTTTAATTATTTTTTTTTAAAAAAAAAAAAAAAAAAAAAAAAAAAAACCTCCTTCTTTTCTTTTACACTTGCGTTTATATTTTATTATATTATTTTTCTTAATTTTTATAGTTAGATTTTTATTTTGTAATTCACTGGGAATTAATTGCATTGAACTTTCATGGCTTGGTTTTATGATAATCATGAACTACCTTTCAATTCTCACTCTTTTGTAGGCAATCAAAAATGTGATGGCTTATTCCACCACCAATATCATGAACCCTACCAACAACCTCCATTCCAACAATATCATCAAAACTCTCACTTACCATACCATCCTTCATTTCATCCCATTTCCATATCATGCCATCCATCTCATGAATCCTTATACCCAGTTGAGCCACCTTATGAACATCATTATCAACCATGTGTGCCCAACCAAGAACCCTTCAATCATGAAGTCATTGGAGATTTCCAAAATCAAACGGCTTGGGCAGTAAATGAGGAGTGGTCACATAAGGACGACTTTCATCAACAAATGGACTCTATTTTTAGAAGAATGGAACACCAAGCGGAAAGGTATGAGAGATTAGGAAAAGAAATTGAGCAAAAACACAAATGTTGAAAATGAATTTTCAAGGAAATCCTTCTCTCATGGTCACACATGCACAAGAAGTGAAGCAAGTACAAAAGTACATTGAAGAGTCTTCTCTCTCATTTGGTAATGATCCTATCCTTATAGAAGTAGACTCTCCTACTACTTTGGCTAACGAAGCAATTCATGATTTGAGTGATAAAGAGGTGGATGAGGAAATTATTATTGAATCGCCTCAATTTTTTGAAAATGCAATTGCTCAACCAATTGGATTTAGTAGTAGTGATTTGACTGTACTTGTTGATGAGTGTGTTCCTATTTCTTCATGTGATGCTTTAACGATGAAAATGCTTCTCTTCATAGTACTATGGATGAATGCGATAAATGGAATGACATATTTTCATGCTCTTGTGAGGAATATCAAATGTGTATAGATTGTTATCATGAAAAATGTCATTTACTTGTTGAGCTTCAAAAGAAAGCATTTAGTGAAGTGGTTGATTCTACCATTGATCGAAATGCACCCTCTTGTACTATTGATGATAGTAAGCATGTCAAGTTTGAAAAGATTGAATCAAGCATGGATACCAATGTTGTTGATGATGTTCTTGCTGAATTGTATCTTGATTATCCCGATTTTGCATCTATGAGTGACTCTTGTTAATTGTGCCCGTTCTAATAATGAATTTTGTCCTATTTGCACCGAGATTAATGATGCATTATACAGTGATTTTGAATCGATAAGTGATTCGCTTTGATTATGGATTCGTTGTTGATGTGAGTGAGAAAGATCATAGCCTAGAATGCCAAATGCATAAAATCCCCATTGAATTATTTTCTTGTAGTCTTGTTGGAGACAAAGATTCTGAAATTTTGATTGATAAAATTCTACATGTTGGTGAATCTTTCCAACAAGTGCTTTCTTGTGATTTACCACCCGACTTGGAAAAGAAAAATAATTGTTTTGAATCTTTAAACACCGCAGGTGGTAATGATTTGAGAAATTCTCTTCTTTCTTCCACTCTTTTACCTTTCATCTCTTGTGATTGCAAAGATGATATGGTGTACCCCAACACTAAGTTGGATTCTCGTACCTTCCATTCTCGCAAACACAAAATAATCTTCCAAATAATACTTTGGTTGCTTGACTCCTACCGATGGGAGTATCATTGATTTCCTTGGATGTGATAGTTACTTGGAGAGTTTGGAACTTAACATGCCCTTAATTCATTTGAAATCTCTCTATGTCTCTATATTTGGATGGGATACTCGCTATTTGCTTGTCTTATTTGCGGGCACATTCTTGGAAAGGTTGTCGATGGAACCAACAACCACCGTACATTCTTGGACCTCTTCCAATAGATCCTAAGCCACCTCCACCAAGGAAATTCAATGTGGGAGAAGATGTTCCAAGGGAAAAATTCATGATTCACATCGGAGATAAGAACTTCTTCTTCAAGCGACTCAAGATACTCTAACAAAGGTTGTCTCTTTCCTTACTTATTTTCTTCCTAATTCATATGATTACTTGGGCTTAATTGTTGTACGAGGAAGATAAGTGTGGGGGAGGGACATATTCCAAGCAAAAGTGAAAATAATGTAGTTTATTAAGTAGAATAAAAAGGAGGAAAAATATATTTTGAATCCTTTTGATTATTGTTTTATTTTTAAATGAGAAAATGCAAAAAAAAAAAAAAAAAAAAAAACATTTTCTCCTTCTATGATTGCTCCATATTATGAACTTGGACATTTTGGTTTTGATGGATCATTCTATTTAGATTGAAATTTTGGACTCTTGGATTATAATATCTTGGTTGTTAATTCGTGATGCTAATTGCATGATTTGGTATTTTCCTTTGTGAGATTTTGGGCCTACATGAATGGAACTCATCTTTTACCATTCTTTCTTTCTTGTGTGCATCTGCTCATGATTTATGTTCTCTAGAACTTGCTCTCATTCTTTTCAAAACTACATTTTTCATTTGCATGCATAAATATGATGGAGGCTTGTTTTCTTTCTTTTATTTCCTCACTCGACCAAATAGCCTTTCCCTTGCATTATATCTCCTTTGTTAGCCCTTTGTGCCTTTTTGACTCATTCCTTTCAAAGCCACATTACTAGCCTAAATGTCACACCATTTTATTCCGCACCTTGGAAATTAATTGCGCATTGGTTTTGTGGTTAAGTGTGGGGGTTGCCCGAGTGCAACATTTTAAGTGTGGGGGAAGTATTTGATTATATGTCATTAATCGTTTGGCATTTATTGTAAAAGAAAAAAAAAAAAGAAGAAAAAAAAGGAAAAAAGAAAAAAGAAAAAAAGAAGAAGAATAGGCATTTATTGTTTTTTTTTTTTAAAAGAGAGAAAAAAAAATGTTATTTGAGTGGTTTTATATTGTTACTCTTTTAAAGTTCTTGGGTAATTTAACCTTTCATTTCCATACTATTACCTACCCTTATCCTAGCCCCATTACAACCTTAATAATAAGTCCTTTTGATTTTTGCAAGCATGTGTTACAAGTAGTGGAGAAGTAGAACTTGAGCAAGCTTATGGTAGAACAATTTCCTTGAGTAGAATTTGAGCGATACACTTATTAACCATATACACTTGTGAGATTGATTGAGTGCATCCCTTGAGAGACTATCTTGTGTGATTAGCATCATTGAATGGTATTGCCATGATTAGTAATTTGAGATGAAGAGATTTCTATCTTGATTGGTTGATCCTTTGAAGCTTTTGTGATCCTTGTTAAGTTATGAAATTTCAAGCAATTATTAGAAAAGGAGAAAGCTTTACTTGTTCTTTATCTTTTAATTTTGCTCGGAGTGCAAAAGGATAAGTGTGGGGAGTTTGATAATCTTTGAATTCATATTATTTTAAATGCAAAAAGAAGCTAAAAACTCTGTCATTATCATGCTTTAATGGATCAATTAGTTAAATATATGATTTCATCTTCATAATGAGTTTTTAGACTTTATTTGCATTAATCTTGGTCACATCTTGAGTTTGGATTCAAAATTGAACTTGAGTCATATTCTTACTACAATTGGGTAGTGAACACTGTTCGGTATTTTGGGTATAACTTGAGATTTAGAGATCCAATGGCTCTGCAATTTATATTTTCAGAAAGCTAAAATGAAGATCTACAAACCATATGAAGAGCCCAAAAGCTAAAGCAAATGTTTAAAGGACCAAATTGGGCCTGGAATACGGAACAGGGGCGCTGAACTGGGCTCCGGAACAACGTTCGGTGTTTGATCCATATCTGGCGCTACAGAACTCCAAATTCGGTGCGGTTTGAACGACTGGACAGCTGACAGCCAGGGCTACATTTGGTATGAAGACATCTTGGTCCAACTCCACCGATTTCATGGTGTAACACAGGCTGGAAAGTTGACGAGTTTTTGGAGCACAAAAGTCAAGAATTGTGTCTCAATAGTTCTTCCAATTTTCCTATAAATACATGGATGTTTTCAAGAGCAAAATACACCTTGAAGAGACCAAGATCTCTCCCATTCTAAGTTCCTTCTTTTATTTCTTGCCTCCTACTTGGGATGGCTTAGTTTTGCTTTATTAGTTTCATGTATTGTCTTTAATTCTTGTCTTTAATTTCTTGCCTCCTACTTGGTATGGCTTAGTTTTAATCTTTCCTTTTAATTATTTTATTTTGATTTTATGTTCTTCATCTTTTTCCTTTATTCGTTCATTATGTTTTTGATATTTACTTTTATATTGGAATAGAAGCTTTCATTTTCTTTAATTGTTCTTTGTGTTCTTCATGTTCATGATGAACTTGTTCATGTTCTTCGTGGTCATGATGAACATCTTTATTTCTACATTTTCATCTTACATAGCCATGCTTGGCTAAGTTTTTGTGATCGACCCATGAGTTGAGGATTCCATGGTGTCATCCGGAGGACTTATGCTTCAATCGATAATCGACTTGTTTCGTTTACTTTAATCGGATTCGAGTTTAGAAACAGATTGGATGTTAGATTTAATATCCGATTGAAATCCCAAGGACTTAGGTCGGACCAGGTTACGAGAACGTTGTACGATTGCACAGCGAGCTCGCCACATGTTCGATCATATGCTAGGCGATTGTCTAGTCGAGGGAGCTTCGACAAATGCGAGATTTCGGTTTGTTTAGAATCAATCACGGGTTCTCGTTATTCTATTTCTTTGTCCAGTGATGGAAGGTCTTGGAATCCCAATTCGAGTTGATCGTTTTTCATTTGATTAATCTCTCCTTTTCATTCTGTCTTCAATTTCTATTCTAATTCCATCAAAACCCAATCCCCCTTGTTTTTATTTCATTTGCATGACATCTAGATTACTTAGGATTCAATAAAAAGCTCCTCGAAAAGAGAGAACGATCCTAGGTTTGCCTATACGCAATCCTTGGTTAAATGTTGATTGTGGACCCCAAGGCTAATGACAAAAGGTCTTCATCAGCTATCAAAACAGTTTAGGGCTGTTATGATCTACAAAACGAAAAGATTAAACAAAATTAATTTCAACGGGCCCATACGTCCTCACAAAAAGCCCAATAACAAGATAACAGAGTATTACACACCACAACCAGAATAAGTGCATTCTTAAAAAATACTATGATAACAGAGTATTGCACACCCATTTGGTTAGGCTTTTCAATTATTTTCATCTAAAATTAATTAATGTGTAAACTATGAGGCTGTTTAGCTTTTATATATATAGAGAGAGAGAGGGGCGGACACAGGCCCCCTAATTTATTTATTTTTTTAAAAAAAAAAACTATAAAAAATCAATCCCAACACATATGGTGTCGATTGTTTGCTTTCATATATATATTCGTTGGCTTTCATATATATATATGACAGTCACCATATCACATCCCCCGTTGGTTTGCTTTCATATAGATTAAAAGAAAATAATAATAATAAAGAGGTGGGCTCCAACCTTTAATATACCCCAAACTCACTTGTTTTCCTCTTTTCTGAAAACGCCTTTGTCTCTCCTACCTCTCACGGCTGCTTTTTTTTTTTCAACATAAATTTTGAGAATCAATATGGTGCTCAAAATCACTTATTTTCATTAAATTTCATTTATGAAATTTATTATATATAATTTTATCTTTTTAATGATACTACTTTTATACTTATTAAAGAATTTTTTAGGGTTAGGATTTTGGACAAGTTCTTGATGATAATTAAGAACAGACTTTGAAACAGAATGGAAGACTAATTTTTTTTATGATTCTTTGATTACATACATTGTAAAAGAAATTGTTTTAAGTTTTAGTACAGACTCAATTATAGACGAATTTAACAATATGAAAACACGTAGAGTAAGAATTAAGTGAAGTAATCTTAATTTCTATAATAGATTTCTTTCAATTTTTTGTATTAAGTCTATATTGTATTTCGAGTACTTTTATTTATGATGTAACATTTTTTAGTTTCACCCTGTCAGTAAAATTCATGAGTCCGCCCTATATATATATATATGTGTATATGTATATATATATATATATATATATATATATATATATGTATGTATATAAGGTTTATCGCTTATCATATCACTTGACATAAGGTTTTGTTAAGTCACTTTAAAACTACGTTGTTTTGAGAGTTAGGGGAATTAATAAAAGGTGTTTTGGTAAAATTAACACCCTTCATTAATTCCCCTAACTCTGAAAACGTAAACTCCTCTAGGCCATCAACACAAAGTTCGTACTTCTTACGTTTGATGAGTTTTAAGGTGAAGAAACAATGGGCCATTAATAACAATGGGCTATCAAAATTGTGTTTTCTATATTTAATCAAATGACTTAAGTTCCATCTAGAAAATGATCGGATACTCTCATTAAAGGAAGGGAATTTGATTCTGAAATTAGTCAAGGCTCTAGGCAGGGACGGACCCAGCAATTGTAATTAGGAGGGGTGAAAATTATAGAAACAAACCCAAATTTTCAGAAAATCCTATTTTATCCTCATAAAAATTTCAATATTTTCACTTTAGTCCCTCTTTGAAACTATTAGAAGGGGACCAAAATGAAAATGTTAAAAATTTTATAAGGCTAAAATGGGATTTCATAAAAATTTGGGTCATTTTCTGTAATATTAGGGGGGCCACCCCTAACCCCCTAATTCCGTCCCTAGCTCTAAGGGAGGCATTATAGTTCTTGGGTGTCTAGATAAACGCCTCATGATTGTATAAGTAAACGCCTGAAGGAAATAGACAGATGACTCTGCCCAATATTGGTATCATCTAAGAGGAAGGGAGACTTCGCCCTGCCCTTAGATCGTGGGTGAGCTCAATCCCTTGTCTAAAAATTTTATTACAAAAAAAAAAAAAAAAAAAAAAAAAGACTTAAGTTCCTTAAGATCAATGGTTGATATTCGCAAAGTCATCAATTACATTAGTGAAGAAAATATTACACTTTAGTGTGATTTGAACCTCAAGATGATATGACATTGTTTCTGAGGCCTCATGAATGGTTGAGAATAGACAACTAAAGTTATATATGAGTATATGACCAACGTACTCCCTACTCTTGATTTTAAGAAGCTGATTTATTATATAACTACTTATTTTTGTTTCTTTTCATATCAAAAATGATTTCTTTCTTTTGCTTGAAGAATGATTTCTTTTTATTTTAGTCATGGTTAACTAGTTTATGGCTTTTTTTCCCCCCGTATGTTAACCATGGTACATATGGACTCTAAAAATTAGTGAATTTTGATATAAAGTTACGGCACTTTTCATCAAAATTACAGCATGGTATATATGGACACTAAATATTAATGTAGTAACTCATTGAATCCAAAAAAATCAAAGCACTTTTCACAGCAGTTTGAATTGGACTGAGTAAATATGAGTTGTAAATTATAACAATGACAGTTTTCTAAATCACAAAACTATTTTTACTGATTAACCTTACGTAATTTACAACTTATTTCCAACTAATCTTTTGATATAAAAACTTAGTTGATAGTTAGTAAACATTAAGTATACTTTCAGACAACATTTTAAGGATTGTTACCTAAAGGTTAAAAACCCGTCAAATAAACAAACTTTAATCAACCTCACGAAACGCAAATCCCAAACTAACCTCTTACATATACTCCCTCACCAATTGCAATTTCTCTTATACCAAAGAAGGGCAGTTAAGTCATTAAATTAGTATTTAGTTGATAAATATTTCCACTTTTACCCCTACTTTATTTGGGGGGGGGAGAGAGAGAGAAACATACTGATTAGATTGGAAATACCAACTTAATTGGGGGGGGAGAAACATGCTGATTGAATTGGAAATATACAAACTTAATGTGGGGAGAGAGAGAAAAACATGCTGAATAAATTGAGAATGCAATAATCCATGAAATAATATTGGCCCAATAAATGAGGGCATAATGGGAAAAACTTAATAAATCAGTCATTTAGATGTAGTTGGTGCTTTATAATAAGAACGAAAAAATTGTTAACAATTAGTGCCTTATAATAAAGATCAGACGGAGTATAACAAATAGAATATAAAAGTTCCTTCCTTCATATATATGTGATATTTTCCATTGGCTATGCTTTTCAATCATATTTCACTAGCAAAAATTAACGCCTGTTTAGCTAGTATGTACAAGGAATACAATTAACAAACTCTACGCAAAAATTGAACATTTGAATTTTTCCACTTCCTTGTAATCAAGTTAATTACTAGCTTGTTCACAATGAGATAATAGAAGGACGGTTCTAACATATAGTTGCAAACGTCTGTGCTGCCTGCTGATGAAGAAATTAAAGAAGCATTTTTGTTCACTGGGGCTTAAAATCTGCAATAATCAACCAGAAAAAACATGTCAATTGATTTTCAGCTTTGGAACCATTCCACATAATCAAATAAACTTTGATAAGAGAGCTTATTAATACAAGTGTTGTTTACAAAATGATGTGCTATAGAAAAATAAAAAATATATAAGCATTAAAGCAAGTCAAAAACTAAAATGTTTAACTAAGAGCACACAAAAATAATTTAAGTTGAAAAGTGAAGATGAAATTAGGGCCTATACCGTGCCCAGCTAACCACAAATGCGCAATATTTTTCTGTAGAAGCAGCTGCAGTATCAAACGGAGAAGCTGGCGGAGAACCTTTTGGTATTCCATTGATCTGATCTATCTGGGAAAGCATACTCTATGGAAGCTGCTAGCATTTACTTTCTTCTTCATCACCATTAGATTTCTCATGACCAATTTCTTCATGATGAAACCCCAAGTACATAAAATTTAGTGAGAAACAATTCACTAGTCTGTGTCAAATTAAACACATATAAGCTAATGGCCTTTTACAGATGCAGTCAAAGTTTGATATTGAAGAAAGCAATGGGCTATCAAAACAACATGCACCCAAAGTTTCATCAAATATTAGGTTTATAATTGAAAAACTATTGGCTATCACAATAGTGTGTTTTGTAATGTTTAATCAAATGACGCAAATTTCTTATGACTAAAGACCGGTATTCACAAAATCATTGATTTCATGAATGTACACAATGTAACAATTTAATAATCTTAAAAAGTGTAATTTGAACCTCGAGATCAAGCGATGTTTTGCTACTTTCAAGGTGTCATGAATGGTTGAAATTAAATAGTTGAACTAATATAATTTTAAAAGTAATACCAGCGTACTCCCCACGCTTAGCATGTTTGTAGAGAAATTGATGTCAAAATAAATATAATTGATTTGTTATATAACTATTTAAGTCTCCTTTTATAAAATAAAAAAAATGATTTCTTCTTGTAGTCATGGAAACAATTATGATTCTTCTTTTCATAGTTTAAACATGATGTGGACTATAAATATTAGTGCATTTTGATGAAATGTGAGATGGAATGCTATAGCAATAAGATTTTGAGGTGAACAAAGTAATCACCTTTGAAAACAGTGTGCACAGAATGTTTCATCATATTTTAGGTTTTTTATAGAAAAACATTATGCCATCAAAATTGTGTTTTTTTAAAATTTTATCAAATGACTCAAATCATAATATAATTAATGGTTGAGATTCAAAAAGAGTCATCAATTTTATGAGTGGGAAAAATGATTAACTTTATTAATATAATCTTGAAAAGTTTATTTAACCTCAAGATCATTTAACACATAGCTGTTTTCGAGGTCTCTTGAATGGTTGAGATTTAACTAATTATATATAGGCTATTTTTATAGCCTACACTACTCAGAGGTTTTTGATTAGGCGATTTGCTAGTGTACTCTATTTTTACCATTCTCTTTTCAATCTTTAGATTGAAATCTAAGTGGTTCGATTTAATATTTTATAAAAATATTAATAAAATATCAAATTATTAAAAAATAATTTAATAAATTTAAAAACTTTTAAATTTGTTATAATAATTTAAAATTGCAATAAACATATTTTAAAATAATACTTTTATAAAATATTAAATCTGAATTGCTCAGATGTCAATCCAAAGGCTGAGAGATGAATAGTTGAGGGAAAGACTATGGGAAGCAAACTATAAGAGCAGAAGACGGTAGCCAATTCCTTTTGATTAATTGATATGGTCTCTAGAAATTGGTGGATTTTGACAATAAAATTTGGGTTGGGATAGTAGAATTTAGATGAGCCAATAATGGATAAACAGTACACACAGAAAGTTAAATCAGACAGTAGGTTTATGATTAAAAAACAATGGAGCATCTAATCAAAAAAAATTGTTTGCAAAGTTTTATCAAATGACTAAAAATCCTTAGAACGATATGGATTGAGATTCACAAAGCCATAAACTGCCTGGGTAGACGAAACCAGTGTTTTAATGATCTTAAAAAGTGTGATTTGATTCTCAAAATGATACGACATAGCGTTTTCTAAGTCTCACGAGGTTGAGTGAAAATAATTGAAATAAAATAATTTTAAAACTATCGTACTCCTTTCTAAATGTGAAGACATTAAAATTCATGGGATAGTAGTATTTTACAATTGTTGTCAGATATGTGTTATTTCTGCGTACTATTGTATTTAAAAGAAAGCACACTGAAGTATTTTTCATTTGCATCAAGTGTCCTAAAATATTTTATGGTATATCCACCACTCTAATATTTTTTTGAGGGACATCAATCACCCTAAAATACTAATTTTGCAATTTTACACTTGACAATTCAGATAATTTAAGATATTGAATACACTTAAAAAAATACTCCAAGATATTGGAAGGACAAAAGAATATTTTAAAGTAGTGGACATTAAAAAAATATTTTATGTTACTTTTTTTTGCTCGCAATAATATTTTATGTTACTACTACATACACCACCGAGCGTTTGATCAATTGGCTATAGCATATGCTGGTCCGTTTTCTATGATCTTGCCGACAAAGAAGTTAACCTTCGCTACCAGCTTTCTGCATCTCTTCTTGACACCTATAAATCCAGAAAACGCAGAAGAGGAAAGTGGTCGCTCCAGTTGAAAATCCCAAGCAAATCATACCCTTCTCTCACCCACAGTTATCACGAGCATCACGTTCAGCGAACCAAAATGCAGCAGTTCTCTCACCTTGGGTGAGAGAACATGTGGAACGGAAGCTCGTATTCGGATTCCTTGATGGGTCGATCTGCGAGAGCCAAACACTGCGGCCAGAAAGAGAAAACCAAAAGACATTGCCATTATTGTTATTGGTTTTATTGGAAATGAAATAAGAGGAACGGTTGGTGCGTTTGTCGGAAGAAACTTCCGATATATGGAAAAGACTCCGTGAGAGAGAGCGACAGATATGGAAGGAAGCTTTTAGTATTCCACAATTTACATGAATTAATCTCTTTTTGGCCCAAATTTTACATTGCTGATAAATTTTCTAGGTGGACTATGATTAATATACTCCCTCCTTCATATAAAAGTCATTTGACTTTTTTTTTTTTAAGAGATTAAAAAAGACAAATAAATTATGTTAATATAATATGATTCCTTGGCATGATTTTGATTTCAGAAGAAAGAATGAATATAATGGATACGATTATATACATCAACATCAGAAAATAATGGATACGATTATATACATCAACATCAGAATGGAGTCCACTGAGGCTTAAATTCAGCAACAATCAACCATGAAAAACACAAAGGATTAGCACTATATGAATCATATCAAACAACTTTTTTTTAAAAAAAAAAAAAAAAAAAAAAAAAAAAAAAAAAACTTAAATTTCATACCTTTTGCCTTTTGGTATTCCATTGATCTGATTTCATTTGAAAGGAAAACTCCTTTGAAAGTAGCTAGCATAACTACTTTCTACTTCTTCATCACCATTAGATTGGGATATCCAAGAACAAATGATTTTTATTGGAAACATTCCTTTAATGAATTCCCTGGGAACTTCTATAATAAATGGAATATACAGAATTGTAATCAATCAAATATTGCAAAGCCCCGGTATCTATTACAGTTCAGAATTAGACCATAATGGAATTTCGTCTATACTGGCACCATAATATCAAATTGGATCCGGGGCAAACGTCTACGAAAAGATCGCTTGGATTTAAGAAATTCAACCCAAGGTAAATAAAACTTGGTGTGCATCAATTTGCAAGATTTGTATGAACACAAATAAGCTAATGCATTTTATAGAGTTAGGTAAGTTTAAAGGTGAAGAAAACAATGTTCCTAGCAAAACAACGGGCACCGAAAGTTTCACAAAATCCTAGGTTTATGATAAAAAAAAACACTGGGCTAACAGAGTAGCGTGTTTTCTAAGTTAGATCAAATGGCTCAAATTCTTTACAAGGAACGGCTAAGATTCATGAAGTCTTAAATTTAATTAATGGACAAAATGTAAAAGTTTCAAAATCTTGAAAAGTGTGATTTGAACATTGAGATCATGCAAAATGTAGCTGTTTTCAAGGTTTTATGAATGACTAAGATTAAACAACTGAAACAGTGGGCTATCAAAACAGTGTGAGACAAAAGTTTCATCTGAAGTTAGGTTTATAACAACATGATATCAAAATAGTGTAATTTCTAAGTTTGATTAAATGCCTCAAATTTCTGTGATGACTGATTGGGATTTACAAAGTCATTAATTGTATAAATGAACAAACCGTAACATTTAAATTTTAATAATCTTGAAAGGTGTGATTTGACCCTCGAAATCATGTGACGTATAGCAATTTTTTAGGTCCTATGAATGGTTGAGATTAAACAATCAAAACACTGAGCCGAGAAAACAGTATGCGCTGAAAGTTCAAAATAGTTTGTTTTCTAAGTTTGATCAAATAAATCAAATTTCTTCTATGAAAGGCTGATGAGATTGACATAGTCATTAATTGCATAAGTGAGCAAAACGTAAAACTTCCAGAATATTGAAAGTCTATTTGAACCTAGAGATCATGCGATATTTAACACTTTTTGTGGTCTTCTGAATGGTTGAGAGCAAACAACTAAAGCTGGAGTGTGAATTATATGATAAAACCCAAAAAAATATAGATATTGATCAGCTAAAATGCTATAGGAACTTGTCTTTAGATCCTTAGCAAAGAAAAGGCTTCACAAAAGATGATAAAACTTTTACCACTGTCCAGAATACAAACTGATAAGTAACTATACTTGCAAAAGAAATTCTTATTCCCAAAATCAAAAAATAACTAATTATGTAAAACTCAACCCTTAAATTAAAGAACTTTCTAACTCTAATATGACTCAAAAAATATTCAAAAAAGATATTTGAAGATATTAAGGATAAGATACCATCTAAAAATAATTTAATCAAAGATATATTAAAAAGATATTAAATAATATCCTTGATATCCTTATCTGGCAACTCCAATATCTAAATTAATATCCTAAAAGAAAACTACTAATAAAATTAGACGATTCTTAATTAGAATAATTCAAAATATCTAAAAGATATATTAAATCTTTCTAACAATATAGGATGCATAAAATGACTATTTTGAATAATAAAATTACATAGAAAATTAAAAAAAAAATTAATTGGAAGTCCTATTAAATAAGATATTTTATTGGTCTTCTTCCATGACTAGATGGAATTGACAAAATTTCCCTTTGAAGCTCTATCGAAAACAATAGGTTTTAAAAACAGTGTGCTGAAAGTTTCAACAAATTAAATTAGGTTTATGACAGAAAAACAATACATGGACTATTAAAATTGTGTGCTCTTTAAATTTGTCAAATGACTCAAATTCCTTGGATGAACGGTTGGTATTCACAAAGTCGTTGATTACATAATTGGACAATATTGTGTGGTTTGAACATGGAGATCATGCGACTAATAACTATTTTTGAGGTTTTATGACTGGTTGAGATTAAACAACTAAAATAGCGGGATATCAGAATAGTATGGGCCGAAAGTTTCATCAAATATTATGTTTATGTAAAAAAAAAAAAAGGCTATGAAGATGTTGATATTCAAGATAATTATACTTTCGTAATCAAACCAGAACGAATCATTGATCATCAAGAAAAACAGCTCTGACGGAAAAGTATTCCTTCTGTTAAAGTAGTCTAGAAGAGACTATCTCCCAGGGAGGCGACGTGGGAGATAGTTGAGGACATGAAGAAATGTTATCCTAATTTTATATATCGGAATATGATTAGTGTATAGGCAAATTTTGAGGATGAAATTTATTTTTACAGGGGGAAGAAATGTAACATCCCCAATTTCATGTAAATTATTGTATTAAATGAATTAATGGAATATATGAATTTTGATCAAAATTATAGCCAATGGTATCTATTTTCCAACATGAGTAATTAATTATTGAACAAGGGATGTGGAATTATTCAAAAATTTGGTAATTAATTTGGCTGTCGACGATTTAAGATAGGAGATGACAATGGAAGTCAAACACATTTTATTTTCCTTTTTTAGCCCTAGGTATTTTGCACAAGGGGGGAAAATAGGAAGAAAAGTGTAAAATTCCAAGTATGTTCAAGAGGGTGACATGTACTTGGGGCAATTGGGCTAAGTGGGAAAGACAATTTTTGGAGCCCATTAGGGAGGCCCAATTCGCATAAGAGGGGAGGAAGATGAAATAAAAAATGTGATCATAAAACATTGAAGCATTGGAAAGACATAAGGCTTTGCTTATGGAAAATTCAAGGAAATAAAAAGCTTCTAGAAAGTTGATGAAAAGTCAAGAAGCAATTAAATTAGCTTATTGGATAAGCTAACCCTTTCTCAATGAGCAAACAAAGTTGGATTAAAGTTCATTCTTGTCCATTGTGGCTGCTAGAAATTTCGATAACAAGGAGAGAATAAAAAAAAAAAACTTATACAAGAAAACAAGAGAACTCTAAGAGGAATCAAGCATTAAAGCCAAGGTAAGGCAAAAGATTCATACCCTACTCTCTCTTCTACCTTCTTCTTCATCGTGATTATTGTTAAACAAACTCTTCTTGGGTAGTTGAAGAGAAGACGGAAAGGTGTGTTTAAGATGTAATTTTTGACCAGCTCTAAGAACTCGTGGATCTGAATTGATCTTGGTATTTTTAATGATCTCAAAGTGTTTAAGACGAGATTTTATACAAGGAAGAACTTGAATCATGTTTTTGGAATCAAAGATAGAAGCTTTACAAACGTGGAAATCGGCTCGGTGTGATTTCTGTGAAGGTCAATTGGGTTCAATGTGAATTTTGACCTAGTAAACGAATTTATAAAATTATGAAATTTTATAGGCACAAAGTAGGCATTTCAAGGATTAATTTGATAAGTAATATGCAATTTTCGGAGTTTTGTACTAAAAGAAATAAATGTTTGAAAACTGATCCTGAAACTGGAAACCATTTCGAACCAACGGTGATGTTTTGGGCTTTGGTTGGAAATTTGATTATGTCTGGTCCAAATGAACATTTTTATTTAAAAATAGACATATTAAGAGTCAGTTTTCCTTTGAAATCACCTCAAAAGGATTTTTCTAGAATTAATTATAAATGTTTGAAGATCACTCACTGTTTCTGAAAATTTCAGGGTTTGGACGAAAATAATAGAATATAACGTTTTTTTTTTTTTTTTTCATTTTGTGAATAAAGCAAAATATTCTAAGCAACTAAATCATATTCTCTTTATCTTCTCCGTCCGCTAAATTAAAAACTATCTTGCCTTCCTGAGAGTTCGTTAAAAAGTATAACAATCAAAACTTATGCAAAAAACTAAATAAAATAGCCAAAGCTTTCTATTTGACTAAACCAAAGCTTTATGTTCTTTCCCAGTTTTGTTGCTTCTTTTTTCCAGTTGTGATTATTCATGCTCTGGACTTTGTATAACTGCAGGTAGAGTAGGAGCTAAACTTGTAATGAACACTCACATTGCAGAGATTTTTTTTAAAAAAAAAATCACTTATGGCCCGACTTGCAGCACCTCCAGAGCCCCTGGCCTCTATCTTCTCAGCACCTCCAGAACGTTTAAAAAAAAGAACAGCCTCTGCAAATCTGAAAGAGCAGGTGAGAAAGTGAAATAAGAGGAGGAGAGAGATGAAACCATGGACAGAGGAGGGAATTTCAAAATTGAAATCGAACATGCTCGCTATTTACTATGCACGAAGCCGAACTAGGCCACACTGTTAAGCCGTCACTGTTGAAATGAACAGTGGTATGCGAGAAGATGAACAGTACTCGGCTTATTTTGCTATTGCTATTAAGTATATATTGATGATACTCTCTCACCATTCCTCTTAGTCTCACCGAAAACACAGGAAAAAAGATCAGTAAACCAGATCAGGCCATGCTCTCCCTCGTCAGCGTATCTTCTGGGCCAGCGACTAAACACGCAAGAACAGTGAAAAACAGCAACTCCATGCTTCTCCTAACAGCAAACCCAGACCCCCCATGCATCTCGAACTCAATGCCATGACCCCTGTGCATTCGCTTCTCAAACCGGACCCTCAATCCCATATATATTCACTATTCTTTAGCCTTCCTCCATCTATGTTGCCTTAACAAAAACCAGAAACCAAGTTTGAGAGTGTAATAGAGGAAGACGAGGAAGGAGAGAGTGAAAGTTTCAACTGGGCGAGCTCTGTTTTAATTTAAAGTCAAAAAATGGAGTGAGATCGATAGGAGGTGGTGACTGGAAGTGTGAAAGAAGCACCAAGAGTTAGAGTAAACCCAAGCCTTTCCCACGTAAGTCTTTGCTTTCCAGCACTGATGAGGGTATATATGGACTCTAAAAATTAGTGAATTTTGATATAATGTTACGGCTTTCATCAAAATTACAGCATGGTAATATGGACACTAAATATTAATGTAGTAACTCATTGAGATCTATAAAAAATCACAGCACTTTTCAAAATTATTCTTGTTAAATATAAGGTTTACTGCGATACATAGTATTTAAATGACGTTGAAAAGGGCAAATTAGGATAAGATAGCAATTTGTTTAATGACCTTGACATTATCAAGCAAGATTTATATCTAAACTAGAAAATAGAAAAAGATTAGAAAAACTAACTTATATATAGTTTGAATTGGACTGAGTAAATATGAGTTGTAAATTATAACAATGATAGTTTTGTAAATTCCAAAACTATTTTTACTCATTAACCTAACGCAATTTACGACTTATTTCCAACTAAATAATATTTTAATATAAAAACTTAGTTGATAGTTAGTAACCATTAAATATATATTCAGACAACATTTTAAGGATTGTTACCTAAGGTTAAAAAACCTGTCAAATAAACAAACTTAAATCAGCCTCACGTAACGCAAATCCCAAACTAACCTCTTACATATATAGCAGAAACAGAATATATAAGTTCGTTCTTTCATATATATATGTATGTGATATTTTCCATTGGCTAGGCTTTTCAATCATATTTCAATCGCAAAAATTAACGTGTAAAGAAGGAGCCTGTTTAGCTAATATATATCAGCAATACAATTAACAAACACTACGTAAAAATTGAACATTTGAATTTTTCCAGTTCCTTGTAATCAAGTTAATTAGTAGCTTGTTCACAACGAGATAATAGAAGGACCGTTCCAACATTTAGTTCCAAAGTCTGTGCTAGCTGCTGATGAAGAAATTAAAGAAGAATTTTTGTTCACTGGGGCTTAAAATCTGCAATAATCAACCAGGAAAAAAAATGTTGTTAATTGATTTTCAGCTTTGGAAGCCTTCCACATAATCAAATAAAATTTGAAAAGAGAGCTTATTACTACAAGTGTTATTTACAAAATGGTGTGCTATAAAAAAATTAAAATTTATATAAGCATTAAAAAGGTCAAAAACTAAAATGTAGAGAGCACACAAACATAATTTAAGTTGAAAAGTGAAGATGAAATTAGTGCCTGTACCACAAACGCGCAATATTTTTTTGTAGAAGTGGCTACAGTATCAAACGGAGAAGCTAGTGGAGAACCCTGTAGGTGAAGAACTTTTGGTATTTCATTCTGGAAAAGCATACTCTATGGAAACTGCTAGCATTTACTTTCTTCTTCATCACCATTAGATTTCTCATGAGCAATTTCTTCATGATGAAAACGCAAGTACATAATTTAGTGAGAAACAATTCACTAGTTTGTGTCTAAAGTCTGAACACATAAAAGCTAATGGCCTTTTATAGATGTAGTCAAAGTTTTAAGTTGAAGAAAACAATGGGCTACCAAAACAATGTGCGCCCAAAGTTTCATCAAATATTAGGTTTATAATTGAAAAACTATTGGCTATCAAAATATTGTGTTTTGTAAATGTTTAATCAAATGACACAAATTTCTTATGACCAAAGAGACTGAGATTCACAAAATCATTAATTTCATGAATGTACAAAAGGTAACAATTTAATAATCTTTAAAAGTGTAATTTGAACCTCGAGAACAAGTGATGTTTAGCTGTTTTCAAGGTGTCATGAATGGTTGAAATTAAATAGTTAAAGTAATATTAGCGTACTCCTCACGCTTGGCTTGTTTGAAAAGAGATTGATATGAAAATAAGTATAATTGATTTGTTATATAATTATTTAAGTCATATCATAAAATAAAAAATGATTTCTTCTTGTAGCCATGGAAACAATTATGATTCTTCTTCTCATAGTTTAAACATGATGTGGAGTACAAATATTAGTGGATTTTTACAATGAAATGTGAGATGTAACGCTATACCAATAAGATTTTGAGGTGAACAAAGTAATCAGCTTTAAAAACTTGTGCACAGAAAGTTTCATCATATTTTAGGTTTTTTTTATAGAAAAACATTATGCCATCAAAATTGTGTGTTTTTCAAATTTTATCAAATGACTCAAATCCCTTATAATAATTAATGGTTGAGATTCAAAAAGAGCCATCAATTTTATGAGTGAGCGAAATGATTAACTTTATTAATAAAATCTTGAAAAGTTTATTGAACCTCAAGATCATACAGAACATAGCTGTTTTCGAGGTCTCTTGAACGGTTGAGATTAAACTAGATATATATAGTCTAGTTTTACAGCCTAAACTACTCGGAGGTCTTTTTTTTTTTTTTTTTTAATTAATAAGACAAGAGTTACCTCTTGGGATGTATCATAAAGATACTACGAAAACAAAGAAATAATACATCATGAATGCAAATAACCTAGATCGACTAATATTTGATCCAAACAACAAGTTGGAGGAGTCTCGCAATAAACCCAAATCGATATTCGCGTCATGTGCCATTTTGACCAAAAGATCTGCACATTTCAATGCCTCTCTATTCGAATGAATTATTTCGATATCCCAAGTAGAAAAAATCAAAGATCTAATTTCTGAAATCTCTTGAGACAAAGGATGATATGGTCCATATTCAGATGTTAATAAGCGAATAACCTTTGTAGAATCAGAGTACAGCTTAATTTTTTTGAAACCAAGCTGCCTACAAGTCATCATACCAGCTTTAATCGCTTGTAATTCTGCTGCAGTAATTTAACTGTAGCCAATTTTCTGTTGAAATCCTGCCAACCACACCCCATTGCTATCTCTAATATTGCCACCACAAGCTGCAACATTATTGTTGATTACCGATCCATCTACATCCACTCTAACATAACCAAAAGGTGGAGTATTCCATTGGGACTCCGCTCTATCAGGAACTCTATAGATCTGGTGAATAAATTTTCCATGCTCCACACCTTCCATTAATTGATGAAGACAACTATGAATAATGCACCGAGGTTGATCACCTTCGCCATCAAAAACCTTTCTGCATCTATTCTTCCAAATTAGCCAACAAGCCAATCCAAATATCCGCATCAAGACCAGGCGCGACTTTTTCCACCCACTTCATGTTTATTATTCCATAATAACCAATCCTTCAAATTACCACTAAAAAAAGTACTATAGTATATAGGGTTAATCAAATCAAGCCACACAAAGACAAGCAATCTCACAATCTCTCAAAGTGTGCAGAATTGTTTCCTCACCAAAACATTCAAAGGACAATCATTATGATCACTCAAACCACGCTTCTTCCTCATAGAATTAGTAGGTAATTTTCCATGAAAAACTTGCCACATGAAGAATTTAGCACGCTCTGAGATAGGCCAACGCCAAATATTTTGCCAGAGAGGTTCCCGTGTAGAGTCATTATTTTTTTTCCAACATCTTATAAGCCGATCTAATGCTAAAATTACCATCATTAGAGACTCTCCAGTAATAAAGATAATTTCCCTCCATGGTTGGAGGTTTAATCATCTTAATTTTATCGATCACCCATTCTGGTAAGAAGAGTCTCCATTTCGTAAGATCCCAAGAACCATTTAGAGATACAAAAGCCCTCACATTCTCATCATGACTAACCCACTCATGATTTTTATCAACATATTGAATCAAAGGTTGATCAAGAGGGGACCAAAGATCCCACCAGGCATTGGTATTATTGCCACTTCTAAGTTTACTTCCCAAATTACTTTTAAACTTATCCCAAACTTTGACAATGGCAGTCCAAACGGAAGATTGTTTTTTCTTTTTCGTTATGCTAGGAATTTTGTCACTTCCACAAGCATATTTACTTTTCAGACATTTAACCCAAAGTGCATCAGGCTTGGTTATAAGACCCCAACATAACTTCATTATGAAAGATTTATTTTGAATTTGAAGATCCTTAATTCCAAGTCCCCCATCATCTTTTCCTAATTTGATAGTGTCCCAGTCTATAAGATGGAGTTTTTTTGTTGTTGATCCTTGACTCCAAAAGAAATCTCTAATCAACTTCTCAATATCCATCGGGATCCCTTTGGGAATTAACGAGTTTGCATTTGATAGAATGGTAATGTTGACAAGACCGATTTAATCGATCGATTTACCCACCATACTCAAATGTCTTCCCTTCCAACCTGAGAGCTTTTTATTGACCTTGGCAATGAGAGGAGCAAATGTTGACTTAACCAATTTTTTATGCAATAGAGGCACTCCAAGATACTTTCCAAGATCAGCAGTAATACCAATGCCTAGAACTTGACTAAGTTTAAAATGGACCTTCGGTGAGAAAAAACATTTTGATTTAGGAAGACTAATTCTATGTCCGGAAATTTTACAAAAGATAGTCATGATATCTCTAACCCGTTCCACTTGAATTCTTGAGGCTTCACAAAATAATATGAGATCATCAGCAAAGAATAAGTGGGAGATAGCTGGGCCATCGGAGCTCATTCTTAGAGGTTTCCACCTCCCATTCTCTACTTCACGATTAATTATTTGTCCTAGTCGCTCCATACACAAAACAAAGAGAAAAGGACTTAAAGGATCTCCTTGTCTAATTCCTCTAGAGGGAAGAAAAATATCTGAAAACTCTCCATTCCAAGACACCCTCATTGAAGTTGATGAAATACATTTCATGATAAGTTGCACAAATTGATCTTGAAGTCCTAGACTTTGTAGATTGAATTTAACAAAATCCCAATCTAATATATCATAGGCCTTCTCCATATCTATTTTAATGGCAACATATCCTTTACCTCTCTTTTTTGTACTCATAGTATGAATGGCCTCCTGGGCAAGAATAATATTATCACAACTTTGACGTCCACTAATAAAACCACATTGAGTAGGGTGAATCAAGTATGGCATAACCCTTTTCATTCTATTTGTAATAACCTTGCTTAGGATTTTGAAACACACATTACACAAAGCAATGGGCCGAAATTCCTTAATAGATGTTGGAACATCCACTTTAGAGATTAAAACAATGTTAGTGTGGTTCATGTCTTTAATTTTATCAGGATTAGTCACAGCTTCTAAAATAAAGTCACACACTTTAGTTCCAATTATATCCCACGAGATTGGAAAAAATGTGGATTTAGACCATCGGGACCGGGAGCTTTGAAGGCACCCATTTCAAACGCTGCATTTTTTATTTCAACTATTGAAATATCCTCCGAATGGCATATAATTGAGATTGATCCAGCATTGGAAAATTTGTGGGCCATTGTTGCACAGGAGTGATCTCATTATCACGAGTGTAAAGGTTTTTAAAATACTCCATAGCCAAATGCTTTAATTCAGCTTGTTCGGTAACCCATTGACCTTGATCATTTTGCAGCATCTCAACTCTGTTGCGTTTTCTCTTCACAATTGTTGACGCATGGAAGTAACTCGTATTTTTATCTCCATATTGTAACCACTTACAGCGAGATTTTTGATACCACAAAAGTTCTTCTTGGTCTACCACCTTCAGATATTCTCGCCATAAATCCTTTTCAAGTTTCACAAGACCCCCATGGGGTCGTTCTATCATGGCCTTATCGATCCCTTCTAGTCTCCGAATAAGATTCTTTTTCTTGTTGGGTAAACTCCCAATTACTTCCTTATTCCATTTAGTAGCGGACTCCTCAAAATTCTTATATCCTATTGACCAAGAGTTATCACGCCAAGAAGATTTAACAATATCTGAAAATCCTTCCTGTAAACACCAACCTGCTTGATATTTGAAGGAATGATCCTTAACGTGACGTCTATCCTCAATTCCAAATGAAACAACAACAACCTGATGGTCAGATTTGAATCTAAGATGGTGAAAGGCCTTAAAAGAAGGGTGAGATATTTCCCAAGTCAAAATGCAAAAGGCCCAATCTACTCTCTCTTTCACCTCATTTTTTTCCCAAGTAAATTTATCACCCACAATCGGGACCTCCGAAGATTACAATCATTGATACAGTTCTAAAATGATGATGATGCGGATTGTTCACGGGGCACCTCCTTGCTTATCAGATGGATTTAAAAAAGAATTAAAATCACCCAGTATAAGCCAAGCCTCATGAGTGATACCTGATAAAGCTCGTAAAGAAGCCCATAATTCTGTTCTATTCTCCTTTCTTGGTTCACCATATACTAGAGAAACAAACAAAATCTCACCTGAACTTCTATTAGAAAGTCTACAATGAAGAATTTGGGTATTGGAAAAAATATATTCAATTGAAACTTCCCAATCCTTCCACAATAACCATAAACCACCAGCAAAACCTGTCGCCTCAACTCTCAACCAATTACTAAAACCCATCTTCTTAACCACACCATCTGCTCTGGCACCACTAATTCGAGGTTCAAGAATTCCCAAAACATTAATATTATATTTTTGAACTATATCCTTAATCAAACGTGGAAACAAATTTCTACCCGCCCCACGACAATTCCAAGATGCAATAATCATTAGAAACTGATTAATAAAACGAGACCAATAAAACTCACTTATCAGGAGGTTCATTCACATGAATTTCTCTTGATATAGCTCTCAAATGATTAAGTTTCTCTGTAGTACTTTGCTCACCTTGTCTACCACACGGTGGACTTCTCGATCTCATTCTTTGGATTCTTGCCTCCTTCACTGGTTCTACTATTCTTAAATTCTCATTCAATACATCCACTTCCAGTCTTTCATCTTGTGGTATCCTGGATGTGTTTGAGTTTGAAATAGTTGAGTCATCTGGTTTTTGTTCCCTCCGAATTGAATCTTTGTTATCAACACACCCACTTACAATAACATGCATCCTTTGTTTTGCATCTTTAACACCTTGCTTTTTAACACTAATATGGGAATTAATCTCCATAGCCTGATTATTTTGCCCGCTTTGAGATGTCGTTTGGATCTTTTCTTTTTCTTTTACTTTGTAGATACTTTTGGAACTGTGAGGATTTTTTCCTTTATGTTTAATTTCTTCTTCATTGAGAGTTTTAGACATCTGGGATTCTTTGCTTTTTCCTTCACATATAACCAATGTTTTCACTGTTGAATCCAAGTTGCCTCTTTCCCCGTGATCCTCTTGAAAATATTTCTCCTCCTCCCATTTTGACATAACAAAGAAATCTTGAGCCATTAGATTTTACTTCTCCTTTAACTTTTTGTTTTTCAATCTTCGAAACCCAAGGTCTCGAGGCTGCGCACAAGCATCCAAGGTCCAAATCCTTCTTCTCCTACCATATTAGTTTTTTCGAGACAATCCCGATGTTCTTTTCACGCTTGAAATAGTAGGCGATGAGCCGCGATGAAACCCCACAATTAATACTCAAAGGACAATTTTCTTTTCGATGTCCATATCTCCGCCACATCCAAAACAAATCATGTTTAATCCCTCATATTCAATATTGTATAAGGAAGAGGCTAAAATGATTCTTGGTACTAATTTTTTCTGAAGATCCAACTCCACACAAATCCTGGCATACTTCCCTCTCTCCACCTTTGGATTATCATCATCATTAAATTTCAAGGTATGAAGATCCACCTTCAGAGTCTTCCCAATCATGTCTCCCAATCTCGATAAATATTTCTTATTATAACAATTGAGAGGGATATTGGGGATACGTATCCAAGTCGCAATCTTTCCTAAAGGATTATTAAAGGGGTCAAAATAAGGTGACCACCGTTGAACCAACACTATGTTGTGCTATCACCCAAGGTCCTTCAAATAAAATTCGTTTATAATGAGTAGTCCAATTATCTTTATTTGTGAACCTGACTAGAAAATAGTTATTAGGAAGATCTATTAAGTCAAACTCACTAAATCTCCAAATTTTGCATAACATCTCTCTTAGCTTATAAAAATTAAATCGGTTTCCAAGAACCGTAATAATCAAAGAATTATTCCATGGTTCACAGCTCTCATTGAATTCCTCGTCGGTAATGGGAACAACAGGATAAACATCCATTAGCTTCTTGATCTCCTCCGACGGTTCTGGCAGCTTCCACGATTGGTCAAGCAAATCAGAAATCAAAGTGTCGTCGTCCATACCCGAAGTTCCATTTGCAACCCCATTAAAGTCTGATTCTTTAAAGTTCAAAAGAGAATCTTTAAAAGATCTCAATTTCAAAGCATTGCTTTCATCTATTTTTGTAACCTTATTCTGAGAATTCATCTCCTCAGAATTTCCCTGATCAGACATTAAAACATCTTCTTTGGAATCTTTTTTTGGTTTTTTAACTATAGGAATTAATGTATCAGGTGGCCTATCTGGAGGCACCTTTCAGACATCAACCACATTCATTAATAATAAAGGAAGTCAAGAATTTTTAAATAAAAGAAAAGACCACTAACCTCACCAGCTGAATAATTCACCTTGTGCGTAGAAAAAACAGTCTAAGACAATGAAACTCACACGTTGAAAGACCTCCGGCGACCACAAATAGGAAACTACTTCTTCCGGCAAGAACAGGAGAACAGCCGATCAGCAAAAAACAGTGCCAGATTCAGATGTTCCAATCACCAGAAACGAATTCAGCAATCAACTACACCGTAACAGCGAGATAACTCCGACCAAAGACGAGATCAGAAACAAGAGAAAAGCAGCGATCAATGCAGAGCCTACAGAATCAAGAAGACAATGAAGAAAACTGTCTGTAATCAACGAAGAACTACAGATCTAGAAGGAACGAAACTCCCGAAGATCTGCTGAACTTCACCGAGATCAGATCTGAAAACGGATCTAGAGAGAAGGCAGAAATTCTCTCTCTAGTCGAACGTTACTATGGATAAGCATCTACTCGGAGGTCTTTGATTAACTGATATGGTCTCTAGAACATTTGGGTTGGGATAGTAGCATTTTCAAATTAGATAAGGATTCAGATGAGACAATAATGGATAAACAGTACACACAGAAAGTTAAATCAGACATTACGTTTATGATTAAAAAACAATGGACCATCTAATCAAAAACATTTGTTTGCAAAGTTTTATCAAATGACTCAAAATCCTTATAAGGATGGATTGAGATTCACAAAGCCATTAACTACCTGGGTAGACGGAACCACTGTTTTAATGATCTTAAAAAGTGTGATTTGATTCTCAAAATGATACGACATATAGCTTTTTCCAAGTCTCACGAGGTTGTGTGTAAATAATTGAAATAAAATAATTTTAAAACTTTCGTACTCCTTTCTAAATGTAAAGACATTAAAATTCATCGGATAGTAGTATTTTACAATTGTTGTTAGATATGTGTTATTCTCGGTGTAATATTGTATTTAAAAGAAACCAGCATGAAGTATTTTTTATGTGCATCCAATGCCCTAATGTATTTTATGGTGTACATATATACCATCCCAAGTATTTTTTTTTCAAAGGCATCCATCACCCTATGATCAAACCATATTTTTATATGATTTTTTATAATTAAATTGGGATTCTTAATGCATTTTTTATTAGTTATTGAGCTTAAAATGTGTTTCTTATGATAAATTGAGATTAAGAGTAAATATATTAAATTAGGGCTAAAAAGGGTAAAATTGTCAAAAAATGTAATTACTCTTAATCATTGATTTTTTTTATAATATTTGATGTTGGCTTGATTGATTTATATTGTATGTATTTGAAGAAATTAGACAAGATTTGAAAATGGAAGTTTGAGCTCAAGTTTTAAACTTTTTATTTTAGTCCCTCTATAAAACTTTCTAAGAGTTTCAGTTAGGTCCCTGCATTTAAAGCTGTGTGTTTTGACCAAGACACATTTTGAAACCTAATTGAAAGAAGCTGAGGAAAATTGAAGAGGGCCGACACATTAAATTCAGAGGAGACGCGTTCACACAGGGGGCTTCCTTTCTGAATCAGAGAAATCATCTTCGTCTTCACGAGCAATACCATCCGGACTTCACCTTCCCTCCTTCCTTCCTCAACCTCCGTCGCCGGCGACCTTCGACCCTTCATTCTACCACCACCTCAGTCGAGACTTCAACCACAGTGGAAGACGCCACAAACAGAACAGGAGGGGAAGGCCGAAACTGATTTTGGGATCTTGGAGGAGGAGACCACACCACCGTCGACCTTCTTACCTTCATCATCTTCTTTTCAACCACCCACTCTTCCATCGTCTTTTACCATCAACTTCACCACGGCTTCCTCTGTTTCAGATTGACACTATTTCAGAACCACAACCACCATTCCTCCACTGTTCTCAGTTTCACCATCGTCATCTTCACCTCTTATGCCATGGCCGTAGGATTTAAGCTTGTTGGAGCAAAAATCTAAAATCATGTGTGGCTGATTTGTTGATCTTGGTGATAGAGATTGCCTTGAGTTCAGAGCTTCAAAGGGAGTTAATTTGTTCATTCTATTAGTCTAGATTTATATATTTAGGTTGCCTAATTTTAGGGATTATTGTGTATAAATTCTGGAACTAAGATTAATGTTTATTGTCTTTGTTAGTTTGATAATTGTGATTGTGATTGGATTTTGTAGTGTGAAAAATATTTGTTTTTAATTTCTTGTGGTTGCAATGAGATTATATTAATTAGCGTGTTATTGTCTAGTTAATGTGGTTGATTTGTGCCCTTTGAGTGATTGTTATGTACTCAATTTCAACAAGGCTCATATTGCATTAATCCAATTTTAATTGCACATCAAGTGGTTTTTTAACAATTTCTCAAGAGCTAGGGTTAGCTATGTTTGTAGGAGCTACTATTAATTGAGAATATTGGACTCAAGTGTTACCTTGAGGTTAATTTTAAGACTTGATGAATGTTAACTCCCATAATCTTTTATGAGCAAGAATAGTCATTTCTTCATTACCAAGAACAATCATAATTCATATTTTCACTTCATCCATTCCATTTACTCATTCACCATTTTATAAAGAAAATACAAAAAACAATAGTTTAGCATTTAATTTAATTGCATTCTTATTTTACTTTATTAATTTGAAAATCCAAAACCTATTTTCCCCTTGTTTTAATTGCATTTGCATGTCATTTAGATTACTTAGGATTCAATAAAAGGCTCCTCGAGAGAAAGAACGATCCTAGGGTTGACTATACGCAATCCTTGATTTATTTTTGATTGTGGACCCCAAGGCTAAAGACAAAAAGGCCCTCATCACCCTAAAATAATTTTTGTACAATTTTGCTCTTAATAATTTAGATAACTTAGTATTAAATACACATGAAAAATACTCTAAGGTGTTGGATGCATCAAAAAAGAAGTGTATAGCATTGGACGCATATGAAAAAATACTTCAAGTGCTAGTTGCATCAAAAAAAATATTTCAGTCACTAGATACACCACCGTGCGTTGGATCAATTGGCTATAGCATATGCTGGTCCGTTTTCTATGATTTTTCCGACGATGATGTTAACTCTCGCCACCAGCTTTCTGCATCTCTTCTTGATACCTTGTAAATCTAGAAAACGCAGAAGAGGAAAGTGGTCGCTCCAGTTGAAAACGCCAAACAAATCATACCCTTCTCTCAACCACCGTCATCACGAGCATCACGTTGTTCAGCGAAGCAAAATGCAGCCGTTCTCTCTCCTTCACCTCGCCGTTTTTTTGATCTTTTGTTTAATTTGGAAATCTACAAAGGAGGCAATCCTCTTGGGTTAGAGAACCTGTGGAACAGAAGCTCGTATGCGGACTCCTTGATGGGTGGATCTGCGAAAGCCGAACACGGCGGCCAGAAAGAGAAAATTAAAAGACAATTTCGTTATTGTTATTGTTTTTAATGGGAATGAAATAAGAGGAACGGATGGTGTGTTTGTAGGAAGAAAACTTCAGAGATATGGAAAAGACTCTGTGAGAGAGAGTAAAACTTATATTTCATATCAAACAAAAAAAAAAAAAACCTTAAATTTCATACCTTTTGGTATTCCATTGAGGGTTAAGGAGCGTCCAAAGACAACAAACTATTAAATTTCAGAAGCGTCCAAAGACAATTAACTATTAAGTGGGCCACCCAAGACAACAAACTTTTAAAAAGGAGCGCCCGAACAATGCCGTTAAAAAAGTTAACGCTGTTAGCAAAAAGTTAACGTCCCGTTATCTAAGCGCCCAAGACAACAAACTATTATTCCAAGAAATATTGAAAAAATTCTAAATTTTACTAAATTAAATAATTTTTTTCTCAATTGTCATTATTCAAAACTACTTGTATAAATATCTATGGACAAAAATTACTCATTCTTTAATTTTGTCAAAATTATAATTTGCTAAAATAAACAAAAGTTTTGATTAAAAATAAATTATATGATTTAAATAAAAATCAAGGTTTTTTATAGTTTATTATATATGTTAAAAATATATATATGATTTATTTTTATTTTAGAAGAAATTTATGTGAGTTAAAAAATTCATTTAATGTTAATAAAATTTAAAAAATCTAAAAAATCTGTTGACAAAATTGAAGAATGAGTAATTTTTATCCATAGATATTTATACAAATAGTTTTGAATAATGACAATTGAGAAAAAAATATTTAATTTAGTAAAAACCCAAGGTGTTTTATAGTTTATTATATATATTAAACAAAAAAAAAAATATGATTTATTTTTATTTTAGAAGAAATTTATGTGAGTTGAAAAATTCATTTAATGTTAATAAAATTTTAAAAAATCTAAACAATTTGTTGACAAAATTGAAAAATGAGTAATTTTTTTCTATAGATATTTATACAAGTAGTTTTGAATAATGACAATTGAGAAAAAAATTATTTAATTTAGTAAAATTTAGAATTTTGTGCTGGACGTTCTTAGAATAATAGTTTGTTGTGCTGGGCGCTCCTTAGATAACGGACGTTAACTTTTTGCTAACGGCGTTAACTTTGTTTTAACGGTGTTGTGTTGGGCGATCCTTTTTAAAAGTTTGTTGTACTGGGCAGTCCACTTAATAGTTAATTGTGCTGGACACTCCTGAGCTAATAGTTTGTTGTGCTGGACGCTCCTTAATCCTTCCATTGATCTGATTTCATTGAAAAGGCAAACTCCTTTGAAAGTAGCTAGCATAAGTACCTTCTACTTCTTCATCACCATTAGATTTCATAAGCAATTTCTTCATGAAACTCAAGGCAAATAAAAGTTGGTGAGAATCAATTTGCAATATTTTGTATGAACACAAATAAGCTCACCCCATTTTATAGAGTTTGCTAAGTTTAAAGCTGAAGAAAACAATGGACCTAGCAAAACAACGTGCACTGAAAGTTTCACAAAGTTCTAGGTTTATGATTAAAAAAAAACAATGGGCTAACAGAGTAGCGTGTTTTCTACATTTGATCAAATGACTCAAATTCTTTACAATGAACGGCTAAGATTCTCAAAGTCTTAAATTGAATTAGAGGACAAAATGTAAGATTTTCAAAATCTTGAAAAGTGTGATTATAACATTGAGATCATGCGATATGAAGTTGTTTTAATTTCGAGGTTTACGAATGGCTAAGATTAAACAACTAAAATACTGAGCTATCAAAACAGTGTGAGAGAAAAGTTTCATCATATTAGGTTTATCATGCAGAGAGAAACAAGGGAATATCAAAATAGCGTAATTAAGTTTGATTAAATGACTCAAATTCCTTTGGCGAACGGCTGGATTTACAAAGTTATTAATTCTATAAATGGACAAAACATAACATTTAAATTTTAATAATCTTGAAATGTGTGATTTGACCCTTGAGATCATGTGACATATAGCAATTTCTGAGGTTTTATGAATGGTTGAGATTAAACAACTAAAACACTAAGCTGGAAAACAGTATAATATTATGTTTATGATAGAAAAATAATGGGTTATCAAAATATTGTATTTTCTAAGTTTGATCAAATAAATCAAATTTCTTTTATGAGAGGCTGAGATTGACAAAGTCATTAATTGTATAAGTGAGCAAAACGTAAAGCTTCAAGTATATTGAAAAGTCTTATTTGAACCTAGAGATAATTCGACATATAATAGTTTTTGTGGTCTTAATTATGAATGGTTGAGAGTAAACAACTAAAACTTATGCGTGAATTATATGATAAAACTCGAAAAGAAAAATATATAAATTGATCAACTAAAATGTTAGAGAAACTTGTCTCTGGATCCTTAGCTATAAAAAGCTTCACAATAAATTATCAAATTCTTACAACCTCACCGTCCCTAATACAAACTCTCAAGTAACTATACTTGGAATAGAAATTCTTATTCCCAAAATAAAAAATATAACTAATTAAGTACAACTCAACCCTTAAATAGAGGATCTTTCAAATAATAATTCAACTTAAAAATTTAAAAATGATTTTTTAAGATATTGAGGATAAGATGCCATCTAAAATAATAAAAACAAGGATATATTAATTAGATATTAAATAATATCATAGAGATCCCTATTTGGCAACTCAAATATCTAAAATAATATCCTAAAATAAAACTACTAAAAAATTTAAATTAATCTTAATTAGGATAATTTAAAATATCTAAAAACATATATTAAATCTTTCTAATAATATAGGATGTATAAAATGACTCTTTTGAATAATAAAATTAGAAAATAAAATAATTTAATTGGAAGCCTTATTAAATAAGTTCATTTTTTAGTCTTCTTCCATGACTTGATAGAATTGATAAAATTGCAAGCCCTATAAAAAAGAGTAGGTTTTCCAAACAGTGCGCCCGAAAGTTTCAACAAATTAGGTTTATGATAGAAAAACAATACATGGACTATTAAAATTTTGTGCTTTTTAAGTTTGTCAAATGACTCAAATTACTTGGATGACGGCTAACATTCACAAAGTCATTAATTACATAATTGGACAAAGTGTGATTTGAACATGGAGAGATCATGCGACTAAGAGCTAGTTTTGAGGTTTTATGAAAGGTTGAGATTGAACAACTAAAATAGGGGGATGTCAAAATAGTGTGGGCCGAAAGTTTCAATAGATGTTATGTTTATAATAGGGGAAAAAACAATAGACTATCAAAATCGTGTATTTTCCAAATTTGATCACATGACTCAAATTCCTTTGATGAACGGCTGAGATTCACAAAGCCATTATTGCATAAATGGAGAAAACGTAACATTACAATAATCTTGAAAAGTGTAATTTGAACCTTGAGATCATGCAACACATAACAGTTTTTGAGGACTTATGAATGGTTAAGATTGAACAACTAAATAAGTGAGCTAAGAAAACAGTATGCGCCATCGGAAAGTAGTACAGAGACCATGGCGTCAAAGACGCGATGGAACTGATATGGGAAATATGAATGCCAATAACAAGTTCACGGTGTTAGAGAATGAGGAAGGTGACCTAAGTCAAGGGGAACCATTAGCTGATATCTCTAACAAGCTAAAGGGGCCGGAGAAGTTGCCTTGTGGGGAGGCACAGGTTCAAGGGTCATTCAAGGGGAAGGTTGGGAAAAAACCTTACGATGATGATGCTAAAAGAAGTGCAATGAAGATAAAATGTAAAGGATATGAACAATCTGATCAAGGAGCAATGAATTCTTCTCATGGCATAATGACAAGGAAGGTTACAGGGGTTAAAAGGAAAAGGAGGCTGAAGATGCAGTGCGTGATGGGGAGTGCTCGAAGATGTTTGTTGATGGGAAGACTGAGATGAATGATATAAGGGATAATGTTATATATGAGGGGTTGAGGCAGGATGCTGAAAGGAGTAGGGCTGTTCAGGCCTGATTTTTTGTTATAAATGAAGATAGTAGTGTGGAACTGTCGTGGAGCTGCCAACAAGGGTTTTGTGGCCTCTATAAAGAACTTGATTTCTGATTTTAGACCAGATTTAATAGTGTTGTTAGAGCCGAGAGTCAGTAGAAGGAGAGTAAGAAGAATCGTTAGGAATTTGGGATTCAAGTATTGTGCGATTGAGGAGGCTAAAGGTTTTGCGGGAGGAATTTGGATGATGTGGAAGGACGATGAGTTGAAGGTGACGCTTATTAAAAACATGAGCAATATATATATTGTTGTGTAGGTGAGGGGCGGGATAATAAGTGGTATTTTACTGCTGTTTATGCTTGTCCTCAAGAGAGTGGCCAAGAGACTTTGTAAAGGAATTTGAGTTGGATTACATCTCAATTAAATGGGGAGTGAATGGTCACTGGTGACTTTAATGAGATCGCGTATCCTTGGGAGCAAAAAAGTGGGGCTAGGGTTAATGTGCAGAAGTGCAATGCTTTCAAGATCCATATTGAGGAATGAGGTTTGATGGATGTAGAGATGAAGGGTCCCCGGTTCACGTGAAAGGGGCTAGATGGAGAGAATATGAGAGATTATACAAGAAGTTAGACCCAAGCTTGTGTAATCTGCAATGGCGTGAATCCTGTGTATATGTAAATATTTGGGTTGGAGTTAGAATTTGTTTGGATCACCATCCGCTCTTGATTGATACTGAGCTAGAGAGAAATTTTAGTAGGAGGAGGTCGTTCACTTTGAAGCATCATGGCTATTACATGGGGAGGAGGTCGTTCGCTTTGATTGATATTGAGCCAGAGAGAACTTCTTGATGAATAAGTGGGTTAGGGTGTGGACGTTCCAGAAGCCTTATGGAGGTTACAAGGGGAGTTGAAGCATTGGAAGGGATCGAGCAGAGGAAGAAAGCATCAAAGCGAGACATTGAGGAAGTACAACAAAAACTGGAAGTGTCTGAAGAAGAACAATTGATTAAATTGGAAATGAGGTTGCAAAAGCAATTAATGGATGTTCTAAATCAGGAGGAAATTGTTTGGTACCAAAAATCAAGATGTAGGTGGATTGATCAAGGGGATAGAAATACAAGATACTACCACCAAAAAACTCTTGTGAGGAGAAGAAGGAATAAGGTTGTAATGCTGAAAGACGAGGTTGGGAATTAGGTGTCAAATGAAGGGGGAATGAAGAAGTTGATGCAGGAGTTCTACATGAATCTGTTTCATGATAAGGAAAAGTATAAGAATTGGCATATTACCAAGAAGGGATGGGGGCTGGTCTCGGTTGAGGAACTAAACAAAATTGGGGCACCACTGCCCATTGAAGAAATCAGGAAGGCATTCTTTAGTATGGGACTGTTTAAAGCTCCAGGGTGTAATACCCTAAGAATCTCACTTATTATAAGTGTCATACTTTGACAAATAATACCTATTAAAAATATGTGAATATGTGGTCTCAAACTTTAGAAGCTTATTGATTATTATTTAAGTGATTTCTTTTTGAAATTAAATAAGCTAAAGATCAAATATTCTAATTTCTTTTAAGGATCATAAAACACCATAAAATTATCATAATTAAGCATAGTCTTAATTTAATCATGAGAGACAATTAAAAGACATGGAAATACTTATTCCAATTAAAGAAAATTATCAACAACTAATGGGCAATTAAATTTACAATAATTAAGATATTTACCTTAATTTTCGAAATTAAATAATAATTAGGTTAAAAAGGCATAATTAAGATTATATCAACATAATTAAAGAGCCAAATGCTATCAAAGGGTCAAGATTAGCATAAAAGGGGTTTCCAATAATTATAATTAATATAGAAACCTATCAATTAAGCATAATAACATCTAAAACACTATCTTAGAGATATTAACCAAGATTAATTTAATTTTCCCTAAGTGATATAAGAGGGGCGGTTTTTACAACTTGTGGAGGAAGTAAATTTTATTCACACATGTTAAAATAAAGTCAAGAAAGCAAAACTTGGAGATTAAGTTAGAATCTTCTTAAACTTGTTGAGCAAGGAGGAAAAAGATGAGAGTAAGAGAGAGGGGGAGGGGGCGGTTCATGTGGGATTAAAGGGTGAGGATTTATCTTAATAAATTAACCTAGATTCAAGGGTTGAAATTTAAGATGAACTAGGTTAAAAATAATTACCTAAGTGCCATGCCATTTTCCTATAAATAGAGGCATTGGGTTCTTCATATTCTCACACCAAAACAAGCAAAGAAATCTGAATATAGAGAGGAGAGGAAGTGAGGGAGGAGCTTCTTGAAGGAGTTAGAGCATTTGTAAGTAAGTTCTTTAAGTTTGAGTTCTTAAATTCATAGATAGAAGTTGCTTTGATCTTTAATATGTTAGAGTAATTTTAATTTCATGTTTTTATGGTTAGAAATGACCTTATTTCGAAAAAATGACCAAGAAAGTGATAGAGTAAAATTTTTGGAAGAGAAACATCAAAGTAATGAAGTTCTGACGAAATTTTTCGGGTAGGCGATTTCTGGAGTTAGTAGTAAAAACGCCATAATTTTATGTTGAAGATAAAGTTAATTAATTATGAAATTTTTCATGGTTTAAGTAGACATATAGATTTTTCTAAGGGTACCTATAGTGTGTCATTTTGAATTTTTTACAAAGAGATAAAACTTCTTGAAGAAAGGCTATGTTTTCTGGGAAAATTTCTGGGCAGCGTGAGAAAACATGAAAACTGGGAGTTTTTATTAAGTTCTGGGAAAACCTTAGTATTTTTACTCAAAACCAGACATCCTAAGGAGTCCGAGGAATTTTACGGATCCTCGTTTTGATTTTTCTAGAATTAGTTATGATTTTTCAAAGTTAGACGAAAATCTGCCCTAATTGCTGTAGCCAGCGTGTTTTACGAAATTTTGGGGGAATAAATTGAAAAATAAATTCACCAGGGGTAAAATAGTCATTATGGGCCAAAATATCTTTTAGGATATTATTTATGGATTAATTAAACGATATTACTATTATAGGCTATCCATGAACGCATACCAACCGACGAACGTACCGTCATCATCGACTCAGGTACGTTCGTGACGTACTGTAACACTAACTCTGATGCTTATAGTAGGTTTATATATGATCGATGTATTCATAAACTAAGATGGTGTCTTAGATCATTGCTTTTACATTCAGCTTTACACGGGTTATAGTCTTATTAATGCCGTGAGTTTTCCTAGCGCTGAGGACACGAGGGCCAATCGTGGCATGAGGTGGTGCAGACTAAAATAACGTACATGTGCAGTGGTTGTGTATTGTTATTGTGACGAATCATACATTTGTTATGGGCTTTTGTATTGATTAATGTTGTAATGTCATGAATATCTATCATACATATATTGTTTACATAAGCATGAAGTTAACCGTTACCTGAGGTCCGATGGGCATTGGACCTCAACTCTTACTATAGCTTCAGGGTTTGGAGGACTGATGTAATACCCGGATAATTATTTATCTAGAATATTATATTTCGATAAATAATACCTATTGAAAATAGGTGAATATGTGGTTTCAAATAATAAGTAATAATTATCTTATTTTCTAAGGTAATTACTATGGAAATTAGGAGAGATAAAGAGCTAAAATGTATTTTTAGAGTATTAAATGGCCTAAAAATATTATGATAAATCCCAAGAGGTAGTAAAATATTTATAAAAAATTAGAAAGTATGTTGTCTCTAATTTTAGGAATTTTTGGGATAATTTCCCTTGAAAAATAATGAGGCAAAATTAAGTATTATTTTGGGATCATAAGTGACCCCATGATTTTTAATATTTTACATGGGATATAAAATACCAATGTAAGTAAAATAGTTGTGAGATAATGATTTATCCTAATTAAGAAAATTATCAAAAATTAGTAAGTGGCTAATCTGGTAATTAATGAGATAATTAAGGTATAAAGTAAATGAATTAAAAATAATTTAAATAATTATTTTTAATTGGAGAAATTCGAAATTATTAAATAAATAAAAAATAAAAAAAATAAAATATTAATAAAATATTTTGTGCTTAGAAAAATAAATAAAAAATAAAAAAGAAAAAAAAATAAATGTGAAGGTAATTAGAATAAAATAATAATATAATACGGTGAGTCGAACATAAGGCGGGCCAGGGAAAAGTTAGAAATAAATTCTACGGGTAAACCGAAGTAAAAGTCTTTTCAGATCGATCAAATTAAGAACAAGTGAAATTTTACACGAAGAAAGAATTTACCAGGCATTGTTTCCAACCGAAAACCCCGATTTCAAATAAGACGAAAAGTTGATCGGATAGAGTAGAGTCGATAGGCAAAGTGAGAACCTATAGAAACAATTGCGTCTTTTTAAACACGAGATTAAGTTATGCAACAACTGGACGTTTTACGATTCGGTGAATTGTTGTCCGAGAAGTTGGTTCTATCGGAAGCGATTTAAATAACGACGCATTTGTCCGAATATCTTCCGACGCACCGGAGAATACCTGGATATGATCAAAAAGAGGATCAAAATATATAATATGAAAGAGGATGGAAAGATCTTCAAAGTTACACGCTGGATTGTTGAGTTTCGCGAAATCGCGCGAAACGGACACGATCGGAGTAGCTTTATCGAAGGAGGCCATAAAGCAAAGAGCCATCATGGATGACAACTCATCCATTGACTTTAGGGCTCTTAGATTTCGATCTTGACCATGGATGGCCAAGAGTGTTTTGTCCTCAAAAATGCGATCCTACGGTCCATATTCGTCAAGACGAAGTTCGAATTATTTACCGTTCGCCATCCGTCTCTTCTATAAATACCAAGCTCCTCTTCTTCATTTCTCACACCAAAAATCTGCCTCTTAGAGAGAAGTCGAGAGAGAAGCTCCGGAGAAAGTCGAGCAAAGTTTGGGTAAGTTCTTCGGTCCCTGGTCTTTAGTTTCGGTAGTTCTTTCGGTAGATATAGTAGGAATGCTAGATTTATCTTTAATTTTTCAAGATAGTCTAGATATCATATTTAGGGGTAAATATGATATATATTTCAAAAATATTATGAGGGAAAAGATCTGTCAAAATTCTAGAGAGATAGAGCGAAAAAAAGGCTCTGGCGAAATTCCGCCGATTAGGGGTTCGGGGCAAAATGGTAATTTGTACCTAAAATGCCTGTTATGCTGCTAAAAGTTGTTAAATATTATCCTTATAGGATATCTGAGATAATCGTACATTGTTAGCCGTTGTTGTACCGCCGTAATACATTTGTTTTTCCATTGTCGGAAATTTACCGTTTTAAAGTAAAAAAGTACCGTTTTCCGTCAACGAAGGTACGTTCGCGTCTTTGTAACACTAACGCTGATGTTTATAGTATGCATATATGTGCTATGTGTATTGTATGTGGTAGGCGATAGCTCTGCTTTTTTGTATGTACGTTCGCGTCTTTGTAACACTAGCTCTAATGTTTATTATATGATTGTTGTGTAGTAGTGTACGAGGTTATGCTATATACACGGTATGTTACATACGAGGTTATGTCACATACGAGGTTATTATTGTTGTATCATACGAGGTTATGTTACATACGTGGTTATTATCTTGTATACGTGGTTATGTGTTTTTAATCATACATCTCATTTGTGACCGTTGTATTGATTTACGCCGTCGTGTATATGTAGTCGTATTTAAGCATGAGGTTAATCATTACACGAGATCCAAATTGCAATTGGATCTCGCTCTTATCATAGCGTCGGGTTCGAAGAACCGAGGACGAGAGAAAGGCGAGCGGGCGTACGAGTCCCGATCAAGACTTTCTTCGTCGTTATTCATTTTGAAAACTCTCGGTCAATGTACCGCTTCGTAAATCAGCCGGACTTACGGCAATTTGAATAAATGTATCAGTTACTCAATCGCTCCGATGCTTTACTCTGATGATATATGATGGGAAAAAAATTTATACTGCTTTTGAAAATGGGATGTTACAACTGAGGACTGAAGATAAGAGCCAAGAGTAAGCAGAACGCGTGAGGACTCGGATGGAGCCTCTGTTTAGAGACGTACTATCATCACTAGTGTTTTTTGTATTTACAAATAAATGTATCTATATTGTTAAGATACGCTACATACAATGTTGTACCACAGATTTATCAGTTACTCAATATTTTAAATTGCTCCGATGCTCGACTCTGATTAAAACGCTTTAAAAATGCTTTCGAAAATTGGTGTGTTACACAGGGAACATGAGACCAATAATCCTAATAATACCAGTAACAAAATCATAACTCGAACAATAATCCTGCTTAAACAATTTTAAATTCATATATAATAACATACCTCATATAATCAAGATATTAAGTCTTTTATAGAAATTTTGGGCAAAGTCTCCTCTATAAATCAAACCTTACAAAATTTTACGATGACCCAAATTTTCATAATAACATTTGGAGCTATGCTCCACTATAGTATATACATATACAAGTATATTCCAAATTACAAGGGAAGACAAGGATCCTACCTATACATTACGTGAAGCATCAATAATATATAAATGAGAATTTAACTTTACATCCACTAGCAATTGATCCAAGTATATCTACAAGCTTGGCCAACAATGACAATCCTCAATAATCAATTGAAGGTTCAAGGTCAGCAATGTTATCTAAGACCAAAAAATTTTTGGTGAATAACATCTCATTTATATAATTTAGTGAAATATAGGAGAAAATAATTTAAACATATTTAACCTTAAATAATAATAATATGGAAATAAATTACAGTTTCTGTATCTCACAATCATAGATATAAATAAAATTCTATAAAGGATCATCAATCAAATAAATCCAAGTACGTAATAAATCGTTTTATTTAACAAAATTATTTTAAAACATCAAATCTCATATATTCTTAGGACTTCTGCATAATGGGTAATAAATGTGGACATACAACCCACGAAAGAAAATAACCAAGAGCAGCATAGAGGCCACGAAAATAAGCGTGGACACACAGTCCACGAGGGTAAGTAACCAAGCGCGGCTAAAAGCCACAAAACAAGCACGGGTACAAAACCCACAAATAACAAGCATGTGAACTAATCCCACGAATATCAAGCGTGAGTACTATGCCCACAAAAGTCAAGAGAGCTCGAAGTTAACCATGGTGTACCAAGGACTAACAGTAATGTGGTTAGTAACCAATTTTCTGTATTTAGTCTTCTCAAATTCTTTTTCAAATAACAAATTCTAGCGTATGAACTTTCTAAAATGTAAGATCATTTCAATATGAAATTTATCAAAAATATTTCAAAAGTCTCCTTATCATTTCAGTGCATAATCATGAATTATACTATGAATCAATTGGAGAAAAATAAATAATAACGAATAAAATTTTAATCTTTACTCATATAATATCAATAAGAAAGTGAAACAAATATGATAAACTTTACTTTACAAAATCATATTTATAAATATAATGGGACATTATTCACTTACCTGCTATACTTTCAAATATACTTAACTTACTCCCCCTAGCCTCTTTCGCTCGTTAATTCCCTAATGCCCAAGCGACACTATTGTTATTCCCTTTTCACATAAACTTTATAGAATTAATAAAATTCATTTAATAACAAAATTCCTCTATGGCAGTTAATGACATCCACTAATAATAGTTCTTTTATGGTAAAGGTGCAAAAATGCACGTAGACTTTTACTCAAAGGGCACCCAACACCAAATGCTTTTTGGAGGTGCAAAAATACCCATGAACTCTCAAAATTGGTGCAAAAATAACATGATCGTTAGATTCCTTTAACTGACGTTACTTGCAATGTGAAAATACCAAAATGCCCCTAAACTAAAAAAAATCCCCTCTCGCAGTGGACTCATCCTTTGCTTTTACCTTGTAGATGAAGAGATTTTGATTGGAGTGCTCTTCCTCTGCTTTTAGACCAATGTTCTTCATCCATTGGAGTAACAAGAACTAGTACAAATATGAGGAATCGACAAATTCAGTACTGCACAAACAAAGCAATCTCAAGCAAATGCCAAGGCTCGTACCATCTTTAGTTCCTACCAGAGAACAACCATACAAGGCTAATAGATTGTCTTCTCTAATTATCCCAACCGCCGTCTTCCCTGTAATCCTTGTTGTACTCTCTAAACGCCATTAGATTTTGCTGTAATTTTTTTTTTCTTGAGATTTCGGGTTTGTGAATCAAATAAACAGATCAAATTTTTACTAAAGAAATAAAAAAAATCCATAAATATGAAACCTCTCTTCCTCTCCCTCTCACTTAATCCCTTTCATTATTTTGTGTTCCTCTATGATTTTCCGGACGAAAACATTTGTTGTCGCCCCTAAATTTAATCGACTTCAGCTAAGTATAAATCAATTGAATCCCCTGAGATCCTATCACAATCCTTATCCCTTTCGAATTCAAAAAATACGAAGAACCAAGAAAATCAATGGATGTCCTTAGAAAACAGTTCCAGACAACAATTCAAACATATAGTACTTGACAATTTTCCCTTCCTCGAATTCAATGCGACGGGAATGTTGAAATTGGATCCACTAAAACCTTAACATCAACGATCTTCACTCTATTCTAAATCTCTGCATCTCTAACTTGAGGGAAAGCTGAAGCTGAAGCTCACAGAATCGGAGAGAGAGTGAATCAGGAGTGAAGGCGGTGGCGGTAGATGCAGATTCGAGTGTAAAATTAAGAAAAGTCCTATGGGGAGTCAAGGTGGTTTACTGGGGCGGTCATCTTGGGACAACGATCCGAATCACAAGACAGAGGTTGGGATTACAGCAAAATTTGTTTATTGATGGAAAGAAGGGGAAAGGAAGGGTTGCAGGGAGATTGAAGTGAGTTGGCTACGCCGCAGTTGGTGGGTGAAGTTGCCACTGGAATCTGAGATGAAAATGAGAGATGGAAAGGGAGCGACGAATCAAAGAAGATAAGGGCATTAAAGGAAATTAGAAAACTTAGACATTTTTATTATTTTTTAATAGTGTGGGTCCACATCAAAAAGTAACGTCACTTAAGAGAATCTAACGGTTATGATATTTTCACACCCATTTTGAGAGTTCATATGTATTTTTGCACCACTAAAAAACATTTGGTGTTAGGTGCACTTTTGAGTAAAAGTCTATATGCATTTTTACACATTTACCCTTTTTTTAAGGAACCTCAGCCACTTCTATTTCTTAACAATCATATCCCACAACCCAACAAATACAAGCAAAATCCAAAATCTATACAGCTTAGAAAAATATGGAGAAAGACTTTAACCTACAACTTCTATTTGAAAATACCTTCAAATTCAATCAGTGAAACCATATTCATATTAATGAAGCAAGATTTCCAAATTTTATTTACCACCTCAAACTAATACTTTATCACCCGAACCAATTCCTATTACCAGCTCTCCTTTGAAATACACTTAAACTTCATATATATGATTCTTAGTCCATATCATCTTAAATATAATTATGAAGAAAGAACTCCCCTCATCCCTATAATAAAACATCATTATCATATAAATTTATACACTTTATTATTCCATATAACTTTAATCACCTTTAACTACTAACTTGGTTGTGATTTCTCCCCAAACCTTTTAACAAACACCTTGACCTTGAGTGCATTCTTAAAGATAAAGTTATAAAACAATATGTCATCTCATATGGTTAACCAAATAGTTTCAACATCATAATCATAATAGTATAACAAGGCATCTTAAATTCAATCCATTAACAAGATTTGACTTTTAATAAGAGGAAACCCACGTTCTGCATCCCTCTCAACAACCAAAGGTTTAAAAAAAACCACCAATCCAACATTACTGCCCCCCTGTTTCCATTTTTTACTGAATTAGAACTTCAAATCTTTCCTCACTTCACACGCACAACAGAAATAGAAGCAGGAGAAAGAGTGAAGTCTAAACTTACTCTACACGCCTACTTAGCGACTTGAACAGGGGAGGAAGAAGATGAACCTAGTGATGCCAAACAACCATCCCTTGAAACCTCTGTAGCCCCATCTCAAAATGATCACACACCGATGACAAGAAGAAAGCGAATCGCAACCATATGCACCAACCCATGACAGAAAAATAGGAGAAGAAGATGAAGAATCAATGAAACAAAGCAAGGTCTGAATTCTACCCAAAAACATATCTAGCAAGGAGAGGAAGAAGAATATGAACGAACTACTCTCAATCCACGCGAAAATCGAACAAGAAATCAGGAAGACACAGAATAAAAGAGGAAACAAATGGTTTCTGCTATTTTGAGCAGAAAACGGAGGTGCTGACGGACGATCGGACGGCCGACGAACAGAAACGGACGGACATATGGTGGTGGAAGGACGATAACGGCAAGGAATGGCGAAGTAACAGAGATGCGTGAAGGAGACCGGCTGGAGCTTTAGATCGCGAAGCTTCTGTGGTCTATCTCGAAGTTCCCCTAGTCTTGCAGAAGCGTATAAAACGCTGGGAAAAAAATCTGCTCCTCCATCTTTTTCTAAAAACACACACACACACACACACAAAATGCGGTCCTTCGTCTTTTTCTAAAAACACACACACACAAGGGCATTAAAGTAATTTTCATAGGATTGAGACAAAGTAAAATTAACAATTTCTCAGTAGAGGATTCAAACCAAAACACATGAGAGGGGCGAATGGGAGTTCATTTACCTAAAAGAGCTGTGAATAAACCTGGGGAATTGGTCTCCGAATGTAGAGTTGCTGATATGGTTAATGAGAGGGGGGAATGGGAGTTCATCTACCTAAAAGATTATTTGGCTGAACAGGACCTATTGAAACTGCAAGCTAAGATCCGACACCGTGTGAAAGCCTCGGGGTTCTGATTGCTCCAGGTACTGTGTGGCTGATATATACAGAGAATTGGATGGAGGTGGATATGTAGTTGCTGATGGTATTTGGAGAAGGATTTGGAAATGGAAGGGTCCAAGACGAGTTCAAATCCTATTATGGCTCTGTGTACATGATAGATTATTTACATCCAATACGTGATTGTGGAAAGGCGAAGGAGGTCTGGATGGCTGTGGGAGGTGAGTTGTTGTGGGATGATTTCTTTTCATTAAATCTGAGACAATAGTTGTCCATTAACCTAAGCAGAAGTGAGGATTGGGCTAGAAAATTCGCGCACAGTGACTTGTTGGTGGCAATGGCACTGGATAAATAAGGTGCTGTTTGAAGAAGGATTATATGTGTACCCTGAGATAATTATAAAGCGGTATATATGTGTGGGAAATAAAGAATCTTGAAGGGGGAAGTAGAATTGTGGGGAGTTTTATGGGGCCTGAGAATGGCGAAATAGATGGGGGTGAAGTTGCTGGTTGTGGAAGGAGATTCAAGTTCTGTGTTATCAGCATTACAAAAAATAAAAAATGGTGAGCCAGCTGCGGGATCGTTGCAGAGACTCATATAGCTGATGTGTTGCAGAACAATTGGCAAGTATATACTTACAGGGAAGGTTACAAGGTTGCGGACTGGTTAGCTAATGATAGTTTACTGCATGAATTTTGTTTAATTCAATTACCTTGTGCACTTGCTGGTGTTCAGCCTTTGTTAGAGCATGATTCTCTGGGAATTACTATACCAAGAGATGTTTTAGTGGAATAAGATTGATTGGGGATTCCCAATTTTACCAAAAACAGAACAGTTAAAGTTGAAAACTGAAGAGGAAATTAGTGCCTATATACCGTCCCAAGCTAACAACAAAGCGCAAAGGAGTGTATTCGATTGATCTGATCAGACACAGCATATTCTATGGAAGATTTGCTTTCTTCTTTATCCCCATTTGATTTCTCATGAGCATTTTCTTCATTGATGAAACCCCATGCAGATAAAATTTGGTAAGAATCAATTTACTATTTTATACCTGAGCTAATTGTCTTTTGTAAATGAAGCTACCTTCTAAGGTGAATAAAATAATGGGCTGTCAAAGCAGGGTGCGCCCAAAGTTTCATCAAATATTAAGTTTATGATTGAAAAACTATTGGCCATCAAAACAAAATGTAACACTTTCATAATATTGAAAAGTGTAATTTGAAGTTCAAGATCAAACAACATCTAGTTGTTTTTTAGTTGTCATGAATGGTTGAGATTTAAAAGTAATATAATTTCAAAAGCAACACTAGCATACTCGTCACACTTAGTTTGTTGTAAAGAAAATGATACTAGTTTGTGTTAATTAGCCAATGGCCTTTTATAGAAATAGTTAAGTTTTAAGGTGAAAAAAACAATGGGCTATCAAAACAGTGTGCACCAAAGTTTCATGAGATATTATGTTTATGCTCGAAAAATTATTATCTATCAAAATTGTGTATTTTCTCTATATTTTTAAATGACTCAAATTTCTTATGATCAAAGGCTGAGATTAATTGCGTGAGTGGATATAACATAACATTTTAATAATCTTATAAAGTGTAAATTGAACCTCGAGATCAAGCGACATTTGAATGTTTTTGAGGTGTCATGAATAATTGAGATTCAACAGTTGAAGTAATATAATTTTAAAACCATCCAATACCAGTGTAATCCTCACACGCTTAGCTTGTGGTAAAGAAACTCATATGAAAATAAATGTAATTGATTTATTATATAATTATTTAAGTTTCCTTTCATATGAAAACATGTTTTCTTCTTGTAGCTGTAACATCCCATTTCCAAAAGCAGTATATTTTTTTTTTCATCAGAGTAGAGCATTGGAGCAATTGAGTAACTGATACATTTATTTAAATTGCCGTAAGTCCGGCTGATTTACTGAAGCGATACATTGACCGAGAGTTTTCAAAATGAATAACAACGAAGAAAGTCTTCACGGGTCTCGTGCGGCTCGCTCGCTTTTCTCCTCGGTTCTCGGTTCTCCCGACGCTATGATAAGAGCCGAGATCCAATTGCAATTTGGATCTCGGTAACGCGCTTAACCTCATGCTTAAATACGACTACATATACACGACAATGAATCAATACAACAGTCCACAACAGATGTATGATTAAAAACACATAACCACGTATACAAGATAATAACCACGTATGTAACATAACCTCGTATGATACAACAATAATAACCTCGTATGTGACATAACCTCGTATGTAACATACCGTGTATATAGCATAACCTCGTACACTACTACACAACAATCATATAATAAACATTAGAGCTAGTGTTACAGTACGCGAACGTACCTTCGTTGACGAAAAACAGTACTTTTACAGAAAATGGTACTTTTTGACAACGGGTGAAACAATGCAGTACGACGGCGGTACAACAAATGTCCGATTATCTTAGATATCCTATAAGGATAACATTTATCAACTTCTAGCAAGTATAACGGCATTTTAGGTACAAATTACCATTTTGCCCCCCGAACCCTAATCGGCGGAATTTCGCGAGCTTCGCTACTTTCACTCTATCTCTCCAGAATTTTGACAGATCTTTTCCCTCATCATATTTTCGAAATATATATCATATTTACCCCTAAATATGATATCTAGACTATCTTGAAAAATTAAAGATAAATCTAGCATTCATGCTGTATCTACCGAAAGAAACTACCGAAACTAAAGACCAGAGACCGAAAAATTTACCCAGAACTCGGCTATACTTTCTCCGGGCTCTTCCTTCTCTCTAACCTCTCTCTAAGGCACGAAATTTTGGTGTAGAAATGAGAGGAGAAGTGCCTTCTATTTATAGAAGAAGGGAATGACAATTCGGTAAATAAGTCGAACTTTATCAGATCGATTCTGAGCCGTTGGATTGCACTTCGCCACGTGGCTCCTGAAAGACGGAATATCACCAAGAGAGGGGTGAATTGGGGATATAAAATTTTCTGGCGAAAATGCTCTGTTGGGATAGTGCAAAACAGGGATAAACAGAGTAAGGGTAAGAGAGATTTAACACAATGGATTTATACTGGTTCGGTCCAACTCTTGACCTACGTCCAGTCGCCAGAAACACTATGAGATTTCAGTATCTAGAAACTTGATTACACACTCTGTAACTCTCGAGTAATCCTCTCACTAGGACTTACTCCTATTTACAAGCTGTAACCAAATAACCCCAGACACAATTACACACTCGTAAACGAAGGATGATCCTCACATACTCCACTCCCCCTTACAAGTTGTAATTGATACACCCTCTCTTAAGGTTCCTCAACCTTAAGATTCAACTGATAAACAAATATTCAAATAGTGTTTAACTCCTCACTGAGTAGATAAATGATAAACACTGAAGTACAAGAATATCCGAAGATATTAAATGAAACTAATGAAACGAAAGATTGCAATATTATCAAATTGAATGCACAGCGTTTCCCTCTCACAGTTGTAGATTTGAATGCTTCTAACATTTATAGTTGGTGGCATTTATGACTTGTTGTTGAAGCTTGAAGTTATCCGTTGAGACTCTTTGAATTAGCCGTTGAGTGAATAAATATTTCCGTTGAAGAACGTTGCTCTGTTTCTTCCTTCGTATGCCTCTGACATGACATTCGTCTGTTATTCTTCGTTGACATTCTTTATTTAAATTGTCCATTGAGATTAGGTGAGAATGTATCAAGGAAATAGCCGTTGTTGTTGTCAGAAGGTCATCCGCCAAAATGGTGAATATCTCTGCTTTGCATTAAATGCTTCTGACACATTGTTGCTTTATTTCAAATTAGCGTTAATCCTCATAAAACTCTTCTCAAACTCATTAACAAACTTGTTAAACATGATTAGGAACAATAATGAGTGAAGATATAAAATAAGTAAACCATACTCGAGATTTAGTCAGGTTTAGAAATCTGGTTTTTTTAAACCGATAAATTTGGCTAGAGTCGGGTTCGTTTGGCTAGAGTCAAGTTCTTTTGGCTAGAGTCGGGTTCTCTTGGCTAGAGTCAAATTGCTTTGGTGGAACACACTAGGCTAGAGTCTCAATATTCGGCTAGAGTTTTGGTCAAGACTCAAGGTATATTGTGTAGGCTAGAGTCAAATAGTTCAAATGTAACATGCTAGGCTTGAGTCCGAATATTCGAGGCTAGATTCGATTGTTCTAATGAAACGCGCTAGGCTAGAGTCAGAATATTCAGGCTAGAGTCAGGGTCAAAACTCAAGGTACATTGTGTTGGCTAGAGTCAATTTATCTCATGGGAGTGCTCTAGGCTAGAGTCAAAGTTATCTGGCTAGAGTTTGGGTCAAAACTCTAGTTACACAGAGTAGGCTAGAGTCAGAAGGTCATTTGAAAATAACGGTCAAGAACTTGGCTAGAGCCAATGCTCTTTGGCTAGAGTTCAGGGCTTAGCTAGAGGCAACAGAAATTGGCTAGAGCCACAATTTGCATTTTGACAAATATAGATAGGATATTGGCTCGAGTCAGATGAAGTTGGCTAGAGTTAAGGGCTTGGCTCGAGTCAGAATAATTTGGCTAGAGCCAAAGCTTGCATTCTGACAATTGTAGACAGGAGACTGGCTAGAGCCAGCAGAGATTGGCTAGAGCCAATCTGACGATAAAATGCGGATGTGAATTTCACAAAGTAAAACATTTTGTTTTCAATCATAAGTATTGAAAGAGGTTAGTTATCATCAAAACAAACATTGGGAGCCAACAGTAATCAAAGGAAATCATTTTTCAATTCATAGAATGAACTTTATGACTAGAGGCACATAATCAATTAACTTAAGGTGATATTTGAAACTTCGAATTTTCATAGTATATCAAAGATCAATTACATTATAATTGTTATCATCAAAACATCAAAAACTATGAGAACTAACAGCTCCATCTTGACCCTCCATGTGTTGGATGACATCATCCCTTCTAGAAGAAGATGATGTCATCTTGCTGACTTACCGATAAAGTTCCCCGATCGGTGTCCTAATCGCGTAATCTTGACGAAACTCAAAAATCCGGAACTAGGTTTTGTAGTTCCATTCTTTCTCTTTAAAACTACCGGGTTTCACTATATTTTTGATCCCATTAAGGGTATTCCGTTATCCGCCAAGATTTTCGGACAAACGTCGATTCTTTAAATAACTTCCGATAGAACCAACTTCTTGCGTAAAAATCACCGGTTCGTAATATGATCTGATCTAAGTAACCATATCCCTGGTTTGAAAAACACGGTGCGTTTTCTATAAGTCACTTTTAGCACTATCTGCCTTATCTTAATTATCTGGTACTCCTAATTACGCTGTTTGTTTCAGAAACAACTTCTGAGACCGCTCAATCCGAGATAGAATTTCACTGGTTCATAAAAAGTCCAGATGACTTAGACTATATCCCTATATTTTGGTGAAGGATTTTATTTCTATCCATTCTCAAATGTCCTGTTGGCTCTTTACCATATATATTATTATTTTATTCAAAATATCTAGATATTTATTTATTTTTCTTTTATTTTTTATTTATTTTTCTAAGCATAAAATATTTTATTAATATTTTATTATTTATTTATTATTTAATTAATTATTAATTTCAAATTTCTCCCTTAAATTAATTATTTACTAATTAATTTACTTATATCTTAATCTAAACAATTAGCCACTAATTACTTAATTAGCCACTTACTAATTGTTGATAATTTTCATAATTAGGATAAATTATTATCTCACAATTATTTGACTTACATTGGTATTTTATATTCCATGTAAAATATTAAAAATACTGGGGCCATAAAGTGCTTTTAATATTATTATATTTATGCTTCTCTATTTTTCAAGGAAATAATCCCAAAAATTCATAAAATTAGAGACAACATACTTCCTAAGTTTTTGCCGATATTTGTTGCCATATGAGATTTTATCATAATATTTTTAGGCCATTTTCTGCCTTATAAAATACATTTTTCATGGATTTTAGCTCTTTTTCTTTTCTAATTTTCATAGTAATTACCTTAGAAAATAAGATAATTATTACTTATTATTTGAAACCATATATTCACCTATTTCCAATAGGTATTATTTATCAAAATATGATACTTATCATAAATACGATTTTTAGGGTATTACAGTACCATGGAGACCATCTTTCTTTTCATAACTTAAACATAGTGTGGACTATAAAAATTAGTAAATTTTGACATTGAGATATGATGAGTTGACACAAATAAGATCTTAATTAAGGTGAAGAAAATAATAACGAGGGGTGAAAATAGTGTGCACAAAAAGTTTTTCATCATATTTTAGGCTTTTGATAGAAACAACAATAGGCTGTCAAAATAGTTGAGGGTTGTTATGATCTACAAAACGAAAAGATTAAACAAAACTTAATTAATTTCAACAAACCCTTACATCCACAAAAACAACTCAATAACAAGATAATACTCCTTCCGGTCCTAATTATAGGACAACATTTGAGAGTTGGTTTTGGTCCTAATTATAAGACAACATTCTAATTTTTGTCAGTTTTTTCTTAAAATACCCATATTTTATTCTCTCAAGTGTGTTTGGTTTTTGGTAAGTATATGTATGTAGGTGCGTAGACTCTTCCATTCAGTAAAACTTTTAGATATATGTATGTATGTATATATGTATGTATGTATGTATGTATGTGTATCTATATATGTATATATGTGTGTGTCTACACATAAATATATATAGATACACACATGCACATATGTGTGTGTACATGTATGTATGTATGTGTGTATGTGTGTGTGTGTGTCTACACATAAATATATATAGACACACACACACGTGTGTGTGTACATATACGTATGTATGTATGTATGTATGTATGTATGTATGTATGTATGTATGTATGTATGTATGTATGTATGTATGTATGTATGTATGTATGTATGTATGTATGTATGTATGTATGTGTGTGTGTGTGTGCGTGTTTGTGTATATATGTGTGTGTGTATACATATATGTATATTTGTGTGTGTGTCTGTCAATATATATGTGTGTGTACATATATATAAACAGACACATGTATATATATACATATATATCTTTGTGTGTGTGTATGCTTATATGTGTGTAGATACACACACACACACACACACACATATATATATATGTATATGTATATGTATACGTATGTACACATGTATGTATATATAGTAAGACCATTATTTCAATTAGATAGTGTGTGGAAAGGAAAATTTTAGATTGGAAAGGTATGTGGAAGAAGCTATTGATTCACTTTTACTTATGTCAATTTAAATTTATATAAGGGCATTTTAGAAAAATGAGTAAAATTAAATAATTTAACTTCTTTCCTTAATCTCCACAAAATTAGTTAAATATGTCCTATAATTAGGACCAGAGGGAGTATTACATAACACAACCAGAATAAGTGCATTCTTAAATGATAGTTTACATTTGGTTAAGTGTAATACCCGAATAATTATTTATCTGAAATATTATAGTAAATAAAATCTGTTGGAAATAAGTGAATATGTGGTCTCAAATAATAAGTTATAATTATTTTAATTTCTAAGGTAATTTCTATGGAAATTAGAAGAGATAAAGAGCTAAAATCCCTAAAATGCATTTATGGGGCATAAAATGGCTTGAAAATATTATGATAAATCCCAAGAGGCAATAAAATATTTATTAAAAATTAGAAAGTATGTTGTCTCTAATTTTAAGAATTTTTGGGATTATTTTCCTTGGAAATAATGGGGGAAAATTTAATATTATTTTTGGGAGCCCTAAATGGCCCCATGATTTTTAATATAATGCATGGGTCATAAAATACCATTGTCAGTGAAATAGTTATGAGAAAATGATTAATCCTAATTAAGAAAATTAGCAACAATTAGTAAGTGATTAATTAAGTAATTAATGGCTAATTGTTTAAGCTTGAACAAGAGAATATCCAAGGTAAATTATGTAAAACCCTTTAATTAAATGTTTATGGCTAAAATTAGCATAAATTATACTTGCTAATTAATTAGAAAAGGTTAAGAAAATTGGTGAGATTAAGTACATGTAAACCTAGATCCTAAAAGATTACTAATCATAGGATTAAGGCCCTAATTAAGCTTTCTAATTAAATTAGACAAATTAAACAATGGTCAATGGATAGGATTTAATCTAATTAAGCAAGATCAAGGGCTACAAGAATTTCTAACAATTTTAAATGCCTAAATCCATGTAATTAAGAATGGACCAATAGGAGAATTTTGTGAAATAAAATAAGATAATTAAAATATAATATTAAAGTAATTAAAAAATATATAAATGAAAAAAAAAAAAATGGGGTTGGCCGAAATTTGGGTGTGAAAAGGGTTAAGGATTTTTGCAAAATAATATCTTGATATTTGTTAATTAAATAATAATATAAATGAGATATTTGTGGAAAAAGCAAATAGGATAAATGAGAACCGATAGAAATTAAATCCTATCTCAAAATAGGGGAACTAAGTATCTAACATCAGAACTTATTATAAACAAGTATAATTTTATCCCGGAGTGGGCTATCTCCGAAGTCATTTCCGAAACCGGCGGAATGATTAAGAGATAAGAAGAAAAAGGAAAAGGGCAGATAGTAGAAATGAGAACCAATGGAACCTATCTAGAAAACCATGAACTAGGTTTTTGAGGTCAGAACATATTATGAACAAGTGAATTTTTACACAAAAGATGGTGTTACCGGAAGTCATTTCCGTAACCGACGGCGTTTGTCCGAAAATGTTCAGCAGGCTACGAAATACCCTTAACAAGATCAAAAATTTAGTTGACCCAGATATTTCCAAAGAGGAAGAATAGACCTTCAAGGCTATGTTGTTGGATTCTTGAGATTTGTTAAGATTGCGCGATTAGAACACCGAACATGGAGCTTTATCGGTACAAGATCATAAAGCAACTAGGTGACATCATCTTTGATGATGTAATTTCTTCAAAAAGGCAAGGGGGAGGTCGGCCAAGGCAATCCAAGGGCCAAGATGAAGCCATGTAATAAAGTCAAGATCCGACGGTTAAAATTCGATATGAAAAAGTGTGAATAGTAGCCAAAATTTCCTATAAATAGCCATGAATCCTTTTGCAAAATCCTCACACCAAATCCTCTTGCCTATTTCGAAATTTTGGAGTAGAGAAGGAAGGAAGAGCTCTTGAGAAAGTTGTAGCAAAGCCCTGGTAATTTCTTCGGTCCTTAGTCTTAGGTTTTGGTGTTTCTTTCGGTAGTTATAGTAGAAATGCTAGATTAATCTTTAATCTTCCAAGTTAGTTTAGATATCATGTTTTAGGGGTAAATATGATATTTATTTCAAAAATATATTGGAGGAAGAGATATGACAAAATTTTGGAAGATTAGAGTCAAAGTAGCGAAGCTCTGGCGAAATTTCGCCGATTAGTCAAACTAGGGGCAAAATGGTAATTTGTACCTAAAATGCCTGTTATGATACTTAATATTGATAAATGCGATGTTAACCTTATAGGATACTCCGTGATCTCGTACCACTTTGTAAATGCACAAACGTCATCCGTATTCGTCGGAAGTACCGTTTTCCGTCAAACGTACCGAAGTACCGTCAACGAAGGTACAAACGGTACTGTAACCCTAACTCTGTGCTGCTCATATACAGATATGTGATAGATACGTTCATAAACTGAGGCTCTATTTAGGGTCGTCAATTATACATACAGCTTACACGGGTTATAGTATTGGTAATACCGTTTGAGTTTTTCTAGCGAGGGACACGTGTTGTGATCGTGGCACCGGGTATGTGCGGCGTGTTGTGGGACTTTACATACGCTTTGTGCTTATGTTCGTCATTGTATTGATCATGCATCTGCTTTGTGCTTATGTATTGATATCTTCTTTGTATTGTTATGAATATCTCGTTGTCCATATACTTGTTTTATTTGAGCATAAGGTTAACCGTTACCTGAGATCCAAATGGAAATTGGATCTCAGCTGTAGCTTCAGGGTCGGGAGGACCGAGGATTTGTGATAGGGGCAAGCAGCAGGAGTAGGCTTTGAGACGGAGATTTACTTACCGTTTATGTATTTACTTTTGGATACTAGGATGACTGTATCATTACTGTTACACTATGATTAATGCTTTATGGTTCAATTACTCACTCGCTCCAATGCTCTACTCTGATTGAAAAAAAAAAATCCGCTTTTAAAATGGGATGTTACATTAAGCTTTTCAATTATGTTCATAAAAAATTAATTAACGTGTAAACAATGAGGCTGTTTAACTTATATATATCAGCGCGTAATTAACAAACTCTACATAGAAAACATTAATATGAATATTCTGACAAAAGAAATGCTGTTTTTCATCAAATATTGTTCTTGTCTGCTACATTTGAAGAAGGAAGCCATGACAATTTTGGTAATCTAATTTCTCTGAAAATGTAAACTTCTGCGGGCCATCAACACAAAGTCCGTACATCTTACGTTTGATGAGTTTTATAAGGTGAAGAAACAATGGGTCATCAATACAAAGTGCGCCGAAAGTTTTATCAGTTCATATTAGGTTTACGATACAATAACATTGGGCTATCAAAATTGTGTGTTTTCTATGTTTAATCAAATGACTCGAGTTCCTTAAGATCAATGGTTGAGCTTCACAAATTCATCAATTACATTAAGGATTGTTACCTAAAGTTGATAGTCAGTAACCATTAAGTATATATTCAGCTTTGGAACCATTCCACATAATCAAATAAACTTTGATAAGAGAGCTTATTACACAAGTGTTGTTTACAAAATGATGCGCTATAAAAAAATAAAAAATATATAAGCATTAAAGCAGGTCAAAAACTAAAATGTCTAACTAAGAGCACACAAACATAATTTAAGTTGAAAAGTGAAGATGAAATTAGTGCCTATATTAAACGGAGAAGCTGATGGAGAACCCTGCAGGTGAAGAACCATACTCTATGGAAGCTGCTAGCATTTACTTTTTCTTCATCACCATTAGATTTCTCATGAGCAATTTCTTCATGATGAAACCCCAAGTACATAAATTTAGTGAGAAGCAATTCACTAGTTTGTGTCTAAACACATAAGCTATTGGCCTTTTATAGATGTAGTCAAAGTTTTAAGTTGAAGAAAAAAATGGGCTACCAAAACAGTGTGCGCCCGAAGTTTCATCAAATATTAAGTTTATAAGTGAACAACTATTGTCTATCAAAATAATGTGTTTTGTAAGGTTTAATCGAATGACACAAATTTCTTATCACCAAAGACTGATATTCACAAAATAATTATTTCATGAATGTACAAAATGTAACAATTTAATAATCTTGAAAAGTGTAATTTAAACCTCGAGATCAAGCGATGTTTAGCTGTTTTCAAGTTGTCATGAATGATTAAGATTAAATAGTTGAAGTAATATAATTTTAAAAGTAATACCAGCGTACTCCTCACGCTTAGCTTGTTTGTAAAGAAATTGATATGAAAATAAATATAATTGATTTGTTATATAATTATTTAAGTCTCCTTTCATAAAATAAAAAAGGATTTCTTCTTGTAATCATGGAAACAATTATGATTCTTCTTCTCATAGTTTAAACATGATGTGGACTATAAATATTAGTGGATTTTGACAATGAAATGTGAGATGTAACGCTATACCAATAAGATTTTGAGGTGAACAAAGTAATCAGCTTTCACAATAGCGTGCACAGAACGTTTCTTCATTTTTTAGGTTTTTTTGTAGAAAAACATTATGCCGTCAAAATTGTGTATTTTTAAAATTTTATCAAATGACTCAAATCCCTTATAATAATTAATGGTTGAGATCCAAAAAGATCCATCAATTTTATGAGTAAGCAAAATGATGAACTTTATTAATAAAATCTTGAAAAGTTTATTTAACCTCAAGATCATATTGCACATAGCTGTTTTCGAGGTCTCTTGAACGGTTGAGATTAAACTAAATATATATAGTCTATTTTTACAGCCTAAACTACTCGGAGGTCTTTGATTAACTGATATGGTCTCTAGAAATTGGTGGATTTTGACAATAACATTTGCGTTGGGATAGTAGCATTTTCAAATTAGATAAGGATTCAGATGAGACAATAATGGATAAACAGTACACACAGAAAGCTAAAATCAGACATTAGATTTATGGTTGAAAAACAATGGACCATCTAATAAAAAAAAAATTGTTTGCAAAGTTTTATCAAATGACTCAAAATCCTTCTAACGATGGATTGAGATTCACAAAGCCATTAACTACCTGGGTAGACTAAACCACTGTTTTAATGATCTTAAAAATTTTGATAGCAGTATTTTACAATTGTTGTAAGATATGTGTTATTCTCTGTGTAATATTGTATTTAAAAGAAAGAACCCTGAAGTATTTTTTGATGTGCATCCAGTACTCTAAAGTATTTTACGGTGTACCCAACACCCTGAAGTATTTTTGCAAGGGCATCCGTCACCCTAAAATACTTTTTGTGCAATTACGCACTTAACAATTTAGATAATTTAGGGTATTGGATACATCTGAAAAATATTCTAAAGTGTTAGGTGCACCAAAAAAATAGTTTATAGTACTAGATGCATAGACGGACACAGGGAGGCTTGGGGAGGCCCCCACCCCCCCTAAAATTATTAAAAAAAAAACAAAAAGTAATTTGTGGATGCATGTATGTTGGAATCTTTCTTGTGACTTGTGAGGTAAAAGAAACATTGTAACACCCCAATTTTCTAAAGCGTTTTCAAGATATTTTAATCAGAGTAGAGCATCGGAACAATTTAAAAGAGCGAGTATTTGATAAATATTCACTGTTGGTGTATTTGGTTGTTTATACAACGATACAATTATCCGAATATTTAAGAGTACGATATTAAATATCTAAAAAGAAATTCTCTGGCCGGGTTCTCACTGGTGCTGCTTTCCCTTGTCCTCGATCCTGATTCCTCCGGATCCTGAGGCTATAGTAAGAGCTGAGGTCCAATGCCCATCAGACCTCAGGTAACGGTTAACCTCATGCTTATGTAAACAATATATGTATGACATCACAGCATTAATCAACACATAAGTACATAGCAGAATGTAAGATTAATATATCAACAGTACACATCACATGTAAATTAAGTTATCTATGTTAACAGTACACATCACATGTAAAGTTATCTATACAATTCACATGTATAGTTATCTATGTTAACAGTACACATCATATGTAAAGTTATCTATACAATTCGCATGTATAGTCGTCTATCACATATAAGTATACAATAAGCATCAGAGTTAGTGTTACAGTACGCGAACGTACCTTCGTTGATGATTTTCGGTACGTTTCGATGGAAGGCGTTCACAGATATCCTATAAGGGTAATATCGTCTCTATTAATTCAAAAATATTATTTCAAGAGATATTTTGGCTATATATGACCATTTTACCCCTGGATTAATTATTTTCAACTTAATCCCATTTTAATTGCTTAAAAACGCTATTGTTGAATAAATGGGCTGATTTTTCACCTAACTTTGAAAAATCATAATTAATTCTACAGAACTCGGAATGAGGATCCGTAAAATTCCTTGGAATCATTAAGATGTATACTTTTAGGAAACAATATTGGTTGTTGCCCAGAATTTATGAACAATTCCCAGTTTTTGTATTTTCATCCTCTGTTCAGAATTTTCCTGAATTTTGTAGCCCATTTTGTAGAATTTCTATCTCCTAGCACAAAACTCAAAACGACATGCTATAGGTATATTTAGAAATCTCTATATGTCTAATTTTACCATGAATTTACTCAGAATTTTAGCATAGCATCTTCAACATATGATACCAGCGTTTTTGAAATAGCTTTCAGAAATCGCTAACCGAAAATTTTTTGCCAGAGCTTCGCTACTTTGGAAGATTATGAATCAAAACAACAATTTAACTATAAACTCAAAAGCTACAGCTGAAGAACTTACCTAGAACTTTTGCTCCTTCTTTCCCAAAGCTTCTCACTCTCACTTTCTCTCTATATTTCTGCTACTTAAAGCTTGTTCTTGCTTTCACTACTAGAAAATGCCAAATTTGCGACGGAATTTGCGAGGGAAAAAAATTCCATCGTAAAATTTGAAATTTGCGAGGAAAAAAAATTTCCTCGCAAAAAGGTCAATTTTGCGAGGAAAAATAATTTCCCTTGCAAAATGGTGATTTTTGCGAGGGCAAATTCTTTCCCTCGCAAAATAATACCATTTTGCGAGGGAAACCAAGTTCCCTCGCAAAATTGTGGGAAATTCGAGGGAAAATTCCCACCAATTTCCCCCCATTTTGCGAGGGAAATTAGTTTCCCTCGCAAAGTAGTGAATTTTGCGAGGGAACCGTACTTCCCTCGCAAAATTGCGCAAAAAAGTCACATTGAATTTGTGGGTTTTTGCAAGGGAAAGTTGGTTCCCTCGCAAAATACCCTCCTTTTTGCGAGGGAAGTATGGTTTCCCTCGCAAATTTGCTTAAACTTGCTTTCAACTCCCTCACTCTCGTCCAGGAATCCGAATCCGCCATTTAACTGCCCTAGGTCTGCGATTTTTCTTCGTCCGCCGCTCTCTCCCTTCTCCGCCCCTCCACTCCTCGTCTCCTCCTTGATCGCAACTCTTCTCGGCTCTCGCGTCTCACCGACCACCGTTCACCGTCGGCATCACTGAATCTGTTCTCAACTCTCCCCAAATCTCGATCTCAAGTTCTCAACTCTAACCCACTCTCGAATTTCGATTCGCCAATCAGCATCCGCCGCTCAGTCCCCGCCGTGGAATCAACTCTGAAGCTCAACTCTCACCCACTCCTCCACTAAGAGTGCTCGCTCTGGTCGAAGGTAAATTTGTTCCGCTTATACTGAAGTTTCTAGTCGAAGGCATGCTTGAAGTTAGTTCGTTTTCCACACTTTTCCCCCAATATAGAGGTATGTTAGGTCTCCCAGATAAGCAAAGGATCAATTTTATTGTTGTCTTGCAATCATCTCGATTTCTTATCATCATTGAACAGACTTCGCAGTGCATCTTTGTTACTTTGGGTTTTAGGGATTTTTAATAAGTCGAAAATTTTAAATTTATGTTTTAATTTTGTTTGGAGGTTGCCGCGTTAGACATTGATTTATTTGTTTTATCATTTCCGGGAGATAAGAACTATAACCGACTCGACCCCCCCCCCCCACCCCAAAAAAAAAAAAATCATATTTCTAGCACTTCAGACTTAGCTGAAATTTCCAATAGTGATGATATAGTGATTCCAATTTTCAGAAGGCCGTTTGTGTGTTTGACCTGTCATTGGTGTGTTTTCCTTCTGGATTTAGAATCCTCCTTTTATTTTAATCAATGCAATTGGGCTGTGAACTTGGTTTGACATATGAACTAAACAAATGAGGTAGGCGATTGGTTTCAAGAGGACATATTGGATGACAAATGGCCATTTGTGTCAAGTGCTTGGTAACTTTATTATCGATAACATGTTAGGGAACTTCCTTCTTTGGAGTTTTATCAACTATGTATCAATGTGAATTATTTTACAGGTATAATTAGTGATATGAAATAATACCATTGGTTTAAGAGTAGAGTGATTGGAAAAAATATGGATTGTGAAATATTACTTTTAAAAAAAAAAAAAATCTGAAAATTGTATTAGAGAGTGAAAATTTGTACACTGAGGATCATTGGGTGAACAAGTGATTGCATTAAGAATTATTATTAATTTTGATAAATGATTAATTTTCTTATCTTGTTGGGGTTTTTGTCTTTGAGCTGACTCCCATTTAATTATGGATTACGCTTTCTTTTCAACCTTACATGTATTAAGATGAATGAAACAGCTTGTTGAAAATATTTCTAGGAGGTTTCCTTCTCAACTTCCAGAGTTGATGTCCCACACTTTTTTCTAAATTTAATTTTTTTGGTGGGTTCTACACATCTAATGATTAGTAAATAATAGACTTCAGAGTTTGGAATGATATTGGGAAATATAGAAGATTGTAGTTCATGCAGATTTCAGGAATAGTGACATCTGAAATAGGCCTACACAAGCTTGCTAACATGCAGTTGTTAACATAATTTAAATTGTGATATATTAGAATTGTCAGCATTAGCTGCTTGACTATTTCAGAGTAGTTTTAATTAAGAATGAGATCTGAGTGGCTCCTCATATTAATTTTTGAGCTTGTCCAGGATTTTCATGAAGTTAAGGTTTTTAATAGTAATTGTTTTGGTGGCTAGAACTTGAAGTAATTGTTTGACTGTAGGAGCGATTCGTGAAAAGAAGACAGCATCTTATGGGTCCTAATTCTGCTACTTTGAAGGTGTGCTTCAAGCTTTGATATTTTTAGCACTGGGGATGGTCCTTGCCCCTGTTAAATTTCTTACCTAACTCTATTGGGTTGATGTTTTGGTTTTTTCCCCGTTTTTAATTGGCAGGCCCTTGAAATACTCACTGGCTGCTACATTCTCATTCAGGTAATTTCAATTATTTCTTCCGCTAATAGAACCCGAACTTCTACTTTCAGGCAATTTTTGGTTAGACTAGTGAATGAGTTGACTTTTTCCAAATGTGGTGGCAATTCAATAGGGGGGGCACTGTTTCTGCTGTGGGATCTTTTAAGGGCTTGAAACAAGTTAGAAGAATTGTCGAAGAGTGCATGTTGAATGTAATGCACCCTGTGTACAACATTAAGGTGAATAATCTTGCTTTTTATCTAGCATGCTTTTAAAAATTGAGGGCATTGGATTAATATTAATTCTTCATTTTTAAATTATTAGATTCTGATGATGAAGAAAGAGCTTGAAAAGAATCCAGAATTGGCGAATGAGAATTGGGATAGGTTTCTTCCAAAATTCAAGAAGTATGCCATTTACTTGTTTTGGTTGTTTGGGTGTTCAGAAATACTTCCAGTTTATTGTTTGGTTATGTTACTATTCATATTCTTTTCCAGGAAAAATGTTAAGCAAAAGAAGGTTAAGGCTAAGAAGAAGAAGCCATATACTCCTTTCCCCCCACCTCAACCACCTACTAAGGTCAGTACACTATTAGTTGTGCCAAAGAAAGGGATTTTCAATTTTAATATACATATCCGCGTTGATTTTGTTTGCTAGTGTGGTCATTTTAATTCTGTCATAAATGGTACGAGGCTCATCACTCAACATAGTAAATGGTTCCCCCCTTTGATTTATTTTGTTTATCTACCTCTTAGATATTCTCTTTAGTTCTGCTTTGGTTAGGGTAGATTTTGATTCTGGAATGGTTAGGCCATGTTCTTGCATCCACAGATTTGTTCTTGGCTCTCTAGTAATTGATTGCATCACCGATTTCATATGCGTTTTCTGGTTTTTTATGGTTTGAAACTGAGTTTTGTTTTCATATGTACGTCTCTTTATAGTAGTCAATGTTGTACATATCTATGGAAGTAACCTTAAAGTTGCCATTGGTGTGTTTTGCATATTGCAGGAGGATATAGAATTAGAAACTGGAGAATACTTTTTAAGTGAGAAAAGGAAGTCAGCAAAGATATGGCAAGAGAAGCAGGAGAAGCAAGCACAAAAAGTTGCTGAAAACAAACGTAAAAGAGAGGAGGCTTTCATACCACCCAAGGTTTAATTTTAATCTTTTGCTTGAGCAATCTCCACTTCTCATGACAGTACTTCAAATTTTTTTTTTTTGATGATATTTGTCATTTGTTTAATTTGCATTATTTCAGGAACCCACAAACCAGGAGGATAAGTCTGAGGATGCCAACAAGGATGTCTCTACTGTGGTGATGTCATTGAAGGTATAAACAATATGCGAACAATTTTTTTTTGGCATAATAAAGTTTGTGCTTCAGCCAACGAATTTTCATCTCATGGACAATAATTCAAGAATCGTGGTCTGTATTGCATTTTGATTTACCATACCTCAGTGCTCTTGTGTGATTGCAATATTCTTAATCTTAATAAGTTTGCTTCCATCAGTTGTAGTAAAGGCAAGTTTTTCCGGTCTTTCCTTTATTTGTCAATTATTACACCAGATGTGTGTGCTTTGTTTGACATTGCTTTTGCCTTGCTGGATACATGTGAAATAAAAGCAAACAATTTTGTCACAATTTTCTAATATTTTGTTTAGAATTTTTTTAGTTCATTTTGGTCAAACCATTATAATTTGTAATATATTTTTTTTGCTATTTAAATTCTTATGATTGTTACAATTTATTTTTATGATATACAAGTATTTTTATTTTCTAATTTTTAATATTTTTTTTTATTTTTTCTGATTTTTTTAAAAAATAAATTTAAATTTTGCAAGGGAAAACGCTTTTCCCTCGCAAAATCCAAAATTTGCGAGGAATGAATTTCCCTCGCAAAATTCCGATTTTGCAAGGGAAGTACTTTCCCTCGCAAATTTCAGATTTTGCGAGGGAGAAAATTTTCCCTCGCAAAATCAAAAATTTGCGAGGAAAGTACTTCCCTCGCAAAATCGGAAATTTGCGAGGAAAAAGGCCTTTTGCGACGGAAAATCGTTTTGCGAGAGAATTTTTTGCGACGGTAGGTTTTCCGCCGCAAAACTATTTTGTGAGGAAAATGTCTTGTTTGCGAGGGAATTTTTCCGCCGCAAAAAACTGTTTTTTTTGTAGTGTTTGTGAATTGGTGAGGAATTATGAAGAGCTAAAGGGTCTATTTATACTAAAAGGTCATGGCACTCTTGGTAATTATGCCTAACCTAATTCATCTTGCATGTGAACCATGGGTTTACATTAAATAATCTGAATTCTTCTTCAAGCCAAGGCCTAAAACGTGGCCCTCTCTCCCTCCATCACTTTCTTCCAATTCCAAGAGGATATTATTATCATATGTGTGTTTTTGTTTATGTTAAACAATTCTTGGCTTGAAGAAGGCATTGGTGGCTTCTCCACCTTCATCCATTCTCCAAGCAAGCCTTGGTGGCCTCACCACCTTCATGCATTTCCCAACTATGTGCTTTGATCCCTAGTTACTCTAAGTGTGTTTGTAACTAGATGACTTTGGTAGTTTGGTTAGCAATTAAGCAAAAATGCTTTTAGGGTTTAATTTGGAGTTTAATCAAGTTCCCTAATCAATCTTGTGATTTTTGAACATCATGGCTTAATTAGAAGTATTTAATTACCCCTTCATTATTTTAGAATTTATTGTATTTGTTAGGTAACAATTAAGATGATAATTCATCCTAAGCCAAATTTGTGTTTTTGTCTTGGATTAATGCTTGTATTTAATCTAGGATTAAAATCCCTTAATTGTCTTTGATAATACTTAATTGAGTAATTAATTGATTTATGGATTTATCATGAGGATTAGTGGTTATTTAGGCAAATTTTACTTCACTTTAATTGGCTTGAGATTTTTACTAATGGAACACTTGATTCCCAATGAGCCAACAAGGCTATTCTTCTTTAATCACATGTGTTTTAACTTAGGAAATTTTCAGATTTTCTCCTCCTCTTGTGCAAGGTGAAACCATGGCCCTCCCTGTCTCATGCACTCTTACTTTATTTTTCCATGGTCCACAATCATCCACACACAAGCCTTTGTTGCCTCTTGAATTTTCACTTAGGTTTAGTCTTTAATTAGCTTAATCTTTGGTCATTAATCCTAAAAGGGTATTTTAGGTGTTATTGAATTTATTTGATTGGCCACTATATTAATCATGATCATTAGTAATAATTTTTATGCTAATCTTGGCCCTTCAATTAGCCACTGATCTTTAACTAGGGTCACACATCCAAATTTATGACTTTAAAACATGTTATTTAATTAATTATGGAAGTTCTATGAAATTAATCTAATTCATGTAGATTTAATTATCTACTAATTGTTGGCAATTTTCTTTAATTGTTCTAGTTATTTTCTCACAACTTTTTTATTTTCTATAGTCATTTATGCACCATGCATTTATTTAGTCATCATAGGGCAACTCATGGTCCCTAAAATAGAATTGGACTTTTGCCTCTTTAATTTCTAAGGAAAATAATCAAATAAATTACTAAAATTAAAGACAACATACTTTCATATTTTAAATAGGTATTATTTACCAAAATATTATATTTAAAACAATTAGGGATTTTTCAGGTATTACAAACATGTTCTAACCATCAAGCCATATGAACGAAAGGTATGATAAATGTAAATTGATTTGTACTTATCTAAGTTCATTTTGTTAGATATATATGGGCTTGAGGTTATATTAAATGCCTGTTTTTTATTTATTTATTTTGTTTTGTGATGTAATTTGATATACACTCATCTTTTCCGAAATAGCATTCCGATATTATATATAGTTTCCTTTTTTTATGATGTAATTTGATATGCATATAAAAAGATGGCATTTAATATATCTCAACCCCACCGAAATCGCATTCATCTTCTTCCTCTCGCTCTCTACTCGTCCGCCATTTTTTTCAACAGCTTATTTACAAATTTTGAGAATCAATAAAGTACTCAAAATCACTTTTTTTTCATTAAATTTCATTCATGAAATTTATTATACATGATTTTATTTTTCTAATGATACAACTTTTTTATTGATTAGAGAATATTTTAAGGTTAGAATTTTAGGTAAGTTTTGAGTTTTGTTAAAATATGGCTATGAGAATATAGATGATGACTAATAGTTAATTTTAATCAGTTTACTTTTGTCATTAATATTATTTTTAAAATCATATTGATAATGAAATTATTTATGCTCTATCATGAAGACTAATTTCTTGATGATTATTTGATTACATACATTGAAAAAAAAAACCAATTTATTGATGATTCTTTGATTACATACATTGAAAAAGAAATTATTTTGAGTTTTAACACGGATTCAATTATAGATGAGTTTAACAATATGAAAATACGTAGAATAAGAGTCAAGTGAAGTAATCTTAATTTCTGTAATAAATTTCTTTTAATTTTTTATTTATTAGGTCTCTATCGTATTTTAAGTACTTTTGTTTATAATATATATCATTTTTTTTATTTTCGCGCCCGTCAATAAAATTCTTGAGTCCGTCACTAACTAGATGCATTTAAAAAAATACTTTAGGGTGCTAGGTACACCACAAAATAGATAAAAAAAAATTCATAGTGCTAGATGCACCTTAACCCTTACAAGAAAAACATGAAAAAAAAAAACTTAAATAAGAGGAGATTAAATATTGTTGTCTTCTTTCCCATTGCTTGCTGATATAAATCCACCATGTCTCTGAAGATTACAACTGCAGAGAGGTGACCAGAAACGTCATTAGAGACAGATGAAACAGCCGTTGATGGTGATCAGATACAATGCTTGACAGAATTATCATCTACCTTCTGACAAAAAACTGATGTTTTTAAAATGATTGATCTTGTTTGCTGGATTTGGAGAAGGAAGCCATGACAATTTCGTTATTTTGTTGATCTGATTTCTCTGAAAACAAATATTTCTGTGGAAGTTGGTTGCATCATTACTTTTTCTTCATCTTCTTCACTATCAGATTGAGCTAATGTCATTTTATAGACGTAGCTGATGATTTTTAATGCAGAGAAAATAATGGGCCATCAATACAACGTGCGCCGAAAGTTTTATCAATTGATATTAGGTTTACGATGGAAAACCTGCTTACCTTAATCTTCCAAGTTATGTGCCTTCTCTTCTTCCTTATGTGTAAGCTTTTTCTTCACTCTCTTCTTCACTTGGGTGAACGACTTGGGCAGCCAAAAATGAAGACAAAAAGGTCCTTAAATAATAACTTATCACCATACAAAATATCCCTACAAGTTGCTTCCGATTGGCTCTTGGTTTGACTTGCCTTTTTGTCATGTTTTCCTTTCTTTTTCTCTAGATTTTTCTTGACTCCTCTTGCCTCTTCCTTCTTGACCGACATGCTCCCTCTCTTTGGCACAATATTTTCTTGTCTCATAAGCTCTTTTAGCTTAGATTTAGATCTTAATCTTGGTGTTATTCCATTGGCCATAAACTCCAAGCTTTTTAACTTTGGTTTCCTATCATTATAACTTGGCTTTGCTTCATTCTTCTTGTCCTCTTGGCTGGGCGAAATTTGAGGGCTGATTAGGGGAAAGATTTTTTGTCTCCTTTTGCTACAAAATGAAGCCCTTATTTGCCCCTTTTTGGTTCTCTCTTATTGGCCAAACTTTTCTAGACTTTTGACTCCTTAGTTTGGCTTTATGTATGCTTCAATCATCTTCCTTCCTTCTTGTCTCATGTTAGGCAAAAATTGTGGTTTGTAGGAGAAGGATGTTTGACTTTCCATTGCCTTGAATTTAGTTTGTACATGTTTCTTACCCAAAGTCAACTTTAATTCCTAGGTTGACACTTGTCAAACTAAGGAAATTCCCTTGACTTTTGTATTTCACATGTGATTTTTGTGCATGGCTTCTTGATTCTTCTTCTTGGCCGGCGCATATGGCTTCTTGGAGAAGGACTTTTGTCTTCCAAAAGCCTTTACTAAGTGTCCAATTATCCTTTTGCAATAATCAACCCAATTCCCTATTGTGACAGTTGGCATTCAAGGGAATAATGGTTTGTCTTTTGGTTAAAACATGGCAAAATTCATTCTTATCTTCTCCTTTCTCTTCTTGGACGAAACATGAGCTTATGGGAGAAGATTTTTGTGCCTTCATAATGCTTCTTTGACTCTTGTTCAATAAGTTATCTTACATCATCTTTGATGATGTAAATTTAGTTGGCATTAACCCTTTTTGACTTCCAGATATCCCTTTTTGAATAGAAAATATTCTTGTCTCATATTTCCCTTGTGTTATGTGAAATTCTTGTCAAAAGAGCAAGAATGTTGCTTCTTAATTCCTTTACTAGCTTATGTCTTTGTCAAATGGATTTCATGTGGCCTACTATTCAAAATTTCATTTTCATTCCCTTTTTGCCTTACTTGAGCAGAATTTTGGCCTTATTAAAGGTCCAATAATTTTCTCTCTAATGTTCTTTAGGCACTTGTGTTAAATTTGACAAGTCAACTTACCATTTATTGGTTCTAATTCAATTAAAACAACTCTTCATCTTCCTTACTTTTTAGATCAAAAATTAAGTCACTATTATAGTAACTTTCACATTATCTCAAAGTCACTAAAATCATTGATTTAATTTGTCATTTTAGCCATTTAATTAAACTGGGAGGTTCCCTGGAAGAAAACGATTTAATTGTAACAAAAAACTTCTCAATATTTCATTAATTCATGCTTTGTACATGATTCATGAAAATAGGGGTGTTGCCCCTCCCACTCAGTGTATTTGTGGATTGGCGCAAATAACATCAATTCATTCAGTTCAAAACCTATAATTTTAGGATTTGAATATTGTGATTTAATTTTTTAAAAAATATGTTTTTTCTATGTTTGCGTAGTCTAAGCACATTTACTATTATTTTTTCGCACAAAGAAACTAATTATATTGAAATCAACATAAATTAAAAATGCCTTAGAGGCAAAAAGAAAACAACCAATAAAATGAAAATACACAATAAATTCCAGACATAAAAATTAGAACTAAAAATTAGCACATTTACTAGTATTACCATTGCTAGTCAAAACAAATATGCAATTTTAGATTATGAATATCGTAATTTAATTTTAAAAAAATTGAATTTTGTTTCTGGGTTTGTGTAGGGAAGGGACCAAGTCTCAGCACATTTATTACCAATCACCATTACCAATTTACTAGTACTTCATTTTTACTATTCCGTAAAAATCTGTAATTTTTGGATAATACTTAATAAAAAAATTGTTGTTTTTTTTTTTTTTTTTCCTGGGTTTGCGCAGGGGCGAAGTCTAAACGCATTTATGGGTAGTGCTTCTTCTATTAATTGCTGCATCCATGAGACACGCCAATTTGCTTCCAACGGCTATATTTCATTTTAGAAATTAATTACGGGTTTAATGTTAAAAATCCTTTCCAAATTTTTATTTCCAACGGCTAATTTTTTTTCCAACTCGCTAAAATATGACCATTGGAAGAGGGGAGCGACCCCTCTCAGCATTGTTGCCTCATTCTATATAAGACAAATGAGCGTACAGAGGTTAGATTGATGATTCGGAAGAGACGCTCTCCAAGAAAGAGCCCAGAAGAAGAATTGTAGAGCTGAGATATTCTTGTACGTCTCCTTTCGCTTTCTTCTTTCTCTGTTCTCTGTGCTGTACTTGAATTGACATTGATCTATCTTATTCAGATTGCTTTCTTCTTTCTTTCTCTGTATACTATTTAGATTGATTTATTCATTCTCTGTTCTCTTTGCTTTAGCTTTTGTTCATTCTCTGTTCTCTTTGCTTTAGCTTTTGTTCATTCTATAAGTGATATCTTCGTTGACTACTTGTTTCCCGTATAAAAAACTTATTTTCAAGTATTCTTGTCTACCGATAACAGTCATGTGATTTGATTCTCTATGTTAATTAACCAAGCAATCAATGGCTTCTCCCACTGGATGACATCTTCAATTTCAGGGAAATTCCATATATTTTTCCATCTGATGCTATAATGAACGTAGTTTCTTTACTGAACTGAAATTCCTATCCCTGTATTTTCGTACTTAAGTTTTGTGATGCTATAAACGCAAACTTCATATGTTAAGAAAATTATAATTATAAAGATCAATCTTCATGCTCCCGTATGGATAATAAACGTTTATCAGTGCTCTACTTGAATTGTCATTGATCTCCCCTGTTTCTGATGTCAGAATCTCGGAGGACTTTCATGGAAAGAAATAATTTCCAGATTTCTTACGCTTAATTATGTGGCTTTCCTGATGACTAATTTCCCCTCCTCTAATATGCAAAGCTCTGTGTACTTTTATTTGATGCTTCAGTCTATTCCAACTACGTTTGTGGTGGATGATGCATTTGATGCTGCCATGGCTAATCTTTACCATACTTTTAGCTAAACAATACCTGTTTTCTCTGCTTTTCAAATCGCTTCCTTCTGATTTTTTATGTTTTTGTGTGTTTTTGAGCATCTCATGTATAAATATTTTAGTATTCCATAATTCATGAATTTAGCCACCAAAAATATTCTATAATGAAATTATATTATGCTCTCTTAAAAGGTATCAGAAATATTCTGTAATCAAATTATATTATGCTCACTTAAAATGGTCATCATCAGCATGTTTATGCTTTAACCACAAGGCTGTTGAGCTTTGCCCTATGATCCACATAAGGCCTACTTTTCTCAGGTCTCATGTGCGTCTCAAAATACTACAATGCTTAAGTTGGTTGTGTGTTTGGCATCTGGTGTATTTATTATTTCTTAGTCATATTTCAAATAAAACATCTAATGAGTTTATGATTACTGGGCTTCTTGGCTAATTCACTACAATTTATCTCACACATCAACATCTAAAGCTTTTAGAGTTGAACTTAAAATTTGCTTTGCTCATATGCTTTTCTCTTGGTTCCATTCCTTAAATTTAACAGAAATGGTGAGTAGATAATCAAATATTAACTGTTTTTGGTCGTTATCGTGGATCCCTCTCTTTTCAGGAATGAGGAAGGATTATTTTATGCATTGGTCCTTGGAGGAACTAACTTCTATGTGTTGGGAGTGCCACAGAGGTGTCAATTCCTACCAAGTTTAAAACATTTTGAATCAAGAACTCTTTGACTATACTGCAGCACAAGTTGCAAAATTTGTTGCCACTGGAGGTTAAGATTTTCAAGTTCCTCATTCCCTGTAATGCAAACATCAATTGCTTCTGGAAACCTCTACAAAAGATTCTCCATAGGCAATGCGGTACATCCTCTCTCTTTTTTTTTTTTTTTTTTTTTCATTTTCTATCTCCTTGATTGTGATGTATTTAGAATGCTTTTTAAGTAAGTTATGCTTTCTAGACCTGGATAATTCAATTGGAAAAACTATCTACATTTTACAAAGAACAATATGTATGGTATCTTCCATACAGTTATCTATTAGAGTAATATTGATAGCATAAATCGGTAATATGATTAACATTTATGAATTTAATTCATAACTTTATTACCTATGCTCTCAGAATTTTTCTTCTTGAAAAAATTCACAAGGTAATTGGTGAAGCATTTTGAACTTAGATGCCTTTGGAATAAGATTATACAGTTTCCTCAATGATTTGGCTAACTTGATCTGCATCATTACTTGAAACCAAGTGTTAATTAAATTTTTGGAACCAGTTAAGAATAATTGCATATGCTTTCTAGAATTCTAATGTAGCTATACTAAATCTTAGATAGATTTCCAGGCTTTTATTGAAATTTAATTATTATTTTTCCAGTCTGTGCAAAATAGCTGATTATATGGTATATATCTCGATGTTAATTTCCACTTTTCCTGAAAATTATTTAAAGTTCACTTTAAGCTCCCCTGTCAAGCACTGCTTAATTAATTTTTCTAACCTCTCTATTAACCATGATTAAAATCTTGCCTAATAACTCTAACTTTTTTTACTTTTCATTGAGCTTGAATGCTACAATACAAGATACTCATAATATGTCTAAGGCACTGAGAGAAAAGGTCTGGATATGTGTGGTGTAACAACTCAAGCACTCCCACAAGGCCTCACGGTTTTGTTTTTGGCCTCCCGATTTTGTTTTCGGCTGGGCTTCATTACGCCCATCAAAATGCATCCACAAGGGAAGGTCTCCGCTCAATATAAGGTATGCTTCGTTCACCTTTCCAGTTGATGTAGGACTTTTCATTGAGCTTGAATGCTACAATACAAGATACTCATAATATGTCTAAGGCACTGAGAGAAAAGGTCTGGATATGTGTGGTGTAACAACTCAAGCGCTCCCACAAGGCCTCACAGTTTTGTTTTTGGCCTCCCGATTTTGTTTTCGGTTGCGCTTCATTACGCCCATCAAAATGCGTCCACAAAGGAAGGTCTCCTTATACTCCATAATTCACCCCTCGCTTGGTGATGATGTTGTCTGTTTTGGCACACAAAGATCTCACGGTTTTGTTGTTGGTTGGGCTTCGTTAGGCCCATCAAAACGCATCCACAAGGTTTAAAGTTGTGAGGGGGGTATGGGCCCCAAAGTGGACAATATCAAGAGTGAGAGGCCCAAGGATGTTATTGGTATCGGAGTCAAGCTCGGGTCAATGTGGATTGATGTGCTAGTGAGGACGCTGGGATGCTGGCTAGGGAGGGGAACGAAATATCCCTTATTGAGAGCAAGGCACTGGGATGGGAGAGTGAGGCGCTGGGAAACAGCCCAAGAGCTCGCTTGTGGATATTGTTCACTTTGGCACACACATTTTTGTTTTCAACTAGACTTCATTATAAGACATGCTTTGTTCGCCTTTCCAGTTGATGTAGGACTTCACAATCCCCCCCTTGTGGCCCAATGTCGACTCAAGCCTTAGCTCTGATACCAATTGTAACAATCCAAGTGCTCGCTTGTAGATATTGTCCGTTTTGACATACCTCACGTTTCCAGTCGATGTAGGACTTCACAATCCCCCCCTTGTGGCCCAATGTCCTCAAGCCTTAGCTCTGATACCAACTGTAACAATCCAAGTGCTCGCTTGTAGATATTGTCCGTTTTGACATACCTCACGTTTTGTTTCCAACTAGGCTTATAAGGCATGCTTCATGCCTCACGTTTTGTCCCTTATAAGGGGCATGCTTGATACCAACTGTAACAATCCAAGTGCTCGCTTGTAGATATTGTCCGTTTTGACATACCTCACGTTTTGTTTCCAACTAGGCTTATAAGGCATGCTTCATGCCTCACGTTTTGTCCCTTATAAGGGGCATGCTTCATGCTTCGTTTGCCTTTCTAGACGATGTGGGACTTCACAATGCAATTGTAACGTCTCAGCATCTTTGTCTCGATATTGTCCTCTTTGGGGCCCATCACCCACTCACGGCTTTAAAACACGTCGAGAGAGAGAGGTATTCCCAGTTGATGTGGGACATAACACGGGTATCAGAGCCAGTGCTCGAGTCGTTATGCCAGTGAGTACGCTGGGCCCCAAGGGAGGTAGATTGTGAAGTCCCACATCAGCTGGAGGGAGGAACGAAAGATCCCTTATTGAGAACAAGGTGCTGGGATGTAACAGCCAAAGTGCTCGCTTGCCCAAACGCTCGCTTGTGGATACTGTCCGCTTTAGCACACAAGGAGGCCTCACTGTTTTGTTTTCTGCTGGGCTTCGATATACCCATAAAAAACAATAAGGGAAAGGTGAATAAGGCATGCTTCATTCCCCTTATGGCCCAGCGTCCTCGCTAGTACAACGACTTGAGCTCTGGCTCTGATACCAACTGTAACAGCCTATGCTCTCGTTGTGGATATTGTCCGCTTTTGCCTTTCTCACAGTTTTGTTTTCAGATGGGCTTCTTCATTCGCCTTTCCAGTCGATGTAGGAGAATAATGCAATTGTAAGGCATGCTTCATTCCCCTTATGGCCCAGCGTCCTCGCTAGTACAACGACTTGAGCTCTGGCTCTGATACCAACTGTAACAGCCCATGCTCTCGTTGTGGATATTGTCCGCTTTTGCCTTTCTCACAGTTTTGTTTTCAAATGGGCTTCTTCATTCGCCTTTCCAGTCGATGTAGGAGAATAATGCAATTGTAACATCCCAAGATGAAAATAATCGTTTTTATTTTTAATTGATCAGTTACCCTGAACTTTTTACCCTGAAAATAATCATTTTTAATTGATGATCATATCCTAAATGTCCATGCTAATCAGGGAATAGAAATGGAGCCCAAGAATCGGTCATATTTCAATAGTTTGTCGGCATAGAAACCGAGTGAGGAAGTCCAGTCAAGGTTAATTGGGATTGGTTTTGAGCACATTATTAGCTTTACAAAATGTGCAAACTTTTGGATTCCCTCATTGCTAGGTATGAACCTAATAAATATGCTTTTAAGATCGGTGCCCGGAAAGGTTTTTTGTTATCCCTTGGTCTGACCGAAATACTTTATATAATAGCTGGCAAACCGATAACTATGAATGAATGCAGCTTCTATTACATTGCAAGAAGTTATTGTGAACTATTTATTTAGGAATAGAATATCCTTTTCAAGGTCATGTTGGCAGATCAAAAATTAAATTGTCTTGGATAAGGGATAATTTCCACAATTTTGTACATATTGGGATGTGTGGTTTTTTCCGGCGGCGAAGTGTATGTTTATTATTTATGTTTTATGGATAATATTGATAACATCGCATGCTTGGCAAACCTCCATTCAAGTCTTGTCTCATATAAAAAAGTTGTTAGTTCAGGAAAAAAAGGCAATATGAATTTTCCAGCTGCTCTTCTTCAAGTATTATAATTTTTGCATTAATTACTATTTTTTTTTATTTTTTTAATATACATAATATATAATTGATTTATTTTTTTCTTGTTTTGTGTGCTTGCAGATTTTTATTTTAGAATTATACCAAGGTTACAGGTTGCCTGCCAAAACTTGAAGCAGAGCCAAATTTTCTGAATATGCTTTTTGGCAAGCAAATAACCCGCAACCTTGGTATATATTCTAAAATAAAAATCTGCAAGCACACAAAACAAGAAAAAATAAATCAATTATATATGATATATATTAAAAAAAAATTAAAAAAAATAGTAATTAAAGCAAAAATTATAATACTTGAAGAAGAGCAGCTGGAAAATTCATATTGCCTTTTTTTTCCTGAACTAACAACTTTTTTATATGATACAAGACTTGAATGGAGGTTTGCCAAGCATGCAGCACCCCAAGCATAGGATCCGATGTTATCAATATTATCCATAAAACATAAATAATAAACATACACTTCACCAGCGCCGGGAAAAATCACACATCCCAATATGTACAGGATATACGCCCGGACTTTTTGATCTATATCAACAAAATTGTAGAAATTATCCCTTATCCAAGACAATTTAATTTTTAATCTGCCAACATGACCTTGAAAAGATATTCTATTCCTAAATAGTTCACAATAACTTCTTACGATGTAATAGAAGCTGCATTCATTCATAGTTATCGGTTTGCCAGCTATTGGCAAACCAAGAATATAAAGTATTTCGGTCAGACCAAGGGATAACAAAAAACTTTCCGAGCACCGATCTTAAAAGCATATTTATTAGGTTCATACCTAGCAATGAGGAATCCAAAAGTTCAAGATCTAACACACATTTTAAAGTAAAGCTAATAATGTCCTCAAAACCAGTCCCAATTAACCTTGACTGGACTTCCTCACTCGGTTTCCATGCCGACAAACTATTGAAATTATGATCATCAGTTTCGGGGCATGATCATCAATTACAGACAATAGCTCAAACAATAGTACAAAAAAAATAAAAGTTCAGGGTATGACGAGGAATATTAACTCCTTTCCTAATCTACAAATATTAAGATTTTAATTCTAAAAAAATTAGAAAAGTAAAGTCCACATATATATATACACACACACACATGTATATATATATACAGAAAACTATTTCTCATGTTGCAACTGATGCACAAGATATAGGTGGAAAACAGTAGTGTATGAGTTTAGTCCTTCTTCATTGAAATCAGAAAAACAGAAGCGTGCAAACAGGCCGAGAGGCACTGAACTGTAAATCAGAAGCGTGCAGTGTAAATCAATTTGATTCTCCAGAAGCGTGCAGTGTAAATCAGAACTGTACTGGCCTTATCCAAGTGTTTTAATCTCAAATCAGTGGAAAACAGAGCAACGTACAAGGAAGATTAAATAGAAGCTTAAACACCAAATCGAACCAGCAGAAGCAAATCGAAAACTAAATAAAAGCTTAAACACCAAATCGAACACTTCAACTTAAAAAAGTGACCAAATCGAACCAGCAGAAGTATATACTTACCAATTTGTCGGTGAGAGCGAGGTCCGGCCGAAGACTGAACCAGCAGAAGTGACAAACAGACTGAGAGGTTGAGAGTGAGAGCGACGAGCAGAGACTCTGAGAGAGGGACGAGCGGAGGTCGAACACAGAGGCCGAACAAACTGTCACGAAGAAGCAAAAAGAACTGTCACGGAGAAGCAAAAAGAAATTTGCTTTATTTTTTAAAACGTAAATGGGGGGCGGAAATAGTATGTTTTATTTTTAATTTTTAGCGAAGGCAGCCTGAGCAATGATGACAATTAAAAATAAAAAATAAAAACGATTATTTTCAGTATGGAAATTAATTAATGGAATTAATTAATTATTTTCACCTAATAGTTTTGGGTAATATTTTTCGGTCATTTATTTTCTTTTCTCATTATTTTATCTGTTCTCACATAGAGTAAATATTTGTGAAAAAAAAATAGAAAATACAATCACTAAACTATAAATGAAATTAATTAGAAGCTACAGTAGTACCTCCCAACAGCAGAGAAAATTCTGATGACAATGATCCTCAGGTAGGTTTTCAGCCAACAATGCGGGACTACCAAAATAAAAAATAAAAATTGCTAGTTAAGAGAGAGAGAGAGAAAGCTACCATTATTAACAATAATAATACATCATCAATCAATTTTTTGGAAAAAGAATACATGACATGCAGGTCACCAAAATACAACCCATCAAAAGTATTGCTTGTTGAAGAAACCAAATGCAGTATCAATAAAACTGTCTCACACAACATAAAGTCAGTCACAAGATTGCAGTATATTACTTGTAGCTCTTCTATATCAGACTCAGTCAGGGGACACTGACGTTTGATTTTCTTTCCATCTTCACTAACTACCTGGAGAATTCAGCAATTATGTTTATTCAAAAGCAAAGGATAAAATTATGAAAAGATCAAGACAAAGAGCAAAGGATAAGGTCAAGAATAACAATAGTTCATGAAGAAAAAAAGTGAACAAACTTACAAGCTTTGATGAGTTCCTCAAAACAGTTGCAAGTTGAGAGTGACTAGTTATGAGGGCCTTAATAAAACACCAATTTCATGTACTGGCTCTACAAAATAGTTTCAAGGGGAAAAAAAATAAAAAATAAGAACAAAATCAAACATGCCCTTAAAATTCAGTTTTTTTATTCCCTACCAACTGATAAAAGTTTAAACAAAAGAGCTGAATTGCAACTCTGGCATCAAAATAGCACCGGGCATACAGAAAGGAGAAGCTATATTTAACATCATAGCCAGACAAGATACAAGGGTTGTCATCATCATCATACCTGTTTCATAGGTTTTATTGGTATGATAATTCCTATCCACATATACATATAGGCAAACAAATTAAAGAGAAGATGAAGAATTAAGAATACAATAAATAGAAAGCATACATTGGCACATACATTGGCAGTGTGATCATGAGAACCAGTAATTAGATAAGGTTTGTCACCACCTGTAAGGTAATCAACACAATTCACTCCTTTCTGATGGGCATCCAATGTAAAATTGGCGTCAGGAGAGCCAAGATTCCAAATCTGCAAGGGAAGAAAACAGCATTAATGGTACATACCACAGGTACCCAATTAAAACATGTTACATTATATCACAGGTACATACAAATAACCAGAGAAAATGCAGGAAACAACTGGAAAAAGAAGATAATACCATTAATGAAAAATGCTCCTAATGCACATACTCATAATTAATGCATTTGTATCATAAAAGAAATCTTAGTCCGTAATGATATCCCTAATGGACTACAATATAAAAGCATCAGAAACCATGCAAAAAATATAAGCCAATTTCTGCCTATGTAATTTAAAAAACATTCTGCATTTTTACCTGCAAATCAAGTCCATGATTAGATGCATCTTTCTGGGACTCAGTTGTTTCATATTCAGGAATGACATCCAATGTAATTCAGGGATAGCAACATGTTTTCCCTTGAAGAAGCCACTGCTAGGTGTCATGTAAAACCAAAGTTCACTCGAGTATGAACTTCAAGAAAAGGGGACCAATCCCTCACTAAGGCATGCAACTTTTCTAGAGCTTCTGGTACATCATCAAACACTATTCCCTCCTATTCATTGTTCTCATAACCAGTTCGCCATATATGACCCTGCATATCCTCCCTGGATTGTGTCCAAGATTTCCATGACAATAACAATAGGGAAAGTGGAGATAAGCATACGGTTCAGAAGGTGGAGATGTAGGAACCAGGGATATTAAATTCAAAAAAAAAAAAAAAAAAAAAACAGAATTCAGAATATGCATGAAAACAAAGTAGCATGTCCACACACCTTACTTTCAACCATTGCTGGTAGCTGGCATTCATCTGGAACTAGAATGGAAGATGACCAACAGACTGAAACAAACAATCAAATCCCAGAATATTAATTTCATTTTCCATGGAATGATAGTAGCTAACTCCTGAGATGAGCTGCTGGAAGAAATATCGAGCCTGGAAATTTAGAGGATGCAACAAGAATGAGAAACAAATTATAGACTCATCCGGGATTTGGTTATTAAGAATGAAGAAGGGAAGAGGAGAATAAGCATCTTTAACTGGTAGGAAAGAGGAGGAGGAGTTAATAAAGGAATGGTAATTGAAAGTTGAAACTCAAAATACCATAGCACAAATTTGTTACTTCAGTTACTCGTATTTCTTTGGGATAAAATGCTATTTTATTTTCTACACAGGTTTGTGAGATTTTAAGTTTGCCAAACACACTGATGCTGTTGTCCTACATCTTCTCATAAACAATGACAGAAGAGATGGGTTATGAACATTGTAAAATGAAGCTCTAAATTCATTTTATTTGAAAATTTAAAAATCATAATTTTTAAAAAGAAAGAGATGGAGAGAGAGAGAGTATACCTCATCTTCGCTGAATCTTCCGGCATTGCAAATTCGCTCAAAGAGTTCTCCACCTGCTGCATACTCCATAACTATTCCAAGATGAGTAGGAGTCAAAACCACCTGCAAAACTGAAACCCCATAAGGCTTGAAGATCAATCATACCCCTAGAAGGCCATGAAGATGGAGGCCTTTTATCCTCCACAATGGCAGGAGGCTCGGCTGGTATGTGAATGAATTGCTTGATTCTTTTAACTAAGATAATATAGTTTGATAAGTTGCAAAAGCATAGAGTCCAAAATACTTGGGATGCTGTCAATGTGAAAGCATAAGAAAGAGAAAGTCCTACAAGGCTTGCACAGACAAGGAGAATTGCCAAGAACTATTAGCATGACACACTTATGTAACAATATACATTAAGCTCATCCAAAACAGCATGACACTTATGTAACATGCAGTAGTAGTTTGAACAGAGAACAAGTTTACAGTTATCATCTTGGCAAGTTCCTTGACTTCTTGATGGGGCGCTGCTTTTTATAAATGGAGGAGCTAAGAATACGGCTAGGATACTTGATCCTCTCGGATTTTCTTTGTTTCGGTGGGAAGGGACACTATCATTTGCCGAAACCATGTTATCTGCAATAAAAGGGTTAACAAGGCAACCTGAGCAATGAGAAACAAAACTGTAGTAATGAAATTTGGTTACAAGAGACACTAACTCCCTATTTGTTTCCTCCTACGAGTATAAACCCTCAATTTCTTCCGATGAGAATAAACCCTCAAAGGGTTTACAATGCCGCCTGAGCAAGGAGAAACAAAAATGTAGTAATGAAATAAAAAAAAATCACAAAATTGTACAAAAAAATAAATAAAAAATCACAGTTCAAAGAATTAATATACACAACCATGATACTTGTTGTTTGTGGAGTCACATGTTGTACTTCACCTGCATTATTATCAGGCTCTAATTCAACTGCATTATTATGAGTTTCGTCTTCAACAAGCTCTTCTACAACTGCATTATTAGGAGGCTCTTCTTCACTATATTGCATCACCCCTTCATTATAATTGTCCCATTCCTCCTCCTCCTCCACTAATTGCTTACTATTCCAAGCAATAACATGTTTTTGTAGCTTTTCTAGCCAATTACTTTTGGGACCCCGTTTTTGTTTCATCCTACCCATCCTAGGGAAATGGGCGTCCCCGCGATTACAATCTTCAGGTCGTATCTGTGGACAGCTGCATGCCACTGTCTTCAAGAAAATTACACATGTTTTTACTCTCCTCAGGTACAATTGTTTATTATAATGATCAGGAAGTTGAATCCCTTGAAATGGATTCCATAAAATCTGCAACAACAAAAAACAATAAAAATTAATTACCAAAGCAATTAATTGAAAAAAAAAATCATTTATAGTATAAGGAACTTACACCATCATACTGTAGTTCTCCCAATATAGTAGTGTACAATGCTTTCAAATTTTGACCTCTAGTTTTGCGGGTAAACCAAATAAAAGTTCAGGGTGTTCTATTTGCTCGTAGCTTGCGATTTGTAATACCCGGATAATTATTTATCTGGAATATTATATTTCAATAGATAATACCTATTGAAAATAGGTGAACATGTGGTTTCAAATAATAAGTAATAATTATCTTATTTCCTAAGGTAATTTCTATTGAAATTAGGGTGAATAAAGAGCTAAAAATCCCTAAATGCAATTGTGGGCCATAAAATACCCTGAAAATATTATGATAAATCCTAAGAGGCAATGAAATATTTATTAAAAATTGGAGAATATGTTGTCTCTAATTTAGGTAATTTTTGGGATTAATTTCCTTGGAAAATATTGAGGCAAGATTTAATATTATTTTGGGGATCATAATTGACCCCATGATTTTTAATATTTTACATGGGATATAAAATACCAATGTAAGTAAAATAATTGTGAGATAATGATTTATCCTAATTAAGAAAATTATCAAAAATTAGTAAGTGGCTAATCTGGTAATTAATGGGATAATTAAGGTATAAAGTAAATGAATTAAAAATAATTTAAATAATTATTTTTAATTGGAGAAATTCGAAATTATTAAATAAATAAAAAAAATATTAATAAAATATTTTATGCTTAGAAAAATAAATAAAAAATAAAAGAAAAAAAAATAAATATCATGATATTTTTGTAAAATTGTATTATTATATAATATAGTGAATAGTAATGGAATAAATAGGAAACGGATCCTATCTAGAGAACCAGGAATAGGAATTCCAAAGTCAAGGTAAAATATTGATAAGTGAGTTTTTACCTTCAAGTGACCTCTTCCGGAAATTAATTCCGAAGTCGGTAGCGCATTTGCCTAATAAGACGAAATAGGGAAAAATGCGATATTCACATTTTGGATTTGAAGAAAATAAATTATAAGTCAACATCTGGAGATGAGTTTATAATTATCTGAACATATTTGGAGTCGTGAATTATTATCCGAGATTGATGATTCCGAAAGCGATTTCCGACACGGACGTGTTCGGACACGTTTTTCGAGAAAACTTCAACTGGACATTGGAACCCCGTAAGGGACCGAAATCTAAGTTAAATTAGATATTATTGATGAGGAAGAGAAGATCTTCAAAGTTATGAATCCGAATTTTGAGATTTCTCCGAAGAGACGCGAAACGGAGACCGAATGGGGAAAATCATCGAACCGCCATAAAGCAAGTTGACTCACCATTTTGGACCTATTGTTTGCTGCCAAATCAGCCTTGAATGTCGACCAACATGCTGCATGGCTAGGAATTAAACACCATTATGCTTTGATTTTACTTGGTTATAAGGTAAGAGAAAATTACAAGATTTGGAATATGAAAATTACCAAAGTGGCACAATTTTTCCCTATATAAGGGCATGAGCACCTTCTTCATTTTTCACACCAAAAATCTGCCCCTTAGAGAGAAGTTAGAGAGAGAAGCTCGGAGAAAGTCTCGAGCAAAGTCCGGGTAAGTTCTTCGGTCCCCGTCTTTAGTTTCGGTAGTTCTTTCGGTAGATATAGTAGGAATGCTAGATTTATCTTTAATTTTTCAAGATAGTCTAGATATCATATTTAGGGGTAAATATGACATATATTTCCAAAATATGATTAGGGAAAAGATCTGTCAAAATTCTAGAGAGATAGAGCGAAAACAGCGAAGCTCTGGCGAAATTCCGCCGATTAGGGGTTCAGGGGCAAAATGGTAATTTGTACCTAAAATGCCTGTTATGCTGCTAAAAGTTGTTAAATATTATCCTTATAGGATATCGAGATAATCGTACCATTGTCGAGCCGCATTTGTTGTGCCGCCGTCGCACCGTTTTTCCCGTCGGAAATTTACCGTTTTTCCGTAAAAGTTCCGTTGTACCGCCAAAAAGGTACGTTCGCGTCTTTGTAACACTAACTCGATGGTTATTGTATGATTATATATGTTTGTTGTGTTCTGTTTGTTGTTGTAGCATACGTGGTTATGTTATATACACGGTTATGTCACATACGTGGTTATGTCACATACGAGGTTATTATTGCCGTATCATACGTGGTTATGTTACATACGTGGTTATTATCTTACATACGTGGTTATGTATTTTTAATCATACATCTGTTGTGACTGTTGTATTGATTGCTTTGTTGTCGTGTATATGTAGTCGTATTTAAGCATGAGGTTAACCGTTACACGAGATCCAAATTGTAATTGGATCTCGCTCTTATCATAGCGTCGAGTTTCGGAAGAACCGAGGACCGAGGAGAAAGGCGAGCGAGACCGTACGAGTCCCGACAAGACTTTCTTCGGGTGTTATTCATTTTGAAAACTCTCGGTCAATGTACCGCTTCGTAAATCGACGGACTTACGACAATTTGAATAAATGTATCGATTACTCAATCGCTCCGATGCTCTACTCGATGAAAAAAATATCTTGCTTTTGAAAATGGGATGTTACACTTTTGGTATCGGAGCGTAGTCCCGGCATTGATATGACTATGTTATTACGGACGTATGGTAGGACGTTAAGGCTAGTCTATGTGGGTGTGGCCAATCGGTCGCCATAGAGTTGGTGAGGTCCCCATGATAGACACTTATCCGGCCATTCATTCGGTTAACGGAGTTATGTTCAAATCAGCCTTTTTAAAGAGCATGTTTTTGAAAATGAGTACCGATATAGCCCTAAGTCGTTGTACCGATGCACCGGTATACCATTACGAACCGGTGTACCACCCTCTCGTCGGTGCATCATTCTAACCCGAGACCGCAAAATCCATCGTCCATATTCATATTTGATATCGACCACGATTAATTCGATAATTTTGATAATCGTCGGTTTGTACGGACGACTATTCGTCCTAGCGCAGCTTATATGTGGAGCTAGGCCACGCCGGATGAAACTCCGAGACCAACAAGGATAAGTACATGTAGTATTTGACTCATGTAGAGGAACTCTCGATACGAAATTCCGTACCGTTTCGAGTAGACCGAATCAACGAAATCCTAAACAAAGGGAAATAGTACGAGTGTCCGTTCGTTTGTAGTATTAGTGTGATAAAGTCTGCGATAGACTAATCATTGTCTTTTTAAATCTAACGTTTTCCCTAATAAAGGAGAAAGAACGAGACATGACAAATTTAAGAGGAGTCGGAGCTCCCGTAGGCCGAGGCGGGCGAGAGGTAGAAAAGACAAACCACGAATAATCTCCGAGAGAGGATCCGCATAACTATCTCTCAATAGGAATCTACTTTAGATATTATACAACACGGGTGCTAATCACTCGGCATGTCCGATAAATAGGCGAATCATTTTGGGATACATACATACCTTACAATCTAGTAGTAGTTACACCATTGGGTGTGAACTATTTTGCTTAATAAAGCATGTCTAAATTCCAAGTCGAATATATATCTCGTTCAAAATTTACGTCTCACAAACATCGACGACATTCTCAAAATCAGGGACTAGCGGTGATCAATAAAATGATCAAACGATGACGAGGGGATTGAGTCCTTATTCTAAAAACAACCCGCACACAAATAAAATCTCTCGACAAATATTCCTTCGAAAAGAAAAGTCAAAATTCACTATGAAGTTGATGCCTAACATTGGATCAACATCTAAAACACCATATCAAATGCTACCGAACAAAGCACGAGAGTTTGTGACTTTGTATCAATCATCGCAGGATGGACAAAATGACTATCATGAACACATACCCACTTTCCATGATCTACGAGTTACTCAGTTTTGTAATCCCTACGTTTTGGCAAGAGTTGACGAATGCTCGGAACACCATTTAGTTGTACATCAAAAATAGAAATAATAACATAGATATTTAGTTTCTGGATCTAGCGGGATAGTACCGTAGATTCATGCCGAAATTTTTCATAATCGTTGATAAAGCTTGAAGAGTAAGACTTAAATCATTGCGTAGAACACAGATCATGAGATGAGCTTGCATAGGCGAGAACGAAGTTGGTCACGGCACCAAGAGTTGGTTATCCGGATCCAAGTAGATGTTATAGTTTTGGTCGTGGTGCCATTAGATATGGATCGAGATATGTCTTGTCAGCGGGACAGCGTGATGACTTACGCCTCTCGCCTATTGAAGCCTCTCAAGTTGAACTAATCGATGTAAGACCTAGAGTTAGTGAGTATTGTATAGAATTGTACCGCTAACACAAGTGTTTGAAGTACCTTTTGAGTTGAAAGAAACTCGGGAAAGGACAATAAGTCCTGTGTTTTAATGGACGAAAAGTCCTCATGTTCGAAAACTACACCCGAGTACGGGTGAAAGAAATCGTTAAGATACATGTATAGTAAGGATTTCCCTATGGTTTGATAAATAGTTATCTTACTTGTCGCGAAAATTTTAGTTTCCAATGCATATTTCTTAGTTACTACGATCGATCGCGATCGTGTCATTGAGTAGGAGGTATCTTGTGTTGTCATGGTGTATGGGCGTCATGGAAACATTTAAGGTATCTTGTGTTACCATGATGTATGGGCGTCATGGAGACATTTTGATATCTCAGTATTGACCGGGGTATATGGGTGCCACGGAAAATACTAAATATCAAAGTACAAAATGACAAGATCTTGACAGTCAAACCCGAGCAAATTCTCGATCATCAAGTGGAGCGGCCGACATATAGAGAAAAGTTCGAGCGAATAAGTCGTGGAGCTGGTTGCATGCGCAGAGATGCGGTGCGTAAAACTAGCGGGCCGAGGTATCTTTTGTCGTCACGGCACGTGGTTGCTAAGGAGACAGTTTTTGGCACGTGGTTGCTAAGGAGACGGTTTTGGCACGTGGTTGCTAAGGAGCGAATAAGTCCGAAGGTTAGTCGTACAAAGTCTAAATTGGTATAGAGCAAATTTCGAGGGCGAAATTTTGTTTAACGGGGAGAAATGTAATACCGGATAATTATTTATCCGGAATATTATATTTCAATAGATAATACCTATTGAAAATAGGTGAACATGTGGTTTCAAATAATAAGTAATAATTATCTTATTTCCTAAGGTAATTTCTATTGAAATTAGGGTGAATAAAGAGCTAAAAATCCCTAAATGCAATTGTGGGCCATAAAATACCCCGAAAATATTATGATAAATCCTAAGAGGCAATGAAATATTTATTAAAAATTGGAGAATATGTTGTCTCTAATTTAGGTAATTTTTGGGATTAATTTCCTTGGAAAATATTGAGGCAAGATTTAATATTATTTTGGGGATCATAATTGACCCCATGATTTTTAATATTTTACATGGGATATAAAATACCAATGTAAGTAAAATAATTGTGAGATAATGATTTATCCTAATTAAGAAAATTATCAAAAATTAGTAAGTGGCTAATCTGTAATTAATGGGATAATTAAGGTATAAAGTAAATGAATTAAAAATAATTTAAATAATTATTTTTAATTGGAGAAATTCGAAATTATTAAATAAATAAAAAAAAATATTAATAAAATATTTTATGCTTAGAAAAATAAATAAAAAATAAAAGAAAAAAAAAATAAATATCATGATATTTTTGTAAAATTGTATTATTATATAATATAGTGAATAGTAATGGAATAAATAGGAAACGGATCCTATCTAGAGAACCAGGAATAGGAATTCCAAAGTCAAGGTAAAATATTGATAAGTGAGTTTTTACCTTCAAGTGACCTCTTCCGGAAATTAATTCCGAGGTCGGTAGCGCATTTGCCTAATAAGACGAAATAGGGAAAAATGCGATATTCACATTTTGGATTTGAAGAAAATAAATTATAAGTCAACATCTGGAGATGAGTTTATAATTATCTGAACATATTTGGAGTCGGTGAATTATTATCCGAGATTGATGATTCCGAAAGCGATTTCCGACACGGACGTGTTCGGACACGTTTTTCGAGAAAACTTCAACTGGATCATTGGGAACCCCGTAAGGGACCGAAATCTAAGTTAAATTAGATATTATTGATGAGGAAGAGAAGATCTTCAAAGTTATGAATCCAGAATTTTGAGATTTCTCCGAAGAGACGCGAAACGGAGACCGAACAGGAAAATCACGTCGAACCGGCCATAAAGCAAGTTGACTCACCATTTTGGACCTATTGTTTGCTGCCAAATCAGCCTTGAATGTCGACCAACATGCTGCATGGCTAGGAATTAAACACCATTATGCTTTGATTTTACTTGGTTATAAGGTAAGAGAAAATTACAAGATTTGGAATATGAAAATTACCAAAGTGGCACAATATTTCCCTATATAAGGGCATGAGCACCTTCTTCATTTTTCACACCAAAAATCTGCCCCTTAGAGAGAAGTTAGAGAGAGAAGCTCGGAGAAAGTCCGAGCAAAGTCTGGGTAAGTTCTTCGGTCCCCGGTCTTTAGTTTCGGTAGTTCTTTCGGTAGATATAGTAGGAATGCTAGATTTATCTTTAATTTTTCAAGATAGTCTAGATATCATATTTAGGGGTAAATATGACATATATTTCCAAAATATGATTAGGGAAAAGATCTGTCAAAATTCTAGAGAGATAGAGCGAAAACAATGGCTTCTCGGCGAAATTCCGCCGATTAGGGGTTCGGGGGCAAAATGGTAATTTGTACCTAAAATGCCCGTTATGCTGCTAAAAGTTGTTAAATATTATCCTTATAGGATATCGAGATAATCGTACCCCCGAGCCGCCGTTGTTGCCGCCGTCACACCGTTGTTTTTCCGTCGGAAATTTACCGTTTTTCCGTAAAAGTTCCGTTGTACCGCCAAAAAGGTACGTTCGCGTCTTTGTAACACTAACTCGATGGTTATTGTATGATTATATATGTTTGTTGTGTTCTGTTTGTTGTTGTAGCATACGTGGTTATGTTATATACACGGTTATGTCACATACGTGGTTATGTCACATACGAGGTTATTATTGTTTGTATCATACGTGGTTATGTTACATACGTGGTTATTATCTTACATACGTGGTTATGTATTTTTAATCATACATCTGTTGTGGACTGTTGTATTGATTGCTTTGTTGCGTGTATATGTAGTCGTATTTAAGCATGAGGTTAATGTTACACCGAGATCCAAATTGTAATTGGATCTCGCCTCTTATCATAGCGTCGAGTTCGGAAGAACCGAGGACCGAGGAGAAAGGCGAGCAGACCGTACGAGTCCCGACTCAAGACTTTCTTCGGGTGTTATTCATTTTGAAAACTCTCGGTCAATGTACCGCTTCAGAAATCGACCCCGGACTTACGACAATTTGAATAAATGTATCAGTTACTCAATCGCTCCGATGCTCTACTCTGATGAAAAAAAAAATATACTGCTTTTGAAAATGGGATGTTACACGATTGATACCGGATAAAGTAAGAACTTATTGAATCTATCGTTTGGGCTCATAATAAATTAAAAGTTGCTCCTACTACTCAGCCTAGAGCCTTGAGCATTGTACAGGGACGTGCTGTAAGAGTAACTCATTACATTCTGGGTGGAATTGCCACAACATGGGCATTCTTATTAGCAAGAATTATTGCAGTAGGATAATGGCTAGGAGGATTTGAAAAGCATTATGGCATTAAGATTTCCAAGGTTTAGCCAAGGCTTAGCTCAGGACCCTACTACTCGTCGTATTTGGTTTGATATTGCTACCGCACATGACTTCGAGAGTCATGATGATATTACTGAAGAACGTCTTGTAACAATGCTCTCCGAATTTTCTTTCCCCTTCTGACTTATTACAATAAAATTCATCATGACAATTGACATATGAAGCTGATAAAATGAATGCATCCTAACAAAGTATTGCTTGTTTTTTAGTTTTTTTTTTTTTTACAAATAAAATTATAACAATAAAGTTTATAATTTGAAGTTATTTTATGGTGAATATGTGCTGGTGCAGTATGCTGTTGGATGTTTATAAGAAATTATGGTTAGAATAAAGCATTGCAGCAACTTATGTGTAGATAGCCCAGCCATAGTATGTTTTACATAATTAATTTCAGTTAGACAACAATTTCATTTACCGCGTGAGGTAATTTGGTTTAATTTGATCAATATTTATCTACTTTTCTATTTCCACATGAATCCTAATTAATTTTCAAAGTGAAAATAATCATGTTTTCTTAACAATATGAGAAAGGAAAATAAATTACCGAAAACTATTAGAGTATTAAGTGAAAATAATTGAATCAATAATTATGTAATAAAAAATCAAAACGATTATTTTCAATCAAGGAATTCATTTAGCGTGAGGTAACTTGGTTTTATTTGATTAATAGTGAAAGTGGAGCTTAATCACCAAGAGAGGGGTGAATTGGGGATTTTAAAATTCTTTTCAGAGTGCTCTGTTTTTGAACAATAAAACAGCTAAGTCGAGTGTAGGGAAGAAGAGCAAGACACAAAGATTTATACTCTGGTTCGGTCCAACCTCTTGACCTACGTCCGGTCCCGCATCTCTCTGGGATTTTCAATATCTCAATTGATTACACCCTCTGTAATTTAAGAGTAATTCTCTCACTAGAACTTACTCCCCCTTACAAGTTGCAATCAATATCCCAATCTCCAAGTCCCCTGACTTGAGATTCTTACAATGAAATGATTCACAATAAATGAACTCTCTAAGAGTGGATAAATATAAACACTGAAGATCAATGTATCAAAAGATACTTTACAAGTGAAAACTGAAAGAGTAGTTGGTACACTTGAATGCAATTCGTTTTCAGCAGATGTGTTGTTGAGAAGAATTGAGTGCAACTCTATTTATACAAAGAGAGCATTAAATGACCGTTGTAATCTCCATTATAACCGTTGGTGCATTAATCTAGCTGTTGGAGGCACTTTAGTATCTTCTCTCTCTACTCTCCGGTTAATTCCTTTTGTCCAGACGATTAGTGTTGACTTCCCTTGTTATAGATCCGTTAGAAGAGCAGCTACTGCTTAGGGAAAGCAGACATTAATCCCTTTGCAACGTGTGTAGAATGATGGTACAAAAGGATGCAAGTTTTCTGAATTTTGCATTTAATGTACTGACATCACTTTTTGCTTTTGTTCAAATCTTCATTTAATATCTTCTAAACCTTCTGAAACTCACTAACAAACTGATTAAACATAGCTAAGAATATTAGTGAATGTTGATAAGAAGTATTAATATCAAACGGGAAGATTTCGAAATTTGAGCAAGTTGATTTTCAAAACCAAATGACACAAACTCGAGTTTTGTTTATCCAAACTTGAGTTTTGGACTTTTATAGTGAAAACATGTTTAAGTCCAAAAGCTCAAAACTGGAGCTTCCAATTGCAAACTGGAGTTTCCAAAATGATGAAATGAGCAAAGCACTCAGTAAGACACAAACTCGAGTTTCCAAAACTAAACTCGAGTTTCCTCTTAAAAATTGGAAACCTTTGAAAATCTTTCCCAAGTGAAAACTGAAGTTTTTAAATGTAAACTTGAGTTTTCAAAATTGTTGAAAAGAGCAAAGCTCTTTGGTTGCCCAAAACTCGAGTTTCCCAAACTAAACTCGAGTTTTCATTTAAGTATGCAAACTCAGAAATTTATCCCAAAGTCAAAACCGGAGTTTTCAAAAAATTGAGTAAAAACTTGAAAACTCTCTCGGTAAGCACAAACTCGGGTTTCCAAAGTAAAACTCGAGTTTTCCTATAAAAAATCTGGAGTTTTGCTTAGTTCATCAAAATTGAGCTACTCTGTCAAGTCAAAACTAAGTTTTGAAACCAAAACTCGAGTTTGCTTTGATAGTAAGTTTTTCAACTTACCATAGACAAACTTCAATTTACGTTTACAAATGTCGCTTATCATCAAAATATATAGAATATTAACATATGTACTTTACCATTTCCACATGAACCTTAATTAATTGTCACGTTGAAATTTTCTGCTATTTTAATTTTGCCATTTTAGGTCATTTATTATAATTTTTTCTAAAAAGTTGAGGGAAAAAAATAAATTACTTACCGCATGCTGTATAATTTTTTCTCTACTTTACTTCTCTCTTTCTTAAGAAAAGAAAACAAATTAGCGAAAAATATTTGTCATTAGAATTAACAAATTGAAAATAATCATGTTCCTTTATTTTTTTTATTTTAGGGGAAAAAATTGAAATAATAATCATGTCAGGAAAAATTAAACTTTAAAAGAAAAACGTATATTCCGTGTGGAATCTAATTACTGTATTTAAACTGTACCACATGCGGTAATCATGTCAGAAAAAATAAAAACTAATAAGAAAAACGGCAAAAAATTAAAATAAACAAAAACGTATTTTTAGTGGATTTCATCCCAAATGGACCGCAGGCGGTGATATAGGACCCAAGAGGCCCAATCTTTCATCAAAATCCTATGGGCCAACTCCCCACTTGGAGTGCGCATGCCAGCATGATGCAACAATCAGCCCAACCTGGTCAAGCCCAAGCGGTGATTTCATCGCACAAGAACCACATGCGGTGATCTAGGACAAGGACAGCATGCGGTATGCGTCCATGCATTGAAAATAATCATGTGTTAAAATGCGTCGAGAATGAGAGGTATCCAGACCCTTTATAAGGGATTCCCTAACTAATGTAGGACATAACACTGGTATCAAAAGCCAAGACTCGAGTCATTGTGCAAGCAAGGACGTTGGGCCCCAAGGGGTGGATTGTGAAGTCCTACATTGACTGAAAAGGCGAACAAAGCATGCCTTAGGGTTCCCTTGTGGACGTGTTTTGATGGGCCTAACAATGCCCAGTTGAAAACAAAACCATGATGCCTTGTGTGTCAAAACGCTGTGAGAGCTTGGGCTGTTCCGCTGTTACATGTGGTAGTTGATATTTGTTGAAATTTTTTGTGTATTGTGCTTTCCATCTAAACTTACTTTCGTTCATCACACCTTCGCTTAGTATGATTTTGCATTAGTTGCAAAAAGTTTATACCGTGATTTTCATATGCATTAATAAAATTAGATCACTTCTTTCTTTCCCTGAAGTATATGAATTCCCTAGGCTGAAAACATGGTTAGAAAAGGGGTTTTGAAATTGGTTTCCTCTAAACTAAAAATTCATGAAAATAAAATATAAAGAAACTAATTTTATTCTTTTTGGTATTTTTGGAAAATAATGAAGAATGTTTTGGATTAAAAGGATTCAATGTCTCTTGGTAATGAAAAAAATGGCTATCCTCGCTCAAAAAGTATGAGTCAAAACTTTATTAAGTCTTAATAATAAAAACCTCAAGATATCACTTGATTCCAATATTCTCAATTAATAGTAGCTCCTACAACCATACCTCTTGAGATATGTTTAAAACCACTTAAGGTGCAATTGAAATTGGAATAATGCAATATCGTCTTCTTAAATTTGAGTGCTAACTAGACAATACCATGCTAATCTAAATAGCTTCATTGCAACCACAAAGAAATTCAAGCACATATTACTTCACACTACAAAATCCAATCTCAACTACAAATATTAAACGAACAGAGATAATTAACATTAATCTCAGTTCCAAAATCATATATTAAAATTAGGAATATAATTCTAGACTAGATAAACTACCTTGAGCAGCATTAATCTTCATCACCAAGCAGCAAGAATATTAGCCACACATAGCAACCGAATCCTACACAATCTGTAAATTTGAAGCAGCCATGGAAACAAGCTCGTCGAAAAATACAGAGACTCCACCAGAGTCTGGAATTAGCTCGCCGGAAACTGGAAACTGGAAAGGTGACTGTGCTCCAGAAATTAGAAGGCCAACTGTGATATGCTTTTCAAGGTCGACTCTGAGCTCAGGAAGAATGAAGGTCATCGGTTCTAAGCTCTGGTGTTCAAAGCTTTACGTCTCTCTCTCACGATGGTGATGGCAGATGATGGTGGTAAGCGACGGAGGAAGAGCTCTGGCATGGTGACAACGTGATGAAGAGGAGTTCCCTCGCTCAGAAGAAGAGAGGTGAACGAGATGATGATATCCAGCCCTTCCTCTTATTGTCGCGACACTCTCTGTGAAAAATTCTCTCCGCCCCCTGTTATCGCGTCTCACGGGTCCTTTGTATCTGACCTAGCCCCTGATCATAATACGTGTCGTTCAACAGCAATATCATTCTCCAGGAGGAAACAAGAGAGGAAGGACATTTAATGGAGCTAGCTATATGAATCTAATAGAGTCAACAAGGGCCAAACAAAGTGCTTGTGGTTATGTTATGATATGAGTGGAGAAATTGTAGAAGCATTTGTTCTGGTTCTGATCCTTGTCCCTTCACTTAACTCTTACTCTACGTATTTTTATATTATTAATCTCATCTATAATTGAATTCGTGCTAAAACTCAAAACAATTTCTTTTTCAATGTATATAATCAAAGAATCATTAAGAAATCGGTCTTACATTCTATTTTGAAGCTTGTTTTTTATTATCTTCAAAGCATAGAAAGATTTTTCAGTAGTTGCTGTATATAAACTGGAAGAGTGAGTCTAATCACTCTATCAATAAGAGGAGGGTAAATGATGGACTTTCTAGTTCTTACTTGCCCTTGACATAATTCAGATGTAGTTGATAAATTAATCAAATTTGGAATGTCATGCACAAAATATTGTAACTCCATCTTCAAATGCAATTTTTTTTATGTTCTATGAAATCTTTAGAATATACATAATTTTTTGATAATTATAAACCTGGTGATAAATATTTTTTATATAAGGTTAAGTAGTATTTTTGCCCCGAAAGTTTTTTTCCCCATTGCTCCAAAACAAACTTCCGACCCATTGTTCCAAAAAAAACTTCTGGGGAAACATTGCTCCAAAGAAAAACTTCTAGGGCAAAATTGCTCTTGGGGAAAAAAAGCTACTTAACCCTATTATATATATAATCTTTCCAGTTCTATGTTGATAAATATATATAATATTTTTTTAAAAAAAATATAGGGGGGCTAGGGCCACCCCTAGCGATTGGGTCGACCATTGCTTAAACGAGCCGACCACCGTAACATTCCAAATTTTGGAAATAGAAGTTTGAGAATAAGACCGAGATAAGTAGGCTACCAAGTCGGTAGAAGTCAAAAAGTCTTAGGATTATCTTGAAGAAAAAGCTTAAGGATTAAAAAAAATAGTTTTGGACCTTAAGCATTTAGGAAAAAAATTATGAAAAATGATTTGGAGGATCTAGAAATATTATGAAAGGATTAATTATGAAACAAATTGGTCGAAATAGATTTTTAAAGCTATTAATTGGAATTTAAGGCCTATTTTCCCGAAAATAGTTAGAGGATAATTTTTGGCCTAGAAATTTTAAAGTCAATATTTTATGGCCTAGAATAGCTATAATTAAGTAAGAATATTCTTATATATAATATTAATAATTGATTTTTAACACTTATTTAAGTGTCTTCATTTAATTGAGGAAAAGACCAAATTGCAAACAAAAAGCCTTTTAGGGAGTCAAAGAAGCTCAAATGGATTATTTTGGAGTGGGCCCCACATTCTTCTTCTTCACACACACCTACTCTCCACTCACTCCTCGCCTCTTCAATCATCTTCCATATAGCGTCAACTGTGCCTCGTCTCTTCCATCCTCTTCCACCAAACTGCATCGTTTTTTACGTAAGACAGTAAACCTCATGCCTTTTTTTAAATAAAAAAAATATTTGAAGGTACTGACTGGCAAGTACTAAAATAATACTTCAAGATACTGGTCGGTACTAAAAATATTTCATGATCTTGAAAAAAATAATTCAGAGTAGTGATTGATACTAAAAATATACTTGAGGATACTATACTGAAAAACATATTTCATGATCTAAAAAAATTATATTAGGATCTTGAAAAATAAAGGTGCTGACTAGTTATTTTTTTCAAGATCCTAAAATAATTTTTCAATATCATGAAGTATTTTTCAATACGAGTCAGTATCCTAAAGTATCTTTTTAGTCAGAACCTTGAAATATTTTTTTAAGATCCTAAAATAATTTTTCAAGACCAATAAGTATTTTTTTGGTACCAGTGAGTATACTCAAATATATTTTTTAGTACCCTGAATTATTTTTTCAAGATCGTCCAATAATTTTATCATAAAATATTTTATCTTTTCAATACCAGTCAGTATTCTGAAGTATCTTTTTAGTACTTACCAATACCCTAAAATATTTAATTTAAAAGGATGTGAAGAGCTTATAAGTGACAATATAGGCTCTTAAGCTTTATTTTGAGCATAAAGTAGTTACTAATTCTAGTACGAGAATTGCTTTACTGATGACTTTTGTCCATAAATGTACCATTATAGGAATTTACGTTTGCCCGCAGTCTTCACTGGACTTGGAATTTAGCCAAAAGTTTGGCAAAAAAGTAGGTAATAACTCTAATCTCACATTCCCTGTATGTCTAGTATATGTTTGTTTATACCATATTTATGAGTCCCGCTTGTATGAGGCCAGCACCACTTGTAAGCCACTAGAAGGGCCGCCCATGTGGCCAGCTTCCCGGTGGCTAGAGGGGTGTAGTACATTAGTTATTTTTGGTTTGTAAATTCACCCAATTGTATTTTACTAGCGCTAAGGTATTAGATCATATGTTAATATTTGTATTACATGCCGCATAAGAATTGTGATACATGTTGTATGTGAAGATGGGAATATATCCTAGAGGGGGGGTGAATATGTGATTATAAAAAATCTTTCGCTAAGGCTCAAGAACTCTTTAACCTATGTCTAGTCCCTAGAAACACTTCGAGATTTCCACTATCTTTCAAACACAGATGCAATTACACACTCTGTACGAAGTAATCCTCTCACTCTAGGATTCATTCCCCCTTACATGTTGTAATCGTATACCCACACTTAAAGGTACCACAACCTTAAGATTTAACAACTAAACAGATAATCAAACAGTGTTTAAACTCCTCACTGACTAAATAAATGATAAACACTGAAGTACACAGAAATATCCAAAGATATTAAGCTAAGTTAATGAAACAGTAGATTCCAATAATTTCGAATTGAATGCACAACGTTTCGGTAGGTTGCGAATTTAATGCTTCTAGTATTTATAGTTGAACCCATTAATGACCGTTGGTGAAGCTTGAAGATTAACCGTTGTGACTCTTCAAAACTAGCCGTTAGACAGATGAAGCTTAGTTAACATTTTCGCCGTTAATGATCTAGGTGAATTTGGGTCTTCACAAACATTCTTTCATTCCTTTTGTTTTGCCCGTCGTGAAATAGCATTTATTGCAAGATAGAAATAGCATGAATGTTTTTTGAATGATCAGAAGAATGGTTGTTGTGATTGCGTCTCGATATGGCAAATGCATTTAATGCGTTCTGACACACAAATTGCTTTACAACAATTTGTTGTTAATCTGAGATTTAATCATCTGAAACTCATTTAGCAAACTGATTATAAAAGCATTTAAGAATAGTAATGAGTGATGATTTAAAGAAATGAAATCATAATCAGTTAATTTAGATTTTCGGAGACGATAATTTCAAAAATAGAGAAATATGACTCTAGTTAAAAAGCATATGCCTAGAGGCATATTGACTGGAGGCACTTTAATTGACTCGGGGTAAGAATAAACTAGTTTTAAAATCATGTTGAGAAGATTTTTCCTTGAGTCAAAATATGATGTCTAGAGTCATGGTGCCTAGAGGCAAGTATGACTTGAGTAGAGGCAAAAACGATTTTTGCGTTAAAGAGACTTTGGAAGAAATGCCTTGAGTCATCATAATATGCCTTGCGACATAGTGACTAGAGGCAAAAACGCAAGTTGAAAAGAATGTCAAAAAGAAGTTTTGCCTTGAGTCGTGACTTGAGGCACACAACGTTCAGAGTTTAAAAAGACGCAAGAGAGCTTTAACTGGAGGCATGATATTAATGCCTAGAGTCATGGTGACTAGAGGCATGACTTGAGGCATCAATGTCTCCAGTATTAAAAAAATGAAAGTGCGACATGACTAGAGGCATGACTTGAGGCATCAATGTCTCCAGTATTAAAAAAATGAAAGTGCGACATGACTAGAGGCATAAAATAGATGCCTAGAGTCACATGTCTTGAGGCAATTATTAAATGACTAGAGGTAAATCAGGCTAGGTTCAAAAATCATTTTATCAAGGAAAACGATTACCTAGAAGCATAAGAATAACTTACTCGAGGTACCTCTGGCACGAAAAAGATTTAAAACATTTGAATTTGATAACTCGAGGCATATGTAATATACCTAGAGGCAAATCTTTTCAAACTTATTAACTCCAAGTCAAAATATATTTACCTCAAGGTAGCAAAGAGAAAACATTTGAAATTGAAGCATATAACTTGAGACACATATTATTTGACTAGAGGCAAATTGAAACTTCAAATTTTCATCGAAAAGTAAGATTTAATTATATTATAATTGTTATTATCAAAACATTAAAAACATGAGAACTAACAGTATGATCCTTGAATTCTTTATGCATTGTGTGGACTATTCTTTTTGTGAGATTAATTGTTACTTTGAGATTCATTTGAATCTCAGAACCTTCCAAAAGTTCGGGGCGTGTACAGAGTAGTAATCAAGGTTTAAGAGCAAGGCCAGGTCATTGAAAGTTGCTAAAGGAATTGGTGGTTTGGATTTAGTTGTCTGTTGTTTATACTTAATATTTTGGTAGAATTTTCGGAAGTTGGTGGTTGCAAGCGATATATGCTATACATTTTTAGATGACTGTAATATATTGTCGTAGAGTTGCCCTTGTTGGATAACTAATATGCTTTACCCAAACTATTTTATTCGCTTCATTGCGCTTTAATGCTTCTTGCCCTCACCCAATTATAAAAAGATGTCCTCTGGCCTTTGTCCTAAGGCCTTATCATTGCCATTCATCAATGTTCTTTCACTTGTTAATGGGTTGATAAGTGACATCGACAAGTGAAAGAACATGAATTGAAAAGTGATGGCACATGAATGACAATAGTAAAAAGCAAACAATAACAACAAAATGAAGGCAAAAGCAAGGAGGCCCCTAGGGATTTCCTACTAATTTGGTGATCTTAAGGGACCTAGTTGTAGTAAATTTCCTTGCTTAAAACCTGAGTGTAATTTTGCCATTTTTTAATCAGATCTTCTATAAGTAAGGGTCATTCCAACATTGTAAAAAGGGCGGCCTAGTGCAAAAGGCTCTCACTAGGTGAGGTCCAAGAGGTATATATGTACGCTTCCTTACCCTACAAACAAGAAGACTGTTTCTAGGATTTGAACTAATGACCTCCAGGTCACATGGCATCAACCTTACCACTGTGCATAGCCTCACACCCTCTTCCAACATTAAAAGTCTCAGAAATTTCAGTAGTAGGAGAAAGTTTAATACACAAACGCATAATCAATTATCAAACAAACGCTTGGGGAAAACATGTAATTAATAATCATCAATATCCAAAGCAAACACCATTATGCTTCCATGCTTTACACCCACAGTTGATTAGAGATATGCATATTAACTAAGTTGGCCTTGATTAGAGATATTCTTCATTTGAAGAATCACATCAAATAGATTCACTAATAATAATGTTTTTCCATATCCTTGTTAACAACTTCTGGTTTACATGTTTGTAGGCTAGAAGAGCTTTGAGGGCATTGAACGCAGTGGTGAGGCTGGAAGCAATATTTAGAGGAAGAAAAGTAAGAGAGCAAGCAGCTATAATACTAAGGTGCATGCATGCTCTTGTTAAAGTTCAGGCACGTGTGAAGACTATGAATGTAAGGATGTCTCCAGAAGGGAAGGCTGTTCAGAAATTATTAGATGATTATCGCATACAACCTGCTGCTCCTGTTAAGAAGGCTGAGGTATGTACAATCTTTTCAACCTCTTCACAGTTTTTAGCGAATACATACTAAGGTTTGTTTTTTCTTTTCTTTTTTGAAGTTAAAGCAAAGATACAAATGAAGCAAGAGGCAGTCATCAAAAAGGAGAGAGCTAATGTCTTATTTTCTCTCTGCTCAGGTAAACTATCTCAGAAACATCAGACTCATGCATATACAATAAAAATGTTAAATTTCTTGGGTTCTAATTTCTTAATTTGAACAGTCAAGAGTAAAGTGGTAGTCCAAAATCAAGAGGCACAAAGATAGTGAACAAGAGCTTGTTAGAGTAATGGATGACAGTAAAGCCATGGGAAAGCAGGTTGATGGAAGAAGGTACCTATTATGACTCACCTAAAATTAGTCTTTGTCCATGAAAACCAATGACCTTGTTCATGAACAAATCAAAGCAAGAACGAACGGTTTTACCACAACTATTTTTAATGGCTCTCTTATAACAAGTAAATTGACTCTAACATCATTGGGCCCCTGTTTGGAGAGAGCTTAAAGTAGCTTAAAGTCAGAAAAAAGAGTTAGACGTGAAGTGTTTGAATTGAGCTTTAAGTTCACTTGGTTTTTTTTTTTTTTTAAAAAAAAAAAATCCTAAAAGTCAATTAAGGAAAAATTTCCGTGAGATAGCTTTTTCCAAAAAGCTCTCAGCTTTTTTACGTAGGCCCCACCACTTTTACCACCATCAATCCAAACAAAAATCATGTTTACAACCTCACCATTTTCCTACCGGACTTCTAAAAAAGTTAGATAGAAAATATGCACCACTCCCACCACTAACCCAAACGCGCCCAATTATCTTCAACCTCAAGTTCTGAATATAATGCTGCAAATTTGATGATAGCCCTGAATCATCAACTTCATACTCATGTACTTCCACATCACAATCCGTGCCGTTTAGCAGCAATATCATTCTTCAGGAGGAAACAAGAGAGGGAAGGACATTTAATAGACCTAGCTATATGAATCTGATAGAGTCAATAAGGGCCAAACAAAGAGCTTGTGGTTATGTTATGAGTGGAGATAGTAGAAGCATTTGTTCTAGTTCTTATCCTTGTGCTAATTTGGGAAAAGGTGTATGAGCAACACCTGAAACGTTGTCTTACCAAAAAGAGAAACTTTGGGAAACAACAAAGGTTGGCTTAGTCAACCTTACAAAGGGTTTTAATTGTTCAACAACTTCTTGTGACCTGTGAGAGTTGAAAAAGAGGGACAGTGTAGTGTAGAAAATGAATTATGGGATAGTGTAAAGAGGATACAAGTGGTTTCCTACCAAAATTAAGTAACATGAATAGGTCTTTTATATTTTTCAAAAGAAGAATTTAAACTTCGTATAAGTACAGTTGACTTTAAATAAGAGAATTGATAAAGAGTAAAATATTTTTTGTTAGAAGACAAAAAGAGTAAAATATGAGAGAAGTAGGAATGAACTCCATTGTAAACAAGAACAAGTCATATTCCTCAACAAATAAACTTGAGATTACATTTTTTTTTTGCCAACAAAATATAAAGTTTATTAAATGGATCATGTAATTAAACAAAAATAGTTGACAATGCAGTTGGAGCAAAATATGTTTAGCCTAATTCTGTCGGGGAAAAAAATTGCAGACCATTTGAATTGTTTACAGACCCTTGTCTTTTTTTGCCGTAGAGTAGTTTAGAGACCTTTCACCTCCCACTCAGTGTATTTGGGGATTGGTGCAAATTAAAGAGCAATTCCATTCAATACAAAACATATAATTTTAGGATCTGAATATTGTAATTTAATTTTTTAAAAATATTTTTTTCTTTGTTTATGCAGTCCAAGCACATTTACTATTATTTTTTCCCACAAAGAAACTAATTATATTGAAATCAACATAAGTTAAAAATGTCTTGGAGGCAAAAAGAAAGCGACCAATAAAATGAAATTACACAATAAATTACAGACATAAAGATTAGACCTAAAAATTAGCACATTTACTAGTATTAATTACCATTACTAGTTAGTACAAATATGTAATTTTAGATTCTGAATATTGTAATTTATTTATTAAAAAAGATGTATTTTGTTTTTTGGTTTGTGTGGGGAAGGGACCAAGTCTCTGCACATTTAGTACCAATTTACTAGTGCTTCATTTATTACTATTCCGTACAAATCTATAATTTTTAGATAATATTTAATAAATTGGTTTTTTTTTCCCTTGGGTTTGTGCAGGGCCAAGTGCATTTTGTCCATAAAATAAAGGGAAAAGTATTTCTCCAGTCACTGGAGATAAGTTATCTTCAGTGACTCCTATAACTATGTCGTTTTGAATTAATAAAGGATATATTTGTAATTTTAGATGAATTAATAAAGAGTGCAAAATTATAAAAACACCCTTTATTAATTTAAAACGATGTATTTTAGGAGTCACTGAAGATAGACTAAAAAATCTTTTACCCTAAAATAAATAAATAAATAATAAAAAATCTAAGCGCATTTATGGCTAGTGCTTCTTCTATTAATTCTGCATCCATGTGACGCGCTTCCAACGGCTATATTTCATTTTAGAAATTAATTACGGGTTTAATGTTTAAAATCCTTTCCAAATTTTTATTTCCAACGGCTATTTGTTTTTCCAACTCGCTAAAATATGACCGTTGGAAGAGGGGAGCGACCCCTCTCAGCTTCGTTGCCTCATTCTATATGAGACAAATGAGCGTACAGAGGTTAGATTCATGATTCGAAGAGACGCTCTCCAAGCAAGAGCCCAGAAGAAGAATTGTAGAGCTGAGATATTCTTGTACGTCTCCTTTCGCTTTCTTCTTTCTCTGTTCTCTGTGCTCTACTTGAATTGATATTGATCTATCTTATTCAGATTGCTTTCTTCCTTCTCTGTATACTTTTCAGATTGATTTCTTCATTCTTTGCTCTCTTTGCTTTAGCTTTTGTTTATTCTCAATATACTATAAGTGATATCTTCGTTGACTATTTTTTTCCCGTATAAAAAAGTTATTTTCAAGTAAATGCCGCTAACAGTAATGTGATTTGATTCTCTATGTTAATTCACTAGGCAATCAAATGAATCAATGGCTTCTTCTCACACTGAAACATCTTCAATTTCAATGAAATTCCATATCTTTTTTCGTCTGATGCTATAATGAATGTCGTTTCTTTACTGAACTGAATTCCTATGCCTATATTTCCACCCCTCTATGCTGTGGAAGTTCTGTATTCCTGTATTTCGGTGCTTAAGTTATGTGATGCTTTAAACGCAAACTTCATATGTGAAGATACTTATAATTATAAAGATCACTCTTCATGCTCCCGTATGGATAATAAACGTTTATCAGTGCTTTCCTTGAATTCACATTGATCTATCTTATTCAGATTGCTCTCCCCTGTTTCTGATCAGAATCTCGGAGGACTCCTTTCATGGAGAGAACTAATTTCCAGATTTCATACGCTTAATTATGTGGCTTTCCTGATGACTGATTTCCCCTCCTCTAATATGCAAAGCTCTGTGTACTTTTATTTGATGCTTCAGTCTGATCCATCTACGTTTGTGGTGGATGATGCATTTGCTGCTGCCATGGCTAATTTTTACCATACTTCAGCTAAACAATGCATGTTTTCTCTGCTTTTCAATCGTTTCCTTCTGATATTTTATATTTTTGTGTGTTTTTGAGCATCTCATGTATAAATGTATTCCATCATTCATGAATTCAGCCACCAGAAATTTTCTATAATGAAATTATATTATGCTCACTTAAAAGGGGTGGTCATCAGCATGTTTATGCTTTAACAGATACAGACCTGTTGAGCTTGCCCTATGATCCACATAAGGCTTACTTTTCTCTGGTCTCATGTGCGTCTAAAAATACCACATTGCTTAATTTGGTTGTGAAGCATGTTGAGCTACTTGCTTCAATATTGAATTTAGACGCCTTCAATATTGAGCTACTTGACCAGTTGAACTTATATGGTTTCCTCAATGCTTTGGCTAACTTGATCTGCATCGTTACTTGAAACGATATTAGTTAAATTTTTGGAACCAGTTAGGAGAAATTGCATCTGCCTTCTAGAATTCTAATGTAGCTATACTAAATCTTAGATAGATTTCCAGACTCTTAATGAAATTTAATTAATACTTTTCTAGACTGTGCGAAATGGTTATATGGTGATACTATCCCTCCAAATTAAATTTAAAGTTCATTTTAAGTTATCCTATCAAGCACTGAGAGCAAAGACCTTGCATTTTTCTAACCTCTATTAACCATGATTAAAATCTTGCATAGCTGTAACTTTTTTTTTTTTTTTTTTTTTACAGGCAACTGTCCAACACTGAGAGCAAAGGTCTGGATATGTGTGGTAGTTGATATTTGTAGATACAAAAGACAATGTCTATTTTGTGTATTATGCTTCCCGTCCAAACATATCCGTTCATCATACCTTGCATTAACTAAGAGTTTGTCTGGATATGTGTGGTAGTTGATATTTGTAGATTTAAAAGACAATGTATATTCTGTGTATTGTGCTTTCCATCTAAACATACTTTTGTTCATCACACCTTCCATTAAAATGACTTAGTATGATTTTGCATTAGTTGCTGAAAGTTTAGACAAGGATTTTTCATATGCGTTAATAAAATTGTATCACTTTTTTTCCTGAAGTACTCTATGATGTTTCTAGATTTTTGAGAAGTTAATTTGTACTGTATCTTGGAGAAATTTTCCGCCAATTATTGTGCAAATTGGTTGATGAAGCTTGCTTATATATGTGGTGATACTATTCTTCCAAAATTGAAAGTTCAATTTATAGCAAGGTATTAAGTTATCCTGTCAACCACTATTTTGTTAATTTTTGTAACATATATTAGACATGATTAAAATCTTTCCTTAATAGAACTGTTTTTACTTTTCATTGAACTCACTGAATGCTACAATAATAGGGATAAGGGTCTTAAAATTTATTACACCCGTAGCATAAATCATGTTTCTGAACTACTTATAGATTATATCATGGATTGTTCAGTGTAGTTTGTTTTTAAATAAATTAAGAAGAACCAAAGGACTGCAAAACAATTGTATCTTTTACACAATGCAACATCATGAACCTAGCCAAGTAATATGATAATTTTGTCTCCTTAATGTATCTTTTAAACAAAAATAACCTGCTATAGAATAGGTTGATGGAGAACTTAATAATCTTCTAGGTATCTTCCTTTTAATTATAGAAATATATTATTAGTTAGGCTCATATCTTAGTTCTTTCAGATTTGATGTTTAAGGACCATGGGCATCATATTGAGTGTGGATCAAAGTTTGAACAATAGCATGTTATATGGAAGCACTGACATTCAGATTCATCTAGCTCACAAGTCAAAAAAGCCCACTTTTGATTCTACTACAGGTAAGTCAACCTTTGGCCTTGATCTTCTTCTTCTTTCTTTTTTTTCTTTTATTTATGTCTGTGATGCATGAGAAATTATAAGAGATAATATGCATGGTATCTTCTATGCTTCTATTATTGTAATATTGATAGCATTTATAATTAACATGTATGATTTTACCTCATCACTTTATTACATATGTTGTCAAAATTCTCAAGAATTAGTGAAGGATGTGAAGTTGGCTTGTTCAATTAGAAAATTATATAGTTTACTTTGCTATTAAGAGTAATTGCAAACCCTCTCGCTATTGGCTAGAATTCTAAACTTGAAACAAAATGTTAGTTAAGTAATTTTTGGAACAGGGTTTAAGAGTAATTGCATCTGCTTTCTAGAATTCTAATTAGAGAGATTCCTTTTATTAGAGGGATTCCTTTTATTTAATCACCTTTCCTTATTACTTAGTTCATTTAGCTTATAACAGAGTGTATGCAGCAGAGCACGAGATCTACTTTGGACAAGTCTAACGTACTGATAAACATTTACATTCCATGTAGTAAGTAAGTCCTCGAAGGGTTGAGTACAGTCATCCAACAAAGTAATAAACATAAACTACAATTATCGGAATATAACAATACAAAAAGGCGATACGGCATCTTCATTTCCCTGCATCTTGCCCTACCTTCGTCGACTTCCGCCTGCTACTAACTCAGCCTTATACCTCCAAAGTGGTCTGGAGTTCAAAGTTGAACCCCAGAGTAACTGTTAGAATCAAATACAATATAACAATGCATGCAATGCAAATCACAATGAAGAAGTAAACATAAACCTGCCTCACTGGCACAAATAACTGGCATGTAGCATCTCCATAGAACCGCCTGGTCAAGACACTCGGAACAGCGCACTCAGGGGCCTCAATAGTCAGGGTGGCCTAAACATACCCCTCTTAAAGTCTCAGTAGCCACCTATGAACACACAGTCACATAGGCCCTACCTACCTACCTCATATAGGCCTCTGTAGTCACATAGGCCCTACCTACCCTCTTAAAGCCTCAGTAGCCACCTATGAACACACAGTCACATAGGCCCTACCTACTTCATATATCTCGGTATTGTAGCAAAACCCTAAGGACACACAGTCCAATAGGCATTACAGCCCGATCCTACATGCCCTCGGTACTGCAGCAGAAACCTTAAGGACACGCAGTCCAATAGGCATTGCAGCCTGATCTCCTACAACATACATGCAAAAGCAACATAGAGTATGCAAGTCAACAGTTACTACCTGGAACTTCTCGAAAGTGGTGAACTCTGACCCTTAGTATTGGAGATGCGTTCTATACATGATAACACCCTAGACACAGCCAAACACCATGCTTTGAATCACACGCTCAAACTTCACTTCAAGTTTCATAAAATTCGCATAGCACCAGAATTTCTGACCCTACTTTGCTGATTTTTAATAAATTCTAGAAACACGTTCTATACATGATAACACCCTAGACACAGCCAAACACCATGCTTTGAATCACACACTCAAACTTCACTTCAAGTTCCATAAAATTCGCATAGCACCAGAATTTCTGACCCTACTTTGCTGATTTTTAATAAATTCTAGAAAAATTATATTGACATGAGATTAGTGGACTTAGAATCCTTAGGATGTCTATTTTATAGTAAAAATAGTTTCCAAGGTCATGGGTTTGAATCCTTTTCTGGTTTCCAAACTTTGGCCACTGGTCCGAGACGAAACCATGTTTTTAGGTCATTTTTAGCCTTAAAGAACTCTTGGTTAGAAAATCCAAATAACACAAAATTATATACCAAAATCATCCGCAGGATGTCTACTTTTACCATGTAAAATTTCAAAGCAATTGAACTTCATTTACTACTTCAAAACCATCAACTTACCCTTGCTGCCCAATAACCATAAGAGTTGGCAAATTTTCGTATATTAAAACTTTAAGCTTTTCGAGTTGGAAGAAGGTGATCCCACTTGTCCCCACATAAAAACACATTTTGGACTCAATCAAAACCTCATAAAGGGGATTTCTAATGATCATAATTAATATAGTAACCAATCACACTTTGACAATTAGGCCTAATAACACCTAAAACACAATATTAGAGATATCCAAGATTAATTTAACCTTCCCTAATTCAAATATGGGTGGCGAAAATTCACTCTTGAAAAGGCAAGATAATTACACAAATATTAAATCCTAACTTCCTTTGAAATCTAGGGCACATGCTTGCAACATATCCTCCAGAGTCTGTATCGTTCTCTCAGATTGACCGTCGGTCTGAGGGTGATAAGCCGAACTGAACTTCAGCTTTGTACCATACCTTCGTGTATCGCTTGCCAGAAACGAGATTGGAACCGCGTATCCCAATCAGAGATAATACTCTTAGGGTCTCACGATCTCTTTGATATAAATCTTCGTCAATCGTTCTGGAGAATAATGGATACTAATGAGTATGAAATGTGCTGACTTGGTTAATCGATCAATGATCACCCAGATTGTATCGTGATTCCTGATCACCCACCACAAGATCTATGGTTACATTCTCCCATTTGGATTCCGGCATTTCCAGTCCTTGAAGAAGACCAGGGGGTCGTCGGTGTTCAATCTTTACTTTTTGATAAGTCAAACACCCAGCCACGTACTGGGCTATATCTTTCTTAAACCCAGGCCACCAAAGTTCAGTTTTCATGTTCTTATCATCTAGTACATCTTGACCATTCCTGGATATAGAGTATATTTACTCTTATGAGCCTCATCGTCTCATCTAGTATCTTCCGCCTTAATTCATCAACTGGCGGTATGTAGATTCGCTTCTTGTACCCGACCAAACCACTAGGTTATAGGTTATGGTCTTGGGTTTCACCCTGAGAGATCTTCTCCCGCATGGAGATAGCCCAATTATCTTGCTTCTGAGCTTCCTCGACTTCATCCCTCAGATCGTATTCCCCTTGACTCACAAGGAGAGTTGCAAGATAGGCATCATTTAGTGTGTTGAGACCCACTCAAATTTGGTTTGATAGATTCAGATCTCTGAAATCTTCAAGTAATTTTTGCTCTTGCATCATCATGTATGCCACCTGCACCTTCTTTCTATTGAGAGCATCTGCAACGACGTTTGCTTTACCTGAATGATACTTGATCTCCAGGTTGTAATCTTTTAGCAATTCCATCCAGTGACGTTGCCTCATGTTAAGTTCCCTTTGATCAAAGAGATATTTCAGGTTCTTGTGGTCGCAGTATAATTCTACGGTCGCACCATACAGGTAATGCCTCCATATCTTCAAAGCGAACACGATAGCCACAAGCTCTAAATCGTGTATAGGATAATTTGACTCGTGAGGCTTCAGCTGACGAGAGGCATAAGCCACCACTCTGCTCTGTTGCATTAGGACACATCTCAATCCATGCCCACTGGCATCACTATAGAAAACATAAATCTCACTCGGATCTGGGATAACCAACACCAGTGCTGTAGTCAACCTCCCCCCTCAGTCTCTGAAAGCTATCCTCACAGTCTTCTCCCCATACAAAGGGTTGGTTCTTCCTCATAAGCTTTGTCAATGGTAAGGCAAGACGTGAGAAATCTCGTATCAATCTGCGGTAATATCCCGCTAGACCTAGAAAACTACGTATCTCCGTCACTGTTTCTGGTCTCTTCTAGTCCAGAACTGCTTCCACTTTTCCTGGATCAACTACAAGATATAACATGGCCCAGAAATCTAACTTCCGGCAGCCAAAATTCGCATTTGCTCAACTTAGCCTATAGTCGCTTCTCCCTGAGGTATATTCAACACAAGTCGCAGATGTTCTTCATGTTCTCCTCTGCTCTAGACGAGTATATCGTCAATAAACACTACCACAAATTGGTCTAGATGTTGACAAAAAATACGGTTCATGTAATCCATGAATACCGCAGGTGCATTGGTCAATCCGAAAGGCATCACAAGGAATTAGTAATGCCCATACCTGGTTCTAAAAGCCGTCTTGGGAACATCACCATCTTTAACTCGCAACTGATGATATCCCGAACATAGATCGATTTTGGAAAATATAGTGGAACCATATAATTGATCCAAAAGATCATCGATCCGGGGAAGTGGATACTTGTTCTTGACGGTTACTTTGTTTAGTTCACGATAGTCGATACAGAGTCGGAAACTTCCGTCTTTCTTCTTCACAAACAGCACTGGGGCTCCCCATGGTGATACACTTGGTCGAATGAACCCCTTCTTTAGAAGTTCTTCTAGCTGCTTCTTCAACTCCCGCATCTCATTCGGAGCCATACGATACGACGCTTTTGATATTGACCCTGTACCAGGCATCAATTCAATAGTGAACTCTACTTCTCTTGTAGGAGGTAGCTCAGTGAGATCCTCCGGGAACACGTCAGGAAATTCATTCACCAAAGGAATATCCTTGAGTGAAAGTTCAGCTTCTGCCTTGACTGAGAAAAATATCATGTATGCTTGGCATCCTTGCTTCATGCATCTATCAGCTTCCGTAGCAGAGAGAAAATTCAGGCTCACGTCAATCTTGTCTCTGCTAGGTGAATTGGGAAAAGATATCCTCTTGCTACTACAGTCGATCATTGCACTGTTCGTCGTTAGCCAATTTAGAAACTCGTTGCAGTACAATTAACACATGCATCAGAAGCTAAAGATTTCACGCCAAGCGGTGTAGACACTATCAGTCATAAGGTAACCTAGGCATGCATTCCTAGGCGACTTGCATAATCATAGGAAATAAAAGAATGAATGGCACCCGTATCATACAATGCCTGCAATAGATTCCCATTTAGGTAAATAGTACCTTGGACCATCTCCGGAGACTTTCTGGCCTCTGTATTTGTCTGGGCAAAGATTCGGCCTGCGCTCTGAGGTCTTGCCTCTGCAGTATTCTCAAGACAATTCCGGTTGTAGTGCCCAGGCTTTTGGCATTTGAAACAGATTTGCTTCCCATCATAGTTGACTCCCGGATGGTACTTCCTGCATTTTGGGCATGATTGGGTTCCCGTCAGTCTGGGATAGTTCTGTTACCCGGCCTGGAATGGTCTTTTGTTCCCGCCTCGGGGGTTATTCCATGGTGCCTTCCTTTCTGTGGAAAATTTCCACGGTTAAACCCGCCACGTCCTGTACTATTGTTGTTGGAGTTCCGGAATCCACGCAACTCTTTTAGATTTCGCTCAATCAGCCGGCAAGAAGTCAGGGAACTGCTGAGATACCAGCCTCTTCCTGATTTCGTACTTTAGCCCATAAACCAACCTATGTGCCTTCCAGCTTTCGTCATCTTCCCGCTTTAAATACGATGAATACCGTGACAGGTTAGTGAAACGAGCAAAGTAGTCATCGAACGGTTCCTCCTGCCCTTGTTGAATGTGAAGGAACTCCGACTCCTTGATCACTTGAGTCGATGGAGGGAAATACTGGTCATTAAACTTCTCTAAAAATTTCTCCCAAGTGATAGGGCAATAACGGTTTTGTAGCGTCGCAGCAACACTCCTCCACCATCTATCAGCGTCTCCTTCAAGCTTGATAGCAAGCTAAGCTTTCTGGTTCTATCAGTGTCTCGTTCAAGCTTGTATATAGCAAGCTGAGCTTTCCGGTTCTCCGGGCATTCCAACACATTAAAGATTTTCTCCAGGCTCATCAGCCAATCTTCAGCTAGTTCTTTCTTACCGCGGAACGCAGGTGCCTTGAGCTTCTTGCAGAACTGAGTGACCCAATATTGTGTGGTTTGCCCAGCTCTCTCTCGTCGAGGAGGTGACCGCGATCGATCAGACTCCTCGGCTTCACTCACGGGTTCGTCACTCTGATCGCCTTCTTCTTCTTCTTCTTGTTCTTCCTCAGCTTCCCGTTCTTGTAATTGTCTTTGTCTTTCCTGCCTCTCTGCTAAGAGTTCGTCTATCAGAGCCCAGGTTCTTGCAGAGTTCTCCTCATCTCTTGAATCTCGTTTTGTTCTGGTTGGTTAGGTTCTTGGTTTGGTTCATGTTCAGGTATTGGTATTATCCGGGGACTCTACGTACTCCCGCGCCTCTTATGATTGCCAATGACATACATAAATATCAGAATTAGCACAATAATAGGCACCTAAAACATACATATATTCACATTGCATCATATTTGTACAATTTAACCTAGTAGTCGGTCATGTCCTAAACTTTGCCATACAAGTCAATATACCCCTTTATTTTAACAGATATTTTACAATCCCTCAGGGTTTCTAGAGAGATTTTATACACACTAAACCATCTAGCTTGTACTATTCTTCCCACAGCTTTCTTCAACAGTTTCTTCCCATCTACATGTGCTGGCGCACCAAGCATTTCAGATAGCGGAGGTATATACGGACATCCATAGGCCCTTCATCAAGCAGCTCATGTATCATCCTAGCCCAGAAGCGGGTTCGGGGAAAATAGAATAGGGTGGTTCTAATCTAGTCCCCGGGTGGATATCGGTTGTTTAGGGCATGGTAACTCTTAACTCGGCTGAGGAAGAACAGATACCTTCCCCTTATGGTGTCGGTGGTTTGTTCAGCATACCTGTAATATGACTCTAACAACCTTGTTAGCGTCACATTATTATTTAAGATAATAAAGGTATCCCCGGGGTAGCTTCACTCCTCATCTAGGTTCCAAAATCGGGGTAATCAAAGTTATCCCCTACGGGAACTTCCCGCATTCCCGATTGGTTTGCATCATCTATGTCTACAGGTTCGGGGTCATATATGTAATCGGGGTATTCTGGGCCAGGGTGATATTCTGGTTTTGGGTCGTTCAGGTGTTCCACAGAGAAGTCAGGGTTGTACATAGGTTCAAAGTAGTAGTACCTAGGTGCAGGGTGTGCTGGAATAAGCGGGGGCTCAGGTTCAGGCGAAGGGTAAATAGGATCAGGGTTCAACATTCTTCCCACCATTCCTGGTACTATAGATTTCCTAGCGGTACGTCTCCTCATTCCGTGATAAGTGTCCATCTTTGTATAGACACTTACCAGGGTCATATCAGTACTCATTTTCAAAATGTACTCAAAGTTTAATAGGCTTTTGAACCTAACTCCGTTAACCGAACATAATGGCTAGGTAAGTGTCTATCATAGGGCCTCACCAAATTCACGGTGACTAATTGGCGCACCCACATAGACTATCCTTGCCTTCGGCACCAAACTATTCAAAATAACATAGTTAAATTCATGCCAGAATGAAAGGCTTTGATACCAAAATGTAACGTCCCATTTTAAAATCGATTTTTTTTTTCAATCAGGGTAAAGCATCGGAGCGAATGAGTAACTGAATCATAATAAAATATTAACCATAGTGTAATAGTAACGATACAGTCATCCTAGTGTTCAAAAGTAAATACATAAACGGTAAGTAAATCTCCGTCCCGAAGCCTACTCCCGCTGCTTGCCCCTATCACTAATCCTTGGTCCTCCCGACCATGAAGCTACAGTATGCTCAAATAAAATAATATATGGACAACAGATAGTCATAACAATACAACATATCAATACATAAGCACAAAGCAGATGCATGATCAATACAATGATAGAACATAAGCACTGAGCAGTATGTAAAGTCCCACAACATGTCTGCACATACCCGGTGCCACGATCGCAACACGTGTCCTCAGCGCTAGAAAAACTCAAACGGTATTACCAATACTATAACCCGTGTAAAGCTGTATGTATAATTGACAACTTCAAACAGAGCCTCAGTCTATGAACATATCTATCACATATATGTATATGAGTAGCACAGAGTTAGGGTTACAGTACGCGTCCGTACCTTTGTTGACGATATTCGGTACTTTTGACGGAAAAACGGTACGTTTGATAGCGGTACGACAGCAGCACAACAGCGGTACGTGATCACAGATATCCTATAAGGATAATATCATATTTATCAATGTCCAACATCATCACAGGCATCTTAGGTACAAATTACCATTTTTCCCCTGGCTTTACTAATCCACTAAATTTCGCCAGAGCCTCGCTATCTGTTACCGAATATCGTCAACAAAGGTATGGACGCGTACTGTAACCCTAACTCTGTGCTACTCATATACATATATGTGATAGATACGTTCATAGACTGAGGCTCTGTTTGGGGTTGTCAATTATACATACAACTTTACACGGGTTATAGTATTTGTTAGAATATTGCTTATATCCCACTATGTCCTGTCATGTTTTATTCTGATTCCTTCTGTTTCACTTTCCATTCTGTATCATCTCACCTACTACTCCACTCACTCACCACTTTCCATTCCTTCAACCTGTATGATTCTCTCCTAAATCCTATATATACATAGGATGTGTATTCAATCATATATCAATAAATAGAGTGTGTTTATGTCTCTGAAAGACAATATGGTATCAGAGCCAGACCTTCTGTTCGAAGGACCAGAGAGTGAGAATGAACTCTGCTCAGTCACAGTGACCGAGCACTCACGGAGGTCTCAGGGTCAAAAATCGAAGGACCCAGTGTCAGAACTCCTCACTCCGCCACCCACAATGCTAGTCGACCTCCTCTGTCTGGACAGAAAAGTTGAAGATACGAGAGAGAGAGAGAGACACGAGAGAACGAGAGAAACAGAACATTTCAGACCACTATCGATCTACCTGAAGGAGAGCACGTGGGACGACACCGCCACCACAGACGGCATCAGAAGGCGCCGATCGGCGGATCCCGGAGGAGCGAAGGCGATTTCACCGCGCGTAGCATCCACGCGCCACCACATTGCCGACGCGTGAATCCCATGCGCCACCGTGAACAGTGATCTTCGGTGACCCATCTTCTTCCAGAAACATGAATCCCTCTGAATTCCCTCCTCTATTTGGATCAATCCCTGGAAGACCAATCGGAACACCTTCCTTAGCTTTTATGTCCGGAACCAATTCTCATACCCAAAAACTCTTCTTCCTCTATGACCAGTACCAAGTAGAACCTCAGAGATGGCTTCAGAGTTTTCAGATCATCAAGTTATGACTATTACCCATAAGTTTAATGGTAGAAACTATCTCCAATGGTCACAAAGTGTACTGAGGTACACCCGAGGTAAGAGAAAGGAGAAATATATTAATGGGGTAGCTCCTCAACCACCAAATATGACCCACTTTTCGATACTTGGTTTGCTGAAAACAATCAAGTCATGACTTGGTTGTGCAACTCAATGACATTAGAGACCAGTGAGGGATACCTACTTGCTCATACGGCAAAGGAAATATGGGATGCTGCTAGGAGAACCTACTCCTCTCTTGAAAATACCGCTGCCTTGATTCACTTGAAGAGACAACTCCGGAATTTACAACAAGGTAATATGTCGAATCGAATACTATAATGCATTGCTGAAATTGTGGCAGCAACAGGACCTATTTGAGGTTCACCCCTCTCAAAGATGCACAATTATACAAGAAGATTATGGAAGAAGGAAGGATACATGATTTCCTCCTCGGGCTAAATGACACTTTTGAAGAGATAAGGGTAGAATCATGGGGTTGAAACCACTTCCCCAACTCTTTGATGTTGTCAACTTCATACAATTCGAGGAAAGTCGAAAACTCCCGAATCAAAGTAGCCCAAGTCAAACCAAAAACTCAAGACTTGCGACCAAGGACCACATGGAGAACGGAAGACTAACAAATGGTGCAACTATTGTAAGAAGAAAGGCCATAATCGAGAAGAATGCTGGAAACTCCATGGAAGACCTTCCAATGGCAAACCAAACTTCCAAAGTCACGGAACACAACAACCAAAGGTGGAAACTGACGATCGCCTAACCCAGATTAAAATCGATAGGCGAACCCGGTCAAACTCCACTCCCAAAGGTAAATCCACAAACAGTAATTCTATTGTAGCCCTCAACACTATGATGACTAGTGGAGATAATTGGACACTTCCAAAGTCACGGGAACATAGCTGAACCAAAGGTGGAAACTGACGATCGCCTAAGCCAGATAGAAGTACCTTAATCGATAGGCGTAACCAAACTCCACTCCTAGTGTAAATGCGGTACAAACAGGGTAATTCTATTGTAGCCCTCAACACTATGATGACTAGTGGAGATAATTGGATTGTTGACTCGAGCTACGACCATATGACCGGTAACGAACCTTATTCCACAACATTAAATTCTGTCATGAACACCTTAAAGTCAAAGTAGCTAATGGTGTATTCACAAAGGTTGAGGGAAATGGCACAGTTACATTATCTGATCAGTTAACAATACATAATGTTCTGTTTCTACTTGAACTCACCTGTAATATGATATCGGTGAGTAAGCTAACTAAAGATAAAATATGTCGAGTTATTTTTTATGATGGTCTGTGCATGTTTCAGGATTTGAAATCAAGGAGGAAGATTGGGACTTCTAGAGAATGGGATGGACTATTCTACCTTGAAAGATTGAAATCAAAGAAAGAAGATGCATGGAAGTCAAAACGAGCACTGGTTAGCTCCAATTCTAAAAATAATGATGTATTAGGCCACCCTAGTTTTGATTATATGAAGCATGTGTTTCCCAGTTTGTTCAATAAAAATTCAACTCCTTTTCAGTGTGAAACTTGCCAGTTTGCAAAACAAACACGATCCTCATATCCTAAACAGAAATATGTCGAGTTATTTTTTATGATGGTCTGTGCATGTTTCAGGATTTGAAATCAAGGAGGAAGATTGGGACTTCTAGAGAATGTGATGGACTATTCTACCTTGAAAGATTGAAATCAAAGAAAGAAGATGAATGGAAGTCAAAACGAGCACCGGTTAGCTCCAATTCTAAAAATAATGATGTATTTTTGTGGCATTGGCCACCCTAGTTTTGATTATATGAAGCATGTGTTTCCCGGTTTGTTCAATAAAAATTCAACTCCTTTTCAAAGGTGAAACTTGCCGCTTGCAAAACAAACACGATCCTCATATCCTAAACAAAATATACCCCATCCTCACCATTTACACTAATTCATAGTGATATCTCGGGGACCAGCCCGAATACCTACTCTCACCCATACCAGATGGTTTGTTACTTTTATTGAAGATCACACCAGAACCACATGGGTTTATTTATTAAAAGACAAATCTGAAGTAGCTAAAGTATTTCAAAACTTCTTTACCTTTGTGAGAACTCAATTCAACACTTCCATTAAAGTACTACGAAGTGATAATGCCAAGGAATATATGAGTACAACCTTTAAAGAATTTCTTGATCAGCAAGGGATTCATCACCAAACTTCCTGCCCTTACACACCTCAACAAAATGGAGTGGCTGAGTGAAAACAACGTCACCTTTTGGAAGTAACTCGTGCCTTACTAATGAAGTGAAATGTCCCTACCATATTCTGGGGTGATGCAGTCCTCACAGCTGCTTACCTCATTAACCGCATGCCTTCTAAAGTTCTTAATTACAATTTTTTTCCCAGCTTGCCTCGAAAGACTTCAAATTTTGTTCTGCCCAGTGGTTTAGTCAAGATATCTGCAATCTGGTCTGCAGATCTTATGTGAGATAGAGTTATTATGCCTGCTTCAATATTTTCTTTAATGAAGTGTCTGTCTATCTCAACATGCTTTGTTCTATCGTGATATACTGGGTTCTTGACCATTTCAATCTTTGGCCTTGTTGTCACACCGAGTTGCATTGGTCCTTCAAATTGAATTCCTAACTCTTTCAATAATCTCATAATCCACAATCCTTCACATACTCCTTTGTTAACAGTTCTCAGTTCTGCTTATGCACTACTTGGTGACACCACTGTTTGTTTCTTGCTTCTCCATGTAACCAGATTTCCCCACACGTATGTGCAGTATCCTGAGGTTGACCTTCTAGTCTCTCTATTATCCCTTGCATGATCTGCATCTGTGTAGATTTCAATTTTTCTGGTTGTACCTTTCTTAAATAATATTCCTCTTCCAGGATTAAGTTTCAGATAACTCAAAATTCTATACACAGCCTTCATGTGTTCTTCTTGTGGCTGATGCATAAACTGGCTTACTATTCCAACTGTGTAACTAATATCAGGACGTGTGTGGGTTAGATATATCATTTTTCCCACAAGTCTTCTGTATCTTTCTGAGTTGGTCAGGATTCCTTTTGGCTTAATCTCTAGGTGGCATCTCTCTTTCATTGGTGTTCCTTTTGGTTGGGAACCCAACATTCCTATTTCATGTAACAGATCCAGTGTATACTTTCGCTGGGATACATTGATGCCCTTCTTGCTTCTAGCTATTTCCAAGCCTAAGAAGTACCTCATTTGTCCTAGGTCTTTTACTTCGAATTCTCGCGACAAGTTCTTCTTTAGCGAGCAATGGATTCTTCGTCGTCTCCGTAATGACTATGTCATCAACATATACGATCAATATGGTGACTTTGCCATTAACATGTTTGATGAATAACGTGTCATCCGCTTGTCCCCGAGTGTATCCAAGCTCTTTAACCGCTTTGGCAAATCTACTTGAACCATGCCCCGGGAGATTGCTTAAGACTATACAATGATTTGTTGAGTTTACACACGAGTTGTTAGGAGCCAAACTCCATCTGGAATCTCCATGTAGACTTCTTCCTCCAGGTTTCCATTTAGGAATGCATTTTTCACATCCAGTTGGTGTAATGGCCAATCCAAGTTTGCTACAATTGATAATAGTACTTGGATGGTATTGAACTTAACTACTGGAGCAAATGTCTCCTGATAGTCAATTCCATATGTCTGGGTATATCCTTTTGCAACAAGTCTCGCCTTGTATTTGTTGATACTCCCATCCGGATTGAATTTTGGAGTAAAAATCCATCTGCATCCTACTAGTTTCTTTCCTTTAGGAAGAGGTATGATCTCCCATGTTTTATTTTCCTTGAGTGCCCTCAATTCTTCTTCTGCAGCTTGTTTCCAATTTGGATCTGCCATAGCTTGTTGAAATGTGTTTGGAATTTTCATCTGTGCACTGTTTACAACAAAGCTTTGCATTTTTGTAGACAGATTACCATATGAAACAAATCATTAAATTGGATGTTGAGTGCATGACCTTACCCCTTTTCTCAACGCAATAGGCCAACCGTGTTCCTCAGGATTTGATCTCGGATTGGATTCATGGTCGTTCCTTTGAATGGGAGTGACAGCTCTACCCGTGTATGGTTCATTTTGAACTTGTGCTTCTTATTGTGGTTCAGTATCCATCCCTGAATTGATCTCAACATTTGTTTCCAGTTCATTGATTTCAAGTTGATTTGTGGGAGAAAGTGAATCAAGAGTGGCTATAAGGTTGGGTGGTATTGTTGATGAAGTGTCAGGTAAAACAGGGTTTCGGTAGAAAAGGGGGATTAGCCATTCAATATCAGAATACTCCCCCTGAATGGGTAATTTGGGATAATAGGCGTCGTCTTCTGAAAACACAGTATTATGGGACATTATAAGTTTCTTGGAAGACGGACAATAACATTTGTAGCCTTTTTGAGTAGAGGAATAGCCAAGGAATATACATTAGAGGGCACCAAATTTGTTGCCATCCTTTTTATGAACAAAGACAACACACCCAAACACCTTTGGAGGTAGTGAATTTATTAGAGGGCAATTGGGAAAGAATCCAAGAAGTTTCTGAATTGGAGTTTCGTAATTGAGAACTTTGGAAGGCATGCGGTTAATGAGGTAAGAGGCTGTGAGGACTGCATCACCCCAGAATATGGTAGGTACATTTCTCTCCATTAGTAAGGCACGAGTTACTTCTAAAAGGTGACGGTTTTTTCGCTCAGCCACTCCATTTTGTTGAGGTGTGTAAGGGCAGGAAGTTTGGTGATGAATCCCTTACTGATCAAGAAATTCTTTAAAGGTTGTACTCATATATTCCTTGGCATTATCACTTCGTAGTACCTTAATGGAAGTGTTGAATTGAGTTCTCACAAAGGTAATAGAAGTTTTGAAATACTTTGGCTACTTTAGATTTGTCTTTTAATAAATAAACCCATGTGATTCTGGTGTGATCATCAATAAAAGTAACAAACCACCTGGTATGGGTGAGAGTAGGTATTCGGGCTGGTCCCCAGATATCACTATGAATTAGTGTAAATGGTGAGGAGGGGGTATATTTCTGTTTAGGATATGAGGATCGTGTTTGTTTTGCAAACTGGCAAGTTTCACACTGAAAAGGAGTTGAATTTTTATTGAACAAACTGGGAAACACATGCTTCATATAATCAAAACTAGGGTGGCCTGACCGACAATGCCACAAAAATACATCATTATTTTTAGAATTGGAGCTAACCAGTGCTCGTTTTGACTTCCATGCATCTTCTTTCTTTGATTTCAATCTTTCAAGGTAGAATAGTCCATCCCATTCTCTAAAGTCCCAATCCTCCTCCTCGATTTCAAATCCTGAAACACGCACAGACCATCATCAAAAATGACTCGACATATTTTAACTTTAGTCAGCTTACTCACTGATATTAGATTACAGGTGAGTTCGTGTACAAACAACATTATGTATTGTTAACGATCGATAATGTAACTGTGCCAATTCCCTCAACATTTGTGAATACACCATTAGCTACTTTGACTTTAAGGTATTCCTGACAAAATTTAATGCTTTGGAATAAAGTTATGTTACCAGTCATATGGTCTGTAGCTCCTGAGTCAACAATCCAATTATCTCCACTAGTCATCATAGTGTTGAGGGCTACAATAGAATTACCTGTTTGTACCAGATTTACACTTGGAGTGAAGTTTGACTGGTTCTGCCTATCGATTAGCTTGCGAATCTGTACTTCTATCTGGCTTAGGCGATCGTCAGTTTCCACCTTTGATTCAGCTGTGTTCCCGTGACTTTGGAAGTTTGGTTTGCCATTGGAAGGTCTTCCATGGAGTTTCCAAAGATTCTTCTCGATTATGGCCTTTCTTCTTATAATAGTTGCACCATTTGTTAGTCTTCCGTTCTCCATGTGGTCCTTGGACCGAGTGCCGAGTTTTCGGTTTGACTTGGGCTACTTCGATTCAGAAGTTTTCGACTTTCCTCGAATTGTACGAAGTTGACAACATCAAAGAGTTGGGGAAGTGGTTTCAACCCCATGATTCCGCCCCTTATCTCTTCAAAGGTGTCATTTAGTCCGAGGAGGAAATCATGTATCCTTCCTTCTTCCACAATCTTCTTGTATAATTGTGCATCTTTGAGAGGGGTGAACCTCAAATAGGTCCTGTTGCTGCCACAATTTCAGCAATGCATTATAGTATTCGCCATCGATATATTACCTTGTTGTAAATTCCGGAGTTGTCTCTTCAAGTGAATCAAGGCAAATGTGTTTTCAAGAGAGGAGTAGGTTCTCCTAGCAGCATCCCATATTTCCTTTGCCGTATGAGCAAGTAGGTATCCCTCATTGATCTCTAACGTCATTGAGTTGCACAACCAAGTCATGACTTGATTGTTTTCAAAAACCATGTATCGAAGAGTGGGTCATCAACTATTAATATATTTCTCCTTTCTCTTACCTCGGGTACTCAAGACACTTTGGGACCATTGGAGATTTCTGCCATTAAACTTATGGGTAATAGCCATAACTTGATGATCTGAAAACTCTGAAGCCATCTCTGAGGTTCTGCTTGGTACTGGGTTACTTGTCATAGAGGAAGAAGATGAAGAGTTTTGAGTTTGAGAATTGGTTCCGGACATAAAAGCTAAGGGAGGTGTTCCGGTTGGTCTTCCAGGGATTGATCCAAATAAAGGAGGGAATTCAGAGGGATTCATGTTTCTGGAAGAAGATGGGTTGCCAGAGATCACTGTTCACGGCCGCGTGGGTGTCACTCGCCGGCAGTATGGTGGCGCGTGGGTGCTACGCGATCGCCGTCGCTTCTCCTGGATCTGCCAATCGGCGTCTTCTGATGCAGTCTGTGGTGGCGGTGTCGTCCCACGTGCTCTCCTTCAGGCAGATCGAGAGTGGTCTGAAGTGTTTTGTTTCTCTCGTGTTTATCTCTCTCTCTCTCTCTCTCTCTCTGTATCTTTAACTTCTGTCGAGACAGAGGAGGTCGACTAGCATTGTGGGTGGCGGAGTGAAGAGTTCCGACATTGGGTCCTTCAATTTTTGACCCTGGGACCTCCTTGAATGCTCGGTCACTGTGACTGAGGATGGTGGTGTTCATTTTCGCTCTCTGGGCCTTCGAACAGAAGTTCTTGCTTTGATACCATATTGTCTTTCAGAGACATAAACACACCATTTATTGATATATTGATTGAATACATAGCCCATGTATAGATAAGTGGAATACATAATGGAAAGTAGAGCAATAAGTGGAATATTACGGGTGGAAAGTAAAGTGGTGAGTGAGTGGAGTAGTGGGTGAGGTGATACATGTTAGTTATGCTTAGTTTTGATGATGTCTTATATTGATGTCATTATCTAGAGCAAAAAGTTTATATCATATACATTGACTAACTACTTTGTGTATTATAGGTTAGTCCAAATTAAATTATATAGAATGATCAAGAATGGAGTTTGAAGAAAGAAGAACTTGTTAAATATCATGAGAATATCAATATTCAAGTCTCTGTGATCAAATAGAAGTTGGAACGACTCAATTCGGAGTTAAAACAAGCAAGTTCAAGCTTCCAGATGAATACTGGTTTGTTGGAGGGCATTTATGTAATTTCCGCTCTTGAACATCAATATACAAGTCTTCGTGATCAAACAGAAGTTGGAACGACTCAATTCGGAGTTAAAACAAGCAAGTTCAAGCTTCTGGATGAATATTGGTTTGTTTGGGGGCATTTATGTAATTTCAGCTATTTCTATCACTCCTTGCTCGAGCATATTGAGTTTCTGAAGGCATGCTCGAGCAACAACAAAGGTCTGCCCGAGTAAGGTGAATTTTCAGCCCAAAATCGCCCAAAATCCGCTCTTGCCCGAGCAAAGAAGAAGCTTGCCTGAGCAAGGTTCTTTTTCAGCATACTCTGTTCAGCTCTGTTTCAGGCGACCTCTGGTAATTCGACAATATCTCCCAAACCAGGAATCGGATTGACGTGTAACTAGAGGCATATGAAACTAGACTCCCAATGCGTCCTTTCGACATAAACTTCAAGTCCAAAGGAGTTTAGATGAATTATCTATGAATTTTACAAGTTGCCATAAATAGCACCGTCACAATCAAGAACAAGCTTCGGTGTTTTGGGTGTATCTCACAATCTACAAATCCAATTGAGGTGAAATTGGTGCCATTGGAAACTAGACTCAAATAAATTTTCAAAAACATCAAGAACACAGAAAATGAAGATCAATTGAAGGAGTTATGATGTTTTTAAGTTGATAGTTTGTTCTGGATTCTGCAACAACGTCGGATAAGATCAACCTCCACTCATCGATGTTAATGGACGAAATACAACTAGTTTGGAGTTGATTCTTATTGAAATGAAAGGAATATTTGAAGATCTTTCTAAGATGAGATGATTTGCTAAATTTGGATTTTTGCCGAAGACGTTATGCTCGCTCGAAATTGCTGTCAATATGATTGCTTCTTGAAAGTCTCTATACTCAAGCAAAGTGATTGGGATGCCCAAGCAACGAGTTCAGAGTGAAGATTTGCAATTTGGAAAGCATCAGAAAGCATGACCTTGCCCGAGCAAGGTCATAGTCTTGCCCGAGCAACATCGTGGCAAAGGCAAAATGAAGCTTGCTCAAGCAACGCCCGAAAGCATCGAAGCATGACCTTGCCCGAGAAAGGTCACGCCTTGCCCGAGCAAGATCGAGACAAGCAAAATCTTCAAATCGGTAGTCTTGCCCAAGCAGAGAAGAATGCTTGCCCGAGCAAACAGAAAAGCTTGCCCAAGCATCATTGATCTAAAGTGCCTTCTCTCACTCAAAGGAACCTTGTCCGAGCATGGAAAGTTGCTTGCCCGAGCATTATGCCCAGGTAAGGAAAAAGGTTTGCCCGAGCAAGATTAGTCTTCCTCCTTATATCGCCTCTCGTTCGGAGTTTGCCCGAGCAAGATTTTAAGCTTGCTCGAGCAACATCGAAAGGAAGTGATTTTTGCTACATATTGAAAAGCTTGCCCGAGCACATAAATCATCATGCTCGAGCACCATGCCCAAGTAGGAGAGAAGACTTTCCCGAGCATACCCTGAGACAACGTGATTAAGAAGCTTGCCCGAGCAAGCCTGGTTTCATGCTCGAGCAACATCACCAAGTCTGTATTTCTCCACAAGCATGCTTTCTGGGTTGCTCAAGCAACAGCGATGCGCTCTCACTTCTCCGCTTTGTCTATGTCGTGCCCGAGCAAGAAAGTTTCCATGCTCGAGCAACAACGAAGCATAACACTTTCAAGCCTCTGTAAAAGAAGCTTGCCCGAGCATGATAATGATCATGCTCGAGCACCATGCTCGAGCACCATGCTCGAGCAGGCAAAATACTTTGCCCGAGCATCAGCGTCCAAGAACATATTCATGAGAAGCTTGCCCGAGCAAGAATGGATTCCTACTCGAGCAAGACCCCTCTGTTTTCAAAATCACCGTCTACATAAATCTTAAATCATCGTGTGTGATTTCATTTCTACATATTGTTACTCATTACTATTCCTAATTGCTTTTAATCAGTTTGCTAATGAGTTTCAGATTATTAGATCATAGATTAACAACAAATTTGCATAAAGCAATTTGTGTGTCAGAGAGGCATTAAATGCTACAAACAGAGGAAAGCTTCTGAGTCTAACGGCTATATTCATGAGACAACAATTAATCTTCAAGCTTCTCCAACGGCCATTAATACAACACTCAAGACAGAGCATTAACGAAGTCAATGTTAAACACTTTATGATTAAAGTTGGATTAGAGCTCAACGAACTAAAAGCAACAAAAGCTTCAACGGATACTTCCAACTAATCTCCAACGGTCGAATGCTCGCAACGGTCGAAACGCAAATACCTATAAATTGCGATGTCTTCAAACCGCAAGAGGTGATGATGGTTGATGAATGAATCGAAAAAGCCAACGAAATGATTTTACTACTTCACCGTCGATAGTTCATACACTCTGTTTCTCAATGTTTATATAGTTTACGGTAGAGAGTGAGATGATCGATTATGTACTTCAAACATTAGCATTCATCTACTCGGTGAGGAGTTCTTAAACACCGATTAATTCTTTTAGTTGTAAAAATCTTAAGGTTGTGGAACCTTAAGTGTGGGTGTATCAATTACAACTTGTAAGGGAGAGTGAGTCCCAGAGTGAGAGGATCATCCTTCGTTTACAGAGTCGGTAATTGTATCCTTACAGTGCGTAAGAGGATATCTCCGTGAGAGATTGTAAAGGCTACACAAGTGCCCGACCAAACTTGTGAGGTTGTAAAGGCTTTCTCTTGTGCCCGGTTAAACAAGAAGATAGTGGATTGAAAATCTCAAGTGGAGCTTGGGGACCGGACGTAGGTCAAGGATTGGGCTGAACCAGTATAAATCTCAGTTTGCATATTCTCCTCCCTAAACTCTTACATTTCCAAAGATATATATGTTTGAATGATTGATTATTGCTTTATAAACTAATTCTCATCATTCGAACTACTTTCGAAGTTGCGAAAAGACTTTCTAAGTTTTCGAAAGCTTTATCAGACACCCAATTCACCCCCCCTCTTGGGTTCAGCTGGTTCTTCAATACAGAGTGGAAAGTGAATCAGAAGGAATCAGACAGAACTTAGTGGACAGTTTAGGACATGTAGGTCATCTGTGTGTAAACTCAACAAATCATTGTATGGTCTTAATAGATTTACCAAAGCAGTAAAAGAGCTTGGGTACACTCAGGGACAAGCGGATGACACATTATTCATCAAACGTGTTAATGGCAAAGTCACCATATTGATCGTATATGTTGATGACATAGTCATTACAGGAGATGACAAAGAATCTTGTTAGCAGAATTCTAAGTAAAAGACCTTGGAAATAGCTAGAACCAAGAAGGGCATCAATGTATCCTAGCGAAAGTATACACTGGATCTGTTACATGAAACAGGAATGTTGGGTTCCCAACCAGAAGGAACACCAATGAAAGAGAGATGCCATCTAGAGATTAAGCAAAAAGGGATCCCGGCTAACTCAGAAAGATACAGAAGAATTATGGGAAAATTGATAACCCACACACGTCCTGATATTAGTTATGCAGTTGGAATAGTAAGCCAGTTTATACATCAACCACAGGAAGAACACATGAAGGCTGTATATAGAATTTTTGAGTTATCTGCTTAATCCTGGAAGAGGAATATTGTTTAAGGTACAACCGTTGAAATCTACACGATGCGCACATTGAAATCTCAATCTCGTGGTACGTATGGGGAAATCAAGACATGGAGAAGCAAGAAACATACGTAGTGTCACCAAGTAGTGCGAAACGGAAGCATTAACAAGGGATATTGTGGATTATGAGATTATTGAAAGAATTAGTCAATCTCGTGGTGTGACAACAAGGCAAAGATTAAATGGTTCGTATATCACGATGTTGGATAGACAGAAAAGATCAAGTTAATAACTCTCTCCCACAGATGCGAGACCATGGAGAATCTCGCAACGTAAAATCTGGTTACATGGAGAAGCAAGAAAGTAGTGTCACCAAGTAGTGCAGAAGCAGAACTGAGAGCCGTTAACAAAGGAGTATGTGAAGGATTGTGGATTATGAGATTATTGAAAGAATTAGGAATTCAAATTGAAGGACCAATGCAACTCTGGTGTGACAACAAGGCCAGCATTGAAATGGTTCAGTATATCACGACAGAACAAAGCATGTTGAGATAGACAGACACTTCATTAAAGAAAAGATTGAAGCAGGCATAATAACTATCTCCCACATAAGATCTGCAGACCAGATCGCAGATATCTTGACCAAACCACTAGGCAGAACAAAATTTGATGTCTTTCGATTCAAGCTGTGAATGATTGACATCTACTCTCCAGCTTGAGGGGGAGTGTTTGAATATTGTTTCTATCCCACTATGTTCTGTCATGTTTTATTATGATTCCTTCTATTTCACTTTCCATTCTGTATCATCTCACCTACTACTCCACTCACTCACCACTTTACTTTACACCCGTAATGTTCCACTTAGTGCTCTACTTTCAACCTGTATGATTCTCTCCTAAAGCCTATATATACATGGGCTGTGTATTCAATCATATATCAATAAACATAGTGTGTTTATGTCTCTGAAAGACAATAGTATTGGTAATACCATTTGAGTTTTCCTAGCGCTGAGGACACGTGTTGCAATCGTGGCACCGGGTATGTGCATACATGTTGTGGGACTTTACATACTGCTCAGTGCTTATGTTTTGTCATTGTATTGATCATGCATCTGCTTTGTGCTTATGTATTGATATTCTGCTGTATTGTTATGACTATCTGTTGTCCATATACTATTTTATTTGAGCATAAGGTGTTACCTGAGATCCAAATGGGAATTGGATCTCAGCTGTAGCTTCATGGTCGGGAGGGAGGACCAAGGATTGGTGATAGGGGCAAGCAGCAGGAGTAGGCTTCGGGACGAAGATTTACTTATCGTTTATGTATTTACTTTTGAACACTAGGATGATTGTATTGTTACTATTACACTATGGTTAATGTTTTATTGTGATTCAGTTACTCATTCGCTCCAATGCTCTCTACTCTGATTGAAAAAAAAATCGCTTTTAAAATGGGACGTTACATTTTGGTATCAGAGCCTTTCATTCTGGCATGAATTGAACTATGTTATTTCGAACAGTTTGGTGCCGAAGGCAAGGCTAGTCTATGTGGGTGAGCCAATTAGTCACCGTGAACTCGGTGAGGCCCCATGATAGACACTTACCTGGCCATTCTGTTCGGTTGACGGAGTTAGGTTCAAAAGCCTTTTAAAATTTGAGCACATTTTGAAAAGGAGTACTGATATGACCCTGGTAAGTGCCGAAGGCAAGGCTAGTCTATGTGGGTGCGCCAATTAGTCGCCGTGAACTCGGTGAGGCCCCATGATAGACACTTACCTGGCCATTCTGTTCGGTTAACGGAGTTAGGTTCAAAAGCCTTTTAAAATTTGAGCACATTTTGAAAATGAGTACTGATATGACCCTGGTAAGTGTCTATACAAAGATGGACAGAGATGACAATCCATACACTTATCACGGAATGAGGAGACGTACCGCTAGGAAATCTGTAGTACCAGGAATGGTGGGAAGAAGGCTGAACCCTGATCCTATTTACCCTCCGCCTGAACCTGAGCCCCCGCTTATTCCAGCACACCCTGCACTTAGGTACTACTTTGAACCCATGTACAACCCTGACTTCCCTGTGGAACACCTGAACGACCCAGAACCAGAATATCACCCTGGCCCAGAATACCCCGATTACATATATGACCCCAAACCTGTAGACATAGATGATGCAAACCCAATGCCGGGAAGCCCTGCCGGGTCAACCCATTCTTCTGAAAGGGATAACTTCGATTACCCCGATATTTGGAACCTAGATGAGGAGGAAGCTACCCCTGAGGATTACCATTATATCTTAAATGATAATGTGACGCTAACACGGTTGTTAGAGTCATATTACAGGTATGCTGAACAAACCACCGACACCATAAGGGAAAGGTATATGTTCCACCTCAGCCGAGTCAAGAGTTACTATGCCCTAAACAACCGATATCCACCCGGAGACTGGATTAGAACCACCCTATTCTATTTTCCCCGAACCCGCTTATGGGCTAGGATGATAAATGAGCTGCTTGATGAAGGGCCTATCTTGGATGTCCGTATATACCTCCGCTATCTAAAATGCTTGGTGCGCCAGCACATGTAGATGGGAAGAAACTGTTGAAGAAAGCTGTGGGAAGAATAGTAGAAGCTAGATGGTATAGTGTGTATAAAATCTCTCTAGAAACCCTGAGGGATTGTAAAATATCTGTTAAAATAAAGGGGTTGTAATATATTGACTTGTATGGAAAAGTTTAGGACATGACCGACTACTAGGTTAAATTGTACAAATATGATGCAATGTGAATATATGTATGTTTTTGGTGCCTATTATTGTGCTAATTCTGATATTTATATCTGTCATTATTATTAAGTAAATGGAAAAACTTAAGGAATGGCAATCATAAGAGGTGCGGGAGTACGTAGAGGAAGAGGCCGAGGTAGAGGAAGGGGTAGACAACCCCGAATAATACCAATACCTGAACATGAACCAAACCAAGAACCAAACCAACCAAAACATAACGAGATTCAAGAGATGAGGAGAACTCTGCAAGAACAGAGGGCTCTGATAGACGAACTCTTAGCAGAGAGGCAGAAAAGACAAAGACAATTACAAGAACGGGAAGCTGAGGAAGAACTAGAAGAAGGCGATCAGAGTGATGAACCCGTGAGTGAAGCCGGGGAAGCCGAGGAGTCTGATAGATCGCGGTCACCTCCTCGACGAGAGAGAGCAGAGCAAACCACATAATATTGGGTCACTCAGTTCTGTAAGCTCAAGCCACCTGCGTTTTGCGGTAAGAAAGAACTAGATGAAGATTGGCTGCTGAGCCTGGAGAAAATCTTTAATGTGATGGAATGCCCGGAGAACCAGAAAGCTCAACTTGCTATATACAAGCTTGAAGGAGACGCTGATAGATGGAGGAGGAGTGTTGTTGCGACGCTGTGAAACCGTTATTGCCCTATCACTTGTGATAAATTTTTAGAGAAGTTTAATGACCAGTATTTCCCTCCATCGACTCAAGTGATCAAGGAGTCGGAGTTCCTTCACATTCAACAAGGGCAGGAGGAACCATTCGATGACTACTTTGCTCGTTTCACCAACCTGTCACGGTATTCATCGTATTTAAAGCGGGAAGATGACAAAAGCTGGAAGGCACATAGGTTGGTTTATGGGCTAAAGTACGAAATCAGGAAGAGGCTGGTATCTCAGCAGTTCCCTGACTTGGCTCAAGCTATGGAATCTTGCCGGCTGATTGAGCGAAATCTAAAAGAGTTGCGTGGATTCTGGAACTCCAACAACAATAGTGCAGGACGTGGCGGGTTTAATCGTGGAAATTTTCCACAGAAAAGGAAGGCACCATGGAATAACCCCCGAGTTGGGAACTTAAAGACAATTCCAGGCCGGGCAACAGAACTATCCCAGACTGAAGGGAACCCAATCATGCCCAAAATGCAGGAAGTACCATCTGGGAGTCAACTGTGATGGGAAGCAAATCTGTTTCAAATGCCAAAAGCCTGGCCACTACAGCCGGAATTGTCCTGAGAATACTGCAGAGGCAAGACCTCAGAGCGCAGGCCGGATCTTTACGCTGACAAATACAGAGGCTAGCAAGTCTCCGGAGATGGTCCAAGGTACTATTTACCTAAATGGGAATCAATTGCAGGCATTGTATGATACGGGTGCCAGTCATTCTTTTATTTCCTATGATTGTGCAAGTCGCCTAGGAATGCATGCCTTATGACCTGATAGTGTCTACACCGCTTGGCGTGAAATCTTCAGCTTCTGATGCATGTGTTAATTGTACTGCAAATGTGGATGGATGAGTTTCTAAAGTGGACCTTATCCGATTACCACTTCATGGCATCGACGTCATACTCGGTCTAAATTGGCTAACGGCGAACGGTGCAATGATCGACTGTAGTAGCAAGAGGATATCTTTTCCCAATTCACCTAGCAGAGACAAGATTGACGTGAGCCTGAATTTTCTCTCTGCTACGGAAGCTGATAGATGCATGAAGCAGGGATGCCAAGCATACATGATATTTTTCTCAGTCAAGGCAGAAGCCGAACTTTCACTCAAGGATATTCCTGTGGTGAATGAATTTCCTAACGTGTTCCTGGAGGATCTCACTGAGCTACCTCCTACAAGAGAAGTGGAGTTCACTATTGAATTGATGCCTGGTACAGGGTCAATATCAAAAGCGTCGTATCGTATGGCTCTGAATGAGATGTAGGAGTTGAAGAAGCAGCTGGAAGAACTTCTAAAGAAGGGGTTCATTCGACCCAGTGTATCACCGTGGGGAGCCCCAGTGCTGTTTGTGAAGAAGAAAGACGGAAGTTTCCGACTCTGTATCGACTATCGTGAACTAAACAAAGTAACCGTCAAGAACAAGTATCCACTTCCCCGGATCGATGATCTTTTGGATCAATTATCTGGTTCCATTGTATTTTCCAAAATCGATCTACGTTCGGGATATCATCAGTTACGAGTTAAAGATGGTGATGTTCCCAAGATGGCTTTTAGAACCAGGTATGGGCATTACAAATTCCTTGTGATGCCTTTCGGATTGACCAATGCACCTGCGGTATTCATGGATTACATGAATCGTATTTTCCGTCAACATCTAGACCAATTTGTGATAGTGTTTATTGACGATATACTCGTCTAGCAGAGGAGAACATGAAGAACATCTGCGACTTGTGTTGAATATACTCAAGGAGAAGCGACTTTATGCTAAGTTGAGCAAATGCAAATTTTGGCTGCCGGAAGTTAGATTTATGGGCCATGTTATATCTTGCAGTTGATCCAGGCAAAGTGGAAGCAGTTCTGGACTGGAAGAGACCAGAAACAGTGATGGAGATACGTAGTTTTCTAGGTCTAGCGGGGTATTACCGCAGATTTATACGAGATTTCTCACGTCTTGCCTTACCATTGACAAAGCTTACGAGGAAGAACAACCCTTTGTATGGGGAGAAGACTGTGAGGATAGCTTTCAGAGACTGAGGGGGAGGTTAACTACAGCACCGGTGTTGGTTATCCCAGATCCAAGTGAGATTTATGTTGTCTATAGTGATGCCAGTGGGCATGGATTGGGATGTGTCCTAATGCAACAGAGCAGAGTGGTGGCCTTATGCCTCTCGTCAGCTGAAGCCTCACGAGTCGAATTATCCTACACACGATTTAGAGCTTGCGACTATCGTGTTCGCTTTAAAGATATGGAGGCATTACCTGTACGGTGAGACCGTAGAATTATACTGCGACCACAAGAGCCTGAAATATCTCTTTGATCAAAGGGAACTTAACATGAGGCAACCTTGCTGGATGGAATTGCTAAAAGATTACAACCTGGAGATCAAGTATCATCCAGGTAAAGCAAATGTCGTTGCAGATGCTCTCACTAGAAAGAAGGTACAGGTGGCATACATGATGATGCAAGAGCAGAAATTACTTGAAGATTTCAGAGATCTGAATCTATCAAACCAATTTTGCGTGGGTCTCAACACACCAAATGATGCCTATCTTGCAACTCTCCTTGTGAGTCAAGGGGAATACGATCTGAGAGGGATGAAGTCGAGGAAGCTCAGAAGCAAGATAATTGGGCTATCTCCATGCGGGAGAAGATCTCTCAGGGTGAAACCCAAGACCATGACCTATCACCTAGTGGTTTGGTCAGGTACAAGAAGCGAATCTACATACCGCCAGTTGATGAATTAAGGCGGAAGATACTGGATGAGGCTCATAAGAGTAAATATACTCTGCATCCAGGAATGGTCAAGATGTACCAGAACATGAAAACTGAACTTTGGTGGCCTGGGTTCAAGAAAGATATAGCCCAGTACGTGGCCGGGTATTTGACTTGTTAGAAAGTAAAGATTGAACACCGACGACCCCCTGGTCTTCTTCAAGGACTGAAAATGCCGGAATAGAAATGGGAAAATGTAACCATGGATCTTGTGGTGGGTTTACCTAAGATCAGGAATCACGATACAATCTGGGTAATCGTTGACCGATTAACCAAGTCAGCACATTCCATACCCATTAGTATCCATTATTCTCCAGAACGATTGGCGGAGATTTACATCAAAGAGATCGTGGGACTACACGGTGTCCCTAAGAGTATTATCTCTGATCGGGATACGCGGTTCCAATCCCATTTCTGGCAAGCGATACACGAAGGTATGGGTACAAAGCTGAAGTTCAGTTCGGCTTATCACCCTCAGACCGACGGTCAATATGAGAGAACGATACAGACGCTGGAGGATATGTTGCGAGCATGTGCCCTAGATTTCAAAGGAAGTTGGGATCGACACCTTTCGCTAGCAGAATTTGCATACAACAACAGTTATCATGCGAGTATACACATGGCCCCGTTTGAGGCATTGTATGGGCGGAAGTGTCAATCACCTTTATGCTGGACAGAATCATCTGAAAGGAAATTGCTTGGACCAGATATGCTTGAATAGACCTCCGAGCAGATCGCGTTGATCAAGAAGAGACTCCTCGCAGCACATAGTAGACAGAAGAGCTATGCTGACAAAAGGAGGAGACCGTTGAAGTTCTATGTCGGCGACCATGTGTTTTTGAGGTTATCTCCAGTAACCGGTGTCGGCATAACGCTTAAGAGGAAGAAGCTCAGTCCACGTTATGTGGGACCGTTTGAAGTTTTGGCCGAGTGAGGATCACTCGCTTATCAGATAGCCTTACCCCCGAACCTGAGTAATCTCCATGATGTTTTCCATGTGTCACAGTTGAAGAAATACCTACCAGACCGTGATCATGTCATTGAATATGAAGACGTTGAAGTACGGCATGATAATACCTTCGTAGTCGAGCCGGAGCGAATTCTCGAACACCAGGAGAAACGGTTTAGGAATAAGACCATACCAATAGTGAAGGTAGTCTAGAAGGGTTTGTCACCTAATGAGGCGACTTGGGAAATAGAGAGAGACATTAAGGAGAAGTACCCAGAGTTCATGGCCCAAAGTTTAGTCACGATAGATTAAATTTCGGGGGCGAAATTTTGTTTAACGGGGGGAGAAATGTAATACCCGGATATTTGTTTATCTGGAGTCTTATATTGAGATAAATAAATGGCTATTTCTGATAGGTGAGTATATGGCCTCAAATAGTGTGTATAATTATCTTATTTTGCTAAAGAAAATACCATGGGAGTTAAAGGAAATAAGGTGCCAAAGGGCTAGAAATACATTATGTGTCATAAAATAGCCTGAGAAAATTATGATAAATCTTAAAGGGAAATTAAATAATTATTAAAAATTGGGGAGAATATTGTCCTTAATTATAGCAATTTAATAAATTATTTCCTTGAAAATAATAAGAGGGAAAATTTAATATTATTTTGGAAACCCTAAATGACCCCATGATTTTTAATATAATGCGTGGGACAAAAAATACCAATGTCAGTGAAATAGTTGTGAGAAAATGATTAATCCTAATTAAGAAAATGATCAAAAATTAGTAAGTGATTAATTAAGTAATTAATGGCTAATTGTTTAAGCTTGAACACGAGAATATCCAAGGTAAATTATGTACAACCCTTTAATTAAATGTTTATGGCTAAAATTAGCATAAAATATACTTGCTAATTAATTAGAAAATGTTAAGAAAAATTGGTGAGATTAAGTGCATGAAAACCCTAAATCCTAAAAGATTACTAATCATAGGATTAAGGCCCTAATTAAGCTTTCTAATTAAATTAGACAAATTAAACGATGGTCAAATGGTTAGGATATATAATCTAATAAAGTAAGATCAAAGGCTACAAGAATTTCTAACAATTTTAAATGCCTAAATCCATGTAATTAAGTAAGGATCAATGGGATAATTTTGTGAATTATATAAGATAATTAAAATATAAAATAAATTAATTTAAAAAACATTTAAAAAGGGGGCAGCCGAATTGTGAGACTTTTGATGAAGATTTTGTGAAAGAAATAATATCATGATATTTGTATTATAATAATAATATAAAATGAGATATTTTGTAAAAAAAAAAAACAGAGATAGGATAAATGAGAACCGATAGAAATTAAATCCTATCTAGAGAACCATGAACTAGGTTTCTAAGATCAGGATATATTATAAACAAGTGAATTTTTATCTAGAAGTTGGTGTTACCGGAAGTCATTTCCGTAACCGACGGCGTTTGTCCAAAAATGTTCAGAAGGCTAGGAAATACCCTTAATGGGATCAAAAATTTTGCTAACCCAAATATTTTGAAGGAGGAAGAAAAGACCTTCAAGGCTATGTTGTTGGATTTTTGAGATTGTTTAAGATTACGCGATTAGAACACCGAACAGGGAACTTTATCGGTACAAGATCAAAAAAGCAAGTATGTGACATCATTTTTGATGATGTAATTTTTGCATAAAGCAAGGGGGGAGGTCAGCCAAGAAGAAGCCATGCAATAAAACCAAAATCCAATGATTAATATTCAATATGATAAAGCATGAATAGTAGCACAAATTTGCCTATAAATAGATGGCAACTCCAAGCATACTTTCTCACCAATTCCTCTTGTTTGAGTTCAAAATTTTGGAGTAGAGAAGGAAGGAAGAGCTCTTGAGAAAGTTGTAGCGAAGCCCTGGGTAATTTCTTTGGTCCCTAGTCCTAAGCTTTAGTGTTTCTTTCGGTAGTTATAGTAGGAATGCTAAATTAATCTTTAATCTTCCAAGTTAGTTTAGATATCATGTTTTAAGGGTAAATATGATATTTATTTCAAAAATATATTGGAAAAAGAGATATGTCAAAATTTTGGAAGATTAGAGTCAAAGTAGCAAAGCTCTGGCGAAATTTAGTGGATTAGTAAAGCCAAGGTAAAATGGTAATTTGTACCTAAGATGCTTGTTATGATGTTGGACATTGATAAATATGATATTATCCTTATAGGATATCTGTGATCACGTACCGCTGTTGTGCTGCTATCGTACCGCTGTCAAACGTACCGTTTTCCCGTCAAAAGTATCGAATATCGTCAACAAAGGTACGAACACGTACTGTAACCCTAACTCCGTGCTACTCATATACATATATGTGATAGATACGTTTATAGACTGAGGCTCTGTTTGGGGTTGTCAATTATACATACAACTTTACACGGGTTATAGTATTGGTAATACCGTTTGAGTTTTCCTAGCGCAGAGGACACGTGTTGCGATCGTGGCACCGGGTATGTGCAGACATGTTGTGGGACTTTACATACTGCTCAATGCTTATGTTCTGTCATTGTATTGATCTTGCATCTGCTTTGTGCTTATGTATTGATATGCTGCTGTATTGTTATGACTATCTGTTGTCCATATACTTTTTTATTTGAGCATAAGGTTAACCGTTACCTGAGATCCAAATGGGAATTGGATCTCAGATGTAGCTTCAGGGTCGGGAGGACCGAGGATTGGTGATAGGGGCAACCAGCAGGAGTAGGCTTCGGGACGGAGATTTACTTACCGTTTTATGTATTTACTTTTGAACACTAGGATGACTGTATCGTTACTATTACACTATGGTTAATGTTTTATTATGGTTCAGTTACTTATTCGTTCCAATGCTCTACTCTGATTGAAAAAAAAATCGCTTATAAAATGGGACGTTACATTTTGGTATCAGAGCCTTTCATTCTGGCATGAATTTAACTATGTTATTTCGAATAGTTTGGTGCCGAAGGCAAGGCTAGTCTATGTGGGTGCGCCAATTAGTCGCCGTGAACTCGGTGAGGCCCCATGATAGACACTTACCTGGCCATTCTGTTCGGTTAACAGAGTTAGGTTCAAAAGCCTTTTAAACTTTGAGCACATTTTGAAAATGAGTACTGATATGACCCTGGTATAATATGTAGAGATGGACAGAGATGACAATCCATACACCATTTATCATGGAATGAGGAGACGTACCGCTAGGAAATCTGTAGTACCAGGAATGGTGGGAAGAAGGCTGAACCCCGATCCTATTTACCCTTCGCCTGAACTTGAGCCCCCGCTTATTCCAGCACACCCTGCACTTAGGTACTACTTTGAACCCATGTACAACCCCCGACTTCCCCATGGAACACCAAACGACCCGAACCGAATATCACCCTAGCCCGAATACCCCGATTACATATATGACCCCGAACACCGTAGACATAGATGATGCAAACCCAATGCGGAAGCCTGCGGTCAACCCATTCTTCTGTAGGGGATAACTTCGATTACCTCGATATTTGGAACCTAGATGAGGAGGAAGCTACCCCTGAGGATTAATTATATCTTAAATGATAATGTGTCGCTAACACTGCTGTAATGTTATGAATATCTTTCATACATATACTGTCATATTTGAGCATAAGGTTAACCATTACCTGAGGTCCGATGGGCATTGGACCTCAGCTCTTACAATAGCTTCAGGGTCAGGAGGACCAAGGGCCAAAGATAAGGGCAAGCAGCACGCTTAGAGTCTTGGCCGGAGATTTTCATTTTGATATGTACTGCTTTTCAAATACTCAGATAATTGTACCACTATTATAATGAGCCAGACACACTATAGTTGACATTTTAAATATTTATCAATTACTCACTTGCTCCGATGCTCTACTCTGACAAATAAAAAATTCAGCTTTTCAAAACAGGGTGTTACATTTTTGGTATCAGAGAATTCATTCTGGCACAAATTTAACAAAGTTACTCCAAACAGTTTGGTGCCGAAAGTAGGGCTAGTCTATGTGGTTCAGTCAATCAGCCGCCGTGAACTCGGTGAGACTCCCATGATAGACACCTACCTGGCCAAATTGTTTGATTAACTGAGTGAGGTTCTAAGCCTTTAAATTTTGAGCATGTTTTGAAAATGAGTACTGATATAACTCTGGTATGATGTTGTAGTGATGGACATGGAAGAATTCGCTTTTATAAATTATCATGGGAGAATGAGACGTACCGCCCGGAGATCTGTAGTTCCGAAAATGGTGGGACTTAGACTAAACCCCAATCCAATCTATCCTCCTCCTGAACCTGAACCTCAACTTGTTCCAATATACACCGCTCCCGAATATAATTTTGAGCCGGTATACAATCCTAATTACCCTGTTGCACACCTAGATGACCCGGAACCCGAGTACCATCCTGGACCGGAATATTCCGACAACAACATATACGACCCATAGCCTGCCCATGATGTGCCATTAAACATAATACACGCAGCCCAAGTACCGGGAAGCCCTGCTGGGTCATACCATTCCTCTGTGGGAGACAATTTCGATTACCCTGAGATAAGGAATCTAGACGAGGAAGATGCCGACTTTGATGACCTGCACTACGTCCTGAACGTTAACAACGTGCTGACGTAGACGTTGCATTTAGACTACCTGCAGGCGGAGCAAGATGCGGAGAACTCCCTGACTCGGTTTCGGTTCTGGTACAACAGGTATTTCTCCCGAGTAGTCTCCGCATCTTGCTCCGCTGCGTAGGTAGTCTAAATGCAACGTCTGTGTCAGCACGTTGTTAATGTTCAGGACGTAGTGCAGGTCATCAAAGTCGGCATCTTCCTCGTCCAGATTCCTTATCTCAGGGTAATCAAAATTGTCTCCCACAGAGGAATGGTGTGACCCAGCAGGGCTTCCTGGTACTTGGGCTGCGTGTATTATGTTTAATGGCACTGCATGGGCAGGCTTTGGGTCGTATATGTTGTCGTCGGAATATTCCGGTCCAGGATGATACTCGGGTTCCGGGTCATCTAGGTATGCAACAGGGTAATTAGGATTGTATACCGGCTCAAAATTATATTCGGGAGCGGGGTATATTGGAACAAGTTCGGTTCAGGTTCAGGTTCAAGTGGAGGATAGATTAGATCGGGGTTTAGTCTAAGTCCCACCATTTTTGGAACTACAGATCTCCGGCGGTACGTCTCATTCTCCCGTGATAATTTATAAAAGGGAATTATTCCCTGAACCATCACTACAACATCACACTAGAGTTATATCAGTACTCATTTTCAAAACATGCTCAAAGTTTAAAGGATTAACCTAACTCAGTTAATCAAACAATTTGGCCAGGTAGGTGTCTATCATGGGAGTCTCACCGAGTTCACGGCGACTGATTGACTGACCCACATAGACTAGCCCTACCTTCGGCACCAAACTGTTTGGAGTAACTTTGTTAAATTCGTGCCAAAATGAATGCTCTGATACCAAAAATGTAACACCCCATTTTGAAAAGCCGATTTTTTTGTCAGAGTAAAGCATCGGAGCAAGTGAGACACTGATAAATATTTAAAATGTCAAACTATAGTGTGTCTGGCTGATTACAATAGTGGTACAATTATCCGAGTATTTCAAAACCAGTATATATCAAAATGAAAATCTCCGGCCGGGACTCTAATCGTGCTGCTTGCCCTCATCTTCGGCCCTTGGTCCTCTTGACCCTGAAGCTATTGTAAGAGCTGAGGTCCAATGCCCATCGGACCTCAGATAACGGTTAACCTTATGCTCAAATATAACAGTATATGTATGACAGATATTCATAACATTACAGCAGTAATCAATATATAAGCACACAGCAGATGCAAGATTAACACAACAACAGTACATAAACACACAGCAGATGTAAAGTCACACACATGTCTGCACTATCCAGTGCCACGACAACTGCTCGTGTCCTCAGCGCTAGGAAAACTTAACGGTATTATCAAGACTATAACCCGTGTAAAGCTAAAATGTATAAACAGTGATCTAAGACGGAGTCTTAGTCTATGAAATCATCAATCACATATAAGCATATAATAAGCATTAGAGTTAGTGTTACAGTACGCGTCCGTACCTGAGTCGGTGATAACAGTACGTACGTGGTCGGTATGCGTTCTCGGATAGCCTATAATAGTAATATCACTTTATTAATCCATAAATAATATCCTAAGAGATATTTTGGCCATTAATGACTATTTTACCTCTGGTGAATTTATTTTTCAATTTATTCCCCCAAAATTTCGTAAAAACGCTGGTTATAGCTTTTAGGAATTTTTCGTCTAAATTTGAAAAATCAAAACTAATTCTAGAAAAATTGAAACAGGGATCCGTAAAATTTCCCGAAATCCTTAGGATGTCTATTCTTGAGAAAAAAATACTGGAATTTACCCAGAGTTTAATAAAAATTCCCATTTTTCACATTTTTAGCCTCTGTCCAGAATTTTACCTAGAAAACGTAGCTTTTCTTCAAGAATTTTTATCTCCTTGCACAAAATTCAAAATGACACACTCTAGGTATATTTGGAAATCCATATATGTCTAATTTAACCATGAATGTTTTTAAAATTAATTAACTTCATCTTCAACATAAAATTATGCCGTTTTTACTACTGACTCCAGAAATCGCCTAACCGAAAAATTTTGCCAAAACTTTGCAACTTTGATGTTTATCTTCCAAAAATTTTACTCTATCATTTTATTCATCTTTTTTTTTTCAAAATAAGGCCATTTTTAACCATAAAAACATGAAAATAAAATTACTCTAGCATATTTAAGATCAAAGCAAAGTCTATCTATGAATCTAAGAACTCAAACTTAAAGAACTTACTTGCAAATGCTCTAACTCCTTCAAGATACTCCTCATTCTTCTTGAATCTCACTTCACTCTATATTCAGATTTGTAGTTGTTTTTGGTGTGAGAATATGAAGAACCCAAAGTCCCTATTTATAGGAAAATGCTATGGCAATTTGGTAAATCTTCCAAACCTAACTCTTCTTGAATAATAACCACGTATGGAGCCATGGGATCTAGGTTGATTCATTAAACACTCATCCTAGCCCTCAATCCCATATATAATCCCCATCGAGTTAGTGTTACGAAGCACTCCATTCTATCCTCTTCCATTTTTTTACAAAATATCCAACTTTTACACCATTTTGCCCCGAACCCCTAATGTACCTTAATCTTGACGAAAGAACTACGAAACTAAAGACCCGGGGACCGAAGAACTTACCCCGGACTTTGCTCGGACTTTCTCCAGAGCTTCTCTCTCTAACTTCTCTCTAAGAGGCAGATTTTTGGTGTGAGAAATGAAGAAGAGGAGCTTGGTATTTATAGAAGAGACGGATGGCGAACGGTAAATACTCGAACTTCGGTCTTGACGAATATGGACCGTAGGATCGCATTTTTGAGGACAAAACACTCTTGGCCATCCATGGTCAAGATCGAAATCTAAGAGCCCTAAAGTCAATGGATGAGTTGTCATCCATGATGGCTCTTGCTTTATGGCCTCCGGCCGATAAAGCTACCCGACGGTGTCCGTTTCGCGCGATTTCGCGAAACTCAAAAATCCGGCGTGTAACTTTGAAGATCTTTCCATCCTCTTTCATATTATATATTTTGATCCTCTTTTTGATCATATCCAGGTATTCTATGGTGCGTCGGAAAATATTCGGACAAACGCGTCCTATTCTGAAATCGCTTAGATAGAACCAACTTCTCGGACAACAATTCATTCGAATCGTAAAACGTCCAGTTGTTGCCTAACTTAATCTCGTGTTTAAAAAGACACAATTGTTTCTATAGGTTCTCACTTTGCCTATCGACTCCACTCTATCTCGATCAACTTTTCGTCTTATTTGAAATTAGGGTTTTTCGGTTGCGGAATCGACGTCTGGTAAATTCTTTCTTCGTGTAGAATTTCACTTGTACTTAATTTGATCAGTCTGAAAAGACTTTTACCTCTGGTTTACCTGTAGAATTTATTTCTAACTTTTCCCGATGGCTATATGGGCGACTCACCGCATTATATTATTATTTTATTCTAATTACCATTTTAATTATTTAAACAATTCTTTTTAATTAAAAATACTTACAATTTCGGCCCCCTCTTTTAAAAATTCAGATTTATTTATTTTTCTATAATTTTTTCCATTTTTTAAAAATATAATATTTTTTACCAAAATTCCCGTTTTACCCCCGCCGTTAGGGCTTAATCGACCTAATTTCTTCGTTTAGTGATCTTTTTAGGATCGGTTTCTTCATATATTTATCTTTAATTGCATTTTATATCCTATGTAAAATATTAACAATGTTTACCCCATGTGTTTGAAATGATTAAACTTTTCTTCATGTTATTTTTGTAATTTATTAAATTCTCATAATTAGGGATAACACTTCCATAGCTAGCTTCATGATCTTTAAATATTTATCATAATATTTTTAGACTGTTTTTATCACCATTATATCATTTTTAGTCATTACGTTCTCCTCCTTCCCCTTAACTTTTTTGACAATTTACTCTATAATTATAACAATTTTCTATTGTATTTCCATTATCTCAAAATATTCGTTCTACAACTTAGTCCTTATTGGTTCATAGGTTTTTACTTGGATTAAAGGCTTTAAACATGTAATTAATTTAGGCCATTAGATCTAGCTTTAAAGATTAAATCTTGACCTTTAATTTGTGTTGGAAAATGGCTCCTACCACTATTGAGTTGTATTTCCATATTTTCTCATATTTTATGTGCTTACTTGGATTAAAGGATTTAATATTTGTGTAATTATCTTGCCTTTTCAAGAGTGAATTTTCACATATTTTATGTGCCTTAGGATTTAATATTTGTGTAATTATCTTGCCTTTTCAAGAGTGAATTTTCACCACCCATATTTGAATTAGGGAAGGTTAAGTTAATCTTGGTTAATATCTCTAATATAGTAGTGTTTTAGGTGTTATTAGGCCTAATTGTCAAAGTGTGATTGGTTACTATATTAATTATGATAATTAGAAATCCCCTTTATGCTAACCTTGGGTTTCTATTAGCCTTTGATCACTAATTAATCTCATACATTTCTTAATTATGCCTTTTTAATTTAATTACGAAAATTAACATAAATATTTTAATTTTTGCAAATTTAGTTGCCCATTAGTTGTTGATAATTTTCATTAATTGGAATAAGTATTTCCATGTCATTTTATTGTCTTTTATGAATTAATTAAGATTATACTTAATTATGATACTTTATGGTATTTTATTATCCCTAATAGAATTTAGAAAATTTAACCATTGGTTACCTTAATTTTAAAGAGAAATTACCTAGAAAATAAAATAAACACATCACAAGATTTGAGACCACATATCCACCTATTTTTAATAGGCATTATTTGCCAAAATATAATATTTAGGAGAAATACAAATTTTTGGGTATTACATTTCTCCTCCCGTTAAATAAATTTTCCCCCTCGAAATTTACTCTATCATAATTAGACCCATAAACTCTGGGTATTTCTCCCTCATGTCTTCCTCTGTTTCCCAAGTTGCCTCGTTAGGTGACAAACCCTTCCAGACTACCTTCACAATCGGAATGGTTTTGTTTCTAAGCCATTTCTCTCGGTGATCGAGAATTTGCTCCGGCTTGACTATGAAGAGGTATTATCATGTCACGCTTCAACGTCTTCATACTCGATGACGTGATCACGGTCTGGTTGGTATTTCTTCAACTGAGAAATATGGAAAACGTTATGGAGAGATTATCCGGTAACTAGTGACAAATTTTAGGACTGAAACGCTAACTGCATGGGTTCAAATCTTACCTCCATCAAAAACAACTTTAAGACAACCCTTCATTTCAATGGTTGAACGGTTGGACAAGCTCACAAAAAAGAGTGACTTTGATTCCTAAGTTAGCGTTTCATTCCTAAGGTTTGACAGAAGATCACAGCAAAGGGAGTGACTTCAATTCCCAACATTAACTCTGATTTGTCATTGGTTAGCATTTTATTCCTAAAGTTTTACAGCAAATCCTTCATAGGTTCGAATCCCACCTCCGTCAAAAATAGGTTTAAGACAAGCCTTCGTCCAAGGGCTAACAAGCTCATGAAAGGGAGTGACTTTTGTAGCATGCCTAAGGTTGTGGAAACCTTTCCCTTGAGGATGCGTTTTGATGGGCCTAACGAAGCCCAACCGAAAACAAAACCGTAAGTCCTTGTGTGCTAAAGCGGACAATATCCACAAGCGAGCGCCTGAGTTGTTATAGTTGGTATCAGAGCCAGGGCTCGAGTCGTTGTGCCACATAAGGGTTGATTATATGTCATTCATCGTTTGGCATTTATTGTAAAAAAAAAAAAAAAGAGGCATTTATTGTTTTTTAAAAAAAAGGAAGAGAAAAAAAAATGTTATTTGAGTGGTTTTATATTGTTACTCTTTTAAAGTTCTTGGGTATTTAACCTTTCATTTCCATATTATTACCTACCCTTACCCTAGCCCCATTACAACCTTAATAATAAGTCCTCTTGATTTTTGCAAGCATGTGTTACAAGTAGTGGAGAAGTAGAACTTGAGCAAGCTTATTGTAGAACAATTTCCTTGAGTAGAATTTGAGCGATACACTTATTAACCATATACACTTAAGAGATTGATTGAGGGCATCCCTTGAGAGACTATCTTGTGTGATTAGCATCATTGAATGATATTGCCATGATTAGTAATTTGAGATGAAGAGATTTCTGTCTTGATTGGTTGATCTTTTGAAGCTTTTGTGATCCTTGTTAAGTTTTGAAATTTCAGCAATCGTTCGAAAAGAGAATCTTTCCTTTATCTTTATTTTTGCCCAGGAGTGCAAAAAGATAAGTGTGGGGGAGTTTGATAATCTTTAAATTCATATTATTTTTAATGCAAAAAGGAGCTAAAAACTCTGTCATTGTCATGCTTTAATGGGACAATTAGTTAAATATGTAATTTCATCTTCATAACGAGTTTTTAGACTTCATTTGCATTAATCTTGGTCATATTTATAGTTTGGATCAAAATTGGGCTTAAATCTCATCTCTTTTACAATTGAGTAAAGAACACTGTTTTGTATTTTGATAATATCTTGAGTTCTAGACCTCAAATAAATCTGCAATTTATATTGTAGGAAAGCTGAAAGATATACCTACAACTCTTATGAAGAGCTCAAATGCTAAATCGGATGTTTAGAGATCCAACATGGGCTTTGAATCCGAGACAAGGCATTGGCACTGGACTCTGGAACAACGTTCGGTGTGTGATCCATAACTGGTGTTACAGAACTCCAAAGTCGGTGCGGTTTGAACGACTGGAAAGATGACATCTAGGGATACATTTAGTATGAAGACAGTTTGGTCCAACTCCACCGATTTCATGGTGTAACACATGCTGGAAAGTTGACGCGTTTTTGGAGCACAAAAGTCAAGAATTGTGGCTCAATAGTTCTTCCAATTTTCCTATAAATACATGGATGTTTTCAAGAGCAAAACACACCTTGGAGATGACCAAGATCTCTCCCTTTCTATCTTCCTTCTTGTATTTCTTGCCTCCTACATGGAATGGCTTAGTTTTGCTTTATTAGTTTCATGTATTGTTTTTCCTTTTTGTTCATAACCTCCTATATGGATGGTTCTTATATCTTGTTTATGCTTCTTATGCATTATTTTCCTTTTGTTTATTTGAGTCCTACATGTGATGGTTCTACCTCCTACATGGACGATTAGTTGTAATCTTTCCTTTTGAATGTTTTAGTTTGATTTTATATTCTTCATCTTTTACCCTTTTTATGCTTGGTCATGAATAACATGAACTAAGTATCTTTCTAAGGTCATGTATGGATTCTTTATGAAGTTTAATTGAAATTTTGTTTTTAATTACATAATACTTGTTTTGGATGTGTTTCTTTAATCCATGCTTAATGCCTTAGTTAGTTTGATCATCTAATTAAGGAATTGAAAGATTAATTAGACCTTGGGAAAGGCTAGTTAATTCTAGGTTCAATTGATTAAAGAACATAAGGTACTAGCAAGGGAACTTGACATAGGCTTTATGCAATCATAAAGAATTCTGGACTTAATGCAAGAATTAATTCTAATGAGCATGGGAACATGACTTTAGGATTAAGGATTAGGCTAATTGACTTAGGAATAAGCAATTAGATTAAAATCTGAAATTCGATTGACATACTCCAATTCATGGGTTAAGTAATTAAATTCTACCTTAAAAGAAGATTAGGTCTTAATCTAGCTTTTGGTAAAGGAAGAGCAATTAAATGGATTATTGATGATATACATGACCCTAGGCTCTTGTTAATTGCTTTCTACACATTTTAGTTCAATTTCTTTGTAATTTTATTTACTATTAATATTTTCATATTTTACTAAATAAAACCTATTGGAAATAGGTGAATATGTGGTCTCAAATAATAAGTTATAATTATCTTATTTTCTAAGGTAATTTCTATGGAAATTAGAAGAGATAAAGAGCTAGAAATCCCTAAAATACATTAATGGGGCATAAAATGGCCTGAAAATATTATGATAAATCCTAAGAGGCAATGAAATATTTATTAAAAATTGGAGAATATGTTGTCTCTAATTTAGGTAATTTTTGGGATTAATTTCCTTGGAAAATATTGAGGCAAGATTTAATATTATTTTGGGCATCATAATTGACCCCATGATTTTTAATATTTTATATGGAGCATAAAATACCAATGTCAAAAAATAGTTGTGAGATAATAATTAATCTCAATTAAGAAAATTATCAACAATTAGTAAGTGACTAATTAAGTAATTAATGGCTAATTACTTAAATTAAGATATAAAGTAAATTAATTAAGAAAATAAATAAAAATAAAATAAAAGGGGAAGGGCGAAATTTTGTGTGTGAAAAAGGTTATGGTTATTTCAAAAATAACATCATGATATTTAGTAATTAAATAATAATATATTCTGTAGAAAGACCAGTTGGGTGAATGAGAACCGATAGAAATAAAATTCTATCTCAAAATAGGTGAACTAAGTATCTAACATGAGGACTTATTATAAACGAGTATAATTTTGTCCCGGAGTGGGCTGTCTCCGAAGTCATTTCTGAAACCGGCGGAATGATTAAGAGACCGGATGAGAGAGGAAAAGGGCAGATAGTAGAAATGAGAACCAATGGAAAATAAATTCGTTGTGGAAAACCATGAACTAGGTTTCTTAGGTCAGGACATATTATAAACCAGTGAATTTTTATCCAGAAGTTGGTGTTACCGGAAGTTATTTCCGTAACCGATGGCGTTTGTCCGAAAATGTTCAGCAGACTACGGAATACCCTTAATGGGATCAAAAATTTAGTTAAACCAAGTATTTTGAAAGAGGATGAATAAACCTTCAGCGCTGTGTTGCCGGATTTTTGAGATTCTCCAAGATTACGCGATTAGAACACCGAACTGGGAACTTTATCGGTACCAGCTAATAAAGCAAGCTTATGACATCATGCATGACATCATTTTGTTGACTTTGAGAGCCAAGGAGGTCGGCTAGGAGAGATCAAGGGCCAAGAAAGTGCCATGCAATAAACCCTAGATCCGACGGTCGAAATCCGATCTGAAAAAGTGTGAATAGTAACTCAGAATTTCCTATAAATAGCCCTTCCATTCATTTGTAAAATCCACACCAAATCCTTTTGCTTATTTTTGAAATAGAGAGAGGTTAGAGAGAAGGAAGAGCTCTGGGAAAGTTGTAGCAAAGCCCTGGGTAAGTTTTTCGGTCCTTAGTCTTAAGCTTTAGTAGTTCTTTCGGTAGTTATAGTAGAAATGCTTGGTAGATCTTTAAATTGCCAAGATAGTTTAGATATCATGTTTTAGGGGTGGATATGATATTTATTTCAAAAAAATATTGGCAAAAGAGATATGACAAAATTTTGGAAGGTTAGAGCCAAAGTAGCGAAGCTCTGACGAAATTTCGCCGATTAGTCAAACTAGGGGCAAAATGATAATTTGTACCTAAAATGCCTGTTATGATGCTAAATATTAATAAATGCGATATTATCCTTATAGGATATCTGTAATCACGTACTGCTGTCATACCGCTGTTGAGTCGCTGTCGCACCGCTGTTTTCTATCAAAAGTACCGTTTTCCGTCAACGAAGGTACGTTCGCGTACTGTAACACTAATTATGATGTTTATGGTATGCGTATAGGTGCAATGTGTATGGTATGCTTATGTGAAGTAGTTGATAGCTATGTGGTATGTTCATTGTACTGTTATTATGCTTGCTGGGTGTTGGGATACATATGTTCGCGTACTGTAACACTAACTCTGATGTTTATTGTATGCGTATAGGTGCTATGTGCTTATGTGAGGTAGTTGATAGCTCTGTGGTATGCTCATTGTACTGTTATTATGCTTGCTGGGTGTCGGTGTACGTTCGCGTACTGTAACACTAACTCTGGTGTTTATTGTATGCGTACTTGTGCTATGTGTTTGGTATGCTTATGTGAGATAGTTGATAGCTCTGTGGTATGTTCATTGTACTGTTATTATGCTTGCTGGGTGTTGGGATACGTTTGCTGGGTGCGAAATGCTAGGTGTGAAACGATTGCTATGTGTGAAACATATGCTAAGTGTGACGCATCTGCCAGGGGGCTTATGTGATGTTGGGAAATGCTTGTTTGTATGCTCATATACTGTCTATGTTGTATATATAAACATGAGGTTAACCGTTACCTGAGGTTCAATGGGCATTGAACCTCATCTCTTAACATAGCGTCAGGTTCAGGAGGACCGAGGAGAAAGGCAAGCAGCACGCATAGGGTCTCAACTGAAGACTTTCTTCTGTTGTTATTTACTTTTGAAACCACTCGGTATAATGTACCGTTACTGAAATCAGCCAGACTTACGGCATTTTGAATATATGTATCAGTTACTCTTACGCTCCAATGCTCTACTCTGATGAGCTACTGATATTCAAATGAGGTCTGGTTTGCGCGACTGGAAAGCTAACATCCAGGGCTACATTTCTTATGAAGACAACGTGGCCCAATTCCACCGAAACCAAGAACCATACCAACAACTTCCATTCCAACAATATCATCAACCCTCTCATTTACCATACCATCCTTCATTCCATCCCACTTCCATATCATGCCATCCATCTCATGGATTTCTATACCCATTTGAGCCACCTTATGGACCTCATTCTCAACCATGTGTGCCTAACGAAGATCCTTCATTTTGTGGAGTCATTGGAGATTTCCAAAATCAAACGGCTTGGGCTGTAAATGAGGAGTGGTCACATAAGGAAGACATTCATCAACAAATGAACTCTATTCTTAGAAGTATGGAACAACAAGTGAAAATATCTGAGAGATTAGAAAAAGAAATTGATCAACAAACACAAATGTTGAAAATGAATTTTCAAGGAAATCCTTCTCTCATGGTCACACATCACAAGAAGGAAAGCAAGTACAAAAGTACATTGAAGAGTCTTCTCTCCCATTTGGTAATGATCCTATCCTTATAGAAGTAGACTCTCCTACTACTTTGGCTAACGAAGCAATTCATGATTTGAGTGATAATGAGGTGGATAAGGAAATCATTATTGAATCCCCTCAATTTTTTGAAAATGCAATTGCTCAACCAATTGGCTCTAGTAGTAGTGATTCGACTATACTTGTTGATGAGTATGTTCCTATTTCTTCATGTGATGCTTTAACTGGTGAAAATGCTTCTCTTCATAGTACTATGGATAAATGCGATAAATTGAATGACATATTTTCATGCTCTTGTGAGGAATATCAAATGTGTGTGGATTGTTATCATGAAAAATGTCATTTACTTGTTGAGCTTCAAAAGAAAGCATTTGGTGAAGTGGTTGATTCTACCATTGATCAGAATGCACCCTTTTGTACTATTGATGATAGTAAGCATGACACTTTTGAAAAGATTGAATCAAACATGAATGCCAATGTTGTTGATGATGTTCTTGCTGAATGGTATGCTAATTATCCCGATTTTGCATCTATGAGTGACTCTGTTAACTGTGCTTGTTCTGATAATGAATGGTGTCCCATTTGCACTGAAATTAATGATGCATTATACGGTGATCTTGAATTAACTAGTGATTCTGCATTGATTGTGGATTCTGTTGTTGATGTGCGTGAGAACAATCATAGCCTAGAATATCAAATGCATAAAATTCACATTGGATTACCTCCTTGTAGTCTTGTTGGTGACAAAGATTCTAAAATTCTTATTGATAAAATCTTGCATGTTGATGAATCTTTCCAACAAGTACTTTCTTGTGATTTGCCACTCGATTTAAAAAAAAAATGATTGCTTTGAAATTTTGGAGCTCTTGGGTGGTGACAATTTAAAAAATTCTCTTCATTCTTCCAATCTTTTTCCTTCCATCTCTTGCAATTCCAATGATAATGTGGTATACTCCAACACTAAGTTGGATTCCATACCTTCCATTTTGCAAGCACAAGAGAATTTTTACAATAATACTGGTTGTTTGACTCCTACTGATGGGAGTATCATTGATTTCCTTGGATGTGATAGTTACTTGGAGAGTTTAGAACTTAACATGTCCTTAATTCACTTGAAATCTCTCCATGTCTCTATTTTTGGATGGGATACTGCTATTTGCTTGTCTTATTTGCAGGCACATTCTTGGAAAGGTCATCGATGGAACCAACATCCACCATACATTCTTGGACCTCTTCCAATTGATCCTGAACCACCTCCAACAAGGAAAATCATTGAGGGGGAAAATGTTTTCAAAGACAAATGCATGATTCTCATTGATAATGAGAATTTCTCCTTCAAGCGACTCAAGATACTCTAACAAAGGTTGTCTCTTTCCTATCTTATTTTCTTCCTAATTCATATGATTACATGGTCTTAATTGTTGTATGAAGAAGATAAGTGTGGGGGAGGGACACAGTCCAGTAGCAAAAGTAGAAATAATGTAGTTTAGTAAGTAGAATAAGAACTCCCTATGTATGGAGGAAAATATATTTTGAATCTTTTTTATTATTGTTTTATTTTTAAATGAGAAAATGAAAGAAAAAAAAACCTTTTGCAAAATACATTCTCTCCTTCTATGATTGCTCCATATTATGAACTTGGACATTTTGGTTTTGATGGATCATTCTATTTAGATTGAAATTTTGGACTTTTGGATTATAATATCTTGGTTGTTAATTCTGTGATGCTAATTGCATGATTTGGTATTTTCCTTTGTGAGATTTTGGGCCTACATGAATGGAACTCATCTTTTACCATTCTTTCTTTCTTGTGTGCATCTCGCTCATGATTTATGTTCTCTAGAACTTGCTCTCATTCTTTTCAAAACTACATTTTTCATTTGCATGAATAAAAATGTTGGAGGCTTGTTTTCTTTCTTATATTTCCTCACTCTGACCAAATAGCCTTTCTCTTGCATTATATCTCCTTTGTTAGCCCCTTTGTGCCTTTTGACTCATTCCTTTCGAAGCCACATTACTAGCCTAAATGTCACAACATTTTATTCCGCACCTTGGAAATTAATTGCACTTTGGTTTTGTGGTTAAGTATGGGGGTTGCCCAGGAGTGCAACATTTTAAGTGTGGGAGAAATATTTGATTATATGTCATTCATCGTTTGGCATTTATTGTAAAAAAAAAAAAAGAAAAAAAAAATGTTATTTGAGTGGTTTTATATTGTTACTCTTTTAAAGTTTACTATTACCTACCCTTATCCTAGACCCATTACAACCTTAATAATAAGTCCTCTTGATTTTTGCAAGCATGTGTTACAAGTAGTGGAGAAGTAGAACTTGAGCAAGCTTATGGTAGAACAATTTCCTTGAGTAGAATTTGAGCGATACACTTATTAACCATATACACTTGAGAGATTGATTGAGGGCATCCCTTGAGAGACTATCTTGTGTGATTAACATCATTGAATGATATTGCCATGATTAGTAATTGAGATGAATAGATTTCTGTCTTGATTGCTTGATCTTTTGAAGCTTTTTTGATCCTTGTTAAGTTTTGAAATTTCAGCAATTGTTGGAAAATAGAATCTTTCCTTTATCTTTATTTTTGCCCAGGAGTGCAAAAGGATAAGTATGGGGGAGTTTGATAATCTTTAAATTCATATTATTTTTAATGCAAAAAGGAGCTAAAAACTCTATCATTGTCATGCTTTAATGGGACAATTAGTTAAATATGTGATTTCATCTTCATAATGAGTTTTTAGACTTCATTTGCATTAATCTTGGTCATATTTGTAGTTTGGATCAAAATTGGGCTTAAATCTCATCTCTTTTACAATTGAGTAAAGAACACTGTTTCGTATTTTGATAATATCTTGTGTTCTAGACCTCAAATAAATATTCACTTTATATTGTAGGAAAGCTGAAAGCTATACCTACAACTCTTATGAAGAGCTCAAAAGCTAAATCAGATGTTTAGAGATCCAAAATGGGCTTTGAATCTGAGACAAGGCGTTGGCACTGGACTCTGGAACAACGTTCGGTGTTTGATCCATAACTGGTGCTACAGAACTCCAAATTCGGTGTGGTTTGAACGAATGAAAATATAACATCCAGGGCTACATTTAGTAAGAAGACAGCTTGGTCCAACTCCACCGATTTCATGGTGTAACACAGGCTGGAAAGTTGACGCGTATTTGGAGCACAAAAGTCAAGAATTGTGGCTCAATAGTTCTTCCAATTTTCCTATAAATACATGGATGTTTTCAAGAGCAAAACACACCTTGGAGATGACCAAGATCTCTCCATTTCTATCTTCCTTCTTGTATTTCTTGTCTCCTACATGGAATGACTTAGTTTTGCTTTATTAGTTTCATGTATTGTTTTTCCTTTTTGTTCATAACCTCCTATATGGATGGTTCTTATATCTTGTTTATGCTTCTTATGCATTATTTTCCTTTTGTTTGTTTGAGTTCTACATGTGATGGTTCTACCTCCTACATGGATATAAGAACCATCACATGTAGGACTCAAATAAACAAAAGGAAAGATCTGATTTAGGAAAATAATGCATAAGAAGCATAAACAAGATATAAGAACCATCCATATAGGAGGTTATGAACAAAAAGGAAAAACAATACATGAAACTAATAAAGCAAAACTAAGTCATTCCATGTAGGAGGCAAGAAATACAAGAAGGAAGATATAAAGGGAGAGATCTTGGTCATCTCCAAGGTGTGTTTTGCTCTTGAAAACATCCATGTATTTATAGGAAAATTGGAAGAACTATTGAGCCACAATTCTTGACTTTTGTGCTCCAAAAACGCGTCAACTTTCCAGCCTGTGTTACACCATGAAATCGGTGGATTTGGACCAAGCTGTCTTCATACTAAATGTAGCCCTGGATGTCATATTTCCATTCGTTCAAACCGCACCGAATTTGGAGTTCCGTAGCACAAGTTATGGATCAAACACCGAACGTTGTTCCAGAGTCCAGTGCCAACGCCTTGTCTCGGATTCAAAGCCCATGTTGGATCTCTAAACATCTGATTTAGCTTTTGGGCTCTTCATAAGAGTTGTAGGTATATCTTTCAGCTTTCATAAAATATAAAGTGCATATTTATTTGAGGTCTAGAACGCAAGATATTATCAAAATACGAAACAATGTTCTTTACTCAATTGTAAAAGAGATAAGATTTAAGCCCAATTTTGATCCAAACTACAAATATGACCAAGATTAATGCAAATGAAGTCTAAAAACTCATTATGAAGATGAAATCACATATTTAACTAATTGTCCCATTAAAGCATGACAATGACAGAGTTTTTAGCTCCTTTTTGCATTAAAAATAATATGAATTTAAAGATTATCAAGGGTGCGGAGACCTTTCCCTTGAGGAGGCATTTTGATCGGCCTAACGAAGCCTAGCCGAAAACAAAACTGTGAGCCTTGTGTGCCAAAGCGGACAATATCCACAAGCGAGCGCCTAAGCTGTTACAGTTGGTATCAGAGTCAGGGCTCGAGTTGTTGTGCCAGCGAGAACGTTGGGCCCAAGGGGGTGGATTATGAAGTCCCACATCGACTGGAAAGTAAACGAAGCATGCCTTATGAGGGTGCGAAGACAAATTCCCTTATGGACGCGTTTTGATAGGCCTAACGAAGCCCAGCCGAAAACAAAACCGTGAGGCCTTGTGTGCCAAACAACTTTGATTCCTGATTCTTGAGGTTAACTTAAATTTGTCACTGGGTAACTTCCATTCCTAAAGGTTTGACATCAAATCTTGCAGGGTTCGAATCTCACCTCCATTAAAGAGAGTGACTTTGATTCCTAAGGTTAACTCAGTCACTAGTTAGTGTTTCATTCCTAAGCTAAGACATCAGATCCTGCATGGGTTCAAATCTCACCTCCATCGAAAACAGGTTTAAGACAACCCTTCATTTGTGGGTTCAATGGGTGAAGGGTTGGACAAGCTTGCGGAAAGGAGTGACTTTGATTCCTGAGGTTAACTCAAATATGTCACTAATCAGTATTTCATTCCTAAGGTTTGACAGTAGATCTTGCACAGGCGGAGTGACTTCAATTCCCAAGATTAACTCAAATTTGTCACTGCAACACGCCAAATCCAACACTCAAAAACTTGGCCAAAATGTTTGAAATATCTCCAATAAGGAACTCAGATTTTTCACTTCAAGATCCTTATCATTAACTTACATAACTAATTCAAACCAGGATCCATTTTAGAGTCAACATAAATTCCCAAAATATTTCATAATAAAATACAAAGAGGAAGAAGTCTTAGGGTCATGGAAAATAAAAATAACATAACATAAACTATAGGAGTATAAAAGAGTCTTCAAAGCTCACTCCATAGGTGCCTTCCCTTACTCCTTACTAGTGAAATCTCAGTAACTACTAAAAGTTTCTACCGTACACAAGCCATAGGCAGATTTAGAGGGGGGCTTGGGGTGGATATATATCTGGTTTTGAATGGAGATGTGTTATTTCCATTTTTTACTACGTTTATTTCCAGTTTTACATCTCTATTTAAAAATGGTGTTTCTTCTTCAGGGTTATTATCCTCATTTTCTTTTTCTAAAACTCGATCAATATTCTCATCAGAAGAATTTTAAGTCTGAAGAAGATCAAATCTCTTCTAAAGATATAAATCAAATCCAAGATGATGATCTTTGTTCATCTTCTGATGATTTTTCTCCTCAAATAAATGCCATCACCAAAGAACAAGATTTACTCTTCGATGTCATAAGTAAACTTCCAGATTCTGACAAAGGTACATATCTTTCAAAATTCAAAGATATCATTACGCAACCTTCATCTTCATCTACTCCTTCTTCTTCCTCAAAACTTTCAGTTTTTCATAACAAGTATGATCTGACCAAAACTTTGGAAAGATTTAAACACTCTGTTAAACCAGCCACTAAACAATCTCAAGGTTAAGGTTCAAATTCTCAAAACAAGTCGAGATACTCATGAATCTGCTTTGTTGCAAATTCAATAACTTCTTTCTTCAGCTCAAAATCCTTCTGATTAGAATATTGATCGAGTTTTAGAAAAAGAAAATGAGGATAATAATCATGAAGAAGAAACACCAATTTTAAATGTAATTTCAAAAATTTTCATACGGAAGTTTATATACAAGCAAAAATCATTACAAGATTTTGATGACCATTTGACACAAGCCAATTGTATTTTAGAAGGCTTAGTTCCTACTAAATATTTCGAAAAAACAACTAAGAGATTTAGTTATGTTAATAGATCCTCGTTCTTCTATTCAGTACAAGATTTCTAATGTTGTTGTTCAAAATGAAAGTTTGTGAATTAAAACCCCATTTATTCTCATAAAAGACATGGGAACACAAATTATTTTGGGGGGCACCATTTGCACAACCTTTAATTCCTTTTAGTACTAAATTTGATGGTCTTTCAAAAACAACATTTTGGGAAAACCATTTTCTTCCCTTTTACTGAAAAACCCAAATTTAAGGAGTTAAATCCTCTTTTTCTCAAACAAAATTAGATCAATTATCTCAAAGAATAAATCTCTTTTAAACGAATTGAGCAACAACTACAACAGCCTCTTGTCCAACAGAAGATCCAATCTTGTCTCAGCAAAATTCATCAAACAATTTGTGTCGATTTACCAAATGCCTTATGGAATAGAAAACAACATTCAGTCGATCTTCCTTACGAATCAAACTTGTTTGAAAAACAAATCCCAACAATATCTCGACCCATTCAAATGACTCAAGAACTCCTTGAAACCTGTAAAAAGGAAATTCAAGATCTTCTTGACAAAAAAACTCCTTCGTCTAAGTCGTAGCCCATGGTCTTGCGCTGCTTTCTACATCAAAAAAAAATGCAGAAATTGAACTTGGAACACCAAGGCTTGTTATTAATTACAAACCTTTAAACGAAGCTTCACAATGGATTCGATATCCAATTCCAAACAAGGCTGATTTACTAAAACATTTGCATTCTGCAAAAATCTTTTCAAAATTTGATATGAAGTTCGGGTTCTGGCAAATTCAAATTTCAGAAAAAGATAGGTGTAAAACTACTTTTACTGTTCCATTTGGTCAGTATGAGTGCAATGTTTTATGCCTTTTGGTTTAAAAAATGCTCCTTCTGAATTTCAAAGGATTATGAACGAGATCTTTAATGATCAAGGTCAATTTATCATTGTTTATATTGATGACGTCTTAATCTTTTCAAATTCTCTAGAAGATCATTTTAAATATGTCTCCGAATTTATTCGAACTGCACAAACAATGGTTTAGTGGTTTCAAAACCAAAAATCAGTCTTTTCCAAACCAAAGTTCGTTTCCGGATTTGTCAAGGAACCATAACACCCATTGAATGAGCAATTCAGTTTGCAAATAAATTTCCTAATCAAATTCTTGATAAAACCCAACTTCAAAGGTTTTTGGGATGTTTAAACTATTTCGCTGAGTTTATCCCTCAACTTAGCAATTTTGTTAAACCTCATCAACGTCTTAACAAAAATCCTTCTCCTTGGACTGATGTTCATACTGAAGTTGTTAAACAAATCAAACGACAGGTTAAGGAACTTCTGTGTCTTAACCTTCCAATTCCATCTGCCTTCAAAATAGTCGAAACAGATGCATCTGAATTAGGCTATGGAGGTATTCTTAAACAACGTTTTGACGAAAGAGAACAAATCATTTCTTTTATGTCTAAACACTGGAACCCTGCTCAGCAGAATTATTCTACGATCAAAAAAGAAATTTTAGCAATTGTTTTATGTGTTTCAAAATTTCAAGCTGATCTTTTAAATCAAAGGTTTTTAGTCCGCATTATTTGTAAATTTGCAAAATATGTTTTACAAAAGGATGTTAAAAACCTTGTATCAAAACAAATTTTTACCCGTTGGCAAGCCATTTTGAGTGTTTTTTTATTTTGAAATTGAATTCATCAAAGGCACTTCTAATTCTCTTCCCGATTTCCTTACCCATGAGTTTTTTACAGGGTAGTTCTTAGGATTGAGAGTCAACTAACCCATTTTCCGTTCCTTCTCTCTAGAAAATGCCGAGAAAGAAAAAACCAGGTGATGATTCAAATGATAAATAGCCCCTCCAAGTTGAGGAAGAAGATAAACAAGGTTTCTCTCAAGATGCCCAAAAACCAATCTCCAACTAAGAATTATAGGAGATTCTCAAAACATACACTTTTCCTCAATGGTTTCAACATTGGCGGGCCTTCTTTGGACCTATTCTTGAAATTCTTCCACCTAATGTTCAAACAGCATTGAGCCTCTTCCAGAAAAAATTCAACCTTCCTTTTCCAATTGATCTTCACTATTTTTCAAAACTATCTGTGTCTTGGATATTTCTTCTGGCAATATAGATTTTCACACAATGACAGAAACTCTCCAATTTTGCGGGTCTTACAAAGATTACCTTTTTAACCAGTCCAAAGTACTCTAAAGCAGTAGAACAATGGTTCAAACAAAATCCAGATTTTATTTGTGCATCGGAACAAAGCAGGTTATTAAACCAGAAAAGCCATGCTCAATGTACCCTTGCTGCTGCCCCAGATAAACAAGAATATATCAAGCAACTCAATATCATGCTTAAAGAACTCCGAACAAACCGATAAACAAGAATATATCAAAAATTACCGCAACTCAATATCATGCTTAAAGAACTCCAACCCGAGTACAAACAATATTTTGATGATATAGACACGGAGTTCGAATGTGACACCCGTCCTTAATACAATTAAACCGGGATGACTAGCTCTTTCACAAATAACTTAGTTTGAAAATACGAGGATAAATTTTCGTCGCAATTGGTAGCTATCCCATAGATCTAGACCATAAAAGTCCTTTTCTGCTGTAAACAATTATGAAAAATTTGTCGTCAATTTGGGTGAAGACTTGCCTCTTCCTCCCGATCCCAATCCACTCACTGCCTCTTTCATGCCGCGGAGTTCAAACCCATGAAATGTAAATAGCGATAACACATGTATAAGCATAGAATAATCTACGCGGTTTTTGACGGAGTAAACATATAAATCATCTAGCAAAACATGATCAATCATACATGAATACATACATACATGCTAACAAGCTTCCATATATAAGATCGGTTGAGGCGTATGCCTATAAACGTTTATCATAGTCATTTCATTCTTGCGCTTATAGTAATGCTAAATATTTTCACTATAGCACCAAACACTGTAGAACGTTAGTAAGTAGTTATAAAATTATTTTCTTCCGTTTTTTGATCCAAAACTCAATAACTAACACTTAGGAGTTATAGAAACTAGTAGATATATTTAGCTTTTAAGCTCGGTATAAATCTTTAAATTCCGATTCGGTTTTCAAGCTCCCACCACTCACCCAAAGGTATGATGAATAGTAAATGAGTTAACGGTTGAAAAGATGAGAAATGAAGAAGAAAACTAACCGAAATGATAGTTTAAGGAATAAGGAAGTGTTCTACAATTCCACAAACTCTCTTCGTCGTCTCTCGGCGTTTCTCGATTACGGCGTTTTCCTCAATTTTCCCTACAGTGCGTTTGAAGCTCTGTGTGTGAGATTTTGGCTAAATGAGGAAGATGATGAATAATGGAAAAGAAATGTTGAAGGAAAACATCAAAAGAGTATGAAGAAGGAAAATTGATACGATGGTTTTACGCATTCTCACGCTGAATGAAAAAAAAAAAGAGTGAAAATATATAAAGAGAGTACGGGAGTTTCTTTTTTTCTTCTTCCTTCCGTGATTGTCGTCCTATGTCTCCGCTCTCGACAAAAATGATTCGAACGTAGCTGGAAAGTGAGAAAACGCGTTATGCGTTGAAAACGAAGGATACATACGAGTGAGTGCGTCGGAAAGCAATCAATTGGAGTGAAAATGAGAGATGAATTATTATGTGTAGGGCCCACTCTAAAATAATCTCATTTGACCTCTCGTCTTTTATTTGAACCCGGTATTTTTCTATACTAAGTTGCAAATTCAAAATGAATAATGGAAATTAAATCCTTGATTCCATATAGGATACTTTTTCCCCGGAAGACAAATAAATATTGACATTTGAGATTCCTAAGCCAATATTTATTCTTAGATTCCAATAATAACTCATATAGTATTTCTGACCAAATTTCATAATGTATACGTGAATAGTACAGTATACATGAATAGTACCGTACACGTGAATAGTGTCGTATACGTGAATAGTGCCATCACATACTTTTAAAAAGAAACGCTTCTGGGTACGCATCAAATAAAATATTTAAGGCGGATGTTCCAAATTCTCAATACAAACTTCCATACAATATTTACAAATTCTCAAATCTTGAAAAATTGGGATGTTACACCGAACCACTCCCTCTCTCTCTAGCCATCCTTCTCTACCTTATCTCTTCTATCTTTCTACTGCTTTCCTCTTAGTTTTCCAGCTTTCGTTTGTAAGTCTTTAAATTTCAATAAACTTGTGTTCTTCTATTATGTCTTGCATTTGCATTTCTTTCCTTGCTCTTTGATGAGATAAGTCTCGCTGCATGCCTACACCCATTCTTATCTCATCTTCTTTTTATTTCTTCTGCACGTTTATTTCCATTTTTTACTTTATGCTTTAAAGTTCCCGTTATTTTCTCTACTTCTCAGTTCACGATTCTCCCTCTCCCCTTACCGATCTTGTCGGGGTCACTCCCTCTCCCCTCCCCGAAAGGATCAGAAAGGGGAGAGGGAGAATCGTGAACTGAGAAGTAGAGAAAATAACTGGAACTTTAAAGCATAAAGTAAAAATTTGAAATAAACGTAATAAAAACTGGAAATAAACATGCAGAAGAAATTAAAAAAAAAAATGAGAAAAGAATGGGTGTAGGCACGCAGCGAGACTTATCTCATCAGACAGCAAGGAAAGAAATGCAAATGCAAGACATAATAGAAGAACTCAAGTTTATTAAATTTAAAGACTTACAAACGAAAGCTGGAAAACTAAGAGGAAAGGAGCAGAAAGAGAGAAGAGAGGGAGGGAGTGGTGCATAACATGTCTTAAACAGAAGAGAGCTTCTGCTTATATAGACGGATTTGAAATATTGTTTGTACAATTCCGATTGGTGATCGGTACTGCTCGGTTTTTGTACAGTTTCGTTTGGTGACCGGTATTGTTGATTTATATCATGATCTACGTTCTACTGTGTTTGGTGCTACCGTGAAAATACCTAGCAGTACTATAGCGTAGAATGAAACAGTTTATACAGAATACATTGAAGCTACAGTATTTGGTGCCTCTGTCAAAAACTACAAGTTTTAGTCTTCACCCAAATTGACGACAAATTCTTCATCATTGTGGTCTGGATCTTCTTTCGAAGAGCTAGCCCGGTTTGTTGCCTCAATCTCATATTGCTGGAGTTGTTTAAGCGTGATATCGAGTTGCTTGATATATTCTTGTTTATCTGGGGCAGTAGCAAGGGTACATTGAGCATGGCTTTTCTGGTTTAAGAACCTGCGTTGCTCCGATGCACAAATGAAATTTGGATTTTGTTTGAACCATTGTTCTACTGCTTTAGAGTCTACTTTGGACTAGTTGAATTTTTCCCACCAATGTACAAAAGGTAATCTTTGTAAGACCACCAAAATTGGAGAGTTTATGTCATTGTGTGAAAATCTATATTGCCAGAAGAATATCCAAGACACATATAGTTTTGAAAAATAGTGAAGATCAATTGGAAAAGGATCTCCACTAGGGTTGAATATTTTCTGGAAAAGGCTCAATGTCGTTTAAACATTAGGTGGTAGAATTTCAAGAACAGGTCTAAAGAAGGCCCACCAATGGAAAAGTGTACTGGGTTTTTTGTTTAAAATAAATAAACCAAGTATGTTTAAAAATTCTGTTTTGATCCCAAAAGACATTATACCAGGCATTGTTATAATCCTAGTAAGTATATCCTTTAGGGTTAATATTCAATATCAAAAAAAATTGGTTTAGTCAACTCTTGTCCCCACTGAGAAGGTGTGAAAACTTTCAAAATCTGAAGAGTAGAATGGGTTGTTAAAGTTTCATCCTCATTTGATGTATATCGAGATTGCTCGATTGATTGAGAATGAACTAATATCAATTCATAATATTCTCTTTTTTTCGTAAATTGGTAATAAGGAAATGAAATCCTGAAGGGAAAGCTTTCAATGCTATCTAGTTAGGTGTTTCAAGGAAAAAATCAGGCTCAATATATAGGAGATTTTTTACATGTACCGGTTTTGCAACGTATGGAGTCTCCATTGGGTTAATAGCTAGAAGAGCTAATAGTGGTTTTGTAGCCTGAAGAGGTTTCGTTTGTGATAATTGGAGGCAATTAACCAAATCATACTCTTGTTTATTGATTGCCTGTGGCGAAGAGGCAATTAATGACAAAGCAAGTGCTCTATCATATTTGAGTGCCTAGGTTTTATTATCCTTTTTTGCTAATACTTCCTCCCATATGTGGTTTAGAGGTTTCTTAGCATAGAACTCTGTAGTCTTTTTGGCAGATTTGTTGGAAGTGAGTCTTTGGCTTTGAGACTCATTTTTTGGAGTGGATGACTCCAGTTTGGAGGTAGAAAACCCTGATTTTGTCTGAGATCTCATTTGTAGTCTAGTTCCCTGAGTTCAGGGAATTGATTGGCTAGATGATCCTTGTGTTGATTGGCTGGGTAACTACAGCAATGGAGTTTGTTGCTGAAGTATTTGTTTGAGAATCTCTTGTAATTCTTGGTTGGAGATTGCTTTTTGGATCCCTCAACTTGGAGGGGCTATTTATCATTTGAATCATCACCTGATTTTTTCTTTCTCGGCATTTTCAATCCTAAGAACTACCCTGTAGGAAGAGAATTAGAAGTGCCTTTGATGAATTCAACTTCAAAATAAAAAAACATTCAAAATGGCTTGCCAACGGGTAAAAATTTGTTTTGATACAAGGTTTTTAACATCCTTTTGTAAAAAATATTTTGCAAATTTACAAATAATGCGGACTAAAAACCTTTGATTTAAAAGATCGGCTTGAAATTTTGAAACACATAAAACAATTGCTAAAATTTCTTTTTTGATCGTAGAATAATTCTGATGAGCAGGGTTCCAGTGTTTAGACATAAAAGAAATGATTTGTTCTCTTTCGTCAAAACGTTGTTTAATAATACCTCCATAGCCTAATTCAGATGCATCTGTTTCGACTATTTTGAAGGCAGATGGAATTGGAAGGTTAAGACACGGAAGTTCCTTAACATGTCGTTTGATTTGCTTAACAACTTCAGTATGAACATCGGTCCAAGGAGAAGGATTTTTGTTAAGACGTTGATGAGGTTTAACAAAATTGTTAAGTTGAGGGATAAACTCAGCAAAATAGTTTAAACATCCCAAAAACCTTTGAAGTTGGATTTTATCAAGAATTTGATCAGGAAATTTATCTGCAAACTGAATTGCTCGTTCAATGGGAGTTATGGTTCCTTGACAAATCCGGAAACGAACTTTGGTTTGGAAAAGACTGATTTTTGGTTTTGAAACCACTAAACCATTGTTTGTGCAGTTCGAATAAATTCGGAGACATATTTAAAATGATCTTCTAAAGAATTTGAAAAGATTAAGACGTCATCAATATAAACAATGATATATTGACCTTGATCATTAAATATCTCATTCATAATCCTTAGAAATTCAGAAGGAGCATTTTTTAAACCAAAAGGCATAAAACATTGCACTCATACTGACCAAATGGAACAGTAAAAGTAGTTTTATACCTATCTTTTTCTTAAATTTGAATTTGCCAGAACCCGGACTTCATATCAAATTTTGAAAAGATTTTTGTAGAATGCAAATGTTTTAGTAAATCAGCCTTGTTTGGAATTGGATATCGAATCCATTGTAAAGCTTCGTTTAAAGGTTTGTAATTAATAACAAACCTTGGTGTTCCACATTCAATTTCTGCATTTTTGTTGATGTAGAAAGCAGCGCAAGACCATGGGCTACGACTTAGACGAAGGAGTTTTTTGTTAAGAAGATCTTGAATTTCCTTTTTATAGGTTTCAAGGAGTTCTTGAGTCATTTGAATGGGTCGAGATATTGTTGGAATTTGTTTTTCAAAGAAGTTTGGTTTGTAAGGAAGATCGACCGAATGTTGTTTTCTATTCCAGAAGGCATTTGGTAAATTGGCACAAACTGTTTGATGAATTTTGCTGAGACAAGATTGGATCGGACGAGAGGTTGTTGCAATTGTTGCTCAATTTGTTTAAAAGAAATTTCTTCTTTGAGATAATTGATCTGATTTTGTTTGAGAAAAAGAGGATTTAACTCCTTAAATTTGGGTTTTTCAAGGGAAGAAAATGGTTTTCCAAAAATGTTGTTTTTGAAAAACCATCAAATTCAGTAATAAAAGGAATTAAAAGTTGTGCAAATGGTGCCCCCAAAAATAATTTGTGTTCCCATGTCTTTTATGAGAATAAATGGGGTTTTAATTCGCAAACTTTCATTTTGAACAACAACATTAGAAATCTTGTACTGAACAAATAACGGGGATCTATTAACACAACTAAATCTCTCAGTTGTTTTTTTGAAATATTTAGTAGGAAATAAGCCTTCTAAAATAGATCCCCGTTATTTCTAAAATACAATTGGCTTGTGCTCCAGTGTCAAATAAAATAGGTTGTTCTATAACATGGTCATCATTAATAATGATTTTTGCTTGTATATAAAACTTCTGTATGAAATTTTTTGAAATTACATTTAAAAATGGTGTTTCTTCTTCATGGTTATTATCTTCATTTTCTTTTTCTAAAACTCAATCAATATTCTCATCAGAAGGATTTTGAGCTAAAGAAAGAAGTTCTTGAATTTACAACAAAGCAGATTCATGAGTATCTCGACTTGTTTTGAGAATTTGAACCTCAACCTTGAGATTGTTTATCTCAAATTGAATGTCTTAGATAGTGGCTGGTTTAACAGTGTTTAAATCTTTCCAAAGTTTTGGTCAGATCATACTTGTTATGAAAAAATGAGTGTTTTGAGGAAGAAGGAGTAAATGAAGATGAAGGTTGCGTAATGATATCTTTGAATTTTGAAAGATATGTACCTTTTGTCAAAATCTGGAAGTTTACTTATGACATTGAAGAGTAAGTCTTGTTCTTTGGGGATGAAATTTATTTGAGGAGCAAAATCATCAGATGATGAACAAAGATCATCATCTTGGATTTGATTTATATCTTCAGAAGAGATTTGATCTTCTTCAGACTCAGAGGATGTTTCAATGAGAAGATTGTTTATTTGCTCAAGGATGGGTTCCTCAATTTGGATATTTCTGATTTTCTTGGAAAGACGCAGTACTTGGCATAAAGACCAATTTTACCACACCTATAACAAGTTACTTTATCACGTTTTGGGAAATCCTTTTGAAAAAATCATTTTTTGGTTTAGGACATAAATTTCGTTTATATTTTTGTAGAGAAGTGTAATTATCATCCTTTTGATAAGGGTGCTTGCTATAAAAATGTTTATTGTTTGAAAAAGAGGGATTAAAACGAGAGGTTTTGTAAGACTTGGGTTTAGGGTTTTTGCAAGAAGGAAAACCAAATTGTTCACAAAATGAACCCAATTCTTTTTTGTTTATACCCTTTTCTTTGGCAAATTGATGTTTTATTCCAACATCTTGACAAATTTTTAAAGCAGTTTTCTGAACATGGGAAATTAATTCTCCATATGTCAAGTTTTCATAAGGTATGTTGCCATCATATTCATGCCTAAGTTTATCTCTAACTTTATCACCAAAAGATTTTGATAAGCCAGCTAGAAACTTTTCTTTCCAAAAACCTTGATTGGCATCATCCCTTATGAGTACTCGAGTGAGGAAAGTATCTTCATACCGTCTGAAATCAGACAGTGTCCGACAATGGATGTTAGAAAGAAGTTCAGAAGAGCGATCTTTCAAAATATTTGGATCGCCAATAAAATGTTTAATAATTGTAAAAGTAAGGGTATTAACAGAATTTGGAATAGGTTCGCCATTGTGGATAATAGGAGTCCCATCAAGTTCAGTTTTAATAGAAGCAATAATGTTTGATTTTTCTTCAGAAGATAGATAATAATCCCACCAACCTTTAAGTTGTCCAGTGAAACCGGAAACTAAAAGATTAGTTATTTCTGTATCTGAATAATCACTTGTTGTTTGGTAGGCAGTACTTACCATTGTCATCTGTTGAAGAATTTGAAGAATATTTGATTCACTTTGTCCATCTATATTCAACTCATAGATGTTGTTAGAGTTGAAAGATTTGAAAGTTTGATCTTGACGTTCTTCAGTTAAAATATCTAAAGGACTGGCCCTTGGATAATATAACTTTGAAGATTTTTTCCAATGTTGATGGTTAATTTCAAAATCAGATTTTGAAGATTCTTCATCAGAAATTTTATCGAAATTCATAACTTGTTGAGAAGAAGATATAGAAGGTGTTTCAGGAACAATTCTTTGTTTTAGCTTAACATCAGGAGTTTGCGGATTTTCAACTTGTTTCAGGTATTGTGAACGTTGACCAATTTCTGCCATAAGCTTGGCTTTGTTCTTACCTAGTATACTTGCTTTGATTTTTGGATCAAGTTGAAAAGGTTTGAACAGAGGTTGAGTCGTGGACGTAGATTGAGTTGTGAACGTATTGTTAGAAGTTGTGAAGAAGGAGTTTTGATGACGTGATCTCCAATGATTTGAAGATACTGAATGGTATAATTATTTTGTTCCATGAGATTTTTGATCTCTCAGACAAACAGGTTCCTATGAGTTTCTGGTTTTGAATGGAGAAGCCACAGGAGGATTTTGTTTATTGTCAACAAAATCTTGTTCTCTATGTTTATGCTTTGATACCAATCTCTACATATCAATGGTCAGTCCAATAGTTCAAGGAATTTCTAGGAGGTGTGTGTGTGTATATATATATATATATTTTCAATACTTATTTTTAATATTTTAACTATACACAAACAAACCCACGCGTAAGAGAAACTTATTATGTATAACTTGCTTATCTTTTTATCTCAATATATAGAAGTTTCGTATAATCGCTTGCGTTTGGTCCTTAACTTTTGAATTTGAAATTGTCGTACATTAACAAAATATAAGGAGATATCATATATATACAAGCTTAATTAGCTAAGCTTGTTTGATTCTATATTATTTCATCATTTGTATTTTAAAAATCTAGTTAATACTCATCCAATCCTAAATATAAGACATATTTACATAATTTAGATAAATTAAGGAATAAATTAAGGAAGTTGGTTGAGTAAGTTAATTTGACATGTATTTTCTAAAACACCCTAGTCACTATGTCTTATATTTAGGACAAAAATCAACTCCCTCAATATGTCTTATATTATGGATTGGAGGGAGTAATTTGTTGGAATATACATAGTCCTCTTGGTGGACTAGGGTCGCCCAAGCCTAATGCAAGTAAGGCTATTATATGATAGATTTATTTTAATTTTTTTGTATATTATGCGATAGATTTTTATTTTCGCCTCCCGTCATTAAAATTCTTGGCTCCGCCACTGATATAAGCAAATCACATATGACAAAAAGCAGGGGCTGCTTCCATATATATTATTTGTATGTACCATAATAATTTCTCATACAAAATTAATCATCATATGTTAATATGTGAATAGTACAATTATATAATATACAATATGTCATCTCCCTTATATCATCGTCTATCCTTGTACCGCTAATTGGAGCCATAGGCTAATACACAATTCAACATAAACTCATCCATTTGACTAGATTGTCTCAAGCTCACCAAAAACTTAAGATAACCCTTCGTCCAAGGGTTCAGTGGTTGAAAGGCCAAGCACGCCAAAGGGAGTGACTTTGATTCTTGAGGTTAAATCACATTTTTCACTGTTTAGATGTACATTCATATGGTTTGACATCAAATCCTATCGTAGTTCAGTCAAAAATAGGTTTAAGAAGAAACCTTAGTCTGTGGGTTTTGCAATTGAAGGGGGACAAAGCATACCAAATGGAGTGACTTTGATTATTGAGTTTAAATCATAATTTTCACTGTTTTAGTGGTACATTCATATGGTTTGACATCAGATCCTACTAGGTTTGAATCCTACCTTAGTTCTTCAGGTTAACTCAAATTTGTCACTTAACTATTCATTCATATGGTTTGACATCAAATTTTGCACCAGTTCGAATCCTACCTCCATAAAAAAAAAAAAAAAGTTTAGTGTAAGTCCTTTCATTGAAATAATAATTAACTAAAGGTTTGTTTGGGAGTTTGGAGGGAAAGGAAAGGAAGGGGATGCAAGGAGAAAGGAGGGAAAGGGAAGGAAGGGAAATTGAAGATATTTCCTCCCCTTGTTTGGGAGTTAAAAAAATAGTAAGGGAGGAAGATGGAGGATTAATGAGTTGTTTTTATCATTTTGTCATTTTCTTTAATAATTAATATAATTATTATACTTTACAAATAAATTTAAATTTAAATTTTCTAAAAAATTATTTATGTAAGTTTTATATTCAAAACATTATTTATGTGGTGGCGGCAGCAGTGATGGTGGCGGCGGTGGTGGTGGCGGCGGTGGTGGTGGCGGTGGCGGTGGTGGCGGTGGTGCTGGTGGTGGCGTTGGTGGGGTGGTGCTGGTGGTGAACGAGGGTAACAAAGTAATTAATCTATTTCCCCTCTTAAAACCCTCCATATTGGAGGAACTTTATTTTTTAGAAGAATGAGGGTTTTAGAGGATTTGTAAAATCCTCTGATTCCCTCCCCTCTTATTTTTAAAACTTGCAAACAAGGGAAGGGACTACCAAAACCCTCCCTTCCCTTTCCTTTCCCTCTAAAATAGAACTCGCAAACAGACCCGGTTTAATCAACCCATTCATCAAAACATTATTATCATGCACATAATTAGGCTTTGGACTTCACAAGTCTAAAATCTTTAACAGAATATTACTTCATCACATATCAAATTGTTTAAATCAGATCAAGTTATGGATCCACATGTTTTTAAAACAAAAATAAGGCATCTAGGCGTAAAATTAAGGACGGACTCAAAATTTTACTGACGGGGTGAAAATAAAATGCTACATCATAAATATGATTTTAAAAATGTTATTAATAACAAAAGTAAACTGATTAAAATTAACTATTAGTTATCATATATATTCTCATAACCATCTTTTAACAAAACTCAAAATTTGTCCAAAATCCTAACCCTAAAATATTCTGTAATCAATACAAAAGTAGTATCATTAGAAAGATAAAATCATATATAAAATATTTCATGAAGGAAGTTAAATAAAAAGAATAATTTTAAATACCTTATTGATTTACAAAATTTGTCATCAACTGATGAAAAAATATGGCAAACGACAGCATGAGCCGCGACCGAGAGGAAGAAAATAAGAGCAATTGAATAGTTTACAGACCTAATGCTCAGCTTTTGCCTCCTCCCACTCAGTATATATATGGATTGGGGCAAATAAGAGCAATTCATTCATTACAAAACCTATAATTTTAGTAATTGAATATTGTAATTTATTTTTTTTAAAATATCTTTTTTCTATGTTTGCGTAGTCTAAGCACATTTACTATTATTTTTTCCCACAAAGAAACTAATTATATTGAAATCAACATAAATTAAAAATGCCTTAGAGGAAAAAAAGAAAACAACCAATAAAATGAAAATACACAATAAATTCCGACATAAAAATTAGAACTAAAAATTAGCACATTTACTAGTATTACCATTACTAGTCAGAAAAAATATGTAATTTTAGATTCTGAATATTGTAATTTAATTTAAAAAATTTGAATTTTGTTTCTGGGTTTGTGTCGCGAAGGGACCAAATCTCAACAGAATTTTTGGATAATACTTAATAAAAAAATTGTTTGTTTTTTAATGGGTTTGCAACGGGGCGAAGTCTAAGCGCATTTATGACTAGTGCTTCCTCTATTAATTGTTGCATCCATGTGACACGCCAGTTTGCTTCCAACGGCTATATTTCCAGATTTGTATTTCCAACGGCTATTTGTTTTTCCAACTCGCTAAAATTTGACCGTTGGAAGAGGGGAGCGACCTCTCTCAGCTTCGTTGCCTCATTCTATATCAGACAAATGAGCGTACAGATATTAGATTGATGATTCAAAAGAAACGCTCTCCAAGCAAGAGCCCAGAAAAAGAATTGTAGAGCTGAGATATTCTTGTACGTCTCCTTTCGCTTTGTTTCTCTGTTCTCTGTGCTCTACTTAAACTGACATTGATCTATCTTATTCAGATTGCTTTCTTCTTTCTCTGTATACTATTCAGATTGATTTCTTCATTCTTTGTTCTCATTACTTTAGCTTTTGTTTATTCTCTGTACACTATTCAGATTGATTTCTTCATTCTTTGTTCTCATTGCTTTAGCTTTTGTTTATTCTCTGTATACTATAAGTGATATCTTCGTTGACTACTTGTTTCCTGTATAAAAAACTTGTTTTCAAGTAATCTTGTCTACCGCTAATAGTCATGTGATTTGATTCTCTGTGTTAATTAACTAGGCAATCAAATGAATCAATGGCCTCCCACTGGATAACATCTTCAATTTCAGTGAAATTCCTTATCTTTTTCCGTCTGGATGCTATAATGAACGTTGTTTCTTTACCGAACTGAATTCCTATGCCTAGATTTCCACCCCTCTTTGCTATGGAAGTTCTGTATCCCTGTATTTTGGTGCTTAAGTTATGTGATGCTTTAAACGCAAACTTCATATGTTAAAGATCAATCTTCATGCTCTACGCAAACTTCCCTATAATTATAAAGATCAATCTTCATCCTCCCGTATGGATAATAAACGTTCATCAGTGCTCTACTTGAATTGACATTGATCTATCTTATTCAGAATGTTTTCCCCTGTTTCTGATGTCAGAATTTTGGAGGACTCTTTTCATGGAGAGAAATAGTTTCCAGATTTCATACGCTTAATTATGTGGCTTTCCTGATGATTGATTTCCCCTCCTCTAATATGCAAAGCTCTGTGTACTTTTATTTGATGCTTCAGTCTGATCCAACTACGTTTATGGTGGATGATGCATTTGCTGCTGCCATGGCTAATTTTTACCATACTTCAGCTAAACAATACCTGTTTTCTCAGCTTTTCAAATCGTTTCCTTCTGATTTTTTATGTTTTTGTGTGTTTTTGAGGATCTCATGTATAAATATTTTACTACCGTTTTTGGTGTTTTTGAGTATCTCATGTATAAATATTTTAGTATTCCATCATTCATGAATTCAGCGACTAGAAATATTCTATAATGAAATTATATTATGCTCGCTTAAAAGGTGTCAGAAATATTCTGTAATCAAATTATATTATGCTCACTTAAAAGGGTCATCATCAGCATGTTTATGCTTTAACAGATACAACGCTGTTGAGCTTGCCCTATCATCCACATAAGGTTTACTTCTCATGTGCGTCTCAAAATAAACATTGTTTAATTTGGTTGTGTGTTTGGCATCTGGCGTATTTCTTATTTCTTAGCTATATTTCAAATAAGACATCTAATGAGTTTATGATTACTGGGATTCATTGCTATATTCACTACAATTGATCTCACACATCAACATGCAAAGCTTTTAATTTATCTCACACATCAACTTCTAAAGCTTTTAGAGTTGAACTTAAAAATTTGCTTTGCTCACATGCTTTTCTCTTGGTTCCATTCCTTAAATTTAACAGAAATGGTGAGCAGATAATCATATATTAACTGTTTGGCTGTTATCCTGTTATCGTGGATCCCTTTTATGCGTTGGTCCTTGGAGGAACTAACTTCTATGTGTTGGGAGTGCAACTGAGGTGTCATTTCCTACTAAGTTGGGAACATTTGATGTACGCTCTAGTTGCCAAAGAACTGTTGTTCACTTTTGCTTTTCAAGCATGTGAGAGGTATAATTAACTTTAAAAACATTTTGAATCAAGAACTCTTTGACTATATTGCTTTGCAGCACAAGTTGCAAAATTTGATGCCAATGGAGGTCAAGATTTTCAAGTTCCTCATTCCCTGTAATGCAAACATCAATAGCTTCTGGAAACATCAATTGCATCTGCTTTCTAGAATTCTAATGTAGCTATACTAAATCTTAGATAGATTTCCATACTTTTCTTAAAATTTAATTAATACTTTTCTAGACCACGTTATATTATATGAATGTGGAAGTTAATTTCCACTTTTCTTGAAGAGTATTTGAAGTTCATTTTAAGCTATCATCAGGCACTGTTTAGTTAATTTTTCTAACCATGATTAAAATCTTGCCTAACGATAACTTTTTTCTTTTTTACTTTTCATTGATCTTGAATGCTACAATAACAGGAAACTCAAGATGATATCTAAGGCACTAAGAGAAAAAAGGTCGGATATGTGTGGTGTAACAACTCAAGCGCTCGCACAAGGCCTCACGGTTTTGTTTTTGGCTAAGCTTCGTTAGGCCCATCAAAGAGAAAGGTCTCCGCACCATATAAGACATGCTTCGTTAGTCTTTCCAGTCGATGTGAGACTTCACAATCCACTCCCTTGCTTGTGGATACTATCCGCTTTGGCACACAAGACTTTACGGTTTTGTTTTTGACTAGACTTTGTTAGGACCATCAAAACGAGCGTCCTCAAGGGAGGTCTCCGCACATTGGTCTGGATACCTCTCCCTCTTAACTCGTTTTAAAGCCGTGAGGGGGTGATGGCCCCAAAGCGGACAATATCAAGAGCGAGACATGTTATAATTGGTGAAGAGCTTCGTGTCAATATGGGGTGATGTGCTAGCGAGGACGCTGGGATGCTAGTTGTGGGCTAGGGTCACGAAAGATCTCTTATTGAGAGCGAGGCACTGTGAGAGCCTCTCTCGCACTGTGGATATTGTCCGCTTTGGCCTCACAGTTTTGCTTTTTCAGCTGACCTTCATTATGCCCATCGGAAAGGTCTTCACACCCTTATAAGGCATGCTTCGTTTGCCTTTCCAATAAATGTGGGACTTCACAATCCACCCCTAAGCACTCGCTACCATATTGTGCGTCTCGGAGGCTTATAGGATTTGTTAAGCCTATCAAAAAGTGTCCTCGATGCCATAATGACTCTAGCTCTAGCTCTAATAATACTAACTGTAACAGCCCAAGCAGTGGATATTGTCTATCCGCTTTGGTACACAAGGCTTCACGATTTTTATTTTTTTTTCGAATGGGCTTCGTTAGGCCCATAAAAACGCGTTCGTATGGGAAAGGTCGGGTAAAGCAACGTAATGCTATGTTAGCCTTTCCCGTCGATTTGGATGTGGGACTTCACAACACAATTGTAACATCTCAGCACCCTACTATTGTCCACTTTGGGGCCCATCACCTGCTCACAGCTTTAAAACGCATTGAGAGGGAAAGGTATCTAGACCCTTATAAGGGATCTTTTGTTCCCCTCCCCAGCCGATGTAGGACGTAATATTGGTATCAAAGCCCAGGTTCAAGTCGCTATGCCAACAAGGACGCTAGGCCCCAAGGGTCAGTCCTACATTGACTGAAAAGGTGAACGAAGCATGCCTTATATAAGGTGCGGAGACCTTTCCCTTAAGTGTTTTGCCCTAACGAAGCTTAGCTGAAAATAAAACCGTGAGGTGTGTTAGAAAGGCAATGCCTATTCTGTGTATTGTGCTTTTCAATCTAAACTTACTTTCATTTATCACACCTTCCATTAACTTAGTATGATTTTGCATTAGTTGTTGAAAGTTTAAACCCTAATTTTCATTTGCGTTAATAAAATTATATCACTTCTTTCTTTTCCTGAAGTACTTTATGATGTTTCCAGATTTTTGAGAAGTTAATTTGTAAATGTATCTTGGAGAAATTGTTTGCCTATGCAAAATGGTTGATGAAGCTTGCATAAATCTGGTGATACTATTCTTCCAAAATTGAAAGTTCAATTTATACCAAGGTTAAGTTATCCTGTCAGCCACTATTTTTGTTAATTTTTGTAACATATATTAGACATGATTAAATCTTTCTTTACTAGAACTGTTTTTACTTTTCATTGAACTCACTGAATGCTACAATAATAGGAAACTAAGGTCTTAAAGTTTATTATTACACCACAAGGAAACTATCAAACCCACATCACAAGATATCATGGATTGTTTAGTGTATTTTGTTTTTAAAAATAAATTAAGAAGAACCAAAGGACTAAACAATTGTATCTTTTACACATGCCGTCATGAACCAACCAAAGTTATACCTAGAAGATTATTAAGTTCTTCATCAACCAAGTAATATGATAATTTTGTCTTCTTAATGTATCTTTTAGAATAGGTTGATGAAGAACTTAATAATCTTCTAGGTATCTTCCTTTTAATTATAGGAATATATTAGTTCCATACTTGACATTCAGATTCATCCAGACCTCTCAAAGTCATAATAAGCCCACTTTTGATTCTGCTAGAGGTACTACCTTTGTTGGCCAGAAAGCTTCTATTTTTTTATATTCTTTTATTTATGTCTTTTATTATAAGAGACAATATGCATGGTATCTCCTATACAGCTGTCTATTTCTATTATTGTAATATTGATAGCATAAATTGGTATTATAATTAGCATAGATTTTACCTCATAACTTTATTACATTTGTTGTGAAAATTCTTAAGGTAATTAGTGAAGGATGTTAAGTTCACTTGTTCAATAACTAATACACCCTTGGAAAATTATAAACTCAATGCTTTTGGCTAATTTGATTTGCATCATAACTTGAAACAAAATGTTGGTTAAATAATTTTTGGAACAAGTTAATTTTAATGTAGCTATACATTTTCTTTCCAATTTGCCTTTTTTAGCGAGACCAGTTTGGGTTGAAGTTGCAATTTAGCGGACAGTCATAAATAGCTATTATTAGTATGACTTGGTGATCAAGACTTCCATTCATTCTACGTTCCATTTCATTTGCTTCAATAAAATTTTATCACTTCTTTTCTTGAAGTACTCTATGATGTTTCTAGTTTTTGAGAAGTCCAACTCACAATGTATCTGGAAGAAATTGTTCACTGAATACTATGTGCATAATAGTTGATAAAACTTGCTTATTTGGTGATACTATTTCTCTAGAATTGGAAGTTCAATTTACGTTATCCTGTCAGCCATGGTTATCACACCCTTCTATCAGTATTATCATAGCATTATAGTTTGGACGTAGTATATTGATAATTTATTACAAATCTTGATTATAAAATTTTAAAACATAAATACATAAATTTTTTTAAACTATCATCAAATAATCTTGAATTGGTCCGGCACCTCCATTTGCCGATGACATCCACCGCTTTGTCCTAGGAACTACGTCTATAATATCCTAAATTTTGGACCCTGAGAATTAAGAATAAGCCTAAAAGTGGGTAGACGACTAAGCCCGGTTCGGGAAGAGTGATAGGAAGCCTCTCAGGGACTAAGTAACTTGGCTATGCAGGTCAGTGGACCTTGCATATACATCGTGGAAGTAAGTATACAACATTTTCAAGGCACAAAAGACCCTGAGAGGCTTCTTTTGGACTGAATGGGACAAGTGTGGGGCCACTTTGGGGAAGTCAAGGAGGTGCCACGGTATGGATAATCAGAGGAAAACATTTGAAAAGTTGAAGAAAAGTACAAAGGAAAGCACATCGGTTGACTAGTAGGGGCCCAGCAAGGACAGGTAAAAAGGAGAATAAAATGGAAAAGATAGATAAAATGGATGATGGCAGATTTGGTGGCGCCACCTTGCCCCCATAATGATTAATCAAATAGCTTGAAGAAAAAGAAAGAGAAAAAACAGGATAAAAGTCAAAGTACGAGACCCACTTGCTAGAAAAAAGAGGAATTAATCAGATAAATTAGGAAAAATAAAATAAAATCATAGAATATTGATTTGAGGGGTCCAAAAGGCGCCACCTAGCCCTAAGAAGAGTCTAGAAAACTTGAGGAAAAAGAAAAGAATAATAAAGAAGTTCCGAGCCAAAGTAGGTAATTTGCTCCATTTGAAAAATAAAAATTTGAATGAAAGAAGGAGGATGCGCCACATGTCCTGCTCTAGACTCCTCTGGAAATTCTTGAGAATAAGTCAAAAGCCAGATCAAATTTATTAATTACCACAGGAATTTACTCTAGTTAATTCAAACTGCTCAGATTTCTTTTACCTTTATTAAATATACATGTTCTCTCTCTCCTAAACTAAGGGAGCACAAAATTTTGCAGAGGAAAGAGAGAAGTGTTCAGCCAATTTCCATAGCTAATCAAGGTCCATGCTCCTAAGATTATCAATCGAACCTTTGGAACTTGAACTTGTGATTTTCGTTCAAGGGGAAACGGGTATGGTGTTGTAATCTGATTTTGGTTTTTTTTTTAATGATTCCAAAGTGTTTAAAACATGATTTTGTATGGGGTTAGCCTATGGTTTGATTTTCCGAACTCAAAAACACCGAAAAACCTCAATGAACAAGTTTGTTATTAATTCTGGAAATTCTGGCAGCGAACCTTCAACTGGGTTTTAAAAATAATAAATGAACTTGGAATAATCTGAAATTTTATAGGTAGAAATTACACTTCCTGAGATCCATTATGATGTATAATTTTACATCATTTGAGTTTTCCTACTAAGAGATAAAAATTGCTAAAGCTGACCCAGAAGCATCAGGTTGAATCTGGACCAGAGAGTGGAAAATTGGCTACACGCCAAATTATGTGTCCTTTTGGTCTCTGGAATTATTTTTCTTGAAAAATAAACATTTCAATGATTCAGATGGCACTAGTTTCATGCAAATATTGTTTTTTTAGAATTTATTAAAAATCTTTGAAGTTGGGCCAGATTCACTGGATTTTCTGGAAAATAAGTAAAGGGCTTATATTTAATTAACAATGCAAGGGTATTTTTGGAAATACCAAAAAAGGTATTTTGGTGTTCTTTAAGACAAGGGTATTGGAAAGGTAATCAGGCACATTAAAATATTAAGGCTGAGCATACCCCACAGGTAGTAACCACTTTACTCCGGCACTTTTATGTGTTTGCTTTGTGTTTGTGTTTCTGCCAAATATGCATACAAAGCATGAGGATACTGGTCTAGGGCCTGCCATATGTGGCGGCTCAATGGAGACGGTTTATGATTTCGATAATTCTGGGGCTGTCCTGGTTCAGGCGTCTCGACGATGCGAGGTTTGTGACTCCGGTAATTCCGGGGCTTGCCTTGGTAGGGCAACCCGACGATGCATGGTACTCAATTATGGTGTATGTTTCTGGATGCATATGTGATATATTTGGCATATTATTTGTACTTTCATGGTTGCATGCATACGCCTTACACAGGGGATTATTGTAGTGCATGAGTATTGATGGTTACTTTGGGGGCCATTATTAGACTCTAGACATTTTTGAAACTACAAGGGTACGTGCCCTATTGTGTTTTATATTATTATTATTTTTATGACTGTATTTATATTTTTGGTATTTATATTTGGATGACTATACCCTTAACCCTTTGGGGACTTTTACTTTCTGTTTATTTTACTTTTACCAGTAGGTAGTCCAAACCGCTCTAATGCTCTGCTGCGTTCACTCTGATATGGTAAATGGACCTAATAATGAAGGGAAGGTAACTAATAAAAGGAATGTCTTTAACCCACCGTGAGGCCGGTAAGGGTGTAACAACGTCCAATATGCTATTAGACGACTATTTTTTAACGGTCATTAAAAAAAGTATCGTTGAAAGTTTATAACATACAATGACTGTTACGACTGTTTTAAAAAAACAGTCATTGAATTTCAATGACTGTTATCTAAATAACAGTTGTTGTATATATGCAAACCCACAGCACGCACAGATGCTAGGTAGTCCATAGAACCATCTAAAACACAATATAAGGCGCAATTTGAACAATTACGCCTTGTGAGAAAAAGAATGGATTGAAAATGGACGATAAACAACACCATTCAAGATTCAACGCAAGAAATAGAGTGTTTAATGTCCAACGAAGCACAAAATAAGAAGAAAAATAAAAAATAAATAAAACATCGTAAGTCTTAACTGAATGAAATAGAAGATAAATAAAAGAAAGCACCAAGAAATAAAGTAAAAAAAAATACGACAATGAACTATCCATTCAAAATTTTCAACAAAATAAAGCACCAGGAAATAGAGCTCTAGTATCCACATCATCGCCTGTGGGGAGCTTCCTCCTCTTCACGATGCTTGGGATTGTTGAGAGAGAGACGCAATCTGCAACCGAGATCTTAAACCGACGGCAAACGACAGATCTGGAGGCTGTTCAACATGCTCGTAGTTCACGACAGATGACGAGTCAGAGTTGAAGTCACTCACACCGCGATAGCAAACCTCCTTGATGGCAAGGGTAAGGCCGTTGGGTGCGGTGACGGAGATGGGTGGGTCTCGAGACTCTTATTGAAAGGTTGCGTTCAGGATAGATTTGAGGAAGACATTCAGCACTGTTGGGTTTCGAAGAGAAAACTTTATTTTTTATGGAAGAGAGAGAACAATAAAATGTCGAAGGCGCGAGATTGAAGTTGAAATATCTAGAGAAATCTGGAAGAGAAGGAACAATAATTGGTTTTGAAAAACCAGTCGTTGTAACTCAAAATAAAAAATAAAATAAAATGGCATGAGGGAGGCTTGAACTAAATTAATTGATATATTTTTTACGGATATATATATATATATATAAAAAAATATATTGTTTAATTTATTAAATTTAATTAGGAACTAACTAAATGAAAATACAATTATCTTCTCTTCACAATCGACATTCTTGACTACATATTAGGAAATAGCTATAAATATGGGATAAGATAATATATATATATATAAAAGAGATGTATTGTTTAATTTATTAAATTTAATTATTAGGAACTAACTAAATTAAAACACCGTACGCAAAGATTTCTTCTCATAATTATCGAAATTATAGGCTACATATTAGGAAATAGCTATAAATATGGAACAAAATGACACACACACACACCCACACGTATATATATATATATAAGAGATATATTGTTTAATTTATTAAATTTAATTATTAGGAACTAATTAAATGAAAATACGGATAGATTTCTTCTTTTAAATATCAAAATTATAGGCTACTTACTAGGAAATAGCTATAAAAATGGGAAAAAATTATAATGGTCATATAATCTTAAATATTTTATTCTAACAGTAAGTAGCACTAATTTTTCACAAACTAAAATTAAATAGTGTCTCAAAATAAAAATAAAATAAAATAAATGTGTTTAAGATACAACTACTGTTTTTATTAAAACAGTCGTTGTATCAAAACATTTAACGTCCGTTTTTTTGAAAAACAGACGTTAAAAGTAAGGAAAAAATTACAACAGTGCCACTGCCTACGTTTTAACATCTACATTTTTTAAAACAAACGTTAATTGGGGGTCGTTAAATTCCTATTTTGTAGTAGTGGAGATGGAATCCTGAAGGATCCTAGAGTAATAGATTAATCTCAAGTATAATGAAAACAGCGTATGAAAGTCAACCATAATCATGAAAATAACAAACCAATATTCAACATATATCGTCGCAGTCACATAATACAACACAACATCACAAATCATGTAGACTCCGAAATGCAGGACCCTACAAGTCCAGGACCCACAGCACTGGGAAAACAACAACAACTGGGACTCGAACCCAGAAACAACTGAATTCAATAAACGTGTGTCCTAGAAATGGATCACAAATAAGCATACACAGGTATACAGAGTACATGAGATTAGAGTTACTACCTAGATGCTTTAACAATTCTCAAATTAGCTTCTGATCCTTTTGTCACTCTAGGCAAGTATCGAATCCTCTACTTTTTTCTGCAGTCGGTTCTCTATTCCAAAAGAATCTCTACCAAATCAGAGGTGAAATCAGCCCTTAACTCTTTCTCTTTCCTCCTGCTCCTTCCTTTTCTCTTTCTCACTATTTCATCTCTCTCTCTCTCTCTCTCTCTCTCTCTCTCTCTCTCTCTCTCTCTCTCTCTCTCTCTCTCTCTCTCTCTCTCTCTCTCTCTCTCTCTCTCTCTCTCTCTCTCTCTCTCTCTCTCTCTCTCGGCCAAAAAATGGCCTAAAGACAAATAAGGGGACAAAGATATATATAGAATACGGATGCGATCTAGAACGCGCCACTTATTTGGTCCAGAATGCGCCACTTGTCCTCTTTCTACTAGACCAATACAAAAGTAGCTTTATAGGAACAAATACAAAAGTGCTTCCCTACTCTGTAATCATGAAGGGACATGTGTCACCTTTCTTTTTTACCAACAAAAAGTAGCTTTTACTTGTCATGATGGAAGACACGAGTCATGTTTCTACTGGACTAACATAAAAGTTTGTCATAATGATATGACATGTGTAATGTTCTCATTGCGCCAACGCAAAACCTGTATAACAATTAATCATCATGACTTACTTTATTAAAGCTACTTTATCGATGTTTACCTGGGATTCTGCTCGGGTTTACCCAGAATTACAACATACATACCAAGACCAGTCAAATGACACCACATACTGGTGTCTTCTCCCAAAAACGCAAGGTACACCAATGTCCAATGTGCCTTGGAAATTCAATGTACACACCTATACCGACACATTTTTGCTCAACTAATCGTCCTATTGACAGAGATTTGTCGTGATCTCCCAAAATAACCAGATTAGAAAAAGATTTGCAGTATAATGTAACCTGGGTCGTTTCTCTCAAGGAATTTGCAGTGGGTTTAAATCAGCAACAGCGAAATAGAACAATAACAAATTGGGGGGTTTTTGATTTAAACAGATTAAAAATGAAATTAAACTAAAACAGAACGAAATATGTATAACAGATTAAAAACGATTAACCCAGAATTGAGATTCCATAACCTTCATCGGACAAAAAGATAATAACCAAACTCGTGATTGATTACGACGAACCGAGATCTCTGCGTCCGTCCAGATATTCCCTCGACTAGACGATCGTCTAGCATTTAATCGAACACGTGGTGAGCTCATTTGTGCGATCGCATAACGCTCTCTCAGAACCCGGTCCGACCTACGTCCTTGGGATATCAATCTAAGTATTAAATCTAATACCTAATCCGCAATTATAATCGGATCCGATTAAAATGAACAGAAACGAATTACGTTACCGACTAAAGCGCATGTCCTCTGGATTTGTGGAACCCTCAATCCATGGGTTAACCATAGAAACTTAGCCAAGCATGGCTAAGCAAAACATAGAAGAAAATATGAAGAACGTGAAGAACACGAAGAACATGAAGAACACTTGAGAGAATTTGAAAACTCCTATTTTGATCCACCAAAATCTAAAAACGTGAATGAGAATATGTTTGTGGCTGCTACCACACTTAACCTAAAATGGAAAAAAGAAAATGGGGCTCCAATCCACAATTCAGGCCCAAAACAGAAAATAATAAAAAACGGGTTTTAATTACAAATTCGAGCCCAAATAAAAATCCAACTTCGGCTCCAAAATCGACCGCCCTCTTGTCCGAATTTGTCCTTCATGTCTTCATAAGAATTGTAGCTCTCTGAATCATCTGAAATATGAAACAAAAATGAGGCAAATCCGATGTCTGGTTCAAGAGTTATGGTAGTAATAGTGAAGCAATGTAAAACTGGAATTTTATTATTAAAAATGGCTAAAATATAATAAAAGACCCAAAGCCCAAATAAGTATAAAAGTCATTATTTATTAACTAAAGAGTCCTAAATTATTAATCAAGAGATAAAAAGAAGTGTATGAAATATTCAATTATCACCTATACTTCATGACATAGTTAAGTGACATCTTTTACTAACCCAATGGCATCATATAGGTGTCCTGTGCACTTCTGCACCAACAATTTTGTAACACCCTACTGGCCTCACCCTTTCGGGTGGCGGGTAGTGTGATCCTTTTCTTAAAGAAAACATTTTTCTTGTTAAATTTATTTTTCCCAGGTCAATTTTATCATGTATCAGAGTATAAGCAGCAGAGCACGTTTTTGGTTTGGACAAAACATACTGATAACAATAAAGTGCGGAAAGGTAAATATTTCCCCAGTGGGATTAGTATACATTTATCCCAAATATTGCCCGACAGACCAAAATAATAATTATACAGTTATCCTGGGCATCAAAAGTAAATATCTAAAACTAATGGTCATCAACAACTCAGTTTTACTCCGTCCGCCTACCTTCACCACCCGGCACTGTCCTAGAAGCACTCCCGATATCCTTGCAAAAGCCTGGGATTCATAATTGAATCCCAGAGTAACCGTAAATCTCATATAACATGTGTATGCAATGCATGTAAGTCACCATAATTAGGAAAAACACCAGATAACAGCATTCAGAAATAAACGCATAGTAATGTAAATACATACCACACAGATGCAACATTTACTGCGGAAGGACCAAGTCCTAATAAACGCAGGACCGCTCAACAAAGCAAGCCCCGGATCCACAGCGCTAGGAAAAATACAGTAGTCGGGCTTTGAACCCATACCACACCGAATGCACATAAATGCATGTCCTTTTTGAGGAGACACGGGTCCACAATCATGGAAACAACAAACATACAAAGTAACACAAGATATATGAGGATTAAGGTTACTACCTGTTGGTTGACCACACTAAGTTTTCCTTCCCGGTGCACAATTTCTCAAATAGCCCTAAAATAATAATAAAATATAAATATAATTATGATTGAGTCCACCTCAATAAATATTCCATTTAATAATTTAAAATAAGCCCAATTCATATGTCCATATTTATTAAATCCCTTTTCTTATTAAAGAATTTAATATGGGCTTAATCTTTCTCATTTTCGTCCAAAATTCTGAAATTCCATAAATAAAGGCCCAACTTTAAAAATTCATATTTAATTTTAATAAACTCCTTTTGGGGTGGTTCAAAAGCCCACTTGATCCTTATTATGTTTATTTTCAACCAAAAATACTAATTTAGGCCAGCCACAATCCAGAATATATTCATAGCCCAAAACATAACTGCTGTTCGAATTAAAGTTCAGTAACAGGGGCTATTTTTCAAAAATTAATTTCTCCCAATCCAGAACTCATTTAATTACAAATTATATACCAAAATAATCCTTGAGATGTCTACTTTCTCCCTGTAAAATTTGATAATTTTTAAGGTCCATTTACTTGGTCAAAAATCGAGTTGAACACAGGTGACTCCACAGAAAATCCTTCAATCAGCAACCCAGCATTTTTTTTTTTTAACTTTCATTTGTTCTTTCAAAAATTATGATCCAAGTTCAACCTCATACAAAATCTTATTTTAAGCACTTTAAAACCATCCAAAACACCAAAATCAACTCTTATCTACATGGAAACTCATCTGCACGAAAATTACCATTTAATCACCAAAATATCATGCTTCATTAACTTCACATCTTGCTTCATATCTTTCATATACCAAGTTTAATCTACCATTTAAAACCATGAACCTCAACTCTAAATCTTTGTTCTTTCTTTTCATTAGCTTCACAATCAAATATATATGCATGCGACCAAATATACATACATGTTCAAATAGATAGTTATTTCTTAATTCAACAACTAAGAACAATGGTAAAAATGTTCAAAATGGCTTACTTGATGTCTTCTAACACCCTTGACAACCTTTCTTCTTGAACCTCCCTTCCTCAAATTCGACCTACACCTCAAAAGACCAAAGAGATGATGATCCTTGATGTCATCACTACATTAGAAGAAGCAAAAGGGAGTGATTTAAAGTTCCATAGTTGAAGTACTTACCTAAGTTTCAACCTCCTTCTCCTTCTTGAGCTTCCTTGTGCTCTTTTGCATGGAACACTTGCTCTCACTTTTCTTTCTCTCTTCAACCACACATGTAGTCCAAAATGAAGGGGTGGTGGCCTTTTTAAAATGTCTATGGCTTGTGTGTTGGCAATTTACTTCCATGCCCTCATTTTCTTCTCAAGTTTCTAGAGTTTTCTTTGGTAATTTTTCTTTTCTCTCTCTCTACCCTTTTAATGTTGGACGAAATTGTGGCTATTTGGGGAGGGAAATTTGTTTTGAAATTAGCTTGAAATATCTGCACAAAATCCCTCATTTAATGCTTGGGTCATATCCCCCTTTGTTAGCCATGATTAGCTCTAGGCATTAGGCACTTATATGGCTTCATCAATTGTCATTTCCTCCCTCATTTATTATTAATTTTTCCTCTTTCTTCTCCTTCCCTCTTGCTACACGAAAATAAGAAAAGAAATGGGAGAAAAATCTGATTCTCATTGTTCAATAGTTCTTACACACTTCTTGGATAATGCTCTTGGTGATATGATAGCTTATTATGTATATATGTAAATATATATATTTTTCTTCTCTTCCTTCCTTGAATGGCGAAATGTGAGAGGAAGTTGGGGGAAAATTTGATCTGATTTATTTCCCCAATGCTTCTCCATTTAAAATGAGATTTTGGCATTTCCTCTCTTTTTTCCCCTCCTCATCAAAAACTAAATGGAGGTAGTATTCCATTGATCTCTTGTCTAATCAATCTTCCTTGCAATAATGGAGAGAAAAAAATTTGCTCCTTTTTTCCATGCTTCTTACACCTCCATTTGAATTGAAATGGTGGCATTTTTATTATTATTATTATTTTCTTTCCTTTGGCAGAATACTCAAGGGCAAAATGGGAATATATTTTGACCTCCATTAACATCTCCTAAATTAATTTGTCCATAGGAAAATGATAATTTACCAATTTCCTAACTACCATTCCACTTCCTTTTTCCTTAAATTAATTATTCATGTTGAAAGAAAAACAAACAAACAAACAAATAAATAACCTTGATTATACCCTTAATGAAAATTCATATGCTCCATTCACTAACCCAATACATTAGTTGCATGTGAAATGGGGGTGTTGCACCAACAATTTAATCTTACGGCCTACGCATGCTAGATCTTTTGCCCAGTATGGCCATACATCATAGTCTTCGAAAGACTTTCCATTTCTCAACATTCTTAGAATTCTTCCCGAATTTGGCTTAGTTGTCCGCCAAATTTTTGCTTTTTCTTGAGCCGCTAGGCTCAAAATTCATGATGTTACAACGGTACGGTTCTAGTTTTGTTCTTCTCTCTCATCACTGATGTTAGATATGTCTCTCATGTTATAGTGGTAAGAGTCTTATTAAGTTATCCTTGTGTTTTTTTAGATATGTAGTTTGTTCTTAATTGCATTTGAACCTACAAATTCCACTTCTTTGCTTGACTTTCCTTTACAGCCTAATCTTTTGCCTGAGAGTTTTTTCTCAGATTGTCCTAATCTTGCAGAATTCTCAAGCTTGAAAATTGAACGTCATTCCTTGTTGTTTTTTGATCTTTTTGGAAACCATTTTTAATATTGGACTTTTAAAAGGCATTGTGAGTATTATATTTCAAAAAATAATATAATTATTCACCCAACTACAGATTCATAACTATTTAAGGTACTATAAATTTTAACAAAATCATCTTTGATTTTATGTTGAATCCACTTTTCAAAATATTTTATTGAAATAAATCCTTTTTTTTAAAACAAGTGTTTAAAATTTGAAAAATAAGACCTATTATATTAATAAAAATAGTATGATTTATTTCAAAAAAAAAAAAGTAACAAAATTTTGAAGTGGTGTCAGATTTTATATAAAATAATATAAGTACTGATTTCTATTTATTTTTTACTTTGAACAATATTTTTCATGATATTTATTAAAATTAAAATAATGACATATAGAACTCATTACGTAATAACTAATTTTTGTTACAATTTAAAACTTTTTTTTTTAACTTGATGATTCAATGGAACTAAATAAGGATGAATTATATTTGGGTCGATAGTTATATATTTGAAGTGGAAGTTTTTTTAAAAAAAAAAATAAAAATAGCATTATGCTCAACACAGTTAAAGTGTAAGATTTTTCTTTTTTCTTTTTTCCAAATGTACATTTATATTGATTGGGTGACTCTTGTAATTTTTTCAGTACATGTAAAAAGAACAGGAATTGAGTACAGGTGGCACTCAAAGTTAGCAAAAATATATATAGTATGAGATTAAAAGGAATCAGGTTTATGTCGTGCTTCTACAAGGAATTCAAGCTTTTGATATGATTGTTAGTGTTTCATTCATAAGGTTTTGGTATCAAATCTTGCATGATTTGAATCCCACCTCTGTCAAAACCAAGTTTAAGACACCCTTCATCCGTGGGTTCAACGGTTGAAGGGTCGGACAAGCTCACATTCCTGAGGTTAATTGTCACTAGTTTCATTCCTAAAGTTTAACATCAGATCCTGCATGGGTTCAAATCTCACTTCCATTTAAAACATGTTTAAGACAACCCTTCATCTGTGGGTTCAGCGATTAAGGGTTGGACAAGCTCATAAAAAGGAGTGACTTTGATTCCTGAGGTTAACTTAGTTATGTCACTACTTAGCATTTCATTCCTAAGGTTTGACAGCAAATCTTGCACAGGCAAAGGGAGTGACTTCAATTGCCGAGATTAACTCAGATTTGTCACTAGTTAGTGTTTCATTCATAAGGTTTTATAGTAGATCCTGCACAGGTTTGAATCACACCTCTGTCAAAAACAGGTTTAAGACAACCCTTCGTCTAAGGTTTCAGCAGTTGAAGGGCCAACAAACTCACGAAAGGGAGTGACTTTTATTCCTGAGAGATTAACTCAGATTTCTCATTGGTTAGGGTTTCATTGAAAAGGTTTTATAGCAGATCTTGCACAAGTTCAAATCCCACCTCTGTCAAAAACAGGTTTCAGACAACCTTTCGTCTATGGGTTCAGCTGGTTAGCGTTTCATTGGAAAGTTTTTATAGAAAATCCTACACAAGTTCAAATCCCACCTCTGTCAAAAATAGGTTTCAGACAACCCTTAATCTTTATAATTCAGCAGGGGAGTAACTTTGATTCCTGAGTTTAACTCATATTTGTCACTGGTTTACTTTCATTCTTAAGGTTTGACATTAGATCCTGCAAGGGTTTGAATCTCACCTCCATCAAAATCCACATAGCACAAGACCAGGCAATGGTTTTTCCCTCTAATGTATTAGTGGAGTGTCAAGGCCCTACTAAACACAAATAAGCCAAAGGACTAACCAGTGTACATTTGGAAGCCCACCACCTTATTTTTTTCTTTTTTACAAGAATTCACTCCCTTTATTTCCTCTATGAATAACCTCCCATCAAATCATTGTGTGTGTGTGTGTGTGTTAAAAAAAAATCTCCCATCAAATCAACATCCACTACCCCCTCTCAAATCAATACTCAAGAGATATAATCACAATAAGTTATTATATGCCATTATAAATCCACAAATTGTCAGCACAATTTTTCCACTCTTATATATCAACATCAATTTATATATATCATGTCACTAGCCACTTCTCAATGAAAATAAGTCCCATAAAATAATTTTATTAACAACATAGTTTCATAGTCAAGAACCATAATAGCAAATTCATGGTTATATATATATATATATATATATATATATATATATATATATATAAATATCATATCACAAACATCATATGCACAATAAGAGGAAAGTGGTTATCTCTCATCAAAGTAAAGTTAGTCCACAGTGCTCCTAATCCAAGAGCTCAAACACAAGTCATAATATTTTTACAACAATCAATTTACTACAAAGAGTTATTAGAACAATTAATTTAATTATGTAAATTTAAAGTTTTGAATTAATGACAAAAAAAATTCAATTCATGCTAAAATCCCAATTATTCATTAACAACTCATTTGAGTCATTGACTATCATCAATTCCATTCAATTGTACAAAATCTCCAATTTTAAGTTTAGGGTTTCTAGTATAAAATTGTCAAATTATAAATCTTCACCTTTTATTCAACATTCTAAATCGATTAAAACTTTAAAACACCTCAATAATTTAAATGAAAATCATTTAAATCAAATTTAATCGGTTAAAAATGTGGTATAAAATTATTTATAGACTGATTATATAGAAAATTCATTATAAAATTTTATACCAATTAGATAACAAAAGTAAACTGATTAAAATTAATTATTAATCAGCCTCTACATTTCTATAGTCATATATTGACAAAACATTTTAAATATGAGCTTGTCAATCCATGAGTATACCATGAAGTTACAAAAGTTGTACCTATAAACCAACCTCCCAAAGTGAAATAGGTCAAAAATTGCTTAAAACCCTAACCCCAAAATATTCTCTAATCATAAGAAAGAGAAAATCAGTAGAACAGTTTTTATGAATTGAGTTTTGTGATTAGGAGTGATCTTATCTATCAAAATGAATTTAAGAAGGAGCAAACCAAACAAAAAAAATGACGAAAACAACGTTGGAAGAGGAAGAAGAAGTTTCGAACACACTCTCTCTTTACTGTTGGACAAAAATTATTATTATTTTAAATTACAACTAAAGACCCCATGTATTTTAAATTTCCTGACATTTTTTTATTTTATTTTTTTCCTTTTAAACTTTAACTATTTTAATCCATTATTTTTATATAAATATATATTTTTCTTTATTATTATTATTTTAAATTCCCATTTTTCTTTTTCCTTTTTTATTTTAAAAATTACAAGATAAATTCATTTATCATAATTAATTCTTTCTCATGTTACATTTAGAACAACCTTTCGTCTGTGGGTTCAATGATTGAAGAGATGGACAAGCTCACCAAAGGGAGTCACTTTGATTCCTAAGACTATCATGGCTAGGATATGCATCACATACTCAGGTGAAGCACGGATTTTACGTGGTTACTCAAAGGGTTGTGTGTGGTTGACATATGACTTGGTTGTGTGTGACTAGGGAGGGGATTATGGGTTGTGGGTGAGAGGGCAAGCTTCTTGCCCTCACCCAATTATAAAAAGATGTCCTTGCCCTTAACCTTGTCCTAAGGCCCTTATCATTGTCATTCATGCCCTGTCAATATTCACTTGTCACGGGGTTGACAAGTGAAAGAACATGAATTGAAAAGTGGAGCATGAATGACAATAATAAAAGCAGACAATAACACAATAACAACTAAATGAGGGCAAAAGTAAGGAGGCCGCTAGGGATTTTCTACTAATTTTGTGATCATAAGGGACTTAGTTGTAGTAAATTGCCTCACTTAGAACCCGAGTGTAATTTTCCCATTTTTTAATCAGATTTTCTATAAGTAAGGGTCCTTCCAACATTATAAAAAGGTCAGCCCAGTGCACAAGGCTCCCACTAGGTGGGGTCTGAGGAGGGATATATGTACGCAACCTTACCCTGCAAATAAAAAAAGTTGTTTCTAGGATTTGAACTAATAACCTCCAAGTCATATGAAATCAACCTTACTGCTATGCCTAGGCTCACCCTCTCCTTCCAACATTAAAGTCTAAAAAATGTCAGTAGTAGGAGAAAGTAATGTTGTCAAATCCTCTAAGCTTGAAGTAATGTTGTCATAGTCATTGAAAGTACAATGCATAATCAATTATCAAACAAATGCTTGGGGAAACCATGTAATTAATAACCATCAATATCCAAAGCAAACACCATTAAGCTTCCATTCTTTTCACCCATAGTTGATTAGATACTCCATCTAATTGTCAATGCAAACTTTTTCAAATAAAATTTTGTGAAGAGCATAAATGCTGCTACTTATTATATTGTATTTGTTTAACATTCCATACAGGAAATGTTGTGATAAGAAACATCAACAACTTGAGCTTGTAGTCTTGTCTGAAGGAAGTATGATTTTGTTAGGAACTTGTGTGCACCACACCGTTTGGAGATCTATATCATAAACCAATAGTAAGTTCATAGTTCTATATATATAAAAATCACTCACAAATATCATGCAAGCATGCACAACAAGTAAAAAGTGGTTATCTCTCGTCAAAGCAAAGCTAGTTCACAATGCTCCTAATCCAAGAACTCAAGCACAAGTCATAATCAATTTACAACAAAGAGTTATTAGAACAATTACTTTAATTATGCAAATTTAAAGTTTCCAAAAAATTCAGTTTATGCTAAAATCCCAATTATTCATTTTATCATTAATTAAAATATTTTTCTTAAACTAAAGAACTCATTTGAGTCATTGTTTATCATAATTCCATCCATTCAATTGTACAAAATCCCGAATTTTAAGTTTAGGGTTTCAAGTATAAAATTGTCGAACTATAAATCTTCACTTTTTATTCAACATTTTAAACCGATTAAAACTTTAATTACACCTCTAATAATTTAAATGAATCATTTAACTCAAATTTAATCAGTTAAAAATGTCCAATATAGAATTATTTATAGATTGATTATATAGAAAATTAATTATAAATTTACATCAACTAAATAACAAAAGTGAACCGATTAAAATCAACTATTAATCATTCTCTATAATTCTATAGTCATATAATGACAAAACCTTCTAAATAAGAGCTTGTCAATCCATGAGTATACCATGAAGTTACAAAGGTTGTACCTATAAACCAACCTTTCAAGGCGAAATAGGTCAAAAATTGCCTAAAACCCTAACCCCAAATTATTATCTAATCAACAAAAAAGTACCAAGGGAAAATTAGTGGAACGGTTTTTATAAAGTGAGTTTTGTGATTATAAATGATTTATCTATCAAAATGAGTTAAGAAGGAGCAAACCAGACACAAGAAATGTCTCAAATGACGCTGGAGGAGGAAGAAGAAATTTCAAACTCTCTCTCTATACTGTTTGAAGTAACCGTTGGGGAAAAGTAATCGCATGGGCAAAAATTACAACTAAAGACCCCATGTTTTTCAATTTCTTGACATTTTATTATTTATTTTTTTCCTTTTAAACTTTAATTATTTTAATCCATTCTTTTTATATAATTTTTTCATTATTTTAAATTTCTATTTTTTTATGCTTATAATCATATTTTAAATAAACCCTTTTTTGTTTTAAAAATTACAAGATAAATTCATTTATCATAATTAATTATTTCTTAATCATGATTAAATCCTAAAATAAAAATTGAGATGTTACATTTATTTAGAACAACCCTTCGTCTATGGGTTCAGTGGTTGAAGGGATGGACAATCTCACCAAAGGGAGTGACTTCAATTCCTAAGACTATCGCAATTAGGATAGGCATCCCATACTCAGGTAAAGCACGGATTTTACATGGTTACTCAAAGGGTTGTGTGTGACTGACATATGACTGGTTTATGTGTAATCAACAGATGACTGACTGGGTTGTGTGTGACCTAGCAAGGAGTTGCAAGTTATGTGTGACAGGCAAACTTCTTGCCCTTGCCCTTGTCCTGAGGCCCTTATCATTGTCATTCATGTGCCATCAATGTTCTTTCACTTGTCAATGGGTTGACAATTGACAAGTGACATTGACAAGTGAAAGAACATGAATTGAAAAGTGATGGAGCATAAATGATAATAGTAAAAGCAGACAATAAAAACTAAATGAGGGTAAAATCAAGGATGCCCCTAAGGATATCCTACAAATTTGGTGATATTAAGGGACTTAGTATTAGTAAATTTCCTTGCTTAGAACCTAAGTGCAATTTTCTCGTTTTTTAATCAAATCTTCTATAAGTAAGGGTCCTTCCAACATTATAAGAAGGTCGACACAGTGCCCAAGGCTCCTACTAGATGGGATTTGGGGACGAATATATGTACGTAACCATACCCCGGAAACAGAAAAGTTGTTTCTAGGATTTGAACTAATAACCTCCAAGTCACATGTCATCAATCTTACCACTGCACCTAGGATCACCCTCTCCTTCCAACATTAAAAGTCTCAAAATTTCATTAGTAGGGTAAGTTAATTAACACATAATCTGATCTTCTGGGCTTGAAGTAATTTCGTCTTAGTCATTGAAAGTAAAATGCATAATCAATTATGAAACAAATGCTTGGGGAAAATATGTAATTAATAACCATCAATATCCAAAACAAACACCATTATGCTTGCATTCTTTACGCCCACAGTTGATTAGATACTCCATATAATTGTCAATGCAAACTTTTTCAAATCAAATTTTGTGAAGAGCGTAAATGCTTCTACTTATTATACTGTATTTACTTCACATCCCATCCAACAAATGTTGTGATAAGAAACATCAACAACTGGAGCTTGTAGTCTTATCTGAAGGAAGTATAATTTTTTTAGGAACTTGTGTGCACCACCACACCGTTTGGAGATCTGCATATTTAGACTAAGTTGGCCTTGGTTCAAGAAGACTTGGGGCCACAAATCAGTTCGTCATTGGAAACTACTTATCACCAAATAAGTTCAAATGATTGAAGAATCACATCAAATAGATTCACTAATAATAATGTTTTTCCATATCCTTGTTAACAACTTATGTTTTACATGTTTGTAGGTTAGAAGAGCTTTGAGGGCATTGAAGGCAGTGGAAGTAATTAGGAATGAAAGCAAGCAGCTATAACACTAAGGTGCATGCATGCTCTTGTTAAAGTTCAGACACGTGTGAAGGCTATGAATGTAAGGATGACTCTAGAAAGGAAGGTTGTTCAAAAAGTATTAGATTATTATCGCTGACAAGCTGCTAGTCCTATTAAGCAGACTGATGTACGTATAATCTTTTCAACCTCTTCACAGTTTTTAGCAAATACTAAAGGCTTTTTTTTTTTTTTTTTTTTTTAACATGTGAAATTCTGTACCTGAAATTTCCAAGAAGGATGGTGTAACATTCCAGGAACTGTAGATGAAATTAAAGCAAAGATACAAAAGAAGTAAGAGGCAGTCATCAAAAGGGAGAGAAACTATCTTTGAAACATTAGACTCAGGCATATACAATAAAAATCTTATATTTTTTGGGTTCTAATTTCTTAATCAGAACAATCAAAAGTGAGTGGTAGTCCAAAATCAAGAGGCACAAAGACAATGAACAAGAGCTGTTAGAGCAATGGATAACAACTAAGCCATGAGAAAGTAGGTTGATGGAAGAAGGTACCTATTATGACTCACCTGAAATTACTCCTTTGTCCATGAAAACCAATGACCTTGTTCATGAAAAAATCAAAGCAAGAAGGAATGGTGTTACCACAACTATTTTCAATGGCTCTCTTATAACAAGAAGCCAATAATCGACTCTGACATGATTATCTTCAACCTCGAGTTCTGAATGTAATGCTGCACATTTGATGATAGCCCTGAATCATCAACTTCATACTCATGCACTTCCATATCATAATGCGTGTCGTTTAGCAGCAATATCATTCTTCAGGAGGAAACAAGATAGGGAAGGACATTTAATAGACCTAACTAGTTATGTTATAAATATGAGTGGAGATTGTAGAAGCATTGTTTTGGTTCTGATCCTTGTGCTATAATTTGTGGAAAGGTGTATGTGCAACAGCTAAAAGGTTGTCTTATCAAAAGAGAAACTTTGGGAAAAAAACAAAGGTTGGCTTAGTCAACCTGACAAAGGGTTTTAATTCTTCAACAACTTCTTGTGAAGAAGAGGGATAGTGTAGTGTAGAGAATGAATTATGGGATAGTCTATAGAGAATACAAGTGGTTTCCTACCAAAATTAAATAGCATATTACTTAAAATTTATGAATTTATGCATTATATAAAGGATGAATAGGTCTTTTATATTTTTTTTAAAAGAATAATTTAAACTTTGTACAAGCACAATTAACTTTAAATAAGAGAATTGAAAAAAGAGTAAAATATTTTTTTTGTCAGAAGATAAAGAGTAAAATATGAGAAGTAGGAATGATGACCTGCAATGTAAACAAAAACAAGTAATATGTCTCAACAAATAAAGTTAAGATTATTATTTTTTTCTGCCAACAAAATATGAAGTATATTAAATGGATCATGTAATTAAACAATAACAGTTGACAAAGCAGTGAGAGCAAAATATGTTTAGCCTCATTCTGCCAGGGAAAAAAAAAATTATAGACCACTTGAATAGTTTACAGACCCTTGTTCTTTTGCCGGGGAATAGTACAGTTTACAGACCTAATGCTCTACTTTCACCTCCCACTCAGTGTATTTGTGGATTGGAGCAAATACGAGCAATTCATTTAGTACAAACCTGTAATTTTAGGATGTGAATATTGTAATTTAATTTTAAAAAGATATGTTTTTTATATGTTTGAGTAGTCTAAGCACATTTACTATTATTTTTTCCCACAAAGAAACTAAAAATCAACACATTTACTAGTATTACCATTACTAGTCAAAACAAATATGTAATTTTAGATTCTGAATATTGTAATTTTATATAGACCTTGGTGGAGGTGTTCCTTGAAGCAAGGGTAACGGTTATTTCCATGTGATCAATAGGTGACAAACATCTATATGCAGCTTAATATTTTTAGGGAAAATTACGTGCAGGTCCCAATGACCAGAAATAATTATAAAAAAGTCCCTTAAAATCACTAAATTACACAAAAGTCCCTAGGGACTTTTTTTATATTATTTGTATGAAAACAAAATTCAGGTTTTAAAATTTTGTTGTAAATATGGCTTTTTTCTGTTATAAATAGCCAGATTTTAAATTTTGTTGTAAATACAGCACTTCCTGTTGTAAATCTAGCCTTTTTCTGTTGTAAATGACCTCTCTACGTTCAAAATCTAGGTGTTTAAATGTTGTTGTAAATATGGCACTGTCTGTTGTAAATATGATTTTTTCTGTTGTAAATGATTATATTTAAAATTTTGTTATAAATCCAGCACTTCCTCTTGTAAATCTAACCTTTTTATGTTGTAAATGACCTCTCTACATTCAAAATTCAGGTGTTTAAATGTTGTTGTAAATATATATATATATATATAGGGGAAATGATATATCATGTGACTAGACCTAATGTTTTTTCCAGTGAGATCAATACTGCACCGTTTTGTCCATAGCACCTACTTTGTCACAAAAATAAAACGCGCAATAATAATCAATGTTTCAACAAACAGAAATCGGCCTCCAAGTATTATCAGCAAACATGAATCTCAAATGGAATCGGCGCAATAATAATCAATTTCCATCAAACATAATGTCATATCAATTGAGATCACAACAAGAGTATAAATAAAACCTAATTCCTATATTCTCTGTTAATTCATCGCAACAACAATTCATCGGAACAATAATTCATCGCAATTTCAAATTGGAATCGGTAAAATTCTCTATTCTGTTATCTGCATAATTGTATCGGTAGTTCAACGCAATAATAATTCATCGCAATTTCCAACAATAATTGCGATCGGTAGTTCATCACAATAATATTCAGACTGTATATAAGAAATTTTCTTTGCTTTTATCTGCATAATTCTCTACTTTCAAAAATTGTTGCAGAGAACAATTATGCAATAAACAATGATCACCTGCACATATGCTTTTATCTTGGTGTTCTTTTCGATTTATTGTGATTTGGCTATCTTCATCAAATTTATTTCAGCTTATTTTGGTTAATGATGTAAATATTGTATAGGCTAATGTCAATTTTTTCACAGCTTTGTAATGGATCACTTCCAAATAACAACTATATGAGTTGATTCTTCTCTAACAAAAAGAAATGATGCAACCTAATCAAGCCTATCAAAAATAAGTTTCTATATACTAAAGCTGGCAATCCTAAGAATCAAAGATCACTCAAGATGACAGGGTCAAAACAACAAGCAATGAGAAATTATAATTTTAATTAAATTGTAGCAGTCATCATACCAAAATATCCCTTCAAATATATTGGCGACAATAAAAGCAGATTGGGTAAACACCACAATAAGTATCATGTGCCATGCATACTGGCCAAATTAGTACTTTTATGTCGTTTTCTTCAATGAAAGTATAAACCATACAAAACCTGGAAATCAAAGCAAGTGAAATGACTTATTCATGAATGATCTTTCAAGATTACTGCAAGAAGGAAGACATTTGATGCAGAAAACTATGATAAGATCTTATTTTTCCTTGGCAGACACAACAAAAAAACATCTGTAAAAGATAGAGAAAACTTTCTATTTCTTGAAAGACGCAAGAAATTGGACTTTGGAACTTCTACAGTATGGCAAAAATAAATTTTTCTCACCCATAGGTATTTAAATTCAAATAAAAGATTACAAATATCATCCAAAATATGTTCAAAGATTTGACCAAGCACTACATTGCTTCTTTGTCAAATTGCTTTTAACAAGAGAAACTTTCACATGGCTAGACTCTAAATGGATACCAGACACCATCAAAATGGACTCAAATATTCTGAGGCATGCTTCCATTAGAAGTAGGACCTATGGGAGTTATATAGAATCACATTAGTGAAACATTTGGAAAGCACTAACCTGTAATATATAAGAAATAACATATAGCCATCTGATATTTGATCAGGCTGCTCACAAGTGTATAGAAGAACTTATCTGAGGTCACTGTTTTTACAAGTTGTTGGCAGAGTATTCCATCATATACATAGAGCATTGCTGTGAAGAAAAAATGCCTGGATACTGTACTCATAATTCATTCATATCTATAATTGTTGAAGAAGTCAAGCTTGAAATATTATTTTTGGGTAATACATATACATATATATGGATTAACTTTCCTGAGACATCAGATTCAAGATTACAAAACTCAGAACCAGGATATGCACAGAAAACATACCAAAGAAATAACGCTATTGAACTCATACATTTCATAGCTATCATCAATGTTGTTAGCGTATTGAAGAAATTGAATCCAAAATTGGGATTGCTCAAAGAGGATGATGGGAAATTACGAAGAATGAAGCAGTTGTAATATTAATATCCATGAAAAAGAAAAACAAAATAAAGCCATACCTAAGATGATATAAATAAAAGGGGCAAATGCAGAGCAAACTCCAAATGCAGAACCAAATCGAGAGAAGAATCCAATAGCTTTCAATTTCCGATCGAGCAAAAAAAAAACTAGAATAAACACAAACCAGAGCAAACTCTAAATGCAGAACAATCCAATAGCTTTCAATTTCTGATCGAGCAAAAAAAATCGACAAAACCAGAGAAAGCTCAAACCAAATCTTACTCCAAATGCCGGAATCAGAGAGAAATGCATACCTGGAAGCGAGAGCAAAGGCAGAGGAAAGAAGGGAGTGAGTTGAGTTTCCAGATCTGGCCGGCGACTCATTTCCCCATTTTGGTGATCCCTTGGACTGAACACGAACACAGACGCAAAGGAGGGAGAGAGTGAGTGCGCGCGCTATCCATTGCTTATACATTTCAGTGCGCGCGCTATTCCTGTTTGCTGATAATACTTGGAGGCCGATTCTTGTTTGCTGAAACATATCTATTATTGCGCTTTTTTTTTGACAAAGCATAGTGTCACGGATCGCAAGGAACGCAAGATATTTTGTGCAAAAGACACTCCAAAGGAGGTTTCTAGAGAACTCCAGATTATTGTAGATACTTCTACATAGATATAGAATTGTATAGAAACATCTAGAACTCTCATGAACTCTCATGAAAGATGTAGATATCTAGATAATTCTAGGGAAGGTTCTGGAGAACTATTCTCTACCGTTGGATGTAATCGATCTTAGCCGTTCATTGAGGAGGTGGATGCCTATAAATAGGAGGTGCCACCCTCATTTGTAACCATCGAAAGCAATCCAAGTCATTTGTATTCCAGAGCTTCTCTCTCTAAGTGTTCACTTCTCTCTCTAAGAGTTCTCTTTGTCTTTGTGCTCTTTGCCTACTTGTGTGGGTTCGGCTGACTTAGCCAAGATCAAGGGAGTGATCAAGCTAAGGCCGGCACAGTTTTGGGAGGACTTTGTCTAAGACCGTGACAACGTGGTATCAGAGCTTTGGTTCAAAGCTTTGAGCATGGTTCGTGGGACCCATTGTGTAGGCAAGGATGTCGGACACAACTGAGGACATCGTGGTGACTGGTGAAGAGAGAGGTAGGGAAACTCAACCTCTTCACCAACCAAAGAAGGTTTGGGGCACAAGTAAGTCTCGCCAAGCCGCGGATGTTGCCACCTTGACGGTAAAGGTGGAGGCTCTTGAGGAGGCTTTACAAGAGGTGGTGACTAGGGTGGACAAAGTGGAAAATGACTTTGCTACTCTTGAAAGTCACACCCTGGAGCAATTAGACAATGTGAGGTTGGATCTTGATTCGCACCTCAATGTCGAGGAGGAACGAGCCGAGTCTATGAGGCGACTCGAGGCTAAGGTGATGGATGCCATTACTGCTATGCAGGATCATCTTAACTTTCTTAAGGTTTCTTTAGAGAGTCAAGCCAGAACTCCGTTGGTAGGAGGTACCAGTGGAGCAAGGGAGGTGAGGCTGGACCTCCCTAAGTCAAAGGAATTCAAGGGTGTCCGTGATGCCAAGGAGGTCGAGAACTTCTTATGGCAAATGGAGCGCTATGCTGAGAGCATGAACTTGGCCAACGACACGGACAAGGTACGCACTGCTTCCTTATTCCTTACTGATAATGCTATGTTATGGTGGCGTAGGAAGCATGCAGATATGGAAAAAGGCCTTTGCACTATTACAACATGGGAAGATTTTAAGAAAGAGTTAAAGAAGCAGTTCTACCCTGAGAATGTAGTCTATGAGGCTCGGAAGAAGTTAAGGGAACTTAAACACAAGACCACGATTGCTGACTATGTAAGGGACTTCACCACCCTCATATTGAAAATCCCCAACTTGACCGGTGAAGAAACATTGTTCTACTTCATAGACGGTCTTCAAAACTGGGCTAAACACGAGCTTCAACGACGTGGTGTAACAGATATGGATGAAGCCATCGCCATTGCCGAAAGCCTTACCTAGTATCAAAGGGGAGAGAAAGGTGAGTCTTCCAAGCCTAAGTCTTCGAAACCTTATCAAGGAAAAGGCGGGGGAGACAAAGGCAAGGGGACCACCAAGGGAGGACCTAGCAAATCCTTCCCTAAGAATCAATATGAGGAGAAGAAGAAGAACAAGAATTACACAATTAGCTGCTTCGTGTGCAAAGGGCCACATCGTATGAGCAATTGTCCTAAGCTCGGAACCTTGTCAGCCATTGTTGAGGGGCAAGATGTACCCAGTGAGGAAGGGCCTGGTTCACAAATAGGGTCTCTCAGGCTCTTGAATGCTTTGAAGGCTAAACATGTGCAACATGCTCTAAGAAGTAATGGACTCATGTATGTGGAGGCAAGATTGAACGGGAAGCCAGTAAAGGTGATGGTGGACACCGGGGCTACCCATAACTTCATTACTCCGGAAGAGGCCAAGCGAGTCCACCTCTCGGTCACTCAACCACGAGGAGGATGGTTGAAGACGGTGAACGCTCCTGCCAAACCCCTCAATGGCATAGCTAGCGGAGTTGAGCTATGCCTTGGCACATGGAAGGGAACAGTGGATCTATCAGTGGCCCCTATGGATGATTTTGACGTGGTGTTTGGTCTGGACTTTTTGCGCAGTACAAAAGCCTTCCTCATACCACGTTATGACTCTGTGTGTATTCCGGAAAAGGGGGTCGCTTGCACAATACTTGCAACAAGCAACGATCGGGTTGCTCATTTGTCAACCATGCATGTGGAAAAGGGACTTAAGAAGGGGGAAGTCACCTACCTTGCAGCTTTAAAGGAGGTGAGTTCTAATGAAGAAGATAGTGGAAGTCTTCCCCCTATCATTCAGAACGTCCTTAAGGAGAACGAGGACATAATGCCGCCAACTTCCTAAGAGGTTGCCACCTAGACGGGAGGTGGATCATAAGATCGAGTTGGAACCGGGAGCACGTCCACCCGCCATGGCACCTTATCGCATGGCACCGCCTGATTTGGAAGAGCTAAGGAGACAACTGAAAGGGTTGCTCGATGTTGGGCATATACGGCCTTCCAAATCACCTTATGGGGCACCAATCTTGTTTCAACGCAAGTATGATGGATCATTATGACTCTGCATCGACTATCGGGTCCTGAATAAGGTAACTATTAAGAACAAGTATCCTATTCCTTTAATAGCAGATTTGTTTGACAGGTTGGGTAAGGCGAAGTACTTCTCCAAGTTAGACTTGAGGTCGGGGTACCATCAAATTCGCATTGCCAAAGGAGATGAACCCAAGACCGCTTATGTGACAAGGTACGGGTCCTTTGAGTGGTTGGTGATGCCTTTCGGTCTAACTAACGCACCGGTGACATTTTGCACATTGATGAATGAGATCTTTCATCCTTTCCTTGATCGGTTCGTGGTGGTCTACTTGGATGACATAGTAATTTACAGTGACACCTTGGAGGCCCATGTAGAACACTTACGGGCCGTGTTTCAGACTCTACGCGAGAACGAGTTATATGTCAAGAAGGAGAAATGTTCTTTTGCCAAGGAAGAGGTGCACTTCCTTGGACACATAATTCGCCATGGGACCCTTATGATGGACAATGAGAAATTTCGTGCTATTGAGGAATGGGAGCCACCCACCAGACTATCCGAGTTATGATCTTTCCTCGGGTTGGTGAATTATTACAGGCGATTCATCAAGGGCTACTCTGCTCGGGCAGCACCTTAGACAGACTTGTTGAAGAAAAACAAGTCATGGGAATGGACTAAGGAGTGCCATGGTGCCTTTGAAGACTTGAAGGCAGCAGTGATGGAGGAACCTGTACTTGCTCTCCCGGACTTCTCCAAAACTTTTGAAGTTCACACAGATGCTTCTTACTTTGCTATTGGAGGGGTGCTAATGTAAGATAGGCATCCAATAGCATTTGAGAGTCGCAAGCTCAATGATGCCGAGCGGCGTTATACAGTCCAAGAGAAGGAGATGACAGCCGTAGTGCATTGCTTACGCACTTGGAGGCATTATTTACTGGGATCCAGGTTTGTGATCAAGACCGATAATGTGGCTACTCGTTATTTTCAAACTCAGAAGAAGCTAACGCCCAAGCAAGCCCGTTGGCAAGACTTGCTAGCCGAGTTTGACTATGTGATGGAATACAAACCCGGCACGGCTAATGTAGTGGCGGATGCATTGAGCCGAAAAGCGGAGTTGGCATCGATGAGTCAAGCCAAGGGCGACTTGATCACAAAAATCATTGAAGGTATGGCCCATGATCCCATTGCTCGACAATTAGTAGAGATGGCCAAGGAAGGAAAAACCAAGAGGTTTTGGTTAGAGTATGGCATTCTCTATACTATTGGGAGGCGAGTCTTTGTTCCCAAATGGGAGAATCTACGTAGAGAGCTCATTAAGGAGTGTCATGACTCCAAGTGGGCTGGTCATCCGGGACAAAGACGCACACTTGCTTTATTGGAAGCATCTTATTACTGGCCGCAGATGAGGTATGAGGTGGAACTTTATGTGAAGACTTGTCTTGTATGTCAGCAAAGACAAGATAGTGAACCAACAACCTGCAGGACTGTTGGAGCCCCTCCCTATACCAGGGCAACCATGGGAAAGTGTTTCCATGGACTTCATCTCAGCATTACCGAAGTCTGAAGGGTGCGGCTCTATCATGGTGGTGGTAGACAGATTCTCAAAGTATGCAACCTTCATAGCCGAACCTACGGATTGTACAGCAGAAGAAGCGGCCAGGCTATTCTTCAAGAACGTGGTGAAGTATTGGGATCTACCTAAGACAATCATCAGTGACAAAGACCCCTGTTTCACTAGCAAGCTATGGACTGAGTTGTTCAAGCTCTTGGGCACTGAGTTACACTTTTCCATAAGTTTTCACCAGCAGACCGACGGACAAACAGAAAGGGTGAATTCTTTGTTGGAATGCTACTTGCGGCACTTTGTGAGTGCGAACCAAAAGGATTGGGCCAAGCTCCTTGATGTGGCTCAATTTTCCTATAACTTACGAAAAAAGTGAGGCAACAGGAAGAGTCCCTTTGAAGTGGTGATGGGACAACAACCACTCACTCCCCATGCCCTTGCCACCACCTACAAGGGCAAGAGTCCAGGAGCCTATCACATGGCCAAATCTTGGCAAGAACAAGCCGAGGTAACGAGATCCTTTCTTGTCAAGGCGGCCAAGCGGATGAAAAAGTTTGCAGATAGGAAGAGGCGCGCTTCCGAATACCAAGTAGGAGACATGGTAATGGTGAAGCTTCTTCCAGAAAGCTGCATATAATTTAAATCTAAATAAATACTATATATAAAAAATAAAAAATAAATAAAAAATGCCTCATCCCTCTAATTAGAGGGATGTGCATGTAAGGAGCACATAAGGCAGAAGCACCTTATGTGCTCCCCTAAAATAGTAGTCAGGTTCCTGAGTATGTTTGAAAAATTGAATTTTGGATTTGCCAATGCACATGCTTAAATAAAATTTTCTAAATTAGAGGGATGTGCATGTTCCTGAGTATTCTAAATTTTCTGAACAAAATTTTTGAATAAAATGTTTTCTACAGAATTTGAGACCATCTGTAGTGGTCACTTTTGAACTATGTTATCTCTTGAAAAGGGTCCTGATGGAACCTGGAATTGGAATTGAATTTGAACTATGTTTGAAGAGGAAGCAGAACAAAACTAGAAGAGGCTAGGAAACTGTTGTAGAAGTACTCATTTTTCTTGCCAGATGAATTTAGAATGTTTTTCGCTATTTGAGCAGTGAATTGAAAAGTGGTGTAGTTGGTGATTATGATGATACAGGAACAGACACGGATAAAATGGTCTAAAAATCTGAATTGATTAAATAGCACTTGCCAATTGCAATTCTAATTAAGAGGAAAGTAGTCTAAGGGCTTAGATTGAAGAAGTTCAGACACATGAAGGATAGATATACACGTAAGGTCTATAAGAGTTGATTGGAACAAGAAAATCTCTATAATTTGAGGTATCAAAAGGATGTAGAAATTGGGGGAGGGGGAAGGAAAACTGCTATGGTAGTCCTTTGAGGTATTACTAAGAATTGGACCAGTAGAAAATTTTGAGGACAAAATTTAGGGAAAATCCATATAGGGGCCCTTTTGGCCCAAAAAAGACCCCAACACTCTGCAAATTCCAGAAAAGGCCCTAACGCCTAAAATGACATTAAATTGTAAAGCAAAATGACTAAAAAAACCAAGTGGATGTGAAGAAAAAAGGAACGGGCGATTTGAAAATTTGCATCTCAAAATCATCATCTCCCTCACTCGCTTGACTCTTATCTCTGTGTCGTCTGCTCTGTGCTCGTCGCTCACTCGCTCGACTCTTATCTCTGTGTCGTCTGCTCTGTGTTCCGTCACCGTTGTCATGTGTGTCGCCGTCGCCGTTGTCGTGTGTTGTCTTTGTCGCCGTCGTGGTTCACTGATGAGTGCAGATTATGCCATGTTTTCCCTATATTTCATGACTAAATTGTATGACGAATAAGAGCGTAAATTGCAAATAACTCAAGCAAAAAGGCAGGTATTCATGATTTAAGGAACTGAGGGATGGAAACCATTTAAATCCGAAAAACATGTGCTAAGGAAGGAGCAAGTTACATTGTCTCTAGGAAGAACGCACAGCAGAGCTGATACTATGCTATATCATTCCAACAGCAGCTCGAATTGCAACTAAAGGCATAAGGAAGCTATAGCAAAGTAAAGGACGCGATGCTATGCGACATATTTTCTGACCTTTTTATCTAGCCGATTTCGGAATGGAAATAAAAGGTCGAGGCCAACAGTAGATTGCGGATATAATAGAAGATACGGAGGATCAAAAAGGAAAGATTTGAAGAATCCCGCAAAGATCGTTAAATCAATCTACAAACGAAGATATGATAGATCACGACAGATTTGGAAAGCCCAAATAGCCTAACTTGCATCACACGGAAGTGTGAATATAAAAAGGAAGCAGCGAGTCAACCCTAAGATAAGTCGGAGCAGAGCCAACACGAGAATACACATTCCATCGACTCAAGAGAAGAGTGAAAGGTTTCACTAGCACGAGAATTCCAGGAGAACCCAGCATCCTTTCTCGCAGCAAGACGGAGGGAAGAAGACCTGGAGCAGTGACGTGACAGGGCTTCGTCCACGCCGTCGGAACACCGTCAAGCTTTCTATTTTTCATTTACTTTCAATAGTTAGGGCATGGGTCATTCTTTATTGGTTGTTTTGTGTTTCCTTCGTCGACATGAACTAACTTTCGATGGCTGAACAAGGATGAATCCTTAAGCGTATATGAACCCAGTTGCAAGTTTTTAATTAAAGATTCGATTTGCGTATCAGTAGATTAATTACTAGTCGGTTAGAGGAATCTAAGGGCTAGATCTGTGGTCTCGGCTTAGGCAAGGAGTCGAGGCTAGACCTCGAGAAACAAATGTTTGCTAGGCGCCGATGCAAGGCTTGACCTATTTATTGTAGGCTTCGGGAATGGGTCTACCTCTCATAACCGACACCCCGAGAGTAATGCAAATAAAAGCTAGAAAGTTGCCATAGGAATATGGAAGGAGTATAGTTAATATCAAATGTATCGGACGCGGAAGCTTCGGTAGATCATAGCGGTGGGTTAATCGAATAGCTTTGCGGTTAGTAACTATCTTTGTAGCAATTGCGGAAGGCGTGGCAAGATAGATGCTATAGCATTGGGTAAAGCAACTAGGGGAATTATGCACTTAAGGAGGAGTCCGAGTTCAGCCTAATTTCTCGCTGATATCCTCTTCGAATTACTTTGTTTAATTCTGTTCTTAGTGTAATCACCAAAAACCTCTCAAACCCATTACATCTACCTTCTAGTTGCAACTATCATAGCAATTGAGCGTCACTCTCTGGTATCTCAGTCTCTGTGGGATGATACTCTACTTTCACTTTATTACTTTTTCGACTGGTTCACTTGCCATCAAGGAAATCTACCAACAAGTTTTTGGCGCCGTTGCCGGGGACTGTTGATACCCTTATTGACGACGCTCCTTTTGCTTAATAGTTGTGATTTACGTAACAAAAAGCTATTTTTTTTCTTTTCTTGATTTTCGTGTACATTCGTAGTGCATGCGCACCCGCCTTGATCAACCTAGAGCCTTACGATCCAGAGATAGAACGCACTTACAAGCAAAGGCGCAGGAAGCAGAAGCGAAGAAGTCAACTGTTTGGCTCAGCAAGCATGGCGGATATGCCGTTAATACGGAGCGGAATCAACGAGAGCGATATGCGATGAACGGGGACAACCAGGCCCTCCACCTCCCAACCCGAGATGCAAACAAGGCCATCATGGAATTTGGAATTCCGGATCTAAACAACCGACTTCGGCAATCACTCCGCCAACATTCAATGCGGGGCACTTTGAAATCAAAGGCGTTATGATTCGAATCTTTGAATGCGATCGGGCGATTTGGAGGACTTTCATCGAAGATCCACACCTTCACCTCAGAACCTTCATGGAGATCTGTGACTCATTCATTATCCCAGAAGTCACGACCAATGCCATTCGAATCAAACTGTTCCCTTTCTCTCTACAGGACAAGGCTCGGAAGTGGCTTAGCAATTTACCAGCCAACTCAGTCACCTCCTGGGAGGATCTGGTGAGAAGGTTTCTGCTTAACTTTTTCCCACCAACAAGAAATGCACAATTAAGGAAGGACATAGCCAACTTTGAGCAGCAACCTGAGGAACTGGCCCACGAAGCTTGGGACCGATTCAAGAATCTGTTGAGCATATGCCCGCAAAATAGGTTGCAAGAATGGGTGCATCTGGAAATTTTTTACAGTGGGCTAAATGGCGAAACACGTTCATTTGTGGACGCCTGCGCAAACGGATCCATTCTCATGCAGCCATACAACAAAGCATGCCAACTGCTAGAAATGATAACAGTACAAGGTTATCAGTGGATTGACAACAGCAGGATCACACATAGAAAAGTTACCAGCATCAGCACGTCAGACGCACTAACTACCCTTACAACCCAGGTAACACGTTTGACCAAGGCCATCGAAGAATTAATCAGGACCGTCACACAAACCAGTCTCCAGGAGTCATTAACCCGAAACCCTTGTTAGGAAAACTTGGAACAACAAGGGCACCTTGTTGAGAACCTGAAGGATCACATAGCGAGAAATGACTCAGAAGTTCTAAGTCAGCAGCTCATCCTTCAGAAGCTAGGAAGTCAACTCGGACAAATTGCAGTGCTAACTAAGAAATGTCCAGGACCATTACTTCACAGTAAGATGGGTGCAACGGCTGGGAGTAACGAGCAAGGGGTAATGCCACAACAGGATAGTTTTATGAATGATGCTATAGCATCCTCTCCATCAGTAGAGTTCAGCAAACATATACCAGAATCACTGAAGAATGGTACTACTGAGTCGACAGGACAGGACGTAACTGACAGACGAGCTCAATTACCCCCGCAATCCTCCAGCCAGCAATTTCGAGAGTTTGTAGAGCTAATACAACAACTCCACATTCATATGGTACCAATAGCAGCTGTGGGATGAATGCCTAACTATGTGAAGTTCCTTAAAGACACCCTATCCCAGAAGGAAGAAGGGGCAGGACTCGAGATTATCCCTTTAACCCAGACATGTAGCAAATTCTGCCAACCAGGAAAACCACTTACATTGCAAGGAACAGGTCACCCTAAGATTGCATGCACTATAGACAATCAAATCACCATAAGAGCTATATGCGATCCAGGATCTCAAGTAAGTCTAATGTCACGTCCAGTGTCTCAACGGCTAACCACTGGTAAAAAAATTGCTACAGCAAACTTGCAGTTGACAGACAGAACAATGATTTACCCAATAGGTGAAGTTCACAACGTCCTGATACAGGTCGGAAAAATGATGTTTCCCATAGACTTCATCATTCATGATCAAGATGATGGATACGATTTGCCAATCATTCTGGGACGGCCGTTCTTAGCTCTGGGACATGCATTAATGGATGTGCATGAAGGGGAACTCACACTAAAGATAAGTGACAAAGAAGTCAATTTCAACCTAAGCAAGGCAATGCAACATCCAGACAACACGGAAACATGCTCTGCAGTGAACAAAATTATACAGGAGACCTTTCAAGAAGAGTATAGCAAGACAACCGAAGAGCTAGATCTAGCGGTAAGAGAGGAAGCTATCGATCAGGCAGCAACAATAAGCGAAAAGGATCATAGCCACCTCAACTTGGTAAGAAGCACTATTTTCGAATCATTAGAAAGTGACTAGTATCGGAAGCACCCGGTTAAACCATCCATAGATGTACCACCAACGTTGGATCTCAAACCCCTACCTGACAATCTTAAGTACGCGTACTTAGGAGATAATCAAACTCTGCCGATGATTGTTTCTGCACATCTCACTAATGATCAGGAAACCCAACTTCTGGCGGTGCTAACCAAATTCAAAAAAGCTTTCGGGTGGACAATAGCCGACATAAAAGGGATCAGTCCATCCCTATGCATGCATAAGATACGCCTTGAAGAGGGTTGCCGAAATTCAGTTGAACAACAAAGAAGGTTAAACCCCATCATGAAGGAAGTAGTACGGAAGGAAATTATCAAATGGTTGGATGCAGGAATTATCTACCCCATCTCTGACAGTGAGTGGGTTAGCCCCATGCAGTGCGTACCCAAGAAAGGTGACAAGAATGAACTAATCCCCACACACACGGTCACCGGATGGAGAATATGCATGGATTACCGGAAGCTTAATAAATCCACCCTTAAGGACCACTTCCCATTGCCATTCATTGATCAAATGCTGGATAGACTGGCTGGCAAGGAGTACTATTGCTTTTTGGATGGTTATTCCGAATACAATCAGATTGTCGTAGCACCCCAAGACCAGCACAAAACTACCTTCAAATGCCCGTATGGTACCTTCGCGTTCCGGCGAATGCCGTTTGGACTGTACAATGCACCAGCCACATTTCAACGCTGTATGATGGCAATATTCTCCGACATGGTAGAAAAATCCATAGAAATTTTCATGGATGACTTTTCAGTGTTTTGAAAATCGTACGATGAGATCGCCTTTCAAAACCTTGAGTCAGTTCTTCAACGCTGTGAAGAAACAAATTTGGTGCTCAACTGGGAAAAATGTCATTTTATGGCAACAGAAGGAGTGGTGCTGGGGCACAAAATCTCTAAACAAGGGATTGAAGTTGATCGTGCAAAAATAGCTGTTATTGAACAGTTACCACCACCTAACACAGTAAAGGGAATCAGAAGCTTCCTCGGACATGCTGGTTTTTACCGGCGCTTCATTAAAGACTTCTCAAAAATTTCCAAACCGTTATGTGCATTGCTCGAACTCAACGCTCCATTCAACTTTGATACAGCCTGCATGGAAGCATTCCTAACTCTCAAGAAGAAGCTCACTTCCACTCCAATCATATTAGCTCCTGACTGGAATTTACCCTTTGAGCTTATGTGCGACGCTAGTGATTCAAATGATTGGAGCGATTACTAGGTCAAAGGCATGACAACATGTTCCACTTCATCCACTATGCAAGCAAAACCCTGACCAGTGCCCAGATGAATTATACCACTACGGAAAAAGAGCTATTGGCAGTGGTATTTGCATTTGAAAAGTTCTGATCCTACTTGGTAGATACTAAGGTGATCGTTTTCACGGACCACCCTGCCATTAAATACCTCTTAGCAAAAAAAAGATGCTAAACCAAGACTGATCCGATGGGTTTTACTACTTCAAGAGTTCAACGTTGAGATTCGCGACAAGAAGGGGACAAAAACCAAGTAGCGGACTATCTCTCAAAACTGGAAGCACATTCCTTAGATAAACCGAGCATCCCAATTCAGGAATTCTTCCCAGATGAGCAACTTTATGCCATCGAATGCATCCACACACCATGGTACGCAGATATCGTGAACTTTTTAGTCACGGGGGACGTCCATATAGATCTAACATACCACCAAAAGAAAAAGTTCATGTATGACAATAGGAAGTTTTTCTGGGACGAGCCATACCTGTTCAAACAATGCCCTGACCAGATGCTTCGATGTTGCATACCGAAAGATGAATCAGAAGATATCTTGAACCACTGCCATTCCTCCCCTTATGGAGGACATTATGGAGATGTTCGGACGGCCACTAAAGTACTTCAGTCTGGGTTCTATTGGCCAACCCTCATCAAGGACGCCCATCAGTTTGTAACCAAATGTGACAAATGCCAAAGGACTGGGAACATATCGTGAAGGCATGAAATGCCTCTAACACCCATTTTAGAAGTTGAGTTGTTCGACGTATGGGGAATCGATTTCATGGGCCCTTTCCCTCCATCGAAGGGCAAACAGTACATACTAGTTGCCGTTGATTACGTCTCTAAATGGGTCGAAGCAGCCGCCCTACCAACGAATGACTCCAGAGTTGTTAGCAAGTTTTTGAAGAAACAGATATTCACTAAATTTGGTACCCCTGATAATCTTTGAATTCATATTATTTTAAATGCAAAAAGAAGCTAAAAACTCTGTCATTATCATGCTTTAATGGATCAATTAGTTAAATATATGATTTCATCTTCATAATGAGTTTTTAGACTTTATTTGCATTAATCTTGATCACATCTTGAGTTTGGATTCAAAATTGAACTTGAGTCATATTCTTACTACAATTGGGTAGTGAACACTGTTCGGTATTTTGGGTATAAATTGAGATTTAGAGATCCAATGGCTCTGAAATTTATATTTTTAGAAAGCTAAAATGAAGATATACAAACCATATGAAGAGCCCAAAAGCTAAATCAAATGTTTAAAGGACCAAATTGGGCCTGGAATACGGAACAGGGGCGCTGAACTGGGCTCCGGAACAACGTTCGGTGTTTGATCCATATCTGGCGCTACAGAACTCCAAATGAGGTCCGGTTTGAACGACTGGAAAGCTGACATCCATAATAACATTTCATATGAAGACCACGTGGTCCAGATCTGACGCTTCCGTGGTGTAATCCAGCTTGCAAAAGGACGCGTTTTGGAGGTGTAAAGTGGTTCAATGATTCTTCCATGTTGACAACTAAGTAAAGTGACGAAATGAGTTGTAAAATGGATGAATGAGATGCCCAATTTTCCTATAAATAGATGGAGAGGCTGAAGAGAAAGACACCTTGAAGAGACCAAGATCTCTCCCATTCTAAGTTCCTTCTTTTATTTCTTGCCTCCTACTTGGGATGGCTTAGTTTTGCTTTATTAGTTTCATGTATTGTCTTTAATTCTTGTCTTTAATTTCTTGCCTCCTACTTGGTATGGCTTAGTTTTAATCTTTCCTTTTAATTATTTTATTTTGATTTTATGTTCTTCATCTTTTTCCTTTATTCGTTCATTATGTTTTTGATATTTACTTTTATATTGGAATAGAAGCTTTCATTTTCTTTAATTGTTCTTTGTGTTCTTCATGTTCATGATGAACTTGTTCATGTTCTTCGTGGTCATGATGAACATCTTTATTTCTACATTTTCATCTTACATAGCCATGCTTGGCTAAGTTTTTGTGATCGACCCATGAGTTGAGGATTCCATGGTGTCATCCGAGGACTTATGCTTCAATCGATAATCGACTTGTTTCGTTTACTTTAATCGGATTCGAGTTTAGAAACAGATTGGATGTTAGATTTAATATCCAGATTGAAATCCCAAGGACTTAGGTCGGACCAGGTTACGAGAAACGTTGTACGATTGCACAAATGAGCTCGCCACATGTTCGATCATATGCTAGGCGATTGTCTAGTCGAGGGAGCTTTTGGACAAATGCAGAGATTTCGGTTTGTTTAGAATCAATCACGGAGTTCCGTTATTCTATTTCTTTGTCCGGTGATGGAAGGTCTTGGAATCCCAATTCGAGTTGATCGTTTTCATTTGATTAATCTGTCCTTTTCATTCTTTCTTCAATTTCTATTCTAATTCCATCAAAACCCAATCCCCCTTGTTTTTATTTCATTTGCATGACATCTAGATTACTTAGGATTCAATAAAAAGCTCCTCGAAAAGAGAGAACGATCCTAGGTTTGCCTATACGCAATCCTTGGTTAATTGTTGATTGTGGACCCCAAGGCTAATGATAAAAGGTCTTCATCAAATGGCGCCGTTCTTGGGAGCTAAGTAATTGGCTCCTAGGTAATCTAATTGTCAAATTGACTTTTGACAAGGGGTTTCTCGTGTGATGCTTGTTAATTTTGCATTTTTTTTTCATTGCATATAGTTCAAGATTTTTGCATTGTCTTGACTTGGTAGCTTCTGTGTGGTGTGTTTGTATCAAATTCAATATGATCTTGAGTTTATTTGTTTGATTTCACCATGTCTCCAAGTTAATTCATAGCATACTTGCATCTTTAATCATTTTTTTTTAAAAAAAAAAACCTCCTTCTTTTCTTTTACACTTGCATTTTTATTTTATTATATTCTTTTTCTTAATTTTTATAGTTAGATTGTTATCTTGTAATTCACTGGAAATTAATTGCATTAAACTTTCATGGCTTGGTTTTATGATAATCATGAACTACCTTTCAATTCTCACTCTTTTGTAGGCAATCAAGAATGTGATGGCTTATTCCACCACCAATATCATGAGCCTTACCAACATCCTCCATTCCAACAATATCATCAACACTCTCACTTACCATACCATCCTTCATTTCATCCCACTTCCATACCATGCCCTCCATCTCATGAATCCTTATACCCATTTGAGCCACCTTATGAACCTCATTATCAACCATGTGTGCCCAACCAAGATCCTTCATTTTGTGAAGTCATTGGAGATTTCCAAAGTCAAACGACTTGGGCTATAAATGAGGAGTGGTCACATAAGGACGACTTTCATCAACAAATGGACTCTATTTTTAGAAGAATGGAACACCAAGCGGAAAGGTATGAGAGATTAGGAAAAGAAATTGAGCAGCAAACACAAATGTTGAAAATGAAATTTCAAGAAAATCCTTCTCTCATGGTCACACATGCACAAGAAGTGAAGCAAGTACAAAAGCATATTGAAGAGTCTTCTCCCCATTTGGTAATGATCCTATCCTTATAGAAGTAGACTCTCCTACTACTTTGGCTAACGAAGCAATTCATGATTTGAGTGATAAAGAGGTGGATGAGGAAATCATTATTGAATCCCCTCAATTTTTTGAAAATGCAATTGCCCAACCAATTGGATTTAGTAGTAGTGATTCACTTGTACTTGTTGATGAGTGTGTTCCTATTTCTTCATGTGATTCTTTAAATGCTGAAAATGCTTCTCTTCATAGTACTATGGATGATTGTAATAAATTGAATGACATATTTTCATGCTCTTGTGAAGAATATCAAATATGTGTAGATTGTTATCATGAAAAATGTCATTTACTTGATGAGCTTCCAAAGAAAGCATTTAGTGAAGTGGTTGATTCTACCATTGATCATAATGCACAATCTTGTACTATTGATGATAGTAAGCATGTCAATTTTGAAAAGATTGAATCAAACATGAATACCAATGTTGTTGATGATGTTCTTGCTGATTATCCCGATCTTGCATCTATGAGTGACTCTATTAATTGTGCCTGTTCTGATGATGAATTGTGTCCTATTTGCACTGAAATTAATGATGCATTATACGGTGATATTGAATTAACTAGTGATTCCGCATTGATTGTGGATTCATTTGTTGATGTGAGTGAGAACAATCATAGCCTAGAATGTCAAATGCATAAAACTCCCATTGGATTACCTCCTTGTAGTCTTGTTGGTGACAAAGATTCTGAAGTTTTTATTGATAAAATCCTGCATATTGATGAATCTTTCCAACAAGTACTTTCTTGTGATTTGCCACCCGATTTAAAAAAAGAAAATAATTGCTTTGAAATTTTGGAGCTCTCGGGTGGTGACAATTTTAAAATTCCCTTCATTCTTCCACTCTTTTCCTTCCATCTCTTGTGATTGCAAAGATGATGTGGTATACTTCATTTATAAGTTGGATTCCATACCTTCCATTTTGCAAGCACAAGAGAATGTTCACAGTATAACTAGTTCCTTGACTCCTACTGATGGGAGTAATATTGACTTCCTTGGATGTGATAGTTACTTGGAGAGTTTGATTCCTAAAATATCTTTAATTCACTTGAAATCTCTCCATGTCTCTATTTTTGGATGGGATACTTGCTATTTGCTTGTCTTCGTTGCGGTGCACATTCTTGGAAAGGTCATCGATGGAACCAACATCCACCACACATTTTTGGACGTCTTCCAATTGATCCCGAACCACCTCCACCAAGGAAAATCATTGAGGGGAAAGTGTTTTCAAAGACAAATGCAAGATTCTCATTGATGATGAGAATTTCTCCTTCAAGCAACTCAAGATACTCTAACAAAGGTTGTCTCTTTCCTTACTTATTTTCTTCCTAATTCATATGCTTACTTGGGCTTAATTGTTGTACGAGGAAGATAAGTGTAGGGGAGGACACATTCCAAATAACAAAAGTAGAAATAATGTAGTTTAGTAAGTAGAATAAAAACTCCCTATGTATGGAGGAAAATATATTTTGAATCCTTTTGATTATTGTTTTATTTTTAAATGAGAAAATGCAAAAAAAAAAAAAATAAAAAATAAATAAATCATTTTGCAAAATACATTCTCTCCTTCTATGATTGCTCCATATTATGAACTTGGACATTTTGGTTTTGATGGATCATTTTGTTTAGATTGATATTTTGAACTCTTGGATTATAATATCTTGGTAGTTGATTCTGTGATGCTGATTGCATGACTTGGCATTTCCCTTTGTGAGATTTTGGGCCTACATGAATGGAATTCATCTTTTACCATTCTCTCTTTCTTGTGTGCATCTTTCATGATTTATGTTCTCTAGAACTTGCTCTCTTTCTTTTTGAAACTACATTTTCACTTGCATGCAAAAATATGATGGAGGCTTGTTTTCTTTCTTTCATTTTCCCACTTTGACTAAATAGCCTTTCCCTTGAATTATATGCCCTTTGTTAGCCCCTTTGTGCCTTTTTGACTCATTCCTTTCTAAGCCACATTACTAGCCTAAATGTTGAACTATCTTATTCTCGCACCTTCAAAATTTATTGAGCATTGGTTTTGTGGTGAAGTGTGGGGTTGCCCGGAGTGCAACATTTTAAGTGTGGGGGAAGTATTGGTTCAAGTATTTGATTATGTGCCATTCATTGTTTGGCATTTATTGTTAAAAAAAAAAAAAAAAAAGAAAAGAAGAAGAAGAAGAAAAAAAAAATGAGAAAAAAAAAGAAAAAGGAAAAAAGGAAATTTGCTATTTGAGTGACTTTATATTATTTACTAGTACTCTTTTAAATTTCTTAAGTATTTAGCCTCTTATTTCCATACCATTACCATAGCCCCATTGCAACCTTAATAATAAGTCCTCTTGATTTTTGCAAGTATGTGATATCGAAAGTGGAGAAGTAGAATTTGAGCAAGCTTATGGTAGAACAGTTTCATTGAGTAGAATTTGAGCGATACACTTATTAACCATATACACTTGAGAGATTGATTGATGGCATCCCTCGAGAGACTATCTTGTGTGATTAGCATCATTGAATGATATTGCCATGATTAGTAATTTGAGATGAAGAGATTTCTCTTTGATTGGTTGATCCTTTGAAGCTTTTGTGATCCTTGTTAAGTTTTGAAATTTCAGCAATTGTTAGAAAAGAGAATCTTTTTTTTTTAATTTTGCTCGGAGCGTGCAAAAGGATAAGTGTGGGGGAGTTTGATAATCTTTGAATTCATATTATTTTAAATGCAAAAAGAAGCTAAAAACTCTGTCATTATCATGCTTTAATGGATCAATTAGTTAAATATATGATTTCATCTTCATAATGAGTTTTTAGACTTTATTTGCATTAATCTTGATCACATCTTGAGTTTGGATTCAAAATTGAACTTGAGTCATATTCTTACTACAATTGGGTAGTGAACACTGTTCGGTATTTTGGGTATAAATTGAGATTTAGAGATCCAATGGCTCTGAAATTTATATTTTCAGAAAGCTAAAATGAAGATCTACAAACCATATGAAGAGCCCAAAAGCTAAATCAAATGTTTAAAGGACCAAATTGGGCCTGGAATACGGAACAGGGGCGCTGAACTGGGCTCCGGAACAACGTTCGGTGTTTGATCCATATCTGGCGCTACAGAACTCCAAATGAGGTCCGGTTTGAACGACTGGAAAGCTGACATCCATAATAACATTTCATATGAAGACCACGTGGTCCAGATCTGACGCTTCCGTGGTGTAATCCAGCTTGCAAAAGGACGCGTTTTGGAGGTGTAAAGTGGTTCAATGATTCTTCCATGTTGACAACTAAGTAAAGTGACGAAATGAGTTGTAAAATGGATGAATGAGATGCCCAATTTTCCTATAAATAGATGGAGAGGCTGAAGAGAAAGACACCTTGAAGAGACCAAGATCTCTCCCATTCTAAGTTCCTTCTTTTATTTCTTGCCTCCTACTTGGGATGGCTTAGTTTTGCTTTATTAGTTTCATGTATTGTCTTTAATTCTTGTCTTTAATTTCTTGCCTCCTACTTGGTATGGCTTAGTTTTAATCTTTCCTTTTAATTATTTTATTTTGATTTTATGTTCTTCATCTTTTTCCTTTATTCGTTCATTATGTTTTTGATATTTACTTTTATATTGGAATAGAAGCTTTCATTTTCTTTAATTGTTCTTTGTGTTCTTCATGTTCATGATGAACTTGTTCATGTTCTTCGTGGTCATGATGAACATCTTTATTTCTACATTGTCATCTTACATAGCCAAGCTTGGCTAAGTTTTTGTGATCGACCCATGAGTTGAGGATTCCATGGTGTCATCCGAGGACTTATGCTTCAATCGATAATCCGACTTGTTTCGTTTACTTTAATCGGATTCGAGTTTAGAAACAGATTGGATGTTAGATTTAATATCCAGATTGAAATCCCAAGGACTTAGGTCGGACCAGGTTACGAGAACGTTGTACGATTGCGCGAGCTCGCCACATGTTCGATCATATGCTAGGCGATTGTCTAGTCGAGGGAGCTTTTGGACAAATGCGAGAGATTTCGGTTTGTTTAGAATCAATCACGGGTTCTTATTCTATTTCTTTGTCCAGGTGATGGAAGGTCTTGGAATCCCACTTACGAGTTGATCGTTTTCATTTGATTAATCTGTCCTTTTCATTCTTTCTTCAATTTCTATTCTAATTCCATCAAAACCCAATCCCCCTTGTTTTTATTTCATTTGCATGACATCTAGATTACTTAGGATTCAATAAAAAGCTCCTCGAAAAGAGAGAACGATCCTAGGTTTGCCTATACGCAATCCTTGGTTAATTGTTGATTGTGGACCCCAAGGCTAATGATAAAAGGTCTTCATCAACCCCTCGAGCCATAATCAGTGACGAAGGGTCTCACTTCTGCAGTTGCCAGATTGCAGCCCTACTTGCTAAATATGGGGTTAATCACCGAATCGCTACAGCTTACCACCCGCAATCAAATGGTGAGGCAGAGGTCTCCAACAGGGAGGTAAAATGTATCTTGGAAAAGGTAGTTCATCCTAATCGTAAAGATTGGTCTGATAAGCTCGACGATTGCTTATGGGCATATCGCACTTCCTATAAAGCACCTTTAGGGGTCTCACCCTATCAACTGGTATTCGGGAAGGCCTGCCATCTTCCGGTCGAGTTGGAGCATAAGGCCTACTGGGCCATAGCACGGCTGAACATGGACTCCACCACCGCAGGAGACAAACGACTGTTACAAATGCATGAACTTGAAGAGTTTCGATTGAACGCATATGAAAATGAAAAGCTTTACAAGGAGAAGGTTAAACGATGGCACGATAAGCGACTGATTCCACGCACCTTTGAAGTTGGCCAACAAGTACTGTTGTACAACTCTCACCTGAAATTGTTCCCAGGAAAGCTGAAATCCAGGTGGGCAGGACCCTTTGTGATCGATGCGTTAACATCCCACGGCGCAGTCGAGCTCAGAAATCCAAAAACAGGGAACGTATTCAAAGTCAACGGTCAGTTAGTTAAACATTACTGGTCAGATCCAGTTTTAAGAGAAAAGACGGCTATTGACCTCAGATCACCCTAAGCAACAAAGCACTATGTCTGGCTGAAGACTTTAAAGCAAGCGCTATTGGGAGGTAGCCCAATTTTGTGGCCCTTTCACGCCACAGCAGAAGGGAACGGGTTCAGCGGGAGCCATGCTACGGCAAGACAGGACGGCCCACGGCACATTAGTCAAGTACGCCCCAACCTTTCCAATAAACAAGTTGTGAATAAAATAGATTTGGTGGGCCAATCCGGTGGGCCCACTACACCTAAGCAGAACTTAGAGACAACATAGTCGTGTCGGTTCACATTCCAAGTTATACCTCTTCTATCTATTTTCTTCACCCCTCCCCCCTCCCCGTGTCCTTTCACCTATCCTTCCAAGTTTCATTCCCAGAACCCACCATGGTCCGAACCAAGTGCACGGCACGACGTGGCAGAGCCACTCCACTGGCCTTCGCTAGGCGAACCACCTTCCGCCATCCACCCCAAGCACCGGCCCCCATTGTCATCAAGGTCTCCTCTTCTTCGTCGGAACCCTCCTCGGTGTCTGGCACGACAGACTCCACTGATCGAACCTACATACTCACCCACGCCCCCCTCTATTGGCGTTTACAAGACGCGCGCGCCCTGCACAAATTTCCACGTCGCCTTTGGCGAGTACGCACGGAGCTTAAAACACTCCGACGTGACCCATGGGCGTACCTGGAGGCTCATCACCGACATCCACCGGCCACGGTCTCCCTCTTCGGCTCTCACACAGCAATTCCAGTGGTTAATACCCTAGACAACTTATCTTCCGAGGAGGACACCGCCAATAGTGCACCCGCTCCTGCCCCGTAGTTTCCCCCTTCTTTTTCCTGTTTTTGTTTTATTTTCCTTTTGTTTACTTGACAATATGCTTATACCCTGGGCGTGTGCCCCAGGGCTCTTTTGTGAATGATGTTCGATTAATCCGCTTCTTTTGCTCTCTCTTCGCCCCCGCCCCCTGGTTACGCCACTGATTACTTCTTATTGTTCCATTATTGTTCTTACGGTAATGAGGGCATTGCATCATTCAGGTGTGGGGGAGGGATTAATTCTGTGATCTACTAACTAATTCCATGTATGTCTGATCTGATTACTCTGCATTTAGTTTTTTAGCACTGAAAAATTTTTAAACTTGCATAATAGAGCATGAACAGAATTTTGTAGCGATAGAAGGAATGCCTGTATAACGGAGCAGAGCATGATTGCCTTTAGGCTTGGGAAATTGGCAATGCTAGCTAATCTAATGCGGGGTAAAGTGACAGTGAGGGCGTTTAAAAAGGAAAACCACCAATGGAAGAACTGAATTGAGCCTAATTGTTACATTTTGAGAGAGTACACGTCTGCTAGTCCACGTTTGATCCTTGATTTGTCTTAGTTCTTTGGTAGACTATCTGGCATTTGAGTTTTAAGTTCGGAGGAAAAAGGCATTCATGTCATACTCATCAACCCCATACACAAACCAGCTATCTTTGTCTCCACATAGCCACACCATTCATCCATAATGGTATGCTATAGCACAATAAGGTTTACAGATCCAATTAGAAGAAAAATGGGCAATATGCTACAGCAGAGTGCTCCATTGACAGGCTGTAAAAAAATAGAAGAAGAAGAAGATCTGAATAAAGCAAGGAAAAAGATTGGGCACAAAGAAGCAGCAAAAAGTACAAGGGTAAGCACTCGGCCGAAATCAAGAGGATTGACCCACCAAATCTGCTATAGCATACGCAAAACAAAAGTTTCCCATCTTTAAACACCTACCTATCCTCACCCTTGTAACCCACTAAGTCCTTTTAACGAACGGATACTCAGGTGCTAACGAGCAATCTTAGAACTTTGACAAGGCTATGGAACTTCTGGGCTTGTATGACAAGAGAGAAATTAAAATTCCGAGGGAGAAAGAGCGCAAACACTGAACTTGAGAGCCTCTTTAGACTTCTTTACCTAAGCAATACCACGCATCTTGAGCCGTTAGTATTGAGCAGTGGGATTGCCGAAGGGGGACGTTAACCGAAGGCAATTGCGTAAGTAAAAGTTATATAGGCAAGAGGACTATGACTATGAACCAACGTTCGCTTTATTTTATTTTGCCCAGGAGTGCAAAAAGCTAAGTGTGGGGGTATTTGATGAGTGTAGATTATACCATGTTTTCCCTATATTTCATGACTAAATTGTATGACGAATAAGAGCGTAAATTGCAAATAACTCAAGTAAAAAGGCAGGTATTCATGATTTAAGGAACTGAGGGATGGAAACCATTTACATCCGAAAAACATGTGCTAAGGAAGGAGCAAGTTACATTGTCTCTAGGAAGAACGCACAGCAGAGCTGATACTATGCTATAACATTCCAACAGCAGCTCGAATTGCAACTAAAGGCATAAGGAAGCTATAGCAAAGTAAAGGACGCGATGCTATGCGACGTATTTTCTGACCTTTTTATCTAGCTGATTTCAGGAATGGAAATAAAAGGTCGAGGCCAACAGGTAGATTGCAGATATAATAGAAGATACGGAGGATCAAAAAGGAAAGATTTGAAGAATCCCGCAAGATCGCTGCGAATCAATCTACAAACAAAAGATATGATAGATCACGACAGATTTGGAAAGCCCAAATTAGCCTAACTTGCATCACACGGAAGTGTGAATATAAAAAGGAAGCAGCGAGTCAACCCTAAGACAAGTCGGAGGAGAGCCAACACGAGAATACACATTCCGCCGACTCAAGAGAAGAGTGAAAGGTTTCACTAGCACAAGAATTCCAGGAGAACCTAGCATCCTTCCTCGCAGCAAGACGGAGGGAAGAAGACGTGGAGCAGTGACGTGACAGGGCTTCATCCACGCCGTCGGAACGCCGTCAAGCTTTCTATTTTTCATTTACTTTCAATAGTTAGGGCATGGGTCATTCTCGTTATTGGGTCTGTTTTGTGTTTCCTTCGTCGACCATGAACTAACTTTCGATGGCCGAACAAGGATGAATCCTTAAGCGTATATGAACCCAGTTGCAAGTTTTTAATTAAAGATTCGATTTGCGTATCGGTAGATTAATTACTATTCGGTTAGAGGAATCTAAGGGCTAGATCTCGTGGTCTCGGCTTCGGCAAGGAGTCGAGGCTAGACCTCTGAGAAACAGTGTTTGCTAGGCAGCCGATGCAAGGCTTGACCTATTTATTGTAGGCTTCAGGAATGGGTCTACCTCTCATAACTAGTACACCCTGAGAGTAATGCAGATAAAAGCTAGAAAGTTGCCATAGGAATATGGAAGGAGTATAGTTAATATCAAATGTATCGGACGCGGAAGCTTCGGTAGATCATAGCGGTGGGTTAATCGAATAGCTTTAGTAACTAGTAACTATGTCAGTAGCAATTTCGGAAGCTGTGTAGTATAGATGCTATTGCATTGGGTAAAGCAACTGGGGGAATTATGCACTTAAGGAGGAGTCCGAGTTCAGCCTAATTTCTCGCTGATATCCTCTTCGAATTACTTTGTTTAATTCTGTTCTTAGTGTAATCACCAAAAACCTCTCAAACCCATTACATCTACCTTCTAGTTACAACTATCATAGCAATTGAGCGTCACTCTCTGGTATCTCAGTCTCTGTGGGATGATACTCTACTTTCACTTTATTACTTTTTCAACTGGTTCACTTGCCATCAAGGAAATCGACCAACATTCACCTGTAGGTAAAATTTTGGGGATTAGGGTTTTTCGTCCCTTTTTTTTAAGAAAATTATAATGCTGGTTTATTTTTAACACTTGTAATCTAATTGCAATACCTTCTCTCAGTAAAGGATATTGTTGCAAGCAAAGGAGAGGCCAGGGACTGTAGAGGCATGGGAGAGAAGTCGGGTGCATTGCCGACAACGGAAGCATCATTTCCATGTAAAACATTGTCGGAAGTAATTTCTATTTCTCATCCTTCTACGTCTTCAGACACGGCGTCGAACCCATCGGATGCAGTGATATTCGCTGGACTCTGTCTGGCTTTAGGAGTTGCTTGTAGGCATGTTTTGTGTGGGACCAGAGTCCCTTATACAGTTGTTCTCCTCATCATTGGCATTGGCATTGGATCATTAGGTTTGCTTTCTCACAATTTTTGACCAAAATTAGACTTCCTTTTCTGTATAAACTAGTGTTGCATAGAGTCTACTGTTTTACGTACGGCTTGTTAGAGTTTTGTAAATCATATATTTCTTTTGCAATCCCTGTTTTGCCTTTCTAAACAATTGAACTTGGGATTCGAAATTTTCCATGTATTTTTTCTTTTGTGCGTCGTTATAAGCAACAGAAGGTTGAAAATGATGCAGTATGGAATTGATGCATAAATGCTTGGCTAACTGTAGGTTGTATAATTGATGCATAAAGGTCACAACCATGAGGAAATGATTTCATATTATTAAGTGGAGAAGGAATCACTTTGTTATTAAGTCCCAAAACCATAGTAGTCAATCTCAGATAGCGGCGCGTAGCGGTTGGCCCAAAAAATGCTATAGCGGTATAGCGCATTGCGGATGACCGCTACATCAAAGATACACATATAAATACTCAAAAATAAACATGTACTCAAAATTTAAGGCATATTCATTATTAAAAATAAGTAATCCAAATCTCTAAAAGCCATAAACAAAAAATTAACATATAAAAAAATTCATAATTAAATTAGTCTTTAAATGCCATAAATAAAAGCAAAAATTCTCTTTAGTCTTCCATGAAATCTCCATCCAAGTCCTCTTCATCATTGTTGCTTTCACCACTACTAGACTTGTAGATCTCTTCCTCCTCATTGTCACTTTCTTCATCATTTGCCTCTTCCTCTTCGTCTTCCATGGTATGCTTTCCGTTATTGCTAGTTGAAGGCCTTGAAGTTGAAGTTGCAATTTGTTTATTCTTAAATCTGCTTTGCTGCCTAGTGTATGTTCTAGACTCACTAGCCCTAACTATATCAGCTACAGCTCCCCAAGTCAAAGTGTCATCCTCAAAAACTAACTCGTCCTCAGCAACTTCTTCATCTCCACCCATTTCCCCCACCAACCACTCATTACTATCATCAATATCATTTAGGAGAGTGGGATCAATCATATCATGACAGTCAAAGCGTTCTTTAAGAGTTTGGTTATACTTGACAAAAACCAAGTCTTGCAACTTTTGATGCTCAAGCTTGCTTCTCTTCTTAGAATGAATATGTTGTATAATTTACAACAAAAGAATGTTTATTTCACAAGCACTACTTGAGATTCTATTAAGTAGAATCATTTAAATGAATACTTACATACTCAAAAGTACCCCAATTACGCTCACATCCAGATGCACTACAAGTCAAGCTTAACACTTTGATGGCAAGTTTTTGCAAACTTTGAGTAGATGCTCCATACAGTGTAATACCCGGATAATTATTTATCTGGAATATTATATTTCGATAAATAATACCTATTGAAAATAGGTGAATATGTAGTTTCAAATTATAAGTAATAATTATCTTATTTTCTAAGGTAATTACTATGGAAATTAGGGTGAATAAAGAGCTAAAAATCCCTAAATGCAATTGTAGGGCATTAAATGGCCCAAAATATTATGATAAATCCCAAGAGGCAATGAAATATTTATTAAAAATTGGAGAATATGTTGTCTCTAATTTAGGTAATTTTTGGGATTAATTTCCTTGGAAAATATTGAGGCAAGATTTAATATTATTTTGGGGATCATAATTGACCCCATGATTTTTAATATTTTACATGGGATATAAAATACCAATGTAAGTAAAATAGTTGTGAGATAATGATTTATCCTAATTAAGAAAATTATCAAAAATTAGTAAGTGGCTAATCTGGTAATTAATGGGATAATTAAGGTATAAAGTAAATGAATTAAAAATAATTTAAATAATTATTTTTAATTGAGAAATTCGAAATTATTAAATAAATAAAAAATAAAAATAAAAAATAAAATATTAATAAAATATTTTATGCTTAGAAAAATAAATAAAAAAAAAAAAAAAAATAAATATCATGATATTTTTGTAAAATTGTATTATTATATAATATAGTGAATAGTAATGGAATAAATAGGAAACGGATCCTATCTAGAGAACCAGGAATAGGAATTCCAAAGTCAAGGTAAAATATTGATCAGTGAGTTTTTACCTTCAAGTGACCTCTTCCTAAGTTAATTCCGAGGCCTAAATTTTGCCTAATAAGACGAAATAGGGAAAAATGCAGATATTCACATTTTGGATTTGAAGAAAATAAATTATAAGTCAACATCCGAGATGAGTTTATAGTTATATGGACATATTTGGAATCGTGAATTATTATCCGTAGATTGATGATTCCGAAAGCGATTTCCGACACCGGACGTGTTCGACACGTTTTTCGAAAAACTTCAACCGGATCGTTGGAACCCCGTAAGGGACCGAAATCTAAGTTAAATTAGATATTATTGATGAGGAAGAGAAGATCTTCAAAGTTATGAATCCAGAATTTTGAGATTTCTCCGAAGAAACGCGAAACGAGACCGAACAGGAAAATCATCCGAACCGCCATAAAGCAAGTTGACTCACCACTCTTGGACCAATGGCTTGCTGCCACATCACTCCCCAATGTCGACTAAGGGCTGCCCATGGTCAAGAATTAACCACCATTTATCCTTTATTTTACTTGGTTATAAGGTAAGAGAAAATTACAAGATTTGGAATATGGAAATTACCAAAGTGGCACAATTTTTGCCTATATAAAGGCATGAGCACCTTCATCATTTTTCACACCAAAAATATGCCTCTTAGAGAGAAGTTAGAGAGAGAAGCTCGGAGAAAGTCGAGCAAAGTCTCGGTAAGTTCTTTGGTCCTTAGTCTTTAGTTTCGGTAGTTCTTTCGAGATATAGTAGGAATGCTAGATTTATCTTTAAATTTTCAAGATAGTCTAGATATCATATTTAGGGGTAAATATGATACATATTTCAAAAATATGATGAGAGAAAATATCTCACAAAAATTCCGGAGAGATAGAGCGAAAACAATGCTCGCGAAATTCCGCTCGACAGGGTTCGGGGCAAAATGGTAATTTGTACCTAAAATGCCTATTATAGTGCTAGAAGTTGATAAATGTTATCCTTATAGGATATCTGAGATAATCAGACCGCTGTTGTACCGCCGTCGTACCACTGTTTCACCCGCTGTCAAAAATTACCGTTTTCCGTAAAACGTACCGTAGTCGACAACGAAGGTACGTTCGCGTACTGTAACATTAACTCTGATGTTTATTGTATATGTATATGTGTATTGTGTATTGTGTGTGTATAGTTGTTATGTTGTACGTTCGCGTACTGTAACACTAACTCTGATGGTTATTGTATGCATATATGTATTTTCCTCCGCTTGCGTCGTATTTTCTATGTTGTGCCTTAACCTTACATCCGATCGTATTGTTATTGCCGTCCATATCCGATTATGTCCAATGTCCGTTGTGCCTTAACCTTACATCCGACGTATTGTTATTGCCGTGCATATCCGATCATGTACATTTCTCCTTGTGCCTTAACCTTACATCCGACCGTATTGTTATTGCCATATATATCGATTATGTATACCCTACTTTGAACGTAGTAAGTGTCGTCAAAATTCCATGAATATCTCGTAGTACTTATATGATGTATGTAAACATGAGGTTAACTGTTACCCGGGGTCCGGCATTGGACTCGCCTCTTAACATAGCGTCAAGTTCGGGAGGACCGGGACCGAGGAGAAGGCAAAGGGGCCGCATAAAGACCCTACCAAGACTTATTATGTTTTTTGTAGTTACACTGACGTTAGACGTCCAAAAACAATGTCATGTTATTGTAATCACCGGACTTACGGCATTTGAAATATATGTATCGTTTACTCAATCGCTCCGATGCTCTACTCGATGGAAAAAAAAATATCGCTTTTTTTGAAAATGGGATGTTACATACAGCCTCCACCACTCAGCTGTAATGAGTGAACTAATTAGCAATTTAGCAAAACCACTAGTTTTAATTATTTTATAATGTAATTAATTTTATCAACGAATACGCTTTTACTTACCAGGAGCCACGGTGGTCCTTTGTCTTATTGCTGACTTTATACCAAAGTTGCCTCTAGCTCTTTTATATAATGACAACTCTTTTATAATCTTATCTTCCTCTTCTTCGGTCGGTATTAACCTCTCAATGCATTTATAAAGTCTTGAAGTCACTTCTTCATCAAATTCAATTTCTGGATTTCTATAATACAACTCTGGGTTTAGAAAATGAGCTGCTGCATGCAATGGATGATGAAGTTGGCTCTCCCATCTTCTGTCAACAATTGCAAAGATATCCTTGTACTTGACTTCATTTCCATTAAAGGATCTTTGAATAGCTTCTTTAGCCCTATCCATAGCTTCATATATGTAACCCATTGCACTATTTTTTTCATTATCAACAAGCCTAAAAACACGCACAAGAGACCCCATAGCCTTAAGAGAATAAACAACACCATTCCAAAATGCAGGCGAAAGAATAGTGTCAGTTGCCCTTTTCCCCTTAGCATCTTTAGCAGCCTTAGACTTGGACCATTCATTTGAGGTGACCATCATTCTAAGGTTGTTCTTTAATTTGTGCAACCTTTGTAGTGTAAGGAAGGTTGTAGCAAACCTTGTGACTCCATACCTAACTAATTCAGTCTTCTTTATGTACTTCCTCATCATGTTCAAGGCCAGTGAGTGGTTATAAATAAAGCCGACTAGACTGATGCCTTTTTGTATCGTCGTTTTAACTTTAGGAAGCTTCCCAATGTCTTCTAACATCAAGTCCAAGCAATGAGTAGCACATGGAGTCCAATAAAGATTGGTTCTTTTGGCTGTTAACAATTTACCAGCTAACACATAATTGCTGCCATTGTCAGTTACCACTTGAACTACATTCTTTTCCCCAATCTCCTCCACAAAATCATCCAACAGCTGAAATATCTTCTCCCTAGTCTTCATATATGATGAATCATCAACACTCCTCACAAACATAGTCCCAAATGGACTATTCACCATGAAATTGATCAAGGTCCTATTCTTCTTATCAGTCCATGCATCCGACATAATTGAACATCTAAAGTCCACCCATTCTTCCTTGTGACTCTTCAACATTTGGTTTGTTCGCTCAATCTCCTTCTTAAGGAATGGAACTCTCAATTCATGATAGCTTGGAGGCTTTAGATGTTTACCATAGTTTCCAATAGCTTCAACCATCAACTTGAAGCTTTTTGTACGAGCAACATTGAAAGCTATTCCATTCCTTTAAAAGAATTGAGCTATGTATTGACAAGTTCTATCCCTTACTTCTTTTATCAAAAGCATCATTTATACTTGTTTGATTCTTGGTCTTTCCCAATTTGATAGTTGCTTCAGGATTTTTAAAAAGAAGTAATCCATAGGGCCTTTCACACTTTTGGCTTTCTTGGTAGATAGATCACTTGATGTTGCTGGCCTTTTTCCACTTTTTAAGGTATGAATTTCTTCCATCTCTTCTTCCTCATTATCATCTTGCAACTCAGTGTACGCTTGAGTAACCTTCTTCTTCTCAGCAGCTTCCTTAAGTAGGTTTTTAACTTCAGGTGGACATTTGGCACAAGCATTCACATCTCCTTTAATTCCCATTTGGTGCTTTTTTGCTCGAGTAATCCCACCTTTAGTCACCTTTTTACAGAAATCACATGTCACACTCTTCCTATTATTTATATCTTTCAAGCTATTTCATTGCCATGCCATATCAATATTTTCACCGGTAGGTTTGACCATTCCACAAGAAGAGACAGCGGTTGAAGTTTGTGGTATTGTAGTTGAAGTTTGCTGTGACTGGGACGACATTGTTACTGTCCAAACCGAGTAGATATTTCAAAAATCAGAATGCTTAGAACTAGAAGCATTTGACGTTGACAAAAAAAATTGAGTATTTGACAAAAAAAGAAGAAGTTAGAAGCAGATCGACTCAGCAAAATCTGGAATGGCACTGTCACTGCATCTGACTTTGACCCAAAAAAGAAGAAGCTTTGACCGAAAAAATAGAAGGAAGAAGACAAAAGCTGATCGACTCAGCAGTCTCACCAAACTCGATATGCCTGGGTATTGTGTCTCGCCTTATGCCTACGTATTGCGACTCGCCCACTGAAACTGGTCTCGCAACTCTCGCCGACTGGCCCAGCGTAGTCGATTTCTCAATCACGACAGCGTCTTGGAGTCTTGGGATGATTTGAGTCTCACAGCTGTCAATGAAAATATGAAATTACCTCACGTCTCCGGATCGGGCTTTAAAATCGTTTCCGGATCCCTCATATCTCGGCATCTAAGTTGATTTCTTATTTAAAAAAATAAAATAAAAAATCTAATCAGATCAAATTGTGCGACGCAGGCGAGATGACGCGCGACCACCTAGGCCGCAAACTAGCGCAACCTTCGCGATGCAAACACGCACCACGAAGGACTTACAGTGGCGGTAGGAGACTGATCTGCTACGCTACACCGCTATAGCACCGCTATTAACTACTCTGCCCAAAACTAACCAACAATTAGCAGACATGTCAATACCCATTACCAAATACTTTATTCACATCAAGTTCTGTATAACTGATGCATTCCAATCTTTCTTTCTCTCATTTTCATTTGATCTAAAAATTTGAAGTGTTGCTTCATATGCTTTTGCCATCATGCAAATGCGGTGATGATATTGTTCATTATGCTTAAAGTGGAACAATAAATTTCCACAAATTAAAGAAGAAAGAAAGTAGAACAATTAAGTTGACTGATCATCATTGGACTTCTCAAATGTAATATGGTACTCATCATCAATCAAAGGATTGGCAATGGAATTCGTGTTTGTAAGTTTGGTCAATGTTTCTCTTTATTAATTTCAAAACTTATGTTCATGTCAAAGAGAATAATTTATGGACTTGGACATTAGAATGTAAATTCAACTTAAGCATTCTTTCCAGTTGACTGTTCAAAATGATTAGAGATTAGCAATTTCAAAATTCAGGGTCAAAGATTGATCCAGGGCTTCTATTAGCTATTTTCCTTCCTCCCCTCCTTTTTGAGGGCTCATTCTCAATGGAATTTCACCAAGTTAAGGTTTTTTTACTCTGTTTTTCCTTGACCATAAGCATAGTTGTATTTAGGGTTACAGTATGATATTATCATATTATTGTAGTTGTCCCTTACTCATGCAAATATATTAATTAAGCTTCCAGACTTTAAGGCTCTTTTCTACAAATTTGAGCCTAATTTTTGAATTTTTGATGTATTATTTTAAATTTGATATGAAATGGCTACGTTCTCAGATTGAGTAGTGACACTCTAACAAGAAAATGAAGAAATTGGAAACCTATACGGGATTTGAAGAATGACTAATAATGAACATGGCTGAACTAAGATACCCTCTTGTTGGTGCTATAATATAATGATGTTATCAACCGCTCTTTGTTGCTTTACCAGCAGTACCTTGTCTAATTTCAACTTCAATTTAATTTTTGCTACAGTGGTGTATTCCACAAATGATATTACTAGCTGGTCCAGGTGTTTTTCTCTCCACCTTTTGTCTTGGATCTGTTTTGAAGGTACATGGCAAGCCTGTGTGTTTGAGTTTCATCTCGTATGTCAATTGTTTTTTAATCAATTTATGTCATAATGCAGTTTACTTTTCCATATAATTGGAGTTGGAAAGCATCACTATTGCTTGGCAGACTTCTGAGTGCAAGAGCTTGTTGCCAGCAAGAAACTAACTACAATAATTGAAGGGGAATCCATGATGAATGATGGGTATTCTATTTTATATGATTTCACTTTTATTATGATTTACTTGTATCTTGAGGCTACCTATGATGAATATCGAGGACCCAATTTTAGATTATTTCACTCTTATTCTGTACTTGTTTCTGCATATGATGATTTTATGTCCTTTACATATTCCCTTTCGATCGATTGATTTTTATGTCCGGAGTGGCAATAGTTGTTTATACACTATTTTATCGGATGGTACTTGGAGAGATCTTCAATTGGGTGGCCATAATCAATTTTCTATCAGAAGGTTCTCTTGGAGCGTTAGTTTTACCTATCTCTTTGTTTAAATCTAAGGCGAAAAGATGACTCTCTTATTCATTATTCAACTAGAAAGGGGTCCTCACAATAGCCATCACCAAAAAGTGTTGACTTTTATCGAGGACTATCACAAGCAGAAGAAGAGACGTTAGGCGGCATTTTTGTTAGGACACATTGTATTTATCAGAAATTTGTATTCATGACAATGACCTTGACCATGGCTTCTTTTGTAATTAGCCTACTGATGTTAAATTAACAAAACAGTTTGTTAGATTTGTTTATAATAGTGAAAAGTTGAGGGAAAAGTGTCCCAAGCTTCTACGTGTATGATGCTTATTGTTTACTATATCTGATTGTAATCAATTTTTTCCTATATATTTGTTATTGGAGACTCTCTCAGTGCATGTTAAGGAGTTAGAGTATTGTCTTCTTTTCATATTGCTCTTCTTCATAATTGTTGACAGTCATTTGTATTTGTACCTATAAACAATAATAACAGGGGGTGTTAACAACAACATGGGGCGTTAACAACAATAACATGGGGTGTTAACAACAATAACAGGGGGTGTTAACTGAATCAACCATTTGTATCAGTCATTTCTATAATTGTTGACAGTCATTTGTATAAGGCATATGAGTCATAGATATGTATTAGGGAAATCAGTCATTTGTATTTGTAGCTATTAACAACAATAAAAGGAGGGTGTTAACAACAATATCAAGGGCACTAAGAACAATAACAGGGGATGTTAACAACAATATCAGGGGGTGTTAACAACAATATCAGTCCCTATTAACAACAATATCAGGGGGCGTTAACAACAATAATAGGGGCATTAACAACAATATCAAGGGGCGTTAACAACAATATCAGGGGGTACTAACAACAATAACAGGGGGTGGTAACAACAATATCAGGGGGTGTTAACAACAATATCAGTCCATGTTAACAACAATATCAGGGAACACTAACAACAATAACAGAGGGTGTTAACAACAATATCAGGGGGCGTTAACAACAATAACATGGGGCGGTAATAACAATAACAGGGGGTGTTAACAACAATATCAGGGGGCACTAACAACAATAATAGGGGGTGGTAACAACAATATCAGGGGGTGTTAACAACAATATCAGGGGGCACTAACAACAATAACAGGGGATGTTAACAACAATATCAGTCCTTGTTAACAACAATACCAGGGGGTGTTAACAACAATATCAGTCCCTATTAACAACAATATCATGGGGTGTTAACAACAATATCAGTCCCTCATAACAACAATATCAATCCCTAATAACAACAATATTAGTCCTGAATAACAACAATATCCAGCTGCATATATTTTTCAACGTTATTTACATTTGCAACACAATATGAATATGTGTACATAAATGAGACTTGGATACAATTGTGACAACAATATCCAACCTTCATTTACAACAACAAATGCATCTACAAATCCATAATGATCAACAAATGTAGATGTCTTCATGCTAAGTTTGCACTTCAAGATGAGTTGAGGCAATGGATGATTGGGAATATGAACGTTCTCTTCCTCGCTGAGTTGAGCAAATATGAAGGTTCAGGATTGTGACTTGTGTTCTCCCTCACGTTCACGTTATACGTTTGTTTCCTCTCTTCCTCGTGTAGGTGCCAAAACAGATAGATCATCTGTTTACTTTTTCTTCCAGACTTCTTTTTTGCTTTTTTAATAAGGGTATTAATGTCTTTTCATTTTTTAACTTCATACCCATCAAGGCCCTAGGACCTTTTCTGGAATTTGCAAAGTGTTGAGGCCTTTTTTAGTCTTTTTGGGTAAAAAGAGCCCTTATATGGATTTTCCCCAAAATTTATTTAACGGGGGAGGAAATGTAACATTCCAAATTTTATTTTTCAGTAATTAAGTATTTTCAGGTGTGATTTATTAAGTGTTGTGATGTTTAAAGGAGATCTAGAGGTATAAAGTAAAAAATTTATTTTTTAATATATATATTTATATTATTAAAACATTATATATTATTATATTAATATAATATTACTAAATTAAGAGAAAGTGGCGGATGAATGGAAGTAAGGAACAAACAGAAAAGAAAGAAAGAAAAAAAGAAAAAAAAAAGAAGAAAAAATAAAAATAAAATAACTTTGTGGGTGAGGCCTACCCTATCTGAAAAATGGGGAGGGGTGCCTACCCCTTTGAAATGGGGGTTACGGTGCCAACGCCCCTTATTAATTCAACAAAAGGGGGCGCCGTTGCCCCCTAATTGATCGGTGGAAGGGAGTTTTGCTTCTTATAAAAACCCCACCTCAAAACAAACACACACATACACACACACACTCTTTCATCATTCACAGAGGAGAGCGTGAGAGAAAGAGAAGGGAGAGAGAGAGAGTAAGGTGGTAATTATTTAGGAGCCTTGTAGCTTTTTGGTGATTATTTGGGAATTAGCGAGTAACATGTAACTTTGAATATTCTTCTGTATACTTGTGAATTGTGTATGATTATAAATTATATTTTTATAGATTGATTTATATGTATATGTATTATAATATTATTATATTATTATATTGAAAATTGAATATTAATATTACAATTTTATACCCACAAAAATTATAATTTTGAGCCCATGAAAATTACACTTTGTGCCCATGAAAATTACGGTTTGTGCTCAAAAAAAATTATGGTTTTGCTTCCGAATTTCGAAATGACAGTTTAGTCCAAGTTTAGAAATGAGAGTTTGGTCCCAAATTTCGAAATGACAGTTTGGTCTGATGAAGTTTTATAAAATGTTTGGATTTACCTTACAATGATATTTTATATAAATGGAAGTTTGTTTTAATATTCTTTATTTTTATTGAATACAGTTATCATAGCGATTGTATTTGTGATGGGTTGGAGTAAGGAGGAATTTGAATGATAAGATTTCTTTACATCATCACTCTCGTGCACATAGATGGTACTTGTCAGGGCCCCTTCTTCCATGTTTTCGGCAACTTGATGATATATTTATTAATTAAATGATCTATTGATTATATGAATATGAGACTTGTTTAAAAAAAAAAAAAAAAAAGATAACTTAAGAGGCTTGATGAAGGACAATTTAATAATAGGTTAAGGAGAAATTTGGCGTACGAAAATTCTATTAACATCAAATGATTTTTTTTAACTCACATGAATTTCTTCTAAAATAAAAATAAATCATATAATTTTTTGTTTAACATATATAATAAACTATAAAACACCTTGAGTTTTATTTAAATCATATAATTATATTTTTAATTAAAAATTTTGTTTATTTTAGAGAATTATAATTTTGCCAAAATTGAAAAATGAGTAATTTTTGTCCATAAATATCTATACAAGTAGTTTTGAATAATAACAGTTGAGAAAAAAAATTATTTAATTTAGTAAAATTTAGAATTTTGTGCTGAACGCTCCTAGGGTAAAAGTTCGTTGGCCAATCTGCACCTTAGATAACGGACGTTAACTTTTTGTCTAACGACATTGTGTTGGTCGCTCTTGAGTAAAACTTTTTCTGTGCTGACTTTACCTTTTCAAAAGTTTGTTGGTATTTTTGGTCCACTTAATAGTTAATTGTGTTGAACGCTCCTAAGTAAATAGTTTATTGGTCAAATCGCACCTTAACCCTAATTATTAAAAAAATTAGTTTTGGACCTTGAGAATTTAGGAAAAAATTATGAAATATTATTTTGAGGATCTAGAAATATTATGAAAGGATTAATTGCGAAAAAATTGGTCAAAATAGTTTTTAAAGTTATTAATTGGAATTTAAGACATATTTTCCCAGAAAATAGTTAGAGGGAAATTTTTGGCCTATAAACTTTAAAGTCAATATTTTATGGCTAAGGCTATGCATGGTTTGGGGGGAGGGGAGAGGAGGGAGGGGAGAGAGAATGGAGGGAGAGAAAAGTTATTTGTAGTGGGGTCCAAGAAGAGTAGCTAATTAAGGGGAAAAAATCCTTATATAAGATTAATGATTAATTTTTAACACTTATTTAAGTGTCTTCATTTAATTGATGAAAATACCAAATTGCAAACAAAAGTCCTTTAGGGTGTCAAAGAGGCTCAAATGGATTATTTTAGAGTGGGCCCCACATTCTTCTTCTTATTACACGACACACACCTACTCTTCACTCACTCCTTACCTCTTCAATCATCTTTCATATATGCGGGAGCAGCTAGCGTCAACTGTGCCTCCCATCCTCTTCCACTAAACTGCGTTGTTTTTGACACAATGATCTTGAGAAAATGACACAATAATCTTGAGAAAATAATTCAAGGTATTAACTAATACCTTGATACTTCATAATCTTAAAAAATTATAGTAGGATCTTAAAAAAAAAAATAAGGGTGTTGACTGGTTATTTTTTCAAAATCCTAAAATAATTTTTCAATATCATGAAGTATTTTTCAGTACCAGTTAGTATCCTAAAGTATTTTTTTAATCAGAACCTTGAAATATTTTTTTAAGATCCTAAAATAATTTTTCAAGATCATTAAATATTCTTTCAATACCAATCAGTATACTCAAATATATTTTTAGTACCCGAATTATTTTTTAAGATCATACAATTTTTTTTTTCAATTCTCGTCAATATTATATTATATTCTCAAGTATGTACTCGCCTGTACCCTTATATATTTAAAGAAAAAGGCATGAGGTTTACTTGTTTGGCGGGGAGGGGGAGGGAGGGAGGGAGGGAGGGAGGGAGAGAGAGAGGAAGGAATTATTTTTTAAGATCCTTAAAAAAAATTTTAAGATCATAAAATATTTTATTTTTTAAGTTCACGTGAATATTATATTATAGGGAAAATCCTTTTGAAGGCACTTTTTGATGTAAAAATCCCAAAAAAGACCCTCAAAATCTAACAATACCTTTCAGGTATTTTCAGAATCTTACGACGAGTTGTTATTTTGGCTGATATAGTTGTTAACTAACAACTATCACCCCCATTAACAACAATTTTTTAACAACTAAATCAAATTCCATTAACAACTATATCAAGCACTTCCCGTTAACAACTATATCAGCCCCGTTAACAACTCCCGCAAGATTCCGAAAATACCTGAAAAAGCCTTAGGTCTTTTCAGGTATTGTCAGATTTTGATGGTGTTTTTTAAAAATTTTACACAAAAAAGGGCGTCAAAAGGATTTTCCCTATATTATATTCTGAAGTATGTACTCGCCCGTACCCTTATATTTTTATGGGAAAATTTCATATAGGTCCCAAGGAACGAAAAAAATTACAAAAAGTCCCTTTGAAATCATCAAATTACGCTTAGGTCCCAAGGACTTACGTGTAATTATTTGTATGGAGGTTTTTAAATGTTGTTGTTAATACATGCATTTCCTGTTGTTAATACATGCATTTTCTTTGTAAATAGCCGGACTTAATTAATTATTTGTATGGAAATAAAATCCGGTTTTTAAAAGTTGTTGTAAATACATGCATTTCCTGTTGTTAATATATGCATTTCTGTTGTAAATGGTCGCATTTAAAAGTTGTTGTTAATCTATGCTTTTTCCGTTGTAAATCCAGGTGTTTAAATGTTGTTGTAAATATACGTTTTCCCCGTTGTTAATATACGTTTCCCGCTTCGTAAATGGTCGCAAGTATTTAAAAGTTGTTGTTAATCTATGCATTTCCGCATTGTTAATATACGTTTCCTGTTGTTAATACAAATAATTACATACGTAAGTCCCGGGACTCGAAATAAGTAATTTGATGATTTCGACTTTATTGTAATTAATTTCCTTCCTTGGGACCTGAGCGTAATTTTCCCTATTTTTATAGAAAAAGGCATGAGGTTTACTGTTTGGCGCAGAGAGAGAGAGAGGAGGGAGGGAGGGAGCTGAAAACAGAGATAGTGCGATAGTGATAGAAGCAGAGGAAGTAAACTTGAACGGGGGACTGAGAGTGATCGAGAGAGAACAAGAGAATTTGAGCGATCATGTGAACGTACGCGGAAGGAACATAGGAGTTTGTCGACAGAGAAGAAGGAAGCTAGAACCTTGCATGCAGCTTCATATTTCCTGGCAAGGTGAACCTTCTAAACCCCTATCCATCTCTAATTTCTTAGGTTGCTATTAGTTTGGCATTGGGGGAAAAGATTGAATCTTGGAATTGAGTTGGGGAAATACCGTGCTCTTTGATTGCCTAATCGGGGTTCATGTTTCAGGGGGTATAGATGTTGGTTTATGGATAACGTTGAAGCCCAAGGACTCTTTTCTAATTCGGTTTATTGATTTTGTGCTCCTGTGGCGTTGGTTTCAGGTCTGAATTAATGGGTATGCGCTTGAAATACACCCCTCCCCCCACACACATTTCTATGATGTTTGATCACCCAACTCTTGTTTTAATGTAAAACGCCGGTTACTGGAAGAATTGATATTTGGAAGTATGTTAATGTTGATAATCGGTGTTATATTAATGCTGCTGTATGCATTGGATATTACTATCTTTTAGTGGTTCCAGCAGAAGATTAGTTAGTTTAAGAAGTTAATTTGGCGTTAGGTTCAACCTAGACAGATGTAAGAATTGCTATTTGTCACTTTTGGATAGTTAGCAATTGTTTGTATTATAAAATGCATGTTGTAAAGGTGGAAGATAGTTCGTAAAGCTGGAATATGATTTTGAATCAGGGGACTCTCACACACACACACATTGGGTCCAAAAAGTTGAAGAATATTGGGAATCTTTGACTGTTATTACTGCTGTTGAAGTATTCATCTTGATGGGTTGAGAATGTATGTTGTTTAACTGAAAAGTAAAGTATAAGAGTTACATGTGTGTGTGTGTGTGTGTGTAAGAGTGTGCAGTATGGTTAAATTTGAAAGCAGAAAACATACAAAAAGTTCGTTGTATGATGCTACAGAGATTCATTAAATCCAAACTTTTAGAACTTTTAGAGTATGTTTGAAACCTGGAAAATTTCGAGAACATGACATTAAGTGGGTTAACATATGAGAAGGGTGAAAAATGTTTAATGAGATGGTAATGAAGTATAGTTGTTATATTATGGATCATTGTAGGTGAGAAACATATTTAAGTTGCTACTTGCCTTGGATATTAAATAATTATGAAAATGCTTAAAAGTATGTTTAGAAACTCTCACAGTGATGGTGCTAATGTTGATGTCAAGTTAGACAGGAAAACTGGAAAGACCTTGTTTTTTTTTTTTTCAGATTTGGGTTTTGGATTCGTGCAAGGTTTTGACTAGTAAACGATTTCCTTTGTCTGTGAAATTTGGTCAAGAGATAGTACACCTTATAAACTTTAAAATGAGTCTTAGAACATGTTAATCAGATGTCAATAGAGAGAAAGTTATGAATTTCCCAAGTCAGTTAGGAAAAGCTAGGCGAATCTTGTTTTTCAGATTTGGGTGGTAGCACTTTCTATGAAATTCTGGGAGGTTACAGTCATAATTTGTATAGTGATTATTTTTCGTTTAAATCAGGCTTGTTGAGCTTTAAATAGGAATTAAAATCACTTCATTTGGAGTTCCCTAGATTAAATTATAATTTTTTCAAGTTCCTTAAAAAATTATAGGCAGATTTTTTGTTAGGTCTAAAAATGATACTAACATTTTGGATAATTGCAACTAGCCATGAGATGAGATGAGAGTTTTAGGTAAGATTTGAATGGCTAGTTTGTGGAATTAATGGTCTAGTTACAGAGGAAAGTAGACATTTAAGTATGTCTTAATGGATATATAATAGTATAAAGGTAAGAGATTATCAAAGATGACCAACTAATTTAAATAAAAAAGACAAACTTTATGAGTAGGACTAGAAGAACATAATTTTTAATTATGATTAGAATTAACAATGACCCATCTTATGGGCGGTTACTCTTTCGCTCTGTGCTCTACTCACGATTGAAAAAAAAAAAAATTATCGTTTCAAAATGGGATGTTCGTTTTGGTATCGAGCATGAAATTAGGCAAGTATTTAACTATGTTACCACGGACGAGTTTGGTGCCAAGCGAAGGCTAGTCTACGTGGGTGTGCCGCATAAGTCCCCTTTTGCTAATCCCGGTGAGGCCCCATGATAGACACTTACCTGGCCATTACGGTCGGATAACGGAGTTAGGTTCTTAAGCCTTTTAATTATGAGCACATTTTTGAAAATGATGTCTTGATAAGGCCATTGGTGTAATGTGTAGAGATGACGGGGGGACGAAGAGCCGTCTTAGAGCCATTCTACTACAATTATCACGAGATTACGGAGCGTCACGCAGGAGATCCATTCCTCCGTCGGTACACACTCAAATAACCCGTCCCAGCGACTACGGAAGGAGATTCCATCGAAGAAGAGGTAGATTCCTACAACGCACAGCCGGATGAGCTGAGATTGAAAACCATCGAACCTATTATACCACTGGAGTACGAGATCACTATGAGCAGTTTCCTTTGGATCCAAACCACGAGTGTACGGACCCGCAACTCCTAGTCACTATTACAGTGAGCCGGGAACCCCTCTGTCCACTTACCTTTCTGAGAGGACTCACGAACACGATTCTCCTAATCTCAGCTTTGAATGACCGGGAGATTGAGGACCAAAATTTGATCCAGGGAAGCCACCCATTCTCGAGTTGATGATAACTTTGACTACCACGACATTCCAACTTCTTGAAGATGAAGCGGTAGACAGAAAAATTTCTACTATGTCACAATGATAATGACACGTTAGTCATTTTGTTGGAAAACTTTCTCATTGAAGCTCACGAATCTCCCCACCCAAAGGAAAATATCTCGTGTTTTTAACCACAATCTCCAAACTACCAAGCCAATAATAGGGGACATTCACCCAGCAGTTGGGTTAGGACCACATTGTACCTCTGTATGAATTTCCTTGGGAGATGCCCGCGAGGTGGTGGAAAAGTGTTTCCAGCCATGACCCGACATTACTTGGGAAATGTTCCTTGAACAATTCAACGAAACGATGCTTTCCTCAACGCGCAGGTAATTAAAGAGGAAGAATTCTGAGATCAAGCAAGGAGGTGAAGAGTCATTTGACGACTACTTCGCCGTTTTACCAGCTTTGTCAAGGTATTCATCATGGGATTGAAGTACGATATAAAGGTAAGGTTAGTATCTCAGCAATTTCCAAGAATGGCCCAAGCAGTAGAATCCTGCAGAATGACGGAGCGCAACTTAAAGGAAGCTTTTAAGGAAGACGCCTTGGAATGACAATAGAGCGGGAACAAGAAGCCCTACCAACAAATAGTTTCAAGCAGACGGGATCCCAGACGTGTCGAGAAATGTAACCATCCGGAGCCAAGCTGTGATGGGAAACAATCGCTTCGGATGTCGGAAGCTGGACCACATTCGCCAGGATTGCCCCGAGGGGGACCAGGAGAGCGAGACCTCGGAAGCGGCGGATCTTTGCATTGACAAACACGAGAGGCCGAGTCCCCGGCGATGGTTCAAGGTACCATCTATCTCAATGAAATCTATTGGAAGCATTGTATGACTCGGGTGCTAGTCACTCGTTTATTTTATATGATTGTGCAGAAATCGTTTAGGATTGCATGCTGTAGATTACCATTTGATCTTGTTGTAGCTACGTTGGGTGTAAAGTCTTTAGCCTCGATGCATGTATGAATTATGTCTTGCTAACGTGGATGGACGAGTTTCTAAAGTGGATCTCGTAGTCTACCTCTTCACGGCATTGACGTCTATTGAGAATTTGGGCGGCGCTATCGAATGGCTCCTAACGAGATAAGAGTTGAAGAAGAAGCATTGGAGGAGCTTTTGAAGAAAGCGACTAGGTTTCACGGTATAAAAGAAAGATGGAAGTTTCATTGATTATTTAAATATAAAAAACAAATATCCATTCCCGGATTGATGATTTTTGGATCGATTGCTGAAAGATTGATTTGCGTTAGGATGAAGTGAAATTTCTGAGCCATGTTATATCTAGCGTTGCGGTTGATCATTTTCTTAGTTTTCTTGAATATTTATACGGGATTTCGTCTTGCCCTACCATACAAAGCTTACGAGGAAAATCAACCCTTTGTATGGGGATGATTTTATTGACTTATTATTATCCCCGATCGATGAGACTTATGTAGTCTACTGATGCCCGAGTGGGCAAGAAGTTGCCTAATGCAATTGGGCGAGTGGTGGCCAATCTTTTGAAACCCACGAGTTAAATATCCTTCTTCATATGGAATTTCAAGCGTAGAAGTGTTTTGTGACCGATAATATGAGACAATCGTTGGAAATTAAAGACTACCTTCTGGAGATCCAAGTACCATCGGGTAAAGCAAACGTTATTCTCACTATGACCTGTCGCCCAGTGGTTTGGTCGGGTATAAACGGCGAATCTACATTTGATGAATTAAAGCGGACAATAATGGATGGGAGCTCAGAGTAAGTACACTCTACATCCGAGGCATGGTCAAGATGTGCCGGAGTATGAAATTTTTGGTGGCCGGGATGAAGAAAGACGTGATTTTATCGAGAAAGTAAGATTATTATCTTCTTCAAGGACTAATTTTGAAGTGGGAGAACTCCAAAATTGCAATTTGGGTAGTTGTTACGAGACTAACCAAGTAATTCATTATCATTCTCGGAAATTTTTATATCAAAAGATTACATGGTGTTCCTCATAAAATCCCGTTTACGGCAATCATTACATGAGATGGGGACCAAAGGCGAAGTTCTTCGGCTTATCACCCATTTCAATCCCAGAAATTTATCTTTGCGAGCATGTGCCTAGATTTCAAAGGAAGTTGGGATCAACATCTTTCGCTAACGAGTTTGCATATAACTTATCATGCTAATACAAATAGCGTTCGAGGCATTGTATGGGGCGGAAGTGTCAATCACCATTGTCTTTGCGACCAAAATTATAGGATTTGACATTTACTTGAACTCAAGAGAAAAGCGAACCAAAAAATATTTTAGTAAAGGTACAGTTTCGGAAAGGTCAACAGGATATTGAAGAGCGGCCATACATGTGAAGCGGCTAGGTAGGGGTATATCATGTATTTATAAGAGCAACAGGTGAGTGAATAACGTCTCATTATAATTTGTATAAATGATTTTTTTTACTACTTGCAATACTTTTATATTAATTACCATATTTACAAGCATGATTTTGAGAAGAGAAGTTTATCAGATTTGTTTCATTTTCTTATTAATATTATGTGAGTAAAGATTAATGATTTTATTTGTTATTATTAATTTTTCTCCAATTGCTTCATAAATTTTTTTTGAGATATTTTTCATAAATTTCATATTGAGATGGTCTTACAATTTGAAATTTTTTTATGGAGTTCTTGATTGAAAGGATTTTACATATAACCTTCTGATATTTGAAAGTTTAAATTTAACCCATTGATCATTTATTTTTTGACTATTAACCCTTTGCCGTTAAGTTATTGTTATCTTTTTAGTAGAAATTGTCACATCAGATAATGAAATGACACGTGGCATCATATATGACATCTTATGTGAATTACTATTTTTATAAAACCCCTAAACTTTGAATAGTTGCGATAACCCCCTGAAACTTTGATCAATTATAAATAATCCTCTTAAAATTTCAAAATTTAAATTTAACTCCTTTGAAATTTTGATTTATAATATTAAACCTCATGTTGTTACTTCTATCATTTTAATAAATTTATTAATTTTTTTACTATCCTTTGCTGATTAAAATTGTTTGCTTGTATGGAAAAAAAAAACTAGAAGGATAATACTTAAAAAATATAAAAATAAGAATGTCATCATTTGTATAAAATTTACTTATTTTCTTGGGATAATTGAGCATTGATAATATAAAAATGTCATCATTTGTGTTAAATATATTCTTGAGATGATTGAGCATTGGTAGTTTAAATATTATATTTGTATTAGAGGATAACTTTTGCCCTCATTAATTTTTTATTAGTAATGCATATTTTTTCTTGAATCAGAGGTTCAATGTTTATTTTTATATTTTTCTAAATATTTTTCTTATAGTTTTTGTCATACAAAAGAACTACTAGTATTTTAATTGACAAATGATAGTAAAAATCAAAGTAAATTTATTAAAATAATAAAAAGTAACGATATGTGGTTTAATATTATAATTCAAAATTTGAAGAAAGTTAAATTTAAATTTTAAAATGTCGTATGCTATTTGAATCGATCAAAGTTTAAGAGGGTTATTTAGAATCGATCAAAGTTCAATGAAGTTTTATGAAATTAGTAATTTACACAAAATGTCATATATGATGCCACATGTTACATCATAATCTAACATGACATTTTCCATTAAAAAGATAGTGGTCACTTAAGGATAAAAGTTTAATAATTAGAAAATGAAAGGTTAGGGGTAAATTTAAACTTTAAAATGTTAGAGAATTATATACAACTTGATCCAACATTTAGGAGTTTTTGTATAATTTAACCTTAAGATAAATAGATGCGGTAGAGCATCACAAAATGAGTATTAAGACAAAAGATTACATGAATTTGATTTTAAAATTAAAAATTGATTGGTTTTAAAATTTATAAGATAAGATTTATATGAACTAAAAATAAATTTCACTAATTTCTTTTCTTTTCTTTTTTTCAATGTCATCATATCACAATATGCCCATAGACCATGGCACATAGACCAGTGGAGAAGGGTCAATAGTGTTTTAAGCATTTTTTAAATAATTAAATTAAATTAATTCTCCACGAAGGATCTATAACAACGTAGACACAGCAACACACCTCATCTAACATTTCGCCACGTATAATTTATGACACATGGCTTCCTCTTATTGGTCCAGTTCCATCATCCTCCCTCACTCCTGTGGTAGAACGTAAGCAGTACTCCGGTTCAAGTCACGCACCACATTAATTTAATTTAACCCTTCACACCAATTGGGAGATTACTGGTAAAGCCACTGCTTTTCTTTTTCTCTCCGAATTTTCTTGGTAACCAAACGCCTAGAGTTTTCTCAGTGATTGTCTTCCTGAGAATGCGATCTGCATAATATTGGTATATCTTTTTCTCATCCAGATTTGAAAAATATAGAATGAATGAGGATATTTTCATTTGTTTTATCGGTATTTAAGCTAAATTTTGGATTCAAATTTTATTTGTGCTGCACAGAAGAAGCTGGGAGTGTACGACAATACGATTGCATTCCAGAATGACGTCGATCCTGATGAAGCTTGGGATATTTTTATCTGTTCTATTGCTTCTGTTTTCTCCGTCTCAATCTGCAGTTTTTAGCGTAGATCTAGGGTCTGATTGGGTCAAAGTAGCGGTCGTAAACCTGAAACCTGGGCAGAGTCCGATATCGGTCGCAATCAATGAGATGTCGAAGAGGAAATCTCCGGCCTTGGTGTCATTTAATTCGGGTGATCGTCTACTAGCCGAAGAAGCAGCTGGTCTGGTGGCTCGGTATCCTCAAAACGTCTATTCCCAGATCAGGGACTTGATTGGAAAGCCGTATAGTTTCTCTAAGAAGTTTTTGGATTCAATGTACTTGCCTTTTGAAATCAAGGAAGATTCGAGGGGTACTGCGAGTGTCATAGTCGACGCTAATGGCACTGAGTATTCTGCTGAGGAATTGGTGTCGATGGTTTTGACTTATGCTGCTAATTTAGCTGAATTCCATTCCAAAATTCCTATCAAAGACGCTGTAATCACGGTACCACCTTACTTTGGGCAAGCTGAACGAACTGGGTTGCTTCAGGCAGCACAATTGGCAGGAATTAATGTTCTTTCTTTGATAAACGAACATTCTGGTGCCGCATTACAGTACGGGATTGATAAGGACTTTTCAAATGAATCAAGGCATGTCATATTCTATGACATGGGTTCAAGCAGTACCTATGCCGCACTTGTGCGTTTCTCAGCGTACCCAAGTAAAGAATATGGAAAAACCGTATCAGTTAATCAGTTTCAGGTAAGCGGAACAAAGTTTTGTTTCCAACACAGTATCATACATTATTTGTGAAGTAACTTAATGCATACCACTCTAGTCTTATTTATAAGTCTCTTTTGACCAAAACACACATACCAAAGAGAGGTAGGTAGCTCAATGATTATGGGGTAAATTTTCAACATTACCCTAATTTATGATTGGATACCTTTTAACTTTTTCTTTTCTCTCTATTTTCATTGGTACAATAATATGGGTAAAATTATTACAATCTCGTTTATTTGGTCAAAAAGACTTATAAATAGGACCAATTTTTTTGGTCAAAAAAGGAACTTATAAATAGAATAGAATCAGAGTGGTACACCTTTTTCCAGCTAAACAACTTACATATGTTGCTTGGAAGTCACTTGTATATGATTCATGGTTTTTTCCCTTTGAAAACGTTCTAACATAAATTGTGAAATCGTTGATGAAAGTCACTTGTATTTATAAGTTAAAGGTAATCTAACAGCACGATTTGTATATTTGGCCCTTACATTCAAGGATGATTATGGCATTGACATTATTATATAGTCAAGTTTTGGTGGCATGTTTTTGAGTAAAAAATTAATATTTGCCGTGAGCAACAAATCACGCATCAATATAATGCAAAATAACAACAAACATAATTTATCAAAATGGTAGGTCTTCATCTAAGAAGTTATCGACATAGTTAGTATCTTCAAGGCATTTATTATTTGAAAGATATATTATGAATTGGGGATGATGGAGACTATGGAGATAGAATGTTTCCCAACCCTTTGGAGCAGTTTCTCATTACTGGATTTAAAGAAATTGTTAATAATAAAAGGCTATGATTTTGTTCTAGGGTGCTTTTATGTTGTTCTCCTATGTATTTGGTTGGAGTGAAGTACCTGTATCTTGAAGACCTTTTTCTCTTTAGTTGTGTTATTGAATAGGACTCTGCTTTTTTCCCTTTGGTCGATTCAAGAGAGGTTTTTTTTTTCCCCTGCAATGCAGAGAGAGTGGATAGCTTTGTCTCATATTTTAATCTTGCTGCCTCTGTATTCTATTGGCATGTCTATTTTGGAGAATAACATATTTTGCCCTGTGGTTGTACATCTCTATTATTTTCAGTGACACTAATTCCTTCATCTGAAAAATAAAACCTGTTTAGATTGATATATTGTTGTAAGAATATCAAAAATCTTAATATTTTGATGCCATAATTGATATATTGACAATTACAACTACAATAACTCAAATGTCTCAGGTATGACAAGTTTTAAAAATTGGTTTCCACTATTTGTGTTAAAATATGCAAATGGAATTATGGAGGACATTTTACTTTCTGTTGTTAAACCAGTATGGTATACCTTCTAAACTCAACTGACTCCTTCATAGTTCTTATCTTTGGAACATAGTTAAATGAAATGGCCATGATTGATTTTGTCTGTGTGTGTGCACTATCACATTTTCCTGTATTTCGTAGTGATGGTTCTTATCTTATAATTCATGAAGGTTATGGATGTCTATTGGAATCCAGAGCTGGGTGGTCAAGATATGGAATTGCGATTAGTGGAGCACTTTGCTAATGAATTTAATAAGCAAGTTGGTGATGGATTTGATGTGAGAAAGTATCCTAAAGCTATGGCTAAATTAAAGAAACAGGTTAAACGAACCAAAGAAATTCTTAGCGCAAACACAGCTGCTCCAATTTCGGTTGAGTCACTTCATGCAGACACAGACTTCAGGTAGGTGAATTCTGAAGTTTCTCCTCAGCACGTTTCATCAACCCAATTTTATTGAAATTCATGTAATAAGTCCTATAAATCTCAGTTTTGAGAACTGTTTCTATTTAATGGATTAAGCTGTTAATTGTTTTATTGCAATCTTTAATCCAAACAGAAGGTGGTAGCTTATGCTTAACAAAACAAAAGGAGACCCTATTCTGTAGTTTTACAATGTATCCTAGTACTTTGTATTCCTGATTTTTACATTATGGTTGGCACTATAATGCAAAATATTCTCAGTGAATATTTCTTGGAAGACATTTTCTATTGAGAATTCTTTCTTGGGACACTTTCTTGGTTGAAACCAATTATACTCAAATAATACGTCCGCCTAATTTTTTCTGTTATATATTCCGTTCATCTAGGAGTTTTCTTATCAGATATTTTCTTATCAAATGTTACATGCAAAGCTATAGGAGCTTCCTATCATTTAAAGTTTCACATGTTACAATATACTAAATAACAAAATCACAAACCACTCGTGATGAGTGAAATTCCTTCATATGGTCATGACACACATTAGTCAAAATGGAACCAATAACAAATTGGCGAGGGATTTAAGTGTAATATATTTCAGTTAAAATGTTCATGTATTTAATCATATTCTTGTTTCCTTCCAGGAGTACTATTACCCGTGAGAAGTTTGAAGAGCTCTGTGAGGATATCTGGGAAAAATCTCTTTTGCCTGTGAAAGCGCTGCTTGACAATTCAGGCTTGTCAGCTGACCAAATGTATGCAGTGGAGTTGCTAGGAGGTGCAACAAGAGTTCCCAAATTACAGGTTTGAATTATTTCATTCCTTTCTATTACTTATTTTGGTAATTGTTGTGTGTAAGAGAATTATTCTAACTAACTAGTTGAATAAATTAGTCAGCAGTTGCTGTCTAGGCAACACTAATGGGTCCTGACTAGTCAATTAGAATTATTACCTGACATGTAACATTAATGCACATTTGGGCAAAGGTGAGATTATTTTAATATAGAAGCCCAAATTTTTGAGCTCTCTACATGAGCATATCATCTCAACACAATAAGTTTGTATGCTATGATTTTGAATACGGAAGTTTATCTCTGTAACCCATAAGTCCATGCAGAAATTTTAACTTGTTAGTTGTTACCATATAGTGTGCTTTAGTGCTGATACTGTTTTGGTTTAATTAATTTGAACAGATAACTTGTCATTGGTGCCTTCACATGGTAGCTGCTAATTATTTTACAGTAAAAGAAAATGAAAGAGCAAAGCTCTCTTGTTAGCAAGGAAATTTGATGGAGAGACAGTGTTGATGAAAATGACTAAATTTATATGTTAATCATCTCTTTGACATAGTTTCGAACACATCTGTCATTCTGTTGTATAACTATTGTTACTAGGAACTGCAAGAATGGTTTTTATCTGGCTCAGATTTCAAATATCCTTGTCAACGCAGCATTAGCTCTTCACTTTTACTGGTAGTGTTTAGTAATGAGCCCAAAAATTCCTTTGTTCTCATTTCTTTTATTGCAGGCTAAGCTTCAAGAGTTCTTGGGGAGGAAAGAACTTGACAGGCATCTTGATGCTGATGAAGCTATAGTTCTAGGCGCATCACTATATGCTGCAAATTTAAGCGATGGAATTAAATTGAACCGGAAGCTTGGAATGATTGATGGTTCAATGTATGGATTTGTGGTTGAGTTGAATGGCCCTGATCTTTTGAAAGATGAAAGTTCTAGGCAGTTACTTGTACCACGAATGAAAAAAGTCCCAAGCAAGGTAAATCAAAGAGGATTGCATTCATATTTCATGTGACAGCATGTTAAAGAGCTCACAAAGTGATTAGTAGCTCTCTTACAGTTAATAATTCTTAGTTACTATTTCCTGACCAACAGATGTTCAGATCAATTATCCATAACAAAGATTTCGAGGTTTCATTGGCTTATGAGAGTGAGAATCTTTTGCCGCCTGGCATTACCTCTCCTGAAGTTGCTCGATATCAAGTATCTGGTTTGACAGCTGCAACTGAGAAGTAAGAATAAACTACTTGATGAATTATGGATATAATTGCTGCTTTAAGCTTCTTGAAGGTATAATTTGCAAACCTTGGTTTGATTGTCTTCTACATCTGTTTTTCACTAATTCTGTAGGTACTTGTCTCGGAATTTGTCCTCTCCCATAAAAACAAACCTACATTTTTCTCTGAGTAGAAGTGGAATCCTTTCTTTGGATCGGGCAGATGCTGTTATTGAAATAACTGAGTTGGTGGAAGTTCCTAGAAAAAACCTAACCATAGAGAATTCTACTTCAGATTCTTTGAACTTGACATTGGAAACTGGTGGTAGGAATAGTTCTGAGGAAAACAGTGAAAAGCTACAAACTGATGGAGGGGATAGTAAGACATTGAATACTAGTGCGGAGGAGCAACCTGCCACTGATTCTGGTACAGAGAAGAAGCTGAAGAAGCGAACCTTTAGGATTCCATTGAAGGTACAATCTAGCCAACTTCGTTATTCATTTAACTCACTGCTGATAATTTAAAAAAAATATCTGGAGCCTCTTAGCATTTCAACACCTTTGCATAAATTGCATATTTTTCCCCAGATTGATTCAAAGCTAGTGGGTCCTGGAATGTCTCTTTCAAAAGAGTTTCTTGCTGAAGCTAAGAATAAATTAGAGGCACTGGACAAGAAAGATGCAGACAGAAGAAGAACAGCAGAATTAAAAAATGACTTAGAAGGATATATATACGCAACTAAGGAAAAGGTTGGTAGATGAAAATATGCTCATTGTTTCCTTTTATTTAATATTTTTGTTCTGGGTGATACAGGGGCATTTCTAAAATTTCATCTTTTGTATGCCAGTTTACTTTTTTTTGGTTGCTTGGGAATTGACTTCATTGAACTCTACCTGTTACTGTTTATTTTAGTTTCTTGTAGATTGACTATCACAAGGTTCCCTTTGGAAAAAAAAAAAAAAAGAATTATTGACGGGAATATAGGCATTTACAACAATGAGGCCTGAACAATCCTCAGAAGATAAAAGTTTTCCGTAATCTCTTGCTAAATTAATTTACCATTGTTAGAAATCTATTTAAATTTTAAATTAAAGAATCCCATGATTATCTCATTTGTCATCAATTTGAGGCAGAATTCTTTCTACAACTCTTATTACCTTTTTGAAGTTTGTTAATAATGAAACAATTTAGCTATACATACAAATTTTTTAATGCCATTCCTCTTTGTTCCAGATTGAGACTTTGGAGGATTGTGCAAAAGTTTCTACTGATGATGAACGCCAATTGTTTGTTGAGAAGCTTGACCAGGTGCCCCTTTTTCCCTTGGACAATTCTTATTCATTTTCTTCTGTATGAGATTTTTGACTTAAACTTCTTGCATTGCGTCAGGTACAAGATTGGTTGTATACAGATGGAGAAGATGCCAATGCTACAGAGTTTGAAGAACATCTAGATATGTTAAAAGCAGTAGGTGATCCCATTTTTTTCAGGTATGTTGTTTTCTAAGTAAGGTACTAGATTTTTGTTGATTTTTGCTCACTGTACCTCTATATATGTTGATGTTTGTCTAAACCACTTAACATTTGTTACAGATTGAAGGAGCTTACATCTCGACCAGCGGCAGTTAATCATGCTCGTAAATACCATAATGAGCTGCAACAGGTGCCTTTTTAAGGCTTCTAGCGTAATGTGATGTTTGAAAGTTATCTTAGTTTGATTTGTTTTCTCCAGGAAATTGTTTGATACGTGATAGTATCTGTTTTGCTTCGAAAATGTTTAGTGATTAGTGATTAGTTTTTCTATGGCCCAGATGCATCAATGCTCTATAATTAGGCGTGTCTGTGTGGTGTGGACCCAATAGGAACCTATGTTAGAAAGCCCAGAAATTACAAATCAGTTAGCAAATGTGGAAGCAGAAAAATAATTGATAAAATAAAAATAGTGATCTTGAGACTTGGAACGCAATGAACATTCGTTCCAGAAAACACAGTATACGAAACTCAGCACCCAAACGAAACACGGCTTAAGAAACTCCAAGTATAACAAGCACAAGAGTAGATCACTCTTTTATGCCATTTAGTATTCTATCAAGAATACATAACCAACAAGTAAATACTTGTTAAAGGAAAATTATTATTCGTAACAACTTAACTGATATGAAAATTGCATACATAGAAGAGGTATTGATAACCCAACTGACTCTAACTAGAACTCTTAACTCCTAAGACTCTTCTAAAAATATTAATTTAATCTTAAAAAGCCCAAAAATATCAGGATAGGTAATGATGGATATGATTAAATGATAAATGAAAATATTGGAGATATCTCAATTAGATTATTTGAATAATCTTAATTGGTGTGAAAGGTTTTAACAAATAATGGATTAATTGTTGAAGGATATTAGGAAAAGATATTAATTTAATTAAAAAGCCCAAAAATAGTGGGATAGATAATGATGGATATGATTGAAGGATAAATAAAAAATATTGGGGATATCTCAATTAGATTATTTCAATAATCTTAATTTGTGTGATAGGTTATAACAAATAATGGATTAATTAATGAAGGATATTAGGAAAAATGACATATTTAAGGATATGAAAGGATATTGGATTACTGAAAATAATAATGGATAATTCTCAATGGATATCAAAGATATTTTAAAATGGGAAAAATCGGATCATTGATACAATATGATTATAGGAATCTAGAGTTAGATAAAGTAAGACACTCTGTTTCATGGAGATAATATTATGGGCTTCGAAATCAAAATATTGATCACCTAATAATAATAAATAAATCCTAATATCCCATTAATGATTAAATGGCCCCTAAAACACTAATTAATGACTCTTGGCTCATGGCCTTATTAGAGAACGAAAATTACAAAATAAATAGGAATAAAAATGATGACTTGAACTGACTCTAGTTGGATTGATTTTCAAGTAATAACCTCTTGAACCTCATGCGAAATGAAATAATTGCCCTCCAGGTTTACATTATTATCTGTGCGTGTAGCACACCCTTTTCCCTTCAAAATAAAAGGAGGTCCATATTTCTTGTTACTTGTCAGGCCCCATTGGTTCTTGTGTGTGAATTGAAAGTCAGGCTCTTGATCTGACAGTTCACCAGCTTATTTAACCATCCAGTTGCCACATATTTGAAGCAGGATATTTCCACAATACGCTGTAAGGTAATATAACTAATTATTGTATTCTGACAAATACAGATTGTACAAGAGTGGAAGACAAATAAGTCTTGGCTTCCAAAAGAAGATATAGATGGGGTATTTTATTTAATTGATTGTGCTTATTGGTTTCTGTGAATTTAAGCTATGAAATTGATGCTTACATTAAAATATTTCGGTTTCTGGCTGCTAGGTTGTAAAAGATGCTGAAAAGTTAAAGAATTGGTTAGACGAGAAGGAGGCTGAGCAGGCTAAGTAAGTCCCTCTTATTTTATTCAATTTTTTTTTTTGTCTTTTTTCCTTGATAAATGCATTATTATGAAAACATTTTATGGCAGTTATGTAAACACACATACACACACGTGTATATATATATACACGTGTGTTCACGCGCGCGCATATAACATAACATTGTTTTGTTATAATCTCAGTTCTTGTAATACATTATGCATCCCTTCATTCAAACTAGAAAATTCCGGACATGCTTTGTATATGAGATATTTTCAGTTAACATTTGTGTGTGTCATCATGATTAAATGTATAACACGTTAGTGTCAAACTTAATGCTGTCAAATCTAGAAGCATTACCCTTTTTTATTTTTGAGGTAAAAAGACCAAGTGGGCTTGCTGTCTAGTTCAGGCATACATTTCACTTTGAGTTCAAGTACCCATATTTCCTTTGTCCTTCAAAGCATTTTCAAAGATTTGGATTAATCTAACTTTTTTATATCACATTATTTCTCCTCTTGGATTCTACTAGGCCTGCTGAGGAAGTCAATTTTCCTACGTTAGCTTTGGCTTATCCAGTCATAAATTTCTAATTCTGTAATTCTTTTGTTGTGGTGAAGGACTTCTGCTTTTAGCAAGCCAGCATTTACTTCCGATGAAGTATATCTGAAGGTGTTTGATCTGCAAAGCAAGGTATTGTCTCTTATCTTTCATGATTTATAAGTGTGTGTTTGAGTAACATCAAAAAAAGCACTTTTTGAGTCCTAAACCATGGTTTTGCCAAAAGGCACCCAAACATCTTAAATTTTTGCAGAAGCACTTTTTTTACCTGAAACCCTGGTTTGGAGAGTAAAAACCGTTGTTTTTTAAAGGCAAAATTTTTTTCCTTTTTATAAACTATTCCCCAAAATCTATTTTCCAAAATCACTTTTTTTCACTTTTTCTTTAGAAGTTTTCTTCAAAAACTAATCCAAACACATCCTTCGAATGGATTATGGTATTGACACGTGATTTGACGTCCTTGGAAGATCAGTACAACTTTGGTTAAGTTTTCTCTGTACCTTTACAGGTTGCCAGGATCAATAGAATCCCCAAACCCAAGCCTAAAATCCAAAAGCCTACAAAGAATGAAACCGAGAGCAAGAACAACACTGACTCTGCAAACTCCACCCCAACAGATAGTTCTCCCCAAAGAGATCAACCGGAAAACGAAAACTCAGAAGCTCATGATGCTCCTGGAAGCGACCAATCCGGGGACAACACGGAAAGCTCAACAAAGGAAGTGGTCGATGAGCAACCCGAAGCTCATGATGAGTTATGATTGAGCCTCTATTCTTTTCCTGCCAATGCATGTAGACCTAGATCTCATCTTCTCCACCTGCAAAATTTGAAGTATAGACTGCCAATGGTAAAACAAAAGGGAAGATGCAGCAATATCAGTCTTTCGTGTACTTGAGAATAGAGTTGTGGCAATATTGTATACTGGACGATTGCTTATCATTTTTGGGGTTAGTTCTAGGAATTGGTCCCTGTGGGGGATTTTTACAGCCATTTGAAGGAGTTAAATTTGGCGAACCAATTTAGATGATAGAGAGAGAATACTAATGATCCTTTTGCAGACATACAATGGGATAGAAATTTTGCTAGAACCAGCTCCCTAATAGCTTCTAAGAAATTATGAACTTTTACTTCATTGTATGTTACAGATTTCTAATCTTACCACTTTATGTGATGTGGACCATGTTTAAACTTGAGAAGATAAATTCTGTCACTTTTCAATTTGGTATCCTGCTTTGTGCATTTATTATCGTCCAACTCTATGTGACATGGATGGTTTTCATTTTAAATTTTGACTCCATGTGCTTTTGGTTGATAAGATATACTAATTCCCTTTTGGGTAGCTAAGGTTGGGATTCAAACCCCACCCACTTGTTTAAATGATAGAACTTTATCACTAATCAACCTTAAGCCAAGCAACACATTTATTTGCTTTTGTAAAAGCATGATCTAATGCAACAGTAACATCTTAGATTATATCAATAAGTCGGTGATCAGAGAGTATTTCATTTAAGTGAAATTAAGAGCTTTTGCCACACATTTATCTCGACAAAGCCTTAATTTCAACAGTGTTAGATCTTCCAAGATACCCTTAAGTTGAGCTGTAATGTTGAAAAGAAATTCAAATTTTTATTTATTTATTTATTTATTTGTAGAGTCCTTTTATCTGGTGACTATTGTGATTGCAAGTGAGACCCCCATAGGTTGTTTGACCTCTTTAATTAGCAGATCTCTGTCAACATCTAATGTGGGGTGCATAAAGAATTACAAGTGAAGCTGAAAATAGTATATTAGAAGGGCTTAAAAATACTAATAGCCTTATAGTTTAATGACATGTGAAACTCTTGGTTACTGTTTGTAACATCATGCTGCTAGTGCATATCCCTTCAATTAAAAAAACAAGTAGAGCTTAAAATAATATGCTGATGAGAGTGAGAGGAAGATACGAAAAGTGGTTCTTGCAATTGATTTTACAAGGGGAAAAGAATATGATGGAAACTATTTTTTTAAACTCAATACAATGTCATTTTAGGCTCAATAAGGAAAGGAAAAAAGTTATATAAAATTCATTCCAGTCAACTTGTACAAAACTCTTATTTAACCCCGCCAAATAACTAGTTCACCGGTTCACTAGTCTGACCAGCCAACCATCTTAAGCTCTCGTCTCATTGAGACCGACTCTTATAAACTTTGAGTTTAGTGCTGACAATTCTTAGATCTAAACTCATTTTCCTAACTTTCGATCGAAGAGCCAGTCATGATTCCTCATGAATAGAAGATAATAGCTATAGGTAGAGATATACTTATTAGGGTGAAGATGCAATTTTACCAACAAACTATTACAGAAAGAGCGTCTGGCACAAATATTTATTTAGAGTACCTAAAATACAAACAAACAATTAAAAAGGGTTAAAAAAACACAGCACGGTTAGATTATTTTTTAACCGCCGTTTATTTGTTTGCTGCAATTTGGATATACTGATGTTGTTGACCAAAAAAAAAACAAAGGAAATGTTACAAACAGCGATGTAATACCTGGCGCTCCTCTTCAGCAGCACTCTGATCAAAGATCACCACATTGAACTGTGAATTGCCTTCATATGTAAACACTAAAAAGAAGCCAAATCTAAGAGAGTAGTATTTCACAAATTCCTCCGAACTCTTGCAGAACACAACTTCATTTTCAGATTTCTTCAGTTCCATCTTCCAAACATGACCATCTGGAACACCAATCGTTGCCTCACTAGTACACAGTTCATTCTCAAATCTTCTCACGAGCTCCTTTGGAATCCCTCGTAAGGTCACTCATATATCGAGTCAGATTTATCATATCAATCGAGGGAAGATAACTTCAACAGTCTCTAAACACACATGAAAACTACATAACATGAAGATAACTTATTTTAGATGCTAGAACAGAACACGGACTTAAACCCAAAACAAACATACTAACAGAGCATTGGCGTTTATAAGAGCAAAACACTAAGAGGTAACTCGCCCCTCATTGAAATCATAAACAATAACCCCATTTTTTCCCTACTGTTGCTATTCAAGAAACTTTCTCAACTAATCAGTAATATTTCATGCGAATAGCGTAAATGCTATACGACAAAACTACTACTTTCACTAGAACACCAAGAAGTACCTCGCAGCTCATTCGGAATCATGCACAATAACCCCAGTTTTTGTTTCTGTTATTGCTATTTGGGAAACTTTCTCCGGATTTCTTTCATTTCGCTTCGCATAAAAAAGTGTATAGTAACTACTAGCTATTAGAAGAGCTGAGTAGGATCCACAAATAAAACAGAGTGCATGAAGCAGCTGGTGATCTTTTCAGCATTTTCAAGTTTTAAGCGAACAGAAAAGCAGAGTTTACCATGAAGCAGCTGAGTAGGATCCACAAATAAAACAGAGTGCATGAAGCAGCTGGTGATCTTTTTAGAATTTTCAAGTTTTAAGCGAACAGAAAAACAGAGCTTACCATGTTCTGGGCATTAATGTCTCCCAGAAGTATGATCTTGTGGAATCGTCTAGGTTCAGCATTGGCAGAAAAAACCGACGGCCGGACAGAGCTACGCCGGCAACGTGTCCATCGGGGACTCATCGGAAATGTTAGTGGCTCCACGCAGGGTGCGCTTCAAGTAACAGTGTCTTCAGTTCCCTCCCTCACTCGGACTTCGTTCTCCCCTGTCAAGTGTCAAACTGTCAATCAAATTATACGTTTCCAGCTTTAAACAAATAAACGTCCGTTGACGACGGTGCGGGTTTTGTTTGTATTTTAAAAAAATTAAAAAAAAAAATTAAAAAATATGTACTCTAAATAAATATTTATGCTCTTCTTTCTGTAATAGTTTTTTTTAAACAAATAAACGTAAAATTGCATCGTGACCCTACTTATTATAGTAAGAAAAAAGCAAGTTGAATTGAGGAAGTCACAATTCAAAAATTAAAAGAGAAAAAACGTGTAACAATAGGCAGCGCTAGCTAGCACATGAAGAATTCCATGAAATGGGGAGGAACATAGGGGCTAGGAATATTGGGCCTGTTTGGGTTGGCGGTGGGAACGGTGGCTTAAAAGCTATTTGACTTTTGTAAAAGCCCGATAGGAAAAAAGTCATGTGATTTATGTTTGGATTATTCATTTAGCTTTTTTGCAAGTGGTTTTTTTTTCTAAACGATGAGTGTTTGGATTATTATTTCAAAAGTCGTTGAGATAAAAAAATAAATAAAAAAATATGAATTTTATTAAATATTCCCTCCGAACCTAAATAAAAGATAGAATTGACATTTTTTTAAGAGATTAGGGAAGAAGTTTAATTAAATTACTCAAGAAAGTATTTTTATTCTTTTTTTTTTCTTCAAATTAATTAGTTTGACTAATAAACTAATATATAATCCAATAAATCATGATTTGTTAAATTTTTTGTCATTAATTAATAAAATAAAGTTCTTAATTAACAAAAGAAAATCTCAATTTAGTATAACTTTCCTCTTTCTCACTCTCTCTTTTACCCTTTTCTTTTCTCTCCCTTGCGTCAGAAAATGGCCCCACGGAAATAAAGACCAATGCTACTTCCTTCTCTCTATTCTTCCTCATCTCATCCTAATGTAATAGCAAATTGGGCCCCACTTCCGCCCCCACCAAACCGCCCTCTCCATAAAAAATGGACCGTCCCTCATGCTTGTTAGAAAATGAATGGGCCCCACAAACCCACAAAAAGCTGCGTTTCAGTGGGATTAAAGCTAGAGCGGGGAGCTTTTTTGTCAATGGGCGTTTAAATAAAAAGCCTAGTAGTAATTAAGCCAACTCAAACACACTCAATTGGGCTTTTTTTTTTTTCACTGGCTCATTTGCTTATAAGTCATCGAAAATTTTACACAGTGAAGCTGAAAAAAAAAAAAAAAAACCAGCCCAAACATGCCCATTAATAACGATGCAAACATGCACCAAAAATGGTAAAATATTTGTGTGGGTTTGGGAAAGTGGAATAATTTTTTGAACTAATAATAATAATAGTATTGTTATTATTATTATTCACAGTCATCACATTGTGACTTTGTTGTGGTCTGTTGGGTCCTTTTCTTTCTCTTCTGCAGAAAAGTGTGAAGAGATTTCTTGAGAGAAAGGCCTCCATGAGCTCCACCTTCACACATCAAAGCTTGAGATTGCAACCAAAATGATGATATTGTTTCTGATGTTGATCCTTCCATTTCTCTGCTTCCCAACCATATTATCACCCTTGCCTACAATAATCATCAAAATTTTCAAATTATTTTCTTCACTTCTAAAATAAATTATTATGATATATAGAATACTACTACAACCAAGAAGAAGCCATATTCCACTAAGTGATGTTGGTATACCGGATATATGACAATAGTCCTACCTTGAATCTTGAATTTTGTTAAAATGAGTCATCATCTTTTTATTGTAAATATTTTAGCAAATTTAAAAAGAAAGAAAAAAACAGAATTGGGTGTGTTGTAATTAAGGAACAAGTTCATGTAATTTTAATAAATTATGAGAGTATCTTGTCCCGGATTTTGTTAAACTTAGTGATCATCTTTTTTGTTAATGTGGGGAACGTTTGAATAATATTTTAACAAAATTTGGGTGTGTTTTGATCAAGGAAATTGAGGAAGAAGTTTCTGTAATTTAAATAAAATTCAAAGATAACTGGTAATAATCTTAAAAATAGAATAAGATCAGTTATCTATAATTTTAATAAACTTTATGGTAAGTTTAAGAACAAATATACATTACTTACCAAGAAAACAGACACCAGAAAGCATATATAACACTCCTGAACCAAAATCACATCACAGAGAGAGAATCCCAAATTTCTGTAAAAGCTCGTACAATTCAGACGTAATCATAAATATGGGAAAATTCTATTTAACATAGCAGTTCATTTTCATACTATAATATAATATATATATATATATATTACTTTTAAATAATAAAAAAAAAAACATACATGAAAGAGTAAAAAATGAAGTTCTGTAACATCGATGAAGCAGTGGCGGCATCCATTGGGAATGTTAAATTGGGGATGCTGCTGTTTGATGTCCAAACTCTAAAGGCTCATTACTGTTGGATTCTTAAAAATTAGAATAGTAAATATTTTTGGTTAAAGTGTCATTTTTTTTTGTTAAAACATACATGAAATAGTAAAAAATGGCACCCTCAATGGTAATTGGCGTTTCCGGAATGGTAAATACAATTAAAAAAATGTTAAGAAGAATTTTTTATTAATGTATATATATAATTAAAAAACCAAGAGGGTTCCCGTCAGTAGGGGTTTTTTTGGAAACACTTTCAAAAAAATGTTTTGTTTTTTTCAAAAAAACCCCACCCCTTCCCAAAAAAAAAAAAAAACCCCGCCCACCCCCACCGGGGGCCGGCCAAATTATTTATTTAAAAGTAAGGGCAAAAAGGTAATTTCAATCCGAATCCTTATCACTCATAGGTCCTTGATACCTCTGAGTCTTTTTACAAATTCGAAAGACTTCTGGGGGTTTTACAAATTCAATTGGTATTTAAATAGAATTTTCCCTCATAAATATATAGCAACATAGCAGTTCATTTTCATACTATAATATATATATAGAGAGAGAGTACCTAAAGTTCTGTAACATCGATGAAGCAGTGGCGGCATCCATTGGGAGGAAATTGGGGATGCTGCTGTTTGATGTCCAAGGGCTCATTACTGTGGGATTCTTAAAAATTATAAACACGCAAACAAACTACCCCTTTCCCTTTGTTCATGTATATAACACATGATTAATTTTTTTAAGAAAATTAAAGATACTAATTAAATTACTTTAAAATAATTATTTTTTATATAAGTCATTTTTTCTAACTTATAAATTGATATGTAATATAATTATACATCATAAATGATATGATTAAATAACTTATTTAACTTAATTAATCTCTAAGAAAAGTTAACTTTATCTTATATTTAGGACCGGAGGAAGTATTAATAAAACGAAAAGAAAAAGATATATAAATACCATTTGAATTTCTAAAACCCCAAAAAGCCTATTAACATATGAAAATGGCATATAGGTGTTAAGGTAAAAATCTGGGATTTTAAAATTTTGTACTTTTACCACAATCTCCTTCCTCTCCCTCTGCTTCATCTTCCACCTCCACCACTTCAATTCCCTCTGGACTGTCCGCTTCCTCCTCGTCTTCATCTTCCTCTGGTCTCAAAGCTCTTCTCCTGCCACCACTTCCTCTCCTCTTACCCCGTCGTCACCGCCCAACACACCACCCTCTGCCGCATCCACATCCTCCGCCACCTGGGCCATCTCCTTCGTCCATCTCATCTGCATATTCCCATCACATCCTCTACCCCGTACTACAAGCTCCGTTTGCCCCTCTCTTTCTATCGTTCGGACAATCGATGATTATGGCGCCCAGACGGTGGTCTGTTGAATATCATCGTGTTTGCGGTTTTCGGGGTTTCGTGCGGGTATTGGTTCTTGTGCTTCACTTGGAAGGTGCTATCACTCGGCCTGAGGATTCAGATTTACGGGTTGGAGGTTGCCGTTGTGTGTGTTTTGAGTCTGATGGCGCTGTAGAATCCCCATAAGGATTCGTACTCCGTGGTGACGTGGTGGTTTTCCTGTGCGCTTTGCTCTGCGACGGTGGGGGAGGGAATTTCGATGATCAAGCCGATTGCCGAAGCATTAGGTGCCGGAGGGAAATGTTGCCCCACTCCCTTTGATGCGGCCATTTAGGGAGGTCGTGGGTGGAGGCAGCCATACATTTGCTTTTTAAAAAATTAAATAAAAACACCTAGAAGACCTAAATGTCATTTTCAAGTATTAACAATTTTTTAGGATTTTACTAGTTGAAATGTTATTTATATGTCTTTTTCTCTAATAAAATTTCGTTTGTTCCTCAAACAAATTAAATATAATGATGATGAGAAAAGAAAAGGCAGAAGAAAAATATGCTTACATTGAATTACGACAGTTTCGCTTCATCCTCCTCATAAATTTCTTTTTAAAACCTTTCACAGACAAAACCTAAGAGATCGAGACAGTGGAAACGACAGGACACACTGAAGGATCTTATATAGTGTCAGTTGGGGCAACAAAAGAATACAAAAAATAAATTAAATAATTTATATATAAGACTCAATATTTCATTTACTTATTTGCACATGTTAAATGAGTTACATATTTTCCATGCTTCTAATTTTAAGCCTTATTTCTCTCTTTGTATACATGATTAGATGGATTTTTGGATTTTTTTTTTTAAAAAGATACTTTTACACTTAAAACCATCGTTTGCTAAAAGTTTATCCACACACCTGGAAAAATTGAGGAAGCTTTCTTTGATCTAAAACCATGATTTTGAATAAACTAATTTTTCCTCATTTTTCTCTTTTCTCAACCATCGCTTCCTTTCATATTTTCTCTTCCCTCCGTCAATCTTTTATATATATATATATATATATATATATATATATATATAAAATATGGCGGAACTTGGTGGAAAAGTTTGGGAGGCCAAATAGTGGTGGGATTCGGGAGCGGTCTTGCCGATTTTTTTTTAAGGAAAGTTTTAAATACATTAAAAATGAAAAGAATAAAAAATATATTCATGAAATTAAGTCAATTAACTTCATCTACAAGTGTAGTGTATAATGGGTAAAAGATAGTAAAAGATACACCACAAAAGTAAATTTCATTTTGATAAGCTAAAAATTTCGGGTAATTAGAATGAAATATAGAAAAGAATGACAAAATTAACATAAATCATACAAGACCCCACATAGAACAAAGATTGAATTATAAGCCCAAAGATATAAAAAGAGGGAAAATGTAAAAAAAAAAAAAAAAAAAAGAAGAAGAAGAAGTTGGGGGGCCAAAATTTAATTTTTACTACTTTGGGGGGCCAAAGTTGTATTATTACACTAAAAAAGAAAAAGTTCCATTAAAAAATTTTAAATATTTTTTTTTTGGGGCATGGCCCCCCTTGTCATAACTAAGATCCGCCACTATATATATAATATGAGCATTATATATATATATATATATATATGTGTGTGTGGTTACTACCATTTTATGTGTGTGACATAAGAAAACACTTCTCCTACAACATGAGAAGTGTTTTTCCTCTATATATATATATATATATATATATATATATATATATATATATATATATATATATATAACTTAGATAAATGGTGCCTAACAGATTCAATTATGTGGATGAAGGGTAATGTACATTTGAAACAGAAAGCACGCCTTCCCAGATTTACAGCTTTGACAAATCATCATCTTCTTTCTCTTGCTTTGTTCACATTTAACTTCTTCTTCTTCCATAGTCCCTCTTCTTGTCTCTCCTTCTTCTTTGTTACAGCACGACCCTGCATCTTCTGCTGCAACACCATTTTTCACCTGCTCCAATGTGTTGTGCAGTAACGCTATGACTTCTTTCTCCTGTGCCTCTTTACGCCACGCCTGGTTCTTTTCCTCCAGTCGTCTTAAAAACTCTTCTAACTCCATTCTCTTCTTCGCTGCTTGTGCAATTTCTTTGTCTTTCTGCCTCAACATGTAAATCGCATCTGATTCAACTTTTTTTTTTTTAGCAACAACGCTACTTGCTGCTTCCTCTGTTCTTGCAGCATCATTTGCAGTTTCTCATTCTGTACCATTCACCAAAGTAACATTCAAATTAATCCCCACACAACCCGTAAACAGCTTGACATGACACAAATAATAAAAAAACGCTTTAAAAAATGAACTCTAACTTGGAATCTGATGTAGTGATCAATATCCTGGCTCTGTTTCTGGAATTGAAGATTCAAGCTCTGTGAAACAGACTGTGAAGACGAGTTGAGGTTGCTGTTGTTAGTTTTCGTATTGTTATTACCAGAGAAGAAAAGATTTGTGTTGACGAACATGTTCTGATTCCTCTGCCTCTCATTGAACAAGGGTCGCAAATCTTGTTCCTGTTGCAGATTGAAATAGATTCTCAGTCATCAAATCCTAAGGAGACCCAAATAAAGTAACCCAAGATTGTTCGTGCTTTCACTGATAGACTAACGTTTTTGTGCAAATTTAACATTTTAAATAGTTTGTTAGTATTTAAGGTCTAATTAATAGTTAATTAATTGTGCGACCCAAATAAAGGGAGCCCAAGATTGTTCGTGCTTTCACTGAGAGACTAACGTTTTTGTGCAAATTTAACATTTTAAATAGTTTGCTAGTATTTAAGGTCTAATTAATAGTTAATTAATTGTGCTGGACGCTCTTGAGTCAATAGTTTATTAGCCAAATCGCACTTTAACCCTAATATAAAACTATTTGTTATATCATTTTGAACAAACTAGCCCACTGGCTGATGTGCATATCATCTTAAACCTTCTCATTGACCCCTCCGGCAAACCAGCCCTCTTCTTCTAGCTAGCCACCGGATAAAAGGGCTGTACCACATAAATAAACAAATGGAAATTCGGATTTGTTTTCAACATTACAGCTCTAACTTATGGGTATGTTGAAATCACAGCTCTTAATCTCACTTAAATGAAATACTCCCTTATCACCGACTTATTAATATCATCTAAAGATGTTAGAGGCTATAACATTAGGTATTATACGGTTATATTAGATCATGCTTTTACAAAAGCAAATAAACAATAACCATTATTAATTGAAAAAAACAAATCTAATCTATAACAAATTATCCGATTAAGGCCCCATAAACTTACACCTCATTCCTTAGAATCACATATACAAAGAAAGAAATAAGGCTTGGAATTGAAGCATGGTAAAAGTGAATGAAATGTGGAGTTTTATTATAACTTATTTATTTTGTTCTTTTATTGTTGGCCCAACCTACACTTTATATAAAAGATCCCCAATATGTACTGCGAGCTTCGCTGCGTGAAAGTACTTCACGCCACTTTATACACTTTATTGTGGCAAGGTGGCGTGAAAGTACTTCACGCCACATGGGAGGCGTGAATGACTTCCACGCCATCAGTACCGTTACTATGTCCTGCGTCACTGTTCTAGTACCACTTCCCTGCGCCAGAGTTAGTCACGTTACTTTTCCCCGCGCCATTGATGACGTAAGCATTAGTTTAGAAAATACTTTCCAAAGTGCTTTAATCCGGTAATTATTGTTTTTAAAAAAAACATTATTTTGGTAAAAATCCCGTGATTTTGGTTTAGGAGTGTTATTACCAGTTGTCTTTGAATTTTATTTAAATTACATAAACTTCTTCCTCAATTTCCTTGATCAAAACACACCCTAATTTTGTTAAAATATTATTCAAACGTTCCCCACATTAATAAAAAAGATGATCGCTAAGTTTAACAAAATCTGGGACAGGATACTCTCATAATTTATTAAAATTACATGAACTTGTTCCTTAATTACAACACCCCAATTCTGTTTTTTTTTTAAAAAAAAAAACAAAAAATTGCTAAAATATTCATATATACTTTCCCTACCATAAAAAGAAGATGACTAATTTTAATAAAATTCAAGATTCAAGGTAGACAATAAATTCAATATTCATGTATACTTTAAAAAAAATATTTTTAACATTAAATTTCATAATGAATATAAAAATTTCATAAATTTATGTACAAAATTAAAACTATAACATTAGTCAATTTTATAATATGATGAAGGAGAATAATGGCCTTTTTCAGCCTCAAGAACTTCACCATTTTCAGCAATTTCGGCCTTCTACGGTGGGATTCTTGCCAAAATTACAAAAATGCAAACAAACTACTCCCTCTAGTCTTGACTTTTTTTTGGAAGATTAAGGAAGTTAATTAGATTATTTTAAAATATTTATATTTATTATTTTATCTCCAAACTATTTTACCTAACTTATGAACTGATATATTACTATAATCCTAATCTAATTATACACAACATATCATATAATTAAATAACTTATTTAGTTTCTTTAATTTCTCAAAAAAAAAATTAACAATGTCTTATATTTAGAAATGGAGGGAGTATTAATAAAAATTCTGTTTGCTCCTCAAACAAATTAAATATAATGATGATGAGAAAATCAACAACAACAAAAATTAAAGAAAATAAAAAGGCAGAAGAAAAATAAGCTTACATTGAATTACGAAGCTCCAAGTCCGCTTCATCCTCCTCATAAATTTCTCCATAAAACCCTCGGCAGACAAAGCCTAAGAGATAGTGGAAACGACAGGACACATTGAGGAAACTTAATATTTCATTCACTTATTTGCCCGTGGATAATGAGTTCCACATTTGCCTGCTTCAATTCCAATTCTTATTTCTTTCTGGTATATATGTTTTTGGGTCTTAATAGGATAGTTTATAGATTGGATCTTTCCATTAATAATGATTATTTTTTATTTTGTTAAATCATAATTTTATATAAACAAATCAATAATGATCCATAATTTATATTTGTAACAATACGTGGAATCCCTTCAAATAACTGATAATTTAGGGACGATGAAGTGTTTACCATGGAGTCAAAATTCAGTCCAGTTCAACGGGTTGGACCAGTGAATCAATTCCAGGCTCGGTGTGTTATTAAGAGTTTTGGCCGGGTTAGTCAAAGTGGATTTATTTTTCTTCCTAAACCTAAAATGATAATAATAGTTTATGGTTTCATTTTGATGAGTTAAGAAAATAATAGTTGATCATATTTGTCCTTAGTATCTTTGTTTTATTGAATTATGTATAGTTTATATATAATATATATTCTGTTTACTTGTATCACTACTATATATTTGCACATATATAACGCTTAATAAATAACGGTTACATTCTGACTAATAAAGGTTATATATATCAAGGTGGATGTTGTAAAAGAATATATAACCCTAAAACCTAACGGTTAAATATGCACACCGTTGTATTGACTATTGAGAGACGGAATTCACGAAAATAAAAATATAACAAGTGTAATTATTAACCATCATGTACTTACTAACAAAAATTATTGTTCTTACGAAATAACCGTCATATATAAGAAGACATGATTTTTTTAAAAAAAAAATTGACAATATTTGACAGTTCTTCATAATGAACTATTATATATTTTTCAAGAATAGTGTACAGTTCTTCACAAATAACCCTTAAGTATTATTTAATATAAATAAAGGCAAGATTCTGAAAAATATCATACATAAGGAAGCAAGATCTTGAAAAATATAATTTGACAATACATTACAATTCTTCACAAAGAACCGTTAAATCACTAGTGCAACAAAGGGCTTTAAGACCGCCTCATTTAGACCGGACATTCGACGCACCGGTCTTAAAGGTATGACCGGTGACAATTTTGTAAATATAAAGAACTTCTTATGTATGACCGGTGACATTTTTGTAAATATAAAGAACTTCTTATACCGGATCATTTTTTCATAGGTCTTAAATATATTATTCAGACCCATTAAAAAACAAACCGGTCTTAAAAATGTTATTAAAAAAAAAATCAATTATCAATTATTTTATGGAGAAATCTCACACAACCGGACTAATATTTTCTGCGGTAAAAAATAATAAGGAAAAAATTAAATATAAAGGTAATAAAGTTTTAAGACCGAATATATTTAAAAGCCGGTCTTAAAATTTATTCTTTTAAGACCAGATATAAAATGCAGCCAGATAAAATATAGAAAAAGAGTGCGGATAAAAAATTAATTACTTTTAAGACCGGACTTTAATATGTCCAGTCTTGAATATTAATTATTAAGACCGTCTATTTGTTTATCCGGTCTTAAAAATGAACTGCCAAATAAACATTTCTTCGCACGAAAGCTTTTGTTACTCTCACTGAAGAACCTCTGATCACGTTGCGAAACCCTTCCTGTAACATTACCTCTCTGCCTGTCTCGAAAATGAACGGTGAAAACGATTCTATTCCTATTTCGGGAACGCCGATTCTTGTTGTGGATCGTGTGAGTCAAAACGAACCCTCTTCATCTCACAATGAGCCTCGTAACCGCTCTGCACGCCGTGGTAGAAGAGGATCACAAATTATGGATGTAACCCTAAGTCGGACTTCTGGGTCAAGGCTAGAGATTCGTTTGATGAAAAGTTGGAACCTTTCGGTCCCAAGAAATCCAAATATACTAGTTTTGTTGGCTATCTAGTACGTAGCAAGGTTAGCATCTTGACGGATGAGTGGAAAAATGTGGACGTTCGCACGCAAAGGATCCTATTTGGGACACTATCCGGCTTACATACACTATCCCTGACTGTCAGAAGTTGAAAGATAAGACATTGTCTTATTGTGCTGATCGGTGGAGGAAGTTTAAGACATTTCTAGCTAACAAGTATATTTTTGTCGAGGTTTAGCCTGAAGAAAATCCTTGGGACAAGTACACATTTATTGATGAACAAACTTGGCAACAATTTGTTCAGGTCATGGACCACTCGAAGCTCTGGTGAGTTTATATTTAGTTTTATTTTCCCTTTTGTGTGCTTATTAACCTGTGCGGATATGTGATCATCTAATCCTGTTAGTTAAATGGTTTGGTGTGTGAATAGAAGTATACATCTCCTACCTTTGTCTATGCAAGTCTGATATGTAAACCCTAAAAAGGTAAAATACTAAGAAGGTAATTAGGGAAATAATAATGACATAAGAGTCAAGCTATTATTATAGTCTTAGTTCTGTTATAGTAGGTAGTGGTTAGACATTGCTGTTAGTTAGTTAGTATGTTAACTGTGTAATGGTTTCGGTGCAAGGCTGTTATTAGGGCTTAAGAGTCAAGCCTCTAACTATATATAAGAGGTTAGTCTAATATGTGTAGGAACCGATTATGATGAATGAATGAATTGACCGAGTTGCGGCATTTCGCAACTCCTTTCCTCTGTTTCTCCCAATTTCTTCTACCATTCTACATCTTTCTTAAATAAAATGTTGAAACTTGATGAAGTGAATTTGACTAATGTTTGACCTTCATATGAAGCGAAGTTCTCTAATTTACGTTAGTGAGATGGCCGGAATTCATAATTAATAGTTTTTTTCAATTCTGATTCACAGAAAAGAAGGGAACAAGCACAGGAGATAGGGAGAAAGAATGATTGCCCGCATAGGGCTTCTCGCGACGGATATGAAATGGCCGAAAAAGAATTGATGGCGGCCAAGCGGAAGAGATTGGAAGATGAAGCAGAATCCAATACGTCGCGAGGAGTTGTGGTTGCATATTCGGCAAAAGCTAAGCGGCGCCTACACGAGTGAACAAACTCGTGTAGTTCTTTGAAAGAATTGTAAGTATCGTTATTGTTATTTTTTAGTTACTAAACATGTTTCATTACTAAGCTTCTCGTTATCCGTATCTAACGGGAAGATCTTAAAAAGAAAGAAGCGAGGGATCTTTTGTGTCGGACAAGAGGAATGATGTTCTAACCGTTAAACCGGGAAAATGGATCATGCGGGGCGTGTAAGGGGGTTGGAGGACGGGTAGGCCTGAAGGAATACTTTGGTAAATCCAAACGCCACAAACAAAGTATGGTTACCCGGGAGGAGATGGAACAGACGTTGGTCAAATTAAGTGATGAAGCGGCTAAAGAAGCAATGTTTCAATCCCAGATGGAACAGACGCTGGCCAAATTAAGTGAGGAAGCAGTGGCTAAAGAAGCAATGTTTCAATCCCAGATGAGCCAGATGAAGGAGGAAATGAATCATATGAGGCTGCTTTTGAGCTCTCGTCCAGAGAGCAGTGTTCCCGTCACACATTCACCTGCGGTTATGCAGCAGAGCACTAGGGGGAGCTGCATTGTTGGACAGTCAGAGCAACCTTGTGACCTATATGTGGAGGATCGTGATAGTCATAGACGATTCGTTGCAAAAGGGACTGTCCACAACTTGGGATCAACTGTACACCACCAACAAATGGCTGATGATGAAGTCAGAGTGTCAGTTGAAAAGGTGATCATTGATACACCTCTCCCTCTCCCAACTGATGAGCTGAAGCTTGTGAGTGATGTCAAGGGAACCTTCATCTCTTGGCCAGTGAAGCTTGTACATGTCTCTACTCCTCCTGAAGCTTCATCCCCTCATCCTCAAGTTCCATCCCCTCGTCAAGCTACATCCCCTCCTCCTCAAGTTCCATCCCCTACTGCTAATTTGACTGCCAAGGAAAAAATAGCCGATTTGAAAAAAATGATATTTTAAAGATAAATCGTGGCCTGTCAATGAAGTAGTAGGCGTCCCTCATCCTGAAGAGGTTTTCCTTGACAGTGTAGATGTAACGTCCCTGCTGCTTCCTGGACAGAAGCTTACTGATCCAATCCTTCAAATGTTTATGAAGTAAGTATCTTCTTCTATGAGTACATAATTTAAATGCATCGTTTAGACACACATACATATATACTAATTCCCTGATCGATGTCATTATTGTAGGTTCATGCATCAAGAATTGGTTGAACAGGGCAGAATCGATGATTTTGGATTCTTGTGCCCAGTCTATGCAAGTACAACATCCTTGGAGTTGAGACAAGAATACATGTCAACCAGGGTGTGTGAAGTGATAAGAAAGGTGTACGTGTTTCCATACTACCACGGTACATATCACAATTCTTGTATGCAATTCACTGAATATAATTTCGCTACATATATCACTTGAGTACTTTACTTGCTTTGTGAATTTTCAGCCGCCACCGGCAATTGGTCCTCATGTGCATGGAGGATCATAAAGTTATCTTCTTATGCTCCACTCACGGTGAGCGTAGCCTATATTGACGCGGAGCGTCAACAAGTAAGCATGTCATTTTGATTCTCTTATCCGAAATCTCTACTGTGAATTTTCAGTGAACATTATTGATAAATTTGTGATTTTGATGATAGTGCCATGAGGACCTTCCAAGTCGAGGTAAAAAAAAGGTGTGGGTCTCTGGCCACTCATCCTAAATGGTTAAAATCAGAGGTTAGTACATATTTGGACACTGGCACACTGCCTTGTGAACTTGGTTAGTAAGCTATATATGCTAGCTCTTATATATATTTCTTGTTCGTTTTAGACCCATCGGCAACCAACGGGGTCCAACTTATGTGGCATGTACGTCATGAAACACATGTATGATGTTATCACGGGAAGAACGACAAAATTGACTGCAAAGGTAGTATTTGATGTTACATATTATGACTGAATTCAGTTTCTAGCTTAATGTTACATATGAAATATGCACGCAAGTTAATTCGGTTTAATCTTTGATGTTACGAGGTTTGCCGGACTGCTCCCTTTCCCGATGATGAAGTGGAGCACATACGCAATGTGTTTTGTGAATATTTGTATGACCTAATTAAGTCCTAAATTCATTTGTAAAATATACGCACAATGAGTAATTCAATAATAAATTTGTATATTTTTTTGAAGAAATTCGTTCATTCATTCTAGCTATTTAGTGCTTGAAATTTGAGGTACAGGATGTTGTAAATGAGCAATATATAAGATACTCGAAAAGTATTCGTGACTTCTATGACCTAATTAAGGGAAAAGAATAGTTCAATGAATTATGCCTAAAATTATATATGAGAATTAAATCATGAAGAATAGCCAATGATTTAAACTTAATTGGAAAATTAGGAATTTGTTTTCCTTGTAATCTATAAAAAAAAAAAAGGAAAATAAAATAATAATAATGATCAAGTGCTCGGTGACTTAAAAGAATTCATTTATTTTACAATATGGCGAGACCTTTAGGACCGAATATTTATTAAACATCTAGTCCTAAAAGTCTTCGTTTATTTGTAAAGACTTTTAGGACCGCATATTATCTGAACGTCCGGTCCTAAAGGTCTACGTTTAATTAAAAAGTCGGGAAAGTCTTTTAGTACCGCATATTATATAATATGGCAAGACTTTTAGTACCGCATATTACATAATATCCGGTCCTAAAAGTCTACTATACTTTTAGGACCGTACATTTGTTAACTATCCGCTCCTAAAAGTCTATTGCGAGACTTTTAGGACCGTATATTTATTATTTGTCTCGCTCCTAAAAGTTCATCGATTTTATTAAAAATATGGTTTAAGCTTTAGGACCGTATATTTGTCTAACGTCCGGTCTTAATAGTTTTCCTTTAAACAAAAATGTTGACTCGTTTTTCAGAAAAATTATTAGGGTTCATGACAACCGAGGTTCTGGCGTTCTGCTCAAGTTAGGACCCTCCTTGTCGTCGATGTTACCCTCGGTTTCCCTTTTCGTTGTATCTTTTCTTTTTGTCGGAAAAAGACAGAAGATAATGAAAAGGACAACGAAAATATTCAAATCGGTCGAGTTAACACCGACGACAACGACGATCCTACCTTGAGAAGAATAGTCAATTTGTTTGTTTTTATTCGAATAAGGAAAACGATCTTTTTATTTTATTTTTTATTTTTTTGTATGTTCTTAATTGTATTCTGCGAATTTTTAATGTTGATTTACACGAGGACAATGTTTTGTTTGTGTAATACCCGCATATTTATTTATCTGAAATATTACATTTTGGTAAATAAATTAGGCTATTTCTGATAAGTGAAATTATTGTTGCAAGACTCGTGTTATTATAGCCTATTTTTCTAGGATGAGTTCTGTAGGAAATTAGAGAATTTAAGGGCTAAAGTGCCAAATGACCAAAATACCCCTGGTATGCAAAATGACTTAGGAAAATTGTGAAAAATCCTAAAAGGCAATGAAATAATTATTTGAGTTAGGAGAGTATATTATCTCTAATTGTGATAATTTGATAAATTGTGAGCTTGAGGAAATTGAATAAAAATGCTCAAAAAGCATTGTAATGACCATAATACCCTCTCAAATTCTAGAATAATGCGAGAATACATGAAAACGAAATGTCGGTGCTAGAATTATGAGGTAATGAGGCATTTTAATTAAGAAAATTATCAACTAGTGATAATAAAGTAGTTAAGTAATTTACGGCTAATTACTTAAGCATAAGTAAAGGAAATTCATAAGTAATTTTGTAAAACCCTAAAATTAGTGGTTTTTGGCTTAAAATTAGTAAGAACATATTTAGTAATTAATTGGAGAATTTTGTAAAAAATAAGTGAGTTTAGGTATTTTTAAGCCTAAATACAAGAATGGACCAATTAGGTAATTTTGAGAAATTTTTGGAAAAATGGAATAAATAAATAAATAAATAATTAAATAAATATAAAATAAATACAAAAAAAAAAAAAGGGGCAGTCGAAAATTGAGAAAGAAAATAGAGAAAGGAATAAATTTTAAAAAAATCATGATATTTTATTATTATATAATATAATTAAAGTTAGTGAATAGTAAATGAATAAATAGGAAACGGATCCTATCTAGAGAACCAGGAATAGGAATTCCAAAGTCAAGGTAAAATATTGATCAGTGAGTTTTTACCTTCAAGTGACCTCTTCCTAAGTTAATTTCGAGGTCGGTAGCGCATTTACCTAATAAGACGAAATAGGGAAAAATGCGGATAGTCACATTTTGGATCGAAGAAAATAAATTATAACTCAACATTCGGAGATGAGTTTATGATTATATGGACATATTTGGAATCAATGAATTTTTGTCCGAGAGGTTGATGATTCCGAAAACGATTTTACGTAATCGGACGCTTGGGACACGTTTTTAGAAAAACTTCAACTGACCTTTGTCGGGACCTTGTAAGGGACTGGAATCTAAGTTAAATTAGATATTATTGATGAGGAAGAGAAGATCTTCAAAGTTATGAATTCGAATTTAGAGACTACGTGAAACGGACACCGATCGGGGAAATTCTATCGATAGGGCATAAAGTAAGCTTAAGTCACCATTCTTGGACCAATGATTTGATGCCACATCACCCCTTGTGTCGACTATGAGCTGCCCATGGTCAAGAATTAACCACCATTTTGTCTTGAATTTACATGGTTATAAGGAAAGGAAAAATTACAAAATTTGGAATGTAGAAATTACCAAAGTGGCACAAATTTTGCCTATATAAAGGCATGAGCACCTCCTTCATTTCTTCACACCTCCTCTTCTCTCTACCTTGGCCGAAACTTAGAGTGAGAAGCTCTACAAAAGTTTTGCCTTAGCTCCGAGTAAGTTCTTCTGTCCTTAGTTTTTAGTTTCCGTAGTTCTTTCGGTAGTTATAGTAGAACTGTTGTTTTGATCTAGGAAATTTCAGGATATATTCCTATGCTTGTTTTTAGGCCTCTTTGCATTGAAAAATGCCCGACGAGGTAAAAACATAGTGGGGATAATTTTGAAATGGAATAAGGTCAAAGTAACGAAGTTCTGTCAAAATTCCGCCAAATTAGGGGTAGAAGGGCAAAATGGTAATTTTACCTAAAATGCAAGTTATGATGTCAAATCATTAATGAAAGTGATATTACTCTGATAGGGCATCGAAACTCGATTTGCTTCCGTTCTGTTTGCCGCCCGACGTGCCGTCGAACATTTCACGTTTTTAAAGTAAAAATACGTTTTTAGCGAAGTACCTAACGTCGTCAATGAAGGTACGGACGCGTCTTGTAACACTAATCTTGTGCTTCTTAAATGCATATATGTGATAGATACGTTCGTAGACCGATATACGAGCAGTTTTACACGGGTTATAGTCATGATAACGCCGTATGTTTTTCTAGCGGCGAGAACACGAGTGGTATCGTGGCACCTGAATAGTGCAAGGTTGTTATTGTTGTTTTACATCGTGGGGCTTTACATACTGCATAATGCTTATGTTTTGTCGGCACAATGATCATGCATCTCGCTGTATGCTTATGTAGTGATATACTTGTTGTATTGTCTAGAATATCTCGTTATCATTATCTTTTGTATTCTTTGGGTTTGAGATTAACCGTTACTCGAGATTCAATGCGGTAAATTGAATCTCGCGAAGAGCTTTAGGATCCGGAGGAATACGGATCGAAGATCGAGGCAAGCAACATGTCGTGCGACGAGACTTATCTATCTTTACCGCTTTCGCTTATTCACTTTCAAACTCTAGGATTAATGTAATCATTACAATGTTACACTGTGGTTAATGTTTGTTATGAATCAGTTACTCTTTCACTCCAATGCTCTACTCTGATTGAAAAAAAAAATTCCGCTTTAAAAATTGGGATGTTACAGTTTGTTTCCTTTTTGTTGGAAAAGAAAGAAGATAATGAAAAGGACATGGCGATCGAATATGGAAACAAAATTTTTTTTATTATATTTTTTTACTGCTGCCCCGTGAGGAGCAGCAGTACAGACAAAAAAAATAGAAAAAAAACATAAAAACATCTACTCCCCCATCGTTGTCGGAGGGGAGGGAGTCATCGGAGAGGTCGGAGACGTCGTCATCTTCAGGATGGTACTCAACGTCCTGGGTGTCGAGTACCGCTTTCAGCTTGTCGTTGACGGCGTGATAGACCTGAAACAGCTGGCCGCAGCGTCGGTTTATATGAGCGAGGTGGGCCAGAATGTGTTGAATCATCTGGTAGATTGTCGGTTCCAGAGGCAACGAAGGAGGATGACCTTGTGGTGGTGGAGCAACCATTACTGTGGATGTTTCAGAAGTGATGGAGAAGAATGTGAAGGAAGTAAAGTAACATCGGGTTTAAATAGAGAACACTGCCTAACCAATGTGAAACACCGGAAACAATAACGAGGAGACACATAGTTCCTCAGAATACGAGGAGACACCTAGTTGGGAAGTTTATCTGGAAGTCGAAGAGACTCTGAATCATTCATTTGAACAGAGTGTAAGGATACAACTCTGAATCATTCAATTGGAAAAAAAAATGAATTCTAGGACCGGATACAAGATAAAAGGTCGGTTTTAAAAGTAATTGAATTGATTGAAAAAAAAATAAATAATAGACTTTTAGTACGGGATATATTTTAAAAGGCCGGTCTTAAAATTAATTGAATTGAAAAAAATAATAATAGACTTTTAGGATCAGATATATTATTAAAGGTCGGTCTTAAAATCAATTGAATTGAAAAAAATAAATGAATTCTAGGACCGGATACAAGGTAAAAGGTCGGTCTTAAAAGTGATTGAATTAATTAAAAAAATAAATAATACTTTTAGGACCGGATGTATTATAAAAGGCCAGTCTTAAAATCAATTGAATTGAAAAAAAATTAAATAATATAATTTTAGACCGCATATTTATTAACTCCTCATACCTGTCTGTCCTTATTAACTCCTCACAATCTCGTAACTCTACACTACTTGGCTCTCTGCCCCAACTGCTCAAATCATGGTTAGATACAAGAGAACCGCTCATGGGGGTACTCTTACTCCTGATGCTCGTGCCTTCCGTAGATCGTTATACGGTGCGCCTCCTCCAGCGAGAATGCGTTCTATTGTGGCAGAAGAGTCTCGGATCGTTGGACCCTTTGTTATATCGGATGATGAAGAGGTTGCCGCACCCCCCTCCAGCCTTCAGACCATGAAGAGGTTCCTGCTCCCCCTCTCCAACCGGTTGGCCCCGGCGCCTCTACCGTGACCACTCTCCTCTTTCCTCTAATGATGCATTGCGGCGGATGCGAATAAGACAGGAACTTGCTGATCTCCGGCGGGAAGTTAATGCTTTTCACGCCGATATCGCCAAGGATGTTTAGTCATATTCTTGTTTTTTATAATTTTCTGCTTGTTTGTCTTTTGGTTTTTTTTTCTTGTGTACGTGCATATTTACCAGTAATGTATGAATCATTAAGAACTAAGCTTGTGTCTTTTTTTGTTCATATTCTCCAGTAATTAAAGAAGCTTATTCTCTAGTTTTTCTTTAATTTTTATTCATTCAGTTGCTGCTGCGCTCGCCAAAGCCAATCCTCGTTTTTTTTAATTGAGGACTTTTAGGACTGGATGTTTAATAAGACTCCGGTCTTAAACTTAAATGAAAAATAAAAAATTAAGACCGGAATCTTTTAAACCTCTGGTCCTAAAAATTTAATTATATATTTAGGACCGGCTACTTTATAACTAACCGGTCTTAATAAAATCTAAATTAATAAAACATGTCTCTGTCACGCGGAATATTAAATTTCCCTCTCTGAACTTCTCTTCTCGCGCCGAAAGTGATTACTCAGGTTCTATCTCCAGTGTTTTTGTGTTGCTTCGTCGATCGCTTCGCGTTGCTCTCGACAATCACTTTCTCGGTTCCTTAGCTAAACATCTATAGACCAAGTCGTAAGAGGTGTTTCGGTTATATAACTTTATTGTTTTCTCGTTTTGAACGAAATCGATGAAATGTCCTTGTTGGTTTCTCTCGTTGTTAATGAATATTGTATTTTGAAGATTATATTTGCGCTTTAGACCTACCCAACCGACCAACAAATGTTTTTAGGTTACTCTTGTTGTCTCCGCAACATCAACGTTCGTGGCGGGAGAAGAAAGACTCCGCAAACGCATTTGAATTTATATGCTACAGTGAGTCCATAAGACCTTCACGCGATGCATTTAATTTCCTCGTCATGCTTTTATTTTGCTTCTTGGATTCACTATGATACATTTATGACCAAAAGTGATTCTTCATTATGCATTTAATGGGCAAGTTTCTCCGTAAAAAAAAATTGACATAACCGACATTGAGCATAAATATGCATTTGGTGTTGCCTTATTTTATATGCAAGTGTCAATTTTTTCAGATTATGTTTGTTAAATCTATCCGTCTATAGGAATTCTACTATAGATCACAGTTGGATAACTGCGTTACGAACGAGTGTTGAATATCAGAATGAGGTGAGGGACTTTATAGAATTTTCTAAACAAAATGCCCATGATGATAGTGGGAAGTTTTATTGCCCTTGTGTAAAATGTTTGAATAGAGCGGCGAGTCTGAAGTTATCCACACACATTTAATTTGTGAAGGATTTTGTAAGACTTATACAGTATGGGTATGGCGTGGTGAAAAAAAATACCAAGTGGGTCTCAACATGGGGATGTGGCCTTTGATGATAATGACACGGATATGGATGATCACATAGAGGACATTATTCGTGATGTAGGAGAAGAGCCTTTTCATCAATCACATGCATATGGTAATATGTGCAGTGATGCAGAGACCCCGCTATACCCTGGTTGTAAAAAATACCAATTGTATCAGATGAATTGTTACAAGTCCACTTATATATCTTCAATAATGTTGATGAAGTTCAAGCCAGCATAGTTGCACATAAAGAAGCTGTAAGGAAAGAAAATCATCGAATGACCGAACAAAGGTTGATTAGGGAGCATAACGAACTTTTGCAAAGCGGTTCAAACAAAAGGTCGAGGAGAGGAATGTGTTTCGATACAATCAAATGGTTAGCACGTGGTCCTGAGGTTGATGTCATAAGTTGGAATTCGTATGTGATCAATGGTTATACATTTTACATGAAGTCCCCTAGATGATAGGAGCACCGTCCAGAACAGTGGTGTTATGTTAGAGGCTGAATCTATGCACTTCTCCACTTCGAAAGACAAGAGGCCTTTATTGGCAGTCATGCCATATTATGGGGTTATTGAAGAGATTTGGGAGGTAGACTATGTTAAAATTAGATTTCCCATTTTCAAATGCAAGTGGGTTAATGTCAATAATGGTGTTCAGATCGATCGGCTAGGATTTACATTAGTCGATGTCAATGGTAGAAGTTTTGGAGATGAACCTTTTATTATGGCAGACCAGGCGAAACAAGTGTTCTATATCACCGATCAAGAAAATAAAATGTGGCATATAGCTCTCCAAGGAAAAAAGGGTCATTGATATTGATGAGGAAATTCATTTAAATTATGGTCTTCCTAAGTGTACTCCTTTTTCAAGGGGTCTCATAGACATGAACGAAGAAGATAAAGCAGATAATGAACCCGGCATAAGAAATGATCATCAAGAAGGGATATGGGAGGATATCCCTTTATAAATTCATAAGGTAATATTCTTATGCAAAATTCTTTGAAAACTTTAAGGTTTTAACTATATTATATTCCTTCTATGTTCTTAAACAATGTCACTTGACTATAAAGTTTGTTCTTGTTTTATTTTTGTGGCGGATCGGATCCAAAGGGGCATGTTATAAAAGAGGATGTTACGTTGTTGGGTGGGAATCGGATGAAGGCATGGTGAATATTACATTGGGCATGTATGTTGTATTTGTAACTTATTGTGTAATTGCATTGTAAGTAAGTTATCTTATTGTATAAATTAATTTAGGTGTTGTAGTCATAGTATAATCATTAATTAAGAAGCCACATAACTCATGGTGAATAATATTTGTATTCTTTTTCCCAATTCAATTTATTCATAATTGTTCATAGCTTGTACTTAAAGTATCGACTTTCATGTGCTGGATTGGGTGGTGGATTTGTGAATATATATGATCAGGAAGAACAGAACATGGAAAAAAATCGGGAAAATTTAGATCGGTAATAAATAGGCCGGTCTTAAATGTTCAACTGTTAAGACCGGATGTATTAATATGTCCGGTCTTAAAGGTCATGTGTACATATTTGATATTAAGCCGGTCTTAAAAGTTTTTCTTTTAAGATCAGTGTATTTATACGTCCGGTCTAAAAATTCAATTTTTAAGACCGGACGAATTTACCATCAAGTCTTTTAAGACCGCGTATAATTAGTCGTCAGGTCTTAGAAGCCGCTATTTTTCAGACCGGATTTATTTTTGTCCGGTCTTATAATTTTGATCTTTTCAGAGCGGCCGAGTTTTTGCCCGGTCTTAAAAGTTGAGTTTTAGGACCGAACACAAAATATTTCAGCTTTATTTAGTACGACTTTTAAGACCTAATGTTTTAAATGTCCGGTCTAAAAGAGTTTCTTTAAGACCGGTTCGAGTCCGGTCTTAAATGTGGACTTTTAATACCGGCTGGAACAAGACCTATCGCTATGGGTCCTCTTACGATACCTCTTTTGTCCGGTCTTAAAGCCCTTTTTTGCACTAGTGAATATTCTTTAATATAAACAAAAATAGGATTCTGAAAAATATCATATATAAGAATACAGGATCCTGAAAGAAAAAATGACATTACTCTTCTTCACAAGGAACTGTAAGTATTCTTTAATGTAAATAAAAGTGGGATTCTAAAAGATATCAAATATAAAAAGGCAATATCTAAAAAAAAAATTAACAAAACATTACGGTTCTTCACTAAGAATTGTGAAGTATTCCAAAATATAAACAAAGGAAGGGTTCTAAAAAATCAAATATAACAAGCTTGGATTCTTAAAAAAATATTATTTGACAATACGTTACGGTTCTTCACTAAGAACCATTGAGTATTCTTTAATAAAAAGGCTGGATTCTGGAAAAATATCAAATATAAGGAGGTGATATTTTGAAGAAATAAAATTATTTGACGGAATTCTTTAAACTCCTGAAACGTTTTTCGAGCTTCACTAGTTGGTCTTATACTCTTTTTCCCATAAGATTTGTTTTGGCATCACAAGCGGTTTGTTTGGGAGTTCCCAAAACCTAGGTTTTGTCACAAGTTTGCCAAACACCCCGAAGCTATCTGCATCAAACCTAAGTTTTGCAAAAGTTTGCCAAACACTCATGCCAATAGCTATTCTACATCAAAACCTAAGTTTTGGGACCAAAACCTAGGTTTTGGAAAAAGGCTTTTTTTTTAGATTTTTCTCTCTCCTCTACCATCATCGCATTTTATCGATACAATTCAAGATCTTAAGTATTTTTTTAGTACCCTTGATACCACGAAATATTTTTTTAAGATTAGTCATAACCCTGAAATATTTTTTCAATATCCTAAAATAAAATTTTAAGACCATAAGAAGCATCTTTTCATTACCAGTTAGTATTAAATATCTTTTTAGTACCCATTAGTACCATGAATTTTTTTTAAAGATTAGTCATAACCCTAAAATATTTTTTCAGTATCCTAAAATAAATTTTTAAGACCATGAGAAGTATCTTTTCAGTACCAGTCAGTATTAAATATCTTTTTAGTACCCGTCGGTACTATAAAATATTTTTTTAAGATTAGTCATAAGTCATAACCACCGAAATATTTGTTTAGTACCCTAAAATAAATTTTTAAGACCATGAGAAATATCTTTTCAAGATGCAAGTCGGTATTAGGTATCTTTTTTAAATACAAGCCCGGTACCATGAAATATTTTTTTTAAATATTAGTCATAACCCAGAAATATTTTTTTAGTATCCAAAAATAAATTTTTAAGACCATGAGAAATATTTTTTTCAGTACCATTCAGGACTCTGAAATATTTCATGATATTTAAAATTTATTTTAAGATATTAAAACAATATTTTAGGTACTAATGGGTACTAAAAAGATACTTAAAGATAATGAAAAAATATTTCAAGATCTTAAAAAAATATTAGGATATTGAAAAAATATTTCAGGGTACAGAAAGGTACTAAAAAATATCTTAAGGATACTGACTAATATTGAAAAAATATTGATGATGGTAGAAGAGAGAGACAAAGCGAGAAAAAAGTTGCTTTTCACAAAATCTAGGTTTTGGCCTCAAAACCTAGATTTTGATGGAGAATAATTTTTGGGGGTGTTTGGTAAGGTTATGACAAAACCTAGGTTTTGATGCCTAAGGTGTTTGGCAAACTTTTGCCAAAAGCTAGGTTTTGGGTAGAATAGCTTCCGGACAATTTTGGGATGTTTGACAAACTTTTGTCAAAACCTAAATTTTGAAGTTATCCAAATACTAATAAAAATCCAAAAGTTATTTTCCAAAAATCATTTTTACCTCGTAAATTGTGAAAATCATTCTCCAAAAGCTATTTTCCAGAAGCCATTTTTCCCTCGTAAATTGTAAAAATCATTTTCCAAAAGCTACATCCAAACGGGCTCGTACCATAGATCTTCACTCTTCAACTCCTTCCTCTTGTGATTCTTCCTCGTGTAAGCTTTCATTTTTTTCAATTAACATTTTTAGTTTTGTTACGGACCTATACCAGGCCCATTCAAGGGACGGCTAACTAGGAAGGTCCTGCACATCAGGATCCGCTTATAAAGAAGGAGGATCCTAACCCACCTATAATCAAAGAAGATCTCAATCTAGATCAGACAGTTATGATACTTGGGCCGCGAGGCACATAGGGCCCATAAGTCTCAACCTAAGGTACACTATATAAATAAGGAGGTAAAACCCTAAGATACACACGTTCTAACCCTGAACTATTTACATACTGTCGACACCGTGCACACACACCACCTCCATTAGCAAAAGCCTTGTTTGTGCATAGTGATCCCACATTCTCCTGGTTATCTACCTCACAGATATCCAAGTCGAACAATATGATCCAACATCAACCCACTAGCCCACCAGGCTAGACATCTGTGTTCTCCTACAGAACATTGACGCCTTCCGTGGGGACCATGAACTTCGATCCCCGTGACCAACAATGGCAAACACAAGAAGCAGTAGTCGGATCCCTCAGCCTAGAAATCCAACTCAGGCGGAGGCAAGACAACAACAAGATCAAAACCCACCGCTACCTGAAGATATCCCTGAATGCGACGCTGCTAATGAGAGGGATGATGTAGCTGACACGACATCCTCCCCACCACTCATAGCTAATCCCTAGGATGCAGTGGCACAGGAGGCCCATCAGCAGGATCTCTTTCAGGAGATTCCCGTCCCAAATCCAGATGTTCTTCTCCTACAGAATGCGATGGACTCGATGTTAAGGCGAATGGAGAACATGGAGAAGCGCAAAAATCTCCAACGCCAAGAAGATCTCAGAGTAATGCAACAAATGATGGAAGAGCCTTTCAGGCAATTTACAACGTCGGCTCGGAGAGAAGGCCGGGATGACTTGCGCGGGAGGAGAGAAAAGACTACTCATAATCCTCCTCGCAACGAGTAGCCGAGATCTACACAACGCAATGCTGGCGGTACTTCACAAGAGACGAGTTTGGTCCCAGTGCGAACTCAGAATCCCGTTTCTATCCTGAAGAAAATGCACGTTGAAAGGATCCCGGATGATGAGGACCGAGATCACGAGATGGAACCCCGGAGGGGAAGCTCTCCAAAGACGTATAAGATGAAGTACACTATCGGGCACAACAACAGTCCTTTCTCTGATGAGATCGCAAGCACACCTTATCCAGAAGACTTCGACTTGGCAGACCTGCCAAAGTACGATGGAACCCAAGATCCACGATCCCGTCTCGATACGTTCGAATTGCTTATGTTTGTATGACAAATTCTAGGGCTTGTTGTTCCTTGACTTTTTGCCACCACACTGATTGGAGCTACCCAAAAGTGGCTCCATACTTTACCAGTCAATTTAATCCAGAACTTTGAAGATCTCAGAATCAAGTTTGAGTTGAACTTTGCAACTAGTAAGAAGCAGCCGAAGTCCCAATTCGCCCTCAGCAATATTAAGTAGCAGTCTTGAGAGACACTCCAAAAGTATCTGAATAGATTCAAGGACATTACTTTGCAAGTACGGTCCCTACCAGAGAGTGTACATGTACACTGTCTCATAGATGGCCTGGACCCATCATCTCAGCTAGCAAAGACGATTTTCAAGAACCGGGTCGATACCGTCACCGAATTCAGAACTCGGTCAAAGCAATATTTAGAGGTGGAGCAAATGGAGATAGCCAATACCGTGGGGAACGAGCGAAGAAGAAACTTGTCCTCGAGGGGCAACAGGTAGTTCGGGCAGTCTAAAAGTCGAAAGGAAGATTCTCGCGGAAGAAATTCGGAAAATAAATCCTGAGGTGGAAGATTCGAAGGGAAAGGAAAATACAATAACTATACCCCTTTGAATGTTTCACGTTCTCAGCTTTGGAGGGAGGTTGCATTGACCAAGATGAAGAAAGTTGATCCACCTCGGCCTCCTAGGAACCGAGCCAATACTGACCAGTCCCAGTTCTGCGCATTTCATGATGGACCGGGACATACTACGGATCAATGGTACGAACTTCGTGATGCCATCAAAAAGTTCATTCGAGATGGAAAATTACATAAGTATGTGATAAAAACTCGGGGCGGAAAAGCGGTATGCGTAAACAAGGAGATCGAAGTACAAGCCCAGCCCCGGACAAAAAGAAAGACGATAAGCGACGAAAACCGATTAGTGATGATTTGCTTGGCACAGGTTCTTCTGTGATTCTGTCCACTATAGGTGATCTTGATGACACTCCCTGTTCTCAAAAGGAACGATACAATGCCATATATATGTGTCCCGGTGTGTGTGTTTGTATTCTTCCCTTAGAGATTATCTAACATAGCAATAAAGAAAGCTATATTGTTATATAGTAGACTCGCTCCGAGAAAACAGAGTATCATCACAAAAATGCAACCTTTAAAATTCTTTCGTTGGTAATTTCTGGGTTCATGATCATCGCCCAGAAGATTGATAAATCAATCGTAAGTTGCAGAACTCTGAAGAAGACGATTTTGAGGGATCAAAGCTTGCAAAGGTTGATTGATTGATTTGAGAAGAAAAGTGAATGAAAGATTTTTTTTTCCCCTAGGTTGAAGAAGAGAGGGGAATGAGGAAGAAAGTTAGTTTTTGAGGGGAGAAAATGTCTCAGATGGAGAGGCTCAAATGAGAGATGAGAGCGAAAGAGAAGGGAATAATAAGAGAATGTGAAAATAAAACGTAACCATATGTATGTGTTATTGAAATATTTACGTGTTAGTGCAACCAATTCCAAATGTTATGAGCTGTTTGAAAACAAGGATGTTAGTTAAATGAATGATCACAAACAGGTTTTTCCTGATGCAAACTACAAATTTTTTTTTTGACCGTAAAAAAAGGTCTTTATCTGTTTTTTCATTTTAAATTGTAATTTTGTTGTCGTTGTGTTTCTTTTTTTCTTTTTTTCTTTTTTTATTAAAAAAATAAAATAGTAATGATTGGTAGCCTACTAGTATGTGGACGTACCTTTGAGATGAGAAAATCATTCAATTTTTATATATATATTAACCTCATAAAATATTTTACATAATATTTATTTAATTATTAAAATGGTTAGATTAAGAGAAAATTGATGAAAAATGTTATGTTCTACTTATTTGGGGAGGGGAACAAAAGACGTCATATAAGGGTCAGAGTACATCCTCTCTCAACGCGCTTTAAAATCGTGAGCGGTGACGAGGCCCCAAACTAGACAATGTCAAGAACAAAACGCTAGGATGTAATAATTGGTATCAAAGTCAAGCTCGTATCGATACCTCAAAGCGAAAAATATCAAGAGCAAAAGGACAAAGGTCTTTCAACAATATGCAAATATCATTCATTTTGTAATATCGGGAATCAGGCATTAGGATGTTACAAAAAAAAATCCATTTGTACTAAGTTTGTTGTCCAAAAATACCCATTTTGCATATAATTAAAGGTAAGTTGTTGCACACAACTAAAAAAAAAAGTTGCATGTAGTAAAAATAGATTGTACCTGTGTCTTTAAACAAATATTAATTGCATTTGAATAATACATTTTGTATTATCAATATGTACTTGGCTTTGATACTATTTATACACTACTAGAAAAAAAGGAAATAACAACAAAATTTGCGACAAAATATTTTTTGTTGCAAATTTTTCAATATTTGTGACGGATTAAAAATTTTTTCGCAAAATAAAGAAATTTGCGACAGAAATTACCAATCCGTTTGTATTTTGCCACGGATTAATATATCCATCGCAAAATTCATTTGTTTTGCGACGGATATACTGGTCGGTCGCAAACCGAGCCTCAATTTATTCCCTTATTCGTTGAAAATTTCACACTATTTCGATCACTTTATCTGTTAGAGCAAGACGCCTATTTTCCCTTCTTCGCTGCAAACCTTAACGCTGGGCTATCCAAAGAACTTCGAGGATCAGTTTTCTTCAATGGAGGCTTCCAAATGTAGCTGGGAGTTCCTGGACTTTAGTTCTATGTCTAATAAACCCTAGCGTTCCCTCCCCAAAAAACCTTGGTTTTGGGGAAAAAGCAAATCTATGTTTGGGATCTAGTGTTTTGTGTTGGTTAGAATATTTGAAAGCTCAACAAAGTTATTTCGTGTTGTCTAGTCATTTTAAATGCGAGTTTAGATCTGGAATTATGCCGTGTTTCTGATCTCATATGGTTTGGTAACAAATGTGAGATTTTGAAGTTATTTGCGGTTTTAGGACAAGCTGAGTTGCTGCAAAAACGAGGGAAAAGAATACTAATTGAATTTGTATATTTTTCCTCCTCCCATTTCTCAAACTGAAAAATTTCAAATAAAGTAACTTAAACATATCTGATTAGATTTTCTTTTTGGTCGTAGCTTCCTCTTCCGTCTCCTAGTATTTGCTTCACTATCTACCTTTTATTTTTGGTTTCCACGGCCCTGGGAAGGAAAGTCTGAATTCTGACATTCAAATTGACTCGTCTCGTACACCTCATCTTTCTTTTGGGTGATATTATTGAACACGATTAAGAAGGGTTTTCTGTCGTATGTATGCTAATTAGCACACAGGACACGTATGTATACTGGCATTTATGGATCATTATGTGGATATTCGGATTTATTTGGGCTTTAGTTAAGTATTCCTGAGGATACAGTTGCAGTAGACAATTGCTTCCATTTTTTCCGTTGTGTGAATGTGCAGAGCAAACTGTTATGTTTTCTATTATTGTTGTCTCAGCAACAACAATGCGCACTCACTGAAATTAAAGTTGTATTTTTCCTCATTGATGTTCCATTCCTTATTCCCAAAGTTATTCGATTTTTCTTTAAATGCCAATTTGGTGCAGCCACACATTGAGTGGTATAACAGATACATGTGTCAATGCGTTGTTTGCTATTTTGCAGCACAGTGTTGCTCTAATTAAAGGAAATGCTGTCCATAAATAAAAGTCTATGTATAAGATTGTTTATTATATTTTTGTGATATGTCATAGTGAAAACAAAATAGAGCTAAAAGGAATCATTTGAGGACTTTTTGTGTATCTTTATTCTTAACCAAAGTAGCTCTCTGTGTGTGTGTTAGTGCTTCAATTTTATAAAGTAACTGACTAAATCTATTGGAAAGTTGTTTTTTCTTGTCTTGGTCTTCAATGTCCCTTAAATTTATTGGGCCCGTTTGGGTTAGCTTTATTCTCAGCTTTTAAGGCAAAAAATTAAATGTGGCGTTGGAAACGTTTTCAGTAAGAAAAAAAGTCCAAAAACTGTGTTTAGATTAGCTTTATTCTTACTGGACTTTTTACACTTAAAGCTCCTTAATTAAAAGCTCCCTCCTGGAGCTTCTTTTGCGTTTACGTCTGCGTCAGCGTTGGTCCGTGTGCAGAGGGCCCCACAAACTCTGATCCCCCACACCTCTCACCTACAGACATCAATGCAACTCATAATTTCAAATCCATTTTCCCTCAATACCTCTCTTCATACTAACAATTAAAAAAAAATCTGAACGTGTTGAGGGATTATGGAGAATCCGTGGGGCCCATTATTTTTTTTCGATGGAGCTTTCATTCACTTCCAACTTTTCTTTACCCAAAAAAAAAAAAATCAGCTTTTTATTTTTTTATAAATTTTTTAATACTTTTTTATCATATATATATATATATATATATATAGGGGTTTAAACTTCTCCGTTGCATTGCGTGAGAAGAAGAAGATTTACACACATGAAATGGTGGGACCCACATATATATAATTAGCATTATATATATGTGGGTTCCACCATTTCATGTGTGTGTGACATGAGAATACACTTCTCCTACAACATGAGAAGTGTTTTTCCCATATATATATATATATATATATAGTATTCAATCAAATTCATGCCTTTTTCAGTCATTTTTCATTTCAAACGACTTTTGAAATAATAATTCAAACACTCATCATTTTAGAAAAAAATCACTTCTACAAGCCAAACAGGCAAATCCAAACACAAATCTTATTTACAACCTGATTTTTTCCTATCGAACTTTTACAAAAGTCAGATAGCTTTTAAGCCACCGCTAACCCAAACAGGCCCATTGTAGTTAAGATAGGACCAATAATGGATATGATAATTATTAACCTCAGTACCTCCTATAATCATTAGCATTTAGAGATAGTATATATCGACCATTGAAATCGCTCTGTTTACTATTTATTTTATAGACACACCAAAACAAATACACATTAATTAACAAATCAAGTTGGCATGTCTGCTTACCTACCAATATTATTATTATTTTTTATCCACCAGGATTTTTTACACCATTTTGACAGTACCAAGGTTGAGAAAATACCATAACTTATGCAGTGTGGACTGGACGAGTGAATCAATACACAGCAGGTAATTCTCTCTCTCCATCTATGTTTTTTCCCAGCAGTGAATCTGTGCCATTAAACGATTTATCTTAGTACATTAAGTTGGTTTTGTTTTTTGAATTCTATGCTTGGGGATGTCGTACCAATCCAGAAGAAATGTTCATGGATTATTTAATTTTTCAATAAATTCACTTGATGGAACTTTTCTTGGTTTTATAATGGAATAATGACTGTTTTGAGGGTCTAAAAATGATTCCAGGTTGCCTTGAATATGATAATTGATGAGCCACATATGGGGTTGTTAGCTTAACAACACAAATATTAATGTTGAATACAGTTACTGGAACTGAAGCTTCTTTACTAGAACATATATGCATTAATCCAACTTAGAGACTTTGAGGTGGGTTTTGTCCGTCTTGCATGACTGTGGTTATGCCATTAGTTCCACCTTTTGAATTTATGCGATGGAAGATATTATTCTTCATGGGGTGGAATTTACTGTGATTTAAGGTTTTTTTGTTTTTGGAGGAGGGGTGTTGTCATGTCCAATTTTGACCTCAACATTATTATTTAGTTGACCAGTTGCTGATGTAAAAATATTTAAAACTAAGCTTGAAATTTGGGAGGACTGGAGGAAATTTCTAATGATGATGGTTGAAAAACTGTTGTTGAATGTCGATTGCACAAAAGGATTCTTCAAATGAACTTTGATTAAAAAAAGTCACTAGGTGTCGACGACATTTAGCTCAAGTGTTTGGGTGTTTGATTTCTTTAAGGAAGGCCTTGAGTTTGAGTCTCGTTTATGGGAAAAAAATTTGTGCTGGAAGAGCTTTACACCCATTTGATCTGAACTAGCTCAATTCTGATTAGTCATGGCTCAATGTATCTTCCCAAAACCGATAGATAGTATCCCAAAAATAGAAGTTACTGGGCTGTCAATTGATTGACGACACCATTTTCCTGCATCATTAAATTTAAATCGCTTATGTATGCGACTTTTTTGAATTTTGTTGTGCACTTATGCTTGATTTGGTGCTTGAATGGGATTCATTTTGGTTCAATGTTTTAACTCCTTTTTCTTGACCAGAACAGGAAGCAAGGTTAATATCATGGTGTGTTTGCTTATTAATGCTTGAGTATGGTATCTTGTATGAAATGTCATTTGTTATCCAGCTGTTTCTTCTCACATCTGATCTAAGTGAATTTAAACAAAAGGAATTCTTTGGCTTGCAGGGTCTTTTATTCCTTTTCCCCCTCATTTCCAGGGATCAATGGTAGTTGATAAGAGGAATGTTTCTGAACAGTACTTCATATGAGAAGCTTTATGTGGTCTTTTCATTATGTAGGGTGTGACAAATTTAAACTTTGATCATGATTTGTTAGGTAGCTTCTTTCTTATAAATACTTAGTTTGATCGACGTGGGCTGGATCATCTATGCCAGGAAACGAAGTAGGAGACAGGGTTCATAATTTTTTTGGCCAAGAAAACTTGTCCCAGGGCCAGTATCATTCACCGGTGGGTGACAGGAATTGGTCAGGACTGAGTAGTAATTTATTTTATTTCAGGCACCAACATATTTATTTTATTTTATATGCCTTATTTGTGATGTATTTTTGTACTTGTAGGAAACTTATTAGAAGCTGTGTCGGGGAGAGACTTGTAGAGTGAGAGCGACCCCACATCCTCTAAGTCCGATAACATTATTATATTTTGTACATATTGTTCGCAACATTATTATTTATATTTTGTTTTCTCTATGTAAACTTTTTATAATTGTTACTATATATACAATTTTTTTTATTTCGTAATTTTTTATGTAATTTTTATATTTTTTTAATAAAATGAATTTTGCAATGGAAAAAAAAAATCTGTCGCAAAAATTCAAAATTTGTGACGAATTGTTATCCGTCGCAAATTTCAGAAATTTGTGACGAAATTCAATTCCGTCCCAAATATTAGAAATTTGCACAAATTTCAAAAATTTGTGACAGATAACAATTCCGTCGCAAATTTTGAAGTTTGCGGCCGAAAACAATTCTGTGGCAAATTTTGAATTTTTGCGACGGAATTCATGTTTTTCATCGCAATTGCGACTCAATTTTTTGCAATGGACGAATTCCGACGTAAACAATTTTTGCGGCGGAATTTTTCCATCGCAAAAAATGACTTTTTTTGTAGTGCTGAGATTTCCACAGATCAATAAGATCTGGTGAAATTTCAATGGTAGAGTATTGTTCCTGGGGTGATGCTGGAAGGGTACAATGTTCTAATTTGGTGGTTTGACAACCTCTTTGACATGAGGTCTTCAACTTGTAATCAGAGTCCTGATAGAACTAGTAAAACTATTAGAAGTATGTTACACATTATACGGACTGAGGAGAGGTAGATTAGTCTAACCAATCAGAGAGTCAGGATGATGGGGCTATTAGGTTTTCTATTTTACTGGCTAAGGTTTTCTTCATAGAAGTAAAAGATTTCTAGGAAAAAATGAAGAAACTAGAGCAGTATTATGTGGATTGGAGGTTTCTGCTTCACTCATGGTTTGAAAAATATGCTTTGAACCTAGCTTTGATACCAAATCAAAGGGTGGATGTATCAGGATTCTAATGACAGTGTTGTGTCAAGAACACCCTCTAGCATAAAGTTAAAGGAAGCAAGGACACATACACCAACAAAGTCATTGAGACCTTGATCTATCCTATTTGACCACTGGAGAACCCAGATAAACTGAAAATTATCATACTGACATCATGCCTATAGAGGAGATATCTAGAGGAAGATTGAATCCAATGGGCAGTCTGAGCTTCTTGAGCCTCATCTCATGCTCATGCTCAAAGACACTTTAGGATTCAGGCCTCATCCAAAGACTTACAATACAGGCACATTCAGTATACTAATTTTCAATACTCTCACAACTGGATCATGATCTTCTAAGTTTTCTGATGCTTTTGAAAGCCTGAGTTCTTAATATGTTACTATTATCTGTTTTTTAAATTTCAAGTATACTCTGCACTTGCATCTTCAAGAGAAACTTGTGCATTATCACAGAATCAAGATCATGATCCTAAAGAGGTGCTGTGTCAAGACTCCCTCTAGCATAGAGCTAAAGGAAGCAAGGACACGGACACCAACAAAGTCATTGTGACATTGATCTATCCTTTTCATTTTCCTCCTCTCTCTTTATTATGTGACGGCAACTGAAGAACTGAAAAATTAATATCAAGAGTGAGAGTAAGTGGGGATACGATGCTTGCTTTTTTGATTAATCGGTGAGTGTAATAATCATAGCTGTGTTAATTGACTCACCCGAAGGGTCAATACCCCGTGATTTTATTTAGTGCCCAGATTACTGGGGTGACAATAATGCACATCGCTGACAGCCAAAAGGACCGTCCCAGGTAGGGGCATCAATGTAATTGAATTTAGTGCCCACCGTGTTATGAAAAAAAGAAAGCATCATATCTGCCTCAGCTCGTGGCGTTATGTCTCCACTCAGCTTCCATGTGGGCCATGTCCTCAATGATGCGTGATCAAAAAAAATTGTCCTCAATGATGAGGGTCATAGAAAATTCACAAATTTAAGAACCAGATTGAAAAAAATATAACTAGTTCGAATATGGTTATAAAAAACTTGGTAAGACATAATGTCATAAATTAGTAATATTGAACTTTCTTTTTATTTCTTGGTGAAATTTTCAAATAACATTTTGTTAATAGATCCGATTTTCCATCTATTATTTATATATATATTGGTTTCCTCATTTGTCTGGCTGCAGTGCCATCGAAAACAGATGGGATTTTCAATTTCTTTCCTGCGGAACTCCATGTCTAGGTTGCTCCCCAGGCGGAACTTCATGTCTAGGTTGCCTTCTATATCTGATCTCTTCTTACTATATATATATATATTCTCTTATCACTGATCTTTTTATGTCTTGTTTATGAAAGGATACTTTTGGATGTGGAGTCTGCTTCTTCAATCCACACCATATACGCATATTTAACAGGATTGCTGCTTGCTTTGGTGGAACTCAAGTACCAAGCATTGAACACCAGTCCCTTCAACGACCACCCTGCTTTGATGCTACTGTTTCTAATAGCAATAACTCTCTACGTCATGGCGCTCTTTGTTTTGAGATCAAATCATCAAATCAATGCAATGATGATTTGGGTTTGTCATGTTTGCGGGATTTTGGCTTGCGAATTGCTCTTGCTGCTCCTCGTCTCTCCCCTATGGAGCTTCATCATCAATATCTCTTCACTTCTCTTGCTTCTCACATTCCTCTTCTCCTACCATTTCTTCTTCCAACCATCCCAGAGTGACCAAGGACAAGCTACTCAAATGACAGACCAAGCTGCAACAATTCCCAATCCTTGAAATATTTGGTTTGAGAAGAGAGATCGAGGAAGGAAAGAAAATATTTTAACGTGTTTACATTTTGGCAAAAAATATCATGAACTTTTACTCATCATACATTTTGGATGTGCAAAAATACCCATGAAAATTTAAAATAAGAAAAAAAATGTCAACATTGTTATATTTGACCAAACACCATTACTTTTTGTAGTAAAACTCACACTCTTTTTGTTTATGCATATACAGCGGTGTTAAATCATATTTAATGGTGTTGGTGTTTTTGCTCGTATTTTTAATATCTATGGTTATTTTTACACCTTCAAAATATATATGGTGTTGGATGTTTTTCTAGTAAGAGTTCATAATAATATTCTTGCTCTATAACCTTTAAATTTATTAAAAAAAATTCACTCCTCCGTTTTGGTCAAACCAACTCAAATAAATTTCACACTGTTAAATTTAGTATTTAAATGAATTTATTTCTTTTAGGTCTATTTTTATGGGTCAAAAAAAGATTTCAGATCTTATATAGTGTATTGAACTCAATGTTGGAAGTCACACTGTACAATGTGATTTTCAAAAAATCTTATGTAGTCTTTAAATAAATCTATCTTATGTAAACGTATATTCATAAATAAAGAGAATATCTATAAACTCGTTTACCCAATTCTTTGGGATCTCATCTATTTCAATTACGGTTACTTTTTTTTTTTTTTTTTACAAGACAATTACCGTACTTTTTTTGTCAGCCGCCTTAGCAGAATCTTTACGGCTCAAGACTTCAAATTGGAGCCCACGCGGTACACAAAAAGGTAGAAACTCATTTTTTTTTTAAAAAAAAAAATTTGGTGTTCTGGGCCCAAAATATATTCGGCCCAGAAGAAGTTAGTTTAACAACAACAACAAAAATACGCAAACAATACTCGATTTATTCCAATCATATTTTTTCAACAGTTAAATCACATACCCATTTTTTGTTCAAAAATAAAGTATGAAATTATCCTCTAACAATTTCATTTGTTTCCTTTGAATGTTATCTATAAAAATAAAATGTTGACTACCAAAACTGAATCTCTTCAGTCAGCATCAGCAGCCAATAATAAAAATAAAGACACATTGTATCCTTTTACTTTTTTAGGTTAAATAAGCCAATGTATACTGTTAAGTTCACATTTCCCCATCGACTTGCTTGACCTATTTATTTTAATTACTGAGCCAATTAATTTGTTCAAAGAAAATAAGCTTCACAAAGAAAACAAAAGCTTAAGTGTCACACGAACAACAATTGCAATTTTATGTAACAATAATTTCAACATTCTAGAAATAACAAACGCTGATAGGGGTATTATTCAGACAATCAAGGCAAGAAATTTCATTATCTTCAAGAATAGCCATCCTACTTATGTCTCCCATGCCTAAAGATTTGGATACCCCTTTCTCATTTCTCTCTGCTTTGAACTCAAATAAATGCATTTGTATAGACTAAAGAAGTCAATTTACCTGTTGCTCTTTTTTCGTGATAAATGCCTCTGTTACTTTGTATAAGAAGCACACATTCTATAAAGAATTCTCAGCATCATAGATTGCTGGGTCTGTTTCTTTCATGTATCTAGGCAAAATAGGATAGCGAGACAGTTATTACTTTTCTCATGGCCTTGTACAAAAAACCCTATAAAATATAAGAGTGACATTATAAACAGAACCCAATTCAGGTACTTATATTGTATCAAACACTGATATCTACTTTGAAGAGAGATCAATATACATACAGAAGGGACAATAAAGGAATTAAATTTATATTGTATATGATAAATTACCATTTACCAGTAATCTCCACAAGAGCAAAACCCATCCTTGAGATGATGAAACCGAAGTCCATCATGCATAATAAGTTCCCTTGAAGTGACATAAGACATTAACTTTATTTCCAAGTGACAATCATCATACACGAAGACTTTTCATCACACGTATCGCCATCCAAGGAGGCAAGCTAATTAGGCCAAAGGCAAAAGCAAGCTTTTCACTATGGTACTTCCGGCTCCGATGACCATTAACAAAGCAAATATATCTTCCCGTATCTTCTATCTTCATCATCTCTTCCAATTTCATGTAAATTTCCTTTACCTGTGGATGACTGGTGTCGTCTACAGTGAATACATGTACCCTGTTAACAACCTCTATCCAACTACAACCAGGGCTCTTCCTAATTCCCTTCTATTTCATTGCCATTCTCACATTGGCAAGACCTTCTAGCTCCCCAGAATTAGTGTATATATTTGCTAGAAGAACATAACCTCCAGAGTCTTTAGCGTTCAACTCCGTTAAATTCTTGACTGCAATTTCTGCTAGTCTTGAGTCGTCATAGATCCAACACGCTCCTAGTAGGTCCCCCTAGACAGCAGCATTCAGCTTCAAAGGCATTCCTTCTATCAAATTGTTGGCCTGATCTAATAATCCAGCTCATCCAAGCAGATCTACCATACAAGCAAAATGCTCATTTTCCGGAGTTGAAATAATGATTCCCTTCTTCGACCAGTCCTATATGACTGCAACGAAAAAACAGCAACATAAAGAATTAATTTACTTTTTTATTTTCTATTTCTATTCTTGTTTTTTTTTTTAAATCTCTTTACTCTCTTAAATCATACTTTGGATAAATGCCCTTTATTTAATTAATTATTACATGGTAAGATTCTAATAACCATGAATTAATTTCTTTCTAAACTTATTTAAATTCTAAGAATAAAAATAAGGATGTTAAACCAGACAAACTAGAGAAGGACTAGGGCATAAAAATCCATGAATAAAATGAAACATACATCGATTTGAAACTTTTCTAAGAATTCCCCCTATTGTGTGACATTAATTTACTGAACTCACCTAATCTTCCGGCATTAATTTGGAAATTCCTAAGCTTATCTGTCCAAAAAGAAATAAAAATTACTAAGCTTATAATACATATCATCTTTAAAAAATGTCATCATCTCATCATCAGTGGTAAAAATTATTTATTTTTTTATTTGAATAATATTTCTTATCAGAATTTCAATCAAAGCATAACTCAAATTTCGCTCATGTTTTTTAATACAATTTTTAGAATTAATATTGGAAACATTTTTACAGTATTACTAAAATTACATCGACATTATTTATTTTTTAAATTTAATTGAAATAATAGCCATCTTTATTTCCCAAAACGTATTCGAGGACGATACGTATAAAAACACAAAAATAGACTATTCATCACATGAACAACAATTACAATTGAATATATAACAATAATTTCAACATTCTAAAAATGACAAACGCCAACAAGGACATTATACGGATAATCCAGGCAAGCAATTTCATCATCTTACTTGCTCAGTTCTCTCTGCATTTGAACTCAAATAAATACATTTGTAGTATAGACTACGGAAGTCAATTTATCTGCAAAAGATTTCAACATAAGAAGCATTCATTTTTAGAAAGAAGTCTCTGCAACGTGGAAAATAGGATAGTAAGAGAAAGTTCAGCATGATAGTTACTGTGAAATTGTTGGATATTTGTCTAATCCTCGAGTTATGAATAAGAAGTCACGCTTGGTTCACCACCGCGTGGTCGTGTCGGTTGATGAACGGAATTCATCTGATCGTTTATCATCTATAAATAGGATGTCACAGTAAATGAAAAAAGAAATAGAAAAACTAGATCTAAAATTTATCTCAAATATTCCTCTCGCATATTACATTCTCGTAGGCGTAACCCATGCGATTAAAGATACTCGTTGGATTCATTTGGGCTTGATTGAGAAGCTATCTTTCTCGAAGACGAATAATCCGCTTATCCTGAGATAATTCTTCATCATCCTCGAATTCATATAGAGGAGCAAATTGTCTTAAGAATGACACAACAAAAAGTTGGGCCCAGAACCCCATAGTTATTACCATATTCTAGCCTCTTGTAAGTTTTTTCCTCGCTTTTTCTTAGTGCATAATATTGTATGTTTACGGATTATTCATATTGATTACACATATTCTTATTTTTAGTGATATTTCTATATTGAAAGTATTTTCACCAACAATCTTAAGACAATTTTGGTGATTGAAATCAGTTTACATTAATTTATATATTTGCTGATTTCATACGTTGCTAGTGATATTGAAATTTGGTTGAATCTGTGTTCAGTTTTTAAATTTTGGATTTCTTGATTTTGAAAAAATTAGAGTTTTTAAAATTATGATTTCTGTGGGTATATATCTGCCAATTTGTTTATGATGTGTGATATATATAAATCTGGAAATATTTGTATGCTTCTGATTTTTTCGCTTCCATATGATTTTCCATGAAGTATTCTATTTGGGAAAAATGAAAAAAAATAAATATAGAGAGGGATTATAACGGAGGATTCAAGTTATTAATTGTTCTTGTATGATGAATTGTTGTTCATAGTTATAGAAGCGTTTTCTCTCTGTGAGAGGCGATTTCGCCATGTTGAGGGCTGTGTCTGGTTTGATTATCTCTGTTCCTAACTTTAATTGAGAGATTATGCTAATACCCTCTGTGATAGCGTTTCAAATTGAGTATGTGAACCTTTTTGGGGCGAAATAAAGAGACTGGCCAGAGTAGCGATTCTGGCATAAAAATGGAAGTCTCGCTGGAATATTGGAATCCTTCCAAGAGAATTGGGGGCGCGCTAATTGGTTTATTGGGACCATGACATGCTGCATATTTTTATTTCCAAATTCCGTAAGATGAAATTCCATGACACTTCCCTGTATGAGAAACTAAATAGACATGTTTAGTCTTTATGGGATTGGGTCATAAGGTAAAGGTCTTTCCTGGCCACGAAATTGGTGTCCTTGGATAAAGGTCTTGGAAACATGTAGAGATCGACACCAAGAACATCGAAAAATGACGTCATAAACGCCGTTTCTGGGGAGAAGTCGTATCGGGTCAAACACACCAGACCCGGCTGGAGGTTGGAGACAACCCTCTTCAATCCAAACGGTGCGTTTCATCTGTTTAAAAAAAAAAAAAAAAAAAAACTAATTTAATTAATTAGAATGGAAGGGAATTTAGTCCCGTTTAAGGATTTATTATCAATAGAGATATTAATTTGTTTGATAATTTTTTTTTTGTTTACAAGGAACTGATCAACAAAGATCAGATGTCATTAGAGCCAAACCTTGCTCTGCCTAATCCCTCTGTATCTTCCCGAAGAAGGTCATGCATGCCCTTGGGAGGCAAGTTCAACATATGATGCCCGATACTCAACGTTAAAGCATGGGAGGCAATGAAATCAGCACACCGATTCCCCTCCCGATACACGTGATTAACTGTAACCTGCCATTCTCTCGACAAAAGGCTTCGAATCTGCCTTATGAGGCTTGTGTTGCCATTAGAGCTTCCACCGTACTTTGGATCGACCCACCGCCACCAAACAGGTCTACCTGCACTACAACATCCTTGAAGCCAGACAGCCACGCCATCTCCAACCCATCCATCAGAGCCCAGAGTTCGGCTTGGAGGGACGTACAATTTCCAATGTTTCGACAACACCCACCTAGCCATCGATCATCCTGAGGAGTCGCGGAGTAAACTACCAGCCCCCGCACACATAGAATCCATCTTCTTGGCCCCATCACAATTCAACGCCACTGTCAAGTGAGGTGGTTTAATCCACTGCACAATCCGACAAGTCCTCTCTGATCTTCCATGTTCGTTCAATTTCTTGGCCATAGCTTGAGCACTAAATTCACCAAGCATTCGCACTTCCCTAGCTAAGGCATGACTCTGAATGTTGGAATTCTGAAAAATTGCCTTATTTCGCGAGTCCCATAGCTTCCAGGAAAGGATCCAAAAAATGCTTGCCTAGCGCACTTGCCCCTCATCTACATAGCTCTGTTGGTTCAAGTTCCTTAGCAGCCAGGTGCGGAGCTCCCCAAGGGTAAACTGGTTTAGCTGGTCCGCCGTCATAAATTGCTGCCACGTTGTCCTCGCGTACCTACACTGTCTCAGCACGTGATCTATGTCTTCAGCTGCTTCACCACACCTTCCGCACAGGTCAACCTCCGTCATGTGTCTTCGATGACGCTCAACATTGGTGAGGAGTCTACCACGAGCAACAAGCCAGAGGAATACACGGATACGTTGCGCTCCTTCCCACTTCCAGATTGCCTCCCATAAGTGGTCATGGCCCCCCTCAGTCTCCCCAACTAGCATAGCGTAGGCAGAGCTGACAGAGAACTCCCCGGTCTTGGAATGGTCCCAGAAACAGGTCGCCTCACCATCCTCACTTGTGGGAGGCTTACATCTGGATATAAGCATGCATACACGGTCCGGGATGACATCATGCAATAAATCCCAGTTCCAACCACCTTCAGCAGTGACAAAGCAGCTCACCGACAATGACGCCTCCTCATCCGTTATCTCCCGAAACGCCAAGAGCTTTAGGGGACCCACCTCCGGCACCCAGTTATCAGACCAAAACCTCACACGTGTACCATCCCCAAGCTCCCATCACGTACCAAGCAATACATCCGGCCACAGCTTTTGCAAGTGACTCCACAAGTAGGAGCATCGTCTGGATAATCTCGTTGGACCTTTAAAGTCATCACATCCATACTTTTGCCGCATCACCTTAACCCAAAGCAGGTTAGGGCAAGAGCGCAATGCAAATCCGACTTGAAGGAGGAAGGCCTGATTCTGTGTTGCCAACCTTTTAAAACCACAGCCACCACTTGGTTTTGGCGTACACATATCGTCCCAGTTCACCAAACTTGGTCTCCTTTCAGAGCCCATACCACCCCACACAAAGTAGCGAATGTGCCGTTCAATGCGCCTAGACAAGCCTGGAGGTAAACTAGTGGACTGCATGGTGTAAGAGGGTATACCACATAGTACTGACTTCACAAGTGTGATACGACCAGCCATCGATAATGTTTTTGCCGCCCACCCTGACAGCTTCCTCTTGATTTTCTCCTCCACATACTCGTAGGTGCTCACACGGACACGCTGGTGTAGCAACGGGACACCCAAGTACATTCCAAGGTCGTCAGTTCTCACGAAGCCCAATTCCTGATTGATCCCATCCTGGATATATGGAGGAACATTTTTAGAGAAGAAGATTGCAGACTTGGAGCAACTGATTTTGTGGCCAGAGCTAAGGCAGAATTCCTCCAGAATATTGTTAATTAGGTGCACCTGAGAACTCTCAGTCGAACTAAACAACACTAAGTCATCTGCAAAAAATAAATGGGATCAGGGAGGTCCACCTCTACCCAAGTGAACTGGGGCCCACGTTTTCGCCCTCACTTTCTGTGAAATAATTTGTGATAAGCGTTCCATACATAACACAAAAATATAAGGAGATAGAGGGTCACCCTGTCTAATACCCCGCGATGGATGAAACAACTCTGACCGATTACCATTCCAGATCACCCTCATACTGCAAGTGGAGATACAAGTCATGACCGCCCTCACAAAGATGCTAGGACATCCCACATCATACAGCGTATCCTCAACAAAGTCCCACCGAAGGCGGTCATATGCTTTCTCCAGATCTACCTTTATTGCCATCCACCCCTTCGTCCCTTTTTTGTGTCGCATTGAATGGATCACCTCCTGAGCAATAATAATATTATCAGTGATCTGTCTTCCGGCCACAAAGCTAGCCTGATTAGGGAGCACCAACCCAGGTAACCACTGCTTCAGTCTATTAGCTAGGATCTTTATGACGATCTTATACAGGGTCGTACACAAACTAATAGGTCAAAAATCCTTGATGATCTCCGGATCAGGAATTTTAGGGATGAGGGTTATAAGTGTTTCGTTAAGCTCGGGATCAAGGACACCATCATTAAGGCAACGCAATACCATAGAGAAAATGGACGGGCCCACTGTCTGCCAATGACGTTGAAAGAAAGCCGCGTGCAGGCCATCCACCCCAGGGGCTTTGAGGGGCTTCATCTGGAAAAGAGCTGCATGTACCTCATTCATGGTAACAGTCGAGCTATGGGACTGAGAAAAAGCCATTGGTGCATCCGGAAAAAGGCTCCTACTAGGATACAAAGGAGCAAGGACATCATCCTCTCTAGTGTAAAGTTTTTTATAATACTGAAGTGCCAACCTACGGAGAGTCACACTATCCGAACACCACTCGCCTTGCTCATCTCTTAATGAACTAATTGTTTTTCTCCTATGATGTTGGGTGGCTTTAGCATGATAATAAGGCGTATTTCGATCTCCAAAACAGATCCAGTCACATCGAGCTCACTGAACCCATGTTAGATGCTCTTGTTCACTGATTACCTCAAAGTCTCTACGAAGTTCTCTTTCAACTCGATCCAGATATGCTGACGGCCTAGTCTCCTGGGCTTTTTGAATTCCTCCAAGCCTCACCATTAGACGACATTTGCGAGCTAGGATGCTGCCAAAGGTCTCATGATTCCATTGCTTGGCTGCTTCTGTAAACTTACTGACATTTATGCAAACAGAATCAGAGCTGGTCCAATTGTTACGCACTATACTGTCAAAGGACGCTGAAGTCTCCCACGCCGCCAAATACCTGAAAGGCTGAGATTGAGCATGGGTTTGACGAGGGTCCACTATTTGTATACACAGCGGCCTATGGTCAAAACTGATCATTGGGAGATGCTTAACAACAGTATCCGGCCATTCATTGAACCATTCAAAGTTGCACAGTGTGCGGTCCAACCTTTGGAGTAGAGTACCACGTCTCCAGGTGAACCTCGGGCCCGAGAAGCCCATATCCGTAAGGCCGCTATTGAAAATGAAGTTCTGGAAGAGTTCACAGCCCCATGCCCTCCTCTCTATTCCACCGGCACGCTCACCCGCATTTAAGATGGAATTGAAATCTCCTGCCAGCAACCATGGCCCCTCAACAACCCTTGCGACTTCCGACAGTGATCGCCAAAGTTCCTCGCGTAATGAATTGACTGGGCTGCCGTACACTGCCGTAACGTGGAACCGTGGTATTAGTTCCCTGATAGGTAACTTTCGCATGGATGAACTGCTGATGACACACCTCTACCGAAACATTCAACGTCTCCTTCCACGTAACCCGAGATACCCCGGAGAAACCTCTAGCTTCCGTCTATAAGACCGATCAAACCCCGAACTAGCGATGAACCTATCGGCTTGAAGGCCCGATATTCGCGGCTCTACTAACACCACCATCCAAGGCCTCTGCTCAGACATGAAATACTTGAAGGTCCGGAGGAACCTCCTACTTGCTGCCCCGGCGCCCACGAAGAAACGCATCATCATAAACTAGGATGGGGGAGTTTGCCGCCAAACCAGATCTTGACTGGTCATCCTCGCATACCTGCACTTGCATAGCTAGTTCATGAGGACCTAACGACAAGGCCTCAACCTCCGTCGGAGCCTCAATTTCCTCCCGTAGGAAGGTAATCACATCCTTCGACAGGGCCTTCCCATTCTTCTTACTACCTTTAAGTTTCGCTGGGTAGAGGATAGAAGTTTCACCCCATGAGACCCGCGGGATTTACCAGAGATATTGGGTGGTTCATTTTCCTTACCCCATGACTTCTCATCAAGTTTCAGAGGTATCGGATGAAGACTACGGTTGTATCCATGCTCTCCGGATTAACCACCTCAATGGCCGTCCGTGGTCCTTGCATTTCCATCACCGTGTGTTGGCTACCATCCAACGACGTACTTGCTTCCAATGCTAAATAGGCTGAACTTAGGAGCTTCGCGGTGTCTGGCACTCCATACACCGCTGGAACCACGGTGGTTGACCCACCCTCAAGGGCCCCACTAACATCCGACTCCTTTCCCACTGACGAGCCTGCTACCAAGGTGCCACTCCTAACTCCATCACCCTTGGCAGACCCAGATTGTGAGACTGCAACCTCCCCCCTTTCTTTCTATACACTTGGGCCGGCTTTGCTCCACTACTCTTGGCCCAATTTCGAGACTGCTTTGCATGGATTTTGCCCGCACTAGGACCCATATCCTTTTTGCCCTTTTCTAAACCACTCTTCTCCCCAGCTGCCACATGGCCCTCATTGGAGGGAGCAGATTCCCGTAAATCAGCCTGTGCCACCTGCCCGATTGGCGCCTCTAAATCCTAGCAGTCAATGAGAGCATTAAATCTTGATCCAGGTTTAATTTGTGATCCCCCCACCTTCGGCATCTTCCCTTCAATCTGTTTCTTTCCTTTCCTAGCGTAGGAGACGAGCATCCACGACCCGAACCGCGAGTCACTTGGGGTCGGTCCTGCTCCGGCAGTAGGCTCCTGTGCAGGCCGAGCCGTCTGGGACTGAGAGCCTTCCTTCACCATAGTAGCCACATCTCGAGCTCGATTATCTTCACTCATCTGCATCCTCATCAGACAATTGTCCTTGATATGGCCGTATTTCCCACACTCAAAGCAGATGTGTGGGAGCCCCTCATATTGTATGTTGTAAAACTTGCCATCCACCTTGATCCATGGCACGAGAGATTCCTGCAGATCAAGCAGAATGGCAATGCGCGCATACTGCCCTCGGCCCCTAGACTCCGTCGAGTAATCAATCTTCACTACCGCCCCCAATAGTGCTCCAATTGCCCTTAGTGCACTCTTATGATAGTAGCGAAATGACAGTCCTGGAATACGCACCCAAGCCACCACCTTCGAGACCGTAGGAGAACTAGAATCAAAGTCAAGCGACCATGACTGCACCGTGAGATAAGCGCCAAATACCATCCATGGGCCCCCAGTCAGTACTTTGGTGTAATCTTCCTCCAAGTCAAAGGTCACAAGATAAAAACCTTTTACCATGTCTACTATCTGGAATGACCCTCTAGGTTGCGATAAAGCCTGAGTGCGAGCCACCAAATCACGGTAGGTGATAGAGCGCCCTAGCAGTTTGATAACCGGCATGCGTTCCATTCCTTTCACCAACTTATCACGCACCTCCCTTGAGAACTCAATTGAAGGAATGTCCCCATCTCTTCCTACCTGGTAATCCCCCTCCGACAGCACAAGTTCCTGGGCCTGCCTGCCATTGCCTCTCCCCATGGCTGTATTCAGTAGTTTGGTCTTATACGAATTACCGGCACTCTGATCTGGCTCCACCATCAACACATCCGACTCCGGCAACCCCACATCATCCCCCCCGACCGCCCCCACCGGACGTATCCTCACTTTCTTCGTTGACCGCAAGCTGTCCTCAGGCAACGGTGGTGAGTCGACTTTCTCCTCGAGAGCCATTCAAGTGTTTTTTTTTGATAATTTTTAATATCCTATAATCTCCCCTAAAATCTTGGGAAGCTTTTTGAGTTAATAATGGCTGAATAAAAATAGTAATATTTGTGAATATCTTAGCCATTATTTAATTTATTAAGAAGGATTTATTATTTTTCTATTGAAAATAAATGTGGTAAATTATCAAATATTTTGTGGTTGTATGAAAATTTAATCATTTATCTAGAGATAAATGTGCTTTAATTTTCATAATATTATTATTTCTCTTGATATAAGCATGCATGAGATCGTGAAATATCTAAATATAATGAGATTGACTTGCATGATATTGGTAGAAATGTGATTATAGCCTTAATCTTATAATTATGAATGATTTTGTGGCTATGATTTTATGTTGCTTAAATATTGTGAATAGCATTTATATGAATGCTAAATATTTCAATTTTGGAATTAAGTATGGTAGATTTGTTAGTCACCAAAATGGTCAATTCTTTATGAATTATTTTAATTCCAAATACTATGTGGTAAGAGTATGGTTGATTTGTTAGTTACCAAAGTGGTCAATTCTTTATAAATTATTATAGTGATTATCCATAACCTTGATGCTATGATGTTATGTTTATATTGTGGGTGAATTGAAGTTTATTATTATAAGGCGTTTATGATTTTTCAATTATAAGGTTGATTATTTGTCTTTATAATTATTGAAAATAAATGTTGGTAGTTTTGTTTAGACACCCAAAGATGATAAATATTTCTAGTTAGGGTATGCATCACTACCAAATTATGTGAAATCTTTATAGCATCATTATGGTTGAATGTTGTATATTAGTGAAAAATCAAACATTGAAAGGAATGATGAATACAATGTTGATAATGTCTCATTTACCACAGAATTTGTGGGGGAAGTCATTTTAATGGCTAATTTTCTAATTAATAGAGTGTCCCACAAAAGGATACAAAGTATACCATACAAAATATGGAAAGGAAAGAAATATTCCTTGAAATATTTGAAAGTGTGGGGGTGCTTGGTTAAGGTTGCGATTTCTAAACCTAAAAGGTTGAGAGTCAAACCTAAGACAATGGACTATGTGTTTATTGGCCATACACTTGATAGTAGTGCATATCAGTCTTTGGTTATAAGTCTGATGTATCAGATATCCATGTCAATACGTTTATTGAGTCAAAAGACACTACATTCTTTGAGAATGTATTTCCGTATAACAAGGGTAGTAAAGCAAGTGGTAATAATGATAACGATACTGTGATACCATGGGATACAACGAGAAGTGATGATCCTATAGAGGAGGAACCTAGACGTAGTATAAGGCAAAGGATTGCCATATCCTTTGGTCCTGATTTTCTGACCTATTTGTTGGAAAATGAACCTCGAAAACATGGAGAGACTATGGGCTCTCTTAAAAGCACCATTCTGGAAAAAAGGCTATCAATAGTGAAGTTAAATCCATTCTGTCAAACCACACTTGTGAATTGGTTGACCTTTCTCTTGGCAATAAGCCTCTAAGAACTAAGTGGGTCTTCAAAAAGAAGATGAAAGTAGATGGCACTATTGATAAGTACAAAGCTAGACTGGTAGTAAAAGGCTACAGACAAACATGAAGGCTTAGACTACTTTGATACCTATTTACCTGTTACAAGGATTACATCCATTCGGATCTTAATCGCGTTAACGGCATTGAATGGGTTGGAGTTACATCAAATAGATGTAAAGATAGCCTTCTTGAATATGGTGACTTAGAGAAAGAGATCTATCTAGAACAACCTGAGGGATTTGTTGTCTCAGGACAAGAACGGAAAGTTTGTCGATTGCTTAATAAAATCCCTTTATGGACTAAAGCAAGCCCCGAAACAATGGCATGGGAAATTCGATGAAGTTATGTTATCAAATGACTTTAGTATTAATGAATGTGACAAGTGTGTCTATATTCAGAATACTGAAAATGGTTTTGTTGTAGTCTGTCTTTATGTAGATGAATATTGATAACAGGTAGTAATAATCAAATGATTAAAGCTACAAAGCGGTTGCTTACCAGTAAGTTTGACATAAAAGATATGGGTCTAGCAGATGTTATTTTGGGAATTAAAATCCATAAAACATCTGTTGGGTTGGCTTTATCACAAGAACATCTATATTGCTTAAATTCTTGAGAAAATCAAGAGTTTAAACATAGCTCTTGTGACGAACCCTATAGACTCTAGTCTTTGTTTGTCGAGAAATACTGGCGAAGCTGAAAAACAAAAGAAGTATGCTCGAGTGTTAGGCAGTCTTATGTATGTTATGAACTGCAATAGACCTGATATTGCCTACGCAGTAAGCATGTTGAGTCGCTTTACAAGTAGTCTAAATGAGCTTCATTGGAGAGCTATGATAACAGTTTTGGGTTACTTAAAGCAAACTCAAAACTTTGCTTTGAATTATGAAAAATACCCTGCATTTTTAGAAGGGTATTGTGATGCAAATTGGATCACTAGCTCTAATGACACAAGATCCACAAGTGGATATGTATTCACCTTTGGTGGGGGTGCTGTGTCTTGGAAGTCATCCAACCAGACTTGCATTGCACGATCAATTATAGGAGAAAAATTCATTGCTTTAGATAAAGCTGGTGAGGAAGCCAAGTGGCTTCGTAGTTTTCTTGAAGACATTCCTAGTTGGCCAAAACCGGTACCGACAATGTGTATACGATGTGATACTGATAGTCAAGCAGCTATTGGTAGGGCCAAGAATGTCATGTACAACGGCAAGTCTAGACATATACGTCGTAGACATGATACCGTTAAATAACTACTCTCGAATGGAATCATCTCAATTGATTATGTGAAATCAAAAGAGAATATAGCGGATCCATTGACTAAAGAGATTCCTAGAGAGTTAGTTATAAATTTGTCCAAAGGAATGGGTTTAAGGCCGATCCATTGTTGATTATTGCGGTAACTCTACCTAGAAGAGTGGAGATCCCACAAACTAGGTTCAAAGAGACAACTTGTAATACCCTAAAATCTGACTTATGATAAATATAATAAGTTTAGTAAATAATACCTATTGGAAATAGGTGAATATGTGGTCTCAAATAATAAGTTAAAATTATCTTATTTTCTAAGGTAATTTCTATTGAAATTAGGGTTAATAAAGAGCTAAAATGTATTTTTAGGGCATTAAATGGCCTAAAACTATTATGATAAATCCTAAGAGGCAGTAAAATATTTATTAAAAATTAGAAAGTATGTTGTCTCTAATTTTAGGAATTTTTGGGATAATTTCCTTTGAAAAATAATGAGACAAAATTAAATATTATTTTGGGGATCATAAGTGACCCCATGATTTTTAATATTTTACATGGGATATAAAATACCAATGTAAGTAAAATAATTGTGAGATAATAATTTATCCTAAATAATAAAATTATCAACAATTAGTAAGTGGCTAATTAAGTAATTAGTAGCTAATTGTTTAGATTAAGATATAAGTAAATTAATAAATAAATAATTAAATTAAGGGGAGAAATTCGAAATTATTAAATAAATAGTAAATGAAAAGGGTTGTGGCTATTTCAAATAATATCTAGATCTTTGGAATTTAATAATAATATATCTGGTAAAGAGCCAACAGGACATTTGAGAATGGATAGAAATTAAATCCTACACCAAAATATAGGGATATAGTCTAAGTCATCTGGACTTTTTATAAACAAGTGAATTTCTACCTCGGAGTGGACTATCTCAGAAGTCATTTCTGAAAACAAATGAGTCATTAAGATACAGGATAAATCAGAAATAGGTCAGATAGTAGAAATGAGAACCTATAGAAAACGAATTAGTTGTGACAAACCAGGGATTAGGTTTCTTAGGTCAGGACATATTACGAACCGGAGAAATTTTGTCCAAAGTGGTTCTATCAGAAGTCATTTCCGTAACCGACAGCGTTTATCCAAAAATCTTCAGCAGACTACGGAATACCCGTAATGGGATCAAAAATTAAGTTAAACCAAGTACTTTGAAAGAAAAAGACTGGAACCTCAAGGCCTTGCTATCGGATTTTTGAGATTCTCCAAGATTGCGCGATTTGGACACCGAACTGGGAACTTTATCGGTACAGTCACATAAAGCAAGCTTGTGACATCATCTTCTTCTAGAAGGGATGATGTCATCCAACACATGGATGGCAAGGATGAAGCCACGTGTCAAAGTGCGATCCGACGGCCGAAAGTCAGTCTGATAAAGTGATGAATAGTGTCACATCTTTTTCTATAAATAGCAAGCTTCCTTCTCTCATTTCTTCACACCACAACCAATCCTAGAGAGAGGTTAGAGAGAAGGAAGAGCTCGAGGAAGTTCTAGTCGGGCCACAGGGTAAGTTCTTCGGTCCCTAGTCTTTAGTTTCGGTAGTTCTTTCGGTAGATGTAGTAGAAATGCTAGATTTATCTTTAATTTTTCAAGATAGTCTAGATATCATATTTAGGGGTAAATATGGTGTTATTTTCAAAAAATATTATTGGGGGAAGAGATATGTCAAAATTCTGGAGAGATAGAGTTAAAATAGCGAAGCTCTGGCGAAATTCCGCTGATTAGGGGGTCATGGGCAAAATGGTAATTTGTACCTAAAATGCCTGTTATGATGCCAAATCTTTATAAATGTGATATTATCCTTATAGGATATCTGTAATCACGAACCGCATTTGTCATACCGCATTGTCAAACCGTTTTTACATCGGAAGTACTGTTTTATCAAACGTGTTGTTTTTCGTCAATGAAGGTACGTTCGCGTACTGTAACACTAACGCTGATGTTTATGTTATGCATGTATGTGCTATGTGTATGTTATGTTTATGTGAAGTAGTTGATAGCTCTGTGGTATGCTTATTGTACTGTTATGATGCTTGCTGGGTGTCGGGATACGGTTGCTAGGTGTGAAATGCTTGGTGTGAAACGACTGCTAGGTGTGAAACGTTTGCTAAGTGTGACATATCTGCCAGGGGGCTTATATAATGTTGGGATATGCTTGTGTTATGCTTATATACTGTCTATGTAAATATGAGGTTAACCGTTATCTGGGGTCCGTATGCATTGGACCTCAGCTCTTAACATAGCGTCAGGTTCAGGTGCACCGAGGACCGAGGAGAAAGGCAAGCAGCACGTGTAGGGACTCGGCTGAAGAATTTCCTCCGTTGTTATCTACTTTTGTAAACACTCGGTACAATGTACCGTTACTGTAAACAGCCAGGCTTACGGCATTTGAAATATAAGTATCAGTTACTCAATCGCTCCGATGCTCTACTCTGATGAAAAAAATATATACTGCTTTTGAAAATGGGATATTACACAACTAAGTGATGATCGAATGTTAACACTGTGGAGTTTTAAACTCATACGAATTCCTAGACAAGATAATGCATATATATAAGGGTAAGCTTTTAATGGTTTCTTAATCTAATGTGTTCAGATGATGTATGTTGACTTACATCACAAGGAAGCACCTATGTGAGTGTGAAGTGTGGGCCGCTTCTATGAGAATTTAAAATGGCCGATTCTCTAGAACACTCTCAGAACCAGGCGGTGTTCAGGGCCAAAATGGACACAGCATGAGAACTAACGATGCTAGAGGAGCAACTGTGTGACTCCTATTGTCTTGGTATACATTAAAAGGTCGACGGTTCAAGACAGCGCGTCCACTGATTGACAAGTATATCCGATAGGTTTTTACTAGAGAAGGTTTAAAGGTAACCCCTACCTTTCTCGATGCAGTTGCTGGTCGTAGAGGAATCACATTTTGCATACATATTCATTTGCACTCGGTCACGATGGACTGACTTCTTATCCTTGTGGGGGATTGTTGGATATTTGTCTAATCCCTTGAGTTATGAATAAGAAGTCGCGTCGGTTCGCCACCGCCAGTCGTGTCGGTTCACCGACGGGACTCCATCTGATCGTTTCATCATCTATAAATAGGATGTGCTAGTGACATAAAAAGAAATAGAAAAACTAGATCTAAAATTAATCTCAAACATTCCTCTCTGCATATTACATTATGTAGACATAGTCTATGCGATTCTGAAAGCAGACTCGTTGGATTCGCTTGGGCTTCAGATTGAGAGAGTCATCTTTCTGAAGACGAATAATCCGCTCTATCCTGGGAGACAATTGCTCATCATCCTTAGGCATCCATATAGAGGGAGCAAAATTGTCTTAAGGACACAACAAAAGTTGGGCCCGGATTTCTTCATAGTTCATTACCATATTCGGCAGTCTTGTGAGTTTTTTCTGGTTTTCTTCTTAGTGCAGTAATATTGTATGTTTACAGATTATTCATATTGATTACATAGATTCTTTTTTTTTAGTGATATTTCTATATTGAAAGTATTTTCACCAACAAAAATTACTTTTCTTGTGGATTTGGACACACACACACACACAAAATCCTACAAAAAATGACATTTTAAACAGAATCCAATTCATACCCTTGTATCAAACACAAAGCATCTAATGCGAAGAGAGAACAATGTACAGGTAAAAGGAATAAGAGGCAAAAAATAAGGAGAAAGAATATGGTTATTTAGAGGTAAAAATGGTAAAACACACTAAATATACAGATAGCTCCAAGTGACATATTAAAGCTATTCAAATTTCAAGCTTTTATAAAAAAACGATTGGAGGGAATACTTTAAAACATTTAAAAATTAAAATGTTTTGAAGAAGAAGGCTATTATTTTTTCACGTGACTATTTGGAATGTAATGCCAAAACAAAAGTATCACATTTTATATATTTTTTATTTACTAGATTCAATCAAACCTATATTATCATCATGCCTAAAAGTTATCACATTCCCTCTCATAAATATATACAAAAGTTATTTTTATATAAAAAAAAATATTTACTTTATATACATATTTTTTTGTCCAACTCTTAAGTTATCAATGAACCTAAGAGTCTTAGTCCATTTTATTTTAGCCTAATTTTTCACCTAAAATGTTAATGTCAACATCAATTAATAGATGTGACCAGCTTATTTAAATTATACGATTTATCAATTTTAAAGAATAAAGGGTAAAGGAGCAAAAATACATATGTGCTTTACCCCTGGGAGCGCCCAGCACCATATGCTTTTTTTGGGAGCAAAAATACCGTTTGACCGTTAAGTTTAACTTTGACCGTTAAGTTTGACTTTTTTGCTGACTGGACGATGACGTGGCATGCCCACGTGGCATCCATCTGGACAAACAGTTCTACGTGGCATGTCTACGTGGACATGCCACATTATTGTTAAATCAGCAAAAAAAGTCAAACTTAACGGTCAAATGCTATTTTTGCTCTTAAAACCTAACCACATGTGTATTTTTGCTCCCAAAAAAAGTATATGGTGCTGGGAGCTCCCGGAGGTAAAGCACATGTATATTTTTGCTCCTTTACCCAAGAATAAAATGTAAGGGTGATAAAAAAAAAAGAATATAATGTAAGGTGTGAAGTCTCACGTCAATTGAGTAGAAAAACGAAGGACGACTTATAAAAATTTGGATGCCTCGAGTAGAAAAACGAAGGACGACTTATAAAAATTTGGATGCCTCGAGTAGAAAAACGAAGGACGACTTATAAAAATTTGGATGCCTCACTCTCTCAAGAAGCTTTAAAATCGGACAATATTAAGAGCTGCTGAGGTGTTATAAGGTGTTATAGGACATTTCTTAGCATTGATCTTTTTGTGTCGAGAAGATCTTGGCCTCGAAGAACCTTTTTGTGTCCCTTTTGTGTAAGCACAGAAGACTCGAATTTCGATGTCAAAGCGTGGGGTCGGAAGCTTGGGTCGGAAGCGTAGCGCTATGTAGGTTGAAGAAAGTCTCTCATCATCACCTTAACCTCCAAATGCTCTTGCTGCTCCTCGTCTCTCCCCTGTGGTGCTTCATCATCAATCTCTCTTCACTTCTCTTGCTTCTCATACTCCTCTTCTTCCAACCTTCCCAGAGTGAGGAGGGACAAGCTACTCAAGTGACAGACCAAGCTGCAACAAATCCCAATCTTTGAAATACTTGCATGGGTTTGAAAGAATTTAGAGAAAATCACTATCAGATCCCAAAATACATAATTAATCACAAAAAAATCTCACACTCAATTCCTCTCACTAAGGACTTTTTTGTGATTAATTGCTAAATTCTCCTTATAAAAAAGTCTCGTTGTAAAAATAGTTTTTTATATATCAAATTTACTCTATTCGTTGTTAAAATGTCCCTATAAAAATCTCGTTGTAAAAATAGCTTCTTATGTTGTCAAAATAGTTTTGCATATTATCAAAAATTCTCTGAGCTTTTCCTCTGGCGTATAAAATTTTAGAAACCATGACAATTTTTGCCAACATGAAAAGTCATTTTGACAACATAAAAAACCATTTTCAGAACGAAATTTTCATAGAGACATTTTAACAACTAATAAAATTATTTTGACAACAGGACTTTTTTGTGAGGGGAATTCTATAACTTATTCACAAAATGAGGGAAATTGGGTGTATGACTTTTTTGTGATTAATTCTGTATTTTGAGACATGAAAGTGATTTTCCCAAGAATTTATTCCTTTTAGTGGGGCGCACACTCTTATTGTTTACGCATATGTGTAACAGTGTTAAATCATATTTACTAATGCTTGATATGAATTAGTAATTAATATTCAATATTAAAATATAGTCCAGGAGAGAGACTATATGGTGTGTTTACTTAAAAATATAGTCCCTTGTTCACAATAGAAGTAACAGTGTTAAATATAGTCCAACAGCATCTATAAAGGTGCAAAAATACTTAAAAATATTTAAAATATGAGTAAAAATGCCAACATTAGATGAGATGGCTAACAAACACGTTTCTTCATTACTTAAATTGCCAATATGAGTACAAATGCCAACATTACTTAAAAATACTGTTACTTCTATTGTGAACATTTTTACTATATTTTTAAGTAACACTACTGAAAAAACTCTGTTTTGCAGCGGACATTTTCCGTCGCAAAATAGCCCTTTTCCGTCGCAAAATGAGTTTGCGGCGGATTGAACTCCGTCGCAAACTTGTTCCTTGCAAACACTTTTTTGCGGCGGAATTTCAAATTTCAGCCGCAAATACTATTTTGCGGCGGAAAAACAATTCCGACGCAAATTTTGAAGTTTGTGGCGGATAACAATCCCGCCGCAAAGTTTTAAAGTTTGCGGCGGAATTGTTTCTCCGCCGCAAAATTTGGAAATTTGCTACAATTTGCGGCGGATTTAAAATCCGCATAAATGTTAAATTTTGCGGCGGATATTTTATTCCGCCGCAAAATTCATTTTAATTTTATAAATAAAAAATTTGAAAAATATAGAAAAATATATAAAAAAAATTACTAAATAAAAAAGACATATATTCCAAGACACATATATATATATATATATATATATAAAGTAATTAAAATTAAAAATCCGAAAAATATAGGAAAATTATTATATAAAAAAGTACGAAATAAAAAAGACATATCGTAAAAATATATCATATCAAGAGTACAATAAAAACAAAATATAAATACTAATGTTGCGACCAAAATGAACAAAAGAAAAAAGAGTCTAAACAGCAGGCTGGTCATCATCACCACCACCACCACCAGTATGGTCATCATCACGAGGCGACCGCGTACCCTTGCCTTTCAATGTGACCGGAGTAGTGCACGCATCTCCGTAATCATTGTTCGTTGCTCATCCAAATTTCCGCTTTGCGACTTACCACCCGTTCTAACGCCTTCACCCTCTTATCATCTACAAAACCAACAATAATTATGAAGTCAATTTGTGTTTTTTGTACTTTATTTAAATGGACGAGGAAATAAAATGTATGTAACAACTGACAACAAAAGTATTATGTTTACATGTAGAAACACCTCCAACATGGTTCGATGAGCGCTTCGTAGACGACTTCAATCTACTGGCAGAGGCACCCATCCCGAAGACTCTCCCTTTTTTTGTCAAATCTGCCTGCAGCCTCTATGAAGATACTCGTGTTATCGGATTTAGAGGATGTCGGGTCGTTCTCAATCTGTGAGTCTCTCTACTGCTGAAAGGTTTCCTACAAGGACACAAATGGATAACAAATAAGACATGTAAAATAAAATAAATATTTTACCGTTTGAAACAAATAATTAATGTAATTAATGTCTCACCGCGAATTGCTTAGACTTGGCGTTAATCCAACGCCTCCCACCTTCAGTTTGCTTGGAATGAGTCCGCTCAAAGGCAGCCCAATCAACAGATGCTGCAGGAACTTCCCCGGACACTACCTGCAAACACAAATGATAACCGTTAATTACTTACCTCAAAAGTACAAAATATTGAATGCTGAAATAGAAAATAACGTATACTTACAATTTTCCTGACATGCTCGCTATATGGAATGGAGCCGCCAGCATATGACGATCCCTGCATCTTGGACCTATTTAATTTATTTTGCTCGCTTTCCTTTTTAAATTTCGGGTCGGTGGCCCATCTTTCATTTAATTGTTCTAGCATGTCAGGTTGAATCCAAGTATTCTTGTTTAATTTATGTCTCAATTTATAACACCTATCAACCAACCACTTGCTTCCCTTGAAATTATAAGCTTTTTTTAGATTGTCCTTATCCTTAGGCAACCACCTAAACTTTGTCTGAAAATCAAAAATAAAAGATTAGTGCTCCAACTTATAAAAGAAGAAATTAATAATCATAAATCATATAACTTACCAAGAAATCATTAAACCAAGCATTCCGATGATCGATAGGAATTTCTTTTCATTTGACCCAAGGGTGAGTGAAATTACGGAATATTTGATCCTCGATGAAATTTGCCACCTTAATATAGGGATCAAACCTGAAGACATAGGAAATGTTGTAAATATTTGCATACAAACTAAAGGTAAAACATAATAACATTACAAGTAACTTTACAAGACATACTCGGTGGTGCCGATGGGACGGATCCACATCAGTCCGGTCCGCAGGATCAATTGTTCCCCGATCGTTCATCCGAGGAACTAGCTTCCCCGACGACTCGAGGCGACGCGGATGCTTAAGGCAAAAGTATTGAAAATGTTAGTACATAAATGCTTAAAGAAAACAAAATATATGTAAATCAATCATAAATCGTAAACTAAACCTGCTCTGCCTCTTGGTTTGGATAAGTCAGAGTGACAGGCACACCTGTACTACCCAAAATGGAGTTGCCGAGACGGTGAAGATGACATATTTAGTGGTGGCACCTTTGGGTAATGGCGAAGCTCTCTGCCTCCAGTGGGGGCAGATGATGTCGCCCTACCCCCTCTGATAGGACGGGGTCGAGCTCTACCACCACCACCACCACTACTGAAAGGCCCTATGTACTGCTCCATCTCTAAACACTTATAAACATTATGTCAAATTATATATTCAAATATGAAATATACTTAATATGACAATAGCGAAATAACATAGTATCTAGTGAATAAATTATATATTCATAAATTGACATAAACAATAAAACTAACACAAATCAATCGGACGATTCTTGTTCTTCGATCTCTTCTTACCCACCCTCCTCCGTCTCATAGTCGTCGAATTCGATTCACTATCGTAGTAAATCTCTTCGACTCATCGTCGATTCTTCATTGTCAATACGGATAGGAATCAATTCTAACTCCGCAAAGTGGAATCAAAGAGATTGCATGGCGATCGTCCTCGGCCATACTGACGTCAAGTACATGTTCCACATCAGCTTGGAACGGTTCAGTTATATCGTCATCTTTTTCAACCTCTTTCGACTTGGGTATAATATTTCGTGTTTTGGTTTTGATAACTCCCATCCACCCTTGGCGGGATGAGGGGTATGATGTATAATAAACTTGTTCCGCCTGTTGAGCAAGAATGAAGGGGTCATAACTAACTGTATATCTCCTTGACGAGTGGATCTCAACATTTCCATATTTGTCCACTTTAGTCCCACGCGGAGTGTTATCAAACCACTCGGTGTCTGTCGGACTTCCCCATGATATTCCCAACATTCATAATTTATCATAAATCCTTTTTTACACAAATGAATTTTGACCGTGCCCGCATGGTGAAATTGCAAACACCTACATTTCATACACGAACAACTGATTGAGGTACTTGAATTAGTTGCATTCTCCAAAGCAAATTGGATGAACTCTTCCAAACCATCTAAGAATACTCAAGTAAGTTCTTTTTTCTGAGTTAGACGATTGTACATCCAACTCCTATCGCGACCACCTTCCATACTTCCCTAACCCAACCCTACACAAAGACTTTTGGATCATAATACAAAGAATACTAACTAATTCAACTACTAACCTAAGTGACAAATACAACTGGTCTCTTATACCAACCAATTGCCACTTAATCAAGAAAGTGACAAACAAACACATGCAATGAATTTAACCCACAAGCAACCGGAGAATGAGGATAGTACACTAGAAGATGGGGACATACATGTTGACCGGGCAAAAAAATAATGACAAAGAACAGGTGAAAATATGAACATATTTCATCACAATGCAAACACACAAAACCATTATTTTTTTCTAAAATAGTTTAATGTTACTATTGGACAACTACTAACCTAAGTGGCAAATACAACTAGTCTCTTATACCAACCAATTGCCACTTAATCAAGAAAGTGACAAACAAACACAAACAAAAAAAGCAAAAAAAAAAAATGACAGTGCAAAAAAATACTTCCTATTTTTTTACTAGGCATATTCATTTTAAGAAATTCAGTAAACTCTTTCATCTCATTCTTTTATTCTTCGTAGTTCTTAAAACATTCATCCAACTACGATTCATATTTTATTACCACCTAAGCCATTTTTAAAACTCTCCGTTTAGAACAATTGTCATTAGGACATGTGAATATAGATCAATGAAAGAATTGCCTTTTACTCCTTTTTTTAAAAAAAAAATCGGTAGATTTCCCCTTAAAAATAACACAACCCAGAATTTAAACAACAATCTGATTCAGCTAAATTCAAACAAAACTAAATGAAACAATTCAAGACTATATCGACAACAATTTAATCCAACAATTTCAGCAATTCGAAGATAAAAGAGACATAATAAAGTTGTCTAATTCACGATCCCAATCACAATTCTCAAACTTGCAATTAAATCCACCACAATTTAATTGCGAATTACCCATCCACTAGTAAAATCAAGCTAGCATACAATTAGAAGCTTAGCTCCAACAATGCCAACTACCTAACCATAAATTCAGAGTTTTACAAATATTCTTCAAGTTCATACCAATATTCCAACAAGTCAAAGTAGGATCAGTTTGTTATTTATTTATTTTTTTAATAAAAAATTAGGGCAAGTAAAACACAACTTAAGCTCAAAAATATTTTTCACAAAGAGCAACATTAGTCTCACAACCAATATAAAATACTCATTTGGCTTACTCTTCAAATGTTTATTTTTTTCATAATGTAAAAGCTTCCCAACCAGCTACAGATCAAACAAGAATGGAAACGAATAGAAGGGGAAAGCAAGAATCAAAAACTTCACCTCGCTAAGAACAAGCTTCTATCCAAGTCGCGAACACAGACCAAGAATCGAAGAAAAACATATTCCAAGAACAAAATGAAGAAAGGTGAACCACAATCGGCTACCACCATACCTGAAGAAGGAGGATGCAACGGCGCGGTGTAGAAAGGGCAGGAAAACGACCAAGCACGGCGGTGAACTGAGCACGAGCGACGAGCCGGAGCAACACCGAATAGACGCGGCGGAAGCACGAGCGACGACCGGACGAGGAGAGACGACGGTGATCGGACGACGAGCGGCGACCTGACGAAGAGAAACGATCGGCGGAGGAGAGGAGTGGCGAGGCGATAGCGGCTGGGGACCGGGAGACAGGGTCGAAATCGGCTGAACTGAAATGAAAATTTGGTTAGGGTTAAGACATTTGCGGCGGCCAATGTTTTCCGCCGCAAAAGGGGCCCTCCAGCGCTTTTTTTTTGCAACGGACATATAAATCCCGCCGCAAATTGGGGGCAAATGGGCTCCCTTAGCGCATTATTAAGGCGAAATGAAAAGTCCGCCGCAAAATCGTAAGACTTTGCGGCGGACATATAAAACCCGCCGCAAATTGGGGCAATATGGATGCCCCCGCCTTCTTTTGTTGTCCGCCGCAAAAACCAAACTTTTTGGCGGCGGACATGTATTCCGCCGCAAAATTTTATCTTTTTGCGATGTATTATATTAATCCGTCACAAATACCTATATTTGCGAAGGATTTTTTTTCCGTCACAAAATTCCGCCGCAAAATAGAGTTTTTCCAGTAGTGTAAACACTATGTTGGACTAATGTTGGATAACCACCCACCGGTTACTTCTATTGTGATACGTCACTTCAACTGCCAAATGGATCAGATGTCCCTTGCTCCGTTACACAAACCTTGTCGATTCAGATGACCATTACACCATTACTTAAACCTTTATTCCCTTGCTTCTGCAACAAATAGATGAGATGGCTAACAAACACGTTTCATTGATGGAAATTCTAAAAGAAGGCCCTTCTAAAGTCATCTTGAAAGTCATCGTTGATCGTATCATCCACAGATATCAAGAAAGTGGTTGCATCCGTCATAAACGTCGCACACTAAAACTGGAGTCTGTTGATTTGATTGTCTACGACAATACGGTTATTTCATATTTATGCATATCACTTCTTCCATTTAACTTTCTTCTGTAATTTTTCCTTTGGTAAGTTGTGATACATTGTCAATTTCCCCTCAGATCAATACACGAATGGTCGTTAGAATTCTCTCCCTAGATCTTATGAATAAACATTGTTGGAAACTAGTTGAAGGTGGATGTTATGAGATTTCACGTTTTTTTGTCTGAGAAGGGGGGGGAAGACATTCATGAATATTTCCACATTGTCATCACTAACATCTCCACAGTAGCTCCTACATTCTGTGACGATATGCCAAAACGTTTTTTTTACTTCATTCCGTAAATGATACGAACTGGTGGGGTCAACCGAATAACCACATGCTTATTGGTGTATTTCCTTTCATATTGTGACTCACTCTACTTTGTGACTTTTTGATTCAGATATTTATCTACATATCGTTTAATTCCTTACATAAGCAGATGTTTGCTGTATCTTGAAATCGTTTAGTCGAGCATCTAACTATAAAAGTAGGGGTATATACTCGATGACCCTGATGATGGAACTAGAGGACAAAAGGTAAGTTTATTTAATTAAACGATATTATTTATTTGTGAGATTACAATACCCTTTCTAAACTGCTCCTTAACGTATCATTGATTTGATAATTTTTATTGCAGGAATCAATGTGTGGTTAGATGTATTTTGCAGGTACAAGCACTTGAAAGTACACTACCTTAACTAGAGAATTTGAACGGACAATCTGGTGTTTTTGTCTTTGTTCAGTATGCAGTGATAACGGGAAAAATCGAAAGAGGTAAAGAAAAACTAACCTATTCAATTATCGTTTTCCTCATATGTGTTTTCTAAAACTTTGTTTCAATTGTCATTAGTAACTATTTTTTATCGTTTTTCCGATGAATGAAGGTGTGGAGATTTCTTCAGTTCACGGTGCAACTCGCGTTTTCATAGATCCAAATTTCCCTGAAGTGGCGTCAGCGAAGATACATGTACTGGGGGAATGAATTTGTGTATCTCTTTGTTTGTTTTTTTAACTTGAACTATCTTTTTGTGTTTTTCTATGTTTTCCGTGGATATTATTGTTATGCAGTACATGGTTTTTAAGTAGGCCAGATATTTAGACTATTTTGTTTGTGGATTTTCTTCAGTATAATCTGCAGTTCAATGCTGTATCTATATTCTTTTTCCCTTTTGTTGCAACTGTTATGAGTATATGTCAAGAGTATTTTATTATCCGCCCAGTATAATAATGTTCATTGTCATTTATTTGTACAGATAGTATTCTCCATGCTAATTGGTCATCATTAACTGTAATTTACTCTGTTGATTGGATGTAATTAAAACATATGCTTCATCTTCTCTGACACTTTATTACCGTAACAACCTTCTCTAAGTTCTTCTGCTTACCAACGTGGTTTAAATAATAAATCTTTCAAATGCATCATAATTCTAAGAATGAAGTGGTCGACAAAGCGTGGTGCTAGTGTTCAGAGTGCAATTGTTTTAAGTCAAACAAAGTTCTCAGTAATATAGTTTACTCTCCAAACACTTTTTCAACCCTACTTTGAATTCCATTGGCTATTTCAAATTATGGTTCAAGAGTCCTATTTAATTCTTGCATATTTTTGATGTCCATCAATTCTATCATGCCTATTTATTCTCCAAACACTAGCATAACCCTACTTTGAATTCCATTTGCTATTACAGACGATGGTTCAAGGGTCCTATTTAATTCTTGCATATTTTCGATGAGATGGACGTTTTCCCAATGTTTTTTTTCCCACCTAGGTGTGATATCTTCTAAAGAAGTGTACCGTAATTTGCATAACGGAACTGTCACCTACATCGTAAAAACACGTAGAATTACTTGTCTCTTTTATAACAATACATATTGACGTAGGTGAATATTCAAAGGACCAGGTGTTTTTACGCTCAAACCTAATTCGTTTTAAATGGTAGGTTTAACCAACAACCACCAGGCTCGTGTGAGCATCAATCACTCAGGTCGGTTTCCACAAAAGCTAACATACATCTTAATTTCAACAAGACAGTGGCCGACAACGGACCAAATAATAAATGAGACCTGCCTAAAACAAATTTTAATTATGTTCTCCATTCACACAACTTGAACAGATATCTTCCCGCCTAGGCATTTTGGCGCCAAAACCAAGTTAACTTTACACTAGTTCAACATAACCCGCTCATTGGACTTTGACGTTATATGTATAGGTGTAAAGAAAACATCTACGTTGTTCATCTTCGACCAGTCCAACAAGTGTAGCAGCTTCTGTCCCTTCTTTTTACATCTCTTAGTGAGTCAAACCAATTTTATTTCCATAAGGGCACCAGCATTTCCCTTATACTCTAACAACAACTTTATTTTTTTAAAAATCAAACAAGAAATGAGCAAGTCGTACTTGTCCGAAGTCGATGATAGCAAGGACACATGGTCCGTTGTTGTAAAAGTTCTCCGAAAGTGGGTTGTTAGGAAGAAGGCTGCACCATACTCGATATGGAAGATAGGGATGATACTCGCTGATGAGATGGTAAGTTCCTATAGATCTCAAGATGAAGGAAATATCCATTCTCTAGAATCTGTGTTAATAGTTATTATCTTCCTACTAAAACTTTTTCGTCCCACAATTCTTTTTTTGGTTTGTCGGTTTTTATCTCCGCAACACACAAAAATGTCATCCCAAAATTGCTTGATGATCCGAAGGAAGGGATGGTGTACAACTTCCAAAACTTTGAGGTCGTTGAGAATGATGATAAGTATAGAACAACTACAAATCCTTGGAGATTGAACTTCCATTCTCACACCTTCATAGAAGAATCTGACGTTGTCATTACCCAACAAGCTTATAACTTCAAGTCCATTGTAGACATCAAGCATGGAATTAACCCTGACACAGGGTTAATAGGTTTGTCTATTTTTGACCCATTTTGATCAATCAAATAACTTTTTATTCTTTAAGATCCTGTGCATTCCAATTACTTTAATGAATTATGACATATAAACTACCACAGACGTAGTTGGGTTTTTGCAAGCTTTCGGACGTTTACAGGATCAAAGAAGGGAAAGTGATATTACCAAGAGGCTAAACTTTAGCATTGCTAATGAGAGGTAATGTTTTCATCTATCTTGTAGCTCATTAAACATTTGGTGTACAATTTTTTAAAAACATCAGTCTCAGAAAGAATATTGAATAATTTCATATTTGAACGTGTCTTAGTCAAAACATTATAAATATCACTCTTTGGGGTGAATGTGCTAAAGAGACCTATGCGAAGAAACATGAGGACATGAAACCTCCAATTATTGTTCTTGTGTGTTTCGCCAGATCAAATAGGAATACAGGTTTCACATTTGTGATTTATATTTTAATGTCTTATTAAAATACTAAATGATTTTTTCCATTATTAATATATTATCATATATATCTTTATATTAGATTATGGTCATCCGAGTAATGCATTTAATGCAACTTTAGTCACTCTTAATCCTGATATACCAGAGGCATCATTGTTGAAAGAAAGGTTAGACCTCATTTAACTATTTCTTAAATCGTTTTATTATTATCATTATAATTATTATTATAATGATACCTTATTCCAATCGTACATACGCATAATTTACAAACTTAGCCAAGATTCTGGCTCCAGTCAACTGTTTACTCAGATTTCAAGTGTCGAATATCCAACCTACTCATCTGAATCACTGCTTAGTTTCCACACCAGAATTCCATTGTCCGATATTTCCAAGTTAGAGCAAGTAAATTTTTTCCAGACTTTATATTATTTTACTTTCACTATTTAATTTATTCCTTCATCTATATTGTTATAAAAATGGTAACCATTATTTAACTTGCAAGGAAAATCATATCATATTTTGTGAAATGTTTAAGAGTGTGATGTTGTCTCTAAGGTCGCCATCCAAAAATGTGAAACATTGTATGGGTGGTTTTATGATGCATGTCCTTGTGACAAAAAACCCGAGTACATGTCTGATGGCACTCTTAGATGCACCAAGTGTGAAAAGGATGTACTTATGACTATGCCCAAGTATGTTTTTCAATCTTAACCACTACATATTGATCCATTATTTAATATATTCTCGTAATAAATTAAGTTCATATATATTTTGGTAGGTTTAAAATTCACTACAAAGTTTTTGACGACACTGGAAAATGTTCAATCATCTTATTTGATCTTCATGCAACTGAGTTGTTGGGTAAATATGCATCAAGGATAAAAGAGGATATGCACAAGGTATTCATTATGTTATATACTCATTTGCATATTACATGCTTTATTTTGTAAATTCTTATGCATGTCTATATGTTTAAAATTCCCACAGGAGGGTAGGAATACTACAATTCCTAAAGAGTTGGATGAAATAGCTGGAAATGTAGTAATTGTCAAGCTACGGATTAGGAGCCATAATATCAAGCATAGGACAAGTAGCATTGAAATCAGTCAGTTGTGTGCAGATACACACTTGGTACAACAATTCCAATATTCAAATGGCGAGGTTAAATTTCTTTCAATTTTGCATATGTAATTTTTTTAAACAATTATCAATAAATTTGTGTTACTTACTCTATTTTCATGTTTTTTTTTTTTTGCGGCAACATGCAACGTCCATGACAGAGATGGTATTTAGTCATCTTTATCTTTTGTTAGTGTATTTTTTTTTAAGCATGGAATAGAGTAACACTATTTATTACCTTACTTTTCCTATCTGTAGGAGTCAATTGCTTCAAGGGAAACTGGCCATACATCTTCACAGATTAATGTCATTGAAGATGACATTAATACCTTTTTCCCAACTTACAATCCCATCTGACTCAAACACAAAAAGAAAGACTATTGCAACTGATGTTCCAATTGTGTGTGAAGACCTTGGCCTTTCAGAGATGTGCACACCGAAACTGAGCACTACCAAGCCTCTTAAAAACATCAAGAAGGAGAAGTCACATTGATATCTTATGGATATGACTTACTACGCTATGAAGTTTACCTTTCTGGATTTTCAGTTGTAATAATGTTGTTTTAAACATTCGCTTGAATATTTTATCAAATTTCGTTTTAGTGTAAGTCATGGTAGTATTCTTAATCAATTACATATGTTGAATCATTGGATTTAATTGGAATTCAGAGCAAGGAAAGCATACAATAAATACATTTGCAGGGGCAAATTACATAACATTAATAAATTATACGTAATTTATTAACAAAACGTCATTGTCAAGAGTGTCATCAATGAATATTATTGTATGTTAAATTGGTAATTTGTAGGATGTACTTATTACTGGAAAATGTATTTAATTAATACATATCACTAGATTATCAAAAATATAATTCCAGAACACATTCTCGGGAAATCTTATAATATCGTAATAATAGTCATATGTATTGTAATAATATATATCCAAAATGCTAAGGAAACATCTCACTACATTATTAAAAATATATATCACTATTATTACAATATTATGTCACACAAAATTTCTTTGTCATCTGTTATATTTATACAACTTTTTCTTCGAAAGATGAAAAAATCCACCTGATAAATTAAGTCTATTTCATGCTTGCAGCACATCACTTTTACCAATGTCAATTATGCAGAAAAGCTACACTATCATGCAGAAACCAGATTAACGTATCTCTTCCGCTGAATGGCCTTGATTTTTTGTTGAACGTTGTCATTAATAATGATGCTTTTATTTAACTCTCCAAACAACTTCCAAGGAACCACCTAAACAACTTCATTCATATGCGCCTATTTATTGACCAATGAACAACTTCACCTACATGGGAGAACGGTAACCAAGCTGGCGATCCTTGCCATCATGTTAAGTAATTGCTTACGTCCGACCGTCCGTGCGCAATGTGTTCATATATGAACGTTTGTTAATTAATACATAAAGTAGCCAATCAATTCAATCTTCTTCTTAAGGAAAATGGACCTGGTACATCTATTTCAAACCGGACGTGTTCAAACATTTAGGTCACAAGTTATATGATCTGTATCTAACTCTTGCACAACAGTGTATGAGAAAAATGAGGTACAAACGAGCATGTCATTCAAACCATCTACATCTTGATGGAATAGGTCAGTGTTCCTTAAGGATTTATGATTCGAAGATAGCTCTTTTGTAATATACTACATTGTGTTTACAAGTTCTATCATGCTTATACCTGCATATATTATTGTGAGCAATTTCCAGTCTTCTTTCGTTGGACTGTGTACATCAAATTGATTGTGTATTTGCATATGTTTACACCATCGAATTCCAAAAAAGAGGCCTACCACACGCGCACATCATATTATGGTTGTCAGATTTGGACAAAGTAAAAACACCATTCGAGGTTGATAGATTAATATCCGCAGAGATACCTGACAAAGATTTAGACCCTGAATTATATGAACTAGTTGGCAGTTATATGGTTCATGGTTCATGCGGACGATCATCAAACAATGCACCTTGCATGAAGGATGGTAAATGTTCCAAGTACTTCCCTAAAAGGTTTAACACATGCACCACGTTGGATGAAAATGGATATCCAACATATCGAAGGAGAAATGATGGACGTACGGTCTCTAGAAAGGGTGTTCATCTAGATAACAGATTCGTCGTTCCTTACAATGCTAGGTTGCTAAAGCTATTTTCTGCTCATTTGAACATTGAGAAGACAAATCAATCACGAGCTGTGAAATACCTATTCAAATACATAACCAAAGGGAACGACCGTGTAATCGCTGGAATATATAGCAACAATGATACCCCAGGGTCTAAACAACCATTTGATGAAATTTCTCACTATCTCAATTGCAGGTATGTCTCTTCATGTGAGGCATCGTGGAGAATTTTTGGCTTTGATATACACCATAGACAACCACCTGTTGAGAGACTAAGTTTCCATCTTCATGAACAACAAGCAGTTTATTACTCTCAAACTCAAAGGATGTCATCCCTTGTCAACAATCCTAGAGTTAAAGAATCAATGTTCCTTGCTTGGTTTGAAAAGAATAGGGATGACCCTTTTGCAAGAACTCTAACTTATTCTCAATTCCCTAACTACTTTACATTTGTTAGGGAAAAAAGAATTTGGAAGCATCGTGAACGTGGTTTCTCCGTTGGAAGGCTTGGTCATTGTACACCTGCTCAAGGAGAGCTATATTACCTTCGTTTGCTTTTGACAAAAGTTCGAGGTCCAAAGAATTATGAAGATATTAGGACTGTTAATAAAGTTGTCTACCCGACATTCAGGGAAGCATGTTACGTACTTGGATTGTTAGATGATAACAATGAGTATATCGATGCAATAAAAGAAGCATCATTATGGGCATCAGGCAATTACCTTCGTCACTTTTTCACTAGTATGTTATTAAGTCATTCCTTGTCACAACCGGGTATTGTTTGGGAACAGACTAAAGATATCATATGTGAAGATATGTTACATGTCACACGGGGCAATCAACTCTTTACAAGTACGTTTCCTTATTAATGCTTTATTTTAATGTTAAAATTTCATTGTTTTAACTAAGACCAAACAAGTTGTTGATGAAATAATTAAATGTTACCTTTCATGTTCCAGAATTGCATTTTTTAAGTGCCAATAAAGAAGCTGCTGGACTAATGGAAATTGAACAACTTTTGTTACGCAACGGTAGAAGCCTCAATGACTATCCATCATTGCCCAAACCAAATGAAGCAAACATGATCAACATGTCCAACCAACTAATACTACAAGAGTTAAATTACAATAAAGGAAGAGAGACCGATGAAGCTATCGGGTTGCAAAATCTTATGATTGATGAGCAAAAGCAAGTATTCCATAAAATAGTTTCCTCTGTTTCTTCACAGAAAGGAGGATTTTTTTTTCGCATGGATTTGGTGGTACTGGAAAAACCTTCATTTGGAACGCATTAACAGCTTACATACAGTCTAAGGGGGGTATCATACTGAACGTAGCATCCAGTGGAATTGCAGCTACTTTACTACCATCAGGCAGAACTGCACATTCAAGGTTCTTAATTCCTATTGACATCAATGAAGATTCTATTTGTTCAATTAGTCAAAATTCACCAACTGCAAACTTGATTAAGGCTGCTAATCTAATTGTTTGGGATGAAGCTCCAATGGTGAAGAGACATTGTGCTGAGGCTTTTGACCGAACGCTAAGGGACCTAATGAAGACCAACAGTATATTTGGAGGGAAATGTGTCGTCATGGGAGGTGATTTTAGACAGATTCTTCCGGTCATTCCAAAAAGTGGAAGAGCTGAGATTGTAGATGCATCTATTAATGCTTCTACTCTTTGGAATGAATGCCATTTATTGCAATTAACCAAAAATATGAGACTCAAATCTTCCACAGATCCAAATTGAAAGCGGGAGAAAATCAAAGCATTTTACGAATGGGCTGTCACTTGTAGGAGAGGTGTTATTGGATTACCACACGATGGTATTGCAAACATAGCATTACCATCTGATCTGTTACTTCATGATGATGAAAATCCAATAAGGTGTATCGTTCAATCTACTTACCCAAATTTAGTTCAGCGTTTATTTGAGGACGATTACCTAAACAACAGGTCAATACTAACACCAACTACGGAACATGTTGCTTCCTTGAATGACTACATTTGTTCTTTGTTGCCAGGAGATGAAGCAGAATACTTTAGTGCTGACTCTATAAATGGTATAGATTGTGCAAATGATAGTATCGATGATCTATATGATACAGAGTTCCTAAATTCAATTAAGTGCTCCAGGATTCCTCATCACAAATTGGTCTTGAAGGTAGGAGTGCCTGTTATGTTGATAAGGAACATTGACCAAGCATCGGGATTATGCAATGGTACGAGGCTTCAAATTACACAACTAGGCAAGAATGTCATTAAGGCCAAGGCATTGAATGGAACTATCGCAGGCCAAGACATTTTGATACATAGGATGGACATGAATCCATGTGAATCTAAACTTCCATTCAAGATGACTAGAAGACAATTCCCAATCATCATTTCATTTGCCATGACAATTAACAAAAGTCAAGGACAATCGATGTCAACCCGTAGGTCTTTACCTACCAAGTCCAGATTTTCTCATGGACAACTTTATGTTGCTTTATCCGGGGTAAAGAGTTTCAAAGGTTTGAAAATACGATTTTGGATGAGTTTAATAAATGTATTGACAACACAATTAATGTGGTATACAGAGAAGTCTTCCAAAACATTTTACCACATTAATATTTCTTAGGGAAAACTTTGTTCCACTTTCTCATTGTTGTGCTTTTATCTTCATTGTTATATCAATCCATAATTCCTTTAGTTCCAATTGTGATTTTATAAAATGGTCTACAATTTATCCATTGATTAATAAAGCTACATTGTTAATACATTGATGCCTTAGATGTCCTAATTTAAAACCCGAAATAATTCCACCCTACGTGCATCGCACGGGTCCAAAGTCTTGTTTCTAGGAAAAGTTGATAATATTCTTACTCCATAAACCTTAATTTTTTGTTGGGAACACAAATCAAACAAAATGGAGTGACTGCCGCCTCAGCAGCATTTTTTTTTAGCATCTTTATTGTTCAAGACTTCAAATTGGAGCCCACGTGGTACACAAAAACTTCGCAACTCATATTTTCATTTTAAAGTTTTTAGAATGTCCTGGGCCCAAAAAATTTTTGGCCCAGAAGAAGTTAGTTTAACATAAAATGAATACAGGAACCATATGCAATTGCCATTCGGTGAACCTATGGGGGTTGGGCCAGTGGTAAAAAATGGCCATTTCACGTCGAAGCGAGTCTCGGGTTCGAGCGCATGTGAATCAAAAACCCCGCGTAGGAGACTCTCCCACTATAGCCAAGTGCGCGACGCAGGTCGGATCCGGACTAGTTGGGGCGAAGCCCCGGTGAACCGGGTGGGCAACCAAAAAAAAAATTGCCATTCGGTGAGCCTTACGATAGTGAGGATTAGAGAACGGGCTAATATGGATTGGCATGTTAGGTGGAGATTTGTGCCGCGTGATGCTAACAGAATGGCGGATGCCTTAGTTAAAATAGGGATTTCTAAGTCGTGTGTTCTTAGAGAATGTCCTATTTTTTTTTTTTTTTTTGAGATCTTGGGTTTCCCAAGAGTATTTAGAATTAATTTCCCCCTTGTAATTGTGTTTCCTTGTAATATAGGCCCTAGCCTATTTCGCTTATATATAAAAAAAAAAAACAACAACAACAATATATGATTTATTTGGACCTGGCTTTGGCTTGTGTCTACTCCCGTCCACGGCCCTCCTTTGCATTAAAACGGCGCGTTTTGGTGCAAAGGAGGGCGATGTGCCCTATTTGTTTTTGGAAAAAATATTTTACAAGATCTTGACCGATAAAAAAAATAATTTAGGATATTGAGCGGTCTTTGAAAAAATACATCATGATCTTAAAAAATTATTTTAGAATCTTTAAAAAATATCCTAAAATATATTTTTAAGACTTAAGACTTAAAATAATTTTTCAAGATCATGAAGTATTTTTTCAAGACTAATTAGTACCCTAAAATATTTTTTTAAGATCATAAAATAATTTTTCAAGATTATGAAGTATTTTTTCAATACTGGGAAGTTAGTATCCCCAAATATATTTTTATTACCAATCAATACTCTAAAATATTTTTTAGGATCATAAAATATATCATGAAGTATTTTTTTCATTACAATTTAGTATCATAACTTATATTTTTAGTGTCAATCAATGCCCTAAAATATTTTTTAGAAAAAAAAAAAAAAAAAAAAAAAAAAGAGAGAGAGGGCGCAACTGCCCTCCTTTGCGCTAAAACAGCGCCATTTTGACGCAAATGATGAGGGCAACAGACCAAAGCTAGATCCAATTTATTTCAATCGACAATCACATACTAATTTTTTTGTTCAAAAATCATGTATGAAATTATCATTTAACAATTTCATTCGTTTCCTTTGAAAGTTGTCTATACAAATAAAATGTCGACTACCAAAATTAAATCTCTTCAGTTATCATCGGCAGCCAATAATAAAAATAAAGACACATTGTATCCTCTTGCTTTTTTAAGTTGAATAAGCCAATATATACCGTTGAGCTCACATTTCCCCATCGACTTGCTTGACCTATTTATTTTAATTACTGAGCCAATTAATTTGTTCCAAGAAACTAAGCTTCACAAAGAAAGCTAAAGTTTCAGCGTCATATGAACAACAATTGCAATTGAATGTAACAATTATTTCAACATTCTAGAAATCACAAACACCGATAAAGGCTTTATTCGAACAATCAAGGCATGCAATTCCATTATCTTGAAGAATAGCCATCCTACTTCTGCCTCCCATGCCTAAAGATTCGGATACCCCTTTCTCATTTCTCTCTACTTTGAAGTTTGAACTCAAATAAATGCATTTGTACAGACTAAAGAAGTCAATTTATCTGTTACTTTGTATAAGAAGCTCACATTCTATAAAGAATTCTCAATAACATGGATTGCTGGGTCTCTCAAATAAATGCATTTGTACAGACTAAAGAAGTCAATTTATCTGTTACTTTGTATAAGAAGCTCACATTCTATAAAGAATTCTCAATAACATGGATTGCTGGGTCTCTTTCATACATGCAAAATAGGATAACAAGATAATTATTACTTTTCTTATAGCCTTGCACAAAAAACCCTATAAAATATAAGAGTGAGTAAACAGAACCCAATTCAGATATACTTGTATTGCATCAAACACTGATTACTATCTACTTTGAAGAGAGAAAAAAGTGTGTTTGAAATAATGGTGAGAAAAATGACTTATTTGCAATCTGACTCATGCAAAAGTTATATTTTGAAATATGATTTATGTCTGGATCGACATCCTTTTGAATTCCAAATCCATGTTGACGCCTGAATTCTACCAGGTAATAACGCTGACCTCTATAGGGACCAAAATAACCAATAGGTGTTAGATATCCAACATCGACCAAATGATATAACACGAAATTTATAAATACCTCAGTTGAGGCATCATCGCATACTACTTTGTCCATAATTCTATAGCACCAAATTTTCATAAAATAAAAAACATACAAGTTCATATGTCTAAAATAGAGACAGTTGCATCAAATGCATTTGAAAGGATAAACAAAACAATTTATTATAAATACCTCAGCCAATACATTTTCAGTTTCACCTAGCTATGTGCAACAATTTAGACAATCCAAGGCACTGAAACTAGGCAATGTATATTTCAGGTGTGTGCCTTTAACTTCCTTATTCTAAACCAGAATATGCTTGACTGAATTCTTACTTACAATTCCGATGAAACAGATTTTAGAAACGTGGTTCTTTCCACACTATCATCAAATGTTAACTACAAACACTGAACTCCATAAATTTTACGAAAAGTGATGAGATCCAAGTCGAAAATTCTGATTAAAATCACTGGACTCCACAAACTTTGTGATCATTTCACTACACCATCTCTTTATTACTCCAGAGAACAATATTCTCAAGTTCAATAATCAGTGATTTAAAGCCTGTACTTAAAAAGAGCATATCCCTACGGCTAAAAGTCTCAATTCAGGTACAACAAAAAAACACTACTTTCAAACAAATCAAGGATACCACTTGAAATTTACAAGATACCCGCCGCAAAAAATCCCAAGAAAAACAGATCTGAGAAATAACCAACTGTAAAAAAATTGAAAATACCACAATTTAGACAATCCAAGGCACTGAAACTAGGGAATACCAGAATTTAGACAATCATGACTCAGGCTGAAATAAATGTGTAAAAAAAAGTACTCAAGTAGAGATGCAGGTGCAGCAATAAAACTGATGTGCCAAAACTAGCAATATTCTGGTTTACTCACAATTATGCATCTCATCGTAGTATTCCATAAATCATACTCATAAAATGATTACTGATAGCAGTGAAGTTATAGAAGACCACATTTCATAAAATGCAATTTTTTGGGCCTGAAATTGGAATATCTTGTAATGTTGTCAGAAGGTCAATTTGGAACAAGTGTTAACGAGGTTCGCATCTGTTTCATGGTAAGGCTACTCAACCAGAATTGCTCAAATTTTTATTTCTTTATTGGAAAATTCCCAGGCATGCATTCTAAATTGAAGAAGCTCCAAGTCCTATTTAATTGGTTCCATCTTTGGGAATTGTAGTGGTATGTCAGATGATACGATATCTTTTATAATCCAACATTGTGTTACTGGATACTTGGATTTAAACCAGCTTTAGGTTGCAGATATAAAAATCTTCCAACGAAATATTTGGACTTTGGTTTTGTTGAAGTCAGAGGTGTCCAAAAATGTGGTCATACAGAGAGCAGAAAAGAGGTCAATTGAGTAAATATGACTTTGTATGCGCATGAGGAGGTGAAAGAAACCCTTTGAAGAGCAAATTGTCAAGTTTTCCCAATTGAGGTTCATAACATTGAAGGACAATACAATTTAGAATAGTATAGACAGAACATGACTCTCATTTCATGGTCTTGAAAGGCATGAAATGTATAAACAAATATTTATTCACAGTCAGTTAACAATATTTATTCGGTTAAGTACCAATTTTTCCCTTAAAGTATGCTGCATGGGGCGATATTCTTTTTGAAGTTTAAAAAACGTAGTAATGTTGCGCTTTTTCCGTTAACTCACTCTAACGGTCAACGTTAGGGTTTTTAATGGAGGGAGGCGACATCGCGTTTTTAAACTCGAGGCAACATTGCTTCAAAAAAAATAAAGCAATTTTGCGGCGAAGTTTAAAAATGTAACGATGTTGCCTCCGTTAAAAACACTAACAATCACGCGTTTTTAACGGAGGAACATCGCTAATGCTTTTAAACTTCGAAAAGAAATATCGCTTAAAACTTCAAAAGAAAATCGCTCCTAAAGCATCTTTAAGCAAGAAATTGGTGACTTAACTCATATTTATTTATAGTCTTTTACGGATAATTTCGGTTTTGTTAAACTGATAATGCAAATATCGCATACAAAATATACAACTAGGGCAGACTGGCAGTCAATACATTCAGCTCAGTTCAACAAAATCAATTAAGTTTACAACTTGCAACCTAAATACTCAGACAAGAATGCAACGATATCAAGAACTCCAAGTGAAAACAACAACAGTAGCAGAGCAGACGAAGGGAAAATGTTTGGAAGAGGAAGCGAGAGCAGAGCAGACGAGAAATCAGCTTGTAACTAGAAAAATAGTATATCTACTATCAAGACAAAATGATATTAGGACCAGAGCACAGCAGATCAGATGGAAGAGAAACATACCTACCCAAGATGTTCAATATGTCGGATGAGAAGAGGAGATCCAAGCCAAGATCCACACTCCAAGCTTCCCTAGGACGACCTCGGTTGAATGCACAGTTTGGCCACAACAGTTCGCCGGTGACACAGATACACGGCGAAGAGATGATACACACGATGAGAGAGACACCGTCGAGGCTCGATTAAAAAGGAGGACATACAAGTACAGAAGTAGATGGGCTCAAACAAGGCGATCTAAATGAGGTTGTTGGGAAAAATGCCCACCTCGATCCTCTACTTCTCAGAAAAAATTGAAGCAGGTGCTCAGCTTGGAACTCGGACAAATGAATGCGCAGATGAACATCGTCTGTGGTTGCGAGCTTATTCCAGACGAGTCTGGTTGGTAGCTGAAGGAGGGTCCGGATCCTCTCATTGGCGGATCCCTCCCCATCCCTCATCATCGATCTGACTGGCCCAAATCTTGATCCAACTGCCAGTTCGATTTTTTTTTTTTTTTAATTTTTTTATTAAAATTTTTTTTTTAAATTTTTAAATTTTTTTTTTAAAAAAAAATCAGATTTCTCTACTGCTCAAATCCTTGGGACGACGATTTGACCGATCCGAAAAGGATGGGGAGAGGATCCGCCAATGAGAGGATCCTCTCCCCGAAGGAGGAGTAATAACAGATATAAATTTTGCACAGTACGAACCTGCCAAAGCTACGATCTATAAGCTGCCAAAACCCGCAATTCAAATAAGCTCCTAATCTTCCAAAAGTTAAATTGACCTGACAGGTGCGCCAAGCATGAAAAAAAAATCAATCCCCAGTCAAACGGCCGATTATCTCTCCAAACTTGCTAGTCAAAATTTATACCAAACATAATGTATAGGCAGAAGGGAAAATAAAGGAACTAAATTGAGATTGTATATATGACAAATTACCGTTTACCAGTAGTGTCCACAAGAGCAAAGCCCATCCTTGAAATGATGAAATCGATGTCCATCACGCATAATAAGTTCCCTTGAAGTGACACAAGACATTAACTTTATTGCCAAGTGAAAATCATCGCAGACACGAAGATTTTTCATCAGACGTATTGGCATCCAAGGCGGCAAGCTAATTAGGCCAAAGGCAAAAGCAAGCTTTTCACTATGGTACTTCCGGCTCCGATGATCATCAACGGCACAAGTATATCTTCCTGTATCTTCTATCTTCGTCATCATCTCTTCCAATTTCATGTAAATTTCCTTTACCCGTGGATGACTGGTGTGGTCTACGGTGAATACATGTACCCTGTTATCAACCTCTATCCAGCTACAACCTGAGCTCTTCCTAATTCCTCTCTCTTTCATTGCCTTTCTCACATACTTCTAGCTCCCCAGAATTAGTGTATATATTTGCTAGAAGAACATAACCTCCGGAATCTTCAGCGTCCAACTCCGTTAAATTCTTGACTACAATTTCTGCTAGTCTTAAGTCGTGATGGATCCGACATGCTCCTAGCAGGGCCCCCGCATGACATTTCGGCTTAAAAGGCATTCCTTTTATCAAATTGTTGGCCCGGTCTAGTAATCCATCTCGTCCAAGCAGATCTACCATACAAGCAAAATGCTCATTTGCTGAAGGAAGGCAAAAATCTTTTACCATGGAGTTAAAATAATGTTTCCCTTCTTCGACTAGTCCCATGTGACTACAACCAGATAAAACAGCAACATAGCTTATATGATCAGGAGTGTACTTTGTCATCAACATATCCTAAAATGTCTTAATTGCTTTCCTACCCAAACCATTTTGAGCATATCCTGCCATCATAGCATTCCAAGAAACCAGGTTTTTCTTGTGTATTGAGTTAAAAACCTTTTGTGCTTCTTTGATTTTCCCACATCTTGAATACATTGTAATGATGGCATTTGAAAATCCATTATCAGAACTAAGGCCAAACTTTTCAACTTGAGATACAACTTGCATCCCAAGTTTTAAAATGGCCAAGTCAGCACATGCACTCATTGAAGTCGTGAAGCTGATCCAATCTGGTTCAATTCCTTTCCTTCTCATTGAAATAAACAGCTTAAGGCCTTCTTCCCAGCCACCATTTTGAACATACATGCTTAACATTGAGTTCCAAGTAATGACATTGTGTTAGGGACTGAATAGAAACTCCAGAATAACTCTAGAAATATTGATTGATAACGGATAAATGAGTTTACAACAATCTGAAGAGGAATATCCCCCTCTCCAGCCAAGACAGATTCAGGTTCGATAGAACCTGATTCCCTCTCCTCTCAAAATACTCTCCAAAAACAGCATGCCCCTTCCCTTGTCCTACAACGGTTAAAATAGACTAAAAGTATCTTTCACAATACCCCAAAAGCCACCCTACATAACAGTTATCTATACTACCCATACTCAAAATAGATAAAAGCATAAAAGGTCAACTCTGCAACCTTAAAAGGCATCTTGCCTAATTGTTGTGTCCTTCTTGGTTGTCTGTGCCATCCTTGGTCTTCTAACATAGGTTTGACCCGTGAATGGGGTTCTTTCATCACCTTCCCCTAAAAGAGTCACCTTGTCCTCAAGGTGAAAACCTGGAAATTGATTGGCAATGACCTCCGCATCCTCCTACAAGTTCTCGTGGGAAGGCAGACCTTCCCACTATATAAGCACCTCTAGTTTCCCGTTGGTTAGTTTCCTAACCTTGCAAGCTGCTGCTGGTTGAACTTGCAGCTCCATCCGTTCAGTCAAAGCTGGAGGTATCGTTGGTATCACTAGACCAGTATGTACAGCTTTCTTAAGGACTGAAATATGGAAAACAGGGTGGATACGGGTGGTGGGTGGTAGTTCAAGGCGATATGCAACAGCTCCCACCTTCTCCACAATCTTGAATGGTCCATAGAATCGCGAACTAAGTTTCTCATTCACCCGCTTTGCTAATGTTCTCATCCTATATGGCTGGATCCGCACATACACTTGCTCCCCTACCTCGAAATGGACATCCCGGCGACGCTTGTTGGCATGTCTCTGCATCTCTTCTTGGGCCTTGATGAGATTTTCCTTGAGTGTTGCTATGATCGCATTTCTGACTTGTATCTGCTCATTAACATCTTCGATAGCCGAAGGTTCATTTGTAAGTTTAAGGAAAGCCGGAGGATCCCTTCCATACACAGCCCTAAATGGAGTCATGTTTGCTGATCCTTGGTATGTGGTATTGTACCAATACTCCGCCCATGATAACCATTGAGCCCATTGGTTGGGCCGGTCACTAGCACTACTAGAAAATGTCATATTTGCGACGGAATTTGCGAGGGAAAAAATTCCATCGCAAATTTTGACAAATTTGCGAGGAACTCATTTTCCTCGCAAAATGCCAATTTTGCGGGAAAAAAATTTCCCTCGCAAAATGGCCACTTTTTTGCGAGGGAAACATACTTTCCCTCGCAAAAATGGCCATTTTGCGAGGGGAAAGATGGCTCCTCGCAAAATTGGGGAAATTGGGGGAAATATCCCGCCAATTTCCCTCATTTTGCGAGGAACAATGTTTCCTCGCAAATTAATTTTTTTTTTTTAAAAAATATTTTTGCAAATTAAAGCCAAGGCAATTAAACAAAAAAATTCAACTCTCTCACTCATTTCCGTCCCTGTTCGACTCGGTAGCATATTGATTAAAATCAAGACAATTTTCTTCTAAACAATAGTATTTTGAAATATATTTATAAACATTTGTCTTATAATTAATATATTTATTTTTTCTATATATCTTCCTTTTTATCATTTAATCAAATAAATATAACGTAACAGATGACATATTTTTTAAAAATGTAAATTAATAAAAACCTTTATAAGAAATATATCGAAAGTTTGAAATTACATGATTAAAAATGTTTAAATAAGCGAATAATTATTGCTACTTGAATGGTAGAATAAAAGCCCTTGAAATCATGAACTATATGACCATTGTAATTTTATCTCTAATTTATAGTTATTAGCCGTTCTATCATTTTGGCCCATGGTTTAGTAATCTTTAACATGTATGTGAGCCTAACTCCTGTCTAAAATTTTGTCCCTAAAGAAAAACTACCTAACCTCTTTCCTTGTGCATTGATAACACTCCATATTTTGAGCTTCATATGAAATTGTGTATGATTATTTATTTTTAATTGAATTTGTGCTATTTAAAATACTTAAAATTTATTAACAACATGTGCGACCACGCTCAAAAGTATTGGGAGGCCAACAATAGAAGAGGCACTGAATGTAAGTGACGTGAGTGAGTGAGTCAGATTCCAAAGATTAGAAGTGAAATTTGGTAATGTTAGTGGCTATGTTTGTGCCACCGAAAGTTGTTCGGGCCCTTATCTCCTCACACTGCGACATAACTATTTGGAGCCTGCCACGTTACCTTTTCCAATGCACTCTATCCATTTTGATCTTACCGACCACTCTTCCTTTTTAATTACTCATTTCCGTTTTTTTCTATTAAACCCATTTATTTAATCGATAATATTAAAAAAAAAATTAGTTAAATTAGTTAACATGATACTATTTTTTTTTCCTAAAACACTCATACATCTTTCTTTATTTCTTATTCCCTCTCATACTTGATAACAGTTGATGGTGTATCAATAGGGATAAAGAAAAAAATTGACCAACATGAAAAATAAGTACTCCTCCGATCTCAAAGGTAAGACAAAGTTTTTAGTATAAATCATACGTAAACTTTATCTTATATTTAAAATCGGAGATAATAATATATATAAGATCAATATCAATTCTTCAATTAGGTCATATATTTATGATTGAAGACACTACTTACTTGTAGAGCCGCCAATTTTTTTTTTTTTTGAACGTTGAGAAATGGGTAGGGATGCAGGTAAGGGTTACTGGGTTAAGTGACTTAGTGAGGGCAACTAGTTGGACATATGCGTTGGCCTCATTTGCTATTACCCTTTGGTCAACCTACTTCATGTGGCTTGTCTCCTGAATTATTTTTCTCTTTTTATATTTAAATGATACGGTTATGATTTCATTTTCTTATTATTATTATTATTATTTTCCATTCATATTTATTCAATCCTCATATGGAAAAATAGATTTAATTGTACAACTTCAATCAAATGCAATAGCAAATTATATTGGCTTAGTTTCATGCTTCCACTAATCAAATTAGCATGAATATCCGTTTAGGAATTAGTATTTGGTCACAACCGAACTATCAATAAGTTTTAATTAGTTTAAATAGTTTGATTATGAGAAAAAATCTTGCAAAAATTAAATAATCGACATCAAATACTTTCTTAAATATTCCTACAAAATTATCTTACCGAAAAATGTTCTAACATGATTCTAACTTCTTGATATTTAATTATACGAAATCAAAATTGATAAATAATGTGTTGCGATTTATCCCATCTCAAGTGCAAATATTTATTTATTTAGATTGAAATGATTTGAATCTTAAACAAAGTCAAATGGTACTCTATCTTTTCCACCTAGTTAAATGCAATATACCCTTTCTAATCTCTATTATAAGGCACTTTTTAGAAGGAAAGCGTGGCCCTTATTTTAAGTTATCCAAGTGGGTATTAATGATACTTTTCAAGATTTCTTTTACTTAAAGTTTGATGCAATTTTTTTTTTTTTTACTTTTCAAGATATAATTTATTGTTTCATTTTCAAACAAATTTAATGAATTAATCAACTTTTTTTTTTTAAAAAAATGATGTGGTTGAAAGTGTCTTACAATTTCAAATCTCTTTTTTGTCTTTCTCCCTAATAAATAAAATATAATTTAATTAAGCTCAATAGCTCCAACTTATCACTAAAAACACACAGGAAAGTAAGATCATAAGTTAAAAATTCATATATATATTCAAACACTCTCAATAAGACTATAAATCAAAACAACCTATATATTGTAAAATCTTTTTTTTTTAATTCTCATTTTTTCCAACGATAATTAATAAAAGAAATTTAAAAAATTGAGTGAGAAGAATATATGATGTAATATAATATAATTAAAATATCCGACATGAACAATTTTACCATTGCGAGTGAAGAACCAGATTTTAAACAATTATTTCATATCTCAAATATACTTTGAATTTTGAAAATGTAAATTTTTTTACTTGTTGACATATTTAAATTAAAATAATCTCAAATATTAAATATATAAAATAGAATCACGAAACAAATGAGAGTGTGACATGTATACCTGCTTCTTTTTTTCTTTTTCTATTTTTTTTTGCCAAAAAAACCCTAAACATTCTATTTCGGCCGCTTGCTCTGTTGCTCAGATGCTCACTCAGTAAAAAAAACCCTAAACGTTCCCTTTTTACTCCTCTCTTTCGGCCGTTCTCCTCCTTGTCAGCATCGATTCTCAATCTCGTCGGCGATGCTCTTCTCCTCGTCGGCGTCGGCATCGATCGATCTCAATCTCGTGTGCATCGGCAGCGTCTTGGCCGTTCTCCTCCTCGTCGATATCGATCGAGCTCAACCTCGTGTGCGTCGGCAGCGTTGTCACTCTTCTCCTCGTCGGCCTCGGCCATCGACTGCTTGACTCGTTTTGGTGAGAGGTAAGTCGAGAACACTCTGCATTTTGTTGCTTGATTTTGCTGATAAGAACCGAGAAATGCACCTTTTTTATCTCATTTGCCCTTCATGCCTCGCTTTGATTTAGAAGCGGTGAGAGGCTCATCACAAGATCTTAGTTTTCTAGTTTTAATCACTTTTTGATTTGCGATGTGAACACCGCATACCAAACAAATCTTGCGTTGTGTGTGTTTGAATTTCTTGGTATTTTGTTTTGATATGTAGTTTTGTTATACCTTCTGGATCGAACCAATCTCTTTCATAGGATGGAAAAAAAAACATAAAAATCTGTGACTTTTTACTTATCCTTTTTGCTTAAAGAAAGTTGTGCGAGTGACCTTGGGTTTTCAACTTCACTTTCTACTGCTTGTTCCTATATGCGTGTTTAGATTGGTAGATAGAAACCAGATTGTAAAAGAAGAAATTTACATTTCGGTTATTATTTTTTATTTTGGACCATCTTGAGCACTCTAAAAATTTGACAAGTGTGAAATTTTGATTTTCTGCTAATGGATTATCTGGCCTGATGCGTATTTGCTCAACTTCTCCGTCCTCCTCTCGTTCGGATAGTAATGAGTCATGAGTGTGAGGTTTGGGTTTCCATTTTTGTTGCTTTTCTTATATCAATATTTTCAAACTTGAACATCCTCCCTTCTTGCAATGGGTATTAGAAAATGGTGGCTAAGCTTTATCCCTTATTGTTTTGCAGCTGCTGGCGTATGTAAGGAAAATGGGGATTTGGGTAAAATCTAATGGAATCTAGAAGCTAAGGAGCTTACTTTAAATAGGTATTTATACTTTAAAAGTTCTTGCTTTTCTAAGAGGAAGAAGGAATCAGTTTTAAATTTCCTTTTATTCTGATTCAAATCTGGTTGAGAAAGTTTTGAAGGTTATTATGGATGAGAGGAAATTTAAAGAAAGTTTTCTTATTTATGTGATTGGGCAGATGTTTGAATAAATGCCTGAGTAAAAAGAAGTTGCTTGAATAATGATATGAGTTCATGGAAGATGATATTGGGTGATTAGAAGCTTTCAGATGAATGGATAGATTGACATTATGAATTCATTCTTTTATATTTCTTCAGGATTTCACTATTCCATTTCTCGTTTTACACTCGCCTCACATTTGATTAAATATATGTTAAACCATTTAGCATTTCAAAGTCCATTGTCACTTAAGCGTTATTGAGTACCGAACTCGTACTTCATAGGCTTGTAATAGACAATCAATAGACCCCGGAACTCGGTTATCTCTATCCAAATATTTCTCCTTTATGGGCCTTGTTTTTTGGCGTCATTTTTTGGACCTTTGATTAATCTTGAATTTGCATATTTTCCTTCAATGATGAAGACGTAAATTTTGTTCATCTAATAGCAAATACCATTAAGAAGAGAAAAGTGTCATCTTGTATGAAAAATTTGTCCATGGAATTCAGGCTATTTGTTTGATTGCTTCATGAATGATCTCTTATATAGTGTGCAGGGGGATATCCTATTTTTGCACATGAGCAAGGATCCGATTTGTGCTGGGGAGATTGTGGTATTCAATGTATATGTAAGTCCTTGATTAGTTTTACTCTTTATTTTGCTTACTTTCTATATTTATTGTAGAATAATATGTGACAAACGGTTTTTTTTTTCGTGATGTCATTAAAATACTGATGCCACTTCTGTTATCGAAACTTTAATTGTAATTATTCTTTATTATGTATCAATTTGTTCATGTGAAACCCATTCTTTGTTTGTTCTCTAGTTTGTTGATCCCTCTTAGAGATGTTTAATTAGTGATCTGATTTGAGAGCAAGTTTAAGCTCCGTATCTTGGTTCTCTATATTCTTCTAATGCTTTTTTTCTATCTTCTATTGCTAATATACTTGATGTTTTTTTTGTCTTTAGGGCCGTGAGATACCTATTGTTCATCGTGTAATTAAGGTAAACTCAACCTTCCTTCCATACATTGGGCATTTATTTTGTGAAGTTCTTTGGTTGAGTCTAAGTTTGGTGTAATGAGTTTCTCCTTGATTATAAATGTATTTGGGTCATTATTCCATGTACCTCGGTGGTACAAAAAACATTGCGCACACTCTGCAGTTCAAAGTATTAATGGTTTGGATGAGGATAGTGTGTTTACTTGCATCATTGAAAGCAAGGTGAGAGATATTAATGCTTCCTTAGTTATTTTGTGTTAATTTAATAACGTTTTCTTCTGCTCTCCCCGTTCATTCTTTGATAAGCAATTAATTTAATTATTGTGTGGTACTTGGAAGTGTTTACCTCCATGCTTGCTTCGTGTGTGGATTTTGACATGTGTCTAGGCATATCATTGCGTTCATGTTGATTGTTGTTAACTTTGGATGTAATGTTGTTGAGGCATAGTTATGGAGGTTTCTTACAACTTGTGATATCACCAATATTTTCTTACAACGAGCAAGGAGAGATGATTACTGAGATGCGAGCACTTCTCCAGTCCTTATTGAAGGACAAGGGTCCTGGTGGTGATGACGATACTGGTGGTGATCATCACCAGCTTGCTGCAGTTTAGACTTTTTTTTAGTTCATTTTAGTCTAAACATTATAATTTGTAAATTTTGGTATTGCTTTGTAAACTTTATGATTGTTACAATTTATTTTAATGATATACAAGTCTTTTTATTTTCTATTTTTTAATATTTTTTGTAATTATTTTCTTTTATCTAATTTTTTTTATATTTTTTTTAAAAATTAATTGGAATTTGCGAGGAAACGTTTTCCCTCGCAAAATATGGAATTTGCGAGGGAAGCTTTTCCCTCACAAACTCCAAATTTTGCGAGGAAAAATCTTCCCTCGCAAATTCCATATTTTGCGAGGAAGACTTTTCCCTCTCAAATTTCATATTTTGCGAGGGAAAATTCTTCCCGCAAATTTCTCGAATTTGCGAGGGAAAAAGCATTTTTGCGGCCGAAAATCGTTTTGCGAGGGCGGTTTTTGCGATGCGGGTTTTCCTCGCAAATTCCGCCGCAAATCAATTTTGCGACGGAAAACGTCAGTTTTGCGAGGGAATTTTTCCGCCGCAAAAATTTGTTTTTTTTTTTTAGTGTAGTGAAACACCGTAGGTAAGTCTCCAATCCCTTGTTTAGGACCTCGGTTTGGCCATCAGTCTGAGGATGGTAGGTCGTGCTTAACCACAACTTAGTCCCAGATTGTTTGAACAATTCTTTCCAAAATTGACTCACAAAGACACGATCTCGATCCAAAACTATGGTCTTCAGGAACCCATGTAATCGGACTATATCCTTAACAAATAAATCAGCAACCTCCTTGGCACTAAATAGATGATGGAGGGGAAGAAAATGTGCATATTTGGTAAGGCGATCCACAACAACCAGGATAGTATCGCTTCGCCTAGACTTTGGTAGACCCATAATGAAGTCCATGCTAATGTCTTCCCATATGGCTTGGGGAATTGGGAGGAGGGGTTATGGCTTGGGGAATTGGGAGGGGTTGCAGCAACCCAGCTGGTGAAAGAGCTTGATGCTTGCTCCTTTGACATACTTCACATTCAGCAACATACCGATGAATGTCACACTTCATCCCTTCCCAATAGATCAGATTTGCCAGTCGTTTGTAGGTTCACAAATAACCAGAATGTCCTCCTATGGGTGAATTATGGTATTCTTGCATCAACACAGGAATTCTAGTAGAATTTTTCGGTAAAACTAGCCTTCCTTTATAGTGCAAACAGCCCTTAAACAAGGTATATCCTTCAGTTCCCTCTTCGCTGGTGATTATGTTCTGCAACAGGGATTTAAGTTTCGGATCAGCTTGAACCTCTTTCTCCCATTTTTCTATGTCCTCATTTTGCCACATAGAAAAAGGCCATCAGTTTCAGAGGTTCTTCCTATCGTGACAATGCATCAACTGCTATATTCTCTTTGCCGGGTTTGTACACAATTTCAAACTTATATCCCATCAATTTTGAGACCTACTTCTGCTGATTTTCTTCCAATATCTTCTGCTCCAGCAAGTATTTTAGAGCCTTCGATCAAGCATACGAACAACAAAAGTTTTCCCCCATAGGTAATGCCTCCACTTCTTTACTGAGAGCACAATGGCCATTAGTTCCCTTTCATATACAGAACTCTGTTGTGCTCTTCTAGACAATTTCTGGCTGAAATACGCGATTGGTCGCCCCTGCTGCATGAGAACAGCGCCTACACCAGTCCCAGAAGCATCTGTTTCTAGCTCAAATGGATTTGAAAAATATGGCATTCCCAACACCGGAAGAGTAGTCATGGCTGTCTTGAGAGTTTCAAAGGCCTTGGTGGCATCGGGGTCCAATGAAATGCTTCTTTCTTCAAGAGATCAGTTAGAGGGCTGGCTATTTTGCTGTATCCCTTGACGAATCTTCGATAATACCCCGTTAATCCTAAGAAGCCTCGTAGTGATCTGATGGTTGTGGGTGTGGGCCATGCTTGCATACTGTCTATCTTTGTAGGATCAGCTTGAACTCCTTGCGCTGAAATGGTATGGCCCAAGTACTCTATTCTGGACTGTACAAAGGCACATTTCTTTAAATTGACAATTAAGTGATTTTCCTGCAGTAGGGTCAGCACCTTCTCTAGGTGTTCCAAATGAGTATCGACATCACAACTATAAATCAATATGTCATCAAAAAACACAAGTACGAATTTGCGAAGATACCCTCTAAATATATCATTCATTAGAGCTTGAAACGTAGACGGAGCGTTAGTGAGTCCGAAAGGCATAACCTTAAATTCGTAGTGGCCTTCATGAGTCCAGAAGGTTGTCTTATGCTCATCCCCTGCCTTGATACGGATTTGGTGGTACCCAGACTTTAAATCCAGCTTTGAGAAAATGGCAGCTCCTTTGAGTTCATCTAAAAGCTCGTCAATGGCTGGTATAGGAAATTTGTCCGGCACTGTAATTTTGTTCAATACCCGATAATCAACACAAAATTGCCAACTCCCATCTTTTTTTTTACCAATAATACTGGGCTGAAAAATGGACTGTTGCTGGGTTGTACAATTCCCGCTTGGAGCATGTCTGAAATGAGGTCCTCAATTTCCTTTTTCTGAGCATGGGGGTACCGGTAGGGTCGGAGATTGGGTGGTTGTTCCCCTGGTCTGATCATTATGGCGTGGTCTCGTGAACGTCGTGGTGGTAGAGTACCTGTAGCCTGACACACTGTGGAGTATTTGCTCAATAAACTCTGGACCTCTGGCGTGAGGGCCGGAACCTCTACGTCTTCCCTTTCAATGTTTCTGCATTCGAATAGGAACCCATGTCCCTTCTTCTTTATCATCTTGACGACAGCTTTCAGCGAGGCCTGATTTCGGGATATGGAGGGATCCCCTTTCAAAACTACTCGGTCATTTTTTTTCCTATCTTCATGGTCATCAGTCCCCAGTTAACCTTAACATCTTCCAACGTCCGCAGCCCTTCAATGCCCAGGACAACATCAATTCCCTTTAGAGGAAAAGGGTAAAAAGTCTGCATAATGGTAAGGCCCTGTATTTGAAGCACCGCGCCTGGACAACGTTGCTGTCTCTTCACTGTGTAACCATCGCCTACCGTGATGGTATATTCCGCCACATCCTCCACCCTGAGCCCATGCTGGTTCAACATGCTATCGGCTATGAAGTTGTGAGTTGCCCCACTATCGATCAGCACAACCACGGCTTTACCGGCAATGTCCCCTTTTATCTTCATTGTGTGATTGCTCTCGATCCTAGCCAGAGAGTTCATGGATAATTCCATGCATTTTGCTTCCTCCTCAATATCAAAAAAAATTTCCGCTGCTTCCCCTATTTCTTCTGCACTATTCTCGCCAGCCTCCTTCTCAATGTCAATCAGGAAAACTTGCAGGTGCTTATCACGGCAAGTGTGTGTGGGGCTGTATGTGTCTCCGCATTTATAACAGAGGCCAAGTTCCCGGCGGTGAGTCATCTCCGAGTTCGACAGCCGGCGACTCCAGTCTGGTTTTCGGGTGGTGGAAATCATTGTCGTCGAGATCCCTGTGTTTGTCTCCTGCGGTTTTGGTTCAGATCGGGTCGCTGGTGCTGTTGGATTGATGGATGGTGTGACTCGAATGGGCTCAGTGTATTGGGTGACCCGGGAGTAGTTGGGCTGGGTCGGGTTTCTTTTAAACCCAGTGGTGAGTGTGGTCCGATAGGGCTGTCGTTTATACAGTTTCAGGAGCTTTTTCATCGCGTCGACTTTCACTGCCATCTTTATCAGTCCTTCCAGGTTCGTCTCGTCGGTCAGCTCCAACTCCTCCTGGACTTCCATTTTTAACCCGTACAAAAATGCTCCCATCAAGCATTCCTCTGTTGCATCGGTTAACGGAAACGATAGGCGTTCAAAGGACTCAACATACTCCAGAACGGTTCCTTCTTGCTGATTCTCAAATAGGATCTTATACTCGCCTCCTCGCTGGTATGTGTGAAATCTTTCCAGCACCTTCTGCTTAAACTCCGGCCACCCTCGCAGCGCACCGCGAGCCTCCTTCCATTGGTACCAGTGAAAGGCCCGATTTTCCAAGCAAATGACGGCAGCCTCTAACTTCTCAGTTTCAGGTACGCCATTTATTTGAAAATACCGCTCCACTCGGCAAAACCACCCAATAGGGTCGTCCCTTCGAATGCGCGGTTCCAGTTTTCTAAATTTTGTCGCTCCCTTATCCCCATTGTCATTGCTTTATGTCTCTGTGTCGGATTGGGACTCTCTGGTGTCCTTCTTGCTCTTTTTTTTTGCTTGTATCCTGATCCATACCTAAAAGCACTTCCCTGATCAAGCTCACTCCTTCGGTGAGTTCTGTCACTTGTCTGGATAAGCCTGATAGTTCTTCTACCTTATGTGCTAATCCCGCTACTGCTTCCTGTAATTCTTTGATCTCGTTCGCCATGGTCGAGGATGTCACAGGTCTGATACCAAAATGTTAGGGACTGAATAGAAACTCCAGAATAACTCTGGAAATATTGATTGATAACGGATAAATGAGTTTACAAAAATCTGAAGAGGAATATCCCCCTCTCCAGCCAAGACAGATTCAGGTTCGATAGAACCGGATTCCCTCTCCTCTCAAAATACTCTCCAAAAACAGCATGCCCCTTCCCTTGTCCTACAACGGTTAAAATCAAGGTTATTAAAACCGGACCGGTCATTGAACCGGTCAAAGTACTGGGTTAAGGGTTAGTGGGTCAGACCGGAGTCAAACCGGGGTCAAACCGGAGTCGAACCGGGGTAACTAAGTCTTTAAAATTTATTATATGATTTTTTTTTTTTGCTCGGAACATTATATGATATTTATTAATGGGAATTGGGTCACAAAATTGAAAAAAAAATGCAAAGTCGTGCCTGTCGCTTCTCATTTATGACTCGCTTTTTCACTTCTTTTCATAACAATTAGGTGAGCAAGCACGTGTTCCTCCTCATCTTCATCATCTACCCAAAATCCACACCCATACGCCATATCCGAACCTCTCTTTCTCTTCTTTTTCCCCATGACTCCTTCCTTGGCTCCTTCTTAAAATCCAACTCTTACCTCACCGTGAATCATACAAGCCACCACATACAAGGCAGGTACAAGAGGATGAAGGAAGCTTCATCGCCGCCATACAACCGGCCTCGTCCTATGTTCGTCTCGCAAGTCGTCTTCGTTTTCGGAATCTTCGACGTCATCACCGGAGCCGGCGAAAAAGCAAGTCTTTGCCGCCATAATATCCTCATCTTCCCATCTCTCTCTCGTAAACGTCTTCCTCTTCGCTTACGTTTTTTTAGACTTCGACCGACTCCGGTTTCTACCATGGGAATCGGACCCGGTCTCATGGCCGGTTCGCCGGTTTCCGGTCTGAACCGGCCGGTCCGGTCTGGGTTTCATAACCATGGTTAAAATAGACTAAAAGTATCTTTCACAATACCCCAAAAGCCACCCTACATAACAGTTATCTATACTACCCATACTCAAAATAGATAAAAGCATAAAAGGTCAACTCTGCAACCTTAAAAGGCATCTTGCCTAATTGTTGTGTCCTTCTTGGTTGTCTGTGCCATCCTTGGTCTTTCAACATAGGTTTGACCCGTGAATGGGGTTCTTTCACATTACGCTCAGGCATGTTACAAAATATTCCCAAGCCTTTTCAATGTCTCCTATATGAGAAAATGCACTGATCATGGCTGTGCAAGATATTATATCTTTAATCAGCATTAATCCAAATGCGCGGCTAGCTTTCTCAATATTTCCACACTTAGTATACATTGTCATGATAGCATTCCCTATAGGAACAGATGAATCCATTCCACTCTTTATTGTATATCCATGAAGCAATTCTCTAATTGTGGCATAGTTTTGACCTGAACAAATTCCAAGTACAGTGGAAAGGGTAAACTCATCCAGCTTCACTGGAGAACACCTCATTTGGTTAAACAGGTGCGTAGCATCTTCTTCAAGTCCAAACCTGGGCCACTCCATCGATCAAGGAAGTCCATGAGACTTCATTGTGTTCCATTAAATTGTCAAATACATGCCTTGCAGATTCTAAGCAACCACCTTTTGCATACATGTCAACCAGCCCCCCTCCTGTAAAAGCATCAATATTATATTCCGTGTGAAGAATCGATACATCAAAAAATGATAATCCCAAAACACTAAAATAAAAAAAATAAAAATAAAAAGTAGTTATGAAAGAGTGATAATGGGGAAGGTAGTTCCACACTATTTTACCAATCTTATTTTTTCCTCAATAATAATTAAATATTATTTTTTATATCAATAACCACATTTGAATTTACTTGTTTTCTCATGTTTTAATCTTCAAAATTTATTTCATAAAACAAAACGCAGATATATGAGATGTAGTTAGAGAAAATATAGGGATTCAAATTCCAAATAAAGAAAGGTAGTTCCACACTATTTTACCAATCTTATTTTTTCCTCAATAATATTTTATATATATATATATATATATTATCAATAATCGCATTTGAATTTACTTGTTTTTTCATGTTTTAATCTTCAAAATTTATTTCGTAAAACAACAAGCAGATATATGAGATGTAGTTAGAGAAAATATAGGGATTCAAATTCCAAATAAATTAACTAAGATAATTCCTTATTTATTTGTCTTCTTATATAAGTAAACTTTTATTTTGAATGACCAACAAATTGTATTACCCTTAATTTTAATTTGGCTATATATATATATATATATATATAGAGAGAGAGAGAGAGAGAGAGAGAGAGAGAGACTAATATAATAATAATAAAAAGCAAGGTGGTTATGAAAGAAGGATAATGGAGAAGGTAGTTACACACTATTTTACCAATCTTATTTTTTCCTTGATAATAACTAAATATTTTTTTTATCAATAACCGCGTTCGAATTTACTATTTTTTCATGTTTTTATTTTCAAAATGCATTTGAATTTACTGTTTTTTCATGTTTTAATCTTCAAAATTTATTTAGTAAAACAACGAGCAGATATATGAGATGTAGTTAGAGATAATTTAGGGATTTAGATTCTAAATAAATTAACTAAGATAATTCCTTATTTATTTGTCTTCTTATATAAGTAAATTTTTATTTTGAAAGACCGAAAGATTGTATTACCCTTAATTTTAATTTGGCTATATATATAGGGGGGAGAGAGAGAGAGAGAGATTTCTTGGGAAGTTGGCCTCTTCATGTTGTCATGCGCACACCCTAATTCCCCAACGTGTTAGTGGACGTTGTGCGCACACCGGATAGGGATCGTAATGTTATTATGGTGGAAGTGGCCGTGGTAGTTATGTCGCATGCTATAAATAATGGGTTGGGCTCCAGATTTGTGCTCTGCATTCTATGTCTTCACTCATGATCTTTAGTAGCAAATCGTCAAATGGGCTATCTTCCACTCTTTCCTCATCTTTTTTGGTTTTTGTCTTATTAATATTGATTTTGCATTGCATCCCTTAATGCATTACTCATATCTTCTGACATTTTTTATTTGTGTTTTCATCTTCATCGATGTTTTCTAAAAGATTTTTTTTGCTTTTTGTGTACCCATCTTCATCGGAAATTCATATTGCATTACATAAATTCATAACTTTTTTTCATTTTATATTCTTGGTGACACATATTCACATTTATGCATTAGTTGCTTGTTTCTGTTTGTGTTGCCATTAGAGTTTGAGGAGGCGTGTAGACCCTTGTCAAGGGTGATGTAGGTCGGTGAGTTCTTTCTCTATATTCCTCTCCTTCGTTTGTCTCTTAAGTTGGACAGGGAACTTGGCTTGATGCAGAGCACAAATTATTGAAGTTTGGACAAGGTCTTAAATAAGTGAAACTCGATCTCTGAAAGAGAAGCACGCAGGGAATTTCGGAGGAAAATGTATACCGGGATGAATAAAGTCAAGCAGATTGAGTTAGAACATAGAAATGAACAATCAACTCATAAAGGAGGAAATGCAATTTAGGAAGGGATATCATATGAATATGAAGAACAGGTTGGTTGCGCTTTCATGCATATTAGCTTCTGACCATCTCCAAGCTGGAAGTTGTTAATTACTATTTTTTTTTCATTGACTGATATCTCTCTCCATGTAAGTTGTTGGTGTTTTTGAACTAGGTTTTTTCCCCTCCATCTACTTCTCAATTTCTTAACTCATTAATGATTTTGCCTCTTCATTTTGTTCGCCCAACGGGATTCTATGATAGCCAATATGGTGAATAGGAATATGTAATGAGCCACTTATAGGAGATAACATTTGTAGCCCATGATGAATCTATGATTTGTGGGCAAGTGGTTTATTTCATTAAAAATAATTACAAGTATCATAGATTCAAAAATTATAATTGAAACATGTGGCCGTGGACTTAAGATTAAAGATAAATTAAAGATTGGCAAATAATAATAAAAAAAAAAACTTCAGAATCAGCCAAATGTAAAGTTTCATTCTTAAAAAATTTAAGGAAGTCGACATCGATAGTATTTACAATGAAATTTGTAATCATTATATATGAACTTATATTTCCATATTCCATTATATCAAAAAAAAATATTTTGAAGTTTTCTAGAAAATTAATGAATTAATGAATTTTTTCAGTCTTTACAAGAATTTATAAAATTTTCAACATGATAATATGGTGATAAATACAATTAGTTTTACTATCATATAAAACAATTACAAATACAATTGATACATCTTTAAGTAACACCTGCACCAAAGCAATATAGATTTTCGTTTTACTATAATGTACACATTGCATCGTACGGGTACCTATGCATCGTACGGGGGTCTCAGTGCTAGTTAAAATAATAAAAACAAAACAAAATGTAAGTTATGCCCTACTCTATAGCACAAGACTTCACTGTGAAACACCCAACCACTTTGAAAAATAAAACTCAAATTTAGAATACTATATGAATACAGTTACAAAGATAAAGGGGTTTAATTTGTGAAGGAAAGGGGACACTTAAAGCATTTAAAGAATGAGATATCAGTGGGTATGGAAGAATGGAACCTAGCCTTTCTTCTCCAGATGACACTGCGGATCCGGGTGACGGTGACGAGGACCACGGGGGCAATGGTGATCGAGACTTAGTCGCACAATGGGCAAAGAGGAACACGGTGGGCGACGGGTGAATAAAGAGGTCGACGAGATGCGCGAAGAAAGTGAAAGGTCGGCAGCAGCGCCGGCGAGGATGGGGGTGACGCCTGAGGAACAGCGATGGAGGAACAGAAAAAACGACGGCAGAAATATAATTGTAACGGACGGCTCAGATTCATTGCAAAAAGAAAACGGTCCAGACACTATTTCTAAGGGTGTGTTTGGTTTGAGGGGAGGGAGTGGAAAGTAGGGAATTGACCAAATTGTCATTAATGAAGGGAATATTCTTTTTTGTTAAGAGTGTATTTTAGGAATATTAAAAATTTTCTATGGACGTTTTGGTAAAGAGGGGTTAAAAGATCTCCCCCTCCCTCCCTCAAACCAAACTAGCCCTAAAAGAAAACGCCCTGTTTTATCTGAGAGGAAATGGAAGGTAGAGTGGGAAGACCGGAGGCCACAGCGCAGGGAGATTTCTTTTAACTTTTCTTTTATCCAATGTCCCGAATTAAATAAATAGATTTTAAATTAAAGATAATAAGGAGCAAAGTTTTTAGCCGAAAGGTCAACTGGTTGGACCATCATCCGATCGGGAGCGGTTGCCTCGCATGTCGCTCCGTCCTCATCCTCGAAGCCTTCCATCCTAGCCGTTCATTCCAACCATTTTAATCCTGACCGTCCATACATTTAAAAACCAGAACCAGATGCTCTTCTTGCAAATATTCTTGCTCTGCCGCCATTTCAAGCCTCTTCATCTCTTCCGCGTTGGCCGAAGTGTGGTAACCTGCTTCCTCTTTTTTTCTTGTGAGCTATGACACTTTCTTCTCATTTTCAACGCCGACGCCTCGGCCCTCGAACCGAATGAATTCTCCTTCCTAATCCAGTAAACCTTATCTTCACTTCGAACCACTGGAAAATGATTATTTATTTATCACGCAATTGTGTTTAGCAGCTTCATTCTGGGTACGATTATTTATCTTTACGCTTTCTTGTTCTTAATTTTTTTCGATGAATTATTTCGCAAATCGATTGGAATTGAATTATGGGCTTCTTTGAAATTTGAGAATCTCTTGCTTCGTTCATATGGTTCAGGATATCCCTGTGTTTTGAATTCAAGCAGAATTTTCCTCTTGCAATGAAAGGAAATATATGTATTTAGTAGAATTATAGATAATTAAGTTTTGGGGGTTGTTTTTCTCTTTTGATTGATATTCCGCCATTATAAAAGAGAAGGTTAGTGATTTAAGGGATCATGTTTTTTAAGAGTAGGAAAGACAATTGAGTTTAGTTTTTGGTCTCTTATAATTTTTTGCTTATGACCTATTATCTCGTTCTTTGTGTATGACCGATGACATTGTTGAGCACTTTGAGCGAAGTTCAAGCTGCAATTTCACCAGGTTTCGAGGGAGAATTTCAGTGTTCTTATGGCCAAAATCTCTTTCTTATTGCGTTTTCATCATTCTTGAAGTATTTGAGCATAGGCAATGATTCTCTTATTTTGGCCTATGTAATCTATTGCTTGATTCTCTTATTTTGGTTTTCTTTCTAGGTTTACACAGTGCTGTGTGATTTTTGTTTCAGAGGTTTAGATGCTTCAATTTCATGTTCTGCACCTACGACATTGCAACCACCACCTTAAGTTCATTCATTTACTAGTATGATGATGGTGAGTTTATTTATCTAAAATTAAATCGACACTATGATTTGTTCCGTTAATGTGTATGCTAATGTTTTTTCATGTTAATAATATGCTTACTTTTGTCTTTGTGATTTATAGGCTCCTTAGATTGTCCAACACCATCATTGGAAACATTAGAAGAGGAAATTTTGTTGTCAAGTACCCCAAAAAAAACAGAGATAGGAATGTACACTGTAATACCCTAAAAACCCTAATTATCATAAATGGTATATTTTGATAAATACTACATGATAGATAAAGGAGAGTATGTTGACTCTAATGTTGTAATTTGTTTATTATAATTTTTGGGCAATTTCTCCTTGAGATTTAATTAATAGATCAAGTGTGAATCTTGAGATTTCATTTAGGGATCATAATATACCCTAATATAAATATTGAATTTTAGTAAATAAATACTAAAAATACAAAGGTGAATTTTGTAATATCCAAAAATAATTATTTATCTTAAATACTATATTTTGATAAATAATACCTATTAAAAATAGGTGAATATGTGGTCTCAAGCTTTAGAAGCTTATTGATTATTATTTTAAGTAATTTCTTCTTGAAATAAAATAAGCTAAAGACCAAATATTCTAATTTCTTGTAGGGATCATAAAACATCATAAAATTATCATAATTAAGCATAGTCTTAATTAAATCATGAGAGGCAATTAAATGACATAGAAATACTTATTTCAATTAGAGAAAATTACCAACAACTATTGGGCAATTGAATTTGTAATAATTAAAGTAATTATATTAATTTTCGTAATTAATTAATAATTAAATTAAAAATGCATAATTAAGGAATATATGAGATTAATTAGTGATCAAAGGTTAATAGAAACCCAAGATTAGCATAAAGAGAATTTCTAATGATCATAATTAATATAGTAACCTATTAATTAAGCCTTATAACATCTAAAAACACTATCTTAGAGATTTTAGCCAAGATTAATTAAATCTTCCCTATTTTAAATATGTGGCGAAAATTCTCTTTCAAAGAGGCAAGATAATTGCACCAATTTTAAATCCTAAGAGCACATAATATATGAACAAATATCATCAAAAGTAGTAGGATTTTTCCAACACAAATTAAAGGTTTGGATTAAATCTAATAAAGCTAAATCCTAATGCCTTAATTTAACTTCATAAAGTGTAATCCATGTGGATCAAACATCAACCAATAAGGGACTTTCTTCTAGATGCTATGAGATGATTGAAAAACTAAATTGAAGAGCAATTGGGAATGCATACACGGTTTGGCATACCTTGTTGTATAAGAATACCTTTGTTTAATAATTAACATATTGTATATGATAAAGTAAGCACATGGTGTAAAATAAAGTCAACAAATTGGAGAGAGAATATGTACTTAAGATAAGAAGTATTAATGGAAAGTGGAAGAGGATAAAACTTGAATGGAAAGTTAAAAATCATTGGGATTAATTCAAGATACAAGTAAATAAGAATCTATAGAAAATAAATTGTATCTTGAGAAACTTTAATCATAAATCAAATATAAGGATTTATTATGAACAAGCATATTTTAAGCTTGGAATAGGTTATCTCCAAAATCATTTCCTCAACTTTTGTGATTAATCTTAAAATGATTAAAGTGTTAATTGAGACTTCTAATGAAGCCATGATTTTTGAGATTAGAGTATTAAAGAAGAAATAAGTAGGTTTAAATCAATCTTAATTTGAAATCCACCAATGAGAAAAAAATCAAGAGAAATGCTTTTAATTAAATTAAAACTTCTTCATTAAGTATAGATCCAATGGTTAAGATTAAAACTTCTTAACTAAGGTTAGATCCTATGGCTCCAATTGAAGAAGAGTTAGGTTTGAAATAATTGCAAGAGTGCCATTGCATTTTGCTATAAATAGAGGGGTGCCTCTTCATAAATCTTCACACCAAAACTCAAATGAGTTTTAGAAAGCAAGAGTAGAGAGTAGTAAGAGCAAGTGAGAGGCATGGAGAAGTAGGAGGAAGTTCTTCAAGAGGTAAGCAAGCTTTTAGTTTCTAGTCTTTAGCTTTTGTAGTTCTTGAAGTTCTAGTTTAAGTTCATAGTTAAATGTTGTTTTGATCTTTAATCTTCCAATATATTTTTGTTATCATGTTTTTATGGTTAAATATTATTTTATTTCGAAAAATTTATGGAGAAAGTGATATAGCAAAATGTTTGGAAGATTAGGATCAAAATAGCGAAGCTCTGCGAAATTTTGTCGGTTAGCGATTCCCGAAGTCGGGGATGAAAACGCCAGTATTTTATGTTGAAGATGAGGTTCTAAAATTCTGAGAAAATGCATGGTTAAAGTAGACATATAGATCTTTCCAAATATACCTAGAGTATGTCAATTGGAGTTTTGTACAAAGAGATAAAAATTGTTGAAAATGGGCTACGAATTCTGGGAATTTTCTGGCCGGCAGAATATAAAAACGTGAAAACTGGGAATTTTTCTTAAGTTCTGGGCGAAAATAGATATTTGTCCTCAAAATTAGACATCCTAAGGATTCCTATGAATTTTACGGATCCTCGTTTCGATTTTTTTAGATTTAATTATGATTTTTCAAAGTTAATCGAAAATTCTACCCAGAAATTCAGTATTGCGTTTTTGAGAAAATGTAAGGGCAAAGTTGTAATAATAACTACACCAAGGGTAGAAATGTCAAAATAGGTGAAAATATCATTTTTTGATATTATTTTAAGAGATAGAATATTAGTTGTGATATTATGGGAAAAAGGAATAATCTGACGATAACATATAGGATATCCGGAAAGTCCGGAGTCGGGTTCAAAGAACGGGCAAGTTGGCCATTACACGGTGAAAGGTACGTACGCGTACTGTAACACTAACTCTGATGCTTATTGTATACTTATATGTGATAGATAACTTTACATGTGATGTGTACTGTTAACATAGATAACTTTACATGTGATGTGTACTGTTGATATATTAATCTTACATCTGCTGTGTGTTTATGTGTTGATTAATGCTGTAATGGCATGAATAACTGTCATACATATATTATTATACATAAGCATGAGGTTAACATTACACGAGGTCCAATGGGCATTGGACCTCGTCTTAACTAATAGTCGGGAAAGGATTATGGATCGGAAGGCACCGGTAGATGGAGCCAAGAGAAGGCACGAGTAGGCGGCGAGATAGTGGCAGAACGGGACATCAAAGGACAAAGCCGGAAAGAAAGGCCGGTCAAAGCAAATGCAGGAAGAAGGTTAACAGAGCCTACCTTCTGGCATGAAACTAATAGGGTTACTTCAAAACATTTCGTGCTTAAACTAGAAAGGGTCGGTCTATGTGGTTCGATCAATCGATCACCGTGAATTCGGGAGACTTCCACTAGACTTTACCCGGCTGGCCAAATGGGTTGATGTAATCGTGTTAGGTTCTATGCCCCAAGTCCAGAAATGGCTTGGTCTAAAGTTGTATAGTTACAATGTAAATCCTGTAATTATATAAAGTCTTGTATCACATGAATATTCCTTCGGAAATTTTAATATACCAGTATACGTCGGGCATCAGCATATGCCTGAGTATTTTATATCAGTCACTCAATTGTTCAAATTTTTAGTACATGCTCTCCATTTCCGCAACACGCTAAGTTGTAGCACCTCAAACTCTGATGATTTTTCTAAAACCAAGTGTCAACCGGCACGATTTATGCTACGAAACTTGGGGTGTTACATTTTGGTATCAGAGCTAGCTTCATAGCTAGTCTCAGAGCATTGTATGGACAACTAGGTTAGGAGTACTGATATAATACTGGTATTGTGATACAGAAAGGACATATACCCTAAGGAAAAGGGTTAGGGTTTTTGTTAAACTCTAAGACTTTTGATATGGAAATCGGAGTCTGAATGGAGTTCCCGAAACGAAAGTGATAGTTGTACTTAAAAGACAATACTACCTAGGTCTTCCTATAGACAGTAACCTATTGTTTATGTTTCTCTATAAAAATAGTGGCTTCTCGGTTAAAAGTCTTCCGGTAAGGATAATAACTTATTACATAAGTTTTCTTGTAAAAACAATAACCTATTAAGTTACCTTAAGGGAAAGATCCCTGCCTAGTAGAAGCTAGACACCATATGTATAGGAAAAATTGAATTATGAAAATCACCTGGAGCTAAACTAGAATTAGAAGTCCATGAAACGAAATGACCCGTATAAACGGAATTAGAACCCCTAAAGGATAGGAACCTGATAAGATTCGAGTTCTCGTTATAATGATTCAAAGACAACAAACTGATGATAGTACTACTTATGGAATGTTGGATTGGGAAGGCTACTTACGGGGAGGTTTGATCGGAAAGGGCTGCCTGCGGAGGGTTCTGACCGGTAAAGCTGCCCAATCGGAGGGGTTGTGAGCGGCGCCGAGTGAAGTACCGTAGGGTGAAGCCACCGTGACGTCAAACCGTAAAGTAAAAGCCGCAATCACAACGAACCATAAAGTAGAGCTACCAGTGTATCGAGCTCAGGGTAAGTACATCATAACGAGTCTCATATTTAATAGGTTCTCTAGAGAAAAGATTTACATAATCCAAAACACTCCAGTGTTATGTAGCATATACTGTGCGATAGAATCCAAGTAGAAAATTGTGAACAAAGCTCCCTGAGATACTTTTAGGAGCTTTCAATGGGATACAAACAAAAAGCGAAGTAGAGTTCACTACTGAAACGAAGTATGAAATTGAACCAAAATCAAAGGTGCCGTATCAGGTGGTTCCAAATAACTAAGTTTCTAAGAGATAAAAGCATACATCAAAACGAATACACCAAATCCAGAAATTTCAATTCCTACCATAAACAGAATAATATATGACAATGGCCGACAACACTGATTCCTGGTGATTTAACTCCAGTCCAGTAGATTAGGTAGAGTATGAGGCCAGACGAGCGCGATAGTTATGGATCAGATAGATCCAACGGTTGCAGTTGAAGCTGCACAGGATTGACTAGGTTCTAGTAAGAACAAATTAGTAAGTTATGTCTCTCAAATATACATAGTGAAAAGTAGGACCTTTGGGACCGGTATGTCCTTAGGTCAATAGATAATATGGTTAGAAGTCCTAAAAGTCTTGTAAGACAAAGTTGGTTATAGGCTGACAGTAGGCCACAACAGTTAGACAACAAATACCGAAAAGTGTCCCCGGAAGTCTATGAAACTAAGAAAAATACTCAATGTCCGAAACAGTCAGAACATTAAAGTAGAATAAAAGCATTCTACAGATAACTTGAGTAGCTGAGGACAGAGGTCCGAATGCATCTAAAATTAGCAATGACCTTCTATGATTAGTTGCCTGGTTCCTCAGTAAAAGTCAAGGTTGGATTTTGAAACTTGTCAATACACCTGCTATGTCCAAAATTGTTGAGATACCTCATGACTTCTGTAAAATAAATTTTTGAATGAAATGTTTTTAATGATCATTATTTCTTTGAAATATAATTGTCAAACTTATGAATTTTTAACTTGAGTTAGTTGTTGACGGTGAGAACGGTGGCTTAAAAGCTATCTAACTTTTGTAAAAGTCCCAGAAAAAAAGTCGATTGTAAATATGATTTGTGTTTGGATTGTCCGTTTAGCTTTTGGATAAGTGACTTTTTTTCTTTAAATGGATGAGTATTTGAATTATTATTTGAAAAATCAGTTGAAATGGAAAATGACTAAAAAGGGAATGAATCATATTGAATACTACATATACATATTAATTGTATATATTATGATAATTGAAGATAAAAATTTTAATTTAGTTTTAATTTGAAAAAAAAAAAGTTAAATGATTATTAAAAAAATTGATAAACAATAAAATCCTTAATTAAATATATTTAATAGATTAAACTGTTTATAAATTATAATCTATACAAACAATACATTTTGCTAATTGCAATGGCTATGAAGTTTGTCTTTGAACAAAATTCTTATTAAAATTCTAAACAAAATTCTTATTAAAATCCTAAACAAAAATTCTTAAAAGTTGTTGAGATTGAAAGATCACATTGAAACCCATAATCAAATCTAATAGGATCAAATCAAATCAAATCATAATATCTTATGATATATTCCTAAAATACAATATTTATATCTAATCCTAATAAATACTAAAACAATGTCCCTAATAATAATAATTCATTAATATTTCTAAACTTGATAATCTCAACAATAGTCATTAATAAATAAATCATGATTTATTAAAAAATTTATCCTTAATTAACAAAATTAAGTCCTTAATTAACCACAAAACAAAGTTCAGTCCCTTTTCACTTTTTCCCCTCCAGTAGCATACAATTTTTACATTAGGATTAAATTACAAATAAATAAATAAAAATAAAAATTAATTAATTATGATACATAAATTTATTGTGTGATTATCAATAAAAATTTGTATATAAAATATCATTTATGGTAGTAAAAGAAATTAGTGGAAAAATAAATTAACATTTAGTTTTAAAAAAGGTGGAAAAAACGAGTTGGAGAAGAAATGGAATAATAATAATAATAATAAATTAATATTAAAAAAAACGGAATATGAAAAGGTGGTGGCAATTACTGCCACCTAATGTAGAGAGAGTATGATTATTATTATATATGGGATTTAAACTTCTCATGTTGCATGAGAAGAAGAAGATTCCTACACACATGAAATGGTGAGACACATATATATATATAATGCTCATTATATATATGTGTGTGGGTCCCACTATTTCATGTGTGTGTGACATGAGAATACACTTCTCCTATAACATGAGAAGTGTTTTTCCCATTATATATATATATATATATATTAAAAAAAAATCCCAATCCACCACCTTTTGTAATGTATATATATGTGTGTGTTTAGTAAATTAGTGTTTATGTGAGTGCGTGAGAGAGTCCGGAGAGAACAGGAAGCAGCAGCGTGAGAGAAGGGTGAGGAAGAAAAGGAGAGTTTATGAGATATTTTAAGGTACGTTGTTTATTTTATAAGATTATTTAGATAGTTAAATTAATTTATTTTCAATAAACTTTCTTCATGAAAGTTATTTTACAAATTTTTCTCTTTCTAATGAAAGTAATCTAGAATTGGGTAGTGAAAATTTTGGGATTAGAATTATGATAAAGTTTTGAGTTTTGATAATAGAAGATCGTATATATAAAGAGCATGATTAATACCTAACTTTAATCGGTTTAGATTTGTTAGTTTGTTACTATGGGAATTTAAAGTTATTTTCTATCTAAAACACTACTAGAAAATGTCATATTTGCAACTGAATTTGTGAGGGAAAAAATTAAAATCAAATTTTGACAATTTTGTGAGGGAACTCATTTTCCCTCGCAAAATGTCAATTTTTCTGAGGAACAAATTTTCCTCGCAAAATGTCCACTTTTTCGAGGAAACATACTTTCCCTTGCAAAAATCCTCATTTTGCGAGGGAAAGATGGTTCCCTCACAAAATTGGGGAAAATTCCCAATTTCACTCAATTTTGCGAGGGAACGAAGTTTCCCCGAAAATGGGATTTTTGCGAGGAAGTACAATTCCCTCGCAAAAAGTAAGGTTTAAGCGAGGTTTCATCCTCAGCCTATGCATATGCTTCTATGTCTCCCAAATTCTCCACTCTTTCTTACACCAATCCATCGCTCCACAATGAGCTTGGTAGCTTCCTTTTCAAGCCCTGATCTTCATGCTTACACAAGAACCAGTCTCCACATTGAACGAAAACCTTCACTTTCTCTCTATTCCCAATCCTTCCACTCTATTATCCTCACTCCCTTCCACTTCTTCCTTACCTTTAACCATTACTTCCACGTCAAACCCAATCGAATTTCATCCTTTATCGGATTCAGTCCCCAATAATTTCATGGACGACTTAGACAATCCACATAATAATCCTGTCGTGAATAGAATTTATCAAAACCAAGCCCCAGAGGTGTCGTCATCGTCGTGCCGGAGAATATTTATTCAGGACCCACCTTGAATTTCTTCGCTCTTTTTAAAAGGGCTCAATAATATGGCTAACCGAGAGGTGAAATTGGAGTTTAAGCAAATTGAGAAGAGCAAGTATAACTTGCTGCGAAGGAGGCAGATTAAGGCGGAGACTGAAGCATGGGAGAAGATGGTGGAGGAGTATAGAGAACTAGAAAGAGAAATGCGTGAGAAGAACATGGCTCCCAATTTGCCTCATGTGAAGTCGTTGTTTTTAGGATGGTTTGATCCCCTGAGGGAAGCTATAGAAAGGGAGCAGAAGTTACAGATGTCGGAGAGGAAGAAGGCTGCATATTCACCTTATATTGATGTGTTGCCTGCAGCTAAAATGGCTGTTATTGTCATGCATAAAATGGTGGGCTTACTCATGCTAGAGTATGGAGCAGGGTGTGTTCAACTTGTTCAGGCTGCTGTTCAGATTGGGAAGACCATAGAACAAGAGGTAATTGATTTTAATATTAAAATTTTCTTTTTTCTGGTAGCGGTCTCCAATTTTTTTTTATCGATCATGTTTAATATGGCAAGCCTATTAGTTTTAAATATTAATATTGAGTAGTTTAGCTAAAAGAATCAGAATTAGGAGTTCGTTGATAACTGATAAGTGCGCAACCAAATTATCTCTACCTGTGATGCATATAAAAGGAGTTAATTGGAAACATTATCGTCTTGGAAATGACCCCCACCCCCCGCCCCGGGGGGGTGGCGACAATGTTCAAATGTCGGAATACGTAAAATTTTAAACCGGGGGGAGGGGTTTGCTAAATAGTACTAGTATAACTATACAATAGCCATTATACAGATCCTTTTGCTACTCCTTTTATTTGCAATTGATACGACCTGTTTTTTGCCAAGGAATTCTTACTTATCTCACTTCATTGATGGGAGAGGGACAACTTTTAGTCGTGGAAGCTTCCTTCTGTGTCTCTATGTCACCAATTCTCTGCCGTTATTGTTTAGGCAGCCTTTGATAAAGATATCAGAAAAGAAGCCCACCCTTTCCTGATTGGTTCCACTTCCTCTTATTTTGTAAATTAAGCATATGCTGTAATTATCTTATTGTTTTACAGGTGAGAATTCATAAATTCCTGGAAAAAACTAGAAGTCACCAGGGCAAGAAGACAATGGTTAGTGCTGAGGACAGTCTGAACAATGATAAAGAAAAACTAAGGAAACTTGTGAATGTTTTGATTAGGAGGAGAAGACTTAAAAAGTACAGCTGCTACTGAAAAAGGAAGAATTTAGCTCATGGGCTCGTGATACCCAGGCTAACGTTTGTGTGCATTGTATGTGAATTATTCCTTTCCTTTTTTTTTTTCCTAACTCTTTCTATTGGGAATTCTTTTTTTTTTGGGGGGGGGGGGGGTGTTTGGTTTAAATTGAAACCTACTGGGGCAAACTTTGGAACTATGCAGCTGGGATGTCGATTGATAGAATTATTAATTGAAACAGCATATATACAGTCTCCAGTTACCTAGTCTGCTGATTCTCCACCTGATATTCGACCAGCATTCAGGCACAGGTTTCAAGCTGTATCAAAGAGTCCAAGGTTAGACTTTTTTCCCCAATATTTTCCTTTTCTTTTTTAACAATTAATTAATACTTTAAGACGTCAACCATTAGCTTAGCTTTAAAATAAAACTGTCATGTTGGGAAAATTGAACATTGGCTTTTTCTTGGGTAGGAGATTACCCGATTAGTTGCACCCTTATTGGTACTTATCTTTCTCATTCTCACTTTCCTTCTGGTACTTATATTTTTCTTGGGTAGGACCTGCTCGCATATGCCTACAGGTACACATGGATAGTAAATGCCATTGGTCTTTTAGCTTTGGAGGTACTGTGGTTGAGTTTGGCAAGCATCATTGTCACCTTATGAAATGAAAGGATAAAATTTACTACCAATTCAATAGGAGTCTCAATGTCACGTGTTTGTTTGGTAATAAAGCGAGAGAAAGAATAATGTAGAGTTATTTTGCAAAGAATTGATGAAAGTTCCTCAAACTTATAATCTTTTATCTATTTCTATTCTGAAATCTGAATAACTGTTTGTACTAGTAGGCAAAAGCTTTTGAAGAATTTTGGCGTTATAGAATGTGATCCCTTAGTCCTTGCTGGGCTTGATAAATCTGTAAGTAGAGATGTCTTGTTTTTTTTTAATTATATATTATCACTAACAACATCTTTATGATCTTTCCGTATTTGAAGCTTGCAAATGCCCCTTCCCTTCCCCCAGCCTTCTTTCACAGAAAATAACTTGCATTCATATAGAAATAGAGAAATTCTACACCGTGCTTTCTGACCAATCTGTTAAACATCTTGCTAAAGGTGTGGTACTGAAAAAAAAAACAAACAAACCCTGATGATCCACCTACATTGACTTCCTTGTGTTCTTGTTGTTTCTAGTGCTATATGAGAGAATGAAGGTTCTTATTGAAATAATTCATCTTCTTGTTCCCACATGATTACCAACTGAAAATACAACTGATTATAAATATATTTTAGTGTATCAAGTCTTCTCATGGCGCTCATCCAAAGCATCGAGGTGTTCCTGCTGTAGACGTAATACTTTTGCTACCAATCGCAAACCATTATTCACTCGTCCATTTAAATGAAATACAAAAAATAAACCGACTTTGTAATGTTGGTTTTGCGAAGATAAGAGGGTAAAGGCGTTAGAAGCGAAGGTGAAGGAGTAAGGAGAGATGATTGCGAGATGCGGGACCTTCTCAAGTCCATATTGAAGGACAAGGTGCAGGGTTCCCCTCACGTGGTGATGACGATGCGGTGGTGATCATGACCCGTACTCTACGATTTAGACTTTTTTTAGTTTATTTTGGTTGAAACATTATAATTTGTAATATTTTGTTTTTGCTATGTAAACTCTTATGAATGTTACAATTTAGTTTTATGATATACAAGTCTTTTTATTTTATAATTTTTAATATTTTTTATTTAATTATTTTATTTTTTTTAAAATTATTTGGATTTTGCAAGGGAAATATTTTCCCTCGCAAAATCCTCAAACTTTGCGAGGGAAAATATGTCCCTCGCAAAATCCAATATTTTGCGAGGAAGATGTTTCCTTCGCAAAATTTTGGATTTTGCGAGGGAAGAGGGTTCCCTCGCAAAATTTGAAAATTTTGCGAGGGAAAAGATTTTCCCTCGCAAATTTGTGAAATTTACGAGGGTATTATATTCCCTCGCAAATAATGGAATTTGCGAGGGAAAAATTATTTTTGCGACGGAAAAGTGTTTTGCGAGGGCCTTTTTTGCGACGGGAATTTTTCGCCGCAAAAAATAGTTTTTTTTTTTAGTGAAAGAAATTAGGATTTATGTCATATAGGATTTTTTTTTTTTACCTATTAAATGAGAATTAAAGCATTTAGTTGGATTACTAGAGATATTATTAAAGGTTTAATCGGTTAGTTTTGCTAAATCTTGAACCATATGAAATTATGAATTGGGATTTGAGATTTTAAATTAGAGTTGATATGATTTTGAGTATATAGAGGTTTGGAGATTGTTTAATAGATTGAGTTATACTTAGTATTAGGTTGAAAAATTGAAGATATGGTGATATCTTGATAATTATAATTAGTGAGAAATATTTTATGAAGGAGAGAAATGAGATTGTAATGATGATTTGAGAAATAAATAAAATTGTCAAATCTTCTAAGAAAAATTAAAATAAGGCATTTATAGTTAAAGGTGCTCAAAGCGTGAGACAAATAGCGTCAAGCTTTTGTGTGTTTAATGATTAAGATTGGGGTGATAGATACAATTGAAAAATGACATTTGGGTTAAGGGCGGACGGAGGTTATAGAGAAGGCCTTTGAATTATGATAGAACTTCAAAAAATAAGAGAATTAAAATTATGATGTATTTGATAGTATTGATAATAAGACAATTATGATGGAATTGTAAAAAAAATAAGGCCGGGAAGGATAACATTATAATTATTTTTATTGTAATATACTTTTGTTATTAAAATATATGTCTTGAACTTTTTAAGTCTTCACTCTTCATTGTAATGTATGTAACTACATTTCTAACCGCACTTAAACAGCTTTTCTAAATGACATGTTTGTAAAATAACCGTCTCTCTTATTACATCATCGTATTCACTTGATTTAATGAATATTTTTTGATATTTTTTTCTTTTCTTGTTTATATTCTTTTGTTTTTTAATGCATTTAAAATTTTTCTTTAAAAAAAATTCTAGGGTCTTTGCTTGAATCCTCCCACTAATTGTGTAGACATAAACAAAAATCCTAACTTCACCACCGATACCTACCCTTCATTAATTTTCTCCCCGATTAGGGTAATAGATGTTATGCTACGCTTATATAAATTATGGGTATACTTTATGTTCGGCTTTTTCCCTATTTGCCACTTTTTAAATAATTAATTACCAATTTGCCACTTGTTTTTTTCAAATTATTTCGATGTCTTACACTTTAGTCGACTAAACCAAGGTTTAGTCGACTAAAACGCTGAATTTGATTTTTTTGAAAGCCCCATGATTTAGTCGACTAAACCAAGTGGTTTAGTCAACTAAATGTCGACAGGATTTATTTATTTTTTTGTAAAACCCCGACATTTAGTCGACTAACTCACTTGGTTTAGTCGACTAAATCGCGGCATTTAGTCATATATGTAATAATAACAATATTTGATACTTGTCATTTTTTGAAAGACCAAATATAGAGTTTTGTTTTTGGTTTTTGTAATATTCTTTTCGAGCTTAATCATATAGAGAGTCAAATACCATGTAAATGGCCGCCAAGGAGTAAGCCATAGAATAGTCACATTTGACGATTAAGAATTATTATTATTTTGAACCAATATTATTATTTTCTTATTGTTTCTCTATAATTATTTTAAACTCTCATAAGCTATCCTAACTTCTTAAATTAGGAGTTTAATAAATGTCTACATTACATAAAATATGCTTCACTATATATATATATATATATATATATATATATAATTTTGTAAATAATATTATAAATGAAATAATATAATATAGGAATTAGTTAGATTTTTTTTTTTTTTTTTGAACAATAGGAATTAGTTAGATTAGATCCTATTATATATGAGTTTATAAATACTAACACATAAAATACATTTTATTGTAATATATATATATATATATATATATATAGTTAGAAAAGATAGCAACGTTTTTTCCATCTTCCTAAAATATCTCATTTACTCATTTGCATTATGGTAATCACTCTCATTAGGCAAATCCCTTTCATATACGAGATTCATATAATAAATGTCTACATTACATAAAATATGCTTCACTATATACACACACACACACACATATATATATATATATATATTATTTTGTAAATAATATTATAAATGAAATAATATAATATAGGAATTAGTTAGTTTTTTTTTTTGAACAATAGGAATTAGTTAGATTAGATCCTATTATATAGGAGTTTATAAATACTAACACATAAAATACATTTATTGTAATGTATATATATATAGTTAGAAAAGATAGCAACGTTTTTTCCATCTTCCTAAACTATCTCATTTACTCATTTGCATTATGGTAATCACTCTCATTAGGTAAATCCCTTTAATATACGAGATTCATAGAAATTTTTTTTAAGAAATCATAAATTTAATATATAAAATAAATTATAATTTTACATTTGAAATCAAAATAAATCTCTTAGCTCACAATAGTAGGAGTAACTGATTGGTACGGTGCCAACAAATTCCATAAATGATTAGATATATCTAGCATATATATGTTGCATCGTATATGCACATATATCAGTAAATTTTCCTTGAAAGATTATTGCTTTAACCAAAATCATATTTTATTATTATTATTATTTGTTTGTTTGTTTATTTATTTATTTTTAATCATTGCAGCGTGATCTATATCAGTAAGATTCATATATATACTATGACAGCAAATCCTTGGGTTTAATAATACCATTCTCTATGTTTTCTCTGCCTAGTTCATACACGCACATATTTATATATATATACCATTCAAAATCATTGAACACTTTAAGCAGTGATACATTGGCTAACTACTAGGGCAGTGTTTGAAAACAAGAAACCGACGTATATAATGCAAGTCCAACTTAGCATGATTTCTTGTTTATCTAAATCCCAACGTCTCACACACCCACGTTTGTTTATATATATATATATATATATATATATATATATATATATATATATATATATATATATATATATATACACACTTAGTTGTTTTCTTCTCCAATTAAATACAAACGTAGTACATATATAAACAAAAGTATGACATCAAACTAAACCAGTGAAGTGTTTTTCCAAAGTCCAGTGATGCAGGTTTGTCTATATACATATTGTGCAGAGAGAGAAGGAGGTTCGAAAACGCAATGCAAGCTAAAAATGTCGGGTTTTACAAAAAAAAAAAAAAAAAAAAAAACCAAAAATTGATCGATTTCAATTAGTCGACTAAACCACTTGGGTTAGTCATTAAATCATGAGGAACTTTCAAAAATTCAACTTCCTCGTTTTAGTCACTAAACCTTTTTTAATCGTAAAGAAGGGCACATTAGGGAAATATTTTGAAAACAATGTCAAATTAGTAATTAATTATTTAAAAAGTGGCGAATAGGGAAAAAAAGCCATTTATATTCAATGGTGAAGGTGAACAATGTGATGTTGAAAACTAGAAATATATAGGAAAGGGTTACTTTCGTCACGTGGGTTTGGATCAGATGTAATTGTCACTGTTTGGTCTTTTAAAGTGGGAAACTTTCCATTTTGGGAAAGTAGGTCTTTTGAATAATGACTTCTCACCCTACAACTTGCATCCTTTTGTCTTCTCTATGCTTACATTATCAAAATTAAATTATATATTTAAAAAAAGTTTGACAAAAAAATATGAAAAAGAAGTTTTAAAGGGAAAATGCATTTAAGACTTGCTATCGGTAGGAGAAGTTAATTTCGATGGAAATGAATGAAAGGGATCGGAAAGGGAATGAATATATAATTACGTAAATTAATAATCTAAATGTAGAAGTCAGGTCCATATGAACGGTTGATATATAATCTTTTGTAAAAATATTAATAAAATATTAAATTATTAAAAAATATTTTAAAGTAATATTTTTATAAAAGATTAAATCTGACTTAGATTGATTTCAATCCAACGGTAAAGATAAAGAAAAGGATGAGAAGTGGATGGGATGGGAAGAGGATGGAAGCCAAATCCCAATTGACACTATGCATCTTTTAAAATATTTCTGAACTATAAGGCTGTGAGTTCAATCATGTATTAGTATAATGTGTGCACTTTTTGTTGGTTGAATAATAACAAATTAAAAATAATAATCGACATATAAAAGCGATCATCAATGCAATTTGAATCTATGATTTTATTGGGTTCTCATTAGGTGCTATTCCCTTAGGTGTTTCTTAGGTCTATTCCCTCTAATAAGAGGGATTAGGAATTTTATTTTTATTTTTTTATATATTCTATTTATATAGATTAGATTATATGATGCATCTTGATTATTATTTTTTTACACCTAGTATCTCAAATTAATTAAGTTCCAGGATATTTGGTTACGGAAAAATATTTTTGAATGCGGGACTGAAAATTAATTAATTTGAGATACTGAGTGTAAAAAAAATTCAAGATGCAACATATAATCTAATCTAAATAAATAGAATATATAAAAAATTTAAAAAAAAAATTCTTAATCCCTCTAATTAGAGGGAATAGCATATAAGAAGACATAAGAAGAATGACACCTAATGTGAACTCGATTTTATTGTAGTGATAAATGAGGATGCAGACGGGTCCTCATTAGGTATTATTCCCTTCATAAAGGTCTTCTTAGGTGTTTTTCCCTCTAATTAGAGGGATTAGGCATTTTTTATATATATATTCTATTTATTGTGATTAGATTATATGCTGCATCTTGATTTTTTTTTTACACCTAGTATCTCAAAATAATTAATTTCCAGGATATTGGGTTACGGAAAAAATATTTTTGAATGCGGACTAAAAATTAATTAATTTGAGATCTTGGGTGTAAAAAAAATCAAGATGCAAAAAAGATATAATCTAATCTAAATAAATATAATATATAAAAAATTAAAAAAATTCCTAATCCCTATAATTAGAGGGAATAGCACCTAAGAAGACATAAGAGAATAGCACCTAATGTGAACTCGATTCAACATCCCGTAATCAAGTGAAAAAAACATTATTGCCATTATAATTTTTTAATTTTACCAAAGTATCCACCTATAAATATTGTTAATATTAAATAATTACAACCATCAAATATTAAAAAAATTAATAATATAAAAATTAAAATATTCCCAAAATAAAAAATTAATAGTTTACCATCAAAAATATTAAAATATCAATTAAATAATATTCCCACCATTAAATATTCAAAAATTACTATAAACAAAAATTTAACATTGCATAATATTTCTACCATTAAATGTTAAAAAATTATTATGTACCTAATGTATACAAGCGTGCATAAATTGAAAGAATTACCATAAACCCAACATGCATATTATATATACGTGTGTAGATAGGGTTTAATTTTATATCTTGCTATATTTTTCCCAGATATTCTCATATTCAATGTAATACAACCAAAAGTTTATATGTATATGCTTCATTTTTTATTAATAATGAATCAAACAAATTCATGTAATTATTATTCCATTACATTACTTCCGATTCCATAAACCAAATGGGTACTTAGTGTTTCCTTTCGCTTGAACAATATAGCTTCAATAAATCACATTTTATTTAAGGGAAACATGAATTCAGAATGCCATATTATGTATAAAACATTCATCTTTAAAAAATAAAAAATAAAAGTATTTTTGAAAATAGTAAAGCTATGTTGTCATTAATTTTTTTTTAAAAAAGGGTTATAAAACTTTTAGAGAGCCTTTTTTTTCAACAATAAAACTTTTAGGGAGCTAAACTATTAGAATGTATGATTTTGGACCAATTCATAAATTACTAAATTCAGGAAATTTGTACATTGAATGCATTGACATTGAATGCCAATTCATATTAGGTGGGATGTTCATGATCATTAATACATCTCTCTCTATAAATAATATAATTATTCAAAGTTCATAAAAAATACAGTTGGTTAGCTAATTAGACTTTGTGCAACGTATGAAAAATGTATATTGCTAATTATAGTTTTATCCGGTGGCTATTGTGGTTGCAAGTGAGATCCCCATATATAGGTTGCTTGACCTCTTTAATTAGCAGATCTCTGTCAACATCTAATGTGGGGTGTAACATCCCATTTGAAAACGGCAGATTTTTTTTTTTTTTTAAGCGTTTCCAAATATTTCAAGCAGAGTAATCAGAGTAGAGCATTGGAGCGAGTGAGTAATCGATTCATAACAAACATCAACCACGGTGTAACATTGTAATGATTACATTAATCCTAGAGTTTGAAAGTGAATAACTCGAAAGCGGTAAAGATAGATAAGTCTCTTTTTTGCACGTCTAATCTTGCTTGCCTCGATCTTCGATCCGTATTCCTCCGGATCCCGAAGCTATAGCCGAGATTCAATTCACCGCATTGAATCTCGGAGTAACGATTAATCTCAAACCCAAACAATACGGTATACGATAACGATATTCTAGACAATACAACCGTATATCACTACATAAGCATACGTGAGATGCATGATCATTATGCCGACAAAACATAAGCATTACGCAGTATGTAAAGCCCCACAATGTAAAACAACAATAACAATGACTTGCACTATTCACCGGTGCCACGATACCACTCGTGTTCTCGGCGCTAGAAAAACATACGGCGTTATCATGACTATAACCCGTGTAAAACCTGTCGTATATCGGTCTACGAACATATCTATCACATATATGCATTTAAGAAGTACAAGATTAGTGTTACGAGACGCGTCCGTACCTTCGTTGATGACGTTAGGTACTTCGGCGGAAAAACGTACTTTTACGGAAAAAAACGTGAAATGTTCGACAATGACACGTCGGGCGGAACGGGCAAAGAAAATCGAGTTTCGATGCCCTATAGGAGTAATACCACTTTCATTAGTGATTTGACATCATAACTGACATTTTAGGTAAAAATTACCATTTTGCCCTTCTACCCCTAATTTGGCGGAATTTCGCCAGAACTTCGTTACTTTAACCGTATTCCATTTCAAAATTATCCACACTATGTTTTTACCTCGTCAGGCATCTTTCAATGCAATGAGGCATAAAAACAAGCATAGGAACAAATTACGAAACTTCCTAGATCAAAACAATAGTTCTACTATAACTACCGAAAGAACTACGGAAACTAAAAACTAAGGACAGAAGAACTCACTCGGAGCTAAGGCAGAATTTTTCCAGATCTTCTCTCTCTAGAACCTCTCTCTAGGATTCGAATTTGGTGTGAAGAATGAGAGCAAGAGGGCTTGCTATTTATAGGGAAAAATAGGGACAAGGTGGGAATTTCCACAAAAGTCTTCGATCGGATTCGGCCGTTGGATCGCATTTTTGAGGACAAAACACTCTTGGCCATCCATGGTCAAGATCGAAATCTAAGAGCCCTAAAGTCAATGGATGAGTTGTCATCCATGATGGCTCTTGCTTTATGGTCTCCTACCGATAAAGCTACCCGATCGGTGTCCGTTTGCGCGATTTCACGAAACTCAAAAATGCGGGCATGTAACTTTGAAGGTCTTTTCATCCTCTTTCATATTATCTATTTGGATCCTCTTTTTGATCATATCCAGGTATTCTGCGTGCGTCGGAAGATATTCGGACAAACGCGTCGATTCTGAAATCGCTTAGATAGAACCAACTTCTCGGACAATAATTCGCCAGAATCGTAAAACGTCCGGTGGTTGCCTAACTTAATCCTGTGTTTGAAAACACGCAATTGTTTCTATAGGTTCTCACTTTGCCTATCTGGCTCTACTCTATCTGATCAGCTTTCCGTCTTATTAGGAATTAGGGTTTTTGGTTGCGGAATCGACGTCTGGTAAATTCTTTCTTCGGGTAAAAATTCACTTGTTCTTAATTTGATCAGTCTGAAAAGACTTTTACCTCTGGTTTACCTGTAGAATTTATTTCTAACTTTTCCCTCCTCCGCTTTATAAAGCGACTCACCGCATTATATTATTATTTTATTCTAATTACCATTTTAATTATTTAAACAATTCTTTTTAATTAAAAATAACCATAATTTCGACCCCCTCTTTTAAAAATTCAGATTTATTTATTTTTCTATAATTTTTTCCATTTTTTAAAAATATAATATTTTTTACCAAAAATTCCCGTTTTACCCCCGCCGTTAGGGCTTAATCGACCTAATTTCTTCGTTTAGTGATCTTTTTAGGATCAGGTTTCTTCATATATTTATCTTTACTAATTTACAGTATATTGTTATCTTACAAACTTCTATCTTGATATTGTCATTTTATATCCTCGTAAAATATTAAAAATGTTTACCCCATCAAAGTTACTTTATGATTAAAATGCTTTTTAAACTTTTCTTCAAGTTATTTCCTCTGAAATAATTTATTAAATTCTCATAATTTAGGGATATCACTTCCATATTTTTCTCATAATTTTTCATGATCTTTCAAATATTTATCATAATACTTTTAGACTGTTTTTATCACCATTATATCATTTTTAGTCATTACGTTTCATCGATTTTCCGTAACTTTTTCAAAAATTTACTCTATAATTATAACAATTTTCTATAACAGTTTTATCTCATGAATTTACTTCATTAAAATATTCAATAATTTTCCCTTATCTCCGAAATTCCAAGGATTTACTAAAATCCGGGTATTACATGGGTGCATAAAGAATTACAAGTGAAGCCAAAAATAGTATATTAGAAGGGCTTAAAAATTCTAAGCCTTATGTTTAGTGACATGTAAACTCTTGGTTACCATTTGTACCATCAAGTTGTTAGTGCATATCCCTTCAATTCAAAAAACAAAAAGGAAGAAGAGCTTAAAATAATATGCTGATGAGAGTGAGAGGAGGATACAAAAAGTTGTTCTTGCAATTGATTTGGCAAGGGGAAAAGAATATGATGGACCACTATTTTCTTAAACTCAATACAATGTCATTTTAGGCACAATAAGGAAAGGGAAAAATATATAAAATTCATTCCAGTCAACTTGTACAAAACTCTTATTCAAACCACCAAATAACTAGTTCACTGGTTCACTAGTCTAATCATCCGATCCGCTTAGGCTCTCGCCTCATTGAGATTGACTCTTATAAACTCTTAGTTTGGTGCCTGACAATTTTTAGATCTAAACTCATTTTCCTGACTTTCTTTCGATCGAAGAGCCAGGCATGATTCCTCATGAAGAAAAGATAATAGCTATAGGTAGAGTCATACTTATTATAGAAAGAAAAAAGCAAGTTGAATTGAGGAAGTCAGAAAGTTAAAACTTAAAAGAGAAAAAACGTGTAGCAATAGGCAGCGCTAGCTAGCACGTGAAGAATTTCATGAAATGGGGATGAACATAGGGGCCAGCAATATTAATGATGATGCAAATTTGCACCAAAAATGGTAAAATATTTGTGTGGCTGGGTTTGGGAAACGGGAATACTTTTTTGAACTAATAATAATAATATTTTTATTTTTATTATTTTTATATATATTATTATTATTATCCACATTAATCACATTGTGACTCTGTTGTGATCTGTTGGGTCCTTTTCTTTCTCTTCTGCAGAAAAGTGTGAAGAGATTTCTTGAGAGAGAGGCCTCCATTAGCTCCACCTTCACACATCAAAGCTTGAGATTGCAACCAAAATGATGATATTGTTTCTGATGTTGATCCTTCTATTTCTCTGCTTCCCAACCCTATTATCACCCTTGCCTACAATAATATAATCATCAAAATTTTCAAATTATTTTCTTCACTACAAAAATAAATTATTATGATATATAGAATATATGTCTTCCTATAAATACACAGCAGTTCATTTTCCAAATTTTATATATAGAGAGAGTACCTGAAGTTCTGTAACATCGATGAAGCAGCGGCGGCAACCATTGGGAAGAAATTGGGGATGCTGGTGCTGCTCTGTGATGTCCAAAGGCTCATTACTGTGGGATTCTTAAAAATTACAAACACGCAAACAATCTACCCCTTTACTCAAGAATATAGAACATAATTGAGTTTTTTAAGGAGATCAAGGTTTAAAATATTTAAATTTATCATTTTTTCTTCAAATTATTTTGTCTAACTTATAAACTAATATGTAATCTAATTAAATATAATACATGATGATATGATTAAATAATTTATTTATCTTCATTAATATCTTCAAAAAAAAAATCAACTGTTATATTTAAGGCGGGAGTAGTAATAAAATGGAAAAGACATATAAATACCATTTAAATTTTTAAAACCAAAGAGTTTGTTAACACTTAAAAATGATATATAAGTCTTAAGGTAAAAATCTGGGATTTTTAAAATTTTGTACTTTTACCACAATGCCCTCATCCTCCTCTCCTGGAGAGTCCGCTTCATCCTCGTCTTCTTCATCTTCCTCTGGGCCCTCTCCAAGCTCCTCCCCTTTCCATGTCGTTGCCGCCCAACACACCACCCTCTGCCGCATCCACATCCTCATCATCCTCCGACACATGCGCCATCTCCTTCGTCCATGCATCTCATCTGCATTCCCATCACATCATCTACCCCTACTACAAGCTCCGTTTGCCCCTCTCTTTCTATCGTTCGGATAATCCATGATTATGGCCCCCAGACGGTGGTCTGTTGAATATCATCGTGTTTGGGGTTTTGTACGGGTTTTGGTTCTTGTGCCCCACTTGGAAGGTGATTAACAAGGGCCTGAGGATTCGGATTTACGGGTTGGAGGTTGCCGTTGTAGGGCCGTTAACGTTGCAGATTGCAGATTGTGTTTCTCGGTCTGATAGCGCGGTAGAATCCCCATGCGCTTTGCTCTACGACGGTGGGGGACGGAATTTCGGTGATCAAGCCGTCGCCCAAGCATTAGGTGCGGGAGCGTGATGCGGCCATTTAGGGAGGTCGTCGCCGGAGGTAGCCATACATTTGCTTTTTTAAAAAACCAAACAAAATAACCTTAAGACCTATATATAGTTTTCAAGTGTTAAGATTTTAGTTTAAATGGTATTTATTTATCTTTTTCCTTAATAAAATTCCGTCTGTTCCTCAAACAAATTAAATATTAATGATGGTGAGAAAATCAACAAAGCAAATTAAAGAAAAGAAAAGGCAAAAGAAAAATATGCTTACATTGAATTACGACAGTTTAGCTTCATCCTCCTCATAAATTTATTTTTAAAACCTTTCACAGACAAAACCTAGGAGAGACAGTGGAATCGACAGGACACATTGAGGTATCTTATATAGCATCAGTTGGGCCAACAAAAGAACACAAAAAATAATTTATATATAAGACTCAATATTTCATTCACTTATTTGCACATGTTAAATGAGTTTCATATTTATTCCAAGCCTTATTTATCTCTGTTATACATGATTAGGTGGCTTTTTGGATTTTTTTTAAAAAAAAACTCCTACACTTAAAACCATCGTTGGCCCTGTACACCTGGAAAAATGAAGAAGCATTCTTGGATCTAAAATCATGGTTTTGAAAAAAATATTTTTTCGTCATTTTTCTCTTCCCTCTACCATCTCTCCCATTTCATATTTTCTCCTTCCTCCGTCAATCTTTATATATATATATGTAACACTCAGATAAATGGTGCCTATCAGATTCAATTCTGTGGATGAAGGGTAATGCTCATACCTTTAAAAAGGAATCTAGAAAATGTTAATTACTATTTAGAATGTAAAATTTATTAATTACTATTTAAAAATTATTTGTCTATACAATTTGTTAATACATATATGTTTGAGCTATTTTATCATATTATAAAATTGACTAAGGTTATAATTTTAATTTTGTACACAACTTTATGAAATTTTTAGTATTTATTATGAAATTTAATGTTAAAAATAATTTTTAAAAAGTATATATGAATATTGAATTTATTGTCTACCTTGAATCTTGAATTTTGTTAAAATTAGTCATCTTCTTTTTATTGTAGGGAAAAGTAGATATGAATATTTTAGCATTTTTTTTTTTTTAAAAAAAAAAACAGAATTGGGTGTGTTGTAATTAAGGAACAAGTTCATATAATTTTAATAAATTCGGAGAATATAATGTCCCGGATTTTGTTAAACTTATTGATCATCTTTTTAATTAATGTGGGGAACGTTTGAATAATATAATATTTCAACAAAATTAGGGTGTGTTTTGAACTTTTGATCAAGGAAATTGAGGAAGAAGTTTATGTAATTTAAATAAAATTCAAAGACAACTGGTAATAATCTTAAAAATAGAATAATGTCAGTTACGTATAATTTTAATAAACTTTATGCACCTCTAAACTCTATTCATAAAGTTTAAGGAACAATGTACATTAATTACCAAGAAAACAGACACCAGAAAGCATATAACACTGCTAAACCAAAATCACATATCCTAAAGTTCTGTAAAAACTCGTACGATTCAAACGTCTCATTAATACATAGCAACATAGCATTTTCCAAATTTTATATTTCATTACTAAATATAGAGACAGTACCTGAAGTTCTGTAACATCGATGAAGCAGGGGCGGCCACCGTTGGGAAGAAATTGGGGATGCTGCTGTGTGCCTGTGTCATGTCCAAAGCCTCATTATTATGGGATTCTTGCGAAAATTTCAAACACGCAAACAAACTACTCCCACCGGTCTTGACTAATTAAATTACTTTAAAATATTTATATTTATTATTTTTTCTCCGAACTATTTTATCTAACTTATAAACCGATAGACACAACATATGATATGATTAAATAACTTATTTAGTTTTCTTAATCTCTTCGAAAAAAGTTAACTATGTTTCATATTTAGTACTGGAGGGAATACTAACAAAATTCTCATTTGTTTCTCAAACAAATTAAATATAGTGATGAAGAAAAAATAAACAAAGAAAATTAAAAAATAAAAATAAAAGGAAAAAAGAAAAATATGCTTACATTGAATTACGAAGCTCCAAGTGCCAGTTTCGCTCCATCCTCCTTATAAATTTCTTCTTAAAACCCTTCATAGACAAAGCCTTAGAGATAGTGGAAACGACAGTCGACAGGGCACATTGAGGGATCTTATATAAAGTGTAAGTTGGGCCAACAAAAGAATAAAATAAATAAGTTATACCCTACAAAAAAAACGGTCATTTGTAGTGGTTAAAATGACGTATTTGTAGCGGTTTCCCCCACTAAAAAATGACATTAATAGTGGTTAAAGAAACTACTACAAAATATATTGTTGTAAACTCTTTTGTAGCAAGTTATAACTACCCGCTACTACATATACCTTTACTGCTACTAACTGTAGCGGTTTCACACTACCGCTACTAATTGTAGTGGTTTCACACTACTGCTACTATATGAGGTTGGAATAACGTAGCGTGTGAAGAATTTGTAGTGGTTAGTAAACCGCTACAATATGAAATTAACTTATTTGTAGCGGTTACGTAACCACTACTAAATATATCACCAATTTTTTGAAAAATGGTAGAAACAATTTTTTTCTTATCCACTATAAAATTTGATGCAATTTTAAAAGAGGCGCCAATGTTTCAAATTATAGTCTAGCGGTTACATATTCCCGCCATTATTTTGTGAAAAAATTTCCCTCCTTTTTAAATTTTTTTCTCAGATTTGTAGCAGTTTACATAGCAGTTGTAAACCGCTACAAAATGATAGATAAATTTTCATTTTATATTTCGTAGCGGTTATGTAACTGCTATAAATGAATAAATTTAAAAACAAAAATAAAAAAGTTGTTTTTGATTATTTTATTAATTAACTAATACTTGTAATATAAAAGATTTATATTTTTAGTAAAAATAATTAATATTAACATATGATATTTGATTATATATGGTTATTATGTATAGGTGTAAAAAAATAAGAAAGTATAGGTATAATAACTAATTATGATTTCATTTAACTAATATTTAATTCTTAAAATAATGTATGTGAAAGTGGACGAAAAGTTGAAAAATGTTCGTAAAATTGTGAATTAAAAAAAAATAGTGTCACAAAGTTAGAAGAAAAAAAGAAATATTTCGATGATCTTCATATTTGATCTGGTTAAACAGCACTTACCCTCTTCAAACACTTAACCTATCTGAGAAAATGTAGAAAGATGAGAGAAACCGAGAGAAAACGTGTGTAGAAAACAAAATGAAGCATATAAAATGAGGTGTGGTGGAGGTATTTATATTGATATTTTGCATAACACTTGTAGCGGTTGAGATGACGTTTGTTGTAGCGGTTAAGGCGACAGTGTTTGTAGCATTTTTTATTTGTAGCGGTTGGGTTTATTTTTTAGCAATTGTAAAATGGCTACAAAGTCTATTTGGTTTTTTAAAAATAATAGAAGATTACAGATTAAATCATAACCATAATTTTTTATCTCAATCTTCGTCGCCATCCCTACAAAAAAAGTATGAAGAGAATGTTATTTGTGAGTTTAATATGATTGAACACAAATTAAAATTTAGTGAAATATAATGTTATTATTTTATAAAGAGTATCTTAAAAAACGTACCGAACTATAGGTAAATTGTCATCGCCGTCTGGGAAGAAGTTTTTGAAACTGGCGGGCTGGAACAGCTCACTCTCATAGGCGACATTATCACCATTGCCCTTATCATAAAGGCTCAAGGCTTTAAGTGAACCACCATATTCCAATCCTTATGCCTCTCATTGGCGACATAATAAACCTAATGTGCCTATGAGGCAAGAATATATGGCTTATCATCTTCAAACTGACCAGTGTGAATAGGCCGGGAGAAATTCACTGATGTGATGCCTAAGTCGTCAGTCATGAGTCCCTGGGATGTTATCGTATTCGCCCACAAACACTTGAACAGCGCCATGGTGAAATGGCCTTGGTAATTTATTTTGACCATATCAATCAGCTTTCCATAATATGAGACGTCACCGAAGTACATGTTCTTGTCACTGCTGCTGGCATAACTCCTCGTCCCAAACGTGCCAAAAACGCCCAAGTTTTAGGTTAGCAATCTCTAATCTCGTGAAACGGTGCAAAACTTGAAACCATTGACATTGTATGCCGTAAATCTTTGGGAGTGGTCAAGCAAGTCGAGTGTGAGAGCTCTGAGTTCTAGTGAGTGCGGTGTGGTCATTTACTATTCTTCTCATAAACCAACCCAGGAATTCTCTGTGGACCTTGCTATCAATTTCGGAGGATGTCTGTGAATGGATCCTCAGTTGATGCTTCACATGACTCCTGAATTCTCTGCAATTAACCATGAGATGACGATTATGAAATGTAAGGAAATATATAGGATAACATATATCTGTGTACAATCCTTACTGAAAGTACTGTTCAACTTTAGTGTAATTAATCAAGACATGTCTATGTGCTTGAAACTTCTCAAGTGTCGTCAATTTGAAGTTCTCATTTTTGCCAACTGGTTTACCAACACGAGGGATTAACAACTCTGTGGATGATAGCTCTGGCTCAAGACAATCGTCTACACGACGCGGTCGGTTGAAAGACGTCTCAATGTCATCAAAGTATCTTGAACAGAAATACAAGACCTCATCCCCTTATATAACCTTTTGCTATTGAACCTTCAGGCCACGCTTATTCCTCATGTAAGATTTCAGTTTCCCAAGAAACCTATAAAGTAAAGAAGGAAAAATGTTGATATATCAATGCTGAAAATGTGCGACTAGGAAGTAATTAATGCTAAAGTAATTAATTTTAAATGAATACCTCTCAATAGGATACATTCATCGGTAGTAAATTAGGTTAGCAAGCTTTGTTTCGTGAACAAGGTGTACTGTCAGGTGAACCATTACCATGAAAAAGGACGGAGGAAAGATCATCTCCAAATGACATAGTGTAAGAATGATTTTCTGTTGCATTTAGTCGAGCTCCTCCACGATCAAAACTTTGGAACACAACTTCAGGAAGAAATAACACAGCTCGACCAAAACAATTGAGGCAGTGTATTTTTTATGGCCAGCGGAAGTAACTGTTGTATAAGCACATGTAAGTTGTAACTCTTCAGCCCAGCAACCTTTTGAGTCTGCGCATAAACACATCATGAAATGTTGCTCGAATACCTGTCAGGAACCTTTATTTTCTTCAACATCGCGAGGAAGATTTTCTTATTCAGTTTTGTCAGGGTGAATTTTGCCATTTGAAATCTGTAATGCTCATCCGGCCACGTGTCTCCACGAACTCCCATGTCCCATAAATCTTTACTCAGTTGAAAATGATCTTTTGACTTGCCTGGTTCGTTTGGAATCGTGTACAAGACATTGTCGCACACATTCTTTTCAATGTGCATGACATCCAGACTGTGTCGAAGCAAATTATCTTTCCAATACGGAAGATTGAAGAAGATGCTTATCTTCCGCCATTGCTAAGATGCAGAACCAAAAGCTCGCGCCTTTGTCCCGGCCTTTGCTGGATCGTCTTTTTTTCCATACTCAAAATCAACATCCTGAAGCTGACCTATAATTTCTGCACCGGATAGATTCTGAGGAGGTTCTATTTTTTCCTGTTGTCCATTAAAACAACTGCATTGCAACCTAAACTTATGCATACCATCGAGAAACCTTTGATGGCCCATGAAGCACCACTTACGATGTGGAGAAGGCGCACTGAGTCAGAGTCAAAATTGCAAGCTGGACACGCAAGGCCGGTATGCACATTCCACTCGGATAATGTTTCCATCCAGGAAAGTCACTTATCGTCCACATCAAGGCCGCACGCAAGTTGAACAGTGTCTTCTCGTACGTGTCATATATCTCAACGCCTACATTCCATAATTCCACCACAACCGTTGCATAAACCGCTACTAATAGCAAAACCCTACCTCGTTCATCATGTTTGTAGCGGTTATCTAACTGCTACAAAATGCTTGACCTTTGACATTCTGTAGCAGTTATTGAGATAAAACCGCTACAAACTAACTGACATGTTCCATTTTGTAGCGGTTTAAGGAGAAACCGCTACAAAAATTATTCCTTTACTAAAGATAGTCCAGCATGCCACATAAAGATTCGGATTCAGTATAGATGCGATCTCCCACGAAAAACTCACTGACTCATTTTGATCAGAGATATTTTCATGAGAGAAAGGCAGCTATATTGCAACCCAATCTTCCGTTGCATGCTGGACTATCTTGGGAAAAACATTTTAGAGCTGGGTGTATTGTAATCTAGATAGCTACAAATCACGCATGAAGAACACAAGTCTTCACATCAAAGTAATAATTATATCTGCATTGTCACTAAATGAACTATCTTAGCTTGACTGATGAGAGCTGCAGATATTTGCATGTCTTAATTCAGATGCGATGCTTCAACTACCAAGCCGAGATAGTTTATTCAGTGACAATGCAGATCTACTTATTTTTAAATATTTATAACGATGTACGGAAATCTGCATTGTCACACGTGCTCCTATATATAGCGTGAATATTTGTAGCGGTTTTTATAATAACCGCTACAAATAGATAAGATTTGTTGCGGTTTACGTGTCTCTTTTCCCTAACCTCGACAAATATTGTATCGTTTCGCATTATGTAGCAGTTATTTTCATATAACCGGGACAAAATTAACCACAACAACAACGTTCGCGCCATTACGAACCAAGCTGGCGACAACTTGTAGCGGTTCATTCCGTATAACCGCTACAAAGTCCCTGCCACAAACCTTTACGCCATTACACGTCAAGCTAGCATCACCTTTGTAGCAGTTGTTTTTATAGTAATCACTACAATGTTTGTCGCAAACAAGCTCGCGCTTTGGCGTCATTGCTGCCGCTACGAATTTGTTGCGGTTTTGTCTTAAACCGCTACAAAACCTGGTCTTTGTAGCGATTATTTTTTGCCGCTACAAATAGTGGTTTTTTTTTTGTAGTGATATATAAAACTCCACATTTCATTCACTTTTTCCATGCTTCAATTCCAAGCCTTATTTCTTTCTTGTATATATGATTCTAAGGAAAAAGTCGTATGTTTATGGGGTCTTAATAGGATAGTTTGTTACTTTTGTTATAGATTAGATCTTTTCATTAATAATGATTATTGTTTATTTTGTGAACCACACTTTCGCCCCTCAAATTCATGTTTAGCTATTAGGTAAGCAAAGATTCAAGTATAGTTAAACCAAATTAAAAGTAACTCATCTAAAGGCATTTTATGCATTTATATAAATTTAACCAAAAAATATCATGTTTAAACATTTATATCAAACTCAATTGGGACTTTGAGACTTGAGAGTATATGATGAATTCCCTCCCCCTCCCCGTTCCTTTTCAATTATTATGTGCATATTATACACATTGCGACATAGTAAGTAATAACATCAATTGTTCAAAATTAATATTGTAAAAAATTAATTTATATATGTAAAAACATTTATTTTAAATGCTCAAAACAAACAATAAGATTATAGATTTTACCCTACGAAAATTTCACATGTGCGTGAATTCTTTCAATGAAGTAAAAATTTGACAAAAATTTTATATCCATACATATTTTGTAGATGCAGTAGTGTTGGAGGTTGCCAAAAACAAAAAAGGGTGCTCAGATGGATGGTTGAGATTTTCTGTCATTATTTGATATATAGCATTTTGTCTAATCATGAGCATGTTTTCTATTGTTGACTTTTTGGACGCACATGATTTGCCCACGTGACTCCGTGTATTTAGTTATCAAACAAATGTGAAAACAGGATGATCACAAGCGGGGAATATAAAGAAGGGTTAAAGTACAGATTTACCAACGAACTATTATCCAAGGAGCATCTGTCACAAAAAATAATTGAAGGTACCAAAATTACCAATAAACAATTAAAAAGTAAAAAAAAAGTACCAAATAACTATTAAAAAAACAACTATCACAATTACGTTAAAATATGAGGCACTTGGGTGTAGGACAAGAGCGGAGACGCATTGGAGAAAAGAGCGGTTAAGCTTTCTTGTTGGATAAGGCAAACACCAACAGGATGGGACCCATGCGAGCAGGCGCGTGCGGAATGGCGGTTCTTTGCTGTGGCATCGGAGGATGGAACCGGGGTGCAAGGCGTGTGCTTAGGTTGAACGCTGTGGGATGCCGGATTTGTTTTCGCATGATTCTCGCCCTAAAGCCGCATACGGACCTTGATGAGTTCAAGAGGTGAGTGGAACACCCAAAGAACAATGGAAGCTTTGGAGATGCCGACGTTGCCGACACTGTGAAGTCAATGGAAGACGGAGACACCAAGACAGTGACAGGGTAATTGTTCGTTGGCCAATTTGTACCTTAATTGTATTGTTTTTCACTTTTTAATTGTTAATTGGTAATTTTGGTACCCTCAATTGTTTTTTGTGCTTGATCTTTCGCTGGGTAATAGTTCGTTGGCAAATCTGCATCTTAACCCTATAAAGAAAATAAACTTAGGAAGGAAAAAAAAAACACAAATGTAATAGACTAAGAGCCCGTTTGGATGAGTTTTTTAAAAAGGAACTTTTTTTACATTACTTTTAAAAAAGTGCTTTAATTAAAAGTTAAAGCTATTTTATGTTTGGATACATCATTTTTTTTTTGCTCAAAGTTTGGATACACCATATAAGAAGCACTTTTAAAGAAAAATGATGTTTGGATGTTAAAATAGATAAATAAATAGATAAATATTTTATTTGAGCAAAAAAAAATAGATAAATATTTTTTTATTAGTAAAATTACTGAATTGGAGACAATCGTTGTCATTTTATTGAAAATCAAGAGTAATTGGTGTCAAAAGAAATCACTAAACAAGAGCCAATCTTTCTTTCTTTCTTTTTTTCTCTCTTTTTTCACAATTGCTTTTTTTTTTAAAGCTACAATTTGAAGCTTTAAAAAAAGTAGAATTTTGGTTTTTTTTTTTATTACTTTTACTTTTTAAAAAAGCTCTCATCCAAATGCATTTATTAATATAAAAAAAACACTTTATTTTTTTTAAAAAAAAAAAACTCACTTTTTAAAAAACAAATAATTGAAAATTGACATTAGGGTAATAGATGTTATGTCACGCTTATATAAATTATGGGTATACTTTATGTTCAATGGTGAAGGTGAACCATGTGATCATGTGATGTAAGTTGAAAACTGGAAATATATAGGAAAGGGTTACTTTCGTCACGTGGGTTTAGATCAGATGTAATGGTCACTGTTTGGTCTTTTAAGGTAGAAAACTTTCCATTTTGGGAAAGTAGGTCTTTTGAATAATGACTTCTTACCCTACAACTTGCATCATTTTGCCTTCCCTACGCTTGCATTATCAAAATAAAATTATATATTTTAAAAAAGTTTGGCAAAAAAATATAAAAAAGAAATTTTAAAGGAAAATTGCATTTAAGACTTGCTATTGGTAGGAGGAATTAATTTTGATGGAAATGAATGAAAGGGATAGGAAAGAAATGAATGTATAATTACGTAAGTTAATAATCTAAAGTAGAAGTCAGGTCCAATTGACACTATGCGTCTTTTAAAATATCTTTTAAATATAAGGTTGCGAGTTCAATCATGTATATGTGTGTGTATATATATATATATATGATGTGTGCACTTTTTGTTGGTTGAATATTGACAAATTAAAAATAATAATCTACATATAGAAGCTATCATCAATACGATTTGAATTTACAATTTTATTGTATTGATAAATGGGAATGCAAATATCATGTAATCAAGTGATAAAGACATTATTGTCATTATAATTTTTTAATTTAACCAAAGTACCCACCTATAAATGTTGTTAAATATTAAATAATTACAACCATCAAATATTAAAAAATTAATAATGTAAAACTTAAAATATTCCCCGACTAAAAAAATATTTCACCATTACAAATATTTAATTATCCCATTAAATAATATTCTTATCATTAAATATTCAAAAATTACTATAAACAAAACCTTTACACTGCATAATATTTCTATAATTAAATATTAAAAAATTATTACGAACCCAATGTATACATGCACAAATTGTAAGAATTACCAAAAACCCAATGTGTATACTATATACCACTTTAGTCCTATTTATAAGTCCTTTTTTTTATCAAGAAATTAGGTTCTATTTATAAGTCCAGTTTTAGGATAAAAAATGATATTGTAACAATTTTGTCTATATTAATTGTACCAATGAAAATAGATAGAGAAAAAAGAGTTGAAAAATACTCCTTCATAAATGAAGGAAAAATTGAAAATTTATCTCATAATCATTAAGTTAATTATCTCTCCTTGGTATGTGTGATTTAGTTAAAAAGAACTTATAAATAAAATCAGATTAGTATATGTGTGTAGATATGGGTAATTTTGTCTCTTACTATATTATTCTCATATTCGATGTAATCTAACAAAAAATTGATATGCATATGCATCATCTTTTTTTAATAACAAATCAAACAAATTTATATAATCATTACTCCCTCCGGTCCTAATTATAGGAGCTAATTACGAAAATTTGGAGAAATTAATGAGATAAGTTAAATTAGTTAATTATAATTATTTTCCAAAAATACCCCTACTAAAAATAAAAAATTACATAAGGCAAAATTAATTGAATACCGCGCACAGTCCACTCGCAATTTCTCTGAGCCTAACACTCCGTCTTCGATTATTGTGTGCCATCGATTATTGTGTGCCATCCGTCCGCATGGTCTAACACTTAGGGAGTAAAACAATACTCCAATACCCCAGGAAGGAGGATATAGATTTTTTTTAAAAAAAAAAAATTAATCATTTTGGACTGATGGTTTAAAAAATATTTTTAAAGGAATATTAAAATTATTTTATTTAAAAATAAAAATAAAGTATAATCTCTCACTTGATATAATATAAGCGTGTTGTTAAATTAATTATTGTGGAAGAAGTATTAGTAGGGGTAATATAAGAAAAATATGACAAAAATTGCTCAAAATTATTTTATAAAAAAAAAGTATAATTGAGGTGTATATGACATTAATGAGTTGCAAACATTATTTACTTTATTAAATATATAGGTGTATTATTAAATTATTATTGAGAAAGTATAAATAGGGGTATTATAAGAAAAAATTGACAAATTTTAAAATTTGCTCTTATAATTAGGACCAAAAGTATAAATAGGGGTATTATAAGACAAAATTGACAAAAGTTAAAACTTTATTCTTATAATTGGACCAAAACTAACTCCAAAAAGTCTTTCCTATAATTAGACTTGGAGGGAGTATTTCATTACATTGCCTCCGATTTCATAAACCAAAAGGGTACTTAGTGTTTCCTTTCGATTGAACGACATAGCTTCAATAAATCACATTTTCTTTAAGGGAAAAATGAATTCAGTATCCCATATTATGTATAAAACATTCATCTTTAAAAAATAAAAATAAAAAATGTATTTTTGAAAGTAAAGCTACGTTGTCATTATAATTTTTTTAAAAAATGTTGTCAAACTTTTAGAGAGCTTTCTTCATTCCAACAATAAAACTTTTAGGGATCTAAACTATTAGAATGTATGATTTTTGACCAATTCATAAATTACTAAATTAAAGAAATTTGGACATTGAATGCCAATGCATGTTAGGTGGGATGTGCATGATCATTACTATATATATATATATATATATATATATATATATATATATATATCTAATTATTCAAAGTTCATAAAAAAATACAGTTGATTAGCTAATTAATTAGACTTTCTGCGATGTATAAAAAATGTAGGAGTATATTGCTAATTATAGTTTTATCCGCTCTTTTATCCGGTGGCTATTGTGATTGCAAGAAAGACCCCCATACGTTGCTTGACCTCTTTAATTAGCAGATCTCTGTCAACATCTAATGTGGGGTGCATAAAGAATTACAAGTGAAGCCGAAAATAGTATATAATTAGAATGGCTTAAAAATGCTAACAGTCTTATAGTTTAGTGATATGTAAACTTTTGGTTACCGTTTGTAACATCAGGTTGTTAGTACATATCCCTTCAATTCCCAAAAAAAAAAAAAAAAACAAAGGAAGAAGAGCTTGAAATACTATGCTGATAAGAGTGAGAGGAGGATACAAAAAGTTGTTCTTGCAATTGATTTGGTAAGGGGGAAAGAATATGATGCACCACTATTTATTTAAGCTCAATACAATGTCATTTTATACTCAATAAGGAAAGGAAAAAGGTTATATAAAATTCATTCCAGTCAACTTGTACCAAACTCTTAATCGAACCAGCCAAAGAACTAGTTCACTAGTCTAACCAGCCGACCCGCTTAGGCTATCGCATAATTGAGACCAACTCTTATAAACTCCAAGTTTAATTTGGTGCTTACAATTTTTAGATATAAATTCATTTTCCTGACTTTTGATTGAAGAGTCAGGCATGATTCCTCGTGAATAGAAGATATTATCTTCGGTCTTAAATATAAGACAAACTTTATGCTATATTTAGGACCGGAGAGAGTAATGGCTATAAGTAGAGACATACTTTTTATAATATAATAAGAAGAAAGCAAGTTGAATTGAAGTAGTCAGAAAGTTAAAACTTAAAAGAGAACAAACGTGTAGCAATAGGCAGCGCTAGCTAGCACATGAAGAATTTCATGAAATGGGGATGAACATAGGGGCCAGGAATATTAATGATGATGCAAATTTGCACCAAAAATGGTAAAATATTTGTGTGGGTTTGGGAAAGGCGAATAATTTTTTGAACTAATAATAATAATAGTTTTATTATTATTATTATTATTCACAGTCATCACATTGTGACTCAGTTGTGATCTGTTGGGTCCTTTTCTTTCTCTTCTGCAGAAAAGTGTGAAGAGATTTCTTGAGAGAAAGGCCTCCATTAGCTCCACCTTCACACATCAAAGCTTGAGATTGCAACCAAAATGATGATATTGTTTCTGGTGATGATCCTTCCATTTCTCTGCTTCCCAACCATATTATCACCCTTGCCTACAATAATCATCAAAATTTTCAAATTATTTTCTTCACTACAAAAATAAAATATTATAGAATATATGTCTTCCTATAGATTTTATTAATTAATACTACTACAACAACAAGAAGCCGTGATGTTGGTATCCAGAAAACAGACAGCAGAAAGCATATAACACTCCTAAGCCAAAATCATATCACACCCAGAGAGAGCATCCTAAATTTCTATAGAACCTCGTACAATTTAGACGTCATATATATATAGCAGTTCATTTTCCAAATTTTATATTTCATACTAGAGAGAGAGTACCTGAAGTTCTGTAACATCGATGAAACAGTGGCGGCCTCCATTGGGAAGAAATTGGGGATGCTGCTGTGTGGTGTCCAAAGGCTCATTACTATGGGATTCTTGCCAAAAATTACAAACACGCAAACAAAGAAAATTCCGTTTGTTCCGCAAACAAATTAAATATAATGATAATGAGAAAATGAACAAAGAAAATTGAAGAAAATAAAAGGCAGAAGAAAAATATGCTTACATTGAATTACGAAACCCCAAGTCGCAGTTTCGCTTCATCCTCATAAATTTCTTCTTAAACCCTTCACAGACAAAGCCTAAGAGAGATAGTGGAAAAGACAGGACGTAGTGACGGATCTTATATAAAGTACTGTCAGTTGGGTCAACAAAAGAACAAAAATAAAATAAAACAAATAAGTTATATATAAAACTCAATATTTTATTCACTTGTTTGCACGTGGAAAATGAGTTCCTTATTTGCCATGTTTCAATTCCAAGCTTTATTTCTTTGGCAAAATGATAGTTAGGTCCCAGGATCATAAAAAATAGCTAAAAAAGTCCCAACAGAAATTCAACGAAAACAATATTATTTGTATTAACAACGAAAATGCTTATATTTACAACAAAAAGTCTTTATATTAACAACAAAATTTAAAAATCTAGATTTTATTTAATTACAAATCATATTAAAAAAAAAAAACTCCCTAAGGATTTTTTTGATATGTAAATTTTTGTTGGGACATTTTTTGTAATTTTTTATTTAAAATCAACCATTCATGGGACCATGATATTCTTTAAAAACTTGTCATTTTCCCCTATTTCTTTCTTGTTTATATGATTCTAAGGAATGAGTCAAGGAATGAGTCAACCTAACTGACCTAAACTTTTAATATTATGTATAAAAGAGGCAAAATAGCATCCACCATCTTAACGATATTTATAGTGTATACAACACACTCTGAAATTATTTTTTAATTGCATTCCACATTATAACCTTATTTATAGTTTAAAGTGCTGAAAGCGCAAGACAAATAGCTTCAAGCTTTGTATGCATAATAAATAAGATTAGGGTGATGGGTACAACTGAAAAATAACACCTATTAATAGATAATAAGATCTAGTAATACATGTTATTTTACGCTTATTTGAATTATGGGTATACTTTTATGTGGTCAAGAGTAAAAGTGAACAGTGTGATGTTGAAAACTTGAAATATATAGGAAAGGGTTATTTTCATCACGTGGGTTTGGATCCGATGTAATTGCCACTGTTTGGTCTTTTGAATAATGACTTCTTCTTTTTGCTCGAATGAATAATGACTTCTCACCCTACAACTTGCATGCTTTGCCTCCTCTATGCTTATCTCCCCATCAACACTTGATCACATTATCATCCGACATCATCGTAGATAACATACATTGTAAAAATTAAATTATATATTTATTAAAAAAGTATGAAAAAAAAATGAAGTTTTGAAGGGAAAATGCATTTAAGACTTGCTATTGGTAGGAGGAATTAATTTTGATGGAAATCAATGAAAGGGATCAGAAAGGACTGAATATATAGTTACGTAAGCTAATAATCTAAATGTAGAAGTCAGGTCCATTTGTCTCAAGTCCCTGGTGACACTAAGCAGTAAGCATCTTTTAAAATATTTCTTAAATAAAAGGTTGCTAGTTCAATCATATATAGATACGATGTGGGCACTTTTTGTTGGTTGAATAATGACAAATTAAAAATAACAATCAACAAATAGAAGCGATCGTCAATACGATTTGAATTTATGATTTTATTGTATTGAATCGGAGAATCCCTTTAATTTTGCTCGACTAGAAGTTATTAAAATATGTGAATTATAGAAAACCTTTTTTAAATAAAAACAATTCTTAGGTAAAATGATGATTTCTTATCCGCTAAAAACATTAATAACAATTGAAAACTCTAATTATTGAAATTTTATGGAAAGATCATGGTCTCTGTCTGCAATTAAACAAATACATGAGTTTACAAAATTACCCTTAATAGCAAGTAGAAATTACAAGTGGAAAGCACAAAAGAGATCATCCTGTAGCTACTACACGCATATTCCTTAATTTAGGGGTGATTAAGGTTTCCCTAGTTAGTTTTGAAGCTCTTAGAAATATGATACTCCAACTTTAAACAAATCATTGTTTCAGCTATCCATTCTAAGATTAAGATACAAATACAATGATGAAATCGAATCTTTTGTTATAAAGTTAGCATTTGATCTGTTAATTAAACAAGAATAGCTAAGTTGCAAGCATCATTAAACTATCTATTTGGTATCTTTTTATGGTCCCTTTAGTTTGATTCTATTACATGATCAAGATTAGTTTGGTTGACTATGTAATGTAAAGATAATTGTATTTTATATTCTTGATTACATCATTTGATGTAATCATCATTAAACTATCTATTTGGTATCCTTTTTATGGTCCCTTTAGTTTGATTCTATAGGAAAGGATTACATGTTATCCTTTATTTTTCCGCAAAAAGTTCCGCAGTCGCGTACGATGGATTACAATGTTTGGTTGGACTTATGTAATGTAAAGATAATTGTATTTTATATTCTTGATTACATCATTTGATGTAAGATCAAATTGCAATTGATCTCGCTCTTATCATAGCCAGTTCGAGAACAATCTTCTTACTCAATCGATGAAAAAAATTATACCGCTGAAAATGGGATGTTACAACTATTAAATACATCTGATGAATGATGATACATACATCATTCAATCAAGTGAAAAAGACATTGTTGCCATTATAATTTTTTAACTTGACCAAATTGTCCACACTCATAAATGTTGTTAAATATTAAATAATTACAACAAAAAATATTAACAAATTAATTACTAATGAAAAAAAAACTAAAAAATTTTAAAAATATATATTTCACCATCAAAAATATTAAAATATCACATTAAATAATATTATCATCATTAAATATTCAAAAATTACTATAAACCCAACATTTACAATGCATAATATTTTCACCATTAAATAATAAAAAATTATTATGAACCCAATTTATACATGCACAAATTGAAAGAATTACCATGAACCCAAAATGTACAATATACATATATGTGTAGATATGGGTAATTTTGTCTCTTGCTATATTATTCTCATATGTTCTCACATTCCATGTAATCTAATCAATCATTTATATGCATATGCATCATCTTTTCTTAATAACGAATCAAATAAATTCACGTAATCATTATTCCATTACATTACCTCTGATTCTATGAACCAAACGGAACTTAGTGTTTCCTTTGCTTGAACAACATAGCTTCAATAAATCACATTTTCTTTAAGGGAAAAATGAATTCAGAACCCCATATTACGGATAAAAAAATTATCTTTAAAAATTGTATTTTTGAAAATAGTAAAGCTATGTTGTCATTATAATTTTTTTTCAAAAAAATGTTATTACTATTTTAGAAAGCTTTTTTTTTCAACAATAAAACTTTTAGGGAGCTAAACTATTAGAATGTATGATTTTGGCCCAATTCATAAATTACTAAATTAAGGAAAATTGGAAATTGAATGCCAATGCATGTTAGGTGGGATGTTCATAATCATTAATACACATAGATACATACATATAATCTAATTATTCAAAGTTCATAAAATGTATATTGCTAATTATAGTTTTATAATTTCAGACGAAATTATGTGTTCACAATGTAAATTATAGTATAACTAAAATTTAAGTTTTGTATCAGAGTTATTCATTATAGAAAAGTAAATGACAATGGAAAAAACTTTTATACAATACAAACTGGCTCAGACAATCAATAAATATCTTCAGATAGTAAATTAATTAGAATATTATTATTGTGATGCATTACCCGATGAACACAGAGAGATCGTCATCTATATACATAAAAGGTACAAAAATAATAATAAAATTTTGCACTTTGAATATTCAACAGAATTAACATTTGATAGGTGTAAATATGGTCATAAACAAGTTTTTAGGGAGCAAAATTAAGAATGTCATTAACTTGCCGTTACGTCCGTCACTTTTCTCCTGGGTGCCATGGTACATCAGCAACTGCAGGAGTGTCATAACACTGTACTCCATTTCCCTCACTTTTAATAACCGGTCTAAATAACTTGTATATCTTGATATTTGTTTGTTTGATTGTTGGTATATTTACACTTTTAGGAAAAAGACCTTAACACTGCCACATCTAGACCTCTATAAGCGAAGATGATTTAAAAAGTATGACCGATGCATTTTTTGTAAATATTATTACAACTAACGCTGTTAATGTGGTCTCAATAAGTATTAAATATACGAAAAAATTTCAATTTTGACATTGAGACGATTTAAATATTTTAATGCAGTCTCCTCTCTTAGTCCTTTCGTTTCTCCAAATTAAAATTGTATTTCTTGCTCCCTCTTCTCAACGCCAATCGCGTCGAGTACAAATAACATTGATTGAGAGAGGTGACCGTATTAAAAAATTTAATCATTCTCGACGTCAAAATTAAAATTTTCATGTATTTAATACTTATCAATACCGCATTAACAACATTAGTTGTATCAATATTTACAACAATCAAAAAACACCAGTCATAGTTTTTAAACTGTCTCCACCTATAGAGGTCTAGATGCAGCGGTCTTAAAGACCTTTTTTTAGTAGTGTAAAAATACCAACAAGAGAACAAATACATAAAAAGATCTACATTTTATTTAGACTGGTTATGAAAAGTAAGGGAAATGGTAGTATAGTGCCGTGGCACCCGAGAGAAAAGTGACAGACGTAACCGCAAGTTAACGGCTATTTAAATTTTGCTCCTTGAAAGATTGTTTATAACCACGTTTGCACCCATCAAATGCTAATTATGTTGGGTGCTCATAGTGCAAAACATTATCACTATTTTTCACCTTTACCCTAGATTACATCTTAAATTCTAAATCCTTAACATTGTTATTCCGCTACCTTGATCATTTTTTTAAAAAAACAAATATGGGAGAATATTATTAAAGGAATACAGAAGACAAAAAATTAAGTTAAGGATTTAAAATTTCTGAAATATCTATCTAAGTGATTAAATTTTGTAAAAATAATGGATAATTTAGCTTATATAATTTTTTTTTTTTTAAATGAGGGTTTGGAGCTACCCCTATGATCTTAATTTTAATTAGTTTGATCATGAATGTATTTTAAATTATGAGAATTTTGTTTTTTTTTGTTGGTAAATAAATGGCATTAACATGAAAGATGAACAATAATGACATCATCAACATCAAAAAGGATGAAAAACGCCTTATTACCGAATGTCATGGAAACTGGAAAATCTATAAATGGGGGTGCCGGAGTGGATCAAACTAGAGAGCTCAACCCGAATTTTGGTATGTTTTCATGGAGAGACTGGGTTTGACAGTTCGTGGTTCGCTCTAGTCAAGTGAGAACCCGTAGTCAAGTTGAACTGGAATTGTTCCATCAGATTGGCGGACTGGTTCAAGCAGTCTAGGACGTCAAATTTCCTAATTTTATTTTCATTTTTCTCTATAGGAAACCAAGAATTAAACCTGATAAAAACAATTAAAAGAATAAAAACATCTACAATCATATGAAAATCATTGCAAAACAATATAACTTCATCATAAATCCTTTAAAAAAAACTTGAACAACATTAAATTAAAAAATAAAAAATCAACTTCTAAATCACAAAATATTAAAAAAAAAAAAAAAAAAAATGGAGCATACAAGATCAGTACAAGACCGTCTTATCACTTGATTCTAAATATGGTCCAACCCGACCAGTCAATATGGTTAAATATAATCTAATTTCATTATATTACTTATTTGGATTGGATCGACCCACCAAAACCATCTCAATTGAAACAAATTGGATTGGACCACTGGATTTTTTATAATGGGAGATCATAAATTCCATCCTGCCTGTAACTTGAAGAAAAGAACTGACCAAAAGGATGTCTTGCCACGTTTCACATGCATGTCACGTGCCATGTGGGATTGTTTCCCTTCGAAAAGGGTGGGCATGATGATGTGAGCAACCATGTGATCAATTAATATCCAATCTCCCCATTCTTTGCTACGTGTCGCCTCTCCATTGGCTGGCTGTCTTTCTCTCTGTTTGTTTGGTACTTTAGAATCGTAAGGGGGTAAAATTGCTATAATAGGCATAACATTGATGCTTCAAAGTTCAAACAAGTGCAATCAAATAATATACAAAAATGATTTTTCAAATAAAACAATCAATATTTAAATTGCCCAATAAATTTACATAAGTTTGTGAAAAAGAAAAATGAAGGAAATAAAAGAAGAAAAGAGAATGTGAAAGATGTGGGAAGCGTGGAGTTGTATGGAAAATGTGTAATTTCCGAATGTGGAAAGTGAAAGATATTTACGAGTGGGGAAGATGACTTATGTCGTCAATGTGATTACCTTTTTATGGCAATCAGAATATTGTCAATGACTTGCCCTTTAATTTTCACCCTCCCATGTGATTTTATAAAAGTGCCTCACACGTTATAATTTATTGGGATGCTACAATAATTTTTTATACTCCATCCACTCTTAAATATAGGACCAAGTTTATAGTGTAAATTGTATTATAAACTTTGTCTTATATTTAGGATCAGAGCTAGTAACACTTTACACTAGTAGGTAGGAAACAGATATCATATCAGCAGTGGTGGATCTTGGACAAAATATTTGGGGGGTTAAATATATATTCATTAACAAATTAAAAAATTATTTGGAGGGCTAACTGTATACTCATTAACTAATTAAAAAAATATTTTGGGGACTAAATGTATAATAAAAGTATTTTAACAAGTCTAATATATAGGATAACATATATATTTTACATTATATTAATTTTTTTAAAAAAAATTCTGAACACATTTTCAACTTTCATATTCATAAAAAAAAAGGGTTGGATTTTATCCAACAATCTAAAATATGTTTTCAATAGAATCATTATTTTAAAGCAATTTTTAACATATATTTTAAAGTAATTATTGGTTCACTCAAAGATCCTAAAATATTTTTCTAGTACCATTCAAAGATTATGAAGTTAATTTTTTGGTCCACTCAGCATCCTCAAATAATTCTTTGGTAGCCTTCATTATTCTAACTTAATTTTTAGTGCAATTTTTTCTTAAAGTATTTTCTCAATAGCAATGAGTATCCTAAATTTAGGATACTGAGTGCTAACTAATATATACTTTAGGATACTGAATATGTCAAAAATTACTTTAGGATACTGAATGTTATTAAAAAAAGTTTTAGGATGCCAAATGCACAAAAGGTGCTTAAAATATACTTTAGGAGGTTGAATATAACTTAATCCAATAAAAAAAGGACAGGTTAATTATGTAATTAATAGAGATAACTATGAAAAAAATTAAAATTTAAGGGATAAAATAGATTAAGTTCTTACATTTATGACATGAATAAATAATCTAGCTTCTATATTTTAGATGAGAAGAAGTATTTCTAAAAACATTGTTTTTTTCTAATTTTAAAAACTTGAAGGTGGAATATTACTTTAACAAGTATAGTTATGTAACCTAATAATAGTTCGTTGAATAATGCACTTCAAATTAATAAAAACAAAATTGTTTTTTGGTAAATTATGTAGGAATGTAAGTGGAATATTGACTTAACCCACTTCAATTTTTGGTTAACACTTAAAGTTATAAACAATCCATAATTTGTCGCTTTTGTCAATCTCTCATGACCTTGTTTAAGTTCTTTTTCCTGGTGCTTTAATCATTAAAAAAAAAAATCTATATATGGAGGTAATTAATTGAGTGTACTATTCTTTTTGTGCCAAGAAAAAAATGTCGAGGACTATTCTATATTTCTATCCATTGATTACTATAGGGGTCTTTTCCATGAAAGTGACCAAGTGTGGGTAGAGCGAGAGAGGGAGAGATTGAAGGACCACGAGGAGGATTAATAAATTAAGTGTTTGTTTTAGTTTTTATAAGCGATTTACTAAATTGAAAAAAGTTTTATCTCAATTTAAAGAAAATGATTTTTGGAACCATCATTTGGTTATTTTTAGAGCTGAAATCGGGGTTGGCGGCCTCCTGAACCGAACCCGTGAAGGGCCAAGGCCGGCCCTTTAGGGCCTGAGATAAGAAAAACATTTGTTTTTTAAAGCCCGGCCCGAGAGCACCAAGGCCAGGGTCGGCCCTCTAGGGCCCGAAAATACTATTCCAAATTTTAACTATTTTTCCTCCGCTTTTTTTAAAAAAAATATAATTAGTAAATTACAACACGAATCATCTAATAAATAAATAATAATTCATAATCAAAAGAAACTATATTCATAAATAACTCATATAAAAACATAAAAAGTACTACCTCCTTATAATAAGACATAACTTTGTTTGGAGAGATTAAAGAAGCTAAATAAGTTACTTAATCATTTTATATGTTGTGTATCTTTAGATTATATATTAGTTTATTAGTCAAACTAATTATTTTGAAGAAAAAATAAAAAAATAAAAATACTCTAAAGTAATTTAATTAACTTCCTTAATTTCTCCAAAAAAATCAACTATGTCTTATAATTAGAATGGGAGGAGTATATCACTAAGTTTATACGACGATGACTATTATTGTCGTCATCTTCGTCACTATCATCAATTTTAATGACATTTGATTGTTCTTCACTTTGAGTAGTAGCCTCTCGCTCATGAGTAAGAATATCATGAACTTCTTCTCCCGCATTATGAATACATCAATAATTTTTATATGCAACAAACAATATATCAAATCATAAAATTAGAGTATAGTTATTATATATTTGTAGTTAAATAGATAAATAATTCTATAACAAATACAATATATATATATATATAAATTAATAAATTTAAAAAGGAAAAAAAGAAAAAGCTACAGTGAAAAGGGCCTGCAGGGCCGACCCGAGGCCCTCCAAGGTCGGCCGGTTTAAGCCCGAGGCCCTTCAAGGCCGGCCCTCCAGGGCCAATTTCAAATATCACTTCCATTTTTTCAAGCCCGGCCCTTGAAGAGCCAGGACTTAAATGGTGGCTTCGATGGGCTGGCCTGATTTTTTCGATTTTCCACTCTAGTTATTTTACAATTTATAAACTAACAAGATTCAAGGGGACATTGAATTGGCCATAATTCTTAAAAAAAAAAAAGGGGGGAAAACTAATATGAGATCTTAAGAAAGAAATTTAATTAAGTAAAATTTCTAATGACAACTGCGATGAACATATAATAACAAGTTTTAAAGTAAGAAATGACGATATCTCACTTATTATTATATTGGGACTTCTTAATAATTTAATCCCTTACTTGGGACCTCACACTAATTCCCAAGAAAATTTCATGGAATGATTCTAGGTTGATTCAAAACTTATATTCATCAATTTATAACTCAAATGATATTATTTTACAACTAATCATATCGAGTATATGACTTCAAATGATGGGGGAAAAAATTGTTTTTTTGAGATAATTTACGACTCATAATTCCATAATTTCAATTGAGAGTTCTCAATCCGGTGCTTGATAAAAAAAAAAGTCACATTGGTTCAAGCTAAAATCTACAATAATACTCCTAAACTTTATGTTAAGTGTATATAACCCGTGACCTTTTAAAATCTAATTTAATCTTCGTTAATTTCTAATTTTTGACATTAAATCCCTATTGTTAAGTGATTAATGGAAAGTACCACGTCAAATCAATGAGAATGACGTGGTATTATACAGTTATACATAATTTAAATTTTGAACATCAAGTGAGTTATTTGCAACTATAAAAAATTTTAAGGGGAGTTTTAAGGTTTGATCTTTATTAGTATGACGTGGCAACTTTTTTAGTAACTTAATGGTTAAATTAAGGGCAGAGAATTTAATATCAAAAATTGAAAGAATTTTCAAGGGGGCGTAGCTATTTTTTAAAGGGTTAATTAGTAAATCCGTTTTAGAAGTATACGCATAAAAATAATGTTGTCCTAGAAGTTTTTTTACGCTCAATGTCGCTCTAGAAGTTTTAAAACGTAGCATTGTTGCGTTGTCCTTTTCCATTAAAAAGTTAATGGTCAACATTAATTTTTTAACGATATCGGTCACATTGCTACGTTTCAAAATTTTGGGGTGATATTGAATTTGAAAAAACTCTCTGACAATAGTGTTCCTAAGTGTATACTTTCGAAACGGATTTACTACTTAACTTTTTTTTTTAACTAGACATAAATTTCTTTTCTTTTCTTTTTTTTAAGAAAAATTTTGGTAGGCAAAGCATGTGGCTCCATGTTATGGATCATGTCTAGGGGTGGAAATAAGTAGAAGCGCAAACTGGCGTTAAAAATCTGATCAGTGCATTATTTTTTGCGCTGTCATTAAAAAGGCTGCTGCGCTATTTTAAGGCGTGTTTCTCTTAATGTGCGCTTAGCCTCCCGATAAAAGATGTTAGCCTGTCCGGTACGGCCTGTTAAGATAAGGGTAAAATTGTAAATGTTTTTTTTTTTTTTAAGATATGTCTAATTTATATGTCTCTCATTCTCTCACCCTACAGTCTGCCCCACGTTTCTTCTTTCAAAATCCCTAACCCTAATTTCAATTTGGAGTTCCGCTCGTCACTCTCGATCTCACCGTCTCAGCCGCTTGTGGTGGTTCGGCGTTCGGCCGGAGCTCGCCGCTCTCACTCCCTCGTCGCTCTAACTCTCAGTCTCGACCGCTTGTGGTCTGTTTGTCGCTTCTCCTGTTTCAGTTTCGCCCTTTGCTCGTCGTAAGCCCTCCGCTCGTCTCTCTCACTAATGCTACTGCAATCATAAATTTGTTCATAAATTTAGCCTTATAAATTCGTAAATCTTTCTGTATGTCTGTTTATGCTTCTATTTAATCTTCCTTGTACATTTCAAGATGAGGCAGAATTTGGGGAAGCTGCTACTAATACAGAGTATGACGAGGACGCTATTAATAATGCTGCAGAACTTGGTCTCTTGGTTAGTAATCACAATAAAACATGTTAACATAAATTCAAAACGTTTTTTTGGGCAGTGCATTTAACACTAAATTTCAACAGGATGAGGAGGAAAAAAGGATGCTTTTGTTTCAATTCCCTGCTCTGCCATTGGTTAAGCAGTCGGCTAGCGTGAAAGGGAAGGAGAAAGCAGGTACATCTTCAGAAGCTTCCATGAAGGGCCGCAATCTGGAAGATTTGTCAGGGGGCTACATGGGCAAAATGCTAGTATACAAGAGTGGAGCGGTTAAATTGAAGCTTGGAGAGAACTTGTTTGATGTGAGTTTCACAACTTGGCTTTGAAATTTAGATGTGGCATGATCATGGCTAATAACAAAGAAGCTAAGAACTGAGTTATGTTTTTGACTTGATCAAATAAAAAATAAAGTATAAATTTATCCCAGTTGAATATGGTGCTAAAATCAGCATTAAACTTCTCAACAATTCTTGTCAGGGAACAAGTAATTAATCAAATCTATTGCTGAGTTATGAAAATTTATGTTTTGTTCTGTTACATGGATTATTTAGACCTACACTACAAGAATTGACTTATTGTGTTATTATAAACATGATTGGTTCTTCATTTACAATGTCTCAGCTTCATGCATCAAAGTTACTCTAATAGATATATGCGGCTTTGAAGATTCTTATGATGAAAGTTTAAAGTGCTTCATGTTACAACCTTTAGTTAGGGAGCCTAGTCTCTCATGCTGCAACCTCAGGATCATTCTCTTATGCTTCAATGCTGATAAAACAAACTCATTAGTTGCCAGTTGGTACTATGCATGATGTTTTAGTAACATGATCTTGCTTGATAATCTTTTTCAAATTACATTCGATCCCCATCCAAACACACTTAGATTTGGATCACCCACAGTGCCTTATTTTGTGCAGTGCTGTATGACAGTTGTATTTGTAACATGTTTATGTTTTTTCATTTAATATATATATATGCTCATCAAATATACTACACTTGAGAAGTACGCAAAAGTAGGCACTACAAGGGATCTAAAACCTACTACTGTTATTAACTTCCTCGATAAGTAACTTCCACAACTGAATCTGAGGATACTGTCTGCTTTATCTATTTTGGTGAAGGTGTCTGTGGGTTCAGATTGTGTGTGCGCTCAAGATGTGGTGGCAATGGACATTGCAGGAAAAAACTATTGTGTTCTTGGGGAACTTAACAAAAGGGCTGTTGTAACTCTTGATGACCTTGATTGAGTAAGTAGAATCAAGTATTGACCTGATTGCATTGGACAATGAAAATCATAATCTAGTTAGTATGTGAATACTGGATAGGGTATTATTTTTTGGGGGAATGTGTATGTACGTACGTGTTTAGAAATGCTAATTCTGTTGATTCTATGTATGTTGGCTGAATGTTGGCAATTTTCGAGGGTTTAGGTCCTGAAACTATGCAACCAAATACTGTTTTGTTGTTGTATTTAATTTCAGATTTATGAAGTATTTCAGATCATTATGAATAATTTATGTAATTAGGCTTGTTTTCGGCCGGTTTAAAATAGGCCTGTTTTCGGCCTATTTTGAGTGAGGCCTGTGGCCTGTTAGTTTAATTACAATTTTTTTGAAAACACAGGCTTCCTTAACGGTACGCCACGCGCTGCGCCAGCCACGAAAAAAAAAAGCGCCCAGCCAGCCGCCACTTTAACAAAACGCTGCTTTCGCACTGCTTTCCACCCCTAATCATATCCACAGACCACTATCAAAAAGTATGAGATGATTTTTTTTTTCTTATTTTTAATTTAAAGAGATTATACCAATATCAATATATACAATCAAAATTTTAATAGAACAAATCATTGACTGAAATTTTAATTTTTGAATCTCCATGCAATGAAAAAAATGGAAGAATGAGAAGAAACAAGTCTAGTTATACGTTGAAACAGAAAATTTAAATTGGACACGTTTTTTTCATGTTGTGCCTAAAAATATAGTCTTTTTAGGAACATGATATTATCATTGTCTGCGATATATTTGATCCGACAGCTGCTCATGTGCCACATGGTCTTTTCTTCTTTTTCTGCCGTCAAAATTTGGCGGAACAAACCCATTACCCATATCCATATAATACAATACATGTGCGATATTTAACTGTATAATAAATTCTATCCTTTGTTTTTTTACTTGAAAAATTAATATTTAAAAATAAGTTTATATTACTTGTTTAAAACTCAAATAACATGGTGCTTGATAGGTGCTCTAAATTAATTTTCTTGAAAATTCCCCACTCTAAAATGAGAAAACCCACAAATCCAGCATCCTCATCCACAAGACGGGACAGCACCATATCATTGGTTTTAGGAAAAATGACATTAAGGTCTTAATTAAAAATAACAATACTAAAAAAGTCTTATAACTTGTTAATGACAAGTAAATGAGCTATCATTGATAAATTATGAAACTTTTCTGATATTATTATTTTTAATTAAAACTTTGGTATCATTTTCCCATGATTTTAACCCAGTCCAAAGCGAAAGGTGGTGGTAGAATATCCAATCAACACCAACAGAAGCAGTAGAACTTAATTATGAATCCTCTGGTTCGGGCGGTTTAACTAAATTAGGATCCAAAATATTAGGGGAAATTATAATTAAATCTTTTAAAATCATCAAATTACAGTAAAGTCCCAAAGACCTGGGTACTATAAATTCCATACATGAAAGTACAGTTTTGCCCTAATGATGAGTTTAGAGCAACAAATAACAAGTGACATAGAAACCAATTACAAGTTTAAAGCAACTAATAGCAAGTTACATAGCAGCAAGTAACAAGTTAAATGACAACAACATAAGTTCCATAAATGAATACCATAGACATTGAAATTTTTTAAAAATACCATCACCTTATTTTTAACGACTTCTTAGGGGGGGGGGGGGTAAAAAACAGTCATTGAAAGTAAAACTTTTCAACGACTATTTTTCAAAAACAATCATTGAAAGTTTAGAAAATATCTCAAAAATGCCACCGTCTCCTTTTTAACTTTTTTAAAAATAAAAATAAAACCAATGTTAATTAGTGTCATTCAATGAACTTTTTGTAGTAGTAATTGTATGTTGTCTCTATGATTTATGTTGTTGCTATGTGCTTAGACAAGAATGAATGGAAATAATAAAGTTTTATGTGTTTATAACCCCTGTTATACAATTTCAAAATATATTGTCAATATAATGCTCTAAAGTTGTTAACGTCGCTCATGTAGTTGCCAATAACAACATTGTTCTATAGGGTGACAGAAAAGATGATGAGTACATCTGGAAAGCATATGTTATATTTCATGCATATAGGAAGACAATTTCTAAATGGAGAAGAAGGTGATTTACAATATGTGGGGCGGAGGTAGCGTTCGAATAAAAACTATAAAAATGACACTGCATATGAGGAGTTGAGAACAATTGTAGCATCAATTGTTAAAAAAGAAAGTAATGGAAGAACCATGAAATTCACACTGACATTTGACGATACAACTACCTTTGTGGACCTTGTAGATAATGAAGGAGTAGATCAGTTTATTAAATTCAATCGAGAAGGTGATCATGTGTATGTAGGAGAAAATGTAAATGACAATGCACAACTAACAATGGATGATGCAAGAGAGGAACAACATATGTAAGTTGTATTTACTCTTTCAACTATTGAACTAACATTTTATGTAGTCACTTGTTGCTATGTAAATTATGACCGGTTGCTATAAATTTTTCATTGGTTGTCATGTAACTTGTCATTAGTTGCTTTAAACTTATCATTGGTTTCCATATTACTTGTCATTGGTTGCTTTAAACTTATCATTAGAGTATAATTGTATTTTTTTTATGTTTGGAATTAATAGCACCAGGTCCCTTGAGACTTCACAACGCAATTTGATGATTTCAAAAACCTTATTGTAATTAATTTTGTTAATTGGGACCTAGTTACAATTTTCCCAAAATATTACTATTCCTCCTATTCCATAGTTCGAGATATTTTTCCCAATCTCTCTTTTGACATTAACCCTATGTCTGGATAGAGAGAAAATTAGGAGAGAAAGAAAACTAATAAAGAAAACTCTCAAAAATAGTATTTTTTAAAAAAAAAAAAAAAAAACCATTTATGGAAGGTTTTCTTCCTAGTATTACATTCCCCCTATTTTTCACTCACTTTTCTCTCCATCTAAATCATACGAAGGAAAACCAGGTGCTGAGAAAAATTGTCTCGTAAACATAAGTATTTTTTTTAGTTCGATAGGACTATAAGTATTTGCTGGAACTTCTTCCACCAACTCTTCAGGACTATACGAATTTATTGATATGATTCTCTGATTGTTGGATCCAACTATTCAAGAATAAGATGTTCGAGATGGGCCTCTCAAGTGAGTCATGGCCCACAACCGGTTTTACCCTTCACAGTTGGCCACATCTGTCACATATATATTTTTATTTTTTGGTACATAACAAGAAAATTAGACTACGTGGGGAAAAATTCCCAGTTTCTCAGTGGCAACCTGTAACCTCTCAAAAACCAAATATTTGCTAAAACCCTCTTTTGCAAGATTATGAGCAAGAGAGTTAAATCTTCAAGGAATATATTGAAGTTTGAACCATCAGCCCCCACGGACGTCTCACTAAGTTGACCTTACGCTATCCTCGTTCCTAAGCCAGACGGAGTCTGTTCTGTTATTTCCATCCCAATTGTTACGCTCACCTTAAATATAGAATACAGTTTTAGACTGAATTTCAATTCTCAATATAATTTTTTTTCATTCTCTCTCATATTTCTCTCTCTCTCTCTCTTTTTTTTTTTGCCAAAATTGCTTGCTTACTTATAAATTGATATAAAATACAATATACTATAAGCATTTTAAAAAGATCACGTCATATATGTGTAAACTGATATATAATATAATATTACATAAATATTTTTAAAAGATGATGTCATATATAAATTGGTATATAATTTAATATCACATAAGTATTTTAAAAAGATCACGTCACACGTTATTGTTATTTTGTTATTGTAACATCTCATTTTCAAAAGCAGTATATTTTTTTTTCATCAGAGTAGAGCATCGGAGCGATTGAGTAACTGATACATATATTTCAAAATACCGTAAGTCTGGCTAATTACAGAAACGGTACAATAACCGAGTGTTTTCAAAAGTAAATAACAACGAAATGTCTCCCCCAAAGAATACTCATGCCGTAGCAACGAGAGATAGTCTTCAGCTGAATCCCTATGCGGCCTCGCTTGCCTCTCTCCTCGATCCTCGGTCCTCCCGAACCCGACTCTATATTAAGAGCCGAGGTTCAATGCCCATTGAACCTCGTGTAACGGTTAACCTCATATTCACATACAACGATATATGGACTACGGACGTTCACAACATTAACAGCACATGAGCCCAACAACAGATATATTACACACACCACCAATGCAGATATATCGCTCCCAACGTACAAACATATCGCTCCCAGCGTACACACATATCGCTCCCAGCGCACAGAATCAATGCAGATATATCGCTCCCAGCGTACAAACATATCGCTCCGGTAAATACAATCAATCACGGACATATCGCTCCCAAATACATATAGTTATACTCTAACATCTATATGCACTCAGACAACATAACAACTATACACACACAATACTCATAGCACATACATGCATATCATAAACATCAGCGTTAGTATTACAGTACGCGAACGTACCTTCGTTGACGGTATTTGGTATGTTTTACGAAAAACGATAATTTTGACAAATACGTTGCAACAAATGCAGGACAACAATGTACGATTATCTCGGATATCCTATAAGGATAATATTTATCAATATCTAGCAAGATAATGTGCATTTTAGGTACAAATTACCATTTTGCCCCCTGACCCCTAATCGGCGGAATTTCGCCGAGCTTCGCTATTTTAACTCTATCTCTCCGCACTCGACATATCTTTTCCCTCATCATATTTTCGAAATATATATCATATTTACCCCTAAATATGATATCTAGACTATCTTGAAAAATTAAAGATAAATCTAGCATTCCTACTATATCTACCGAAAGAACTACCGAAACTAAAGACCAGAGACCGAAGAACTTACCCAGGGCTCCGCTATATTTTCTCCGGGCTCCTCCTTCTCTCTAACCTCTCTCTAGAATTCGAAATTTTGGTGTGAAATGAGAAGAGGAGGTTGTAATACCCCTAAAACCCTAACTAATATAAGTAAAATATTTGGATAAATATTTACGAGAGAGTATATTGTCTCTAATTTTGTAACTTAATTGTTATAAATTTATGAGCAATTTCTCTTTAAAATATCATTTAGGGATCATAACACACCTTAAAATAAATGTTGAATTTTAGTAAATAAAATTCTGAGACTACCAAGGTGAATATGTGGTCTCAAGTTGTAAGTTTTAATTTTCTTATTTTCTAAGGTAATTACTTTGAAAATGAGAGAAGAAAAAGAGACTAAAAGTCATGAAAAATGTATTTTATAGGTCATAAAATGAACTGAAAATATTATGATAAATCCTATATGGTAACAAATATTGGCAAAAACTTAGGAAGTATGTTATCTTTAATTTTAGGAATTTTTGGGATTATTTCCTGAAAAGTAATAGAGCATGAATATAATATTATTAAAAGCACTTTTTGGCCCAGTGTTTTTAATATTTTACATGGACATAAAATATCAATGTCGTGCAAAAGTTGTGAGATAATAATTAATCCTAATTATGAAAATTATCAACAATTAGTAAGTGGCTAATTAAGTAATTAGTGGCTAATTGTTTAGATTAAGATATAAGTAAATTTATTAGTAAAATAATTAATTTAGGGAGAAATTCGAAATTAATAAATAAATAATAATAATAAAATATAAAATGCTTATAAAAATAAATAAAAAATAAAATATCTTGATATTTTGATTAAAATAATAATATATATGGTAAAGAGCCAACAGACATTTGAGAACGGATAGAAACTAAATCCTACACCAAGATATAGGGATTTAGTCTAAGTCATCTGACTTTTTATAAAGCGAAAGAAATTCTACCTCGAGTGGACTATCTCCAAAGTAATTTACGTAACCAACTAGGTCATTAAGATACGGGATAAATAAAGAATAGGGCGATAGTGCAAATGAGAACCTATAGAAAACGAAATAGTCGTGACAAACCAGGGATAAGGTTTCTTAGGACGTAACATATTACGAACCAAATAATTTACGTCCCGGAAGCCGGTTCTACCGTGGTTATTTCTCAGAATCGATGCGTTTATCCGAAAATCTTCGACGACAACGGAATACCCTTAATGGGATCAAAAATTTAGTTAACCTAAGTAGTTTTAAAGAGAAAGAGTGGAACTACAAAACCTAGTTCCCGGATTTTTGAGATTCTCCGAGATTGCGCGTTTCGGACACCGAACTGGGAACTTTATCGACGGCCATAAAGCAAGAGCTTGTGATGTCATGCATGACATCAATTTGCATTGGGAAGGGTGCAAGGAGGTCGGCCAATGCAAGGGAAGGGCCAAGATGAGGCCACGTGGCGAAGTGCGATCCAACGGCCGAAAATCGATCTGCAAAAGACATGAATAGTGCCAGACTTTTTCCTATAAATAGAAACCTCCTCTTCTCATTTCCCACACCAAAATTTTGTGCCTTAGAGAGAGGTTAGAGAGAAGGAAGAGCCCGGGGAAATTCTAGCCGAGTTATGGGTAAGTTCTTCGGTCCCTAGTCTTAAGTTTCAGTAGTTCTTTCGGTAGATATAGTAGGAATGTTAGAATTGTCTTTAAAATTCCCAGATAGTCTAGATATCATGTTTAGGGGTAGATATGGTATTTATTTCGAAAATATACTGGGAAAAGAGATATGTCAAAATTCTGGAGAGATAGGGTCAAAGTAGCGAAGCTCTGGCGAAATTCCGCCGATTAGGGGGTCAGGGGCAAAATGGTAATTTTTACCTAAAATGCCTGTTATAATGCTAAAAAATGATAGATACTATCCTTATAGGATATCTGAGATTATTGAACCGCTGTCGTACCGCTGTTGTACCGCCGTTGGGCCGCTGTCAAAATACCGATGTTTTTCGTAAAACGTGTCGAAGTACCCTCAACAAAGGTACGTTCGTGACGTATTGTAACACTGACTCTGATGCTTGCTGTATGCTCATATATGATTGCTGTGTTCTTGTACCGAGATGCTGTCTTAATTATTTTTAAATGCAATAATGAATTCACGGGTTATAGTCTTGATAACACCGTTTAGAGTTTTCCTAGCGCTGAGGACACGATAGGCCATCGTGGCACTGGATTTGATAGTGCAGACTGGGATAACAAACATACTGCAGGGGCTGTGTATTGTTATTGCCTTATATACATACATATATGTATTTCCTACATCTGTTATGGGCTTTTGTAGTGATTATTGCGAAAATGTCATGAATACCTGTCATACATATATTGTTTACATGAGCGTAAGAGGTTAATCAGTTACCCGAGGTCCGATGGGCATTGGACCTCGGTTGCATGATTAGACAAGATTCGGGTAATGAACCGAAGGAGGCACCGGGACGGAGCTATAGATATACGCCGAGACGGAACCGTGAGAAGGCACCTCAAAGGAAATGCGGGAAGAAAGTCAACAGAACCTACCTTATGACATGAATTTAATAAAGTTACTTCATATCATTTGGTGCTTAAACTAGAAGGGTCGTCTATGTGGTTCAGTCAATCAGTCACCCTAGCACGGTGAGACTTCCACTAGACCTACCCAGTCTGGCCAAATGGAATGATTTAACTGAGTTAGGTTCTATGCCCCAGGCCTACTCAAGGCTTGGTTGAAAAGGGTATAGTTACATGTAAAATTGTAATTGTAAAGTTTTGTATTCTTTGTATCACATGTACAATCCTTCGGGAGATTTTATAATAAATATTAGTATACGTCAGGCATCATCATATGTCTGAGTATTTCATATCAGTTACTCAGGGTTATATCTGTTGTTCAAATTTTTAGTACATGCTCTTCGTTTCCGCAAAACGCTAAGCAGTAGCACCTCAAAACTCTTATGAATTTTTATAAAACCATGTGTCACCGGCATGCATTTTGTTACGGAACTTGGGGTGTTACAGAGGTTATGGCTATTTATAGAAGAAAAAGTGATACTATTCATCACTTTATCAGACTGGATTTCGGCCGTCGGATCGCACTTCGCCACGTGGCTCCATCTTGGCCTTACACATGTCTTTCCTATGTCTTCCTTCTAGAAGAAGATGATGTCATCTTGCTGACTTACCGATAAAGTTCCCTGATCGGTGTCCTAATCGCGTAATCTTGACGAAACTCAAAAATACGGCAACTAGGTTTTGAAGTTCTATTCTTTCTCTTTAAAACTACTGGGTTTAACTAAATTTTTGATCTCGTTAAGGGTATTCCGTAGTCTAAAGATTTTAGGACGTACGCCATCTATCGGTTTAAAATGACTTCTAATAGAACCAACTTCCGGACAAAAATTCACCGATTCATAATATGTCCGCACCCAAGAAACCTAATCCCCGGTTTGTCACAACTATATCGTTTTCTATAGGTTCTCATTTCTACTATCGACCTATTTCGATTTATCATGTATCTTAATGACTCGTTTGTTTTCGTAATGACTTCGAGATAGTCCACTCCGAGGTAGAAATTCACCGGTTTATAAAAAGTCCGGATGACTTAGATTATATCCCTATATTTTGGTGTAGGATTTTATTTCTATCCATTCTCAAATGTCCTGTTGGCTCTTTACCATATATATTATTATTTTATTCAAAATATCTAGATATTTTTTTTTCTTTTATTTTTTATTTTTTTTTTCTAAGCATAAAATGTTTTATTATTATTTTATTATTTATTTATTATTTATTTAATTATTAATTTCAAATTTCTCCCTTAAATTAATTATTTACTAATTAATTTACTTATATCTTAATCTAAACAATTAGCCACTAATTACTTAATTAGCCACTTACTAATTGTTGATAATTTTTATAATTAGGATTAATTATTATCTCACAACTTTTGCACTGACATTGGTATTTTATGTCTTATGTAAAATATTAAAAATCATGGGGCCAAAAAGTGCTTTTAATAATATTATATTTATACTTCTCTATTTTCCAAGGGAATAATCCCATAAATTCCTAAAATTAGAGATAACATACTTCCTAAGTTTTTGTCAGTATTTGTTGCCATATGGTATTTATCATAATATTTTCAGGCCATTTTATGCCCCATAAATGCATTTAGGGATTTTTAGCTCTTTTTCTTTTCTAATTTTCATAGTAATTACCTTAGAAAATAAGATAATTATTACTTATTATTTGAAACCACATATTCACCTATATCCAATAGGTATTATTTACTAAAATATAATATTCCGATAAATAATTATCCTATATTACAAATTATTATTATTTTATGTTATTTATAACACTATTTTTTCTAAAATACTCTCTTTAACCATGTCTATTTATACTACGTATCTTGTAACAAAATAAACCCCCTAGTATACCCGCTACGGTGGGAGGAAAAGAAGGGATGATGGTCTAATATACCACTGAGAGGGAACAACTCGGCACTAATGTCATGGCTATTAGAAGTCATTCTCCCACAATTCTACTCACAAGCCAAGAGAAAGCAAAAAAATCACAAAACACCCTCCATTCCCCCAAGTCACATCTTGGTTTCTTTTTTTTTTTTTTTTTTTTTTTTTTTGTAATACATTGGCAAGCCAAAGGCTTGAGGTTTACAAAAAAGTCGAATATTAAACTACGTTCACTGAACTCTGTGACATTCTGCCACACTCAATATTATCAAAGTTAACACATTTAGTAGGTTGTGATGAGATTATTACCAGAACCTGATTCATCCCTTGAGCCGATCGGGTTAAATAATCCGCACATCTTAATGCTTCCCTGTAGGTATGAATAATCTGTAGATCCTCGTATGAAATGATAACGGATCTTACCTCCAGTATCTCCTCTCTAATAGGATGACCCTGCCCGCAATCAAATAACACTAGTGCAAAAAATGGCTTTAAGACCGCCTCATTTAGATCGGACATTCGTCGCAACGTTCTTGAAGCTATGACCGGTGGTAGTTTTGTAAATATAAAGAACTTCTTATGTATGACCGGTGGCAGTTTTGTAAATATCATGAACTTCTTGGACCAGATCCTTTATTAATAGGTCTTAAATATATTATTCGACCGCTTAAAAAAACCAACCGGTTTTAAAAATGTAATTAAAATTTATATTATTTTATAGAGAAATCTCGTACAAGCCCGAACTTATATTTTCTGCAGACCAAAATAATCAGGAAAAATTTAAATATAAAAGTTAAAACTTTTAAGACCGGACATATATAAACACGATCTTAAATGTTATACTTTTAAGACCGGACTTAAAGTATGGCCGGTACAAACTATTGAAAAAAATTATTCGAAAATTTTATTACCTTTAAGACCGGCTTTTAATAATGGACGGTCCTAAATGTTGACCTTTAAGACCGGCCTTTTAATTCGTCCTGGTATGGAAACTAAAGCGCCAAATATTCGCGCGACGTTGCCGTAAGAGTTACGACGATACGTTGCTCTCGAACTCTCAAACCCCTGTTCTTGTTGTGAAACCCTCTTCCTCGTTGCATTACTTCTCTTCCTCGCCCACCACTACCATCCTCTCGTTACTCTCACTTTCTCGTGCGTTCCTTTTCGCACCACCACTCTCGGCCTGCTTCCATTCTCGAAAATGAACGGAGAAAACGGTTCTTCTGCTATTCCTTCAACGACGCGATTCTTGGTGCGATCAAAGGTGTGAGTCAGAACGAACCCTTTTTCATCTCACAATGAGCCTCGTAACCGCCCTGCACGCCGTGGTAGAAGTGGCACACGAATGAAAGACGTATCCGTAAGTCGGTCCTCTGGGTCAAAGTTCAAGATTCAGTTTGATGAAAAGTTGGCTCCTTTCGGTCCTAATAAACAAAAATATAATAGTTTTGTCGGCTATCTAGCACGTAGCAAGGCTAGCATCTTGACAGATGAGTGGGAAAATGTCGACCGTCTCGCAGTAAAGAGTCCTATTTGGGACACTATCCGGCTCACATACACTGTCTCTGACTCCCAGAAGTTGAAAGACAAGACATTGTCTTATTGTGCTAATCGGTGGAGGAAGTTTAAGACCTTTCTAGCTAACACATATATTTTTTTCGATGTTAGGCCTGACCATAATCCTTGGGACAAGTACACATTTATTGATGAACAAACTTGGCAACAATTTGTTCAAATCAAGGACCACTCCCGAAGCTTTGGTGAGTTTATATTTAGTTTTGTTTGCCCTCTTTTGTTTGCTTATTAACTTGTGCGGATATGTGAATGTTATTGTATGTGTTCATCTAATCCTGTTAGTTAATAGAATTATATATTTCCTTCCTTTGTCCTGCATAAGAGGAGCATGTCTTAGTTGTATGCAAGTCTGATATGTAAACCGTGCAAAGGTAAAATACTAAGTAGGTAATTAGGGAAATAATAATGGCATAAGAGTCAAACCATTATTATAGTCTTAGCTAGTTCTTTTGTAGTAGGTAGTGGTTAGACATTGCTATTAGTTAGTTAGTATGTTAACGTGTAAAGGTTTCGGTGCGGTTACGCAACTCACTTTACTCGATTCGCTAATTTCTTCTACAATTCTACATCCTCCTTAAATGAAATGTTGAAACTTGATGAAGTGAATTTGACTAGTGTTTGAGGTTCATATCAAGCGAAGTTCTCTAATTTACGTTAGTGAGATGGGTGGAATTCATAATTAATAGTTGTTTTCATTTCTGATTCACAGAAAAGAAGGGAACAAGCACGGGAGATAGGGAGAAAGAATGATTGCCCGCATAGGGCTTCTCGCAGCAGATACGAAAAGGCTAAACAAGAATTGATGGCGGCCAAGCAGAAGAGATTGCAAGATGAAGCAGAAGCAGAATCCAATCCTTCTCCGATACATGATCCGCCATCTCCAATACGTCGTGATGAGTTATGGTTGAACAGACTCGTCTAGTTGCTGAAAGAATTGTAAGTATCGTTATTGTTAATTTATAGTTACTAAACATGTTTCATTACTAAGCTTCTCATTATCTGTATCCTACAGGAAGATCTAAATAAGAAAGAAGCGGAGGGATCTTTTGTGTCGGACGGGAGGAATGATGTTCGACCGCTTTGCGACAGAAAACCGGATCACGCGGGGCGTGTAAGGGGGATTGGAGGAAGGGTAGGCCTGAAGGAATACTTTGGTAGCGCCAAACGCCGTAAACAAAGTATGGTTACCCTTAGGAGGAGATGGAATGACGGTGGAACAAACTGTGGCACAGGAGGTGGCCAAATTGAGAGAGCAAGCAACGGCTAAAGAAGCTTCATTGACTGCCTATTTTCAATCCCAGCTGAGGGAGATGAAGGAGGAAATGAATCAAATGAAGGTGTTTGTGAGCTCTCGTGCAGAGACCAGTGTTCCCTTGTCACCCTCACCTACGCTGACTATGCGGCGAGCACTAGAGGGAGCTGCATTGTTGGACAGTCATAGCAACCTTGTGACCTTTATGTGGAGGATCCTGAACATCATGATAGACGATTGGTTGCAAAAGGGACTGTCCATAACTTGGGATCAACTGTACACCACCAACAAATGGCTTATGATGAAGTCAGAATGTCAGTTGAAGAGGTGATCGTTGATGCACCTCTCCCTCTCCCAACTGATGAACTGAAGCTTGTGAGTGATGTCATTGGAACCTTGATCTCGTGGCCAGTGAAGCTTGTGCATGTTTCTACTCTTCCTGAGGCTCCAGCCCCTCCTGAATTGATTGGCATGGCTGAGTTGAGTGCCAAGGACAAGCTTGTCCTTATGGTATCCAATAAACAAGTTGCACTTAATCGCAAGAGCTCTGTCAATACGTAAGTAGGTCTTAAAAACAAGCACCCGGTTTTGGTTGACCAAGATGATATAATTTCCCTTTCTTTGTTTGATAAACGGGAGCTTACGATTCAATGATTCTCATGATTATAAAGTAAGTATCTTCTTCTATGAGTACATAACATAAATGTGAGACACTCACATACGTATAATTTCCCTGACGTCATTATTGTAGGTTATTGCATCGTGAATTGGAACAGCAAGGCAGAAGCAAAGATACTGGATTCTTGTGCCCGCGACGTGAGTCAACCACCCTTAGCGGAGAGACAATCATACATAACAACAAGGTTGACCAAGAAGAATAGGAAAAATTGGTACTTGGCACCATACTACAATAGGTACATATCATAATTCTTTTTTGTAATTCCCTTAATTATATTCTGCTACATATTACTGAGTACTTGTCTGTTGTGAATTTTCAGTCACCATTGGCAATTGGTCCTGATTTGCCCGAATGAGAATAAAGTGGTCTTTTTATGCTCCCTTCACTATGAACCAACGGCTACATTGCAGCAGATGGTGAACAAGTAAGCATATGTCATTTTGATTGTTTAGTCGAAATCTCTGTTTGTAAATTTTCGCAACCATTATTGAGTAAATTTGTGATTTTGACAATATATAGGCCCTTAAAATCATTCCAAGAAAAGGTCAAGAACAAGTCTCGGGACTGAAGTCAAAGATCCTACATGGATCAAACCAAAGGTTAGTACATATTTGGACACTGGCACACCGGCTAGCTTGTGAACTTGGTCGAAAAAATATATGCTCTTATATATATTTCTTGTTTTTTTTTAGAACCGTCGGCAACCGAAGGAGTCCAACTTATGTGGACATTATGTCATGACACACATGTATAATATTGTCATGCAACCAGTAACTAACATCCAAGCAAAGGTAAATGTATTACATAACTTTTCCTGTGCGCTGACCCCTTTGATATGCAAGGAAGGACGACTAATATATTTCTGTCTTTGATGCTACAGACGTTTGACTGTGCTGACCCCTTTCCTAATGGTGATATTGAGTGCACACGCAATGTGTTATCTGAATATCTGTATGATCTGATCATCTCGGAAAATCGGAAAAATAGTTGATTTGTGAATTCATTGTAAATATATGCTAGTTGTATCAACAATCATCTTCGGCCTGTAATGAACAATTTGTGATAGTATATAATAATAATTTGTTAATTCATTTAAAACAAGTTTCCTTTTGTCCATTAGTGGTTGCTGAATGTATTGGATGGTGGAGAAAAATATTCATTGCTTAATTTACAAATGCGAGAAGTTTAGGACCGCATGTTCACTAAGTAGCCGGTCCTAAAAGTCTTTGTTTATTTATTTTTTCACAATTACAGTATTTTAGGACCGTATGTTTACTATACAAATAGGTCCTAAAGGTCTTCGTTTATTATTGGAAAACATGCCGGTATTTTAGGACCGCATGTTTACTAAGTAGTCGGTCCTAAAAGTCTTCGTTTATTTATTTGTGAAAATTTGCCAGTATTTTACGACCGTATGTTTACTAAAGAGCCGGTTCTAAAAGTCTTCGTGATTCACCGTAAAATACGCCGGTCTTTAGGACCGCATGTTTAATTAGTCGTCGGTCCTAAAAGTCTTCGTTTATTATTCAAAAATGCGAGTATTTTAGGACCGCATTTTATTTATTTGTGAAAAAATGACGTATTTTAGGACCGTATGTTTACTAAATAGCCGGTCCTAAAAGTCTTTTATTGGTGACAAATATACGATATATTTATTAATAATATATATTTTTATATATAAAATCTTTTAAAAATTAAATGAATAATCTTTTTGCTTAAATTAAATATTTATTCAATATGCAATAACTATAGTCTACATTATTAATTATTCTATTCATAACTACTTTATTAAATGAATAATGATCGTTATTTTTTTCTTTCTTTCTTTTTTTCTTATGTACGTGCATATATATATTCTCCGTTATGTATGGAAACGTAAGAACTAATTAAGCTTGTGCCTTTTTTATATTCATATTCTCCATTTTTCCTTTATTTATTTTATTAATTCAGTTTAAGCGCTCGCCAAAGGCAAATCTCATTTTTTTAGTTTGGTTCATTAATAAACGAAGAGGTTTACGACTCTATAAGTATTTGACTTTTAGGTCCGGATGTTTATAAAACTCCAGTCTTAAAATTAAATCAATAGTAAATATTAGGACCGAAGTATGTTAGTTCTCATGTGTTTTGATGATGATTGACAATTGTAAGATTGATTCGAGCCAAAAGAATTTGATTTAAAAGATAATTTATAAAATCACATTTTGACTCTAGTCATGACTCAAGTCAACGAGCTTTGAAAACAATTAAAAATATTGACTATGACTCGAGTCATCATTAAACAACTCGAGTCATCCCGTACTTGATCTTTGCAAAATGATTTCCTCGATAAAATGACTCGAGTCATCCTTGACATAACTCGAGTCATCATTTCACTCTTCGCCACATTCACTCCAGTCATGACTCAAGTCATATCGCGCTATTACTCTGTTTGAAATTTCTCGACATGACTCCAAATCGTGACTCAAGTCATCTCGGACAAATCGTTTCGTTTGAAATTTCTCGAGACATGACTCCAGTCATGACTCAAGTCATCTCGGCACAAATCGTTTCGTTTGAAATTTCTCGAGACATGACTCCAGTCATGACTCAAGTCATCTCAGCGCAAAACTTTCTGTTTGAAAAATTCTCAGCAATGACTCAAGTCATAACTCAAGTCATCGCTTGCATGACTCTAGGCATGACTCGAGTCACATCATCGAAATACCTTCTATTCATAGTTGCTTCATAATGACTCCAGTCATCACTCGAAATACCCTGCAGTATGTATGTCATCCCAGTTTGCACACTCTCCGGTGCCACGATGTACAGTCGTGTCCATAGCGCTAGGAAAACTCTAAACGGTGTTAACAATACCATAACCCGTGTATTCATGATTTCACCATTTTCAAACAAACAGAATCTCAGCATATGAACACAGCAATCACACATAGCATACAATAAGCATAAGAGTTAAGGTTACAATTAGCGTCAGTACCTTGTCGGCGGTATAACGGAACTCTTACGGAAAAACAGAAATTTTTGACAGCGGGTGAAACAACGGTACGACGGCGGCACGACAATGCTCGACAATGTTCAATTATCTCAAATATCCTATAAGGATAGTATTTATCAATATCTAGCAGCATAACGGGCATTTTAGGTACAAATTACCATTTTGCCCACCGGCTCCCCCTAATCGCGGAATTTCGCGGAGTTTCGCTACTTTGACCCGATCTTTCCAAAATTTTAACATATCTCTTTTCCCGGTATATTTTTGAAATAAATATCATATCTACCCCTAAACATGATATCTAGACCATCTGGGAAATTTAAAGATAATTCTAACATTCCTACTATATCTACCGAAAGAATTACCGAAACTAAAGACTAGGGACCGAAGAACTTACCCCGGCTTTGCTCAAATTTTCTCCAGAGCTCTTCCTTCTCTCTAACCTCTCTCTAGGCTGTGTTTATGGTGTGGGAAATGAGAAGAGAAGTGCCTTCTATTTATAGAAGGAACGGATGACATTTCGGTGAATAATTCAAACTTTTTCAGATCGATTTTGAGCCGTCGGATCTAGGGTTTTTGAGAGAATCAACCCTAGCCCTTGATTCATGTATGCCGACCTCCCCCTCCCCAAAAGTCAACAAAGTGACTTCATTCATGATGTCACAAGCTTCTACTTTCTAGCCGGTATCGATAAAGTTTCCAGTTCGGTGTCCTTTTCGCGCAATCTTAGAGAAACTCAAAAATCTGATAGCAAGACACCGAAGTTTTATTCTTTCTCTTCAAAACTACTTGGGTTAACTAAATTTTTGACCCCGTTACGGGTATTCCGTAGTCTGTGAAGATTTTCGGATAAACGTCGATTCTGGAAATAACTTCCGATAGCACCAAACTTTCCGGACAAAAATTCACGATTCATAATATGTCGACCTAAGAAACCTAATCCCTGGTTTGTCACAACTATTTCGTTTTGTATAGGTTCTCATTTCTACTATCTTCCTTATTTCTGATTTATCCTGTATCTTAATGACTCATTTGGTTTCAGAAATGACTTCTGAGATAGTCCACTCTGAGGTAGAAATTCACTGGTTTATAAAAGGTCCGGGTGACTTAGACTACATCCCTATGTTTTGGTGTAGGATTTAATTTCTATCCATTCTCAAATGTCTTGTTGGCTCTTTACCAAATATATTAATATTATATTACAAATATCTAGATATTTTATTTTATTTTATTTATTTTTCTAAGCATTTTTTATTTTTTATTTTTTTATTTTTATTTATTTTTTAATTACGAATTTCAGCCCTTAATTAAATATTTTTCAATTTCATTTATCTTATATTTTAATCCTCTTATATTATCTGATTAATTACCCGATTAGCCACTTGTTAATTGTTGATAATTTTCTTAATTAGGATTAACTATTATCTCACAACTATTTGACTTACATTGGTATTTTATATCCCATGTAAAATATTAAAAAGAATGGGGCATAATTTAGGGTTTTTAATTTAATAATTAATTTCCCCTTATTATTTCTAAAGAAATAATTTATTAAATTCCTATAATTAAGGACAATATTCTCCCATATTTTTAATAATTATTTTATTGCCCTAAGATTTATCATAATATTCAGTCACCCATATTATACTTATAATTGCGTTTAGGGAGTCTTAACTCTTTTCTTTCTCTAATTTCCATAGAATTTTCCCTAAGTAATAAGATAATTATCTTCGATATTTACACCACATATTCACCTTTAACATTTAAAGAAATATTTATTTATAATTAATAGTCATCCGGATATTGAATATCCTATTACAAAAGAGCCTGAAAGCAATAACGAAGCCTTAACTTCTACCAGCGAAAGGAATGCTTCCGGCTATATTGGCCGCTGGAGGCGGAATCGAACTGAGAAGAAAACAGAGAAAAAGGAATTGGAGGAAGAGGCAAAAGACGACGTATGGGAACCCCACGGGCCACTGAGCACAATTTCCCGATCTCTCCTTTTTCTTTTTTTCTTCTTAAATTTTTTTCTTCTTAAATTGTTAGGCACTCAATCTTTTTTTATTTTAAACATATTTTTTTAATAAATTTTAAACAGAATTATAATTTAAAAAATTAAGAGTAAGAGTATACCCACACTTCTGTTTTACCTTAGGTACACAGAATTATAATTTAATTGAAATTTATAATAAAAATAAATTTATTTACTAATTTTCCCTTTATGGTAAAGCCTAAATTGTAATGGACAACTTGTAAATATCACAAACTTTTAAAATTTTGAGTAATTTTTTTAAATGTTTGTAGAAAAATATATCAAAATATATTTAAATTACTTAATATAATTTCTCAAACATATATAGTTTATTATATTTGATAGAAAAAAATGTCTTTGATATATATATTTTTAGTCATTTAAGAAACTATAAATAAATAAATTTCAATAAATATGGTAAAAAATTTAAATTATAAATTTTATGATCACAAAATTCATAATTTTTTAACATATTAGAAAGTGAAAAAAAAAAATTAATCTATTAGGATCAAAATTTGGTGGTATAATTTTATTTTGCCCATGTACATATATATTTATTTAAATAGTTCTAATGTTAAAGAAGGATATTTTGGTAAAACAATAGTTGACAAATCAACCTTAACTATCAACTAACGGTTTGGGTGGATAGAAATAGAATATAAAAAAAAAAAAGCGAGGTTTGTGTAACATACATTTTAATTTTAAGGAGATCTATATGAGTTTTTAAAATAGAGGGAATGTTTGTGTAATTAAAACAAAATAGAGAGGTGATTAAAGTATTTTACTCAAAAATTAAACATTGCAATTATTTCTTAAAAATTATCATATATTCCTTTGGTCCTTAATACATAGCTATTTAGATAATTTTAGTAGGTTAAAAAATTTAAATTAATTAATTAATTAACTAGAAGATAAATTAAATTACATATCAGTTTCTAAATTAGGTTAATTAATTTTAAAAATAAAGTAATCTGATGTCATACCTTTAGGACAAAAACTAACCCCTAAAGCCCTAATTAAACTCCAACATATAGATTTCCTCCGGTTTGGATGGAGAGAAAATGTGGGAGGGAGAAAAAGACTCAATCCCTCAAAATTTCTCGCCACAAGTGGAGAGACTTGTAGCCAAAAAAATTGATTCCTGTGCCTGCCCTTCATTACGAAGCTCTCATCAGTCTTGTAGACGCTATCCTTTAAGTCCAAAAATTTGGATTTTATACCAATGAACAGGCAAGGATTTATATTTGGATTTCATCACTTTTATATGAAGACTATAAAGGACCATTGGACATGATACCCAGATTTATTTTTATGATATTTTCTTTATATCGATTTATCATGTTATTATTGTTTTTCATCATTTTCTATCTTTATCATTGTATTCATAATATTGGATAACTTATATTTGCTAGAAAAATTAATCTTATAATTTTGACTCAGTTATAAAAAAATCCCTATTGTTTTAACTCGATTTTAACTCAGTCCCTAAATTATAAAATGGGTCTAGCATATAATTAAAAAAATTATAATCTAGTCCTTGACATTTATTTTAAAACACTTAAATTATAAAATGGTTAAAACCATATGGACTGAGTTGCAATGAGTTAAGGTTGAATAACTAAGTTACAACCGAGTTAAAACTATAAGGATTGTGTTGCATCAAGTCAAAAGTGATGCATGGACTAAATTATAATCGAGTCAAAATTATAGGGACCAAAAGGTTAATTTTCGCTAATTTAATATTCAGGAAAAAATTATTCACTTATTTATTTTATTTCAAAAAGAAATTCCTCTTTATTTTTACCTAATAAAGGGTATTTTAGTCATTATGGAATTTACCCATTTTATTTCCTTCCTGTTTTCTCTCATCCATTGAAGCAGGATGGAAGATATAATTTTCTTTCAAGTTTTCTCTTCTCTTCATTTTCTTTCTTTCTTTGCATTTTCTTTTCTCTAAATTTGGTTCCGATCCAAGCATAGCCTTAGGAGATTCTAAGGCTTAGGATCAATAAGGAGTATACTATAAGCAATTTAAGAATATATTTAAACTATAGAACCTGATAGAACCATATGTGATGGTTGAGATTTTCTCTCATTATTTGATGGATAGCATTTTATCTAATTATGCAACATCTTTTTTATTGTTGCTTTTTTGGACGTGCATGATTTGCCCACGTGGCTCCATGTATTTAGTGCCAGACTTCTCGGATGAAGTTATCAAACAAATGTGGAAAGAGGATAATCACAAGTGGAGAATATAAAGCAAAATAAACAACACAAATGTAATGGACTTATGCATATTTAAAGAGAGAGTAGACCAATTGACGTGTTATTGGATGCTTTTCTTTTAGGTGATTTTCTCTTTAATTAGAGAAATTAGGCATTTTTTTATTTTTTTTAAAATTTTTTATATATTCTATTTGTTTAGATTAGATTATAGGCTGGATCCTGAATTTTTTTCGCAATATCCTGGAAATTAATTAATCTGAGATACTGGGTGCAAAAAAAAAAATCATGATGCATCATATAATCTAATCTCAATAAATAAATAAAAATGTCTAATCCCTCTAATTGAAGGAAAAAACATATAAGAAACACCTAAGAGAAAAGCACCCAATGTGAATTCTTGAAGGATGGAGAAGAGGATAAAAACCATAAAATATCATTGGGGGCATCTCAAATAAATAGAACTGTTAAAAAGAATAAAAAAATGTTTAAAAGACAAGCTTAAAATTATGAAAGCCGTCGTTAAAGTTATGTAGGATCACCGCTTTGCGACCAACATAGTGTCCCTGAAGGATAATATTATCCCTGTTCTGCTGTAAGAACTTCACCATAGACTTCAAGAACTTAATCATTCTCAGAAATTTCGGCCTTTTATGACTGAGTCTGTTTCTTCTCCTGCCTTTTCGCTGGATTGCTCTGCGCATAAACCAAAACAATTACTCTTTGTGGGCTGGTGGACTTATTATCGTCCTAAATTTATTTTTCCTTTCTTTATTTTTATGTGAAAAAATGAATTATTCAGAACTTGTTTAAACTCAAAAAATTCATTTGATTCAATTTAAATTTTATATTCTATCATGAATATAATATTTATGTTGATATTTATTATCTCAAATTAACAGAAAATTTAAATTGGACACGTTTTTTCATGTTACGCCTAAAAATATACCCCTCCGGTCCTAATTATAAGGCACAGTTGACTTTTTTTTGGAGAAGTAAGGAAGATAATTAAATTACTTTCAGTATTTTTATTTTTATTTTTTAAAAAATAATTAGTTTGACTAATAAACTATTCCCTCCTATCACAATTATAGGAACACTTTTGTAGTGCAAATTGTACTACAAAAATGTTCTTAAAATTTGGACCGGAGGTAGTAATATATAATCTAAAGATACACAATAAATGAAATGATTAAGTAACTTATTTAGCTTCTTTAATCTCTAAAAAAAGTCAACTAAGTCTTATAATTAGAGAGGTAGTAATCTTTTTAGGAACATGATGTTATCATTGTCTGCAATATATTTGATCTGTCAATTGTTCATGTGCCACATGGCCTTTTCTTCTTTTTTTGCCGTCAAAATTTGGCTGAATAAACGCATATCCATATAATACAATACATGTGCGATATTTAATATATCGGTAATAAATGCTAATATTACTTTTTTTTGCTTGAAAAATTAATATTTAAAAATAATTTTATATTACTTGTTTAAAACTCAAATAACATGGTGCTTGATAGGTGCTCTAAATTAATTTTCTTGAAAATTCCCCACTCGAGTGCTTCTCCCTATAAAATGAGAAAACTCACAAATCCAGTGTCCTCATCCACAAGACGTGACTGCACCATCATCATTGATTCTGGGGAAAAGATATTAAGGTCCCAATTTTTTTAAAAAAAAAAACAATACTAAAAAAATCTCATAATTTGTCAATGACAAACGAAAGAACAGTTATTAACAAGTAAATAAGCTATCATTGATAAGTTATAAAAAAATTCTGATATTATTATTCTTAATTGAGATATTGAAGTATATCCAATCAATACCAACAAAAGCAGTAGGATTTAATATGAATCCTCTATCATGAACATGTGTGAAATTTCACCGACAATGTGCAATATCAACTGCTGGTTCTGGGGTTTAACAAAATTAGGATCCAAAATATTAGGGGAACTTATAATCAAATCTTTTAAAATCATTAAATTATAGTGAAGCCCCAAAGGCCTGGATGCTATAAATTCCAAACGTGAAAGTATAATTGTGCCTAATGACAAGTTTAAAGCATTCAATGATAAATTTAGAGCAACCAATAAAAAGTTTAAAGCAACCAATGACAAAGTTACATAGCAACCAATAATAAGTTACACGACAACAACATAAGTTCCATAAATGAATACCAAAGACATGCAAAAATTGTTGATTGTATGTTGTCTTTATGATTTATGTTATTGCTTCACTGAGTGAGGTACGGTTTGGATTTCTACTTTGTTCTTATGGAGATTGTGTTATGTTTTTGTGTGCTTAAACATGGATGAATGAAATGGATAAAGCTTTATGTGTTTATAACCCCTATTATGTGATTTCAGAACATATCGTTAATACAATGCTCTAAAATTGCTAATTTTGCTCATGTAACCAATAACAACATTATTCTGCATGGTGACAGAAAGATGGCAAGTACGTCTAAAAAACATATATTATATTTCTTGCATATAGGAGGAAAATTCCTAAATGGAGAAGAAGTTGATTTACAGTATATGGGGTAGGGGTAATGTTAGAATAAAAACAATAAAGAAAAACACTATGTATAAGGAGTTGAGAACAATTGTAGCATCAATTATTAAAAAAGAAAGTAATGGAAGTACCACGAAATTCACACTTAATACAACCACCTTTGTGGACCCTGTAGATAACGAAGGAGTAGAAAAATTTTGTTAAATTCAAGGGAGAAAGTGATACAACCAACAATAGATTATGCAAGAGATTAACATGTGTAAGTTGCATTTACTCTTTGAACTATTAAACTATATATAGTCACTTATTTCCATGTAACTTATGATTGGTTGCTCTAAACTTGTTATTGGGGCAAAATTATACTTTCATGTTTGAAATTAATGGTACTTTCGGGTCCCTAAGACTTCACTTCACTATTCACGTATACTGTATTTGATGATTTCAAAAACCTGATTGTAATTAATTATGTTAATTGAGACTTGGTTACAATTTTCCCAAAATATTATCGTTACCCCTGTTCCATATTTTCTAAATTGCCACACACCCCAGAATAAATTCCAAGCACCCGAGATATTTTTCCCCATCTCTATTTTGACATTAACTATATGTCTGGATGGAGCGAAAATTACAAGTGAAAGAAAACTAGTAAGGAGAACCCCAAAAATGATAATAATAAAAAAATACCATTTATGGAAGGTTTTCGTCCTAATATTGCATTTCCCCTGTTTTTCTCTCACTTTTCTCTCCATCTAAGCATGAGAGGCAAACCACAATGACGATGAGATGCTGAGAAAAATTGTCTCGTAAACAGTAGATTAAGAACAAAATTCCATAGCTTCCTTGCATAGACACAATCCATCATCACATGGATGACCATAGACGCCTCTCGGCATTTGTGGGAAGCTTATTACTAAAAGCCATCTACATTCTCAAATCCTTGCCAGTTCTAGATAACCTCATATACAGGACTGTAAGTATTTGCTGCAACTTCTTCCATCAACTCTTTTGAGAAAAAGTACCATTCACAAATTCATTGATATGATTCTCTGATTGTTGGATCCAACTATTCAAGAATAAGATGTTCGAGATGGGCCTCTCAAGTGTGTCATGGCCCACAACCGGTTTTACCCTTCACGGTTGGCCACAACTTATATATGTGTCATGGCCCACAACCGGTTTTACCCTTCACGGTTGGCCACAACTTATATATATATATAAATTGGAATAGTATATTATTCTAGGATATTTTTTGTTACTACCACTTTTTCACCGTTAGATCAAAATCTCATCGGAAAGAGAAATGATAAAGGTAGATGAGATTTTGATCTAACGAAAAAAATTGGTAATAACAAAAAATAATGTAACAATATCCTACCCCTTTTTTATTACCCCTCATCCTCGAAGACAATTACTAGCAAAGGGGTGGATCTCTCCACCAAAGGGAGGAGATTTATCCTAGAAGTTGATCAAAGCGCGAGGAGGTCCCAAAGCTCCTGCGTGCGCAGATAAATACTTTTGAGGTAATAATAAACGGTTCGCCTCTACCTAACATCGGTATCACCTAGGAGGAAGAAAATTTCGCCATGCCCTTGAATCGTGGATAAACCCAATCCCTTTCCTAAAATTTATGTATCAACAAATATATTTTTTTTTTTGTTGTACATAACAAGAAAATTAGACTACGTGGGAAAAATTCCCAGTTTCTCAGTGGCAACCTGCGACCGCAAATAGTCGGGGCAGTTCTCAAAAACCAAAGATTTTCTAAAACTTTCTTTTGCAAGATTATCAGCAAGAGAGTTAAATCTTCAAGGAATATATTGAAATATCAGCCCCCACGGACGTCTCACTAAGATGACCTTATGGTATCCTCGTTCCTAAGCCAGATGGAGTCTGTTCTGTTATTTCCATCCCAATTGTTACACTCACATTAAATTTAGGATACAGTTTTTGACTGAATTTCAATTCTCAATATAATTTTTTCATTCTTTCTCTCATATTTATCATTTTTTGGCCAAAATTGCTTGCTTACTTGTAAATTGGTATAAAACAATATAAGTATTTTAAAAAGATCATATCATATAAATGGGATTATCATTTCTGCTTTGAAGGCAGATAATTTACTTTGCATTAAGTTAAAACGACGCAGTTTGATAACATACACATTATATTTCAATCTAGATCCTGTGCCTCATCGTTATACTTCTTTGTCATCAGCCATAGCTTTTTATTACCTAAAACCCGTGCAAGTCATAACAGCCTAGTAATTACACTAACATGAAGAGGAGAAAACATTCTAATCCTTCACTTCGAGAATTTGGTAATAACAAAATGTAAACCAGACTACTGCAAGTGAGGAGATAACAAAATGTAAACCAGACTTCGAGAATTTTCAAGGTTTCCACTACACCGCGGGACTCCTAGCGTGAGGCGATTAAAACTGATTTATAATGTGTATGTTTTATAATGATGAGGCACAAGGATCTAGGTTATCAAACTGCGTCATTTTAACTTAATGCAAAGTAAATTATCTGCCTTAAAAGCAGAAATGATAATCCCTATATAAATTGATATATAATATAATATCACATAAATATTTCAAAAAGATCACATCACATGTTATTGTTATTTTATGTTATTTATAACATTGGTTTTTCTAAACTATTTTCTTTAATCATGTGTATTTAAACTGCTATTTGATAGAAAAAATTATAAATTTGAGAGACAAAGCGAATTGATGTCTTATATCTTGTACCAAAAGAAACCCCTTGTCTACTATAACAGCTACGGTGGGAGGAAAAGAATGGATGATGGTCTAATATACCACTGAGAGGGAACAACTCGGCACTAATGTCATGGCTATTAGAAGCCAAGAGAAAGCAAAGAAATCACAAAACACCCTCCATTCCCCCTTGGTTTCTCATACACCAAATATACAACATACAAAAATAAGACTCACCAAACTATCAACTTCAAATCAAAACTACAACCTCACATGAATGAACAACTGATACACCCAACAATGAATGCTGCTGAGACACACATGCCTAGCAGGCTAACACAGCAATTGCAGGAAGACTCTAGAGATGCAACAAACAAGGCACAAATATCTCATAAAAGAAAGAAAACATCCAAACATAGTTAATTTATGAAAACAACAGACAAATGCGATTGAAATGACAAAGAATGGATGAATTACTACAGAATATCATTTACAATGTATGCTACATTCGTTAAGATAAAACTGAGTATCTTGCAAGTTCCATGAAAATGACGGAAACAAAGCAAAAAGGAAGATTGATATTGTGTCACCACACGGAATGGTAGCAGCATTTACAATGCAAGCTTAAAGTGTATTGTGATCAATCAAGGGAAATCTCCCATAACATCAGGGCTTCTCCGATATGCATAGTAAAACAAATTTAACATTAACAAAATTCATATGGGGCATGACTGATCATCAAAGGTGTGCCAAACCCGCAGGAAAAATACCAAATATTCCAGCTTTCAAGTAGTTAGAAAATAAACTCACAATAAACAAGATTTGTAGCAAACTAACATATTGAAAATGGAAAAATGTTGTGTAAAATATAACAAGATAAAACGCAGGAAATATAAATCTATTAGTTTGCATTGGTTAAATTTAGCAAGGCATAGTCGGCTCCAAGACTTAAAAATTTCATTCTCTCCAACCCAAAAAAAAAATTATGAACGTAGAATATGACCCAAGGAGATTTATCAGCAAAAAGACTACCAGGCATGAGAAAGAAAACAGTTCCCCACAGTCCACAGAACAAGAATGTTGATTTGATACGAATCAATACTGATAATCGTGCCACCAACATCAAATGCAATGAAATGGGTTAAATTAAGCAGTTACTACCTCGAAAGACAATTATAGCTAATCAAACACGATCAATTAATCGCAAAAAGATGCATCAGAGACGTAAATGCTTACCAACACAGGAATACTCACAAAACGATCAAAAAGGTCAGACACAACATAAGAGACAAAAACAACATGATCATCAATTTAGCTAAAGAAAAAAGTACATAGTCCAACATACCCAATAATAATTCAAGAAACGATAATACTATAATCTCTATCCAAAATTCCCTTAAACAAAAATAGTATAAAAAGGCGTCGTTGTTCCGAAAGAGAAAACACTCAGAACCTAAGCTTGGTAAAGAACCACCTGTTCTTGCCGGTCTTGAACCTCTCCTCGAATCTCTTCTTGGTCTCCTTCAAAGCGGTAACCTTCTTATCCTTAGATTGAAGGGCATCGATGGTCGCTACCTCCTTGAGATCCACATCGAGGGTGTAACGTGTTGGCATGAGATGCTGGTAGTTAACGAGCTTAACAAAAGCCTTAACCCTAGATTTCTTGGCCGTCTTCTTGGCCGAATCCTTCTTGATGACCTTGCTGGGGTACTTCTTGATTCCGGCGACCAAACAGTGGCCGTAGGGGCGGTCACGCGTGCCGTCATCGAAGTTACGTAAGATCACCGCTTTGCGACCAGCATAGCGCCCCTGAAGAAGAATAACGGCCTTGTTCGGCTTCAAAAACTTCACCATTTTCAGGAATTTCGGCCTTCTGTGGCTGAATCTGCTTCTTCTTCTGCCTCCTCGCTGGCTTGATAAAAACCCTAGACGGTTTATAGGAATATATTGCTTTGCATAAACCAAAATAATTACTCTTCGTGGGCTTATGGGCTTGAGTCCAGTGGGCTGCCTTCTAAAACCAAAACAATTAGGACCTATTTGGGATAGCTTCAAAAGTTTGAGGAAAAAAAAAATAACCTCAAAAACTCAAATAAGTCCAGCCGGAAAGTAGAAGTTAGATTATTGACTATTTGACATAACTTCAGACCTTAATAGGCTTCAGACCTTGAAGCTACCATTTTTGTGAAGCCACATCTTCTTGCTTCAGATTTGAAGCCACTTTTACCACAATTATCCCAAACATAAATCACATCAGAAAAAGTTCATCAAAAACAAAAGTCACTTCTATTATCGTTATCCCAAACAAATCCTTAGCGTATGTTTGGTTTGAGGGGAGGGGGTGGGAGGGAAAGTTGAGAGAAATTTTTTTCTTTCATCTTTACAAAATTGCCCATAGATAATTTTCAATATTCTTAAAATATACTCTCAACAAAAAAAAATATTCTTCTCATTAATAGCAAAATGGTCAATGTCCTCCCAAAAGATTTTTCCCCTCCCCTCAAACCAAACATACTCTTAGTGTTGATAATGGACATATATAAATATCAACACAAATATTATACTCCTCATTATCTTTATTATCTCAAGATATCCTTTTTTTTATCATCAGGATTTTTTCTCTCAAAATTTTTTGATAAATATAGTTTATTTTTTTTTATAAACCAAAATGGTGTGAGTCTGCAACCACTCAGGGTTCTAACGGTGCAGCGACAACCTTCTAACAAGTGTACCCATACAAGCGGATTACGAGTCTTTTCTTTACCAAAAACCCTGGCATCTTAAAGGAATCAAGTCTTCACATTCCATTGGACCATTAAATATAGTTTATTGATCTGGTAAAGTTGTGCAAAAGGCATATACCATGCATTTTAGATGTCAATAAGAATCGTTCTCTTTGCCTCTCTTTATTTTATAACATATTCCAATTATTTAAAGAATTGTATTTTTCTTTCGTTGGGAGAAGATTATATTTCTCTTGAGACGATGATGATAATAAGTATTTGGTCAAAAAGAAGGCCAAAAAAAGTATTTGGTCAAAAAAAATTAGTTATATGAAATGTTTTAGTTACGACTTATACAATTTATGAAAAAAAAAAAGAATTTACATATATTTTGAAAATGAAATAAAACGATAGAAATGATTTTTTACCTAATAAAGTGGGTACGTACTCTTGTCTAATTGTCTTACAGATGCATTTTTCTCAGTCAAAAAACATATTTTCGCATTCTAATCTTTAATGTAATACTTATTTATCTAATTTAATTAAGAAGTTAATTTAATTGGTTAATATAACATATGTTTTTTAAAACATCATAATCATTTTTTATATGATTATGGTTAAGAAGCGTCAATAAAAATAAATTTAAAAAAGATTGGCAAAAATCAAAATAGATTTTATATTAAAAATTTAAAGACCTACATCGACTCTCTAATTAAATTTTACATTAAGAAATTCAATGTGAATTAGCCTTAAGGGAAGCTTCTATATCACTCAGTTGTAGCTGATAGGAAAACTTTTATTTCTCAAATTCTTTATTCTAATTCTTATTATAAATTGAAAATAAAAAGCATCATTTTCAACAAGGTTAATAGTTCAAAGTTCCAATTACTGATATGATATCGTAAGGTAAAAATATCTCATCCTTATTATAAGATATATTTTAAAAATTAAAAAAATTACATTTAAATACCATTTAAATTTACAAAACCCCCCATATCCGTTAAATTTGTTGAAGGACTTAAAGTGCACCAAAGACACATATAGGATTTTCAAATTCGGATGAATTTATCCTTTTGCCCTTTAGTTTTTAAATATAAAAAAATGACCCTCGCCGGAGGGCCACCGGAGGACCGACCGCCGACGCTGGGCTCGGCCACCAAATCCGAAGATTGTTTTTTTTATGGGGGATGGGGTTGAATCTTTTTTTTTTTAAAAAAAAAGATTCAATGAAAGTGGGGTGGGTGGGAATCAAACCCACCCCACTTTCATGGGAGCCAAATGGACAACCACTAATTTTGCGCTTTTTAATATATATATATATATATATATATATATATATATATATATATATATATATATATATATATATATATATATTTTCTTCTTACCATTTTTTCCATCAATAAACACTATTGTAAATCTCATTATTGAACTTGTAAATGTCATTGAAGAATTAGTAATTTCCATGAAAGATTTGTTATAATTGCACTTTTATTTGTTGTTCCCTCGAGAAAATGGTAAACCTCAAGACAAACTCAAAATGTCATTGAAAACTAAAATACCCAAGACAAACTCATAAATGTCATTTGAAAATTCATTTTTATTTGTTATTCCTCAAAGAAAAAAGGTAAACCTCAAGAACAAACTTGAAGAATTTGTAAATGTCATTGAAAGATTTGTGAAAAATTTGTGATAATTCACTTTTATTTGTTTTTCCTCAAGAAAAAAATGGTAAACCTCAAGAACAAACTCGTAATTGCCATTAAAAAACTTGTAAATGACATTGAAGAATTTATAAATACCATTGAATGATTTGTGATAATTCACTTTTATTTTTTGTTTCAATGGCATTTACAAATCTTTCAATGATATTTACAAATTCTTCAATGACATTTACAAGTTTTTCAATGGCAGTTACGAGTTTATTCTTAAGATTTACCATTTTTGTCTCTGAAGGAACAATAAATAAAAGTGAATTATCACAAATCTTTTAATGACATTTAAAAATTCTTTAATGGTATTCACAAGTTTTTCAATGGCAGTTACAAGTTTGTTATTGAGGTTTACCATTTTTGTCTCTGAGGGAACAACAAATAAAAGTGAATTATTACAAATCTTTCAATGGCATTTACAAGTTTTTTCAATAACATTTACGAGTTTGTGCTTGATGTTTACCATTTTTGTCTCTGAGGGAACAACAAATAAAAGTGTAATTATAACAAATCTTTCAATGACAATTATCAATTCTTCAATGGCATTTACAAGTTCAGTAATAAGATTTACAAGAGTGTTTGTTGATAGAAAAAATGTTAAGAAGAATATATATATTTGTTAATACATATATATATTAAAGGAATCAAGTATTTCAACCACCAGCCACTCAGCCCCCATGAAAGTGGGGTGGGTTCAATTCTCACCCACCTCACTTTTATTGAATCTTTTTTTTTTTAAAAAAAAAAAAGATTCAACCCCACCCCCCAAAAAAAACTCCACCGGATTTCAAGCCGTCGGTGGCGGAGCCCATGCGCCGTGGGTGCGGGACAAATTACAGGTTGGCGCTATGCGGTGGCCCTAAATTCACCCGAATTTAAAAATCTATATATGATCCTTGGTACCTTTAAGTCTTTAACAAATTTAACAGACATTTAGATGTTTTGCAAATTCAAATGATATTTAAATGTAATTTTCCTTAAAAATTATTATTAGTCATAAATATAAAACATGTCTTTTATATTCAACAATCTTTTTTCAATTTATCTTTATCAATGTTTTCTTTCTAACAAATTAAGAAAAATGAAAATAATGTTTTTTAAAAACAAAATTCGTACTCATGATGCAATAACAAGAACATTTATTTGGATTTTTGGAGGGAAACGCGATTATTATCCACATTTTCCCAGGAAAACCCTGTGGTTCTAGCTAAGTCTCAACGGACCAACTGGGGTTTTTCTACTTCCTTTCAACTCGGAATCCTCATCGCAATTTCCTTGACTCGCTGTGGCTTCATTCTGTATTTTTAATTCAGTCTCGTTTCCATCTCTTTCTTCATTTCGTGTCACTCATTTGAATCGATGTTTTCTTCTCCATAGGCTAGTTCTTCAGTTTCTCTGCACATGCCGTTTTTGAACCCATAATATCTGATAGAGCAAACTTAAAACTCATGGAGTTATCTACTGTAGTTATTCAATCATGTTCTTCAATCCCCTCAAGGTTTCCTACTGTCAAAGCTTATGGAGATTTTTCTTGTTCCCTCGCTGCACCAATGAACACTACAGTTCGAGTTGCTTCCTCGAAGTTTAGCACCAAAGGTAAGCTAAGTACTTTTGAACTTAAATTTGCTCAATATTCAGAACTCGCCTCGCTTGTAGCTGTATTTTGGATTATAAGGATGCACAGTTTGTGAACCCTCTCGAAAGAAAGAAGGAAATGTGTCACAAATTTATTTAACGTTGAATATTTACATTTCACTGTTAGACTGAAAGGTATCATCCAGTTGGCTTAGCTGGGAGTCACCAAACTTTGGTCAAAAGTCAATTCACCATGACTGTTAGCTATTTTTCTTTCAATGAGTAAATCAGATGCCCCTAATGAAATTTAATGACGCTCAGAGTAACATTTTTTGCACTTAAAATGTTATATTTGTAAGGGGAAGATAGTATTTTTGAAACTGAGGCTTAAAGTTCATCAATATATTATGCTTGGTGGTGTTCTGTTTGTTAGCATGAGCATTCCCCCATCTCAAGTCTTGACAGAAGAAATCATGTGATGCATGTCATCCTTTAAAAAATGAGTCAGTTTAATTGGGTAGTTCAAACCTGCTTATTTATTTAATTTTTTATTATATTGCCATTAACTTGTATTTGATTTTCTGAGACAAGATCCGGCAAAACCTAGGAGCACTTGCTTGTCCATTGTCCACGCTTATGATGCTGCAACTGAATGCATTGAACCATCAGATGCTGCAGAGTTGGAATTTCATCAGGATCTTATCAATCATCCTTTTCATGGGGCTTCCAGGAAGAAGATGGACAATCTGGCTGAAAAAAATCAATGCTTAAATCCACGTTTAGTTGCTCGATGGCTGCGTTTGTGTGTTAATGTGGAAGAAGTAGGAAGGGTACACACAGTCTTGTTAAAATGTTTGACAGAATCGGTTACATATGTTGATAACAATTTGATTTGTTCCTATTTGAGATTGGAGAAGTTAGCTTTGGCTCGCAAAGTATTCGATGGAATGTCCAGAAGAAACATAGTTACTTGGACTGCTATGATTAATGGGTATTTGAATCATAACATGGATGGTGAAGCTTTAGAGTTGTTTCGTGAATCTATTAAACATGGGGTTCAAGCAAACAATAAGATGTTTGTCTGCCTCATGAATTTATGTGGTAAGAAATTGGATTTACAACTGGGTAAACAAATACATGCTAGTATTTTGAAAAGCAAATGGAAGAACTTAATTGTTGATAATTCAGTTGTTCATTTTTATGCAAAATGTGGGGACATGTCAAGTGCATTTCTTATATTCAACGGGATGTTGGAGCGTGATGTGATATGTTGGACAACTATGATCACTGCTTGTTCCCAACAAGGGTTTGGGCATGAAGCCTTTTTGATGTTGTCACAAATGCTAGGCAATGGGTTTATTCCTAATGAATATACTGTATGTAGTACACTGAAGGCTTGTGGAGAGAAAAAGGCATTAAAAATGGGGAGACAGCTACATGGTGCTATAGTGAAGAAAATTTGTAAGCGTGATGTATATATAGGCACATCATTAGTTGATATGTATGCGAAATGTGGAGAAATTGCAGATTCTAAACAAGTTTTTGATAGAATGAAGATCAGGAATACAGCTACCTGGACATCCATCATATCAGGAAGTGCTCGAAACGGATTTGGTGAAGAGGCCATAATTCTATTTCGGTCAATGAAGAGACAGAGAGTATATATTAACAAAATGACTATTGTTAGTGTCTTGATGGCCTGTGGTTCAATCAAGAATTTGCTAATTGGAAGAGAAGTTCATGGACAGATAATCAGGAGGAATATCCACTCTAATATGTACATAGGGAGTACTTTGGTGTGGTTCTACTCTAAATGTAAAGAATACTCTCATGCAATTAAAGTGCTCCATCATATGCCTTTTAGAGATGTTGTCTCGTGGACCGCCATTATTTCTGGATGTGCTCGGTTAGGGCATGAATCCGAGGCCCTTGAGTTTCTAAAGGAAATGATGGAAGAAGGTGTGTTGCCTAATTCATTCACTCACTCATCAGCTCTGAAAGCCTGTGCAAATTTGGAAGCTCTAATGCAAGGAAGATTGATTCACTCATATGCAAGCAAAACGCCTGCGCTGCACAATGTGTTCGTGAGCAGCGCTTTAATTTATATGTATGCAAAATGTGGATATGTTTCCGAGGCTTTTCAAATTTTCGACAGCATGCCGGAAAGAAATCTTGTTTCTTGGAAATCCATGATCATGGGTTATGCAAGGAATGGGCTCTGCAGAGAGGCTTTGAAACTCATGTATAGAATGCAAGCAGAAGGTTTTGAGGTGGATGATTATATCCTTGCAACAGTTCTTACTACATGTGGGGACATCGAGTGCGATATAAAGCCTTTATCTTCTCACTATCTGCATTCTTAATCTTACTCTTGTGGGATGACAGGAGCTTCAATATGCATGAACTCTGTATGAATAAAGTGGATTCACATATTAAAATGTACATAATGTATATTGACAGATAAAGAGGAACCAACACGTGCTATTCCCTTTAATCTTTAATATAAGACTCACTTTAATAAAGAAATTGAACTATAAAGTATTAAGAGCCGGAGGTAGTATATAAGATGTTAGCAATTTGCTGATTCTGCACCCAAAAGAAAAAAAAAAGAGAGAATAGTTTCCTTCTGTTGATAATTGATGGTGCAGGTGATGAAGTTCAACAATCTTATGAGGTTTCATTGTATTAAAAGTAAGTGATATGGGTTCATCCAGTATGTTTGCTATTTAATTTTCTGGAGTCTAATTAGCAATTTGCTTTTCTAGTCCAGTTATGATGCTGAGTTCCTCCCTGTACACTAGGCGTTATAATCTTGCTTGGATTTGCTGTGCAAGAATCAACAAAAGATGAAATAGTTTTTGGAAGCAATTTGTGGTTGAACCAGATGGTACATAGTTTATCAGTTGCAAGTTGTAAGCATTCCAAGATATGTCATCATTCTCCAGGAATGAATTGATGTATATTTAAATTTCTTATTTCCCCCCTGTACTTTTGTTCCACATATCTCTCTGTAAATGTATGACACATTCACAGACCTGGTATATCTTTCATTACCATGTAAAAAGTCAATCTTGTACGTTGTTGATATTGCTATGTTCCGTTCTGGTTCTCATTCTTTTGAAGATGAAATAACATATGAAGACATGTTGCTAGGAATTTTGATTAAAATCTCAATCTTTGACATCGTAATTATCTTCTAAAAGTTATTTCTAGATTTGCAAAGAGTTATCATCAAATACTTTACATTTTATATATATATATATATATAGGTATACATTTTTGCTCAAGATGTGTAAATATAGTGATATGTTACTTTGCATGAAACCTTGGACGTCACCCGGATTCCAGTAACCCAATATAATGCAGAAAAGACTCAGTCTAGCCATGAGCTCCTTCCCATATGCAGATCAGACTGATAGCCTCTAAGCCAATTCTTGCAGGGCTGAGATTTAATTTTTCCTTGAAAAGTTTTCACATAAAAATTGTGGGCATCCAAAAGTTTTTATTGGATAAAATTCTCAAAAAGGAGGAAAGTCACCCTCATCATTAAAAACTAACATTAATTGTTAAGAAACTAATGTTGACTATTAACATTTTTAATGGCAAATGGTGACATTGATAATTTTTTTAACACTTTTAGGGCAAAATTTATCCAAAATAACTCTAAGATACTCTTTGAGCCAAAATTTGACCTTAACCTATTTTTTTTTGTATTAGCCTTTGTCAAATAATTAATTTGAATCTATTAAAACATATCAATGCTAAAGTAGGTGAGAGGAAACCAACAGGCGTTGGTCAGTGGAAGGGGCTTTGACTGCTTAAGTATGGTTTCAAGTTTAAGTCTGTATAAATGTAAAAATAATGCCTTTAAAAGAGCTACTCTGAATTAGCCCGTCAAATACCCATATTTAAAAAAAAAAAAAAAGGCGACAGGAATGAGACTTATCTTTGTAATTCCATAAGTGAAATTCATCTTTTTCTCCCTCCTCACTTTAGAGGCAGAACACTTTCAAGGCTTTTTAATTCTTAATGCCTTTTCTCACATTCTTAAATCTTTTTTTTTTGGTCAAAACATTCTTAAATCTTTAACTATAGTATGATTAGGTGTTTCATGTGATTAGATTAACTATAGTCTTGTATATTAAATAAAAAATCTTTCTAAAAGAACTTTACACCCACATTATCAAACCCAGCATAATCCAAATTAATCAAGATCAAATGTAGCTTGCAACAACTGGTTTGTATATTACTAACAATAGAAGCTAAGTCGCAGGGTAACATAATAATTAATTTACAACCTTTTTTTTAATCCCTATAACGCTGTTTATTCGTGCACCCCACCCACAATAGCTTTAAGTTTTCCATTTCTTATCACAATCAAATTTTTAACTTTATAAAAACAACTTTTCCAATTTACCAGATATTTCTATTAAGTGCCTAAACAAGTAATCATGAAAAGGGAAATGAAAGGCGATTGATTCCATAAAATTTTATTCTTCTTCGGCTCCTTTACTTATTTCTGATGCCACATTTACAACCTCGTAATATTTAAGACATGTCTATTAAAATTTGATCAAAACTTTATCGTGTGTTTGGTTTAAGAAGAGGGGATGGGAGGGAAATACTTTTACCAAATTGCCATTAATGAGCAAAAAAATGTTTTTTGTTGAGAGTATAGTTATAGAATATTGAAAAAATTCCATAGGCAATTTGGTAGGTAAAATTTTTCTCTCCTCTCCCCTAAAACCAAACACACCCTTAATGGAAAAAATAGTGTAATTATTCAATAAAAATAAATACCATGTATAAAACATTATAACTCAACTGAAATATATTGTAAAGATGACTAGATGACTATCAACATCAAGTTTGAAACCTTCCTCCACAGAGGACCTACTGACCAAAACTGTTCATCTCAGTCCAGAATAATCTGGACCAATGTGACTTATGAAAACTGATCAAAATAATAATTAAGAAAACACTGTAACGATTATAATTATCTAGCCCAGCCTCCTAATTGGGCGAATTCTGTTCTACAAAATTTCTGTCACTAAAATTAACAAGATTTTGGACCCCTTCCTGGCAGTTGTTCAAGAATCTCATGATTCCTAGAAAATGTGTAGGCTTTCAGAGATATTTACAGGTTTTATTCACATAAAGTTGTCTTCCACTACCTTCCTTAGCTCCTCCAATTTCTGGATAATCTTTGGATTCATCAGATCCCTAGCTTCCCTCATAAGGGTACCTTCTCCACTCATATTATAAGCGTCCACCACAAGTCTTACCATGGTATGAAGCTTCTCAGGAGTCCTACAAATATAAAGCGAAAAGAAAAAGGTGATGCCTTAAAGTTGTTATTGCATCATATTTAAGAGAGAGAGAGAGGGGGGGGGGGATCTATATTTCAAGATTCAATACATACGTGTATAAGAAATCCTCATTGATTCCTTCGAATTCTTCGCCAGGGGTAAATGCATCTTTGAGGGTACACATTTGCTCCTCAGGATCCTCAATTCTAATAACATGCTTGATTATTCGAATCTCCTTCGGCACCTGTCTTTGAAGATTTTCAATTGTGGTCTTGTATAAATGATACAATATATCTTTTGCCTGCAACATTCCCCACTTGTCTCAAACATACAATTACACAATAATGTTTATAAATTACATCTTAGCAGTAATAAGGATGTACTATTGGAAGAAGATTATATCTTCAAGAGTGTTCACTAAAGAAATTTTACAATAATAAGTATTGTTTCAATAATGTGGAGTGTAAATACCGAGTCCAGAGGACCTCTTCATTAGGGAAAAGAAATAATAACAACAACAATAATCAAATAGTTTATAATTGTCATAATCATTCAAAAACACAAAAAGAACACTCAATGAAGTTATTTACTGAGTTTGTTTGGCTAGTAACCTATCTAAAGATTTGGTGGTTGGTAGAGTACAATGGCGCCGTACGATATATAGCTGACCCCACCTAGTGGGATAAGGCTTTGTTGTTGTTGTATTCAAAACTTTTTGGCCTGTGTTTATAATGCAAGACACATCACATACAAAGGGAAACAGCACTTTCTCAGGTCAATTACCTCATCTTTCATCATATTTGTCTCCTTTGCAGCTGACCACGCTTTTGTGACCATCAATGCCAATGTTGAATCCAGTTCCTTCTTCTCAGCAAGAGTGTCTATCTTTTTGCAGGCAGCATCCAGAGAAGGAGAATTCATAATATCCTGGAATTTCAATTGTGCAGCATTTAATGCTTCAATGCTCTCAGTAGCCGCATCATATGCTTGCACTGCATCTAAGCAAGTGTTCCCAAGCTTTTCCAGTGCTGGTCACACAATGCACAAAGAAAAATATATGAATGAACCTAAAATGAATCAACTATTAAATTATTTTTCTTCTTCCTAGGAGTATTATCCAGAAGTGTAGTATGTCACCACAAACATAAAAGACTCAAGACTTTCTTGTACACTCATAAATGAAGAAATCCTATGGCTAGCAATCAGAATTCCACCCGGGATAACCTGGATAATAGTATATCTTCATGACCACTAAATCATGGTTAAATTAAAATAAAACTACAGGTTCAATATTACTTGTTCTCTTCCAAAAAGTTAACATCTCTAGTTTCAATGGATAAAATCATGTGGCTCACCAAATTTTTATCTGAGCATAAAATAACACCTCTATCTTAAGTGAGACAGAAAAATTAGATATTCTGGGTATGGTTTGATTATCCACCACACAACCCAACCAAGTGATACATGGATTTGACAATGTAAACCTACCATGTTAGAAGAATCAAGATTGACTCAAATTATAAAGAAGCATGCAAGTATTAAGTCTAACCATTTTTCTCTGTTGGGTTGTTATAATAGGACTGTGCTACAGTGTAAAGGTGTACAAAGAATTCTTTGGTGAAGTCTTTGCGACGGCGGGAGACAATTTCACTCATTTCTGATTGGGACTCTTTGATCACTTGAATAAGTTCATTGTGTCTCTGCACATCTTCATCAATCTGCAAAAAGAACATACTGAATAAATTGAATGTAATAGCACCCAGAAACATCATACTTATTACTTAGATTCTTGGTACAATTCTTGAAGCATAAAAAAGGCCAAGAAAATTTTGTCATTTACACTTGCCTCATTGTCCAACTAATTAAGTAAAAACCAAACTTGCATTGTGAAATACTCACAATCTCTTTCACATTCAAGCAAAATGAGAAGACAATAAAAAGGGAGCAGAGAAATAACATTGTACTCTAGTCCTTACTGTAAGAGCTATTTAACTAATTTGGATTGATTAGGGAAGTTAGATAAATTAGCTAATTGTAACAAATGTGACATAATCTTCCTAAAATACCCTTGTGTAACAAATTCCTTGTAACTATTTCAATTTGATTGCTACTATTGTTTTGGGTAAACATGGGAGACAATTTGAACTGAGGTCAACACCAACCCCCAACTACTAGAGTAGTACTTTAGCTGAATTATTTCATTATTCGCTACAATCATATTAATATACTAAACGAAACAAAAACAAGTCTTATTGAGAGAGGGAAGGGGGGATTTCAGAATTATATGATAAACCTCTTTAAGCTTCCTTCCAAGCCGAAGCAAATTCTGCTTCATCACTGGATCTTTCTCATCATCAGCTCTATCTTGGCAACGTGCAAAAAAATGGGGCCTAAGATTGTTCCACTCCTTGCTGAAAGCTAACAAGCTTCTCCAATCAGTCGGAGTTGGCTTGTCAACCATGAAAACATCAATAAGCTTGTCGCAAACTCTAACCATTCGACTGTCATCCGAGCACAGAGCACCATCACTATCACTCCTTTCCTCACCACTTTGATTAGGTTCATCATGAAGTGAGGGAGTTTCAGCAGTATGAGAAGACGATAATCCTTGACAAATACAATCAAATCGCACATAACTTCTAGCCTGTTTAACCAATAAATTACAGCCTGGAATTCAATATCAGCCATCAGTTACAAGACTTTCCAATTTTACTTCAAATTAGCCGCTAAAAAAAAAAGAGCGCTATAAGAAGTTAAACACTTGAATTAGTTGAAAAGAAGCCGCTTGCCTTTGTTACTGAACTTCAAGCAAGAGAATTGAGGTGGAATTTTTAACGATGATGGTCGACCAAAATTGACAGAAGGAATTGCTATACAGAACCTTGACTGCAAAGAACAACTTAACTCCATTTATTTGAACTTTTCTCTCTGAAACTCTAAAAATTGATAAGAATGTGAGGCTAAGCGGAAATAAGAGTAGCCACACAGTTTGTAAATCACCCCATTTAACAAGTTGAAAGAGCCTGAAAGCAATAACGAAGCCTTAACTTCTACCGGCGAAAGGAATGCTTCCGGCTATATTGGCCGCGGGAGGAGGAATCGAACTGAGAACAAAAGAGAAGAGGGAATTGGAGGAAGGGGGAAACAACGACGTATAGGAACCCCACTGGCTACCGAGCGGTGAGCAAAATTTCTCGACCCCTCCTTTTTTTTCCTTCTTAAATTGTTTTTTTACCATCGTTTCTTAAATTGTTAGGTCCTCAGTTTTTTATTTTAAAAATATTTATTTCTTAAAAAATTACTTTCTAAAAATTATATATTCCTTTGTTCCTCAGTACAATAGCTATTTAGATAATTTTGGTATGTCAAAAAAGTTAGATAAATTAAACAATTAAGTATAAGATAAATCACATATCAGTTTTTAAAGTTAGATAAATTAATATAAAAATGATAATAAATTTAAAAATAAAATAAATTGACATCTTATTTTTAGAACCAAAACTAACCCTTAAGACCCTAATTAAACTCCAACATAGATTTCCTCCTATTTGGATGGGAGAGAAAATGTAGGAGGAAGGAAAAATACCCTATCCCTCAAAATTTTTCTCAACAAGTGGAAAGATTATTCTTGTGCCTGCCCTTTTGAACAAAGCTCTCATCAGTCTTGTGTCCAAAAATTTGGATTTTATAACAATGAGCAGGTAAAGATTTATATTTGGATTTCATCACTTTTATATGAAGACACGTATAAAGGACCATTGGGCATGATCCCCAGGTTTGTTTTAATGATATTTTCATTGTATCGATTTCTCATTTTATTACAGTTTTTCATGTTATTCTATTTTTATCATTTTATTCATAACTTATATTTGTTGGAAAAATTAATCTTTTAGTCCTTATAATTTTGACTCAGTTGTAATTCAAACCCTATATTTTGACCCAATGCAACTCAATCCCAATTAGAGACGGAGGCACACTAGTGCTTATGTGGGCAAATGTAGACATAAAAAATTTAAAACATATATATATTGTGAAGGACTTTTTCAACTTATGTGGTTGTGGTAGTTGGTTATAACTTTCCACATCTACTACAAGTCTTGGGTTCCAAACGTCCTCATCATTTGTTTTTTTTTTCTCCTTCAATCTCCAAATCTCTCACCCACTCCAAATTGTTCAATCTCCAAATCTCTCACCCACTCCAAATAGATTTGCGAAACTCTCCCTCTCTGCAAAAGCTTATTCCCAAGGTTTTCCTCCTTCCACTCCGCCCGATGATGAATCAGAAGAAGCAAAACTTGCTCAGGTACTCTCTCGTTCTTGTCATCCTCTTCTCTCTCCCCCCATCTAAAATGTGGGTTTGTGAATTCCTTGAGTGTGCTCAATAAGTCGACTTCTGTATGATTCTGATTTAAACTGTTCTTTGCATTGCAATTGCTTATTTTATTATAAGAACCGCAACATAAGTTTGACCTGATTGCTGTAGGTTTCAAAGAGGTTAGAGAAGATAGCAAGGTATTTTAAGCGTTTGGGTAATTTAGGATTTTGGGGTCAGCTAGTCTCGCACGTGGCTGCCGTCATTTGTCATTTTCCGTTGTTATCACAGGCAAGATTAAGTCACCGGCAACGTTTTATGCTACCTCTGGTGGATTAGTGGCTGCTTTTATTTCTGTGACTAGGTTGAAGCGTTAAAATTCTACGAGGCAGCTTATCATACACTACGAGAGGTGTGTGTAAATTTAAATTGCTTGCATTTGCATATGCGAATGCATATCAAGATTGATTATGAATCCTCAGATCTCAGCTGTGATCCATACCTTCAAAATCCTCCTCTCTGCCCTCTGACTATTTGTTGAGGCAACTAATAAGAGGTGTCTTTTTTTATTTGTTAATAAGAAAATTAGTTGATCATTCTTGCAATATCTGGGCTTGTGAGGCACTTATAAATAATTTGGCTTCTTAGTTTTAATAGCAAAATGATTGAGGCATTTTTTAAACATGAGACCATGTTGCTGCCCATAATTTTTCACTGTATGCCACGCATTTGAGGACTATTGTTAGAGGCTTAAATAATTAACTTGATCTCTTACATTCTTAAGTGATATGGATGTCCCTAATTCATGTAATTTAACTATCCTTTGTGGATTAGTAGGCAGTATTTAGTATTTGGAGAGCTGTTAGAGACAAGTTCAAAGAACTTTCAAAGCTTTTCACATGTTCTCCTTGGCTCTTCAGAGAAACCTTTGTCTGAGTTGGAGAGTTATCCAAAGATATTACTACCAAGTAAGGAGCTCTTTACTTCCTAACTTTTGTATTATACTACAGATGTTGATCAGAGCAAATGACCGATTGACTTTTATTCAACATAAAAACATGTAATTATTGGTTTCATAAAACAATATGTTGTTGTATAGGTTTTGACTATAGTGAGGACTTAAATGTGTGATATTAAATAATCCACTTCTAAAATCTATGCCTTAAAGCGACCTGGAGACACTCGTTGGGGTTCCCATTTTGGTACGGTTACAAGTGTTATCTCATTATTTTCTCCAATAATTTCCTTGATGAAAATTATTGAAGACGAGCCGAAAAATGATTCTGCAAGAACCGATGTGAGTTGCATTTTGTATGCCATGGATGATTTTGAATTTGCATTCTTGTTGCATCTTATGAAATTGATCTTGGGGCTTTCGTATGAGTTGTCACAAGCACTACAAAGAAAAGATCAAGACCTTTTAAATGCAATTGGTTTAGTGAAGGTAGTCAAGTCTCGTTTACAAGAGGTGCCAGATAATGGTTTTGATGAATTGCTTCAAGAAACAAACATTTTTACCAATAAATATTGACATTCCAAATATGAATGATGTTTATTGTCCTACAGGAAGATCGAGATGGAGATTGAAATCATTCGCATTCTTCCACTACTTTAAGGTGGAGTTTAATACAGTGATAGATACTCAGGCTCAAGAGTTGAATGATCGATTTGATAATGTCAATACCAAGTTGCTTGAATGTTTGAGTTGTCTTGATCCTCGTGATTCATTTGCTAATTTTAACAAAGAAAAGTTGATTGAGTTTGCTAGATTCTATCCTTTGGAGTTTGATGAGCTTGCAGATATTCCTTTTCTGTCTTCAAGTCTCAGTAATTTTATTGTTGATGTAAGGGCTGATTCTGATTTTGTCAATTTGCAAACAATTTCTGACCTTGCTTAAGATGATTGAGAAGAGAAAGGATATTGTTTATCCACCTTGGTCTATTTGTTGATAAAGTTGGCACTCGTTCTACCTAAAGAACCTCTAGTGTTGAGCGGGTTTTTTCTCGCAATGACTTTTCTTAAGGATAAGTTGTGAAATCGGATAAATGATGATTGGTTTAACTCATGCATGCTAACTTATGTTGAACGTGATATATTTGATATGATTGATGATGAAGATATAATGCAATATTTTCAAGGAATGAAGAATCGAATAATGCTTTTATAATCGTTCTGATGTAAAGGTTAGTTGACTCTTGATTATTATTTTTAAGTTGAAGTTTTCTTTTCTTTTATTGTTTATATTATTTTGTTTTTTAATGCATTTAAAACTTTCCTTAAAAAAAAATTCGGGGGCGCTGCCCTCAAACCCTCGAATCCCACCACTAATTGTGCACCCACAAACCTAAAATTCTGACTTCGTCACTAATCCCAATAGTTTTGACTCAATTTTAAATCAGTCCCTAAAGTTTGACTTACTACAACTTATACCTTATAATTTAAAAATTTTATAATTCAGTCCCTGGCCTTTATTTTAAAACGTAAATTATAAAATGTTAAAACTAAGGTTGAGTGACTGAGTTACAATCGAATCAAAACTATAAAGATTGTGTTGCATCAAATCAAAAGTTTGGGAACTGAGTTATAATTGAGTGAAAATTATAAGGACCAAAAGATTAATTTTTCCTAATTTATTTATTCATGAAAAAATTATTTATTTATTTATTTTATTTCAAAAAAAATCCTCTTAAATTTTACCTAATAAAGGGTATTTTAGTCATTATGGAATTTACTCATTTTCTTTCCTCCCTATTTTCCCTAATCCATTCAAGCAGAATGGGTGATTATTTGCTTTCAAGCTTTCTCTTCTCTTCATTTACTTTCTTTGCATTTTCTTTTCTCCCAAATTTTGTTCGATCCATAGCCTTAGTGGACTCTAACACTTACAACATATTAGGTTTGAGGGGAGGGGATGAGAGGGGAGGAAGGATCTTGACTAAATTGCTATTACTAGAAGATATTCTTTTTTGTTGAGAGTGCACTTTGGAAAATTGAAAATTTTTTATAGGTAATTTGGTCAATATGAGGTAAAAAATTTCTCTCCCCTCCCTCCCTCCTCCTCAAACCAAACACATCCTTAGGGTGTACTACCTCTGGTGCTAATTATAAGACCTAGTTAACTTTTTTTTGGAAAGGTTAAGGAAGCTAAATAAAATACTTAATCATTTCATATGTTGTGTATCCTTAGATTATATATTGGTTAATTAGTCAAACTAATTAGTTTAAAGAAAAAAATAAAAATAAAAATACTCTAAAGTAATTTAATTTGCTTCTTTAATTTCTCCAAAAAAATCAACTAGGTCTTATAATTGGGATCGGAGGGAGTATTTGATTTGAGGGGAGGGGATTTGGGGGAGGAGAGTATGTTATGTTATTTGGTTTGTTAAAGAAAAAGGGAGGGGGAAAAGATCCTTTGTTTGATTTAAAAGGGAAGGATAGGGTGATTTAAGATTTTGGTTCCCTTCCCCTCCAAAATTTTAAACCAAATGAGAGAAGGAGATCATTTTCCTTTCCCTCTGATCTCCTCCCTTTAAACAAAACACACCTTTAAGATCGATGAGTAGTATACTTTATGCAATTTAAAAATATATTTAAACTAATCCCTAATAGGACCATAAGTGAACCACACTTTCACAACTCAAATTCATGTTTAGCTATTAGATATGCAAAGTTTTTGTTTTTATTGATTCAGATTCAAGTATAGTTAAACTTAATTAAAAATAACTCATGTAAAGGCATTTTATGCATTTATATGAATTTAAACTCAAAATATCATGTTTAAACATTTATATCAAACTCAATTGAGACTTCGAGACTTGAGAGTATGATGAATTCTCACCCCCTCCCCGTTCCTTTACAATTATTGTGTGCATTAGGGGTGAGCATGGTGCCCAGATGCCCGGTATGCCCGCCCAAACCCTGCAAAAATTGCCAGCCCAGCTCTAAAAAAGTGGCCCGAAAAAATTTGAGCGGTTTTTTAGAAATTTGGGCCAATAACCGCAAGGGCAAAGCATCGGGTAGGGGTCCCGCCCGCCCATTTAGCCCTGCCCGGAAAATTAAATTTATTTAAATAAATATTATTATATAAAATATATTATATTATATTATTATGTCTAAATATGTTATAAATATATTATATTATACTTCGGTATCTCCAAAGCTTTAAAATTATGTGAAGTATGAACTAGAATCTTTGTGAAGAAGAAAGACGTCACTACTTGGGCGAGGAAGCCCGCCCGCTTCGCCTTGCCCCGAAAATGGTTAGGGCATTTATTGGGCAGGGATGGGCATCGGCCGCAAAATGCGGCCGTTGATTCTTCAGTGGGCGTCGGCAAGGGTCTCACCCTACCCACATTTTCTTCGCCTACGCCCACCCCTAGACTGTGCATATTGTACACATTGCGCCATAGTAAGTAATAACATTAATTGTACAAAATCAATATTGTAAAAAAATTAATTTATAAATGTTTTAAAAAATTTATATATGTAAAAACATTTATTTTAAATGCACAAAACAAACAATGAGATTACAGATTTTACCCTACGAAAATGTCACATGTGCGTGAATTCTTTCAATGGAATAAGAATTTGACAAAAATTGTATATCCACACATAGGTTTAATTTGTGTCATTAGCCTGAATAAAACCAATTGAAATTCTGTTTCCATATGGGTTAGATTTTTTATTCTACAACATAATTAATTTTTTTTTAAGAAAATGATATTCTGTATCTATTTGGTGGATCCTAATTTTTCAATCTAATCTATACCCTTAAAATGGTGTTGTTTTGCATTTGTTATTTGGAGAATATGTATTTTGTGGATGCAATAGCGTTGGAGGTTGCCCAAAAAAAAAAAAAAAAAAGTGCTTGAATGGACGGTTGAGATTTTTTGTCATTATTTGATGGATAGCATTTTGTCTAATTATGAACCTTTTTCTATTGTTGATTTTTTGGACATACATGATTTGCCCACGTGGCTCCATGTATTTAGTGCCGGACTTCTTGGATGAAGTTATCAAACAAATGTGGAAGGAGGATAATCACAAGAGGAGAATATAAAGCAAAATAAAAGGCAGAAGAAAAATAAACTTACATACACATTGAGGATCTTATATAAAGTGTAGGTTGGGCCAACAAAAAAACAAAATAAATAAGTTATATAAAAATATTTCATTCACTTATTAATATGTACGTGGAAAATGAGTTCCATATTTGCCATGCTTCAAGCCTTATTTCTTTCTTGTATATATGATTCTTGTATAAATCAAAAAGTGTTTATTTAAAAATCTTTTCCATATGGTAATGGTGATAAAAGCTGTTTTCTTTCCAAAAAAATCGGTACTGTGGAGGGCTCTCTCACGTATGTGAATCAAACACGTGTATCAATCCAATGATCGAATAATTTTTGAGAAGAACGTTTATGTATAAGGATTTATATCCTTTTTTTTTCTAACAATAGTATTTTGTTAATTTAAAAAATGTATATTCATGTTTTTATTTTGTTATTCTTTTTATAATCGAGAAAAAATGTATATATACATTGGAATTTAGTTCTTTGATAATTCTTAAGATATTTAAAATTTAATTGGTGAGCTTGATTGGTCTTGAATAGAGAAGAAGAAAATAATGAGCAACATTATTCCGGAATTTATTTACTGTAAATAAATAATAATAATAATAATAATAATAATAATAATAATAATAATAATAATAGGGCTCCTTGGAGTTCTTTTTTCTCTTCTTATATATATGATTTTTCGTGTCTTAATATTTATTTATAAAATTTTTAAAAATATGAAATTCATAATCCCTGAATGCGCCTGCAAAATCAGCCTGAGGCATGAGTTATTGTGTTTGATAAGCAGCAGGGTTAATAATAAACTCTAGTTAACCATGCCGAAGAAATGTGCCTCAGCAGTGAAGTTATTCTCTTGCCGGTGGAATATTCTTGAAGAATGATCCTTCTTCTCTTCTTTTCTTGTTCCTTTATCTTTTACCTCTCAAGTACTATTCGTTCGTTAAAGAAATAGTTTTTCTTGTAGTGCAAGTCACCTCCTTAAATTTATTATATGTATATATAATTTTATCCCAAACAATTATTTATTCAGAAAACAATTATTTACTTATTTATTTTATTTCAAAAAAAAATCCTCTTAAATTTTACCTAATAAAGGGTATTTTAGTCATTATGGCATTTACTCAGTTTCCATTCAAGCATGATGGGTGATTCTTTTCTTTTAAGTTTTCTCTTCTCTTCATTTTCTTTCTTTTCATTTTCTTTTCTCTCAAATTTTGTTTTGATCGAAGCATAGCCTTAGGAGACTCTTACACTTAGGACGCGTTTGTTACAGAGAAAGCGCGCGATAGAAAGAGAAGATAACAGAGTTCCTACGCAAAAAACGTGTTTGGTTGTCTCATCTTCCTTCGTCTAACATTCCCGCCACTGCGAATCTTCCATCAACCATTGGAAGGTGCTTTCCATCCGAAAGAGGCGGGAATGTTAAAATGTTGCGGGGAGTGAAAATGTCGGACAAAAAGGCCCCTGTAAACCAGATACAAGCGAGGACTATGATAGTGCAGCGCCACAAAACGAGAGCAGCGAGCCAGCGACCTTCCTCCTCCCTGAACCACCGTCACTTTCACCGCCGGCGAGAACTAGAGGAGAGAGTGTCGCTGATTGGGAAACACCAAAACAGACCCGACATCCTTGAACACCAGAATGTCGTCACTTGCCGATTCCGTGAAACCTCGAGGTGTGCTTTTATTTACCAGAAGTTCTGAATCTTCCTGACCCATCATTTATCATTGATTATACAAGTTCATATGATACTGTAATCATAAATTCATGCAAGCTTGGTAATTTTATCCCTACATATTCATCTACAAGCTTTTTTAAAATCGTAATCATGGAAATTGAGCCAAACATGTTCTTTTCATTTAAACTGTTCCTTCTCTACATGCGTCTCTGTTTTAGTTTCTATGTTCTGGTGCTCTGTTTTTCTATCTATAGGGTTATGAAATTCCTGATGTAAAATTCAAGCTACTGTTAGATTTTAAGTTCGAACATAGGTGATTGGATGCCTATTACGTTCGAACGTAACTTTTTTGTTCGAACGTCCGAGGGACATTTTAAGAATTTCACCTCACCTTCCCACTTGACCAACACCCAATTCTTCATACCAAACAATTCATTTTCCCTCAATTTAAGTTCTCTTCCCATGTCTACCAAACAGCTCAACTTTTTTAAGTTCCCTCTCAATCTTCCTTTCTATTCATTTCTCTCCTTAAATCTTCTTTATAACAAACGGGGCCTTGGATCGAGGAGAATGCTTTATACAATTTAAAAATATATTTAAACTAGCCCCTAATAGGACCATATGTGAACCACACTTTCACCACTCAAATTCATGTTTAGCTATTAGGTATGCAAAGTTTTTGTTTTTCTCTCTGATTGGTTCATATTTAAACTTAATTAAAAATAACTCATCTAAAGGCATTTTATACAATTATATGAAATTAAACTCAAAATATTTCAACATTTATATCAAACTCAATTGGGACTTTGAGACTTGAGAGTATGATGAATTCCCCCCCGGGTTGTTTTTCAATTATTGTGTGCATATTATATACACATTGCGCCATAGTAAGTAATAACATCAATTGTTCAAAATAAATATTGTAAAAATTAATTTATATATGTAAAAATATTTATTTTAAATGCTTAAAACAAACCATGAGATTATAGATTATACCCTACGAAAATGTCACATGTGCGTGAATTCTTTTAATGAAGTAAAAATTTGACAAAAAATTGTATATCCACACATAGGTTTGTGTAATTAACCTGGATAAACCAATTGGAATTCTGTTTCCATATGGATTAGATTTTTTATTCTAGAACATTTTTTTTTTTTTAAGAAAATGTTATTTTGAATCTATTTGGTGGATGCTAATTTTTCAATATAATCTATGGGGATCCATGTTAACCTTTACATTGTTGTCAAACTCACGAGTTGACTCTCCGAATTTACAGGTTTTACGTTTTTAGTTTACAAAATCAAGTCAATTTGCACTTAAACTTGTGCTAGCCATAAACTTGGTTAAACTCACGAGTTTACACACTGAATTTATCATTTTTACACTTTTATTTTACAAAATTATGTCAACTCACTCTTAAACTCATGTTATTTTGTTCGTTTTGATCATGTTCAATGACTTAATTATATATAAACTTCATAGAAATTTATTTATTAGATATGATTAATTATAAATGTTGATGAATTTAATTTTAGTTATTCATATTTAAAATATATTTAAATTAAATTATTGTCACTTATATATTTTTATCATTTTATTTCATACTTTTAACCCCTATTTATTATTAAACATAAATTCTTACGAGTTTACAATTCGAATCCATGACCTGAGTTTACATTCTTATCAGGAATTTACCTAAACACCTGAATTTAATAACCTTACCTTTGTTGTTTTGATTTATTATTTTGAGAATATATTTTGTGGATGCAGTAGTGTTGGAGGTTTCCATAAACAAAACAAAAAAGTGCTCGGATGGTTGGTTGAGATTTTCTTTCATTATTTGATGGATATAGCATTTTGGACGGACAGATTTGCCCACGTGGCTCCATGTATTTAGTGCCAGACTTCTTGGATGAAGTTATCAAACAAATGGTGTTGTTTTGCATTTGTTATTTGGAGAATGTATTTTGTGGATGCAATAGCGTTGGAGGTTGCAAAAAAAACAAAGAGTGCTTGAATGGACGGTTGAGATTTTTTTTCATTATTTGATGGATAGCATTTTGTCTAATTATGAACCTTTTTCTATTGTTGATTTTTTGGACATACATGATTTGCCCACGTGGCTCCATGTATTTAGTGCCGGACTTTTTGGATGAAGTTATCCAAAAAAAATGTGGAAAGAGGATAATCACAAGTGGAGAATATAAAGCAAAATAAACTTAGGAAGACAAAAAAAAAAACACAAATGTAATGGAAGACTAGTAGGGTATTTAAAGGGGAGTAGAGATGAAAAGAGGATAAAAACCATAGAACATCATGAAATATCCTTTATATTATTTAATTAAGAACGGTAAAACTCATATTTTTTTTAATTTTTATTGTTTATTCATTTATATCATCAAGTTGATCAATTTATATTATCAACATTGATATCAGTTAAGTCTTTTTATAAAAATAAAAATTAAAATTATTTCATATATTTTTTAGGGTATAATAGGTTAATTAGATTTTGTTAAAAAAATTATTAACATTGCATGAATTTTTTAACCCACATAATTAGATTTTTAGTTAAAAAAATTATTAACATTACATGAATTATTAAAATTATTAATTAGATTTTGTTAAAAAAAATTATGAGAATATATTTGGTGGATGCAGTGGTGTTGGAGGTTGCCAAAAACCAAAAGGGTGCTGGGATTGATGGTTGAGATTTTCTGTCATTATTTAATTTTATATTTGGTCCTTCTAAGTAATTATAGTTTTTATGGTTCTTCCTATAAATATGTTTTCCTCTAAGTCTTTCATTCTAATTTTCCCATTTTTCAATCTAATCTACGGGAACTATGTCAACCTTAATCCCTCAAAATGGTATTGTTTTTTCATTTATTATTATGAGAATATATTTTGTGGATGCAGTGGTGTTGGAGGTTGCCAAAAACCAAAAGGGGTGCTAGGATTGATGGTTGAGATTTTCTGTCATTGTTTAGTAGTAGATACTTCTTGATCCTATTTATGATTTCGACCAAATCACATATATCAATCGAGAGATAGTTATCAACGATTATATGGTCAACTTTACCCTCATTTATGATTGGGTGCATCTTTCAACTCTTTCTTTTCTCTCTATTTTCATTGGTATAATTAATATAGTACAAAATTATCACAATCTTATTTATTTGGTCGAAAAAGGCATAAATGGACCAAATTTTTTGGTAAAAAAGAACTTATAAATAGGATCAGAGTTGTAACATTTTGTCTAATTATGAGCATGTTTTCTATGGTTAATTTTTTGGACGCAAATGATTTTCCCACGTGGCTACATGTATGTATTAATCACAAGGGGATAATATAAAGAAAATAAACTTGGGAATTTTAAAAAACAACACAAATGTAATGGACTAAGACTAATGGAGTATTTAAGGAGGAAGTAGAAAAATTGAAGGATGAAAAGGAGGATAAAAACCATAGAACTTCATTGGGAGCCTCTCAAAGGAATAGAACTGTAAAAAAACAATAGAAAATTGTTTAAAAGACGTCTTAAAAAAAATTGAATGAAAAGGCTAAATTACTTTAAATAAAAATTAAAATATATGCTAGAAGAAGAGGGCTGGTTTGTTCAAGAGGTCAATGAGAAGGTTTAAGATCTTTTGCACACCAGCCAGTGGGTTAGTTTATCTAAAACATCAGTGAACAATTTGTTTTATACTAGAAGAAGCGAATCAAACCTTTGTTTGGTCGTCTAGTCCCTCAACCTTTAAAAAGAATGAGAACTTGTCTTATACAACATTTTTATAAAATTATAATAATAATAATAATTATGATTATACCAAGCCATGTGTATATATCTAATTCTTAGTAAGCCATATATTAAACACAAAAATGAAAATTAAAAATTAAGGGAAAAAGGAAAGAAAACTAGAAAAGTGAGGCAAATGTGCAAATATAAAAATATAAAAATGTGGTAAGTGGTTTCCTCTTTCTCAGTTTGGTCGGCGGTAAAAGAATGAGTATCTACCTTATCCAACATTTTTATAAAATCATAATAATTATTATTATTATACATGCCATAAGTGTGTATATATCTAATCCTTAGTAAGCAATATATAAACCACAAAAATAAAAATTAAGAAGGAAAAAAACAGAAAACTAAAAAAGTGAGGAGGCAACGGTTCAAATAGACAATTGGGAAAATCCATCTCAGGCCCTATATTATCAAAAAAATGTTAAAAAATGCCCAAAAAAAGTCATATATCAAAAAAAAGGCCTCGCGCCTTTTCTAGATATTATTTCATAACCGTTAACAATTAAATTAGTACCATTAAAAACTAAATTAATACCCGTTATCAACTAAATCGGTAGTATCAACAACAATATTCTAACAACTAAGTCAATCACATTAACAACTAAATCAGTATCCGTTAACAACTACTCCATCCGGTCCTAATTATAATAGCACTTTTTGGAGTTGGTTTTGGTCCTAATTATAAGAGCAAGTTTTAACTTTTGTCAATTTTTTTTCTACAATACCCCTATTTATACTTTCTCAATAATAATTAAAGACAATAATAATTTAATAATACACCTATATATTTTATAAAGTAAATAATGTTTGCAACAAAAATAATACACCTATTTCTCCTTTTTGTTCCTCTATAAATTATTTTTGGGTTAAAACAAAGGAATTGGATTTTTGCCAACAAACTATTACGTATAGAACGCCACTGGCCACTGAGCGCAATCCAAGACAAATATTAATTAAGCTAATTATAAGGCTTTAAATACCAACAAATAATTAAAAATGTAGAATATTTTTTATTTTTATTTTTTTAACTTTTAAAAAGTTCAGATTACCACAACAACTAATATTAGAAAAAAGATAACGTCTGTTATCTAAGGTGCGATTAAAATGAAATGAAATTTTACTCCGGAGCACCCAATCTTTAAAAAAGTTTTACTTTCAGAGCTTTAAAGACAAAAATTCTGAATTTCACTAAATTAAATAATTTTTTTGTCAATTGTCATTATTCAAAACTATATTTATAGATATAATCATTGCACAAAAAATTACTCATTTGCTAAAATGAACAAAAGTCTTAATTAAAAATATAATTATATGATTTAAATAAAACTCAATGTGTTTTATAATTTATTATATATGTTAAACAAAAAAATTATATGACTTATTTTTATTTTAGAAGAAATTTATGTGAGTAAAGAAATTCATTTAATATTAATAAAATTTAAAAAATCTATTATATCCGGAAAGAAATTAATTGAGTTTAATTTTTATTTTTATAAAAAACCCAAAGAGCTTAATGGATATCAACGTTGATACTTAATAATATAAATCCTAAATGAACTCTTGATAATATTTTTGTTAATTAAATAAATGATCTATTGATTATAAGGACCAAAATATTTTTTTTAAAAAATTATTTATTCAGAAAACAATTATTTACTTATTTATTTTATTTCAAAAAAAATCCTCTTAAATTTTACCTAATCAAGGTTATTTTAGTCATTATGGCATTTACTCAGTTTCCATTCAAGCATGATGGATGATTATTTTCTTTTAAGTTTTCTCTTCTCTTCATTTTCTTTCTTTGCATTTTCTTTTCTCCCAAATTTTGTTCCGATCGAAGCTTAGCCTTAGGAGACTTTTACACTTAGGATCGAGGAGTGTACTTTATGCAATTTAAAAATATATTTAAACTAGCCCATAATAGAACCATATGTGAACCACACTTTCGCCACTCAAATTCATGTTTAGCTATTAGGTATGCAAAGTTTTTGTTTTTCTCTCTGATTGGTTCATATTCAAGTATAATTAAACTTAATTAAAAATAACTCATCTAAAGGCATTTTATACATTTATATGAAATCAAACTCAAAATTTTGTGTTTAAACATTTATATCAAACTCAATTGGGACTTTGAGACTTGAGAGCAAGGGCAGACACAGGTATATGATTAGGGGTAAGTGCCCACCCTTAAAATAATCAATCTAAATGATTTTATTTTTATTTATTTTTTTAAAAAAAGTTAGTTTGGGGCAAATGCTTTTTCCTCCACACTTGTACTAGGGGGAAAGAGCATTTTCAGCTATGAAATATATCAAGACTATAATTTGTAATCAGATGGGGGATGAATAGTTGAATGATTGTTTAGTGCCTTATATTGAAAAAAAAATGTATTTGATAGCAATGATAATAAGGCAATTATGATGGAATTCCAACAAAGAAGGCCTAGAAGGATGACATTGTAAATTTTTTTTTTATTGTAATATACTTTTGTTATTAAAATATATGTATTTGAACTTATTGGTTGTCCACCCTTCATTGTAATTTATGTAACTGCATTTCTAACCACACTTAGCCTTACTTTTCTAAATGACAGATTTGTAAAATAACTGTCTTTCTTATTACATCATAAGTATTCATTTGTTTGTAAATATCGCAATAATAGCAATTGACCCAACTACGAATATAATACATACCAGGATCTATCTACAATGTTGGGAGATCTTAACTTACCAATAATTAAGGAAGATCCTTTGATTTTATGATACTCTTTATCATTTTCTTGTTATAAATATTCCCTTTTTTAAACCCCCGAACTATTTAAAACCGTCATTTAAAACATCACCCCTTTTAAATCCCACGCTCCTTTGGTCAACCTACTAAATCCACCAACTATTTCATGAATTTTTTTGATATTCTTTTCTTATTTATATTCTTTTTTTAATGCATTTAAAACTTTCTTTAAAAAAAATTCCACCACTAGTGCCTACCCTTCATAATTTTTTTGGATCCGCTCCTATGATGAATTCTCTCCCCCTCCCCGTTTCTTTTCAATTACTATGTGCATATTATACACATTGCGCCATAGTAGATTAGTAGGTAATAATATTAATTGTACAAAATAAATATTTTAAAAAATTAATTAATATATGTAAAAACATTTATTTTAAATGATCAAAACAAACAGTGAGATTATAGATTATACCCTACGAAAATGTCACATTGTGCGTGAATTCTTTCAATGAAGTAAGAATTTGACAAAAATTGTATATCTACGCATAGTTTTGTGTCAATAACCTGAATAAACCAATTGGAATTCTGTTTCCATATGGATTAGATTTTTTATTCTTCAACATAATTATTATTATTTTTAAGAAAATGCTGTTTTGAATCTATTTGGTGGATGCTAATTTGTGAACCTTTATCCCTTAAAATGGTGTTGTTTTGCATTTATTATTTTGAGAATATATTTTGTGGATGCAGCAGCGTTGAAGGTTGCCAAAAACACAAAAGGGTGATCGGATTGATGGTTGAAATTTTCTGTTATTATTTGGGATTGAGTTTCTCTCATAATTTTTTTCTCATCATCCTTTATAATCTTTAAATCATATCCTTCCAATTATTCTGAAAAGTTATAATACTATTTTAACTTTTCTCTCTTCTTCTAAATCAACGGCCCAGATAAGCTGATGAAAGATAATGAGAGAATCTGCTTCCCATTATTTGATAGATAACATTTTGTCTAATTATGAGCATGTTTTCTATGGTTGATTTTTGGACGCACATGATTTGGCCACGTCGGTCCATGTATTTAGTGCCAGACTTCTGGGATCAAGTTATCAAACAAATGTGTTAAGAGGATAATCACAAGTGGAGAATATGAAGAAAATAAACTTAATAAGTAAAAAAAACACACACACAAATGTAATGGACCAGAACTAATGGGTATTTAAGGAGGAAGTAGAAAAATTGAAAGATGAAAAGGAGGATAAAAACCATAGAACATCATTGAGAGCATCTCAAAGGAATAGAACGGTGAAAAAGAATAGAAAAATGTTCAAAAAACGTGCTTGAAATTTTGAATGAAAAGGCTAAATTACTTTGAATCAAAATTAAAATATATGTTAGAAGAAGAGGATTGGTTTGCTCAAGAAGTCAATGAGAAGGTTTAAGATCTTCTGCCTATCAGCCATAAGTGTGTATATATCTAATCCTTAGTAAGCCATATATTAAACACACACACACACAAAAAGGAAAAAAAGAAAGAAAACTAGAAAAGTGAGGAAAATGTGCAAATATAAAAATATAAAATTGTTGGTTAATGTGCTAAGTAGTTTCTTCTTTATCAGTTTGCTGGCCCTGTAAAAGAATGAGTACCTACCTTATGCAATATTTTTTAAAATCATAATCATAATTATTATTTTATACCAGGCAGCCATAAGTGTGTATATATCTTATTTTTAGGAAGACATATATAACCACAAAAAGAAAATTAAAAAATTAAAAATAGGTGAAAAGAAAAAAAGTAAACTAAAAAAGTGAGGAAAATGTGTACTGAGTTCAGTGAATACAGTCTAATATTAGACTTTTTGTAAACCTCAAGCCTTTGACTTGCCCATGTATTAAAAAAAAAAATGATATACATGATTAATAAAACTGCCACTGCCAGTAATACATTAAAATTGGCTGAGTCCAAGAACAGCCCATGAAATGGATAAGGGTGACAGAAAATTGAAGCCCATTAAAAAGAGAGCCTGAGCTGTAACTGAAATCCATTTGATAGTTGTTACCTCAAGGGCTTTCAAAGCAATACCTAACCACCCCTCTTTGGGCTCAATTGGTAAAGGGGTCAGACACTTTCACCAAAGGGAGGAGGTTCAATCTTAGAGTTGGTCAAGGCGTTAGAGGAGACATCCTAGCTCTTAGGTGCCTAGGTTAACGCCTGAGGGTAATAGATGGCTCACTTTACCCAACATCGATATCACCTACGAGGAAGGGAGATTTCGCCTGCCTTTGCATCGTAGATGAACCCAACCCCTTACCTAAAATTTTAATTAAAAAAAAAACAGTACCTAACCAAGTTTTGCATTACTCTAGTACGATATGATTATTCTATTTTATTTAACATTCCCTGTCCTTCATTCCAAAGCAGTCAAGTGAATTATTAATTAAAAAAAAACATGTGTTCATTTTTATTTATTTATTTTCATTTTTTGTATTGGAAACTAGTTCTTTAGTGAAAATCCCAAAAAAGTGCAACCAATAGGAAGAGTTTAGGTAAAAAAAACGTAGGAATTCACAATCGTGTTTTAGAATTGTTTCATATCATTGAGATCCTTGGATCACTATAATAAGCTTGAAACACAGTTGTTGAGAGAAAATCTTGCAATGACAACCATCCTTCTATAATTAAAATAAATTATTTTATATTAAACCTTCATGTATGTGGGTTGTCTTGAAATTCATACTATAATTTTTAGTATCTCTATTTTTTATTTTAATGAGTTGATTTATTAAATATACATGTAAATAGTTATTTACATGTGCGCGCACATCTACATTTATATGGAGAATGATAAATAACAATCTTATAGAAGATTAATATTAAATCAGGACTTTTCAAAGATTTTCAACGTCAAAATATAATTAAATGAATATATTGAATTTGGGAACTTAAGTTGTGATGAGGTGCTGGTTTGGTACTAGCATTTTTTTTTAGTGATTCTCTCTTCTATCAATAATAATTATAAGGAAAAATTTTATTTAAATACCAAATGAATTTGCAAAACCCCCAAAGGTCCTCCGAATTTGTAAAAAGACTGAGAGGTACTAAGGACTTATGAGGGATATGCAAATTCGCGTGAAATTACCTTTCTACCCTTACATTTAAATAAATTAAAAAATAAAAATAAAAAAGCCCACACCACCACCACCACCACCCCACCACCACCGTCGGTGGCCACCACCACCACCGCCACCCCGGCCGGCGCACCACCACCACCACCGCGGCCGACCACCACCACCACCACCGTTGGCGCCGCCACCGCCGCCGGTAGTGGTGGTGGTGGTGGTGGCCGGCGGCGGCGGCGGTGGTGGTGGTGGTCAGCTAGGGGGTGGTGGTGGTGGTGGGGATGGGGGTGGGCTTTTTTATTTTTTAAAAAATTTATTTAAATGTAAAGGTAGAAAGGTAATTTCGCGCGAATTTACATATCCCTCATAGGTCCTTAGTACCTCTCGCCTCTTTTTACAAATTCTAGACCTCCTGGGTTTTACAAATTCATCCTGTATTTAAATAAAATTTTCCCTAATTATAATATACACGTCACTTCTAAAAATAATTTGTAGTTATAACTCATACATATAACTTTTAAGAGTTTACATAACATGAATGACTTTATTTTAAGGGGTTTAAACTTCTCATGTTACATGAGAAGAAGAAGATTCCTACACACACATAAATAGTGAGACCCACATATATATAATGTTAATTATATATATATATATGTGGGTCCCACCATTTCATGTGTGTGTGACATGAGAAAACACTTCTCCTACAACATGAGAAGTGTTTTTCCCTTGTTTTAAATATATCATTTTTCTCAATTGAGGAGATAGTGAGAGTCACTACAAAAAAATAAAAATAAAAATGAGACACTTTTAGCTACAACAATAAAAGTCACTGCAAAAAGTCTAGCTTTTGGTGGCGACTCTTTCAATGTGTTTGGTTTGACTTTGAATGGAGGAATTGTAAGGAGAGGAAGTATTTTTACTAAATTGTTATTAATAAAAATAAAAATTTTTTTTTTGAGAGTGTAGTTATGGAATAGTGAAAAATTTCTATAAGTAATTTGGTAAAATAAAGATAAAATAATTTCTCTCCCTCCCTAAAACCAAACACACCCTTCGTATTGCCACTGAAAGATTTATATTTTAGTGCATATGTTTTAAATTTATGGTGCTACTATTTATTAGCGATAAAGATGAAAAATTGAAACAATTTTTAGACAACTTTAATTATACAACTAACTTTTTTTTAATTCCTATGAATTGAGTCAAATGATTTATATTAAGAATTAAAAAAATGCTAAATTTCATAAACTTTTTTTAAGGAAAAAAAAATTAAGGGTACATCGTGAATGTTTGAAGTCAAACCAATACTCAGTAGTAGTACATATTTATAATAAATAAATAAAAAAGACATCTCAAGATCAAGTAATACCAATTCAAATGACTGCCGTAGCTTCGCTGGTGTTTGGGAAAATGAAACAACTCAATCACAAGAATGTCTTCCTCTTGAATCACACCCCCTTTTTTTCCCTAATATATAAAATAATGGTTCAATCATTCATCTTATAAATAATTTAACTTACACTAATAATTAGCATTGACTTTCTTTCCACCTAAATTTTCCACAATTGACTTTTGAGAACCTGCTTTCCCGATTATAGGGAAAATTTGTTTTTTTTTTAATTCCACATAAGTACCTTTTCATTAAATTAAAGATAATCAAAGAAAATTTCAATATTAATTTGTATTAGGGGAAAGTATTTCTCCAAATATCATTTGGAGATAAGTTATCTCCAAAATGGCCTCCAAAATTATATCGTTTTAAATTAATAAAGGGTATGTTTGTAATTTTAGGTGAATTAATAAAGAGTAAAAAATTACGTAAATATCCTTCATTAATCTAAAACGATGTAGTTTTGGGGTCACTATATAACTTATCTTCAAAATGACCTATAAAATCCTTTACCTTTTGTATTATTGTGAGAAACTACTTAATACTCCCTTCAAACAATTATAAAGACAAGTTAACTTTTTTAGAGATTAAGGAAGCTAATTAAATTATTTTAAAGTATTTTTATTTTTTTCAAACTAATTAGTTTGAGTAATAAACTAATACTACATTCTATATTAATTATAGGAACACTTTTGTCGTACAAATTACACTATAAAAATGTTTTTATAATCGGTGACCTCCAAAATTATGTCGTTTTGAATTAATAAAGGGTATGTTTGTAATTTTAGGTGAATTAATAAAGAGTACAAAATTACAGAAATATCCTTCATTAATCTAAAACGATGTAGTTTTGGGGGTCACTAGAGATAACTTATCTTCAGTGACTGGAGAAATCCTTTACCTTTTGTATTATTGTGAGAAACTACTTAATACTCCCTTCAGTCCTAATTATAAGACTAAGTTAACTTTTTTAGAGAGATTAAGGAAACTAATTAAATTATTTTAAAGTATTTTTATTTTTTTCAAACTAATTAGTTTGAGTAATAAACTAATACTACATTCGGTACTAATTATAGGAACACTTTTGTCGTGCAAATTACACTATAAAAATGTTTTTATAATTAGGACCGGAGGAAGTATATAATATAAGAATACACAACATATAATATGATTAAGTAACTTATTTAACTTCCTTAATCTCTCCAAAAAAAAAGTCAACATGATCTTATAATTAAAATCGCAGGTAGTAGTTGTTACTTATCAAAGTTAGAAAAATATTTCAGCTAACAAGTAGAGTATTTTTTTTAGGGTTAAGGGTCAAAAATACCTATAAACTTTTACTAATGTTTGGTTTGAGGTGTGAAAATATTAAAATTTATATGTTTTCCTTCTCATTACATTTTTCTCTCCTCCCCTCCCCCTTCCCTCCCACTCCTCAAACCACGACACCCTAAAGTGTGTAAAATCCTCTCATATCCTCTCCCCATCCTCTCTCGATCTCAAATTTTAAAAAAAAAAAAATTATTATTTTTAATAAAAAAATGAAAAAAAAAACTCAACCGCTGGATCGAAGATTTGGGACGGTCCAGGAAAAATAATGAGGGATCCGCCAATGAGAGGATCCGGACCCGTGTACAACATTATATGTTTTTTTGGAGGTGTAAAAATATCCATAAATTTTAAAAATTAGTGCAAAAATAAGAGTACCCTTTTTTATATATATATATATAAATATAAATAAATAAGAGTACCGTTAACTCTGCAAACATCCGTTCCTTTATTTTGGTTGGGCCCACTGTGATGTCCAGGTCAGAGTGACAGCAAGGACGATTATGAACTAAAGCCCACCTTTTCTGAAATCTATTTGGGTCCCAAACAGAGTTGTATTGGATGAACAGGTTGATCCCTTATCGGAACAATCTTTTCATCTTCGTTGCATTTAGAAACACACAGATCTCAAACTACGAGAGAGAACTGAATCACTATTGGTGTAAGAAAGAACATGAGGACACGATTATGGATGATAGCCATCACAGAAGCAAAGAGCCTCCTGCAACATTGATACAAAAATGAAAGCAAGGAGAGGATTATCACTGAGCTTGCTTGGCTTCAATTTCCTTTGGTTTTCTCTGTAATTATTACTCTCTTCACCTTCATCACTGAATCCCTTCTAATTGCAGATCCAAGAACTTGCAGAAACTTTCCCTGAAATAGGAAAACAAATAAAACCCATCTTCTCTTTCATTGTTGCCATTTAAAAAACCTTCCTTGATCAGAAACAATCTAAATTGTCCTCAGAACAACCAATAACACAGCCAACTCCCTCATTATTGCCATTTAAAAAACAATTACAGACACAATCAATGATCAGTTTGCAGTTAAATTAAAGAAACCCAAAACCTTCTCCCAAAGCATCATCAACTCAATTCCACAGGAATTGCTGAAACAGAAAGAAAGTAGGGAAACCTGCAAATGTACTTCTCTATTTCAGTCCATTAAGCACCATGTTCTTTAATCAGCTTGAAACGATGGAGAAACAATTAATCTGGGAGACAGATTTCAACACGAACTAAAGAACAGGACGCAAGCCATAGATCCGAAAGCATAACCATGCCACAAGTGACGAGTCGACTCTGGGGAAAGATACCGCCGTTGCCGTTAAAAGGGGAGCCTTGCACTGACATGCGCTGAGCTTTAGAGAGGCGTCAATATTGAGGCAGCGCGTGGCTCTCACTCCCTGACCTAATAGGAACCGGAATACAGGAACTCATAGATCGGAAGCTTCTGAATCTTTTGATGAGGCGAATGTTTCCTTTTACCAAGTTTGAAATTGATTGAAGAGAAACATCGTTCATGTAATGAAAAGCTGAGCGGAAGAAATTTCCTACTCTTTGCCTCCTTTTACCATTTTATTTTTATATTTTCACCCATTGCCAACTAGGATATTAATAAATACACATCAGCATCCACATCACACTTTTTATCAAACCTAGTATTATTAGAGTCCATATTATATGCACATATCTTATGTGCTTCTTATATGCCCATTAGAGATTTAGAGGTATAAGCATAATTTTTTTAATTTTTTTTATATATTATATTTATTTAGATTTAAATTATATGTTGCTTTCTTACCTTTTTTTTACATCCAGTATCTCAAATTAATTAGTTTATAATTCTACATTCGAAATATTTATGCAATAACATCAAGATTGGAAACTAATTAATTTGAGATATTAAATTTAAAAAACATATCAAAAAATAGCTTATAATTTAAATCTAAATAAATATAATATATAAAAAAATTAAAAAATATATGTTCATACCTCTAATAGAGATATGGGTACATAAAAAGCACATAAGATATGTGCATCTAATGTGGACTCTTATTATTAACAGTCAACGTCAACAGGTTAACGGTATTGATATTTTGGCCTACATTTTTAAAGTTTATAAGTATTTTTATACTTATGAAAAGAAAAGGATATAATATTGCGAAAGTGAGTTGTTATAGATGGTAAGGGATTTGTTCAAGTCTCGAAAGGGATGTGTGTTGATCCTCATTGCTGTCGTCATTGAGGCTTTCTGGTAAGCGATCTCGTAAGTCCCCTATTAAGTCTTCTTCAGAAATTCGGTAGATGTCTCACGGCGCAGTGGGGCCCGATGATCAACGCCAACCCTCCAAAACTTTATTACAAAAAAAAAGCATATAATATTAGACGCTTGGTGGGACCGATACCAACCCCTCCAAAACTTTTTTACAAAAAAAAAAAGCATATAATATTAGACACACCAGTGAAAAAAACTCATATATTTTTGCACCTTAATGCTTTTTCTTAATCCTTTTCAAAGTAAAACATTTTGGTTGGAGAATAAAACAAAAATATACTTCATCTTGTCCTTATTATAAGGCACCAACTAACTTTTTTTACAAACCAATAAAAGTAGTTAAATCAATAAAGTTGTCCTAGAATCTAAATATTTTTCAATATTACCCCTATTGATTGCATCAAATTCTAATATTATATTAGTCACCCACTACCTTTATTAATTAAGGGCGGAGTATAAAAAAAAATAATCATCGCTTCATCGGGAAAAAAGCGGATGCGCTTATAAAAAAGCACAAATAAACTTTTAGTTGATCGCCTATAATAAGAGCGACTGAGGAGTATATGACTATAAAACTCCTGGAATTCATAAACTTTTAATATTGAAAAATTAAATTACAATCATAGTTGCAATCATTTCTCATTTTACTCATTTACCCAAAAAGAATGCGCTAGCACTATCTCCAAGAATCTAATGGCAGACGAAGAAGCAGAGATCCTCGCAATACCAGAGTTATGGTCACGTGTTCCATCATTGCCCACTAAATCCACGACCACCTTTGAATTACCAGGATCTAACAAATCATCACCCTTGGATTTCATCCATTAAAGTCATCTAATCCAACGGCTGCCACGCAGAAGCGGTCAAAAGACAAAGATCCTTCCACCCCAACTTGAGAGACCCATTCTCTTCCACCAGAGTGTACCCTCGCCAAGGGTACATACCCAGCAAGAGGCTCGCTTGGGCAGCCGGGTTGCCCCGTAGAGACGTGGATCGGAACCCAACCCGTCTCAGCTCATCGCCCCATCTCTCGACCTTCACTTCGCCGGTCCTCTTGGGCCCACCGACGGCCACAATGTTCCTTATCTCGCACCCAAACAACTGCTGCTCCACCGTATGCCTCTCTGTGCTGTCCCCACTCAATCCGTCCCCGAGCGCGTCGAACAACGCGCTGTAATAATGCAAGGCCTCCACGAACCTCGCGAGAAAGCTCCCGGCGTGACTCAGATCCTGTTCCACCGTTGTGATCAGCTTCGGCCGCAACAGCGCCAACAATCTCAACGTCCCCAAATCGCTTCCGGTGATATCGTACAAGCAATGGTGCATCCAATGGACCACTACGGCCTCGTTGGGCCTCACTCCGAGTTGACTCAGTTCGGTTATGTTCCCGATTTTGCCCTCCACAGGGTGGAATTCGAACGGCAAGCCGAGTGAACTCGCGAAGTCGGCGAGTCGCCGACCGGTGGACTCGAGCAATTCGGCGGAGGATCCAAACCCGGTGATCCTCATTGATCGGATCTTCTTCGAGCGGGAGGCGAGGATGTGGAACAATCCTGGCCATTGAAGGCCCTGCATGATGTCCAGGTCGATGACGTGGACGCAATCTTCACCGTCGAGGGCCTGGAAGATGGCTTGGTTGGCGGTGAAGTGCGAGAATTTGACTAGAGGAGAGACGGAGTTGTAGGATTGGAAGGCGTTGAAGATTCTCTGAGATTGAATGAGAGTGTGCGATTTCGTGGTGAGGGGCGAGTAAGTTCCGAGGCAGGAGCTAACAACGCGGGCCTGAAGCGCGTGTGCAAAGTACGCGCCGACGCGTTCCGGTGACGTCCCGTAGGGCGAGGACAGCTCAGCTATCTCCGGTAAAAGGTTACTGGCATCGTCCAGGTTGTCCATCGCCACGCACTCGGCGCATTGTAGCAAAAGTCCAAGCAGTTTGAGACCCGTCGAATCGGTGCCTTCCAACGGTGGCTCCTGATCCTCATGCCCCTCCCCTTCCTCCACAGTCTTCTCACCGGAGACAGAAGCCTCGCCGGAGAGATTCCTGCCGGAGTTCGGCCTCTTGAACGAGGAAGGATCATCACCGTCACCGCGGGCGTCATCGAGGTCACGGTCCACGCGCTTAGTTTTCATGGAGGATGATGAATTACCGTTTGGATTATCAGAAAGTGAGGATCGAGGGACCAAGCTTTGAAGCATGATCGATCAATGAGTACCAGAGAGAGAGAGAGAGGGGGGAAGAGAGAGAAACTCGTGACAGACGGAAGAGAATATGAAGCTTTGGAGGAAAGTTTTGGGTTAAAAGGGACAAAAGAGATAGAGAAAGATAGTGAAAGTTTAGTGATGCAGCAGGGAGGGAGAAGGTTTGTCAGAAGGGAAGAGAAAGAGAAATACTTGTAGAAGAAAAAGCTAACAAAAATTTGGTTAAGTTAACAAAGAGTTGGCTTGTAAGTTAAAAATCTTAAAGGAGATTGAGTTCAAATCTTGTCACCGTCTATGAAAATATTTTTAAGCACTCTGTCAAAAGCTATATCCTTATCTTGATGAGCTCAATACTAACTCACAAACCTTAAGATTCAATGAAAGGATTTATAAGTGTCTCAATACAAACTCACAAACCTTAAGATCCAATGAAAGGATTTATAAGTATATTTGTAAGCGCTCTTTAAGTTTAAGGATATATCCGGGTCTTAATGAACTTGATACTGACACGCTTTTGGAGGGGTCGGATTTTTCTCATCATTTTTCTCATAATCCCTCATAATCCCTAAATCATTAGTTCAATCAATTTGAAAGATCACAGTACTATTTTAACTTTTCTCTCATCTGCCCAATCAACGGTCGCTCATGGGATAATGAGAAAATAAGATCATAAGAGGATCTACTTATAAGTGCTTATGTATTTAAATTAAAACAATACTCCTTTTACATACTTATTTCATATATCGTAAATCACGATTGAAAATCTATTTTTGAACACTTCAATTGACTACTTGGTTAAACAACAAGGTGAGAAGGAAAAAGGGGTTAACCAACAAGATAAGAAGGAAAAAGGGGTTGTTTGGGGGAGAGAAAATGGGAGAAAATATAAAAGAAAGAATGGGGACAGAAAGGTAGATAACTTTGTAGCTGAGGTCAAAAAGGGTTGTGAGATTAGGGGATGGTTTTTTGGGTTGTTATCCTCGTTAAGTGCTCCGTTTTGTGTGTCGTTACGTTTGTTTCTTTAAGGTGGAGATGTGGATTAAGGAATTAGAAAGGCTTAATGACAGTGATTAATGGAGGGAAATTAATTTTTCTAAGTTCATCATCTTTGGATGCTTGTGATTTGGGACATTGGTTGTGCCAAGCTTCGAGAGGTCAATGTTTGTCCTATGTCCCCATGACAATGATAAGTCTTGTTTTTTATAATTTTCTTGTGGAATATACAAGTTAGTGATAATGACCTCTTGATTATCTCATTCTTTTCTCTTTCATTCCTGTTTTTTTAATCTTCAATCACATTAATTAATTATTATTTTTTAGAAAAAATGTCTGGAAAATTTTACATTACAAAATTTATCATTAAAAAACATCTTTCTTTTTTTCTTTCCCCAATTTTGCGCAACATATACTTTATTAACCATGACTTAAAATGTAATAACTTTTCAACTTTATATCCCTATTTAATATACAATATACTCTTATAAAAATAATGTCATAATAATAAATAAAGGGTAAAATTGTTCGCCCATGTGAAAAATTTAATTACGTGACTTATAAATTGAACAAAATAAATATTCTCTCTCCTCTATACAGAGGACTAGAGAAGTATATAAATGTCTTTCACTGCTATGCATATAGTTAATGATATATTGCACATAATTAAAGAATAATTACACTTGTAATCCGCTGAAGATAGATTAATTGCTTCTGGTTCTTTAAACAAATTTTGGGTAACATTGCCATTTAGCAATGAATTTACGATGAGGGTGTTGAAAGGTAAATTTGTACATTTATACGAAAGATTTAATTATATGACCTATAGATAAGATCAAAATAAATCCTCTTTCTCTACCTATAAATATATAGGACCTTATGAGTATATAAATATATTTCATTTTACACAAAGTTGAAGAATAATTGTACTTGTTGTTTATTGAAGATTGGTGGCATATGGATCTCTAAACAAAATTTAGGAAGCATTTAGCAATGAATTTGCGATGGGGGATTTTTTAGTAATTTTTTCTTCTTCTTTTTTATTATAAATATCACTATCAATTCGAATGTGTTTCATAAGTGTAATACATATTACTCAAATCAATAGCCATTCATCGCCAATCAATGTCTTTATCTTACACCGGCCTTTGAATTTGGTGGCAAATAAAATAATTAAAACTCCATCCGAGTTGTTAGGGTTTGATAAATAATTAAAAAATTCGTTAAATTAGTTATTCATATTAAAAAAAAAATTGTTGATTTTCTTAAAATGCCCCATCTAATTATTTACATAGAAAACTATCTTCATTAATTAATAGAAATTCTTTTTACATATACAGTTAATAGGGGTAGTTAAAGGAAAAATTATAAATTTAAAAAACAAAGTGAATTGAGATATTATATTTAGAATTAAATCAAACTCTTATATTAGCTTATACACTTGGTACTGAAGAGAGTATTATTCAATAAATAAAAAATTGCAATTTATAAAAATTTGTATATGGACATAGATGTATGGATGTGTTTAAACTTGGGTTAAATATTAATTTTGTTACGGAAGTATTAGCTAAAGAGCATTCAGCACCTGAAAGTTTGTTTGGTATCATTTTTCCCCATAAAGTTTAAAAACATAGCAATCTAGCCCATCGGTTGATCTTGACCGCCAGTTGAATTGTTCTTCTAGTTGTAACTTTCGGCAAGAACTTTCTTCTAAAAAAACTTCTGAGGCATATTTGATCATTTTTCAAAGTTTCGGGGAAAAAATAATACCAAAAAAACCTTTTAGATGCTGAATGCTTTTTAACCAATACTTTCAAGACAAAAATAATATTTAACACTTTAAACTTCAACATGGCTTATCCTTTGCTATATATAACAATAACATGCTTGATATCAAAAGTATCTGCTTCTTCAAAACCAAGCTTCCATCCAAATTATATATAGTTTTGAGTTTTGACAATTTTCAACTTGAAATCCAATCCGTACTAAAGGTATTATTAGTTATCTCGTCTATAATTTTTTTATTAATAATTCATATTTATTTTTTTGCCAGAATAATTTAGATTATATTAGCCATTAGAAAAATATTTATATATAATGTAAATCTCTCTTTTTGCCTTCATTCTCTCATTTTTATGCAGACCTAATTAAAATGAGTTGATTGGTGCATTTGTTTAGAGTTAAAAAAAAAAAAGAAAGAAGAACAAACTGTGTGGTTGTTACACTTTTTACATTTTATTTTAATTGGGTTGATATGTTTTCATATATGACGTGAACTCTGATAAATTAACCAGATGATTTTTTTTTATAAATAATATGACTCATAATAAATCTTTTAATCTGTTTTGAAAATAATTTTTTGATAATGTCTATTTTGATAATACTAACAATATGTAACTTGTAAAAATTTGTACGTGCATAGCACAAAACTATATAGAGACAACTATATATATATACACATTTATATTTAACATAAAAACTTAATAATAAATTAAACTATTTATGATTTACGAAATGTTTGACTCATTTTTCAACCTCAATTATCTAAGCTAATTAGGAAGTAATTAAAAACTTTGTATGCACAGTACTTAAATAAATATGCTACAATTTTGAAAAATATATACTGCATTTGTATTAGTAGAATATCACTTTAATAAAGTTAGTCTAGTTGGTAAAGGGGTTGGTTTATAACTATAAGGTTGTATGTAGTGGCGGAGCCAGAAATTTATTAGACGGGAGGCACCATTGGTGGGGGGATTCGGGGGTAGCGCCCCCGAAATTTTTTTTTTTTTTTGGAAAAATAAAAGAATATAAAGGAAAAACCAAGGCTAAGTATATTACAATAAAAATAATTACAATATCATCCTTCTAGGCTTTATTTTTTGGAATTCTATCATAATTGCCTCATTATCAATTCTATCAAATACATCCTTTTCAATATAAGGCACTAGACAATCATTCAACCATTCATCCCCTATCCGATTAAGAAGTGCAGTCTTGATGTATTTCATAGCTAAAAATGCTCTTTCCACGAGATGCGATTCTTCTAAAGCAAAGTTAATGCTAACTTTATAAGTAAATAAACCAAAGGATACACAATATGTTTTTTTCTTTTCAACCATCCTCTTGGCAAGATCAGCTATTCCTTGCAAATTCAAAAAATCAGGATCAAATTGCACATCAACAATATAGGGAACCGAAGATGGAGATGGAGATTTAGGGAAGATGTAATGTGATTCTGAATTTTACCATAATTTTTTTTAAAAAAATAATAATAACGAAATATGTGTGTGTAAAGAAAGAAACAAAATTATTATTTTTTATCTCATTCCATTTTAATTAGGGGGCACTTGCCCACCCAACCTCCTACCTAAATCCGCCACTGGTTGTATGTTCAAGTTCCATTGATGTGAGGGTATTGTCGGTGAGCAATCTGTAAGTAACTATGTACATGCACTTTGAGATTAGAAGCATGTCCCGACCCTCATGAGTCCTCGGACCCAACTCACATAAACTTTTAATTATAAAAAAACCATTAATGGTTGATTTGATTTTGAATGTATTTGATTTTATGCTAAAAAACATCAAAATAATAATTTTTTTGATAGAAAGAACTAAAAAATATTCGGTTATAATAATAATTCCCATATTTTAATACCAAATTAGAGAAAATTAAAAAATAGAGGATAAAGTTACTTAATATACTATCCTGAATCCTATATATAAGTAGATAAGGGGTTCACTTTGATCCTAAATATAAGAATTTTATCACTTTGTCTTCGAAATTTATAATTCCTTCTTCAAGTATCCTTATTGATTGCACATAATAAAAGAGTTCCCATCAAAGGATAGTTAAAATATACATAATTAGAAATGATATTTTAGGAAAAACAACATACATTTATTATAAATAACTAACTTAACTAATTTTCTTAACATACACAAATTAGTTATATAACTTTTATATTAGTTGCTGAGGTAGTAATTATTTTCATTTGAAGATAATTCTATTCAAGGCATTATCGGAATGGACTAAAAGTGTATACCTTTCTAAATAATTTTTTGAAAATGTCTATTTTGATAATACTAACAATATGTAACTTGTAAAAATTTGTACGTGCATAGCACAAAACTATTTAGAGACAACTATATATACACACACATTTATATTTAACATAAAAACTTAGTAATAAACTAAACTATATATGATTTACGAAATGTTTGACTCATTTTTCAACCTCAATTATCTAAGCTAATTAGGAAGTAATTAAAAACTTTGTATGCACAGTACTTACATAAATATGCTAGAATTTAAAAAATATATACTGCATTTGTGTTCGTAGTATATCACTTTAATAAAGTTAGTCCAGTTGGTAAAGAGGTTGACTCATAACTATAAAGTTGTATGTTCAAGTTCCATTGATGTGAGGGTATTGTCGGTGAGCAATCCGTAAGTAACTATGTACATGCACTTTGATATTAGAAGCGTGTCACGACCCTCAAGGCGGGGCCTTCAACTCACATAAACTTTTAATTATAAAAAAAACCATTAATGGTTGATTTGATTTTGAATGTATTTGATTTTATGCTAAAAAACATCAAAATACTAATTTTTTTGATAGAAAGAACTAAAATGTTCGGTTATAATAATAATTCCCATATTTTAATACCAAATTAGAGAATATTAAAAAATAGAGGATAAAGTTACTTAATATACTATCCTGAATCCTATATATAAGTAGATAAGGGGTTCACTTTGATCCTAAATATAAGAATTTTATCACTTTGTCTTTGAAATTTATAATTCATTCTTCAAGTATCCTTATTGATTGCACATAATAAAAGAGTTCCCATCAAATGATAGTTAAAATATACATGATTAGAAATGATATTTTAGAAAAAACAACATACATTTATTATAAATAACTAACTTAACTAATTTTCTTAACATACACAAATTAGTTATCTAACTTTTATATTAATTGCTGAGGTCGTAATCGTTTTCATTTGGAGATAATTCTATTCAAGGCATTGTCGGAATGGACTAAAAGTGTATACCTTTCTAAGTAAAGATTTAAACATTATAAGATACTTGTTCCTTTCACTATAACTAATCAAGTTGGAAAAATATTTGTACCCACACTTAATTGTATTGAATATAATCCCTCTCTTGATCCGATATATGTATTGAGTTTAAATGATGAGAGAAGAATATACCAATTCTTTGGCCATAGGAAGCAACATTGTGAAGGTGGGAAAGATGACAAAAATAAGAAAATGAGAGAAGGAAGAGAACAAGAAAGAAGAGACGTGCTTGTCTGTCTCACTCCAGTCCATTATGATAATAGCATCTACTAGTACCATTATAAAAGCTCACTTCTTTTTTGTACTCCTAGTACTTCTCATTCTTATATTAGGTCAAGCAAAACATGAAATATTTTTTCAAGATCCTAAAATAATTTTTAAGATCATGAAGTATTTTTTCAAGATCTAATCAAGATATCTTTGAAATATCTTTTTCATACCAATCAGTATCTAAAAGTATTTTTGTAGTGCCAGTCCGTACTAAAAAAATACTTTTAGATATTGGTTGATCTTAAAAAGATATTTCGGATCTTGACTGGTGAAAAAATACTTACGTGATTTTGAAAAATTATTATAGGATCTTGATTTTTTTTTTCAGAATACTAAGTGGTACTAAAAAAATACTTCAAGATTACCAGATAAAAAGATCTTCAACATCTTGATGATACTAAAAAATAATTCATAATCTTGAAAAATTATTTAGGATTTTGAAAAAATATATTAGAGATCTTGATCGACACTAAAAAAATATTTCATTTCTTGACTAAGATCGAAAAAATATACAGGATGGTGAATGCTATTTATATATTAAAAAAAAAAAAGAGTGAACAGTGGTTTGTGGGCACCAAAATGGTACCGTCTGCAAGAAAAGGAGGGCAACGGATGTGGGGAGAAAAGGAGGAAAGCTAGTTCCAAGTAAAACAGGGCTCATATAGTTTTTTCAACAACATCATAAATTCAGCAAGCATTCTATTCATTTTTCCCCCTTTGAATAACACCTTTACATGAACTAATGAAGTTTATTAAAATTAGTTATTTCTTGTAAAATATTGAAATTATCCTACAAAAGGGTCAGGAATTTTGTTAAGTAGTTAAGAATTTTTATAATTAGTTTGTTACATTAAGTGGATAAAAAATTAATGTTTTAGATAAAATATGTAATATTATGAAACATGTTAGACATCCCTATGATAAGAATAGGAGCTAGCTAGGGAGCATTTGTTTTTTCCCCCTTTGTTTTTAAGTTTTGAAGAGATGAGCTTTTAGACTCACATGCCTATAACAAGGATAGGAACTAGGGAGTATTTGTAGTTTTGAATTGATGGAACCCTTTTGATTAATATATACAATATAATATGAATAATTTGGGGAGATAAAAAAATTGATATCATACATATTTTGATACTATTAACGGAAATCCATCACTTTTTTTGAATCTTATTATCATGTATTAGAGCAACTGATTGTTCAGTTTCAGGATTCGTGATTGCTTCTCCTAACACATGTGACTCTTCTAGAACTTATACATTTATGACCAAAGTAAATCCACTAATTGGCTCTTACACTTACATGTAGAGCAGAAGGAATTATCTATTAACAAAGTGCACGCATTAATTCAAATCTACACATTCATGAAATAAGAGTCACATTATTGCTAGCTAGCTTGAAGTGGTGACATTTTACCATAAATGTCCATGTTGAAGGGTTAAAATAGGGAACAAGGGACAGCCCACCCTCTACGAACTCAAATGCCTTCTTCTGTTTTGTCCATTCCTTTTGTCTTCCTTCTCACTTCGCATTCCCATTCTCTTGGTTTCATCTCCCAACCAGCATATACCATTCCCTCTTATTCTCTTTCACTTCTCTCTCAACCACTCCTTTTTTTAATTATTACTACGTACTATTTTTTTTTAATTATTCTAAATTGATCTCTTCACCCCATTATTATTTACTTCAATGTACTAAATCTAACATTATTTTAATGTATATTTCTGAATTAACTTTGGGACCCTACGTTTATGCTTTCTCTTTGTCTCATCTGTTTATATCGAATTAATAAATTATATAAAAAATAAAATTTAACAGTAACTTTAATTATAAAATTCTTGAGATCGATTTTCTTGATATAATTATTTTTTCCTCGATCTTGCAAGGCTGTGGGGGGATATTTAATATTTCGAAGGTGTGATGTACTTTTCAGGTCTGTCTTTTTAGAGACTTGAATGGTTGAAATATACGATTCATTATTGAATTCATCATGATCACATAATCATTATCATCCACATGAATATTTTGTAATAACTTTTTTTTTTTTTTTTTTGGGTATGGATATCTTTCAATATTTAGTATGAGATCAGTTGAGGGTGGTTTTGTTCATAAAATTTTTCTAGCTCAATCTTAAAAAAAAAGTGAATAAATTAGTTATTTAACTCATAAAATATTATTCTTATTGTAGACACCAAAAAATAAATTCTCCCAATTTTTTTTATTAATTAATCCCTCGTGAGGCTTGTTCCTCAAATTCCTTCCCGTAAATATTATTCTCATAAAATATTTTGTGTTGCCATTGCTTTCTACCAAAAGAAAAAAAAAAAAAACTTACAATGGTGGAAGCCGGAACGAAAATGTTGTGGAGTGTGGGATTGTTTGTTAAGCCGTTAATGTTGGTTGACTTAAAGCTGTGTTTGGTACGAAGGAAAGAGGTAAAGGAAAAGGGTAGGGGGTTAGCTTGTCTGGTTTTCTTGTTGTGGGAGGAGTCAGTGGTGGAAGGCTTTGATGACCAGTTGGGGCCTTGGCGGCGGTGGCGTTTGATCTTATAAAATTTGTGAGAATATATATGTATTTATTATATGATATTTTATTTGGTACAAATTTGGCTCCACTAATTTTTTATCTTCTCATGAAGATAATGTTTATTTCATTACTCATTGGGCAATTTTTGTGAGAAGAAAGTAAAATTCTTGTTTGAGATACCTAAAATGTTAGTATCATCTTACATATTGTTTTGATTTATAATTATCAGTGATTATTTATTTGTATTTTGAAGGTTATTTGATACTATTTAGTAAATACTCCCTCTGATCTTTATTTAAGGAACCAACTAACAATTCTCATGATCAATAAAAATGGTTAAAGTCATTAAATTTGTCCTAAAATTTAAGTAATTTTCAATATTATCCCTGTTAATTATACTAAACTCTAATATCATATTAATTATTACTCTCACTCACTACCTTTTTAATTATGGGTATACATAAAAATATTTAATGCTATTTAGAAACAAGCAAGTGCCTTATAAAAAGGACAAAATATACTTGTTAGTTGATGTCTTATAATAAGAACTAAAGGGAGTAGTTCAATATGTTTATGTTTTGGCTCAGGCTAAAAAAAATTTCTAGTTCCACCACTGGGAGGAGTGATGTGTTTTTAATAATCCTTCATTTGGTATAAGAGCAGGGGATGGGAGTAATGATGGCAATTTACCATTTTACCATAGAACATAAGTTTACATTTTTATTTATTTATATGTTATATAAATTATTTTACATATTATCTAATTAATATAATAATATATTTTAAACATTATAGGATGTTTTTATTTGTAATAATATATATATTTTTATATTATTTTTATAATGATATATTTTAAGAAAAATACCACTTGAACTTTAAAATCTTAAATATGTGATTTCTCAACAAAATGAGTTGTTAATTGCTTTATTGTTTTAAGTGATATTTTTCTACATTTTATAACTATAATAGTATTTTTGAATTATATTAAAAAAACTTATTTTATAAATTATTTTCATAATAATATATTATTTTTATTATAAAACATGTTTTTATTCAAATTTAATAAAAAAATATTTTAAAAATATAAATTTTTATTTATTCATTATTATATTTTTATTCAAAATTATATCAACATATTTTATAGTTATAATAAATTTTTATTTATTAAAATGTAAATTTTTATTTCAAATTAATTTTATGATAATATATTTTTAATCATAATAATAATTTTTACATATAAAAAAGTAATTTTTTTATAATTTAATTCATACTAATATTTTTAAATTTACAATATATTTAAATTTTCGTTAATTTGTAATGATATATGATGATGATGATGATGATTTTAGTAAAATTAATTTTACTATTTAAAATTATAATAGCATAGATTATATTTATGGTAAATTTTTATTCATAAAGATATATTTTTTAATTAAATATGTTTAATTATAATACTTTTTTATTATAATATATTTTGATTTTTAATTTATTTTATAACAAGACATACATGGTATTTTTCATTGTGGGCATTACTGAAATATCACATAAATTATGAGAGCAAAATATTCTAACATTTTGGCTCCTCTCAAAATTTTAAACCAAATGAGGGAAATGGAGTATCTTCCCTCCCCTTCCATCCTCTCTTTTTAAACCAAACACACGCAAATTTTTGGTATGAAGGATTTGGAGGGGAAGGAACATTTTTATAAGTTGGATTTAAAAGAATTAGAGAAGTGGGGTTTTAAAATTTTAATAAAGAGAATATGTAGAATAAAAGAGTAACGCAAATTAATTAAAAACTTTTAACTCCACCTCTCTACTTTTTTAAATCTAACTTCAAAATGCTTTTTCCTCTGCCCACTTTCCTTCCCTTCCCCTCATACCAAATAGCCTAAGGTCATGACATTTTCACACAATTTTAGAAACTTTATATGTATTTTTGTATCACTTTGACATGTTAAACGGTCAATGTTAGTTAACTTAAGAGTCATTACATTTTTACACCATTTACTTCATATAATTTTTTTCACCCAAGAAAACTTTATAGTGTTATATGCATGTGGTGAAATACTTCATGAGTGGATTTACACCTTAAATTCATCGGCCTTGATAGTTTTTGTTAATTTTTAGTTAGGCCTATATGATTTTTCCTTTTTATCGAGTCTTCACAGTTTTTTCAATAACACGCATTAGTCAATATGCTCACAATCTATTAATTAAGGCTACTGTGGAGGTAGATTAAGCGACATATAAATTGTAGTGATGAAACACAAAATAAAGAGAATTTTAAAAATAAACTAATGAAATAAAATATATTTATCATCATCATAGAAATAAAAAATTATTTTGCTCATAAGTTTATCCTACATCTATATATAATATATAATGTGATTGATTTTGACTTTATTTAGATGCATGCCGCAAAAATTAGTCTAAGGGTATGCTATGTGAGAGGCATCTCATCAATTAGCAACGTTGTTTATCTTACAAATTATGAGCGAGCGTAAGAACCAATAGTTATAATTGAATAAATTATAAAAATATAATAAAAAGTAAAAAAAATGAAATGACTTAATTAAAAAGAAGATGAAATTATAGAGGATGCTTACTAATTTGCACTAAAATTTAATAGCTTATACTTCTATATATCGTAATGTACAACATATATAGTTGACAAACTAAAGACGGGACAACATTCAAAAATATTATACATCGTGAATTAGTCTCTTAAATAAATAAATAAAAGTTAGTCTTTTAGTATGATGCAGGAAAGGGATAATCTGGAATTTTAAGTTATAAATTATATTCTTTAAGGAAATGGAAAACCAATTCAGGAATTAGTTCGGACTTGTTTAGTCTTAAATTGGAATCGAGACAAAAAAATTTCTTCTATTGAAGAGACCTGTGCTTCTTTTGTTGAAGTACAAATGATTTGATTTGATATTTTCTATGAATTGATTTTGTGAAATCCTACATTTCATATATCAGAAAAAGGAATCATCTCTCTATTCAAGATTGATCGCCGATAATGAGTTAGATCGCACAAATATCAATCCATTTTATTTCTATGTATTCCAAGGTAAAGATTCAACAACCATTTAGCCACAATCACGTAATTATTTGTATGTTGTTGAATAGAAATAAGGAATGCCAATTTTTAATAATTTTGTCATCGGATCATTGTTTTCAAATGGCCCCATTCAACGATGTAAAATGTCACAATTGGATAAAAGACTCAATTAAAAGTGATCCTCTAATTCCAATTAGGAATTTGTTAGGCCCTTTAGGAATAGCCCTTCAAGTTACAAAGTTTTATTTATTTTATAGTTTAATAACTCATAATTAGATCTTGATAACTAAATATTAGCAGCTTGACAATATAAAGGAAACTTTTCAAGTATTTAAATATTATTTAATGGGTGAAAATGGGAGAATTTATAATCATGTTCTATGCAGTAACATCGTTTTGAATCCGCTCCATTTTAATTGGCATGTTCTCTATCATAATTATCATCATAATTTTTGTGAAAAAAATATGTACAATAATTAACCTTGGGCATTTTGTGTGTGTGAAAATGCGTGTATAGCTAAAAACGAACCACACCTAAAATCAAGTCAAGTTCTAATTGTTCAAATGGATTTTGTAGTAATAAAATTGGCTAACCTTTATTTGGCAACTCCAAGAGCAATTGTTCATGGCCATTATGGAGAAATGCTTTATGCTGAGTCATATTATATGAAAAATCGAGATATGGTGATATAACATAGGGTCTTCCAAAAGTGGAACATGTATTAGAAGTGTATTCGATTGATTCAATATCAATGAATCTAGAAAAGAGAGTTGAGGGTTTGAATGAGCATATAACAAGAATTCTTGGCATTCCCTAGGGATTCTTGATTGGTGCTGAGCTAATTATTATGCAAAGTCATATTTCTTTGGTTAATAAGATCCAAAAGATTTATTGATCCCAGGGGATGTAAATCCATAAGAGACATATAAAAATTATTGTGCGTTAAATAACATCAAAAATATTGGTTTTAGAAGATGGAATGTCTAATGTTTTTTCACCCAATGAACTAATTGGATTGTTGCTAGCTAAATGAATGGATCGTGCTTTAGAAGAAGCGATATTTTACCGAGCCCTATTATTGGGAATAACGAAAACATCTTTGAATACTCAAAGTTTTATATTCAAAGCGAGTTTTTAAGAAACTGATCAAATTTTAGCAAAGGCTACTCTCCGTTGTATCGATTGGTTGAAAGGTCTGAAAGATTGAGAACATTGTTTTAGGGGGGATGGTACCCGTTGTTACCGGATTTAAAAGATTAATGCACCGCTCAAAGCTAAGGCAACATAACAAGATTACTTTGAAAAAATTTTGAGGGAGAAATAAGAGATATTTTGTTCCACCATAGAGAATTATTTGATTTTTTCATTTCAAAGAATTTGTGATATATCAGAGCAATCATTTTGAGGATTTAATCATTCTTAAGAACAGGTTCATCCATTTCCTTTCAATGTGGTCATTTTATTTGGTAATAGTAATAAAGATAATAACAATTAAAAAAATGAATGGCCTAATCGGATTGTATCAACGGCCAATCTTCGGTAGAAAAGAAGATTCCATCAAAACAATTATTTATTTATATTTCAGGATACCTGATCTCTCTTTTTTTTTTAAAATAAAATAAAATAAAATTGAGAGTGTGTGTGTGTGAGGATAAATGACAAAAAGATATTGGAACATAACTTTGGAAGAGATGATTGAAGCAGGAGTTCATTTTGGCCATGTTAATAGGAAATGGAATCCTACAATAGCACCTTATTTATTGGCAAAACGTAAGAGTATTCATTTTAAAAATCTTACTAGAATTGCTCATTGATTTAGTTTTTGATGCACCAAATAATGAGAAACAATTCTTAATTGTTGGTATGTTTAAAAGGTTTGAACAAAGACCAAGTTCATATCAGTGTTTGTTGATATTTCCTTTATTTTTTTCAGCCTTTGTGCTTGTTGCGTATTAAAGTCTATTCGTTTAAAACAAAACTAATTTTAAATGTAGAGCATATTAATTAAAATAATCAAAATGTGAGGTATGCCGGATGAACTAATCATTTGCAATAATTGTAATTTTTAATTTGATCGATGATACATAAACATTTATAATTTTCTTTTTGGAGATGACAAGAGGGTTTAAATCTAAGTTTTTTTTAATACAATTAAATCTAAATCTTTACTTGCACCTCATAATTATCGATCACCAGAGCTGACAATATTTACAGTTCTAGGGTGGCAATATTTATAACTTTTTTTATTAAAAGGTTCTATTAATTTTCTGAACTCATTTAAAATATATAATCATCATTGAAAATACAAAATAATAATAATAATGTCTATCTTCTTATAGATTTATCATTAATAATTAATAAATGTAATAATTTTATAAAAACTTATATTGTATTGTCTATGCAAACACTCCATTTTTTTAAACAATAAACAAACACTCCATGAACTCAAGGTGTACATTACACTGCACACACATACGCACAACTTATATTATATTGTCCATACAAACATTCCATTTTTCTTAACAATAACCAAACACTCCATGAACTTAAGGTGTACATGATATGGGTTGTCACACACACACAAGGTGTACATTATACTGGTTGTCACACGCACCACACGCACACGATAAACAAACACTCCATAGTACTGGTTGCCCCACACACACACACAAGGGGCACATTATACTGGTTTTCACACACACGCGCACACACACAAAGGTAAAGGTAGTGTTAATTAATAAAATCGCTAAAATATACAAAACTTCCATAAACTTGATGAAGTCAAAGAGGTGTCATTGTCCTTTGAGCTGACCCTTATCCTAGCTAAAGGAAAATGGTGATTAAAGTCATCTATCACAAGACCGAGTAAAGGCATACCACATGGTATATACTTTCACGAAATCTCCCATCACAACTCCGTGACAATCCTTGTGCATAAAAAACAATCAATCACAACTATGACATGTATATTTCGTTCTAGCTCATAAGCATGGCTCCAAACGAGATTTATAGAAACACATCGTCTCAATATTCATTAAGATAACAATACTATTTCAAAGTATTCCTTGATATATATTAAATCAATATCCATATATTATTTTCATATAATCATTTCACAAAATACTCACGAACAACTTACCAACACACATAACAAATGGAAAGTGGTTACTACTTGACGGCTTTTCCAATTCTTGAACTGGTTCCCAATCCTTTGATCGTCCCGACAGATATCAAATCCTATAATAACATAATCACAGAAGACGAGTTACTATTTATCCGAGATCATTAGTATCTTAAGATACTATGAAGTTAAAGGCCTACATAAACTCTAAGTGCTTATCTTAACCCTTGAAAATTAACTTTACTACCAATTGCCTTTACTTTCTTATTTTCGCATAGCAACCTACACTGCCAGATTTTTTTCACTTATCTTTGAAAAATCATAACTTAATCTACAAATATCTAGTTAAGGTGGTTCCAAAGGCTATATGACCCTTTTTAAGTCTAGATTTAAGGAACAATAATGCCCCTAACCAACTAGACGCACAACATTCCAGAAATCCTCAAACAACCAAATTGTCCAGAATTCATTCATTTCAATGCCCAAGCTTCAACAATTCATATCTTACAATCTACTGATCCAAATGGCACATATAGTATATCAAATTAAAGCTTAAGATATTTACTAAAATCATAAAAAGTTGCAGGGGCATTGGACAATATTTGGTCAATAAAAAACATGACACTCAACAGACTGCCTCCAGAAAACGAATCTGGCAGCACTATAAGATTAACTTCAATATTTGAGTTTTCAATTTAACCTTTCTAAAATCATGATTATAGTCTATTCCCACACAATTTTGCCCAAGGAATACATTGGATATCTAAAAAATAGCAACATCACTTCCCTTCCTTGTGCCTTGATCAGGATGGAACATTAGGGTCCTTGGTCAGAAATTATGTTTTCTCTACCGATGCTTTCAGGATTGGTTTCTCACCTTTATCTAACACCATTTTTCATTTTAAACTTATTGGAAGCATCCAAACTAACAAAATCACACTCTTTCATACTTAAACAGGTATAACCAAAATCAGGGCAACCTCAACAACCCAAGAAAACCTCAAGATATTCGGTTTAAATCGAAGCTTATACATACCTCTACTCGATTCCATAGTCGGTTCTCGATTTCGACAGCACCTCCACTCATAGACAACACTAAACACCTCTGATTAAGAATCTAAAACCATAGAAATGTTGCTATCATTGAAAGGAACAACGTTAGAGAAGGCATTGGGAGCTAGAAACATCGAATCAGAGGCGAAATCGGCTTCGAACCGTTTCTCTTTCCTCTCCTTCTCTCTATTTTGGTTTCTCTCTCTCTCTACCCTGGCCGAAAATGATATGGAGAAAGGAAGTAAAGAAAGTCAACAACCAAAGAAAAGTGAGGTAGCTTCTTGAATAAGCCAAGGAATGGCTTGGAGAGCAAGTCAAGAGGAGGTGAGGTAGCTCCCTATGTGGGTTCCACACTTTACTAAACTCATTTGACCATTTTACCCTTCTAGAATACTTATTTTTGTATAAGTCAAATTGGCAAAATTTACAACCAACTTTTAAAATTCATATCTCATTGTACAAATATCTAATTGCAGTGATTCCAAAAGTTATGTGATCATTGTTAAGTCTATGTTTCGGAGGAAAAAAACCTCCCATAGTCAAAGACATGTATTATGTTCCAGATTCACCAATCATTACACACTGGTCCAGAAAAAGCTCCAGGTTCAAGGACTAACTTCAAAAATTCATAACTCATGGCATACAGATTCAATTGACCTACATGACCTTTCCAATTAAACCTTATCATATGTCTACTTTGATTCTGGAAAGTTTCATAGCCATTGGATATCATTTGATCAATCAGAAACATGTCACAAATGGACTACCTTCCAGAAAATCTTATCTCCAAGCATCAAAGGAAACTCCTTCTTCACCTCTAAACGGGTTCCCATATAATGTTTCTAGTATTCAAATCTCAAAATTTGGGATATCACACTTCCCAAATTGGGCTTAGTCATTTGCCTAATACAAGTTTACCCTCGATTTGCTAGGCCTGAAATTCAGGATATTACATTCGATGATGGTTCAAACCTGCCATTTCCAATTTATATAAACTCCTCATTTCCTTATGTTTATCGTACAATTTATTCATTGTCCTCCTCTGTTCTTTCAATGATCAAAATGAAACGTCATATTGAAGACTTGCTAGAAAATTCATGGCATCATGCTCCTCTCCTCCGCCACCTCCTTCTCTTCTTTTACAACCTCCTGTTCTTGATCCTACTCCCCAACCTTTGCCTCTGCCTTAAGTGGAGGCAATGATGCAACATGCAGAACGCATTCACCATGCTGTGAAGAGACTGGCTAGATATTTGCAAGTATGAATAGGAAGGCCATTCTCATTTTTAATGAGCATGAGATTAGCAACCATGATCCTGACATACTCAGATGATTCAGGCCACTCTTCTGGTGACGAGTTGAGTGATGATATGAGGTTTGCTGTGAATTTATGGAACTTTTGATTCATTCTAATTGAAGGAAACAAATGTTCTTAAATTCATAGCAGACTTGTGATAATCTATTAGGCAACTAGTCACCACTCACCAAAGGGTGATATTTATTTTATTTTATTTTTATAAAATATAAAAATATAATTATCTTTGCACTAGTTGCCTAAACAAGTTAAAAAAACAAAAATGATAACATACCTTATGATGATTATTAACTAAAAACCGTGATTAATGAATATGTTAAAAATAGTAACATACCATATTAATAATGAACCATAATATACAGTCAAATAAATAACAGTTTTATTGATACAACCGTTATTTAAATTCGTCGTCACGACAATCCAAAAACCCCTATCCTTCCTTTTCTATTTAAGCATTTGAAACAAAATACACTTGATACTTAGTTTGTTCGAATGAAACCCACTAACATTGTAACCCTATTACTGTTGTTGTCTTTTCTGGTCATCGAGAGTCATTTCTAGTCGAACCCTACCATAGAAAGCCTTCGTCTGACTTCTCAGTGAAAACCATGCTAGTGAATACTTTGACACTTGTGTTAGCGATTGTCATGTAAGTTGATTTCGCTTGCCCTAACTCATATTTTCATCATTCGTGAACCCTAACTAGGTTACATTCCTTTGGTGATTTGTTCTCCTTATTCGATTGAGGTGCCTTTGCGAAGTCATGACATGATAAAGCATTCAAAGTGATATTAACTTGCTTTTGTGAAGTTAAGTTTTTTGGAAAACCTATTATTGCTTTGATTGAATATTCGTTTCATGTAATAAGAGGTTGTCAGCCCATTACTCTGACTAAAGGTTCCTGCTTCATTGATATTTTTTTATGTGATTTTTGGAGATATGGATCGCTAAGAAAAGACATCTCCTTTTTTTAGAGGTATCTATATCTCTGGAAGTTACTTCAAAAAGATCAATAAGGAAATGAAGAATAAACTAATTCAACTATACCGATAAGAGTCATACATGAACAAGCTCTATGAATAAACTAGTTTATGTGACATATTGAATTATTGCTTTCGTGAAGCTTTTTTTTTTTTTTTTTGAAAATCCCATATTGCTTTTACTAAAGGTTCCTCTCCTATTTTTCTATTAAGCAAGTGGCACCAAGTTAAAAGCTATGAAATTCAAAACCGTGATAAGTCCTAGACTCTTCAATGTGAGAGTTTCTAAGCTATTTAGTGTGTCTATATATATATATATAATAGAGTAGTACTTCCAACATCGAGTAGCCATGGAATTTGGATGGATCAAGATTTTTCAGGCTTTGTGGCTAGAATCAATTACACTCATGATATATGTGTGTGTGTGTGTTTGTGTAAAATCACTACAAAAAAAACTATCATTTGTCGCGGTCCATCTGTAGCAGTCATAAATAACCGCTACAAAATTATTATTTACCGCGTTTTGTAGCGGTTTTTTAATGAACCGCAACAAATTAATGTTTGCTGAGATATTTGTAACGGTTACACTAAAGTAAACCGCTACAAATGTAGTGCCAGCTTGGCGTGTTATGACGCGAATCTCTGTGGCGCAACATCTGTTGCGGTTTTTTTGGAAACACTGCTACAAATTTGGTGCCAGCGTTGGCACGTAATGGCGCGAACTTTGTCGTTGTAATTCTGTAGCAGTTATAAGAAAGAAACCGCTACAGGATAGCGGAACGACAGCGTTTTGTCGCATTCGTTGTGAAGCGAAGCTACAACCGCGTCAGATAATATCATTTTGTAGCGGTTTGTCCATTAACCGCTACAAATATTTATGCTATATATAGTTAATCTGTCCGTACAACTAATTATAAATTTTCAGCAAAAACCAAATCTGCGTTATCACTGAATAAACTTTCTCGGCTGAGTAGTCGAAGACATGCAGATATCTGCAGCCCTGATCTCTTATGTCGAGAGATGAAAGCGACGATATTTGCCTCTCTCTCTTCTTCGGTCGAGACAGTTCCTTCAAAGACAATCCGATTTAGTTTTTTCTCTGACGTGAAGACTTCTACTCTTCTGAAGATAGTCCAACCTGCACCGAAGATTGGTTTCCATTATAGCCACTATTCTCTTTGTAAAATATCTCTGATCAAAATGAGTCAATGAGTTTTTCCAGGGAGATTGGTGGCTATACTGAATGCGAATCTTCACGTGCATATTAGACTATTTTTTGTAAACTCATTATTCCTAATTTATTACTTTCGAGTGTTTTGGGGGAACTAAAGACAATAAATTAATTAATTGAAAGTTCTATTATTTTAAATATTTTCACCAAACTAATTGGTTTGACTGACAAACCAAATAGTTTGGATTTTTTTTGCCACAATAGTAACTTTGTAGCGGTTAAGCTATAACCGTTACAGAATAGCAAGGGGCTCTATTTGTTGTGGTTATTTGACTCTAACTGCTACAGAATGGTAAAAATCTCTAATTTGTCGCGGTTCTCTAACCGCGACAAGGTTTTACGAAGAACGAGGCAAAGTTGTCATGGTTTTTGTTGCGGTTTTTTCTGAACCGCAACAAGTTTTATAATTTTGTAGCGGTTATATTTAATAACTGCTACAAATGTAGCGATTTTTTTAACAATTCCTCTCATTTTGAAAATCTCGCGCGCAAGCTTTTGATTTTTCACCTTTTAACCTTTCAACTTGTACCTTTCGACATCATGGTTTCTAAAGATAAGGGAAAAGAGAAAGTTTTTGAATGGGAGAGAAGGCCTATAAGGGGGAGTAGTAGTAGGGGGGCCGTACGAGAGACGTGGGCACAAATATCCCTCCGCCCTCCCGGGTGGAAGGGAGGAGTTTGATGCCCTCTTTGCGTGAGGAAATCCCAAACCTAGAAACCGTAGGGGGAGAAAAGGGTGCAAGTCTGTCGATCAGCGACGTGGACGAAAATCCGGAGATCCATATTGAGATTCCCATAGCCGAGGCAGAGCGGTTTCTCGATGAGGAGAATGAGCGGGACCAGGGGAACCCCCGACCGTCGTCTTCACGTTCCATCGGATTTGTGGATGTCGAAGGTAAATATAATCAGTTTTTTGTCAAAAAATTAAATTTAAATTTCTTACATGTACTTTGAATTTATTTAAACGCAATACAACAATGTGTTTATAATTGTGCAGATGAACATGGGAACATCAGCAGAAGGACACTGGATGATGCCGCGGTCACTCAGATGGACGAGCATCGCGTCATAGTTCCCTGGAACACAGACACGGACCAGCCGATCGGCAATGGTAGTCATCTGATGAACCGATTCTTGTCAAAATTTGGCGGGAATTGGGCATGGTTTTCGATCTTTTTCCACGATTGGAGAAAGATTCTGTCGGAGAACAAGAACAAATCGTTTTCTGACGTTTTGCAGGTAACTTATGTTGTTTAATTAAATTTAAATATTAATAGTAATAAGTTGTGGTTTATTTATTTATTTTTTTCTTACTTAATTACTAACTAAATTATGATACAGAAAAAGTTTAACGTGTGAGCCATCCATAAGAGGTACATAATCATGAAAATGGGGGAGGGGTCGTCTCTACACCGCGTTAGAATGAAGATTTGACTATGCCTCTACAAAGAAATCTAGAACGTCCCGGATGGCGTGGACCCAAATGATCAAGGCAGTTTTGTCCACTATCGGAGGGGTCCGGATGGACAGTACGTTTTTTTTTTATTAATCGTAGTTTAAGTTTTTTTTTTAAACATGGGTTAATTTATTGTGACAAATTTCTTTAAATTAATTTTGTTTGAGTGTAGTTTAAAAATATAAATATTGATTAAATTAATTTATTGTTTACATTTGGTTTAAATTATTTAATAGTTTAACTTAATTTATAGTTGAAATGTACTTGAAATATAGATTACAAGAAATCATTTAAACCTATAATTAATTTCACTTAACATTTTGTTTGTTGTTCCTTGCAGGCCCTGTCGCAGAGGAACACCAGAAGCCGGTCACATCGGAGGGTCCATCACACGGCGGGAATCAAGACGTTTGCTATGACCTTCAATGAGATTGTATGTTGAAAGATCAATTAATTTTAGGTTTAAAAGATGATTTTTTTAAAAAATAAAGTTTATATTCTTTTAACTCTTTCAAAAGAGAAGGCTCGGGAGGAGAACCGTCGACGAACTATGGGCAGTTGTTCACACGCACCCATAGACACCGTGATGGGACGCCGACTTCTGAGGTAGCAGAGGAGATAATAGTAAGTCACAAAAAATTATTTATATAGTTAATGTTGTATATTTAAATTGAATTAAATATAGTTTGATTAATGTTTTCTGAAATCTGTGTGTCGGGCCCGGATTGAACGAGCTAGGCCGATCTACGAGCGTCGCACCCCGAAAGTCACGGGGGTCTGTGGATCCTACTGACCCCTTTGAAAGCTTCGTGGGCCCGGTGAGAGCATCCCGGCCGGGTGAAGGGTATGGGATTAGGCGCCGAGGCCTAGCATGGTGTACGGTAAGGCCTCCGGCTCTGAGGCCGGCATCTCTGGCTCGAGAAGGCCACCACCGGCGGAGGTTGATGCAATCATTGCCGCGAAGGTTGCCGAGCAGATTGCTGCACAGAAGGCCGCGAATGATGCCAAGAATAGGCGCCGACAAGAGAGATACGATTGTTGGTTCTTGAGTCAAAGGCATACCTGGGATGCTGTTCACGATGCCTTGACTGAGTTGATGCCTGGTAGACGGTTTCCAACTCCTGAGCCTCCCCCTCCGTTCAACGATGAGGATTCCCCCCCACCTTCCCCTCCCCCTCCGTTCGTCTACGAGGATCAAATTCCGCGTCCTCCTGCTGCTGATGACGAGGGCGTTGTTACCTCTGGTCGTGCACGAGCCCCCCCTGAGACAGGACTTGATCATCAGGCTCCTTATAGTTAGTTTTTATTTTGAACCGCTGGATGTTTGTTTTCTTTTTTATATTATTTGGCTTGTTGACATTTTTATTTGGTTAGATACTTGTTATCTTTTACTATGGTATGTCATTAATACATTGGAGTAATATTTCAATACTTATATTCCATTTATATTAGGTTCTTAATGTTACTTATAATATATAACGTACAATATAAAATTTAGTATAGCTAAATAAAATAGATATTGTAAAAAAATTATTGGAGTTAAATAAAAAGTAATTTTCACAAATAAAATTGATATAAATAAACATTTCTAGTGGTTATGTTAAGAGAACCGCCACAAATTTGAATTTTCCCGTGAATAAAATAGCGCCAACATTTGTCGCGGTTAATACGAATAACCGCAACTAAATTCAAACAGCTATCATTTTGTAGCGGTTCACAAACCGCGACAAATATATGGCGGGATTTTGAATTCAAAATCGCTAATTTGTAGCGGATGTTGTGGCGGTTTAAGAACCGCGACTGAATTTTGGCAGGATTTTGAATTCAAATTTGTAGCTTAGAAACTCTCACTTGAAGGTACTGTTGTTCTATTATATATATAGAGAAAATCAAATAGTTTAGAAACTCTCACTTGAAGAGTTTTATATCCATACATCACGATTATTAAATAAAAACCATTATGTAATGTAAAAGTTCAAGATTTTTATTTATAAACCATTATTTATGTACGTAAGACCGTTTTTTTTTTAAGTCACACTTCATACATAAAACTGTTATATGTGTTACTACATAAATGAAAGTTGTAAAATGAGGTCGTTATGCATTATCATATATTATAACGATTGCTTGTATATACCCGTTAATTATTATTACAACAGTGAGCATATCATGGCCTCACCAAGTCTCAATATATAACGAGTGTTATATTATAATTGTTATAATAGGTCTGAGTTTAGAACCATTATGTATATTAGTTAATAACCATCATATATGTCGATTTCTGTAGTAGTGGGGAATCCTCCCCTCCAACTAAACATACTCTAAGAGATCGAACATGCAATACTCTATTTTTAAAAGAGTTTTTATGTTACTAGATTACAAGGTTATTGGCATAAGTAATATACTCAATTGATAACAAAGACTAGTCTTCCCTAAGTATTGAGGATGAAGAGTAAACCTCTTTTAACTACATTATGCACGTGTGTGCATGCGCGCGGATGTATGTATTAGTATTCAAGCATCAATCAACAACTCACACCGATTAAAATTGGTTATATAATTAATTGCATTCAAAATTTATTTTAGAATACTAAAAAAGAATCGAAAAAAATTTATGGTTGTTGGAAGCATCTTAACTCTACAATTTAATTTTATAGTTGAATGACAAATCCCATTAAAATTTATTTTTAAAATAATAAAAAGATTTGCCATCTTTTACATTTTCAAACTTACCCACGCTTTTTCCCTTTGAAATTAAAAACCCTTAAATTATATATTCTATGACTTTCTTCAAGTTCTTTTCACTTCTATTATTACATAATATAGCAAACTCAAACCGCCTTCACGCGCTGCTTTATGAAAGAAAGGGACGAGGGACCTGATTTTGGGAGTTAAAAGGGGACAAATTAGGACTAAATGAAAGAACTTAGGACATCTTTTCTCTTTGATATTAGAGATGTATCCCAACTTTTGGTGGTTAGAGATTCTTTGATGATGATGGAAGGCTTTTCTTTAATGCAAATATATATATATATATATATATATATGACATTAGGTGCATAGGAAAGGGAATATGCTGAAAAGATAAAGGTTCTTTCTAGTTTATGCAAAGGCAGATGGGTGGACAAATATACCCAAAATGGGTTTGGTAGGGTACCTTTGATTCCATTATTATTAGAGGCCGGACTTTAGATTTAGGATCTCATGTGATTCAATAGGAAGATATACCCTCATAATTTTTTTTTCAATTTTTTTTTTAAAATCTTTTCTCCACCTTTAGATTAAAAAAAAAATGATTCAAATTTAATATTGTATAAAATTGTTATTATAATTTCTAATTAATTAATTTTATTTAATTTTGTCTGTATTGCAGTTATGAATTGTGTAGATCAAATTTTAACAATTTAAATTTATTTATATGTAAAATAATAATTTTATAAAATATTGAACTCGAACTATCCATTTTTTTAAAATCTGATTGTACATATAAGATTTTGAAGAGAAAATAAAAATTAAGAGAACTCAAACCCGATTCAAACTGGAGGAGATCCTCTCATTATCTATTTTCTCATGAGTTCAACATCTGAACCGTTGATTGGGAAGATGAGAGAAAAATCTAAAGAGTATAATTTGATGATGTGACCTTTCAAATTAATTGAACAGACATAATTTAGAGATAATGAAAAAATGGATGATGAGAGAAACCTGACCGATTCAAACAGGGACCAAAGTAAGAAACATGTGGTTTTGACTGCCACCTCCCTCAAGCCCTAGACTCTGTGACATGTTTGCTGAAAAAGATGACTCCAGACTTGTTCAGTGTAAGACTTTTTGCTCTCCAATAGCATTAGAGAATCTTTCCAATTCTTTCATGAAATCTATTTTGTTTTGTTTTTTTACATTAAACAATTTGGCTTACATCAGATCTCTACCATTCATGCATCTGTGGAGTAAAAATATAATGAGTGACATAAGAAAGTATCATTGTTTTATGAGGTCCACATCTAATCATTACGATTACCAACTACTTTCTCTGTTTCTCTCCGAATATTTCATATACAATTCAAACAAAAATTCGATTGCTTGTTCGATTACCAATTTGACAGTTCAAATTTCTCATCGCAATCCCAAAAAAAAAAAAAAATTGAAATTTAAAAATTAAGATTTCTTTAATGTATTGATTTCTACTTACTTCTCACCTTACCCCATCATTAGAGCTGGTCGAGGAAAACCAAAAACAAGGAAAAAAAAATTAAATGGTTCAACTTAAATGTAAACAAATTGAATTATTAATGAAGAAAGGAAATTGCTAGTTTTCAGAAATCTCATTCGGTTTATCGTTTTTTGTTGTAATGTTTCCAGAGAGAAGATGACCTGATTTTTTCCTTCAGTTCATTTTTTTGATTGTGCCCCGTATAATTCTCCGGGTTTTTATGTCAGGGTTCTTTGTGTTACTGCTAATGTTTTACATAAGACAGAGGTGAATTGGGTGATATTAAAATTTTTAAGAGAGAATGAAAAACACTTAAATTGAAGATAAAGAGTTAAAAGAATATCACTAAAGTGTGCACAACGGATTACATAGGTTCGGTATTAATTTCCTGACCTACGTTCAGTCCCTAGAGCAGCTATGAGATTTTCACTATCGATCCAAGATTCCACGAGTTCTTGGCACCACAATACAGAGTAATCCTTACCAAGACTCACTCCCCTTACAAGTTATAATATAACAACCACACTCAAGTTCCCAGAATATTTGTAAATAACTCTCTCACAGAGTATATATGTAAACACCGATGAATAGATAATATAAGATATTATAACAAAAGAATTTATGAACAATAAATGAACAGTAGATTAATCGTGTGCTTGGTTGGTTGTTCCGTATTAAATGTTCAACTATTTATAGTTGAACGTCATTAATGACCGTTGTGAGTGTTCAACTATTTGTTAAAGACATATTGGAGTCGTTAGAAGATTTCAACGTTCAGTCGCTTTCTCTTCGATTCATACGACATCCTTTGGTCTGCTCTAAGATTTGCTTAAGATTGAGTCGCTTTTGTCTTTACCGCAATAAACGCTTCAAACAATATACATTTGACCTGCTCTGATATTGCTTAAGGTTGGGTTGCTTTCGTGCTCGATGTAATAAAAGCTTTGAACGAATATGTTTGGTCTGCTTTGCAATCTTTCCTCTACTATGTTTCTGCTATGCAATAAATGTCTGATATAGAGATTTTATTTTTTTTTTTGGTCATAATCCATGAATTTAAACTTCTAAAACTCATATACAAATAAGGTTAATAGCATTGAGAAGTATAATGAGTTGTAATCGAAGTTAGAAAAATGTTAATAATAATATTTGAATTCTTGGGGACGTTCTGTAAATGAAGTAGGAAGCAGTCACTCGAGTGTGATATCAAATTCACTCGAGTGCATTAGCTATCTCACTTGAGTGCTGATGAATTTGGTCTCTGGTAGAGAACTATTGAAAAGTAAGATACTCGAGTGTTAGAGAGACTTCACTTTGAATGTTAGTTTAAAGATAGTTTCAACTTTATCAATGACACGAGTGCTTTTGCAAGTTGGCTTGTATAACTCAAGTGACACTGAAGTTCACTCGAGTGGACTTCCAGTAGTGGAGCCAATACTCTTGTTTTATCAGTGAATGACTTGCACTAAACTTGCAAGTTGGTGGTTATCACTTGAGTGAGATTGATCATGAATCACATGACCATCGCAAGTAAATGGCAGTTTACTCACGAGTGCTCACCTTTTACTCGAATGACAACATGCTTACTCGAAGTGGACATCTCAACACTTCTAGGAAGTGGGTGAGTGACTTGTAAAATTTTCGACAAGTGATCACAACCACTCGACTAGCACCACCTACACTCAAGTGAGATTGGTCATGATTCACATGACCATCGCGAGTGACTTGCCAAATTCTCAATGAGTGATCACCAGCACTCGAGTGATCTGCCATAACTTCTACAAATCCTGCGAGTGACTTGCTGATTTACTGCAAATGACAAGGGATCACTTGAGTGTTAACTTAGCCACTCGAGTGATCTTGTATCACTCTCATTCTTTCAGTGAATGACTTGCAAAATCACTGGAAATTAAGGATCATCACTCTAGTGCATTACTTGCCACTCAAGTGATCATTTCAAATCACTTGAAATGAGTTATCTTGTTGATTCAAGTTTTAGTTTAAATAAAGTTTTATCACTCGAGTGTCTTGAAATACGAAACTCAAGTAACTTTAATCATCAAGTCCTCATTACTTTCCAAGTTTTGTTATCGTCAAAACATAAACCGAGAACTAACACTTTGATACAAAAGAAAAGAAGAACCTTGTTTGAGAACTAGAGATTATCGTAATAATTTTTCAACTTCCACTAAGTATTAATGATAACTTTCTTAATCAATAAGTTTACAGGCAAATTCAATTGATTGATGGAAAAAGCATGCATTCAAAATGACAAACTAAATACAACCTTTGAATAATAAAACATGAATCAAACCCCATTTTTCTTTTCTTTACACACAGGCAAGGGATATGAATGAAAACTAGTTCCCTGACCACTCTCTCAAGACTGGAGCTCAAACTAATGCAAGCAGAGCTTTCAATCTTGTACAAGATAATTTATGCTAAAAAGAAAGATAAATTATAATTAAAAATCAAGAACCATTTTTCACCTGACAAACCAAAATGCATATTACTGCTGATGATGCTAGTAACGTTTCCCAAGAATTACGCCCAAAATCACCGATACAAGAGCTATTCCCAAAATAAACTTGAAGTTCATTGTTGAAGACGAAGCCTGGCTGGCTGACACATGAGTCTCTACTGAAGAGAGAGTTTGAGAAGATGCTGCTGCATCTGACTTTTTCTTGCTCTTTCTTTTTGATGGAGTGGAGATGCTTGATCCAATATCCCTGGATTTTACTTCTAAACCTTCCACGGCGCTCTGGAACATCAATCAAAATGTTTAAAAATCTATCTATATTTTCTAGAATAGACAAAAGTGTATTGCACTCAGTGTAGATGTTGAGGCACAAAATCATTTGCTACCCTGCAAAATTGCCAAATAGGCTTTCGCATTAAGGTAGCAACGTACACGAGTCAATCAGTGGTCTTTAGCTATAAGACTATTGAAAAGGTAGTTTGAACATGTGTGCAGACACTAGGCAGTTGATGTTAGAAATCAATTTAAGACCGATACTAGTAATCATATATTTCAGTATGAACAGCTGAGGAAGTGATCTATACATGTCACTAAATCCCCCTACAATTGAAAGTGAGGAATTATTTACAGACAACGCAAACTGGGTTCTCATGTCCTAGCTTATTTTCATTTATGGTTTTGCGTTGGAATTGAAATGATAGTTAATATTGTTAATTTCGATTTTTTTTTAAAAAAAAACATGTCTAGGAAGAATTGGGACTATGATGCTCAGGGTAATTCTCACCAATTTATTTTCCTCTACAGCTTCATATGTTCAAGCACTGATACATGCCATGAGAATGTGCCTTGGGAATTTTAAAAGTGGAATTACCTTGTCAGAGGATTTACTTCCAACCTGCTGCAATTTCTGCTCCAGCTCTTCCTTTTGCTTTTGTAGAAGAGAAATTTCCTTGGTCTTAGCTTCAAGTTGTTCATGAGCATTTCTCAGGGCTGCCTCTCGTTTCAACTCTTTCTGAGATCCTTCTTCTTTCTGTGCAGTTGTAAACTTTAATTAGAAAAATGGAAATCAACATCATAAAAAATCACTTCTTTCTCTTAGAGTTAGATATCAATATCTGAAAACTAGGATAATTTTTTGAAGAAAAATATGTATTGCCTGCATTGAGAAAATGTATACACCAAATACAAAATTTAGACCCTGAGGAATAAATAGAGCTTACGAATGAAGGACACTAGAAGTACCTTTTCTTTCAGGACAGATTCAGCTTTTACCAATTGATCTTCAATTTCCTTCAGACGACTTTGCAACACAGGTTTCTCAGCAGCCTCAGTCATTAGATTCTCAACATTGGATCTCAGTGCATCTTCTTTCTCCTTTTGTTCTTTCAACTTCTCTTCAAGCTCAAATATCTGAGACTGCAGCTCCTTCTTTAAATTTTGATTAGTCTCGTTGAGTAAGCTATTCTCCTCGGTCAATGAAAACATCTGCAAGATGAAGTCATTTTCATTTAGAGATTGTTTGTTAGTTCTTATCCTTCTTTTCATAGAAAAAATAAAATAATAAAATGAGATCTCAAATAACAATAAATCAGAAAGGACAAATAGAGGCAAATTATTATTAATAGCTACATCCGAACCTGGGACTGGAGCACTTGCAATTCGGCAGTATGCTTTGTTGTTAAATATTCAATGGCCTTCTTTGCAGTGAGTAGATCTTGAAATGCTCCATCCTTTTCAGCTAAGGATTCAGAGAGCTTCGACTGTAAATCATTTAATTTGGATTCATAGACAGCTATTTCCTGATTAAGCTTTGAATTTTCCTCTGTTAGTCCCGAACCCTCTTTCTCATAATGGAGTGACTTGTTTTGCAGTTCCTCAACAACAGTTTCAAGATGCTTTAATTTTTGAAGACTCTCATCCAGCCCCATTTTATGTGTTTCAGATGTCGCAACAGCTTCCTGTGCTTGTTCTTTGTAATAATTAATTTGGCTTTCTAGAGCTTGTAACTTCTGATTCAAGTCATTGGCTTCAGATTCTTTATCGGTATGCCTCACCATTGCCTCTTGTAACTGTGACTGTACTTCCAAGATGCGAGATTCATACACACTGTGAAGTTCAGAGGATTTTGCATGTGAATCATTCAGTTCTGCTACAGTTTTCTTATGAGAAAGCAGTTCTTCAGCAGTGGCTTCCTTCTCTGATACAGCTGAGTTTAGTAGTTCCTGAAGTTCATCAAGCTTGCTCTTTAGCTGAACATTTGTTCCAACCAATAATTCATTCTCTGAAATAGCCTGAGAACACTTGTCCTCAACATGTGTAATTTGTCTCCTGAGATCTTCATTTTCGCTTTCAAAAGAAGCCAGTTTATTCAAACTATGTTCCAATTCTTCCTTCAAAGAGGTTGATTCTTCAGCAGCTTCAATCACCTGATCCTCCAAAATCTTAATTTTCTCAAGCAGGGATTGAACCTCGGAATCCTTGCTGCTAAATTTTGCTGTAGCTTCTTGGAGCCTAGTTTCTGAGTCTCTTGCTATAGATTCATGTAACAGTTCAAGTTCTGAGTTTCTAGCAGCAACCTGCTCTATATCTCTGCTTTTTACCTCAAAGTTTTCTTCAGAAATTCTAAGTTTCTTCATTATCTCACTTTCTCTTGATTCAGCAACCTTGAGGTCCTTTTCCGTGCTTTGCAACTTATCTTGTGTGAGATTTAATTCATTCCTCACAACTTCCAACAAGTTTTCTGTTTCAGCAAGCTTCTCATTCAGACCATTTGACGCATTTTCTAACCTTTTCTTCTCATCTGTCACTGCAGTCAAAGATTCTTCCAACTGCCTTTCCTTTTCACTAGCTGTCTGCAGAGCTAACTCAAGACTTGAAGCTCGTGCTTGAAACGCCTCAAGTTCTGCTGTTAAATTAGAAACATTGTCAAGGTGGTTCTTCGCATATGCTTCTGAGTTGCTACATTTCTGCTCCAATGTGCTTATCTGCTGTTCAAGTTCCTGAATTCTGTATTTCTCTGCTTCAAGTAATAACTCCAACTCACTTGCTTTTTTGTTAGCATCCTCAAATTTGGAATGGGATGTCTGATATAAATCTTCTAGTTCGCGACTACGTTGATGATTCATACTTGATCGATCCTCATTCTCGTTACATTTGTCCTTGGCAATCTTCAGCTCCTCCTCAAGCTGGGAACTCCGCAAAGATGATTGATTCAAATCAGATTCCAATTGACTTACCCTTTCCAAGTAGCCCTGCATTTGGGAACTAAGGAGATTCTTTTCTTCCTCAGCCTCCGTCAACTTAGCATTGAGCTGAGATATTTTCTCCAAAAATTCTGCCACTTCTCTCTCAGCATAACTGGTTTCCAGTTGTACCTGATTTATTTGTTGCTCAAGCTCCACATTCTTCTGCTCTGCAGCAATGAAGCGTGCTTCCATCTCCCTCAGCTGTGATTTTGCCTCTTCTACAGCAGAATTTGAAGCCTGAACAAATTCTTCAAGCTCAACATTTCTTTGACTAGCAGTTGCTGCAGTAGTTTCAGACTCTTTATGGAGTTCTTCTAGAGACTTCAGCTTCTGCTCAAGCTCTGCATTATTTGAGAGTGCCTGAGACAAAAGAGAATCTACTCTGCCAAAATTCTGCTCTGAAACCATTAGTTTTTCCTCCAGCTCGGTGCACAAGTCTTTAAACTGCTTCACATTACTCATTAAATCGGCCACAGTCGCTTCAAGACCATCTTTTTCAGTATTTAGTTTAGCCACCTCTTCATGTGCAGCCACCACCTTTTCTTCAGTAATCTTGAGTGCAGCTTCAATTGATTCCCTTGACTTCTCTTCCTCCTGCAACTTTGTTTTTGTGTTTTCCAGCTCAGAAATCTTTTCTTGCAATTCTTCTTTAGCAGAGACAAGCAGATTTTGAAGCATCGAAGCATCCTCCCTCAACTGAGCTTCTGAAGTCTTTTTCAGGTCCAATTCCTGGGTCAGCTCATCTGTAAGGAATTCCTTTGAAGAAAGTCTCTGCTGCATGTCCAATAGCTGGGATTTTGACAGCGTCAACTCCTCTTGTACAGCAGAAAGTTCTGCCACTGTAGTTTTTAGTGCTTCTTCAACCTTTTGATTTTCTGCTGTCTTATCATACAGCCCCTTCAATTCTTCTTGCAGGGAAGTCATTTGATCTTCCATTTGTGTTGTACTTACTTTGGCTTCTTCAAGAAGTTTCTCAAACTCTATAGCCCTCTTTGTTTCAGATTCAGCATGCGAACCACTTTGCTTATGCAGCTCCTCAAACTTCCGTGCTTCATCCCCAGAAAGTTGCACTTCAAGTTTCAGTTCCTCCATCCTCTTTTTGGAGCTTTCAAACTCAAGCATCAAATTATCAAATGCTTCCTTGACTTGAATATGCTCTTTCTGCTTCAACTCTTGAGTTTGGAATGCCTCTTCCAGAGTTTTGAGCTGTAAATTATATTTCTCCTCAGCTTCAATAATCTGTTCTTTCAATTTCTTGTCACTCAATTCAAGCGACTCATATTTTTTTCCACTTTCCTCTAAGTTCTCTTTCGTCACTGCAATCTCACCCTTCAACTGAGCATTTTCATGTTCAGAGGTCTTCAAAGATTTTGCTAGTCTTTGTAATTCAACCTCAAGTTCATGTATCTTCTCATGTGCTTCTAGTAATTCTCTGCCTGAATTACTTGAGCTTCTTTCTTTTGTAGAGGACTTCTCATCATCTGCGGATGCTGTCTCAACTGTATGCGAACCGTCTTTTGTATCTATTGCTTCCTTCTCAACCTTTATGAATTCTCCATCTAAGGCATTCTCTTCATCTTCTTTCTTTCCTTCTTTTGTTTCTTTAGACAAGTCAATATCTTTTTCCTGTTATAAATCATCAGAAAAAACACAATGTAAATTCAACCTTATGTTTGTGATTACTTTGCCTATAACATGATTGACTACAATAAAATGCAATAGAAAACCATTCAACGTTCATTTCTGGGTTCTTTTTTCTTTAAAAAGAGATGGGCGTTTCTATTTGTAACAAGCTTCATGTAACATGGAAGAGAGGATAAAATGTCATGTGGACTTCAACAGTTCATTTCAAGCATATGTTAAGAGCTAAAAGCAACAATTTTGAGCACTTTACTTGTGGCCCGAGTTATTATATCAGTTACTCCTAAGGCAGCATGCAGTTTCAGTAAAAGAATATAATGAATAAGCATGCAGATTTACTTGTTCTGAATGATAATTTTTTCCAACGCAAATCTTTTAAACTTCTCATGTAGAGAGATTCAATCAAAGTTGACAAAAAATATCAAGTTAAATCTTAAGCTGAAGTTTCAAGATAATAGATCATATGCTAAAGTACATATTACAACAGGTATCAAATTATTCTTTCAGAGTGAAAAAGTCTTTAAAAAAATTATTATAGCTAGAAATTTATAATCATCGTGCTTCTCTTAAAGCTGAAGTTTCAAGACAATAGATGCATATACTAAAGTACATATTACAACAGGGATCGAATTTTTCTTTCAAAGTGAAAAAAATTCTCTAAACAAAATAATTATGGCCTAGAAATTTATAATCTTTCTACTTTTCTTGAATACTTCTAGTGCCTTAACTGGCTCATCAATACATGCAGCTTAATTAGTTGAGTCAATACGAAAACATGTTTATATCTTTTTAGTGCTTAAATTCAATTCCTTTGTTTACCAAAATATTTAGCTTAATTTTCCCATTCCTCGTAGCTAAGAGTTGAACAGATGCCATAAACTTTCTAGCTGTATACATATTTGCAAAGTTCCCGTGCTTTTAAATATGAAAGTCATTGTGAGGATGTGAATATAAAGGGGTAATCAATACATCTTAATATTTACATTCTGTTTTCTTGTTCACCAACTACTTAGCTTAACTCAAATAAATTGAGTGATAGCATAAGAATCTATGGAAATAATATATGACAGTCGTAAATAACCGGCAATATGAGAACTTTAAGCAATTTCTAAAATGACAAATGTATAATGATAATACCTTAATTTGGAAACTATTTTTGACGAAAGGTTCATTCTTATTGGCACTCCATTAAATGTCAGAACTTTATACTAACGAATGAAATGAGGATCATACCTTAACGTCACCAGCATTGCTATCAGTTTCCGCAACCTTTTCCACTGTAACTCCTGATTTGACTTGTGTCTCTTCTTCCATGTTTGTTTTCACTTACTAGCCTGCTTCTCTGTGATTAAAATATATAACTGATATATTGTAAGAAAGAAAAAGGAATAATAATAATAGCGTGGATATACTTGATTCAGAATCACTATGGACTATATATGAAACAAAATAAAGAAAAGCTGAACTTGTCTGGATCAACAGGAAGGGGGGGGGGATCCAGAAAATATCAGCACAAAATCAATAACATAACAGTTGTCAAAAAATGTAGCAGAATTATTATTATTATTATTATGAGGATTTGTGATGTCTTGGAATTTGGGAGTCAGTAGATTGAAACTCAAGTAAACCAGGTCCTTATGACACTTAAATCCAAGGGAGATGCCATTTAAACCAATGCTCTCGGGCAGCAAGCGTTTACTATTGTTTTTGAAAGGTCAGTTTACAGAACATGGAAAGACATTATTGCAGTGGGGTGTCACTGATTTGGACATCAACACCTCTCTGACACACTAATAATACGTGTCCAACATGTGTAATTATGTGTCAATATTTTTGTTTTTTTGGGCTGCCAGTTGTTAGGCATGGCTTTGACGATAGAATCTCCATCTTTTGATAATATATTAATATAATCATTTTAGAACATTGAACCCTATAACTCAATAAATACCTGGACCATTTTGCCCCTACAGGGAGCAAAATCTATGGTTTAAAACTTGAGGAACTAAAACCAAAATTAGAGCAAATTTAAGGGACTAAAGATGTTTTTAACCCTATAATTAAATATCTTCTCTAATGTTTTTAGTTGTACATGAATAATTTGAAAAGTAAGTTCAAGATTTTCAATTGTTGCTTGAGAACAAATGCAGATACAGTACAAAACGGAGGACGGCGAGAACAAAGAGATATTCCATGAAATATATCAAGTTCTGTACACATATATGATGATCAAAATAAATGTATTATATTATATATACTTCCGAAAAGACATTCAGATACAGATCTCACATGTGAAGATGTCATGTGCAATAGTCACGTTAGTGGGTCCCCTAAATAGCGTTACATCTTGATCTTTCATATAAGCCAATTCTCTCCCGGATTTGGATCCCCTCAATTAATTCGCTCTCAGGTCATCCTCAATTGAGAGATATTAACGATCATGATCTAATGTGGTATTGAGTGGGAAGTTAAAAAATTATTTTCCTTCAACTGAGAAAGGACAATTGAGGGAATCCAAATCCATTATCTTCCTTTTTTTAATAATAAAAAAAAAAAAAATTTGGTCCTATTTTCCTAAACCTGTTATTTTCCCCCTTTTTCTCCAAAATGGAATATATCATTTCGTGAAGCAAATTGCATCTGAACCTTCAAATCGGTGATGGAATGTGGGGCCCGCTTCAGATCTAACATTCAAAGGTGCAAATGAAATCACCTTAAGAAAGTGCTAGGATAAGCTTAATCACCACTTACCAGTGATGTCTAGGTGGGCCCATTTTTTGATTGTTAGCCACTCCACCAAACTTACTTTGTGAACTTTTTTATCATATTTCGCAAAGTTCAAAAGCGTGTGTATTCTGGAGTGTGGTCACTGGACAGGTTAATCATCTGCAATTGTCTTTACACTTTGTCCATTTATTCTATTTTAAAAAAATATTTTCATATTTATATTTTTTAATTGCCCAAATCAACGACATAAGGGTAATTTGAGAAAAAGGTAGGGGTAAATGCGAATTTTCATGATGGGAATTGCTACATACAACGGGCTGGGCTGGGGCTAGGCCAGTTCACATTTGGTGCTTTTCCATTAAATGCTTCTTATGTTCTTTTCTCTCTAATTAGTAATTAGAGAGATGAGACATTTTTTTAAAAAAAAATAATTTTTTTTTATATATATTCTATTTGTTTAGATTAAATTATATGTTGTATCCTGATTTTTTTTTCACCCACTATCTCAAATTAATTAATTTCCGGTGTGTTTAGAAAATATCTCTGTTACTCCCTGTGTCACTAAATATAAAAGTAAAAAAAATATCTTTTTTTTAATCTAAATAAATAGAAGTAAAAAAATTTATATAAAAAAATTTGCATCATCCCTCTAATTGTATTAAAAAGACATAAAAAGACATAATGTAAAAGACATAATATGAACTCGTGAAGAATATCTCTGTTGATTAAAAAACATTAATTTAAAATATTTATATTTATTTATATTTATATATATTTCTCTAACTAATTAATTTGACTAATAAACTGATATATAATATAAGGATATATAACATATAATATGATTAAATAATTTATTTAACTTCTTTAATTTTTCTAAAAAAAAAAATAACTATATATTATATTTAAAACCGCAGGGGGTCAGGGAATATTATTTTTCCCTGCTCTTGAATTTACTTTTCTCCCCTAACTTCAGAAACTGATCTGTCGGCGCATAATAGTCGAATATAATACCTTAAAAATGTTTATTTATATAAATTGAAACTCATCCTCAAAATTAAAAAGCTAAAGGCTCTAATCAACCTGGCAAAATAATAAACCATAATCTAGAGGGATCTGAGTTTGTAACGGGACTGCAGGTTAAAGAAAAAAGTATGTAACGGATTTATTATATGAAATCAGCCACACCGGACACCATAAAGGACAATAAAGAATTGAATTAAAAACTGCTCCGTGATTTGTTTCTTTTTCTTATGAATATTTACATGATTAACGGCTGAAATTTTGGCAGGTAACAATCTCCGATCAGGGGAAAGACTCTGCAGCCTTGATCGGAGCTGCAAAATCAAAGGAAAATTCAAATTGGCCTTTTACTTTTTCACCTTCTTTTCTGCTTTAGAATTTTAAAACCATTTTTGAATAGTGAAAAGAAAATTCATTGAAAATGGAACTTCACCTAACCCGTTGATCAACCAGGGGGGACCAATCACAGATCAAAACAATGAAGATGGAATAATCACTGATCAAAGAGAAAATTGAATCAAACATTCAAAATGAACTGGGCAGAGCAGATGATAATGAGCCACTCATGAGAACATATACACTCAAGAAATTAATAACAATAAGATTCAAATCAAGCCTAAAAAAGAGATCAACAGTTAAATGCACAAATCAAAATCTGCGAGGACGGAAACACCATCGGAGATCAAAACACAAAAGAAGGATCAATTTCCGATAAAAAAGAAGCAAATTGAAACGGCTGCTGAGCACAGAATAAACCATAGAATCACTCTCATACAACCACATGCAGATAAGAAATCAAAAGCAAGAAGATTCAAAATAAGCCTTAAAGATCAACAGTCCAAAACACAGCTAGAGAAACATGAAGAATCAAAACAGCACACAGAACTTTCAATCCGGATTCAGCTGACAAATTGAAAAAAACGCAGCTCCAAAGCTGCTCGGCGGCTATGTATAAGAAGCAAAAGCGAAAACTGAAATAGAAGAAAGAGGAAGTGAATTCTTACCTGAGAGAAAGTGAAAATCCTTTTGATTGAAGCAAAGCGTGTTGGTCTCTTGAGAAAATATATAAAATAAACTGAGATTTGAGAAACTTGAGATTGGAAACGAAAGAAGGAAGGGAGAAGAAGAATGAATATGCCAACTGGAAATTCGAAGGAGAGAGAGAGAGAGAGAGAGAGAGAGAGAGAGATTCCTCTGTATGTATGACTTGTAAGACTGTGGGAGAAAGGAAAGAGGGGGAGTCCACTTTTTAACGCAGGAGGGCCCCACTGCACCACCTATATTCTGCGATTGAAGAGTTGAAAAACGCTGCCGGTTTGCACACCGCCCGGTTTTGCATTTAATTTACAAAAATATACTCCCACGTTTCTTAAATATTAATTTTTTTTTTCCTGAAACTAAAGAAATTATATAAGTTATTTAATTATACTATATGTTATGTATCTTTAGATTATATATCGTTTATTAATTAAACTAATTAGTTTAGAAAAAATAATAATCTTTAAAGTAATTTAATTATATTTTTTAATTTTTTCAAAAAAATCGATTTTATCTTATATTTAAAATCGGAAGGAGTATTTTTCTTTGGCCAAAGCTATTGACTTAAATCATATAAAAATATTTAAAATAAAAATTTAAAATTACAAAATATTAAACCAACTTTGTTTATAAGAATTGGGAAGAGAATGATGAGAAATGTCTATGTGAGAAACAATCAAATCATGGTTTTAGAAGTCGTTTTTCGTAAGTCGAAATAAAATTTATCTCATATACCTACATCAGTAAATCAAAAAATACTTCTAAAAAAATTAAAACAAATAGATACTTGATATACAATTAAAACTCATCTCATAGGAAATACTTCATCTAAGATTTTAAAACTTCAAAATTCTTTTTCTGTTATTTTTCCTGTCTCTTTTGATTAAATTTGAATTTTAATGAGTTTGATTTTTGGAAAACGGCAAAATTAAAATTTTTAAGTTGACAAATTGTGAAATTTATTATTTAAAATATCTTAAATCTGTTTAATAATCTGAGTGCAGCGTATCTTCATTTATATACAAATAAACAATACCATGATATTATTTTTAAATAATGCCATGTTTGCTTGCAACATCAACAGTAAAATTTTAGCTTCTTCAAAATTTAAATTTAAATGTAAACATGTTTTAATATATACTCTCCGCCAAAAAAAAATAAATAATATATACTAGTATTATTCTTTGGTTTCAAATTTATTTTTACCATTTTTGGGAAAAAGCTTTATTAGACTAACTCATACATAACTTTGAATTTTTATTGAAAATGCATAAATATAAAATTATTTTATTTTACAATTTTGATTAGAATTACATATACTTCCCATCAAGAAATTTTCAAAATCTATATGTATCTCTCTTAAAATTTAAAATCAATTACAGAAACTTGTTCTAAATTTTCTTCAAAAATACATGAAAAACGAATGAAATTTTGAGCAACATTAACAAATGCTAAAGGAATTTTGTCTAATTTATAATTTATTATTTGGGTAGAAGACTAAACATATTCCTGTGAAGGTATTATTATAGTCTAATAGATCATAAATAAAGTGGCAGGCTATGGATTAAGTATTTTATATTACTGATGATATTATCATTGTACTAATTTTTAAACACTATTGTAAGTTTGTAACAGATTTCAAAAAACAAGTCTGAACAATTTATTATATCTAAATAAAGCATCTATATATATATAACAAATCTTATACTTACCACATGCACAACTCTCCTTCAGAGTTTAGATCGGATCACACTTAAACTATTAGCATGGGAGTAGACTCCATTAATAGCAAAAATTATATTCTTTTTTAGCACTAACTACTGAAAATAAAACATATGAAAATTTAATTATTATATAATATTTTGATCCTTAATATAAAATTCACTATAATAATAATAAAAAAAAAACTGAACTACAATGTGTTGTCTGAAAACTACTCTTGTGAATCGAGCGCATGATCACTGGAAATCTTGTAACTCCTTCAACATCAACTCATTTAAGGGTTAAGGTGTAAAAATGTATATGTGTTTTTCTCCGATGAGCATCCGGCACCAAATGCTTTTTTATGTACAAAAGTGACTACGTGGTTACAAATTAGGTGCAAAAATACCCTTTGACCATTAAATTTGACTTTTTTTACTAATTAGACGATGACATGACTTTTAAGGTACAAAGTGGACGATGATGTGGCTTTTAAGGTGTAAAAATACACATGTGGTTTGGCCAAAAGAGCGCCTAACATCAAAAACTTTTTTTTTTGTGCAAAAATACCGTTTAACCATTAGTTTGAATTTTTTTTTTTTTGCTAACTGATGATGATGTGGCTTTCAAAGCAACCATGTGGAAAAAAACATGCCAACTGGTCACAAGTCTGAGTTGGGAAAAATTAATATCATTGTTCCATATCCCTTTGTTTGCCCTTGTAACAACATTATATCTGAAAATCACAACCTATCCAATGCGGATATATTTTTCATCCCACACGCCACTTTAGCTATATGAGTTTCACTAGGTTATTTCTAAGGCAACGGTGGGTACGCGTCGTCTGATGCGTACGTGCTTCAACCGACGTCGCGGCAGTTCAATTTTAATGGATTGGAGACGATAATGTCATTGAGAACGCTAGTCTGGGCAAGGTCTCCGATTTTTTGCGAGAGGATATGTCGGTAGTCATCGATGGCATTTTTAGCATGGCGAAAGGTGATATATCCACATTGGACAATTTGTGATTTTCAAGTAAGTGTTGTTACAGGGGCAAACTGAGGAATAGAGATGGTGATATTAATTCTTCCTAACTCAGACTTACGACTAGTCGGCATGTTTTTTTCCCACACAATTGCTTTGAAAGCCACTTCATCGTCCAATCAGTAAAAAAAGTTAAACTATCGATCAAATGGTATTTTTGCACCTAAAAAAATATTTGGTGTTGGTCGCTCTTTTGGCCAAACCACATCTGTATTTTTGCATCTTGAAAGTCACGTCATCATCCTAATCAGCAAAAAAAGTCAAACTAAATTGTCAAACAGATATTTTTACACCTAATTTATAACCATATAGTTACTTTTTCATCTAAAAAACACTTAATGTTGGGTGCTCATTCAAAAAAAAAAAAGCACATGTATATTTTACGCCTAACCCTTTAATTTAATACATCCATTGCACTAAAGTGGGAGGCAACGCCTTCTAGAAAAGGTTTTTTTATGGGAGGATTTTAATGAAAACATTTTTAGGTAATAATATCCTTATAATTAATATTAAAATTTTAAATTACTTATAAAATCTCTCCATCCCCACCGATTAAACTAAATAAGGGATGATCTCTTCCTTTCCATAAATTCCACTCCCTTCTCCTTGAATCAAACATATATATGCTAGATAAAATATACCAAGTCAAGTCTATCTTATTAGATTAAGTCGGCTACGTAGAATGTACGATGTCATTGTGTTTTATAGGCAAGCAAAGTTTTATATTTATATTTATATATATATATATATATATATATGAATTGTTAACAAAGAAATCCTACTCAACAAATTTATTAATTGTTCTTTTTTGTCTTGCTCACTTTTTTATATTGGATTCCATAATGCTTGATATAGTTTTCTCATCGAGCACATTCAATAACTTTCTTTATTTATAGCCAGCCTCAAACTCAAATAAAGGAGGAAGCTAGGTTGTGTTAGATCCTCGACGGTTAAGGGCTTGTTTGATTGGGTTAGACAAACACATTTACGCAAGTTGAAACAAAATTCTTTTCACAAATTTACTTTATATACTGTAAATCACAATAGAAAAATAGTTTCTACCGTTAATTCGAACATGCATTAACATAAAGCTCTGTCAAATCTTTATAACATGGATATACATAGAATAGAAGAATACAAGAAGAAAAATAAATTTGAATTTGAATTTAGTGTTTATGGATTATCAAAATGTTGTCATAAATAACCAATACCAATTCTCAACGAGATTGATCAACATTAATCCATTACTCTCCCAAAAAAATTTATTTTAAAATTATGTCCATATATTATAATAATCATTAATTAAAGTGGTTGAATAATATTGACTAAAAAAAGCTATAAATAGAAGGCAAAAGAGTCTATAAAGAAAGTGTCGGATTATAGAAAGGACATAGAGTCGTCATTTTTTGTTTGAATGTCTCGCGAGGGCGGTTTGGTCGGTCTCATACGGCCGCCCCAGCCACACCAAAAACCATTCGACTTGTTTATTTTCCCCTCACATCTCTATCAAGTGACCATTCTATCCCCGACTTTTTCTTAAATTTCACAGCCTGCTGTTTTGCTTTTTAAGTGTTTTTACTTTTGACCGAATTATAATTCATTTTTTGTTTTGAAAATCATACTGAAGTATAAATAAAAAGGTTTAATATTTCTGCAGTTACTGCGGAAATATTTTTTTCTGCAGCACTCACATAAAAGTAGGTGGGTTTCATTATAAAAAGAAGAGAGAAAAAATATTAGTGGGATCCACACACTTTTATGTGAAATCTTTACGAAAAAATATTTCAGTGAAGCGAAAACATTAAACCCATAAATAAATCTTACTTTTGAGTCTAAAACTCTAAATAAATGAACAAATAATATTATATTAAAAATTATAAATTAATATATGTTTTTTATTTAAAATCAAAACCATAATGTTTATTGAACAAAATATAATTTTAAAAATTATGTAGGATTTTTTTGATTTTTTTATCCTTCAGTTAAGCAATCCAACTCGGCAACTCATTTTCAGACTTTATGAGCATTCACAATCACAGCTTGTTGATCTCATGCCAGACAAGCGTTCATTCATACCGCCCCCATCCTTCTAATAAGAGGGATATTTTTTTTTTAATTTTTTTAATAAATTTATTTATATTTTTTGGTCAATTATTAATTATTTTAGCAATTGGTGTATAATATACACACACACACACACATAAAGCTATATTGAGTCTGCATTCCGAAAGATCATATCATTTAACTATAAATAAATAGTATATATAAAAAAAAATGTTCTCATCCTCTTAGAGGGACAAGCACATAAGGTGCACATAAGAGATGTGCACCTAATGTGAACCCGTTCATTCATACCGCCCCCAATAAGAGATATTATTTTTAATCAAACTACTTTTTCAGTTTTTTGGTCAATTATTTAAGCAATATATATATATATATATATATATATATATATATATATATATATATATAAAGCTACTCCTATATTTAAATTATGGGTTAATGGACAAAAATACACGTGATTTTTCTGAAAGAGTGTCTAACACCAAGTGCTTTTTTAGTTGTAAAAGTAACAACATGGTTATAAATTATGTGTAAAAATATTGTTTGACCATTAAGTTGAACTTTTTTTGCTGACTGGACGATGACGTGGCTTTCAAAGTACAAAAATACACATTTGATTTGGCCAAAAAAGCGTCTAACACCAAGTACTATTTTTTAGGTGAAAAAATATCATTAGACCATTAGTTTGACTATTTTTTGTTGACTGGACAATGACGTGGCTTTCAAAACAATTGTATGAAGAAAAAAAGCATGATGACTAGTCGAAAGTCTGAATTGGGAAGAATAAATATCATCATCCTTATCCCTCTGTTCGTTCCTGTAACAATATTGTACCTGAAAATCACAACATGTCCAATGTGGATATATCACCATTCGTCCTGCTGAAAAAGCCATTGATGACTGCTGACATATCCTCCCGCCAGAAATTGGAGACCTTGCCCAGACTAGCTTTCTCAATGCCATTGTCGCCTCCAATCCATTAAAATTGAACCTCCACGGCGTCAGCTGGAGTAAGTACGCCTCAGACAATGTGTACCCGTCATTGCCATAGAAATAGTCCCGTGAAACTCATACAACCAGGGGTGGAGCTTGAGACAAAAATTTGGGGGGGCCAAATCTATACTCATTAACTAATTAAATTTTGTTTATGATTATATGACATTTTTAAAATATTCAGATTTATAATAAAAGTTGGGAAGAGAAAAAATAGGGAGAAGATAAAATCAAAGAAATAATATTACAAAGTATTACTCCCCGTACTTTGATGGACCAGAGAAAACACAAAGAAAAAACTTCATAAATTAAAAGCCATATGTAGAGAAATTTTCTATCTTTTGTGTTATAACTATGATGATGCACCGAAGATAAAGCAGCTCCACTATAAAGAAACTGGAAAACTCTATAATGGTATTGTTGTACTTCACTCTGATTCAACAACATCATCTGCTGGTAATGTCTTTTTCCCATATCAGTTAAATTTACAGCAAATACTTCTACTTCTGAGGTTGAGGTTTAGAATGAAAAATCAATTAACTTCATCCACAAGTGTAGTGTAGAATGGGTAAAAGCATAGTAAAAAATACACCACAAAAATAAATTTCATTGATAAGCTAAAAATTTCGTGCAATTAGATTGGAATATCGAAAAAAATGACAAGATTAATATACCACATGGAACAAAGATTGAATTATAAGCCCCAAAGATATAAAAGGATGACATGTAAATGGAAAAAAAAATGTGGGAAAATTATAAAAGAAATTGGGGGGCCAAAATTAAAATTTACATTATATTAAATTTCTTTTAAAAAAATTCTAAACAATTTTTTTTTTTGGGGGGGGCATGGCCCCCTAGTCATAGTAAAGCTCCGCCGATCTGCATACAACTAAAGTGGAGTGTAGATGAAAAATATATCCGAATTGGACAGGTTGTGATTTTCATATACAATATTGTTACAAGGGCGAACAAAGGGATATGAATGGTGATATTAACTCTTCCCGACTCAGACTTGCGACTAGTCGACATGTTTTTTTTTCCACACAATTGCTTTGAAAGCCACATCAACGTCCAGTCAACAAAAAAGTCAAACTAACAGTCAAATGATATTTTTGCATCTAAAAAAAATACTTTTGGTGTTGGGCGCTTTTTTGACCAAACCACAAGTGTATTTTTGCACCTTGAAAGTCACATCATCATCCAGTTTGCACCTTGAAAGCTATGTCATCGTCTAATCAGCAAACAAAGTCAAATTTAACGATCAAACGGTATTTTTACACCTAATTTGTAACCATGTAGTCACTTTTGCACCTAAAAAACACTTTGTGTTGGGCGCTCCTCGGAAGAAAATACATATGCAATTTTTGAATCTTAACCCTAAATTAAAAGTGAAAGAAAGAAAAAAATGATGTGCGAATAATATAATTGTGAGATGTGGAATCTATTCATACCCCCCCCAAAAAAAAAAAACACACACACACAAACACACATATATATTCATATTATTTTATGTCATATACTCTTTCTAAATGCATGAATGTTTATATGTATGCATGGATAGAATTCATATTTGAAAGTTAGATGAGGAAAAAAAAAACAGATGAGATCCTATCCATATTGTCATCCATATTGCATATGATAATGTTTGTAGCAACATGGTAAGCTATATATATCTTGATTTTTATGAAAATGTACTAGAAGAACTCTTTAATACTCAATATTGAAAGGTGGAATATCGACAAGAAAGGGGTGAATTGAGTAATCTAAAATTTTCTTCGAAAACCTCTGAAACTAGCTACTAAAACAAAGTATAACAGAGAAGAATAGAGAAAGATTAGACACACTAGATTTATACTAGTTCGGTCCAAATCCTTGACCTACGTCCAATCCTCAGACTCTCCAGGATTTCACTAACTCAAATGATTACACACTCTGTAACTCTCGGAGTAATTCTCTCACTCAAACTTACTCCCCCTTACAAGTTGTAATCAATTGTCTCAATCCCAAATTCCCAATACTTTAAAATTCTTACAAAGAATGATAATCAATAATAAACTCTCTAAAAGAGCAAATGGATAAACACTGAAGACCTAAATATCTGAAGATATTGTTTGTAAGAGTAGAAACAGTAAATGCTTATATCGCTAATTGAATACGCAGAGTTTCGGTAGTTGAAGAATTGAATGCTTCTGGCTTTTATAATTGATGGCATTAATGACCGTTGAAGAGAGATTAATGAGCCGTTGAGTGTAATGAATATATCCGTTGAAGTCGAACGTTACTACTCTCTTCGTAGTCTTCGATGTTAGCCGTTATTCTCCATTGACATTCTTCATTCCATTTGTCCGTTGAGACTTAGTTAGAATGTTGACTGGAAATGGCCGGAATACTTTATAGTTGCTCAGTAGATCAATTTCCACTTTCGTGCTTCGTCTTTGCTAAGCATTTAATGCACCTCTGACACAAATTTGCTTTAGAGAAAATTGATGTTTAAACAAAGTTAAACTCATCAAACTCATTAGCAAACTGATTAAACCTTGTTAGGAATAGTAATAATCAAGAATATGAAGTAACCAAAATATAATCAATGAATTACAGATTGTGAAAACGAGGATTTCAAAATATGATAAAGCTAACTTGAGTCATCCATTGTTGACTCGAGATGCTCATTTGACTCGAGTCACTGCTTCAATTTCAAATTAGTGAAGTGTTTTAACAAAAACCTTGACTCGAGTCACACTGACTTAACTCGAGTCATCCTTTTCAAAAATTTATTTGAAGCTCTCTATAACTCACTTGACTCAAGTTAAGTCATATATGACTCGAGTCATATCAGTTTCTCAAAAAAAGCTTTTATCGGGTTTGGTCTTGGAGAAACTTGAAAATTGGCCATGACTTGAGTCATCTTTGAAAATTGATTATATTTGAAAAGATTGAGACATATGACTCAAGTCACATGCTTTGACTCGAGTCAAAAGCTTTTCACAAATTGATTTTTTTAATTTAAGATAAATTTAATGAGTTAACTATCATACTTATGTAACTGATTCTTAAACATAGTTCCTTATATTTTTCTATCTCCTTTAAAATCTCATTTAATATGAGTAAGTTGGAATTTTTTAATTTAAGATAAATTTAACAAGTTAACTACCATTTTTTTGTTCCAATAAATTAGTTAAAGTGTATTTTTGTTTCAAAACTATTTTCATAGGAACAATTGGCATCCTAAAGAAAATTATTGATTGATGTGGCGTAGAGAGCTTGTTTAGTTCATTTGGAATAAACTTCTGCAATGCAATTTTTTCTTACAATCATCACTACTGCGAAATTGTGATATATGACGATTATTAACTGTTATATTTCATAGTTCTGAATCGTCATATATGCATACGCTATAAAATTTTGGTGCAGATTATTACGGTTTCAAATTGTTATTTATTCCGGACTTATTATAATTGTTATAATATAACATATGTTATGTATTGAGACTTGGTGAGGTCCTGATATGCTCATTGATATGGTAATAATTAATGGGCATACGTCAACAATCGTCATAATATATGATAATGCTTGCATCAAACATAATGTTTCTGCTTTAACAATCATTATATATAGTTGACATAAATAACGGTTGTTAGACAACAACCATGATTTATGGTGTCATGGATAACAGTTCCGCTTTAACAACCGTCATATATAGTTGACATAAATAATTGTTGTTAGATAACAAGTGTGATTTATCGAAGCCAAATGTTTTCTAAAAGAAATGGGGGGTGGGGGTTTCTTCTTTTGATATCCCTCTGCATATACATTTATACAAAATGAATCACAATATATACTCACATTCATTCATATACAGAACACTACAACAAATCAAAATATATTTACAGTCATTTGTATACATGTGTACACTATTAAAACTAAAACTGTAAAACAAACAAATCATCAGTATCTAGAAATTTATAGTCATTCTATATGTATTTATTACTCTCCCATTAATTTTACACATATGTTGCCAACTCTTCAGCAACTTCTTCCATTTGTGAGTTTCTAAACATCATGCAGGAGGCATCAAAATATTGTGCACAAATATAAAACAAGATGGAAGTTACATATTGTAATATATAGCTGACTGAATGTAAATATGAACGAATTGAGTATATAATATACCTTAGTTGTATCAATATTTTTAGGACCATGGGTGATAATATCTTTCATGTACCGCATCACGCAGTACCCACAATCGTTGTTGTTGTCCAATTGCTTTAGGCATTAATAAAGAAATGAGAAGAAAAATTTGTCTTTGTGTGTGTGTAAACTATATTGTGTGCTTTATCAATTTATTAATATTATAGTCATTGGTGAATAATATATATACCTTTGGACAAAGCCATTGGAAGGCGCATCTATAAGTGCCATCGGTGAGCTTTTTGGTGCACTCAAGACCATTTTAAGTGTAATAAGTGTAGACGGCTTTGAGAAGATACAATATAAAGCCATATATATAAAAACATGCAAGATGAACTGAATAAAAAGATATGATAAATGAATAACTTACTAATTAAAAGTCTCCTGCATGTAAGGTCTCGTGTCTGGAACCTCGCTCATAGAGTCGTAGTACCAAATCTTTTTAACATTGGATTTATGACTATGAGCATCCAATGGTTCCTAAGTACAATAATATATCAGATTACACCATCAGGACAATTAAAAAATAAATAAAAACTAATTCAAGAAGAAGTAATGATATTCCCACCCTTGAACGTAAGACACCAAAAATTAAGTGTTACTTCTGTCTGGTGCTCTCCTAAGAAATTCATCCCCTATAAACCTCGCATACCATTGCTTGGCATCTTCCTTCATGCCCTCACCCTAGTTATTGATTTAGTCAGGGTGGATGAACTTGATCTTATCCTAGAGGCCACAGGGGACGAGGTAATTATGGTATAGGTGCCTAAAATTTTGAAACTAACATATTAAAAATGTAATCAAAGTTTTAAGCATCCAACTATTCAATCATAATTGAATAAATACCTCATAAAAAATTTGACGGACATTAAACTTGCAATGTCTTTGTTTAGGATCTCAGAAACAAGCACTTCGATTATATCTTCCACTTAGGGATGTCCAAAAACCCGACAGTCCAGGTGGTTCGGTTTGACCCAATGGAAAAAAATTTGGTCTGGGACAATGTTACACGGACCAAACCAAACTGGTCTGCTTGGGCTTGACCAGACTTCGGGCCAGAGCCTAAGACCCCTTGGACTGGTCCGATATATATATATATATATATGTGCATATATATACATATGTACATATGTCTATGTATTTATGTATATATATGTATTTATGTACATACATACATACATATTTTATATATATCATATATATATATATATATATATCTATTTTTTAGTTTTTAAAATCACAACTTAACCTAACCAGCGACTCTTCAGTCTTTACAAGTCGTCTTCCTCGAGCAAAAAAAAAAATCAGCGTCTCTTCTTCACTCCAGTTTCAGGCCGTCTCTCGTCCCTCATCGACATCCCCGTCCCCATCCTCTGTTTCTCGACTCTCTGTCTCTCATCTCTCGTCAGTTTTCTTCTTTCTTCGGTTTAAATCTCAGAAAGACAGAAACCCTAAGTCACTTTCCCTTGTGCCTTGCTTCGATTTACTGGATTTAAACCTCTCTGTCTCTCGTCCCTTGCTTCGATTTACTATATACTAATTTTATTTGTAGGAATTTAAACCTGTTTATGGAAATTTTTGAACAAATTAGAACTTTTAATTTAATTCAGTTGAGAATTTTTGAAACTGATCATTTGGTGTTCCTTCACCTCTGAAATTGTTGTTATGTTTTGTTTAGCATTTGTGTTGAGCATTGAGAAAGAGACGCTGGCTTTTAGATGTGCTTCGATGTAGCAAGGTATGGAATCCTTCACTTTTGGCTTGTAGATGCGTTTCGATGTGGTCCAATATAGTCCAAATAACTGGCCAAAAAAAAAAGGTCCTGGACTGCTTGATGGTCCAGGAAGTCTACGGACCAGTCTGGTCCAGCCCGAGCTCGGGCTGGTGTTGGACCAGACCTGACCTCGGGCTAACTTGTCTAGCCCAAGGTACCTCTTGGACCAGACCTCAGGTTTACCCCAACCCGGTCTGGTCTGGTCCATAGATATCCCTACTTCCACTTGGTCTGGAAGGTCAAAGACTATTCTCTCAAATTTGATCATTGGACACGGGTCTTAAGCAAAGCACTTGTCAACGAATTCCCAAAGGGACTTCCGGGTAAATTGACCAACGATCTTATTTTGTGAGGAAGACTTCTTAAGGGTGGGATGCTTCCTCTTCTTGGACTGAGTGGGGGTCTTAAAAGTGGGGGGCTTGGACTTATTGGTGGAAACTTCTTCTGAGCGCCACCTTATTTTGAGTAGGGGGATTCCATACTCTAAGTATACGGTGAGGCCAACAACGAAGTTGCATGTGGCCCCTCCCAATGTAATTGTGTCTTTGGTGGGCATAGGGAGCGGATAGCTAGGGTCGATGTTGGTGTTGATCTATACCTTCACATGCTCAATAGGCATAAGCACATTATGAAGCGTGTTATCCTCCGAGCTATTGAACATGTGGCCCATTGCAACTTTATGATGTCTAGGGCTATTAACAAAACACTCAACATCTTTCAAACCCTCAGGCAGATCATGGGAGAGGAATGTGCAGGTGCCTTTAGTACTTTGACTGCCATTTCCCCTTGATGCTTCGGAGTAGGCTCCTTTATCAACTTTTGTGTGAGAAACCATATTTGTTCTTGCATTTCATTACACTATTTCTAGAGTTTTTCATACTTTTTGTCCCAGTTATTTCTTTGAGGTTGTGGATAACCATAATATTTTGTCTTCGTCAATTTAAAGCCGGCACCCCTAAGAAGACTGGGATGGTTAGGCCCCAATGTCTTTGCTAATATGTCCTCATCCGCAAAAAGGCGGCCTCTTATGTTGTAACTTCCTGGGACATGGCTTGCTGTGCATTTAACAAAATTTTTAATATTGATAGTTTATTGAAGACATTACTTCCATAAATTGGAAACTAATATTAATACTTACCATTTTATTGACAACCTCCTTTACCTGAGGATTGTCATAAGAGCCATCTTTATTTTGCCTTGTCACTGACCAAAGTTCATGATTGGGAGGTCTACTACCGTCCCCACTCTCAGCAGCCAACTTGTCAGTATTCCAAGCATACCTTGTTCACCCTTCCTTGTAGAAATACTTATTGTTCTTCCTCTTTCTATTCAACTGGCTTAATTTCTACAAAACACATAGCACTTAAAGTTAATATTAAATAGATACATGCAGGTCTTACGAATTGCGAATAACAATTACCTGGAATGCTAGGTCGCAATGTGAGATGACAAATTCTCTCTAATCATCCAGTTTGATGGTGGACTAAACTTCCATGAGAACTTTTATCTCATTAGCCTCTTCAAGATTATGCAAATAAGCCTTCATCAATGATTGATAGAATGTGCATAGTGAATTACTAGCCTTCTTAATGATAAATTACGTGATGTAATCTCCATTTACATGATATGCATACTATAAAGCACACAATTCAAGTTAATATTTTTTACAAGTGCATAAAAACTAATTAGCAGTCATATATATCTTACCCTAATATTGTCCTAAATAATGCCTACACAATCTCCCTGACTCCCTGTACCCTATGCTAGTTACCCACAGTGATAGGAATGTTGGTCCTTACTGTTAAGCTGATGTAACTGATGAAGTGTGACAACTTAAGAGGTTGACTTTCATTGTTCCATGTCACGTAAAATCTTCTCCCCAAATACTTTGCTAGGTTCACAAAATTCAAGGCACAACAACCCCTCTTTACAATATCCACACTCGTTTGAATGCCTCTTCTAGAGTCTTGGGTGGCCTAGGGAAGATGTCATTACCAATGGGAATACTAGTACTAGGAACAATATCAGAAGTAGAGGCACTATTAGAACTAGGGGCATTATCAGTGTCACGGGAAGTAGAACTTGTCATTTTAACAAGAAAACAAAACTCATTCAGTTAGCTATAGGAAACAAAGCAATGAGTTTTCTAGAAAAACACGATGCACGACTAACGTCAAAACCTTCCTAGGCAAGACAAAGTCAAAAATAAGGAGAATGTAAAATGCAGAATGGAAAATGTGAAATGTAGAAGAGAAATCATACATTAGAATAAGGAGAACAGAGCACGTGAAGAAATGCGACCTATCTAGGGCTCCGAAATGAAAAAGCAAGTTAGGGCAATCAACGCAACTCGCACGGCTGTCGGATTGAACTTCAAAGAAAGTAGCAGAGGATATGGTTCGCCTGAAAACAACTGTCGACAGCTCGACAAATTCAACCAGAGTTGTGAGGTTTTGAGGATGGTGAGCAACGTTCGACCAAAGACAAGCATGTTAAGTGTATAACTTGGGAATGTGAAGAGGCGCAAGATAACAGGTGTTTTAAAAGAATTGACGAAACTTACTTACGGTTATAATTTCAGAACCGTTATGAAAGGTGGTCTTTTTCTAATGGTTCTTAATTTACAACCTTAATGAACATTTGAAAGAAAGTTCACGGTTTTAACACCACAATCGTTACTTATTTATTTTTTTAATAATTTTTGAAGTTGATTAGTCAACTCCATAGTACTAACAAAAAATAAAAGGTCATGTCGATGAAGGATCTACTGTATTATCATATTCATATCATTCTCCAGTAATTTATCCACCTTTTCGATTATAGAGCCAACGAGAGTGGTCAGTTCCTTTAAGCACTTGTCCATCCATCCTTGCTCTCTCATGTAATCGATGAGGAACAAAAGTTAGAAGTTGAAAATGAGAAGTTGGAATAGATCGAAGTGGATGGATAAATGGAGTTCATTTTTTGGACTTTTAAATGGAAAGGGTTTCATGAGTTATAAAGAAGAACATGTCCTTTGGAATGAAAATGGCCTAGTTACATTATAGAGCCTTGTAAAATGCCTAAATTAGTTACAGTTGTTTACTAATAACTGTGAAGACACAATCATTTTTTAAATATTTTTGGGCTACATTGCCCCAACGATTATTTTTTTTAATATTCAAAACATAAAAAAAAAGTAGTAGTGGTTTTCACTCATCACCATTACTGTTGTCCTCCGCCTCCTCCTGCCCCTTCCCTCGCTCGACACATCATCGACGTTTGAGGAAGGAGATGAAAGGTCTGACTGAAAATGATCATACACAACCTGATTGTGATGAAGGATGAGGTCCAACTTTCTGTTCAGACTTTGGACGTGTCTAATGAGACAACCTTATGGAGCGGTCAAGGATGGCTAACGTCTGTAGTAGATCCTCCATTTGAGGAGGAAGTATAAGAAGAGGAGGAGGAGGGGGAGGAGCTTTGTGAAGGTATTGGTGGTGGTGGAGGAGGAGGATGAGGATGAGGATGACGAGGAAGAGAAAGAGGAAGGCGAGCGTGGGGATTAGGAGGAGGGCGAATGGAAAGAGCTCTCTGGCGTTTGACCATGATGAGTGAGAGAATGAGGAGGTTATAAAAAGATGCTTTTTAGAAAAGTACTATGAACAATATAAATACTTCGTTCTAAAGTATTTAACTTTAAGAGAACTAGTACTTAGTGTCAGACCGAACGAGGTTTTGAAAAGGTGTCCATATTTGTACTTTATATGACGATTGTTTATTATGAAATGTTGTTTTTGTCCTACATACTTTACAGTCAATTGATATAACCATTATATTTGTGTTGTCGCTAATATAAAAGGTTGGAAGACAAATCGTTTGTAAGTGTTACATGATAGTTGTTTCAAAAGAACCGTCATTTTTGTCACTAAATAAATTATGGTAATTAACTACAATCGTTATTTTTGTATTTTCGTGAATTCTGCCTCGCAATACATGATGATGCATATAGTTAACCGTTACTTTTAAGTGTTATATATCCTTGTGCAACATTTGCCTGAACATGATATTTTATTAGCTGAAGCCGTTATGTGTTAGGCATTATGAATGCTCAAATAATAGCAGTGTATATTGGACAACATTTACGCCAATTTTAAAAGTTAAAGTGCTACATTGTTCCATAATTTTCTAGGGTAAAAATTATTAGTCATGATGAATACCATATGACATAATATATTTGAAGTGATTGAAATGCGTTTTTTGATGGTAAAAAAGAAATTAATAGTTCAATAGTGGAGAATTAATTATTCAATTACATCATTGATTTTTCTTTGCCCGAATTACATCATTAAATTATTCAATAAAAGAATGATTTATTTGTTTTATATATATGACAAAAATAAAATACATATTAATAGTCAATATAGCTTCAAAATAAGATGAGCAAGCACGTTATTGGGTTGATTTGTCAAATTCAATAAAGCAGTGGAATGAAGTTGAAGCCATCGTTTTTGTTTTAGTAAGCTACTTTATTTAAAAAAAGAAATTTCATTCCGCCTAACTCGTGGGGTCTGTCATATCTGTGACTCATGCCAAGCTAACATTCAAGAAAATCCAACACATTTATCTTTTAAAAAACTCAAGGGTAGGTGGACTTGTCATTTTATTAGTATATGAATCATATATGACTATAGCAGAGTTTAACTATGAGTAACCTTTTGTTATTGATATTGAGAATGTATTTTCTTATAGAAGATAATATATTTGATTTTTTTTTTTTATGAGAATTTACATTTTTAATACTAAGAATTATCATCAATGATCAATCATTTTAGTCCTTTGAATATTGATTTAGTTTTTTTGTTGTTGTAAATTTTAATTCCTTTTTATTTATACCCATGTCTTTTCTTTTATTAGGTTTAAATCATCCATGGGTTATTTGGTTTTTAGTGGTCATGCAGATGCAATGGTTAATCCCAATAGTCAGCTTATATTTCTTTAGGGATAAGGTGCAGATGCGTCAACGAAGTATTACGCTAGGAGCACCGGGCATAAAAATGTTTTGAAGGGAGCGAAAATACCAATAAACAATTGGAAGGGGTAAAAATACCAATGAAGAATTTAAAACTTCAGCAAATAAACCAAAACGGAGATTGTATTACTTTCATAAGTTTTAAATTCTTTATTTGTATTTTTACTCTCTTTTAATTGTTCATTGGTATTTTTGCTCCATTCAAAACATTTCTATACCTGATGCTTCTAGCGTAATATTTCGTTGACCAATTTGCACTTTAACCCTATTTTTTTTTTCTCACTAGGGTGTTTGCTCTCCCCAAAGTGCTCCATCCCATCCCTATTATAAGAGTTTGCATTATGTGCACATCTTATATGTGCACCTTATGTGTTCATCCCTCTATTTTTGGGATGATCACATTTTTTATATTTTTTTTTTATTTAAAGTAAATTATACGTTGTATCTTGAAATATTTTTTACATCAATATCTCAAATTACCTAATTTCCTGGATATTGGTGTTATTGGAAAAATATTTCTAAATGCAGATCGAAAATTAATTAATTTGATATGGGTACAAAAAAATATTTCAAAATAAAGTAGATAATTTAATATAAATAAATAAAATATATAAAAATTTAAAAAATATAGTCACTCAAAAATTAGAAGGATGAGCGTATATAAAGCACACACAACTGAACACAAGATATGCAGCTAATGTGAACCCCGAGCTCTAGAAGCTGTTGTTAGTCTTTTTATAAGACATTTGATTAATGGTTTCAACGAGGACTAAATATTTTTTCATATATAAATACATACCACTCTGATCCTATTTATAAATCCAGTTTGACCAAAAAATTTGATCCGATTTATAAGTCCAGTTTGACCAAAAAAAATTGGTCCTATTTATAATTCCAGTTTCAAGTAATAAATGAGATTGTGACAATTTTACCCATATTAATTGTACCTATGAAGATGGAGAGAGAAGAAACAGTTAAAAAATACCCAATCATAAATGAGGGCAAAGTTAAAAATTTACCTCATAATCATTGTGTCAATTAACTTTTCTTGATATGTGAGATTTGGTCAAATTAGACTTATAAATAAGACCGGTATATATAATGGTTAATCCAAATATTGTCCATGTACATCATGGTCAGCTTTATAGTACTCCCTCTGGTCCTTATTATAAGGCACCAACTAACTTTTTTCACAAACCAATAAAAGTAGTTAAAGTCAATAAAGTTGGCCTAGAATATAAGTAATTTCCAATATTACCCCTACTGATTGCATCAAATTCTAATATTATATTAATTATTACTCTCACCCACTACCTTTATTAATTAGGAGCAAACATGGAAAAAATAAGATTCTTTCATTAGAACAAAGTCAAATCTTTATAAAAAGGGCAAATAAACTTTGTAGTTGGTCTTTATAATAAAGAATTAGGAGGAAGTATTACGTTTTCACTAGAGTCTAGAGTGTTTCCCTCTTCCCAACGTACTTCCTCTAGTCTCTATCATATAGCAGCTTCTAGAAGTTGTTATTTATTTATTTATTGCCAGAGTTCTAGAAGTTGTTATTGGTCTTTTTTAATAATACATTTGATTTATTATTTTAATGAGTATTAAATATTTTTCATATATAAGTTTGAGAGAGATTAAAAATTAATATGATATTGAACTTTAATTTAGTTAATAAGAATATCATTTAGACAAAAAAAAAAAGGTTAATATTGAAATCACTTAAATTGTTTAGCAAATTTAATGTTTTAAATTATTTTTATTGGTATGTTGATAATTAGTTAAAAGAATATTATAAAATGAACAGGTAGAGTACCTTACAAAATTAGATTTATAAAATTAAAAAGTAATAAAATATTACCCTAAATCTCCCATGCATTGCATGGGGCTAGATTATAATAAGAGGGTAAACAGAAATACAATCTTTCTCCAAGAAAAAGAGAAATGATAATATTATAATATATTAAATTTATATATAATTACATATTTTTTTATTAGCCTTATTTTATGATTAAAATATATTTTTAATCATTTAAGTTTTTTATGTAATTTTATTCTAATCCTTTAAATTTATATGGTGTATTTTTAGTTCTATAATCTTAATACAATTAATATTACACATTTAAAATGCTGACTCATCCATTTAAGTGATGAATGTACAACTAACAAATTTTAAATTTATTTTTTATTTTTTTCATTAATTTTAACCTAGTTCATGTTTATTAATTTTTTTATAGAATAAATATTTAAACATAACCATACTTGATTATTTAACTTGGGAAAAGAGTAGATAATTAGATTGTGAGAAAAAATTAAAAAACTATTATATTTTACCTTAAAAAGACATACATGTCATATTTTCATTAGGTAAGAAAAAATACTATAAAAATGAGTTATTTGTTATGCGAAATTGGTTTTAAAATTATTACTAATGATATTTAAAATCTAAGCATGCTTTGTTAGCGCTATTGTAATCGTTTAAATTAAATTGGTGAAATCAACATTCTTCTTCATTAATGACATTAACTGTGTTAAAATTATAAAATTGAAAATACTGTTTATAAAATCAAGGAACCAAAATGATATTCTCATACAAATTTAAAAAAAAAAAAAACTAAAAATGTACTTTAGTCATAAAAATATTATAAATGTATAACTATAATAATATTAAATAGTTTAACGAAAAAATTAACTGCATATGGCCATATTAACCTTATAGATTGTACTATAAATTTTATCCTATAATTAAAACGGCAATAAGTACTATTAATTAGATCAAGTATAAAGGATTCACCATCTACGTCCTAAACGTACATATCATTGTTGTTAAACTCGCGAGTTGATTTTCCAAGTTTATCGTTTTTACGTTTTTAAACTTACAAAACGAAGTCAAGTCATTGAACTCACGATAGTTGAACTTCGGTTAAACTCACGAGTTTACGCTTTTACGTCGTTCTAACTTACAAAACCGTGTTAACTTACTCATAAACTCGTGTTAACTTTTTTTATTTGATCATACTTCAAATGACTTTATATAGAAATTTATTTATTTAAATATGATAAATGATGAATGTTGATGAATTTAATTTCAATTATTTAGATTTAAAAAATATTTAAATCAAATTGTTGTCATTTTTATATTTTAATTATTTAATTATACACTATTAATACCCATTTAATAATAAAAGTAAATTCTTACGAGTTTACGATAAGAGTTTACACTGTCACGAGTTTGCTTAAACTCATGAGTTTAACAACTTGGTATATATACATGTATGACCCCACATACTTGCTTGTGAACAAGTTAAGTGCAAGTTACCGGTTAAGGCTATGAAATCCAGCACCGAGCGAATACCAACCTTATCAGTTTATCTTTTTTTGCTCGAAAACCTTATCAGTTTATCAAGAAGGGAAAATCAAAATCCAAAAATGGATGGAATGCAATTGGCTCTACCTATTGTTGGAATTGTAGCAGCCGCAGCTGTCACCTTCTACGCCGTTAGTTTCTCTGAGCTCCGAGAGGTAACCTAATTTAACCCTAACTCTCTCTCTCTCGATCTGCGCGATGATTTGGTTCATTCATTTACTACATGACGATTCTTGTTCGGTGGAATCAGAAATCATTCAGAGATCTGGACGACTCAGAATATGAGGAGGGAAACGGTGGCTTCAAGCCCTCTCCCAGTTCCAGAGAGAGGCGTGCCAGAAGAAAAGCTTCCAAAGGCACCGACTCTTAGTTAGAATCCTCTCTTTCCTATTTTCTCCCTTCTTGTCTTAGAGAATATATATGTGCAATTAACTCTTATTATATAACATGATTCTATCAAGCTCTTTGATATTCTTTGGACATGTTTTATAGGGATATGATATTGTAACTATCAATTTTGGTCACTACCAATGTCACTACAATTTTTATGATTTTTCCACCGTTAGAACATAATCTCAATAGGAGAGAGAGAAATGATAATGGTGGAAAAGTGGTAGTAACATTGATAGTGACAATATCTCATCCCTATTTTATATGTGTGTTTAGTTTCACTTGTTTTAATTAATTTTACGTTGAGTGATAACATATAAGAATGACTTTATCTTGTAAACCCAGATAGCTTTAACATAAGGGCATTAAATTGAGAGAAGATCAAGTGATTCATCTAAAAAGACAATTGTCAAAGACATCAATCGAGATGATGTTGCTTCAGAATTTCAAATGGTGGAATAGCATTATAAAAGAAATCCTTCCTTGGCTTTATAATAACGTCCAAATGAATTCTCATTTCAAACCTTTTCTGATCAGAGTGATTATTGACCAAATGCGACAAATTAGAAATGGTATTAACAATGGAGGAGGGATATAACCTATGAAGAAGCGAGCGATTCCATTGAAGTGGTTGAACCAAACTCTGAGCATTCATTAAAAGGTCGAAGACCCTATTGATAATAGTGGAATCCTGAGATCTACTTGCATGGGCCATTATAGTGGGTACTTTATAGATATGCTAGCTCCACTGCCTACCTTCTATTTTAATTTGCTTCCAATCATGTCAGCTCAATTTCAAATACATTTCCATATCGATGATGAATTATAAGCATTATTGTAAAAAATTAATGTAAAATCTACGTCTTAAAAACGCAAGTATAATCGGTCTTCAGTAAAAATGGGTAAAAATACCCCTAAAAACTATAAAGATATAAGTTTTTACTGTTTTTGATGAAGAAGATTGAAAAGATGTAGACAACTTTAGTTCTATTTGGTACGAGGAAGATTTGAAGAGAGAAAAGAACTTAGAAGAGAAAGGAAAGAAATAAAAGATTTTGAAGGATGAGGGAAGATAATTAAGTTATTTGATAGGAAGAAAATAAAAGGGGTAGTAGTTGGTAAAGAATTAGAAAATATTTATTTTACCTTCAAAAGTAATTAATTCAAAATGAAAAGGAAAAATAACTTTTTTTGCTAAAATATGTTTCAAAAAAAAAACCTCTTATCAAGTTTGAATTTGTCTAAAATATTCTCTCACCAAATTTGAATTTGTCTAAAAAAATTTCCCACCAAATTCGAATTTAATAAATATTCTCCCGTCAAGTTCGAACTTATCGCATAAGTTTGAATCTATCACATAAGTTTGAACTTATCACATAACTTTGAATTTAATACTACTTTCTTGCATTCTAGAAAAAATATTTTATGAGGGGTAAATATGCCTAAAAGTGTCACTGTTCACGTGGGAATTTGAGATCCCACCAATTTTGATGGAATCTTATCTTCTCACATATAAAGGAAGATTGGTGGGCCCGAAAATTTGAGTTCCGGGAAGATTTAACACAAAAAACGTATCAAACAAGGGAACTTGATAATCTTCCTTTCCCTTCCCACTGAACCCGTGTACCAAATAAGGTCTTAGATGTTGATGCCCGTGATGAAAAAAGCATGATTGAAGTTGAAGTGAGGGAACCTATGGATGGTCATGATTTAGACATTTCAAGTTCTACAAATGAGTTAGTTATAAAAGGAAGAAAAGAGGACATTGAAAACATGTATGCAACTGATGCTAAATTTTTGGGCAAACTTCTATTTCTTTATTCTAAAAATAAGAGAGAGAAATTAATTTGTCAATCCTTGTAATTTTTTTTTTTCAAATTATAAATCAAGTTTTTATAGTTTTTTTTTTGGACCTTTTTATTCAATCCTTATTGTTCATTTGTTTGTTCAGTTATCAGTATAAATCCTTCCTTAAGAAAGGATTAGTTTAAGTTGACAGGGATGATTTGGCGCTGAATAAGACCTGACTAAGTTGATAGGGCAACTTAAAAAAGGACTGATACTAATAAGGGTTAAGACGTAAATCTACTCACAAATATTTTCCCAAAATTGCACTTGGCCCCATAATGTTTTATTGAGTGCAAAAATATACACAAACTTTTTAAAATGGAGCAAAATTACAAAACCACTAATTTGGACTAATGGTCCATTACTTTATGTTTGTGGGGCCCAGAAGATTTCTTAAAACTTAAAGTAATGACATTTGCCCAAATTAACGGTATTGTTATTTTTGTCCCATTTTAAAAAGTTCATATATATTTTAGCACATTAAAAAACTTTATGATACCATATACACTGGCGGACCCAGGTTCACTTGCCCCCCAAAAATTTGGGATCTTTGGGATTCAAGTTAAAGGAGACTTGAATATAATGGTTTTAAATTTTTATTAACATTAGTATTAGCATTATTTGTTTACTTTCCTTCAATTAATACATATTTGAATGATCGTCCACCCTTAAATTAAGTGTTAATACATCAAAATCAGACTTCGTGAATCGGATGGGAGGATGAATCGTTTAATGATTGTTTAGTCCTTATATTGAAAAATATGTATTTGATAAAGATTGATAATAAAGCAATTATGATGGAATTCCAAAACATAAGCGCAGAAGGATGACGTCAGTAATTATTTTTATTGTAATATACTTTTTTTTATTAAAATATATGATCTTGAACTTATTGAAATACTTCACCCTTCATCAATTTATGTACAAGCATTTCTAACAGTATTTAGCATAACTTTTCTAAATGGCAGGATTGTAAAAGAATTTTCTCTCTTATTACATCATCAATATTCACTTGGTTTCATAAATATCTTTTTGATATTTTTTTTTTATTTATATTCTTTTATTTTTTAATGCATTTAAAACTTTCCTTTAAAAAAAAAATTCGGGCACAGTCCCCGAAACCCCCCTAATTGTGCCCTTTTCGTAATTTTCTGGATCCACCGCCCGTGACCATATACAACTTTGAGAAAACATTATGGATAAATTTGCCCCTTACTAATAATTGGGCAAACAATAATTGACCAAACTGGTTCCAGTAGCATCGCTATACTTAAAATAGCCTACATTGAGATTTGCCACTTTACCTTTGTTTAATTTTAACAAGAAAATGCAACAGAATTAGTACCCCTCCTCAGTAACTAAGCACGTTTTAATAACTAAAGCACAAGTTCATAAGATAAGTTCAACCTTGGAAGGAATCAGCCAAACAATTTATTTGCATTTACAGAAAATAAAACAGGAGAGGCTGACAGAACAGAGATTACGGGTGGAAATCATTAGTCTCTTAATTCACCAACGAATAAATATGTCTCTATACATTAAGCCATCAAAGCCCTTGCCATTTTCATCATCATCAGCATCATCAGTAACAATCCCTTATCCATTACTTACTCTGAGACTTGAGTTCCAGCACCCTCTCTTCAGTATTTTTTAGAGCTATCCCATAGATTCTGATTAGCTGGGTCAAGAAATGGTTATCAGACTTCAAATAACATCTTAGTTCCAAAGAATGATTGAAAAAGAGTAGGCAGTGGATACCATTTAAGAAAAAAATATCAGTATAATAGGACAGTACATAATGAATCATTATGAGGAGAAAAACAACAAAGCAAGTTACACTAGCTGACTGTACAAGAAACTCATTAAAATTGAGCAATGGAGGTGGTGAGATCCATTGATACACTCATTTTAATGTCCTTATGTCTATAAAAGCACGGATATACTATTAGACAAATTATGTGAATTGGCTAGTTATAATAGATTTATTTATTCTCCAAATGATTTAGAAATTTACAGAAGGGCCAAAATAAGACAATTGAGAAACCGTGTGTGTGTGTATAAGACTCAGAGGTTAAGGTACCTCATCAACTTCTTCTGGGGTCATGATAAATGGCGGAGACATCATTATGTTATCCCCAGATACACGTACTAACATCCCATTCTTCTCACACTGTGCTCCGAAATAGGCACCTATCCCTGTCATAATTTATTTGATCAAAACTGTCACAACGGAAAATAAACCAAAGTCGACAAAATGGCAGCAAGCTAACTTAAGGCACTCATTCACATATTAGGACTAATAATTTCCTATCACTTCACCTTTATAGGAAGCTGCTTTATTCTTGTTATGCGTCAGTGTCACAAAAGTTTGGTTCTAAATGACCTTAGAGAAGGTATATTTGCTATTTCAATTCATTTTAAAGTCTATTTATGCATAGCAAAGTCATCTGTCAAATATTAATGAGAACTACGGTTTAGGAATTCCAAGTATAAAAGCTTTTGCTTCACGAATTTTAAACTAATGGTTAACTGATGGCTTTGTATAATTGCTTGTCTGATTAACATCCTTAAACTGATGAACATTTTTGCCAAGGAATTCCTAAAGGGGTAATTCCCCTTGATATCTTAAGGGAAAAAGAGAGGAGCCAAAGGGAAAATTGAACTTGCCCCATTCTGGAGGGAAAGGATCATTGGGCGACTTGTTGTCAGCGAACTCGGTCCCAAGGATCAAACCTGTTCCACGAATCTGCAGAGCCAAAGAAGTTACTCTCACACCTCAGTCATGCATTTTGTACAGGGACAAAACCTGAGTAGAGCTTCAAGTGTTTACTATCAAGTGCTTCAATAAAATCATGACATGTTTTCTTTCACAAGCAAAAGAACTACATATGATGTTTTTATCACAGAATTTGATAGCACCAACTTGAAGAACTTTTAATAAGTAAATTTTGTCCTTTATACTCCGCAAGAAGCTTAGCAAACAAGAGGTACCTCCCCAACTATTGGACTATCGGAGAAGGCTTTTAGACCATCTTGGAACTTGGGAGAAATGCTCTTCACTTTCTCAACCATATTTCTTTCCCTGCAAAAGACCAAGAAAAGAAATAATAAAAATCAGCACCTTAACTGTAATCAACATAAATAGATATAATGTGGTTAAGTTGTAGTCATTTATTCAAATATAATACTGCAAATCACTAATTGCACTGCATATATTTGAAAATTGACTATGCCTATGGTTATGACCCAAGCTACACAGGAACACACTTGTAGATCTTTAGTGCTTCGATTGCAACCGCGCATGACACTGGGTGTCCAGAGTAAGTAAAGCCATGAGAAAAAATACCTAAAATAAGAAAAACAGGTCAGCAACAATTATCTTCACATGAAGATGTAGTCATATATGCATATCACCATACCAAGTTTGTTGCTTTGTGAGTGTATGACATCTGACACTTCTGGGCTCACAAGAACTGCACCAATTGGCATGTATGCAGAAGAAAGTGCCTGGAAGTCGAATACAAAATTGAAAAACATCATGCTTCCCGAATTATGAGAAAGATAAATCTGTGTTTGGGTACTATTTCAAGTTTACCTTAGCTAATGACACCATGTCTGGTTTAATGTTGTACTTGTCACATCCAAACATTGTCCCAAGCCTTCCAAAGGCACAGATGACCTTCAAAAGAGAAATATGAAAAAGCAAGTTCAGCAGTCAAATTTTCTCATAACTACATTTTACGAAGTATGGACAAATATAGTATAATACCTCATCTGCAATGAAAAGAATGTCATACTTCTTTACGACAGCTTGAATCTGCACAAGCAATAACAGGCTTTCAGAGAAATCTTTCTTGCCTGTAATATGATTTTGTGGTATTTAAAGGAAGGAGATCTCAAGGAGAGTGAGAAAACAATTTTAATTTTATTAATCCAATGCATGAATAATTGTTATACTAGCCGGAATTTAGGGAGGTGCAAGACTATACAACAATTGGATCTCTTGGCTCTGATATATAACTTCTACAGAGTTAGCAAGCATGTGAATCGCAAATAGGTATTCTATTTTAACCTTTGAACTAATATAAAAGTTTCAACAAACAATTCAAGCAATTGAACAAAATCTAAAAGCCATATTCAAGATGCTATGAAGTAATGAAATGGTCTAAACGGGAAATCAAGTAAAATTTTCTTGAGTGACTGCCAGTTTAAGATTCTAAGACCTAAATCATTCGTGTCTATTAAATACATAACTTATACAGAGCTAAAAAAGATGTGAGCTTGATATTCTATTTTAGCCCTTGAACTCGTGTCAAAGGTCAAACACACTATTCAAGTGAATGAACAATATACAGGCAACAAAGTTTATGCTCACGAGCTTGTGAAAATGAAAGTCTAATCAGAATTTCATGATCATTTTCAGTAGTTGCTTCTCTCCGACAGGAGGTATAAAAAAGTGTTTATACACAATTTATCTATTGTGATGTCCCATGGAACAGCATACTGAAAGCCACAAGCCACAACAGCACTATAGATGACAAACATGTAGAAGCAGTTTCTTTGTCATTCATCTTGAAAATAAGGAAATTATGATTCTTTAAAGCATGGTGATGCTGATGACACACCTTGTCGAAGTAGGTTGCAGGCGGAAGAATTACACCTCCTGCACCCATAACAGGTTCGGCAATAAATGCAGCAATCTGTATAAAAAAGCAATATTAAGTCGCTATGGTACAATCAATATGAAAATATGAAAGCAGTTTCTAGATATTTTAAAGCATTACTGTCTCTGGTCCCTCTTTCAAAATTAGTTCCTCCAAATTTTTAGCTAATCTGGTTGAGAACTCTTCCTCTGTCTCGCCTGGGATTGGCATCAGCATGCATAACAATATTTAGCCACATTATACATGTGAATAATACAGTAAGTTTAACAACATGACCTAATAAAAGAAACTACCTGGAAGATGAAACCGCCAGTAATGTGGGCAATCAGTGTGCAGCACAAATGGAGCAGGCAAATCAAATTTTTGATGCAAAGCTGGAAGGCTGAAATATGATTTTTCAGTTGACTGATAAAAATTCTGTTCTTATCCTCATTTTCATAAATAAATAAAATATTTGGCACAAAAGCACTGATGCAATCAGGGAAAAAAAGTCCTGAGTTCATCCTACCCAGAGAGACTGGCTGCTATCAATGTTGAACCATGATACCTATCACAAACGTTAAGAAATATAAGCTAATATGAATTTAAGATACAATAAAGCATCATTAGTTGAAATATCAAACATACGATTTTGTCCGAGCTATAAATTTCTTCTTATTTGGTCTTCCAAGTGCATTGTTATAATACCATACCAATTTCACCTGCAAGGAAAAACGACGTAAACCTGAGAAAAAGTTACTAATCATTTTACTATGCTGATTCCAACTTAAATAATCTAATTCGAATTTCCTACACAATTAATTTGACTTCATTCCGAACTTAGATGACTAAACATATTTAAAAGAGCTAAATTTGCATTGAGAAAACATATTTAGATTTGGCTTCTGATATTCAGTTATATAATTACTTTTGGGTTTTAGGTCCGCAAAGTTTTATGAAGATGATATTGGGCTTCGGATGTTATATGATATATATGATTATTAAAGTAAAACTTAGTTAATGAAACAAATTTAAAAAGAATGGTGAGAATATTTGCATGCACAATATGGCAAGTGATGAGTTTGTCAAGAGGTCATGTTCTGTCTCCGTGCTTCACGATCTTTTTTAATTTCTAACAATGTTAATCTTCCAAGTTGAGAATTGTCCCATTGTTGATATCACAGATGTCCAGATATTAACTATCAGCACATGGGAAAAACTATAGGCATAATTCAAATTGTCCTCCTTAAAATCACAAGAAAATGATATGTTAGAAATTAAAATGGCTATATTTCTACATAGGACCAAACAAACCTGAGTATCATTGGCTTCTGATCCACTGTTAACAAAAAAGGCTTTTGCCATTTTTCTGGCCGTAAAAAGGTCTAGAAGGTCCCTGGCTAGATCCTGTAAGATTAAATTTGTGCTTACATAAGAAAATATAAAATGAATAACTCAATCTTAGGAGAGAACTTTAGAGAGGGCTAATTAATAGATTATTCTTCAATGAATGGAACCTAAAGTTAACAGACGTATCAACTAGACAAGGATAAGCTTAAAACAACATAACAAACTTTGCACGATACCACATCATATGAATTAAGGGGCTAGAAGTTTCAAAGTACTAATACGTATATACTTTCTTCTTCAAGAAAAGGAATGAACAGATCAAAGAAAGAAATAAGGTAAAAGTTAAGGTGCAGTTAACAAGTGCAAAATTATGTCTGGGTTAACTAAGTTTGAATATAAGACTACCAAAGATGGTTTTGTAGTTCGATTCCAGAATGAGTGGTAAAAGGGCAACTTCTTCAATTGTGCGGTTGCTGCGTCAACAAGGTGTGGTTCACTTCCTCCTGCAAAATAAGATTGATATAAAAGTGAACCGTTATTATTTGTTGAAGAATACACACTGGTATGTTTACATGTAAGTAGATCACTAGTCAATTGACAATTGTAAGAGAAGATTTTTCACTACAACATTAACTCAAAAGCCAACCTGCATTTTATTATGGTTTGTAGGTCATGCTTGTTAGATGTTATTATGTGGCAGTAATAATTTCAAATTTGCTTAATTTTTTCAACAATCATAGTCAGATGCTGGATTAAGAACAAAAGAAGCAGATACATAGAACACGTTTATGTTTGATGGGCAGAGAACAGAACATAATCAAAAGTTTCCAGAAACTTACAAAAAATAAATATAAAGCATATAATAAAAGATATATGTTTGTAATCTAAAAGGCAAAAGGGAACAATAAGATATCAATGATTAGGCAAAGAAGAAAATAGATAGCAAAGAATTCATAAATACCTAGAGCAGTGCACCATAAACCCGCGAGTGAGTCAAGATATTTTTTCCCATTGATGTCATATACGTAGCTTCCCTGATTCCATTGGCCAGGTGAATTATGAAATTGAGAAACAAGTCATTTTTTGAAATGCAAACGAAGCATATATCCATTGAAACCATATATAGTGTCTTTTACATGATCAATAAATTTTTCGGCAGGAAGAGGGGAAGTTCACCTCTGATCTTTCTATAACTAGAGGATGCAAATCAGTGGACTGCCATCCAGCAGTGAAAGGAGCAAGCATATCATGACCCTTGAACCTAAGACAGCCATAGTAAGTTTAGCCGAAGCATGCATGGTAGCCATGTCCACAGGGAAATATTTGAAAGTATTATAGAAGCTAAGAAAGTAGTCCTTAACCAAAGAACTGTTTATTCAGTCAACCATACACTTCTTTTGAATAGGAAAAAAAACTTGTATTAGAAAGAGGAGAAAGTATAAAGAGTAATAGTTGAGGATAATCAAGCATCAAATCAGAAACAAAATACACAAAACAGCCACCCAATCCCTTAGCATATGAGAAATAAATCTTCTTTTGAAAAAACCATGAGCCCAGAATCAAAGTGAAGCCATATATAGACAATTCCGTCTCATCTTATTCAGAATTTAATAGAAAAAATTTGAAACTAGAAAGCTCTGCTCAAATGATGCTTTCATAGATTTTGAACTTCGCTGGAAAAGAGAAAAATGGATTAGTAACAATATTCAGAACCATATTGATTTAATGCAAGGGCAAGTGGCAACAAACATGCCGTCAGTTCAAAACCAATTCATAAACATGCAAAACAAAGCAATGACCAACAGACAAAAGCACACACGAGAGAGAGCTCAAACTGCATACCCTTCACGGTTTTCATCCTTTGGCAAAGATGCTTCAGCACTATAGGATCTAGACCATGAGGAAGCCTGAGAATTTTCCTGAAAACTTCTGGAAGCAGCAGCATATCTTGAAGCAAGCTGTAAATGAAATATAAAAATATGCATCAATAGACAAGTAATTAAACAGAAGATACAGGATCATTGGGGCCATGTGTAACACACCAAGAAATCATACATTTGATGCTTCATATGGAATTAGTGGACATGGGTATAAACAATTAGCAGAAGTCTAGAAAAACATGAGCCTAACTCACTTTTCCCCCTTTTGCCAAAGAAACTATTCACTGAAGGTGAAATTAAGCTTAATTTAGCCATACAACCGGTTAAGTGTATATTTTCCAAAATCTTTTCAGCAGGGAGAAAAGAATGTTTGCGACAATCCATAAAACAACAACACAATATCCAATCAGTTGTAATGAAATTAATAAACAAATGCTGAAAAGGCTGGCTATTTTACGCGAGTTCAGGAATTCTCAGAAGCTTTAATTCTGTTCGATAACTTTCAATCATTGCGCTGTCATTAATACAAAAAGGCAGCAAAAGTAGTCCCTTGCACGTGGAATTTTGAAGATTTAACATCAAAAGTTTCTCTAGCGTATAAGTCCATTAATAAAAACTCTCACGCTGCACAAAAGTAACTCACTTTTATCCCCCTTTTCTTAATCTCCCATTTATTATAAAGATAGAAACTCAGGCTATAAATACTCGTTAATTTGAAAAAATGCAATAGTAATATAGCGAAACCTATAAAAGAAACGTAACATAGATGAAAATCCCATTTATTGGGAAAAGAAAAACTGATCGAAGAATAGGAAGTCCACAAAACCAAGAGCAAAATCACGACAAGAACATAAAACGTGCTTCCATATTTTCAACTCAGTCATAGCTGATAAAGAAAGCACCATATTTGGAGCCACAAAAAGAGGGTTAAAAAACAAACACATTCGTACGAAAATCCACTAAGAACCTCGAAATGGCTCTGTAAATAAAAAAGACAATCGAGAATCAGTTACCTGATTTCTGAGGGAGGATCGAAAGAGTCGATACATGGTAGTTTATCTCGAGAGCTTGCGACAATGAGGGAAAAAAACCTGGAGCGGAAACTGGAAGAGTGACTCAGAGATGAGGAAGCATCAGCCTTTAGTGCTGAAAACGACAAGCGAAAGAGGCGGGTACGACTAATCAACCTGTCCCGGTTCCATCCGAGTGCATATTAATCATAATTCAGCTGTGAATTTTCAAATTACGAAAACGTTAACGCGACAGATAATGAATTGATGGAGATATTACGTGGCTTGACGTCATGAGGTAAATGAGGATACGACTATAAAAAATTCTTAATAAGAATCGTACGGTTCATAATCAATGATAAAATAGAGTATCTCAAGCTTTGAAGTTTGAAGGATTCGATTCGATTCCGGATCTCTAGGTGTTCCAGCGGATCCATCACCATGGTCGTACGAAACCAAAAGTAAAGACCGAGAAAAATAGTTACAATTTCAATTAAATACCTTCAAAAAAGTAAAATCCTAAATCAGTGCCCTGAATTTGAAAAATGACAATTTAGTATACAGATGGAAAAGGGCATTTGATTTGAAAACGCTGCCTATGACCTTTTTATGCCCCTGAATTTTATTGCGAAGAAAGTGCCACTTCACCAAGCACCCACCGTGGCAGAAATATTTTTGGGAAAATAATAGTCAGGTCCTAAAGACTATAAAAAATTACAAAAAGATCTTATCAGGAATTCACATATCAAAAAAGTCTTTAGGGAATTTTTTTATATTATTTGTATTGAAACAAAATCAATGTTTTTAAATTTTGTTGTAAATATAGCACTTCCTGTTGTTAATAGAAATAATATCAAAAAAACATGTGAATTTCTATTGAGACTTTTTTTATAATTTTATATGATCTTTGGGATCTGACTGTCATTTTCCCAATATTTTTTGGCACAAGGTGGAGATATACGATGTCCCACCACCTATGTACCCTTGAAAACTATATATTATGTTTCATAATATAAGTTACTTTAATCAATTTATCATAATAAAAAAAATAGTTGTTATTTCATTAAATTTATCATAAATTAAAGAAAAATTATAACTTTACCTATATTAAATGATGTTTTGACTTAGAAAGAGAAATAAAATGAGTAATATTTAAACAATAATTACATGGATAAAATTGGTAAAAGTAGAGACTCACCCGCATTATACCATTGAAGGCTGCCGAATCGATTCGGATTAGTCAAGGGGAAACTCTGAATACCGGATGAACAACAAAAAATGGCAAAAGTAATAATTATTCTCCAAGTAACTTATATTGTGTACCAAAATATTCTTCTAGGAGTGACTTATATTATAGATCAGACGGAGTTTGATTATTGAGCCAATCTAATGCATCTTGATCAACAAAATATTGTAGAATAATTTAGGGGAAAACAAAAAAATGCCATTTAATTGAATTTTAAAATTTTAAATTAGTCTTGTTATCTACAAGAGTATATATAGGTACTACTTAAACTTATGTAGTAATTGATACTCATTTAGCAATTCACCATAACAGTTCACCACTTGATTATCATAATGATTTAGCACTTGTTTTCCAAATTCCAAACTTGTTAAAATAAATAAATGAACTCCTTACAAGTAATTTGTGGCTTTTGACCTCGCCTCATTACCTAATTACTATGATAGGTTAGCAATGGACAACCATTTTTTTCCCACAAAAAATTCAAACTTGTTAAAATAAATTAATAAGGCCGCTAGTAGTAGCAGTTCTAAGGTAGCATTTTAAAAAACACAAGGGCATAAAAGTCATTTGACAACATTTTCAAATCCCATTTTGGTACCCATATTCAAGGCATTGATTTGAGATTTTTTATTTGAATGTAGTTAACTGAAATTTTCACTATATACATAATCATTAATCATTTGATCTCCACTGTACCTCTTGATGAAGAGAATTCCTAATTGGTGTCTTCCATTTTCTTTTGATATGCAAAGAGTTAAATTCTTGTTTGCCATCACACTCAGCATTAATCCTTGTTTTTGGATCCAACTTTTTCTAATATGCCTCTAATCCAATTAGGACCCACCTCATACCGCAGCCATTATGTGATAGCAGATATCTCCTTTGACATTATTAACCCTTCTCCAACACTTGAATGATGTCCTCCAAACTTTTAACTTGGATAAATGATACTCCCTCCGGTTCTAATTGTAAGATCAAGTTGACTTTTTTAGAGAAATTAAGAAAGTTAATTAAATTACTTTAAAGTATTTTTTATTTTTATTTTTTCCTCAATACTAATTAATTTGACTAATAAACTAGGGAAATACACTTCTATAATGTTGTAGGAGAAGTGTATCCTCAATGCCATCGTAGATCTTCGATTTTCGTGCTTGAGTTTTTTTTTTAAAAGATGTGGGTCCCACCATTTTCATGTGTGTGTAGGAATCTTCTCTTCTCATACAACATGAGAAGTTTAAACCCCATAAACTAATATATAATCTAAGGATACACAACATATGATATTCTTAAGTAATTTATTTAGCTTCCTTAATTTCTATAAAAAAAAAAGTCAATCCGGTCTTATAATTAAAACCGGATGTAGTATTTGAAAAATCACATACTTATAGATAGCTTTTGATGGGATAAGAGATGTTATAACGTAGGATTACATGTTATTCCCCCTGTGTTTGATAAATATATTTAATTAATTAAATTAAATTAAAAAAAATTAGTTAATATTACCTCGGGTTCAAAGTAAAAGAAGCAAATAACTAAATTACATAATTTTAAAAAGTTAGTTTAAATTGGTTAAAAACAATACGTACATAACTTCCTTTCTCAAAACATTCTTATTTATGGAGATGGTGAATGAGAGAGAGAATGAGTGAGGGGGGAAAAATGTGAGACATGTTATTAATTAGGGGTAAATTTTGAGAAAAAAGGTATTAAATGATGAGACAAAAATAAAAGTGTATCTTGTATAAAATACAAGACCCTCCTCAAGTTTTGCTCTTATATTAGAGGAAGTATGACACGTATATTCTTTTTTTTTTTTTTTCTTTGATTAAAACCTTAGATAACATTTCTCATCAGTAAGAGACCATATAAGAAATTACATAAGCTAAGCAAGCTTCTCACCCTCCACTAGAGAGGGGCTTCATCAAATAAACAAAAGTTTGGTTTGGTTTGGTTTAAGGGAATTGGATGCAAGGAGGTGGGAGGGGACTTTTTTCTTCATTTGGTTTAAATTTTTAGGTGTGAGGGAAGAAAAAATTTTGGGTTAAATTCCCTTCCCTTACTTTATTTTGGGTTGCCGGGGGGATTTTAGAAAAAAAGCTATAGTTGTTTATAATTTTATCCCAATGAATACTTTGAAATTCTAATAATATCCCTACTAAAACTATATATAAAAAAAACTCCTTCGGTTTCGTTATTTTCCTTCTCCGCTGCTTGTCATAGCTTTGAATCTTGTAGCTCTATGTGGAGCTTCCATTGTACTGCCCTATAAAAATATCATTTCTATACACATATTACAATATTAAAGTAAGAATTTAATTTAAATCCAAGTGTAAATTAATTTAAACAATCTATAATTTTAAAAGCATAAAGTAACATACAAGAGTAAAATGGTCAATTAGTTATTATAACCCTCCTCTCTCCTCTCAAACCAAACAAATAATCTTTTTTCTCTCCTCTTCCTTCTAACAAACCAAACAAGATAACATATCATCCCCTCCCTCTTCTCCCCCTCCTCTCAAACCAAACACACCCTTAAAAGGGTGATCAACACAATCCCTGATACACAAATTAATAGCTTCAATGCAGTCAAACACAACAACAATCTTTCTTAAGCCCCCAGTTCCAACACAGTTGCAGTCTATTAATGATCACAAGGAGTTCTACAATTGCAGGAGGAATAGAGGTTCATTTACAGCTGAAACCATAGATCCATCTTCCTTCTTCATCCTTCAATACCCCACCACATCCACTGTTGCCGTTGTCTAATACCGACCCATCAACTTCCAAAGGAATGCCTCTTGGATTTTAACCCGTGGGTTCATTTTAGACATAGTGGTTAGAATAGAATTTACAATTTACAATTTATATTTTAAAACACCTTAGTCATATTTTTAGATTTCCTTCTTCCATTTTCACCTTAATTATTGTTTAAGGAGCATCAATTGGGATCAATTAGAAAAAAAAATGATAAATATAAAAATATGTTTTATATTTGAGACCGAGATTCGCACATCAAATATGTCATATATTAAAGTCGGAGGGAGTAATATGTATTTAAAAGAAAAAGCTAAAATCTCCGTCAACTGATTAGTTCACTATGCTTGTGACATCAATACCTTCTTCAACTAGTATTTACCGTGAGTTTATTTCTATGTAATATTCTATACTACTCTTTAGTCCCTCAAGTTCATATTATTATAGAAAGTCTTTTAGAAGTTGTTGTTGGTCATTTTTACAAGATGCTTCATGATTTAAAGGAGTGTTAATAATTGTTTTTAATACATGTCCATATTTAATAAAGATAATATAAAGAAGAGAAAATGACACAAAAATATCAACTAAATTAACAAAAGAACATATAAGAGAATGTGAGATTTTAAAATTTGGGTGTTTTTACCAAAATCTCAAATTTTACAAAAGGGCAAGGACCCTCGCCACTACCAACCCGTTGGCCAGAGCTCTAGTAACAATTTGAGTAAAGCGATTAACTACTATGATATATAGATTAACAACTTGAACTCCCCAAGTTGTCACTGTATACACCCAAGTTGCTAATTGTTATTCTAAATTTGTTATTATCTATACTCAATTTGTCAATGACGCTACCCCTATCAAGCGTCGTTGACAACTTGAGTATAACAATTATCAACTTAAGTATAAAGATGGACAACTTGAGAAGTTCAAGTTGTCAATCTCTATTACCCAAGTGGGTAATTATTTATACTTAAATTGTCAACCAAGCTTAATAGAAATATTTGCTAATTGCTATAGCCGAGTTATTATTGCCTATATCGGAGTTGTTATTGCCAATAAGGATCGAATGATGAAGGCTTATTGTAACCCTTCACTTCTGTGTTAAAAAAGGGAATCATCATTGTACTAATCATCTTTCCTGTGACTTGTCTTCTCCAGAAAATCCAAAGCAAGTAGGTACAATAATCCACACCACGCAGGTGGAGGGTACTCAAACAACCAACACTAGAAAAACAAAACAAAAGGAAGAATGTTAACATGGGGCCCACATTAAACATTGGTATAAGTTATAACAAACCCAATATGATTGATTTTTTTCTTCTTAGTATATAGAATGAAAATAATTACAAAAATTCTAGACTTTTTGATGCACTGATTTTAGCACAAGTTACAACGGTATTTTTCTTTGTTAATAATTGTTGCTGCTTATTATTATTATTTTTCATTGTAATTAAGACACCCTAAATAGAAACTCTTCATATAGGGTATCACACATTATACCAAAAAAATAAAAGAACAAAATTAGTCTGTTAGTAAATGCAAAGCATCACCCTACTAAACGTTGTATTTTTCCCATTTTTGTTTGTGCTTTACATAAAAATGTTAAATGGCAAATAATAACTTTGTAACCTTGTGATATGAGAGCTTCCGTGTAAGTGTGAGGTTGCATGTTCAATCCTGTTTGTAACCTCAAACTGTCTGTGCTTGCCCTTTTAAAGCAGATAAAGCAGTTAAAAGGTCTGAGATAGAGGACAAACAGGTAAATCTCCACCACAAGATTGTTTGATTTAAGCCATGGTTTTCTCAAAAATCATTCTAGAATTAGAATACTTCGCAGGATGTTTGATGTAATCCCTCTGCTTATGTCATTCAACTTTTCTTCATGGAACATATCATCTGCATCAACAGTAGTAAACTCAAGTATATTGGATTGATTCAAAGTCTTGATTTTTTTTACTGTTTCTGATTTAAATCATTCATGCCAATCATAGCATCATAAACCTAGCTGGACGCTTGATTCTTTGAAATACACATAAAACTATAGCAGTTGGGGGGAAAAATAATGAACCTTTTTTCACTTGAAAACATCCGACGGTGGTGGCTATGGTGAAGAGGAGGAGCTCACCAGCAATAATGAAGGTAGAACTTGTCGCCGGTGAGGATGAAGAGAGGTGAAATGGAAGAACGAAGGCAAAGCTCCCCTTCGATTCAATTTTGTGGTTGTGCTCTAGGGTGTTTAGCTTTTTTTTTTTTTTTTTTTTTTTTTTTTTTTTTTTTTTTCCCCATATACTAAATAGCCAAGTCAACATCCATATCATCATGTTAGTCAAAATCCTTCTTAACGGTCAATGTTTTTCTTTTAACGGAGGGTGTGACTTTTGCATCTATTTTATAGCCACATGTGCATTTTTGCATCTAAAAAAACACTTGGTATTGAGCGCAAAACAAATGTGCTTTTTTGCACATTTACCCTAAAAAAAATGTTGGATGGCAAAATGGTGAGATAATTGATCAACTTTCAGATGTATATGTTTTCATTTTTTTTAAATATAAGAAAGCATAAAGATATACAACATTTTTAATAATGTTCACAGAAAGAATGTCAATGATGTTGTAAGTGAGATCTCTTCCTCAGTCTGCACCACAATCCATTTTTTGTGTGAATGGTTGCCCCAGTAACTAGTTCCACTGATTCAGGATTTCCCTTCAATTCCACATCAAATTTTTGCAGCAACATAGCCAGAACTATGGTAGACTCCATGAGAGCAAATTGGTCCCCAACACATTTTCTAGGTCCTCCACCAAAAGGCAAGAAAGCAAAATCTGATATTATCTGATCAAATGCACATATTGCCCAATTACATTCCAGAATAAATCATGCTTCAATAAAGCAATTAAATAATAAACTCAGAGGTCCTGTTTGGCACGCAGACCTGAATTTTGATGGATTGAGAAAGGGACTCGAACTGGGTATGGAAATGAGACTGAGGCTTTAAAATTACATTTGGTATGAAGTAATATTGGAAGGATATGCAATCATAAATTGTGAAAAAACTACAATACCCAAAATAACCTTAACTATGATCTCAACCTCTAATGTTCTTCGACAATAAATAAAAAAATCTTATCATAGTTTTGTTCTGGTGATAACAAGAATTGATGTTGCTTTTAACTTGATTATATAAATTTCATTTGGGTCAAAATAGCTTTTGCTAAATGATAAGTAATCGTGTGAAGGAGAACATGAACTCAATAGGGACCAAACTCAAACTTCCCTAATAACAAAAATGCTGATTTAAGCCTTCAATAAAGTTAGGGATTAAAAGCAACCTCATTTGGGTACAAGGCTCCAGGACTTCGGGAAGGATCAAAGCCAGCCCATCCTTCAATTTCTTCATTCTTTCTTTGCACCAAAAATCTCTCTGGTTCAAATTCATGAGGAGAGTCCCAAAAGTACGGAGATCTATGGAGATTATATACCTGCATTAGGAAATCTTTGAGCATCTACACCATCATCATCAATATGTGAAATAAACATATTGCAAAACCAAGGACATATACAGGTCATGCATACGCACATGTATGGGTTACATGTATGTTTATTATTGTGATCTCACAAGAAGTCTTAAATCCCTAATTAATAATTACACTATGGGCTTTCATGGTGTTAATAAATCGAAGTATATACAATTCTAATCTACAGAACAGAATAATGCATGTCCTTGTGAAACATGAGAGGACACTAAACCAAAAAACTCCATGCATTTCAGATGTCAAAAAATCTGTACTCACAGATATGAAGAGATCAGTCCCAGCAGGAATTGCATAACCATCTTTATTTCCTTTGTATCCTCCTGTAAATGGACATAAAAATCCTCACGGATTATTCAAAAACAATTTAAACAAAAAATAGAAAGGGAAAAATAGCATGTCTGAGATGAATGTACAAATTGATTTTGGTGTAAAGGCAGCTGTGGCCCCTAGTCAATCGGCAGAGACTAATTTGCTGTTCATGAGCATATTCCCTTTTTCCCCCAGTTCTAAAGGGATTCCTTATCTTTCTACAGTGTCAGTACTACACTCCTTTTCTTCTTTTGGAACATATTAGTAATGTCTGACATGTTCTCACTTTGATGATAAATAATTCTTAGCCATCAATATCTTGAGGTAGCAATTTGTTCTCTATCATATTCTGTTTCAGATATTCAAGTGGATATTAAGTGGGGAAAGCATGTCATACGAATTATCTTCTATATGAGCTTTTGGCTATATGCTACTTCACCGGAGTTGTCTTCCAGAACATTGGCTCACTTGATCATAGTCATTCCAATTATTATTATTATTATTTGGTATCTATGCTTTGGCTTTGAAACTTTGATTATTTTCCCTTTTTATTAGTTTATGCAGCACAACAGAAACATCCCATTTTCATGGGCAGTTCAACAAAAAGCAATACCTGGTAATACATCTGACTTTAGTGAACGTCTAATTAGCAAAGGAGGTTGGGGGTACAAACGAAGAGCCTCTATCACAATAAGTCTAATGTACCTGAAAGCATGCAACACGTGTTAATAAACTGTACTAGGAGCACAAAAGCATGACTTGCTCAATACTGAAGCTTTCATGTTGAGGCATCTTGCATCTCTATCTTGCCCTCTTTTTCAGTCATGCCCAAAAGGTAAACACTATTCAAATGGTATGGCAACGCATAAAAAAAATAAGAACTCTCACTTGAGGAACATAGTCCAGACGTATAAATTGTAACAAATACAAACCCCTTAAAAGATAAGAAAACATAAATTTCCTATTAAGAATCCGATCAATTTAAGACATTTGAAAGGTATAGAAAGAGAAACGAAGTCAATCATGATTGAAAGCAAGAACCTACCATATCCTATCCTGCAGGTTATCATTATTACCAATTCTTCCAATAATTGAAACCCTTATTGAAATCCCCTATATAAACAAATAGTAAATCCACATCATGAATGACTAGCTGCAATTAAGCTTTTATCAAGTATGTGGATATGCTGTTTTTTTCTTTTCCTTAGGAAATATAATTGTTAGCAATGCTTCATAATTTTTGAATTTTTTGTTTAAAATAATCGATATCAAACCTTTAACAGTTAATTAAAAAGGCGACTGGACTTTGGAACCTACTGCAAGTTTTTAAGTGATTCAAGAGTTGGTCTCCCGTTTCCCAGCACCGAATCAACCTCTGCTTGAGCCTTCTCCATTTTAGTAGAATTCTGCAATTAGCAAGTTAATATGGATCAAGATAAGTTCCAGAGAGAATATGTTAATATGAAAAGAAGCCGTGAAACATCTAAATTTGTCCATCATATACAATATGCAACGTCTAACATCTGCCTGAGGTAAAGCATACTTGAGCCAGCAGGAAACATGCCCATGTCAGAACTGCAGCTGTGGTCTCATGACCGGCAATGAGCATTGTCATTAAGTCATCCCTCAGCTGTCAAAGAGAACAGAAGGAAAGATAAGCAGACATATTTTGACTCACGGTGATACCTCAAAGATAACAGCATACTAATACGAGTCCAAAAGGCCAAATAGTCTTCTCATTTTCTCAACATGCAGATACATGGGGGCTTGAAAAGCCAAATCAAACCCCACAATATATCACAGAAAATGTAGAAGTGGAATCTTGGGGAAACATGATTTCTTAGTACACTCGGTCCACCAAACTGTTTGATTAGTTATCTAATGAGCAAAATATTTAGCCTTCTAAAAGGCATTAATAATTTCTGAAATTTAAATTTGGAGGAGAAATACCTGCCGATCATCAACATCAGCTCCCCGCATATCAACTAGGAAACGCAAAAGACTTGCATCCTGTTGTAAGCTTCTTTCTTAGTAACAGTTCAATGAAATTGAGATACATAAAGAACTCCTAATTTGGAATGATTTTTTGTAGATAGTTTAACATTTGCTAGGTGTGGTCCTCAGACAGAGGTATAGAAGCACCTTCAAATTTAAGTAGTCCCTTTGTTGCAGTTTCTCAACATCTGCTTCCTGCCAGAGAAAATATAGCTAATCAGGAAATACACAGGTCAAAGGAAAAGAGGTTCAACAGCAACAATTTGGTGGGGGTCCAAGATTCTATGATAAAAGATGTGCAGAGTAGCGTGAAAAGACTCTCCCATCAATGCAGCAGACACAGACCATAAAAATGGCTAAATAGCAGAGACACTGGTATTAGAATGCAATAGACCATAACGAAAGCACGTAAGTGTCAACTTAACACTATAGATCTCAAATACATACACAACAATGATGAATTGGAACTCAAAAGTTCTTTCTCACCTGTCTGCTATCTTTCGCATTTTTTATAAGCCTGTCAAGGCAGCCATTAATAATCTTCAGATCGTTCTGAAACTTTCTTTGCCTCGGGACTATCCACCTAGCCAATGGAATTTTCCAATATGGAATGTAGAAAGTGGATCTATGCTCAGCTTCAAAGAGGGTGCCATAGACTGCCTATTACACATTTTAAATTAGATGGTCTAATATATCTCCAGATCAATGGCTTTAAAAAATAAAAATATTTGAAGGATATAACACTATCAAATATAAGAGGGTAGCATTTAAAAGAATTCTCAACATGATCCACAATTTTGAAATATAGACAATCATTCAATGGGCAAAAACCATATAATGGAGATTGGCCAGCTGAAGTTGAGAAGGAAAAAAAATAGAAGTTCAATTCATAAGATGCCCTTGAAGGGTTGATGATCAGAATTGTAGGGTTGTAAACAGATTTAGAAGCAACATTTTGGCAAGACTTATGATGGTGTTACTATAAGAGGGACCCAACAAAATCTAGATAAATAAGGCCCCAAAAGCATATTCTTGAAATATAACATTACAATCTTGACTTCACTAAAAGAAGCACAAGACTGCTTCTGCGATGCATCTCAACAACCCATACATAGATGATTTTGATGGCGCACACAAAAAGAAAAAGAAAAAAAAAAACCATAGATGATTGATTTTTTACTTTTGGGCAAGTGAACAGTTTAAATTTTGAAGACCAACTAAAATGCAAACACTAAATAATTGAATATGTAACTAAGTGACATTAAGCAAAACAAAAGGTAGAAAAGCATCATGAATGCCTTTTATTACAACCAAAGAAAATTGATGACGCATTTGAAATACATAATAGTTTACACAAACCTTTATGACGGGAGACTCTGTAGTGACAGAACCAAAGTCATAGTTGAAAACACCAAGCCCAATAATATCAAGAGCTAAACTGGAAAACTCTGCTTCAAGATCCAATTCAATTGACTTTTGTTCATTATTTCCTTCCACTCCTACAAGAAGTTCATTGAACTTGGACGTTGTTCTTTCTGAACAAGCTGTGAATACTTTGATCATAGCTTCCAGATATGAAGCATGAAAACCAGGAGCAATGACTGCAAATTTAATAAAAACAAACCAAAAGGATCTCAGGGAGGTATGTCACAAAACGGTTGACAACATTAGTAGAGGGAAAAAGAAGCTATAGAAGCCACAGATGTCAAGCATTATCCAGATGGTAAAAGGCCATTATTGTTAACCCAATTGAGCATTGAAGTCCATTTGGATACAAAAGACAACAGAGCCAAGTAGCATTTACTGATTTAATAATTATACTTGACAACTTATTTAGAGAGAGGGCCACATTACAAATTTGAAGATCTTAGTTGACTCTTTTGGGGCTGGCATGTCAGTGTTGTAGGCCAACTAAAATAGCTGAACCACCAATTGATCTTCCTTGATAAGCATTCAATAAGCCTTCATCATTCGATCCTTAATTCACCCTGTAAGATATCACTTTCTTCACACTAAATTCCTATTATCTCGCTATCCTACTTAAGTTAATGTTGAGGTACCTTAAATTTTCAATCAACAGCTGAGATGCAGAATAAAAAGAGAAAACAAAAAAGAAGAATAAATGACAAAGATATGACAAATGCTGTATGGGCACCTCTTCTCCTTTGCTTCCAAGTATCAAGGTCTGCAGGTATGAGTCCTTTGCCCATTATTGGTTCCAAGATATCGGCAAGTACTCCCTATTTTATTTTACAAACCAGAAATAGAAATAAAAGTAAATAATTTCCAAATGATTTTTGTTTTATAGGAAGAACATAATAAGTTAATAACTAATCAAATGGAATAGGAACTTTGATCTTCCCGAAAGTCATCCTATCACAGATTTGCACCCTGTTTGGCAGCTTTTGGTTTATACTTTTTCCCCCTTAAAAAATCCATTTTGGTGAAAACTTGATAGAATCTCATCCCACTTTTACATGGCATCCTCCAGCTTCCTGGTTTAGGATGTATAAACTTAGCTTGAAACCCCATGAATTATTTTGGCAAGTAGAACGCCATTAATTTTGCAGGTCTCCACAAAAAGAGGACACTCAGGTGGACTTTATATCAGAAAGGTTCTTAATTACAATGTGAACTGACCAGGCAGTTTCTTGAAGCAAAGAAAATTCATTAAGATTTATAGTCCACACAAATCTCAGATGTAGTTTTCTCACAAAAATTAAGGTTAATGAGCTTAGCAGCCTTTTCATTATGCACAATTGAAGAAAAAATATATTCTCATGGCAAGTTGCGAAGCTCAAATTAGCATTCCAAAATAAAAGGGGGCTAATTAATGGGAACTTATATTCAGTTTCAATCAGACAATGTTTTTGTGCTTCAACATATTATACCTTTTCAGGTTTTACATGAAGACATAGCAATGGAGGAGAAATTCACTCAAAATCATGCCTTTTAGTCAGAATATTCAATAATACAAGCAACCCTTAAAGAGTACCAACTAAGGATGCAATAAAACATGGGAATTGTTCAAGCCTGATCTCAACTTCTCAATAAATTTAAAAAAGGGGAAAAACCAAAAAGGAGAATGCTACAAGTAAGATGGTACCTTGTCATAACAAAATGCATTTTCTCGCAGAATATGTCTTGCAACTATGGGATCTGATACAACGACAAATGCTTTTGGCCCGAACGCAAGTTTATACACAGCCCCATGCTGCCATGTTTAATAATATTACCAGAGGATAGACAAAAGTAGAACTGAGCAGATTCAAACAAAAAGAAAATCAAATGGAATTTTGGGGGGTGGGGTGGGGAAGAGCAGAGATATATAGAGAACAATATTAATTTAAATGGCACAAGATCTTTTACAAGTATTTACTAGCACAATACTCCACAAGTTGGAACCATTAACTGTTTTGCTGATTCCAATATCCCAGAACAGCCACAACACTGAAGTACACTCAAAGAGACTACAATGAGATAAGCTGGTAGCAGAAGGGAAATCACGAGAGCCAATGCTAGAAACCCTGATAGTCAAACACTATATAAAGGTTGGACAGTTTCTGCTGGCCTGTCACTGAAACTCAGCTCCTTAAATTTTCCAATACCAAAATTGAAAGGCCAAAAAAGGGCAAAGGAAACGGGCAACATAAAGTGGAAAATAAAAACATTTGATTTAAAAAATTAGCATCTGACTCTCAAGGCATATGTTGACGAAAAGGGTAATTAGAAAGTACCTCCAAGAACCAATCATATAGTGAGAAAAAGAGAGGCCGATCAAACAGATCTGAGACTGCACCTTCAGCTATAGGCATGGACCCAATGCTCCCCCCACTCAAAAGTTGGGTGAGTAGGTTGCTTGCATTATCTAGAAGACTTCTATTTGACTTCTTCTCATCAGCATCAATTGATTGACATCTAAATTATTATAATACACAAGTTCAGCATAACCACGGCTCAAATGTAGAAAATTGAAAGCAGTGAGACGGTGCATGGGATAAAAGGTGTGGTATAAGTAACAAAATTATCATGTGATAATCATTTGAATTTCCCAGTTTAGTTTCCAATCTTCCAGTAAACAGAGTAAAAGCAAAGGCTTTTGAAAATTTCCACTTTAGTTTCAGAATCAGCCCCCAGGCAACTAGCAGTCCTCGAACCAAAATAAATAAATAAATAAATAAGAAATCACAAAATTAAGAAACGAAAAACCACAAAGAGTATATTAGCTTTCAGACAAGTACTTAGAAATATGTAGATGATTATTATTATTATTTTAAAACAAACATGTAAAGCGATCTTTTTCAGTCCATCAGAAAAAAGAGAGATCTCTTTCCGAGGAAATTGATCTAATGTCATCGTCAGTAGCTTGAAGCACCTAAGAAAACATCAGATATCACCTAATGCAGACTAACCTATATATTCCATCAATTCCTGGCAACCAAGCAAGCAAGTAGCAAAAAGACTGAATAGTTATAGAAAATTACCTCACAGAAGAGTACCCTTTGGGCTTAGAATTGCGAAAATCAGTATAAACTGGAAAATGAATGACGGAAGAACTAAACGGCGAAGACCCGGAATTACTCCTCCGGCGAAAACTGCCATCAGATAAGGTTGAGGGGAGGTGAGAGATAGTAGCAGAAGCCATAAAAATGAAACGAAGAAGGAAGCTGAAAGCGGAGAGACCGTGTATCGTATAGAATGAGGGAGTAAGAGATAAGTAATAAAAATGTCAAGAAAGGTGTTCATCTTTTCTTTTAATCGGTGGAAGTGGGAGACACACAGATGAGGGAGACACAGGCGGTGGTGGAATTAGGAATTAGATATTTGTCTTTCTTTTCTTTGCTGTGTAACGAGCAAAGTGGAAGATATATAAAATTTCACGTTAGCATGGCACAACGATCATTCATATTCATTTGGTTCTTTAAAATGGGGTTGATACTTTAATTTAATTAATGGATGATTGATGGTTTAGTTTTTAATTCTTATGATAACTTTTTAGGGAGATGGGGACTTTAGGTGCCCTCTTACCTCTATCTATCTGATAGATGAGCATATTTTTTTAATTTTTGTATATATTGTATTTATTTATATTTAAATCATATAAAATATTTTTTTTTTCAATATTTCAAATTAATTATTTTTCAATCTTACATTTAGAAATATTTATGCAATACTTTAGTATCGTAAAACTAATTAATTTGAGATCTTGGGGTGTAAATTTTTTTACGAAAAAACAACATATAATTTAAAACTAAATAAATACAATATATATATAAAAAAAAAAAATTAAAAAAAATATGATCATCCCTCTAATAGAGATATGAAAGCATAAAAAGAAAGACCTAATATTAATATGGACTCACCCACGTAAGTAATAAAGAATTTAAAGTTTGACCTTTGTTTGATTGAATGTAGGGGAAAAAAGAAGGTTGACTTTCTCGAAAAAAGAAGGTTGACTTTCTCAACCTTCCGTTTCATATTTTTAGCCTTGTGGAGCCTTAATTAGCTTAAGATTATAAAAAATAACATAACTCCAGTTAATATTGAGTTATTATATTTTCAGAGGCTTAAAGTAACATAATATATATATATATATATATATATATATATATATATATATATATATATATATATATATATATAGTTTTTATAAGTATAGTTAATTTTTAAAATAAAAAAAAAAATATAGGATTAATTCCTAAAATTTACTCTCATTTTAGTTTTGATCCTTTAAATTTCAAATTTTTAGATTTTAGTCCCTTAAATTTAATTTCGTTTTAAACATTAGTCAATATAATTAACTAAAAATTTGGATTATTTTGCCTCTTAAGAGACCAAAACCAAAATGAAAGTAGAACTGATGGACCAAAATTATGTTATCTTTAAAAAAAATTGTTTTTATTTTTATTTTATTATATATCTCAAATGATTTCACACATTAAAAATTGTATATATTTAAAATCTAATCACCTAAAAGTCCCAGTAATAACTAAGAAACATAGAATGACAAACTCCAATCGGAAAATGACAATAAGTTTACTTGAGATTTTTGGTCATCAAACCCCTTCCTTCATATCTCATAGTAATTCTCTCTTATCTTAACGCTTATATTATTAACTGCTGATCAACCAACAGTGTTGTTACAGAAGTTTGAACAAATGCTTATACAACCTATAACAATATAAATAGACAAGAATAATTAAATTTGTGTTAAAAAGTAAGGTTATCAAACTCAGACTGGCCTTTGAACCGGTCGAGGTAATAAGTCAAGAATCAATAGGTCAACTTAAAGTCAACCCGGGGGCCATCATGGTGGGGAACAAAAAATTAAAAAATAATTTAAATTCTCATCATAGTATTATACCATCCAAAATCAATTTAATACCTTAAATCTTTAACAAAATAGTCATATACTTATCTCACGTTCTTTACTATTTCTTTAACATATTAAAATCTAGTATTAATCGACCATCAAATAATACTATAATCAATAATCATAAATATTATTCTTAGCAAATTATTAAAATAGATAGATGATAACAAAATATTCATCTACAATCCTTTAATCATTAAATTAATAGTCATTATCTCAAAAATTATTATTAATTTTGACTATTATTGCCATTTACCCCATAAAAAAAAAAAAAATCTTTTCTTTTTTTTATTTAAAAAAGCCACTAGGCCAAACCCATCAACCCGCCTGGGTCGGGATTAGGTCACCTCAGGTTACACAAAAATCCGGTTTATTGACCTACCCAGACCAGCTTCATGGTTGGTCCGCCGATTTCCGGGCTAGCCCGACCAATCTAGTCCGGTTTGATAACCCTGTTAAAAAGTAAAGCACCTAATAGGAGTGATCTATAAAAATAATGGCTTTTTTGTTTTAGATATGGAAATTTGGTAAGACTAATGAAGAACAAAATTTTGGGCATTACCCAAAGAAAAAAACAAAACAAAAATCATGCTCACTAATAAACAGTGCAACACAAGGCAATAATAAATCAGTGACTATACTAATATGATACATAATAAAAAGAAGCATTATGCATAATAAATCTGATGTTGATTCATCTCTGCCTGAAACATTGGATTTGAGGCAAGTATTCGATGGGCATAATTTCGAATATCTTCTCTTGTGGATTGGACTGATATTCGAACCAGCTCTTTCACTCCACCTTTGGAAATGAACTCCTTCACATTGTCCTCTGTTTCAATTCAAAGCAAATGTTTCTAACTCTAACAATGGCCGCTTCCAAAAGAATATTGGAATTCTGGTGTAACATGAAATGAAATGGAAACTTAAACCACTAATCCTTATAGAAACATATTCCAAAGAAGCCAAGTCGTTAAACACTAAATCCACTGTAATGTGCTACTTCAATCTCTATTATAAGGCACTTAGCCTGATCCTTATTATAACTCATCAAGTCGGGGTATAAATTACATTTGTTCAAAGATTGCCCCTATTAAAAGTTTGACGCAACATCCTTTTTTTTGCTTCTCAAAATGTAATTCATGGTTTTAAATATAGGTAAACTTAGATATATATTTTTTCATTTTCAAACAAATTTGATGACTTAACCACATCTTCGGGGTACTGGTGAGGTGGTTAGAGGTGCCTTATAATAGGGTTCAAAGTAAGAAGAGAGATTTAAGAACAAAATACCAACAAGTTACTCGTGGGGGAACAATTACCACCATGAAGTGCTTTTCCTATACAAGTCCATAAAAGAGGACAAAAATAAACGAACTCTCTACCATTGCTACATGAAACTTTTGAAGGACCAAGTTCATTATGTCCCTAATACTTATTATTTGTTCAATTATTTTAGTTTCTTAAAATTCCATACTAAGCAATGTTCTATAAAGCAAGAAGCTCACCATTTTGTGCCAAATGGCAGAGAGCGAGCTCAATGTGTCGTCGGGTTGAAGCGGAAGTGGTATCGGAGTTGGCAATCAACCATGAAAGAGCATCATATTGCATTAATAGAGAGCAGCCTTTTGCTTGTCCTACACAAAGAAGTTAGTTGTCTTTTTGATGTCACTACAGAAACAAAGGAAGAAATAGATAGTTTGGGTCCATAAAACTAAGATCAGTCATAAACCTTGAACTCTTCCTCTAAATTCACATTTAGCAAAGTTAGCCAATCCCCTAGCAACCTGTGCAATGACCTCAATATTCCCACATCTGACCATTTCCACCAGTGCTTTGATGCCTCCATCTTCATTCAGCAGCATATGTAACCTCTCTGTCATTCACAGACTCTACATCAGAACTAAAGCATACAAGACTTGTAAAGCTATCGATGTTTGAGAGAGAGAGAGATTTGGTAGTTATCTACTTTGAGAGGATAAGATGAGTTTACAATGGCATCTAGGGCAACATTTATAAATTTAAGTACTCACTTTGGTCCCAAAGGTAGGAACTAGATAACTAATTTGAGAGTTTAAGAAAATTAGTTAAGTTAGTTGTTTGTAAAAAATGCCTGTCAATTTCTCTAAAGTACCCCTTTTAACAATTTGCATTGGAAACTACTCTCTTAATGGAAAAATTTTGAATATGTGTAATCAACAACAGGGAGAGTTTAGGAAAAAAAAATATAAATTTGAGAGACAAAGTAGAATAAGGTTTTACGCTTAAGACCAAAGCAAACTCATCTATTAGCTCTTATATTTAAGAATGAAGGGAGTATTTAAAATCTCAGTCAGGTAAAAATTTCACATGGGGAATGTCAGAGACAACTTCTGCATACCATTTCCACATAAATTAGCGAGTGCCCCAGCAACCATCCTTAGCGTCTGTGGATCAATCACTCTTGAAGCTATCTTCGCTAGAAGCCTAGCACCTCCTTTGCTGACTATTAAACCTTGACTAAGCTCTGAATTCAAATAGATGTATACTAATAAGTCAACATCACTAAGCAATGGTAATCAATTATAGATGTCAGTGGTTAAATCAATGTAGTTCTTTTGATGAACCTTTTCTATTCTTGTTAGGATTACAATTTTCTCCATAAATGTAACTTTTCATTGGTTCCATTTTTGTAGGAAAGTGAAGATTATTTGGAAACTATTTCACCAGAAATTTTTCCTGAAAAATATGTTCCACAGCAAAATTTTATTTTTCTTGTTTTAATTCGAAAAAAATGATATGTATTATTTTTCCTCTGGAAGTTTTGGTTGAAGAACACTGGGCACCCGGAAGTTTTTTTGAGATCAAAATTGCCCCGGAAGTAAACAAACGTAGCAATCTTGCCCTTCGTTAATCTTGACAGTTAAATTGTTGTTCCAATTTGTAAACTTACAAGGCAAAATTGCTTATAAACAAAACTTCCGAGCGCAAAATTGCTCTTAAAAATAACTTCTGCGGCAAAATTGCTGTTTTGTTAACTTTCGGGCCAATTTCGCTCCTAGAAAATCTTCTGGGTGCCTAATGCTCCTCAGCCAAAACTTCGAGGGCAAAAGTGATACTTATCCCTTCGAAAAATTCTAATGGGAAATGTTTTTCAGTGAAGGCCCATTTTGAGTTGCAATAGTATTGTTAGTTCTAAGAAGCTAAAACAAAATTTTTAATTAGTTTTCTCATTTCCAGAAAAATTCTTGATTGAAAATTGATTAAAAAAAAATCTGTCCCGAAAATTTTCTTGTCATACAAAACAAACAAATTTTTTTTTTTTTTAAAAAAAAAAAAGAATCTTAAGCAAGTTTTCTGAAGTAACAGTCAGAAATGTCATTTCGCTTTCCAGAAAGAGAAGTACTACGTTGAACATAAGATATGCTGTAGGGAGGAAGGGAGATAAGATACACTGTCCTTCCTTCTTCAATTTTATCGAGATAAAAAATCAGAAATCAATCACAGATGCAAGCTTGATATATATATTGTTTCTCAAAATGTGCTTTTTTTATAAAAAAAAAAAACTTTAATATATGAAACTATGAAAGAGTATAACCCAAAAACTGAAAATAATGATATATTTAGCAATCAAACAAGCGTAGTTGACGACACACAACACACCAAAAAATCTTGAAAATTACCATTCATAGCCAAATTGGCAATAGCCCCAGAAGCCACTCTAAGAATAGTTAAATTTTGGGATGATTGCATTAATGTAAGTAATTCATCCAATCCTCCTTCTTCAACAATTTTCTCCTGATTAATATCTGGAAAAGGGTAACATTCTATCATTGTAGATATGGATGATTACAATCAACAAATTGTCATTGTGCCCCACAGGAAAAAAAAACTTAGCTTCTAAAGCACATTGAAAGAAACAGGGCAACAAAGAGACTGTCTATCATTGACTCAGTATATTAGAAAGCAGAGCACTCTAGTCATCGAAACTGTGTTTCGGAGATTTCATTCATTAAATACCATTTAAACCATGAAACTTGCGGGGATTAAGAAGCTTTTGAACTGAGATGTTTTTTTCTGCGTGAACCACTTCCCTTTAAGCCAATATAGAACCTCCCTTCAGACAGAATGAATTCTTAATGGTTTCTCATTACAACATCTAGGTATTGTTTTGTTGAATAATTCAAGTTAACAGATAAAATTTTCAGTATAATAACACAAGCATGGAAAGACCAGCTCAAAAACTTTTAAAGAAAACTAACATGAATCAAAAAGCATATGCAGCAAGAGCAACAATGACAAATCTCTATTTCTAATCAAGAGATAAAGGGGAAAATGGCATCATTTCATGTCCTGTACCTTCAGCAGCAAGATTGGCTATCACCTTTAGAGCTTGGATTTGGGTATCCGAGTCCTCTGACTTCAATAACTCTAATATTCTTTGAAACCCAACTGAATTTTTCTCAACAAAGAGCATGCAAAACAATAAACGAAGAATATACACATAGGTTATTTGTTAAAAACCAAATGGAATACCACTCCAGTCCTTAAAATAAGACACCTTATAGAAGGTTACTATGGTCGTCAATATAAGTCACTTTGCAAAAAGTCAATAGCATTAAATGCCCTTATTAATTGAACTTAGAGAGAGATTTTGTAAAAAAAATTAAAAGTAATTAAGATACATAGATTTTAATTGGATGGTAATCTTAGAAAGTAATAATGATTTTTACCATTTTAATGATACAAACTACTTTTAACTACTTTTTTTTAATTCTTGTGAAGTAGTTAGAAGTGACTTATATTAAGGACCAAAGTGATCATTCTGAAAATTTCTTGCCTTCTTTGCATATCTTTGCAATGGCAGACTTCTGACTAGAGATTGTCTCCTTTGATGGTTTAATCTTGTTTGACATCATGGGGGATCCATACTCCAAACATTCATTCAATGTATTTTCCTTCAAAACAGATTTCTAATTCAAATAAATAACAAGGTATTAAAATAAGATTTTCAAGATCAACAATAAAATAAATGAATAGAAAAAAAAGAAAGAAAGAGAAAATTACCTTCATATCATTCTCAGTTTCGGACACATTCTTCTTAAGTTTAAATAGCTCATTTTCAACAGCTTTTCTTTGCTTCTCTTCCATCAGGAGTCTTTGCCGCATAACATGAAGTTCTTCATTCAGTGTAACCTTCAGGAATCAATTACTGGTAAATTTTAATTTTCATTAAAGGATAAAGAGTCATAAAGCTCATAAAATGGATTGCACTAGTCCCTGTTCTTATTCTAAATCAATTCAACACATTTAAGAACAGGAGAGTTCAAGAAGACCTATCCATTTGCACTTACCTCCCTCTCTATTAGATCTTGATGTTTTGATTTTAATAAATGGAGTTCATTTGCAGTAGTTTCATGTAAATGGGACATTCCTTGTAATCTTGCCCGAAGTTCATCGATCTCTTCCTGCTTCTGGTTCTTCAAACAAACAAAAGAACTTAAAAATCACTTAAAGGTTGTGAACTCAAGGTAAATAAGATCATATGGCAACATGGTTAACACCATTCTGGCTCAAAGTACAAATACAATGTAAATATAACAAGATGGACAAGGGTTAAATTTTTGTTCAGAATTTGAAAAGAGAACCAACATATACATAACTTCAGAACATATGTTTCACTCCTTCTGTTTTCCAAATACAAAACCAAGCATTATATACCTATGATGAATGATATCATAATATCACTATGTCTGGTCCTAGAAGAAAGCTATATTGCCAGTAGGATCAACTCCATGGATGAAATATAAGACCGCACACTCCTCAACAATATCAATTGTCTTTCCTGAATCTAAGTCTTGAAAAGTACAACTATGAGAGGAAAATTGAGCAGTGGGATCCTAATCTTCCTAAATGTTAATTTCCAAATCCCAATGACAGTAAACCTGTACAGTAGTAATCCTAAACTAAAAGTGATAAAAATTTAACTACAAAATACAAAATTCAACTGAATACTAACATCAAAATTAAATGTGGTAAATATGCATTTGTGCTTCCGTAACTGACAGACAAGTCGAGAGAAAATTCAATCATTCTGTCATAAAAGGTAAGGTACCAAAAGAAAAGCATATTAAATAAATATTTGCTCAACATAGATTTTTAAATAAACCAATTCTAAAAATATTGACCAAGTTCACCTGGGCTAAGTCTTGTTGATCGCTTAGGAGTCCCTTTGCCAGGTCTAATTGTTCTTGGGCACATTCAAATCGGTGACGCTCATCTTCTATCTGCTTAACTAAATCCATTACTTGCTTCTCATGCATTTTAGTGGTTTCAGCCAGGTCCCTTTGATATGCGGCATTCTCTATTTCTTTTTGCTTCTCACGAAGGAATAAAAAGAAATTTAAGGAAATATTAAGTGTTAGAATTATGTTCTCATTATGTTCAGAAATATGGGAGATTTGCAAACAAAATATATGCAAGGAAATGACTTTCAGGAAAACGCAATATTGAAACAAATTCAAAAAAATCATAAGCCATGAAAGAACCTAATATATACACTAGCTCATAATACATGATTTAACCCAAAAAATTTACCAGCTACAAGGTACAATTTTTTTTATCATTTATATAGATAATAATACATAGCAACATTATCAGCTATTTTTGTAATTAGTTTATCGATTACAAACCTTAATTGACTTTTGATGATCATTTAGGAGCTTTTGTATCGTCTCTTGTTCTTTTGCAGCGAGCTCAGCAAAAGAATGCTTGTCTTCAATCTGCTTAATCAACACTGCAATTTTCCTCTCATACATCTGAGTGGTTTCTGCCAGTACTTTTTGAATCGCAGAATTTTCAAGGAGTTGTTGCTACTTATGGTCAAATAAACATCATCAATACCCATTGACAGGGAAGTGAGAATTCCACCCCAAAAGATATATTGGCTAATGAGAAAATGGGGGAGAGAGGGAGAGGGAGAATTGTAAATCGTGTTTGATTGTACAAAGATAATAAACTTATATATGTAATGTACTGAAATTGTAAAATGCACACAGATCAAGAGTGAATTAGGAAAGGAACAAAAGCTTGATCTCACAGATGACATACCTCATTTTTATTTTCCAAATTTGTAGCCACTTCATGCAATGAACCATTTTGATCTTTCTGACTTTTAAGTTCGCTTAAGATGTTCTTTAACTCCCCTTTCAAATGCATGTTCTCCTTTTGTAGAAACTGCCAGCATTTGAAAGTTACAAAAGGACACAAATTAATACGAAACTTGGAAACTTAAAATACAGGAAACTTGGAAAAGCCATGGCTTTGAAAGCCTGACATGAGTTCTATGCGCAAAGGCCTTATAGACTACAAGACGAGGAAACAACTACCTCGGAACCTGTAAGCAGACCTTTCTTCGTTTCAATTAAAGCATCTTGGCACTCTTTCAGCTGCTTGTCCAACATATATTTCTCATTTTCTCTCAACTTCTGTTGCCTTTCAACTTCTGCTGTAAGAAGGTCCACTTGATTTTCAAGCTTACGGCACAAAGCTTCATAATCAACTTCTTCTCTGAGCTTTACCTTGTTCACGATCTTCATTGCCTGCAATTATGCATGCAAACTAGTCAAAGGAAATATATCTACCTTGAGAACCGTTAGCTCTTCATTGTAGCTGGTATAATGCAATATCAACATTACCCATGTCCATATTGAATTACAGGCAATGAAGATTGTGAACAAGATAAAGTGAAAAAAATAATAACAAAGAATTAGAAAAATTTAAAATCCAGGTTGCTATGAAAATCCTGTACTAGGGTGCTTAGGAATCAGGATTCATGCATCCTTAAAATTCAATCACATTCTGCTCATGGACTCCCAGAGTGTTCTAGAAAGAACTACAAAATGAGACATGAAAGCCCATTATGAAGCTCTTGATTGTTGTGCATATTTTAAGTAAGAATAATCTATTGCAACATCTTAGTTTAAAGCATATTTTAAGGTTTAAATTCTTCCCAAGATTCCCTAACCAGGTAGCAGTCAATTTATAATAAAACTCTATTGGTAGTCATACCAAAATCATGCTCAGAAAGTATGAATTTATTGCCACCTTGCTTAACCTAAAGTATTTTTTCTTTTATTGGCTCCAAGATCTTAAAATTTATCATAACTTCTCCATATAAATTTAAAAATAAGAAATTTTCATTAAACAAGAACAGAATGGTCAGTTGATTGAGTTAAACTTCTGAAATTGTTTGGATTAGAATAAATTCTCTTAATAAATTCTGATTTGAATTAATCCTAAAAAAATTTGAATCGCCACCGAAACAGTTTGAAGACCTCACTCCAGGACAAAAGAGAATGCTTTTTTGTTAAAAAGAATCAAATGAAAACAATAAAATAAATAACATAAAATAGTAACAAAGATATGCAAGAGAAAGATAAAGGGTCTCTTCAATTGTGAGGATGGGGAAAGTGCAGTGGCAGCAAGGCTAAAATGCAAAATCTATAACGGCTAGAAACCATAAATTATCATCACTAACTCACACGTTGTCCAAACATTACTGTGCTAGAAGTCTCCGCAAGGTACTTTGCAGAAGGCCCAATTGTTATAATAAGAGAAGTCCTTGAAGACCCTATTTCCAAGAGTAAAAATTGTTTAAAGAAAAACCTTACAATAAACTGATGGAAGGAAGCACAATTATGGGTCAAAAAAGGAAAACAAAAAATTATGAATATGACCTCCAAATGAATCGCGAAGTAGCCTTGTAAGCTTGGACTCTCTTGTTGGTATATGTGGGCATTTTTCGGCCAATGCATTTATGCATTTTCCAAGAGAAGTGAGAGAAAGATTAATGAATTTAGCCTCTTCAAGCAAGTGCCCTTCACTTCCTAAACCAAAAGGAAAGGTGTCTAAGTGGATATTTCATACAAACCATTTGGATTAGGAACTGCACATGATAATGAAATAATATTTTATCTGGAAGTAAAATCTTGTCAAATATATTAAAATTAAAAAATCAAGATAGCATATTGTCCAAAAATGACAAGCAAGACAATATCGCATGGCCTTTAAAAGGATCGGGGAAAAAAAAAATAATACAAGCACATCACAGCAATAGGTCTTGAACAGGACTATTCTTTCAGTCATGAATAATATATAATACTCCCTCCGATCCTTTTTATAAGTAACATTCTCTCTCTTGGGTATGGTCCTTTTTATAAGTAACAAATCCCCTTCGTCTAAAAATGAAAATTTGTTTTTCCACTTTCACCCTCATTAAATACCTGCATTTATAATAATTACTATCACACATGCATTGAGAACGAGGAAACTCCGCCATTTAGTATCTGTCTACAATAAATTATACTTATTTCACGTTTTTCTAAATTACTCTTATTTCTACTCATTATCTCTCCTAAGCCCTCTTTATGAATAAGGGTATAATTGGAAAATTGTTTTTGCATATATTACATACTTATTGCTTTTAACTGAATTTAACTACCATTTTGATCCACATGAAAGTGGTAATTGTTACTTATAAAAAGGACCAAAGGAAGTAATAATTAGACTAACCGGATTTGTCTATCCTTTCAGATCCAGCAAGATCCACAATTAGCAACTTGCTCTTCTGAATCATAGGTTTGTTGTTTTTAACAAAAAGGTCATTTCCAATGCTTTCATCTCGACAAGTAGTGTCTTCTACCTTTTTTCCAAGGATGGATCTGCGAATTTGAACCTTCAAATACAAGAAACAGAATTAAAATTTGTTATACTATTGACCAAATATCCTGAATTATACAAGAGCAGGAGAAAAGTAGATAGCTCTATACACACCATGAGAATCACATGACTCCGAGAGGATTCTGTATTCAGCTTTGTGTTAGATACATGACGATTTACATCACCTAGTTCAAGTAATTGCATGAAACGGTCAAGATCTCGAACTTTAACCACTTCCACACCAGGTAATGACACTTCACCACTCTTTGGGTCTTCATGTATAGAAATGTTACTTTTCTCTGGAGCAAGCAAATCATGTAGGGACTCCATATACAGCTGGAGGAAGAGTATCATAAACAAACATAACCATCTAATTTGTCGAAATAGCAATTTGATAATACTAATGAGTAGTAAAAAACTAACAGAAATTAGCAACTAAATAGTAGAGCTGCAGATTGAGCTAAAAACAAAATACCTCACCCTTAGGCTCTTAATAGTAGAGGTGGTAAAAGTGACTTAGAATTAGAATCAGGGTGTCAAACCCTCTGTTGGAAACCTCTATGAAAACCAATTTGTGAGAATATTATGCATTTATTATGGATTATTTAGAGTAGTTATTATCTTATTATTATATTAGATATAGATATATTATATCATATCTTATGATTAGATATAGGTATATTATATTTTAGGATATTTCCTGTTATATCTCAATCAGTTTGATTGATTTTGATTTGATTTGATTAGATTTTAGGGTTAGGTCTAGGTTTTCCTATATAAAGGCATTTATGTACTCTTTCTGATTATGAGATTAATTAAGAATTATATTTCTCTCTCAAAGTCCACATGGTATCGGAGCCACGTTGGTTCCAGGCTATTTCCAGTTCGTCCTCAGTTGGGTTTCTTTTTCCGGCGGTCTGAAACAGTGAGAGAGAGAGGAGAGATTTCGAGCTCTGCCACGGTCCATTTCTTGGTACACGCGCCCCACCATCGTGTTTTCCGTCCTCCAATCGGCGTTCGCCGTAAATCTGGTGGCTGTCCGACGTCTATATGACGGCACGTGGCATACACGCGCTTCGCCGGAAGTGACATTGTGATGGCGCGTGGGAAGTCCGTTTTGCCTGAAACTTCTTGTTTCGGGCTCCTCCTCTGATTTCCAGCCATTTCCAGTGATTTTTTGCATCTTCCGGTGAGGGTTTGAATTTTTCGACGAGATCTCCAGTGAGAATTTCCAGATTCCGGCAACATCATCGTTTTCTGATTATGAAGCATTGCTAGGTTAAAAATATTCAACCCTAGTAATGGAGAGCACAGTTCTTCATCAACGACCCATCTCCTCTTCGACGCTGTGATCGTTGTCGAGCCTGTCATCGTCGTTGTTGGTAGTTCCTTTGTCATCGTGCTTCTCAACTCGTCCGACGACCGGTCTCATCGTCCTCAACTCGTTCGGCGACTGGTCAACTCGTCCGGCAACTGGTCTCGTCGTCCTCAACTCGTCCGACGACTGGTCCCATCGTCCTAAACTCAACATATTTTTGAAGATTGAAGTATCTGCTGCTCGTCGAACTTGTCGCAGCCGCTGCCCGTCTCCTAACGTAATCGAGTATCTACTGCTCTCTAGATAGGCCTCTGAGACTCAAAAAGGAGTACAAGCCCAGACAAAATAAATGGGCCTCTAAGACTCAAGAAGTACAAGCCTAAGGGGGAGTGTCAGTAGTATAAAGTTGTATAAGCAAGTTGGACATGATTCACATCCATGATCCAACTTGAGGGGGGGTGTGAGAATATTATGGATTATTTAGAGTAGTTATTATCTTATTATTATATTAGATATAGATATATTATATCATATCTTATGATTAGATATAGGTATATTATATCTTAGGATATTTCCTATTATATCTCAATCAATTTGATTGATTTTGATTTGATTTGATTTTATGAGATTTTAGGGTTAAGTCTAGGTTTGCCTATATAAAGGCCTTTATGTACTCTTTCTGATTATGAGATTAATTAAGAATTATATTTCTCTCTCAAAGTCCACACAATTAAAAAAAGAAAAATGGATGGCAACATCTCAGATTGGGTACACCAAATTTGTGAAAGATCAACCCAAATGTTTAGATGAGTAAGCAAGAGCCAAAAATTGGCTGTCTCCTCATGAATCAACCCAGTGAATGTGAAATGAAGTAAAGAGCTACCCAAGTAACAGACAGATTATGAGCAACAAGGATCAAAGTAGAGACCATTAGGTCTAATAAGATTTAATACACTGTTAGAGAATCATTTAAACGAAGAGTTGATGCAGTGAAAGTCCAAGAATACTTTTTACAACTAAGAATCTCACTTATAAGTTACGACACACTCAAGAACCACCTCACTCTCAACAATGGAGACGTTTTCTTTCATCACTCAATAGTGTTGAATCTACTACTAATTTTTGCAACCACGAATTGACTCAACCCATCTATCCATATCATTTTTCGTTAAGAGAACAATTCAGATGCCAATGACCTATTGATGGAGAATTGAAGAATTGAGCTACACATGGAGAAGTTTACAATTTAATTAAATTTATTGTGTTTAGTAATTATCTTTATTTTAGAAGTTAAGGATTTTTCATTTATTTTGAATTAGGTTCTATCTGATCCTATCTTGTTTAGGTTCAAAGTAGTCCAAATCATAATTAAGTTTAAATCAATATAACTATTTATTACTTGCATCTAGGGCTCCACAAATAACCCTAAAGTTTTCTCAATTGTAAAATCTTTTTGCCTGCTAAATAATATCAAGAATATTTTTCTGTCACACTTTCCCCCCAATTTCTCTGTTTCTCCCTCTCTCCTTCTCTTTCTCCTTCCCCCTCTTTTCCCCTTTGTTCCACATCACTTATGCAAGACTTGTCCTCCACAAAGCCTAACATTATGTCCATGAAACTAGAAATTACACTAATTCCTTAGGATATGGATATCTGTATCACATCAAGTTAATGGCTTGTGAGTATGCTTATTCATTGCAATGATCCCAGTGATTTCCAAGAAATGCTAATTAATGAGGCAGATGAGGGACTAATGTATCAGCCAAGATTAGAAAAACTCCTCTCCTATTCAAAGAATAAGATTAAATCTCCATCAAGGCCAGTCATATCTGTCAGATTCCAGAAAGTTTGACCAACAATTTATGCACTCCCTTCCCCCTACTGTCCTAATCAGGTCCTCCAAAAGATTTTTCCAAGTTTTACTCATCAAATCATTGCAACAATGTACAGGACTCAAATAATCAGGTTTATGTGATTGTTCCTCATCTTTAACTACATTTAAACACAAAGCATGACATAAGTAATTGACCAGGGAATTCCAGCCTAGAGTAAATTTAAACTACATACGAGGTCTCTTCATGATTTAATCACATAGAAAACTTCTATAACAATAAGGGAGACTATACAGAATTTTGTGACAATTAGAAATTATATGTTAATTTACAATATAAAATTATAACACAAGTACATGGTCCAGTAATCAAAACTAAACTATGCAAGTTCTTAACATCAGTCAAATTTCTAATGAATACATAACTCTGCTTTAAAATTGCACGAATCTTTAAATACCAAAGTTTTAGCACACTCTTTCAGTTAACCATAATGTTTCTTGAAAGGCCAAGCTTTCTGGTCAACTTTGAATACCTGCAAATAGGAAACCTCTACACTATCAGATGCAGATGTGTTGGCAATTATGTCTTCCACAGCTCTAACCATAATGCCACGCTCTGAAACATCACCTTTACCCAATGTTCCAACTGTGTAGGTTTTACCAGTACCTGTTTGACCATAAGCCATAATTGTCCCATTATATCCACTCAATACACTCTGCAAGAACACATCAACATTTCTACTGTAGTTAATGAAGAATGATGTTTGGCCCCAAAAAAACAAATGAAGAATGATAATTCCAAATATGCATCTTCAACCAATTTACAAATTGTTACATTTTTGTAGCATTCCAAATATGCAACTTCAACCAATTTATAAATTGTTACATTTTTGTAGCATTCCAAATATGCAACTTCAAGCAGCATCCATATGTAAAATTTTCAGTAATCAAGAGTCAAACTTGTGGCATAATCTTCAGTGAAGTCAAAACATCAATAATTATTCAAACAGATATTGATGGTCACTTACCTCAACTACAGGTTTGGCAACAACCTCATAAACTCGCTTCTGAGAGGAAGTTTCTGTGAAAACTTCATCAAATCTATAAGATTCAAAATTCCAGTTGTTTTTTCTCAACTTTAACCGCTTCAGCTACATGGATCCAAATCAAAATATTAACAGATAATAAATAATTCAAATAAAAACACAGTCCTCTGAACTATATAACATTTTTTAGTGAATGTTGTTTGTATTAAAACATGCATGACAATCATAGAAGGGATGCAAGAATTTCAATTTGAATAAGGTTGACAGGGCTGGCCTGATTTTGGTATTAGTGGTAATTAATATTACCTCTGGCTGCAATTCAATATAGTCAGCATCCGAGAGAATTTCATCATTATTTTTTGGACGAAGTCGCACAGCAACTCTAACCCTTTGAGAATCTAAGGAAGGAAAAGAGAAAGGATTAAACTCAGTAAATTTGTACTTACCCCTCAAATGAACCATATTTGTTATTTAATCATTGCCCCTGTCCTTTCCGCGATACCCACTCCTTTGATATCATTTAAATATAACAGTACAGAAATAATAAAGACGCTTAAATCTTTCATTGCTGATAGTGAAAAAAAGATAGAACTTGTGATTAATATAGTAAGGTCCATAAAGATAACACCCAAAACAAAAACAAAGAAAGAAAGTAAATACTTATCCGCTATCGCCATTATAATCTAATAATGATCATTAGGTTCAACGGATAACCGTACCATACAAGAAAGATCACATTACAAACAATAAGTTCAAAATCTGCGCCAAAACAAAATTCCATAGTCTCTATCAACCCAGCATGGGATTGGAGCTACATACAATTATCGAACAGAACCAAAAACAAAAACAAAAAACAAAAGAAGATGCCAGGAAACAAAAGCAAAACGTATACAAAGTAGGTTTTAAAACAATATCCCTCCACTGAACTGAGAATCACCTTGTTCATCATCATCTGAAGGAGTAGTAGTAGCGCGAATCCGCCTGGGAGAAGCAGAAGGAGTTTTAGATCGAGAAGGCTGAGGAGGGATTTGCCCATGAACACTAGCAGAATTCAAATTTGAAGTGGCATACGAAGAAGAAGCATATCCATGAGAGTAAGTAGCGGGGACTTGTCTGTGATGCGTTCTGGACGATCTGAAAGCAGAGCCGGAAGCCATATTGTTTTTGAGCTACGATTGAAGAAGAAACATGGAGTGATTGGGATTTGGACAGAGAAGAAGTAGTAGAATGAAAATGGAGAGAAGAAAAGGTCAGGAAGGAAGAGAAGAAGAGGCCGGCACGTCGGGGAGGAGTGAAAATGGGGGAAATGTTCTTCCCGCGTCATTTCATTCATTCGCTGTGGGGTCGACACCAAAAATCTTGACAAGTGACACGGCACAGTGAACGTAGTTTGTCGCTGTCCAAGACCAAAGCGTCACCAGCCTCGTAGGCCATGTGTTGCTATATGCTAAGGGACAAAAAACAACAGTGCTCTGTTTTCTTCTCTCTGTTTCAGAAATATTAATAATGGAATGGAGAAATAATGATGAGAGAGGACCAGTACTAAAAAAAACACTGAAAGCTGAAAATAGAAGTACCATACAGGAACTGAAATATCTTCCAGTAACCTTCAATATCTTCAATAAACTTTTTAGTACATCTTATATGGTTATACTAACATATATTTACTTAATTGATTATAAGATTACGCGAGTAATTTTGTCCTAACTGTTATCTCATTTAATTTTAACTGTCAGTTAATTAAATATGCTAAGATGATAATACACTTGTCATCTACTTCATTTTTGTCAAGCTTTAAGTTTGCACCAGAAGTCCATATATCCATCTACTTCATCTAACTTCAAGCACAAATTTGTAGCTTCACAAAACTGATGTGGATGACATAGGAATAGAATCACAAATTTCAACATATTTGATCAACTAATAGTTAAAATTAAATTAGATAGGGTCAAGACAAAATTGCTCCCCAAAAAATTTTCAAGGCAAAATTTCTCCTCTTTGAAAACTTCTGGGCCAAAAATGCCTCATAACCTTTGATTATATTAAGGAAATAAATAAAATTAGTTAAAATGATATATATTTTCTAAAACATTTTAATCATTTTCTTTAATTCTCTTATTCATTTTCCTCTTTGATTATTATTAAGGGAGTATCAATTTGTAAGTTAGGAAAATATTACCAAATATAAAAAATAGGTTTAATGTTAATATGGCCTGATTTAAATGTTGTTAAATCCACTTCACAATCATCAGTGAGAAGCGATCACACTCCATTAGATAAACCATCCATGTCAATGGGTCACGGTGAGGCCTATTATGAAGGCACCTCACAAAATTCGGAAACTGGGTTAAACCATTAGGCCCAAAAAAAGGGCTGTGCTTAAATATTTTTCAAGCTTTTTTCTTTTGTACAAATGAGGGCTATTAAACTATTGGATCAACAGTGGTTGAATCTAATAGAAGGGGATTCGACGAAAAAAAAATTCTAGTAGAAGGGGTTAGTAACCCACTACGTGCGAACTAATGTTTGAATCCCCACTGAAAGAAATACCCACAGTTAGTACCCGACATCAACTCAAATAAAATTGCTTTTCAACAGGAGGATACATATGCTTGCAATAGCACTAACAAAACATCATCCAACTAAGTGGAGTTGGCTACATGGATCGCATGATCGATACCATTATACTCCAACAAAAACTAGATTTGTGATAGATTATTAACCAATAGATCATGTTCTACAACATCATTGAATGTTTGCTTCAGTCTTCCTCGATATCTTTTTAGAAGATGCTTGATTGACCCTCCTCAATGGCACACTCAATAGCTTTCTTTGAACATGTCCAAACCATCTTTTATATATATATATATATATATATATATATCATTATCTCCTCAATAGATGACAATCCAACTCATTTGTGTATATCATTCTTATGAATCTTATCTTTTCATGTATAGCCTTACACCCATCTTAGCATTCTTATCTCAGCTACTCACACTTTACATTTATGTTGTCCCTTTAAAGCTCATCATTCTTTCTTTCTTTCTTTTTTTTGCCAAAAAGAGACTATATTACTACAATATATTAAAATACAATACAGAGGTCCAAAATAAAACACAACAAGTAAAAGGTTTAGGCCCAACCAAAATAACTCTAACCACTAACAACATATCCAGCATGGGATTGGAGCTACATACAATTATCGAACAGAACCAAAAAAAAAAACAAAAGAAGATGCTAGGAAACAAAAGCAAAACGTATACAAATTAAAGTAAGTTTTAAAACAATATCCCTCCACTGAACTGAGAATCACCTTGTTCATCATCATCCGAAGGAGTAGTAGTAGTAGCGCGAATCCTCCTGGGAGAAGCAGAAGGAGTTCTAGATCGAGAAGGCTGAGGAGTGATTTGCCCATGAACACTAGCAGAATTCAAATTTGAAGTGGCATAGGAAGAAGAAGAATATCCATGAGAGTAAGTAGAGGGGACTTGTCTGTGATGCGTTCTGGACGATCTGAAAGCAGAGCCGGAAGCCATATTGTTTTTGAGCTACGATTGAAGAAGAAGAAGAAACATGGAGTGATTGGGATTTGGACAGAGAAGAAGTAGAAGAATGAAAATGGAGAGAAGAAGAGGCCGGCACGTCGGGGAGGAGTGAAAATGGGGGAAATGTTCTTCCCGCGTCATTTCATTCATTCGCTGTGGGGTCGACACCAAAAATCTTGACGAGTAACACGGCACAGTGAACGTAGTTTGTCGCTGTCCAAGACCAAAGCTTCACCAGCCTCGTAGGCCATGTGTTGCTAAATGCTCAGGGACAAAACACAACAGTGCTCTGTTTTCTTCTCTCTGTTCAGAAATATTAATAATGGAATGGAGAAATAATGATGAGAGAGGACCAGTACTAAAAAAACACTGAAAGCTGAAAATAGAAGTACCATACAGTAACTGAAATATCTTCTCGTGGGCTTGTTTGGGTAGGCAGTAGGAGCAGTAACTTTAAAGCTATCTGACTTTTAAAAAAAGTTCGATAGGAAAAAAAAAGTCAGGTTATAGATAATGATTTGTGTTTGGATTGATGGTGGAAGAAGTGGAGAGACAAAAAAAAGGCGAAAGTGAGATGGTAAGAAGGTCTCTCTTTAGTTTAACTTGATGGCCGAGTTCGAGCCAGAATGCAAAAAGCTTGAAACTCTTGGGGAGAGCTTTGATTTGTACCACAACGGCCCGGAAGAACCGGATGACTTACATAAAAAAAAAAAAAGTCGAGAGCGTTTTGGAAAAAAAGCTTGGTTCGGAGATTTTTCCTTAATCGACTTTTTGAGTTTTTTTAACTTAAGTTAAGCTCAACGCATAATCCAATCCAAACAAGCGGCTTTTTTTAATCAAAAAGGTGAGTGTTGGCTTTTAAGAAGCTACTGCATTTTTTTGCCTTTAACGCTCAAATTTAAGTGAATCCAAACCAGTACAATATCTTCAATTATATTTTTAGTGCATCAAGCATAGTAAAAGTACATCTTATAGATAGTTAACTAAAACAATTTTTTCTGGGGAAAAAAACTAAAACATATTTACTTAATTATAAAGTTAAGGGATGAATTTAGGGAAAATTCCAAATAAATACCTTCAATTTGTAAAACCCCCAGATGTCTGTTAAATTTGTAAAAAGACTGAGAGGTACCAAGGACTTATGAGAGATATGCAAATTTGGGTGAAATTACCCTTTTGCCCTTACTTTTAAATAATAATAAAAAACCCCCACCCCCACCATGGTGGTGGGTGGCCCGGCATGTTTGTTTGTGGCCGTGATGGGTGGCCGTGATGGTGGTGGAGGTTTTTTTTTTATTTATTTATTTAAAAGTAAGGGCAAAAAAAATTTCAACCCGAATTTGCATATCCCTCATAGGTCCTTGGTATCTTTCGTCTTTTTTTACAAATTCAACACTTATGGAGGTTTTACAAATTCAGAAGGTATTTATTTAGAATTTTCCCATGAATTTAGCCCTAACTGTTTTCTCATTTAATTTTTTAATTGTTAGTTAAGTAAATATGTTAAGATGACAATCCACTTGTCATCTATTTCATTTTTGTGAAGCCAAAAATTTGAGTCAGAAATCTATATGTTATCTACTTCATCTACCTTCATACACAAATTTGCAACTTCACAAAAATAATGTAGATGACATACAAACGGTTAGCTCAGCATATTTGATCAACTAATGATCAAAATTAAATTGGATAACGGTCGGGGCAAAATTTCTCTATTTTAAAAATTTTCAAGACAAAATTGCTACACGAAAAACTTTTGGGGCAAAAATGCCCCTTAGCCCTTGATTATATTAAGGAACTAAATTAAATTAGTTAAAATAATATATATTTTCTAAAACATCCTAGTCATTTTTCTTAATTCTCTTATTCATTTTCTTTTTTGATTATTCTTAAGGGAGCATCAATCGGTAAATTAAGAAAATATTGACAAATATGAAAAATAGGTCTTATGTTTAAAATTAAGATCAACTGCTCAAATAGGTTTTAGTAGAAGCCAGTAGAAGTATTTTTTTTTATATAATACCCAGTATTCTAAAATAATTATTGGTATATTCAGCACCTCAGAATTTTATTTTTATTTTTTTATTTATGTCTAATGCCCTCAAATATTTTGAGGTAATATCATAAGTTTGGGATGCCCGTTGCTATGGAGAAAAATATCTTAAAAGCAAAATTGCATCTAGAATTACTTTAAGATATAGGTGGTGCTAAAAAAAATGTATGGTGCTAAATCTGTGTGTGGGTATATATATATATATATATAGAGTGGAATTAATACAACACTTCAAAATATCATATGTAAGGTAAACCGAATAAATAAAAAGTAAAAACAATACTTCAGGATATTAGGCATTTAGACGCAAGTTAACCCAAATAAATACCCTATTAGCTTTTTAGTTAGTCAAGGGCCCATATATATTTTACTGTTTAATCTTTGTTAAAATATAAATTATTAGCTGTTAATTTTGTTTTATAGTCTACGGAAAATTGAAAGCCACTCAAGGAAAACTGGTGAGTAGAAAATGTTGACAAAATTACAAGCAATGTGGAATAAGACTAGTACGGATGATCTGAATCCCGCACGTAAACGTTATCCTACAGAGTTATTTCGCAACCACCGGCAAAGAGGAAACGGTACTCCCCAGGATTAAACAAACCCTTCTTGCTTTATGGCAAGGCGGTAGAACTAGCGGAAGATAATAGTAACCAACAACAAGAAAATAGGTAGAGGAGAGAAGATTGAATACTTTGTATCGAGCACTCCGTCCAATTTCCTTTTATAAACACTGTTCGCGAAGAGCCAACAGACATGAGACAATTCGAACGACACGTCCCTCATGACCCAACAGACACCGTCGGAAAAGACGAGCCTATTCGTCAACAACGATAACTTCGTCAAGTGCCAATATCATATATTACTCGCGCGAGCGGGGTGGGGGGGGGTCGTCGGATTTCCACTACGTTAGCCTTGTGGTGGCCCATTGTTGTACGCATGAGCCAACTACTCCTCTAAGCCTCTTTACAAGCCCAATATCATATGATTCTGTACTCTCCTTTTCTCAAACAATGTGGGACTAGTTTCTTTGACACACCCACACATATACTCACATATTTACAACAAGAAATATAAATACAAGTTCCAATATTCATATCATGTCATTTTCTAATATCCTAATTTCATGTGAGAAATCAAATACTCCTATATGTTAATATGGGCTGATCAAAACGTTGTTAAATCCACTTCACAATCATGAGTGAGAAGCGATCACACTCCATTAGATAAACCATCCATGTCAATGGGTCACGGTGAGGCCTATTATGAAGACACCTCACAAGATTGGGAAACTGGGTTAAACCATTAGGCCCAAAACAAATGGGCAATGCTAAAATATTTTTCAAGCTTTTTTTTTTAATTACAAATGAGGGCAGTCAGCCCAGAAAATAAATTAAACTATTGGATCAATGAGAGTTGGATCTAGTAGAAGGGGTTAGATCCCACTACTTGTGAACCAAGGTTTGAATCCTCGTGAGAAGAGATATCCACATTTAGTACCCGACATCAATTCAAATAAAATTGCTTCCAATAAGAGGATACATATGCATACAATAACAATAACAAAACCTCATCACACTAAATGAGGTTGGCTACATGGATCGCACGACACCATTATGCTCTACCAAAAACTAGATTTTTTTTATGGATTATTAACCAATAGATCATGTTGGGCCAAACCGGGTTGGAGGTCAACCTGAGGTCTGGCCCGATATGACCTCAGGCTGGAAAAATCAGCCTGAGGTCTGGTCCGGCCGGTACTGTACCGAGTCGGGTTAGACCGGAAACCAACTGGATCAAGCTGCTTGGACCCATCCGAGCGATCCGAGCTTTTTTTTTTTCCAATTTTTTTTTCCTTTTTTGTTTTTTTGCCTTCTTTGGATGCAATATTTTAGCTCTGGTTTCACCTGACTTCCTAAAGTAATAAAAAGTGACATAGTGAAAAGTGATTCCTATAAATTAAAAAACACATTAGGATGTTCAGACTCCAGTGAGTTGCTCAATGTAGTGGTGATTACAACAAAAAAAAGGGACCTCGGGTCAGACTGGACCGGTCCAATGGATCTAAGCCCCTGAGCCGAAGTCCAGTCCAACCCGAGCAGTTTGATCCGGTCCGGTCAAAATTGTCTTAGACCATTTTTTTCTTCCTTTGGACCGGGTCGAGTCAGACCGGACCAACCGGACCTCGGGTTTTTTGGACAACCCTACTCTGCAACATCATTGAATGTTCACTTCAGTCTTCCTCTACCTTTTTTTAGAAGACGCTTGGTTGACCCTTCTCAATGGCACATTCAATAGCTTTCTTTGAATGTATCCAAACCATCTTAGCTTTTTTTTTTTTTTTTAAAAAAAAAAACAATTTTCTCCTCAATAGATGACAATCCAACTCATTCTTGTGATGCCCCCAAGCCGGACAACTTCCCTATGACTGAAGATCGGAGGGGGAGATGCCTGAAACCTGCCGCTCACGCACCCAAAGCACCAATGAGAAAAACCCTAGCAGAGGGAGAGAGAAACTCCACATAGGAGAGAGCTTTTAAATTTAAGAAGATGCTTATTGATATAACGAAGCTTATCATTTGCTACCATATAGCATTGCTAATCTTATAGCAATACGAGAAAACTTCCCTTTCACCTTATTAAGTGCTTCCCGATCATAAATAACTCTAATAACTTTTCTCCATTTGTACCACATAGCTTGAATTCTATTATTAACATCTTCATCAATTTTAGCATCTTATTGTATAATTGATCCCAATTATCTAAATTTTGTCACTTGTTAAATGACTTGCTCTCCGAATTTAACTTCCACATCATTTATCACTTGTTCCTTATCAAAATTGCAATGCATATGTTTTGTTTAACTCATATTGATGAAAACCTTTTGACTCCAAACCTTTCTTCATATCTCAAATTTAGAATAACTTTCAAGAGAAATTTAAACTACTAGGGATGGAATCTCATACAATCTTTTTCCAACAAGGTCGACATATGAGACGTACTAAAATAGTATATCTTGTCATGGCCTCCTAATCTAATGATTAAGAGCCTCCTTTAAGGGGGGTTTTTTTTTTTTTGGGTTTATAAACATGAGATTATGAGTTCAATCATTTATAAATATGAATAGTGAGATTATAAGTTTGGCCATTTATAAAGAGTGCAAAAGTTGTTTCTTTGTGAAGGTTCGAAGATGGCAAGGGGGGATCATATCTTGATTAACCAACCTTTCACTTGTACTACTCTAATCCTAAATATATGACATAGTTTATAGTACAAGTAGTATTATTTATTCATTTTCTATTGCAGTTTATGTCCCTTTTGTATTTTGTTATTTTACTCTTTTTCTCTTTTACTCTATAGGGCATTAGCAATCTTTAATGGATTAATGTATCCAACCGCTAAAGTTTTTTTTCAGGTATGTGTGGTATCTTAAAAGGATTTTGTAGTTGAATTTTGTTTTTAAAATATTTTTAGGAGTATTTTTAACTCCTAAAAAGTCTGTTAACATGACTGGTAGAAAAACTGTAAAACTGATTATTACAAGTACTAAAGATAAGTACCAAAAATATGGAAGAATAGTACTGAAAATATGAAAAATAGAGTGATAAAAAATTAATTTAAAAAATACTCTTAAGTGAAAAATTGCATCACAAAATAATTTATAATGTTATACATGTCTAGAAAAATACTTTAGGGTGTTGAATAAATTACAAAATACTTATGATTTTTGGACGCACTTAAAAAAAATACTTCTTGATATTAAATAAATCCTAACCCTTTATTAATCAAACACAGTATCTTTAATTCATTTTAATACCTAGGAGTGTTGTTTTTGTATTCTTACTCTTTCTCTTTCTAGTTTATTAATAATGCTTACTAAACAAATTATATGAGTCTCTTTGGCATGGCATTTGTTATGTAAAAATAGACTTTTTCAACTGAAAAAACCAATAATTTATGTCTGAAATCATTTTTACCATAGTTTTAGGGGCAACTAGCTTTTTTTAAGTTAAAACCTAAAAGCTACTTTAAAATTGAAGTATTTTTTTATTTTTTTTTTAAAAAAAAAAACCGCCTTTTGATTTTTCCCCGTATTTGGAGTTTCTAAAAATGACTTTTCATTGTATATGAAAGATTTCAGGCATACTTAGAATTTGACTAACTCGTTGAAGTATCTATACGAGATTGAAGCACTGATATAGACACAATCACATTATATGGAAGATTCAACGTAGAGAGGAGAAGAGATTTGGAGAGAGAATATATATCTTTTTTTTTTTAACGGGTTTCTATTGTTGTATTGAAAACCAGCTCCCACACACTATATATTCCCATATTTTACATATGGGTATTTACCATGATTTGAATTTTAAATCATAAAGATAAAATTCCTCCTTTGAATCCATGTCTCTCCATATTTTCATAATTGTCCCATTCACATTAGGCTTGGGCCCTAATCCGCCAATGGTGAACTAAGTATATTCCAAAAGTATCATTGAAACAAGTTTATGTTAAATTAATTTTTTTATAAAAATATATTATAAAAAATATATCTAAATATAAATTACATTGATTTTATTCCAACTTCAATTTAAAAAAGTTGATCAGATTAAAATCACTTTTGTATATGTTAGGCCAAATAAGCCGATTAAAAATTATATCAACTCACAATTTGATGCTAAACTAACCAGTGCATAAAGCCTTAACTTTCCCTGCCGATTTTCTAAAAATACATGTGTAAAAACTAAAAGTTTAATTTTTTTTAAAGAAATTTAAAAATTAATAGCTTCCTCCATTGATTATATTCATGGTTATGAAACTCGGACCGGACCGGCCATTTCGGACCGAAAACCAGCAAACCGGTCCCGAAAATCATAGAAACCAAGGTCACACCCATGAACCAGAGCTGACCTGGTCAACTCCGGCGAAACCCGATTTGAACCGACCAAGTTGAGCTCGCGACCTGGTGATTTTCCCCCCTGAATATCTGTTTTATTGTTTCGGTCTTTTGCTGTTTGATTGTGCTCTTTAATTCATTTTGCTTCAAAATGGTTGTTTTGTAAACGTTTTGTTTTGCTGTTTGTTTTGGTCTTCATTGTAGCTCTGATTATTAATCATATAGGTGGGAATATTTTGTCATTATATACCTGCTTTTTGATTTTTTTGTTATGATAAATATTTTGTGATTCTTGATTACAAATTCATATGTCATTGGTATTGTAATATCAATTTGCAAAGAATATTTGGCAAGTATATAATTATTTAGCTAATGATTTAAGGTTTTGAAATTATATATAGTATTTGGAATTATGGATTGTGTAATAAGAATTTAAATTATTTCTCAATTTTTATTCCTCATCAGTGTGGTCTCGGGTTGACCAACTAACCCTTAACTCAGTAGCTAACCGGTTCTGGTTTAATTAGCTTGGTTATATTGTTGACTAGTGCAAGAAACCGATACGATGAGCGCTTGGTGCATCGGTTATAAAGTAATCCTGTTATATCCGGGAGATGGGTCTATTTGGCCTCCTTTTCAATTTTTGTTTTAAGAAAAGCAAAGAAATCAATATGATGACAACTCTTATTTACAAAATTTCCATTGCGTACAATTTCTCCTCTATTGGATGCATAAAATAGATGATAAAAACATTTTAGGGTTAAGGTCCAAATCCACCTCAGAAGCATGTGGAAATCTCAATCTCAATCTCAATGTAGCTCTAAAAGTTAATTTTTAAGATTTTAGTATCACCTTGTAAGTATTAAAACTTAGTAATGTTGTCTTTACTCCCTATCAAAATTAACTTTAACTATTAAAAGACACATGTCACTGTCATGTGACAGTCAAAATGCCACCCCTTCTCCCCCGCCCATCTCATCATCTCTCAACCCCTTTCTCTCTCTTTCAATTTCATTGCCGACCCTTCCTCATTTTTAATGCCAATATTTTCTGGAGAAGATGAATTTTCTTCCTCATATTATCCAATATCCAATTCTGACCACGCACCTTTAGGTATCTCCCCAGAAAACTTGTTCCAGGCTAGAATCATTCTTTGCAGCTCCTTGCAATTATTGGGGAGATCGGTGTTTTGAAGACGCGGGATGTTACAGATCGAATGAGGCAAAGGAGCAGAGAGGTTGGTACTGTAGACAAAAAGACTGTGCAGTTGGGCATTGAAGAGCTGAACAGCAATAAAACCATAGAAATTGTTGCTATGCAAATTAAGCCTGCAAAGATAATCCAAGCTTCCAAAAAATTCATCTTCTGCAGAAAATATTAGCATTAAGAATGAGGAAGGGTCGGCGATGAATTGAAAGAGAGGGAGAGAGGAAGGGGGCGAGAGATGATGAGATGGACAGGGGAGATCGAAGAAGCATGTGATGAGGTGGCATTTTGATTGTCACTTGGCAATCACATTTATATTTTAATAGTCAGAGATTGTCACATGGCAATCACCTTTATATTTTAATAGTCAAATGTAACTTTATTAACTGATAGATGTAACATTATTACGTTTTAATACTTTTAAGATAATACTAAGACAAAAAACTTCCAGAATTACATTAAAATTTCTGCAGTACTTCTAAAAGGAGTTTGCAGATTTAAGTGTTAACCCAACATTTTATGTGCTAGTATGGACAGTAGGCCATATATATGTTGACGTTATCAGATATAAGATTAGAATGAAAGTAAGGATTTTCTTTTTGGACGCCACTTTCTTATCTTATTTGTCTGAAAGTTGAGCAATGAGAAAGCCAAATAAATAGATGGTATGAGTTGGATAACATTATTATGCAATCAAAGAGGGGAAACGGATAATTTATAAAAATAAATAAAAAGAAATTGATGAATGATAAGATTTGAGAATGGGATTGGATTGCATAGAAAAATTGAAAAAAATATATATATAATTGCCTTTTATATAAAACTAAGGATTAAGATTCAAATTTATTCTGAAAGTTTTCACTTAACAGCAACGTTGAAAGCTTTTTTAGATTCAACACCGTCTCAAGGTGTCAATATAAAACACTGTTGTCCCTCCTTACCGTTGAAAATATTAATTGTCAACATTCATATTTTAATAGTTAATATTAGTGAGCGAACAACATTGCTACATTTTAAAATTGTTGAGGCGACATTGAAAAAAAAATCCAGGATATCATTGCTTATTAGTAAAAAAAAATTAGGATAAATTAATTTGTATTTTAACCATGAAACTAAAGTTAATATAAACATGATAAGAGTACAAGAATATCTTAAAAAGCAGTGATGAGAGAGATTTCTTTTCATTTCTTTGATTTTTGTATGCATACAAGACTTTGAGATGATCAAATAATTAATAATTTAATACTTTGACAAGGAATACACTGTATCTGCCCTCACATTATACATTTCTCAAAATTAAAGCTTTTTCAATGTATTTGATACGCATGAATGTTTCAAGACTTAATAATTTGTATATTTATAAATGAGAAAAAAAATAAGATAGAATGATTCATGAAAGTTATAATTTGGTTCTCTAAATATCATGAATATTCATAAATTATGAAATAAGAAAAAGTAAAAACAAGGAATAAGCTATTTTTTTTATATGATTCACATATCTATTATACTTTTTGCTTAGATTCAAATTCACAACCTCACATTTGAAAAGACAAAAAAAATATTTGACCGCAGCTGGGTTGCAAAACCCCAATAACAAAGGCCACAAGTTTTGTACATTACATGAGATGTACTAATATAAGGGTCACATTATTATTAGTTACTTTTCCTATCCTTAATGTATGACTTAATTAAAGAATTGATATTGATCTTATATATAATATCTATTTATCATATTTATCATTTTTTAAATTACCTGTGTTGATATTATCTCAAAAATAATCAAGTACTAAAAGAGAGACAAAGGAAGTTAAAGAAAATAATTAAGGTGTTTTAAAAAACATATTAGGTTAATTAAATTAACTAATATTATAATTAATATATTCAAATTAATTAATTAGGTCTTACATTAAAAACCGAAAAGGGTATAATTCATGGACTTCATAAATTATAGTATTTTATTATTTTTGTTATGTATATTTATGGAAGGGTAAAATGATCATTTCGCCCCATAACTTTCACATTGAGAAGTGTTAAACGGATTAACACGTCATCCCATCGATCATATAACCTTATCCTCCCCAATACTATAAATAGTTTTGGAATGTGGATATCACATCTTCCATGGCTTAGAGATTCATAGATATTGGAAAATGGCTTCAAGTTTGACAAGAGTTTCTCAAACAATGAACACTATGATCTCCAAGTAAGAATCTTTTCCACACATAGCCGTATGTGTTCTATGTTTATTCACATGTGTATGTGTGTATATTTGCGTAATTACATGTGCGAATCATGTGTTGGTATCATTTTTTCGTCTAAATTATATTCCTTCCGTCCAATAGACTTTTAACTGAATCGTAAAATTTTAAAAAACAGTTAAAGTTAAACGTAGTTAAATGTAATAATTATGTAACAAATTTATTTTTTCCTTCCAAAAATGTCTCTATTTATGAATGAGTGAGAGAAATTAATAATGAGAAAAAAAAAAGAAAGAGAATGTGTGTAATATATCAATTAATTGAGGGAAAATGGAAAAAAAGTACATTTATTATTCAGAGAAACTTAGAATAAGTCTTACATTTAGAGACAAGTCCATTAAAAAAATATGCTTTTATATATAGCGATGGAGGGAGTACAAAATTTTATCAACTTTATGTAAATAGTCTTCTTAATCTTTGAAACAATACAATAAATCTCTGTGAACTTTTATATCTATAAATATAACTCTTATAATACTACCTCCTGGGTAAATATAAGATCCATTTAGTTGACTTTTTTTTTAGGGACATTATGAAAGTCAATTAAATTACTTTAAAGTAATATTTATAGTTTTTTTCTTCTTCCTCTAAATTAGTTTATTTGACTTATAAACTGATATATAATTTAATTACTCAATCATCAACATGTGTAAGTTTGAGAGAGAAATGATGTTCCTTATTATTATTTTTATTTTTATCTTAGATTTAACATAATTTTTTGTAATTAGGTTAAAAAATATATGCATAGTGCCAAATTATTACACATATCCACACACACATATAACCCATTTGTGTTATGTTTATATAACTTGTTTGTTCCAAATTTCAAGCAGACCAGTGATCAGGAAAAGCTTTCACACAAAAACCTCTCCAACTGGGACAGCCAAAAAGATGGAGATGGAAGAGGTTATGGAGAAGAAGAAGCATATGGAGAAAATGACGATAATGCCCTTACTTGGGTCCCACATGAGAAGACAGGGATTTACTATCCCAAAGGACAAGAAAAAATTATGGAAGATGTTCCCCATCATGCTGGAAGAGATGTGGGAGTAAATTGGTTCTCAATCAAACATTAAAAATAAACATAAAAAAAAATAAATCAAGATCTGGTAATTAATTCTTGATTTGTGATAATTCAAATGTGAAAGTTGTAACTTAATCTACTTCTTTCATTCTACATGAAAATAAATATAATTTGGTGCCTCATTTTCATAGCCAATTTCATCATTCAATGTTTTTCCATATATTTTATTTTTACAGTAAACTTTTTTTTACTTTTAATATTTGTAACCATCATTACTATTATAAGCAACTCTTTTGTAGTATTTCAATCCTTGAAAAGTTATTTATTTGTCAAGTTTTATTTTATATCAATTATTTATTTATTTGAACATTGTGCAATATCTTTTTTATTACCTTTGGATAGTTAAAATTGAAATGGAAACAAACTTTACACAAAAGGCAATCTTGAATCAAAACCTACTTTGGCCACATAAAACTTGTTAAGCTATAATTAATGGGGCAAATGATGAAATTGGAGCACTCAAAAGTCAAAACAGAAATTAATGTACCCAAAAAAAAATGTAAATCAATGATTTGAAGAATTTCTTTTAAAAATTATCAAAAATAATATCACACATGATCTCTAAAATTAGATGATATTACAAATCTTATAAAAATGTTTATCATTACATTTTGATGAAAAACACCCTTTATATGATGAAGTTCACATGATAATTTTCTTAATATTTATCAGAAGCAAGGCAATTTATATTGCCATATGAGCACCTGAGAAGACAAGCTTTGAGCTAAATCAAGTGGCGTGAGATAAATAACCTACTAAAAATTGTACATCCAATACAAGAGAGAACAACACATAACCTTGTACAAAACAGTTTTGAATGGACAATGCTAGAGTAAATAAAGACAATGGTATCTAAATAAATAAATAAAAATTAACTACAACAGTCAGCTAAATTCCATTAAGAGGATTCAGGCTTAGTGGAGAGCTGAAGGCAGAGAAGCAGAATCCACTAATCAAGAAGCCACTTAGAACTGTTTAGTCCAATGTTGTCCACCATGAGTTATACAAGACCATGAAGCTTGAGCTTGCTCCCAATTGAAGCTTTCTGATTCCGAAACCTTCCACTTCACAACACTGAGATTGAAGATTTGTCCAATTCAGTGGAATCTCTAACATCTGAAGCTACTTCAAGCCAGACCCGGATGGAAAATTGTGATCGAAACCGCCGGGGATGAACACGGGAAGCTGATTTGAGTGTGAATCCCTTTTGTACCTAGGGTCCCGGGGTAGGTTACCTGCCGTGCTATCTTGGGTCTCTGTTGAGTCGGTTGATCTTTCATTTCTTGATCTATCCCTTACAGGGACACTCAAGCGAGGGCCGCCGAAAAAGATAGAGTCTCCTGTGTACATCAGATTCTGTGATTGCTGCACTGAAGACCTGAGAGCAGATGATGACGACGATGACGAGTCATGTGGAGGATTCACTGGTCTTCTCCCATAATTGCTCGTTTCGGCATTTAAATGCGGCAATTCTGTTCGCAGTGAAGACCTATTGTTTCGAGCTTCAGAGGCCAATAAAGGAACTGATACATATCGGCCAGCTTCTTGATCCCAGACAACAGAAGTTCGTTTTCCGTCTCTCAAAAGAGAAGGGCCGGAGACCGAAAGCAATAATGGATCATTACTGACCCCCCTCTGCGCCACTCTTCCATCAAATCCCAAAGGTAGATTAGATGCTAGTGGGTTGTTCACATTCGAGAAAGTGGCTCTAGAAGTAGGATTAACTGTCAAGCCCGGAATTGAGGTACCTGCACTAAAACCACCACCCAGAGCACGACTGTGGGGAAGAGGGCTAAGTGTAACTGCTTCATGAACATGGCTCGGACTGCTGAAGCTACTCATACTTTGAGTCCCCGTCTCATAATCGTCACGACTGCCCTGACTAGGAGCAACAGAATTTCTTACTGGAGATGATCTCATCTCATTCTTGATTTCTTTGTTAGCACCATTATCCGTGCTCAAACTACTCCTGATGCTCATGTTGCCACTGGAGCTAAATTCTGAATCCGGTAAGCGGCGATTATCAACCGGCCGTAGAACTGAAGAAGATGCCCTGGCTTTAGCAGCCGCTTTCATGGCTTCTTGTGAATCCAACTTGGCAAGCCTCCAAGCACTGAGACGAACAGCCCTTTTTGGCATTTTTTGCCCTCTATCAGCCCCAGCTGCGTCTGGATCAACAGTTGATGGTAGCATTCCAGGCTCCAAGTGAGGCACAACCTCATCCTAAAATCCATGTGAAGAGAGCCCCATAAATCATAAACACAAGAAAGATTCATCAAGTCATAAATTAGATAGATATTTGGCCAAGAAAATAAATTAGAAAGAGACAACAAATAAGTAAGAATATGGAATGCTATTCCTTTCATTAAATTCATGTTCTAAAAAATTCATAACATCAGTAACATTTAGATACTAGGACAAAATCTCTCGATGAGTTGTATTTTGACACATGGATGGATCACATATTCACATACCATCAAGTTTATTACATTAAAATTTTCATATATAGCTTGAAAGTCAGTATTTCTGATCAAAGTTTCTTGGATATTCAACACTCCTAATCCTAGTAGGACAATTGGGAAAAAAAATCCAGAAAGGATGTATTCCAACACACAGGAAAATTTCATCAAGACATGAGTTTAAAATCCCAATGACATGACTTCTCAAAAGCTCTTCTGAAGGCACCGGTTTGCAGTTTTTTTAGTTTTAAAAATGATAAGTTTAGAATCCTCCACTAATATTTCCTTGCTGCAAGTCCGTAATATCAAAATAAAAGCCTGTTGGCCAAAAAGAAAATGCCAAAAGCACTTCTCTAGGAAGACTATACAGAGTTTCTTAGTAGCAACAGATAAAAAGGAAAAATAATAATTAAAAGCACCTGATAATCCACAAATACTCTAGGAGGGGTGCACCATGCCCCTTTATACTGCAAACCAAAAGAACTTCCTCCACTCAATCCAGTTGTGGCAGAACCCGTTGGAGAGTAAATTACATTTGCCATTTCCTCATCCACAGATGCCCCTCCAGGGGCTTCACTCATTGCTCTCATTGCCACTACATACTCATAAGTTGTAATACCCTAATCCAATATGAAACAAAAGCAGATATTAGCATAATTCTAATAATCACGAGTAAACAATAAAATTTATTTAATAGAAATTGTCAAATTTCAGGTGGAGTAAATTTCAAAATTTTATTTACCAAAAAAATGATATTATATCAACATCCCTGAATTTTCTTTCTTTCTTTGATTATGTATTAGTCTCTTTGTATACTTTTGGCCCCCAATATCAAATAGAAACACTTTTACCAAAAGAAATGCTACTCATAAAAGTAGATAAGAAAACAAGAAGCAAAACAACCAAAATAACTTTTTAAAACTAATGCCAGAGCTTTATAATTCAGCACTACATTGATTTTTAGGTTCTATTCCAGGGTTGAGAACAGTAACTGTAAACAGAAACTAGAAGATTCAACAGCAAGAATAGAAAATTTTTAGTAAGATGATTTGAATTTGTGAAATGCTAGAAATCTTATTTATCAGGCTTGGAAACAGAAATGGAAAACATAAACTTGAGGAATGAACCACTAGTATAGAATTTATAGGATTGATTTATAGTCACTTACCTTCCGGATTAGAATCATGTGGAAAAAGAACAGCTCGCCCAGAGGCACGCAAGCTAAGACAGAAACTGCAGTACATACAGCCTACACATAACGAATTTGGCATAAAAACATAATTTCCAAAAACTCAACTACATAAAATGTGAAGCTAGGATTGCTATACAACATAATATTTAAAGTAATACCACAACTGTTGCGAATGGGGGCCGAGAGAATCCATTTCCAAGTCTATCAACAATTTCAGATTCCATGCCTCTCTTGTTAACAAAGAAGCGGACTAAAACAGCAATACCCACTCCAGCTTCGATAACAAGCTGAGACAGAATAAGACAATTTTTTTTTTAAAAAAAAAGGATTTACGGACCAAAGCAAATAACTTTCAGTGATCTAACAATTTGTACAGATAAATAAAATACATACCCACAGGAGACTAAAGGCCATGAGAGAAATGAAAGTAACATAATTTTTGTGACCCACACAATTGTTAAGCCACTGCAGTGATGTTACATAATCAAGAAAATCAGAGTTAAAAAATAAATTACAAAATTATGACTATTAAAAAACTCAACAATTCCCCATATTGTGTGCGCCCGCTCATCACTCAATAACATACCCTACAATGGTGATCAAAGCCATCAACACATTTATCACAACTTCTACAGTGTTTACTGAACTTCCGCACCTGCAATATGGAAACATTTAATATATTATATTAAAAATAAAAATTCAAACTGATAAAAGGAATACTAGGACAGGGGATTAGAGTTACAAAATTCAATACTACTTCAAATGCCTCCAGTTGCAGCTACATATAACTTTAGATGTTTTATGCTTATAAAAATTGCAATAAGAAATGGCACAATATATGTATTGTTCCAAGAAATTTTAGAAATAAATGATGAAATCAATTTTTTTCAAATAGAGGAAAGCAAACTACTGCTGCAATAAATTACAGGAAAATTTTTCCCTCCACTCACCTTCCCTCCCCTCACCTCATACCAATTAAGCCCTAAAGTGAAATATTATAATGCTATATGTATCAAAGAGTCAAGGCGCAAAACCTCAGCATTGCACAAAGTGCAGAACAGAGCATCTTCACCACCTTGCTGCTCAGCTGCTGCTTCCTGTTTCCGGCAATCTTCATGCACAAATAAAAAACAGAAAATCCCACCAATTACATTACATGAACTTCTCTTATTGTGATCCCCCGAGATATCTTCTCTGTCAGGATATTCCATAGAGCTTTTCTTGCTCATATTAGTCATAGACCTTTTAGATGTTGATGATGGAGATGAATGCTCGCCTGCAGCAATTTCATCATTTTCCGAAGGTTGGTGCTTCATTGCTGAACAGTGGTCTGAATTGAACTTATGCTCCACCACATTTGGATCAAATTTAGACATAATGCCAGGATCTGCGGGGTTGATTGCAGTACATCTGATATAAAGAATAAAAACGACAAGTGCCTGCAATGTCAATGACAAGAATGAGGCAGTGATGTAACCGCCCATTTTTATAGGTAAATTAAAAATTAGTCAAAAACCAGGGTTATATTAATGAAGGTGCCAAACGTAACCATCAGAAGCATAGCAGTCAACCACCAATATACACAACAGCATCCTTATCGTATGTCTCCTCTCCTTACAACCACCAACAAAAAATAACAGAGAAGGGAGTCCCACTCAAGAAGCACGCACTAAACATCCAAATTGTGATCCCATTGTAACTGACTAACTGAACAGAACAAATCCATATACAATGAATTCATAAGGCATTAATTCTTACATTTTAGATTATAGATATAAATGTTTGTCATTTTTCAGTACATAACAGCATCAAATTTATTAAATTACACTACTTATAGAAGGATAAAGTTAGCTTAGTGGTAGTCTTGCATTTTATCTGAACAAGAGGGCAGAGGTTCAAGGATAAATCTTCCCTAGAAATTTGTTGTTTCTAGTTGAAATTTTAAGACCATGGCATAACCTATGGACCAGATAAACATACAACCTACTATTAAGTTGGCCAATTCAAGCTAAAACAGATATTTCAGACATGTATTGAATAACTCTGGTTGAAGAGGCTGAATTCAACTGATCCAGAAACTTTGGCTGTTCATTGCTCAGCTGGCAGGTCAAGGCCGGGTTCTTCAACATTGCAGAAAGGTCTTACACTAGAACATATTTCTTGAAAAACCTATAGGAAAAGAGATACAAAGTTCTATTTAATATTATTATTTAGGTTATTGATGGGAAATCCCTGCTGACTTATTTTAGTTGTTAATTTAATTTTTGTTACAGATAATAAAGAGATATTATTTATAGATATCTCAATTAGGATCAGTTTATGTTAAATATTTGAACTAGTTTATCTTAGTTTATCTTGAATCAGATATTTAAATATTTGATGAGAGATTATTTCTAGATTTCACTTGATTATTTTAATGTAATTTCTGTTTATAAATAGGGTAGCCTCCTCAAAGCTAGCAATTATGGTCATTCGTGAATAATATATGAGTTTTGTTACTACAGACTTTTGCAGATTCTCCTTGAATATTTTCCTGGTAAAGAGTTGAGCGGAGATACTTTCTCTCGTTTCTTTATCAGAGTTTCCTTTCCTTTATCTTTCTAAAAAGTTTTTGAGCATCTAACGATATTTCAGTCCAACCTAGAAGTTTCAAAATATAGCAGCGCAATTTTATCCACATAGAGTTGTTACTGTCTCTTTTTAAATCCGGTATCTATGTACCTTGATAACGAATGTGAACTTCAAAGCCAAAATATATATATATAGCTCATTATCGAATATAAAGTTAAATTTTTGAACATCCATTAAAGCTAAATTACAACGAATCTCCCATATGTACCTCAATAAATAAGGAGGCCGTAAATTTTAACCCTTCCTATTTATAAAGTATATGCAGCAATTAAGCTTTTCATTCACCGAATCTCATTCCAAACCACAAATTTCAAATTATTGCAGAGAAATTTTATCCACATTGATTTTTTACTGTAATTCCAAAATAGTGCAAAGTATTTTTATTCACATGGATTTTTTTACTGTCTTTTTATACCATGAGGTACCTCGCGTTAAATCTGGTATCTGCACCAGTAGCCAATGGATTGTAGTAATTGGATGTCTATTCTCAGACCTTACATATGTCATGTATTTGAAGTCATGGAAGTATTGTGCAATTTACAAACACCTAATCTTCACAGATGAGAAATATATTAAACCACAATAATCAATATCCACCCACTAAGGTTAAATCTTCCATTGGCCAGATAACTGAACAAACAAGATCAATTTACCCCTGTAGCCAAAAATATTAACAAAATAGAGCTCCCTCCCATGCTTCAAAAAGCCATGAGCCAGGATCACTCTCCACATTTGTTAAAACTTTAACTAAATATAACTAAAAACATATATGACAAGTCAATATAATTAAAGTTTGGTATCAAAAAATAAAGTTGATTCACATACCACTGGAGAGTAAACACCAATGAAGATGTACTCCCAAAGCCGACCTCCAACGAAGGGAGCAAAGAAAGCATAGAAAGCAACCACCAAGAAGCAGAATACAGTGATAGCCACAACCTGTTCATGTACAGCCAACAATTTAAGAAAAATAAGTTGATATTCCTCAAGTGTTAAACTACAGGTAATTCTGTGAAAAAGAAGTTAATTTAATAAAAAAGCTAAACCACAAATATACCAATCAGACCACTAAGTTTGACATATGCTACATTTTCCTCATCTTAATAGAGCATCACCTTATTTCCTTTGCTTTTTTTTGAGGGGGGGGGGGGGGGGGGTGCGAAAAAGAAACCTTTTTAATAAGAAGAGAGAGCGATACAAAAAGAGTATAGCATCCACCCCAAAAAACAATAAAATAAAAATAAATAACACCAAGATTTCACTCAAAAGTGCTTTCCAATCCCATTGAAAATCCAGTAGGACTACCCCACTCCAGTCATTTAAAAGAAACAACATAAGCTGAGAGTCAATCCTCTCCCAGAGATTTTGTGAGGGAAAAACATGATTACAAATTTTGCTGTTGCATTCTAGTTTAAGTCATCACAATCCTGTGAAAGCTAGAAGAAGTGCAAAAGGAGTTTATGCACCTTTTTCCACCCTAAAACCACAAACTTAAAGAACAAATAAAATAAAATAAAATAAAGGAAAAGAAAAAAAAGAAAGAAAAGAAGAAAAACCTTATCCACCAGCTGGAAAAACCCAGATCTAAGTCTTTGTCTTGTCTAAATTGAGATTTAAGAAATAGATAATTTTCTTTTTACTGGATATGCAGATTGTACATGTAGTCTATAAACATCATCTGGTTACTCTACATAGAATTTAACATGAATCGATCCCATTACGTATAAACATCCCATCTTCCACAACCTTCAACTGTTTCTCCAAGGAATGCATTCCTCAGCTAAAGTGTTCTGATCTAATTGCCCAAAATTGACAAGACAATCTGAAAATAATAAGAACAGTAAACTCCCAATTTCCCACTCATCATAGCATATGTTATTTATGATACAGCAATCCTTTGCCAATATCTGAAGTGTATCGAAGTCTGAAGTTATATTTGATATTCTGAACACTAATGCTTAGAGTACAAGTATATATATAATTCAGAGAAACAGCCAAATACTGAACTACTACTCCAGTCCTTAATATAAGGCATATTTGGAGAGCTCGTCTTGGTTCTAAATATAAGATTTCATATTTGTTAATATTTTCCTAATTTACCCCTATTGATGTCCCCTCAACAATAATAAAGGAGGAGAGCGAATGAGGGAATTAAGGGAGATGACTAGGGTTTTTTTAAAAATACATGTCAAATTAACTAACTCAACTAACTTATTTAATCTTATCAAATTAGATAAATATGTCTTATATTAAGGATCGGAGGAGTATTTGTTACTATGAGCTTGGGCCTAGACTAACTAAACTTATTAAGCTAATACACTAGCATCCTTCCTATTCAGCATCATCTTACCTCTTACCCCTGAAGCACAGCATGCGAAGGGGTTTTCCGCTGGTTTAATCACTGCCTCTTTCTATCCTTATGATTCATCAGTATTCATGATAGAATACTTTCAGAACAGAAGGGAACTGTGTTATACTCCAACTCATCATAAAGTTTATCCAATAAATGTTTGTTTGGTTCATTACTCATTATCGCAAGAAAGAGAAAAGGACTACAAAGGCCTGCTTAAATTACCTTAAACACTAAAACAATTTCATATTAATCACTTGCTTATCTTCAGAATATTACAAGAAAAATATACTGCTGAGACCACAAAAAGGTATCAATATAGTTGACTAATTGAAACCCCAACATGACATAGAAAATCCATCTTCCTCAGAAAAGCTAGCGAGGATAATCAGAATCTCTTCAGTTTAGTCATACGTAGGATCTTAGATCTCAGAGAAAAAAGGAGGGGAAATGACTTAACATTCCGGACACAAGTTACATATAAGGAGTAAGATGGTAAAAACAATTATTTTCTTTACAGCTTCTTGTGAAGAGAGGTTAAGAGGAAGAAGTACATTATCACCCGGATATTAATCCTCTGAAATAAAGGATCCATTAATTTGGAGAAGATTGCTTCATTGGGAAAGACAAGAGATTCTAAGAGGGGGTAGGGTAAACAAACCAAGTAAACTTAAGAAAAATTCACGGATCCTCTACTTCCCTGCTCTACCTTGGATTAACTTTCACAAAGAAGAGAATGATTTTAATTAAACAAACTTAAAAACCCAGGCGTTCTCTTGAAGAAGAGGGAAGATGAATAAACATACGAATCACATACAATGCAGAAAACCAATCTCCTGTAGACAATTTTGGGAAGACCTTGAGAAAAACATTTTAGGAAATTTTTATAAATTCCAAAACTTAAATACCTCAAAAAAAAAAAAAAAGATTCAAACAGCAAAAAGTTTCATAAAATACAAACATTGCTAGGAAAAGCATGATTTAAACAAGAGCTGTGTCTGCGAACTTGTAAAAAAAATCCCCTACAAGCCTACATTACTCTCACCGTTCACAACATTGACCTCTCCCAGCCATCAGTTACAGAATTATTAACTCAATCATGGTGCATGAACAAGAACAAAAAACTGTTATAAAAGTGTAACACTCAGAGGATAGAATACGAAATTACAGGAATTAACCTATACAGAAAGATGGAATGAAAACCCATAATACTTAATCACTGATTCTAACAACCCAAGTAAAAGATCGCTCAAGAAAACTAATTTAAGGGCAAAAATAGAAAATGAGGGGGAAAAAGAGCAAAACCCAGAGAGTAGAAAACATGAGGACTGGCGTTTACCTGAAATGTATGAGCTGGCAGTTGCCAGCCATGTTTTCTCACCATATCTAGTCAATTTAGAGCGAAAATCGAGCTTATACACTGAGGTTTAAGGTGAGACTCAAGAAGAAACTGGCGAGTGAAAGCGGAAGACCCTGCGACAAACCGGCCAGGCGGAATTCCCTCTTCAGAAGGCAAAAAGCCAAAGGCGAAAACAAATAAAGTGAACTTGTGCTACTAATTATTATTATTTAATATTTAATTTTAATTTAACCTTTTATGCTTTTAAATGAGCGAAAGACAAAATAGTCCCCATGATTTAATTCCTATAAAATTTTTAGAGACTACTATGAAATTAAGTTTTTCAATTAATTTTCTTATTGTTGTCTTAATTTTTCTTATCATTTTGATAAGTTAATTTTGTTATTTTATTTTTTTTATATACAAAGAGTTTAGGTGGGGATAGATACCATACCTGATCACTGCGCTAAGGCGGATCTTTTTATGTTCAAATAACGTTCTAAAGCGTGCTTTATTTACTGATCGCTTTTCACCGATGAACTTCATATCAATCAGTAGGTATCAAAACTCCTCACTTTTAGAATGAAGGCCGACGTATTAACCAATTAACAGTGTCACTCCTCATTAAATTGTTGATATTATGTTCAAAAAGAAGTTTTTGTGAAATAGGTTGTCACTGACATAGTTGTTGTTCTTATTTAACAAGTTTAAGTTGTTATTTATAAATTGTTATTATTATTTTGTTTATTTAGATACCAAAATAAGAGTATATAATTTCAGACTGATCCCTGCGGTCTTTAGTTTACAATCACAATGATTTATTGTCTTTTCAGAATCCTAAATTGAGATAATTTTCCTAAATTGTGTCCTTACCTTTAAAAATATCTTTAGTTATTTTTATAGTTAAATATCTATGGCTTTTGGGTATTTCGATAAAATAGTATATCTTTCCCCTAACAAATACAGCTCGACGTGCTTTAACGAATTATATGAAAATGACGTTTAAGACCTCACAAGTCAAATTTGTGTCATTAGAAAGCTTTAATTTAGTTATAGAGGACCAAAAAAGCTTGAATGGAAAAAGCAAAAACATCTTTAGCACCAATAATTAAGGATGTAAAGAATGAATAATAAATGTCAAAATCAAATCATAACCAATACTAAAATTTTAAAGAATCGTCACTAAGTTTCTGTGTTGTCATTATTCATGCTTTTGAATAAAATAATATTGAGATTGTTTTGACCAGAAGAAAAAATAATATTAAAATTGTGGGTTTGATACTTTCCACCTAATAGCAATTACTTTGAATATTAATTGTTTTGATTTATTAATTGTGGTTTTCACTCATTATATTTTCACTATTTATATCCGCATCCGTTAAACTTCATGTGAGTTTGAAAGAAACTCATGATAGTGACGTAAACTTAAAACATAACTCGTAAAGACTTTACATTGTATTAATAAATAACAATTAAAATATTAAAAATGACAACAATTTAGTTTAAATATATTTTAATCTAAATAACTGAAATTAAATTAATTAATATTCATAATTTATCCTACTTAACATAAAAATTAATTCATGTACTAATATAAAGTCATTAAACATAATAAAATAAAAATAATTATAAATTTAACAAATATCATCAAAAGTTTGATTATCATTATCTCCATTGTCTTCAAATTCTTCGCCTTCACCATTATAATCTCCATTTGCATCACCCATGTCATCATATCATTATAATTTGCCCTAACACCATCAATGTTAAAATCAACATTAAGGCCAACAACAAATAATGGATTAGTCATATTCTCATTAATTTTATGAGGTTGAAGAACCTCCACATCCTCTCCATCTATCATTCCTTCTTCCTTCATCATCAAAATCATAATTGAAAGCTCTACTCTTTTTCTTCCTTGTGATTTTCAAATTGTACTTGATAAATTTCAAATCATTCATCTTCTTTTGATGCAAACGGTTTTTTTTTTTTGTATGAATCTAAAAAAAAAACTTCATTATTATTCAAACATTTAAACAAAGTTACGTTGATTTTTTTTTTTTAAAAAAAAAAAGTAAAAATCTTACCATCTCAAAAACACTCCAATTACATTCATAGCTAGAAGAGCTGCAACATAAGCTAAGAATACAAATTGCAATTCTTTTAAGTTTTGGATATCCATCTCCATTAGAATCTCATCATTCTGCTGGAGGTAGTTTTTTTTTTTTTTTTTTTAATGCTTGTGTAGTTTCACACCCAAACATATATCTTGCATTATAAAAGTCAGTTAATTGAAAGTCAATTTTGTTAACCTCATCTTGATCCCCAACCATCCTTGACAAACAATCATATAACCCTTGTTTAATCATATAATGAGGCTTAAAATTAGTGTCATAATGGAAATGAGGATTGAGGTAGTATGACATTGCATGTAAAGGCTAAAAGGCTTATATAATTGAGCTTCCCACATTTCCTCAATTATATTCCATATAAGCTTATAACTATCACAATCAATAAAAAAAGTCATTCCACCAAAAAAAAAAATCAAATTATAAAAAATATAAAACTTGCATAATAAAATTAAGTACAAAAATTTAGTTTAATACTTGCTTTTTTGACACTATTAAAATTTTGTTTGATATTTTCTTTTACACTTTCCGTGGCTTCATATATAAATCTCATAGTTGGCTTCTCTTCTGAATCTACTAAGCAAAGAACTTCACCAAGAGGAACAACACTTTTAAGGCATGTCACAATATTCTCCCACAAATTATTATCCATAACACTTTTTGCTACTTCTTTTCCATCTTAGGTAGATGAAAATTTGCTATCCTTTCAATCTTGAAAATTAAACAAATTTACTGGTGGTTATGTGCTCATTAAGATATGACAAAGTCATATATGCAGTGGCAAATCGAGTTGCAGTAGGCCTAATTGAATCTTTTCCATTCTTGTATTTTCTCAAAAGGCTAATGAGCATTAACCTTGTATAAATATATGTTGTGATTTTTCTACCCCTTCTAATGGTTTCTTAATGCAATAATTTTTTTTTCAAAGTCTTTCAACATTAAGTTTATATAATGGGCGACACATAGAATCCAATACAAATGTTTTCTTTTCTCCATTAATTTTTGCTCAGATGCTTTATAATTTGTAGTATTGTTAGTTACTATTTACACTACATTTTTTTCATCTACTATTTCCACATCATCAAGAATCTCAAATACTTTATCAATTGTCTTATAAATTTCAGAAGTATCTAATGAATATAAATAACTGTCCCTTTGGGACTATTCACTAAAAAATTGCAAATTGAATGCGTTTTTCTATCAGTCCACCCATCAGACATTATGGAACAACCTGTTGTTGTCCATTCACTCTCAAAGTTCTCAAGTAAGGCTTGTGTATTTTTTTAATTCCAAATTTAAATATTTTTCTCTTATCGATGATAAGAATGAGGCTTAAATCATTGACCAAATCTTCCTATGACTTCACAAATCTTTGTAAATTCAGGATTTTGTATACAATTAAAAGGTATAGCACTTGTATAAAAAATCGAGCTACTTGTTGACAAGCCTCTTCCCTCGAGTCTCTCTAAAACATATGATTAATGGTTAATTTTGTGTTACCTACCCCTTTGCTATTATTTTTTGTATTTCTCAATAAATTCATCAGCCCTTTCTCTGAATTTTGAGGGTCAACTTGTGCATGTGCACCTTGATCATTACTGATATCAACCCATTGTTTTTTCCTTTAAGATGAAACACATTTTGCATCATAAACAAGCTACAGTATTGTGGTCTTTACTTCCTCAAGAACATTGTCACAAGCTTCAACATCTATTTTAGTGCATGCTAGATGATTTTTTGAATATATAAATACCTCCATTAACAATTTTTTTCACAGTAATTACCCTTCACTTTTTTGCCATTTTCATCAACATCCATCTCATGTTTCCATCCTATATTAGATGTATTACTCAGATAGTTTTCTCTTGTAGTAATAACACATTTTCCAGTACTTTCCTTTACACTTGAAGACATCTTCAATTTAATATACTACCTAATTAATAAGTAGTAAGCGAGAAATTCTCGAATTAAGAAAAAAGAGGCAATCAAAGAAGATATCTAATATTTCAAGGTTAAAAAAAAAAAAAAAAAAAAAGCTTTACCTTAGTTTATCAGTTCTCAAGGGCATAGTTTGTTTAATGTAGGATAGTGTGTAATAAATAAAATACTACTACAGAGATCACATTAGACACTGATAAAACAATGTTCTAATATCTCACTATTAAAAAGAAAAAATTCACCTAGTATCTTAAGCAAGCTCCCTACTACCTCATAATCTTCATGAAAATAATAGAATAATGAAATGTTCATTAATTAAAAGCAATGAAAAGGTGAAGGAAAGGACAAAATATCTAATGTGCAATGTCTGATCCTTTGCTGAATTGCTTCACCATACTCAAACACGTTAGCCTCATAAGTCAAACCATCATCCAAACCAAAAACAATTTTTAATAAAAAAAATTGAAAAAGAAGAGAGCTTTAGAAGCTTCACCCAAACCTTCACCAACATAGTTTACTACTCTAGTCTATTCTATACCTAATACCTAATACTCTAGCTTCTTCTTCTTTATCTGATTACCCTTGATATTCTTGCCAAGGAAGCTTTGGGCAGTGCGGATGGGGCTATTTTTTTTTTTTTTTTAACCATGCCACCAGTTTTTATTTTGAGTGATCTAAAAGAATATCTCAATGCTTAGTTCTACTTATATGGGCTGTTTTTTTTTTTCTATCGAAAAAATAAAAATTAGCTTGTATTGTTGTAGTAATTTTTTATCAAAAGAAAAGTTACCACTCTGATCCTATTTATAAGTAAAAAAATTGTCATTTATAAGTCCTTTTCAAATAAATGAAATTGTACAATTTTGCCCAGTTAATGAATGAAAATGGAGAATACAATCATAAATGAAGGTAAAGTTGAAAATTCAAAATCATCGTCACAGGCGTGGTATATGAGTAAACCTGTCACTATCCTCTTTCAAGAAAACCCAGTTCAATGAGAAACGGAGAATACAATAATCAAAGTCATAGGCGAAGGTGTAAAGAAAAAGAAAAATGAAGATGGCGGCAACGACACAAAGTTCCCAAGTAAAATAGGCCACCTAAATAAGTAATATTTAGCTTCTTTTTAACTTCATGTTTTTCTATTCTTTTTTTTTTTTTCAGGTGATTTTTAACTTTTCTCTACCTAGATATACAACTTGCTTAACTCATTTCAAATCGGTGAGTTTAACGAGTTTGATCGTGTTAGAAACAAGCTAATTTGATCGAGTTTGAGCTTAAAATGATTTTATATTCGAGTTAATGCGTTTTCCTGAGGAAAAAACGCAAACTCGTTAAACTCGGCGAGTTGATTCACGAGTTTAACAACATAACTCATCCATCAACACTTATTCTTAAAATGAAAATCATACTTAAAAGGTTAAATGCCATCCCAAAAGTAGTTTTTATGGACAAAAGTGCTTTATGGGTGATTTTGGCTTTTTAAAGATGTTTGGAATGACTTTTTTTTTTAAAATAATAATAATAATAAATATATTTACTTTTAGGGAAAAAATGCAGCTTAATCCCTAAGCAAATTTTTTTTTTTTTTTTTTTCCACGAATCCACGTTTTTTTTTATATCTAATTAGAGGTATAAGCAATTTTTTTTTAATTTTTTTATATATTGTATTTATTTAGATTTAAATTTTTTTTTGCTTTTTTTTGCTTAATTAATTTCCAGATTTTATACGTAAAAAAATTAATTAATTTGAAAAGCATCTTATGAGAAAAACTAAATAAATACAATATATAAAAAATTAAAAAATTGATATTGGATCCCACTTTTTTTAATTGAAATACTATTATGTTCTTTATTATAAATTCTTATGTATGAAATGTTTTGTCCTAAATATAAATCCACTTAAAAGTTAATAATAATATAGTACTTTGATTTATGTCTATGAGAAATTTAATTGGTGAAAATTATTTAATAATTTTTTATATAAAAATCATAACAATACTCTAATTTAAGTCATTCCCACTAATTAAATTTTCAGAGGACTTTTCTTCAATTTTTTCTAAAAAATTGAAGTAGTTTAGTATGGTAAATTTTTCCCAATAATACATTACCTATTTTTATTTTTATAAAATTTATGTCCTTTTTTCAGTCTTTTGTCTTTAAACTTGCTTTTCCATTAATCATCCAAACAAGTTTATGTATTTTTCACAATACATACATATACATATATATATATTTGTGTATACAGTACATAGGTATATATACGTATGCATAGATGTGTATGTATGTATTCAGTCATTTTCCTTTTAAACTTGCTTTTTAAAATAATTATCTAAAAAAGTTTCAAGTTTCAGAAAAACCACTTATACTACCGTTAATCCAAACGTAAATCACATTTCATAATCTAACTATTCAATCTTAAATTTGCAAAAAGTCAGATTGTTAAAAAAAGCTATTTTTGTCATCACAATTTCAAACAAGTCTGTCAAGATTGTAGAAAAGTTATTTTTGTCATCATCATTCCAAACAAAGTCTATCAATAACAAGCTACCTTGTTAACAGCGCCACCTACCATATTTTGAAAAGATTCCAGATCAAGTTTGACGTTGGCACTGTTTGAGTTTAAATTATAGGGTTAAGGTCTATTTTCGCCCCTAAGTATCGTGAGGACCATTTTACCCTGGAAGTTTTTCTTGGAAGAATGTTCCCGGAAGTTTTTTTTTTGAGCGATGTTGCCCCTCAGTCAACGGTCAACTAACCGTTGACCGTTAGAGGTGTTAACGAAGGGGCAACATTGCTCCCAAAAAAAAACTTTCGGGCAAAATTGCTCCAAAAAAAAAAAAAAGGGCAAAAAATTGCTCCGGAGTAAAAAGAAATGTTAAAACTGTTATTTATGATATCATATATTTTAATTCTTATTTATATTATATCTAGAGGTGGAAACAATTTGCCAAAAACTGCTTAATTAATTCCTAGGTTTAAAATAGGCCTATTTTTGGTCCGTTTTGAAGTAGACACTTGTTTTGTAGTGAGGCATGTGGCCTATTAGCCTAATTATAAAATTTTTAAAAATATAGGCCGCTTAATAGGGCAGACAGCCAGCCAAAATAAAAAAAATGGCTCCAACAAACTGGCCAAGCTCGGGACACTTTGTTGTCGAATAGGCCCGACTGTTAAGGGTGGCTTTGGCCTTTATTTCCACCCCTAGATATTATATAAATAAGAATTAAAAATATATGATACCATAAATAACATTTTTAACATTTTTTTTGGGTTAAATAGCGATTTTGCCCCCGGAAGTTTTTTTAGGAGCAATTTTGCCGAAAGTTTTTTTTTTTGGGAGCAATTTTGCCCCTCCGTTAACGGTCAACTAACCGTTATTTTTGACGGAGGGGCAACATTGCTCCTAAAAAAAAAACTTCCGGCAACATTGCTCCCCAAGAAACTTCCGGGGGCAAAATTGGTTCTCGATATACTTCCTGGCAAAAATGGTACTTAACCCTAAATTATATAAACCAAAAGTTAAAAAAAATAAAAATAAATTAAAGAACGCTAAATGTTGATCATTTCACTTTGAGGTATGTTACAATGGTTAAATACAACACCGTTGTGTTGTGTGATCACAATTCTATAGTAACTAAAATATATTTTCTCATGAATTAGAAGTATGTGAGATGCAATGGCGGAGCTATGATATTTTATTTGTGTCCGTTCAATTAGTGGGGGGATTTGGGTGCCCCGATTTTTTTTTTAGGAAAATTTTAAATATATTAAAAAACAAAAGAATATAAACAAGAAAAGAAAATGAAAAAAACTTCAACTTAACACAAAAAATAATAATTAAAAGTTAACTAAACTATTACAATAAAATGATTACAAAATCATTTTTCGATTCTAATCCATTTCTTGTGACTCTTCTACATCTACTTTCTTAACCCTATATCAATAACCATAACAGTTTACCAACTGACGAGGATAGCAAATGTCAACAATAAATGTCACTTAGAAGACAAAAGGGAAAAATATAGCACCTTAACTGCTGTAACAGAAAAGGATTGATAACATAAAAACCTCAAGGTCTCTGATGTCACACTGATTACCAGAATTTAGCAGGGATGCCCAATCAAGTGCTAATAATGTTTAATAAGTAAATAGAATACAATTACAACATAGAACAAAAGGATATGGAAATGAACTATTTAATAGATTACCTTCACAGATATAAGGGAACCAACTAAAACTTTGGCAATGTCCTGAATAGGTTTGTGAGGCTCTACAACAAAAGATAAGTAACAAGATGTCAACAATACAAACTCCACCTGCCATTATAATCTTTCAACTTGAGGGGGAGTTTTGAAGACCTATCAATTATTGCAGGATAACAGTATATAGATGTTATGATACTACAGAGGAAAAATCTCTAGTGTCAAATTATAATTTAATGAAATTGTCATTTCCTGAATTCAGTTGACTGATATAGTTTGACTTAGAACTTCTAAAATCTGCAGATACTATCAGTCCTCCATCGTTAAAATATTCAATTCAGCCATCATAAGATGAACCCACTATCTTTATATGTCCTTGCAGCCTTCCAATCAGCAGATCTCTAATTCTTTGCAGAAATCAAATATTAGAAGATATGGTGATCAAAACTGACATCAATGAAAAATTAAGGCAGTGGTTTGACTAAGCAATTCATAAGTCACAAATTAAGAATTTAAAGAGATTACATTCATACGTTCATTATATATAAAATTAGAATAGGGAACCCAGTAAATATTCATCTTAACTATTTTCATCTTACAATGCTGGTATTTTCCAGAAAAAAGCATTGGCTTCCCCATGCATAACCCTTTGTACTGCGGGATATAAAATCCAATTCTTTTTTCCCCATGCGATCTGAATATAAAATCAATCTATCCATATATTCAGCTGGTTGTGTTAAATAATCATCAATCATGTATCCCACTTAAATCTTGTGTAATATGAAGCTTTTACATTATAGTAGCTGTAGTTGCAAAGTTGCTCAACCTAATAATAATATCACTGAATCCTATGCATATTGCATACGGCTACAACTAAAGTGACCTTCCAAAAGTAAACAAGAAGCAAGCGCTCAAAATAGTACGCTAAAACATTTTCTCCATTTAATTGTTTTCCCCTCGTATTCGAATACAACTCAAGCCCAATAAGTCCTGGTCTTTCTGTTCAAAATTCATAGACTGCTTTAATCTCACGCAAGTCCATGAAACCAAAGATAATGGAAATTCTACGTTCTCTGTCTCGATTATATATATTTCCTTTATCAATTGAAAGAAACCAGAACAACCGATTCGCTTTAAATTCCTCAATCATAGAAACTGCAAAATCCTTCCGTCCAAAACAAAAGCAAGAAACAGCAAAACCTTGTACACCCAATGAATGTTGTAAACAATAAGCATTACGACTTAATTTTACCCCATAGCTCGAGCAACTCAAAATAGCAAAACTCTCACAAGTCACAATAACATTCTACGAGATTAAAATGATATCAAAATGGGTTAAGGAAGCGGAAATTCTAATCAACTATTAAGTAGCGGCGTTGAAGCGCAAGAAAAAACTTTTAATGGGACCAAAAAGACCAACAAACAATTGAATTTGTTAAAAAATAAATACCGCTGATCCTCCTAACCTCCGTTTGGAATGAATGCCACGTGGCATTTGAAGTCCAGCTCAATGCCTAGGTGGCTTTTTTTGTTTTTGGTCAAACTCAAAGCAATCATCTTCTTCTCTCTCGCTCCCACCCCTTCACCTCCAGTTCTAAGCTTCTTTCTCTTCCCTCTCATCACTCTGTCCACCCTCAACCCTCCTCCTCCATGTCCCTCTTGTCCTTCTTCTTATTCTTCTTTGTTTCCCTCTCTTTCCCACTTTCTTCCCTCTCTGCAAACAACACCGGTCTCAATGCTCCCTGCCCTCTCAACTTCAACATCCTCAATGTTGTCGCCGGCGGCGACCAACCCTCTCTCGACTCCGACACTATCTGCGAGTTCTCTAGCTCCTCCATCCATCTCGTTCTCTCCGATTATCTCTCTGCGCATGACCGGCTTCTTCCTTCCACCTCTCAACTCTTCGACACCTGTTTGGGATAATTTCGAAAATTCATCAATCAATACCGCCCCAACTTCGACGTTCGCGCCACTTGTGGCTTCCAAACAACCTGGATCTCCCAGGGATGCCAGAACATCACCACTAAAGATGATTTCATGTCCTAGGTTTGGTCCTCTGTGATTCAAGACGCCGGCCGGAATTGCAATCAGTTGCTCGAAAATAACTCCCCCTGCGCTCTCTGTACCACAAGTCTGTCGGCTATGCAACCCTTCGTGAAAGGAAATTCGATCGGAAATGTTTCTGATTGCACGGCCTATCCTCCAATTTACGCCGCCGCCTTTACCAATCAGTTTGGACCCGTGACGGGCGTTGCCCGATGCATGTTCCTTCGAGCTTCAATTCGCCGGTTAAGCCGGTAATAAACGAACGATTATTATAGTAGTGGCTGTGATTGTTTTGTTTATTGGCTTTGTCGCTGGTGATTGTTGGGCTCAGCTTCACGGAGATCGAAGAAGAAGGGCAAGAGGGGTTTTAGTAAACCTGAAATGGGTGTTGTCGTGTGCGGGTTGGATTCTATGAAGGAGAGCACCACTTTGATTAGGTTTACATTTGAGCTGGACTTCAAATGCCACATGGAAATGGAGGTTAGGAGGATCTGACGGTGTTGTACTTTTTTAACAAATTCAATTGTTTGTTGGTCTTTTTGGTCCCATTAAAAGTTTTTTGTGCCCAACACTCCTGACCTAATAATTGGTTGGTAAATTTGCTCCTTCACCCTATCAAAATTAAGGAATAATTGATAACACACCCAGTGACGGATAAAGGGGGCCTAGGGTGGGCCCCCACCCCCCTTAAAAAAAGAAAACAAAACTAAATAATGGGAATATTGATACTTGTCCTCCGGTACTTCTCATTTGCACAATTTGAACTCATGACTTTGCAGTTAAGGGTTGAACACCCAAACCAGCAAGCCCAAGTCTCAAAGGCAAATAATGGGAATAAGCATGCCACTATGAGTCTATGACAGCATATTTTTTTTTTGATACATAAATTTTATAGGAAAGGGGTTGGGTTTACTCACGATCCAAGGGCAGTACGAAATCTCTCTTCCTCCTAGGTCTATGACAGCATATAATGTGAGAAATGGGCCCAACTTTATTTTCAAACCACCAACAGTCCAACACCAAGCCATAAGTTTGAAAGAAATTGGGGGGAGCCTACCAATGATCATCAATTCATACACTAAAAGTCGCACAGTTTCGACACACACAAACACTACACTAAAAGTTAAAACCCCTTTCACCTTCCTTTTTTAATTCATTCTACAGACTCTTCGCGTAGTCGGCGCATGGGCACAGTCACAAAAAATTACAAGAAGCAATTCAACAATCCCACCCGCACAGAAGATTAGAAGATTAGGGTTTAGGTAAGTGATATAGTTTATCTTTCTATTATCTTATATTTTAGTTGGATTGTAATTTGTTTTATGAAAAATGTAGGGATTTGTTAGATTTTGAAATTTTGAGGTTTCTCGATGATCATTTTGCTTTTAATGGAGTTAATGAGGCTTGAGTAAAAGTTATATAAATTTTACTTGAGTAGTTGATTTGAGAAAAATAAAATTAGGGTTTAGTTAGAAAATTTGTGATACAAAGTTTGCGAGATAGAATGTGTGATATGGAATTTTGTGAATTAATTCATGCTCTTTTCATTTATATTCTCGCCTCCCTCATTCAAAATCCTGGCTCCGCCACTGAATACACCCGAACTAGGCGAGCGGAGTCTGATGAGGAAGACATGTCATCTTTGACTTGACTCTAAGGATTTTCATCAATCTGAGTATCACCAGAGACAAAGACTTTAGCAGTATGTATGACACCAGTGCTTTCTCACGACGGATAATTTGTGGGCATACTTTGAGAAATTGAATTGATTCGAGAAGGGAAATGAGATTGAAGGAGAAATGGAGACATTAGAGGAAGAAGCAGAAAGTTGTGAGAAGGAGGAGATCGACGGGAAGGAGCAGAGCGTCGCGGTGAACATTGGCATTGTTCGGACTAGGCGGCACACAATTTTTTTTTTCCATTTATTTTTTTTTTAAAAAACTCAAAATATTTTGTTTGCAGCTACGGACAGAGGCAATAGTGTGGCTCAACCACTGGTTGAGGTGAATATGTGTTGTTGAGGTTAGGGGTCAAAGGATATAAGGGTTGTTGCAACTTATTTAAAAAAATAAAGGGGGGAATGATGTTTGAGTAACACACAAGTTTAAATTAATTTCGTTGGCAAAAGGAAAAAAAGAAGAAGAACAATTTTAACATTAGAAGCAAAAGATATAGAATATCAAAATAAGGATCAGAACTTTTTTTTAAAAATGATTTGATACTTCAATTTCTTAATGTATAACCTCAACCACTAATAATAGTGAGATTCATTAAAATAAAAGAAAAATAAATCTAGAGAGACATAACCACGCCGTAACCTCAAAATGGTCTCTTAAAATTACTTATGATTATTGTAAAGTCTTTAAGACCATTCTGAAATTAAGTTTGAAGAAACCCCTTAACCTCTACACTTGGACGCACAGCTGGGCAAGAAAATGAATACTTCTTTATTAACATAACCTGAAATATTACACCCACTAATTGAATAATCTGTTAGTACCATAAACTGTATTTAAAATGTCCTAATCTCGAACATACTGAGTGGAATGATGCCGTATTGAGATGTACAACACATTCGAACAACTAATTAACTATTTATAAAATAACTACAATATTCTCAATAATACTAACTAAACTGTTTCTCACACCCCCTCCCTCAAATTGGACTTTATATATCAACAGTGCCCAACTTGCTGAGAAGCCTTCTTTGTGTATGTCCTCCAATAGCCTTTATCAACAGTTCGGCCTCTAGATCGATTGACTTAACATGTTTCAAGTCAATTATCTTCTAGTGCCACTTCTCTCTAAGGAAGGGACAATCTATCTCTATATGCTTGGTTCTCTCATGGAAAACTGGTTGGCCGCTATATGTATTGCCGCCTTATTATCACATGCAGTACACATCCACTGGGTTGTCATGAGCAACTCTTAGTCTTAGGTCTTTAAGAAATCCCAAAGTCTAGATAACTTCTGAAACGGCCATGCTAAGCGCCCTGTATTATGCCTCAGCAGAGGATTTTGACACAGTGCTTTGTTTCTTTGTTTTCCACATCACCAAGTTACCTCCAAGCTTTAGTAGATAACCGGTTACTGACCTCCTCATTATACCACACAAATCCCAGTCAGCGTCTTAGTAACATTGCAGCTGTAGATTCCCTTACGAACTGATGAATGTGCCCTTTCCTGGAGTGCCTTTGAGGTATTCAACAACTCCCATTGCCGCTGCCATATGTGTCTTGGTTGGAGTTTTCATGAACTGGCTGAGAGTCTGCACAGAAAATGAGATATCAGGTCTGGTCATTGTCAAATAAATTAACTTACCCACGAGTTTTCTGTATTTCTCTAGATTGCACAACAGTTCTGTTTCCGTGTTCTTCTTCTTGTCATCTGGCATCAGCTTTAAATTTGAAGCCATAGGAACTGCATGGTTCTTGCATCCACTTAATCATGTTTCAGACAATAAATCTAAATTATACTTCCTTTGAGAAAAGGTTATTCCTTTTTCATATTTAGCTACTTCAATTCTAAGGAAATTCTTCATTAGGCCTAAGTCTTTTATTTTAAAATTGCTGTGCAAAAATTGTTTAGCATGTTCAATTCCTTGTTCAAAACTCCTAGTTACCAACAAATCATACACATAAACTAATATCAATACCAAATCATCATTACATTCCTTAATAAACAGAGAATAGTCATTCAAACTTTATTTAAAACCTCCTTTAAGCAATGTTGTAGACAATTTCCTGTTCCATTGTCAAGAAGCCTGCTTTAAGCCATATAATGACTTCTTTAATTTGCACACTAAGTGTAAATAGCAGAATATCACCAAGAGGGGGTGAATTGAGGATTTTAAAAACTTTTCGATAAACCCAAATAGAGGCTAACAGAGAGAGAGAGAGAGTAGAAGAAGATGAACACAAGGATTTATACTAGTTCGGTCTAAACTCTTGACCTACGTCCGGTCTCCAGACTCTCTGGGATTTTTCTCTGTACTCGAAAGTTATTCTCTCACTAGGATACACACCTCCTTACAAGTTGTAAACTGATAACCCAATCTCAAAGTCCCACAACTTTGAGATTCTTACAAGAATAATGATTCAGTAATAAACTCTCTAAAATAGTAGATTGGTAAATACTAAACAATATTTATATCAGAAGGTATTACACTTGAAAGTGGAATAGTAAATGCAAGTTGATCGTTTTTGCGTTTTTGTCTCTCTTGGTTCTTGAGAATTGAATGCTTCAGCTTATATATGTTGGAAGCATTTAATGACCGTTTGAAGACTTGATACGACCGTTGGAAACATTAAAGAGCCGTTAGGTTGAACCAGGTGCATTTACTTAGTCATTTTGATTTAACCCAGATGCCCAGACTTTCTTTGTTGACTTTCCTTGAGATATTTCCGTTGGATGATCTGGCGTCCAAATGAGGAAAGAAAACATTGAACCCTTAGGAATGTGCAGAGAATGATTTGCCAAATCCGTGCTTCATTTTCCGAATCCAGCATTTAATGCTCTGACATCATCTTTTGCTTTATGCTTAATCTTCAGTTTAACATTCGTTTGATCATCTGAAACTCACTAATAAATCGATTAAATATAGTTAGAAATAGTAGTGAGAGATGATATGAAGTAAACAGATCTTACATGAAGATTTCGCAAATCCGGGTATGGTGATTTCAAAATAGAAATGTGTTACACTCGAGTTTATTCAAGCAAACTAGAGTGCATGACTCGAGTTTGACATTCTAGGCTCAAGTCAATGGATCATCTTCTTTGAAAATAAGTTTGAAGTTTGAACAAAGATGGCTCTGTATGATTTAGGCTCGAGTTTAAAATGTTTCACTCAAGTGCATGGCTCGAGTTTAGTATAGTTCACTCGAGTCAAGATCTTCTTTCGAAATGAACTTTGCGATAGCATTTTGAAAACGTTTTGAGATTGCGTTCACTTGAGTCATTAAGTGACTAACTCAAGTTTAGGACTTCTTTAATTTGAAAATGAGTTCAAGTCTACAAAATATGACTGGAGTTTCAACGAGCAGGCTAGAGTCACTTTAAGTTTAAATTACTTTGAAAAACTCTCGGCTTTGCATAAACTCGAGTTAACTATAACTGGCTCGAGTTTACTTTAAAATGTAAAAGCTTTGAAAACTCTCGGCCAAGTACTAACTCGAGTTTTGCATTCTGAAACTCGAGTCAAGTTAAGTTCAAAAATCTTTGAAAGCTCTCTACCGTGAGTAAACTCAAGTTTTGCAATTCCAAACTCGAGTTAAACTTTGATAGTAGGTTACTGGTTAAGTTTGAAATTTTTAACTTGACCATTAACTTCATTTAGTTTACAATTGTCAGTTATCATCAAAACACATAGAGAACTAATACTAAGTGCTCCCCCCTTTTTATCAAATCCCTGTGAGATTTTCATATAGACCTCTTTATGAAGGTCTCCTTGAAAAAATGCGTTATGTACATCCATATGGCAAAGATTCCATTTATACAATGCAACAAGCTTTAATACAATTCGAATGGTGAGCATTTTAACAACTAGGGAGAATGATAATCTATCCCTTCCCTCTAGTTGTAACCTTTTGCTGCTAGCCTAGCTTTATATTTATCTATGCTACCATCTGAATTGTACTTAATTTTATAAACCCATTAACCCTATAGCTTTCTTTCCTTTAGGCAAAGAGACCAAAACTCATGTTTTATTATTTTCAAGGGCTTGCATTTCTGACCTCATTGCTTTAATCCATTCATCATTTTTAATAGCCTTTTCATAACTATTTGGTTCATTGACCAAATCAATAGCACAAAGAAAACTTAAAGTAATATGATGAAACATCACTGTATGAAATATAATCTTGAATGAGATAGGCACACTTACCTTGTTGTACCTGCACTGTTTTAGGGGATAAAAGAGTGCATACGTAACCATTGGACTAGATTGGAGGCCTTCACTCCCTTAATAGCCGTGGTTGAGATGGTACTTGTAGTGCATCAGCATTGTCCCTCTCATCCTATTCAGTTTCAATTGGTGTGTTGTTGCTGCATAATTGTTGGTCGATTTCCTTGATGGTAAGTGAACCAGTCGAACAAGTGATAAAGATTAAGTAGAGTATCGTCCCACAGAGATTGAGATACCAAATGATGACACTGAATTGCAGAATTAGTCGTGTTAACAAGAAAATAAAATATGATTGGTTTGGGAGTTTTTTGTAGTTATACTAATAAACATGAAAATAACTAGATGATCGTAGTCGTAAGAAGATATCAGTAAAAGATAGGCTAAGCTCAAAATCCTTCATAAGCATGTTAATCCCCCAGTTACCTATACGCATTGCTATAGCATTTATGCTGCACAGCTCTCGCAATGCTACAGCATAAACACCCCTTACAATGTTATTCAGTTAACCCACCACGCTAATCTACCGAAGCTCTCGCGTCCGATACGTACAATCCTAATCTGTACTTCTCCCATATGTCTATGGCAATTTTTCTAGTTGGATTATCATTACAAATCAAGGTGTTATGGTTATGAGCGGTAGACCCATTCCTAAAGCCTACAATAATAGGTCCAAGCTTTGCACCCGGCCTTCTTAGCAATCAAGTTTCTCGGATGTCTAACCTCGACTCCTCTCGAAGCCAAGGCCACTGATCTAGCCCTTAGCTCTCGCTAATCGACAAGAAATTAAATCACTGATAAGCAAACTGAATGTATTAAATTAAAAACTAGCAACTGGGTTTATTCTAAACTTAGGAAGTCATCCTTGCTTAGCCATATGAAATTTAGTTCATGACTGACGAGGGAATCACTAAATTGAGTACTACAGAATAGCCCATGACAAAAATATTAACTAATTTAAATAAAGAAGAAAAAAAAAGCTTGATGGAGGTTCCAACGGCGTGGAAGAAGCCCTGTCACGTCACAACTCCACGTCTTCTTATCTCCGTCTCACTACAAAGAAGGATGTTGGGTTCTCTTGGAGTTCTTGTGCCTTGTAACTTCTCTCACTCTTCTTTCGAGTCTGGCCGTATAGGATTGGTCTTTGACTCTCGACGACTCGACCTTCTTTAGGGTTGAAAGTTGTTTCCTTATATAGTTTGGTCTACTTGCAGCGTACGTCCAACGAACTGGGCCTTTCCTAATCTATCAAGGTCCAATCGTATCTTTCTTTCAATGCTCGTTAGATTGATTTTACTGATCCTGCGGGATTCTTCAAATCTTTAGTTTTGATCCTCCACATCTTCTATTCCAATACGTTAGCAATCTAACCGTTATTCTCGACCTGCACCATATTTCCTGAAACAACCTTGACAAAAGATCAGAACGTATGCCGCATAGCATTGCGTCACTTACTCTGCTATTGTAAAACCCTAAAAATTTCTATTTATCATAAGTGTTATATTTTGATAAATAATACCTCTAAAATGAAGGTGAATATGTGTCTCAAATTTGTGTAGTTTGTTAATTATAATTTTAGGAAAATTTCCTTGAGATTAAATTAACAAAAGGCTAGATATAAGACCAATATTAGGGATCATGAAGTGTGATAAAATTAGCACATAAAATGATAATTATTTGTGGCTAAAATAAGCAAGAAAATGTTATGAAAACACTTAAGTTAAATAAAGGAAATTAACAAGAACTAATGAGTAATTAAACTTACAATAATTAAATGTTTGTGTAATCCTTCAAAATTAATCAAGAGACAAATTAAAAGTATCAAATGAGGGGCTAATTATATTCAAACATAATTAAGCTAAAGAGAATGAAATAATATTTGTCTTAATAAGCACTAATTGTCATTATTAGCTAATAAACCAATCCAACAATGACAATGGTAATTAAATGGAAATTAAGCACTTGATGGAAGAGATTAATAAAACATTATATATTAGAGTTGAAAAGTCAAAAGAAGTGGCGCATGAGTATTGGAATAAATCAGATGGGAATGTGCATTGAATAAACAATGTTTTGGCAATTAAAAAGCAACATAAATGGCTAAAAGGAAAGGGAGTTTCGGCCAAGCACATGGAAGTGAATGAGATAAGATTTGCAAAATTAATTAAGTCATCACATCACTACATAAATGGAAGCCCAACATTAAATCTAATAAAGCTAAATCTAATGGTTCTAATTAATTACACAATTAAGCTAAATCCATGTGAATTTAGGAGAACCAATAGGAAGCTTTAGTTTCATTTATGAGACTCAATGGAAACACAAAATTCTTTACCAAGGAAGAGGATAGGGCACGGTTGGCTTGTGGAGAAAGAAAGGAATTATATTATTCAAATCAAGATATTAATTAATAAAATCACATGGGATAATTGGCACATGGGTTCATTAATTGAAAATGGAAGAGGATAAGAGAGAGAGAGAGAGAGAGAGAGAGAGAGAGAGAGAGAGATTAAAACTTCTTCATTAAGTATAGATCCAATGGTTAAGATTAAAGATGAGTGTTTGGGAGAGTAAAGAGAGGTGTTTGGGAAGAGGAATAAGAAAGTTTGAAACCAAACATAAGCCTAGACATTTTGCTATAAATAGGAGGCTTGGGTTCACTTCATTATTCACACCAACACAAGCAATAACATCTGAATATAGAGAGTAGAGAGTGAGTGAGGAAAGCTTGAAGGAGTAGAAGCAAGTTCAAGGTAAGTTCTTGAGCTATAGTCTTTAAATTCATAGTTAAATTGTGTTTTGATCTTTAATCTTTAAGTGTAGTTTTGTTTTCATGTTTTTATGGTTAAAAATTTTATTATTTCGAAAATTAGATGGAAAATATGGTATAGCAAAATTCTTGAAGGTTGAAGATCAAAGTAGCGAACTTCTGGCAAAATTTTACGGTTGAAAGTTTGCTAGAGTCAGCAACAAAAAGGCTATGATTTTATGTACAAGATGAAGTTATAAAATTCTGAAATTTTGAATGGTTAAAGTAGACATCTAGGCTTTCCAAATATACCTATAGTGTAGCATTTTGATTTTTTTACAAGGAGATAAAAATTCCTAAAGTTGGGCTACGTTTTCTGGACGAAAATCTGGGCAGCATTGAGAAAACATTAAACTGGGAATTATAATTGGTGTTCTAGGTTCTGAGAATATTTTTCCCTGAAAATAGACATGTCAAGGGTCATGAGGAATTTTTCAGAACTCAAAAAAGAGTTTTCTAGAATTAATTATGATTTTTTAAAGTTGCTGCAAAATCTGCCCAGAAATGCTGAAGTAGCGTTTTTAAGAAAATGTAAGGGTAAAAATGGAATAATAAATCCACCAAGGGTAGAAAGGTAAATTAAACCTTTAGGATGTTATTCTAAGCAATATGATATTTATCAAATATCATATAATAATCCGAAAATAATGTATAGGATACCCGGAAAGTCCGGAGTCGGATTCAAAAGGACGGGCGTTTGGCAATTACATAGTGAAAGGTACGTTCGCGTACAGTAACTTTAACTCTGATGTGTCTTGTATGCATGTATGTGGTAGTATGATTCATAGGGTCATGGACAGGACTATGTCTTGAATCATGTACCGTGGCTAAGGCTTTGTCTTAGATCACTGTTTATATATTCAGCTTTATACGGGTTATAGTCTTGATAATACCGTTGAGTTTCCCTAGCGCTGAGGACAAGAGGGCCGTCGTGGCACTGGTTAGTGCAAACGTGGATAGACTTTACATGTGCTGTGTGCTATGTATTGTTGTGTTGTTAACCTTACATCTGCTGTGTGCTTATGTGTTGTTTATTGCTGTAATGTAATGAACATATGTCATACATGTACTGTTATACTTTTCATATGAGGTTAACTGTTACCTGGTCCGATGGGTATTGGACCTCAGATTTGTTGAAGGTTCAGGAAAGGAACCAGGATCAGAGGTGGCACCGGTAGATGGAACCGTGAAAAGGCATCGAAGGATGAAGTCGAAAAGAGGCACCAATGAACGAAGCCGAGAAGAGGCACTGGTCAAAGCAAATGCCGGAAGTGCGTCATCAGAGCATTCATTCTGGCATGAATCTAATAAGGTTACTTCAAACCGTTTGGTGCCGAAGGTAGGGCTAGTCTATGTGGTTTAGTCAGTAAGTCGCCGTGAAAGACGGGGAGACTTCCACTAGAGACACCTACCTGGCCAATAGGTTTGATTAACTGAGTTATGTTCATTTCCCCAAGTCTAGTTAAGGCTTGATTTAAGGTTGTATAGTCATCATAAAGATTTGTAATTATACAAAGCTCTGTATTCTTGTATCACGCGAATATTCCTTCTGGAAACTCTTAATATACCAGCTTATATCGGGGCATCAGCATATGTCTGGGCATTTTATATTAGATACTCATTGTCTAAATATTAGTACATGCTCTCCGTTTCCGCATTACTCTAAACTGTAGCACCTTAAACTCTATGGATTTTCTTAAAACTAAGTGTCAACCGACACGATTTCAAATATGGAATTTGGGGTGTTACAACTATAGCTTCAGGGATGCATTGTATTGCACTTTGATAAAGCTATCCTGATGCTATAACATAGTATCAGCTATGTTATGCGACTTTCTCATAAAACCTCAAAACTTGTTCTTTTCTCAGCACATGTTTAAGATGTATGTGGAATTTATTCTTAAGTTCCTTGTACAATGAATTAATGCCTTTTTGCCTAGATTAAATGCAGTTAAGCTCATATTCACCATACAATTTAGTCATAAAATACAGGAAAAACATGACATAAATAGTGCTCATCAATAATCTTTGAGGAATAGAATCGGCAGTATCACTTTCAGGCACATTAAATTATCTATTGCTTACCTACACTTGTTTTGGTTCAAACCAGAAGATTTCCTTTAGGTGTTTGTCCACCCTTGCTCATGACTTAACGTGTCTATGAAGGGGAAGCGATTCTCAACAAAATTAACTTGCTTGCTAACAAATAGCCCATTTGGAATAGCGGTAGAAATGGTTTTTTTTTTCCCGATGGACTTTTCTTGATGAAATTTTTTTATGATGGACTTTTTTTGATGTGATTTGTGTTTGGGATAGCAATGACAGAAGTAGCTTTTTTCTTGATGGGCACTTGTTTGGCATAGCTTTTGAAAAGATAGATGAGCTAGAAAATGACTGAAAAGAGCATGAATCATATACATATACATATATATATATATGTTGTATAAAAATGTGATAATTTGAGATAAAAAAATTAAAAATAAATATAATTTGCTAAATAAAATACTCCCTCCGGTTCTAATTATAAAAACACTTTTTGGAGTTGGTTTTGGTCCTAATTATAAGAGCAAGTTTTAACTTGTCAATTTTTTCCTATAATACCCCTATTTATACTTTCTCAATAATAATTAAAGACAATAATAATTTAATAATACACCTATATATTTTATAAAGTAAATAATGTTTGCAACTCATTAATGTTATATACACTTCAATCATACTTTTTTTATAAAATAATTTTGAGCAATTTTTGTCATATTTTTCCCATATCACCCCTACTAATACTTCTTCTACAATAATTAATTTAACAACACATTTATATTCTATCAAGTGAGAGATTCTAATTTATTTTTTTATTTTTAAATAAAATAATTTTAATATTCCTTTTAAAATATTTTTTACAACTATTCGTACAAAGTGATTAAAATAACCATACATAATTATCGTATTATGAAATGTTCAAGTAAAACAAATCACTTGAAACGCGTCTCTTGCTTTTAATTAATTAAAGTTACGCTGTCAAATTATTAGACCTACATATTTTCAGAGAAATCGCGGAGGACAGTACCAAGTGCGGGGCAATTGATTGAAGTAATTTTGTCTTGATGTAATTTTTAATTTTAAGTAGGGCTATTTTTGGAAAATAATTATAATTAACTAATTTAACTTCTCTCCTTAATCTTTACAAATTCTGGTAAATAGTTCCTATAATTAGGACCGGAGGGAGTAGTAAAATTACCATTAAAAACATTACAACACAATGAAGTGTTTAAATAAACCTATCCCCTACAAGTTCATTTCTAATTTGATCACGAAGACGATTCATACGTGTAGAAGATATTAATGCATCAATTGAATCATCATTATCTTCATCACCCATATTTCCTTCTTCAACTTGATCAAATTCCACATCATTATGAGAATATCTCCGGAATAAAATTATGTATTGCCATTGTTGCGCAAACTATGTGGACTTGTGTTCGAAAGCTATATGAGGGCATATGTTGCAAGATGTGAACCCTGTTCTTCCAAACTCCAAACATCCTTTCTATCTGCACCTCAAACTTGAATGATAAAAATTGAAGTACTCATTGGAATTTTGAAATCCCGATTGTCGCCTGAATTCTGGAAGGTTATAACGCTCACGTTTATACGAACCAATATATCCAACTGGTGTTGGATAGCCATCGTCAACCAAGTAATATTTCCCTGATAAATGTTGACATTTATTTGACATTGTGAAATAAAGACGGAAACTAATGCAATTGAAGTGAGGATGTTAGAGATATGCCTTCAGGTGGATGGGGGAAGTTCATAGTTGGAGTCTCGATTGCAATCTAGAAGACACGAGCATCATGTGCAGTACCCTCCCATCCTGCCAACATAAAAGCAAAGCACATATCCCAATCACAAATGGCCATGATATTTTGTGTTGGATATCCCTTTCTTCCAATATATTTGTCTTGCTTCGATTGGCTGACCACACACTTGATTTGAGTTCCATCAATTGCTCCTATGAAATCCTTGAAATATGGGTGATATCGTGCATCGGTAGCTATTTTCTGTGACACTGACGAAACTCCGGATCAAGTGGTTTGATATTTTTTGTTGAAAGACGGAAAGAAGCTTTTAGAACCTTGTGGAAAATCCTACTAACAGTTTCGCCTGAATGTTGAAATCGTTCATGGATTATTCGATTTCCTTGTCCATGCCCAACTATATATAAAAACATGGCAACCATTTCTTCAACGCCGATGTTCTAAGTGTGGTGTAATCCATGTTCCCTCAATTTAGAACATAACAGCATGAATACATGTTTTTCCACTCGGAAATTTTCTTGACATACTACATCATGACCTTGCAAAACCTCCTGCACCCACATTGTCCCTGTTTGCTTACTAGTTCTACGTGGTTGTTTGCAAAAAGAAGGCGCGATATATTGAGCCATCAAGTTACCAAACTATGCATACTTTGTCATTTGTTTGGTTATAATAGCAAGTTGTAGGGACCTTCTTTGTTCATGAGACAATTCTAATTCCTCCGAACCGTCTGAAAAATCCTCATCACTTGAACTTGCCATGGATATATAATGAAACCTGTGTAAGGCCAAGACTTAACCGAATTAATACCAATGATATATGTTGCAAGATTTAACCGAATCAATACTAATAATAAATGTCATTAAATAATATCTATTGATACATGTTATGAATAGATAGTGTCATTAAATAAAGATGCCTCATACAATATATAAAAGAACTAATGAAATAATATGATTTAGTGCTTTGGGCCAGCCTGCCAGTGTGGGCTATTGTTGGCATGCTCACGCAAACAATCCAACAAGGCACATTTATCTCCTTTTAGGCCTAAAAACATGTTCTAAGGCGTTCGGTGCATCATCATATTACAACATCGCCTTCAAAATCACTGTCACTAACAATCTCCGAAATGGTAAGTAATTCAACTACAATGTCACTTGTTTGATCATCACGTTCAGAGATCTTTTTGAGGACATTTGTGCTATCCTTAGATGTGTCAGCTATCACACTAACAACATCAACTAGTTGTTTCTAGGACATTTTTTTTTTCTTTGTTGATCCATTTCCCCCCTCACCCCTCTTTCTCTTCCCAATGCTTGCTGAACCACTAGGTGCACTAGGTTGGGTGTTGGATGTCAAGTTCATGCCTTCTAAATCAATATCTTGAAGCTTTTCCTCACTATCACCTGAGCCTTCTTGTAGGTCTATTTTCGGTCGATACACATCATCTTCATCATCACCAAGTGACACCCGTCTAGTTAACGATGGACATTCAAAATCCTCTCCCGATGCTAGAACATCCTTGAACATTACTTGCAATTCTCTGGCAAACTTCATACCTTTATACCTATATTTTCGATACTCTTTATTCTCCTGTAAGAAAAAATCAACCAACTTCAAAGCCGTATCTAAAATAATGGTAATAATAATAACAATACATATTAAGTTTGGTACCTTTATTTTCCTCTCCTACCATTCATCTTCTGCAATAACCATATTCCTTGCATAGTCAATGGCTATACCGGTCTCCTTTGAAAATAACTTCTCCCAAGCTCTCTATTCTCTCCTCAAGCTATCTAACCTATTTTTCAGTTGTTTCTTGGTATATTCTAAGCATGTTTTTTCTTTAAATCTGGTAATAATGTACTTCCACCCGTCCCTTGTAAATGATGAGCCAAGTCATTCTTTTTTATAGGGAAAATCCACATAGAGGCCCTTTTAACCAAAATAAACCCAAAAAGGGCCCTATGAGTATGAAATTCCCAAAACAGGCCCTAGGGCCCTGATTGGGATTGAATTGTAAAACAAAATGACCAAAAAACCCACACTAACACGTTGAAAATGAGGGGACTGGAAATTGAAAATCAGTACATCACAACCTACACTCGTCTCTGCTCCTTGAGTCTCTCTCTCGTCCGATAAGGTTTTCGCTCGTGCCGAAGGTGAAACTATCTGCCACCATTGACCCCAGTGGCGGAGCTACACTAGCGCCTTTGTCTGTAGGTGCAGGCACAAAGAAGTCGCCCCTTTAAAAAAAAATGAAATTTTGTGCATACCTAGATCTCGATCTCGTCCCCCACTCTGAAGTCGCTGCCTCTGTCGCCGATTCAAGCTCCTTATTGTCCATGCCAAGCCCTCTCCTACTTCCGTCGTTGGCCTTGCTGGTCCTGGTACGCTTTCACTCTCCTCCTAGTTAATTGATTTCGAATCGCCTTGCCTTTGACACGATTATTAGTTTGCAGGTTTGCTGATGTTTTGTCCATTATTGATTCTGATCTAAGATAGATTGCTGCCAGAGTCGTTGAAAAGCTAAAGAACTCTGCATTAGCAAATTGGTAATTCCATTCGCCTTTGATTCCGAATCGCCTCGCCTTTGATTGTTCTTTGAGTAAGAAATTATTGTAATTTGTCTTATATGGGATTTTGAAGCTATCATTTCTTGCTTTTACCATTCTTCACTGTGGTGTTTGGTATGCATTTCGAGCTTGAAATTGGACTTCAATTTTGTGATTCACTGGCAGATTTTAAATTTTTTTTCCAGAATATAGTGTTTTGTCCTATAGCTTTAGGGTTGTGTTTCAGTTTTGTGTTTTCGTGACTTTAAACACCCCACCCCCCAACAAATGATAATCATTGCTCTGCAGACTATTTTAACTATTGTAATACAGTTCATCCTATGGAAAATTTATAAGTGAAGTCTCTCCCCTTCTACGCGAAGTCTGAGAGTTACAATAGCGATATGCCTATTTATAAGGCATAGGTCATTAGGACTAACCATTCAAGAGCTTAACTCAGTAATGTAGTAAGGGTAGAAGATAGAGAATTCCATAAATAAAGAGTTCTTTAATTTTGTTTGAGTTGAGTATATGTTTTGAATTTGATTTTACCATTCTATTGCAGCAGGATCAAATGATATGATGCAACAGGCTTAGATTTTTTTGTGTATGCAAATGGAAGTGACCACCCTCCTACTTCTATAGGTCTAGTCAAGTCATTATTGAAAGATTTGTTATTCAATCGAAGTCCAGCCAAGGTAAGTCATACTATTGAAAAATAAAATATTTTCACTTTTTCTTTATTACAATGATTTTGATCTGATATAAATGAAAAGGAATCATTGAGGAGTAGGAGAGCTTGGTGATTTATTTGTTGCAAATAATTGAAAGCCCTGATTTGTTGAATCTTTTGTCATAGATTGTGCAAGAAAAATCTAAAATCTAATTTTGTTTTTGTTAGCAAATAGAGCATATGCCATTTAAGTATTGTTTTGCCTTGCTGAGCCATATAATGCTACTAGTATTTTGTTTAAGGAAGCAATTATAGGCTCATTCTGTGTTGAAAATGCTTTAAGATCTTAAGAGTGGAACTTATACCATCCATCTCATGTAAAAGGGAAAAAAAGTAAATTTGAAGTCTCCACGCATGCTGTTGTTTGGGCTATCTCCATTACATTACTAACAAATGTGAGAAAGAATGGAAACTCTATTTTATGGTGTTGGGTGACTGGATTCTGATAAATAAGTGGCTTATTACATGAAATATTTTGTAATCGTTCTAGTGATGAGCCCAATGATAAATAAGATGTGTGGCTGATATTATGGTTGCTGTCTCAAGTGCCATTGTATTAGTTTGGTCAGTTGCGAGGACATCGTGAAACATTAGATTTACTTAAAGATTTTACAATGTTGGCTTTAGTAAAATTGTTTGGATTTTGGCCCAAAAAACTGGTTGGATTTATATTTTTGGAAATAAATAAAAAGTGGAACTTATCCCCGTTTTTTAGTGAACTCTTGGACTTAACTGGTTGGCCTTATATTTTTTGTTGCAAATGAGCGAACTGTTGGACTTAACCTTGCTCATCAGCTGCACCATAAGTTCTTTGGAAACTTCCTGTTACTGTCCTAAATTTCTTCCTGGATATTTTTTTTCCTTTGTTTAAGTTGTTTCAGTACAAATGTTGATGTTGTGATATATGATGTGAACTGATATATGTTTTTCCAGGTAGTGCGTACGACATATGCACGGCTGCTTTCCAACTTGTAACAAGAAATCTTTGGCGCTTCAACATAGCTTGTCTCAAGAAGGCCGATAAAGGTCGGCCACCCAACAACCAACCATCTTCTTCCGAGGAGTCTGAGGACGAGGATGGACATGACATAGAGGAGAGAGATGACATTAGGGGGATACTTTGTATTTGGACGAAAGTGTTAGGACACATATGTATTTATGACTCCTTTGTATTCATGAGGATGACATTAAAACTTCTTGTTATTTTGTAAATTGTCTACTGATGCTAACTTAATAATCTTTATTCAATGGCAACAGAAATTTTTTGATTCTGTTTTGATGTGGTCATGGAATGAGAACTGCAAAATAATTAACAGGATTAACAACTTCAACAGGGGTTGCTAACAACAATAACAGGGGTCACTTACAAGAATAATAGGGGTCACTTACAACAATATCAGGGGTCACTAACAACAATATCAGGGGTCACTAACAACAATATCAGGGGTCGCTTACAACAATAACATGGGTTACTTACAACAATAACAGGGGTCACTTACAACAAAATCAGGGGTCACTTACAACAATAACAGGGGTCACTTACAACAAAATTAGGGGGCGATTACAAAAATAACATGGGTCACTTATACCAATAACATGGGTCACTTACAACAATAACAGGGGTCACTTACAACAAAATCAGGGGGCGATTACAACAATAACAAGGGTCACTTACACCAATAACAGGGGTCACTTACAACAATAACAGGGGTCACTTACAACAAAATCAGGGGGCGATTACAACAATAACAGGGGTCACTTACACCAATAACAGGGGTCACTTACAACAATAACAGGGGTCACTTACAACAATAACAGGGGTCACTTACAACAAAATCAGGGGGCGATTACAACAATAACAGGGGTCACTTACACCAATAACAGGGGTCACTTACAACAATAACAGGGGTCACTTACAACAATATCAAGGGTCACTAACAAACAGACCTCCCTCTGTTTCCATGCCCCAAAACAGAGCAACCTACAACGTTTTAACATTCAGCTCGTATTAACAACTATATCAGTCATATTAACAACTAAAATAGTATGTATTAACAACTATCACATTTTAACGTTTTTGAACCAAATGTAGCTTCATCCCATTCAGCCATTCCCACTTAAAAACAAACCTTTTCCTTTGTTTTCATGTCAAAAAACAGAGCAACGTTTTTTCCATCCTAGCCTCCAATGATTAAACACCAACTTGAATGGTGATAATGATATCTTGAGCAAAATCGTTGCATTTCTTACCTATTTCCTATCTGATAATAACATAAATTTGGCCAAGATTCAACCTTTCAGCCACCCAATAAAAAAAAACGTGAAGGAACAACAAATTTAAACCCGCTGAGTTCAGCCTATAATGAGCTTGGATGATTGAGAATATAAACGATCTCTCTCTCGCTGAGTTTAGCAAATATAAAGGTTCAACCTTCAACCTTGCGTTCTCTCCCTCTATACGTTCGTTTCAAATTTTTTCCTGTCTTCCTGGTTTTTTCGTTTCAGGCGCCAAAGACATAGACCTCCTGACTTTACGTTTTCATCCAAATTTCAGTTTTTGCCTTTTTAATCCAGGGTTTTTTTTGGTCATTTTGTTTTACAATTCAATCTCAATCAGGGCCCTAGGGCCTGTTTTGGGAATTTTAGACTCATAGGGCCCTTTTTGGGTTTATTTTGGTTAAAAGGGCCTCTATGTGGATTTTCCCTTTTTTATATATTTGCTCAATGCATAAGTCAATGAAAGTCTTAGTGGAACCTACATCCCATTCTGCTGCTACGGTGGTCATATTTCTATGTCACTAATGAGCAAGTTAACACAAACGATTATTAGTATTTAATGGTAATATGTAAATTTGTACCCATGAAATTATATTGTTTTTATGTAAATATATATGTCACTGATGAACTTACAATTTTGAAGATATGCATAATATACATTAGTTCAATAATTCATAGCATGGGTACTGATCAATTCCAAAAAGGCAGAATGGCATGGCTCTTGAATTGGTAAGGCATGGGTACTGATCAATTCATAGCAAGGGTACTGATCAATAATTCATAGCATGGGAACTGATCAATTTATAGCATGGCTCTTGAATTGGTAAGGCAGAATAGCATAAAAGAACTTCCAAAAAGGAGGGGCGCAAAAAGGTTCAAGAATTAGAACATAAAAACACTTTAAGATAAGATCATTCCAATATGTGGCTGACAATAGTCTAACAATACATTAATAACTATTTATATTTTCAGATTTTAAGAAAAGATTATTCTATTTTGTGACAGAAGCTAGTCTAGGTGATTGGTTTCAAGTGGCTGCTTATAACATATTACCATGTTTAAGAACACCAATCCAAATTCTAAATGTGTAGATTTATCCCAAACTATCATGCTCTATTTATAAAGCATCAGTGGTATATATAGCTTACCTAACTAGTCTACCATTCTCTTCTCATTTTACTGGTAATAAAAAAAGTTTAAGTGCGTAAGCTAAGCTCACAAACAGTTTACATTTGTAATTTAAGGTTACCCATAAATAAAATTCGAGAAGGAAACTAGACAAAGCCAAAACCACTACAAATAAATCATGACAAAGTAAGGATAACAACAATGATACTATCCTGCCAAATGCAATCAAAACTTGGATGGAAACAGATCAATTATATGAAAAAAAGAGCTAAATAGAGCTATATACGAGGCTTAAAATTGAAGGAGTCATAACAAGAGCTATACAAGCAATGTAGAATAGAGCTATGCAAGCAAAAAGAACCAGGAACAAATTACAGTTTTCACCAAATCCCCAACGTAAATTCCAAGATGAAGAAAGGAAAGGAAAATGAAGAAAGCAAACAAAAATAACAATTGGACGACAAGTCTCAGCAATAAAAAAAAAAAACAGATCGGATGAAGAAATCACTAGAGGAAAATGAAAAGAAGAACAAATCTGACAAGTATGAGGAGATCCGACGACTATCACGGTCAGACAATGATGTCCGGCGAGATCAACGTTGATTGATGAATCAATGGTGGTTTACGGAATGCAATAACCGATCTGGAATATGGCGCAAAGGAAAAGAAGAAGATAGGAGAACAAGAGGTAGGTTGCTGGATGAATTGAAGAGGAAAGGAGGTCACTGGAGGAATTGAAGAGGAGGTAGGTCGGAGTCTTTGAACTTTAATTGAGTACAGGAGGTAGCTGTTAATTGCAGAGGAAAGGAGAGTAGCTGGAGGAATTGAAGAGGAGGTAGCTAGCGGTAATTGCAGAGGAAAGGAGAGTCGAATTGAGAAGAGGAAAGGAGAGTCGAATCGAAGAGGAGTGGCACGACGGGTTTTGAGGGCGGGCAACGGTCTTTTCAGAGAGAAGTAGATGCTAAAAAAGGGTGAAGTTGTTGTGATGGGGTTAAAACTTAAAAGCTCCAAGGGCTAGCTTCAAAAAAAGAAGAAGAGAGCATCACAACCTAAAGCCCATCAGTAAATGATGCTATCCTAAACACCTTATAATTACAGATCTGATGTGGCTGGGCTGTGGATGAACTTATTTTAGCTTCCACAACCATGCCAAACAGGCCCAAAGATTGTCCTGTGGTGTAAGTCAAGAAGCGAATAACCTTTTGTATTATTGGGGTGGCCTAGAAATACACATGGAGTGGCCCTATATTCAAATTTATCAACAATCTTTAAATTTGTAGAATATACCAAGGAACCAAATACCTTAAGGTGTGAGATGTTAGGTTTAGTTCCATATACCCTCTCATAGGGTGTTTCAAACCCAAGAACTTTAGAGGGAATCCTATTAACTAAATGGGCAGCCAAACACACACATTCCCCCAATACACAAGAGGAACCCCATATAGTAATAGCAAACCTCTCTAATTTGCATAATATTTTTGTGTTTACGCTCAACTACTCTATTTTATTTTGGAGTGTAGGGACATAATGTTTCATGGATATTGCCCTTTTCTAGTAAAAACAACTTTAGTTCAGTATTCAAGAATTCATATCCATTATCACTACGAACGCGCTTAATTTGTGTGTGAAATTGTTTCATAACATAAGTGAGAAAACTCTTAATATATTTCATAGCCTCACTTTTATGTTGCATTAGAAAAATCCATGTTGCTCGTGAAAAATCATCTACAATAGTAAGAAAGTATTGAAAACCTTGATGTGTTGGAGTCCTATATGGTCGCCAAACATCGAGGTGGATTAATTCAAAGCATTTATGTGATTTGATGCAACTAGGTGAGAAGGAAAATTTTGTTTGCTTTGACTGAATGCATATGTCACATGTTTTATTGACAGAATATGATTCATAAAATACAAAATCCAAATATGGCTTGATAGAGAGTGGCGCATGCCCAAGTCTCTTATGCCACAAAAGTTCATCATCAAGACTCAATTTATTAGTACTATTTTGGGTTACATCAATATTAACAACATGACAATTATTTACTAGTCTCAGAATGTATAAACCACCAACCAGCTTACCAGTTAGCCTCATCTTCCCACCCTGAAGGTCCTGTTAGACCTGGCTATCACCCAAGAGGGGGGGGTGAATTGGGTGTCTGATAAAAATTTGGAAACTTTGAAAAATGTTTTCGGAACTTAATGAAGGTAATAAATATGAATATAACTATTCATAAATCAACGATCAAATATTCAAATAAATATTAAAATAATATTTCTTTGGAAATATAAGAGTTTAAGGAAGAGAATATGCAAACCGTTATTTATCCTGGTTCGGCCCAATCCACGATGACCTACGTCCAAATCCCCGGATCCTCCCGAGATTTTCAATCCACCATCTCCTTGTTTAATTGGGCACAAGAGAAAAGCCTTTACAACCTCACAAGTTTGGTCGGGCACTTGTGCGGCAGCCTTTTACAATCTCTCACCGAGATACTCCCTTACACATTGTAAGGATACACCGCTTGATCACACACTCGTACTCGGTAATCCTATCCCTAGGATTCACTCTCCTTTCAAGCTGTAATCAACACAATGTGTTTCCCACTCAAGATCACCCAATCTTGAGTAACTCTCAGATAAGATAAAATGTTTACAGATAAATCTTCTCTCTCTCAAAAGTGAATAAATAAGCACTGAAGTGCATTACAAATAATCTCACTCTCTAATAAATTATATGATCACTAAGAAAATAGAGAGAACATGAGATAAACATCAGAAGGCATTTTGAAAGGTGTAAGCTCATGTTCTTTCGTTTTGAATTTGTCTCCATTTATAGGCATGTACGTTGGAAGCCCGTTGGAGAACTCTTTGAACTTCGTGCATAGTAACCGTTGCATTTTGAATTGTTATATCCGTTGCGCATTCGTCCGTTGCAAATGTCCGTTGGCTTTTTACCGTTGAGAGCATTCATCCGTTGGAGCATTTGACCGTTTGAGTATTACCGTTGGAGCGTTGTGAGAGTTGGTCATGTATCCTTCCATTTGAACGTTGTGAGCATCCGTTGGAAGTTTCGGTCCATTTTGAGAAATATTTATTTGCTTTATCATTCTCATTTCATCAAAAGCTTGTCTGAACCTCTTCACTCTTGTTTTCAACAAAATGGCTATTGCTTCATCTTTGCTTCATCAACCATGTCTCGTAGCTTTCTCTCGTTGAATCCGTTGACGTGATTTCCGTTTCAATCGTCTTCATCTTATTTCCAACATTAATCACCTAAAACTCATACACAAATGATATAAATAATGTTAAGAAGTAGTATAAGTCATTTTGGTAATCATCTGGACGTTTTCCATAAGCAACAAGATTTTCCTGGACACGGTGTTTTTCGAGCTTCTTGAGATATCAACGTTTCAGAACATGTGTCAACTTCCGTAGAGGCTATATCTCTTTGAATTTAGCTCCAAAATTAGTAAATTAAATTTCCCTGGAAAGCTATTGATGTCTTCTTTCCCATGAAAGAAGAATCAACTCAAAACATCTCGTATTTTGATCATTATCATCATCTGAATGAATACTGTCCAGAAAACGAGTTTCAGCAACCATTAACTTTCGAAATGTATATCTCCTTCGTTTCAAGCTCTTTTTGGTTGCTTCCAAATTATGTAAAACCATTTTTGAGTATATATTCATATGGAATTGGTTTCACTTCACTTGGTTGTGTATAATGTGAGATATAGACCGAAAATCGAAGCTATGCTGAGTTGATTCCAGAATCATATGTGTCAACTTTCAAAATTAATATCTCCCTGGTCTAATCTCCGTTTTGAGTGTTCAAAATTGGGGAACACCGAATTTTTAGTCTAGTTTCATATGCCACTGGTTTCAGCTCAATTGGATTTGTATTTTGTGAGATACACCCAAAATACCGAAGCTTGCTCTGCTGTGTGGCGTGAATTGAACTATCAACTTCAACAATTCATAGCTCCTTCATCTGACCTCCTTTGGACTTGGGTTTTATGTCAAAATGACGTATTGGAAGTCTAATTTCATCCAAAATTGGTTTCACCTCAATCCGACGTCTGGTTTGAGAGATATCATCGCAACACCGAACGTCGCCCATGAAAAACGCAAAACGAGCTGAACAGAGTGCGGATGTCTCGTCTCGGTCTGAATTGAAGTTCAACATATTTACGGTTTTGCCATCAGAAGCATAATTACGATTTTACCATTACAACGGAATTTCAGCATAATTACGATTTTGCCATTGAAGGGGATTTTCCGAGGAAATGACTTGAGGCAACGTCCAGCAAACAAATCAATGCAGCAACATATATGGATCCGTATGTCACTTGTTCATATATACGTACATCACTTTTCATACATACGTCACTATTCATATATACGGTCTTGTAGCTCAAAAATCGTTCTTCGTGATGATACTCCAAATTGCTTAATTTAGCACTGAATTAAGACTTTCCAACTTCCGTTTTGATCATCGAGACTTCGTGTATGGCACTATTCATGTATATGGTGTACTATTCACATATACAATACTATTCATGCTAATGCTTCAAATAGCTTAATTTGACTCCGAATTAAGTTATTCCAACTTCCGCTTGATCATAGAGGTTTCAAAGATCACAAGAACTTGAGTGTTGATATTCCCATTATATTGTACAAGTTCTTCATTCTTTAGTCTCTTCTCTTCTTCTTGATTATTCTTCATGATTCAAGTTGGACTAATCTACATTAAACTTAGTAGTTAGTCAATGTAGGAGATAAATATATTACTCAATCTTTTTGCTTTTAATAATGACATATATATAAGACATCATCAAAACTAATCATATCTAACAGGTCCGACATTAAACAGAGTTTAGGGAAAAAAGGTAGCCATGCATTTATTCTCTAGGTGAATTTTGCCATAGAAATTAAGTTAAATTTTAGGTCTGGAGCATGCAGGACATCATTTAACCAAGTTTCATCTACAATGTTCACGCTTCTTATGTGAGTTACTGCCACACGTCTACCATCAGGGATCTTTGTGGATTTAATTGGTCAACTATCTTATAGGTATCTAAAAGGCTCAAGTCCTGTACCATGTGGATAGTTGCACCTGAGTCTAATATCCAACTATCAGTCAATATAGAACAAGTTATAGGAGTAGTTAGACCTGTATCAGTAAGTGCATGAACGTGGTCTCAACGTCTTTCTGCAGCAGTTCCAAGATCTTCTCATATTGTGCTTGTGTAAATGTTGGTGATACTGTGCTGCCAACATTTGTATGTGCCTTTGGTTTGCGAGTTGAGTCCATCCCTCCATTTGCAGATTCTTTGTTTATCTTTCCATTGTTACCTCTGAAATTGGGTGGGTATCCAATGATTGGTAGCAATTTTCTCTGAGGTTTCCTTTATGTTAGAACCGACTAACATCCAAGAGCCGAGTGAATTGGGTGTAGGATAAAAAATTTAATAACTTTGAAAAACTTTTCGCATCTTAGTGAAAGCAATAAGTATGAAAGTAATGAATTATAAATCGATAGTCAGTTATTCAAATCATATATGCTGGAAATATAAGAGCTTAGAGAAGAGAAGATGCAAACTGTGATTTATCTTGGTTCGGTCCAATCCATGATGACCTACATCCAGTCTCCAGGCTTCACTTGAGATTTCAATCCACTATCTCCCTCAAGTTTAACTTGGTACTTGAGAACATCTACAGTCCCACAAGTTTAATCCAGGCACTTGTGAAGCCACTCACAATCTTCTCACCAAGATAACAACTCCCCCTTACACATTGTAGTGTTATAATCTCTTTTGATAACAAATGTTTACAATCAATCTTTTCTCTCATAAGTGAATAATGATAATCATTGAAGCATAATAAAATAATGTCTATTTTAAAGTAAATAGTATAAGCATTGAGGAATAGAGATAATACGAGATGAACGTTGGAGTTAGAATGTTGGCATTTTGACGGTGAATGTTCAAGATTTCTCTCTATTTGACCATTGAGCACATTCATCCCATTTAATCTCTCTTGAATGCTTCTCCTTTTATAGTTGATGAAAAGTATTTGACTGTTGAGCACATTCTTCCTGTTGTGCATCTTAGAATATAACTGTTGGATGTTTGTTGGAATTAACCGTTGAAGCTTTTGACACAAGGTTGTTTTTTTGGCCATTGAGCTCTAATAATCCAAGTTTAATCACCTAAAACTTATACATAAATGTGATTAGTAATGTTTAGAAATAATAGGAAGTATTGTAGATAGGTTCTATCACACTTAGAATAGGTATCAAAATTTTTGAGACACTGTTTCAAAAGTCTGCTATCACTATAACTGGAGTGACATAGCAACCCAAAGAGGTACGATTTGTAATTACTTAAAGAAGTTTGAAGATAGCATATAAATTGTCAAGTTACTGTCTGGTAACTCTCTAGTGAAACACTATTCCACTCTAGTGGTTTTTAGGTCACTCAAGTGATATTCAAAGGATAACTTGATCACTGGTTGGTAACCAAAAAGTGATAGCTCATGTTTACAAATATCACTTGAGTGACATTGTTGCACTCAGGTGATTCTTGATTTTCAAAAGACTCATTATCTAGTTATTGGATGGTAATTGGAGAATTTTTAGCATCACTTGAGTGCTTGGCCAATTTTTCCTTTAAGAACAAAGAGTTACCATCAAGTAACTTGTTGGTGCTAAGGCACATCACTGGAGTGATCCTTCATCACTCGATTGATGAAGAAGGATTTTTGTTGAATACTTTCAGATTGATAATTTTGTACAAAGGTCAACTTTCAGTGGGTATAACTCTTCGAATATAACTCCAAATTTGGCAAATAACCTATCCTCATAATGTTCTTTAAGATCAAAGCCATAGCTACTGGTCTGGAACACATCGTTGATTTCAAGAACCAAATTTAAAAGTTCATATCTCTTTCATCTTAAACTCTTTGAGCTCAAAATTGATTTCCATAAACTGAATTTATAGTATAGTTTCATATGAAACAAGTTTCACCTAAATCAAATTTGTGGTTTGAGAGATATGACTAAATTACTTAACCTCTATCAGGTTGAATGAAAACAGAGCAAAACAAAGTATGTTGAAATATGATCATCCCTTGAGTGGAGCTTCCTTAACACAAGTGAAACATGCAGAAATCACTTCTGGAGGTGCAACTCAAGTGAAGTCGATATGACTTCCATATAAGAAACTTTAACATCCGATTAAGTCATTCTAACTTCTTCAAATCTAAGAACTTGAATATTGATATTCCAATTTTATCTTACAAGTTCTTCATTCTTCAATCTCTTCTCTTCTTCCTTTTTATCCTTCTTGATTATTCCAATAGTCAAACTCAATAACTCATTTCTTTTCTTGACTTCATCTCCCTTTATTTGATAACTTCTTTCTTCAATATCTTCTTTCTTTTCTTGACTAATCTACAAGATATTTCATATCAAACATACTAGTTATTCAAGTATATAATAAATACATTATGTAAACTTTTTTCTCTTAATATTTGGCATCATCAAAACTAATCATATCTTGTTATTCAAGTATATAATAAATACTAATGTAATACCGGTTTTAGAAAAAATTCTTGAGATAAGAGAAATTAATGAATATTTTGATGAAGCAAATTCCCTATTATAGAAAATTGTTATAATTTTCGATAAATTGTCGAAAAAGTTACAAAAATCGGATGAACGCCCTAAAAATGCAATAATGGTGATAAAAACAATCTAAAAACATTATGATAAATACTAAAAGATCATGAAATATTATGAGAAAATTATGGGAGTGTTATCTTTAATTATAATAATTTAATAAATTGTTTCAACATGAAGAAATGTTTAAAAAGCATTCCAAACATAAAGTAACTTTATGGTGTAGACATTTTTAATATTTTACATAGGATATAAAATGACAATGTCAATATAAAGTTTGTAAGATAATAATGTACTGTAAATTATAAAATTATCAAGGATCCTTGATTAGATAATTATTAGCTAATTGATTGAGTCCCAACAAAAGAAATATAGAAAGTTAAATTTATGGTAAAATCCTTAATTAAGAGATTAAGGCTGGTAATTAGCATAAAATATACTTACCAATTATGAAAACAATATTAAGAAAAATTAGTAAAGATAAATGTATGAAGAAATCTAATCCTAAAAAGATCACTAAACGAAGAATTTAGGCCGATTAAGCCTTAACGAAAGCGAGGGTAAAACGGAATTTTTGGTAAATTATATTTTTAAAAAAGGGAAAAAATTATGAAAAAATAATTAAAACTGAATTTTAAAATGAAGGGGCGAAATTTTGGTATTTTTAATTAAAATGAATTGTTTAAATAATTAAAATGATAATTAGAATAAAATAATGATATAATGCGGTGAGTCGGCTTATAGGCGAGACCGAGGGGAAAAGTCGAAATAAATTCTATAGGTAAACCAGAGGTAAAATTATTTTCAGGCCTTTTAAGAACAAGTTGATTTACAAGAAGGAAGAATTTACCAGACGTTGATCCTCCCAAAAACCCTAATTCCTAATAAGACGAGAAATAAATCAAGATAGAGATAGTGAGAACCTATAGAAACAATTTCGTGTTTTCAAACACGCAACAACTTTCCTTGTGTAATGCAAAGATACGAGCCCCATTAAAAAGAGGATTTTGAAAGAGGATCAAAACTTTTACATGCTCCGGATTTTTGAGTTTCCAAACTTTCTCGAGAACTTTGAAAAATATGACCCCATTAGCTTTGAGTTTGGGACTCCTTGATGTCGGCCTTGACCTTGGATGGCCAAGATTTCTTCTCACAAACTACTAACATTACACCTTTCCCATTGATCGTGTAATGCCGCATCCTAAGACTCCTTTGTACAAGTAATAGTCACGAATGCTATAACATTCTCCATTTTGAAGAACAACAATTATTTGATGTTTTGATTTAACCATTCATCAAGATGTTTTATGATCTACAATTTCAACTTTGGATTTTTAACAATTGAAAGATGCCCAAAAAACTATTTAACTAAATATTACTTCAAAGTTTATCAAAATATCCAAAATATACCAGAGTATGCAAAATGATCCCTAATGTGGCAAATGATTCATCTATTTGATTGGATTACACATGATTCCAAATCATAAGGCGTCACTAGCCTGGGTCCCTAGCTTGTCATGATTGGACTATGATGGTTACACCCCTAGAATCGTCGGGAGATACTTACGGCTTTACCCACGGATTATAGTATTCTCCGATGGTTATTCCTAGCGCGAATGGCACTGGATATGTGCGAACTAGTCGAGATTCCTTTGTGCTTATTTATTTATTACCTTTGCTTTTGTGATGATATGCCGTATTGTTAACTATTCATTAGTAACATATATCGGAGGACCGATGTTTACGATCGAAGCAAGTAGCCGGAGTAGGCCAAGACGTGTCTACATTACTTACCATTTTCTTTAGTTTCTTTAACTGATTTTGGTTTGGACAAATACATAATGTAATGTAAATTACTTACTCGGTAAAAGTACAAATAGTAAGTACAAATAGTAAACAGTAAATAGTCCCTGGAGGGTTAGGGTACAGTTATCCAAAATAAATACTGGTAGTAAGTAAACTTATACATCCATCCACAATCATATTAGTACAAAAAATGATAGTGCATTCCTTATTTCTTCAACCACCAGCTCCATGCCTCTTACCAACCACCTGTATCTTTAGAATGATCTGGTTTCCAAAATTGAATCCCAGAGTAACTGTCAAACTCATATACAATATGTATGCAATGCATGCATGGAACCATAATTAGAAAATCACAATATCAACAATGACAATATATATCACACACATTCAGTACACTCAATAACGCCAGACAACCTATTAACATAAGCCCATGTTCCATAGCGCTAGGAAAACAACAGTAGCCGGGCCTCAAACCCAAACTACACTGAATGCATCATCGGCTCAGTAGCGACCTAAGAACACATAGTCCACTAGGCCTTATAGCCCAAATGCATGTTCCACTCACGGGACATATTCCACAATCATGGCATAACAAACATACAAAAGCCACATAGAGTATATAAGTAAATAGTTACTACTTGACAGTTGATCAGTAATTAATAAAATTTCTCTGATGCCTGAATATTACTCTGGATATGCACTTTCCCTAAACAAAGCAAATACATCCCATTTTATTCCATTTTGGCAACATATCTTTCTTATATCATGCTTGATCTATCTTTCTAGGCCTTGAATCTTAACCTTAAACCTTTATTCATTCTTTTTATCAACCAATCAGACCCAATATATATGTAGATGCTCAAGGAGATAACCATTTACAAACTCAAACAACTAAGAAATCACAAGGAGGTTGAAATAGAAACTTACTTGGCTTGGATGCTTGATCTTCTAGCAACTTGTCGTCCTTGTATTCCCCTACTAACTTTTGTCCTAGACCCTCCAACAAGATGAGGGAGTGATTTATTTAGGGTCTTAACATGTGGTAGAAGGTAGAAGTGAGAGTAGGAGAGAATTCACAACCCTTAACTAAGGCTAGATCTTTGGCTTTCTCTTGTGTTCTTGAGCTTCTTGTGCTTTCTTTGGTAGTAGCTTCTTGACTCTCTCTTTCTCTTCCTCTATTTTTGAAAATCAGCAGCCAAGAAATGAGAAAGAAGAGCTCTTATAATAATCTCTCCAAGCTACTTGCTCTCCAAGTAATTGTTGGCTTATCCAAGAAGCCAACTTATCTCTTGGTTTTTCTTCATCTTTTTAAAATCTCTAGGAAATTCTTCTTTTCTATCTTCCTTTGCCCTTGAGCTCTTGGTCAAAATACTCATGCAAAAGGGAGTGCAAAATGTCTTAAAATATGTCAAGAAATCACTTAAAAATCCCCCAAATTAAATGACCAAAGTGCCCATACAAAATATCCTCTTAACTTCACTTATTTTGCAAGTTTTGTTGACTTTTCTCTTCCCCTTGCTTTACACGAATTTGAGGCTTATTAAAGAAACTTTTGAGTCATCTTTTTCATATTAATTGCATGCACATATGTCCCTCATAGCAATTAACCAAAATGCCCTCAAAATATTTCCTTTAGCATAACTTCTTTCACAAGCTTTTTTTTTTTTTTTAACCCTCTTCATAGCTTCTAGAGAAGTCTTTGGCTTGCCTCATACACTTTCTCCTTTGTCTCCTTAGAGGATGAAAAATTAAGGGATGATTAGGTCTCTTCAAATTTTAAGATGCTTGTATCGATGGAGAACTTGAAATTGGTAGGCTAAAAGTCTCATAATTGTCATTTCTTAATGCAATAGCTACTCTCAATAGCTATTCAAGGCATTGTTGAATATAATCTTAAACATATTTTGACTACACTTTATTTTTCTTCAATCCGGTCTATAGTAAAGTTTTTGAGATTGAAAAATTGGATGAATTGGAAAATGAAGGATATCTTATCTTGTGCCAGCTTGAAATTTTTTTTCTTCCTACATTTTTTGACATCATGGTTCATCTTATGAGGGAGATAAAATTGTGTTGCTCTATCTATTTATGATGGATGTACCCAATTGAAATATTTATGAAATTCCTAAGGGGCATGTGAAGAATGTAAACCGGCCTGAACCACCAATTGTTCAAAATATGTTTCCAAAGAAGCCATGAAATTTTGTCAAAATTATTTGGCCAAAGTAAGACATATTGGGTTTCCTAAACGTCATCATGAAGAAGGGGTAGACATGGGGCTTCAATAAAGAGTGTAGATCCTGATGAATTGCTACAAGTATACTTATACATCTTGAATGGTGTTGATGAAGTTCAAAACAACATAAATGCACATAAAGAAGTTGTAAGGAAATAGAATAGTTGAATGACTAAACAAAGGTTAATTGGGGAGCATAACAGAACTTATGCAAATTGGTTCAAACAAAAGTTTGAGGGAGAGGAATGTGTTTCTAATACAATAAAATGGTTAGCACGTGGTCCTGATGTAGATGTCATAACTTGGAATTCATATGTGATAAATGGTCATACTTTTTACACAAAGTCCCTAGATGATAGGAGCACCGTCCAAAATAATGGTGTTATGTTATAGGCTGAATTTATGCACTTCTCCATTTCAAAAGACAAGAAGCATAAATTGGCAATCATGCCTAATTATGGGGTTATTGAAGAGATTTGGGTGGTCAACTATGTTAAAATTAAATTTCCCATTTTCAAATACAAGTAGGTTAATGTCAATAATGGTGTTCAAATTGATTGGTTAGTATTTACATTAGTTGATATCAATAATAGAAGTTTTGGAGATAAGCCATTTATTATGGCAGACCAGGCAAAACAAGTATTCTATATCACTAATCAGGCAAATAAAATGTGGTCTGTAGCTCTCCAAGGAAAAAGGTTCATTTATATTGATGAGGAAATTAATTCAAATTATGATCACCTGAGACTACTCCTTCTTTTTCAAGGGGTCTACTGGAATTCAACAAAGAAGATGAAGCGGATAATAAACTAGGCATAAGAAATGATCATTATAAAGCGATATTGGAGGATATCCCTTTATAAAAGAGACAATTCATTAGGTAATATTCATTTGCAAAATTATTTGAAAACTTTAAGGTTTTAACATTATATTCTAACTTTGTTCTTAAACAATGTCATTGACTGTAAAACTTTTATTTTTGTGGTAGGATCCTCCGGAGAGACCAAAGGGGCATGATAAAAGAGGAATGTTGTTGGTTGAGAATTTGATCAAGACATGGTGATAGATATGGGATGCATATTGAGCATGTATATTCGTTTAGGTGATGTCTTTGTAACTCATATTGTATATTCATTTAAGTGTTGTCTTAGTATATTCATTAAGAGGACATAACTCATGGTGAATAATATTTTTATTCATTTCCAATAATTCAATTTGTAATTCATAATAAATTGTTCATAGCTTGTAGCTTAAAGTACTATCTTTTAAGTGCTGGCCGATTGGATGATGGATGGGTAAGAGGAAGAAACATATTAGAGAAAAAATACGAGAAATTTTAGACTGGATATAAATAATAGGTCTAAAAAAATTGTACCAGACTTTTAAGATCAGATATTTCACAAAACAAGTCTTAAAAGTCTAAATTTTTAGACTTTTAAGACCAGCTGAGTTTAATATCTGGTCTAAAAAGTTAGACTTTTATGATCAATTGTGTTTAGTATTGATCTAAAAAGTTTGACTTTTAAGACTGGTTGTGTGTGTATAGTTAAATATCCGGTCTTAAAAGTAAAACTTTTAAGACTCTTTGTGTGATACCTCCCGCTTAAAAGTCAGACTTTTTAGACTTGTCATATAATATTACTGGTCTTAGAAGTCAGACTTTTTAAACCTAATATAAGCGATGTCAGGTCTATATCGTCCGAATTGTTAGATCTAATATTTTTTTAACCAGTCTAAAAACAATTTTTTAAGACCAGTAGCCTATCTGGTCTTAAAAGTAACAGTCTTTATAGATCACCTATATCGAGACCGGTTCCAGATATGATCTAAGAGGCGATTTATATCCCATATAAGAAGCCTTTTTTGTACCAATGCTTTTACCATGTGGTATGTCATCACTCAGTACACAGTGGATTGCACTTGTCAGAGCCCATTGTTCCAGTTTTCCTTTGGCCAGGATTGCGCTGGAGCTGTAGGACATATGACACCTCCTTAGTTGTGTTCAAGGAGAAGAGCCATAGTCCAGACTTAAGCTCTATACCTTTGGCCGGGTATATTTTAAGATCTGGTGAGCTTGGGATAATCCAGTTAAATGGATGAGTTTATATTGGACTATGTGTTAGCCTATGGCTCCAATCAGTGGTATAAGGATGGACGGTAATATAAAGGAGGTTGTATATTGCATAAATGTATAGTATATGATGTTATGAAAATACATATTGACATGATGATGATTAAATTTGTAATTGTTTGTATGAGGATTATGATACATACAAATATATACATATTCAGTTTCTTTTTATCATATGTGATTTGCTTGCTATGGTAGAAACATTCAGTATTTACTGAGATGCGGAGTCTCACCCTTTGTATAAACAATTGTTCAAGTGATTGTTCTATTAGGGAGCAAGAAAAGATACATATGGAGTGGGCTTTGAAGGCTCGTTTGTGCTCCTAGAGCTCATGTCATTTTATTTGCCATGACCCTAAAATTTTTGCTTTTCATTTTGATTATTGAAAATTTTAGGGATTTAATTTGACATTATGATGTGGGATTTAGTTAAACTAAATTTTTATTTTGATGTTTTGGATGTTGAGCATCTTTATTGGTAATATTTTCAAATAATTAAGTTAAGTATTTTGTTGTTAGATTTGAGGTGTTACAGTTCACTCGAAGTCAACTCGACCTGAATTGGACAAGTTGATCGAGCCATAGAGTCTTGGGTATTTTTTTTTAAAAAAAAAGTCGCTTGAAATTGAAACATCTGACGATGAGAAAAGAGAAAGGAGGAGGAGGGGGGAGAGAGCGAGATTTGTAGAGTCACCAAGATCTGAAGGAGAAGAAAGGGGATGGAGAAAGCTAATGCCGAAGAAACCAAGAAGGTAGACGATGGAGGTAAGAAAGGAGAGAATGGCAGCAATCTTAGAGAGGGTAACGACGTGAAGGGGAGATCTGGTCATGGTCGCCGCCGTTTTATCGAAGAAGATCATGGTTTCTGAAGCCCTCACTCACTCATTTCTTAGTGAAGATAATTTCTCAGGGAATGAGGAGGGAGCTAGGAGGAGTTGTGAAGAAGATGGAGAAAAAATATGGTTAGGAAGTAATGAGTGACAAAGATAAACTCAAAAAAGTAGATATGGAGTTTTGGATGGTATTGGTTGAGAAAAAGGTGGAATGAGAATTGGTGAAGGAGGTGAGTCTCGCCATGAGTGTTATGTGTGTGAGAGAAGGTGACACTTGATAGTCACTATTTTCCTTTCCTCCCTTTCTATTGTCCAACGTCTCTCTAAATTTATTTTCCTTCCTTCTTTTCCATTGTTTATCTTATATGTCTTGTCAGTATCTCGTCCGGTTTGACCCACTGACCCTTAACCTAGTACCCTGACCAGTATAGTCATCGGTCTGGGTTTCAGAACCTTGCTAGTGATATGATCTTGCCATCTCACATTTTGGATGTTAGAGCAAACTGATTTTTGAAAGGAATATTATTTTGGAAGAAGCATCCACTTTCATTGAATAAAGAGTGTGACCAATCCTATTCCACGCGTTAATATATTTTATCACAGCAACCACAAATACAATAATATATGTTCAAACTTGTTAAAAGCCGAACCTGACATCAAGCCGGAAACACTAGCATGTCCTTGTTCAAACGGCGAGAACGATTGCGTTGTCCAGTTGGATAGGCGACATAATAGTTAAATTAAAAATAATGTTATATACATATATATATATAGTAAAATATATAAGAAATAAAAATTAATATATAAAAAATACTTATTAGAAATAAAAGAAATGCAAAACAATGAATTAGAATACATAAAAATTAATTTTAAAAATACTGTAAATCTTTAATATTTGCTCTGATCCTATGCCCACAATTAATTCAATTATCTCTTTTGTTAACTAACATCAAAAAATAATTTTATCCGTATTTGTTGGGTTGAGACCCTAGGAGCTAGTAAGTTCTTTTCTTTTCAATTATATCTATGAACTAGCGAACCCAAAAGTTGGATCCGGATTTGAGTTAGTGGCATGTGCACACAAATATATCACTACAAAAATATTGACTTTCGGCGGCGACAAAAGTCGTCATTGAAAGTCCAAAAGTAGTTTAGAAAGTGTTTCAGCGGCGAGAAAAAGTCGCAAATCGAAACGATCAATTTGCGATACTTTCGATGGCGATATTTTAATGTCACTGCCGAAGTAGACAATCGGTGGCGACATTTTGTCATTGCTGAAAGTACATCAGAAGCCACAAAAACAGGTGTCGCTATGGAAAGTAGGGTTTCAGTGGCGACAATTGTCGCCACAGATACTCTTTTCGGTGGCGAAAAAATTGTCGCCATTGATACTTGTTACAACGGTGACTCAAAGTCGCCGCTAATATACGTTTCCGCAACGACCAAGTATTGCCGCTGATACAGTTTTCAGCGGCGACACAACTGTTGCCGCTTATAGTCTTTTCAGCGGTGACATAGTCACCGCCAATACACTTTTCCACAGCGACCAACTATCACTGTTGATACAGTTTTTAGTGGTGACACAACTATCGCCGTGGATAGTCTTTTCAGCGGCAACATTTGTTGCTGCCAAAAGTGACATTTTTTTTTTAAAAAAAATTAAATGTAAATTGCTAAAATAAAAAACTATACCATATTGATTAAGATCAGAAGAAATTTGAAACTAACAATATATTAACTAACAATGATACTAACATAATTCTTCAAAATTAACATCAAATATTTAAATTTTCTAAACAAAGTCTAAAGGTTGTCCATTGGAAAGAAACATCAAACATAAAACTATGAAGAACTACCAGCTGGTGGGACAGGAAGGCTAGGAGTAGATGAAGTAGGAGCTGCTAGTTGCCCTTGTTGCATTAAGACAGCTTGAGCATGTATCCTCTGCTCCATTCGTTAGACATAGACATTCAAAGTGATTATCAATTAATTACCGATTTCTTTTGGCAAACTTCTTTAGCTTTTTTCAACAAGTTTGGCAGCCCTCTTTTTCAAATCCGCATCAACAATGAGCAAAACTTTACAAAAAAGCTTGCCAACAATATTTTCAATTCATAGTTTTCTTAGAAAATCGGAATAAAAAAAAAAGTTGTAATCAAATGTCCCAATCTCAAAGTCCCAATACTTTGAAAAGGAAAAATGGAAAAAAAGAGTAGAATCGATGGAAAAAATTACAATACTAGGGTCTCTTATTTATAGTTTGCTAGCATTGATGACGATTTAATTACTTGAGGGTGGAGGAATTGCATAAGGTTTGGCATGAACAAGAACATGCTTAAACAGAGGATAAGGTATGGGCGTGAAGAAATGATCCAGAGTCCATTTGAAAGCTTAAACAGAGGGTTTGGGTTTTGGCATTTGGGCTCGGCAGAGATAGAGGCGCAACGCAATGTGAGGGAAATGGAAGGGATTTCTATCAGCAAGGAGGCGGAGTGTGAGAGACGGAAGAGCCGGAGGCGCGGCGTAGACAGAGGACAGAGGCACGACGCAATGTCAGGGATGTGAAAGGGATTTCTATTGAGGGAAGCTGCAGGCGAAGTTGAAGAGCTGTGAGAGAGTAGGGTATAATTAATTGAGGTATTTGTCAACTTTGGCATCCTGAAATACTCTAGTTGAGTAAAGGAATGGGCTAAATGCCCCAATTTTAGAAAAAATAAATAAAAAAGAAGGCGTCGTGAAATTTTGCAATGGAGGGAATTGAAGCTATGAAAATTTTGGAGGGAGAAGAAAAAGGAAAAGGTTTGCTGTAGATATCCTAGGAAATTTATTTTTCTTCGGATCTAATCAAATCAATTTGAATATTTTTTTATATGGGTAATAAACAAAGCAAGATAAAATCAATCGGAAACATCTTTATCCCCTCAACTTTTCTAAATTATTAATCAATCAATATTATTTTTAGCATTTGAAAAAATAAAATATATCAAAATCTGCTTTACTAAAATAGATGAGATTACGAAGTGATTAGATTATGAATCAATCAATATTAAATCAAATTCAAAAAATAATATGGTAAAATATCTCAATTATAATAAATTGTTGGCTGAAACCAGCAATGGATTAGAGTTATTGATGACTCTTTTTCTAGGCCCCAGTCACACATCTAACTGTAATTATTTTATATGACTAATCTGGCTCAATGAAATTCAAACATTGTCCGGTTAAATTAGATTTAACTCTTTTAAAGTTGTTTTCTATCATTTTTAAAAAATCAAAATCACACTAGTGGTGGAGATTTTGCGTGAATTGTACCCAACTTTACAACTGCCAGAAAAGTAAGTTAAATTTAATTATATATTTTCAAAATTGCGTATAACTTTTGAATAGATTTTTTTTTTTTTTTTTAAAAAAAAAAAAGATTTTTGCTGGTGAAAACAAGAGGAATTTCTTCGACCCGAACAATAAAAAATTAACAGGTATAGTTAAGTAAGAATAATAGAATTATAATAGATATTAAAATTTAGTTTTGTGTGCCAGGGGAAAAGGCAAAAAAGTAAAAGTTTTCCTTGCTTGAAATTGATGATGAAGACCTTTTCCTCAAACTAGATGATAGTGGCATTTGATTATGATCCTTCCATCATGGCCCAAATGTTTTGCCCTCTTACACCTTTTATGTATGGGTATTTATGTAATTTAATTACTATTTATTTCAAAAAATTTGACAGGTGTGCGGATGATAAGTCGTGCATGCCAAGGTTTCAGGTTTCCAAAGAAAAGGCAAAGAGCTTGGGAATTGAATTTATTCCATTGAAAGTAAGCATCAAGGAGACTGTTGAAAGCTTCAAAGAAAAGAAGTTGAACAACCTTTAACTCATGATGTCATTGCAATGTCATACCCCTTTAGCAGCTTCTGTGTTGATAATACATATTAGAGGTGAAATAATTAAGATACAAGGCTTGTATTATGTGGACATTAGCTTGTTGACTAGGTTTGTCCCTGCTATAAATTATGAAAAGAATAAAATTTATAAGCCACATTTGAGCTCTAAGTGATCCAAAGATTTAGATCCAAGAATTTGGTTGTTGATGGAGTTTAGTTTAATATACAGTAAACCCCACATAATAATAAAGTAAGGCTTGTTATGTTTTGCCCTGGGTGATATTGATTTAGCTGAACTATATGTTAAGTTATAAACATCCATTATATGATATCATCATTTCGTTTAAGTATACTACTTATAAAAAACAAGTATACTTACATAAATTTAATTATAATATATTATATTATCTTAAATAGTTAATTTTATTGTATACTCCTCTCAATTATATTATCTCTCCCTCCCTTTCACCCACTCCATCTCTCACTCCCCCTCTCTCTCTATCTTACAAACTATCCCCTCTCTCATGCTTGCACTCCCTTCCTCACACATACATTGTATCTTTAATTCTCTCTCTCTCTCTCTCTCTCACACACTCTCTCTCTCACATACCAATACAAACATAATTATCATCTCTCTCAAACACACACATGTTCGTTATCACAAGTGTACGAGTCGCGCCAAGTAATGAAGTGATGAGTAGAGATAATTTCCACGAGGATTTGATTAATAAATTATCAAAGAAGAGGCTTAGTGAATTCAATTAAGTTGAACCATAACAAATTTTGATATGGAAAGAGAATTTTGAAACACTACTTTTATGATTATAAAGTGATAAATGGAAATGATTTCATTAAGAATTAACAAGGAAAAGAAAATGTACTGAAATATGATCAATTTCTAAGAATTAACAACACTATATCAATCCCTTCCCACTCCCTTCCTCTCACTCTCTCATGCAAAACACATTATTTCTCAAACTCTCTTTATGTCACAATAATGTGAAGAATTAATTAATTTTTTTCATAATAAATTATATCAATAAACATATTTATTATATAAATATTATAGAAAGAAAAACTAAAATTTTAAAAAAGTAAAAAAAAAAAAAAAATTGGTGGCGACACTAAGTTGCCATTGAAACATACTTTCGGCGGCGACATATGAGTGTTGCCACTGAAAGTTCTACCTTTAGCGGCGGTGACATTATGTACCAAATGTACTTTTGGTGGCGACAAGATATGTCGCCGCTGAAAGTCAACACTTTTAGTGGCGACATTAAAAGTCGCCACTCAAGGTCAAAACTTTCAACGGCGACTCTGTTGTTGTCGCCGCTGAAAGTCTGACTTTCAACAACGACTTTTAATATCACCACTGAAAGTCATTTTTTTTTTTTTTGGGTAGTGTATATAGATATAGATATACACACACACACACACATATATATGTATGTATGTATGTATGTATGTATGTATGTATGTATGTATGTATGTATGAAGGAATATAGTTTTTCAAGAATCTCCTAGTAATGCTGGCAGGCAAAGTAGGTTGTGGAAATTAGAGGACATTCATGAAGTATTGAAAAATAACATGATGAGAGCTTTAGTTTCTAAATATTGTAATATCCCGTTTAAAACATTACATATGAGACAAGAAGATTTTCCCTTTATGTCGAGCAATGTCCACTCATACACTACACTCCATTTTAACTTTTGACTTTTGTGCATTCTCTTTCTTCATTTCACATTACTTTTCAATTATTTTGTCTTATGTGATTAAGCCATGCCGACACACACTCTACCATACATTTCTTTCTATTTTCCCTTTCACTTCCGCAAGACACATATGTATAGGTGTCACTTTTTCTCAATTATAGATACAACTCACACTAACTCTTAATTATTCTTTATCCCGTGAATGAAAGAAGAGCAAGGCGACAATACACTCATTCCTCATTTTTCTCTTCCGGACAACATGATATGCTATATTGTCTCCCACTTTCTCAAATGAACATTCACGGGTGATCTCCTATTGATTCACGAGAGAAACAGAATTGTGGAAAAGTGGTGCATTATTTTGGGACAACTCATACTCATCAATCATCCGAAATAAACATCGAGAAAGCGCACTCACATCAGATCAATATATACACTGCAAACCTCTCTCATTTATCAGTTCCGTCTTTACGAAATAGAAACATAGCGAAGAGGCCGAGAGTGAGAGAGTGTGAGAGTTTCAAGTGTGAGACGCTTGCTTATCTTATTTTGAGAGTGAAGTTCAAAAGTTTTAAGAGGCAATAAGGAAGAAGAAGTTGCTAAAGCCCAAAGGATCAAGACAAGTAAGTAAAGGCTTTAACTTGTCTTGTGTTATTTTATCATGGATAATTTGGAATATGGTTTATCCATTGTTTCTTTAGTTTTTGAAAGCATAAAATCCTATGGAGATATATTGCTCAAATTTCTAAAATGGACTAGAAAATGAGTTAGAAAACAATTTGGTTCATAAAGTCTTAGAATTTGTAAAGTTGCATTAAAATGTTGCTTTACGTGATTTATGTAATATTTTGGGTTGATTTAAAAGTGGTGAATATATAAGGATTTTGAAGATTTTAAGGTTTCCAAAGGGTTTGCCACGAAAATTTGAGTGAGAATAAGGTTAGAAATAATTTTTAGTACCTAAGGGAATAAATTGTACAAGTTGTCAAAACTGTTAGTTTTAACGGTTTGGAAGGCAGTCGACTTGTACACCATTTTCGATCAAGTTAATGATGTCTATAAATTATGAAATTTTCCAGATTTTAAGTAGACACCTTAAGCTTTCTTTTGATATATAATATGTAATTTTTAGAGCTCTGTACAAGGAGGAATTAATTTTATAAGATGACCTACGTTTTTGGAAGTGAAACCTGAACAGTATTGTGAAATATTAAAACTGGGAATGATTCAGATTCTCTGGACTTATGAGACTATTTTTCCATGACAATAGACATGTTAATGGACGTTTGAGTTTTGGAAGCACATCAATTGGACTTTTGTGCATTTAATTATCAATTTTCGAAAATCAGTGAAAATTCTGAACAGAAAAGGAGTTAATCCGAAAATTGATACAATAAAGGTTTAAGTTGGATAAATTATCAATTTTGGGTCATAAGGATCCTAAATGATGATAAGAACCCTTTTGAATATTTTGGAGAATAGAATAAAATGGTAATTAATTTTAGTACTTTATAGAATAAGGGAAAATAATATTTTGATGATATTATTTTAGGAATTGGTTTCAAGTGGTTCAAGCACCGGAGAATTATTTTTAGCTAATTGGAGTTCGGGTAGTAACTTTCTCTCACATATTCTGTGTGCCTTTATATGCATGTATGTACCATTGTGATATGTGAATTGTGAATACTTAACCTTATCGCCGCTTGAGGCCGGGAGGTAGTGCCCTAGAATGTGGGGTAACCCTGGAGGCCATCACGGTTGAGGCCGGGGTGGTAGTCCATAAGGGAATAGTTGTATTTATGGAAAGAAGGGTAAATACCCATTTGAATATCCACATATTTGTGCGAATGAACTGTAGGTTCTTGAATATGGTTGAACCGCAATTTGAATTTGAATATTGAAGTTATTTGAATATCGAATTTATTGCAACTGGTTATCTACCATGAACTGTGCATGCATCTTATGTGAGTGATTAACGTTACTACTGGGATTCGGTTGAATCCCAGATATTCCACAAAGTTCAGGACGAGAACAAAATAGTGGACGTGGCTCACGTGGTAAGGCAGTGGATACCGGTAATTGATGATGCTGGGCCGAGCCAAGATCTGCCGTTTATTTTATATGTTGTGTATTTTGACTGTTATGAAAGTTTGTAATATTTGTATGAACTTATTATGGTTTGCGGTTATGTAACCAAACTTTGTAATCGTATTACTATCTTGGAACCAGTATGTTTATTAAGTGTGCATTTATCTCTGACGAATGTCGGTGTACCGAAAGGGGTGTGACAAATATCTCATTGGGACAACAGCAAATATGACATTGCAATTATGCTTTACTTTGTTATACCATTCTCATGTTATTGCAATGGACATTTTTATTAGGGATCTGAAGCTGTACAAGCTATTGTTATGCATCCAACCCCACATAATGTAGAAATACATCCCGAAGCCTTTTCTAAGATGAGTAATCATATAGATTACTCATCTTACCCATGGTGATGGAACATTCTAGTGGTCTCATATGTCTTCCTTGTGCCATTAAAGTTGTTCAATGGTGTTCATTTTCTTTAGAATCTCTTCCACTTGAAACTCCATTAGATAGACTTGTTGATTTTCAAATGCATGGCAGCAAAATAAAGCAACTTTGGAGCGACATACTGGTAAGATAATGCACACCTTTTATTTATACTACATATAGGTGTCTAATACATTGTTTTGTGAGGTTGATTTTCTTTTATTTTTTTGATTAGTTTATGAAAAAAATGAAGTTTATTGACATGAGCAATTTTGAAGATTTGGTTGAAACTCCAGATTTCTTGGGAGTTCCAAATTTAGAAAAGTTAATTCTAGATAGGTTCTCATCCTTGGTTGCAGTTCATCCTTAACTTGGAGAGCTGAGAAAGCTTGTAGTGAGCTTACTTTGGTGCACAAGTCTTGAAATCCTACAAAGAAATTTGGAAATGAGTTCTTTGATAAAGTTGAGTCTTACTTTTGTTGTAGAGTTTCTGTGCTCCAGAGTTTGGGGGAAGTATGAAAAATCATCATCACTTAATCTAAGTCATACTACTATAACCAATCTTTTTGAATCACTTGGATTTTTGTCTCTTTACGAGATTTGAATCTGTCTAGAAGTATGAATCTTGTTCTTGATCCTGTTATCTTCCACAAGTTGATTCTCAGAACTCTCAATATTGTCGATTGCTCAAAGGGGTTTAAGCTGCCAAAAAAATTGAATGAGAATGAGGCTTTGAGAGAACATGACATCAGTGAGCCTTTCAAAACAGAAACTACTCCAATCAATATTGCTCATCTAGGTAACAAGGAACTCAATATTTTAACTTGGAGTTAACGACACATCTTTGGTCTTAACCTAACATCATTATCAGAGTTAGACTTAAGTTACTGTGGCATTAGTGATGGATCATTTCCTAATGATTTTGGCGGTTTACCATCATTACTTGCATTAAATTTGGAATGCAATGACTTCGTTAATATACCCTCTGGTTGCTTCTCTAAACTTTTACATCTGCGCTATTTGTTTCTAGATTCTTGCAAAAGGCTCAAGTCACTTCCTAATCTTCCATCACGGTTAATTCGAATAGATGCAATAGGTTGTTATTCATTGGAATCTTTATCAGATAGACAGTTATGGATTTTGGTTTCATCACTAGATCATGAGGTGTGTTTGTCTAACTATGAACTATAGTTATTTGTCCTCCTCTTCTTGAAATAACCATATCCTTATGATGTAATTGTTTTCTTGTTTTAGTGACGTGGAACTAAATATTTAAATAAATTGCTAGCTTGCACAGTTTATTTATTTCTCTATATTCTTATATGCTCTGTTTCTTTGTAATCGACACATCAATATGTTATATACCAATATCTTCTATCATTATTTGCTATTATCAAAATCAAATTAATTTATTTTTCACTATTATTTACTACTCTCTACAGTTCTAAATATAAGAGCTATATAATTTATAGATATTAAGGAATTTAGTAAAGTTAGTTATGTGTGAGGAATATGCATTGATTTATCTAAAATACCCTCTTTGATCATTACCCAATTGATGAAATCCCTTTTTCATATATATGTAATCAATAGGGATATTTTTAAGGGAAAAATCTATAATTTGGAAAATAAAATGGATTGAGGAGGTGTTATATTTAAGATCAAAGCAAATACCCAATTAGTTCTTATATTTAAGACAAGTGAGTATTTTACTAACCATTCCCATACATAATGCATGAGGAAAGTTTCATGGCAAGTTTAAAAAAAAAAAAGTTCAGTTAATTTTGTCGCAGTCCTGAATACCTTCCTCATAAAGATTTTGTTGCAATTATTCCGGGAGTTGAAATACCATCATGGTTTCCAAATAAAGATGACTCTCATTCAAATGATGCTGATGGATTGGAAAATGTATTCATAATAGTGGACATAACCCTGCATTTAAGGGCAAATGAATGGTCTGGAATAGCAATATGCCTAAGCATACCAAGTGTTTCGACCCTTACAAGTACTGCTATTTATTGGAGTACTAAAGCTCCTGAGGATGATAGTTACACAAGCAAAGAGTGGGCCCACATTATTGTTATGGATAGTACTCAGTGTACTCATCTCTGCTTAATGGTGCTGCATTTAAATGAGAAAACATGTTGGAACTTCTTGATATTTTCTCCTTCATCTTTCTCTTCTCTAGCTCCTACATTTCACAATGGTTCCTAGCACAGATGAGGAAAGAAAAGGAAGATCTTGCTCATCTTGTCAACGGTGGGGAAGAAGCTGATCACTAATCCTAACACCTATGGAACTTTAACTGGTTTGATCTGGGCAGCCATACACTTTAGGTAAGGTAAGAACATTGGAGATAATTACATGTATATTTCTGTTTATAATGACAGCTTATATAATGTTTAGAATTGTTTCAGGTGGGGAATACAGTGCCTTTTGTTTTCAACCAATCAATAGTCATATTGTCTAATGGAGGTCTTGGGATGACAATGTTCAGCTTGGGTAAAAGAAGTCAAACATCCATTGGTTTTTCTTGGTCCACTTATAAAATCTGAAGCTTGAAATGGATTCAAACAGGTTTGTTCAAGTGGCAATAATTATGGTAAGAACGTCGCGCTTTACCCTAAAGGAGGAGGAAAAGGCTGAAAATGATGATGTGCCAACGAGTGAGCGACATAACTCCATAAGACGTCACACACTCCTTCTTATGCAAAACCTCCTTACCCCCAAAGGTTGAAGCAGCAGATTCAGAAGCAACAGTATGCTAGGTTCATTGATATTTAAAAAAAACTGCAGATTAACATTCCTTTTGCAGAAGCTCTTGAAAATATGTCTAATTATGCAAAGTTCGTGAAAGATTTGCTTTCCAAGAAGCATAAGTTGCAAGAGGCTGAAACAAAGTGGCATTGACTCGAGAAATTGTATGGTGGATTTGCAGACGTCGCCACTGCCGACATAATCGGAGGTTTGATTCTTTTAGGTTACTGCCTTTACCCTAAAAAAAAGCTCCTTCTAATCTAAAGTACGCTTTTCTAGGGAAGGATGACACTTATCCCATTATTATTAGTGCCGTTTGTTGTCACCTACCGACGAAGAGAAGTTCTTTGGAAGTTTTGACTACCCACAAGATCGCAATAGGGTGGTCTATATCTCGATTTAAAGGGATTAGTCCTATATTGTCCCTAAAAAGGAGGAGTGATAACTGGCCTATGACGTCCTTTACCCTAAAAAGGAGGGAGGTTTGACACTCAACGTGATCGATTTGATGCGGGCGATCGATTTGAGAGCGCATGGATGATTTCTCTTTTTTGGAAATTCTTATGATACTTGCTTGGCTAATTTGTCTTGTGTACTCCAAAGATGTCAAGAGAGTAACTTGGTGCTTAATTGGGAAAAGTGCCACTTTATGGTGAAAGATGAGATAATCTTGGGTCATAGAATATCTGATAAGGGGATAGAAGTGGATAGAGCCAAGATTATAATAATCAAAGACCTACCTCCTCCCACCAATGTGCGTAGCGTTCACAGTTTTCTTGGCTACGCAAGTTTTTATCGGAGGTTTATCAAGGATTTTTCCAAGATAGCCAAACCACTTAGTCAGTTGTTGGTCAAAGATGAAGACTTTAACTTTAACAATAATTGTCTAGTGGCATTTAATTTGTTGAAAGAGAGATTGACCACCGCACATATTCCGACGGCTGCCGCCGATTGGGAGTTACCGTTGAGTGATGTGTGATGCCGGTGACTATGCTATAGGGGCTGTGTTGGGGCAAAGGAAGAATAAGTTATTGCATGTTATTTACTATGCGAGTAAAGTTTTCAATGAGGCACAACTGAACTATGCAACAACTGAGAAGGAGATGCTTGCAATTATTTATGCATTAGATAAGTTTAGACAGTATTTGATTGGTTCCAAGGTGATTATTTTTACGGATCATGCTGCTCTAAAATACCTCTTGACTAAGCAAGACGCTAAGCCAAGGCTTTTCCGTTGGATGCCTTACTCCAAGAGTTTGATAATCGGGCCAAGAAAGGGGTGGACAATTATGGTAAGGCGATCGCGCTTTACCTAAGGAGGAGGTTTGATGCGGGCGATCGATTTGAGATGAAGATTGGATAAATTCACGGATGAGTATGTCTTGGCAATCACAAATGTACCTTGGTTCGCTGATATTGCTAATTATAAGGCAATTGGGATGATACCGGAGGACTAACATGGCAAAGCAGAGGGAAGAAGTTCATGCATGATGTTCGGCGGTATATCTCGGGATGAGCCTTTCTTGTTTTTCCCGGATGATGGAGTGCTAGCTGTATCCCGGAGGAAACTCATAAGGTCCTCTCGGCATTGTCACAGTTCATATTATGGTGGACATTTTTTGCCGGAGAACGCCGCCGCTAAGGTATTACAAAGTGGTTTTTATTGGCCTACACGAGCTAGCCTCTACAAGGAAAGAACCAAAAGATGGCATGACAGAAGATTATTCCTAAAGAGTTTCATCCGGGATGTACTACTTTATAATTCTCGTTTGAAACTTTTCCAGGGAAATTGAAGTCTAGATGGTCGACCTTTTATAGTCAAAGAAGTCACACCTTTTGGTGCAATTGCCATTGCACCAATAGGTTCGATGAAGCTTTTAAGGTGAATGGGCGGAGATTAAAGTCTTACCATGGTGGAGACATTGACGGAGGAAGAACCTTTGGCATTGGAAGTTGAGAATTAAGGTGACATAGTCTCGGTTTGAAGACTATAAACCAAGCGTTTCTTGGGAGGCAACCCAAGGCTTCGTCGATTTGAGAACCCTGGCCAAAGCGGCTTGTACACTCTTCTCTTTTAAAATTTGAGAACCTCATATAATACCGGAAGAAGCACTCCATATCAAAATTAGAAGCCTAAACCAGGGGAGTACTAGTTTCTTTCCTCTTTATATTTTAGCAACATTGAGGATAATGTTTGAATTAAGTGTGGGAGGTTTGATCTTTGGTGATGCTTGTCCTTATTTTATTTATTTTTTTAAGAATTTAATATTTGATATTTTTGCATTGTTTAGGATTGACCTTAACTTTGAGCTTTCCCCATCTTAGAAAATATTATCAAGAAAAAATAAAAAGGAGGAGGTTTAAATCTTGAGCGTCCCAGTTGAGAAGCAACCTCGTTGGTGGGCGATTTATAAGTACCTCTGTAAACACTCTTTGAGTAGTATAGAGGCATGCCCTGACCCTGGTGGTTTATTGGTGTCAACCCCCAACTAAACTTTTTTATAACAAAGAAAAATGTTTGTTCATGGCACCACAATCTAGGATTATAGAGACACATTGTTGAAAGATGCAATTGTTCAAGTGATCTTGTCTTTATTTTTATTTTTTGCCTTATACTGTTTTAGATCACAAGAAGATAGATATAATATAATGGGATTATTTTAAATTAAAGTGAAATACACTTCCAATCATGCACATTGAATTCAACTCTTTCTTTTCGTCATTTCCCTATAAGCTTGTATATACTGCACTTTTTTTTTTTAACCCACCAAGTATATGATTTTTTAAAACATTTGGTCAACTCTGGTGCCTTTCGATTAGGTTTTCTCCTCTTTTCTTTGCCAATACTTTCCTCTCCCATTTCAGCTCCTCTCACCGGCGGCTTAGGTCTCCATCACAAACCGCCGGTGAGTATCTTTTCATGCCACAGATGGGTCAGAGTGGTAGATTGGAGTCTAGATCTTTCAGCTGTGGCCTTCTCCCTCTGAGTTCTGTCGGTTGTGGCCTTCTCTCGTCTTTGTAACGAGTTTTTTCCTCTCCTTCTCCAGATCTGTTCTGCAGTGGTAAGAACTATCTGTCTTTTGTTTCTCTTTTTGTGATGTTGGGTTTTGATTTCTGGGGGAATCTGGAAAGTATTAGGCTTGAGAGGGTTATTTCGGATAGGGCTTCTTTATCCTGTGCTCGTTGGTCCCCACCTAAACCTGGAATGGTTAAGATTGATACCGATGGTGCCTTTTCATCTGAGAAGATTCCTGCTGTGATCGGTGTTGTGTGCCGCAATTGCTATGGTTTCTTTTAGTAGGGTTATGTTGATAAGGTGAAGCTTATCTCTGCCTTCATGTTTGAGGCACTAGCGCTGAAAAGGGCCTTGTTATTAACGGTTGATTTAGGCCTTGATAAAGCTATTTTTGAATCTGATTGTTTTTCTTTGATCTCCTGTATTGATGCTAAATCCCCTGATTTACTTGAATGGTGGAGTAGGAGTATTATTCAGGATATTATTTGTCTCTTTTTTGACAAGGTTGAGTTCTCACTATCTTTTATCTCAATGAAGGGTAATAGAGTTTCTGATTTAATTGCAGTAAATGTTTTTAAGGAGGTGTGTCCGATCGGGTGGGTCTTGCAACCAACACATTCTTTGTTGTCTCTTCTAACCTTGGATGCTCGGGAGACTAATATTGTCATGGATAAAGTTCCTCTTTCTTTGTTCTGTTCTGGAGGGGATGTAATTTGCTTCTGTTTTAGACTTTTTCTTCTCTTGTTTATCTGCTATGTTTCCTTTCAGCGGTATCTGTTAGTTTCTCCTTTCCCATCTGTTGTTGTTATGTTTCTCTCTCCCTTCTCTGTATTGCCTTTCTAGTTGTACTGTTGGCTTTTATCATAATATGCAGTTCTCTTCGAGAAAAAAAAAAAGTTTAATTTCATAACTGGTTTTTTTATTTTCCTTTTTTAACTTGTTTACTATGGTAAATAATATGATTATGTTATTGAAAATTACTATTGGGACAAACACAAGAGGTCGCTTGTATGCTGGCTTTAAGTACAAACAGGTGGTATTATAATTTTAAGGGGAGGTGAAAGGAGAGGAATGATTGGACAATCTGTCTATTCATCTCTGAAAGTACATGAGAAGAATGATTCATGTTTCTGGCAATTTATAAAATGCAGCTATAATAAATTTCTATAATATACAATAAAAACGTCTTTAGACAATTTTTTACGCATGGATTAAAAATGGAAAAAACATTTCCTATTATCTACGATTGTTTTAGTTGATAAGAGTAGATGGGGTGCTGCTGGTAGAGATTCAAAACCTTAGAAGAATGTAATAAATATCATGTGCATATTAACCTTTATATATTATTCTTTTTTTTTTAAAAAAAATCTTCTACATATACCGACCATACAGAATATTAGTGTAAAAACAGTTTTTTTTTTTTATTTGTTTTCCATTTTTTTTAAATAAATAATTATTTTCAAATTATTCCAAACTATTCCCATGTGTCACTTTTTAGTCGACTAAAAACGGTTATCGACTAAAAAAAGCGCGTTGATTTTTTTGAAAGCGTCGTGATTTAGTGACTAAATCAAGTCGACTAAATATCGAAGGTTTTTTATAATCATATTTTCTAATACCCATTTAGCAGGAATACGTTAGGCAGAGAAAGATATGAGCAGGGTTGACCTAAAACACAGCAAGTTTCCTCTGTTTTCATATCAGCAAACAGAGGTACTCTGTCCAACGGTGAGCAGCTGGGATTCAAACAAGCAACCAAAGTAAGCCATCAAACTCTCTCCTTCTAGTTTCCTGTCTTAGTCTGACGCAAGGTTTTGGATCTGAAACTCGTTATTTTGCTGTCACAAAAAGAAAGACGTTGTATGAGAAAACTAAAGAGAGAGCTTGATAATCTACACACACACCATCGTTGCTTATAGGAAAGAAAAAGAAGGAGAAAGCTTTTTGGTTTTGTAACTGATACATATATAAACGTGGCGAGAAAACTTACTGTGGGTTGCATATATAAATATATACACGTTGATGAGAGGAACGCACTATCATAAATGTGTAGTTTTAGTTGTTGTTAGATGCATACGGATATAGTATTTATAGATATATATAGAGAACTAGAACAAAAACTTATTGTATTGTATATATATTTAATGCTTGTTTGCCGTAATTTTCTCAACCAAAGAGAATGGTTTTGGTTAAATCAATAGTCTTTCAAAAATAATAATAATAATAATAATAAATAAAGTAAAAATATATATATATATATATATATGTCACTTGCATTATAGTAACACGGTGCACATACAAAGGAGAATGGAAAAACTTCACTGTTGAAATATTTATATATCACTTGCACGTAAAATAAATTTGATTTATTTTATTAACATAATATCATGAAATCAAAAAGATAGAATATGATCTAACTTACTCATATATAATAGGATCTAATCTAACTCAGTCTATATTATTTCTTTTATGATATTATTTACAAATATATATATATATATATATATTAAATAATAATAAGTAGTAGAATATTAATAATAACAATAATAAAGTAAATAAACAAAATAAAAAATTATTAAAAACAGGAATAAAATAATAATAATAATTAATAATAATAATAATAATTTAGTAAAAATGGAATAAATAATTTAGGAAATTGCTAATAAATAATAAATAATAAATAATAAATAGGAAAAGGGAGGCATTAATTAATAGTAAATTTATAATGCTTGAAGTAACAAATTATGATGGTATTTATTTGTCAACAGTCGCTTAGCCGTGATCAACCCTGCTCATATCTTTCTCTGCTTTACGTCTCTGCCTAACGTATTCCTGCTAAATGGGTATTAGAAAATATGATTATATATTTATTTGTTTACTGATTGTGCGTTTAGTCGACTAAACCATTTGGGTTAGTCGACTAAATCGCGGGGGCTTTCAAAAAAAGCAACGCCCCGTGTTTTAGTCGACTAATCCAAGGTTTAGTCGACTAAGAGTGGCACATTGAGAAATAGTTTGGAAATAGTGGTAAAATGGTAATTAGTTATTAAAAAGTGGCAAATAGGGAAAAAAAAACCTGCAAAAATAGGGCACTAGTGTGTAATAACACTTGTCGATTATGAGCGAAAAGGGGATTCCAATTCCGATGTGCCAAGACTGTTGTTGGTTTTTCCCCCCTTTTCCGAGTTTATGGCAATCTCCACAGCTTCTTTTCGACTAGTTACTTTTGATATTATTACTTTTTTTTTTGGTGTAAAGTCTACACAACAATGATGAATCACAATATTCCAATACATGATTCATTACATATTGTAGAAAGATTCCAATTAAAGTAGCTACACAACAATAAAGGAACACTGCCAAAAAAAAAAAATAGATTAGTGACGGAATTTCTGATGGAGAAATGTCTATTGATAGTTACCAATGGAATTGCGTCGTTATAAGTTCCAACGAATTTGCTGATGGACGTCCATTTGTAATTTCCAACGGACTTATTCCGTCGGTGATTTCGTCGAAAATGATAAAATGCCGGCAGAATTCGCTGACAGAACTATTCCATAAAAATATCTAAGAGAACTATAACAAATAAAAGGTTTGACGAAAACTCTGTCGGGTTACTCTCTGATAGACATCCCGATGGAATTTCGTCAGAGATTACTGACAGAATTAGGTCTCCATCATATAATTTTTTTGTTTTGTTTTTTTGAAAAGGTTTATAGAATATTACTGATGGAATTACTCATGGGACTTATTTCTTGGCAAAAAGAATTGTGAAATAACCGTACTTTTTGCTTCCTTTGTAAGTGTTTCTTTAGCACAAAAGTATACATTGGCCCTAGTAAGTTTTCAAGATCTTAGCTCATCTAACATTTTTTCTACCAAAAAAAAAAAAAAAAACGGTAGAGTGTCCATGAAGAGGACCCAAATAACCGCTGTAGGAAAAAGATTCGAAAGCAAGTCATGTAAAGTGTAGAAAGTAATTTATTTATTCTTTTTTTAAGAAAAAATGAAATTCAGTTTTACCTTCCCATACACAAGTGGAAAAGCACAATATATGATGGTTGCCTCTGTAACTAGTGTAGAAGGAAATAAATTTTATAAATGTCAAATGATTTAAATAACTATATGTACACTGATTATTGGTTTAATGTCGCTTTGCACTCAAATTAAACTAATAAGCTAACACCTATGTAGTAATTAAGGACTAATTCAGCCACATACACAAAGCAGAACCGTGACTTAAGATGTAAACATATAAAGCCAAATCAATCAAAAGTGTAGAGGAATCAACATATTAGAAAACCACATCATAATTCAAGCCTACAACAAAGAGGCATTTAACCAAACACTCACAATACAATCTTCCAATCATAATTCCTAAACCTAGAAATCAAAAATTACACAAATTGAATTGATTTGTAGGGTTAAATACCATTTTTTTATGAAGTTTAGCGCAATAAGACTCACTCTTTTTTTGGTCTTATTTTTGCCCCGGATGTTAACAAAACAGAGCAAATATGCCCTAGAAGTTTTTTTTATGAGTAAATTTGTCCCATAAGTTTTTTTAGGAGTAATTTTGCCCCTGGAAGTTTACAAAGAAGAGCAACAATTCAATTGTCAACATTAACGGATGAGCAAGATTGCTATGTTTTTAAACTTTTGGGGTAAAGATGAGACCAAAAAACTTCTGGATGACTAGTGCTCCTTAGACTAAACTTATATAGTGAAAATGGTATAGACTCCCAGGAAGATGATGAGCACGTGATCATGAACAGATGTAAATTGATGGAGAATTAGGGAGATCCGAGAATTGGATGATTTGAAGAGAATAAATTAAAACAATCGGTAAGCGGACATGAATGAAGGTGGTGTGGTCTTTGTTTTTGGAAGAGAGATGGTGGAGAAAAATCTGAAAGTGAGGAGGGATCCGATCGTGCTGAATGAGAGTCCGTCCGACAGTATGGGAGAATAGCGTCAACTTAACACCTACACATGAATATCATATATATTCTTAGGATAAAATATTTTGAAATTAAAGATAGAATTAAATTCAACAATTAAGTATTTAAGTTCTAAAAAATGCATGGACGAAGTTAAGCACAACAAAGATTAATTGTGCATAAAATCATGAAAATAATGAGAAATATCAGTCAATAATCTCACTTCCATCTTATTCATCAAGTATCATCGTTCACACATCCCACCGTTCCCACAACTACTGGTGCACAAGGCCGCCAATGCTTTTCTGTAGTTGTGCAGACAAATTAACAAAGCTAATAAAGAGATTAAATTTTACCAAAATACAACAGTAGTATTTTACTTGAATAAATTTATTCATGTTAATAAGCATTTCTTATTCATGAGGGGGTAGATTCGTAATGGTTAGAAAACTTGAAACGACAATATATTTTAAAAAGAAAGAGTTAAGTGTCAATTATTATTAGTTTACAATGGAAGGAGTTAGTGGGAAGATGAGTCACTACGTACCTTTTGTTGTCCATTTTTGTATGGGTTCTATCTGACCTTATCACTGTGAATGTATTTGTTAAGTACGCTCCAGGGAAGGGTGACCTCATGAGGAGTAGCAAGCTGTGGTTGGGTGACTTGGTTGAAATAATTGGGATTGCACCTCTCTGCTTGTCGTATCTCTTGTTTACGTATTAATCTCCACCCACATCCCTCCATATATACCCCAGCACCAGACATATCCTCGTCAGCGTCAAGGTCGTCTGTGTAAGTTAAAAATTCAAAGTGAAGGGAATTGTTATGGCCTCTTAGGTGTTGCCAACATGTTTCCTCATTTAATTCCAACACCATTATGCACTGGTGATTAGAACAATGAGAAAGGAAGTCAGCACAATGCCCCCACATTTTGCGTATAAAACAACGATCTTCTGGAGCCTTGGTACTCCAATAAACTGTAAAGTCATCTCTAACCCAACATGAGACACGCAAGCATACAACAATTCCTAACCATTCACTGTCACGAAAATCTCGAGGTATGTTCGCTTTTATCACACAACCGTGACAATCCATTTTCAAATTATTCTTTGAAAACCATGATGGTATTCCGTCTCCTGGAATAATTGCAAAGAAATCTCTTAGAGGAGCACGTTTTATCTGCAAACATACTAAACCATTATTAACATTAATTACTACCCATAAAGGGAACATATGTGAGAACATGACAAAAATGAGACAGACATGCATACCTCATCAAGTGGCCTATCGTCATCATAGTCCTCATCAGAGATTACATAATACTTAGTTCGCCCACGACACTGAAATAAAAAAGCACTCGCTATGTATATTTAGTTACAAAAAATATACACGGATCGGTAGAAAGATCATGTAGGAAAACAAACATACCTCATGGTCAAGTGAAGCAACCAAATTCCATAACTGTTCATCTGATGATAAAGGTGTTTCCATTGAGTCACAAGAGGCTGCATGTAATCCAATTAACCGTGGCGGAAGCCTTGGCAATGACTTAAGCCTTTTGCAAGAGTTCAGTGAAAGAAATAGAAGTCGAAAAAGACTAGAGAAGCAACCAGAGGGTAGATTAACAAAATTGTTCCAGCTCAGATCCAATGCAACCAATGATGATAAACTACCAAAATCATCTGGAATCAATCCGTCCTTTAAGCCACAATTCCTTAAAGATAAATTTGTTAACGACGTTACTTTCAATACCTTGTCAAATTTGAGAATTTTGCGACTCAAATTCAAATCTCTTAAACAAGTCAAGGATTCAACTAATTCAGGAGGTCTGGTTATAGCACTCCTAATTACAGCAGTGAAACTTATATCAAGATATGATATTTGTTTCACACCTTCCCCAAACTCTGGGAGCACTGCAAGTTTTTTACACCATCTAAGATTTAACATCATCAAAGAATTTGTTTCCAATTTTCTTGGTAGAATTTCAAGATTCTCACAAAGCTCCAAGTCCACCTTAGCAAGCGCTTTTAACTTTCCAAGTGAGTGGTGAACCCTGACAAGGGATTTGCACCAAGAAAGACATAAATATTTTAGATATGGAATTCCTGAGAAGTCTGGAGTTTCCACCAAATTAGAACCTCTCAAGTTGATGAATTTCAACTTTCTCATAATCTTGGATCAAACAAAAGATAGTAGAGTCAGTCTCACTAATGGATCAATAAAACATGGATGCAAAAGTCTATTTTTAAGATAAACAATGATGCATGAAGCATCAATCTCACCTGTATGCCATTCCAAAGTTGCTTTATTCTGCTATTAGGCATTTCAATATGAACAAGTTTCTGCAATGGATTCTCCAGTGGAAGAGCTTCGTGTTCAAAATTTGGCCATTGAACAACTTTTAATGAACTAGAAAGTTTCAATCCCCTTGGTGACGTGACTCTACTCGTGCTATTCAATAATTTCTTCGGACTTAAGATGAGTAATCTAATGTTACTCATTTTTGAAATGGCTTCAGAATGTACATTTACAATACAATTAATATAATCTTTGTCTCGCATAACAATAGCTTGTATTGCCTTGGATCCCTAACAAAAAAGTCATTTCCAGAAAAATAACATGAGACTGATATATAAGAAAGTAAAGAGTATTTGACAAATCCTTATTTGAAGTAGTTACCAAGGCATAAGCCGACACACTCTTTCAATATTAAAAACATTAAATTTATGTAAACAAAAAGAGGTATTTAGAAAATAAGACACTCACCTTGTTATTTTCCAATACTTCCTTGATGTCATCAAATTCCCACAACCTACTACGCCTACCAACATTTGCAGATTCTTTATGAACTATATACCTACCCAGATCTTGAAGTAAATCATGCATCTCTAATGTGCAAGCTCCCGTTTCAACAAGTAAAGTTTTTTCAATCAAGACCTTTATTCCAATTTTTGAGTGAATATCACAACCTTTCAAAATCAAAGTCACTTCTTTTTTCTCCCAACCCTTAAAAAAACAAGCAATATCTAAAAATATTGTCTTTTCTTCCTCGTTCAACCCATCATAACTTATTCTAAGTACTTCAATAATGTTATTGTCTGGAATTTGCTTCAATCTATCTAAAGCATCTATCCACTCAGCTTTACTTCTCCCGCAAAGAAAAGAACCCAAAACTTCAAGTGCCAAAGGAAGACCTCCAGCATATTTAACCACAGATTCAGTTAATTTCGAATAATTCTCTTCAGGCTGATCTTTGTGGAATGCTTTGTTACAAAAGAGTTGAATAGATTCATCTTTCTTCATCATCTTCATCTCATATATTCTTTTCACTCTTAATGCGGTGAGTACATGGCTATCTCTTGTTGTGATAATTATTCTACTTCCTTCACCAAACCAATCTGGACTTTCAGCCAAATCCTTTAATTGATTCGGATTATCTACATCATCAAGGACAATAAGAACCTTTTTACCGTACAGAAGCTTTCTTATCATCTTCATTCCTTCATAATCATTAAGAATTTCTTTGTCCGTTGCTTTGAGATGTGAAAGAATCCTTTTCTGCAAAGAGACTCGACCTTCTCTTTGCAAAGTTTCTCTAACATTGGCAAGAAAGCAACACATTTGAAACATGTTGGATAATTTTTCAAAAACAACTCTAGCAAGAGTTGTTTTACCAGAACCGCCCATACTCCATATCCCTACAAAATGAATCTCTTTGGACCCAATCTCTAAGAATGGCATCAGATCAGCCACTCTTGAGTCAATCCCAACCAGATTGTCATTATAAGATGGTAATTTAGAACTTAAATAAGTCCACACCTCTCCAACTATATTTTTTATAACATCTGCTTCATTCCTGCCAAAAAAAAAAAAAATAACATTGTTTAATTTGAGTTCTATAGTTATAATTAAATGAAATAATAAATGAAAAATGTAACTTTTCATGAATATTGTTTATCTACTAAAGCTACATTATAGATTCTGAGAATAACTGGTAATGTTATTCAATTTTCATAAAATAGAAAGTCGACAACAAGGATGGAGATGAGTGGTGTGTGAATTGATCCATCCTCCCTCTAAAATTACAAATGTGATTATTTTTCAAAAAAATAAAGTTATTCACTATTTCATTTTATTGATGGATATAATTTCATCAATTTATTAATTATCAATGTGTACTGTCATTCAATTAATTAATTCATAATTGATAATTTACTTTTTCTCTTAACAAATCAAAATGACTAAACCTTTCATTTTTTCAATGTCACAATGGAAAGAGTGCCTCTCACATTTAAATGATCTTGTGCGTAAGCGTGAAGGGAATTTTAATTTCAAGTTTAACTAAATCTCCATAAAATAAACAAAATGAAAAAAAAATATCATTAAGTGAGTTCAATAATACACATAAAATAATTCCATAGTAAATGAAAGTTAGGGGTATTAGAATATAATCACTAACCATGGTTAAGCTATGGGAGCTTTTGTTATAGAGAATATTTTTTTTCTTAAAAATAAATGAAAGTTAGGGGTATTAGAATATAATCACTAGCCGAGTCTGTTATGAGATTAGTTATACCATGGTTAAGTTAAACTATAGTTGTAACAACTCTAGTTAGGGTAACTAGTCACAGTAGTTAGCTTTCCTTATTTGTATATATATGTGTACACTGTGTAATCTGATATGCAACAATACAAAACATCTTCCTTCCTTCTTTGCTAACTCTCTACTCTCTCTAAACTCTCTTCGCTCCTCTCTGATTTTGTGCATGGTATCCGAGCTCTTTTGAAACAAACCATGACTCTGATTTCCTCCTCTGCTTCTCAGTCGACCAAACTTGTCGTTCTTGATTATGCAAAACCCAATGAATTAGTTGCATTCAATCACTCTGTATCCTCAAAGCTTCATGAGAGTAATTTTCTTGTCTGGAAACAACAAATTGAGTTGGCGATTCATGGACATGGCTTGTTCCATTATCTTGAGTCCTGTGTCTGACCACCACAATTTGCCATAGCCGAAGATCTTGAACTTGGCAAAGCGTCGACAACCTATCTTGCCTGGTACAAAAAGAATCAATTAATCTTCTCTTGGCTTCAGTCGATAGTCTCTAATCAGATTTTACCTTGATGGGTTGGCTACACAACCTCATACTCGACTTGGAAGAAGATTCTTGACTTCTTTCAAGCTCATGCTCGTGCTAAGATATCTCAATACAAGAAGGAACTTTGCAACACTAAGAAGTATGACCAATCTATTTCTAAATTTGTTCTATGCGTCAAATCATTGGCTGATATTCTCACCTCAATCGGCTAAATTATTGGAGAACAAGATCAAGTCGAGGTGATTCTTGATGGCCTTCCTGATGAATATGATTAAGTGGTTTCTTCAGTTAACTCTCAACGCACACCATTCTCGTTGAGTGGAATTGAATCTCTGTTGATCGCTTATGAGCTCAAACTTGCTCATTCTCTGAATTCGGTTCTCCCCAATGGTGTCAAACTGGTGGCTCATCTTGCTCAAACCTTTTCTACGAATGAGCATCACTCACCGGCATATTATTCTCTATTGCATAACGGACATGGAAATGGATCTAGTGGCAGTGGCTCTGGTTGACATAGTTGAAGACACAACTTCTGTGGTCGAGGTCGTGGCTTTGGTACTCGCTCTTTGCTATTGTGCCAACTATGCGCCAAAAATGGACACACTGCAGGCTATTGTCATCGAAGGTTTGACCAGTCTTTCTACTGCTCACCCCAAACACAAGCTCGCTTGCATACTACTGTTGCTTGTCCTAATACGTTTGATTCATACTACTGTGATCCTTATGCATATTATTCTCTTGAGTATTTTTCTAATCCATCGGTGTCCACTACCTTAGAGTTGGGAATCAGGGCCGGCCCTATAGGGCTTGGGTAAGGAAAATAATTGTTTTTTAAAGTCCGGCCCAATAGTACTAGGGCCGTTTCGGCCGAACTCTTCCTTACACGGGCCCGAAAATTACTATTCCAAATTTTAACTATTTTTCCTTCAGTTTTTTCTAAAGAAATATAATTAGTAAATTGCAATCATTAAAGTTCTAATCTACCAAATAAATATTATTAACATTAATATCTAAACAATATAAATCATTCAAAAAATGAACACATTCATTAATTTATAATTAAAAAAAAAACAAATAAACACAAAGAATATGTTTTTTTTTTTTTTCAAAAAATATTAAACAAAGGAATTGCTTTATACCCACAACAAAATGTCTTTTCCCTCTCATAATTTTGTGTGTGTCTCTTCGATGATTCCTTCTGGCTAAAAATAATTATACTTATTTTACACAAAATATCTTTATAATTTATTACTTATATAATATTGTAATACTAAAGTATGTGTCTATTTAATATGAAAACATCTATTCTTTAAAATTTATAATAACTAATTATGTGATTTAATACAGAATAATAATAAACATAAAAAAAAGTTATAGTTTAAACTAAAAAAATCTAAATAATTACAAATAAACACATTCATTAAGTAGAAGTTTAAGTGATTCATTTTTCTTTTTTTTTTATTTTTTTTTAAAAAAACTACAATTAAATAGGCCTAAAGGGCCGGCCCGATTAAGCCCGAGGCCCGAAGGCCAATTTCAAATTACCGGCCTATAGGCCAATTTCAAATTTATGTCCTGGACTCGGCTTTTATTTTACACTACTTGAATGCTGACTATGGAGCAACGCATCATGCTACTTCTAGTGCCACCAATCTAATGCACTTGCTCCATACTCTAGGTCTAATAAGTTGCATATTGGATATGGTTTAGGTTTGCCTATTTTTTGACAAGGTTTTACTCATCTTCCCACACATGTGCCTAATGGTTCTCTTGCCTTAAATAATGTTCTACATGTGCCTTCTATTATGCATAATCAGCTCAGTGTCTCTAAGCTAACTCTAGACAACAATGTTTTTCTTGAATCTCTTCTAAATTGCTGCTACGTCAAATCCAAACAGGATCCGCGGTAAGTTCTTCTTCAGTGCAGAAGAAGGCCTAATGACTTATATGAGTTTCTTCCTTCACCAAACATGCTGGATTATTTGCAAATACTAGCTCGGTTGGATTTAACTTCAATAGATCTCAAGTCTTCCTATAACTCTTTGATTTGTTCTGCTTCTTTATTTGATAATAATGCCACTTCTTGTAATGCACATGTATCACATACACGACCATCTTTGTCTTTGTGGCATCAAAGATTGGCTCATTTCCGTTTTCAACTTTACCTAGGTTGTTGAAAGACTTTAAAATCCAATTCTCCTATGATAATAAGGATTTTTGTTTTGTATGTTGCTTAGGAAAATTCCACAAACTGGTCTCTCAAACTTCTACTACAGTTTGCACAAGACCACTTGAATTAGTATCCCTTGATCTATGGAGACCTTCTCCTTGTCCATCTACTCATGGAAATCTTTACTGTCTCATTTGTTGAACATTATTTGCGGTTTTATTGGCTATATCCTATTAAGAAGAAATCTGACACATTTTCTATCTTTCTTCGATTTAAAGCAATGGTTGAGAATCAGCTCAATACTCAAATAAAATACATTCAAACTGATGGAGGAGGTGAATTTCGGTGTTTCGATCAGTATCTAGCCACCACTAGCATTAATCATAGATACTCATTTCGTTATGCTCATTTTCAGATGGGAGTTGTGGGAAGGAGGCATAGGTGCATTGTTGACACTGGCCTCCTTTTCTTGCATAGGCTGGTTTGCCTTCTAAATTTTGGGAAGATGCATTTCTTACAACATCTTATGTTATCAATATTCTTCCTTGTTTAGCCTTGGCTAATACAACTCCTCTCACCAAGTTATTCAAAAAACAACCCAATTATTCTTTTCTCCGTGTCTTTGTTTGTGTTTGCTTTCCACTCCTACACCATAGTTAATCTCACAAGCTCACCTTTCGGTCAGTTGAGTGTACGTTTCTAGGCTACAGGATGTCACATTGTGGCTATAAATGTCTGAATCATGATGGTCGAATCTATATATCTCATGATGTAAGATTCAATGAATCTCATTTTCCCTTTAAAATAGTAGTTACTTCCTCCTCTACTATACCCTCTCTCAACTCTCAAACACCGTTTGGCCTAATTCCCTTAATATCAAATCTGTCTCCTTCATCTACTTTTCCAAGTCCTTCCTCTCCCACACCTCTTATATTGTCTTCACCTTCTGAGCATCTTCAATCTTCCTCTCGGTCTTCATTCTCTCCCATATCGTCTTCTAATTTTACAGCAACACCTTCTCCTGTCCCTTCAACACCTTCACCTTCCCCTGCACCTCTAAATACTCATCCCATGATAACTTGTGCCAAGAATGGCATAACTAAACCAAAAGTCTTCTCTGCTATAATCTCTTGTCCAGATCCAAGACTTGTCCCTGCTAATCATGTTCAAGCTCTCCAAATTTCTCATTGAAAAAAGGCTATGAATGAAGAGTATCAAGCTCTTCTCAAAAACTCCACCTAGACTCTTGTTAAACCACCTTCTCATCGACCTATCATAGGTTGCAAATGGGTTCTCTGGGTCAAGGAAAATCCAGATGGTTCAATTAAGTAGTATAAGGCACGTTTGGTGGCTAAAGAATTCCATCAAACCCATGGCTTTGACTACAATGAAACATTCTCTCCAGTTGTCAAGCCTATTACCATCCGGACAATTCTTAATCTTGTTCTCCATCACTCATGGAACATATCTCAAATTGATGTAAACAATGCCTTCCTAAATGGCACCTTGGAAGAAGAAGTTTACATGTCTCAACCACCAGGATTAAAGTCTCCTGATCAATCGCTGGTGTGTAAGTTGCAGAGACGTCTCTATGGTCTCAAGCAAGTACATAGAGCCTAGTTTCAACGCCTTGCTGCTACTCTTCAAAAATGTGGGTTTGTTTCACGTAAATGTGATCCCTATCTCTTTATTCATCAAATTAAAGCTCTACTGACCTCACTTATGTTCTTGTCTATGTTGATTATATTCTCATCACTGGCACGTCTTCTGCTTATATAGACAAGCTAAAACAGTGGCTTAATGATGAATTTGCATTGAAAGACCTTGGTGATCTTCACTACTTTCTTGGTATTGAAGTTTAAAGACATGGCTCACATGTTATTGCCTTGTCTCAGTAAAAATACGTTAAAGATTTGTTGACTAAAGATGGAATGATCAATGCTAAAGAAGTGGTTACTCCCATGACTACCTTTGAAAAATTAGGTCACCAAGATCGAGTGGTGTTCTATAATGGTCAACTTTATAGATCCATCCTGGGTGGCTTGCAATATATCCAAATTACTAGACCTGAAATATCATTCATTGTCATCAAAGCCTGTCAATACATGCAAAATCCTAGTCATTGGAGAGCAGTAAAAAGGATCCTTAGATATCTAAAAGGCACAATGTCTCATGGCTTCATCTTCACTTAATCAGATCATCTTAAGCTCACAGCCTTTTGTGATGCAGATTGGGGTAATGACCTTGATGACAGACGATCAAACCTCAGGATTTTGCGTTTATTTTGGTGGAAATCTTATTTCATGGGCTGCAAAGAAACAACCTCTTGTATCCAGGTGCAGCACTGAGGCTATCGCAGCCTTGCTCATGTTAAAGCAGAAATTCTCTGGTTGCAGAGTTTGTTTTCTGAACTTAAGATTCCTATACCTACACAGGAGCCTCATGTTCTCTGAGCACAATTTAAGCACAGTTTTGCTTTATAGAAATCCTGTATTACATCATAGAATAAAGCATATGGAGCTTGATTTATTCTTTGTCAGAGAAAAGTTGCTGCAGCATAAGCTGCTTGTGTATCATATTCCATCTGTCAATCAGATTGCAGATGTGTTCACCAAGCCCTTGTCCTCCTCACGTTTTGTATTACTGAAGTCTAAACTCAAGGTCCAAGATACCTTGAGTTTACAATCACTAACCGAGTCTATTATAAGATTAGTTATACCATGGCTAAGTTAAACTAAGTTGTAACAACACTAGTTAGGGTAACTAGTCACAATAGTTAGCTTTCCTTATCTGTATATGTGTACACTGTATGTAATCTGATATGCAACAATACAAAACATCCTTCTTCATTCCTTCCTTGTTAACTCTGCTCTCTCCAAACTCTCTTCGCTCCTCTCTGATTTTGTACAAGGGGAAATACTTATAGAAATTTCAAATAAATAATAGAAATAAACTACACTGAATGTCGATTGATAACTATTGTTAGGCATGAGTAAATTTATAATTACATCAAAGAACAGGAATGTTAGCAACGGATTAGGAAGTTGGGTGCCAATATTAGGTATGGAACACAACTGATTACATCGAAGGACAAGGATATAACCTATTTTCCTGCTATTGTTGGCTACACTTACGTCTACAGAAAGGAAAAGCAAGACTACAAAATCATTGTAAATGATTTAAATCAAAATTAAAGATCATGGGAAAAATATAAAATATAAATAAATATGGAAACTATGATCAAATTGTTGTAAAAGAAAACTTACTTGCCCCTGGTGTCCCAACCAGACAAGTTGCTAATTTCAAACAAAGCATCTCTCCAATTCTGCACTTTCGTTGTGTTTTTTCCGAATATCTTCTCATGTTCAGCCAAGGCGTTCCCAAAACTTTTTGTTTGCTTTCTCACATCCGCTGGGTCAACATCATAGAAGATGGGAAACACTTGTCGATGCAATGTATTTCGAGACTCAAGAATCTTTTGAAGCTCATCCAAACACCATTTAGAATTTGCATACTTTTCAGAGATAACAACGACTGCACATAGAGAATCCTCAATTGCTTGAAAGAGATTTTGGCTTATGTCTCTCCCTCTCTCAAGATCTACGTCATCCAGAAACGTTTTGATCCCACTTCTTTTGAAAGCTTCATCCAATTGGCTTGTAAACTTCAAGCGAGTGTCTTTTCCTGCAAAACTCAAGAAAACATCATATTTCCATTTTGATACATCAGTTGAATTTGAAGTGCTAGATTCTCCTCCAACAGGATGTTCCATTTCAGATGTCAATCTCGGAGATATGCCCAAATATCAATCTGCACCAGCGAAATCTTCAGATGACTAGTTGCCAAAGCAAAAGTAAAACAATCGGAAATGAAATTAGAACACGCATATATATACAATGATCGATTAAAGCACAGACTCTTGCTTTCTCCTTTACTCACTGCTATGATCTCTGTCACAGAACTAACAAAACTAAAGACAGAGTTATATATAGACCAATAAGAGCCTAAGCAAGTTGTTGAAATTTTATATATACAACTGTTTTTGTTCTTTATGAAAAAATTAATCAATTCCTTTGTGAGCCTCCCTAGAAACAATTTAAATGATATCATGTCTTTGATTGTAAATTTCATCAAGTTCAGGTTCATATATAAGTCGAGTAAGCAAATGATATAGAGACAACACAAAAGTAGGGTTGTTAGACAATTCATAAAGAAAAAGAAGGCAAGCAATTAATTAATTATGGACTCGCCATTTTGTCAAGTTGGCACATATTATATAGTAGTTAGTGGACTATGCGTATCAGTTGGACGATTATGATTAATTATAGGAAAAATTATATTTAAATACCATTTGAATTTGAAAAACCCCCAAATGTCTGTTAAATTTGTTAAAAAACTTAAAGTCAAAAATTGGGATTTTGGTCCCGGTGAATTTACTTCTTTTATTCTTAGTTTTTAAAATATATATATATATATATATATATATATATATATTTAAATGACCCTCGCTAACGATGGTTTTTTTGGTGGGGTTGAATCTTCTTTTTTTAAAAACATATATTCAATGAAAGTGAGGTGTGTGGGGTTCGAACCCACTTTCATTTCATAACCACTTACTTGAAAACTTTAATATATATATATATATATATATATATTTATATATATGCGTTAACAAATATTTATATTCTTCTTAACATTTTTCCATCAACAAACACTTGAAATCTCATTATTGAACTTGTAAATACCATTAACAAATTGGTAATTCTCATTCTGATTTGTTATAATTGACCCTTATTTGTTGTTTAAAAAGACATTTGTGAGAAACTTGACGAAAACACGAGGTAATTTTCATTACTAAACTTGTAAATGTCGTTGAAGAATTGGTAATTGTCATTCTGAGATTTGTTATAAGTGACATTTATTTGAAGAAGCGCTTAAATACCATTACAAAACTAGTAAATATCATTGAAAAATTGGTAATTAAGCGGCGTTAAAAGATTTGTTATAATTGACCTTTATTTCTTGTTTAAATCGACACAAGTGGTAAGCGCGAAGAACAAATTGGTAAATACCATTATGAAACTAGTAAATGCCATTGAAAAATTGGTAATTGTCATTCAAAATTTGTTATAAGTGACCTTTATTTGAAGAACGCACTGATAAATACCATTACAAACCTAGTAAATACCATTGACAAATTTGTAATTGCTATTAAAAGATTTGTTATAATTGGCCTTTATTTCTTGTTTCATCAAAGATACAAGTAGTAAACCTTTACTACAATTACCAATTTTTCAATGGCATTTACTAGTTTTATGTTTTGCATGAAAGAACCAAACATATTGAAGTGGATTTTCACTTCGTTAGGGAAAAATTGAAGAAGGGATTAATTGATTTAAAGCATGTCAAGTCTGAAGATCAAGAAGCAGATTTGCTGATTAAGATTGTGGGGAAAAAAATTCAACAAAGGCTATTAGTCAAATTATTTATTATAAATATTTTTAAACCTCCAACTTTAACGGAGCGTAAAATAGTTAAAGGATGTTTTTGTTATACTTGTGGTTGTTAGTTAGTTGTGATGTATTTTTGTCACAGTATATAAATGTATCATGTTCAGATTATTTTTCTTTAGAAATAAAGATAAAGTTTTTCTCTCAAAATAAAGGTGCAAGGTGCTTTATCTTGCTACTTAACAGAAAGAACCAAAGCCTATTCTCTTTATTTAACCTTCTTTTTCATTGGCTCTGCTTTATGCTAAAATGGAAAGCAAAGGGGCTACTTTAGTTTCTTCCGTGAAAGGTGCTCTCGATAGTATCACTCAGAATAATATTTTAAGTTTTATATTATATTAGGATTAATACCATGATTAATCCTTTGATCAAATTTTTGTTTTTAATCTATGTAGTTTCATAAGGATTTAGTCTGAGCTTAACGACATGTTTCTATACATTTAACAAATTTTGGTTTTAGTCCCATATATTTAAACTAAGACCAAATCCTTATAAACTTATAGATACCAAATTAAAGCCAATGATTTAAAAATAGAGGAACCAAAACTAAAATATAATTAAATTATAAGTACTAACAATAATATTAACCTATTATATTATTACTACCTTCTTACCATGTTTTGAGCCAAATTCCTCGATGTGAAGGCATGATTATGATTTATGACTTTCGTTGCCAGAATATGCCTTTCAATGTTTGAAATTCATAATCATGCCAACAACACGAAGGCTAAAGTTAATGTGAACGCAATTATGTGTTACGACCTTCATAATCTTTGTCCAAAAAAAAGTGAAAAAGAGACCCCTCAATGGGCTCCATCAAAGTGAACACATTTATTAATGTTATACACCTTGCTCCAAAATATAGGAAATCTTTCATAAGAAATCATTGACTTATAAGTCACCTAGCGAGTTATTAATTATCAAACAAAGAGGAGTTATGTGAGACAATTATGAATAGAGGCAAATTTGATTTTTTTCCCCTCCAATTTAATACAGATTTAATAAGTTAACCACTTTTCCTTAATTTGATCCAATTTCTACAAGCACCTACAATTAAAAACAACTAAACCAACATCAAAAATTCTAAAAAATCAATGATAAAGAGTAATTACAATTTGTATGACAATTTTGCCCTTTTTTAGTTCTAATTCAACATATTTACTCTTAATCCCAATTAATCACAAAGAAGACATTTTAAGCTCAATAATTATGACAAAAACCCCCAAATAGACAAATTAGGGATTTGTCAATTCCCCTACTCTTAAACTTTTGGACTCCTGGCAAAACACTAATCAATTTAAAATTAAATACAAATAAAAACTTCTAATGCCAATGGATGCATACATAATGCTTGTTAAATGAATAACAGTTTTTTGGCCAAAAAAAAAAATGAATAACAGTTTTGGGAATATGAAGGGCTCAAAGAGGGTAAAAAATGGATTAGCGTATAAGGTTTTTGTTTGGGATAAAGGGTTTAGAAAATGAATGCCCCTATCATGTTCATTAATCTAAATGAAAATGTGATTTTGAAAAAGAATTGAAATAAGTTTTAGAGGTACTCTAGAATAGGTGGCAAACACACATTAATGAATGAAATTTAAGTTCAAAATCCTTCAAAAAAAAAAAGGTTTTCTCTCAAATGCACATTTACAAAGATTAATTGACATTAGCCTAATAAAAAAGCATTAACTCAACTAGTCCAAATGCTAACTCTAAGCAATAACCAATCAATTCATTAACTCAGGCCAATTTGTCTCTCTTGGTTTCCTCAAGGCTTCAGGCCAAATTTAGTCTTTTTCAAATTTCTGTGAATCCCAAGCATACATGTGCATGATTCAAGACTACACTTTAATAATATATATAAAACAAACATGTATGCTTGAGAAAATAATATCAACACTCCATAATTATTCAAACAAGTCTACGGGAAAAATGGCACTACAATTTTATAAAGAAGATATAATGATGATAACGATGTCACATCATTTAAAATTTCGTATTTAGTTAATGGAAAATAAAAGTAGTAGGCCAAGGATCATTTAGAAATAAATAATACTCCTCCTTTTCAATTATAAGAGAGGTAGTTGACTTTTTTGGAGAAATTAAAGAATCTAAATATATTAGTTTAGAGTATTTTTATTTTTATTTTTTTCTTCAAACTAAATAGTTTGACTAATAAACTAATATATAATCTAAGCAAACACAACATATGAAATGATTAAGTAACTTATTTAGCTTTCCTTAATCTCTCCAAAAAAAGTCAACTAGCTCTTATAATTAGTAGCGGAGGTAGTATGTATTATTTTCTAGAGAAAGTACGTGATCCAGCTGTGGCCAACTCCCACTCACAAGCAATTTGATTAAATAATGAATCCACTCTATATATAGATAATATAATATAAAGATATAGGCGCTACCTATATACTATAATGTTATGAAAAGTTTTGTTCCTCCTGCGACCATTTATTTAATAAAATGGGTCCGACCATATATAAACTAAAATTACTGAAAAAGTAAACATGGCAGCATGTGCGCATCGATCTTCATCATTGAAATATTAATATTTTGGCTACTTTTTGAATATGACTTCCATGTGCTGCCAGTCAAGCTAGAATATCGATAAAATAATTCACACAGCAAGGACAGAAACGTACCTGAGGCTGCAACTTATCACCACACGGCGCTCCATCCTTTCCAGCTTTAGGGTTTCTTCCTCGCCGGCGGCGTTCTCGTCGCCGGCGAGCCCCATCCTTCGCCTTGGCTTCGCTTTGGCCCCGTTAGAGTTGTAGATCGGTGCTTGGAGATTCAGAAGAAGGTAGCACTGGAGTATTTTGGAGTTGCGATCCTCAGATCGGCCGGGAGCCTCCATCTTCTCCGACGCCGGCCCTCCTATGTTCTCCGCCGGATCTCGCTCTGCCACGGTGGTCTTCTCTCGCCTCTGGTGCGAGTCTTTCCTCTCCCGCTCCAGATCTTCCTTGAGACGGTGGGAGACTTTTTCTGGCCATGAGTGTTGTGGTAACGGCCTCTTCTCCTCGACGGTTCCGGCGGTCCGTGATTTACGCGGCTGGTGGTTTCCGGCGGCAGAGGGGTTGGTCCTTTATTAAGTTATTTGTGTTTTTTGTTTTTAGTGGTGGTGTTGTCTGTTATGGTTTAGATTCGCGTTTTTGGGGAAAGGGTTGTGTTGTTGGCCTTCATTGCAATATGTTTTATCTCTAGAGGACCATTGTTAGGATTGTTTGATGGTGGCGAATCCAAATCTCTAGTGTTATCCTTAGTTTGTTCGGTAGGTGTTTGCCAGATTTGCTTGATTGGTGGAGAAGAAGTATTCTTAAGGACTTCATTTGTTTTCTTTCTGAGGTTGGGTTTTTTCTGATTTATGCCCCATATCGGGGTAATTGTGTAGCTGATCATTGTGCAGCTTATTCTTATAAGAAGGTGTGCCCTTTGGGGTGGGTTTCGCAACCAACACCTTCTTTCTTGTCATTTCTAACCTTGGATATTCAGAAAGCTGGTGCTGTCTCCGATGCTACTTTTATTCTTACCTCTTCAGTGATTTTGGTTATTAGGTTTTCTTTCATTTGGTTTGTAATGTTTTATTTGTGGTTCATGTTCTTGTTATTTATTTCAGTTGTAATTGTTCTTGTTTATTTTATTTTTATTTCAGTTGTAATTGTGATGTTTAGATGTATCTTTTGATTTAAGTATTAATATAAGTACGATTTTGACCCAAAAAAAATCACCACGCGGTGCCAAGAACAAAACAACAAAATCCACCGCCACAAGGAAAACAAGGTTAGGTTAAAGAAGATCAAAAAGTGGGGCTCGAATCTGCACTTTCTTTGCTCGGTTCATCAGCGTTCAACTGAGTCGGAATTCTCTGCTGAAAAATCTCCATCCCCAAGCGGAAATGATGGAGATCTAACGGTGAAGCTCCTTCGACAGTGATGGAAGAAGGTTCCGGCGAAGGGGAGAAGACGATCGAAGGTTTGATCTAAAACTTAAGCTCTCTCAAGATTTGGTTCTCGTTAATCTTGGTTCAAATGTTGTTTTACGATGCTCTGTCTTTTTCTCAGATCGTAAGTGACGGTGAAGGACGATGGTGGAAGGATGGTCTTTTTCCAGTTCTCGGCCTCACTCCACGTGCTCTTCTTAAACTGCGGCGACGGTCGGCGGTGCCATTGTAGCGGTGAGATAAGATCAGAGAGCTAATATGAAGACAATTAATTGAGATGGTGGTAAAAGTTAACGCAGTGAGATGTACGTTCCTTTTTCTAATATAAAGGACGATGTGGTGGGTGGGGTCGAGATTCATTGTGTTCATCATCATTTTGGGACAATTTGGTAATGGGTGGGCCCAAGTTTCAGGATGTTTGTAGTCTTTTAAGGAAGCGGCTTTGGTCCGATCCACAGGACGCTCCGCTGCGCTCCTATATCTTAAACAGTGCCGTTTTGGATATAAAACAAAGAGCTAGTTCCTTTTTTGTTTTTTTAAATTTTTTTTAGGGCACTGGATGATATTAAAAAGATATTGGGAATACTGGTACTGAAAAAAAGACTTCATAATCTTGAAAAATTGTTTTAGGATCTTAAAAAAAATATTTTAGGTACTGATTGGTACTAAAAATATACTTCAAAATACTAAAAAAATACCTCGGGATGCGAATAAAATACCTCATGATCTTGAAAAATTAATTTAGGATTAGGATACTAAAATTTTATCAAGATCCTAAACTAATTTTTCAAGATCATGAAGTATTTTTTCAGTATCATAAAGTATTTTTTTAGTACTAGTCGACTACCTGAAATATTTTTTTAAGATCCTAAAACAATTTTTCAAGATCATGAAGTATTTTTTCAGTTCTAGTCAATATCCGAAAAGTATCTTTTTAATATCATCCATTGCCCTAAAAATAATTTCAAAAAAAAATGGAACTTGTTCTTTGTTTTATATGCAAAACGGCACCATTTAAGATATAGGAGCGCAGCCGAGCGTCCTTTGCATCGGACCAAAGCCGCTCCCGTCTTTTAATTATTGCAGAAAGCACAATCGATAGATTCATTAGAGTACGGTGGAAATCTACCTCATCAAATTGACTGGGAGATGCATAACTCGAGTTCCCAAGTTACGAAGAGCCCAACAAAACGCCATTGTTGCGGTTAATGGGCTTTCGCGATTTCACCTATGTTAATTATGGGTATGTTTGGTTTGAGGGAAGGGGAGGGGGAAAAAAAGGAGGGGAGAAGAAAATTTGTGGGCTCCACTACACTCAATTTAAAAAAAAAAAAAAAATCCCCTCCCCTCCTTTTTTTTTCTCCTCCTCCTCCCCTCCCCTTCCCTCAAACCATGCATACCCTAAAAGTCATTTGGATATTGCTTTAAAAAAATGATTTTTATGATTTATGAGGTAAAAATGGTTTTTGGAGAAGAAAGAATTCTAAAGACGGTTGAAATAGAGAAATTCTATATGAGATTCGCAAACTCAACAAATTTTAAATTGGGTCAATAACTCAATCTGAGATATTCAAATGTTGGTTATTTTCCAATAATACACTTAACTCATAAATCAAAGAAAAGAGAAAAGGAAAAAGTTAGATGTGACCCTCCTTACCTTCGTCCCCCCCTCTCGCTCATGTGCCTTAAGTAGTGACGCCATGAGAAGCCACAAATCTCGCCTTCACCGCCCTCTTTCGCCGTCGCTTTTGGTCATGTATTTCTCAACGTCACTCAAATCTGTCGCTATCTCGCAAGACACAAGACGCACTATCTCACCCGTGATTCCCTTCTCTCACACCCTCAATCCTCAGCATCACTCAAATCTGTAGCTCAACTTTTTTTTTTAACCTCCTATTCATCTCCTTTGATGCTTTATGCTTCATCTTGTCCTGCTTCAACTTTTAAGGGATTTAAATTATTATTTTGTTCATGTTTTAAATAAATTCAGGCAGGTTGTATTGGCAAATCTTTACCCTTTCATTTGTTTTTCTGGAATTGTTTTTGCGCCATTAGGGATATTACTAGCATGTAGTGAAATTACTCGCATAAACTATGATTAATTTTCTTTTGTTTGTGTAAATTTCAAATTTCGACTGTTGGAATTAGGCTTCTTTTTTATAGTCATTTACCCTATAAATCCCGCAATTTTTAAGGGTTTTAGCTGACTATTTTCAATTCTTGTTCATGTCTGGGTAAGATGAGCTTGTTATTGGACTCTGTTTTTGTTTTTTCATTTGTTTCATTCTTCCGAGTTTTTGGCTTTGACATAATTCATTGATCTCTTTTGCATTTGGAGCTGTGTCCTCTTTCATGCTTCCATCGGAATCTGTTGATGTTTTGGTATGCCCTATTTCATCCTTCCATCAGAATCTTTTGATGTATTGGAATTCAGCCCAGTTAACGTACGATGTAGGTCTACATGATCTACATGATAAATATATAATTGGTGAAGGAGGGAATTACGATTACGGTGTAGGTCTATGAACAAAAACAAGTCATTCCAAGTTTCTCAATCTCAAGATTAAACCTACAGGTGTGAATCACCTCTATGAGGAACAAATTAAACCCGAAAAGAGAGAACAGAAAACCAAACAGGAACACTAATCAAAGAAAAATTAGAAATCGAAAAACCAAAGGAACATACCTGACTTGCAAAATAATAGAAGAAAACTTTAGTGCAAAGGCCTCCAATGAATTTTCTATCATTAGGGTTCTTATGTATTGCATAGGCAATATTGTTCTGCTCCAATTTTTCTTTGTTTTTTTTTTTAATAATTAAGGGATATAAAGGTAATTTGGTCCAATTTCTAAATCCCTAATTGTGTCACATAACCTAATTAATAACTTGTTAAATTTAATAACCTAAATTAGAATTTAAATAATTCAACCGTCTTTATATGAGATTCTCCCTTTAGAGAATAGTTTTTGAGATTTACGAGATAAAAATGATTTTTGAAGAATAGCTATTGTACCATTACCGAAAGATAAAAGGGCTATAAGATGTATAAGAGTACATACACTGATTATTGGTTTAATGTCGCTTTGCACTCAAATTAAACTAATAAGCTAACACCTATGTAGTAATTAAGGACTAATTCAGCCACTTATACAAAAGCAGAACATTGACTTAAGATGTAAACATATAAAGCCAAATCAATCAAAAGTGTAGAGCAATCAACATGTTAGAAAACCACAGCATAATTCAAGGCTACAACAAGGAGGCACTTAGTCCAAACACTCTCAATACAATCTTCCAATCATAATGCCTTAACGTAGAAATCAAGATTATTACACAAATTGAATTGATTTATAAGACTAGAGCGTAGACTTATCCTTCAAGTGCATTGGACTCAAATCTTCATCCAAATTGCTTCATCATGTAAAACCCTAAAATCCTTATTTATCATAAATGTTATATTTTGTAAATAATACATATAAAATGAAGGTGAATATGTGTCTCAAAGATGTGTAATTTGTTAATTATAATTTTAGGTAAATTTCCTTGAGATTAAATTAACAAAAGGCTAGATGTAAAACCAATATTAGGGATCATGAAATGTTATAAAATTAGCACATAAAATGATAATTATTTATGGCTAAAATAAGCAAGAAAATGTTATGAAAACACTTAAACAAGTTAAAGGAAATTAACAAAAACTAATGGGCAATTAAGCTTTTACTAATTAAAATGTTTAAGTAATCCTTCAAAAATTAATTAAGGGGCAAATTAAAAAGCATCAATTAGGGAGTGTCTTAATTAAAATTCAAGGACCAATAAGAAGACAAGGTTAGCATATAATGAATCACTAATGATCATAAGCAATTAAAGAACCAATTACACTTTGTCAATTGTACCTAATAACATCTAAAACACTACATTGAGGATGCTAACTAGGATTAAATCTTCATCCCCTAAAGTCATCGTGAAAGACAAAATTTCACTTGGGAAGAGAGAGGAAGAAATTGTTTAATAATCCTTATAAGAGCACATGTGATATAAGATAAAAATCTTCAATAATAAGTATGATTTTTCTAACACAAATGAAAGGCTAAGATTAAGTTTAATAAAGTGAAATCCAATGGTTTTAATTAATCACACAATTAAGCTAAATCCTTGTGAATTTGAATGAACCATTGGGAGGCTTTAAACACTAGATATGAGAGACATAAGAAGCACATTTCCAAGAGCCAAGAATGAAGGGGGGGGGGGGACGGTTTTAGCTTGGAGGATAAGGGAGGATATTTTTTATTTAATGTATTTTAATTAAGCTAAGAGCACATGGGATAATTTGATGGGACAATTTGGAAGAGGATAGGATAAGATAATAAATGGAATGGAAGAGGATAAGGAGAGTGGGGGCGAAAATGGAAGAGAAAAGAGAGAGAAAAAGAAGACCTGTTGAAGAAGGGAAGGGTATTGTGGTCATTTAACAAGGCCTTGACATTTTCCTATAAATAGGAGGGCTTGCTCTCTTCATTCTTCACACCAAATCAGCTCCCAGAGGTGATTTCTAAAGTAGTGAGAGTGAGTGTGGAGAAGCTTGAAGGAGTAGAAGCAAGATCAAGGTAAGTTCTTGAGTTTTAGTCTTTAAATTCATAGTTAAATTGTGTTTTGATCTTGAATCTTCCAAAGTATTTTTGTTTTCATGTTTTTAAGGTTAAAAATGAGCTTGTTTCGAAAATTTGATGGAAAATATGGTGGAGCAAAATTCTTAGAAGTTGAAAATCAAAGTAGCGAAATTTTGGTAAAGTTTACGGTTAGAAGTTTTTCTGGAATCAGCAACATAGAGGCCATGATTTTATGTAGAAGATGAAGTTTTAAAATTCTGAAATTTGTCATAGTTAAAGTAGACATCTAGGGCTTTCCAAATATACCTAGATTGTATCATTTTGAATTTTGTACAAGGAGATAACAATTCTTGAATTTAGGCTACGTTTTTTGGGAAAAATCTGAACAGTGGTTGGAAAATATTAAACTGGGAATGATCCGTGACTTTATGTCTTCTGGGAATATTTTTCCTTGACAATAGACATGTCAAGGGTCATGAGGAATTTTGTAGAACTAAAAAATTATTTTTATATAATTAATTATGATTTTTCAAAGTTACTGCAAAATCTGTCCAGAAAATCCATCGATGCGTTTTTAAGAAAATGTAAGGGCAAAATTGTAATAAAAAATCCACCAAGGGTAGAAATGTCAAAATAGATGAAAATATCCTTTTTGATATTATTCTAGGAAATATGATATTAATCATAATATCATGGAAAAAGAAATAATCTAACGATAATGTATAGGATATCCGGGAAGTCCGGAGTCGGATTCAAAGGTCGGGCATGTTGGTATTTACACGGTGAAAGGTACGTTGCCGTACTAGTAACTTTAATCGTCTATATCTTGTATGATTATATATGATTGAATGATTCATGAAGTTATGGACAAGACTAGGTCTTGGGTCATGCACCGTGACTAAGTTATGGGGCTTAGATCACATGTTTATATACATTCAGCTTTGTGCGGGTTATAGTCATGATAATGTCGTAGTATGTTTTTGTTGGAAATTATGCCCTAGGGTAAGTCATTGTACTTTAGACATTTATGTTTATTAAAGTATTCTCTTTTAGTTATCATTTAATTTGCATATTTATATTGATAACTGTATCCTGGATATATCTTGTGGATTATCCTAAATGTCTCACGATCGGTCATCTACGGGAGGCGAAGATGAGTTAAGACCGTGTGACTTTGATGAGGTATGGAGATACGAATCAAAGTCATGGGCACTATAAGAGTACAAGATCTTTGGGCCAGACCCACTATGAGAAAGCTGCATGGATCAAGTCATAAGCTTATCTCATGTATAACTTAGCGTCACGACGCCTATGACTGAGATCATCATGGATTCCTACATGATGAGTCATTGGTTTTTGACCTAGTCAAAAGTCACCTTTGACCGGGTGATGATAAAAGCTTGGATCAGAATCAATGGTTTTCATGCGAAGGAATGTGAATGGTCAAGATGGAATTTGTTCCTCACATTTGTAGAGAGATAATACTAGGCCCCTCGATGAGTGAGTCTAAGAAATGTATGGCCGTACTGTGATGGAAAGGAGTTTCCATTTCACTTATTAGACTACTCGAGAATCGAGAAAGTAATGGTCAAGAAAATGAAGTTGACATTATCCATGCCTCATCCTTGACCAAATTATCGCGTGACAAAAGGAACGTGATATGTTTATACGATAGGTTGTATCGTGTCATCGATCCCCATGTGAATTAGGTAGTCACAATGTCTTGCTAGAGGCCGCTTGCGCTTGTGGGTTGGTATAGTATTGGTCCACCGTCAATCTCGTATGGGCGCAGTCCGCACACAAGAATAGCGGCAACACGAAAAAAGTGTCGGATTCATTGAATCTTAGATACGTCTAAGATTTAATGAATACTGAATTTAATCTAGGATAAATATATATATGTGTGTGTGTATATATTAAATTGAAATTAATAATATATTAATATTATTAATGGAGATTATAATATTTGTTTTGTATTTAATTTATTTGATAAATTAAATATCTGAGAAGGTGACATGGACAGAGCCGAGAAGAGGCACTGATGGATGAAGCGTGAAGAAGATGCCGTAGAGATGAAAGTCGGAAGAAGTCGATAGGACTAGTTACGGCATGAATCCGATAGAGTTGTTTCAAACCATTTGGTGCGGCGGTGTCATGTGGTTCGATCAATAAGTCGCTAGTGAAAGACAAAATGAGACTTCCACTAGACACTTACTTGGCCAATGGATTTGATTAACTGTATTGGGTTCTAAGCCACAAGTCTAATTAAGGCTTGGTTTAAGAATGCATAGTTACTATTTAAGAGTTGTAATTATACAAGTCACGTATTATTGTATCACATGAATATTCCTTCGGGATTTTTAATATCTGCAGAACATCCTCGCCTCTTTTTATTTTATATCGATCACTCATTGTCCAAAGTTAGTGCGTGCTCTCCGTTCGCATTACTACGGTATGCCTGCACTCAAACTCGTTGATTTTCAAAAACTATGTGTCTCCAGGCATAGTAAGTCGCATGGAATTTAGGGTGTTATACATCAAGCTTCAATTAGAGACTGGGCCATGAGCATTACGTTGGGGAAGATGATGAGCACGTGATCATGAACAAATGGAAACGGCCACGGATCGGTGAATGGAATGAGTAAAACCTAAACCAAATAATACAAATTGATGGAAGTTTTAACATCCACTGCGCCTTTCCTAACACATAGGATGGTAAATTAGAACATAATTCAATCAGTCCATACCTCTCCCAACATTATTAATTTTTAATAAGATATGCTTCATGCCTACCCAAAAAAAATAATATTGTTTAACTTGAGTTATATGGTTATAATTAAATGAGATAGTAATAAAACACGTGACTTTTCATGAATATTGTTAATTTACTAAAGCAACAATAGAGTTTATGTGAGTAACTGGGATTTTTTTTTTTTTTTCAATTTTTATAAAATAGAAAAGTCAAATTATTCACAACTTTGTTTTATTGTTGATAAATATAAAGTCATCAACTTATTAATTATCAATGTGTACTGTCATTCATTCAGTTAATTCGTTTTTATATCCCTCATCCATTGATTGTTGTTTTTTTCATCAAGTCTGAGAAACTTCTCCATTATATTTTGTTATGGAGAATATATCTACACTAATTGCTATTTTAATGTCTCTTTGCACTCAAATTAAACTAATAAGCTAGCCCTACATATTCATTAAGGATTAATTTAGCCACATATACAAAGCAGAACCGTGACTTAAGATGTGAACATATAAAGCCAAATCAATCAAAAGTGTAGAGCAATCAACATATTAGAAAACCACAGCATAATTCAAGCCTACGACAAAGAGGCATTTAACCAAACACTCACAATACAATCTTCCAATCATAATTCCTGAACCTAGAAATCAAAATTACACAAATTGAATTGATTTATAAGACCAGATAATATAGACTCTTATCCTTCAAGTGCATTGGACTCAAGCCTTCATCCACTTCCTAGGAGTCAAGGAAGGTTAGCCACACAAATTGCTTCACCAAAGCATCAATTGGAGACTGGGCCATGAGTAGAGTTGAGGAAGATGATGAGCACGTGATCATGAACAGATGTCAATTGATGGAGAATTAGGTGGATCCGAGAATTGGATGATTTGAAGAGAATAAATTAAAACAATCTGTAAGCGGAGTGAATGAAGAAGGTGGGAATTAATGGAGTGTGTGTCTTGGTTTTTGGAAGAGAGCTGGTGGAGAAAAATCTGAAAGTGGAGAGGGATCCGATCGTGTCGAATGAGAGTCCATCCGACAGTGTGGGAGAATAGCATCAACTTAACACCTGCACATGAATATCATATATATTTGGGTTAAATACTATTTTCGTCTTGGAAGTTTAACCAAAGAAAAGATCGGGAAGTTTTTTTTGTCTCATTTTTCCCCCGAAAAGTTTAAAAGCATAACAAATTTTGTCCATTCGTTGATCTTGATCATTAATTTATTGCTCTTCTTTGTAAGCTTCAAGGGCAAAAAAAAAAAACTTTGAGGAGCAAACTTATTCCTAAAAAACATTTTTTTGGCATATTTGCTCCATTTTGTTAACGTCTGAGGCAAAAATGAGACAAAAAAGACTTTCGGGTGATCAGTGTTTCTTAAGTTAAACTTTCATGACAAAAATGGTATATAACCCTATATATTTTTAGGATAAAATATTTTGAAATTAAAGATTTAATTAAATTCAACAATTAAGTATTTAAGTTCTAAAAAAATGCATGGACGAAGTTGAGCACAACATAGATTAATTGTGCATAAAATCATGAAAATAATGAGAAATACCAGTCAATAATCTCACTTCCATCTTATTCATCAACTATCATCGTTCACACATCCCACCGTTCCCAAAACTACTGGTGCACAAGGCCTTCTATGCTTTTTTGTAGTTGTGTTTACAAATTAACAAAGCTAATAAAGAGATTAAATTTTACCAAAATACAACAGTATTTCTGTAGTTAGTAAGCATTTTTTTTATTCATGAGGGGGTAGATTCTTAATGGTTAGAAAACTTGAAACGACAATATATTTTAAAAAGAAAGAGTTAAGTGTCAATTATTATTAGTTTACAATGGAAGGAGTTAGTAGGAAGATGAGTCACTACCTTTTGTTGTCCATTTTTGTATGGGTTTTGAATCAGCAATAACTAATCGCTGTGAATGAATTTGTTAAGTACTCTCCGGGGAAGGCTGACCTCATGAGGAGTAGCAAGCTGTGGTTGGGTGACTTGGTTGAAATCATTGAGATTGCACCTCTCTGCTTGTCGTATCTCTTGTTTACGTATTAATCTCCACCCACATCCCTTCATAATTGGCTCCCTACCAAGTAATTTGTCTACGTAAAATTCAAATTTAATGTGAAGGGAATTGTTATGGCCTCTTAGGTGTTGCCAACATGTTTCCTCATTTAATTCCAACACCATTATGCACTGGTATTCATATTCAGAAAAGAAGCCAATACGATGCCCCCACTCTTTGTGTATAAAATCACCATCTTCTGGAGCCTTGGTACTCCAATAAATTGTAAACTTATCACCCATACATATGACAGGCAAGCATACAACAATTCCTAACCATTCACTGTCACGAAAATCTGGAGGTATGTTCACTTTTATCACACAAACCTCCGAAAAACATCCCAAAGTATTCTTTGAAAACCATGATGGTATTCCGCGTCCTGGAATAATTGCAAAGAAATCTCTCAGAGGAGCACATTTTGTCTGCAAACATACCAAACAGTTATTAACATTAATTACTACCCATAAAGGGAACATATGTGAGAACATGACAAAAATGAGACAGACATGCATACCTCATCAAGTGGCCTATCGTCATCATAGTCCTCATCAGAGATTACATAATACTTAGTTCGCCCACGACACTGAAATAAAAAAGCACTCGTTATGTATATTTAGTTACAAAAAATATACACGAATCATTAGAAAGATCATGTAGGAAGACAAACATACCTCATGGTCAAGTGAAGCAACCAAATTCCATAACTGTTCATCTGATGATAAAGGTGGTTCCATTGAGTCACAAGAGGTTGCATGTAATCCAATTAACCGTGGCGGAAGCCTTGGCAATGACTTAAGCCTTTCGCAAGATTCCAATAAAAGAAATCGAAGTCGAAAAAGACTAGAGAAGCAACCAGAGGGTAGATTAACAAAATTGTTACCGCTTAGATCCAATGCAACCAGTGATGATAAACTACCAAAATCATCTGGAATCGATCCGTCATTTAAGCCACAATTGATTAAAGATAAATTTGTTAACGACGTTACTTTCAATAACGTGTCAAGATTAAGAATTTTGCAGAGACTCAAATTCAAATCTCTAAGACTAGTCAAGGATTCAAGTGATTCAGGAAGTCTAGTTATAGCAGTCCAACTTATATCAAGATATGATAATTTTTTCATATCTTCCCCAAACTCTGGGAGCACAACAAGTTTTTCACACCGTCTAAGATTTAACATCGTCAAAGAATTTGTTTCCAATTTTGTTGGTAGAATTTCAAGATTTTCACAAAACTCCAAGTCCACCTTAGCAAGCGCTTTTAACTTTCCAAGTGACTGGTGAACCCTGACAAGGGATTTGCACCTAGAAAGACATAAATATTCTAGATATGGAATTCCTGAGAAGTCTGGAGTTTCGACCAAATTCATAGAATCTCTCAAGTTGATGAATTTCAACTTTCTCATAATCTAGGATCAAACAAAAGACAGTAGAGTCAGTCTCACTAATGGATCAATAAAACATGGACGCAAAAGTCTATTTTTAAGATAAACAATGATGCATGAAGCATCAATCTCACCTGTATGCCATTCCAAAGTTGCTTTATTTGGCTATCAGGCATTTCAATATGAACAAGTTTCTCCAATGGATTCTCAAGTGGAAGAGCGTTGAGTTCAAAATTTGACCATCGAACAACTTTTAATGCACTAGAAAGTTTCAATCCCCTTGGTGAGTTGACTCTACTACGCATAAAGTTCTTCGGACTTAAGATGAGTAATCTAATGTTACTCATTTTTGAAAAGGCTTCAGAATGTACATTTACAATATCATGTTTGTCTGGCATAACAATAGCTTGTATTGCCTTAGATCCCTAAAAAAAAGTCATTTCCAGAAAAATAACATGAGACTAATATATAAGAAAGTAAAGAGTATTTGACAAATCCTTATTTGAAGTAGTTACCAAGGCATAAGCTGACTCACTCTTTCAATATTAAAAACATTAAATTTATGAAAACAAAAAGAGGTATTTAGAAAATAAGACACTCACCTTGTTATTTTCCAATACCTCCTTGATGTCATCAAATTCCCACAACCTGCTAAGCTGACCAACAACATTTGGAGATTCTTGATGAACTATATACCTACCCAAATCTTGAAGTAAATCATGCATCTCTAATGTGCAAGCTCCCGTTTCAACAAGTAAAGTTTTTTCAATCAAGACCTTTATTCCAATTTTTGAGTGAATATCACAACCTTCCAAAATCAGAGTCACTTCTTTTTTCTTCCAACCCTTAAAAAAACAAGCAATATCTAAAAATATTGTCTTTTCTTCCTCGTTCAACCCATCATAACTTATTCTAAGTATTTCAATAATGTTATTGTCTGGAATTTGCTTCAATCTATCTAAAGCATCTATCCACTCAGCTTTACTTCTCCCACAAAGAAAAGAACCCAAAACTTCAAGTGCCAAAGGAAGACCTCCAGCATATTTAACCACAGATTCAGTTAATTTCGAATAATTCTCTTCAGGATGATCTTTGTGGAATGCTTTGTTACAAAAGAGTTTAAGAGATTCATCTTTCTTCATCATCTTCATCTCATATATTCTTTTCACTCTTGATGCGGTGAGTACATGGCTATCTCTTGTTGTGATAATTATTCTGCTTCCTACACCAAACCAATCTGGACTTTCAGCCAAGTTCTTTAATTGATTTGGATTATCTACATCATCAAGGACAATAAGAACCTTTTTACTGTACAGAAGCTTTCTTATCATCTTCATTCCTTCATGATCATCAGGAATTTCTTTGTTCGTTGCTTTGAGATGTGAAAGAATCCTTTTCTGCAAAGAGATCGCTCGACCTTCTCTTTGCAAAGTTTCTCTAACATTGGCAAGAAAGCAACACATTTCAAACATGTTGGATAATTTTTCAAAAACAACTCTAGCAAGAGTTGTTTTACCAGTACCGCCCATACTCCATATCCCTACAAAATGAACCTCATCGGACCCAATCTCTAAGAATGGCATCAGATCAGCCACTCTTGAGTCAATCCCAACCAGATTGTCATTATAAGATGGTAATTTAGAACTTAAATAAGTCCACACCTCTCCAACTATATTTTTTATAACATCTGCTTCATTCCTGCCAAAAAAAAAATAACATTGTTTAATTTGAGTTATATAGTTATAATTAAATGAAATAATAATGAAAAATGTAACTTTTCATGAATATTGTTTATTTACTAAAGCTACATTATAGATTCTGAGAATAACTGGTAATGTTACTCAACTTTCATAAAATAGCAAGTTGACAAGAAGGATGGAGATAAGTGGTGTGTAAATTGATCCATTCTCCCTCTAAAATTACAAATGTGCTTATTTTCCAAAAAATAAATTTATTCACAATTTCATTTTATTGATGGATATAATTTCATCAATTTATTAATTATCAATGTGTACTGTCATTCAATTAATTAATTCATAATTCATAATTTACTTTTTCTCTTAACAAATCAAAATGACTAAACCTTTCAATTTTTTAATGTCACAATGGAAAGAGTGCCTCTCACACATTTAAATGATCTTGTGCATAAGTGTAAAGGGAATTTTAATTTCAAGTTCAACTAAATCTCCATAAAGTAAACAAAATGAAAAAGAAAATTTATCATTAAGTGAGTTCAATATTACAAAGAAAATAATTCCATAGTGGGCTATGGGGGCTTTTGTTATAGAGAATATTTTTTTCTTAAAAATAAATGAAAGTTAGGAGTATTAGAATATAATCACTAACCAGTATGTTATGAGATTAGTTATACCATGGTTAAGTTAAACAATAGTTGTAACAACTCTAGTTAGGGTAACTAGTCATAGTAGTTAGCTTTCCTTATTTGTATATATATGTGTACACTGTGTGTAATCTGATATGCAAAAATACAAAACGTCTTCCTTCCTTCCTTCCTAACTCTCTACTCTCTCTAAACTCTCTTCGCTCCTCTCTGATTTTGTACATGGTATCAAAGCTCTTTTGAACAAACCATGACTTTGATTTCCTCCTCTGCTTCTCAGTCGACCAAACTTGTCGTTCTTGATTATGCAAAAACCAATGAATTAGTTGCATTCAATCACTCTGTATCCTCAAAGCTTGATGAGAGTAATTTTCTTGTCTGGAAACAACAAATTGAGTCGGCGATTCATGGACATGGCTTGTTCCATTATCTTGAGTCCTGTGTCTCACCACCATAATTTGCCACAGCCAAAGATCTTGAACTTGGCAAAGTGTCGACAACCTATCTTGCCTGGTACAAAAAGAATCAATTAATCTTCTCCTGGCTTTAGTCGATAGTCTCTGATCAGATTTTACCTCGATTGGTTGGTTGCACAACCTCATACTCGGCTTGGAAGAAGATTCTTGACTTCTTTCAAGCTCATGCTTGTGCTAAGATCTCTCAATACAAGAAGGAACTTTGCAACACTAAGAAGTATGACCGATCTATTTCTAAATTTGTTCTCTGCGTCAAATCATTGGCTGATATTCTCACCTCAATCGGCTAAACTATTGGAGAACAGGATCAAGTCGAGGTGATTCTTGATGGCCTTCCTGATTAATATGATTAAGTGGTTTCTTCGGTTAACTCTCAACGCACACCATTCTCGTTGAGTGAAATTGAATCTTTGTTGATCGCTCATGAGCTCAAACTTGCTCGTTCTCTGAACTCGGTTCTCCCCAATGGTGTCAAACCGGTGGCTCATCTTGCTCAAACCTCTCTGCGAATGAGCATCACTCATTGGCATATTGTTCTCTATTGCATGACGGACGTGGAGATGGATCTAGTGGCAGTGGCTCTAGTCGGCATAGTCGAAAGCACAACTTCCGTGGTCAAGGTCGTGGCTTTGGTACTCGCTCTTAGCTGTTGTGCTAACTATGCGCCAAACATGGACACTGTAGCCTATTGTCATCGGAGGTTTCATCAGTCTTTCTACTACTCACCCCAAACACAAGTTCACTTGCATACTACTGGTGCTTGTCCTAATGCGTTTGATTCATATTACTGTGATCCTTATGCATATTATTCTTGAGTGTTTTTCTAATCCATCGATGTCCACTGCCTGGATTGCTAACTATGCAGCAACGCATCATGCTACTCCTAGTGCCACCAATCTAATGCACTCGGCTCCATACTCTGGGTCTAATCAGTTGCATATTGAATATGGTTTAGGTTTGTCTATTCTTCAACAAGGTTTTACTCATCTTCCCACACATGTGCCTAATGGTTCTCTTGCCTTAAATAATGTTCTACATGTGCCTTCTATTATGCATAATCAACTCAATGTCTCTAAGCTAACTCTAGACAACAATGTTTTTCTTGAATTTCATCCAAATTGCTGCTATGTCAAATCCAAACAAGATCCGCGGCAAGTTCTTCTTCAAGGCACAAGAAGGCCTGATGACTTATATGAGTTTCTTCCTTCATCAAACAAGCTGGATTATTTGCAAATACTAGCTCAGTTGGATTCAACTTGAATAGATCTCAAGTCTTCCTATAACTCTCTGATTTGTTCTGCTTCTTCATTTGATAATAATGCCACTTCTTGTAATGCACTACATGTATCACATACACAACCATCTTTGTCTTTGTGGCATCAAAGATTGGCTCATTTTCCATTTTCAACTTTACCTAGGTTGTTGAAAGACTTTAAAATCCAATTCTCCTATGATAATATGGATTTTTGTTCTGTATGTTGCTTAGGCAAATTCCACAAATTGGTCTCTCATACTTCTACTACAGTGTGCACAATACCACTTGAATTAGTATCCCTTGATCTTTGGAGACTTGCTCCTTGTCCATCTACTAATGGAAATCTTTACTGTCTCATTTGTTGATCAATATTCGCAGTTCTATTGGCTATATCCTATTAAGAAAAAATCTGACACATTTTCTATCTTTCTTCGATTTAAAGTAATGGTTGAGAATCAGCTCAACACTCAAATAAAATATATTCAAACTGATGGATGAGCTGAATTTGGTGTTTCGATCAATATCTAGCCACCACTAGCATTAATTATAGATATTCATTTTCAGATGGGAGTTGTGGGAAGTTGACACTAGCCTTTCTTTTCTTGCACAAACTGGTTTGCCTTATAAATTTTGGGAAGATGCATTTCTTACAACAGCTAATGTTATCAATATTCTTCCTTGTTCAGCCTTGGCTAATACAACTCCTCTCACCAAGTTATTCAAAAAACCACCCAATTACTCTTTTCTCCGTGTCTTTGTTTGTGCTTGCTTTCCACTCCTACTCCATAGTTAATCTCACAAGCTCAACTTTCGGTCAGTTGAGTGTACGTTTCTAGGCTACAGCATGTCACATTGTGGCTATAAATGTCTGGGTCATGATGGTCGAATCTATATATCTCATGATGTAAGATTCAATGAATCCCATTTTCCCTTCAAAACAATTGTTACTTCCTCCTCTACTACACCCTCTCTCAACTCTCAAACACCGTTTGGCCTAATTCCCTTAATATCAAATCTGTCTCCTTCATCTACTTTTCCGAGTCCTTCCTTTCCCACACCTCTTACTTCAGCTTCTGAGCCTCTTCAATCTTCCTCTCGGTCTTCATTCTCTCCCATATCATCTTCTGATTCTACAGCAACAGCTTCTCCTATCCCTTCAACACCTTCACCTTCCCCTGCACCTGTAAATACTCATCCCATGATAACTTGTGCCTAGAATGGCATAACTAAACCAAAAGTCTTCTCTGCTATAGTCTCTGGTTCAGATCCAAGACGTTCCCTACTAATCATGTTCAAGCTCTCCAAATTCCTCATTGGATAAAGACTATGAATGAAGAGTATCAAGCTCTTCTCAAAAACTCCACCCGGACTCTTGTTAAACCATCTTCTCATCGACCTATGATAGGTTGCAAATGGGTTCTCCGGGTCAAGGAAAATCCAAATGGTTCAATTAAGCAGTATAAGGCACATTTGGTGGCTAAAGGATTCCATCAAATCCAAGGCTTTGACTACAATGAAACATTCTCTTCAGTTGTCAAGCCTATTACCATCCCGGACAATTCTTAATCTTGCTCTCCATCACTCATGGAACATATCTCAAATTGATGTAAACAATGCCTTCCTACATGGCACCTTGGAAGAAGAAGTTTACATGTCTCAACCACTAGGATTTGAGTCTCCTGATCAATCTCTGGTGTGTAAGTTGCTGAGAAGTCTCTATGGTCTCAAGCAAGTACCTAAAGCTTGGATTCAACGCCTTGCTGCAGCTCTTCAAAAATATGGGTTTGTCTCAAGTAAATGTGATCCCTATCCCTTTATTCATCAAATTAAAGCTCTACTGACCTCACTTATGTCTTGTCTATGTTGATGATATTCTCATCACTGGCACATCTGCTTATATAGACAAGCTTAAACAGTGGCTTAATGATGAATTTGCATTGAAAGACCTTGGTGATCTTCACTACTTTCTTGGTATTGGAGTTCAGAGACATGGCTCACATGTCATTGCCTTGTCTCAGCAAAAATACATTAAAGATTTGTTGACTAAAGCTGGAATGATCAATGCTAAAGGAGTGGTTACTCCCATGACTACCTCTGAAAAATTAAGTCACCAAGATCGAGTGGTGTTCTCTAATGCTCAACTTTATAGATGCATCGTGGGTGGCTTGCAATATATCACAATTACTAGACCTGAAATATCATTCATTGTCATCAAAGCCTGTCAATACATGCAAAATCCTACTCATTTGAGAGCAGTAAAAAGGATCCTTAGAGGATCCTTAGATATCTAAACGGCACAATGTCTCATGGCTTAATCTTCACTTAATCATATCATCTTAAGCTCACAGCCTTTTGTGACGCAGATTGGGGTAATGACCTTGATGACAGACGATCAACCACAGGATTTTGCGTTTATTTTGGTGGAAATCTTATTTCATGGGCTGGAAAGAAACACCCTCTTGTATCCAGGTGCAGCACTGAGGCTGAATATCGCAGCCTTGCTCATGTTACAACAGAAATTCCCTGGTTGCAGAGTTTGTTTTCTGAACTTAAGATTCCTATACCTACACAGGAGCCTCATGTTCTCTCTGACAATTAAAGCACAGTTCTGCTTTACAGAAATCCGTTACATCACAGAACAAAGCATATGGAGCTCGATTTAGTCTTTGTCAGAGAAAAGGTGCTACAGCATAAGCTGCTTGTGTCTCATATTCCATGTGTCAATCAGATTGCAGATGTGTTCACCAAGCCCTTGTCCTCCTCACGTTTTGTATTACTGAAGTCTAAACTAAGGTCCAAGACACCTTGAGTTTACAATCACTAACCGAGTCTGTTATAAGATTAGTTATACCATGGTTAAGTTAAACTAAGTTGTAACAACACTAATTAGGGTAACTAGTCACAGTAGTTTAGCTTTCCTTATTTGTATATGTGTACATTGTATGTAATCTGATATGCAACAATACAAAACATCCTTCTTCGTTCCTTCCTTGTTAACTCTGCTTTTTCCAAACTCTCTTCACTCCTCTCTGATTTTGTATAAGGGGAAATACTTATAGAAATTTCAAATAAATAATAGAAATAAACTACACTGAAGGTCGATTGAAAATTATTGTTAGGCATGAGTAAATTTATAATTACATCGAAGGACAGGAATGTTAGCAACGGATTAGGGAGTTGGGTGCCAATATTAGGTATGGAACACAACTGATTATGTCAATAAAAGATTTTAAATATCACGGGAAAAATATAAAATATAAAAAAATATGGAAACTATGATGAAATTAAGAAAACTTACTTGCCCCTGGTGTCCCAACCAGACAAGTTGCTAATTTCAGACAAAACATTTCTCCCATTCTTCACTGTCGTTGTGTTTTTTCCGAATATCTTCTCATGTTCATCCAAGGCGTTCCCAAAACTTTTTGTTTGCTTTCTCACATCCGTTGGGTCAACATCATAGAAGATGGGAAACACTTGTCGGTGCAATGTCTTTCGAGACTCAAGAATCTTTTGAAGCTCATTCAAACACCATTTAGAATTTGCATAATTTTCAGAGATAACAACTATTGCACATAGAGAATCCTCAATTGCTTGAAAGAGATTTTGGCTTATGTCTCTCCCTCTCTCAAGATCTACGTCATCCAGAAATGTTTTGATCCCACTTCTTTTGAAAGCTTCATCCAATTGACTTGTAAACTTCAAGCGAGTGTCTTTTCCTGAAAAACTCAAGAAAACATCATATTTCCATTTTGATGCATCAGTTGAATTTGAAGTGCTAGATTCTCCTCCGACAGGATGTTCCATTTCAGATGTCAATCTCTTGGATGTGCCCAAATATCAATCTGCACCAGCGAAATCTTCAGATCACTAATTGCCAAAACAAAAGCAAAACAATCGGATATGAAATTAGAACACGCATATATATACAATGATCGATTAAAGAAGACTCTTGCTTTCTCCTTTACTTTTTTTTTGGTCAAAGTGCTTTCTCCTTTACTCACTGCTATGATCTCTGTCACAGAACTAACAAAAATAGAGAGCAAAGAGAAAGAGAGAGTTATATATACACAAATAAGAGCCTAAGCAAGTTGGAGAAATTTTATATATACAGCTATTTTTGTTCTTTATGTAAAAATTAATCAATTCCTTTGTGAGCCTCCCTAGAAACAATTTAAATTAAATCATGTCTTTGATTGTACTACCTCCGGTCCTAATTATAAGACAACATTTAAGAGTTTGTTTTGGTCACAATTATAAAACAACATTTTAATTTTTGTCGATTCTTCCTAAAATACCCCTATTTTATTCTCTCGATTGTATTTGGTTTTTGGTGAGTGTATGTATGTATGTTGATCGTGAAGCTGCTACGATAAGTAAAACTTTTAAATTGTTGGATTTTAATTTATTTATCAATCAGCTAATATTTATTTTTCAGTACACACACATATATATATAGACACACATTTACACACACACAATATATGTGTGTGTGCGCGCGCGTGTGTGGGTTTATACATATATGTATATTTGTGTATCTATGTGTATGTACATATATGTATATCTTTGTGTGTGTTTGTCAATGTGTGTGTGTGTATACAGATATATATAAATATTGGTGTGTTTATACATATATGTATATTTGTGTATCTATGTGTGTGTACATATATGTATATCTTTGTGTGTTTGTCAATATATGTGTGCCTATGTACACACACACACACGTGTGTTTATATATATGTATATTTGTAATCTATGTGTGTGTACATATATGTATATCTTTGTGTGTTTGTCAATATATGTGTGTGTATACAGATATCTATAAATATGTGTGTGTAAATATATGTACACACAAATATATGTGTGTGTATAATATACATATATATACGAACATATATGTATATATAGCAAAACCATTATTTCAATTAGAAAGCGTGTAGAAAGAAAAATTTTAGGTTGGAGAAGTATGTGGTAGGAGTTGTTGATTTACTTTTATTTATGTCATTTTAAATTTATATGAGGGCATTTTAGGAAAATGAGTAAAATTAACTAATTTAACTCATATCCTTAATCTCTTCAAAATCGGTTAAATATGTCCTATAATTAGGACCGGAGGGAGTAAATTTCATCAAGTTCACGTCCATATATAAGTCGAGTAAGCAAATGATATAGAGACAAAATTAGGGTTATCAGACAATTCATAAAGAAATAGAAGGCAGGCAATTAATTAATTATGGACACGCCATTGGGTCAAGTTGGCCCATATTATAGGACATAATTACCAAAATTTGGAGAGATTAAGGAGAGAAGTTAAATTATCTATATTTTCTTAAAATGCCCTTGGTTGACACGCTGTATGTGGATGCTAAAAAGGGCTCCTTTCGTTGCAGCACCCCCACCTTACCGAGTCGCATTATATGCACATATCTTATGTCTTATCTTATATCTTCATCATACCTTATTAGAGGTATCAACATATTTTTTTTAATTTTTTATATATTGTATCTATTTAAATTTATATTATATTTTGCTTTCTAACACATTTTTTGTATTTTGTATCTTAAATTAATTAGTTTAAATCTTGGTGTTACGAGACAAATATTTACGAATAAAACTTAAACTAATTAATTTGATATCTTAGTCAAAAACATATCGAAAAATAACATATAATTTAAATCAATAAATACAATATATAAAAAAATTTAAATATATATATATGCTCATACCTTTAATAGAGGTATGAGCACATAAAAAACACATAAAATATGTGTATGTAATGTGGACTCCACCTTACCAACCCAAGTTTCACGGCTGGCTCCAAATAACACGAGTCATCCCAATATTATTTTTTTCCTCTTTGTTTATTACATTAATATTGATAAAAGAAGAAGTTGCCGATTATAACAAAACACTTGACTCAGCAACATGGAGTGATTGTAAATTAAAAAAACTAATAATGAATACTCCTTCGGTCTATATATAACTTACAAGGAAGAAAAGAAAAGTTGTTTAAATCCTATAATTTTACCATTTATTTATTATTATATAGACTTTATTCTTATACAATGTAATATATACTGGTAAAATTTGAATGTTGTTAAATTTTAAGGTAGAATCAATCAATTTTAATTTTCTCTAACCAAGAAGATATGGCTTTTTGTTTGCATCATAATTTATATTCATCACATTCCTTAATCTTTAAATTATTATTGAGAAAGTACCAATAAATGTAATTTAGGAAGAAATTAACAAAAATTAGAGTGTTGTCCTATAATTGGGACCAAAAATGAACTTAACTTGTTGTTTTATAATTAGACTAGAGGGAGTAGTAGTTAGTGGACTATGCGTATCTGTTGAATGATTATGATCAATTGTATGCTTCCAAGGGGAAAAAAAAAATTATAATAACAAAATCTGCTATAACCTATAAAATTAAGTTTCAATTTAGTCCCTTAAATTTAACATCATTAATTTCACCAACAGAGAATAATAACTCAATCATTTTAAAATGATCACTTAGCATTGAATTAAAAGTGTCAGAGCTGGAAGAAGATTCTCTTTCGACGCTATATTCAGGGGTTCGATCTTTTTGCAACAATGTAATCATATCATTAATAGCCTACTGCTGTGATCTGAAGATGCTGATGTGAAATGTGTGGAGGAAAGTGTAAAATAGTTAAACGATATTTTTGGTATATTTGTATGGTTGTAGTTGTTAGTTAGTTGTGATGTATTTTTGTCACAGTATATAAATGTGGGGTGAAACCATTATCATGTATCACATTATTTTCCTTTAGAAATAAAGATAAAGTTTTTGTCTCAAAGTAAGTGGGGCAGACTATAATGTATTTTGGTCGGTGGTGGATGGAAAATTAGTAAGGAGTTTTATTCGAATTATGACTCTTAGTCTTCTTGATGAACCACTCACTACAGGTTTTTGTGCCCCACGTGATGAGAAGGACCCTTCCTGGGCTGAGTCCACATTATATGCACAGTTTATGTATTTTTTATGTGCTCATATATGATCATATTTTTTTATATATTGTATTTATGTATTTCGACGTATTTTTTACATCTAATATCTCAAATTAATAAGTATACGGTTAATTCGAAAATATTATGGAAACTAATTAATTTGAGATCTGTATGTAAAAAATATATCGAAAACAAAGATATAATTTAAATCTAAATAAATACAATATATAATTTTTTTTTAAAAAAATATACTCATTCCTCTAGAGAGGTATGAACACATGAGCTATGTGCATAGGTTATAGTTCAATATGAGAGGCTGTAGAATTTTCGCTACATGTGGTCATCTAGGTCACAAGGGTCGAGGATTTAAGGACCCCAATATCCTAGAGGAAATGATGAGGCAAAGTATGAATTTGGTAGCTGGCTTTGTACACCCCATTTGAGGATTTATTTGAGGTCAGTAAGGAAGACTAGATTGAAGCCAAGTTCACAGACAAGGAAGCTCCGTCATACAGGTTTCATCAAAATAGGTCTCCGGGCGACAAGGTTGCTCAAATTGACGTGGCAAATAAATACGTGGCATATTGCCACGTTATGCCACGTATTTATTTGCCACAGAAATTTTTCCGTGGCTAATTTCCATTACCCACGGAAATTAGGCACGGAATTACGTGAATTTCGATCACCGATTCGTGGCTAATTTCCCACTTGACTTTTTCCGTCTAATACGATATTTTTTTGTAGTGATTTATTTAATGTTAACCATTTTTCCTTAATTTGAGTCCAAACTTCTATTTTCATATTTGATCCAATTTCTACAAGCACCTACAATTAAAAACAACTAAACCAACATCAAAGATTCTAAAAAAAAAAAATCAATGATAAAGATTAATTACAATTTTTATGACAATCTTGCCCTTTTTTGGTTCTAATTCAACATATTTACTCTTAATCTTAATTAATCACAAAGAAGACATTTTAAGCTCAATAATTATGACAAAATCCCCCCCAAATAAACAAATTAGAGATTTGTTAATTCTCTCACACTTAAACTTTTGCACTCTTGCCAAAACACTAATCAATTTAAAATTAAATACAAATAAAAACTTCTAATGCCAATGGGATGCATATATAATGCTTGTTGATGAATAATAGTTTCTGGAATATGAAGGTGTATCTGGGATTTTAGCAATCTTGGAATTAGCTGAGATAAGAGAAATTAATGAATATTTTGATGAAGCAAATTCATAAGTTTAAAACTATTATAGAAAATTGTTATAATTGTCGAGTAAATTGTCGAAAAAGTTACGGAAAAATCAGATGAAACGAATGACTAAAAATGCAATAATTGTGATAAAAACAAACGGTCTAAAAACATTATGATAAATACTTGAAAGATCATGAGAAAATTATGGGAGTGTTATCTTTAATTATAAGAATTTAATAAATTGTTTGAGGAAATAACATGAAGAAATGTTTAAAAAGCATTCTAGAACCATAAAGTAACTTTATGGTGTAAACATTTTTAATATTTTACATAGGATATAAAATGACAATGTCAAGATAAAGTTTATAAGATAATAATATCTGTAAATTATAAAATTATCAACCATTGGTAAGAGAATGATTAGATAATTACTATCTAATTGATTCAGATTAAAACAAGAGAAATATACAAAGTTAAATTTATGGTAAAATCCTTAATTAAAGAGATTAAAGGTCAGTAATTAGCATTAAATATACTTACTAATTATGATAAAAAGGATTAAGAAAAAAATTGGTAAAGATAAATGTATGAAGAAACCTAATCCTAAAAAGATCACTAAACGAAGAATTTAGGCACGATTAAGCCTTAACGAAGGCGGGGTAAAACATGAATTTTTGGTAAAAAAATATTATATTTTTAAAAAATGGAAAAAAATTATGAAAAAATAATTAAAACTGAATTTTAAAATGAAGGGGCGAAATTCTTGGTATTTTTAATTAAAATGAATTGTTTAAATAATTAAAATGATAATTAGAATAAAATAATAATATAATGCGGTGAGTCGGCTTATAGGCGGTAGGGGAAAAGTTAGAAATAAATTCTACGGTAAACCAGGAGGAAAAAGTCTTTTAAGACTGATCAAATTAAGAACAAGTAAATTTTTACACGAAGAAAGAATTTACCGGACATTGATTTCCGCAACCGAAAAACCCTAATTCCTAATAAGGCAGAAAAGGCGATCGGATAGAGTAGAGTCGATAGGCAAAGTGAGAACCTATAGAAACAATTGCGTGTTTTCAAACACAGGATTAAGTTAGGCAACAACTGGACATTTTACGATTCGGTGAATTGTTGTCCGGAAGTTGGTTCTATCGGAAGCGATTTAAATCGACGGACGCGTTTGTCCGAATATCTTCCGACGCACCGAGAGAATACCTGGATATGATCAAAAAGAGGATCAAAATAGATAATATGAAAGAGGATGAAAAGATCTTCAAAGTTACACACGGATTTTTGAGTTTACGAAATCGCGCGAACGGACACGTCGGGTAGCTTTATCGGTAGGAGGACATAAAGCAAGAGTCATAATTGGATGACAACTCATTCTTTGACTTTTGGGACCCCTTGATGTCGGCCTTGACCATGGATGGCCAAGATTGCTTTGTCCTCAAAAATGCGATCCAACTACGGAATCCGTCTGAAGACTTTTGTGTTAATTCCCACCTTCCTCCTCCCTTCTTCTATAAATAGCAAGCACCTCTCCTATCATTCTTCACACCAAAATTTGAAACCTAGAGAGAGGTTCTAGAGAGAGAAGCTCTGGAAAAATTCTGTCTTGCTCCGAGTAAGTTCTTCGGTCCTTAGCTTTTAGTTTCCGTAGTTCTTTTGGTAGTTATAGTAGAACTGTTGTTTTGATCTAAGAAGTTTCAGAATATATTCCTATACTTATTTTTAAGCCTCATTGCGTTGAAAAATTCCTGACGAGGTAAAAACCTAGTGGGGATAATTTTGAAATGGAATAAGGTCAAAGTAACGAAGTTACGCGAAATTCCGCCAAATAGGGGTAGTAGGGGCAAAATGGTCTTTTTCACCTAAAAGGCACGTTATGTTGCCAAATATTCATAAGTGTGTTATTATTCTGATTAGAATACTTCTAACGTCGAACCGCTGTCGAAATTCCATCGTTCCGCCGTTGTTTGCATTGTTGTTGAGCCGCATTTGTTTATTTGTTTTACGTACGGTAGTCAAAAAGTACCGTTTTTAGCCGAAGAGCCGGATATCTCGCAACTAAGGTACGAACGCGTCATCGTAACCCTAACTCTATGCTACTCATATACTTTTACGTTATAGATACGTTCATAGACGAGGTTACGTTGAGAATCGTCGGAGATACTTACGACTTTACCCACGGATTATAGTATTGGTAATGCCGTTTGAGTTATTCCTAGCGGCGAGGACACGTTAGTGGCGTGGCCTTTGGATATGTGCAGAACTAGTCGAGAGAGACTTTACATACGCTTTGTGCTTATGTTACGTCCATGTTATTGATCATACATCTGCTGTTTGCTTTTGTGATGATATGCTATATTGAAATGAATATCTGTTGTACGTATACCGTTTTATTTGAGCATAAGGTTAACCGTTACCTGAGATCTATATGTGAAATGGATCTCAGCTGTAGCATCAGGGTCTGGAGGACCGATGTTTGGCAATCGAGGCAAGCAGCTGGAGTAGGCCAAGACGTGTCTACATTATGTATCGTTTTCTTTAGTTTCTTTAACTTTTGAGAATTCGGATGACGTAATCCGATACATTTACACTATGGTCCATATTTTGAATGTAATGTAAATTACTTACTCGCTCCAATGCTCTACTCTGATTACTCTGCTTGAAATATTTGGAAACGTTTTTTTAAAAAAAAAATCCGCCGTTTTCAAATGGGATGTTACAAAAGGGCTCAAAGAGGGTCAAAAATGGATTAGTGTATAAGGTTTTGTTTGGGATAAAGGGCTTAGAAAATGAATGCCCCTATCATGTTCATTAATCTAAATGAAAATGTGATTTTGAAAAAGGATTGAAATAAGTTTTAGAGGTACTCTAGAATAGGTGGCAAACACACATTAATGAATGGAAATTAGGTTCAAAATCCTTCCTAAAAAAGGTTTTCTCTCAAATGCACATTTACAAAGATTAATTGACATTAGCCTAATAAAAAATCATTAACTCAACTAGTCCAAATGCTAACTCTAAGCAATAACCAATCAATTCATTAAAAATAAACCAAAGCATATGCAATTCCCATAAGTATTTGGATAATTTTCCAATCAAGGAGTGGCAAAAATTCAAGAGCGTGGTTTGGACCAAAAATTTTCTGAATTTTTTTATAAAAAAAATGACACAATTTTGCAGTGAACCTAGACACATTTTTGCAATGAAGCACACAAAGCCCAAATTCTAATCCCTCACCCTACACTTAAATCTTGCATTGTTCTCAATGCAAAAATCTAAATGAAAAGGAATGACAAGAGCTCAAAGCCTAAGGGAGTGAAAAAAAAAAAGAAATCTATGTTTTACTATTAGATTATGTTCCTCCCCCTACACTTATTCTCTTCATATAGGCAATTAAGCTCAAGAAACATATCAAAATGAGAAGAAAACAAGTGAGGAAAGAGACAACTTGAGGCTTAAATCTCCTTAGACTCTTCTAAGAGAAGTTCTCATCCCAAATGAGAAACATGCATTTCTTCTGTGTAACCACTTCTTCTAAATTGTACCCTCTTGGTAGTGAAAGTTCTTGTAAAAGAAACACCAGACTAGCAGTAGTATCTAGTCTAGAAATAAATACATATAGAGATCTAAAATAAAACATTGGCTTACAATTGTCTCTCTACTCTTGTGAGAGCAATCATTGTGCTCCCTGTGAGCCATTTCGACCGGCCGACCAACTGTTTCTTCTTTCCTTTTTCTTGTGAGTTTTCTAAGTGTATATGAGAGCTCCTTGTGAAAGCCTAGTCTCTCTATTCTCTTGAGAGTCTGTGCGGCAACCTATGAATCATTCTGGCTAGTGTTATTTGATCACCAACCATCTGTTCTTCTTTCCTTTTTCCCTTGTTAGTTTTTTAGAGTATGTGAGTGTGTTCTTGTGTAGAGGTTGAGGGTATGGAGGTGGTGCAGAGTAATCGTTGTAAGAAACAAAAATAGGTAGTCCTGAAATTGGATGAAAGGTCAGGAAGAAAGGGGATGCCTTGGTAGAAAAGATATTAACTACTAAAAACTTGAATGTTCCGACAGTTATCTTCATGATCAAGAATGGTGGCAGTTGGATGAAGGAGCGGAGGTGCACGACCTTGATCAGAGTCAACTAATCTTTCTCTTCCGGTTTAATAATACTGATGATTACCCACGTATTCTCAAAGGTAGGACGTGGTCTATACAAGGTCATCTTTTAAACCTTCAGATCTGGGAAGACAATATGGTTCTTAAAGATGTCAACTTTGATACTGCGCCGCCTTTTTGGATACAATTTCATGGTCTTCCATTGGAGGCATTTGAGACTTCTAAAGCCAAAACTATTGGAGATGCAGTGGGGCAGACTGTAATGTATGAAAGGCCGATGGTGGATGGAAAATTAGTAAGGAGTTTTATTTGAATTATGACTCTTATTCTTCTTGATGAACCACTGACTACAGGTTTTTGTGTCCGCGTGATGAGAAGGACCCTTCCTGGGTTGAGTCCACATTATATGCACATAATTTATGTGCTTCTTATGTGCTTTCGTAGGTATGAGCATATTTTATATATATATATATATATATATATATATATATATATATATATATATATATATTGTATTTATGTATATTTAAATTATATCTACTTTCTCAGACATGTTTTTTGAGCACCTAATATCTTAAATTAATTAGTATCCAAATTATCGTTCAAAAATATTTATGTCTCGTAACATCAAGATTATCGTAACTAATTAATTTTAGATACTTGATACCAAAAAAAATGTCAAAAAGCAACATATGATTTAAATCTAAATAAATACTATATATATATATATATATATATATATATATATATATATATATATATGCTCATACCTCTAATAGAGGTATAAGCACATAAACTATGTGCATATAATGTGAACTCTCCTAAGTTACAGTTCGATATGAGAGGTTGTAGAATTTTCGCTACATGTGGTCGTCTAGGTCACAAGGGTCGAGGATTTAAGGACCCCCAACATCCTTAGAGGAAATGATGAGGCAAAGTATGAATTTGGTAGCTGGCTTTGTACACCCCATTTGAGGATTTATTTGAGGTCAGTAAGGAAGACTAGATTGAAGCCAAGTTCACAGACAAGGAAGCTCCGTCATACAGGTTTCATCAAAATAGGTCTCCGGGCGACAAGGCTGCTCAAATGGAGAATTGGATTTTGGTTCGGGATATCAACTCCTACCCACTAACAAAATTTAATTATTGCAGCAAGCACAATCCACAGACTCATTAGAGTACGGTGGAAGTCTACCTCATCGAATATATATATATATATATATATATATATATATATATATATATATATATAAAAGCCCGTTTCCATGTAACTTTTGTAAAAATGATTTTTATGATTTATGAAATACTCCTCCTGGTCCCAATTATAAGGCATAGTTGACTTTTTTGGAGAAATTAAGGAAGCTAATTAAATTACCTTAGAGTATTTTTATTTTTATTTTTTTCTTCAAAGTAATTAGTTTGACTAATAAGCTAATATATAATCTAAAGATACACAACATATAAAATGATTAAGTAACTTATTTATCTTCCTTAATCTCTCCAAACAAAGTCAACTATGTCTTATAATTAGGACTTGAGGTAGTAATAACTTTTAGAAAAAAGTTTTTAGGATTTATGAAGTAAAAATGGTTTTTGAAAAATATTTTTTGGAGAATAGCTTTTAAATAAAAAAGTGAAAAAGATCAATGCGAACACATTTATTTAATGTTAACCACTTTTCCTTAATTTGAGTCTAAACTTCTATTTTCATATTTAATCCAATTTCTTCAAGCACCTACAATTAAAAACAACTAAATCAACATCAAAAATTCTAAAAAATAAATGATAAAGAGTAATTACAATTTCTATGACAATTTTGCCCTTTTTTGGTTCTAATTCAACATATTTACTCTTAATCCCAATTAATCACAAAGAATATATTTTAAGCTCAATAATTATGACAAAAACCCCCAAATCAACAAATTAGGGATTTGTCAATTCCCCCACACTTAAACTTTTGAACTCCTGTCAAAACACTAATCAATTTAAACTTAAATACAAATAAAAACTTCTAATGCCAATGGGATGCATACATAATGCTTGTTAATGAATAATAGTTTCTGGAATATGAAGGGGAAATTTGAAAGAATATTCTTCTCATTAATGGCAATTTGGTCAATTTACTCTTTTCCACTCCCTTCCTCCCACTCCCTCCCCTCAAACCAAACATACCCTAAGCAATAACCAATCAATTCATTAACTCAGGCCAATTTGTCTCTCTTGGTTTCCTCATGGCTTCAGGCCAAATTTAGTCTTTTTCAAATTTCTTCTACATAGTTGGATTCAAGACTACACTTTAATAATATATACTACCTCCGGTCCTAATTATAAGACCTAGTTGAGTTTTTTTTGGAGAAATTAAGGAAGCTAAATAAATTACTTAATTATTTCATATGTTGTGTATCGTTAAATTATATATTAGTTTATTAGTTAAACTAATTAGTTTGAAGAAAAAAATAAAAATATTCTAAAGTAATTTAACTAGCATCCTTAATCTCTCCAAAAAAATCAACTAAGTCTTATAATTAGGACCGGAGGGAGTATAATACAAACATGTATGCTTCCATGACTTCTTACCCCAAACCCCCCAAAACACCTTTTTTTCAAATGAAATGGATCCTTGTTGAGAAAATAACATCAACACTCCATAATTATTCAAACAAGTCTACAGGAAAAATGGCACTACAATTTTATAAAGAAGATATAATGATGTAAAGATGTCAAGGATCATTTAGTTAATTATAAGACCTAGTTGATTGAAAATAAAAGTAGTAGGCCAAGTTTCATTTAGAAATAAATAATATGTATTATTTTCTAGAGAAAGTGATCCAGTTATGGCCAACTCCCACTCACAAGCAATTTAATTAAATAATGAATCTGTTCCGGTATAGAACAATAATGTCCAGCCCAAGAGGCTGGTGCTTTGATCTTGGATCGACTAGCTGAGACAGAATATCTATGAGGCAGATTTCTCGGTAAGCAGATGATCACTTTGTACACGGGTTTTACCGGCTCTTCGCCTAAAGGGGAAGGGGTATGGGTTCGATGGGATTGTGCACGGATACGAAAGTAAATAGAGTTGAGTTAGAACGTGTGCACCTTAGGGTTCGACCCTGTATATATAGAGCATTCCACGATATCTTAACTGCCTGATCTATCCTATCTCTTGACCATAGATATGATAGAATGTTCCATGATTATAGGTGATTGCTAGATACTCGGTTCGCCTCTACTGGGCCATCCCCGAGTTGGGCCTTGGATTAGGTCCGTAACAGATGCCCCCCAGCCCGGTAGTTCAAGGTTTTGAGCTACCGGGGTGTACCTTGTTCCTAGGCGGGACGTACCACGCTCCCAGTAGGGGTGTATCTTGCCCCCAGGCCGGGATGAGCTGTCAGGGACCCTTCTTGGTTTCTGGACCCGAGGTCATTTCTCAAAGGTCAGATCCTACGCCTATACCTTCAAAGGTCCGAGGTGTCGCCAGGTGGATCGCTTGGTTCCTAGGCTAGGATCCGTTCACCTCCGCCATCATGACCCTTTGACACCTGACGTCCCTGGATTGGTGAGGGTCTGCAACCGTCACTCCTCGCCGTTTTTGAACTTCTTGCGCATTCAATGCGCCCACTACCTGTCATACGTCACCCCTACTCAGCGGGTGAATTATCTTTTTTACCCTTAGTTCCTCGGCGCCTCTTCATTTTATCTTTTCTCCCTCTTTCTCCTTCATTTCATCAACGAGAAATTATGGTTCCTCTGCTTTACTCCTCTCGACGAAGAACACAGGAAATTCTGTTTTCTCATCCTTCTATCCACAAAGCGCCAGTTCTCAGCTTCCTCTACTTCATCCTTCCTCGTCCAACTGGTATGTCTTATTATTATTCCTTTTCACTCTCCTCTTTTTCCTTTGCTGCATTTGCTTTTTGCCAGTTTTAAACGCTCCGCTTCTTTGGCTTTCGTGTTAGGGGCTGGTCTGGATGAGGATTTTTTCTGTTTACGTTTCGGTTAGAGCTGCTGGGCAGTTTCCTGAGTATTGGTTTTGATTTTTGTCTACTCATGGGGGGATTTTCGCCATTTTCCTTATTGGTCATTTTCTGCCTCTTTAGGTTGCATCTTTTGGTGATCATGGGTAAAACTAATCCTCTCCTTCATCGAGTCAAGATCTAACCCCAGAAGAGGAGGAAGCACTTCGTGCACGTTACCCTCGAATGAACCATTGGCTGCTTGGTACTCCTCTAACTGAGGAGCAAAGGCTGGCTTCCTTTCTAGGTGGCAGCTTGGGTAGGAGAGCTGTCGAGGCGTCTCGCCCCCCTTGCTCGGTCTTCGAGTATGGGTTCCTCTATTATAGACATCCCTGCCAGTCGGGATGAGGCCAGGGCCGTGCCGGTACAACCTATCAATTTCTACGCGTCTCCTTTCCGCCCTAGGTCAGATCTGGTCCCTGAGGGATACCTTGGCCCCTGCTGGGAATGTCTAGAGTCAAGTTCATATTATCTCGCACAAGGTGAAGATTCCCGGGCCGACATGATTCTTGGCTCTTGTCATCATCAATCATCCTTTGGTCCAAATTTAAACTCTAAGGGTCGTCGTCTTCCAAGTCCACGCCTTTTTTTCTCCTGACCAGCTACCCCGCCTGCGTCAGGTATCCCCACATTTGCTGATCTTAGTATTTTTGTTTTGTGTTTATAGGTAAATGGAGTCATCATCTTCGCTCAGTAGTACCCGGTCTAATGCTGGGGGGTCGGCCTCCTCCACTCCCCCCAAAGATCTGAATGAACAATACCCTTGGGTGATGCGCGACGTATTGACGACTCATTCTTTGATTACCGTGGCCGACATCCGTCGAGATGAAGGGGGCCCGGAAGGATGCCACCTAAGTCCCCCAAACGAGGACGAGCCAATTTGTGTCTCAAGGACGGAGGGCCTCACTAATTTTTTCTTCTTCTATAAATCTTATATGTCCCGACTTGGTATTCGCTTCCCGTTTATCAAGTTCCAAATGTCCTGTTTGAATCATCTTCATCTAGCTCCCTCACAACTTCATCCAAACGGGTGGGCTTACCTGGTGGCATTTGAACAGCTGTGTCATTCCTTTTCGGCCCCAATTCCTTGTACCGCTACCTTATTCTTCTTTTTCTTTTGCCCTTTTACCCCCCAGTCAGGCAAGGAACCGAAAAAATTGAAGGGCTTACCTCCTCCGGGTGATCCCGACCGAAAACTCCTTACTGCCTTTTCCGATTCTTTTAAACACTTTAAGTCAAGCTTCTTCGAAATAGTGGCCAAACCCGGCCAGCAACCCTTGTTCTTGAACGGGGCCGAGGCAAAGAATGTGGAGTGGAAATTCCCCCTTTACTAGACGTATGACCACCACAAATTGTCCTCCACTTCCTACCAAGTCGAGCCTGACGACCTTCCAGCCGAGGAAGTATTGTCCATAGACCGCCTGGTCTCTTTCGTTAACACTTATGGTGCCCGAAGCGCGGCTTTCTTTATTACTGGCGCCGGTTCTAAGCCGGGATATGTGATTTGTACGAGAATTTTGGGTTTTTTCTCTTTATTCCTTGAGTATGTATATACTTCGGTTATATTCCATTACTGACGGGTTGTCCTCTTTCTTTTGCAGCTCAGACTATGGCGGAATTGCCGAGATATCTGGGGGTGGCGGCTCTTGCCCCCAGAGCTTCGAAGAAGAGTACTCGAAAAAGGCCTTCCTCGGAGGCCGGTAAAGGGCAATCCTCCAGAACCAACTAGGCTGCCACCTCCAAGAAAACGAAAACCTTAGGCCAAGTCCAAATATCTTCATCCCCTCATGCTGGCCCGGTTTCTCAATCTGCCCATCCGTCCCCCAAAAATAAAGAGGTTTCTTTCGCTGATTCGCCCGCATCGCCATCTCCTTCCAAGGGTGCCTCTGCTCCTCCTCCCGCCTTAAAGATCGACCGTGGTCTTGCGTGGGAAAAAGGAGTCACGGAAGAGCTGGAACTTGCATTCTTGCCTCCTCGCCAATTTATGAACGCCTTATGATGAGGACATAGGAGGCGGCACCAAGGCAACAAACTTGGAGGACATACAAGGTCTTGGAGGCCCAATGACAAGAGCAAAAGCTAAAAAGGCTAAAGAGGCTCTAAATCTCTTGGTGACCACTTTACTTGAGACAAGCCCAAGTCTAAAGGAAGAAGAGACCGAAATGATACACTTAATTCGATTAAAGACCTTGAAGAATAAGCCTTAATGGATATGCATAAAGGCTTCATTTTACTTGGCCCAAATTCTGCACTTAGTTTTATTTTTATTACGTTTAGTTAAACTTTTGTAATAAGGCTTATTGGGCTGGCTTATTGGGCCCTTTGTGTGTAAGCATAATTAGGTTAAACTCAATATGGATGTTGTCCACTATATAAGGGAACACCATAGCCTTTTAGAGGGGGGTAATTCAAAGTTTACCTTTTTGGTGAGAGACAAGCTTCTCTAGGGTTCTTTTGAGAATCTCGAAACTTATCAAGGGCTTCAATCCTTGTGGCGTTCTTGGGCTTATCAATTCTTTGGAATTGTGGCGCCTACCTATAATCCATAAACTTCGGTTTTCGTTCTATATTTCTTGGTTTCGTATCTCCAGATTTCCTTATCGTTTTTCGGTGTTTCTTGAGCCAAAATCGCGTTTCGGAAAGCCATCTTTTACCTCGTTTTGGAATCACTCAAATCCGAGGTCGATAGCGCGAGATACGTCGTTCGTATCGAACGTGTTGGCGGCTGAATTTTCGGTGCGAAATTCCATTCCTAGTTGATCCAATCATCGTTTTCTTTCGGGAATCATATCATCCGGTATCGAGCTCGGTTCTAGGATTGGAATTGGGTTATCTTTTCTCCATTGTTTACATCCAATCTGGTCACACATTTGGTAACCCTAATCCCTAAAATTTGTGTTTCGATTTTCAATTGTGCAATTCTGTTTTAGCCGTTGTTGTTTGTTCCTAATTTGTTCTTTCAATCTTTTGGTCGTTGTTTCTTTCAATTTCTTGTTCAATTCACATATCTCTCGCACTTGGTTCTTGGTGTTTATCCCTTGTTCATCAATGTTCTTGAATTTTAATCCTTTCAATTCATGTTTCTTGAGTAGTATGTTGTTAGTGTGTTAAATAATAGCTCGGTTTGTGGGGAATTCTATCTAATTTAGTTCTGAATTAGTACGGTTTCAAAGTTTGATTCCAAGATCACAAATTCCTTTGGTTGAAGAATCGAGTGTTATTAAAAAAAAAAAAAAAAAAAAACAAACACCAAAAAAAAAAACAAAAAAAAAAAAAAAAAGGCCAAAAAAAAAACGAAAAAAACAAAATTTAATTACTATACAGCACCTTACTATTCAATTACACACACTACTACTACTTGTGAATCAAGTCCAAAGTGTCTTCCTTGAATAGTTCCTCCAAATTGTTTTGGTTTCCTCTGTCTTGTCTTCTTTGACATCTTTTTTTTCCAATTTGTCTTGTGAGTCACCACCAATTCTTGAGTTTGGGATTGTACTCTTGAGTGTTCTTGGAGATTCTGTTAAGAACTTAAAGAGAGCTATTGAGTGGTAAAAGGCAAGAGAGCACACTACACAAAAGCCTTATAGAGAGCAACAAACACGAGTGATACATTTTTAAGAGTGTAAACACGTGAGCGAGTGGTGAGGTCCTATTACTTTTATTCTTGTTCTTTTCCTTGAATTATGGCGGTGCGGTGGTGAAGGTATTCCTCCTCCTATAGGAGATAATAGATTGCTGATTGAAGCCATTACAACTCAAATGCAAAGGATGATGAGGGAACACACAGAGGAGTTATATGAGAGAATTGAGAGAATAGAAAATCAAGGGAATCATGATGAAGATAGACGAGAGAGGGAGGGATGAAAGAAGGAGAAGAAGAGATAATGAGAATGATGCTAGAGAGGATAGAATTAAGGGAGTGAAGCTTAATATACCATCTTTTAAAGGAAAAAGTGATCCGGAGGCCTATTTAGAGTGGGAAATGAAGATTGAGCACTTATTTGCATGTCACAATTATACGAAGAGAAGAAAATGAAGGTGGCGGCCATGGAGTTTAGTGATTATGCTCTCATTTGGTGGGACCAATTGCAAAAGGAGAGGGTGAGATATGAAGAACCATTGGTGGATAGTTGGGTGGAGATGAAAAGGCTAATGAGAAGAAGATTTGTTCCTTCCCATTACCATCGAGACCTTCACAATAAACTTCAAAGGCTCACACAAGGTAACAAGAGTGTAGATGAGTATTATAAAGAAATGGAGGTGTCCTTGATTAGAGCAAATATTAGTGAAGAACGGGAGGCTACTATGGCACGTTTCTTGCATGGGCTGAATAGTGATATAAGGGATGTTGTGGAGTTGCAAAATTATGTGGAGTTGGAGGATTTAGTGCAACAAGCTAGTAAGGTAGAACAACAACTCAAGAGAAAGGGTGTCATGAGGAAAAACTCTTCAAATTTTAATTCTTCAAGCCGGAAGGATAGAAATAAGAAGGAGGGAGGTACTTCATCAAGCAACCCCATCGCTACACCTCAAAGGACTCAAACTAAATCCAATGAGGTCCCTAAAAAGACAAGGAGTAGTGAAATAAAATGCTTCAAGTGTTTGGGGAGAGGTCACATAGCTTCCGAATGTCCAACCAAGAAGACTATGTTACTTAAAGAGGATGGAGAGCTTACTAGTGAGTCTTCTTCGATTCGCCTCACATGATGATGAAGATGAGTATATTGAAGAGATAATTCCGAAGGAGATTTGTTTATGGTAAGAAGGATGTTGGGTAGCCAAGCAAAAGACATGGATGATAGTCAAAGAGAGAACATCTTTCATACTAGATGCCTTATCCAAGGAAAGGTATGTTCTTTAATTATTGATGGAGGGAGTTGTACCAATGTTGCAAGTGCTAGAATGGTGTCTAAATTGGGCATGGAAACCAAACCTCACCCGCTGCCATACAAGCTTCAATGGCTTAGTGAGGATGGTGAAGTGGCCGTAAACAAACAAGCGGAGGTGAACTTCTCCGTAGGAAAGTATGATGATACGTTTTATGTGATGTGGTACCAATGGAGGCTTGTCATTTGCTTCTTGGGAGACCTTGGCAATATGATAAGAAAGTTATGCATGATGGTTACACCAACAAGTTCTCTTTTGTACATAAAGAACGCAAGACTATTCTTGCACCTTTGACACCAAGAGAAGTTAGTGAGGATAATTTAAAAATGAGAGAAAAAAGAAAGCAAGAGAGAAAAGAGAGTGGAAGAGAGCAAGAAAAAAAAAAGAGAAAGAGAGAGAAAAGCACCAAACTTGTTTATAAAAGAAAAAGAGGTGAAAAAGGCAATGCATTTGAAAAAGCCAATGCTCTTACTTTTGAGTAAAGAGAATAATTTTACGGATGCAAGTCCTACTAACTCTCTTCCAAATGAGGTTTCTAATTTGTTGCAGGAATTTAAAGATGTTTTTCCTAAAGAGGTACCTCACGAACTACCACCTCTAAGAGGCATAGAACATCAAATTGATCTCATTCCAGGAGCTTCATTACCTAACAAAGCCAGCCTATAGGAGTAACCCCAAGATACCAAGGAGATTCAAAGACAAGTTGGAGACTTGATGCAAAAAGGGTGGGTGCAAGAAAGCTTAAGTCCATGTGCAGTTCCGGTCATTCTAGTACCTAAGAAAGATGGAACATGGAGGATGTGCACGATTGTAGAGCCATCAATAACATCACGGTAAAGTATAGACATCCCATTCCTAGATTGGATGATTTATTGGATGAATTGCATGGTTCTTGTTTCTTCTCTAAAATTGATTTAAAGAGTGGATACCATCAAATTAGGATTAGAGAAGGGGATGAATGGAAAACAGCTTTTAAAACTAAATATGGGTCGTATGAATGGTTGGTTATGCCATTTGGTTTAACTAATGCTCCTAGTACCTTCATGAGATTAATGAATCATGTGTTAAGGGAATTTTTAGGGAAGTTTGTTGTGGTGTATTTTGATGATATTCTCGATTTATAGCAAATCCTATGATGATCATCTTGTGCATTTGAGGTGTGTTCGGAAGCTCTTAGGCATGAGAAATTGTATGCTAACATGGAAAAATGTGTGTTATGCATAGACCATGTAGTTTTTCTTGGTTTTGTTGTTAGCTCCCAAGGAGTGCAGGTTGATCAAGAGAAGGTGAAAGCTATTCAAGAGTGGCCAACTCCTAAGAATGTAAGTGAGGTAAGAAGCTTTCATGGCTTAGCTAGTTTCTATAGGAGGTTTGTCAAAAACTTTAGTACAATAGCTACACCTTTGAATGAAGTGATTAAAAGGCATGTTGGTTTTAAATGGGGGAAAAACAAGAGCAAGCCTTTGCTGCCCTCAAGGAAGAATTAACCAATGCACCTATTCTTGCTTTGCCTAATTTTGCTAAGTCATTTGAAATTGAATGTGATGCATTGCAAGAAGGACATCCCATTGCTTATTTTAGTGAAAAATTGAATGGGGCTGCTCTTAATTATTCCACATATGATAAGGAATTGTATGCATTAGTAAGGGCTTTGCAAACATGGCAACACTATCTCTTGCCCAAAGAGTTTGTCATCCACAGTGACCATGAATCCTTAAAGTATTTAAAAGGACAAGGCAAGCTTAACAAAAGGCATGCCAAATGGGTAGAGTTCTTGGAGCAGCTTTCCCTATGTGATCAAGCACAAGAAAGGTACGTCTAATGTGGTTGCAGATGCACTCTCAAGAAGGTTTTCTAAGATGGCACATTTTATCCCGTGCAAAAAGGTTGATGATGCAATCCACATTGCTGATTTGTTCTTCAAGGAAGTGGTAAGACTCCATGGGCTTCCAAGAAGCATTGTCTCGATCGTGATACAAAATTCTTAAGTCATTTTTGGAGGACATTATGGAGTAAGTCGGGAACTAAACTTCTCTTTTCTACTACTTGTCATCCACAAACCGATGGCCAAACCGAGGTAGTGAATAGAACTCTTTCTTCTCTTTTGAGGGCAAAATTAAAAAGAATATCAAGTCATGGGAACAATGTTTACCCCACGTTGAGTTTGCATATAATAGGGCTGTTCATAGTGCTACTCATTATTCTCCTTTTGAAATTGTTTATGGCTTAAACCCTCTCACTCCTCTTGATTTGCTACCTTTGCCTAACAACTATGTTTTTCAAAGATAAAGATGGTAAGAGTAAGGCTGAATATGTAAGGAAACTACATGAGAAGGTAAAAGCAAACATTGAAAAAAAGGTAGAGAGTTACGTCAAGCAAGCGAACAAAGGAAGGAAAAATGTAGTGTTTGAACCAGGTGATTGGGTTTGGGTTCATTTGAGAAAAGAGAGGTTTCCTGCCCAAAGGAAATCTAAGCTTCAACAAAGGGGAGATGGTCCTTTCCAAGTGCTATCCAAGATTAATGATAATGCCTATAAAATAGATCTCCCTGGTGAGTATGGTGTAAGTGCTACTTTTAATGTGGCTGATTTGTCCCTTTTTGATGCGGAGAAGAGGATTACAATTTGAGGACAAATTCTTCGAAGAAGGAGGGAATGATGAGGACATAGGAGGCGCGCACCAAGGCAACAAACTTGGAGGACATACAAGGTCTTGGAGGCCCAATGACAAGAGCAAAAGCTAAAAAGGCTAAAGAGGCTCTAAATCTCTTGGTGACCACTTTACTTGAGACAAGCCCAAGTCTAAAGGAAGAAGAGACCGAAATGATACACTTAATTCAGATTAAAGACCTTGAAGAATAAGCCTTAATGGATATGCATAAAGGCTTCATTTTACTTGGCCCAAATTCTGCACTTAGTTTTATTTTTATTACGTTTAGTTAAACTTTTGTAATAAGGCTTATTGGGCAATGGCTTATTGGGCCCTTTGTGTGTAAGCATAATTAGGTTAAACTCAATATGGATGTTGTCCACTATATAAGGGAACACCATAGCCTTTTAGAGGGGGTAATTCAAAGTTTACCTTTTTGGTGAGAGACAAGCTTCTAGGGTTCTTTTGAGAATCTCGAACTTATCAAGGGCTTCAATCCTTGTGGCGTTCTTGGGCTTATCAATTCTTTGGAATTGTGGCGCCTACCTATAATCCATAAACTTCAGTTTTCGTTCTATATTTCTTGGTTTCGTATCTCCAGATTTCCTTATCGTTTTTCGGTGTTTCTTGAGCCAAAATCGCGTTTCGGAAAGCCATCTTTTACCTCGTTTTGGAATCACTCAAATCCGAGGTCGATAGCGCGAGATACGTACGTTCGTATCGAACGTGTTGGCGGCTGAATTTTCAGTGCGAAATTCCATTCCTAGTTGATCCAATCATCGTTTTCTTTCGGGAATCATATCATCTACCTCTAGCCGATGTTGACAAGCGGCTAGTCCACAACGTGCAGGATCATCTGATCAAGGGTGTCGGGTTAGCCCAAGCCTGGCTTCACCTGAAAGGCAAATATGTCAGGCAATCGGCCGAGGTACGTCAGATGAAAAAGGAGAAGGAAGAGGCTGCGCAGGAGAAGAAGCGGGCTGAGAAAGAGTTGGAGGTTGCCAGGGCGAGTGCTAGAAAGGCCACTGAGGAGCTTCTTTTGACAAAAGAGGCCATGGAAAAGACCTCATTGGAGCTGTCTTCTCTTAAGGAGGCCTATGCGAAGGGGTTAGATGTTGTTAAGGTCCTTTAGACTCAACATGTTGATCTGTGCTCCGAGCTTAGCAAGACCAAAGACGCTCTTGCCGAGGAGAAAAAGGCTCGTCTTGATTGTGAAGAGATTGTGAAAGAGGCCGCCGCCGACTGTTTTAAGATGGCCCTCGCCCAGCTTCGTCATCTTAATCCAAGGGTGGAACTTAAAACTGACGGGTATGACCATCGGGGCTATGTCAAAGATGATGTCCTGGTCCCACCTCCTCCGTCCCTTGAAGACGAGTCCGGGTCTTTTGTAGACGAGGACCAAGATGGAGAGGAAGCTCTTAACACGGGATTGGATGATGGTAGCGGCGAAGGAACTTCCAAATCCATTCCTTCGGCCGAGGTAGTCCCTTCCGCAGACATTGTTCCTCTTACTTAAATTTTGGAATTTTATGCCGGTGTATTATACCGGATTTCCTTTTGTAATTTACAACCACTTGTAAACATTGATTTCAACCTTATCAATATTATCTATCTTTTCAACTCTTGTTTTGAGTGAAATTTATTTCTGACCGGGCCAGGGTCTTATATGCGCAGTGTCTGCTAATAGTATTCTTCCTATAGGTTGACTTCGGGCATAGGGGTAGGGGTGTTTTATTATACCCAAGCTACCGAGTTCCAGATCCGTGTCCGATTTTTGCCAGAATAAGGGCAAATTGTCAGATGCCGAACTGTGGTGTCAAACACACGTTTAAACATTTCGACTTGATCAGGGCTGCATAACAACTCGCCTCCTTATCTAGGAGTATTTTTACGATGCATCTTATCTTAAAGAAATAGTGTTTTAACCATTTCGCGACCTGGGCGTGGTAGCCCAGGTGTAATCCCTTATATTGGGTTCCATTTGTGACCGAGCTTGATTACCTCGGTGTAAAGATTTTGAACTATCAAAAATGCATAATTGGCGTCTCCTCTGAGGAGTTCTTTATTAAACAATCTGCTTGAAAGAACTACTTTTCCAAGCATGAGTTAAAACATAAAACTGAAATCAGCTGAAATTTAAAGGGTTAAATGCCTAATATGCCCTGGAAGTTTTGCTAAGGGGGCGCTCAGCACCCGGAAGTTTTTTTGGTACCAAATTTGCCCCGGAAGTATTAAAAAGGTATCAAATTTACCCAAAAGTGACGGAAGTCCACGTAGATCGTTGCCACCTCATCACACGTGGCATGCCACCTCATCAATCAAAAGTATCATTTTTGCCCTGGAAGTTTTCATTGAGGAGCAATTTTGCCCCGGAAGTTTACAAAAGTAGCAATTTTGCCTTCTTTCTTCAAATATTAAATTTGACTATTAAATCGAGCAAAGACCACACATGTTATGCCTTGAAAAGGTCGAACTTGGAGTCGAGAAATGAGATCATTGAGATGTTGAGCTCAAGACGGCCGAATTTGTAAAGCCGAACCGGTCACGCGGACTAGAGCCGGAATTAGGGTCGGTCGGTTCGACAGGGCTGGGCCCAACAGGGGCCCTATAAGGCTTGGAGTAAGGAAAACATAAGTTTTTCAAAGCCCGGTCCGATAGTACCAGGGGCGTGGTCTCGAATAATTATACTTATTTTACACCAAATATACTTATAATTTATTACTTATATAATATTGTAATACCAAAGTATGTGTTTATTTAATATGAAAACATCTCTTCTTTAAAAACTAATTATGTGTTTTAATACGTAATAATAATAAACATAAAAAAGGGTTCTAGTTTAAACAAAAAAATCTAAGTAATTACAAATAAACACATTCATTAAGTGGAAGTCTAAGTAATTAATTTTTTTAAAAAAAAAAAAGCTACAGTTAAACGGGCACAGGGGCCAATTTCAAATTTTTTGCATATTTTTCAAGCCCGGCCCCGCAGATCGGGCTTAAACGAGCCAACTCGATGGGCTTGGCCCGATTTCCCGCTCTAACAAGGACCGAAAGGTCGTCGCAAAACCAGAGGAAGCATCACTTATAATCTAAGCAAATAAAACGCAAAAAAAAAATGAATTGTTCCAAAAACTGGTTCAAAAAACAAATCAATAGTGATAATATTTACGTTTGTATAGACCGATCATTTGCTTAGATCATAAGTGATGCTTCCCGTGACCAGGTTCGCTTCACAAATTCCGGCGCCTTGAGCTCAACATCTCAAGGATCTCCTTCTCTCGACTCTAAGTTCGACCTTTTCAAGGCATGACATGTGTGGTCTTTGACGATTTAATAGTCAAATTTAATATTGGGAGAAAGAAGGGCAAAATTGCTACTTTTGTAAACTTCCGGGGCAAAATTGCTCCTCAATGAAAACTTCCGGGGCAAAATTCCTCCTCAATGAAAACTTCAAGGGCAAAAATGATACTTAACTCTTATTGGGTTGATGAGGTGGCATGCCACTTGTCATGAGGTGGCATGCCACGTGTACACTCGCTTAAACTTACGGTAAAAATTAACGGAGGGGCAAATTTGCTACCTTTTTCATACTTCCGGGCAAATTTGGTACCTTTTTCATACTTCCGGGGCAAATTTGGTACCAAAAAAACTTCCGGCGCCGAGCGCCCCTTAGCAAAACTTCCGGCAAATTAGGCATTTAACCCAAATTTAAAAACTTGAAATTACTAAATAAATGAACTTGGGTGCGTTGGTTGGGTACATTGCGATAATGGGGCCGAGGTCTAACTGTAATAGATTTTTAATTTGTTGACGTTCCACGTCCTTTTGACCGGCTTCCTTCCCAATGTTTCCAGTACGTAGGCTCCTTTGTCGAGTTTTTTCTTTATACGGTAAGGGCCTTCCCAATTCACAGCTAGCTTGCCATCTCGGGCGTTCTTGTTACCGATGTCCGCTCGTCGGAGCACTAGATTACCCCTGTTGAAGGAGCGGGGTCTCACTTTTCGATTGTACTTTGCCACAATGAGTTGCTTGGTGGTTAGGTCTTGGCAATGTGCAAGGATTATGGCCTCGTCGATCGATCTAATTCAGTCCTCAATGCGTCATTATTCCGGTCCTCGTCTTCTCCGAGAGCTTTCATCCTCCTCCATGAGGGCTGCCCCTATCTCAACCGGATCATTGCCTCGCACCCGTAGGTTAAACGGAAAGAGGTTTCTTAGGTGGAAGTTTGCACGCTGGTTCTGTAGCCCCATAACCCACTGTATAGTTGTTCGACCCAGGAGGATTTGGCGTCCTCCATGCGCTTCTTTAATCCGTCTATAATAACTTTATTGGCTGCTTCGGCCTGTCCATTTGTCTGAGGGTGTTCGATCGAGGCGAAGTGTTGGATGATGTCGAGGCGGACATCATACCCTGAATTCCTTGTCGATAACCGAGTTCCGTTATTGGTGACTATCTCAGCCGGGACCCCGAATCGAGAGATAATGCTATGACGAAAGAATCGTCGTATACGTGCTGAGGTGATTGTTGTCAATGGCTCGGCTTCAATCCACTTTGTAAAATAATCAACCGCGACCACTAGCCACCTTAACTGTCCGGGAGCTGTTTTGAACGGCCCGAGAAGGTCCATCCCCCATTTGTAGAAGGGCCAGGGGGCCGAGATGCTTTGCAATTCCGCCGGCAGACACCAAATGACCTTGGCGTGTTTCTGACAACTGTCACACCTTTTTACTGTTTCTTTAGAATCGGCCACCATGGTAGGCCAAAAGTATCCGGCGCGAAGTGCTTTTCTTGTTAGAGATTTCCCTCTCATGTGTTGTCCGTTGATACCTTCATGTATCTCAGCTAGGACGTACCGTGCCTCTTGTGATCCCAAGCATTGCATCATGGGAGAATGTAATCCTTTTCGATATAACTGATCGTCTATCATGGCGTACATAGCGGCTTGCCGAATTAGTTTCTTGGATTCTGTCGCATTGACGGGTATGATCCCTCTTTCTAAATAATCCTCTATTGGTTTTCTCCAATCCATGGCAGAAGATATTGTCATGATGCAGCTCAGTTCATATAAGTTTTGTTGGACCACGGTCCTGTGATTTCCTGGGCCTTTTGTACTGGCCAACTTTGACAGTATGTCTGCTCTTGTATTCTCCTCCCGAGGGATGTGAGCAACGGTTACTTCTTCGAACTCGGTAATCATATCCCTTGCTTTATTCATATATTTTGCAAGTAGCGGACCCTTCGCTTGGTATGTGCCTTCTATCTATGCCGCTACGAGCTGGAAATTGGTCAAGACCTTGACTCTCTGTGCCCCATGCTCCTTCGCCTGTTGGAGGCCGGCCAACACTGCTTCGTACTCTGCCTGATTATTGGAGGTCGGGAAGTTGAGATGTAGCGAGTGTTCAACGGCGACTCCTTCAGGGTTTTCAATTATTATACCAGCTCCACTTCCCTTGGTATTTGACGAGCCGTCAACGTACACCTTCCATTCTTGGAGGTCGACTATTCCTTTAGTATAAGCTGGGGTCAGTTCCCTCATGAAGTCCGCCAGCGCTTGTGATTTAATCATATGCCAGGCCTCATAAATAATGTCAAACTCGGATAATTCTATTGCCAAGCTGATCATTCGTCCAGCTAAGTCCGATTTGTGTAGCACCTGTCAAATTGGTTGACTGGTTCGTACCACAACCTTGTGCCCTTGGAAGTATGGACGCAAATGCCTTACCGCCATTAGCAAGGCAAATGCCACCTTTTCCAGCTTCTGATATCGGAGCTCCGAGCTTTGCAAAGCTTTGCTTACGAAGTATATAGGTACTTGGCCGGTCTCAGTTTCTCGGACCAATACAGCACTTACAGTTTCTTCTCCTACCGACAAGTATAAAAATATAGTCTTATCGGGCTCGGGTCTGGATAGGACTGGCAGGGTCATCAGACAAAGCTTGATATTTTCAAATGCATATTCGCATTTCGGGTTCCAGTCCCCTTTCGCCTCCTTCTTAAGTAACTTAAAGAAGGGTAATGCGTTCTCGACCGACCTCGGCAAGAACCTCATCAGAGCGGCCAATCTCCCGGTCAATTGCTGTACCTCCTTCTTGCTCGTTGGCGCTTTCATGTCTAGCACGGCTTTACATTTATCCGGGTTTGCTTCTATTCCTCCGTTTGTCAGCAAGAAACCTAGGAACTTTCCAGCTGGGACCCCGAATGCACATTTTGCCGGGTTCAAACGGATCTGGTGCTTTCGTAACTTGTCAAATGTCTGCTCTAGTTCTCGGATATGATCCTCTTGTTCTTTTGATTTGACGATCATATCGTCTATGTACACTTCTATGTTTCGACCAAGTTGATCTGCGAAAACCTTATTCATCATCCTTTGATAGGTGGCCCCGGCGTTCTTCAGTCCGAAAGGCATCACATTGTAATAGTAATTGGCTTTCTCGGTTATGAAGGCTGTCTTCTCCTGATCCTCTGGGTGCATTGCGATTTGATTGTATCCGGAGTAGGCATCCATGAATGACAACAGTCGAAATCTGGATGAGTTGTCGACAAGTTGGTCGATGTCGGGCATCGGATAGGAGTCTTTGGGACAGGCTATGTTCAAACTGGTGTGGTCCGTGCACACTCTCCACTTACCATTGGGTTTTACCACCATGACCACGTTAGACAACCATGTCGTGTATTGGATTTCTCGGATAAATCCGGCCTCTAGTAGCTCCTTCACATGTTCTTCCAACGCCTTTTGTCTATCGGTCCCTATTTTACACTTCTTCTGTGATACCAGTGTAGACCCCGGTTGAATGGTTAACTTGTGACAACAAAAGCCGGGGTCTATCCCGGGTACTTCCGAGGCTTTCCATGCGAATACATCTCGATTCGTTTTTAGGAACTCCTTTAATCTCTCTTTGAGCTTCAGGGTCATTGTTCCTCCTATTTTGGTAACTTGTGTCGGGTCTTCACCTAGGACCAAATCTTCCAATTCGCCTTCCGACTCGGGTCGTGGGATCTCGGGCTTGTCTCGTAGGTCTAACTCTACCATGCTGATGGTTCAAGCTGGCTGCGTGGTTTTTCTAGATGAAGACACCATCTCGTTCTCTTTTTCCCGCAGTGTCTCATAATAGCATTGTCTGGATTCTTTTTGGTCTCCGGTTATGGTGACCACCTTGTTCTTGGTGCTGACCATCTTCAACTTTTGATGTTTGGTAGATACTAGCATGTCCCAATTATAGATGGTTGGTCTGTATAATATCATATTATATGGGGAGGGGAAATCGGCTACGATAAATCTTACTCGTTCGGCCTTGAATGCTTCTTTTATTCCCAATGTCAATCTGAGGTCGATATATCCCTTAGGCTTAGATTGCTCTCCATTAAATCCGATGAGTGTCGTTTTGCACGGTCTCAGGTCTTCTTCCTCCAAGTTCATCCTTTGGAAAGCGTCCCACATGATGATGTCCGCCGAGCTTCCCGCATCAACGAAAATCCTCTTTACCAGACAATTTACAAGGATTCCCGTGATTACCAGTCCGTCTTGGTGTCCCGGTACAACATCCTTCAGGTCGTCACTGGTGAACTGTAGTGGGGGAGGAGCCGGTCGGTCAAGATTATCTTTGAACTTGGGTGTGTCTCTGACCAAAAGGACTTCCCTCAAGTATTTCTTTCTTTGGCTTGCCGTATCTCTGCCTCCACCCATGCCTCCGCTAATTACATTGCACCTATGTTCCATGTCTATTTTTGGGAATTCCTCCTCGTCTTGAGGTGACTTTCGCTGAATTCCGCCTATCTTTCGTCCTGGGGTCGGGCTCGGACTTCAATCACACTGCTTTCGTTTGCGTTCTTCCGCCCTTGTGTCCTTATCAGGTACTGGCGTAGTTTTCCTTCTCGGATGAATTTTTCGATTGCGTCTCTCAGCTCGTAGCATTGATCTATGGTGTGCCCCGGTCCGTCATGAAACTCGTAGAATTTTGTATGGTCCGTGTTCGGCCGATATCTGGTGGGCCGAGGTCTTTCAGCTTTCTTCATCTCAGTCAATGCAACTTCCTTCCATACCTGGGACCGCGAAACATTTAGCGGGGTGTACCTTTTGTACCTCGGTCTTCTTTCAAATTTTTCACCTCGGGTTCTGTTATCGTTATCCCGGTTTGGCTTATGAGGATCTTCTCTGCGACCGCCCGACTGCTTCTTATTCTCTGGAGGTGTATTTCTTTGCTTTTCACTTCCGATGGCATTAGCTATCTCCATCTGTTCCACCTCTAAATATTGCTTTGCTCGAGTGTTAAACTCAGTGAGGGTGTATACCCGGTTCTTGAAAATTGAATTAGCTAATCTGGACGTAGGATCCAGGCCATCAACGAGGCAATGTACATGAACACTTTCTGGGAGAGAACGCACTTGATGGGTGACCTCCTTAAATCTGTCCAAATATTTTTGCAGTGTCTCCCCTCGTCTTTGCTTGATTTTACTCAAGGTGAATTGGGATTTAGGCTATTTCTTGCTAGTTGCGAAGTTTAGCTCGAACTTTCGCCCTAGATCTTCGAAATCATAGATAAACCTGATTGGTAAAGTATGGAGCCATATTTGGGCAGGTCCGACCAACGTGACCGCGAAAAGCCGACTGATGACCGAGCCCTTGATCTTCCGTACGAACATAAGAAGTTCGAAAGTATCGAGGTGTGACCTTGGATCCTGAGTTCCGTCATATTTTGGTAGGGCTACCAAATCAAACTTCTTTGGGTACGGAGCATTCTCGATTTCTTCCGAGAAAGGACTACAATTATGTCTTGCTATGTACTTCATGCGATATTCTCTGGGAGAGCCCTTCGGTAGGATCGCCTTCTCTCTACCCCGGTTTTCTTCGTCCGGGGTCCTTTCCAGGAAACGCTTCTTCCGAGCCAAGATATATTCCCGAGGTTTTTCTTTTATGGAGTCTGTATTCGGAGAGGCTGTTCTCGCCTTTTTCAGGTTATATCTCGATTACTTTATTGGTGAGGGGCTGTCGTACTCTCGGGTCACCTTTGGTTTCCTCTTTCTCTGCTCACCCTGGCTTTGCTTTTGAGTCGATGCCTCGACTTGTTTGAGGTGATCCTTCATGATTTCTTGCATCACTCTGAGGTCTTCTTCACACTGAAGATTATTTCGCTTCTCCATACTTTCCACTTGTCTCAATATTGACTCCTGAGTCCTCTGCAGGAGGAGGAGATATGGGTTCGGTGTTTCCCTGGATTTTGTCTCTTTTGGAGGGGACAAGGCCGTGTCAGACACCTCGTTCCCTTTGTTCGCGTCTGGGATATCCTCGGGCCGCGATTGTCCTTGAGTCTGTTGTTGTAGATTTGTCTCGGCCTGCGATGGATTTTCACGGTGAGGATTCCGACTGTTGCTTCTGGTGTTAGCCATTGTTGGTCACGGGGATCGAAATTTAACGTCCCCACGGTCGGCGCCAATGTTCCGGTATAGAACAATAATGTCCAGCCCAAGAGGCTGGTGCTTTGATCTTGGATCGACTAGCTGAGCCGGAATATCTATGAGGCAGATATCTCGGTAAGCGGATGATCACTGTACACAGGTTTACCAGCTCTTCGCCTAAAAGGGGGAAGGGGGTATGTGTTCGATGGGATTGTGCACAATACCGAAAGTAAATAGAGTTGAGTTAGAACGTGTGCACCTTAGGGTTCGACCGTATATATAGAGCATTCCACGATATCTTAACTGCCTGATCTATCCTATCTCTTGACCATAGATATGATAGAATGTTCCATGATTATAGGTGATTGCTAGATACTCGGTTCGCCTCTACTGGGCCGTCCCCGAGTTGGGCCTTGGATTAGGTCCGTAACAGAATCCAATCTATATATAGATAATATAATATAAAGATGTAGGCGCTACCTATATACTACTCCATGTAGTCTTTATTATAAGGCACCAACTAACAAATCTTACTAACCAATAACAACAGTTAAAGTAGACAAAGTTGTCCTACAATTTAAGTAACTTCTAATGTTACCCCTACTAATTGCTCTAAATTCTAATATTATATTAATTATTACTCTCACCCACTATCCTGATTAATTATGGGCAGACATGGAAACAAATAATTAATGCTCATTGGAAATAAGCAAGTGTCTTATAAAAATGACTAAATAAAATTGTTAGTTTGTGTCTTATAATAAAGACTAGAAGGAGTATAATGTTATGAAAAGTTTTGTTCCTCCCGTGACCATTTATTTAATAAAATGGGTCCGACCATATAAACTAAAATTGTTGAAAAAGTAAACATGGCAGCATGTGCGCATAGGGATGGAAACAAAGCCAGGCCAGCCGCATTATGCGAGGGAAGTGGCGTAATGAGCCTAGCTCGTGGCTCCGTTACAGCTTATATTTTGGCTGAGCACGGCTGTGGCCTGTTAAGAGGCCTGTATTTTTAAAAATTCTTTACTTGGGCTAACAGGCCACAGGCCCCAATGAAAACAGGCCCAAAACAGGCCAACTGTTTTAAGGCCGAAAACAAGCCTCCTGTAAACAGGCCAAAAACATGCCTACTTTACAACAACGTAACAGATTCTACAACATAAAAAATGAAATCAAATACAACATCCAACATCCAAATTCAACATCCATGAATAAAGTTTACAACATTCCACCAACATCCAGTGCTCTCTCCAAGCCCAAAGCCCCCAATCCAATAACCTTCATAAATTATTACAGTTCCATTTTTAGTCGTACACAACAATATATGTGGATAATTATTCTAAAACTGAAATGTGTGATTATAACTCAAGAAAATGCCCACTTCAACTGTAAGATAAGCAACAGTCACCCCGTTAGTATAGAAACTCGGGAGGTAATATCAGTAATTAAGTACAACTTCACAGTCAATCTTCATGAATCTCAGAGACATTCCAAATATGGAAACGACGGACAATCAATATGGCATTTGTTTCAGTCCGCCCGTCTGCATTCTCTCATCACTTATTACACTAAATTAAGCTGAACTTGCAAAACCACAGTTTCCAAGATCAAGAAAAATACAGGAACCAAAATTTAAACATGGGGGGATAGAAAACTACATTGCATGGCGAATAAGGACCTAGAATACATCGATTTAGAAAAGTCATGATGGATAGAGTAAAATATGTCACGGATCTACGACGTAATGGCATCAGAAAAAGATAAATTGAAATCAACACAGCTTATCAGTATATCAATAAGCGAATTAAAAGTAAACATCACATGCCATAATGTCTATGCAAATCAGAATTCAGTCACAGCAATGGGAATTACAAAATGCAGCATAAGGATAGTAAGTAACAGCAGCTTAACCACCAATATCACAGCAAGCAAATCAGAACCACATGTAACCAAAACACGAGTTCAAGCCAACCACATTTAATTAATATTCTAATCCTCAACCCAACCATAGAAGTTCAATCCTAAGTTTGTTATGCTTCAAAATTTAATCAACTACTGCTATCAATCTCGATTTTTTATCTAACCAAACCCAACCCGGAAAGGTGCGAGCTTTACCACGTAGAAGAAAAAACACGACGGAGCGAAGCTCGGTGGGTTAGACGAAGGCAAAAAACGGCGATCAAGAATCACGGGCCCGAGAAGACGGAACCCGAGAAAGACGGGACCAAACTCGGTGGTTGCGGAGAGAAGACATAACGCCGAAAGGTACGGAGGGAGGCCGACGGTTGAAATTGCCAAAGAACAGAGACGTCGGATAGAGCGACAACAAACGCGAATGGGGGAGGCACGGTAAAGAGCCGAGAGGAGCACGATCTGGAAGAACCGACGACGTTGAGGGTGAGGTCGGACTGGAAACACCCGCGAAGGGTTGAGAGCTACCGTCGACGGTGAAGGATGAATGGAGAGGAGGGACGAAGGCGACTGTGGCGGTGACTCTCAAAATAGAGGTGAAGAGCGGCGGAGGTAGCGATCTGTGGAGGGCCGACGGTGGTGGTGGAAAGTTTGGGAGACGAGAGAACAGAGCAAGAGAGCCGTCGTCAGTGGTGAAAGATGAAGAATGGACCAGCACGTTGATGGGACTGAGAGGTGCACAGCCGTCGAGAACAGGCCTAAGATCCTGAGAGGACCGACGGCCGACGGTGAGGGACTGAGGTCGAGATCTGGAAGACTGGAACGTATAGGGAATTAGGGTTTTTTTTTGGCAAAGGCATAGAGAATCGGGGTCGAGGAGAGGAGACGTGCAAATTGAAGTGAATGGGTTTTTTTTTTCAATTAATTAGTGGAGGCTGACATAAAAAAAAATACAATTACATTTTTACCCTCCTTAACAGGCCGCTTGACAGGCTTTTCAGGCCTATTAAGAGGCTTTTTTCTAGGCCTGGCTGTTAAGGCAAACAGCCTTAAATTAGGCCTTGGCTCGGCCTGTTAGCGTACAGCGCCGGGCGACTGGCTTTTAATGTCGGGCCACGTGCCCCGTTAAATTTCCACCCCTATGTGCGCATGGGTCTTCATCATTGAGTTTTTATTTAAGTCAAATATTTTGGCTATTTTTTGAATATGACTCCATATGCTGCCAGTCAAGCTAGAATACCGATAAAATAATTCACCCAGCAATGACAGAAACGTACCTGAGGCGGGTTGGGTTTCTCTCATAATCCTTTTCTCATTATCTTTAAATCATATCCGTCCAATCAATCACAATACTACTTTAACCTCTCTCTCCTCTTCCCAATCAACGGCCCAAATGGGCTAATGAGGGAAAAAGAGAAAAAGGATAAGGAGAGTATCCTCTCCCACCTGAGGCTGCAACTTATCACCACGCGGTGCCAAGAACAAAACCACAAAATCCACCGCCACCAAGGAAAACAAGGTTAGGTTAAAGAAGATCAAAAAGTGGGGCTCGAATCTACACTTTCCTTGCTCGGTTCATTAGCGTTCAACTGAGTCGGAATTCTCTGGTGAAAAATGTCCATCCCCAAGCGGAATGACAGAGGTCTAACGGTGAAGCTCCTCCGACAGTGATGGAAGAAGGTTCCGGCGAAGGGGGAGAAGACAGTATGAAGGTTTGATCTAAAACTTAAGCTCTCTCAAGATCTGGTTCTCGTTAATGCTAGTTCAAATCTGTTTTCGCTGATGCTCTGTCTTTTTCTCAGATCGTAAGTGACGGTGAAGGACGATGGTGGAAGGATGGTCTATTTCCAGTTCTCGGCCTCTCTCCCTGGCTACGCCAAGGAAGAAGCTCTTGTCGGTTCCCGGGGCTTTCACTGTCGGGGAAAATTCAACGTGCTCTTCTTAAACGGCGGCAATGGAAGGCGGTGCTATTGTAGCGGTGAGATAAGATCAGATGAGCTATAACTTGTTATGAAACTCAAGGAAATATAGGATAAAAGAAAGAAGAGCAGAGAGGGAGAAATCCAGAGGAAGGGGGAGGAAATTCTTAAGATTGTTGCTAATGTGAAGACAATTAATTGTGATGGTGGTAATTGTTAACCAAGTGAGATGTACGTTCCTTTTTCTAATATAAAGGACAATCATGTGGTGGGTGGGGTCGAGATTCATTGTGTTGATCATCATTTCAAGACAATTTAGTGATGGGTGGGCCCAAGTTTCAGGATGTTTTGTTTTTTTGATAAAATCAAGTTTCAGGATGTTGATAGTCTCTAATTATTGCAGCAAGCACATTCGATAGACTCATTAGAGTAAGGTGCATCGAATTGGCCGGGAGTTGCACAACTCGAGTTCCCAAGTTACGAAGAGCCCAACAAAACGCCAGTTGTTGCAATTAATGGGCTTTCACCGATTTCAGCTATGTCAAAGTAAAAGTAAATGATTTTTATAATTTTTGAGGTAAAAATGGCCTTTGAATAAAAGTTTTTGAGATTTTTATAAGGTAAAAATGATTTTTGAAAAATAGCTTTTTGATAAAAATGAATGTTTAGATAACTTTAAAACCTAGGTTTGGACAAAAGTTTGTCAAATAACCTAAAATTGTCTAAAAATTCTCGCATCAAACCTGGTTTTTTGAAATGGTTTGTCAAATAACTCTATTTTTTCCAAGATCATAACTTAGATTTTGTCATAACCTTACCAAACACCCCTTCTTCGGTAATGTCAATTAGCTTTTTTTTTCTTTCCAAAAGCTATTCTTCATCACCAAAACTTAGGTTTTGTAAAAAGCTATTTTTTCAGCTTTTTCTCTCTCCTCTGTTATCATTAGTATTTTTTTCAAGTATTAGTCAAGATCCAAGATATTTTTTAGTACCAATCTGTCCCTAACATATTTTTTTAAGATTAGTCATTACCCTGAATTTTTTTCCAGTATCTTTTTAGTGCCCGTTAGCTTTTGGAGAATAGCTATTGTACCATTACCGAAAGATAAAAGGGCTATAAGATGTCTAAGAGTATATACGCTGATTATTGGTTTAATGTCGCTCTGCACTCAAATTAAACTAATAAGCTAACACCTGTAGTAATTAAGGACTAAATTCAGCCACTTGTACAAAAGCAGAACAGTGACTTAAGATGTAAACATATAAAGCCAAATCAATCAAAAGTGTAGAGCAATCAACATGTTAGAAAACCACAGCATAATTCAAGGCTACAACAAGGAGGCATTTAACCAAACACTCTCAATACAATCTTCGAATCATAATGCCTAAACGTAGAAATCAAGATTATTACACAAATTGAATTGATTTATAAGACTAGAGCGTAGACTTATCCTTCAAGTGCATTGGACCCAAATCTTCATCCAAATTGCTTCACCAAGCTTCAATTGGAGACTGGGCCATGAGCAGAGTTGGGGAAGATGATAAGCACGTGATCATGAACAAATGGAAACAGCCACGGATAGGTGAATGGAATGAGTAAAACCGAAACCAAATAATACAAATTGATGGAACTTTTAACATCCATCGCGTCTTTCCTAACACAGGATGGTAAATTAGAACATCATAATTCAATCAGTCCATACCTCTCCCGACAGTGGCGGACCCAGGATTTTAGGTTTGTGGGTACACAATTAGTTGTGGGATTCGGGGGTTCCAAAAATTTTTTTTTAAAGAAAGTTTTAAACGCATTAAAAAACAAAAGAATATAAACAATAAAAGAAAAGAAAACTTCAACTTTATCATGGAGAATTCCAGGAGATTAAACAACAAATAGAACTAAATAATACTTCCAAAGCAATAAAAGTTACTCAACACCGTGGCCTAGTAGTTAAACGATAAAAATCACAGTCCCATGATGTTTATTTATTCAGTGTAAAATCTTATGACAGAATACTTTACCTTCTAGATTTACAAAGTCCCAGCCACTGATGTTGACAAAGTTTTATCATTAAAAGAACTCTCAACAAGATGTTGCAGCATTTACTAGATTTGGAAATGTTCATTTCTTCATGAACTGAAAGTTGTCTCTTAATTTATCAGTCATTACAGAAGAATAGAATGATACAGGACCAACCAAACAAAGAAAATATTATATAAATGTAAACATTAGATTTACAGCTTTTACATTTTCATTTCAATGAATGTGTGGCAAATTTAATGTTAGAGTAGTTGGCCGTTGTTTTGGCTCTCTTTGGTGTTGAAGGTGATAATATTTTTTTATTTAGAAATTATTTGAATACAGGGTAATTTTCTTATTCAAGTCATGCTTAAAATCAAACATGTATGACATAAGCCAAACAATTCATCCTTTCAAAGATGTCAACAAACACCAAGTAGACACCCAATATTAATAAAACAAACATATGTCACATTTACACTTGTGACGATGACTTAAAATCTCATAAGCCAAACAATTCATCCAGCACCACATGATAATCAAACTTTAAATAACAATTAATACCATCCAACCTTACCTATTTCATTGGCAAAAATGGTTTTCTAATGTTTCCTAGATTCCATGATTTAGTTTATAGCATTTTCAAAGTATGGGTTTAAATTCTCCTCTCAAGCATTGTATCAAACACCCTATGTGCCTTCCATTTTAAGAGCTTCAAGAATAATCCTTTTACAATTACAATCTCACATTTCATATATTAAAACTACAAATCCAGTATTACGTTATTACCCAAACCTTAGACAACTCAACCCAATTACCAATTGAAGGAACTAACGTTTTTTTTCCAAACAGCACATGAAAGAACAATTTAAAGAAGGGAAGCATTCTTCTTTACTCAATCGTAGATTCAAGCACGTTGTGGAAATCAAAAGAGGAGGAAGATGTTCATTCATACCATGTACGACGGCGGACGAGGCAGAGAGTGTGGCGGCAGAGTACGAGAGAGAGGGCAGCTTCAACGACAGCGGCAGAGGACGAGGCAGCAGAGACTATCGTCGGGCAGAGGGCGTCGGAAATTTGGGGGAAAAAGTGGTGACGAGAGAGGGCAATGGAAATTGGGGGGGAAAAAGAAAAGGGCTTCAGCGACACGACGGCGGCAGAGGACGAGGCGGCAGAGGACGTCGGAATTTTGGGGGACAAAATGACGAAGATTTGGGGGAAAAAGTGGTGGGCGAGACTGCGAGAGAGGGCGATGGAATTTCTAGCAAAAAAATAGAAGGCAATGGAAATTGGGGGGTAAAAAAAAAGGGTCTAAGGAACAGCTCGAACCGTGGACCTGTAAGTGAGGGGAGAGATCAGTTTACCAGCTGTACCACCTATACACATTGTTATAAATTTCTTTCAAATTATATATATTTTGTGTATTCACTTGCCCACTTTGGCACTGATGTGGGTCCGCCACTGTCTCCCGACATTATTTTTTATAAGATATGCTTGATGCCTACCGACAAAAAATAACATTGTTTAACTTGAGTTGTATAGTTATAATTAAATGAGATAGTAAGGAAAAATGTGACTTCTCATGAATATAGTTAATTTACAAAAGCAACAATAGAGTTTATGAGAGTAACTGGGAATTGTTATAAAATAGAAAAATCAAATTATTCACAATTTTGTTTAATTATTGATAAATATAAATTCATCAACTTATTAATTATCAATGTGTACTGTCATTCAGTTAATTAATTCATCATTTAAAATTTGATTTTTCTCTTAATAAATCATAATGACCATACCTTTCAATTTTTCAATGTCACAATGGAAAGAGTGTCACTTAAAAATTTAAATGATCTTGTTCTTTAGTGTAAAGGGACTTCTAATTTCAAGTTAAACTAAATCTCCATAAAGTAAACAAAATGAAAAAGAAAATTTATCATTAATAGACTTCATATATTACATAGAGAAAATTTCAATAGTGGGCTATAGGCCGGGGATTATATTTTGTTATGGAGAATATATTTTTTCTTAAGAACTAGCTCAAAAGCCCGCGTGATGCGTGGATGTGAATATAGTACTTTGGAATATGAATTTGGTGGACATCCCTCCATATTTTCATATCTTCTTTCAAATACATTTCCTATTAATCTTCCTCAACCATTTTGATAACTACATGTGTTTTAACCTTTTGATGCATATTAATTTAATACCGGAAAAAAAATCAGAGACCTGTTTCTTATTTTCATTTCATTTTCTTTATTCATGTCATTATAACACTTCTGTTGTTTTTTAAATTGTAATTTCATACTTCTTTGTAATTTGTAATGGTGTGTCATTGTGATAACCATATTTATCACTCTGACTCTATTGTTTCTTGGTTGGTTCTGTAATACCCTAAAAACCCTAATTATCATAAATGATATATTGTAATAAATACTACATTATAGTAAAAGGAGAGTATATTGTCTCAAATTTTGGGATATTGTTTATTATAAATGTAACATCTCATTTTCAAAAGTAATATATATATATATTTTTTCATCGAGTAGAAAGATCGGAGCGATTGAAAGAATCGATACATATATTTAAAAATGTCGTAAGTTTGGTGATTACAAAAAAGCGGTACAATGACCGAGAGTTTTCAAAAGCAAATAGCGAGAGGAAAGTCTTCACCAGTCCCTATGCGTCGCGCCTTTCTCCTCGGTTCTCGTTCCTCCGTAACCCGACGCTATATTAAGAGCGAGGTCCAATGCATACGGACCCCAGTAACGGTAACCTCATATTTACATATACGGTATATAAGCATACCAACAAGCATATCCCAACATCATATAAGCCCCCTGGCAGATATGTCACACTTAGCAAACGTTTCACACCTAACAGTCGTTTCACACCTAGCAACCGTATCCCGACACCCAGCAAATATCATAACAGTACAATGAGCATACCACAAAGCTATCAACTACTTCACATAAAGATAACATACACATAGCACATATAAGCATACAATAAATATCAGAGTTAGTGTTACCGTACGCGAACGTACCTTCCTTCCGTGTGAATAGTAATTTACTATTCATAAATACGACAATATTTATGAATAGTAATATGCCCGTCCTTCAAATCTGACTCTGGAATCCTCAGATATCCTAACATATTACCATATCACTTAGAATAATATCCTAAAGGTTTAATTTACCTTTCTACCCTTGGTGGATTTGTTATTACCATTTTGCCATTACATTTTATTTAATAAAAACGCTACTTTCAGCATTATGGCCAGATTTTCCTCTAACTTTGAAAATTCATAATTAATTCTAGAAATATCGAAACGAGGATCTGTAAAATTCCCCGGAATCCTTAGGATGTCTAATTTTGTGGAAAAATACTGGTTGTTACCCAGATTTAGTGAGTCATTCCCAGTTTTCACGTGTTCATCCTCTGCCCAGAAAATTTCCAGAAAACGTAGCCCAACTTTGGACATTTCTATCTTTTAGCATAGAACTCGAAATAATTCACTCTAGGTATATTTGAAAATCTCTATATGTCTACTTTAACCATGAATTTTTGTAGAATTTTAGAACCTCATCTTCAATATAAATTACTGGCGTTTTTTACCCCGACTTCAGGGAATCGCTAACCGACAAAATTTCGCGTTTTCGCTACTTTAATCCTAATCTTCCAAACATTTTGCTATAACTTCTTCTTCATCAATTTTTTGAAATAAAACCATTTTTAACCATAAAAACATGATAACAAAACTATATTGGAAGATTAAAGATCAAAACACTACTTATCTATGAATTTAAAACTAGAACTCAAGAACTAGAGAACTTACCCTTGAAGAACATTGCTACTACTTCTTCCTTGCTCCAAGAACTTCACTCTACTCACTCTCTAATCTTAAAATCAGATGCTTTGAGCTGATTTTGGTGTGAAGAATATGAAGAGAAGAATCTTCTATTTATAGAAGAAATTCAAGGCTATTCCAACTACATTTCTTCCTTAACCAAACATACCAAACACTCATCCCATTTTCAAAAGCAGTATAAATTTTTTTTTCATCAGAGTAGAGCATCAGAGCGATTGAGTAACTGATACATATATTTCAAATGCCGTAAGTCTGTCTGTTTACAGTAACGGTACACTGTACCGGGTGTTTACAAAAGAAGATAACAATAGAGGAACATAACAACAGATGTGTCTCTGACCAGAATTGTCTCTGTGGCATCCACGTGACCCTATGCGTCTTTGCTTCCCTCTCTCCTCGGTTCTCGGTCCTCCGCACCACGAGGCTATATAAAGAGCCGAGGTCCCATGCATACGGACCCCGGTGTAACGGTTAACCTCATGTTTACATACACAACATATGGACTACGGACGTTCACAACATTAACAAGACATATACACAACTAATGCGGATACATCGCTTCCAAAGATTTTCACACATACACAATGCGTACACATCGCACCCAAAGATAATCACGTATATCGCCCCCGGCGGTGTGGACACAATGCGGACACATCACACATATCGCCCCCGGCGGTGTGGACACATCGCACCCAAAGCCAGACGAGATATACTCTAACATCTATATGCACTCAAGCAACATAACAACTAAACACACACAAGTACACCTAGCACATATATGCATAACATAAACATCGGCGTTAGTGTTACGACGCGAACGTACCTTGTCGGCGGTACAACGGTACTTTTAAGGAAAAACGAGAAAATTTGACAAATAAGGCGTAAACGGCGGGATGTCGGCGGTACGACAAAAAGAGCACGATTAACTCGTATATCCTAAAATGATGATATTTATCAACATTTAGCATCATAATGAGCATTTTAGGTACAAATTACCATTTTGCCCCGACTCCCTAATCGGCGGAATTTCGCCGAAGCTTGTGTTTTGACTCTAATCTTCCAAAATTTCGCCAAAACTCTTTTCCCAACATGATTTTCGAAATATATATCATATTTAACCCAAAAACATGATATCTAAAATATATTGGAAGATTAAAGATCAAAACAACATTCCTACTACAACTACCGAATTGAAAGAAAACACCGAAGCTTAAGACTAGGGACCGAAGAACTTACCCGGCCTTTGCTCAGACTTTCCCAGAGCTCCTCTACTCTAGGATTTCGAAATAGGAAGAAGAATTTGGTGTGAAGAATGAAATGAGAGGAGGGTGCTATTTATAGGAAAAAGTGGTGCACTATTCATGCCTTTTTCGATCAATCTTCGGTCATTGGATCGCACTTTGACACGTGGCTTCATCTTGACCTTCCACATGTCCCGCTTATGTCATCCTTCTAGAAGAGGATGATGTCATCTTTGCTGACTTACCGATAAAGTTCCCCGATCGGTGTCCGAATCGTGTAATCTTGACGAATCTCTAAAATATGGGGGTAGGGTTTTGGAGTTCTATTTTTCCTCATTCAAAGTATTTAAGTTAACTAAATTTTTGATCCCATTAAGGGTATTTCGTAGTCTTTGAACATTTTCTGGACGACACCATCGATTACTGGAAATGACTTCCGATAGCACCAAACCGGATAATAATTCGACCGGTTAAGTAATATGTCATGACCTAAGAAACCTTATCCCCGGTTTGTCACGACTAATTTGTTTTCTATGGATTCCCATTTTCACTATCGACATATTTCGATTTATCCCGTATCTTAAAGACCCATATGGTTTCGTAAATTACTTCGGAGATAGTCCACTCCGAGGTAGAATTTCACCTGGTTTATAAAAAGTCCAGGATGTCTTAGACTAAATCCCTATGTTTTGGTGTAGGATTTAATTTCTATCCATTCTCAAATGTCCCGTTGGCCCTATACCGAATATATTATTATTTTATTCAAAATATCTAGATATTTATTTTTTTCCTTTTTCTTTTATTTATTTTTCTAAGCATAAAATATTTTATTATTTATTTCATTAATAATTTTGAATTTCTCCCCTTAAATTAATTATTTACTAATTAATTTACTTATATCATAATCTAAACAATTAGCCACTTACTAATTGTTGATAATTTTCATAATTAGGATTAATTATTATCTCACAACTTTTGCACTAACATTGGTATTTTATGTCCCATGTAAAATATTAAAAATCATGGGGCCAAAAAGTGCTTTTAATAATATTATATTTATGCTTCTCAATTTTTCAAGGAAATAATCCCAAAAATTCCTAAAATTAGAGACAACATACTTCCTAAGTTTTTGTCAATATTTGTTGCTATATGAGATTTATCATAATATTTTCAGGCCATTTTTCTGCCTTATAGAATACATTTTTCATTGATTTTAGCTCTTTATCTCTCCTAATTTCCATAGTAATTACCTTAGAAAATAAGATAATTATTACTTATTATTTGAAACCTCATATTCACCTATTTTCAATAGGTATTATTTACTAAAATATGATACTTATCATAAGTATGATTTTTAGGGTATTACAAGGGAGTAGAAGTCGGTTTTTAGGGATTGAGGGGTGAGATTAAACTTCTCAATTAAGTTAAGATCCAAGGGCTATAAATGAAGAAGAAGTAGGTTTGAACTAATTTTAAAAATGCCATGACAAATTACTATAAGTAGGGGCATTAGTCTTCATAATTCTTCACACAAAAAACAAGCATAACATCTGATTCTATAGAGTGAAAGTGAGAGTTAGAGTGAAGCAAGAAGGAGTAGCAAGGTTCTCCAAGGGTAAGAAGTTCCCTAGTTCTTAAGCTTTAGCTTTGAGTTTATAGCTTAAATGTTGTTTTGATCTTTAATCTTCCAATATTATTTTGTTTACATATTTTTTTGGTTAAAATTAGCTTTATTTCGAAAAATTGATGAAAAAGATGTTATAGCAAAAATTTTGGAAGATTATGATCAAAGTAGCGAAGCTCTGGTGAAAATTTAACGGTTAGCGATTTCTGAAAGTAATTGTAAAAACGTTGGTATCTTATGTTGAAGATGATGTTCTAAAATTCTGAGAAAATTCATGTTCAAAGTAGACATATAGAGCTTTCCAAATATACCTATAGCATGTCATTTTGAGTTTTGTGCTAGGAGATAAAAATTCTGCAAAATAGGATACGAAATTCTGAAAATTATGGGCGAGAGGTTGTAAACCTTAAACCTGGGAATGACTCAGAAAATCTAGACAATAACTATTTTTTTTTCCTTAAAAGTAGACATCTTAAAGATTCCGAGGAATTTTACGGATCATCGTTTCGATGTTTTTAAAATTAATTATGATTTTTCAAAGTTAGGCGAAAAATCAGCCCATATGCTGTCCAACAGCGTTTTTACGAAATTAATAGCAAATAAAATGTAAATAATTAACCCAGGGGTAAAATGGTCATACATAGCCAAAATATTTCTTTGCATATTAATTGTGAATTAATAAATGCGATATTACCCTTATAGGATATCCGTAACCACTTTCCGACCGTCAAACGTACCGTAATCATCAACGAAGGTACGGACGCATATTGTAACCTTAACTCTTATGCTTATTGTATGCCTATATATATGATAGTTGTGTTCATATACTAAGACTCTGTCTTAAATTGTTCTTTATACATTCAAATATACACGGGTTATGGTTTTAATAATGCCGTTAGAGTTTTCCTAGCGAGGACACGATAGGCCATCGTGGCACCGGTGAATAGTGCATCGGGATAACGCATATACAAAGCAGGGGCTGTGTTTTGTTATTGCCTTACATATTGTTAATGTTTTGAAAATGAGATTTTGTACTACCGTAATATCCGTCATACATATACTGTTTACATAAGCATGAGGTTAACCGTTACCTGAGGTCCGATGGGCATTGGACCTCAGTCTTAACTAATAGTCAGGAAATGATCATGAATCAGAGAAGGCGCCAGTAGATGAAGCCATAAAAAGACACCGATGAACGGAGTCGTGAGGAGGCACCGGTCAAAGCAAATGCAGGAAGAAGGTTAACAGAACCTACCTTCTGGCATGAATCTAATAGGGTTACTTCAAACCATTTGGTGCTTAAACTAGAAAGGGTCGTCTATGTGGTTCGACCAATCGGGCGTGAATTCGAGGAGACTCCCACTAGACTTTACCCGGCCTGGCCAAATGGGTTGTTTTAACTGTGTTAGGTTCTATGCCCCCAGTCCGGAAATGGCTTGGTCTGAAAAATCTGTAATTATATAAGTCTTGTATCACATGAATATTCCTTCGAGAAATTTTTAATATACCAGTATATGTCGGACATCAGCATATGCCTGAGTATTTTATATCAGTTACTCGTTGTTCAAATTTTTAGTACATGCTCTCCGTTTCCGTAACACACCGAGTTGTAGCGCCTCAAACTCGTCGAATTTTTATAAAACCACGTGTCACCGCACGATTTATGCTACAAAAATTATGGTGTTACAGTTCAGCATAACTTCGTACTTCATAATTTGTAAAGGTAGTTCCTACGATGGTGGAGGAAGGAATGTCAGTTGCAATAGTAACCGTTACTGCTCTAGAAACAGTAGTATTCTGACCTTCCAATTGAAACAGCAGTCATTATGCTAACACTAGTGTTTTTATTAGATTCTTAATCATATGGATATTGTTTTTATACATACATATCAAATTAATTAATTGAAAATATGTAATAGCTGAGTGAAAAGATGCGAATATTAACCTTAATGGATTGATGCAAATTTGATGAGGAGAACATGAGTTTATAATTCCTTCCATCAGCGGTCTTTTTGGTTATTGTCATTACGAAGTAGCTTATTGGGTGAACTAGTGAACAGACAAAAAGAATCTATATTCTTCTTAGAGAATCATGAATGAGCTAGCGAAGTTTGTTGCGATTTGTTGAAGTCCGACCTTAACAATCGGGATGATTTCTAAATTTCTTTCATTTTCCTCACAAATTCAACTTATTTCTTAACTAAAAGAATTGTGAAATAATCTTGTTACTTATATGTGAGGATCTTTTTGATGTGTAATTTTAACTTCGTTTTAAGTGCTTTTTAAGCACGAAAGCATACGTTGACCATCTCAACACATCTAAACATTTTTCTACAAAGAAAAAATTAGCAAAGAATAACCATGAAGAGTGTCATTTTACTTTCCACCGCTTTCTAATTCTCTAGTGAGAAAACATTTTAAAGTTGCTGAATTTTCCTTTTTCTTTATTTTTCCTGACAATTAGCGTTCTGATTAATTTCCCACGCCACTCTCATAACTCTTGTTTATATCTCAATACTTCTATGTTACCACGAATTAGTTATGTCGAGTATAAAGCAGTTTACCAAATTAGACTTGGTCAACCGGTGTAAGACCTCGCTAGATCCTTTTATATCAAGTGAGTCTTAGATGAGTCACTTGTATTGGGAGGAACAATCATGAACCCTGAACATTACATGTGTCACACCCTAAAAGTTAGGATTTGACCCGCCTAGAATATGAGTAAAAACCCATATCCCTTAAACCTCGAATAAGAAAAATTCTTGATTTATATAAGAACCATAATAAAATTCAAAACATAAAGTCATTTGATAAACTTCACATAGCAAAAGTCATATCTTTTTGTAAAAATTTCAACAGCAAATAAGATCTCATGTAAATTCTACATAATAGAAATATTCTCATTACTACAATATTCAACAATTGCAAAACAATAGTAGCTCTACTCCATACTATCATATACGCAATACACAACGAAGGCAAGGACCCTAACTATAGTTTATGCGGAGCACCTAGAATAAACTGTATAAATTCTCGTACATAATTTAAATTTTACATTGAAATGGGGATCGTCCAAGATCACGCTTCTACTCCAATTGAACATATAGGCCCCTCAATAATGAGCAGGAGTACAAGCTCAGCCATTATCTGAGACCAAAGTATTTTCTAGTGAATAACATCCTATTAATGAAAATAAGTAAAATACTAAAACAAAGTGATGAAAGTTTATAATAAAGAGGCAAAAGTTAATTTTCAACTTCCAACTATGAAATCATAACCATAAATCAATTTATATAAAAGTTTATTAATAAGCATAATTAAAGATGTATAAAAGATCATTAAATAAACAATACCAACTACGTAATAAAACATTTTTTTCCCCTTTCAGAATTTTATCAATAAGTCTCAAATTCTAACTTCTCATGGGACTTCGATAGAACAACAAGCGTAGGGCCACACAAATTCACGAGGGTAAATAACCAAACAAGCGTAGCACGAAGCCACGTAGGTACAAGACCTACGAATAACAAGCGTAAGAACGAATCCCACGAATATTAAGCGAACTCAAGGTTAACCATGGTGCACCAAAAACTAACAATATTGTTGTTAGTAACCAATGTTTTGTATTCAATCTTCTCAAAAATATTTTTTTAAGCATTCTTGGAGTCAATTTATTAATAACAACAAAAATATCTTTCAATGCCGATTTCACATTAAGTGTGTTCTATAACTGAGGACCCTAGCATGAAGTTCGTAAATAGTTTCTCAAGTGATTTTATTTAAACTTCAAACATCAATACTTATTGAAAACAAATGGAGAATAGGAGACTAACAAATAACATTAAATAAATTCTTAATATTTACTCATTCAAAATCAAAGTAAATAATAAACCAATTGAGATATGTTTTTCCTCGATGAGATCATGTCATAACATGTAATAGATAAACTAGATATAACAAGCAATAAAAATATCATTAATAATTAATAAAAATTATAATGGGACGATATTCACTCACCTGTTGCACTCTCAAATATACAACTTACTCCTATTCATCAGCTTCAAAGTTATGTCTACTCCTTAATCTCCTAATGTCCAAAACAAAATCATTGTTACTACAGTATTATATAAAATAACTGTAATATATCAATATCACATTTAATAAGATTCCACCTTATGGTAATATATGTGTGCACGCAAGCATCACCACATTTCAATTTAGTTCAAAACAAATCCATCATTTAAACACGGCCAAGTGCTCTACATACCAGAATGCATGCACCTCATAACCAATCTCTTAATATAGTCTACTTTAAAGTTATGTTCTTTCAATCACCGACCAATGACTTCCAACAACCCAGTAAACACGGCCAACCATCTTATATATATCTCAAACGCTAATATGAGAACAACCAAACTTTATCCTTGAATTATTTTTTATTTCCAACTTCATTACAAACAATAATTGTTCCTTATACCACAACTAATAATTGACCTCATAACAATTCAATCAAACATAAAAGAGAATCTTCCATTCTTCCTCCCATACATGCTCCAAGATTCTACTAAAAATTCAAAATTTACCATCAAGACACAAGTAAATTTATCTAAGCATCATCTATACCTCTCTAAGCTTCAATAAAGAATTTAAACAATCTCAATGCAACCAAACTCTTCTCTTGCACATTTTAACAAACACCTAGTGTGCAATAATATTCTTATAATATTATCAAAGTTCTCACTTATAAAATCTCTTGCCCAACAACTCCAATCATCAATATATAAATTTACCATGCTTTCCAGACTCCATCCTTTACTAATAATCAATTTAAAACAAAGAAAATCAAAATTTAAACATGTCTACTTCCTCTTATAATAACAGAGCAATTAAAGAAGAATTACCTAAGATGAGCGCCTTAACTTTAATTTCAGCTTCATTTGAATCTTAACCTTCCCCCTACTTTCGTGCATAGCAGCTGGAAGCCTGGAACTGAGGGGAAGATTTAAATTAAATCTAACCACACATAACACACACGGACCGACAAAGGGAAATAGGGGCAACTTCAATATATCATACGCACACCAACTAGGGAAAGAAGTTTTAAACATACCCAAGCTCTCCCAAAATTGAGCAAGAGGAAGAAGGGAGACATAAAGCTCAGCCATTTCCCAAGCCGAAACAGAGAAGGAAAAGGAGAGTCCTACAATCTCTACCCCCACAGCAACAACCGATCACGGCTAGACGAGTGGGCAACAAAATCGAAAAACAAGAACGACGATGGCACTAATAAGGAAGAAGATCGAATGAATCGAGAAGTTTCCAGAAATTGCTGCCCTTGTTTGTTCTATTTATTTGACGGGAAAGATGAGAAAATGGGGGAAAATTTTGATGGTCTATTTTATTGTTTTTTTAAAAGAAGAGTAGTATGGTAATTTCATAATTGTAAAACAAAAACCTCATTTTTAAGAGTCCATATTTGGTCTTTATAATTAGGTCTTATACCTCCATTAGAGGTATAAAGATACTTTTTTAAAATTTTATATATATTGTATTTATTTAGATTTAAATTATGTGTTGTTTTCTAAGATTTTTTTACACCCAATATCTCAAATTAATTAATTTTCAGTTTTGTATTTATCTAACACCAGGTATTATGAAAATTAATTAATTTGACATACTATGTCGCGAAAAAAAAAATCTCGAGAAAAGAATATATAATTTAAATCTAAATAAATACAATATATATATATATAAAAAAATTAAAAAAATATGCTTACACCGGAGGTATAAGCACATAATAATAACCTAATTATAAAGACCAAATGTGGACTCCGTTTTTAACCTCAACACATATAAATCACACTTGTCCTAAAGTTCCTCTTTGTTCCGTCACCAACAAGAATTTTATATGTAACATAATAAGAACCTATTTACTTCACATTGACCTAATTTTCACAATAATAACGTAATTATCTTCTTTCAAATTTCAGGCCATTACAGCGTGATAATATAAAGAAGAGTAGAAAGTAAATTATTATTATTTTTTTTATGAAAAATAATATTCGGTTTTACCTTCCTAGTAGTAAAGCATGCACAATAGTGGTTGCCTTTGTAACTAGTGTAGAAAGGAATAAATTTAAAAAGTATTAAATGGTTTAAATAGCCATATATCTACACTGATTAATGTCTCTTTGCACTCAAATTAAACTAATAAGCTAACCCCTACGTAGTAATTAAGGATTCATTTAGCCACATATACAAAGCAGAACCGTGACTTAAGATGTAAACAAATAAAGCCAAATCAATCAAAAGTGTAGAGCACATGTTAGAAAACCACAGCATAATTCAAGGCCACAACAAGGAGGCATTTTACTAAACTGTCTCAATACAATCTTCCAATCATAATTCCTGAGCCTAGAAATCAAGATTACACAAATTGAATTGATTTATAAGACCAGATAATATAGACTCTTATCCTTTAAGTGCATTGGACTCAAGCCTTCATCCACTTCCTAGCAGTGGCAGACCCAAGAATTTTAATGACGGAGGGTGAAAATAAAAAATATTATATCATAAATAAAAGTACTTAAAATACAATACAGACCTAATATACAAAAAATGACTTGTACTTGTTTCTTGAATCTAAAGTTATGCTCATAATTCTTGATCTGTGAAATCTCTATAATAAAATTTATCAATCAGTTTGTAAATATCATCACTATTAAATGACTTGTACTTGTTTATTGGATCAAAAGTCATGCTCAAAGCAAGTAATTTAACGATATTTTCATTGAATTTGATATATAACTGAGATTAAAATTCGCTTTCAAATTATGTCTTAGGATCCAATGAAGTACTTTTTAACACTAAAATATTTTATTATTGTTCCAAAGCCAAAGGGAGGGAAAGGGGAAAAAAAGTAATTCTTGCTCGTTTTGACTTCCATTCCCACTCCTATTGTAGTGTAATCTAAATTGTCTAGCAAGAAACTATGTAACATCACGTATTGAAGCATTTCAGCGAGAACATAACAAGTCACAGACTGTCCAAGCAAGCCATAGAATAATACACTGAATCAGAGCATAGGTGAATAATACATGTCGCGTCTCTCTCTCTCTCTCTCTCACACACACACAGCTAATACTAATTAAGTTTCCCAGTTACAGAGAACTGGAGTGATATATAGATGTGAAGATATCTAATAATACATCAAGAAACTAAAAACAAACCCTAGAACAGCACATAAAAACCCTTAACTGAAATTTATATATATAATATTTTTATTTCAAAATTTTATGGGGGGCGGGGTCCCCCCGGGGGGTCCGCCTATGCTTCCTAGGAGTCAAGGAAGGTTAGCCACACAAATATTGCTTCACCAAAGCATCAATTGGAGACTGGGCCATGAGTAGAGTTGAGGAAGATGATGAGCACGTGATCATGAACAGATGTCAATTGATGGAGAATTAGGTCGATCCGAGAATTGGATGATTTGAAGAGAATAAATTAAAACAATCGGTAAGCGGACATGAATGAAGAAAGTGTGGTCTTGTTTTTGTAAGAGAGATGGTGGAGAAAAATCTGAAAGTGAAGAGGGATCAATCGTGCCGAATGAGAGTCCATCCGACAGTTGGGAGAATAGTGTCAACTTAACACCTGCACATGAATATCATATATATTTGGGTTAAATACTATTGTTGCCACGGAAGTTTAACCGGAGTACTGGTTACCCGTAAGTTTTTTTTTTTGGTCCATTTTTGGCCCGGAATTGTAAAAACATAGTAATCTTGCCCATATGTTGATCTTGACCGTTGAATTATTACTCTTATTTGTAAACTTTCAGAGGCAAAATTGCTCTTAAGAAAAATCTTTTAGGGCAAACTTACTCCTAAAAAAACTTTTTAGGGCATATTTGCTTTCTGTTTTATTAACGTCTGAGGAAAAAATGAGACTAAAAAGACTTCCAGGTGACCAGTGCTTCTTAAAGATTTTAAAATTGAAGATTTAATTAAATTCAACAATTAAGTATTTAAGTTCTAAAAAATGCATGGACGAAGTTAAGCCCAACATAGATTAATTGTGCATAAAATCATGAAAATAATGAGAAATATCAATCAATGCTTTTCTGTAGTTGTGCAGACAAAATAACAAAGCTAATAAAGAGATGGAGTTGTACCAAAATACAACAGTAGTATTTTACTTGAATAAATTTATTCATGTTAATAATCATTTTTTTACTCATGAGGGGGTAGATTCTTAATGGTTAGAAAACTTGAAACGACAATATATTTTAAAAAGGAAGAGATAAGTGTCAATTATTATTAGTTTACAATGGAAGGAGTTAGTAGGAAGATGAGTCACTACCTTTTGTTGTCCATTTTTGTATGGGTTTTGAATGAGCAATAACTAATGGCTGCGAATGTATTTGTTAAGTACTCTCCAGGGAAGGATGACCTCATGAGGAGTAGCAAGCTGTGGTTGGGTGACTTGGTTGAAATCATTGAGCTTGCACCTCTCTGCTCTTCGTATCTCTTGTTTATGTATTAATCTCCACCCACATCCCTTCATAAATACCCTACGACCACCTAAATCATTGTCAAAGTATCCGTGAATTTCAAATTTAATGTGAAGGGAATTGTTATGGCCTCTTAGGTGTTGCCAACATGTTTCCTCATTTAATTCCAACACCATTATGCACTGGCAATCAGAACGAGAAAAGAGGCCAGTACCATGCCCCCACTTTTTGTGTACAAAATCATCATCTTCTGGAGCCTTGGTACTCCAATAAATTGTAAACTTATCACCCGCACATATGATAGGCAAGCATACAACAATTCCTAACCATTCACTGTCACGAAAATCTAGAGGTATGTTCACTTTTATCACACAATCCTCCGAAAGACTTCCCAAAATACTCTTTGAAAACCAAGATGGTATTCCGCGTCCTGGAATAATTGCAAATAAATCTCTTAGAGGAGCACATTTTATCTGCAAACATACCAAACAGTTATTAACATTAATTACTACCCATAAAGGGAACATATGTGTGAACATGACAAAAATGAGACAGACATGCATACCTCATCAAGTGGCGTATCGTCATCATAGTTGTAACACCCCTACCGGCCTCGCCCTTTCGGGTGGCGGGTAGTGTGATTCTAACAACCCATCAGGATCTTCTTTATTCGGCATATGCGGAAGCGTTCTTATACACATACTCAAAATTAGACACCCGGCCCTATATTATTCGTACGGAAGTGTCAACATTCTTCGGGGCCGTTGACATAGCTATCGAGTGTCGTTGCTCTCGCTTTCGCTCTGTTCATTCTTTCTACAACTTCAAGCACTCCCTTCAAGTCTTTGTCTTCAAGTGACACTCCATTCTCGCAACCCGCAACACTTCTCCGTCGTGCTCACCCGCCTAATGGTTGGTTGTGGGGGTGAGATTCTGGGGAATCTCGCAGCAAACATTACCGAACAATGCATGTAAGATAAATGCTAGTGTATGATATGCTTGCCTTACATAGGCTCATGTTAACATAATGACACTTCTGCATGCTTCAATGCTTCATAAAATATACTCATGGCCATAGCATAAATAGAAACAGAGCTTCAACCATTCAAATATGTTAAACAAGCAAGTAAAGCAATCATACACATCAACGCAAAAGCAAATTAATCAATACACGCAAGTAGGGTAAGTCCACTACCTTAGCCTGTGTCCTCCGCTTGTACCTTTTCTTCCAACCACTGAAGTTGCTTGAAGCATATTCTTCCATTCTTTTTCTTTCTTGACTTCTCATGGCCCTAAACACGTATTCATATTATTAGAGCCATGGAAATAAATACCTAATGGGCTATCTTAGCCTCATAGGCTTTCTTACACCCTTGGAGTTTACTCTTATTACTTTGGCCATTTCTTTCTTAAATTCGCATGGTAGCTAACAGCTGTCAACATTTTGGCCAAACTTCGAAAATCATAATTAATTCTATAGAACTCCGATTGGGGTGGTTCAAATTTCCATTTGTCACTAATTAAGTCTAGTTTCATATAAAAATAATCACTAGACCTATTTCTTGCTGTATCATTCCCAGTTTTTCATTCTTGCTTCGCTGTCCAGAAAAAGGTTCCAGTTTAATAGGTCAACTTCAAAAATTCGTATCTCCCTGGATACAACTCTGATTAAGGCGTGTGACCTATCAAATTAAACCTTGTTGTGTCTAGTTTATATCTGGAAACTTTAACAGCGAAAATCGATCATTTACTATTTCTAAATTGAACACGAAAACAACTGTTCATTTCTGGAAAATGACAGTTTCCAGTTTTAAGCTTCTAACTTTGGAAATTCACAACGTTCATTGTACATATTGGATTTAGATGTTCTTTGGCTCATATTAAAGGTCATGATGTGTACTAATTATCCACAAAATTTCAGGGTCAAAAGAGTTCGTTTACCCCGGTTTTACCTTGCTCAAAGACTACTGCTTCAGCTGAAAGTTCAATTTCCAGAACCATGACAGCAACTTATATCTTCATGTTCAGCTGTGTATTCCCAGAAGCAACAAACCCTCACGTTCAGCAATAACTAATGAGAGCCCACTCACATTTTCTTTCAACGTGAAGCTTCATATATTCTCTGTTTCAACACACAAATCACAGAGATGAAATGGACATACAACGTTAACATTTTTCCGTTTTAGTTCCCAAGCAAATGAGTGTCATTATGCGAACCTAGATCATGTTGCATAAGCTTCTTCACAGAACCCAAATGGTTGGGAAGAGCAAGGAAAGAGATTCAAGACTCACCTTGTTTGATATACAAGTTTGCATGCACGTTCATACTCCTTTCCTTCCAACCGTCGTGCTTCTCACGTTCTCTCGTTTCTTCTTTTCTCACGTGCGAGAGATGAACCAGAGCACTTCCTCAACTCTCTTGATCTTTCAAATACCCGGCTCATGCTCATGCTCGCCTCTCACTCTCGCTTAACTCTCTCCGTCACACATTCTTGGCGTTTTTCTCGGCTCGATTCTGTTCTTACTCGATCTCCGTACTTTCGCTTCTCAACTCTCAACTCCATCTCGGCCTCATCTCTCTTGGTGTCAAACTCCCGCACTCTCCTTCTCTCTTTCTTTCGCCCATTGAGGCGAAAATGAAACACATAAATGAGGGAGTGCGTTGCTGAAAGTGGTGAGTATAGTGACGCACAAGTTCCCGAGTTCGGAGACAAGTGCGGAATGGGTTCCGTCATACCGAATTCAAGGGGAATATTCGCCTTGCTTGTCGAAACAAAGTGAAGCAAGCATGAACGAAGCACAAGAATAGTGGAGTATGGCATGTGTATTTCTTTTGTCATCCGAGATGGTGCGCACGAGCCGCCGTATTCAAGAGACACGAGAGGAGTAATGGAGCATGGGCGTTTGTGCTTGCTGAATTCCAAGAGCATATGCCTACCTCTCGTTGTCCGCAAACACATGCAACAAAGGTGTGTGTATGATCTCTCATCGTTTCCTTTCTTTTATTCCCGGCCGAATGAATTAAATAAACCGAGGAAGTTTGGCTTCACGTGGCTTGCTTCATTGTTCATATATGATGGGAGCACGTGACTGAACTTGAGACATAAAAGGGCGCTGGATAAGTTCAAGCATATGAACAGAAATGAGCTGAGAATAATGGGCTGAATTGGTTCTGTAGCATATGGGCTGTAACATCCCATTTTTAAAAGCAGTATAATTTTTTTTTCATCAGAGTAGAGCATTGGAGCGATTGAGTAACTGATACATATATTTATAAATGTCGTAAGTCCGGTCGATTTACGTAAACGGTACATTGACCGAGAGTTTTCAAAATGAATAACACCCGAAGAAAGTCTTCAGCCCCGGTCTCGCGTGCGGCCCGCCGCCTTTCTCCTTGGTTCTCGGTTCTCCCGAACCCGACGCTATGATAAGAGCGAGATCCAATTGCAATTTGATCTCGTAATCTTAACCTCATGCTTAAATACGACTACATATACACGACAAAAAGAATCAATACAACAGTCCACAACAGATGTATGATTAAAAACACATAACCACGTATACAAGATAATAACCACGTATGTAACATAACCTCGTATGATACAACAATAATAACCTCGTATGTGACATAACCTCGTATGTAACATACCGTGTATATAGCATAACCTCGTATACTACTACACAACAATCACATACAATCATATAATAAACATCAGAGCTAATGTTACAGTACGCGAACGTACCTTTTTGGCGGTACAACGGAACTTTTACGGAAAAACGTGAAATTCGACAAATGGAAAAAACAATGATGACGGCGGCGCACAACAAATGGCTCGATTAGCTCGGATATCCTATAAGGACAACGTTTATCAACATTTGGCATCATAACAGGCCATTTGGGCGAAAATTACTATTTTGCCCCTAGTACCCCTATTTGGCGGAATTTCGCGGAGCTTCATTGTTTTCGCTCTATCTCTCCGAATTTTGACAGATCTTTTCCCTTATCATATTTTCGAAATATATATCATATTTACCCCTAAATATGATATCTAGACTATCTTGAAAAATTAAAGATAAATCTAGCATTCCTACTATATCTACCGAAAGAACTACCGAAACTAAAGACCGGGGACCGAAGAACTTACCCGCACTTTGCTCGACTTTCTCCGTGAGCTTCTCTCTCTAACTTCTCTCTAAGGGGCAGATTTTTGGTGTGAAAAATGAAGAAGGTGCTCATGCCCTTATATAGGGAAAAATTGTGCCACTTTGGTAATTTCCATATTCCAAATCTTGTAATTTTCTCTTACCTTATAACCAAGTAAAATCAAAGCATAATGGTGTTTAATTCCTAGCCATGCAGCATGTTGGTCGAGATTCAAGGCTGATTTGGCAGCAAACAATTGGTCCAAAAATGGTGAGTCAACTTGCTTTATGGCCGGTTCGGCGATTTTCCCTGTTCGATCTCCGTTTCGCGTCTCTTCTGAGAAATCTCAAAATTCTGGATTCATAACTTTGAAGATCTTCTCTTCCTCATCAATAATATCTAATTTAACTTAGATTTCGGTCCTTCATGGGTTCCAACAAATCAGGTTGAAGTTTTCTCAAAAACGTGTCCAACACGTCCGTGTCGAAATCGCTTAATCATCAATCTCTGGATAATAATTCACGACTCCAAATATGTCCAGATAATTATAAACTCATCTCCAGATGTTGACTTATAATTTATTTTCTTCAAATCCAAAATGTGAATATCTCGCATTTTTCCCTATTTCGTCTTATTAGGCAAATGCGCTACCGACCTTAATTAATTTCCGGAAGAGGTCACTTGAAGGTAAAAACTCACTGATCAATATTTTACCTTGACTTTGGAATTCCTATTCCTGGTTCTCTAGATAGGATCCGTTTCCTATTTATTCCATTACTATTCACTATATTATATAATAATACAATTTTACAAAAATATCATGATATTTTTTTTTTTTTTTTATTTTTTTTTATTTTTTCTAAGCATAAAATATTTTATTAATATTTTATTATATTTTTTATTTTTTATTTATTTAATAATTTCGAATTTCTCCAATTAAAAATAATTATTTAAATTATTTTTAATTCATTTACTTTATACCTTAATTATCCCTTAGCCACTTACTAATTTTTGATAATTTTCTTAATTAGGATAAATCATTATCTCACAACTATTTTACTTACATTGGTATTTTATATCCCATGTAAAATATTAAAAATCATGGGGTCACTTATGATCCCAAAATAATACTTAATTTTGCCTCATTATTTTTCAAGGGAAATTATCCCCAAAAATTCCTAAAATTAGAGACAACATACTTTCTAATTTTTAACAAATATTTAATTGCCTCCTGGGATTTATCATAATATTTTTAGGCCATTTAATGCCTCAAAAATACATTTTATGGATTTTAGCTCTTTATCTCTCCTAATTTCCATAAAAATTACCTTAGAAAATAAGATAATTATTACTTCTTATTTGAGACCACATATTCACCTATTTTCAATAGGTATTATTTATCGAAATATAATATTCCAGATAAATAATTACCCGGGTATTACATGGGCCAAATGAGATAAATAGAGTGAGGGAGTATAAACGCATTTCTGAATGCTTATTCTCCAAATTGGTGCTGCATGAGTGGTTTAAAAGAGACAACAAGTATTTTACTCTTGGGTCCCACGAGCATGCTTCCAATATTAACTTGGTCATGCATAGTTCATCCAACCCAATATACTTCTAACTTAATATTCTCATTCTCTTTCCAATATTGAGCCATCAAACTTCAATAATTCTTTCTCAAAAATTCAAGGAAAATATTCCTTACAAACATTCCTTGAATTTATTATTTTCCCAAAGATTCAAGGAAAATAGGTCTCAAATTCCAAACCTTCATTTTATTAATTATTTGGGCCAAATCTTCACCATTAATTCTCATTCAATATTTCTAATTTCCAAATCCAAAATTTGGGATGTTACAATAGTCCTCATCAGAGATTACATAATACTTAGTTCGCCCACAACACTGAAATAAAAAAGCACTCGTTATGTATATTTAGTTACAAAAACACGAATCATTAGAAAGATCATGTAGGAAGACAAACATACCTCATGGTCAAGTGAAGCAACTAAATTCCATAACTGTTCATCTGATGATAAAGGTGGTTCCATTGAGTTACAAGAGGTTGCATGTAATCCAATTAACCGTGGCGGAAGCCTTGGCAATGACTTAAGCCTTTGGCAAAAGTCCAATGAAAGAAATCGAAGTCGAAAAAGACTAGAGAAGCAACCAGAGGGTAGATTAACAAAATTGTTAAAGCTTAGATCCAATGCAACCAGTGATGATAAACTACCAAAATCATCTGGAATCGATCCGTCATTTAAGCCACAATTTATTAAAGATAAATTTGTTAACGACGTTACTTTCAATAACGTGTCATGATTAAGAATTTTGCAGAGACACAAATCCAAATCTCTAGGACTAGTGAAGGATTCGAGTGATTCATGAAATATAGTTATAGCAGTCCAACTTATATCAAGATATGATAATTTGTTCATACCTTCCCCAAACTCTGGGAGCACTGCAAGTTTTCCACACCCTCTAAGATCTAACATCGTCAAAGAATTTGTTACCAATTTTCTTGGTAAAATTTCAAGATTATCACAAAAGCCCAAGTCCACCTTAGCAAGCGCTTTTAACTTTCCAAGTGACTGGTGAACCCTAACAAGGGATTTGCACCGATAAAGACATAAATATTCTAGATATGGAATTCCTGTGAAGTCTAGAGTTTTACCAGTATCACCCATACTCCATATCCCTACAAAATGAACCTCATCGGACCCAATCTCTAAGAATGGCATCAGATTAGCCACTCTTGAGTCAATCCCAACCAGATTGTCATTATAAGATGGTAATTTAGAACTTAAATAAGTCCACACCTCTCCAACTATATTTTTTTATAACATCTGCTTCATTCCTGCCAAAAAAAAATGATAACATTGTTTAATTTGAGTTATATAGTTATAATTAAATGAAATAATAATGAAAAACGTAACTTTTCATGAATATTGTATATTTACTAAAGCTACATTATAGATTCTAAGAATAGTTGGAAATGTTATTCCATTTTCATAAAATAGAAAGTCGACAACAAGGATGGAGATGAGTGGTGTGTGAATCGATCCATCCTCCCTCTAAAATTACAAATGTGATTATTTTCCAAAAAATAAAGTTATTCCCAATTTCATTTTATTGATGGATATAATTTCATCAATTTATTAATTATCAATGTGTACTGTCATTCAATTAATTAATTCATAATTCAAAATTTACCTTTTCTCTTAATAAATCAAAATGACTAATGTAACACCCCAAATTTTCGAAAACATTTTCATAGCGTTTTGATTAGAGTTGAGCATCTGAGCAATGTAAAATATTGAGTAACTGATAAATCTGTGGTACAACATTGTCTGTGGCGTATCTTAATAAGATAAAAACTTTTGTTCGAGAATACAAATACACTAGCGATGATAATACGTCTCTAAACAGAGGCTCCAAATGAGTCCTCATGCGTTACGCTTATTCTTGTCTCTTATCTTCGGTCCTTGGTCTTCCGCACCACGGCTATAATAAGAGCCGAGGTCCAATGCCCATCGGACCTCGGTAATCTGGGTTAACCTCACGCTTATATCAACAATATATTTATGACATATATTCATGATATTACAGCAATTATCAATACAAAAGCCCATAACGGATGTACGATTTGAGATAACGGCATAGCCGATTCACATGTCCGTTATCTCGATCCGCACTATTCACCGGTGCCACGATCCACTCGTGTCCTCGCCGCTAGAAAACTCAACGGTATTAATAAGACTATAACCCGTGTAAAGCTGAATGTGTAAGTAATGGACTAAGACAACATCTTAGTTTATGAATATCACTATCATATATAAACATACTATAAGCATTAGAGTCAGTGTTACAGTACGCCGCGAACGTACCTTAGTCTGTGTAGATAGCTAGTGGTATCTTTTGTCTGTCAATTTGTGTTCTCGGACATAATCACTAACGAGTCTGTTATGAGATTAGTTATACCATGGTTAAGTCAAACTATAGTTGTAACAACTCTAGTTAGGGTAACTAGTCACAGTAGTTAGCTTTCCTTATTTGTATATATATGTGTCCACTGTGTAACCTGATATGCAACAATACAAAACGTCTTCCTTCCTTCATTCATTCCTGACTCTCTATTCTCTCTTCGCTCCTCTCTGATTTCGTCCATGCATGGTATCAGAGCTCTTTTGAACCAAACCATGACTTTGATTTCCTCCTCTGCTTCTCAGTCGACCAAACTTGTCGTTCTTGATTATGCAAAATCCAATGAATTAGTTGCATTCAATCACTCTGTATCCTCAAAGCTTGATTAGAGTAATTTTCTTGTCTGGAAACATCAAATTGAGTCGGCCATTCATGGACATGGCTTGTTCCATTATGTCGAGTCCAGCGTCTCACCACCACAATTTGCCACAGCCAAAGATCTTGAACTTGGCAAAGTGTCGACAACCTATCTTGTCTGGTACAAAAAGAATCAATTAATCTTCTCCTGGCTTCAGTCGATAATCTCTGATAAGATTTTACCTCGATTGGTTGGTTGCACAACCTCATACTCGGCTTGGAAGAAGATTCTTGACTTTTTTCAAGCTCATGCTTTTGCTAAGATCTCTCAATACAAGAAGGAACTTTGAAATACTAAGAAGTATGACCGATATATTTCTAAATTTGTTCTCTGCGCCAAATCATTGGCTGATATTCTCACTTTAATCGGCTAAACTATTGGAGAACAGGATCAAGTCGAGGTGATTCTTGATGGCCTTCCTGATGAATATGATTAAGTGGTTTCTTCGGTTAACTCTCAGTGCACACCATTCTCGTTGAGTAGAATTGAATCTCTTTTGATCGCTCATGAGCTCAAACTTGCTCGTTCTCTGAACTTGGTTCTCCCCGATTGTGTCAAACCGGTGGCTCATCTTGCTCAAACCTCTTCTATGAATGAGCATCACTCACCGGCATATTGTTCTCTATCGCATAACAGACGTGGAGATGGATCTAGTAGCAGTGGCTTTGGTCGACATAGTCGAAGACACAACTTCTGTGGTCGAGGTCGTGGCTTTGTTACTCGCTCTTTGCTGTTGTGCCAACTATGCACCAAAAATGGACACACTGCAGGCTATTGTCATCGGAGGTTTGACCAATCTTTCTACTACTCACCCCAAACACAAGCTCACTTGCATCATACTGTTGTTTGTCCTAATACGTTTGATTCATATTACTGTGATCCTTATGCATATTAATTATTCTCTTGAGTATTTTTCTGATCCATCAGTGTCCACTGCCTGGATTGCTGACTATGGAGCAACGCATCATGCTACTTCTAGTGCCACCAATCTAATGCACTCGGCTCCATACTCTGGGTCTAATCAGTTGCATATTGGATATGGTTTATGTTTGTCTATTCTTCGACAAGGTTTTACTAATCAGTTGCAAATTTTTAAAAGCCGGACCTGACATTGAGCCAGAAACACTAGCAGATCTTTGTTCAAATGGTGAGAACGATTGTGTTGTATGGTTGGGCCGGTGACATAATAATTAAATTAAAAACAATATTATATACATATATATAGTAAAATATATAAGAAATAATAATCAATATTTAAAAAATACTTATTAGAAATAAAAGAAATGAAAAACAATGAATTAAAATACATAAAAATTAATTTTAAAAAATACTGTAAATCTTTAATATTTGCTCTGATCCTATGCCCACAATTAATTCAATTATCTCTTTTGTTAGCTAACATTTAAAAAATAATATTTTATCCGTATTTGTTGGGTTGGGACCTTAGGAGCCGGTAAGTTCTTTTCTTTTCAATCATATATGTGAACTAGCAGACCCAAAAGTTGGATCCAAAATTGAGTTAGTGGCATGTGCACACAAATTTAATTTTTTTTTTTAACACACACACATGTAGTAATATAGTTTTTCAAGAATCTCCTTGTAATGCTGGTGGGCAAAGTAGGTTGTGGAAATTAGAGGACATTCATGAAGTATTGAAAAATAACATGATGAGAGCTTTACTTTCTAACTATCTCATTGGGATAATAGCAAATATGACATTGCAATTATGCTTTACTTTGTTACCATTCTCATGTTATTGCAATGGACATTTTTATTAGGGATCTGAAGCTGTACAAGCTATTGTTATGCATCCAACCCCACATAATGTAGAAATGCAGTCTTAGATTACTCATCTTACCCATGGTGGTGGAACATTCTAGTGGTCTCATATGTCTTCCTTGTGTCATTAAAGTTGTTCAATGGTATTCATTTTCTTTAGAATCTCTTCCACTAGAAACTCCATTGGATAGACTTGTTGATATTCAAATGCATGGCAGCAAAATAGAGCAACTTTGGAGTGGCATACTGGTGAGATAATGCACATATTTTTATTTATACTACATATAGGTGTCTAATACATTTTTTTTTAAGGTTGATTTTCTTATTTTTTGTTTGATCAGTTTATGAAAAAATTGAAGTTTATTGACATGAGTGATTCTAAAGATTTGGTTGAAACTCCAGATTTTTCGGGAGTTCCAAATTTAGAAAAGTTAATTCTACATAGGTACTCATCCTTGGTTGCAATTTATCCTTCACTTGTAGAGCTGAGAAAGCTTGTTGTAGTGAGCTTACTTTGGTGCACAAGTCGTGAAATCCTACCAAGAAATTTGAAAATGAGTTCTTCGATAAAGTTGAGTCTTTACTTTTGTTGTAGAGTGTATGTGCTGCCAAAGTTTGTGGGGAAGTATGAAAAAATCATCATCACTTAATCTAAGTCATACTACTATAACCAATCTTTCTGAATCACTTGGATTTTTGACTGCCCTACGAGATTTGAATCTATCTGGAAGCATGAGTCTTGTTGTTGATCCTGTTATCTTCCACAAGTTGATTCTCAGAACTCTCAGTATGGTCGATTGCTCAAAGGGGTTTAAGCTGCCAAAAAATTTGAATGAGAATGAGGCTTTGAGAGAACATGACATCAGTGAGCCTTTCAAAACAGAAACAACTACAATCAATATTGCTCATCTAGGTCAATATGTCACCACAATCTAGGATTAAAGAGACATGACTTTGAAAGATGCAATTGTTCAAGTGATCTTGTCTTTATTTTTATTTTTGGCCTTATACTGTTTTAGATCACGAGAAGATAGATATCATATATTGGGATTATTTTAAATTAAAGTGAAATATACTTCCAATCATGCACTTTGAATTCAGCTCTTTATTTTCGTCATTTCCCTGTAAGCTTGTTATATACTACACTTTTTTTTTTAACCCACCAAGTATATTCATTAGTTTAATTTCATAACTGGTTCTTTTTATTTTCCTTTTGTTACTTGTTTACTATGGTAAATAATATGTTTATGTTATTGAAAATTACTATGGGGACAAACCCAAGAGGTCACTTGTATGCTGACTTTAAGTACAAACTGGTGGTATTATAATTTTAAGGGGAGCTGGGGAGGTGAAAGGAGAGGAATGATTGGACAATCTGTCTATGCATCTCTGAAAGTACATGAGAAGAATGATTCATGTTGCTTGCAATTTATAAAATGCAGCTATTATAAATTTCTATAATATAAAATAAAAATGTCTTTATACAATTTTTTACGCATGGATTACAAATGATAAAAAAATTTTCCTATTATCTGCGCTTGTCTTAGTTGATAAGAGTAGATGGGGTGCTGCTGGTAGAGATTCAAAACCCCTTAGAAAAATGTAATAACAAAAATATAATAAATATCATGTGCGTATTAACCTTTATATATATATATATATATTAAAAAAAAACTCTTCTACATATACCGATCATACAGAATATAGGTGCAAAAGCAGGGCACTAGTGTGTAATAACACTTGTCGATTATGAATATTATTTATATATAATTAAATAGGTGATAGCTCACTGAATCGATTCAACATTAATAATGGATTGTTGTAGTTGATACCTATTTGATGAGAAACTTGAGTTCAAGATCACTTTTTTAGGATGATCATCCATGACCTTTTTGGTTCTTGCCATTATAAAATAGCTTTTGGCTGAACTAGTAAACACATGCAACTTTCATTTATTTATAGTATGGTATATTATATCAACTTTAGCTTTTGGTAATGGTGGAAATATTGATGAGCGAAAAGGGGATTCCAATTTCAGAGTTATTATGATGCTGCTGCTTTTCTTTTTTCCGATGTGCCAAGATTAATTGGTGTTGTTTTTCTCCCTTTTCTGAGTTTATGGTAGTCTCCACAGCTTCTTTTCGACTAGTTACTTTTGATATTATTATTCTTTTTTTTTGGGCGTAAAGTCTACACAACAATACATAAATCACAATATTCCAATGAATGATTCATTACATATTGTAGAAAGATTCCAATTAAAAGTAGCTACACAACAATAAAGGAACACTACAAAATAATAATAATATCATATTAGTGATGGAATTTCCGTTGGAAAAACATTTATCAACAATTACCGACGGAATTGCATCGCTGATTCCGTCGTTATATAAGTTCCGACGAATTTGCCGATTGACGTCCATTTGTAATTTCCAACGGACTTATTCCGTCAGTGATTTCATCAAAAATGATAAAATGCCAACGGAATTTGTCGACGGAACTATTCCATCAAAAATATCCGAGGGAACAACAAAAGGTCTAACAAAAACTCTATCAGGGCACTCTCCGATGGACATCCCAACGGAATTTCGTCGAGATTACGACGGAATTAGATTCGTTGGAAAGTTCCATCACAAATATTGTTTGTTTTTTTAAAGGTTTATAGAATGTTATTGACGGAATTACCCAACGGAATTACCCACGGCACTTGTTTCTTGGCAAAAAAGAATTATGAAATAATCCTACTACTTATGTGATGATTTTGTTGGTGGATTGTTTTTGCTTCCTTTGTAAGTACTTTTTTAGCACAAAAGTATATATTAGCCCTAGAAAGTTTTCAAGATCTTAGCTCATCTAACATTTTTTCGGGAAAAAAAAAAGATGTAAAGAATATCCATGAAGGGACCCAAATAACTTCTGTAGGAAAAAGACTCGAAACCAAGTCACGTAAAGTGTAGAAAGTAATTTATTTATTCCTTTTTTTTAAGAAAAAATGAAATTCAGCTTTACCTTCCTATACACCAGTGGTAAACCACAATGATGGTTGCCTCTGTATCTAGTGTAGAAAGGAATAAAGTTTATAAATGTCAAATGATTTAAATAACTATATATACACTGATTATTGGTTTAATGTTGCTTTGCACTCAAATTAAACTAATAAGCTAACCCCTATGTAGTAATTAAGGACTAATTCAGCCACTTATACAAAGCAAAACCGTGACTTAAGATGTAAACATATAAAGCCAAATCAATTAAAAGTGTAGAGCAATCAACATGTTAGAAAACCACAGCATAATTCGAGCCTACAACAAGGAAGCATTTAACTAAACACTCTCAATACAATATTCCAATCATAATTCCTGAACCTAGAAATCAAAAATTACACAAATTGAATTGATTTATAAGACCAGATAATATAGACTCTTATCCTTTAAGTGCATTGGACTCAAGCCTTCATCCACTTCCTAGGAGTCAAGGGAGGTTAGCCACACAAATTGCTTCACCAAAGCATCAATTGGAGACTGGGCCATGAGTAGAGTTGAGGAAGATGATGAGCACGTGATCACAAATGTCAATTGATGGAGAATTAATTAGGTGGATCCGAGAATTGGATGATTTGAAGAGAATAAATTAAAACAATCGGTAAGCGGAGTGAATGAAGGTGGTGGGAATTAATGAAGTGTGTATTCTTGGTTTTTGGAAGAGAGCTGGTGGAGAAAAATCTGCAAGTGAAGAGGGATCCGATCGTGCCGAATGAGAGTCCATCCGACAGTGTGGGAGAATAGCGTCAACTTAACACCTGCACATGAATATCATATATATTTGGGTTAAATACCATTTTGGCCATGAAAGTTTAGTTTAAGGAGCACTGATCATCCGGAAGTTTTTTTTTGTCTCATTTTTGCTCCGAAAGTTTAAAAATATAACAATCTTACCCATCCATTGATTTTGACCGTTGAATTGTTGCTCTTCTTTGTAAGCTTCCAAAGGCAAAATTGCTTCTAAGAAAAAAACTTTCGAGCAAATTTGCTCCTTAAAAAAAAATTTGGGGCATATTTGCTCTGTTTTGCTAACGTTTGGGGCAAAAATGAGACCAAAAGGACTTCTGGATGACCAGTGCTTCTTAAACTAAACTTTCATGGCCAAAATGATATTTAACCCTATATATTTTTAGAATAAAATATTTTGAAATTAAAGATTTAATTAAATTCAACAATTAAGTATTTAAGTTCTAAAAAATGCATGGACGAAGTTAAGCACAACAAAGATTAATTGTGCATAATATCATGAAAATAATGAGAAATATCAGTCAATAATCTTACTTCCATCTTATTCATCAAGTATCATCATTCACACATCCCACCGTTCCCATGTACAACTACTGGTGCCCAAGGCCGCCAATGCTTTTGTGTAGTTGTGCAGACAAATTAACAAAACTAATAAAGAGATTAAATTTTACCAAAATACAACAGTACTATTTTACTTGAATAAATTTATTCATGTTAATAAGCATTTTTTTATTCATAGGGGGTAGATTCTTAATGGTTAGAAAACTTGAAACGACAATATATTTTAAAAAGAAAGAGTTAAGTGTCAATTATTATTAGTTTACAATGGAAGGAGTTAGCAGGAAGATGAGTCACTACGTACCTTTTGTTGTCCATTTTTGTATGGGTTTTGAATGAGCAATAACTATTGGTTGTAGATGTAGTTGCCAAGTACTCTCCAGGGAAGGCAGACCTCATGAGGAGTAGCAAGCTGTGGTTGGGTGACTTGGTTGAAATCATTGAGATTGCACCTCTCTGCTCTTCGTATCTCTTGTTTACGTATTAATCTCCACCCACATCCCTTCATACGACCACCTAAATGAGCGACACGGTCTTTGTGAAGTTCACATTTAATGTGAAGGGAATTGTTATGGCCTATTAGGTGTTGCCAACATGTTTCCTCATTTAATTCCAACACCATTATGCACTGGTAATCAGAACGATGAGACAAGATGCCAGTACCATGCCCCCACTCTTTGTGTATAAAATCATCATCTTCTGGAGCCTTGGTACTCCAGTAAATTCTAAACATATCACCCCCAACATATGACAGACAAGCAATTCCTAACCATTCACTGTCACGAAAATCTGGAGGTATGTTCACTTTTATCACACAATCCTGCTTAAACATTCCCAAAGTATTATTTGAAAACCATGATGGTATTCCGCTCCCTGGAATAATTGCAAAGAAATCTCTCAGAGGAGCACATTTTATCTGCAAACATACCAAACCGTTATTAACATTAATTACTACCCATAAAGGGAACATATGTGAGAACATGACAAAAATGAGACAGACAATGGATACCTCATCAAGTGGCCTATCGTCATCATAGTCCTCATCAGAGATTACATAATACTTAGTTTGCCCACGACACCAAAATAAAAAAGCACTTGTTATGTATATTTAGTTACAAAAAATATACACGAATCATTAGAAAGATCATGTAGGAAGACAAACATACCTCATGGTCAAGTGAAGCAACCAAATTCCATATCTGTCCATCTGATGATAAAGGTGTTTCCATTGAGTAACAAGAGGTTGCATGTAATCCAATTAACCGTGGTTGAAGCCTTGGCAATGAGTTAAGCCTTTTGCAAGAGTCCAATGAAAGAAATCGAAGTCGAAAAAGACTAGAGAAGCAACCAGAGGGTAGGTTAACAAAATTGTTACAGCTCAAATCCAATGCAACCAGCGATGATAAACTACCAAAATCATCTGGAATCGATTCGTCATTTAAGCCACAATTGCTTAAAGATAAATTTGTTAACGACATTACTTTCATTAACGTGTCAAGATTAAGAATTTTGCAGAGACTCAAATTCAAATCTCTAAGACTAGTCAAGGATTCAAGTGATTCAGGAAGTCTAGTTATAGTAGTCCCACTTATATCAAGATATGATAATTTTTTCATACCTTCCCCAAACTCTGGGAGCACTGCAAGTTTTTTACAGTGTCTAAGATTAAACATCGTCAAAGAATTTGTTTCCAATTTTGTTGGTAGAATTTCAAGCTTTTCACAAAGCTCCAAGTCCACCTTAGCAAGCGGTTTTAACTTTCCAAGTGACTCGTGAACCCTGACAAGGGATATGTAGCAAGAAAGACATAAATATTCTAGATATGGAATTTCTGAGAAGTCTAGAGTTTCCACCAAATTCATAGATTCTCTCAAGTCGATAAATTTCAACTTTCTCATAATCTAGGATCAAACAAAAGATAGTAGAGTCAGTCTCACTAATGGATCATTAAAACATGGACGCAAAAGTATATTTTTAAGATAAACAATGATGCATGAAGCATCAATCTCACCTGTATGCCATTCCAAATTTGCTTTATTCGGCTATTAGGCATTTCAATATGAACAAGTTTCTCCAATGGATTCTTATGTGGAAGAGCGTTGAGTTCAAAAGTTGACCATTGAACAACTTTTAATGGACTAGAAAGTTGCAATCCCCTTGGTGACTTGACTCTAGTACACATAAAGTTCTTCAGACTTAAGATGAGTAATCTAATGTTACTCATTTTTGAAACGGCTTCGGAATGTACATTTACAATATAATCTTTGTCAGGCATAACAATAGCTTGTATTTCCTTATATCCTTGACAAAATAGTCATTTCCAGAAAAATAACATGAGACTGACATATAAGAAAGTAAAGAGTATTTGACAAATCCTTATTTGAAGTAGTTACCAAGGTATAAGTCAACACGCTCTTTCAATATTAAAAACATTAAATTTATGTAAGCAAAAAGAGGTATTTAGAAAATAAGACACTCACCTTGTTATTTTCCAATACTTCCTTGAAGTCATCAAATTGCCACAACCTGCTACGCTCGCCAACATTTGGAGATTCTTGATGAACTATATACCTACCCAGATCTTGAAGTAAATCATGCATCTCTAATGTGCAAGCCACCATTTCAACAAGTAAAGTTTTTTCAATCAAGACCTTTATTCCAATTTTTGAGTAAATATCACAACCTTTCAAAATTAGAGTCACTTCTTTTTTCTTCCAACCCTAACAAAACAAGCAATATCTAAAAATAGTCTTTTCTTCCTCGTTCAACCCATCATAACTTATTCTAAGTATTTCAATAATGTTATTGTCTGGAATTCGCTTCAATCCATCTAAAGCATCTATCCACTCAACTTTACTTCTCCCGCAAAGAAATGAACCCAAAACTTCAAGTGCCAAAGGAAGACCTCTAGCATATTTAACCACAGATTTAGTTAATTTCAAATAATTCTCTTCAGGCTAATCTTTGTGGAATGCTTTGTTACAAAAGAGTTGAATAGATTCATATTTCTTCATCATCTTCATCTCATGTATTCGCTTCATTCTTAATGCGATGAGTACATGGCTATCTCTTGTTGTGATAATTATTCTGCTTCCTTCACCAAACCAATATGGACTTTCAGCCAAATTCTTTAATTGATTCTGATTATCTACATCATCAAGGACAATAAGAACCTTTTTACCGTACATAAGCTTTCTTATCATCTTCATTCCTTCATAATCATTAGGAATTTCTTTGTCTGTTGCTTTGAGATGTGAAAGAATCCTTTTCTGCAAAGAGACTTGACCTTCTCTAATTTTCAAAGTTTCTCTAACATTGGCAAGAAAGCAACACATTTCAAACATGTTGGATAACTTTTCAAACACAACTCTAGCAAGAGTTGTTTTACCAACACCGCCCATGCTCCATATCCCTACAAAATGAACCTCATCGGACCCAATCTCTAAGAATGGCATCAAACCAGCCACTCTTGAGTCAATCCCAACCAGATTGTCATTATAAGATGGTAATTTAGAACTTAAATAAGTCCACACCTCTCCAACTATATTTTTTTTTTATAACATTTGCTTCATTCCTGCCAAAAGAAATAATAACATTGTTTAATATGAGTTATATAGTTATGATTAAATGAAATAATAATGAAAAATGTAACTTTTCATGAATATTGTTTATTTACTATAGCTACATTATAGATTCTGAGAATAACTGGTAATGTTATTCAATTTTCATAAAATAGAAAGTCGACAACAAGGATAGAGATGAGTGGTGTGTGTGAATTGATCCATCCTCTCTCTAAAATTACAAATGTGTTTATTTTCCAAAAAATTAAGGTATTCACAATTTCATTTTATTGATGGATATAATTTCATCAATTTATTAATTCTCAATGTGTACTGTCATTCAATTAATTAATTCATAATTCATAATTTACTTTTTCTCTTAAAAAATCAAAATGAGAAAACCTTTCAATTTTTTAATGTCACAATGGAAAGAGTGCCTCTCACACATTTAAATGATCTCACTACTACAAAAAAGCTAAAAAAAGACCTAAATAAGACCCAATTAATGTCACTTTACTGAGGGACGTCTCGGAGGGGGAAGTTGAATTTGTGGCTTTTGGCGACCTGAATACAATTCAGTTCGCCTTAATAAGGCATCCTGATTTCAATTCAGGACGCCTCATAAAAGGCGACCTGAATTGTATACAGGACGCCTCATAAAAGGCGACTGAATTGAAATCGGGATGCCTTATTAAATAAGGCGTCCCGATTTACAATTCAGGTCGCCTTTTATGAGGCGTTCAATTGAACAAAGGCGTCATGATTATATATTCAGGACGCCTTTAATGAGGTTTTTAAAAAAAATATATGCTACATATTTAATTTTGCCCGAAAAAGAAGAATTTGACAAACGCTATATAACATGAATCAGTAATAATATACACAGGCAACCAATACTTGCAAAGAAACGAATACAAACAACAGTACCAAAGAAACAGATACAAACTAACAACAGTAGTAAAGAATCACTATCACAATAACATATTCCTGCCAGGAAAACATTCAATTCATATTCTTTTCTTGCTCTTTGTGCCTGTCATTCTTCAATAACACAATAACATAATCCTGCCACAGCAAAAACCAAGATACGTCATATGAAGACTAGTATAAGAACAAGATATGTAGTTTAAAAACAATGACAATTGAAAAGGCAGATACACGTCATTGATCATATGTCCTTTTCCACTTGAAGATAAACTAACTTACGATATTTAAGCCATCTTATAACCATACTAATCATGCTCACATTCAATATCAGTACCATACAACTTGAGGCCTCAATAAATGAAAAACATTCTGACACTAAAATTTGGAACCTAAATTCCCATATACTCGCAACTTCTAACCACCAAGACACCACCAAATCATTTTCTTCAACAAAATCATACATAACCTTAATGTGAAATTAGATACAGCAACAATGAAAATCCAAAGATATGTACTCCAATCCTTATCATGGTCCAAAACAAGTTGAATCCAGCTTGGTCACTCCAAGTATAACCATTACAGCTACTAACTAGGCTACAATTATGCATCTTTTTTTCTTAATAGACATGCAATATAAATGTCACCACCACAGTTCCAGAAGAATCTCAAGAAGCATTTGTCTATCAAAAGATTTACATAAAACAGATTGATCACTTGATCCAGCCAAAAAATGCGAAGTAAACTTTATATACCTATATGTGTTCAAGAAGATGTCTAGCCAATATGTCTTGAACCGTATCGATGTCATCTTGTGCGAGTACGGATCCTCACTACCAAAAAACTGTAAATTGGAAAACAAGGTATAAGATAAACCAAAGGCTGGGAATGAAATAATTAACAACACAAGTACAACAACAAAAATATCATCATTTGAGGATCACAGAGCGATTATGTACATTTTGAAAACCTGTAATACGTCCGCTGGTAATGATGGATTACATCCAATTGATAACGTAGTATCCGTACTCGAAGTTCCCTAGTTGGTGATGGCACTATAAATCAAAAGCAAATTTTTAAAACGAATAAAGGCATATCGAAAGCTACTGTGTCAATGAAATAACTTGAATTGAAACTGAAGATGGAATATCACCTAGAGGGAGGGGGTGAATAGGTGATCTCAAATTCTTTTCGCAAACTCACACGAAAACAAGTAAAATAGAAACAGAGAAATGAGACAGAGAGGTAAAGTAGACACAGGACAGTTTATACTGGTTCGATCCAAAAATCACTGACCTACGTCCAGTCCCCAGAACACCTGGGATTCCACTAACTTTCAAGAAACAATTACACACTCTGTAAACAAAGGATGATCCTCTTACTTTCAGATTCCACTCCCCCTTACAAGTTGTAATTGAAACACCCTCTCTTAAGGTTCCTCAACCTTAAGATTCAACTGACAATGAAGTAAATGTTTATGAACTCCTCACGAGTAGATAAAGTATGAAACACTGATGTACAAATTAATGAAACAGTAGAAACAGTAAATAATATTAAACTTGAATTGATTGCACAGTGTTTCGGTAGTTGGTGAATTCAATGCTTCTCGTATTTATAGTTGATGCCATTAATGACCGTTGGAGAAGATTGATAATCATCCGTTGTGACTCTTCAAGATAGCCGTTAGATAGATGAGTCGTCTGTCAGTGTTTAGCCCGTTTGAATACTACAACTGGAATTTGCAGAGTTGACATTCTCTTTCATTCCTTTTGTATTTCCGTTGTGAAATAGCATTTAATGTGGGATGGGAATAGCAGGAAGATCTTTCGAATGTTCATAGTGGTTGTTGAGATTATGTCTCGATAAGGTAACTCAATTTAATGCGTTCTGACACAGTGACTTCTTTATTCAAAATCTTGAGATGATCTGTGTTTAGATATCTGTAACTTTCCAATAAACTTGTTAAAACAGATTAAGAAAGTTAATGCAAAGTGATATGTTGAATCTATAATCATATAGAGAGAGAGATGAAAATTTAGATAACATTCATTTGGGACGAGACAACCACACCTCGAGTTATCACTCTTTATGCCTTGATTTCCTACAGAGTTAAAGACAATATGTATATTTGAAAATGAAGATTAACTCGAGGTACAATTCTTCTTGGCTTGAGTAATGTTTTAGACTCGAGGCGTAAATAAGCGAGGCTCGAGTTAGATCATCGAATAGATAGAAAATAAATTTCAAATATGAATTCACCTCGAGGCTGAAAATGATTTGCCTCGAGTCAGTACATTGAGGCAGTAGAAGTAAGTGGTAGCATGTTTTGACTCGAGGCACAAAAAGTCTCAACCTCGAGTCTATACTGAACCTCGAGGTAGCTTGAGGCTAGACTCGAGTTAGTTGAATCCGTTGTAAGAAATCATTTGAAGCGAACAACGTAATTGCCTCGAGGCTTCAACTAGATAGGCTCGAGTCACGACCAAGACTCGAGGTAGTTCTATCAGCCTCGAGTCAAAATGGATTTTCGTTGATGCGTTTTTAAGAAGCTAACTCGAGGTAGTTTTATCAACCTTGAGTCAAAATGGATTTTCATTGATGCGTTTTGAAGAAACTAACTCGAGGTTGAACCATTGCCTCGAGTTAATGTGACGGCAAAATATTGTTTCTGATAAAATATGATTTTGATTGAGTTAAAGCTATTTTGCTTATCTTCTTTGAACATAACTTCATTTCAACCTTAATCATCATCAAAACATTAATAGGGAACTAACATTCTCCCCCTTTTTGATGATGACAAGATTTGAGAAAGAAGCCAAAATAGGTTTAATCTCAGGAAAAGATTTCACTATAATTGAAGACAAAATTGCTTGAAACCAAATGATTAACTAAAAAGAGACTATCGGAGCAGAATGTTATATTAACACTAGAAGTCCAAGACAAAACATCAGTAAAAATACAAAGGCTTGCCAGATGACTATCAATTAGCAAAAATCAACACCACTTAAAAAACACAAGTCATGAACAACACCACTTAAAAAACACAAGTCATGAGTCCCTTTCTTGGCTTTGGCTTCTTTCCTTCACTTCTCCCCCTTTGACATCTATCAAAAAGTGGGGATCATATACGAGGCTTCTGATACAGTGAAGAGAAGGGATGAGATGAATTGGGAAAAGGTAATGGAGAATATGGAACTATGGTTAGGTTTGGAGAAGGAAGAAGAGAAGTGGAGAGGATAGGCTGAGTGGATATTAGAGTATCGATATCATCTTCCCCAAACAGCTCTGCTGTGGAGGTTCCAGAATAAGTAATCTTCATTGGAGCAGAGGTGGATGGAGGAATAGGCACAGAGGCTGAGGCAGAAACAGGAGTAGGTGAAATGACAGTGGTGGTCAAAGGAGGTGTAGTGTGAAAGGCAAAGGGTTGTGAAAGAGATGAGGGTGAAGGTGGTTTGGTAGTTGGAATTGCAAAACCAGAGCTACCAGTCATAGAGAGAAGTTTATCAACCTTGTGATAGAGAGTCCAAAGTGTATTGTGCATGTTGGTGATTGAGGCACCATGATCATCCAAGTGTCCCCTGAGGTTACCAACTTCATCCTTGACAGTTTCAACTTCTTCTTGTAAGTCCTCTTGATTCTCTTCAATTTGTGTGACCTTTTGCACAAGTTTGCCAATTTCAAACTCTAATTTTACAGAGAGAGTTCTGAGCAGCCATGGAAATGTGCACAGGATCCAAGCTGTCTGAGATGGCTTTTTCCAAAATTGCCTTGATATGAGCTCCCATAGAGAAAGGAGCAGGTTGGGAGGTTGGTTCTGGGCCAACTTCGGGTTGTGAAGGTGGACCAGGAGTTCTTGGTTTGGAAGCTCTTGACCTAGTAGGTGTTGGGGACTTAGATTGTCTAGATCCTTCTTGAAAGTTGATTTTCATTAAATTCAAAATATGTTGGCCAAATTCTTCTGGTTGCTTGGCCACCTCATCTTTCTCCAAATACCATATGTGCTCATGGAATAAGATAATATACACTAGGCTTGGAAATGGGATTGGTGAGGATTTCTTTGAGTGTAAGACATATTTCTTCATTTCACTAAAAATCCAGTGACCAAGGTTATGGTGAACTTTGGCCACAATGGATGAAAACATAGAATAATCTCGCTGGGTGAAATGAGTAAAATTTTTGCCTTTCTGTACAAAGTTCCTTGAGTAGATATACCACAAGGCACGATGTATAGGTGGCATGTGAACAGGATTGAAGCTAAGAGACCCAACAGGTTCACTCAATATCTCATCTGGACGAAGGATTTGAAAGATTTGTTCATTGTCATAGTGAAACTGAGGAATAAGAGGTGGATTTGAAATTTGCAATAAGTTATTCAAATAAGCAGGAGTAATCTCAATTCTCTTTCCTCGAACAGAAGTGAAAATTCTTTCTTCAGCTACTTGATTGTGTTTATCCAAAAGAGTATTGACAGACATATTAAAGTAGAATACTCTAACCAGTGTTGGACTATAAGAAGCACGGATAGATAAAAACGAAGCGAAATCTTTGAACCATGGATATAGATCTAGATTACACTCAGATTTCAATTTGGCTAGGTCTACAGACACAACAGCACAGAAGGGCCTAAGAGCATAATCTTTGCAAAATTTCTTTCCATCCTCAGAGGAGAATAGAATGGGACTACATATAAAATCTTTTGGAGGATTAAAAGTGGGGTCATGGTAAATGGAGACAAGAGATGGTTTTTCGAATACCTTTGACCCAGATTGATGAACCGAGCCCTTGGAGGCAGACATGGTTGTATTGAACGCAGAAGAAGAATCCTTTGAAGCTTTTGATCCTGAGACCGAAACTGGGTGGCTCTTGGAAGTGCCTCGAAAATCATAAGCTGAGACAACCATTTTCTTCTTTGGTGCACTTGGACTAGCAACAACCACCACCTCTTTGTGTTTTTCAACAAATGCTTCCTTCTCAATGGGTTTCTTTGGAGGAATAACAGGAGGTTCCTCGATTTTCAATTTCTTTGGCTTCTTTGAATCTCCTTCGTCAAATGATACCTTAGGGCAATACCTCTTTGTTGGCATTTTTATTCGCTTTGGTCGTTCTGACTGAGAAGGAGAGAATGATTCGGAGGCCACGAAGTCTGGGTCTGTGTTTTTGGGTTTAGACTTTGCTGAAGACGAAGGATTTTTCGTTTTAGGAGCCATAGTCGAAAGTCGATTTGATGAAAGCTAGGGTTTAAGAGAAGAGAGAATAGGGAGAGAGAGACAGAGTAAAACGAAGAGACACGGGAAGATGAAGAGGGAAGCGATACTGGAAGACATATAGTCAAAAGATTTGAATTTTAACTCGAGGTACGCATTTCGACTCGAGGTACTAGACTCAAGGTTATACTTACTGACTCGAGGCAATGAAGAACATGTACTAACCTGGATAGCGAAGACATGATTTTGACTCGAGGCAACCTTACCAACTCGAGGCAACAACTGTCCCCCATTTGTCTATTGCATTTAACTCGAGGGTCATGTTCCGACTCGAGGTAAAAACTGCTTTCCTTTCGTCTAACTCTCTGGTTGATTTTTAACTCGAGGCGGATTTTGTTCCTCAAGGCAAAAATTGCTCTCAATTTGTAGAATGACTATCTCCCTTCACGAAGACTCGAGGTTCGTCATCTAGGTGACTTGAGTCAATCTTTCCTCTGTTCTTTTTCAATGTAACAGAGTCCTGCAAAAACATTAGCTAGATACTCTGATGCTTAAGTTAGTTTCTATTGATCATCAAAACATAATTAAACATATTAAACTAACATTTCTTACAGTTCATTGGGATTTACCATTCCCAATTCCCGTCGGATGAAGTTAAACTATTCTTTGGCTAGTGGCTTTGTGAAGATATCGGCCAATTGGAGATGTGTGGGTATGAACATTACTTTGACATCCTTTCTTTGAACATGGTCGCGGATAAAATGATGTCTCACATCGATGTGCTTGGTCCTTGTATGTTGAACAGGATTCTTAGCTAGGCTTATCGTGCTGGTGTTGTCGCATAGGATTGGAATCTCTTTCAGATGGACTCCCAAGTCAGATAATTGTTGTTTTAGCCATAGAACTTGAGCACAGCAACTTGAGGTGGCAACATACTCAGCTTTAGTTGATGACACAGCTACAGTAGTCTGCTTTTTACTGAACCATGACACAGGTGAGCTTTCGAAGAACTCACATTGTCCACTTGTACTTTTTCTATCAGTCTTATATCCAGCATGATCTGCGTCTTAGTATGCAACCAAGAATTCTTGTTGACCTTTTGGAAACCAAAGTCCTAATTCCTTCGTATTCGAGAGATACCGAAAGATTCTCTTGACATGCTCAGCATGGGATTCTTTAGGAGCAGACTGAAATCTCACACACATTCCCACACTAAACTGAATGTCTGGTCTGCTAGCAGTTAAGTATAACAGAGATCCAATCATTCCTCTGTACCTAGTTATGTTGAAGTCCTTGCCCTTTTCTTCATCGGCGTCTAAAGAGGTAGTTGAACTCATTGGGGTGTCTGCACCATTACAATGCTCCATTCCAAACCTTTTTAATAAGTCACGGAGATATTTTGTTTGTGTGATGAATATCCCATCCTTCCGTTGCTTGATTTGTAATCCAAGAAAGTAGTTCAACTCTCCCATCATGGACATTTCGAATTCTCCCTGCATTTTCTTAGAAAATTCTTCACAAAGAAAATCATTAGTAGCACCAAATATAATGTCATCTACATATATTTGTACGATTAGGATTTCATTAAGCTTATTGTTTTTAATAAACAATGTTGTATATGCTTTTCCTCTAACAAAGCCTTGATCTAGAAGAAATTTACTTTACCGTTCATACCAAGCTCTAGGAGCTTGTTTAAGACCATACAAGGCTTTCTTAAGGCGATAAACATGATATGGATGATGTTTGTTTTCGAAACCGGGAGGCTGTTCAACATATACTTCCTCCTGAATAAAACCGTTCAAGAAAGCACTCTTTACATCCATTTGATAAAGTTTGAATCCTTTGATACACGCAAAGGCTAAGAGTACATGTATTGCTTCCAATCTGGCTACTAGAGCAAACGTTTCCTTATAATCAATCCCTTCTTCCTGATTATAGCCTTTGGCGACCAATCTAGCCTTGTTACGGACTATAATTGCAGATTCATCATGTTTGTTTTTTAATGCCCATTTGGTGCCAATGACCGGATGATCTTTAGGCCTGGGTACTAAATCCCAAACTTGATTTCTATCAAATTGGTGTAATTCTTCTTGCATTGCTAGCACCCAATCATTTTCTGATAGGGCTTCGTCAATTTTTAAGGGTTCAATATGAGAAATAAAAGCTGAGAATGTTACTTCATTTAAGGTGCTTTTTCTGGTCCTTATTCCTTGATTAACATCACCTATTACTTGGTCCAAAGGATGATTCCTTATGAACTTCCAAGCTCTAGGTTGAGATTGATCAGGGTTTTCCAAATTGTTTTGAGGATCAGCCTCGAAAACATCTTCAGAATTTTCAACAGAGAGAGGAGTAGATTCCAAAAAGAATTGATTCTTGAAAATATTTTCATCTTCATCATCCAGAGATTCATCTAGTTTGGATTCACAGAACACAACATGTATTGATTCTTCAACTATTCGAGTACGTTTGTTAAAAACTCTATATGCCTTACTCCTATTTGAATATCCAAGGAAAATACCTTCATCAGATTTAGGATCGAATTTTCCCAAATTATCCTTACCATTATTGTGTACGAAGCACTTACAGCCAAAGATGTGAAGGTGAGCCAAATTTGGTTTTCTTCCTTTGAAGAGTTCGTAAGGAGTCTTGTTGAGCTTCTTTCGGAGATACGCTCGATTGGCGATATAGCTAGCCGTGCTTATTGCGTCTGCCCAGAAGACTTGTGAAGTTTGATTTTCATTTAGCATAGCACGAGCCATTTCGGTGAGCACACGGTTCTTCCTTTCCACCACACCATTTTGTTGTGGTGTTCTTGGAGTTGAGAAATTGTGATCAATTCCGTGAGCATCACAAAATTCTCCGAACGCACCTTATTGGAAAACACAACAAACAGGTCAAATGTTTCATCCTTAGACGATAAGAAAATAGTCCAGGTAAAATGCGAGAAATCATCAACAATCACAAGAGTATATAAATTTCCACCAAGACTTCTAACTCTTGCAGGTCTAATTAAATCCATATGAAGTAATTGAAGGGGTTGGTTTGTCGAGATTTCAGATTTGTTTTTAAAGGACGATTTAGTTTGTTTACCCCATTGACAAGAGTCACAAATTATGTCATTTTTAAAGCGAAGTTTGGGTAAACCAATCACTAAATCTTTTCTTAACAACTTATCTAGTTGATGCATGTTGACATGAGCCAAACGCTTATGCCACAGTCAACTTTCATCTAAGTTGCTAATAAAACACTTTTCAGAGTTTATCTTAGGCAAATCCAAGGTATAACAATTTCCTTAGCGAGGAGCTTTGAATAATACATTCAGTTTACCTTTATCGATTGGGAGATCATCCTTGTTGACAATGAGACATTCTTCTGAGTCAAAGATAATCCAGTTGTTCTTATCAGCACTTTGGCTTACGCTCAGAAGATTATGGCAGAGACCTTCCACAAGATAGACATCTTTAATTTGAGGTCCATCCTTTGCACCGGTTTCACCAATGCCAGTAATTTTCCCGGATTGATTTCCTCCAAAGGTGACTTTACCGCCATCTTTTGATCTCATTGCAACAAACTTGTCTGCATCTCCCGTCATATGTTTGGAGCATCCACTGTCAATATACCACTTGTTGATTCTTGATGCTCTCAAACACACCTGCAAGAACAGAAGAGATTAAATTTTAGGTACCCATCTTTTATTGGGTCCTTTGGGGTTAGTTTGGGCCTTGCGAACAAAAGTTCCCTTAGGCACCCACTGGTAGTTGCCAACAGGTTTATCTCTTCTATCCTTTTTATGAAAACATGAGGAGGTATTGTGCCCCTTTCGGTTACAGTAGTTGCAATGTGCAAAAGGATTTGACAAATGTACAGTTTTCTGGAAGTAATTTAAATAGGATTTTCCACCGGTTTTCTTCTTTCCTTTCTTTTTGTCAAAAATAGGATTGTATCCTATGCCTGACTGATCGTTTGTAAATCTTTGAGCCTTCAGAATTACGTTGAGCATTTCACTTCCTTTAGTGAACTTCTCAAGCGTTTTCGTGAGATACTCACTTCTTTTCTTTAAATCCAAGCATTTATCACATATAAGGTTTTCACAGGAAAGATTTTCAACACGTTGTTTAAGAGTTATGTTCTCCCTTTTTAAGGCAAAACATTCTTTGACAACATTTTCAAATTCAGATTGTATTTCATTGTATTCATCAAATAATTCATCATAGGTTGCTTGCGAATCATATACCTCATTGTTGTTTTCTGCTTGCTCTTCTTCCGCTACCGCATTTGTTGGCGGACTCTTTCTCTTCTTTGCTTTCTTCATCTCGAGGAACCATCTTCCCATATTGCTGACACATAGGCATTCTTTTTGAATTGATAGGACTTCTTCTTTTCCTTATCGTTGTCTTTTAGTTGAGGACATTCTGACTTGTAATGACCCGGCTTCTCACATTCATAACAGATGATTTAATCTTTGTCTCTGAATTCACGTCTGTTAATTATGTTCCCTTTTTGACATCTATTTCTGAAGCCTCGATCCTTTCTGTAGAATTTCTTCAATCTTCGTACAAACATGGCCATCTCGTCATCGTCCTCATCATCCTTTTCTTTATCTTCCTTTTCCTTTACAGCGTTAAGAGCAATTCCTTTGTTCGCTACGTTGACATCGTCCGAGTCCTTTTTGAATCTCGGTTGCTTTCATATTCGGACAAGCTTCCGAATAAGGCGGCAAAGAATCGAAGCCATTGATTCTCCACGAGCCTCCTCTATTGCTGTGACTTTAGCTTCCCAATCTTTTGCCAAAACATTGAGAATCTTCCTGATCTGAGGACCTTGATCATAGATTTTTCCCAAAGCTGCCAATTGATTTGTCAAATGAGTGTATCTGAGTTGGAACTCGGCAATGGTTTCTCCTGACTTCATCCGCAGTAAGTCATACTCGGTAGTCAGAGTATTAATATGATTCTCCTTGATGTCGGAAGTGCCTTCATATGCAATCTCCAGAGCCTTCCACATTTCCTTCGCGGTTGACAGATTACATATTCGAAAGTACTACTTTTGACTAAAAGCACTTTGAAGCATCAGAATAGCCTTACTATTGAGAGTGATATTCTTCTTATCATTCTCATCGAATCCAGCTTCCGTCTTTGGAACAGAGATTCCTCCTTCAATCTTTATAGGCACTTAATCTCCAGTTTCTATCACTCGCCAGAGACCATATTCGGTAGCCATCACGAACACTCTGAATTTTGCTTTCTAGAAGAAGTAGTGTTCTCCGTTGAATACTGGGGGTCGATTAATTGAAGCACCGTCAGGCAATATTCCTTCCATGATCTTTCTCGGGATGTTAAGCCCAACTGAGAAACCTTCGCTCTGATACCAAATGAAGATGGAATATCACCTAAGGGGGGGGTGAATAGGTGATCTCAAATTCTTTTTCACAAACTCACACGAAAACAAGTAAAATAGAAACAGAGAAATGAGACAGAGAGGTAAAGTAGACACAGGACAGTTTATACTGGTTCGGTCCAAAAATCACTGACCTACGTCCAGTCCCCAGAACACCTGGGATTCCACTAACTTTCAAGAAACAATTACACACTCGTAAACAAAGGATGATCCTCTTACTTTCGATTCCACTCCCCCTTACAAGTTGTAATTGAAACACCCTCTCTTAAGGTTCCTCAACCTTAAGATTCAACCGACAATGAAGTAAATGTTTATGAACTCCTCACGAGTAGATAAAGTATGAAACACGATGTACAAATTAATGAAACAAAGAGAAACAAGAAATAATATTAAACTTGAATTGATTGCACAAGTGTTTCGGTAGTTGGTGAATTCAATGCTTCTCGTATTTATAGTTGATGCCATTAATGACCGTTGGAGAAGATTGATAATCATCCGTTGTGACTCTTCAAGATAGCCGTTAGATAGATGATTCGTTTGTCCGTGTTTAGCCCGTTTTGAATACTACAGCTGGAATTTGCAGAGTTGACATTCTCTTTCATTCCTTTTGTATTTCCGTTGTGAAATAGCATTTAATGCGGGATGGGAATAGCAGGAAGATCTTTTGAATGTTCAGAGTGGTTGTTGAGATTATGTCTCGATAAGGTAACTCCATTTAATGCGTTCTGACACAGTGACTTCTTTATTCAAAATCTTGAGATGATCTGTGTTTAGATATCTGTAACTTTCCAATAAACTTGTTAAAACAGATTAAGAAAGTTAATGCAAAGTGATATGTTGAATCTATAATCATATAGAGAGAGAGAGAGATGAAAATTTAGATAACATTCGCTGGAACAGAGACAACCACACCTCGAGTCATCACTCTTTATGCCTCGAGTTCCTGCAGCGTTAAAGACAATATGTGTTAGTTCTCTATGTGTTTTGATGATAACTGACAATTGTAAACGCAAATTAAAATGTGTTTTGGTAAGTTGAGAAACTTGCTATCAAGTGAATACTCGAGTATTGGTTTCAATACTCAAGTATTGAGTTGACAGAGAATGACTCACTGTCACAAAATTGTCAATACTCAAGTATTCCTCTGAATACTCAAGTATTAAGGTTACAGAGAGCATTCCAAGTTTTTCACAATGAGTCAATACTCAAGTATTGGTTTCAATACTCAAGTATTGAGTTGACAGAGAATGACTCACTGTCACAAAATTGTCAATACTCAAGTATTCCTCTGAATACTCAAGTATTAAGGTTACGAGAGAGCATTCCAAGTTTTTCACAATGAGTCAATACTCAAGTATTGGTTTCAATACTCAAGTATTGAGTTGACAGAAGAATGACTCACTTTGTCACAAAATTGTCAATACTCAAGTATTCCTCCGAATACTCAAGTATTAAGGTTACTGAGAGCATTCCAAGTTTTTCACAATGAGTCAATACTCAAGTATTGGTTTCAATACTCAAGTATTGAGTTGACGAGAAATGGCTCACTATCACAAAATTGTCAATACTCAAGTATTCCCATGAATACTCAAGTATTGAAGTTACGAGAGCATTCCAAGTTTTTCACAATGAGTCAATACTCAAGTATTGGTTTGAATACTCGAGTATTGATCATACAGAGACTTTTTCACTAAAAGGAAAAATAGTCAATACTCAAGTATCCATTTGGATACTCAAGTATTGGTTATACAAAAAGTCACCAAAGTATTCCAACATGTGAATACTCGAGTATTGGGCTAACAGAAAGTTTTCAAACTCGTACACATGTTTATGAATACTCAAGTATTGAAATGAAAACTCAAGTATTGAGATGACGAGACTTCACAAATATTGAAAATAGTTCAATACTCAAGTATTGAGTTGAATACTCGAGTATTGACCATACGAAGGTTTGATATTTCCAAGTGATTTGAACACTCAAGTATTAAAGTGAATACTCAAGTATTGACTTGGAAAGATTTCATAAAGTTTTCAAACAAATTCAATACTCAAGTATTGAGTTGAATACTCGAGTATTGGGCATACAGAGAGCTTGGTTCTTTTTCAAATATTTTGAAAACTCAAGTATTGATTTGAATACTCAAGTATTGAAGTTTTGGACTTAAACTTATTTTCACTTAAAAAGTTCAATACTCAAGTATTTGTTTCAATACTCGAGTATTAGTCATATTCAAAGAAATTTTCCAACGATCAAATCATGTAGTGCCTTCTCTAATGGAAGATGAATACTCAAGTATTCGATGAATACTCAAGTATTCACATTAGTGCACAGTGACATACTCAAGTATTGAAGAACATACTCAAGTATAGGTCGCGAGTTTTGAAAATCAAGTTGAACGAATTTGTGTAAACCTCTTTGCTTGATCTCAATACTTGTCATTATTATTCTCTGATATTCCTAGCTATGTTTAACCACTTTGTTAGTAAGTTTCAGCTTGTTTAGAGAAGATTAAATGAAGATTTAAAGCAAAAGCAAAAAGCATGTCAGAACATTAAATGCTGAACCCAGAAAGTTGCATACTTTTGGGTAATCCCTCTGCACACGCTTACAAAGGATTAATGTCTACCTACCACATCCAGTAGCTGCTATTCCAACGGATTTATTTACTAGAAGTCAACTCTGAACTTCTGCCCAGCTGGATTAAGTGAATATTAGTGAGAGAAGAAGACCAAAACATTTCCTAATCCTTGGTTAAAGTCTCCAACGATTATATGAAGGATTACAACGGTCATTTAATGCACTCTCAGTATAAATAGAGCTGCGTTCAATTCCTCTCAACAACTAAGACCTCAGAAAGCGAAAATCATTAAAAGTCTTCATATACTCTTGAGTCTTTCTGTACTAAGTATCTATTGATACATTCAATCTTCAGTGTTTATCATTATCTACTCTTAGAGAGAGTTCTCTTCTTGATTATCATTTATTGTAAAGAATCACAAGTCTGGGGACTTGGTGATTGGGTTCATTGATTACAACTTGTAAGGGGGAGTAAGTTCTAGTGAGAGAATTACTCTTGAGTGCAGAGTGTGTAATCTTTGATATAGTGAAAAACCCAAGTGTGGGCCGGGACTGGACGTAGGTCGGTGGTTGGACCGAACCGATAAACTCTTGTGTCTTGCTCTTCTACTCTCCTCTTTGTCTAACTCTGTTTTAATTTACAAAAACAGAGCAAGTTTCGAAAATTTTAATCATACCCAATTCACCCCCCTCTTGGTATTTAGCTCCATTTTCAATATGTATATTTGAAAATGAAGATTAACTTGAGGTACAGTTCTTCTTGGCTCGAGTCACGTTTTAGACTCAAGGCGTAAATAAGCGAGGCTCGAGTTAGATCATCGAATAGATAGAAAATAAATTTTGAATATGAATTCACCTCGAGGCTGAAAATGATTTGCCTCGAGTCAGTACATTGAGGCAGTAGAAGTAAGTGGTAGCACGTTTTGACTCGAGGCACAAAAAGTCTCAACCTCGAGTCTATACTGAACCTCGAGGTAGCTTGAGGCTAGACTCAAGTTAGTTGAATCCATTGTCTCGAGGCTTCAACTAGATAGGCTCGAGTCACGACCAAGACTCGAGGTAGTTCTATCAGCCTCGAGTCAAAATGGATTTTCGTTGATGCGTTTTTAAGAAGCTAACTCGAGGTAGTTTTATCAACCTTGAGTCAAAATGAATTTTCGTTGATGCGTTTTGAAGAAACTAACTCGAGGTTGAACCATTGCCTCGAGTTAATGTGACAAAGAAAATATTGTTTCGATAAAATATGATTTTGATTGAGTTAAAGCTATTTTGCTTATCTTCTTTGAACATAACTTTATTTCAACCTTAATCATCATCAAAGCATTAATAGGGAACTAACAAAAACTACTTACCTTCGGATAAAACCACTTCGGTCCACCTTGCTCTCGTGCTCCGTAAAGCCGTCTATACATCTTGAGACCCCTATCATTAAAATGGAAATTAACACATGAAAACAATTCATTTAAAAGAAGAATCGATGATTTAGACAAAAATTTACTTACTCGGTAAACATGGTTTTGATATCCTCGTTTGGCCTCGCCACCTATGGAATCGAACCAATAACATGCGTTCTTGACTGGACAAACAACACACAGGGTCCAATGACCACTACAACATATACATATTAATATTAAATTAAGATAAGAAAGCAATTTATTCTTAAAAATCTTATATAGACAAAACAAAAATACGCACCTTTCATGTATTGGCGCTAGATAACAAGGCAATTCTTCGTCGCCCATTGTTAAACCAACATAAAGCGCCCTTCTGGGTAACTTATTGCGATACGAAGCCGTGGATGCAGGACATAAGAATCCATACGAACCCGCTCGGTTTGTGTTGGCACATATCCCGTGGCAGACACTATGATCGAAATAAAATGATAAATGTTGTTGAATATATTAAAGCATTCATCCAACTATGACCCATTTTATTGCCACCTAAGACATTTCCAACAACACTTAGGTTTATAACAATTTCAAGAACGACATGATTTTTTCTCAATCTTTTTTTTTAAAAATTTGGCAGCATTTCCCCTTACAAGTAAGACATTCCAAAATTTCAACAACCAACAATTTCATCTTAATTGAACAAAACTTACTAACTAAGGCAATTCAAAACAATATTAGCTATTAAATCCAACAATTTCATCAACAAAGAGAACATTAGAATTATTCTTACTAGCTAACATATCCTTTTTTTTAATCAAGTTCATGTACTTCAGATGGGTAATAATAAAGGAAAGACAAAAGAAAAGTTCAAGGACTGGATTAAAAACGTTTAAATCAATAATGGTAAACCATCAAGCCATAAGACAAAAATGTTGTTCACACTCAGTAAGAAGGTATCATATAAGGAAAATATAAATGTTTGTGAATAAAATGAAAGCAACTGACCTAATTTGAGAGCACAACCATTTGCTTCAAACCTTTGACCAAGATTGCTCAGCAAGTAGTCAAAAAAGATAAGGATGATTCTCCTTTAATCTCTTATTTATGTATCTACATTATGGACATATAGTTGTTCTATTGGTGGCCCCATAAAGGACAATTATGTGGGGGGTGGGATCGAGATTCATTGTGTTGATCATCATTTCAAGACAATTTGGTAATTGGTGGCCCCAAGTTAATTTTAGGACGTTGGTGGTCTTTAATTATTGCAGCAAGCAGATAGACTCATTAGAGTCCAGTGGCAGTCTACCTCATCGAATTGACCAGGAGATGTACAACTCGAGTTCCCAAGTTATGAAAAGCCCAACAAAACGCCATTGTTGCAATTAATGGGCTTTCACCCATTTTAGCTATGTGAATTAAAAGTCACTTACCAACGGGGTGGCTCAAGTGGTAAGCGGTTTGTGTCACTTAAGCAAAAAAAACCCCCGCTAGGAGACTCTCCCACCATAGCCAGGTGCGCAACGCGAGTTGGATTAGGACTAGTTGGGGCGAAGCCCCGGTGAACCGGGTGGGCAACCAAAAAAATTAAAAGTCACTTTGGATGTAGTTTTTGAAATATGATTTTTATGGTTTATAAGGTAAAAATGATATTTAGAGAATAGCTTTTAAGATTTACGATATAAAAATGATTTTTAAAAAATAGCTTTTGGCATGAGTGTTTGGATAGCTTCAAAACCTAGATTTGGACAAAAGTTTGTCAAACACCCTAAAATTATCCAGAAGCTATTCTACATCAAACCTAGGTTTTACAAAAGTTTGTCAAACACCTCTACTTTTTCCAGGCATTATAACTTAGATTTTATCATAACCTTACCAAATATCCCTATTTTTTCCAGGAGCTATTCTTCATTAAAACCTAGGTTTTGAAGACAAAACTTGGGTTTTGTGAAAAGCCTTTTTTTTTAGCCTCTCTCTATCATCATCAATATTTTTTCAATATCAGTCAGGATCTTTAAGATATTTTTTAGTACCTTTCTCGTCCCTAAAATATTTTTTCAAGATTATTCATTACCCTGAATTTTTTTTCAATATCCTAAATTTTTTTTCTAAGATCAGAAAATATTTTTTCAGTATCTTTTTAGTACTCGTTACTACCATGAAATTTTTTTTCCAAGATTGTAAGAACCCTGAAATATTTTTTCAAGATTAGTTGTTACCCTGAAATATTTTTTCAATATCCTAAAATAAATTTTTAAGATCATAAGAAGTATCTTTTCAGTACCAGTCAGAGTATTAAGTATCTTTTTAGTATCCATCAGTACCCTAAAATATTTTTTTAAGATCAGTTGTTACCCAGAAATATATTTTTATATCCTAAAAATAAATTTTTGAGACCATGAGAAATATCTTTTTAATACCAATCAGTATTAAGTATCTTTTTAGTACTCGTCGATACTCTGAAATATTTTTTCAAAATCAATTGTTACCTTAAAATATTTTTGCAATATCCTAAAATACATTTTTAAGACCATGAGAAGTATCTTTTCAATACCAGTTAGTATTAAGTATCTTTTTAGTAATCATCAGTATCCTAAAATATTTTTTCAAAATTAATTCTTACCCCGAAATATTTTTTAAATATCCTAAAATAAATTTTTAAGATCATGAAATATTTCGAGTGTACCGACCGGGTACTAAAAAAAATATTTTCATGATTTACGAAATAAAAATGACTTTTGGAGAATACCTTTTAGGATTTACGAGGTAAAAATGATTTTTGAAAAATAGCGTTTAGATATATGGGTGTTTGACAAACTTTTACAAAATCTAAGTTTGATGCAGAATAGCTTCTGGAAAGAAGATGGGGTGTTTAGCAAACTTGTAACAAAACCTAAGTTTTGGGAACGGAGGCACTTAGTCTTAAAAGTATTCACACCAAGACCATATGAGGCTAAGAGGGCGACAAAAACTTTCTTTTAATGATCTTGAGACCTCGGATAAGAAGAAAGGAGCAGTGGTTCAGACCTAGAAAGGTCGCTGGAGAAATGTTTGTCCACTAAAAAATTATATATGGCATTCCAGTGCTAGGAAAAGTCAGGTTCGTCTGGTGATATTTCGGCTTCAGGTGAAATTGCTTTTCTAAAATGTTGGTTGGCTACAAGGGGCAGCAATAATGAGGTTCATGAAATTTATTCTTCTCAGATCGCTGGTGGTTGGATGGCACCAACCACCAATTTTCCATGAATCTCTCATCCTGGTACTGTCAAGGCCTCGAGGTTGCCTTGACAGCCAGTAATCTGAAGGAATAATGTTTCCGGAAAAGACCCCCAGATAGTTTTCTTGATGGAGACTAGGCAGAAGGCAAGAGTAGTGAGGAAGGTGAAGAGGATGTGTGGTTTCACTAAAGAATGGCTAATTGATCTAGTTGGTATAAGTGGAGGCCTTGCACTGTGGTGGTCAGATTTGGTCACGGTAAACATATTGTTCTCTTCTGCTAATATTATTCATAGTAGTGTAGTATCCAATGATTTTACTACTTTGGCATATATTACTTTTATTTATGGTCCACCCAATAAAGATGAAAGACTTTTGTGCTGGCAAGAGGTCCAGAGGATTGGTAAAAATATTAGTGCTTCTTAGCTCTATCTAGGAGATTTTAATGATATCTTATCTCAAGATGAGAAGTGTGGTGGTAGACCGAGAGCTTGGAGGAAAATGCTTAATTTCAAGTGTTTTGTGACTGACTATGAGCTCCTGGATTTGGGCTTTAACGGACACTGCTTCACTTGGTATAACAATAGAGAGAGTCCAGACACCATTCGAGAACGAATTGACAAGGCATTTAGTAATTTACAATTAAGGGAGTAGCTCCTGAACCTCCAATTTTTTAACATAGATCCTATTGGGTTTGACCATCATATGCTATTTATTCACAATCATCTTGAGGGTCAACGGAAACCTCGGGTTTTTATATTTGAGTCAGCTTGGGTGTCTCATGGTAATCTTCTACAAGTTTTGTGAAACAGCTGGTGGTCATAATCAGCAAGTGTCCAATCTTCTCTTGAGTCCTTTACATGTAAATTGATGTGATGCAGAAAGATTTAGCAAAGCGGAGAAGGAAGGAATTCCTAAATAATTCCAAGCTTATTGAACAGTTAAAATCTCAGCTTGCTACGTACTCTTACTCAGGGTGATCTAGGCCCCGTGAATATTTGAGCTTTATCTGATGTTAAGTTGGCACTTGAGAGACTTATTGATTTGGAAGAGCAATACCGGTGGTAGTGCTCACGTTTCAGTTGGTTACAAGCCGAAGACAAGAATTCTCAATTCTATCATCTTTTTACTATTAAATGGAGGTAGAGGAATAATATCTTATACATTAAAGATGATTCCGCCAATTGGTTAATGGAGAAACATGCAATTACACATAACACTGCTAGTTTCTTCCACAATCTTTTTTCCACCTCTGGTTCACAAGCAATGGATGTTGTCTTGGGTTTCATTAATTCCACAATTTTGGCTGATATGAATCAGAGTCTTATGATGCCTATTTCAAGGGAGGAAATAAAATTTGTACCTTTTAGCCTAAGGAGTTTGAAGGCGCAAGGGTCCGATGGTTTCTCAGGTAAATTTTATCATTCTACCTGGTCTGAAATTGGTGATTTTATCTGTACTATGGTTCAAGAGTTTTTTGCATGAAAATCTATGTTAAATGGGATTAATAAGATTAATATTATACTTATTCCTAAAGTGGAGAAGCCTGAACATGTGTCTCACTTTCGACCTATTGGGTTGTGTAACTTCTCATATAAGATCATTTCAAAGCTCATAGCCAACATGATGCGCCCTTTGCCTGATGCTTGCATATCCCATAACCAAAGTGCATTTGTACCTAGTCGATGTATCCATGATAAATTCCTAAAGTGGAGAAGCCTGAACATGTGTCTCACTTTCGACCTATTGGGTTGTATAAAACTTCTCATATAAGATCATTCTGAAGCTCATAGCCAACATGATGTGCCCTTTGCCTAATGCTTGCATATCCCATAACCAAATTTGTACCTGGTCGATGTATCCATGATAATAGTATCGTTGCTCATGAAGTATATCATTATCTTCGTCGTAATAAATCTGGGGGTAAGTATGAATTCTCCCTCAAAATGGACATGAGTAAGGCATATGACCGGGTTGAGTGGGACTTCTTAGAACATGTTCTTTTATGCTATAGGTTTTGTAATGAGTGAGTGTCTCTTATTATGAAATGTGTGAGCTCTGTTAGACTGAATATTTTCTTATATGGTGAAAATGTAATCTCTTTCTCTCCCAGTAAGGGCCTACGCCAGGAGGCTCTCTCACCGTATCTATTCATTCTAGTTGCTAAGGTACTTTCCCTTATGATTAGTAAGAGCTAGCATGATAGACATATTATGTGAGTTAAATTGAGTCATGGTTGTCCTATGCTGACCCATAGTTCCTTTGCTAATGATGCCCTTTTATATATGCATGCTAGCCACATGAAACTACATCAAAATATTATAACATTCTTGAAACTCAAGCCTTCAGAAGATCATCATTATTCTAGGAGACTCGTCGCGCCTAGTTTAAACAGTTGACAATGTCGTTCAACACCGCTGACATCTCCTCTAATCGTTTAGAGAAGTGATCTCGTCTCTCTATGACCTCTAGAACGGTGCCTTTGAGGCGAAATATGGCCTCAATGATTTCATCTAACGTCGAACATGGAAGGGGCTACGAAGAGGAAATGCTGGTAGATGCCGTTAGAGGAGGAGAGGAGGAACGCCACCTCTTTAATATTGCCATCAGTGGGAAGTGTTGCCGCTCAAACAAGAAAGAGATAAGTAAAAAGTAACTTTTGAATTTGAACTTAGGAACTAAAGGCGTCTTGGTATATTTATAAATGGGGCTAATGACTATATAGTTCAAATGATACTAACGAGCCATGATGATAGGCATTGGAAGTTGAAATGTTGTGTAGTTAGACCAATTGTATTTGAAAAAATGGTCTAAATAATAATTAGGATAACATATGCACAACTTATCAGGTGTAAGTAAAAATGTAACATTAGAAATTAATAAACAACATTTAGACCGTTAAAGACTTAAACAATGGTTTGGACTTACATATTTATACCTTGTTCCACTTTTGAATGTAATAAAATAAAATAAAAATTTAATTTAATAATAAAGTGTATATATGTATTTTATAGGAAAATTAATTTATCAACCTAGAGACATAAACAATAATGGAACAAATTAAAGATGCAAAAGACGTGAAAAGATCAATATCAAGATAAAAATTAGAAATATTTTTTTTCATCACTAATAATATTTGTTGTTACATTGATTTAAAAAAGCATTAATTTACATAATAAGAAAATCCTCAATCTCCTCCTTATCATTGGAGGAAGAAGAGGAAAGGGAAGAGGGGTCATCTGATAGATTGTACTCAACGTTATTGGTGTCGAGTAGAAGGTTGAACTTGCTGTTAATAGTTCATCACTAAGAGTCTTCTGAGGCGCCTGTGGATATGATCCACCCTTGCATAGAGGTGCTACAGAAGCTGCTTTGCTGAAAGTGGTCAGTAACATCCTCCATTTTAAAGGATAATGATTAATTACTAACTTGATTAAACCATTTATTAAAATATTTTATGCACACATACAGTAAGCTTTGAATTTTACTAGACCCATATTTTAAAACTAAATATTGCTTTAGAATTTGCTAAAATATCCAAAATATACTAGAGTATGCCAAGTGAGCCCTAATGCAGCAATATACAATAATTCAACATGTACTAAAAAGGTTGAAGTACTAGGTTAGCAAAGTAGCTTAAGCTTCCAAAGCCTTCCCTGATTGACCAACACGAGAACTAATACTTGAAAAATGTTTGTGACCATCAATCCAGCTCATTATAAATGTTAATATGTGCTCGTGAGGTGCCAAGTGAAACATTTTTATATAACAAAGTACTAGATATATAATTTACAATTTATTAAATCAAATCACAAATTTTGTAATAAAATTTGTATGTCAAATTTCATATCATGAATCATATATATAACATGTCAAGCAACATATCGATACCCTGACAATGCTTATCAACCCCACCTTATTTCGCTAGCAAAACCCATGGGTTGTAATGTAATAGGTATGGTCTCTATGACAAGGCTGCACAAAGCTCTCCAATAATGAGGTATAGCTTGGCCAAAGGCTATAGAACTCATATCGGACCATGGGTTCCCTTTCTTTGGAATGTAGAAAGGTGTCACTGTCCCAAGGGCTTACCCTTAACCTGGCCAAAGGAAAAGGGTGATACCAAGGGCCCTGAAAATATCAAAGCCACCTACTGTGGACCGAGTGGTGGCATACCATGTGGTATTATATGCACAGTAACTCCCATCATCACTCCACATTATCATAATCTTGGTATGTACATATAATATTTCAAACATGATTTATAAAAATAATGCATCATCTCAGTAATCATTAAGATAACGATATTATTTCAGTTCAAGAAACCATAAAAACACATTATCCGTAACATGTAATATCACTAATCATTCCAAAATAAATCTCACAAGGCAACTTCATTACCAACGTTGTTTCATATATTTATATAGTTAAAAATCACTCACAAACATAATACAAGCAAGTACAACAAGTGGAAAGTGGTTACCTTTAGTTCTTGACATAAAAACTAAACTTACGAGAGATCAAGTCCACTCTAAAAATAAATATATAATTATATGTTAATAGAATTAACAAAAATTCAAATAATAAATAATTAATTAAACTATAATTGTCTCATTAAATTTTCTTAGAAGATTTGACAATTTTATTTATTCCTCAAATCATCGTTACAATCTCATTTCCTCCCTTCATAAATTATTTCTCACTAATTATGATCATCAAAATATCACCACATCTTTAATTTAACCAAAATATCCAATTTCCTACAATAGAAATTTCACCTAAATATTCATATTCATTATAAACCTCAAATTCAATCCATCAATCCTCAATATAACTTCCAATAATGGCTAATTGTATTACTGCATTACCCAGTCTCATCCACTTCATTCTCTTGGAGGAAACTTAATTGGGTTCGAAAGATGGAAGATTTGAACTTGGTTTCTTCGGCCACTAATTTCCGTGAACTAAAGAAGCGAAATTTGGTACATAGGTCTTTCTTAATTTGCTTCAATTTATACTATTTCAATATCCATTTGATGTTTGTGTCTTGTTTTGGTTCCGGACTAATTTTTTAAAGTTTAAACCAATTTCCTTCCAATTCCAATTTATATTATTAGTCAACCTACATTTTTGGTTCAACTATTTTGATTGAGAAAAACTTGTGTATTTTTCTCACCAGATCTGAATCATTGATGAAGTTTTCTTCCAACAAGGTCCACTTCTACCACCGCCTCTTTACTTATGTGTTTTTCAGAGATTTCTTCATTTGAACTCAGTAGGTTATAATTTGGGTGATATTGTTAGTTTATGTTGAGCCTCTGAAAATTGAGGATCTATTAGTCAGCAAAGACGATGAATTGAGAGTTTGAGAGGGAAGGGGGTTTTTTTTTTGAAGTTCAGGGTATTTTGGTATTTTCATATTGTGTGTAATATCTGTTAAGACAATTTAACAGTCATGTTATTTTTGCACTAATTTTGAGAGATCACGGGTACTTTTGCATCTCCGAAAAGTACATAAACTTGTAAAAATAGGAAAATAAACTTGTCATTTTCTAAGTTGTCAAAGTAAATGCATAAACTTGTCAATATAGGCACATTAACTTGTCAAAATAGACACATAAATTTGTCAAATTTTACGCACTTAACTTGTTACAATAGACAAATAAACTTGTCATTTTATAAGTTGTCAAAATAGGCACTGTAACACCCCAAATTCCGTAGCATAAATCGTGCCGGTGACACGTGGTTTTATAAAAATTATCAGAGTTTTGAGGTGCTACAACGTAACGTGTTGTGGAAACGGAAAGCATGTACTAAAAATTTGAACAATGAGTTTAACAACGAGTAACTGATATAAAATACTCAGATATATGCTGATGCCTGACGTATACTGATATATTACGAATTTCCCGAAGGAATATTCATGTGATACAATAATACAAAACTTTATAATTACAGCTCTTCCATGTAACTATATCATCTTCAACCAAGCCTTAGGTAGACTTGGGGCATAGAATCTAACTCAGTTAAATCAACCCATTTGGCCAGGCTGGGTAAGGTCTAGTGGAAGTCTCCCCGATGTTAACGGCGACTGATTGACTGAACCACATAGACGACTCTTTCTAGTTTAAGCACTAAATGGTATGAAGTAACCTTATTAGATTCATGCCATAAAGTAGGTTCTGTTAATCTTCTTTCTGCTTTTACTTTGACCGGTGCCTCCTCACGGCTCCGTCCATTGGCGTCTTTCTACGGTTTCATCTACCGGTGCCTTTTCTGATCCATGATCCTTCCCTGACTATTAATTAAGACTGAGGTCCAATGCCCATCGGACCTCAGGTAACGGTTAACCTCATGCTTATGTAAACAATATATGTATGACAGGTATTCATGACATTTCAGCAATAATCACTACAAAAGCCCATAACAGATGTAGGAAAAACATAATCATATATGTAAGGCCATAACAATACACAGCCCCTGCAGTATGTTTGTTATCCCAGTCTGCACGATCTACCAGTGCCACGATGTACAGTTGTGTCCTCAACGCTAGGAAAACTTAACAGTATTATTAAAATCATAACCCGTGTACTCTTGAATGTATAAAAAACAATTTAAGACAGAGTCTTAGTATATGAACACAACTATCATATATAGGCATACAATAAACATCATAGTCAGTGTTACAGTACGTCGCGAACGTACCTTCGTTGTTGTTCACGGTACGTTGGACGGTCAAATTGTGATCATAGATATCCTATAAGGGTAATATCGCATTTATTAATTCCTAAACAATATCTTAATAGATATCTTAGTCTCAAATGACTCTTTTACCCCTGGTGTAATTATTTTCAATTTAATTCCCTATTATTTTCGTAAAAACGTTGTTGTACGGCAAGTGGGCTGATTTTTCGCCTAACTTTGAAAAATCATAACTAATTCCACAGAACTCGAAACGAGGATTCGTAAAATTCCTCGGAATCCTTAAGATGTATAATTTTAAGAAAAAATATTGGTTATTCCCCAGATTTTATGAAAAATTCCCAGTTTTCGTATTTTCATCCTCTGCTCAGAATTTTCCAGAATTTCGTAGCCTATTTTGTAGAATTTTTATCTCCTAGCAAAAAGCTCAAAACGACATGCTATAGGTATATTTAGAAAGCCCTATATGTCTAATTTTACCATGAATTTTCTCAGAATTTAAGCATAGCATCTTCAACATAAGATACCAGCGTTAATGAAATAGCTTTCAGAAATTGCTAACCGACAAATTTTTGCCAGAGCTTCGCTACTTTGACCATAATCTTCCAAAATTTTTGCTATAACTTCTTTGTCATCATTTTTTTTTGAAATAAATCCAATTATAATGATAAAAAATGTAAATAAAACTATAATTGGAAGATTATGAATCAAAACAACATTTAAGCTAAAAATCACAAAGCTAGAGTTCAAGAACTTACCTAGAACTTTGCTCTTTCTTCCCCAAAGCTTCTCACTCTCACTTTCTCTCTTGATTTTGGTTACTACAAGCTTTGTGCTTGATTGTGAATTGGTGAGGATTAATGAAGGCACTAACTCCCTATTTATAGAAATTCTTGGGTTAACTACCTTGCAACTTCAAATCACTTTTAACCCTTGGATTTAAACTTAACTAAGAAGCTTTAATCTCACCCCTTTAACCCTATGGAACTGCCACCTCCTCTCCTCTTTCTTTAGATATTTTGTTCCAATTTCCAATTACCCCAAATGCTAATTTAGTTGGGTGTAAGTTGGTGTTTTTATTCAAGATCCATTTCCACTTTTCTAATCACAATTTTATGACTTGATTTAAGGTCTTTTTAAATTTTTAAATCACTTAAGTATGAATCTCAAAAGTTTGTGAAAATCACTCTGGAGATAACCAAGTTCAAGTTTAAATTGTGTTTGTTCATAATATCTACTTATATTTGTTCTATGATCAATAGTTTTGAATACGATTTATTTTCTATTGGTTCATTTACTTGTGTCTTGAATTCATCCTAATGGTTTTTATCTTACCATTTACTTAATTAACCACTTAAACCCTTTATTACATATGCTTACATCATTAATTACCACAAAGTCTTCTTTCATTAATGTGTGATTAGGACATGTTTATAGCAAATATCTAGATATCATTTTTCACTCTTGCTTCTTCCTTTTCCTCTCTTCAAATTCGTCCCCCCCCCCTTTTATTTACTTTGCATTTGAATTTCATTTGACTTTATGTCCTAATCCTAAATGCCTTGAAAGTCTTCTTTGATTAAAGTTGATTGTGATGTTTTATTTGTTAATTACATTAATCAATTTTTACTCTTATTTCCCCCTTGTTTGCACCGAAATTACTCCCTCATTTTGCTCTTGAATTTGTGTTTCATTTATCTTACATAATCCATGGTTAAATTCTCTTATTGGTTGATTTTAATTTTACAAGAATTAGGCTTTATGAAACAAATTCTAAAACCTTTAGATTAGCTTAATTAAATTTAATCCAAGCCTTTGATGTTTAGAAAAATCCAAACACTATTAGTGATATTTGTTAATGATTTAGGATTAAGGATTAATACAATTTCTTAACCCTTTTAATTAACAATTTTCACTACTTTAATAAATTAAAGGAAGAATTAATTAATCTTTGGTTAATATTGCTAATATAGTGTTTTAGGGGTTATAAGGCTTAATTGCCAAAATTTGATAGGTTTCTAAATTAATCTTGATGATTAAAAACTCCTTGTATATTAATTTTGGCCTTTAAATATCCTTTGGATATTAATTATGGGGATATATTCTTAATTATGACCTTTTTAAATTAATTACTAATTAATTTCAAAAATTACAAAAATATCTCAATTATTGCAAATTTAATTATCCAATAATTGTTGCTAATTTTCTCTAATTGATTTAGGCCTCCTCTGATGCTTTTTAATTGCTAAAATGATATAATTAAGATTATACTTAATTATGATAATCTTGGGATATTTTATGATCCCTAATAAGATTTAGAAAATTAAATCTTCAACTATCTTAATTCTAAGAAGAAATTACCTAGAAATAAAATAAGAATAATAAGAAGAATTGAGACCACATATTCACCTATTTTAAATAGGTAATATTCATTCAAAAATAATATTTAAGGTATATTATTTATCTAAATATAATATTTAAGATAAATATTTATTCTAATTATTAAGACATAAACTTATCAAAATAGTTACATAAAATTGTCCTTTTATAAGTTTATGTAAACTTCGCAACAAAAGGGTTTAAGGTTTATGTGTCTATTTTAACAAATATATGTATATATTTTGACAAGTATATATGCATATTTTGACAAGTGTATGTGTCAATTTGTGTTAAGTAAAATAATTCTTGTTGACAAGTATATGTGCCTATTTTGATAATGCATACAATGGTGATTGACTAGTGCCTGCACCTAATCATATAACTTAATCAGTGAGGGTTAAGAATGTAATTTCACATTTATAATTAATGTCAATGTAGTCTCTAGAGAACTTTTTGATAAAAGAATATGCTAGACTTTTTTGTATTTTTTTTCTTGGGATGAGTGCAATTTCCTTCTTCTTCTGGCCAACACATTACTATTTCTAATCAATGGAAGCATTATTCAGATAAAACTACTTTTTTTTTCTTGGAAAACAGATCAAATAATAACCCAAAAAAAAAAACCTGTTATTGCAAAGTTGCACGGGTTTTGTGTGCTATTTAGCTGAAATGAAAAATTCTGTATAGAGAGAGAAGTGAGAATCTGGAGATGGTGTAAAGCTTACAAGTTGGCGGGTAGATAATCTGTCACGTACTACTCACTAACAATTTAAAATACAAAGAAATACAGCAAATCTGATGCATTTTCACGTGTTAATTATTATTTTTATTATTGGTTTCTAAATTTCCAGCGGGTTTTCAACATCCTTCAGTTTTATCCTTTTTTAAAAATAATAATAATAATAATAATAATAAATCCAAATATTCTCTTTTTTGGATGCTCGCGCACTTGCGTTGTGCATTTGAAGCCATCACCGTTTAGCTCTCACCTTTCCATCACTCTCTTTCTCTCTGCCGTTTCCTGCCCTTTGTATATTCTTGGGGTTCTATGGAAAAAGTTTGTACTGATGCAGATGCTGGAGTTCGAAGTGATGGAGATTCCTTGTCAGATCTTGCTTATTATCATCGTGTACAGGTGATTTCACGAATCTGAGTGGTAGAAAAAAAAAAAATTGGTGCCTGGGTTTTCTCTTGATCAAATGGGTTCTGAACTGAACTATATGGAGGAGAACAAAACGAAACAATATGGAAAATTAAAAAGAAATGGAGAAAAATTTGGGTTTCCCATTCCGCTTGTTGTACTAAGTTATATCACTGAGCACAAGAAAACCCATTCTGAAAAACGAGGAAGAAAAACAATTAGGAGGAGTGTTCGCCTTCGGCTATGAGTTCCAGTGATTTAAAGGTTCTCGAAGCTGAATTTTTCATCATCACTTTTCCTTTTAATCCCCCCCCGGTTACTGTTTTTCTGGATTTGCTTCATTCAGTAGTCAAGTAGGTCAAACCATTGGCTCTGGTATCATGAAGAAACCTAGCAAAGGGTCGGATAGTTCGATCCTAAAATTATTCAAGATAATGGAAGAGGCATCTTATTAGTTCCCGGGTAAGAAGTAAGCCGAGAGTAATTGGACTTTCCGCCTCTACCAACATTAGTATCAACATTGATATTACTTAGAAAGGAAAGAGACTTCGCTCTACCCTTAGATCGGTAAGCTCAACCTCTTTCTTAAAATTACTATATCAAAAAAAAAAAAACCCCTTAATCTCTACACCTGGATGCGCAACTAGGCAAAAAAATGAATATTCCTTTATTAACATATCCTGAAATATTACACCCAGTAATTGAATAATCTATTATATTCATGAATAGACGTATAAAGAGTTATATCTTTATATTATGTCTCATAAACACCACAAAATTTTTCACCAAATAGTGACTATCACATTTCTGACTATAACATTTCACATGAGTCTCTAAAAATTGAACAAACATAACATTAGTGACTTTTAATCTTATAACTCTTTACACAACTCTTCATATAAATCGCAACGCGACTTTATAAAAAAACACATCTCTTTAACTTAAAATATTCCAACAAATTTTTGGGTAAAAACTAGTTAATGTGGGATTTGATCTCACCGCTTTCTGGATTCTAAGAAATTTCATAACTATTGGGCTGCTAATACTTGGTAATAATGTGTAAAATACTATGTTAACTATCTATATTTAATACACACACGAAATGATCAATTGACTTTATGGATTAACAACTATAGTTTTATGATGATAACAAAAACTTAAGATTCATCTCTTAGGATTTAAAGTGTTGGGGGATTGATGATTATATACTTCACTTTATTAAGAAATAACAATTTAATCTTTAGTTATATATAACTAAATGAAATGACAATAACAAATAGTGTCTTTAAATTCAACTTCTAAGATTTCAAAGTTTTGTGAATTATAATGACTACTTCACCTTAAAAAATAATAACTTTAATTATATGAAATGATAGCAACAATTTCTTTAAGATAGAGATTTTATTTTCTTCAATAATCTTCCTTGGCTCATCAAATATTGCATAAAAATGAATCTCTCTGGGACTTTCACCTTAATTTGGTCATTTGGGTTATGTCAACTTCCCCTTTCCTAATTTTTTTCTCTATCCCTCGTCCTAACCGTTAGATTGAAATTTGAATGATCCAAATTTAATATTTTACAAAATAATTTTTGAAATATTTCCTTATCATTTTGGTTTGTTGAGCCAAACATTGTTCAGAACAATAATTTTGTTTTTCCAAAAAAAAGATTTGGTTCATTGATGAAATGAGGGGCTAGAATTGAGTGGACTAGAAGAATGACGCTTTGTTGAAATGCACAATGTGCATCTCCCTTGTGAGATACACTTGCACCAACATGTTATAGTTGAATATTCAGAGAATTTTCTTCTTGTTAAATTTGTTTATGTTATACACTACTTATTGAACAAAAATATTAGTGCAATTTTAAGTTAAATCGGTGTGAATGTAGAAAACTTTTGTGAAAGAACTTCTTTGAATTGGGTCTAATAGTTCTTAAATTTGACAATAAACACTACTCCTCTTATCTTAAATATAAAACATAGTTTGTAGTACAAATTGTACTATAAAATATGTTTTATATTTTGGATAGAGGTAGTATCAAATAATGATACTAACAACATGAAACTAAATACAACGCTTAGGTAGTAATTGTTGTTGAAATCAAAGAGAAAATGATTTTATAAATGAGGAATATAATTATTAAATCATCTTATTACAGATGAAAAGCATGTAGAAATAACATGTCAATACTTCACAGGTCTCACTTGTTATCAAGACTTTTTCACAATTACAATTTTTTTAAGAATATCACAATGATTTTCCTAGTACTACAAATTAAAAAAAGGACATTAATTAATGGGAAAATTTCATTTAAATACCAATTGAATTTGCAAAACCCCCGAAGTCCTCCAAATTTGTAAAAAAACTCAGAGGTATTAAGGACCTATGAGGGATATGCAAATTCGGGTGAAATTACCTTTTTGCCTTACTTTTAAATAATTTTTCTTTTTTTTTTAAAAAAAAAAGCCCTCACCGGAGGGCAAGTCGCCGGAGGACCACCGGACCCCGAAATGACCACTAGTGGGGGTGGGGTTTTTTTTTGGAGGGGGTGGGGTGTTTTTTGAAAAACAAAACATTATATTGAAAGTTGTAGGGGGTGGGGTTGGAACCCCCACCCCCAACACAAGAACTACTTGGTTCTTTAATTATATATATACATTAATAAATATATATATTTTTCTTAACATTTTTTCAATTGTATTTACCATTCCACAAACGTCATTTACCATTCCAGAAACGTCAATTACCATTGTTTTCCCAGGGTGCCATTTTTTACTCTTTCATGTATGTTATGGATAACAAAAAAAATGGAACTTTAATCATTCCACAAACGGGAATTACCATTCCACAAACGCCATTTACCATTCCAGAAACGCCAATTACCATTGTTTTCCCAGGATGCCATTTTTTACTCTTTCATGTATGTTATGGATAACACAAAAAATGGCACTTTAATCATTCCACAAACGCCATTTACCATTCCAAAAACGCCAATTACCATTGTTTTCCCATGGTGCCATTTTTTACTCTTTAATGTAAGTTATGGATAACACAAAAAATGGCACTTTAACCATTCCACAAACGCTATTTACCATTCCACAAACGCCATTTACCATTCCAAAAACACCAATTACCATTGTTTTCCCAGGGTGCCATTTTTTACTCTTTAATGTATGTTATGGATAACAAAAAAAAAAAGCACTTTAACCATTCCACAAACGGTATTTACCATTCCACAAACACCATTTACCATTCCAAAAACGCCAATTACCATTGTTTTCCGAGGGTGCCGTTTTTTACTCTTTCATGTATGTTATGGATAACAAAAAATGGCACCCTGGGAAAACAATGGTAATTGGCGTTTCTGGAATGGTAAATGACGTTTGTGGAATGGTAAATACCGTTTGTGGAATGGTTAAAGTGTCTTTTTTTTTGTTATCCATAACATACATGAAAGAGTAAAAAATGTCACCCTGGGAAAACAATGTTAATTGACGTTTGTGGAATGGTTAATGACGTTTGTGGAATGGTAAATACCGTTTTGTGGAATGGTTAAAGTGTCAATTTTTTTGTTATCCATAACATACATGAAAGAGTAAAAAATGGCACCCTGGGAAAACAATGGTAATTGGCGTTTCTAGAATGGTAAATGACGTTTGTGGAATGATAATTCGCGTTTGTGGAATGGTAAATACAATTGAAAAAATGTTAAGAAGAATATATATATTTATTAATGTATATATATAATTCAAGAACCAAGTAGCCCAAGGTTGGGCTACTTGGTTCTTGTGTTGGGGTGGGGGTTCAACCCCACCCCCTACACTTTCAATATAATGTTTTGTTTTTTTCAAAAAACACCCCCCAAAAAAAAACCCCCACCCCCACATGGCGGCGGCGGTGGCCCCCCCGTGAGGGCTTTTTTATTTTTTGATTTATTTAAAAGTAAGGGCAAAAATGTAATTTCGCCCGAATTTGCATATCTCTCATGGGTCCTTGGTACCTCCGAGTCTTTTTACAAATTCGGAGACTTCTAGGGGTTTTTGCAAATTCAATTGGTATTTAAATGAAATTTTCCCTTAATTAATATCTCCAAAAACGAGAAAGAGTGATAGGCTTGACTTGTTGTCAGTGGTTTGACCAGCATCTTCACGTAGGAAAATGACAAAGTGCTCTAGGTTAAGGACTATAAAAAATAGCAAAAATGTTTCAACAGAAATTCACATATCAAAAAAACCCCTAAGGACTTTTTTCATATTATTCGTATTGACAACATGAAATGCTATATTTATAACAAAAAGTGCTATATTCACAACAAAAAATAAAAACTTGGCCATTCACAACTGAAAAAAGCTATATTCACAATAGGAAGTGCTATATTTACAACAAAATTTAAACACCTGGATTTTGTTTCAAATTCAAGTCCCTAAGCATACAGAGGTCATTCATAACAGAAAAAAAAAACTAGATTTACAACAAGAAGTGCTATATTCATAACAAAATTTAAAATCTAACTATTCACAACGAGAAAAAGCCATATTCACAATAGGAAGTCTATATTCACAACAAAATTTAAAAACCTGGATTTTTTATAATTTTTTATGATGTTTGAGATCTTTGTAATTTTTTATGACTGTCATTTGCCCACAATTCATTCCAGTGACAAAAATAAAGTCCGATAATTTGATGTGACCTTTGAATACTAAAAGTGGCTTCAGTATGAATCTGCCACTCAAATGTACCTATATCTTTCACCAATTACCATTTCACCTTTAGTATTTTTTTTAAAGGAAAAATCACATATAAATAAGCAAATGCTCCCTAAGTTTTAAAATTTTCAATTTGATTCATAAATATTTGATGATTATCTGTAATTTTTCATTATTTTAATTTACATGTTTTTCAATATTTAAGAGTTAAAAAAATTTATGACTTATATAGTGTATTTTTTTAATAAATTTTAGAGATATGTTCCTAATATAAAAATTCAATTTTAAGCCAAGGATCCCAAATGAGGAAATCTTAAGGGAGCCACTGACTCCAACTACTATCTATGTACGATCTATACTAAATCTGACCAACTTTCCATCCTACCTTCTTTACGTTCTTAACAGCCTATATTTATCTTAATAGAGCATTTCAGTGCATATTTCTATATTCTAAGAAATATTTACCATTTGAAAAGAGGAAAACACGAAGTCTTTGTCCAAAAAATGGTTTGAAAAAAGGCAGATATATCATACGTTTTAAGGATCTATCAATAAATAATTTTAGTGCTGAAGTTGTCTTTGTAATTTTTCTTATTTTTTTATTTTATAACACGTAATGGTGTTCATCATTATCATACTCCCATCCCATGTTCTTAAAAAAACAATGAAATAAACGGGAATATTTTTTATTCCTTAATTATTAGAAACATTAGACTATTGTCTGGGGCATTTATTAATATTATTCTAATTATGCCTTTATTATACGAAATAGTTAAGTGAGTGACATTAATAAGTCACTACTCACTCCTTTCTTAAATAGATTTTTTTCCTTTTTGTTTATCCTTTTTATATACATATTTTAGAATTTTATGATGCTTTTTAAAAAAGCCCCTATTCAGAAAAAAAGGGGTCCCTATTTAACTAACAAAGATTGATCTAGTTGGTAAGGGGTTTGACTCATAACTATATAAACTTGTCAAAGTAGTTATATAAAGTTATCAAAGTAGACACATAAACTTATCAAAGTAGACATATATACTTGCCATTTTATAAGTTGTTATAGTAGACACATAAACTTGTCAAAATAATCACATTCTTACCAATTTATAATTTGTCAATATATACATTAACTTGTCAAAATAAACACGTAAACTTGTCAAATTTTACGCACATTAACTTGTAACAATAGAAAAATAAACTTGTCATTTTATAAGTTGTCAAAGTAGACACATAAACTTATCAAAATAGTTATATAAACTTGTCATTTCATAAGTTTATATAAACTTGGCAACAAAATGGTTTATGTGCCTATTTTAACAAATATATATACCTATTTTGACAATTATATATTCATATTTTGACAAGTGTATGTGTCAATCTATATTAAGTAAAAAACTCTCGCCGATTGTGATCGCGTATCTTTATTTTGATAACGTAGAATAGTGATTGACAAATACTTACAACTAATCTTATAATTTAATCAATCAGGGCAATAATGTAATTTCCCATCCAGAATTAATATCAATGTTGTTCATTGGGAGTTTTTTGAAATGAGAATATGCTTTAGGACTTTTTTATAATTTTTTTATCCTTGGAACTTGAGTGTGATTTTTTTTTTTGCCAACACATTACTATTTCTTATCAATGGAAGCATTATTCAGACAAAAAACTTTTTTTTTTTGGGAAAAAAGATCAAAAAATAACAAAAGAATGTTTTTTTTTTGGAAAAAAGATAAAATAATAACAAAAAAAACTGTTTTTGCAAAGCTGCACGGGTTCTGTGTGCTATTTAGCTGAAATAAAAAATTCTGTACAGAGAGAGAAGTGAGAATCTGAAGATGGTAAAGCTTACGAGTTGGCGGGTAGATAATCTGTCACTACTCACTACCAATTTAAAATACAAAGAAATACAGCAAATCTGATGCATTTTCACGTGTTAATTATTATTTTTATTATTAGTTTCTAAATTTCCAGCGAGCTTTCATTATCATTCAGTTTTATCTTTTTTTTTTTAAAAAAAAAAAATAAAAATTCCAAATATTCTCTTTTTTGGATGCTCGCGCACTTGTGTTGTGCATTTGAAGCCATCACCGTTTAGCTCTCAGCTTTCCATCACTCTCTTTCTCTCTACCGTTTCTTGCCCTTTTGTATATTCTTGGGATTCTATGGAAAAAGCTTGTACTGATGCAGATGCTGGAGTTCGAAGTGATGGAGATTCCTTGTCAGATCCTGCTTATTATCATCGTCTACAGGTGATTTCACGAATCTGAGTGGCAGAAACTTTTTTTTTGGTGCCTGGGTTTTCTCTTGATCAAATGGGTTCTGAACTATATGGAGAAGAATAAAACGAAAGAAAATGGAAAATTAAAAAGAAATGGAGAAAAATTTGGGTTTCCCGATATCGCTTGTTGTACTAAGTTTTATCACACTGAGCACACAGGAAAACCCATTCTGAAAACGAGAAAGAAAACCAATTAGGAGGAGTGTTCGCCTTCTGCTATGAGTTCAAGTGATTTAAAGGTTCTTGAAGCTGAATTTTTCATCATCACTTTTCCTTTTAATTTCTCCCTTGTTACTGTTTTTCTGGATTTGCTTCATTCAGTAGTCAAGATGGCTGCTTACACTGTTCGTAAAATGGGTGGCTTACACTTCAAGATGATATTGCTTGTTACATTAATTTCAATTATCTGTCACGCGTCCTTGAAGTATTTTTAATTTGAGGTGCTACATAGCAAAACAATGAGGCCTGGCAATTTTGTACATGGATTGGAGTTTAGCTGCTAATTTATGTCTTAGTTTACCTATTTATCAGATTACGTCAAGTAAAGGATAACTTTCAAGTTTGGGCTTGCTTGATGACCCTAAAATGCTAGTACTTCCTTGAATTCTGTAGGGCCATGATCTGACAAGCAACCTTGTCATATACCATTTTTGACACCTGCCTATACTGAGTGTTAGAATAAGCTAGAGGAAGTGTAACAACAACAAGGAACATAATGCCGCAGAAAGAAAAAACTGGGAGTTTTTTTTTTTTTTGGGGGGGGTGTGGAAGAACAGGGATGCAAACTATTTTACCTACAAAATTTGTTGAGCTCTTTGTTTGAAGAACTAGTTTTGGCAATGTTCCAGATATGCACAGGAAATGAAAAAGGTGATAATTCCTCCTTGCTTCTGCAGTCCAGACGACCAAGCCTCACCTCTTTGCAGATACCAGTAGGGTCAGTAGAAAGTGTATTATCATCTTCTGCAAAGACAGATGTTGTATTACTGCCAAGCCCAGGTTCCTCTCGAGGAGGACTGCCTCCAAGATCAAATTTAGCCAGAGTCAAGTCTTCCATGAGAAGTTTACTTCCTCAGAGGAGTTTTAAGGCAAAAAATTGTTCTCCAGATTGTGAAAGGGAAGTTCTCATTGTTTCTGATATTCCCTCATCAGATGGAGCTTTGGACAAGCCTTCAACTTCAGGGTCCCTTTCTTTAAATAAGGTTTTGTTCCCTTCATCAACAAAAGCATCAAATTCATTACCAGTTACACCAATTGCAAATACTGTTGCAGAGACCGTGCATGGAAGTCATCTAGGAAGTGATCCTGACTTAAGTGTACGTTTCATAATGCTGATTCTTGTCCTCTACTTCTCAGTAGAAATTTTGAATTTTATTCCATCTAAAGGTTATGTGTATACTTATATTTTACTGCATTGGTGAATGATATATTTTTCTTTTATATATATACATAGAAAATGGAAGTCAAGCACCACATGACTCGATCATTTTCAGTTCCAGTTAATATCAAATCCTCTAGTTTAAAGCGAACAGGTTCTAGTGGTTTGATCCGAGTAATTTCAGCAAGACGACATCCTGCAGCTGTTAATGACTATTCAATTGATAAAGCTTCAGTGCCAGAGATTGGTAATTTTTTGTGTTACATAAAACTTGTATTATTTTTCTGAATTTGTGTTATGATTAAAGATGCAAACAGTGATACTAATAGATCTTAAGCATCTTGGTACCTTTTTAAGTTGTGTTATGATTAAAGAGCAGAGCAGTTGCCTTGTGTCACATGAGGAAAAAGCTCATTTCTTGAAGTGTACATGCTTCATAAATAACAACTAAGGGATTTTTATGTCTTGCATTTTCTTCCTCACTTCTGTTACTATCAGAATTGAAGAAGATTATTTCTTCATAAATAACAACTAATGGATTTTATGTCTGCAACCTTGAGTCACTACTCTTGTATGTGATTAAATGCTCCTCCTGTTCCTCAAAGCAAGTCTTGACAACCTTAATTTTATAAGCCATTGAAAAACCAATAATAGACTGCCTTCCTCCATTAAGTTCTCTAAAGCCAAAACCACCATGAGCTCCCATGTACTTCCTAGCCACCGTGGCCATTAAGATCACCATTGATGAAAATCTTTTCATCTAATGGAATACCTTAAACCATTCCCTCTTAAGTTGTGCTTTTGCCCTTACTTTGAGATGCATAGGCACTTATGATGTTATTAGTGTCTACTAAAACAATCTTTCTTGAAGATCTTATCCCCAATACTCTTCACTTCCACAATATTCTTCTTCCAGTTCTTGTCAACAGTAATACTAACCCCATTCCTTGCTTTTACTTTCCTTGTGCATCAAAGTTTATATATCCTATAAGGTGCAGTTCCATAGCCTTTTCTCCAACACATTAAGTTTCTTGAAGGCACTTGATATTAATTTTTTTCTACATCATAGCATCCACTACCTCCATAGATTTACATGACAAAGGCCCAATATTCCAAGTATCAAACATGATCTCACTCTCATGGACTAACTTCTTTACACACATCCTTCTCTATAAATGTGGGAATTCTTTCTCAAAACACGTTAAATTTCTTGAAGGCACTTCATTTTTTTTTTCCCTACGTCGTAGCATCCACTACCTCCATAGATTTACATGACAAAGGCCCAATATTCCAAGTATCAAACATGATCTTACTCTCATGGAATAACTTCTTTACCCACATCCTTCTCTTTAAATGTGGGAATTCTTGCTCATTTAACACTACATCAAGCACTGATGTAGCGGCTTTAGCTCATTTGACACTTTAAGTCAGTCAACATGTTACTTTTGGCTAGCATTAGCACAAATCTGTCCTAAATCCATTTCTCTGAGAGATTCAACTGAGTTTTATGTTGGCGTTTGAGAGTTTGACACAACCCTCTTCCTTTATCTAGGCTTAGGACTGGCTTTGAAATATAGGTGGAGTTGAAAATGAAAATATAGTATTTTAAAAAAGTTTTTTAAATTGCCTTTATTTTATTTTCATCTTCATTTTTTGATGTGCTGAAAACCACTTCATCATTTTTTTTGTCCATGAGAATTTATTTCTGTCAACTATTTAAACAGGGTTTGTGATTGAAAATAGCTTTTTGCTGATTGCATGAATAAGTGATGTCTTTCCAAATGGGTCACTTATTTTAACTGTATATTATTGAATGAGTTTTGATCTTGCCATGCATTTTGTTAATTAATGAATGAAGCACACTAATTAAATTAGTGAGCAGTCTTTCTTTTAAGATACTCTTGCTGTTTGTATGCATCCTAGATCAACTGGTTGGCACTATTCTGTGCAAAACTATTTTTTATTTTTTTAGTACATATTAATTTACCATCCCCTAGTCCTCGGTTTTCTAGTTAATTTTGTGCTTAACTTCATCCTCTTCCACGTTCTGCCTTTTCCAGCCATTGAAGATGCTACTGAGGACATTCCTGAAAAAGAAGCAGTCTGTAGGATTTGTTTAATGGAGCTGGGGGAAGGTGGGGATACCCTTAAGATGGAGTGCAGTTGTAGAGGAGACCTTGCGCTTGCTCACCAAGAGTGTGCAGTGAAGTGGTTTAGCATAAAAGGAAACAAGACATGTGATGTTTGCAACCAGGAAGTCCGAAATCTTCCAGTGACTCTATTGAAAATCCAAAGTCCTCATCCTACTGCCGAACGGTCATCAAATACCCCACAGCAGATAGAAGTTTCTTTTCACAGGCAAGTTTAAGTTCTTCCATGTGCTAGCTCATACAACAACAACAACAAAGCCTTTTTGTGGGGTTGGCTTCAATGTGCTAGCTCATCTTGTGTTCAAATTCCTTTCAAACAGACACATAACAGACTAACAAGCTCTTTTGTTACACATGCTTTATTTAATATTTTTAGTTTTTAATCATAAGTTAGCTAGAAACTTTGTCCTAATCATAAAATGAGGGATAAGGATAATGTCCTTTTAGCTTGTGTTTGACCTCTGCCTCATTCCGCAGCAAACTTTAAAAATTCATAACTAGATTAATCAAAATTGAAATGAGGAAAGCTTTGGCTTGTTTAAAGCTCTGTACTGTACCTTAAAATTTACATAAATGCAGCTGGTTCATAAACAAAAATTCCGATTTTTTATAAAATTCAAACATAACTTTGTAATTTTGTTTCTCATGTCATAAATTTTCAATAACATGAATGAACATTTATTCAAAAGTTGTGTCCTCTAGAACATCAAATATATCTAAGAGTCAAGTCCAAAAAATTTAAACCATAAATAGTATCCAGGAAGTCTAAATTATTTCTGAAATAAAAATATATTTTAATATTATTGACAAAAATATCCTTTTGATTGATCCTTTATTTTTATTTTTTTTATTTTGTTCATTATTTTGTATGTGCTTTTACTAGTTCTAATTAATTATAATGCATTCTACTGATTCATGCATGACAGGATCTGGCAGGATGTACCAGTACTTGTCTTGGTCAGCATGCTTGCTTATTTTTGCTTTTTAGAGCAACTTCTGGTATGTCTTTTTATTTTATTTATTCTGAAGTTTATGATAACTGTTTCTAGTACCAAATTATTAGTTGGTCCTTTGTAAAAGATCATTGGACCGTGGTGTTGTAATAGTCACGAAGTAATGAAGGAGTCATAACCTCATCTACTAAGAGAAGATTGTGAATGTTTCTTGCCTAGTACTTCTTATTTACAATCGGTCTTAGCTTATTCAATTCACTTGTTTCTCAATGATGCAATTTGACCCAAGTTGCACCTTTAGAGATTTTTTTGGGCTAAAATGAGATGGTGATTCATTGGCCCCTCAAAAAAGTGTAATGGTGTTTCTATAAAGTTCTTCTTTAAAATTTTGGACATACCCTGAATACCAGATTCATTTAGAGTTCATTTGGTTGTTGGAAAGGAGTATAATAGAATGGATTAAAGAAATAAAAACAAAAATAAGGTTTCCATTTCAGCATGATGTGGGAATCACCTCATGAATCATGACTCTATCAACTTCAGGAACTAAATTACCCCTCCCCTGTCAAGAACCCTGTTGACCTAACTCCCCTCCACATTTTGGTCATTTTAGTTTAGTTTTTATTTCTTTAATCCATTCCATTCTCATCCTTTCCAACAACCAAATGGCCCCTTAAGGTCGTTCATTAGGCAAGGGACTGGAGAATTCTGTCTTCTTTTAATGTTTTTCCTTTCCCTTTAATTTTATTTTCCCTTCTAAATGTTATTTATTAAAATTATATCTGACAGATTGAGTTCTGATTTAACAGGTTTCAGATATGGGTCCTCGTGCTCTTGCCATCTCTCTACCTTTTGCCTGCACGTTTGGCCTTGTTGCTTCTTTGCTTGCTTCGACTATGGGTATATTTGTTTCCTTCTGTCTACCTAAGCATATTCAGTAGTTTATACTAATTGAACAAGATAAACAAATTGAAAAGACCCTGAAAGAAAGAAAATAGTTATAATAATAGAATTTACTCGATGAGTAACTTCCTGGATTCTTGTAGTGGAAGCATTTCACATTTTCATTAGTTTATGATGAAAATCTGCTTTCCCTGTTCGGGCTGTTGATAACCCAGACTAAAAATATTCAAATTGGATTGGGTACTTGCATATTGCAAAAAGGATCAAATGGTAAAAATCAATCCAATTGTTTTGTTTTTATTGACACATCCTTATCCGTTATTTTTATGTTTGATACTAATGAAAGTTGCACCAATTTTGTGCTGCAAAAGATTATATGATGCTGAGTTATTAATGTCTCTTTTAATATTAATATTTGTTAGCTAATTATGATTAACTTGGTCTTCAAATTTTAAAATCTCACCATCTCTTTTATTGGCGCAGTGAGCAGAGATTACATGTGGGCTTATGCGTGCTTCCAGTTTGCAATTGTCATCCTTCTGGCTCATTTATTTTACACCATAGTAAGATGGCTTAGATTCTTTCATGAGACTGTTGTGATCTTCCCATTTTATGATTTTGGAAGAAACAAGAAAAAAAAAAAAAAAAAAAAAGTCCCATTCCTATGAAAATTGTATGAGATTGATCACTGTATATAAATCTTATCTTTTACCTTTTTTGTACATGTAGCGTAAATTAAATGGTGTTCTCTCGGTTATGCTTTCTTCACTTGCTGGATTTGCAATAGCAATGGCCGTAAATTATCTGCTCAAGGTATTTTTAAATTGGAGATTTAGAAGGCAGATACAATCTATTAATCAGACCCTAACAGAGCAGGGACAAGGACAGCATAATAGGCGTCAAAGACAGTAGCAAGAGCAACATCAATAACAGCACCTTCACCATTGTGATGAATTTTGCTTCTTATCACTCAATTTTAGGTGCTGTTTTTGTTTTGGCTTACATTGTGATGTTGTTAACCATGAACTTTCTTCAGTACCAGAAATTAATCTGTGTGATAGAGAAAAAAGAGGCGTGATGGGCCAAAGGCTGTGCGTATAACCCAGAGTCCAGTATGACCCGTGTTGACTTGACCTCAGTCCAGTCCACCACCAATGAAAAAGTAGCAGCCTAACGGGGCAAATCGGCTGAGTCACCGGGTCAGACTGGGTTTTGGGGTGAACACCGGACCAATTAGTCTAGTCTAGCCCGGTGACCCATTGGTGTCCACGGAACCATCCATATGGGCCCACCTGGTCTTCCTCCTCCCTCTCTCTCTCTCTCTCTCTCTTAAGCTAGCTTAAGCTATTTGTGCATCAAGTGTGAATCAAAATATTTGGGGATGAAGAAGGCCTCTGCATGCCCAAGGATAATGTAAATAATTACCGATTCATTCCATGTTTGTGCAGTTTAAGTTTTGGACGTGGAGAGAATCAATGCCTTTATACACTGAAGTTATATGAGAAGTAGTGCTAGTTACCAAAAGTAAAAAAGAAACAAACAATATATTCCATGATTTATTCAGCCAAAGTAGCTTTTTCGTCGACTTTGTCAATGACCATTAGCCTCATGGACAAAATTGCAAGCTTTAAGTTTTGAACTTCCAAAGTGATCCAATTATTTGAATAATTACCGAACATCAAGGTAATCAAAATAATTATTTTTCATACCCAACGCCTATTTTATACTAATTATTCATGCAATGAACTTATTCTTTATGCATTAACATCAAATTAATTGAAGTTTAATGTGCATTGAACACAATGAAATCTTGTTAAGAGTGGATCATTGCCATCCTTCAATTAACACTCCCCTCTTAAACAAGTTACCATCCCGTATGAACAACAATACTCTCTCTCTGCGCTCCCTCCCTCCATATCCATCACGATTGTTATGGGGATGTTTTTTCTCATGCCTGGAGCCCATTTGAGAAGAGGGTACATGTATTAAGGGATCAAGTTTTGAACTTTGTTCTCATTAAAAAAAAAAAAAAAGTTTTGAGCTTTGTGATTGTGTCTGCCTGTCTCTCTTTTTGGAAGTTTATTTGAAGATGAGAGTTGGAATTGGAAGCAAGAGAGAGAGAGCCATGGAAGAAAAAACTTGAAGGTAAGAAAGCAAGAAAAGCAACAATGATCACAAAAACAAATCCCCACATGTTATCATCACATCCAACCTCGCACGAGTTCTCCACCGCAGGGAATAATGGAAGAAAATACAGCCAGAAACTTCTGATTTCACGTTCATCTCTATTAATTAATTAATTCTCCAATAATCCATATAGCAGTCTTAGTTAACTTACTCTTGATGATGGCCAAAAAGAAACATTTATGCTTAATGCGTCAAAATTAAATAAACATGTGAGTTTACTTCAAAGATCAAAAAATAGCAAAATCCTCCTAGAGTCGTAAATGATGGAAATTAAGATATAGTACATGTTTCCTTCAAGACTTCCCAACTTCAAATTTTGTCTATGTTTCTTTCCTCGCATATATCCTTCACATAATTGATTTAGGATGATTTATTGTTGGCAATCCATTTACCATTTTCACTTTTGATAACACCTATAGGCCGGTGAATCCGATATGACTAAATTTGAGATGTCATAACCATGAACTATCTTCAATAATAGACTTCATGCATTTGATTCTATTTGCTTGTATATTCAACTTGAATAGATGATTGCTTGTCATATTAACTTTTGCTATCAATTTTTCTTTTGATTTCTCATGATGAGAGAGCTATCTTTTAAATATAAGTCATATATCTTTTTCCAATAGTTAACCAAGACTGAGGATACTGCTCTTCAAATATGGTATATAATAGACATATGAAATGTATTTTCTATCTCCATTCTTTGTAAATGTCATAATCTTACCTTCGCCTTTAACTTGGATTTTTGATAGAGTGCCGAATGTGACTTCTCCTTGAATTTCTTCATTCAACTCTGTGAATAACTCCTTTTTGCCACATATGTGATTGCTTGCTCTAGTATTAATGTACCATACATCTTTTCTACTATCTTCTTCACCTTTGTAAGCGAATAAGATGGCCGGGTCATCAATTTTATCTTCATTTGTTGTATAAAGACTTGTTCCTTCAACTTTAACAACATCTTTACACTCATAACTGAGATGACCAAATCTATTACAATTATAACATTGCAATTGAGATTTATCACCTCTTAGTTGATATCTACCTCCTCTTCTGGTTAAAAATCCTCAACCTCGGCTTTGGTCACGACCTTGACCATGTTCATGTTTTACTACATAAGTTTCAAATTTTCCATTTGATCGGCCATATCCACTCCATCTAGTTGGACCACCTCGAGCATTGAAACCACCTTGGGTGTTATATCCACCTTTATATCCATCACGATTTCATCTGCCACGTCCATAGCTACTACTGTTGGCTTGATTTTCATTTAAAGATAATTTGCTTTGCAAAGCTTATTCCAAATTGCTAGAGTCTTCATTTAGATTCATTTTGTGCTTGTGAGCTTGAAGAGAACCCATAAGCTCATCAACTGACATAACTGACAAGTTTTTGGCTTCTTCAATAGCAGTGACAATGTAATCAAACTTTCTTGTTAGTGATTGTAGAATCTTCTACATTACTCTGACATCATCGGAACTCTCTCCATTTCTTTTCATCTCTTTGGCCACTTTTTGCACACGTGAGACATAATTTGTAACTGGCTTTGTATTTTGCATTTTCAAATTTTCAAATTCAAATCTAAGTGATTGCAATCGTACCTTTTTCTCTTTGTCTACTCCTTCACAATATTTTTGTAAGATCTCCCATGCTATTTTGGATGATTTTGCATATGATATTTTCTCAAAGGTTGATTCATCAATACCTTGAAAAATAAAAAATAGAGCCTTCTTGTCCTTTTTCTGTGTCCTTAAGCATCTTTCTCTGAGCATATGATAAAATTGCTTCAGCAGCTACATTTGTAGGCTTTATGTATCCATCCTCAACAAGGTCCCATATATCTTTAGAACCTAGTAATGTCTTCATTTGAATACTCCAATTTCCATAATTATCTTTTGACAACTTTGAAATTTGTGATTGCACCTTCTCCACTATCTTTGATCACTCGTGGCCTTGATCCACTTCCCATTTAAATCAACCGCTCGTTTTCAATCCAATCCGAGATGAAAACAATACTTCTATTATAATATAATTTCAAATAAAAATACACCAGTGTGTTTGTCTAACATGCATATCAACTGTCTTATATTTTTCCTCACAAAGTGCTACGACACACTCTCTCTCTTATCTCTCTTTTTCTCTTATCTTTCTAATTCATCTTCAATTGATTACATTGTAACATATATGTAGAATTAGTCAACCAACTAAATTTTCCAACATCTATTATTTTATTATTATTTTTTCTATACTAACAATTGTGTACAAGTCAGCTTCCTTCTACTTTCTTTTAGCCTCAATTGTTGACTTTGTGCAGTCCCTTCTACTTTATTCATAATTCAAGTTGATGAAAATTACCGATTTTATCTTTTCAAGTTGCAATTGTTGACTTTCTTCTTTATTCATTTGACAACTTAGACTTTGACAATATTCTTATTTTTTCAAGTCTGGTAGTGAAAATAAATGGGAAGAGTGATAGAATATCAAACTCAATTTGATATTTCTCTCTCTTCCCATTAATCCATTGCCATACTAAAACAAGCAAGAATATTGTCTAGTTGTCAAATGAATAAAAAAGATAATCAACAATTGCAACTTGAAAAATAAAGTCGGCAATTTTTATTAACTTGAGTTACAAAAAAGTAGAAAGGAGGTTGCACAAACTCAACAATGAAGACTACAAAGAATACGTAGAAGGAAGCTGTATACAAATGTCGGCATAAAAAAATGTTTGAAAATTGAGTCGGTTGACTAAATCTATATATATGTTACAATATAATCAATATAAGTTGAATTAGAAAAAAAAGAGAAAAATAGAGATAAGTGAGAGAGAATGTTCTTTGAAGAAAAAAAAATAAGATAGTTGATGTGCGTGTGAGACAAAAAAATCAATGGTGTGTATTTTTATTTATTGAAAATTGTATTATAATTAATAGAAGTATTATTTTCATCTATCTCAATTTCCATCGGTAAAAGCTTTTTTTCCCGTTGGCAAAAAAAAAAAAAAAAAAAAAAAAAAAAGAAGAAGAAGAAGCTCTTTTACCATAAATGTACTTCAAGCTGATGTATAAAGTCTTAATTTTTCTTTTTCTTATTTAAAAAAATTGAGCCTATTAACAATTAATAAATATATAATTAAAAACGGAAGGACCCGAAAATTTAAACTTTGGTTTCCAACCGTTGATCTCCTTCTTCAAGATTGATTAAAACTATGCTTGACCTTTCCATGTGAAATAGTGTTAGCCACAATGGCTAAAAACTCCTCTCTTATGAAAATGATAGTGATAAGAGAATACAATTTATGCGTTTCAATCACTAAAAGAAAGAAACGAGTTAACAATCTAAAAGAATTAAATCAAGAAAAAGAAGAACAGATGTAATATCCAGAAATTCGTATACTTTTTTCATCCCTTTTCTCTTCAAATCACAAATAGGAAAAGCCTTCTAAGAGAGTTTGATAAACACTCCAGACCATCTTTCTCGTCAAATCTAAGCACTTGGAGGAGGCTTGTACAACTTTTCCACCATCTTTCTGTATTCTGTAGAATACAACAGATATCCAATTTAGGTTATTTTTGCAGGAAATAAAAATTATTTGCAAGTTATTTGGAAAAAAAGGAGAAAAAATCATCAGACTTTATTATTTACCTTCTTGATTGCTCCAAAGCTGTGCTGCTTGTGGATTTAGTGGTGAACTGTTGTTTGGTTCTGAATTTAGCAAACATTAAACAAATAAAATGAATATGAGCAAATATGATATGGAAAATTCTACACCATTTTTATTCAAAATCCTTTTGGTTCCTCAGAGAAGAGAGAAAAGCCAGAGAGAACGGTAACTACAAGATGATAATCAATAATCCAAGTACAACTGAAATGCTATATTCCATATTCCATCAGTTATATTACCTCCAAGCAGACTTTGGATTGATAGAAGAATAGTTCTCACATCATAGGCCGATGACCATTTATCCTATAAATCAAATAAAACAGGAAATAAAAAAGTTATTGTCTTGTAATGGCGAAAATAATCTCTTCAAAGTGTCATACAATAACAAATTGGGCCATTACCTGAAGAATGTCCAAGCATATATTGCCATGAAGATCAAAATTGGGATGGAAGCAGGTTGTCTCAAATTTGACTTTAGGAGGTTTAAATGGGTAATCATTTGGGAAGGAAAGTGATAGCTTGTACTCTGTTCCTTCAAACACTGTATCTTTGCTTCCTGTTATGGTTCCTTTCCAGAAGAATATGTTGTCCTCTTCAGGGAAAGCAGAGATACCAGATTCTCCACTCATCTATAATTCCAGTCACAACGTAACAAGAATTATCAGTGTAATTTCCAAATCATTAACAAAATTTTCCATTTGTCCTGTTATTTGCTTTAATCCCAATTCCCAAATCATAGGCCACGCATGAATCCGCACTGAAAATTAATAAATCTACTTGCACATAGTTCTCCTCAGTTAATTTCTGAGATCTGAAGCTACATGGAATAATTTAATAATTAACAAACTTGATGAATAAAGAGACTTAGAGAGAAATCTTACCATCAAAGCCATCAATTCAGACTGCAACCTGTTTGATATAATCAACAGCCACAAACAGAAAAGAGGGAGATCAGAAACAAAAACGAATTCGACCATAAACCGCTCCAAAATCTTCTAACTTTAACCTTGAATCCTAAACCTGTATCTTTTCTTCCAAGTATATGTGTGTGTAAAGTCTGATCAAGCAAGATTCCAAGAATACTCAAGATTACTAAGGAAAAAAAAGTGAAGAAAAGAGAGTGAAAAAGAAACCTTTTGAGAACAGACTGAGAATCAACGCTCTTTGCAGCAGGAAGAGGCTGCTTAGAGGGAGTACCTATGTTGCCTTGAGCAGTTTCAATTTGACCGTTGACAGTAGCCATAATAATGACAATTACGATCTTCAATTGAAACCCTAATTCAATAGAATCAAAGAACAAAGAGAAATCAACAGAGAATATAGATAGAGCTTATTACGCAGGAAGAAGAGATAGAGAGAATGTGTGAGAGTTTCTCTATCTTCGTCCTCGCGAAAGCAAATTGAGAGAGAGAACACGATGATCAGATGGTAGATTTAAAACATTGTGCCTCCACTGAAAACGACGTCGTTGGAGGTTAGCAATTTGTTTCCTTTTTTAGGCGTAGAGCTCTAGAGCAAGTCGTGAATCGAGATTCAAATAATTTGAACGTTGAGTTAATTTTTTTGGAACGTTGAGGCTCCGAGGTCTGAGGCACAAGAGATTCCTATTCTTGGGTCCCATCTGCAACGGCTAGTAGGACGCCGACTGCAAACGCTTTTTTTCTTTAGTTTTATTTATTTTTTTATTTCCAGAAAACACTACTTTCCATTTTTAAGTGAGTTTTTTTTTTTAATATTTAATTACAAGTTTCAATGTTTGTTTTTGCCCAACCAAGTTTCAATCTTCCAAATTTCATTTTTTTTTTAAAAATAAAATAAAAATAGATTATATGCTTAAAAATATTTCTCTCCCATAATATGGTTAGGTAGGAAATTTTTGGTAAGATTAAAAAATTGGCAAACCCTAGGTCTATTTTTTTTTTTTATATATATATATCATTGTGCTCACTTCTCCCATTAAATCTTATCATGTATGGTTTTTATTATGGGTGAAGGAGCAATTTTACTCATGAGCTTTTCCTCAGGGAGTGCCCGGCACCATGAGATTTTTTAAGACGAAAGAAAAGACACACGCGTGGTTACGTTTTGGGAGCAAAAATACCACGGGCCGTTAGTTGACCAGGCGTTTACCGTCAACTTGGATGAAATGAACAATGAACTCGGGTGAAATTACCCGCTGGCCGCCGGCGGTGGGGTGGCCGGTGGTAGGGCCCATTGGCGGGGGTATTTTAGTTTATTTTTTAATTTAAAACTAAGGGTAAAAGGGTAATTTTTATTTAAAACTAAGGGCAAAAGGGTAATTTCACCCTAGTTACTGTTCACTTCATCCAAGTTGACGGTCAATGTCTGGTCAACTAACGGCCCGTGGTATTTTTGCTTCCAAAACGTAACCACGCGTGTGTATTTTCTTAAAAAAATCTCGTGATGCGCTTTGGCCTCCCGAATGAAAAAAATCTCGTGATCTTTGGGCGCTTTCCTCAAGAAAAGTTTCGTGTAAAAATTGCTCCTTCACCCTTTTATTATTAACAATGCTCCAAAATAATTTTTAAATTTTATTAATGTGAATTTTTATTATCCAATGTGGCAAGAAAAGTCTGTATGATGACAAGATGTGTCCTACTCAGAGTTACACCCAATGTGGCTTCCAACTTCAAGCACTAAGCAACAAACGAAGCCCAACAGTTTCTTGTTGAGTTTGTTCCATATTTCAATATTCTCCCAATTATTTCATCTCCACAATGTTAAGTTGACATGAAAAACTTTCAAAATTTTGCATTTTTTATTACCAAAAAAATTAGCACATTTTCATACTATCCTATTGCAATTAATAAGAGCTAGGAGAGTTGATTTCGTGGTATAATTAGTAACCTCACCTACAAGACAATATAAGAAAAAGGGTTAATGCGAATGTTTGGTCTACTCTCGTTTATGATTTGGTTCATATAGTTTTAAAACATGGTTTTAGTTTTTTAAGGGACAAAATGATTCGTATCAAACTACATAAATAAACATTTTTAAATGTACACATTGTATATAAAATTTGTTGGTTTTGTATTTCTCTAAAAATAATTTGATTATCACTACCATAGAGACACACAAAACTTTTCTAGTTTTTATTTCCTATTTATCCCATGCATATATAACATATTCACCTTACTCATCTTTTCCATCTTTTTTAGTGGGTAAGTATTTTTTTTTATTTCTGAAAAAAAGAAGTCAAACTTGTAAACTAGATTATTATATAAAATGAAGAATCTAAAAGTTGATACATTCATTGTTTTTTTTAGACAAACTCTTTAATTAGATAATTCAAATCATAAAAAAAAAAAAATCATGCCATATATGATGAGGTTTTTTTTTTTATGACTACCAAATTAGGTTAATAATTATTAGGCCTAACTAGTGCTAACTTTTCTAAAAACATTTTTTGCATTCACATAGACTTGATCTTAAGACCTCGTGTTTGTGCTATGAAAACCCTTTCTTTTAGGATCAACGTCAGTTAGTATGCAAATTCGGCAAGAGACAATTTACAAATACAGTGAGAAACCAATATAGCATTGCATAAAAAAAGGAAATTCTTTCCAAGTAGGTCCTATTTTAGTCAATCCTTGTTTTCACAATTATGTCCCCTCACACATGATTTAACTTATTATTACAGAGGTTATGAAATTGAAATCTACAAAACCAAATGTGTGAACTAAAACATGGTTTTGATTATTAATATCTGAATGACTTATCATAATTAAAGGTTGAGAAACTTCTTCTCTTTCAAGCTTTCCACCTTCTCTTTGAGAGATATCTCTAATGGAATAAACCAATGTTACAAAGCCAAGACCAGATCGGAAATCGGTGAACCGGTCTGGTCAATACATCAGCTCGGTTTCTATGGGGGGGATCTTTTTTTTTTTTTTTTCCTTTAGAATTTCATTTTAAATATCTTGAAATCTTCAATTTTTCACCGATTTAGTCCCAGGTTAGCTCCAATATGACCTACTGAATCAGTACCTCGATCGGTTTAGTGGTCGTTCCGGATTTCAGAACCTTAGAATGAACTCAATTCTCAAGGTTTTTGTTTTTGGTATCAAGGACTCATTCATGAAAAACCTAACAAGTTCATTGAACAATCAGAAAACTAAATTAGCAAAAAATCGGGGGGAAAAAACTTGAGCCAATATATAACCTGGATAGAAAGAAGTGTATGTACAAGTCATTTGCCTCATAAAAAGATGACTGAATGATTAAAACCAAAAAAGCCAATATCATCAATCCTGTGGAACAGATATCCATTATCAGCAAAGTTAAAATATAGGGTTAAGGTGTAAAAATATATAAGTCGTCTTTTTAAAAGTACACCCAACATTAAATGCTTTTTTTTTTGGGTGCAAAAGTAACTATGTGATTACAAAAGTAAAGCAAAAATACCCATTGAGCGTTAGTTTGCATTTTTGTATTTTTAACGCTGACATGGACGATGACTTAGCTAAATTTCATCCTAGCTGGTGGTAAAGAACTGGAGAAAATTACAAAAAATGACTTAAATATTTTGAAAATTACAGTTCAGCCCTTATCTCTCCAATCCCTTTATCTCTCCCAATCTCAATCTTACCTATTGGGCCGCCCATCTTTGCCTCCGAACCACCGTTGCCTCATTTCTGCACTTTTCAAAACTATCTGGGCCATTTTCTATAATTTTCTCCAGTTCTCTAATGCCAGCTGGAATGAAATTTAGCTGAGCTATTGTCCATGTCAGCCTTAAAAATACAAAAAGGTCAAACTAATGGTCAATGAGTATTTTTGTTTCACTTTTGTAACCAAATAATCACTTTTACACCCCAAAAAAAAGCACTTGGTGTTGGGTGCACTTTTGGAAAAAAAAGACATGTGTATTTTTGCACCTTAACCCTTAAATATATTATGTCTCATTCATTCTCTAATAATCCATAGGTGTTCATATATACACACACACACACACACACACACACACACACACACACACACACACACACACACACACACACACACTTCATCCGATCCTTAATATAAGATATATTTAAAGAGTTGATATTGATCATAAATATAAGATATAGTTTTCATATTTGTCAAAAAAAAAATTCCCTAATTTACCCCTATTGATGCTTTCTTAAGAATAATCAAGGAGGAGAGATGATGAAGGAATTAAGGAAGATGACTAAGGTGTTTTGAAAAATATATTTCATATTAACTAACTCAAATGACTTCCTTAATCTAATTAAATTAGTTAAAGATATCTTATATTAAAGACCAGAAGAAGAATATATAACTACTAGATTTTCCTCTAGTTCAAAGAGAAGGGTATGGTCAGCACACTTGAAGCAGAGCATATCTGTGAAACAAAAACTATATTTTACAATATCAAGTTTTTAAGGTCTATGCTCATCAACGGAAGATGGAAAAAATGGAAACTGACACAAAACCCTACTTTCAAAAGCTAAACGAAAGGAATCAACAAAGTACTAATTGAAGGCCATGGGCTCAACTATTAACACCAGTGTTATGTCTGTCGTCACTTTCATCTCATTATTAGTACCTCTTGTTCATAATATAAAATCTAATGGAAGGTTTATTTTAGTCTTAAATATAAGACCTTAATTTACTTTGTCATTAATATTTATCATTTATTTTCTAAACTACCCATTTGATTGCACATGTTAAGGGAGTTTACATTAAGGAATGGTCTCAATGCGAAAAATTTAAGAGGTTATTTCAACGAAATCAACTCACATTTTTTAAAAAACTAACACTTAAGCTAAGTAGATCTTATATTAAACATCAGAGTTAGTGTTATTTTACTTCTTTCTTTCCTTTAGTGTGTGAAATTTCCCACCCCTCATAAATAAGGAAAATCTCAGCATTAATCTTCGAATTTTGTTTAGGTGATTACAAATATAAAACTGACTTGGTGCCAAGGCATGTTCTTGTTCATCTCTTAAAGCCAGTTCCTTGAAGTAATAGGCATCATCTCTTCAAGCAGAAGAAACAATAACATTCTATGCATGTTATTAAAATAATTTTGCAAGATCATGAAATATTTTTTTAGTATCAATCAATATCCTAAAGTATCTTTTTAGTACCAGCCAGAACTCTGAAATATTTTTTTTAAGATCCTAAAATAATTTTACAAGATCATAAAGTATTTTTCAAAGACCTTATGTGCTCCCCTCTTAAAGCCAGTTCCTCAGTAATAGGCATCTTTTTTCAAGGTAACATTCTATGCAGTCAATACCCAAAAATATTTTTTTTTTTTTAAGAAAAGCACAGCTGCTCGGTGCTTTGATGCAAAATGGAGCTACTTTAAGTTGAAGCCTTATTATTAGTCGGACTTGTTTTTTTTTTTTTTTTTCTCAAATGGAACTGCATATATTACCAAAGCCATAACAGTACAAATTGCAAGCACTACAAACCAGAGAAAAATACAAGAGAACTGACAGCTAACAAAAACAACAAATTAACTCCTAATAGAGAAGGAAAACAGAACTCCAGAAAGGAACAAAGTCTAACAAAATAAGTTACATCCCCTCATTTACGGAACAAGCAAGAGGATCAACTACCACGACGAGATTAGCCTCTCAAGCATCTAAGGTTAGAAGAGACGACAAAGAAGGTGTTGGCTGCAAAACCCACCCCGATCGGGTACACCTCCTTAAAAGCATTTGCTGCAATTAAATCAGCAACTCTATTACCCCTTCGAGGAATAAAAGATAAGGAAAACTCAACCCTGTCAGATAAGAAGCTAATAATATCATAAATTATACTCCTACTCCTCCATTCACATAAATCAGAAGATTTAGCATCAATACAGGAAACCAATAGTAGGCAATCAGATTCAACAATAGCTTTATCAAGACCTAGATCCATGGCTATCAACAAGGCCCTTCTTAACACTAGAGCCTTAGTCATAAAGGCTGAAATAGACTTCACTTTATCAACATACCCCCACTGGAAGGAACCATAGCAGTCATGACACACAATACCAATAGCAGCTGAAACCTTTTCAGATGAAAAGGCTCCATCGGTATTAATTTTAACCACTCCAGGATCAGGGGGGACCAGCGAGCACACGGTGAAGGGACCCTATCCATACTCCCTTTCTTAGCCCCAAGACACTCCAAGTTACCCCAAAACTCAAGATTATTACTTCTAGCAAATTCCACAACAGCAAGTGGATTAAGAGCAAGATGGTTGAACACAAACTCATTTCTCTGCTTCTATATAAACCATAACAACCAGCAAACTAGCAAAATATCATAAGGGTTGAGAGCATTTGAACCTGAAATATGTAGCCACCAAACATTAAAGTGAGAAACAGTAGAAAAGTCAAAATGACCCCCTAGGCTACTACCAAACCATGCACAGCGGGTCCAAGAACAACGAAAAAAGAGGTGCTCAATACTTTCTTCAACTTCCTCATAGATAGGACATGAATTCCTTTGAGAGCGTTTTCTTTTGAACAATGCAGCATTAGTGTCCAGAGCACTATTTATAATACGCCACATGAACTGCTGAACCCGAGGAGTAACATTTACCTTCCACACAGAGTTCCAACAAGAGGGCGGTAAGACTAATGAAGAACTAGCCCTGTTTACATCAATATGAGCTATTTCTTTTTTACTATGGTATCCCAATTTCACCAAATATTCTCCTTTCTTTGCAAAGGTCCATAACAATTTATCCTCAAGCCCATTATTTGGTATAGGAAGAGAAAGAATAGCACACTTAACTTCCTCCAAGAGAAAATGAGAAATAAGGGGTAAGGTCCCAAAGGTCATCAACAATTAAATCACAAACTTTGCCATCAGTCACAAAGGGGTTATCACAATCAAGGGGTTTTGCAGGGAAAGTGACTCTCGGTACCCAATTATCCCCCTAAATTCAAATATCCCTTCCAGAACCCAAATCCCATCTCAAATCAACTCTAAGGAATTCTCTCACATCAACAATACTAGACCAACACCATGAGGCTTTATACCCTTTCCCCACATCAAGAAATTCACTCTGAGGAAAGTATACACTCTTCAAAACTTTAGCCCATAAATCCGTAGGTCTCATCAGAAGTCGCCAAGCCGTGTTAGCCAATAATGCATTATTCATGATAATCAAATCCCTGAATCTCATACCTCCTTGAGTCTTCCCTTTTGTTAGAAAATCCCAAGCCTTCCAATGAGTCTTAGAACCAAGAGCATTCCCATCCCACCAGAAATTAGCAATCAGACTATGTATTTCTCTACAAGTCTTGAGAGGGAATTTAAAACAGTTCATCGGATATATAGGGATAGCCTGGATCATTGCTTTTATCATTACCTCACGACCCGCATAGGAGAGAAAATAATTACCTCATCCCTGTAACTTGCTCATGACCCGCTCTCTAATATAGGCAAGGGCTTGATGCCTGGTTTTCCCTTAGATACTTAGAATGCCCAAATATTTACTAGGATCCCCAGCTGACGGTATATCAAGAATATTACCAACAGAGGATCTCACTTCATCCGGAGTATTAGCCGAGAAAAAAACACTTGATTTGTCTAAATTAATGCTTTGACCAAATGTAGTACAATACTGACTCAAAAGATAAGCCAAATGGGTACAATTGTCCCTAGAGGTATTCATATAAAAGAGTGCATCATCTACGAAGAAACTGTGAGTAAGAACCGGACAACTCAGGCTCAGTTTAATACCAGTTAACAAATTATTCTCTTGATACTTACTAATCATACTCGAGAGCACCTCTGCTACTAAAATGAATAAATACGAAGAGAGCGGATCCCCCTGACGCAAACCTCTGGTAGGGGAGAAAGTGCTAACCGGGTCACCTGAGATACAAATATTCATCTTAACAGACCTCACACATTTCATAATCAAAGCCACCCAAGGAGAACAAAAACCAACTCTCAACAAAGTTGATTCCAAAAAATCCCATTCTACTTGGTCATACGCTTTACTCATATCTATCTTCAATGCAAATTCATACTTACCCCCCCCCCCCCGTCTTTTTCCTTTTCAAGTAATGATACACTTCATGTGCAATAATAATGTTATCTTGGATACATCTTCCCGGCACAAAAGCACTTTGATTTTGTGAAATACAACCATCAAGAAAGGGCCTCATTCTGTTAGCCAAAAGCTTAGAAATAATTTTGTAAGAAAAATTACACAAGCCTATAGAACGAAATTGAGAAACATATTCAGCCTATCAACCTTAGGAATCAAGGTTAAATTAGTTGCATTAATCAAGTCTAATTCGAATTACCAAGAAAAAACTCCTCAACTAAGAGACAAATAGAATCACCTATCTCCGGCCAAGAAGTATGATAGAAAGTACCTGAAAAGCCGTCCGGACCAGGAGCTTTGGAGCTACCGAGACTAAAGGCAGCCTCTTTGATTTCTTCTCTAGTAAGAGGCGGCATAAGTTGATGATTCATTTTAGCTGATATTTTACAATCAATAAAGCCCAAGACAAACTCTGATCCACTTGAGCCAGAGGAAGAGAAAAGCTGCTGGTAGAAGGTAGTAATATTGCCTTCAATCTCATTTCGTTCCTCCAACCAGTTACCTGCATCATCCTTAAACCTAAGGATATTATTACTTTGTCTCCTCTTAATGGTTGACATATGGAAGAACCGAGTGTTCATATCCCCTGCCGAGAACCAATTCACCCTAGATCTTTGAAGCCAAAATTTCTCTTCCCTTTCCAACAGTCGCTCAATAGCCAGTTTAACTTCACTTATTTCCTGCACATTCCCATTATTCAGCCCCTCCAATGAAAGAAGCGACAATCGAGACTTCATTTCTGCAACTAACTTCAAGTTGTTAGGGAATTCCTTTTTACTCCATTTGACAAGTCCATCCTTACACCTTAGGAGCTTACACACAAATTCAGAAATAAAAGGGGAGTTGTTTTTTATTATCCCATTCCACCAGCCATCAATTACCTGGCGAAAATTAAGGTGGCTACTTCAAGTTGTATCAAATCTAAAAGTTCGCTTTCTTCTAAGTGGGGTAAGAAGAACCTGAACATAAAGAAGATGATGATCTGATCCCATAGGTTCAACATTAAGCACTTGTAAATTAGGGAACTGCTCCCTTAATTTCCAATTCCCCAAAGCACGATCTATACACTCATGAATGGTGTCTGGAGGCTACCTATTATTACACCAAGAAAATCGAGCCCTATGAAAGCCCAAATCATTCAACTCACATCTAGCTACAAACCGTTTAAACTGCAAAATTTTCCTCCAAGCTCTATGGAGTCCTCCGCTTTTTTCAAATTGGGATAGAATGTCATTAAAGTCTCCCATACATAACCAAGATCCACTGATATTCCTACTTAGACGTGTAATTTCCTGCCAGCACAGTTTTCAGTCTTCTTCAATTGGAGGTCCATACACAAATGTCATGAATTCAGGGGAGTCAACCACGTTGGAGCTTATACGGGTATGAATGATATTAGATGAAGAAAAAAGGATTTCCACCATAACTAAATCAGCCTACAAGAAAGCTAGACCACCACTCAGGTCTATCGGATCAACTATCCAGTCCTTCTAGAATCCACAACGTCTTCGAATTTTCCTCACATACTTAGCCTTCTATTTTGTTTCCATTAAAAACACAATAAGGGGTTTTTTCCGGAAGCACTCTTCCTTTAGGTTCTGAACTGTCAAGGAAACCCCTAAGCCTTGACAGTTCCAGGCTAACGCATTCATGATGAACCGGTGGTTAGTCCTATCCAACCACCGACATTTTCATCAGAAGAAGTTTCATAAGACCCCGTACCTTTAAGCCAACTCAGAGGGAAGTCAATCTCCACCGGATTAATCAGATCATCCACCGGCAAAGACTGGTGCACAACAAGTTGACTTCAGATCAGTGACTTAAGATTCCTAAAGTTTCGACGTCTCCCTCGATGAACCGAACTCCACATCTTTTCCGTTTTAATAGTTGCTAGGGAATGTTCAAAACTTGATTTCCACTGCCTCTTAATTGGCTCAACCCCCAATATATTATCACCTGGCCTTTTTTAAATGGATTCTATTGAGAGAAAGGGCCATTGACGAAATCGGAGAAAGCCCAGCGTGAATAGGTATAATAGAGTCGAAAGGGTCAGGATCTCCAGGGAATTCCACCCTATACATGGGCTTGACATCAGACACATCTGGGCACTCAGTCTCGTTAATAACATGGTCCAATTTTGGGGGAGGCTCTAGCACCGGCCCAACCTCCTTAAAAACAATTAGGACCTCCAATTTCCTTTCACTACCACCATGGGCCGAAGTCACATGTTGGCTACCTTCTAATGGGCCTACTTCTTCAACCACAAAGGAACGTTGACCATCAGAGGGGGCCAGTGATTCAGTCGCTGAAGGGACCAGTGATACAGGCGCCAACCTCACCTGACAGGAATCTGACGGATTAAGGCTAGAAATCTCACCATATCCTCTTTCCTTTTGATAGCTTTCAAACCTAGACTCCATTTTGCTTTTCAACGTCACCAATAGTCCCGTCGACCAACTCCGGCAAGGCACAGAGGAATCCGGCGAGCCTTCATCTTTCTCATAACCAAGGTCTTCCATAGTATCCCCTTCACACCAACCCTTTTTATGAACTACAACAACCTCCTCCACAGTCCGCGAAGCCGCCGTACCAAGCCAGCTTCCAAAGCCATGATGCTCTATTTCCTTACTCTTGCTAATCGAGGGGTTTTTGCATCCCCTAGCTTCATGACCAATACGACCACAGAGATAGCAAAAGTGCTGAAGTCGCTCATACTTAACAGAAATCCACGTTGGGTCTTTATTCCCTCTCGGAACCTAGAAACCTGGAACCAAGGGATCACTCAGCTTAATCACTGATCTCACTCTAATAAAGCCACGTCCAAGCTGACCATCAAGTTTTGGTTTTTCTTACATGATAGTCTCGCCAACCACATCTCCTAGGATCCTCGCATTAGTCTCATCTAAGGCTTCCAATGGAAGACCGTGGAATTGAATCCAGAAGGGGGCCTCCTTAAAGTTAACATCCTCCAAAACCATGAACTCCTCCCACATTTGTAATACTAATAAACAACCCAATATTGACCAAGGTCTGCCTTTTAGAATACGAATAACATCTCTTTTATTTTGGAATCGAAATAAGAAAACAAGCTTACTACGATCAAGCTCATGAATCTCTAGCTCCTTATCCAACTACCAGCCCTTTTTAATCATAGAGATAATAGTGGGCACATTCATGTTCTTACCTGTGAGAACTTTATCGACCAAAGTTCCCCCCCGCATCCACTCCATCACTATCCAGCTTCAGAACTACACTCTTCAAATTAGAAGCCTCACTGCATTGCCCAACCTCCATTCCTCCTACCACCGTGAAAGACAGAGCCGCACATCGACAAAGAAGACAATACTCAGATAGAAAGAAAAGATGACAGCTATGTTGCACCGAAACGCCAAAATTTCAGCTAAGAACGTTTTCGATTCGTGACTCCGTCCGAAACGTTGGGAAACGCCAAAACAACGAATCGATCAGCAAATTGGCATAATGGCATTTTTGCAATTTTTCAGAACTTGGAGGGCATTTTTCAGTTGAAGAAGACAGAAGGTGGAGCACGTTAACATCATTGTTTATTGAATTCTTATTTTTGTGTACACAGACTCTATTATATATCATTATTTATGAGTGATTGTATTCGGGTGTGCACCCATATTGATGAACTTCAGGCATGCCTACATCAAAATAGACCTTCGGTATAATACTCAGAGATGAATTATGCTAATGATTTTTGTTTTATTATATTTTGTTAATGTGAAATACACGGTTTATATTAAAAATATTATTTAATACTACAACGTTTCGGAACGTCTCGAAATATTAGTATTTTGGAAGTCACGTTTGGAACGCCTCGAAAACGCCGTTTCGGTTTCGGTGCAACATAGGATGACAAAGACTCAGATAGCAAACAAAGAAACTAAAGAAAAGAGGGAAGAGAAAGAAAAGAAAAGTTGTCGTTCGAAGGAAAGAACTCCGACCAGACTGATTTCAAGATGAAACCAACCTAGCTCTCACTAGATGAGAGAGAAGCTCCCACGAGGAGAGAGAATGTTTTTCTAATTTGTATTAGTCGGACTTGTTAGATGGATAACTTTAAATGCTTATGCCAAAAAAAGTTAGGTGTCACGTCAGAAACCTCAAGCTTCTGAAACGTGGACTTTACTTGCCCAATTTCTCCTTTGTATTTTTCTGTAATTATGTTTGTATTTTTGAGTTCGAGAGATGTTTTGATTTTGATATACCCATGGTCTAAGTCACGTAAGTTTTTTTATAACCAAAAAAATATAAAAATTATACCCCCCCGCTCTCCCCCGTTAATGTTTTGTAGAGATTAAAAAGCTAATTAAATTAAACAGAGTATTTTTATTTTTTTTCTTCAAACTAAATAGTTTGGTAATAAACTAATATATAATATAAGAAACATAACATATGAAATGATCAAATAATTTATTTAGCTTCCTTAATCTCTCCAAAAAAAAGTCAACTAGCTCTTATAATTAGGACTAGAGGTAGTACCATTTTTCTTTAAGAAAATAGGAAAAATGTCATTAGTTGGAAATTTATTGATAAAAAATATCTAAATCATAGTATCAGTTGTATATACAAAAAACAAATTGCAAATATGCAAGAAAATTTATAAGGTTTTTCTCATTAATAGAATTTTCAATTTGAGAATTTCCCCTTTCTCTTTTAGCACTTTGGATTTTCACTCTACCAAATATAGGCTTTAGATTAATATCTTATGATCCTTTGCTAAATGGTCATCATAGAGAAATCTTAAAGAAGGAAGTTAATTACTACATCCGGTCGTAAATATATGACATAATTTGTAGTATAAATTATGTTTTATATTTAGGACTGAAGGAGTATTAAAAGGTCCCTTTACATGCTATCATGTGATATTTCTGAGAAAAAAAAAGTCTTGTGAAATTTTACTATAGACAGGACCATTTAGAAATTAAATTTTTTATGTACTTGCTTGCTTCTTAATATAAAAACTAATTAACTAATTAGATTAGTTTATTAATGTTAGTTAATATGATATGCTTATTTTAAAATACCCTCATTATCTTTCTTAATGGAAAAAAAATATAAAATATATACAACTACCAAAATAAACAACTATGAAAATCACACGGTTCAAAATGTTAGTTAAAAGTAATAAATACTTCTTCTGGTTCTTATTATAAGACATAAATTATCAATTCTCACAAACTAATAAAACCAGTTGAAGTCATTAAATTTTTTAAATAATTTACAATATTACCCTTACTAATTGCACTTAACTCTAGTATCATATTAATTATTACTCTCATTCACTATCCTTATTAATTATGGGTATACATGGAAAAAAATATTTAATACTCTTTGGAAACAAGAAAGTGCTTTATAAAAAAGACCAAATACTTGTTAGTTTGTGCCTTATAATAAGAACTAGAGAGGTAAAATATGTACCTTTCTTTCCAATTACACCTTTATTTATAAAGGGTTAAATGAGAGATAATGAGTGAAACTTTATTGCGGAGAGATGATAAGTGATATATTTAATGGGGGTAAACTAAAGAAGTATTTAAAATTTCAGACAAAAGAGATTTATTCCTTATATTAAAGACCAACCTTATAAAAGAGAGTGTTCCTTATAAAAAGGACCGGAAGGAGTACAATCCTCATTATGTCCCCCAAAAAAATAAAGGCTTAACTTATTACAAAACATATGGTCAGACATGTTTGGGAACATTTTTGCCAAAACTAAAATCATGGTTTGGCAGAAGCAATCCTTTAATAACTAGTATGTTTCTAAACGCAGACAAAGCTCTCCACAATATTTGTAGGAGATATCACAAATTAAAAGTTGAGAAATTCTTTCTCTTTCAAGCTCTCCACAATCTCCTTAAGGGACACCTCTAATGGAATAAACTCAATTCCTAACGTCTTTGCCTTTTCTTTGGAAACCTGAAACTTTGGCGTCAAGGGCTCATCCATAACAAACCTAACAAGTTAATTGAACAAGCAGTACAATTAATTAGCAAAAATCAGAAAGAAAAACTAGAACCAAAATATATAACCTGGATATATATAAAAAGTGAATGCATAAGCTATTTGGTTCATACAAAATGACTGAAGGATTAAAGTCAGAAGTCATTATCATCAACCATGAGGAACAGGTGATCATGATCAGCAAATATAAATAAATCCCTCTTCAAAGAAAAAATAAGTAATAAAATACCTCATTCATCCGCGAAGCACAAAGTTTATATAGAGTGAACCTAAGTACTAGATTATCCTCTTGTCTAAATAGAAGGGTATGGTCAGCATAAATGATGCAGAACATGACAGGAATACTAAAAGACTAGATTTTACAGTCTCAAGTTTTTAAGGTCCAAGCTCATCAAGGGGAGATGAAAATAATGGAAACTGACAAAAACCCTTCTTTTGAAGGCTAGAGGAGAGGAATAGAAAAGGTTCCAAATGAAGTTTTAAGTGCAATTTCTAACACCAATTTTTGTGACTCGGTGGATATTCCATTACATGCTAACCGCACAATTGATATATGCATGCTTGAACACAAAAAAACAGCATGGTCTAAGGTGTTTGACCATGCATCTAAAGAGGCGAATGAAAGGAAATTTCGGGTTGTTTGTGAGAAATTTAGAGATTCTTTCTCTGACTTTCTTTTCTATCTGTTTATGACATCATTTATTATGACTTAGTTTAGTTTTTCATTTCTTCCTTTCCTTTAGGGTGTTTTACTTCGATTTAGACTTGAAGAACAATAAAATATTAGCACTAATCTTTGGATTCTTTCAGATCATAACGAATTTCAGAACCGACTTTGTGCCAAGGCATGTTCTTGTTCATCTCAAGACCAGCTGCTTGAAGCAACGGGCATGATCTCTTCACGAAGAAGAAACAAGAAAAGTCTATGCATGTTGCTATAGCAGGTAGCAATTCATAAATAGTTTGATATAATCATATTATAAGTGAATGCAATTTGCTTTGTGAGTGTTTTCAATTGTGGAAACAGTTATTGGAGATCTGAAGTTAAAATTTATGTAGGCTTATGGAATTATGGAAATAATTGACTTACTTTTCTGGAAGTGGCAATGTTGGGTACAATTCATGTGAAATCTTTACAATGTCTGAGAAGTGTGCCATAGTCTCAACCAAACAATATCTTCCGCTAGCTGAAGAAATCTCAAATGCTTGAATATGGGCATTTGCAACATCTTTCACGTTGATCCATCCTACAGCTAAATTCGGCGATGTTTGAGCCCCTGCACCAAAAAAAGCCTGGGAATGATTTACAAAAAGCAACACATGCATATTTATCATATTTGTCTAGCAACACAATTACCAGTTACTATCTTTAAAACTGTAGCAGAAGAGTCATTAAGTGATGGTTGCAAGAGTGGTCCGAGTACGACTCCTGGGTGGATAACAACCATGTCAATGTTGTTTTCTTTCACAAATTTCCAGGCAGCTTCTTCAGCCAAAGTCTTGGAAAGTGCGTACCAGAGCTGATATCACAACAAATTAAAACTACAGTCAACTGACTTCCATCATAAAATGCGACAATATATAGTCTTTATGCAGAATGAAGTTACGAGGAAAATTGGAAACTTGAAATCCCAACCCAGCAGCATTCGCTACAATCACAGAGGCATCTGTATCAATGAAAAACTTCATTTCATGGAAGACTAAGAAATATGGCACATACCCTAGCCTCCCTACAAAAATCGGGCTTTGAAAACCATGTCTCATCAACTACAACTTCAGGGGTTCTAGGCTGTCCACTATATATTATTGAAGCCATGGAAGAAGTTAAAACAACTCGTTTTAGAGATGGCGATTTTGCACATGATTTAAGAAGATTAAGAGTTCCCTTCACAGCTGGGTCAACGAGTTCAGTCTGCAATAAGGAGAGCAACAGTTAGAGACTAGGAAATAAGACAGCTGTTTATTTTGAGAACAAAAATGTAACTTAAAATGACTGACAAACTTGTGATTTATTTAAACTCATGGAAAACCTCCATATTCAAATCAAACTTTGTCATGGTCCTCTATTTACATTGTAATTTGCAAAATCTAGTCGCCTGTTTGTAAATTGGGAACTAAAAAATTGCAAGATGCAAGTCTAACTTTACAGGAGTACGATAGGTCCCTCAACAAATACTTCTAGATCAGACCACCTGGGGTAGATAATGAACAGATTTGCACATAAAGATGAAAATTTAAGCTAAAATACATTACTTTAGATTCAATACACTAGACTGGTACAAAGAACATTACACTAAACCCACTCTACTACAATTACAAATGACACTGTAAAAGAAGGAAAATTATTACACTTTCAGATTCTAACACAAAGGAAAACAAAGAGCGAAAATACAAACGACAAACAATGACACAGCAACCTCAACAGAACAGAAACACTAGAACATATAACATAACAGATTAACAGGTTCGCCAATTGTTCCAGAGGATTGGCTCTCTCAACTTCAATGCCTAAGCCTGACTTAAAGTTCTTCTTCCCCCTTCTGTCCTTCCAAATTCCTCTCTTTATACACCCATTCCCAACTTTCTGACTGCTTCCCTTACCTTTTTCATCATGACTAACTAGCTGTACTCCCTACTTTTCTGTCTCGTCTAGTCCTTAACCCTATTATTTTCTTCTAGACCATTACTTCCACTTTTTCTGTCTTTTTGCCACTCTTTTATGTCTCCTTCTGTGTATGAGGTTCATATATATAGGTGATGGGGTCTCATCAGAGTACCGAGCGAACTAATATGATTTCATCAACCATGTAATGCTATAAGCTCAGGGACAGGGCAAACACAATAAGTCTCTCACCATACTCTTTGGCCCTCTAAGCCACAAAAAGATGACGACATTGTTAAAAAGATTGCTCAAACAGATTAAAACGGTTAAAAAGAGTACTTTTCCGCAAGTCAATTACTGTCAAATTTCTATCAATTAATTTAGAATTATATGAACCTGTGGGTCTTGGACATCAAATTGGCAAGGAGAGGCAGCATGAAAGACACCCTCACATCCCTCAACAGCAGGATCAAAGGAACCTTTCTCCAAGAGATCTGCTTTGAACAGGTTCAATCTCTCCTTTGCTCCATCAAGGTTAAGCAGATGATCAACCTTCTTGGGATCATCTGCAGCAGGGAGTTACAAAACATGGCAAAATCAATTAATTTTAAATTTACAGAATACTTTCTTATCTTGGTAGTAGATAGAAGAATATATAAGAAACAACAAAATACAGAACTGTTTCATCTCAATTAAATGTAAACCTGGGAATCTAGCTATTCTACAGATCTGCATACATACACGCACATCAATCTTCAAATTCCATTGTGCCTATTGTATAAGTATCTTATCTTCTTGAGAGCACATATATGGACTTTCATGTCAAAATGTTGAATGAGTGCAACCTTGACATACCAAGTCTTATTTCGACATATGTATAGCATGTTATTAAGATTATCTTTACTCCGTCACTTATTATCAACTATTTTATATCCTCCATTCTATGTCTTCACAATTTTAACGCCCCGGTGTAACACACAGAAGGCAGTATCAATGTCTAAGACTCTCTTCATAGAACTCTTTAATTCTTTTTTAATTGTCATTTAATCCATTGATCATTATACTGTTGTCCTACAACATACCACAGACTTCTATAGAAATATGCATATGAAGTATATCAACTTCAAAAATTTAACCGAACATCTCTTCGGAAAAAAAACTGAAATATTTTCCTCAGTCACATTTAAAGTGGGGTTCTCTTGTGTTCTTTTCAAACAGGATGGGAGATTTATTGAATTTGAAACTGATGTACTATCCCAACTGAACCACAATTGTGATCAAAACATGGAGATAAATGGAAGCATATGAAGAAACACTAACTTGGATCGCGAACAGTGGCATTGACAGTGTAACCACGAAGAAGAAGAATCTTGACGAGCCACGAAGCAACGTAACCAGAAGCGCCGGTAACGCACACAAGCTTTCCGTTTCCGGTGTTGCTGCTCATTGTCTTTCCTTCTTCAATTTGAGCCCTTCCACAGCTTTGACTTTGCTCTGTATCAAAGCTCGCTTGACGCTTTTAGAAAACTCGGAGCGACTCTTGGCGTAATTTCTTAAACCAATGGAGATGGCACTGTTTGCGAATGAATCCAAAGTTTCTTTCTGTTATCACTTTCATCCTTTGACTTCTTTGTTTTTAGATACTTTGAGTGGTTGTTGGCTGCTTCATGCACTTACTAGCAGCTACCACCTTCATCTTTATTTTAATGTTTTGTGCATGTGATCCAAGTTTGAATCGGTACTAAATTCTCATTTGCCAGGCGAACGAAGATTTCTGAAGTCGAGATAATAAATATATAAAACAAGATTCTCTTTCTTTTTGTCGCTTTAGGCGAGTAAACAAATCACAAGTGATAGTGTATTTGATGCAAACTGAACTTTATGGTCCCAATTCAAAGTACCCCAGGCTTGATGTTGAAGCATTATTATTAGTCGGACTTGTTAGATTGATAACTTTAAAGGGAAAATCTATCTTGGGGCCCTTTTTGGGAAAAAAATCCCAAAAAGAGCCTTCAAGATTCTTAAAAAAAAAAGGGCCTTTTTTTTTTGATAAATTCATTTAAATTTTTACAACTAAAATGCATCATATTTACAACAATATCACTTCGCTTTACAATAAAAACAACATATTTGCAACAATATTTTTACAACTAAAACGGTCGTATTTACAACAATATCGTCGGCATTAACAACAAAACATTTAATGAAAAATCCCAAAAAGGGCCCAAGGGCCCTTTCGGATTTTTTCCAAAATCTTGGGGCCCTTTTTGGGATTTTTTCCCAAAAAGAGCCCTAAGATGGATTTTCCCAACTTTAAATGCTTATACCCAAAAAATAGTTAATGTTGTCACGTCAGGAACTTCAAGCTTGTGAAATGTTGTCCGGTACTAATTATAAAGGGTTAAGGAGCCTCCCACGAGTTTTGCTTGGAGGCGTCCCGTCTGCAAGTTTTTTTTTGGGCCCAGCATCTGGGTTACGTTTTGGGAGCGTCCCATTCTGTGGCCGTTAGTTAACCGTCAACTTGGATGGAATGCTTTGACGTGGCGATGACGTGGCACCGACACGACGTGGAATAAAAAAAATAGAAAAAAAAAATCAAAAATCGAAATAATTAGGAAAAAAAAAATCGAAAAAAATCAAAATAATTAGAAAAAAAATCAAATAATTAGGAAAAAATTGAAAAATTCGAAAATAATTTGAAAAAAAAATCAAATAATTAGAAAAAAAATTAGGAACAAATTAAAGGGAAATTCCAAATAAATACTATTTGAATTTGTACAAATTTTAAGTCTGTCGAATTTGTAAATACTATTTGAGGGATATGCAAATTCGGGTCAAATTATCCTTTTACCCTTTGTTAAATAAATAAAATAAAAATAAAAAAATTGAAACATCCTAAATTTTGAGTTTAGGATATTAAAAATATTATAAGGAATCAATTATAGGAAATTTAGCCTGGATAAATTAAAAGGTTAATATTTGGAAGTAAAGGCATATTTTCCCGTAAAAATTATGGACAAATAGTTGAATTTTTTGAATTTTTTTTCTAATTAGTTGAATTTTTTTCAATTTTTTCCTAATTATTTCAATTTTTTGATTTTTTTTCTATTTTTTTTTAAAAAATTTATTCCACGTCGCGTGTCACTTCGGGGCTGTACAAATTCAAATAGTATTTATTTGGAATTTTCCATTTAATTTTTTCCTAATTTTTTGAATTTTTTTTCTAATTTTTTTCAAATTTTTCCTAATTAGTTGAATTTTTTTCGATTTTGTTTTTATTTTTTTCCTATTTTTTTATTCCACGTCATCGTGTCATCGCCACGTCGCATTCCATCTAAGTTGACGGTCAACTAACGGCCGTAATCTTCTCCCAAAACGTAACTTCGTGATGCTGGGCGCTCCAAAAAAACTTCGTGTTCTTGGACGCTCCTTCTTGTCGCTTTTTTAACCCAATTATAAAAGCTAGTTGACTTTTTTTGGAGAGATTAAGGAAACTAAATAAGTTATTGGCTAAAGTATACATTTGATCGCTTTATGTTTTTTCCAGTATCATTTTAGTCCTTAAGTTTGTAAAGTGCTTGCGTTTGATCCCTTAATGTTAACATCGTTAGTCGACTTAACGAAAAATATTAACTCAATAATTTTAAGCGATGATCGTATTTAAATGCTGACCAAGCATGCTTATATGTTAGTATTTTAATAAATTAATATTTTAAATCCTATTAATTGAAAAAATAATAATCTTCACAGACTGTTTTGTGGTTTTTCACAATTTTTGAAGATTAAATATATATTTTTTTTTGTCGAAGAAAATTAAATATTTTTTAATTAATAGGATTTAAAATATTAATTTATTAAAATACTAACATATTAGCATGCTTGATCAACATTTAATTGCACAATCATCGCTTAAAATTGTTGAGTCGATATGTTGAAGTGAGACTAACGGTGCGAGTTAACATTATGTTGTCAAACATGTACTTTATAAACTTAAGGGACTAAAATGTACCGAGGACTTAAAGGATCAAATGTATACTTTAGCCTAAGTTATCTAATCATTTCATATGTTGTATTTTCTTAGATTATATATTAATTTATTGGTCAAACTATTTAGTTTGAAGAAAAAAATAAAAATAAAAATAAAAATACTCTAAGCTAATTTAATTAGTTTCCTTAATCTCTCCAAAAAAAGTCAACTAGCTCTTATAATTAGGACCAGAGAGAGTATCTTTGTAAGTGTTTTTTAAGTCTTAGGTATGTTACGATCTTGATGAGTTCCATGATCTAGTTCACCTAAACTTTTTTGTAACAAAAAAAAAATAGATACCACCAAAAGGGATCCACCTAAAATTGACTTCCCCAGAAATTATCCTACCAAACATGTAAAATATAAGGAAAATTATAATGAAGGACTTAGAGGAAAATATATTTATGGAGAATGATCATAATGTAATTATTTAGAATGACCAAATATAAAAATAAAAAATAAAAAATACTAAAATTTCCCTAACAAAATCTTCTGTAATTTCTCTTACATTCTTTTTCACATTCTATTTTTGAAACTAATACAAAATTCTAAGTTTCATTGAATTTAAAAATAGTTTTCTCAATTTTAATGTTTCACAACTTCAATATATATCTATGATAAAAAAAATTACGCATTCTTCAATTTGTAAAAAATATAATTTTTTTAAAAATCAACAAAAAAAATAATTAAAAATGGAATTATATAAATTTAATAAGAATCAAGGTCTTTTAAAATTTATTACATAAGTTAAACCAAGAAAGTTCGTATAATTTATTTTTGTTTTAGAAGAAATTTATGTAGGTTAAACAATTCATGAAATGTTAATAAAATTTTAAAAAATCTAATTAACCTATTATATCTTGAAGAATATGAAATGAGTTTAGTTTTTATTTTTATAAAAAGAGCTTAATTGATATCAATGTTGATAATATAAATTGGGCAACTTGATGATATAAATTAGTGAAAATTAAAAATTTTAAAAAATGATTTTAACATTTGTTAAATAAATAATATATTGAATTTGTTCTAAAAAAGATATGATCATATCATGATGGGAAGTTTTTGTTTTAATTTTTAATTATTTATTTAATTATGAATACAAGAGATAATACAGGTGGTTTGATTAGGGGCAATTTGATAATTTTAAATTTATATTATGATGTTTTGTTCTTCTAAGTAATTAAATTTTTTATGGTCATTTGTAATAAAAAGTATTTTTTCTAGGTCCTTTATTTTAATTTTCCTAAAATATGCCATTTTTCTTTAAGAAAATAGAAAAAATGTCATCAGTTGAAAATTTATTGGTTAAAAAGATCTAAATCATAGTATCAGTTGTATATACCAATTTTTTTATTTATTTATTTATTTATTTATTTATTTTTATTTTTTTTTTTTTTTTTTTTTGCAAAATACCATACTCTCTATGCATGAAAATTTATAAGGTTTTTCTCATTAATAGAATTTTCAATGTGAGGATTTGTTTCCCTCAATTTCCCCGTTTTCTTTTCACACTTTGGATTTTCACCCAACTAAATGGACTTTAGGTTAATATCTTCTGATCCTTTGCTAAATGCTAATCATAGAGAAATTTTAAAGGAATTTAATTATTAAAATATCCCTTTACATGCTATAATGTGATATTTCTATGACATCTTATCTTGTAAAATTTTGCTATAAACAGGACCTTTTAGAAATTTTTTTTTTTTTTTATATATGGGTCTGCTTCTTAATATAAGAACTAATTAACTATTTTGATTAGTTTTTTTAATGTTAGTTAAGTTAGTTAATCTCATATATTTATTCTAAAACACCCTCATCATTTTTGTTAATGAAAAAACAAATAAACAAATATATAAAATATGTACAACTACCAAAATAAGAGTTTACAAGGAAGAACTATCAAAATCACGTTTTTCAAAATGTTAATTAAAAGTAATTAATAAATATATAAAATATGTACTTTTATTTCCTATCACACCTTTATTTATTAAGTGACATATATTTAATGAGGGTAAAACTACAAAGACATATTTTAAAATTTTAGACAAAAGAGATTTATTCCTTATATTAAGGACCACCTTTATGAGAGAGAATGTTGGTTATAAAAAAGACAGAAGGGAATACAATCCTCATTATTATGTCCCCACAAAAATAAAGGGAAAATGATACCAAAGTCCCAATTATGGGAAATAATATCATAGAAGTTTCATAACTTGTTAATGACAATGAAAAGAGCAACCATTAATAAGTGGAGGAGCTAAGTTTTGAGGCTTTTCGATATTATTTTCCTTAATTTGGACATTAATGTCATTTTCCCAAAAATAAATGCTTAACTTGTTACGAAACATATGTTCAGACATGTTTGGGAACACTTTTGCCGAAACTAAAATCTTGGTTTGGCAGAAGCAATCCTTTAATAAGTTATGCCAAAATCATGGGCTAGTATGTTTCTAAACACTCACAAAGCTCTCCACAATATTTGCAAGAGATATCACAATTAAAAGTTGAGAAATTTTTTCTCTTTCAAGCTCTCCACAATCTCCTTGAGGGACACCTCTAATGGAATAAACTCAATTCCTAACGTCTTTGCCTTTTCCTTGGAAACCTGAAACTTTGGCGTCAAGGGCTCATCCATAACAAACCTAACAGGTTAATTGAACAAGCAGTACAATTAATCAGGAAAAATCAGAAAGAAAAACTTGAACCAAAATAATAAAAAGTGAATGCATAAGACATTTGGTTCATAAAAAATGACTGAAGGATTAAAAACAGAAGCTATTATCATCAACCCTGAGGAACAGATGATCATGATCAGGAAATATAAATAAATCCCTCTTCTTCATCAGAGAAAAAATAAATAATAAAACTAATAATAAAATCCCTCATTCATCCACCAAGCACAAAGGTTATATAGAGTGAATATAAAGTACTAGATTATCCTCTTGTCTAAATAGAAGGGTATGGTCAGCATAAATGATGCAGAACATGACAGTAATACTAAAAGACTAGATTTTACAGTCTCAAGTTTTTAAGGTCCAAGCTCATCAAGGGGAAAAGAAAATAATGGAAACTGACAAAAACCCCTTCTTTTGAAGGGTAGAGGAAAGGAATAAAAAAGGTACTAACTGAAGGTTTGAGTACAATTTCTAACATCAGTTTTTGTGACTGGGTGGATAATCAATTACATGCTAACCGCACAATTGATATATGCATGCTTGAACACAAAAAAACAGCATGGTCTAAGGTGTTTGACCAAGCATCTAAAGAGGCGAATGAAAGGAAATTTAGAGATTCTTGCTCTGACTCTCTTTTCTCTCTGTTTATGACATCATTTATTATGACATAGTTTAGTTTTTCATTTCTTCCTTTCCTTTAGGGAGTGAAATTGTTCTCTCCCCCCCCCCCCGGCGGGCGGCGGCCCACCACATAGTATGTTTTACTTCCATCTAGACTTGAAGAACAAGAAAATATTAGCACTAATCTTTGGATTCTCTCAGAACCGACTTGGTGCCTGTTAGGGACTAACAAATAGCACCCAAAATACTGCTGAATCAGAATATACTTTACTGATAAACTGATTATAACAATCTGCGAGGAACAAGGTTGCTCCTTCACAGCCAAAAGAGAACAGCCAGGTTTATACCCCACCTGCTATGTTCTTCCACATACAATACTCAAAACAATCTGCATGATCTCCTCCTAAACACTCACGGCCCATATAGTCAAAACAGAGGAGCTTTAACAGTCTCCTATGAGCCACCCTAGAAAACAGCTACTATTCCTACCCTTACATTAAAAGGAAGTGAAAACAAAAAGGTCAACCCCTGCAACCTTAAAAGTCATATTGCCTTTGTGTCTGAATTGTTTATGTCTGCCTCGGTGACCGTGCGTATACCTTGCCCACAAAAGGAGGGGTTCTTGCATTACCTTCCCCTAAAAGCTTCACCTTGTCCTCAAGGTGAAAATCTGGAAATTGTGTAGAAAGTGTCTCCAAATCTTCCCAAGAGTTCTCATACGGGGGCATGTCCTTCCACTTGATAAGCACCTCAGTTCTGCCATTTGTCAACTTCCTGGTCTTGCAAGCTTCCTCGGGCTGGACTTGCAACTCCAACTGTGCTGACAAGGATGGAGGAATTGTAGGAGTCACTATGCCTGATTGGACTGACTTCTTAAGGACCGAGACATGGAAAACAGGGTGGACGCGAGTTGTTGGCGGAAGGTCCAGGCGATATGCTACCGCGCCCACTCTTTCCACAATAGGAAAAGGGCCATAGAATCGCGGGCTTAACTTCTCGTTAACTCGTTTGGCCAATGTCCGCAACCTGTAGGGTTGTATTCTGACGTATACCTGATCCCCCACGTCAAATTGAACATCTCTCCTATGCTTGTTGGCCTGCTTCCTCATTTCCTCTTGTGCCTTGATCAAATTTTCTTTCAAGGTTGCAATGATCGCATTTCGGGCCCTTAGCTGCTCGCTAACTTCTTCAACCACCGAAGGCTCATTGGTAAGCTTGAGGAAGGTGGGTGGATCCCTGCCATAAACGGCTCGGAAGGGGGTCATATTGGCTGATCCTTGATGAGTAGTGTTATACCAATATTCCGCCCAAGGTAACCATTGAGCCCATAGGTCCGGCCTTTCACTAGTGAAGCATCGTAGGTAAGTTTCTAGGCCCTTGTTGAGCACCTCCGTTTGTCCATCAGTCTCCGGATGATAGGCTGAACTTAGGCATAATTGCGTACCCGCCTGCTTAAACAATTCACGCCAAAAGTGACTTACAAACACACGGTCTCGATCAGAAACGATTGTCTTAGGGAAACCATGTAAACGAACTATTTCCCTCACAAAAACATCTGCAACATCCTTAGCGGTAAAAGGATGATGCAGGGCAAGAAAGTGTGCATACTTAGTGAGGCGATCCACGATGACTAGAATAGTGTCAAACCGTCGGGATTTTGGCAATCCGGTAATGAAATCCATACTTATGTCTTCCCAAATAGCTTGGGGAATTGGGAGTGGCTGCAGTAACCCCGCGGGAGAAAGAGCTTGATGCTTGTTCCGTTGACATACCGCACAACCAGCGACATAGTTCTGTATTTCCCTCTTCATTCCCTCCCAGTAAACAATATTAGCAAGCCTCTTATACGTCCTTAAGTATCCTGAATGACCGCCCACAGGTGAGTCATGATACTCCACCATTAACAAGGGAATTCTTGAGGAATTCTTTGGGAGAACCAATCTGTCCTGAAAATGTAAATTCCCTTTAATCAGGCTGTATCCTTCATTGCTCTCCTTGTTAGTAAGTAGCTGCTGTATGATGCTCCTGAGTTTGGGATCAGCCTGCACTTCCCTCTCCCATTCATCCATGTCATTATTCTGCCATAGAGAAAAAGCCATCAGCTTGAGAGGTTCCTCTTGCCTGGATAAGGCATCCGCTGCTCGGTTCTCCTTCCCGGGTTTGTAGGAGATTTCAAACTTATAACCCATCAGCTTAGACACCCACTTTTGCTGGTTTTCTTCCAATAACCTTTGCTCCAACAAATATTTCAGGGCCTTTTGATCAGTTCTGATTACAAAATTCTGTCCCCACAAATAATGCCTCCACTTCTTGACTGCCAGCACTATTGCCATCAATTCCCTCTCATAGATGGAGCATTGTTGGGCTCGTTTGGATAACTTTTGGCTGTAATAAGCTATAGGACGCCCCTGCTGCATTAAAACCGCGCCTAATCCAGTTCCCGACGCGTCTGTCTCTAGCTCAAAGGAACTTGAAAAATCCGGCATAGCAAGCACCAGTAGTGTCGTCATAGCTGTTTTAAGGGCTTCGAATGCTTTGGTGGCCTCGGGTGTCCATTTAAATGCTTCTTTTTTGAGAAGGTCAGTCAATGGACTTGCTATCTTCCCATAATTTTGGACAAATCTACGGTAATAACCGGTCAACCCCAAGAATCCCCGTAACGATCTAACATTTTGCGGTTGAGGCCAAGCGATCATGCTCTCCACCTTTGCCGGGTCAGCTTGTACCCCTTGCTTCGAAATCACATGGCCAAGGTACTCAATCCGTCGTTGGGCAAAGTGGCATTTTTTTTGATTAATGACAAGGTTATTCTCCTGCAAAATAGCTAACACCTCTTCTAGGTGTGTCAAGTGAGCTTTATAATCACTACTATAAATTAAGATGTCATCGAAGAAAACTAGCACGAACTTCCTTAAACATCCCCTAAATATCTCATTCATCAAGGCTTGGAATGTAGAGGGCGCATTAGTAAGACCGAAAGGCATCACCTTAAACTCATAATGTCCCTCGTGAGTGCGGAATGCGGTCTTGTGTTCATCCCCCATCTTGATTCGAATCTGATGATAGCCTGATTTTAAATCAAGTTTGGAGAATACGGTGGCCCCTTTTAATTCGTCTAGCAGTTCATCTATAACTGGAATTGGGAATTGGTCTGGTACAGTGATCTTGTTCAATGCCCGGTAGTCCACACAAAAGCGCCAGCTGCCATCCTTCTTCTTAACCAGCAAAACAGGGCTGGAATAGGGGCTGGTGCTAGGTTGAATAATTCCGGCTTGAAGCATATCCTTAATCAAGTCCTCTATCTCCTTCTTTTGTGAGTGGGGGTACCTGTAGGGTCGGAGGTTGGGGGGTTGTTCGCCGGGTTTGATCACGATAGCATGATCACGGGAGCGCCGGGGAGGTAGAGTTCCCACTGTTCGGCATACATCAGCATACCTGCATAACAATTCCTGAACCTCAGTTGGCTTCAGCTGATGCTCCTCAATGTCGCTCTCCATCCTGTAACACTCCACCAAGTACCCTTCACCTTTTTTCTTAATGATCCTCCTGAGGGACTGCAGTGAGGCATGTGTTCGGGATAAAGCCGGGTCCCCTGTCAAACAAACTCTGTTACTTTTCTTTCCAATCTTCATCGTCATTTGCCGCCAATTAACCTTAACTTCTCCCAAAGTGCTCAGCCATTCAATGCCCAAGACGGCATCGATTCCCCTCAGTGGGAAGGGATAAAAGGTCTGCACTATATTGAGCCCTTGGACTTTCATCACGACATCTCTACAGCGCTGTTTTTTTCTCACCGAATATCCATCCCCAACTGTGATTGTATATTCTCCCACCTCGTCGGCTTTGATCCCTGGCCTTGTCAACCATTGCTCTGCAAGGAAGTTGTGGGTTGCACCACTGTCAATTAAAATTATCGCTGGCTCCCCTGCTATTTCTCCCTTAACCTTCATCGTGTGGCTAGTCTCAAAACCCACCAGTGAATTTAACGATAATTCCATTCGTGTTGTCTCCTCTGATGCCTCGAAAAATTCCTCCCTCTCGTCCCCTGTTTCTTCGGTCTTTTTGTCTCTGTTTTCAGCGTCTATGTCGAGCAAGAAGACCTGCAAATGTTTTTCCTTGCAGGTGTGTGTCGGCCCATAACATTCCCCACACTTAAAACAGAGCCCCAGTTCGCGCCTCCGTGCCATTTCGGAATCTGGTAATTGGTGGCTCCAGCTAGGTTTGCGCGCCGTCGATGCTGCAGTCATGGAGCTTCCGGCCCTTGTCTCCGGTGGCCTCGGGTCGCTTTTGGGCGGGTGAACAACCGGATTCGCATAGGACTGGCGAGTGGGCTTGGTATACTGAGAAACCCGATAGGTAGGGGTCTGGGCCGGGTATTTTCTTAACCCGGTAACTCCGGGTGGTTTGTATACCCGCTGGCCTTTATCCAATTCCAATATCTTGTTTTTCCCGTCGATGCGCAACGCCATTTTTATCAACCCTTCCAGATCGTGTTCATCGGCGATCTCCAACTCTGCCTGAATCTCAGTCCTTAATCCATACAGGAAAGCCCCCATCAAGCACTCCTCGGGTGCGTCTGTTAACGGAAACGAGAGGCATTCGAACACTTCCACGTATTCCAGTACCGTGTTTTCTTGTTTGTTCGAGAATAGCATTTTATATTCCCCTCCCCGTTGGAAGGTATGGAATCTCTCCATCACCTTCTGCTTGAATTCTGGCCAGCTTCTCAGTGAACTTCGGGTTTCGTTCCACTGGTACCAGTGGAGAGCTCGATCCTCAAGGCACACCACTGCAGCTTCCAGCTTGTCTGAATCCGGCACAGCGTTGATGTGGAAGTACCTCTCCACCCGACAGAACCAACCGATAGGGTCTTCCCCATCGAACACGGGTAATTCTAATTTTTGAAATTTGGTCGAGCCTCTGTCTGCTTCATCTTGGTTCTCGGTTTCTGCCTCTGACCGCGAATCGCCTGCATCTCTCTTCTCGCTGTTTTTCTTGCTAGTACCTTGATCCATTCTCAGTATCACCTCTCTTATTAGCTTAACTCCCTCGGTGAGCTCCGTCACCTGGTTTGACAGACCATTGAGTTCATCCACCTTCTTTGCGAGTGTGGCCACTGACTCTCGCAGCTCTTTGATCTCGTTCGACATCCTCCCAAGTCTCCACCGCTCTGATACCAAATGTTAGGGACTAACAAATAGCACCCAAAATACTGCTGAATCAGAATATACTTTACTGATAAACTGATTATAACAATCTGCGAGGAACAAGGTTGCTCCTTCACAGCCAAAAGAGAACAGCCAGGTTTATACCCCACCTGCTATGTTCTTCCACATACAATACTCAAAACAATCTGCATGATCTCCTCCTAAACACTCACGGCCCATATAGTCAAAACAGAGGAGCTTTAACAGTCTCCTATGAGCCACCCTAGAAAACAGCTACTATTCCTACCCTTACATTAAAAGGAAGTGAAAACAAAAAGGTCAACCCCTGCAACCTTAAAAGTCATATTGCCTTTGTGTCTGAATTGTTTATGTCTGCCTCGGTGACCGTGCATATACCTTGCCCACAAAAGGAGGGTTTCTTGCAGTGCCAAGGCATGTTCTTGTTCATCTCAAGATCAGCTGCTTGAAGCAATGGGCATGATCTCTTCAAGAAGAAGAAACAAGAAAACTCTATGCATGTTGCTATAGCAGGTAGCAATTCATAAGTAGTCTCATATAATCATATTATAAGATGAATGCAATTTGCTTTGTCTGAGTGTTTTCAATTGTAGAAACAGTTATTGGAGATCTGAAGTCAAAATTTATGTAGGCTTATGGAATTATGGAAACAATTGACTTACTTTTCTGGAAGTGGTAATGTTGGGTACAATTCATGTGAAATCTTTACAATGTCTGAGAAGTGTGCCATAGTCTCACCCAAACAATATCTTCCACTAGCTGAAGAAATCTCAAATGCTTGAATATGGGCATTTGCAACATCTTTCACGTTGATCCATCCTACAGCTAAATTCGGCGATGTTTGAGCCCCTGCACCAAAAAAAACCTGGGAATTATTTACAAAAAGCAACACATGCATATTTATCATATTTGTCTAGCAACACAATTACCAGTTACTATCTTTAAAACTGTAGCAGAAGAGTCATTAAGTGATGGTTGCAAGAGTGGTCCAAGTACAACTCCTGGGTGGATAACAACCATGTCAATGTTGTTTTCTTTCACAAATTTCCAGGCAGCTTCTTCAGCCAAAGTCTTGGAAAGTGCGTACCAGAGCTGATATCACAAGAAATTAAAACTACAGTCACCTGAATTCCATCATAAATACGACAATATATAGTCTTTATGCAGAATGAAGTTACGGGGAAAATTGGAAACTTGAAATCCCAACCCAGCAGCATTCGCTACAATCACAGAGGCATCTGTATCAATGAAAAACTTCATTTCATGGTAGACCAAGAAATATGGCACATACCCTAGCCTCCCTACAAAAATCGGGCTTTGAAAACCATGTCTCATCAACTACAACTTCAGGGGTTCTAGGCTGTCCACTATATACCATTGAAGCCATGGAAGACGTTAAAACAACTCGTTTTAGAGATGGCGATTTTGCACATGATTTGAGAAGATTAAGAGTTCCCTTCACAGCTGGGTCAACGAGTTCAGTCTGCAATAAAGAGAGCATCAGTTAGAGACAAGGAAATAAGACAGCTGTTTCTTTTGAGAACAAAACGGTAACTTAAATGGCTGACAAACTTGTGATTTATTTAAACTCATGGAAAACCTCCATTTTCAAATCAAACTTTGTCACGGTCCTCTATTTACATTGTAATTTGCAAAATCTAGTCGCCTGGTTGTAAATTGGGAACTAAAAAATTGCAAGAATTAAGTCTAACTTTACAAGAGTATGATAGGTCCCTCAACAAACACTTCTAGATCAGACCACCTGGTGAAGATAAAGAACAGATTTGCACATAAAGATGAAAATTTAAGCTAAAACACATTACTTTAGATGCAATACACTACACTGGTACAAAGAACATTACATTAAACCCAATCTACTACAATTACAAATGACACTGTAAATGAAGCAAAATTATCACATTTTCAGATTCTAACTCAAAGGATAACAAAGAGCAAAAATACAAACCACACACAATGACACAACAATCTCAACGGAACAGAAGCTCTAGAACATATAACAAAACAAGTTCCCCAATTGTTCCAGAGGATTGGCTCTCTCAACTTCAATGCCTAAGCCTGACTTGAAGTTCTTCTTCCCCCTTCTGTCCTTCCAAATTCCTCTCTTTGTACACCCATTCCCAACTTTCTGACTGCTTCCCTTACCTTTTTCACCAAGACTAACTAGCTTTACTCCCTACTTTTCTGTCTCGTCTAGTCCTTACCCCTGGTATTTTCTTCTAGACCATTAGTTCCACCTTTTCTGTCTTTTTGCCTCTCTTTTATGTCTCTTTCTGTGTATGAGGTTCATATAGGTGATGTGGTCTCATCAGACTATCAGAGTACCGAGCGAACTAACATGATTTCATCAACCAGGTAATGGTATATGCTCAGGGACAGGGCAAACACAATAAGTCTCCCGCCATACTCTTTGACCTCTAAGCCACAAAAAGATGACGAACCTGTGGGTCTTTGACATCCAATTGGCAGGGAGAGGCAGCATGAAAGACACCCTCACATCCCTCAGCAGCAGGGTCAAAGGAACCTTCCTCCAAGAGATCTGCCTTAAACAGGCGCAATCTCTCCTTTGCTCCATCAAGGTTAAGCAGATGATCTACCTTCTTGGGATCATCTGCAGCAGGGAGTCACAAAACATCTAAAATTAATTAATATTAAATTTACAGAATAATTTCTTATCTTGGTAGTAGATAGAAGAATATATAAGAAACAACAAAATACAGAACTATTTCATCTCAATCTCCAAATTCCATTGTGCCTATTGTATAAGTATCTTATCTTCTTGAGAGTACATATATGGACTTTCAAGTCAAAATGTTGAATGAATGCAACCTTGACATACTAAGTCTTATTTCGACATATGTATAGCATGTTCTTAAGATTATCTTTACTCCATCACTTATTATCAACTATTTTATATTCTCCATTCCACGTCTTCACAATTTTAATGCCCTGGTGTAACACACAGAAAGCAGTATCAATGTCCAAGACTCTCTTCATTTAACTCTTTAATTCTTTTTTTTAGTTGTCGTTTAATCCATTGGCCATAATACTGTTGTCCTACAACATACCACAGACTTCTATAGAAATATGCATGAAGTATATCAACTTCAAAATTTAACCGAATATCTCTTCCAAAAAAAAAAAACCTGAAATATTTTCCTCAGAAAGTGGGGTTCTCTTATGTTCTATTCAAACAAGATGGGCGATTTATTGAATTTGAAATTGAACCACCATTGTGATCAAAGCATGGAGATAAATGGAAGCATATGAAGAAACACTAACTAGGATCGCGAACAGTGGCATTGACAGTGTAACCACGAAGAAGAAGAAGCTTGACGAGCCACGAAGCAACGTAGCCAGAAGCGCCGGTGACGCACACAAGCTTTCCGTTTCCGGCGTTGCTCATTGCCCAGCTTTGACTTTGCTCTGTACCAAAGCTCGCTTGACGCTTTTAGAAAACTCGGAGCGATTCTTAGCGGCTTCACTGTTTGTCATTACGCGCTCGCATGCAGCTATATTCATCTTTAATTTAATGTTTCGAGCATGTGATCGTCGTTTGAATCCATAATAAATTACCAATTGCCTGACCGAGGTGATGTAATTACAATACATAGTTGATTTTTGATTTTTTTTTTTGGAGAGATTAAAGAAGCTAATTAAATTATTTTAGAATATATATTTTTTTCTTCAAATTATTTAGTTTGACTAATAAACTAATATATAATCTAAGAATTAACAACATATGAAATGATTAAATAATTTATTTAGCTTCCTTAATCTCTCCGAAAAAAGTCATTGTGTCTTATAATTAGGGCGGAAGTATAAACCAAGATTTTCTCTCTTTTTGTCGCTTTCGGCGAGTAAACAAATCACAAATGTTGTTGTTTTACGCGAACTCAGCCTTTTTTTTGTAGTCATTGCTCCCAAACACAATCGCGTTCTATCACAATCACCAAATATATATATATATATATATATACACACACACACACACATATATATATATATTAGGAATTCATGTCTTTTTTTTTTCTTTTTTTTAATGAAAACCGGAATCAATTAATAATTTAAAAGAACATTTACAACATGGAATACTACAATCTACTATCATTCACCAACTACCGCCTCATGATATGAAGATGGTGTGCGATCAATGAGATAAAAGTTTCTTATGATATTATGAGTTAGCTTAGTCAAATGATCAACTAAATTAACTATTTTGTTCCTAGAGATATGACTAATTATAACTTGTTAGTTTTTTTATAACCACAATCTAGCTTCAACTATAATGTCCCTAAAAGGATGAGAATGATCACAACTCCTAGTCAAAACATTAACAACTTCAACACAATCTGATAGTATGACTACATTTTTGTATCCTTTATTCGAACATATTTGAAGACCTTAGATGAGCGCAATGATTTCTGCTATTGCTGGGGAACTATTGTGAGTTACACATGAATCTGCATATCCATCATCTATCATCTCCACTAATCGTGCCTCCACAACCACTTCTCCCTGACTCCAAAACCGAAGCATCCACCTCAAGAGGGATAAATCCTTGTTGACATTCTCGGCTGACCCATCATGCAATATTCTAGTTAGAGTAAAATTGACATCTTGCTATTAAATCCTTATCCAAGCTTGTCCTGAAAAGGCTAGCATGTGTGTTTGTGCTGTCTATAGTGTGATCCTCGCCAAATAATTTCTTGCAATGACCCACCCAAATATCCTAACAGATATAATCGAACAATGTAGCCCATGGGATTTGCTTGGTGAAATCCCTTCCTGCTTCATGTTTGAGATTCCACTACAGCCACTCAGTGCTTTGGAGTGATGTGAACTTCTCCCATAAGCCCGGGGTAACTATTGAAATCCATCTTTCCTTCGTGTTGCTACAATCCCTCATTAAGTGCATTAAGTCCTCCTGGTTGCATCCAAACGGGCATCTTGCTGACTCCTCAATTCCTTTATGAACTCTCAGTCGCGCCATATGTACTCTACCATGTGAAAAGGTTCACGTAAAAGACTTAATCTTCTTTGGGACAACCCATCTCCACTAGGGGTGTTCATGATGCCCAACCGCCCTGTTCGCCCGCCCGCGCCCAACGAAAAATCGCCCTGCCCAGCCCTAAGAAAAGCAGCCCGAACAAAATTGGGCACAACCGGCCGGCATTTTTACGGCAAGGGTAGACACCGGCGCGGGAGTATCTTTCCCGCCCATTTGGCCCCGCCTTGATAGTGTATATAATATTTTTCATTTTTTTAATAGAATAAAAAAAAGTATTTTATTCTGAAAAATATAAAATTCTCTCCCACATGGCACGAGATGTATTGGTTATGCTGGTTTCCACAATAGCTTCTGAGTCTGCCTTTAGTACAGGAGGACGTGTGGTTGATCATTATAGGAGCTCTCTATCTCCTAAAATGATAGAAGCACTCATTTGTAGCCAAAATTGGCTACAATCTGGACAATCTATCTCTGAATTTGTTGACAAGCTTCGTGAGTTCGATAATTTTGATGAGACAGAAAATGCCATTCAGCTTTCAAGTAAGCTTTAATTCTAACTCTATAAAATTCTTGAACACATATTACTTCTTGGATGCTTGAACATATATATTTGATATATACACACATGAACACATATATTACTTCTTATTTTGTAATGTAATTGATGTTTTATTTTCTTCCTAGATGCTGCACATGGAGAGAGGGGAATGTAATGGTTACGGTTGTCGGTTGGCTAGTGGTGGATAAAGTAGGCAATTTGCAACCTTTAAAGTTAAAACTAAGGCTTAGAGCCTACAATTAATTGTTACTTTCACATGTAAATGATGTAATAAACTAATAATATGCTTTCTTTGTTGCTTTCTTGTAGGTGATTCCATATGCTTCATCCTTTTGACAATTTTGAGCCTTGATGCAAACTCTAGGAGTATTGGATGTCTACAAGGATTTAATTGCAATTTTTTGATGCCTTGTATTTAATGAATTATGGATGTTATTTAATATTTCAGTTACGGATATTTGACTATTTGTTATTTTGTTAAGATATATGATTGTCTTTTTAATTTTAAGACTTAAGTTGTAGCCTTATATCTGAATATTTTGAAGTGTAGAATTATGGATTTCATTTGAAGTTTGCAATATTGTTTATTAGGTATGACTAAAGCTATTTTTTTCACATAGGGTGTCGCAAGGTTACAGGGTATCGTCACTTGGGCATGGTAGGGCCGCCTTGCCCAGCCCATTATTACCCTGCCCACAAATCTTAGGGCTTTTATCGGGCAAGGTCGGGCACTGGGCTGCATTTTACTGCCCAATGATCTCTTGGGCAGGGCATCGAGCAAGGGTCTCGCCCTGTCCAGCCCTGCCCATGAACACCCCTAATCTCCACAACATCTTCCAAATAGAGTATTTGTCTCGATGTGTACCTGCAAAAAGAAAATGGCATGTAGAATAGTATTTATCCTCCCTTCTCTCCTCCCAGGGAGGGTGTACACACATGATTCGATCAACAACTTGCAGCTGGAACCACCTGATCACTTGTTTCGATCCCACTTTCCCTAACAATCAACATAATCAGTAACTTTCTCGTTCATGCTCGTGAAAGCTTCATAACTGGGGATAAGGTCAATAAGGGGTCTACTGATTTAGACCAATTGTAGAACCAAAGGGATGCTGACTCACCATTTCCAATTTAAGTCTTAACACCCCTTTGAAACTTATTCCAAACAACACATATGTCTCTCCATGTGAAGGACACCCCTTCCTTCTTCTGGATTTCAGGCCTGAACCCCTTTCTACCTTTAGACTTATTATAGAGCACCTTAACCCAAAGTGCTTCCCAATTCCACAAAAGATTCCAACACAATTTCATCAAGAATGCTTCATTCTGTTTGTGCAGATCCTTTATTTCGAGGCCACTATCCTTTTTTTTTTAGTTACTTGCTCCCATGATACCAAAGGGAGCTTCTTTCCCTTGTTGTCATCACCCCATAAGAAACTCTTCCTTTTCTTTTTCAGTTCCTTTACCAACCTTTTTGGAGAAGCATTGTTTCTATATAATAAGATGGCAAAGCAATGAGCACTGCTCTAATAAGGGTAGTCCAAGCAGCAAAGTTCAAGCATCCACGTTTCTACCCTAATAATTGAGTTTTCTCCAAGATCGGTAACATTTGATGGTCTCCTATGAATCAAGGGTATACCCAAGTATTTGCCTAGGTCTCTAGTAAAGACAACTCCCATGCTCTGGCTAAGGTGAAGTGCCCTTGAACCATGAACATTCCTAGAGAAACAAACTCTGATCATGTTTCTATTAATCAATTGCCCAAAAGCCCCACAAAATGTTTTTTAGCACTTCATCATCCCTTCAATATGTCCTTCTAATGCTTCACCAAACAAAATATGATCATCAACAAAGAACGAGTGAGAAATAAATGGACCTCCCCTTTTGAGTTGAATCGGCTTCCAAGAACCATCCTCTATAGCATCCTTAATGACATGGTTTAATATCTCCATACATAGTGTGAAAATGTATGGAGAAATTGGATCTCCTTGTTGTATGCCTCTAGAAGAAGTAAAGGTCTTTGTTGTTTCACTGTTCCACAAAATTTGGAAGGATGGTGTAGTGATACAAGCCTTTATTGCTTTGCACCATTTATCATCAAAGCTAACATCCTTAAGAGTGTCCTGGATAAAAGCCCATTCAACTCTATCATAACCTTTCTCAAGACCAACTTTAACTGCCATCCATCCTTTCATTCCTTCTTGGTTTAATAGAATGTATGACCTCTTGGACAATAATAATAGTATCGTTGCTCTGTCTTCCCGCCATAAAATTGCACTAACAATCCCCCATGATTTTCCCCATTATATCTCGAAGGCGATGCCTTATAACCTTAGTAATGATCTTGTAACTCACATTGCATAAGGAAATTAGCTCGAAATCCTTAATGGTCTCTGGGTTTTCCATATTAGGTATAAGGACAATATTTGTGTTGTTAAAGTCCTTTACCTTTGATGGATCATCCAAGAAATCTTTCACTAATTTATAAACTGACCCCTTACTAAATTCTAGTATTCCTGATAAAGCACAACTTGTATTCCATCTGGTCCAAGAGCTTTAAAGGCTCCAAGATCAAAAGTAGCATGCCGGATTTCTTCATCCGTAACGTCTGCTTGGAGATAACTTACCTCTGCATCATTCAACATAGGAAAATGTGACCTAGTTCTAATCTCACAAACATTAGTGTTCACCATTTTGAAGAGCTCCTTATAATACTTAATAGCTAGGTTTTTGAGAGTGTATTGATCAAAAACCCAACTCTCATTAGAATCTTTGATGCCCTCAACCCTTTTTCTTCTCCTTCTGATTGTAGAAGTTGTGTGGAAAAAATTTCTATTTTTGTCTACCTACTTTAACCAATTGCATCTTGATTTCTGGTACCACATCAATTATTCTTAAGCAAGAACTTTGTTATACTCCTTCCAGAGTTCCCTTTCTATTTGAGCAAGATATTGATTGTCCTGTCGTCCCCTTGATCTCTCTACTCCTTCTATTCTTCAGAGGATGTTCTTCTTTTTTGAGTTTGGATTTCCCATCTTCATTCTATTCCACTCCCTGGAAACGTTAGCCAATTTCTCAACTTTTCCATTCCCCATCTCTGTCTCACAACATCATCAAATCCTTCCTCAAGAATCCAAGCAACTTAACACCGAAAGGGTGGCTCTTAGCGTTGATGTGTCATCTCTGGCGAGCTTCTGAGTTGGATTGGTATGTGATCCAAGCCAAACTTGTTCAAGTGATATACTTTAGTTAAATGATGCAAATGGTTCCATTCGATATTGGTGAATGCCTAGTCAATCCTTTCTTTCAGCAAGTCATGCTCTTAAGTGCATTTTTCTCTAATAACATCAGTTTCAGTCAAGTTAGATTGAGAAATACACTCTCCAAACTACCTTATGGATATGAAGTTTGGTCAAGATCCACCTTTTTGTCTTCCACATAAAGGTATGCATTAAAATCACCCATAACAACCCATGGACCATTAACTATCTTACTAATGCCATTGAGCTCGCTCTATAGATTGCGTCTAAAAATACAATTTGGTTCCACATAAACGTTGGATAAGAGAAAGCCCTCTACAAAATTAGCAGGTACCACTTTAAGATGAATAGCTTGGGTGGAGGAAGGGACAGATTGAATGGATATTTCTTCAATATTCCAAAGAACCCAAATGCCTCCCGCATAGCCCGTAGCTTCCAATCTTAACCAAGTATTAAAACCCAACTTCTGAATAATTCTATATGCCCTGTTTCCACTAATTTGAGTCTCACTTAAAATAAGAACTTTGATATTTCTTCCATGAACAACTTCCCTCACTCTATTAGGAAAAGATTTTGAGGCTGCGCCCCTGTAATTCCAAGATAAGATTTTCATAATTAAATAAAAAGAAAAAGCAAGTGAAAAATAAAACACAGGAATTATTGTCACGAAGTGGAAAGCTTCATGACTTCGTTATCCCCCGTAAATCTTCCATGATTTCATCCGGCTGTTCGAACCCCAAATAATTTTGATTAGTCGTCTCATCATTTATTTGTGTTTCGTTATGCCCCATCGTAAGGTCCAACGGTTTATGAGGGTCGAGAATTTGATTTTCTAAGACTTGGAGTTGTTCTTGAGTATTTCGTGTTGTTTTATGCTCTAGTGCACCTCTTCCCATCTTAATAGACCGAGAATTATTACTCTGTTCAGTCTGCTCTAGTTAAAAAGTAACAACCTACCTTTTATAATTGAGCCCAAAACGAGATTATGGGCTAGCCCACCTATTTCCTTTTCAACATAGGGGACAATATTTTTGGCCTTGAAATTGTTCCTCTTTTTTCGTCCACATTCTTTCTTTTCATTGGACTTATAATTCTGCTTGAAGCTGGCCCTTTTCGATCACATCCTACATAATCCCCATTAATAGTTGGAGCCTTTGTCACTTTCTCGATCGGTGCCTTCAAGGAAGTCTGTGTGTTTTTTTTGGAATCAACTTTCAGCGTCGCAAGTACACTAGGAAATTGCGTATCGTTCTTTGATTTAGTAGATCCAACTACCTTTTTCTTTCTCCACTATGCAGCTGGTGCCTTTTTCATTTTGGGGTTGAACTTTTCATTTGATGAGACATTCGGATTCAGCTCCCTCACAATGTCCTAGCGAGACCCAGTGATTTTTCCTTCTTATTTCCCCATTGACTGAACATTACTAGCCGATTTGGGGATCTGTTGCTTCTCTTGCTCAATTTTTTGGATATGGCTATTACCAGAAGATGTAACCTTCATCCACGCGCCAAACTCTTCCTCCACTAGAATACCAGGTACACCAACGCTTGGTGTTTTCCTTCCCTCTTACTTCCTGGTGTCGGTGAATGGCTTTGCAACGTCCTTTGATCTGTTGAAGGTATTTGGTTCTGTGTTTTGGTTGGGCAAGTCTCTTGAGTATGGTCGTATAAACCACAAGTGAAACAGAATTTATCAAGCCCCTTGTACTCTACCGGATATATTAGAATTCAGAGTAAAAATCTAGATTGAAGTTGCTTATTCAGGTTTATTTCAACACTCACTCTAGCAAACTTCCCTCTTTCCACTACATGTTGATTATTCTCTTTTTTTGCTAAAGTATGGAGATAAACCTTGAAAGCTCTTCCAATCAAATTCCTAATCTCCATAATACATTCCTCCGAGTAGATGTGCATTAGAAGGGTCGAATCCTTACCCTAATCGCAACCTTTCTCACCTTGTTACAATGGGGATTAAAATTTGGACTCCACCTTTGAACATCAAGGTAATGTCCCTGTATACACAAAGGTCCATCAAACAATAGTTTGTTGCATAAAGCTTCTTCTACTGTTCTAAAAACAAAATAATTGTTAGGAAGATTGTAACACCCCTACCGGTCTCGCCCTTTCGGGTGGCAGATAGAGGGATTCCTTTTTATAATTACCATATATCCTCTAATTACTATTGATTAACATACAACAGAGTTTACCGCGGCAGAGCATTTCCCGGTTGGATTTTAGACAATACTGGTATAATTAAAAGTAAGTAACAATATAAAATCCCCAAATGGTTAAATATACAGTCATCCACCGGTGCCTACGAGGCCAAAAGAATATACAGTTATCCCAACACAAAAATAAATCTTCCTCTGCCACCAACGACACCAACTACTCCAGCTCCGCATTCTTACCCTTCTCTCCAGCTACAGCCCTTGAAGTACTTCCTGAAGCTTTACAAAAATCTGGGATTCATAAATGGATCCTAGAGTAACCGTTAATCTCATATGTAATGCATAAACAGTGTATGTATGTAACCATAATTAGGAAAACACCAAATAATAGCATTCAGTAACAAACGCGCAATAACACAAATACAACAAACCAAGTATACCGTGTTAACTGCGGAAGGACTACATGTCCTGAAACAAACGCAGGACTGCTCAACAAAGCAAGCCTCGGATCCACAGCGCTAGGAAAGATACGATGGTCGGGCTCGAACCTGCACACACTGAATGCACACAAACGCATGTCCCTTTTCAGGAGACACGGGTCCACAATCATGGAAAAGCAAACATACAAAGCAACATAAGACATATGAGGATTAAGGTTACTACCTGGTAATTGACGAAAATTATCAATATAATTTTTCTCCGGGCGCACAAAATCAAAGTGAGCCTAAAATAATCAAAATATGAATATAAGTAATTTCTCTCTAAAATATTTATTTGATGACTTAGGACTTAAAATTAAGCCTTCCTCAACCATACATAAATCCTTAAGTTCCTAAACCAAAATTCTGTTTTGAACATGTGAAAGGCATAAATCACTCCCACAATGAACCAGTTTCCTCACGCCTTGTAGCTGGTCAAAATCATGCAACAAGTTTTCATTTGCATTCAATCAATATAGTCCTTCTACCCAGACCTTACATCATAAGTTGATTTTTCATTCAATCATTTTGATTCATTAATCAACAAAATACTACCATTTCCAACTTAATAATCATGAATTTATGTAGTTAAAATAATGACATACTTGTTCTTAGAGCTTCTAGTCTTCAATGTCTCTCCTTCCTTCCTTCAGTCTGAACCTTTAATATACCAAGAGGTTTTCCTTTATTCATCTATAAGTCACGTGATAAGAGGTAGAAGAAAATGAAGTGAGTGTACAAGATTCTTACCTTCCTCTTGATAGTTGCTCAACCCTCCTTGTGCCTTCTTGCTTAGACTTTGTTCTTCTCCTCTTCGTACGTTCAAGAACACAGAGAGGAGGAAATGAAGCCCTTTAAATAGATCCCCTAAGTTGGTGCTAAGTACTTTGTATCTCTGGATTTCTCCTCTATTTTCTAGAGAAATCTAGGGAAGTAATTATTTTTTTTCCTCTTGGTCTCTCTCTCTCGTCGGAACCGGATTCCCAGGGGGAGCTCGTCCGTACGGACGAGCTCCTGGCCATCCGCATTTAATCTGACGGCCCAGAGATCTGAATTTTTTTTTATTATTATTTTTTATAAAAAAAAAATTTAATAGGTAGAGAATCAAAAATAAAGATAATCTTTCAACTAACATTTTTCCAAAAAAAAATGATTTTTTTAAATAGAAAAAAAATAATTAAAAAATAAAATAAAAAAGATGCGGACCCGTCAGGATCAGATCTGCAGACGGCCAGGGAACTCGTCCGTACGGACGAGCTCCCCCTGGGAAACCGGTTCCCTCTCTCGTCCGTCTTGAGTAAACTTGAGAAGAGAAAAAAAATGTTCCTTATTCCCCCTCTCCTTCTCACATCTGACGCCTTTAGGAAGATTTGAAGGAGAAAATTTATCTTATTCTAGTTGATTTCTCTCTCTCGTCCGACCATAATGGGATAATGGGAAAATATTGAAACAAAATGTTTTGAATCCAATCCTAGTCCACGTGCGCCAGTACTCCCCTGCTTATTATTTAATGTTGAATTGTCTTTTCCATTACTCTTTTCTTTTTCTTTTTTCTCTGATCCGACGGATTTTTAAAGAAGTCGGAAGCCAAAATTTCCTTACTTCATCTAATATTTCTCCACGTTCAACATATAGGTAATATTAAAGAAAGATTATTATATATATATATATATTTTCCATTTGATTTGGCCTCTTCCACGTCTGGAACATTGAATTCTGAAGAAAGAATTTTGTGTTTACTCAAGCCTCAATCAGCGTGTACTCCCCTGCTCCTTCATTAATTTGCTCTGCTCCAACCCATCATCTCCTGAGCCTTATGAGTACACCTAACCTAAAGCTAAACCATCATTTCATTCTTTCTCTCGGCGGTTTTGGAGGAGCATTAAGAAATAATTTTTTTCCCCTTGTGCTTCTTCTACACGTCAGGTCATGGGAAAATAATGGAGAAAAAAAATGTGCTCTTTCATACCTTATTTTATTTGATGTGCACAACTTTTCCTCTTAATTAATTAAGTATCCTCCAATGTCCACCTTTCAAAGATAATTTAGACTTATATTGAAACTCTACGAATTTTTCATCAACATTTTCCCCTCCTTTTATTTGACGAAAATTATAGAAATAATGAGAAAAAATATTTTTAACTCCTTTAACATTACTTATCTTAAATGATCCATAACCAAATTTAATTGCCACATTTTCAAATAATTTCTCATTTGTTTTCCAATAATTAATTTATCTTGTCAGAAAAATAATATACCATTGACTACTACTTGGTGAGAAATTCATATATTCCATTAATTAATTTACATAAAAATTGGGGATGTTACAAAGATCAATAAGCTCAAAATTTTCAGAAGGCAATAGCCACCTAATTTTGTCTGTTAGCATATCAAGATTGTCCTACCCAAGACGATCAAAATAATAACATCCTTCCATGGCCTACAAAGATCCTCGAGTCTTTCATCTGAAATATTCCAAGTGGAAAGTGTTCCTATCATCTTCTTTTGTTCTTCAGTCTGTTCCAGTGTTGTCTCCTCATCTTCTTTTAACCACTCCGTCACTCTTCCATCAAGACTCTTATAAAAAGCTTTTTCTTCATTCGCCAGCAGCTTTGCTTTGTAAGAAATTTGAGTTCTAGGTGGCATTTTTGTTTCTTGGCTCTCTTGAGGAGTTTGTGTATCAGCTTCCTTCTTCTTTGCATTATCCTTCGACACTCCCATTTTGGTTGCTGGCTACCCATCATTTACCCCTGCAACTTGCATTGGCGTGTTTTCAGGCATCTTCTTAATGTTGTGTCCCATAATGTCTTCTTCCTCTTTGGATTGTTCCCCGTCTCCATCTGAGGTGGTTACTCCCTTGTTGCTTATTGGACCAATGTGCATACTGAATGCTTTCTCTACTTTTTAAGCAATTGAAACTGTAACCTACCTAACAACCAGTGGTATTGGTGGTTTGACGGTAAAGAAGGAAGAAGATTCCAGCGATGGCGAGACTTGACGAAAGTATTGGTGAGTGAAGCTCGGTCTCCCTCCTCCTTTCCACTATTTGAAATTGCATTCCCAGACCTAAATCCCGACTATGGTAGGGTGTTATGGTGCCCTCTGTCTTTTGGTACTTGGTCTGTGTCTATTATGAAGCTCCCTATCACCGTTGAAACTCCAGAGGATGAAGGTGATGGTGGTTAAGGGCGGAGGAATGATGGTGGTCCAAGCTCATCTTCCTTCCTCGGGACGCCTGAAGGTCTTTGGTTCTTTGGTCCTCGCGGAATTCGTATCTTTTCAGTCTCACAAGATCATAACAATTCTATTTTGCCGAAAACAAGATCATGAGGGAAAAGCACCAATATAAGAATTTTTTACAAAAAATGTACCGGATTAAAACAGATGCGAAACATTTTATCAAAGTAATGCAATTAGTAGCGTCGCGTCAGGTCACGCCGTAGGAAGGGGTGACGCCACTGACACTTTGCCACTGACAAAAAAGTGTCAGTGGCGTCAGAGGTAGAGATGCCACTCAATTGAGTGGCATCTCAATTATGCCACTAACGCCTGCTTCCATAAAAAAAATTAATATTAAATATAATAATAAATGATAAAAAAATGGAATAATTTAAAGTTTCTACTTACATTTAATTTAGAGTCAAAAAAAAAAAAAATATGGGAAATAACTCACTAAAAACGCATTTTAAAATATTACGCGATCTGATTTAGTTATAACAACAGATCCAAAAACGAGGATTTATATATTTGTTATACACCAAATATTTGTATAACAACAGTATTGATTTTGAGAGCTGAAACAATTATACAAATATTTGGTGTATAACAAATATATTCGTAAAAGTGTTGGTATACACCAAATATTTGTATAATTGTTTCAGCTCCCAAAATCAATACGGTTGTTATACAAATATTTGGTGTATAACAAATATATAGATCCCCGTTTTAGGATCTGTTGTTATAACCAAATTATGCACCGTAATCTTTTAAAGGCGTTTTTAGTGAGTTATTTCACCCATACTTTCTTTCTTTTGACTAGAAATTAAATGGAGTAGAGCTTTAAATTATTCCATTTTTTATTATTATATATTATTATTATATTTAATATTATTTTTTTGTTTGTTTATGGAAGCAGCGTAATTGAGACGCCACTCAATTGAGTGGCATCTCAACCTCCGACGCCACTGACATTTTTTTGCCAGTGGCGTTACCCCTTCCTATGCAACTAGTGGCGTCGCCTGACACGATGCCACTAACTGCATTACTTTGGTAAAATGTTTCCCATCTGCTTTAATCAGGTACAATTTTTGTAAAAATTTCTTATATTGGTGCTTTTCCCAAGATCATGATAATTCACAAATAAGGGGGTTAGGACTCTTTCCTTATTCTTCCCATATGCTCTTATCTTTTGCCTCATATCTTGTTCAAAACTACATAGTTTTGGGTAAAAACAAACTAAGTTTTTTTTTTGAAAAAAGTCGTCTATCATTGTGGAATATTTTTTTAGTAGCATTCAGTATCCTAAATTAATTTTTAATACACTTAACACCCTAAAAAAAACTTTTAGTGGCACCCAATACTTAGCACTCATCACCCAGTAGTATTTTTTAATAGTATCGCAGTATCTTAAAGTAAATTTTAGCACTTAGAATACTATGTGCTACTAAAAAAAAAAATACTTGAGTGATGGTGGTGGATACTGGGTGCCAAAAAAAAATATATTTTAGAATGCTGAGTATACTTAATTTGAGATACTGAATGTTATTGTAAAAATATTTCACGGTGATGGATGACTTATTTCAAAAAAGCTTCCCTAGCTTTTTCTTAACCTTAAAACTATGTAGTTTTGGGTCAAATGATGGGAGGGATGGGAAGGGTAAATGAGATAATCCTAAATCCCAAATACGATGACCCAATGCGCATTTGAAGCATTACTAGTGATAAATAGGTTCTTATTCACATAGAAATATTTACATGCTCAAGGAGTATCATGTTATATCCAATAAAAATATAATGACTTAAATCATTTTAATCTTAGTTGGTAGGTCACTCATATGAAAGAAATCACTTTTATTTTTGTTTTCAAGAAAAATATGAGTTCATCATTTTGTTTTAGTTTTTTCCAACCTAAGAAGTATATTTTACTTAAAAACAAATTAAAATGTGATTTTTTTTTTTTTTTTCAGATGAGTCATCTACCAATTGTATTAAAATTATATGTCCATTGTTTCCATTAGATCCTGCCACCTTTATTGTATTTTTTCCCCTATAAGAATTTAGCTCCCAAATAGTAATGTGGAAACATATGACAGAATTTAAAGATCTTGGTCTAAGTTTTGTCTACCATATTAAACACCCCAAAAAAAAAAACCAAATATTTCTAATCAACTAATGGCTAACCAACCCCTCATCTTTAGGTTCAACTAATATAGGGGTCGAACACTCTCACTAAAGATGGGGTTTGATCCTGAAGTTAGTCGAATGAGGGAGGCATTCTAGGCTAAGTGAAGTGGGGTAACGCAGTGAGATGGAGGCATGTGTACTCTTAGTCATGTATCCCCTGTGGATCAAAGCCATAGAGTCTTGCTCTTGGACTATGGGTAATATGGGTGGGAATAGGCCATGCCTCTATCAGGCAACTTATAGTCTAGCCTATTTAGGGTCCTGGTCGGCGACGACTTGTTTGTTAAAAAGGTCAGGCTAAGACCTATTTAAAGCTTAAATGTGTAAATAAATAAACCTATTTTGTTAAGGCTCGACTTGTAAACCTTCGTGCCCTACTGTTTTATACATTAAATAAATATAATTATATTTATATCACATAAATAACATAATATTTATTGTTTTTCATTCTTATATTCTAATTTCAAGTTACATTTATATATGTTTTGATAGGCTCAAAGTGTACAAAGCTTATTTATGGTCTCCAAAGCTTGCAATATGAATATTTTTTAAATGCCTATATAGTAAATAGCCCTTTAAAAAGGCTTTAGGCTCTACCAGATCTTATAAAGGCTCAGGCCTGAGCCTAAAATATACTTAAATTTAGGCTTAAGCCCAGGCCTTCTGCTCTCCATTTCAAGCTCAAACCTGTTTAACCAAAGCCTGCCCTATTTCCATACTTAGTGGGTAAGTCCAACCCCTCTCTTAAAATTTCTATATCGAAATATCGATCGAAAGAAAGAAAAAAAGAAAAAAAAAACTATGGCCAACCAACAAAACCTTTGTAGTTTACATAATAGACCTTTCTATTTGTTTACATGACCTTTCTTTCCTTACATCCAACATTCAAATTTAACAACATTTTATTCGTGAAATTATACTAATTGGAACTTCTCTATTTAATGTCACATGCAACACACAAGGAGGGATTCTACTTTATTATTATGTCCTCACAGACATGGTTTAACTTTTTACAAAATATATGAAATACATGTTTGGAAACACATCTGCCAAAACGAAAATCATGGTTTAGCAGAAGCAATCCCGATAAACATAATTATGATTGCCAATATTTGTAAGAGATATCAACATTAAAAGTTGAGAAACTTCTTCTCTTTCAGGCTTTCCACAATCTCCTTAATGGAAACCTGTAATGGAAAAAACTCAATCCCTAAAGTCTTCGCCTTTTCTTTGGAAACCTGAAACTTTGGCGTCAAGGGCTCATCCATAACAAACCTAACAAGTCCATTGAACAACCAAGAAAATACATTAGCAAAAACCAGTAAAAAAAACTTGAACCAAAATATATAGCCTGGATATATATGGATAGTGAATCCACAAGTCAATCGATTCATAAAAAATGACCGAAGGATCACAACTAAAAATTATTATCAGCAAATTTAAATAAATCCCTCATTCTTCATCAAAGAAAAAATAATAATAAAATCTCTCTTTCATCCATTAAGAACAAAAGTTATGTCATGTGAATCTAAGTACTATATTCTCCCCTAGTCTAAATAGAAGGGTATGGCAATTGATCAGCTTTAGTGATGCAGAACATGACTGTGAAAGGAAAACTATATTCATAGGTAATTAAAAAAAAAAAAAAACGAAAACTAGATTTTACAGTCCCAAGTTTTCAGGTTCAAGCTCATCAAGGGGAGATGAAAATAATGGAAACTAACACAGACTTCTTTTGAAGGCTAGGGAAAGGAATCAACAAAGTACTAATTGAAGGCAATGAGTACAAGTACAACTATTAACACTAGTGTTGTGACTCGGTGGATATTCCATTACATGCTAAATGCATAATTGATAAATACATTTACAAACAGCCAGCATGGGCTTAGTTGTTTGATGCATCAAGAGTTGCCAATATGAAAGAAAATTCCAGGTTGTATGTGAAGAAACTCAGCGATTAATAAGAAACTCTTGTTTTTGTTGTTTTCTTGTTTCTTTCCTTTAAGGTGTGAAATTGCTCACCCCTCATAAATATGTGTCACTTCTGTTCTGTAAGTTTTAGGGCATACTGGAAAGTACGGTGAAGTAACTCTATTACCCATGCAAAACCAAATCACAGTACGGACTCAGTTTAAGCCACATGACAAATACATCGAGCAAGAGAAGAGAGACTAGTTCTTAGAGAGATTTTCATCTAAGAGGAAGGAAGAGAGATTAAGGGCCCGTTTGGATTAGCGGTAACAGAAGTGGTTTTTTTCCAATCTGACTTTTGCAAACTTAAGATAAAATAAAAGTTAGATAGTAAATGTGATTTATGTTTGGATTGACAGTCGTAGAAGCCCATCTGCACTATGAAAATCAAGTCTTAGTAGCTTTTTCTTAAAAGTAGCTTTTGGTCTAAAAGCCCATTTGAAAAAATGTCAACCCAAACACCTCATTTTACTCCCATCGTGCTTTTTAAGTTCTTGCCGTCCTTTTTCATCCTCCCACCGCCTTCCCAAACAGGCCCTAACTCAACTCTAGAGGTTACACTTCTATATTCACACAACTTTTCATCCCATAAATCTCTCTTGCATGGTTGTGTAACTCCCTCTTCAATTAAAGGGTGAACTAGGTATAACCAAACGTGTTAAGACTTGAATAAAGAAAACTCCAAGATCAATCATCGGATTTGGTTTACTCATTACAAAGATCAATACCAACTTGGTGCCAAGGCATGTTCTTGTTCATCTCATAAAGCCTGTTGCTTGAAGCAATAAGCATTATCTCTTCAAGAAGAAACAAGAACATTTTATGCATGTTGCTATAGCAGGTAGTAACTCATTAGTCTCATACAATCATATATGAGAATCCAATTTGCTTTGTTGTGAGTGTGGATATGATTTGTGGAAGCAGTTTATGGAGATCTGAAGTCAAAGTTATATGCGCTAATGGAATTAAGGAGACAGTTGACTTACTTTTCTGGAAGTGGTAATGTTGGGTACCATTCATGAGAAATCTTTACAAAGTCTGAGAAGTGTGTCACAGTCTCAACCAAACAATATCTTCCACTAGCTGAAGAAATCTCAAATGCCTGAATATGAGCATTTGCAAGATCTTTCACGTTGATCCATCCTGCAGCTAGATTTGGAGATGTTTGAGCACCTGCAACAAAAAAAAACATGGCAAGTCTTTATAAAAAGAAACACAGTAATATTTGTCTAGGAGCCAGATCAAGAGGATATTCAACAAGGATTCAAGTCAACCCAGAGTTCTCTCGGAACAATAATAAATTAAATTGATATAGAATCAGAATTATTAATGAAGAAATTTATTGACATTATGACATCAAAGATTGAAGTAGAAAAATAATGCTTAGGTTCTATAACTTGTTTTCACTAAAAAAAAACCTTAGTTTTGAACCAGCATCTCATGCCTTCCATGGGCAAAAGCAGAAAATGAGAATTCAAGTAGCAGTCTCCCTTACATTTTTTTTTCCAAGAATAAAATTGATATGATAGTAATAGCTTATATTTCTTCTTGATTTTGTTGGAGTATACAAGTGGATTGGTTGATCCCTAAACCACATAACCATCATGCAGCTATTAGCATATTTAACACAAGCCACCCTTTATTAAAACCTTCTAAAGCATTCTAATAGGAAAATTTGAGAGAACCGGACCCTAAAATATACCTCGTTAGGTTTGAGAATGTAAATTCCGATAAACAACTCATCAGAATGGGGAGAGAATACAGAGAGAGAGCAGAGAAATTTAAACAAAAGATTCAGAACTCCATTCTTATTTCATAATTCCAGATTATCTAATTACATTAGCCCCTACCCCTTATAGGGCCATTGGATCACCAACATTCCTAATTGCCTATTATACCATTTACTAACTACCCAGCCAAACTCCTCTTATTATATTTACATATCGTCTTGCCTCTAAAAGCCCTTTCCATTCATTATTTGAGTAGAAGCAATGTCCAGCTCTAAAATGATGATTCCTTCCTTTTGTGATTGTCATGCTATCAAAGATACCCAGTAAAGAGCATCATGGTACTAAGTATCTAATGTAGTAGTTTTATGTTTTTGGTGAAACCGAATCTAGCAGTTAGCTAAGCACTACGATTCCAACGGACATACCATACAAGACAGCCCTTTTTTCAATGAAATGATTATAATCCTTAGTTTTCATCCCTAAAGTACAATCATTGTAAGTTAAAATCAACAATTTGACCCAAATTCCCCTTTCAATTATCAAAACCCATACAAAGTATTTCAGTTGAAGAAGATAAAGTAATCAGGATGCTGACAAATTACATACAAGGACTTCAATACAGCATGAACCCTGTGCACATAAAAAATTACCAGTTAGTAGCCTTAAAACTGTAGCAGAAGAGTCATTAAGTGATGGTTGCAAGAGTGGTCCTAGTACATATGATGGGTGGATCACTACCATGTCAATGTTGTTTTCTTTAACGAATTTCCAGGCAACTTCTTCAGCCAATGTCTTGGAAAGTGCATACCAGAGCTGTAATAGCAGAAGGAAATTGAAGAGTCCAAGGCATACAAGTTTAAGACAGTGTCTTGTGAAACAATAAGCATGGCAAACATGGAATTTTCATACATTTGAAATTGGAACAAGTACATTAGTCTAATAAGTAGAAACAGTCCAGGGCATACAAATTTAAGACTACAGATATGTTTTGTTTTTTGTTTTTTGTTTGAAGGGATCAAATAAAACTGCTGAAGCAGTTTCGACAAGGTTAAGGTGCTATCTCTGCATCACAGTAATACAATGATTTGGCTTCTGTCATAATAAGCAGAATGGAGTTCCAAGGAAACATTGGAAACTTCAAATCCCAACTTAACAGTATTCATTATAATTACAGAATGAAAACTCATTTCACTATTAGTCTAAGAAATATGGCACAAACCTTAACCTCCCTGCAAAAATCTGGCTTTGAAAACCATGCCTCATCAACTACGACTTCAAGAGATCTAGGTTGTCCATTACTTAACACTGCGGCCATGGAAGATGTTAAAACAACTCGTTTCAGAGATGGCAATTTTGCACATGACTTTAGAAGATTAAGAGTTCCCTTGACAGCTGGGTCAATAAGTTCAGTCTACAAATGAAGAGAGCAACAGTTAGACACTAAGAAACAAGGCAAGTATTATTTTTTTCCCTGACGACAAACAACAAAATGCTAACTTGAATGGTTGACAGACTCTAATCAGGCAGAATCAAATCAGGTTCTGTCATGATACTCTATTCTCAACATTGTAATTTGCCCAATCTCCCAAATTTCAAAATTTCACCAAGCGAACTAATAAGATAACTCAACTAGGTACTGCCATTTGTGAGAGACAGAACAAACAAAGGACTTAAACGTTTATTTAGCTTACTTTTCATTGTATGTGGTAAATATATGAGGGAATTTTATCTCGTAAAATGAGAAAGTGATTTTTAGATGTGATCCCAAACACTCACCAAAAAAGAGTGCTTTGTTGCAGGTCAACCACTATAAAGTATTAACTCTAGTCCATTTATTAGTCCAAATTAACTAATTCTCACATACCAAAGAGAGTTAGTTAACTCATTAATTATGAGCTAAATTTCCAATTTTTCCTTTATCTATTATTGGTTTCAAAAGTTAACATGAACAAATTCTTTTTATTTATTGCAATTAATAGGGGCAAAAATGTAATAAATACATTTATTACTAAAACTAAACTTTATAATAAGGACCAAAATTTTTGGTCAAAATAGACTTATAATAAAGAGGACCAAATGATATGAACCTGTGGGTCATTGACATCTAAAAAGGTGGGAGAAGCAGTGTGAAATACGCCCTCACAACCCTCAACAGCAAGGTCAAAGCAACCTTCTTCCAAAAGGTCTGCTTTAAACAGCTTCAGCCTCTCCTTTGCTCCATCAAACTTAAGTAGATGATCTACCTTCTTGGAATCATCTGCAGAGAGTTGCCAGAAAATCACAAATTTATTACGAAAAAAATGTACAGAATAGTACATAAGAAACAAAAAGAAAAGGAAAAGGGAAGGGGGGGAAAAAGAATGAAATGGAGACCTGGGAATCTAACTAAACAACAAATCTAACACACAGGCACAAATTCATCTCCATACTCCAGTGTTGAAAGCCACAAGGATAGTATCAGAAACTTTAATAGTAACAATCACGACCTTCAGAACAGAAGGCATATCAGAGTCTAAGATCAAGCCTCTCTTGTTACACCTTTCCTTCAATTTTTTATTGCCAAAGTACACTTATACTACTGTCCTACAACATGCCACAAACTTGTATAGGAATATGCATGTAGATTTAGTATATATCAACTTTAAAATGTAATACAATATCTATTTGAAAAAATAAAAATATTTCCCTGTATCATTTACAGTGGATTTATCAAGTGATGTACTAACCTAACCGAACCAGAATTGAGATCAAAGCATGAAGACAAGTAGAAGCAAAATTAAGGAACACTCACTAAGATCACGAACAGTGGCATTGACAGAGTAACCACGAAGAAGAAGAAGCTTGACGAGCCATGAAGCAATATAGCCAGAAGCACCAGTGACGCAAACAACCTTTCCGTTTCCGGCGTTAACGTTGCTGCTCATTCTCTTTCCTTCTTCTTCAAATGACTTATATTCAATTTGCTGCACATTCTCTTTCCTTCTTCCTCTTTAAGATCGTTTGACATTAATCGATTATTCGAGTGATCTTGGCTTCACTGTTTGTCATTACGCTCTTGCTTGCAGCTACACTCCAGGACTTAAAAAAAGATTTTCTCTCTTTCTGTGACGCTACAATTGCCGAATGCCATATTCCTCTGCCCTCCTCTTTTGGATATAGGCGGGACGGATTTGTCTTCTCTCTCCTGTAACTATTGGATTATGATCTTATTTTCCCTTTTTTTTTTTATTTTTTTCAAATTATTATTGGATTAAGATCCAATTTTTTATCGGATTAATCCAATCTAGATTTAATATATTATAATAGATTATATAATAGGTTAAGTTTTGAACATTGAGATCTTAACCAATGGTGAAAAAGAGAAAAGAAGGGAAAATGTAAGGGGTATAGGAGGGAAGTCAAATATGATGAGCACCTATAACCCTATTTTAACTTGGTTAATCAATTAGAAAAAACAACTTTCTCACCTAAATTTTAAATATAAGACTTCAATATACTTTATCATCCCAATTTATAATTATTTTTAAATTTACTTTGTCTCTAAGATTTATATTTTTTCCTTAAAGTATTCCTATTAATGGCACACATTAATGGGAAATTCTTGTATTAACCTAATTTGACACATTATTTGTGGTCTAGCTAGTTAAAATACAACAATTCAACTAATATTAATCCCAGTTGGCTGCTCATATAATTCAATTTTTATTTTTCTTAAAAAAAATCCCTTAATTAAGATTTCACACGTAATGAAAAAAATCAATCTTATGAAATCTTTTAATTTTATTAATATGATAACTACTATTTAGGATGTGTCAAATTAACTTATGAGTTGTTGTATTTTAATTGGTTAGACTATATAAATGATGTGGCAAATTGGGTTTACATAAGAGTTTCTCCACATTAAGAAGTTTTTATTCAAGAAAAGTCCTAATGAAAGATGATATTTAAGAAAACCAATGTGTGTGTATATATATATATATAATTACAGATAATTAACTTCCTTAATCTACCCTAATTAGTATAGGAGCTCTTATATTAAGGAGAAAGGAAATAGTAACATATTTGGATTTATTTAACTAACTTTGATATTCCCCCTATCCATAACATCCTTAATATGAGATATATTTGAGGAGTTTATTTTGATCATAAATATAAGACTTATTTATCATATATATCAATCATTTTTTTAATTTACCCTCATTATTGATGTTCCTTTAACAATAATTAAGAAGGAAAGAGAATGAAAGAATTAATGAAGATGATTATGGTGTTTTAGAAAATATATATCATATTATCTAACTAATATAATTTCTTTAGTCAAATCAAATTAAATTAATTAATTTTATATCAGGGATACGAGGGGGCAAATGGTATTTTGGATTTGTTTAGAACATGCGCATTAAATTTGATTGTGGGGTCAAAACTCATTTTATGTGTTGTTGGTTCTTCTCAGTTTTGTTGGAGGGTTTTTTTTTTTGGTTGTCCAAATTCATCCGGAGCTTCACCCTGATTAATCAAAATCGACTTGACCCCTATGTTGGTAACCTTCGCGAATTCTCAGCGAAGAATTGCTTGATGGGCTTGTGGTTTGTTCGTCATACTTTGGGGTTTAAAGGCCTTAGGCCCATTTGTGTTTCAAGATCCTAGTATTTCTGCTTCTGCTATGCTTTTTCTAGGCCCTGCTTATACACTAATCTGCTCGCATCGTAGACTTTCTTGAAAGGGCTTTAGTACTTCTACTTCCGCTATGCTTTTTAACATTTTATAGAGTATACGGTACTTCCTTCAGTACTATTTATAAAAGTCTGATAACTGAATTACGTGGTTTAAGAAAGTTGCTAAAATTAGTTTAAAATAATAACTATGTCTGAAATAAACTTTTCATTACAAGTATGCTATTATTTATAAGGAGCAAGTAAGAGAGAGAAATGAAGTAAATATAAGTATCACCGGTCTTTTATTAATTAATGCAACACCTATAATTAATGAGGGAAAAACAAAAAAAAAAAACTTATTAAATGTTCATAAAACTCTTGTTGGACAAGAAAAGACCAAGACAATTCAAATTTTGGACTTTTATAAAAATGACCGAAAATAGTATTTATCATGAACCTATTGGTTCAATGACAATGTATGCCCCTCTAATGGAGAATGTTGTGGGTTTAATCCCCTAAAATGGTATAAGGGTTATGTGCTACCATACATTTATAAGGCAGAGAAAATGTTTATTTTAATCTTATTTATAAGTCATATGACTAAATTTCTTAAATAAATATACAATTTTACTTTTCATTTATTATTTGTGTGTGTACTTCAGTACTTGAAACTTCTCTATAATTTTTCCTTCCTTGATCCTTCAATTTTCATAAGATGTAAATTGTTTGACTAATATTTTAGTATGTTGGTATGTCATGCTTTTGGCATCTCTATATATGTATAAGGGTTCAAGGCTATATTAGCACTAATTATTTTTGAACGATTTTAGGGCGTATTTGGAATTCGATTAACTAGATAAAACTAGAATACCGATATGGACTACGATCATGCAACACAATAAATAACATCACATGTAGAGAGAATGGGGAAGGATAATTCTTCATGAGGGGGAGGTTTTTCAATTAAGTACCCATTTAAGCTTCTCTTTCTCTCTTGGTGCTTGTTTGAGAAAAAAAAATGTTTTTTTTAAAAGTGTTTTTCCACAAATTGAGATAATAATTCTAGGATTGTGTGACTTTCTCTTATCACATAAGGTATCACATATATTTCTCTCATACACTCCTTTATTTTTATTTGTGCCCCACTTGAAATAAACTGGGGCTTATCAATTTTTATTTAGCCTTTTTCTAACAATTTTTATTTGATCTAGGTTGTAAAGGGGTTAGCTCATAACCAGGGGCGGAGCCACACTAGTGTCAATGTGGGCAAGTGCACCCACAAAAAATTGAAACAATTATATATAATTTGAAAGAAGTTGATAACAATATATACAGATAGTGTAGTTGGTTAATACTCAGGACTTTTCCCTTGGTCACAGGTCGCCGGTTCGAGCCTCCCATTTTCCTTATGTTCCTTTTTTTTTTTCCCATTTTCATCAGTTATCTCGCCTCCAACTTTCACTCTCCATCGCCCATCACTCTCCGTACTTGTCTGCAAGCTAGTTCCAATGGGTATTTAGAAGGGATTCATGCCTGGTTAATGTGTAGCCAAACATGCCCTTGGTCCTTCTCTGAGAGCACAGAACGGAACGATCGAGCGCCTTTGATTCCTCCATCCTAGGCACCGATTCTCTACCCACTGCAACAACGCCGTCCCCGCCACCCTCGCCGCTGGTGCATCCTTGCTTGACAATGAAGATCAATCAGCGCAGAAAGGTAGAAGCTCGAAATCGATATTCAAGCTCGCCACGATGGATTTAGGGTTCCGCAAAGGCGAGATTGTGAGTAGAGATTTCAAGTTAGAAAAGGATCTTGATTTAGGGTTCCGCAAAGGCGAGATTGTGAGTAGAGATTTCAAGTTAGAAAAGGATCTTCTTTTTTTCCTTTCTTTTCTAGAGTTTCTTTTCTTGCTCTTCGATTGATTGAAGATCTGGGAGCTTCCTATTTTTCTCTTTCCACCCAAAAAATATGCTTTTTGATTCGATTCAATTCCCTAGTTCTTTTTGGATTGAGAAATTTTTAGTCAATTGGTTGCTATTTTCTTCTGGATTAAATCGAGAATTCCGTTGATTTGATGAGTTGATGCAATGTGGAACAGGAAATTCTTCATTCCATTCTGTGGATTCATTTTCCTCTCTCTCTCTCTCTCTCTCTCTCTCTCTCTTGCATCTTTTGAGCACCTAAACTTTTACATTTTTAGAAGAAGAATTTTTCATTGTTATATTCTAATCGAATTTTATTTTTATCTATGGTCATGTTCTTTATATCTGAAATTGGAACCAGATTTGTTCTTTTCAACGGTGTTGTTTATATTAAGAAAAATTCACGGAGAATGTAATATGCAGGTTGTTTTTTCTAGGATGAAGTTCAAGGCTTTTCTCATGGTTATGCCATAATTTTGTTGGATTGCTTTCATACCTGAGTTTCTATTCACTTAAGTTAGACATGCATTTGGAATTCAATTAAGTTATTGAGTGAACAATCTATATAGATTGTATGCATGCATGTCTAATCTACCAGTTAAATTTGGAGCTCTCTTATAACCAAATTTTATATCACACACCTAAATTTCTTAGGAACAGTCAATATTCACCCTAGCCCCGAAAAAAAATTTCCAGGGCGTTGCCCCGAACCCCAAAATCCTATTACTAATTGTGCACCCATAAATATAAAAACCTGGCTCCGCCACTGCTCATAACTATAAGGTTGTGGGTTCAAATAACGCTGATGTGAGGACGAAAGACTTTATTGGTGGACGATTTATAAATACTTTTTTGTAAGAGCTTTTTGAACTCGAAAGTATGCCTTTACCCTGGTGAGTTCTAGAATCCAACTCATCTAAACATTTTTGTATAAAAAACAATTTTTATTTAATTCATTGATATAACCACACATTTCCCCGTTCAAAAGCTTTCTCAATGAGCTATGTCCAACAAAACTTTTGCATTTTAAATAGACTTTTCTATATGCTAAAATGACATTTATTTCCTCGGATAATTTAATAATGACATTTTATGATCCATCTGTCAAATTATACTAATTAGAATTGATTTATTTAATGTCACGTTCAATTCACGAGGAGGAACTATTCTACTTTATTACAATCCTTGAATCACAATTATTTCCCCATAAACATGGTTAAATTAGGATTAAGGTACAATTTTAGTAACAAAGTTTTTCACCTTAAACATATGATACAATTAAGTTTTGAAAGGTGTAAAAGTCAACACAATCTTTTAAAATAATGCAATTTTAGCAATTGTGTTAAATTGATTCAAACGTCCCTTATAAAATTAGCAGGATTATGAGTGTGTCCACATAAAAAATGAGACAAACGTTTGAACCAATTTAATGGAATTGTTAAAATTATTTTTTTTAAAAGATTGTATCTACTTTTGCACAATTTAAAACTTAATTGTGTCATACGCTCATGATGAAAAACTCCTTTGTTAAAATTACACTTTAACCCTTTAAATTATTACAAAACATAAGAAAGGCATGTTTAGAAACACATTTTCCAAAACAAAAATCATGGTTTGTTTTGTTTTGAAAACATGATTATGATTAGAAGTTGAGGAACTTCTTCTCTTTGAAGCTTTCCACAATCTCCTTAATGGACACATCTAATGGAATAAACTCAATTCCTAAAGTTTTTGTCTTTACTTTGGAAACTTGAAACATTGGCTTCAAGCACTCATCCATAACAAACCTAATAAGTTCATTGAAAAACCAAGAAAATAAATTAGCAAAAATCAGGAAAAAAATGAACCAAAATATTTAAACTGGATATATATATATATATATATATATATATATATATATATAATTCACAAGACATTTGATGCATAAAAAATAACTGAAGGATTGAATTAGAAGAATTTATCGTCAATCTTAGGGAACAAATGATCACTATTATCAGAACATTTAAATATGGTTAATAGGCAATTTTGCCTCAGAAGTTGTCACTTGGGGGCAATTTTGTCCAGGAAGAGCCAAAAAAGGAGCAATTTTGCCTAGTCATTATTTCAATTAATTTTGACCGTTAGTTGGCCAAATATGTTGAGCTAGCAGTCCACATGTCACTCACTTATTTTTGTTAAGGTGCAAATTTGCCCTAGAAATCCATATGTCATCTACTTCCTTTTTTTTTCAAAGTAAGATTTAAAACCTCTGGGACAAATTTGCACCTTAGCAAAAATGATGTGTGATATGTGAACTATCAACTCATTATATTTGGTCAACTAATTGTCAAAATTAACCGAGATAACGGTTAGGGTAAAATTGCTCCCTTTTGAAACTTTCAAAGAAAAATTGCCCCTCGAAAACTTTCGGGGCAAAATGTCCCTTAACCCATTCAAATAAATCCCCCATTCTTGATCAAAGAAAAAATAATACTCCCTCCGATCCTTAATATAAGATCTTGTTGGGGGTTTGATTTGGTCCTCAATAGAAGTGCTCAATTCATTTTGCCTCACAAATTTATAATTTTTCCCCCAACCTATCTCAATTGATTGCACGTATTAAGAGGGTTACAATCAAGGGGTAATTTCGATGCAAAAGATGAAAATTTTAAGGAAACCAACACACAATTTTTATAAATAATTAACTTAACTAATTTCTTTAATATCTGTAAATTAGTATTTTAACTCTTATATTAAGGACTAGAGGTACTAATAAAATCTCTCCTTCATCTAGTACTAACAAATGTTATATGGAGTGAATCTAAATTCTAGATTCTCCTCTAGTCTAAATAGAAGAGTATGGTCAGCATAAATGATGCAGGACATGACTGTAAACAAAAAAGAAAAGTAGATTTTATAGTGTCAAGTTTTTCAGGTCCAAGCTCATCAAAGGGAGACGTTAATCATAAAATTTAGTTTGGGTGGTTTGAAAGGAGAAATGTTACTAGAGTTATTTATGGTAAGAAAGTATCTTGTAAGGAAAAAAAGTTTTATGATAGTAAATGTTGGGCTTTAAAGGATCAATGGGAGCATAAAGTGAGGATAGCTAGGATAAGAATATAGAGATGGATGTGTGATCAAACAAGATTCGTAATAAACATATACGAGGAATAAGTTGAGTGCATCAATTGAAGAGAAAATAGTAAAAAATTGTTTGAGGTGGTTTATGCATGTATAAAGAAGCCATTGGATACGCCAATGGGAAGGGGAGATCAAACAGTATGAAGTCTATTGAACAGGGGTAGAGGAAAACCGAAGATAACACTCATTAAAATTATTGAGTGAGGGCACTTGATTAACAATATATCTAAAGTTATATAAAATTATGGAATTATGGAAACAGTTGACTTACTTTTCTGGAAGTGGTAATGTTGGGTACAATTCTTGTGAAATCTTTACAAAGTCTGAGAAGCGTGCCACGGTCTCAACCAAACAATATCTTTCACTAGCTGAAGAAATCTCAAATGCTTGAATATGAGCATTTGCAACATCTTTCACATTGATCCATCCTACAGTATAATTCGGAGATGTTTGTGCACCTGCACCAAAAAAACATGGCAACCAATATTTCTTCTTTGTTTTGTTGGATTATACAAGTGGATTGGTTGATCCTCAAACTACATAACCTTCATGCAGTTATTAGCATATTTAACACCAATATTTATGTAAAACAAATAGGAAAAATTCCACAAAAATACCATTTGAATGTCAAAATCTTAAATCAACACTCAATATCACCAAAATTTAATATTAAAAAGTTGGTGTTTTTAAAATTGGATCCACCGCTAGCTGACAGGCCACCGAAACTCCAACATTTTAATATTTAATTTAAAATTAAGGGGCAAAATTGTTAAAACACCAACATTTTAATATTGCATTTTGGTGATTGAGTGTTGACTTGTGATTTTAGAAATTGTGATAACCTTTTTGTGATTTCAAACTTCAAGTTGTATTTCTGTGGAATTTTCCCCAAAAAATAATAAAACTTTTCAAAGCATTATAATAGGAAAATTTGAAAGAACTAGACCCAAAAGCTACCTTACTAGGTTTGAGAATTAGAGAGAGACATAGGAGAAGAGCAGACAAAAGATTCAAAATTCAATTATTATTTCATATAAAAAATATCAAGATGCTTGCAAATTGCATACCATGGACTTCCATACAGCATGAACCTTGTGAACATAAAAAAATTACCAGTTAATAGCCTTAAAATTGTAGCGGAAGAGTCATTAAGTGATGGTCGAAGAGAAATCCAAAAAGTATTCAATCATAAATGAGGGCAAAGTTGAAAATTTACCCCCATAATCATTGAGTCAAGTACCTCTCTCCTTAGTATGTGACAATTTTTTCAAAATTAACATTTTATAATTAAATTATATATTGCTTTCTCAAACTGGTTTTTTTATCTAAAAAATCTCAAATTAATTAGCTTTTCAAATTGCATACCAATATTTGTCATGTAACACTAGTATCATAAAAATTAATTTGTTAATAGCCTTAAAAAAGTTTCAAAAGAACATTAAATTTAATTCAAAAAGGTAAAATATATAAAAAATTTTAAAAAAATTCAAAAATGTTGTTTTCCCTTTAATTAATTTCCAGGCAGCTTATTCGGTGAACCCCGTCTTGGAAAGCCCGTACCAAATCTGAAAAAGGAAATTGAAGAGTATTGTGAAATAGTACGTCTGGTCCTTCATGTAAGAGCAAATTAGAGATTGGATTTTATTCTAAATATAAGATCTCAATCAACTTTATCTCTCAAATTTATATTTTTTTCCTCAAAAAATCCCTATATATTAAAAAAAGTTTCTATTCAAGGGTAGTTATGATGAAAGATGACGTTTTAATTAGAAAAACCAATCAATATTTGTTATAAATAACTAATATAACTAACTTCTTCAATCTCTCCAAATTAGTCAACTAACTTTTATATTAAGGACTAGAGGTAAGCACGGAAAACATCACAGTTTGAATTGGAACAAAAGCACGGTTAAGATTACTGAGATGTTATCATATAAAACTGATGAAACAGTTTTGACAAGTTTAAGGTGCAATCTCTGAATCACAGTAATACAATGATTTGAGTTCCATCATAAATGCAATAATATGTAGTCTTTAAGCAAAATGGAGTTCCATGGAAATATTGGAAACTTGGAAATCCCAACTCAACAGCATTCATTACAATCACAGAAGCCATGTTTATTAATGAAAACCTTTGTTTGAAATATGGCACATACCTTGAACTCCCTGCAATGTTCTGGCTTTGAAATCCAGGTCTCATCAACTACGATTTCAGGAGCCAAGGGTTGTCCATTACATACCACGGCAGCCATGGAAGCTGTTAAAACAACTCGTTTCAGAGAAGGCAGTTTCGCACATGACTTTAGAAGATTAATAGTTCCCTTCACTGCTGGGTCAATAATTTCACTCTGCAAGTGAGGAGAGCAACAGTTAGAGACAAACTTTTGAATGGTTGACAAACTTGTGATTAGTTTAAACTCAATACTCATGGAAATCCTCTTTATTCTTTACATTGTAATTTGCTGAATTCCCCAAATTTTCCCAGTTATGAATGGAACAATGTTATGGCCCTCTCCTAAACAAGGCTGAACGCAATACTAAAACCAGAGATAGACGACAAAGAGAGGGAAAAATTCGAGACTGATAATACTAATATGCTGCATAACTGAATCAGATTACAAGGGGATATGATAATCTAAGACCAACTCTTGACACTCTTATAACAACTACAAATTAATAAGAAACATAACAATTTTATTAAACATTCGAGAAGTTGGCACTCTCCACCCAAGAGCCAAAGCCACATTTCAAAATTCTTCTCTTCCTCTCCTGCTGAACCAAAAAATTGACCCTCACACATAGCCCCCTTCTCATAAACTTTGACCATAGCAGCCCTATAGCCAACCTAATTCTCTATTTCTTTTTCAAAAAGACAAATGAAAAGTTTCTCTCTCTTATCATGTATTTTCCTAGGTTTCCAAAAGTGGTCCTAACAAACACTAAAAAATTGCAAGATTTAATTCTCACTTTCTAAGAGTACCAAGCAAACTAATATGATAGCTGTTGGAAATCAGTCATTAGTTAATAAATTCCTTGATTATGACGTTTCATCATATCTCTTGATTATAGCTTAGCTAGTTTAGGCAAGATTCTGATTTTCTGATTGATTGATTGTAATCCTCTCTTTATTGCCTCACGAATGAGTTATCTTCTTGGGGCCTACATAAAGCTTAGCAATGTTCTCATATGTATATATCAATAAGAGAGATTATTCTTCATCTTTGACTCAAACATAGTATCAGAGCTTGTGAGTTTGACCTGAAATGAGAAAGAGAGAGAGAGAAACGGTGAGAGAAACACAATGAGAGAGAGAGATTTTGTTTACAAGAGGGCGAGTGAGCTTACACTGCCCACATAGCCGTGATCGGAACCCTCTGACCGGCCGGTTCCCAAAGTTTGACAGTGAACGGAGTTGCACATGAGCCATATGCGTCACCTCAGTCCTTGTGCGTGAACCCACGTGCCGTCGCCAGTCTCACGGGCCAACAAAGTTTCTAGCCGAAAAATGAACCCTCGTGATTTCCCTCCTTTTTTGTGTCTATTTTTGAAATTCTTGCGACTATTGGGGTCCTTCATAAGACACTCATGTCGGGTACTATTACTTCAACACAAGGCAGCACCACCTCTTCCTCTTCATCCTCTATACTTCCTTCATCTACTACTGCTGTGCACACTAAAACCACAAAGATGGCTTCAAAACTCACATCCTTTACAAAAAAATCCAGGGATGATCATTAATCATAAGCTTCATGGGAAGGACTACCTCCAGTGTCTCAGAGTGTGCTGAGATATTTACGTGGCAAGAGAAAGGAGAAATATATTAACGATGAAGCTCCTCAACCAGCCTCTAATGATCCCAATTTTGACACATGGTTTGCTGAAAATAACCAAGTAATGAGTTGGTAATATAACTCGATGACTTTGGATATCAAAGAGGGCTATCTACTTGCCCACACGACAAAGGAAATATGGGATGCAGCTAGGAGAACCTACTCCTTGCTTGATAACATCGATGCCTTGATCCACCTGAAGAGACAACTTCATGATTTGGGATTAGGTAACATGTCAGTGAGTGAATATTATAATGCTTTGCTATAATTGTGGCAACAAGACTTGTTTGAAGTTCATCCATGAAAAAACATCAAGGATGCTCAATTGTACAAAAAGATAGTGGAAGAAGAAAGGATACATGATTTTCTCTTAGGCCTGAATGACTCTTTCGAAGAGATAAAGGGCAGAATCATAGGATTGAGGCCTCTGCCACAGCTCTTTGATGTTGTTAACTTTGTACAATTCGAAGAAAGTAGAAAATTCCTGAACCAAAGTGACCCAAGTAAAATTGAAAGCTTAGCACTCATAGTGAGGGGACCACAAGAGGAACACAAGAATAACAAATGGTGCAACTATTGCAAAAAGAAGAGCCATATTAAAGAAGAATGCTGGAAGCTCCATGGAAAACCTTTCAGTGGAAAATCAAACTTCTAAAGTCACCTTACCACAGCTGAATCGAAGGATGAGAGTGATGATCACTAAAGCCAGGAAGAATTATAGGTGCTTCATAGGATACTTGACAAGCAAAATAAATCAAACTCTATTTCTAGTGTGAATCTAATACAATCAAGCAATCCCATTGCACCTCTTAACATTGTGATGACTAGTAAAGATACTTGGATTGTTAAATCAGGAGCTACAGATCACATGACCGGTAACAGAACTTTATTTCACAACCTTAAATACTATCATGAACATCTCATAGTAAAAGTAGGTAATGGTGTATTCATAAGGGTTGAGGGAATTGGCACAGCACATTATCTGATCACTTGGAAATACACAATGTTTTATTAATGTCTGCACTGACTTGTAATCTAATATCTGTGAGCAAGTTAACTAGAGGTCAAATAAGCCCAGTGATTTTTGATGATGATCTTTGTATTTTTCATGATTTAAAATCGAGGAGGACGATTGAGACTTTTAGATAATGAGATGAACTGTTCTACCTTGAAGGATCGAATTCAAAGAATAAAGATGCATGGAAGGCAAGAAAGGCATTGGTTAGCTCCAATTCTCAAAATAATGATGTACTTTTGTGGCACTATCGCTCATGCCACCCTAGTTTTGATTATATGAAGCATGTTTTTTCAAGTTTGTTCAATAAAAATTTTGTTCCTTTTCATTGTGAAACTTGCCAACTTGCAAAACAAACTAGATCTTGATATCTCAAACAGCCCTATACACTTTCATCATCGTTCACGCTAATTCATTGTGACATTTGGGGTCCTGCACGAATAAAAACCCTAATCAATACTATATGGTTTGTTACTTTCATTAATGATCACATAAGAACCACATGAGTTTATTTAATGAAAGAAAAATCTGAAGTACCCAAAGTAATTCAAAGCTTCTATACCTTTGTATAATGCCATTAAGGAATACAAAGTGATAATGCCAAGGAATACATGAGCAAAGCCTTTAAAAAGTTTCTTGATCAACAAGGAATTCATCACCAAACTTCTTGTTCTTATAACTCTCAACAAAATGGAGTAGTTGAGTGAAAGAACCGTCACATGTTAGAATTAACCTGAACCTTGCTAATGGAACAAAATGTTCCTACCATCTTCTGGGGTGATGCCGTACTCATAAAACTTATCACATTAACCGCATGCCATCCAAAGTTATCAATTACGACACTCCTATCCAAAAACTCCTTGAACAGTTTCCAAATTACCCATTAATCAATTAATTACCTCCAAAAGATGTTTGGTTGTGTTGTCTTTGTTCACAAAAATGATAGCAACAAATTTACTGCTCGAGCTAACAAATGTATATTCCTTGACTACTCCTCTACTAAAAAAGGGTACAAATGCTATTGTACTCCTTCCAAGAAGCTTATTATCTCCCGAGATACATTATTCTTGGAAGAAGAAACATATTATCCCAATTACCCATTCAGGGGGAGTATACTGATATTGAATGGCTAATATTAGAAGCATCTAACTCCAAATGCTTGCCAAACACATCATCACCACCATAGCCTAATATTATAGCCATCCTTGACTCACTTGTTCTCACAAACCAACCTAGTCCTACATAACTTAATTGTGAATATGAAAATATTCCACCTCACCCTAAACCCATACCCAATGAATTGGAAACAAATGTTGAGATTAATTTAGGGATGGATGTTGAACCACGACAAGAGGTAGAGTCCATACTACAAGTTCTAGAAGAATCAAACACTGGCTATTAGAACTATCTCTCTTATTTAAATGAATGACCATGACTCAAATTCAAGATTAAATTTTGAAGAATTGGGTTGGCCTATTGCATTAATAAAATGGGTAAGATTGTGTACTCAGCATCAAATTCAATGATTTGTCTCATACGGTAACCTATCTACGAAAATGCAAAGCTTTATTGTAAACAATGCATAGATAAAAATTCTAGACACATTCCAACAAGCTATGGCTAATCCGAAATGGAAACAAGCTACAAAAGAGGAATTGAAGGCACTAAAGGAAAATAAAACATGGGAGGTTACAGCTCTTCCCAAAGGAAGGAAACCAGTAGGATGCATGCAAGTGAATCTTCACCCCAAAATTCAGTCCAGATGGAAGTATAAACAAATACAAGGTAAGACTTGTTACAAAAGGATATACCCAGACATATGGGATTGATTATCAGGAGACATTTGCTCCAATAGCCAAGTTCAATACTATCCAAGTGCTATTATCAATCATAGCTAACTTGGATTGGTCGTTACACCAACTGGATGTGAAGAATAAATTTCTAAATGGAAACTTGGAGGAAGAAGTATACATGGAGATTCCAAATGTAGTTTTAGCTCCTAACAACTTTGTGTGCAAACTCAACAAGTCGTTGTACAGACTTAAGCAATCTCCTAAGGCATGGTTCAGTATATTCACCAAAGCAGTGAAAGGAATTGGGTATACTTAGGGACAAACAGATGATACGTTCATCGAACATGTTAATGGCAAAATCACCATCTTGATTGTCTATGTTGATGACATAGTCATTACAGGAAACAATGAAGAATCCATTGCTCAACTAAAAAAAGGACTTGTCAACTGAATTCTAGGTGAAAGATCTTGGACAAATGAGGTATTTTCTAGGCATGGAAGTGACAACAACCAAAAAAGGAATCAAGGTATCTTAGCGAAAATTATACCCTAGACCTATTACATGAGACATGAATCTTGGGTGCTCAACTAGAGGGACACCAATGGAAAAGGGATGTCACTTAGAGATCAAGCCATATGTTGTTCTAGTTGACTTAGAAAGATATAGAAAACTTGCGGGAAAATTGATATACTTAACCTATACATGTCCTAATATTAGTGATGTAGTTGAAATAGTAAGTTAGTTTATGCATTAGCCACAAGAAGAGTACATGGAGGTTGTAAACAGAATTTTGAGCTATCTAAAACTAAATCCTGGAAAGAGGAATCTTCTTTAAGAAAAGTACTACGAGAAACATTGAAATCTATATCGATGCAGACCATGCAAAGGATAAAGAGACTAGGAGGTCAACCTTAGGGTATTGCACATATGTGTTGGGAAATCTGGTTACGTGGAGAAGCAAGAAACAATATGTAGTGTCAAAAAGTAGAGAAGAAACAGAACCAAGAGCTGTTAACAATGGAGTATGTGAAGGAATATGAGTTATCAGATTACTAAAGGAGTTAGGAATTCCACATGAGGGGCCAATGCAACTCTAAGTAGTACTTCATGAGAGATTAATTTTTGATAATTAAAATTTGCCATGTAATTACTCAATATGAGAGTAAATTTTCTAAAGTTAGAATGAAATATATATATATATATATATATATATATATATATATATTGGGAGCAGCAACACGTTGGCGGCTACCCCCAATTTCGAATTGGGAGGGGGTGTAATAAATACACCCTAACCACTCCCCCTTATCATCCATTGTATATATGCACCCTATGGTGCGTATACAGGCAACAAGAGCAAGAGTGAGCGAGAAAATAGAGCGAAGATAAAAAGAAGAAGGTAGAAGGAAATAGTAGAGATAATTATTTCGGAGCCTTGTAGTAACTTTTGGTGATTATTTGGGAGCTATAGAGTAACAAGTAACTTTAAATATCTTCCATATACTTGTGAATTGTGTATAATTATGAATGTTTATTTCTTAAAAAAATAGACTGAATTATTTGTATACGTGTATGTATTATAAATTATAATATTATTATAATAAAAATTGAAAATGATAGTTTTGGGGTACGAATTTTAGAAATTACAGTTTAGTCCTCGAATCTTAGAAATCACAATTTAGTCCCACAAATCTTAGAAATTTATGATAATATTTAATTATTATTTTCTTTATGGAATATTTAAATATGATGATATTTGATATAAATGGAAGCATGATTTAATGTACTTTTTTTTATTGAATATAATTATCATGGCGGCTGTTTTTGTAATGGGTTGGAGTAAGGAGGAATTTGAATCACTTGGTGCATAGTGGATGGTACTTGTAAAGGTTGCATCTTCCATGTTTTCCTCTGGCCGAGATTGCATTGAACCGAGGGACATGTGACACCTCCTTTTTTGTATTTTATTTAAGGAGGGGATCCATAGTCCATATTTAAGCTCTATACTTTTGGCTAGGTATATCTTAAGTTTTAGTGAGTTTGAGACAATCCAGTCAAATGGATGAGTCTCTGTTGGACTATGTGTTAGCCTATAGCTCCAGTTAGCAATACAAAGATGGACGGTGATATAAGGGAGACTGCATAGTACATATTGTATAATTGTACAGTTCACAGATTGACATAATGATGATTAATTTTGCAAAACTTTTGTATGAGAAATTCTAGTATATACAAATATATATGTAATCAACTCCTACCTTTTGTCATATGTGATTTGCTTGTGTACGGTAGAAACTTTCAGTAGTTATTGAGACGTGAAATGTCATCCTATAAACATTTTTCTGGTGAATGTACTAGTAGGGTACAAGGAAAGACATCTATGGAGGAGCCTTGAAAGCTCTTTTGTACTTTTATAGCTTACGTTATGTTATTTTTATTTGTCATGACCCTAGGACTACCGCATTGTATTTAACTCTAAAATATTTTGGGAATTTATTTGGACTTTGTAATATGAATTTTATTTTAAATAGTTATGTAATTTGATGATTTGGATGTTTAGCATCCTTGTTGGTGAATTTTCAATTACTTTGGTCAAGTATTTGGGTATTGGATTTGGGATGTTACATTTTTTTGTATTAGAGCTAAACATTTCATGACTTTTGTTATCTAACTATTTTCTTTAAAGTTTTTAGTATTCGTGGCAAAAATAAATATCATAACATGAGTACTTCCATTTATTTAGATTTAGAATGTTTGGTTACTTGTTTCTTATTTAGTGTCCTTGTAGTGATAATCATAGGAAGGGATAATGGTGAGTACTCGAAAGACCAAATGAACCCTCGCTTCTTGTCAAAATGGTCCTACTTCTTAGGATAACAATGCTATCATAGTGGAGTTAAGAGATATAATCTTGGATGTGAGAGTGAAAGTGAACAAGCATGAAGACAAACTAGTAGTAAAAAGAGGTCAAGGTGATGATCATAAGAAGAAGAAGAGTCCCAATAGAGAAGATACTCCTACGGATCATCAACCTAAGAGTGGCAGTCGTACTTGTACTGAATCTAAAGATGGTAGTAGTTCTCATTCTCAGTATCGTACCCTACCCATTATTGAGGTTTGGGAAAACTTTCGGAAGTTTTCTCCTCCAACGTTTGAGGGAAAGCTAGACCCAGTTGAAGCACTAGAATGGATGAAGTGTCTGGAAAAGATATTCAAAGTTATTGAGATCGGCTCTTAATAAAAGGTGCTAGTTGTTGAGCAATTGATGCAGAAAGAGCCCAAGAATAGTAGGAAAGCACCAAAATCAATGATGATGCTAAACTTGGGAGGAGTTTAGGGAAAAGTTTGAGAATTATTATATCCCTACTTCCATCAGAGTAGTAAAGGAGATCTAATTCCTTACATTCAAGTAAGGGACTTACATGAAGAAGAATTCATTTCTCATTTTTTGGAATTGTCTAAGTTTTGCAAATATTCGCAAAACAATTCTAAATGGTTGTGTGATCGGTTAGTAGAAAAAGTTAGGCCAAATTTAAAAATGGTTTTGTCACCATTCATTGATGAGATTTAGGATTTTGAAAAGATGTGTGACAAATTATGCACAATAGCCAGAAGAAATCGAGAAGAAAAAGCTGAGAAAATGAAGGTATTCCAATCCAGAACTATATCTCCCATGAGACCTATCAGAGGAATTACTAAGATGCGCAATCAAAGCTATAATGGTGTGAGGATGTAGTTTAGTCATCCATCAAGAAATTATTCTGATAGACCATCAAGGAGTCAATTCAGTGGACCTCAAAGGAGCAAAGGGATCAGAATTTTTATAGGGGATCTACAGCTTCTGTTGCTAGCACAGTTAACAGTCATAAGTGTGCCAAGTGTGGAAAAATATACCATGGACATTGTGTGATCTGTTACAAGTGTGGAAAGCTAGGACACATCTCTAGGTTTTATGAGGAAGGCTCTCGAGGAACCAATGATTTTAGAATTACAGTTTCTGGCAAAGTGTTCGCACTATCATATCAGGAGGCCAATGCTTTACCAAATCTGATTAAAGGTATCCTCAAACATCAAGGAATTGAAATTGAAGCTTTATTTGATTTGGGTGCTACACACTCTTTTATATCATATGCTTGTGTGCCTCGAATGAATTTAAGTAATTGCGAATTGCCTTTTGATATGATTATTTCTACACCGGTGGGAGCTTCGGTGAGAACTTCTAGGGCTTACTTGGATTGTATAATTGAGTTGGATGGTAGAACCTTAATTATAAATCTTGTTTGTATACCCATGAAGGGTATTGACATGATATTAGGAATGATTGGTTGTTAGCAAATGACGTATCCTTGGTTGCAATAGGAAGACTATATCTCTTGCAATTGACTTTATGAGTCATAATAGACCACAATTGTTGTCTACAGTGCAAGCTAAAAGTCCATTTGTAAGGGTTGTTTCGTGTACGTGGTGTTTTTCTCCATTCAAGCACAAGTAGAAGAAGGAATAGGAGACATTGAAGTAGTGAATGAATTTCTAGAAGTATTTCCAAAAGAAATGATAGGTTTACCCCCAGAAAGAGAAGTAGATTTTCTATTGATCTTGCACCTGGGACAGGACCTATCTCTAAAGCTCCTTATCGAATGTCTCCATCGAAACTAGCAGAATTGAAGAAGCATATTGAAGAGTTGATGGAAAAGGGTTTCATTAGGCCCAGCGTATCTCCTTGGGGATCATATGTGCTCTTTGTGAAGAAGAAAGATGGGAGCTTGAGACTACGCACTGATTACCGCCGGTTGAATAAGGCGACAATAAAGAACAAATATCCTTTACCCAATAGATGATCTACTCGATCAGTTGATTGAAGCATCAATATTCTCTAAGATTGATCTAAGATCAGGCTACCATCAGTTGAGGGTCAGAGCTAAAGATTTCCCGAAAACTGCATTCAAAATCAGATATGGCCACTATGAATTTCTTGTTATGCTATTTGGGCTAACTAATGTTCCAGCTGTGTTCATGGATTACATGAACAAAATCTTCAGGCCTTATTTGGATAAGCTTGTAGTAGTCTTCATTGATGACATCCTTATTTATTCAAAGAATGAAGAAGAGCATAAAGAGCATCTGAGAATTGTGTTACAGGTGTTGATAGAACACAAGCTCTATGCAAAGCTGTCTAAGTGCGAATTTTGGTTAAAGGAAGTAAAATTCCTAGGCTATGTCGTATCAGCTGAAGGGTCGCGGTAGACCTTACCAAAGTTGATGCAATTCTTCAATGGGAACAACCAAAGTCTATGAATGAGATCAAGAGTTTTCTGGGGTTGGCTAGTTATTACAGGAGATTTATTAAAGGCTTTTCACATATAACTATGCCCTTAACTAAGTTAACTAGAAAGGACCAATCATATATATAGGACAAGAAGTGTGAAGCAGCTTTTCAAGATTTGAAGACTAAGTTGACTACATCACTGGTACTTGTAATTCTAGAACCTACTCAGACTTTCACTTTGTATATTGATGCTTCCAAGTTGGGTGTGTTCTAATGCAAAATGGTAGGGTAATGGCTTATGCTTCTCGACAATTGAGGCCACATGAAGAGAACTATCCTACTCATGACTTAGAGTTAGCAACAGTAGTATTTGCTCTGAAGATTTAGAGGCACCATCTCTATGGTTCACAATTTGAAGTCTTTAATGACTATAAGAGTCTGAAGTACCTGTTTGACCAAAAAGAGCTAAATATGATACAAGATGGAGACAAAGTTTCTCAAGGATTACGATGTTTGACCAAAACAATTTGAAGTCTTTAATGACCATAAGAGTCTGGACCTAAAAGAGCTAAATATAAGACAGTGGAGATGGGTGGAGTTTCTCAAGGATTACGACTACGAGTTGAAGTACCATCCCGGAAAGGCAAATGTTGTAGTAGTCTTATGTAGAAAGTTAATCCATGTAGCCCAGTTGATGGTTAGGGAACGTAAATTACTTGAGGATGTACAGAGTACATCTATTGATGTAATGTTAGCACTGGTTGCTACCATGGAGGCTTTAACTATTGAAAGTACAACTTGGAAAAAATTAAAATCGCTCAGCTTGAGGATGAGTATCTATTGAGTGTCAGGGAAGATATTGAAGAAGGAAAAGAGTCAGAATTTGAAATTGGTAAAGATGAGATATTAAGATATAAAGGAAGAGTGTGTTTGCCGAATGATAGAGAATTAAGGAAACTCATGCTTGAGGAAGCTCATAGGAGCAAATACACTATTAACCCTGGAGCGACCAAGATGTATGATGATCTTAAGTGGAATTGGTGGTGGTGAGGCATGAAAAAAGATGTGATTGAGTTTGTTTCTCGTTGTTTGACTTGTTTGAAAGTCAAAATTGAACACCGGAAGCCTCCAGATCATTACAGAATTTGGAGATCCAAGAATGGAAATGGGACAACATCTCTATAGATTTCATCATAGGACTTCCTACAACTATGTCTAGACATAATGCCATTTGGGTAATTGTTGATAGATTGACTAAATCAGCTCATTTTCTGGTTGTTGTAGCAGAGTACTCTCTAGAGAGACTAGCGAGAATCAATATGAAGGAGATTGTCAAATTACATGGGATACCGAAAAACATCGTATCGTCCATGATTTACTTCACGATTTTGGAGAGCATTGCAGGATGCTATGGGAACTCAACTGAGGTTTAGTACTACATACCATCCTCAGATTGATGGGTAAACTGAGAGGACTATATAGACTCTAGAGAACATGTTGCGAGCATGCGTAATTAAGCTACCAGGAAGTTGGGACAATCACCTTCATCTAGTAGAGTTTGCATACAACAACAGTTATCACTCAAGCATTGAGATGGCACCTTATGAAACATTGAATGGAAGAAAGTGTAGGTCCGAAATTGAATGAGCAAAGTTTACTAGGTCCGAATTTAGTGGGCGGAACAACTCAAAAGATTAAGGTGATGATCAACAGAAACTTCTCAATGCTCAAAGCCGACAGAAGAGTTATGCCGACAAGAGAAGGTGATTGTTAGAGTTCATGGTGGGTGAACACGTATTTCTAAGAGTCACATTGATGATAGGTATTGGTAGGGCGATTCGAGCAAAGAAGCTTTCACCTTGTTTCATGGGCCTTTATGAGATTTTGGAAAGAATAGGACTAGTGGCTTACAAAATTACATTACCTCCATAGCTTGCGAGCTTACATGATGTCTTTTATGTATCACAACTAAAGAAGTATTAACTAGATCCTTCCCATGTTATTGAAGTGGAGGAGATAACATGACATATAAAGCTCAACCAGAGAGGAGTGTAGATGCGATGGATAAGCAATTAAAAAACAATACCGTTAGAGTTGTGAAGGTTGTATGGAGAGGAATGGCTCCAGGAGATGCTATTTGGGAAACTGAAGAAAATATGCGACAATCATATCCTTACTTATTTGACTAAGTAAGTAGAATTCATACTTCAATTGAATTTTAGGGACAAAATTCATTTTTAGGAGGATAGAGTTGTAACATCCTGAAATTTTTAGTCTAAAACTAAGTAATACTTCATGCAAGATTAATTTATGATAATTAAAATGTGCCATGTAATTATTTAGTATGAGAGTAAATTTTCTAAAGTTAGAATGAAATATTTTTTTTAGATATATATTGTAACATCCCAAAATTTAAAATAGAGAATTTAAAATATGATTTGGGATCATTGAGGAAAATTTAGCCTTAATAGATTTTAAAATTTGTATTTGGAATTAAAGGCTTATTTTTCCATAAATTAAGGGCAAACAACTAGGGAATAATTTTTGGCCTAGATAATATTTAACAGCCTAGATAAATTATTTAAGAAACAAAAATCCTTATTTAGGATTAATGATTATTTTCTAGCACCAATTCCTATTTTCATATTTATATAACCACAACCCATTTTATCTTTTACTTACCTTCCATCATATAATTCATTCTTCATTTCCTGTGGACCATCGAGATCATTACAGCACTTTAATTCCATCAGTGTCTATTATTCACTTGGCCCATTTAAACAACACAGGCCTTTCTCCATCACTTGACTAAGTAAACCTTTGGACCAACATACATACACTCTGGCTAGTATGTTCTGTGGACTGAGCTCTAAGCGCCTTACGCTTGGACTGTAACTGAGCCCAACCCCTTTTCTTAAAAATTTTGTTAAAAAAAAACACACACACACATACACTCATTTATTTATTCCTAACCCAATTAGCAAAACACACACAGTTAAATATTCAATTCAATTCCCTCATATGCGCAAATATACTCCGGTTAATAGCAGTTCACTCTTCCTTTAGCTATTTTTCCGCCACCTCACTCTGCTCCTATCTTTCCTTCTGACAGCTCACCGCACCAATCCTTCATTTTCCGCCACCTCACTCCCCACATGCACCAAATATTCATTTTGGGCAGCAAATAAAATGGGAAAATTACATGCAGGTCCCAAAGAACAAAAATAATTATAAAAAAGTCCCTTGAAATCACCAAATTACACAGAAGTCCCAAGGGATTTTTTTGATATTATTTGTATTAACAACAGAAAAGACATAGATTTACAACAGGAAATGCTATATTTACAACAAAATTTAAAATATGGTCATTTACAACAGAAAAAGCCATATTTATAACACATTTAAACGGGAAAAGCACTAAAATAAGACACTTTTTTTTTAAAAAAATTACCGGATTGAGGCCCTTTCAAAACTATTTACCATACTAATGCTTACGCCATTAATGGCGTAAGCAAGTACTGCACCACTGCTAAGTGGCGCTGATGAAGGTCATGCCACTAGGTGGCGTGCAAAAAGTTCACGCCCCTAATGGCGTGATGTATGTTCTGTTAGATATGATTAGTTTTGATGATGTCTAATATAGAAGCCATTATTACGAGCAAAAAGTTTGCACACTACATTTACATTATACTTGGACTAATTCTTATATTTAATGTAGATGCAAAGTTTAATAATGGAAGTTGGAATAAAGCTTCATCATATTTGGGCTACTATGGAGTATACATGAATAGTGCAGATATAGAAAGACGACGCATGCAATTCTGGAAGAAGTTCAGAATAGGCTCGGCTTTCTGGATATTGAAGAATGATCAAGAAAGTAGATTGAAGAAAGAAGTTCTTGCACACAATATAATGAGAATATCATAATGTCAAGGAAGCAAGAAGTTATCAAAGGATTTTGGGAATAATCAAAAAGAGAAGATATTGAGGAACTTGGCGAGAATGATGAGTACAAGTTGAATGACAGAGAATGATCAAGAGAAGAGAAGAAATAAAGAATTGAATTATGGAAAATGATCAAGAGAAGAAGAGAAGAGAAGAAAGAAAGAGTTGAATGATGAAGAATGATCAAGTTGGGAGATGGAAAAAGGAAGAACTTGTTGAATGGAATGAAGATATCATTATTCAAGTTCTTATATTGATGTTAGAAGCCTCCAAGATCATATGGAAGTTGGAATGACTCAATTTAGAGTTAAAACAAGGAAAATCAGCTCTAGGAGTCAAAACTCAAGTATGTTCATCAATACTCGAGTATTGGAGTGTCTTCACTTCTCTCGGGGTCTCTGAATGTCAATACTCGAGTATGTAAGTTCAATACTCGAGTATACAGTGATCAGCTGTTTCACGTTCAAAGATCGGGCGACGTCTGGTAATTCGATGATATCTTCTAAACCAGAGATCAGATTGAAGTGAAACCAGTGGCATATGAAACTAGACTCCAAATGCGTCATTTTGATATAAATTTCAAGCCCAAAGGAGTTCATATGAGAGAGCTATGGATTGTGGAAGTTGACAGATAAATTCACGCCACACAGCAAACCAAGCTTCAATGTTTTGAGTGTAACTCACAAAATACAAATCCGATTGAGCTGAAATTGGTGGCATATTAAACTAAACTCACAGAGCTTTCCATGAAGAGTTGAAAGAACCAAAACAAAGTTTAGACCAGGGAGATATGACCCTCCAAAGTTGACGGTTAGTTCAACAAAGGTCAATACTCGAGTATGTAAGTTCAATACTCGAGTTTCCATGTCACAGAGAGCATTCCAAGTTTTTCACAAAAGTTCAATACTCAAGTATGAGTTTGCATACTCGAGTATGGATCATACAGAGACTACTTGAATACTTGCTTAAGTCTTCTAAACTCAAGTATCCAAATGTACACTCAAGTATGGAACCTACAGAGGCTATCTAACGTTTCTTTTAAGATTAATCATACTCGAGTATATGAATGCACACTCGAGTATAGTCTGAACAAAAAGCTTTCAAATCTCTCACATGCCTATCCATACTCAAGTATACATGTACATACTCAAGTATTCGTCTTACAGAAAGTTACAAAAGTTTCATGCATAAGCATACTCGAGTATGCAAATACACACTCAAGTATGAGTCATACGAAAGATATTCTTCTTTCCCCAAAGCTTTGTAAACTCAAGTATGACTTTACATACTCAAGTATGGTCGTGAAACAGATTTCAAAAAGTTTTTCAAAATAATTTCATACTCGAGTATGGCAAATTACACACTCGAGTATAGGACATACAGAAAGCTCTTTTCTTTTTGAAAGACTTGCATACTCAGGTATGGATCTACATACTCAAGTATTGCTGTTTTGGACTTAAACTTATTTTCATATTAAAAGTTTCACACTCAAGTATGGAATGACAAACTCGAGTATGACTTTCACTTCAAAGATATAGACCAAAGCTTAAGTCACGATGATGCTCTCTCGTAAGAATCATACTCAAGTATCACTCTTCATACTTAAGTATAGACATTAGTGCACGCCGACACACTCGAGTATAGAAGAACATACTCAAGTATGAGTCGTAGAATTTGAAACTCAAATATGACGAATTTGTGAAACATTCATGTTTGATCTTAATACTTCCTATTATCATTCTTGCATATTCCCTGATATGTTTAACCACTTTGTTAGTGAGTTTCAGCTTGCTTAAACTAGATTAAATGAGGACCGAAAGCAAAAAGCATGTCGAAACATTAAATGCTACACCCGAGAAAGTTGCATACTTTTGGGTAATCCTTCCGCACACGCCTACAAAGGATTAATGTCTACCTACCACATCCAGTTTGCTATTCCAACGGATTTGTTTACTAGAAGTCAACTCTGAACTTCTGCCCAACTGGATTAAGTGAAGATTAGTGAGAGAAGAAGACCAAAACATTTCCTAATCCTTGGTTAAAGTCTCCAACGGTTATATGAGGGATTACAACGGTCATTTAATGCACTCTCAGTATAAATAGAGCTGCATTCAATTTCTCTAAAAAACTAAGAATATAGAAAACGAAAATCATTCAAGTTTCCAACTACCCTTGAGTTTTCTTGTATAAAGTATCTGTTGATACATTAAGCTTCAGTGTTTATCATTATCTACTCTTAGAGAGAGTTTATTGATTGTAAATCATTCATTGTAAAGAATCACAAGTCGGGGACTTGGTGATTGGGTTCATTGATTGCAACTTGTAAGGGGGAGTAAGTTCTAGTGAGAGAATTACTCTTGAGTACAGAGTGTGTAATCAATTGAGATAGTGAAAAATCCCAGAGAGTCTGGGGACTAGACGTAGGTCAAGGGATTGGACTGAACCAGTATAAATCCTTGTGTCTTGCTCTTCTACCCTCTACTTAGTTCATCTTTGTTTTTAGTGTTCAAAAATAGAGTAAGCTGAAAAAGTTTTTAAAATCCCCAATTCACCCCCCTCTTGGTGATTTAGCTCCACTTTCACGTTCACGCTACTAGGGGTGAGCAAATTAAAACCGAACCGACTAATTCGGTGTTTGGTTTTTTCGGTTCGGTTTTTCGGTTTTTAAATTTGGCTTAATTCGGTGTTCAGTGTTCGGTTCGGTTTTTGTAAATTTATTTCGGTTAAAACCGAATAACCGAAATGTTTTGTATATGTATATGTTTTTTTCATCAGCCCACCTCTCATAAGTGACCCTCGGCCAACTTTGAAGACCCAACCCAATTCTTCACTCTCACAATTCCTCACCATTGAAAACCTAACCTAGGAATTATTAGTTGTCTTTGATTCAGGCAGGAGGCGGCAATTAGATATTTGATATTTCTCCTTGTTTTTCTTGGAGCCTCTTGACCCTCTCTCTGGTGTTAGCCATTGCCATTGTAGCAGATCCCGACCTTCTTCAAGATCTCTGTGTTGCCGATCTCAGCTCCGATGAAGCACAGTGATGGAGGCATCTGACTTTCGTGGAGCAGTTCTGATTCTCCTTCAGCCTCGTCCAGATCCACGGCCGGTGAAACCTTCTCCCCTTCGAATGCACAGTATCTCCGAGCAGATTTGAAAGTGATCTCTGGTTATCTTCGCGGTAATCGGAGACGGTGAGAATACTGAGTGTGGTTATCTTTGAGCAAAGCTTTTCCTCCTTTTTCCTCTAGATCTAGTGGTCACCGTCGTTTTTCCGTCAAATCCCAAAGGTACAGTTTCTCTTGCGTTCTCTCTTCACCTCCGGAGGTCGACTTTCACAAGTCACACAGCACCTTGCCGTCTTTCACAGATCCAGAGGTCGACTCCACAGATTCGGTCGCCAGACACATCCGATTTGCCTCTTCTCCAGTTCTCCGATTTGTAGTATTTTATTTTTACTTGATTTATTCTTGTTTTAATTGCAGGTTGCACTCAATATCTATCTTCTTTTGGATCATCTTATACTGGCCCTGTGAATATGTGATTGATGAGTTGCTGGAGTTGTTTTTGAGTTTGAGTTTGTGATGTAGTTATAATTTTCTGAGTTGCTCTAGTTTATTACTACACATACCAGCAAGCTTTCTTCTTTTTCTTATCATATCATGTATTGTAGATTTGTAGCTGCAGTTTATTGTTCTGCCATTGAATTTCTGGGAAAGGCAAGAGTTTTGTCATTACGTTCTGGCTGATATGCAAACAAGAAAGCCTAAACAATTTGAGTAAAAAAGAAAAATAAAAAGAAAAAGGAATTGCCCAAATAAGAAAGCCCACAATAAGGCCCAATTTAAGCCCAAAAACCGAAATATTTCGGTTAATTCGGTTTGGTTTTTAACACACTTCGGTTTCGGTTCGGTGCTGAAAATACACGTATTTCGGTTATTCGGTTTTTTTGGTTTTAACCGAACACCGAACCGAAAACCGAATGCTCACCCCTACACGCCACTAGGTGGCGTGAACATACCATACGCCCACAATTGAATTGTGGCGTATGATTCAAAAAAAATAAATTAAATAAATTAATATTAAATATAATAATATATAATTATAATAAATGATAAAATAGTAGAATAATTTAAAGCTCTACTTCATTTAATTTGAAGTTAAAAGAAAGAAAGTATGAAGCTGAAATAACTCATTAAGAACGCATTTTAAAAGATTACGCGGTACAATTTGGTTATAACAACATATCCCAATACACGGGATCTATATATTTGTTATACACCAAATATTTGTATAACAACAGTATTGATTTTGGGATCTGTATAAAAAATGTACCGCGTAAAAGTGTTTCTAATAATTTATACAAATCCCGAAACACTTTTACGTGGTACACTTTTTTTATACGTCTCAAAATCAATACTTATTGTTATACAAATATTTGGTGTATAACAAATATATAGATCCCATGTATTGGGATATGTTCTTATAACCAAATTGTACCGCGTAATCTTTTAAAAAAGGCGTTCTTAATGAGTTATTTCAAATTTTCCTTCATACTTTCTTTCTTTTAACTTCAAATTAAATGAAGTAGAGCTTTAAATTATTCTACTATTTTATCATTTATTATAATTATATATTATTATATTTAATATTAATTAATTTTTTTTTTGAATCATACGCCACAATTCAATTGTGGCGTATGGTATGTTCACGCCACCCAGTGGCGTGAACGTACATCACGCCATTAGGGGCGTGAACTTTTTGCATGCCGCCTAGTGGCGTGACCTTCATCTGCACCACTGCTACTTGCTTACGTCATTAATGGCGTAAGCATTAGTATGATAAATAGTTTTGAAAGGGCCTCAATCCGGTAAATTTTTTTAAAAAAAAAGTGTCTTATTTTGGTGCTTTTCCCACATCTAAACACCTGGATTTTGAAAGTAGAAAGGTCATTTACAACAGAAAAAAGACTATATTTACAACAATAAATGTTATATTCACAATAAAATTTAAAATCTCGGTCATTTACAAAAAAAACCATATTTACAAAAAAAAAAAACTATATTTACAACAACATTTAAAAACCTGATTTTTTTCCATACAAATAATATCAAAAAAGTCCTTGGACTTTTGTGTAATTTGGTGATTTCAGGACTTTTTGTAATTATTTTTATTCCTTGGGACGGCATGTAATTTTCCCAAATAAATTCCTCAACCCTCATTTTACCCCCTCAGTCCAGACGCTTGCAGAAATAGAGAGTGAGGGAGCGAGAGCGAGCGATTGAGCCGAGGGAGAGAGGGAGGCCGAGCGATCATCGAAGAAGAGGCTAAGTGGAGAAGCTAATCTATTGGGCATGTCGGTCCTGGAATCAAGGTAGGCCTAATCCTCTTCTGAACTCTAATCTGTGATTGGGAATTTGGTTCTGAAATGTGGGGGGAAAACACCAATTATGAGAGAGATAGGTACCCTATGTGATTACATGACTTAAGTTTGTTTGAAACTAGAAGATAACGGTTAAATTGAGTATATGCTTAAAGGCTTATGAATGTCACTGTTTGAGCTCTGCAAATACATTCTTAAATAAGAAAATTTTGGGTATTGTTTGGGGATGTTGGATGTTGGTTCTAGGGTGGTGGGTGTTTGGATTTTAGCTCCAAGAAGGGAAAAATATGTGTACCAAGTAATAGAAATAATGTGCTGAAAAGTATACATAAGGTTGAAGGATAGATTCTGTTCATGCATGTTCTACTGATATGTTTGAAAATTAAGTGACAAAAGCTGTGCATGGATTAGTCATACTTTTAACTAATCTGAGTAAAAAGCTCAATATGTGAATTTGGCTTTGGAAGAAGCATAGTTATGGGGATTAGCTAATTGGTAAGTATGTGTATCAGAGGTCCAAGTGTTTTTGGGAAACAGAGATGGTAGCGTGTCTGAAATTAAAGCCCATTAAGCTTTAGCCTTAAAATTCAACTCGTTGCCATATGGATTATTTGGTTTGTGGTGTATTTTATTTGTATTGTCATTGGTTTATGCATGCTACTCCACGAGAAGAAAAAGGGAAGGTTTAATAATGTTATTTGATTGTAAATATGTTAGTATGATGAAGTTAAGAAGTTTAAATTGAAGGAGACGTTGCTGATTTATGATAAAAGAGTCAGCTGTATAGTGTTTATATTTTTTAAATTTGGGAATTTTTCTTAGCCACAAATCAACTTGGTGACTTTAATTTGTGGAAATAGACTTATCAAGGTTGAAGTAGAAATTGGAATCCCTCCATTTAGAGTTATATTGGTTAAGTTATGAATTTTCCAAATTCTCAGAAAAGTTAAAATAGAGTAAATACCTTTTGTTAAAGAAAAAGGGTCTATTTGTGAACTTTTGTCCCTCACAAATTTTTTTTTCCATATAAGTCTTAGAATAGTCATATAAGTTGTTAATTGTGCTTAACCTTTAAAGTAAAGGTTTCTTTGGATAAAATAAAAGGTTAAATGGCTGAGATGATAATTATCCTATAGTGAATAGTATCTAATTAAATAAGTCTCAATTAGTATACATCCTTAATCATAAGGATACGAAAGGATGAATATTTTGGGGTGAGTCTGAAGAAACTAAATCTTAATTATGTTTTTAAGATTTAATTGGTTAGTGACCCATCTCTATATGTAAACCATCTCTATATGTAAATGTTAATTATAGGACCTGAGAATTGTTGTGCTTGAAGGACAAGCGTAGTGAAAAGAATTTGGTGAAGGGGTTTTGTTGGTAAAACCAACAGGTAGTAACTATAATCTCACATTCTTTGCATAACTATATATGTTTTTGTAAACCATATTGTTTGTCCTGCCTGTATGAGGCCAACACCACTTGTGGCTCGATTGAGAGGAAGGACCAACCATGGGGCTAACTTTCCGATGGCTAGGCAGAGCCTAGTGCATTCAGTTATTTTTGGTTTCCAAATTACCAAAATGAGTTTCCTAGCGCAAAGGTATTTGAAATCATTTTATGATTTACTTGTATTTAAAGCTGCATTTGGTATGTAATATTGTCGTTTGAACTTTGAATTGAATTTGAATGCTTTATATGCTGTGTGGACTACTCTATTTGGTTGAGTTACATATATTGCATATGTTTGGAATTTGAGATTAACATGTTACTCTGGGATTCATTCATTTGAATCTCAGAGCCTTCCTTAAATCCAGGACGTGGGCGGTCTAGTAAGCTAGGAGAAAGAGGCAAAGGCATAAAAATTGCTTGATTTTGAGAAGAAGGTGGTGAAGAGGATGCAAATGAAACTTATAGTTTCATTTTTGTATATGAACAATTTTATTTCCTTATAACTTAGCTATTATTTTGAAATAGATATATTTAATTAAATACATATGATAACGTAGAAGTAGTTAAGATATACATACATATATATGTGGCTAACGATTGCTGCAGCTGCAAGGACGGGCATGTATGTAACAAGCCCAAGTCATGGCGAATGATTTAGTAGAGCACTAGTTAATTGGAGAAATAAGGAAAAACTTTGATAAAACCTAATAATATTTTAGGTGTGATGCATTGTTAATGATAAGTTTGAACCACTGATAAAAAGGGTTTTCAAATGTTTTTTATGTATCATAAAAGCTCATTCAAACTTTAAAATTATTTTGAACTCTTTATAAGAAGGGCTTTCATTCCAGGATCAAACCTGGCCCAGTGGTTTAAATTTTTATTAAATAATACATCAGAATACATGATAGGTAAAGATGTACTTTGTTTTGGGCACAGAACAGTGGGGTGTTACATATATACATAAATAAATATTATTAGATTATAATTATATATATATATATATATATAATTATATATAATTGGGAATGCTAAAGAAGACGTTGGCGATCGCCCCAATTTTGAATCGGGAAGGGTGTAATAAATACACCCCGACCACTCCCTATCCTCATCCATTATATATACGCACCTTATGATGTGTATTCAAGAAGCGAGAGCAAGAGTGAACGAGAAAATAAAGATAAAAGAGTATTAGTTCTCTATGTGTTTTGATGATAACTGACAATTATAAACAAAATGAAGTTAATGGTTTAAGTCAAAATGTTTCTAACTTGATCATATTTAAACCAGTAACTTATTGTCATGCTTGACTCGAGTTTTGAGTTGTAAAAATTGAGTCACCACAAGACAGAGAGCTTTCAAAAGTATTTGAACTTATAATTGACTCGACTTAGTCATGTGAAACTCGAGTCAATGCAAGGCAGAGAGCTATCAAAGTATTTTCAACTTATAGTGACTCGAGCCTGTGATATTTGACTCCAGTCATACTTTGTGAACTCAATAGTGATGCTCTAGACACATGATAGGAGATCAATCAAGTTTGCTACAATCAAGTCTAAGGATGGTGGCAATGTGACTTTTGGTGGAAATCAATCCGAAAGGATTGCTAGGATTGGTGAAGTTGGAAGTAACGATTTTGTTGGACTATCTAGAGTGAAAAGCCTTGGTGGCAATTTATACACTTTGGTCGTAGTTGATGATTTCTTAAATTTGCATGGATTATATTTTTATCTTCTAAAGATGAAACATTTGATCAGTTTGTTACTTTTGCCAAGAAGGTCCAAACCAGAAAGGTTTCTCTATTGCAACGATTTGTACTGATCATGGTGGTGAGTTCAAGAATCACGCTTTTGGAGAGTTTTGTGATGATATGAGAATTAATCACAACTTCTCAGCTCCAAGGACTCCTCAACAAAATTGTGTTGTAGAGAGGAAGAATCGAGTCCTCACCAACATTCAAAATATAAAAATAATTAAACTCGTATCATGAACTCGAATCGTAAACTCGTAAGAGTATACTTTCACTATTAAATATGTATTAATAGTGTATAATAAATAATTAAAATATAAAAAATGACAATAATTTGATTTAAATATATTTTATATCCAAATAATTGAAATTAAATCCACCAACATTCAAAATTTACCATATTTAACAAAGAAATTTCTATTAAACTTATGTATAAAGTTATTGAATATGATCAAATCAAAAAGTTCATATGAGTTTAAGTGTGAGTCAACACGGTTTTTAAGCTAAAAATGTAAAAACGGTAAACTTGGTATATAAACTTATGAGTTTAAACTAGTTTATAATGGTCACGAGTTTACTAGTGACTCGACTCGATTTGATAAGCTAGAAATGTAAAAATAGTGAACTCGGAGAGTCAACTCGCGAGTTTGACAACAATGGGTACAAGGAAGGACGGTGATATAAGGGAGACTGCATATTGTATAATTGTACAGTTCACAGATTGACATAATGATGATTAATTTTGTAAAAATTTTGTATGAGAAATTGTTGTATATACAAATATATATGTAATCAGCTCATTCTTTTTGTTAGACGTGATTTGCTTATGTACGGTAGAAACTTTCAGTCATTATTGAGATGTGAAATCTCTTCTTATGTTAACATTTTTCAGGTGAATGTAATAATAGGAAGCAAGGAAAGACACTTATGGAGTGAACCTTCAAAGCTTTTTGTACTCCTATATCTTACGTTATGTTATTTTTATTTTCCATGACCCTAGGGCTACTACATTGTATTTAACTTTGGAATATTTTGGGAATTTATTTTGACTTTGTAATATGAATTTTATTTGAAATAGTTATGTAATTTGATTATTTGGATGTTGAGCATCATTGTTGACAAATTTTCAATTACTTTGGTCAAGTATTTGGATGTTGAATTTGGGGTGTTACATCTAGAACCTAGTATATCATGATAAAGTAAAATATGTAGAGATAGACAAACACTTCATTAAAGAAAAGATTGAAGCATGCATCATGAATCTACCTCACATACAATTTGCATACCATATTGTAGATATCATAATGAAACCACTAAGCAGAGCTAAGTTTGATAGATTTTGAGGGAAGTTGGAAATTATTGACATCTACTTTCCAGATTGATGGGAAGTGTTGGAAATTAGTCATTATAATTATTAAATCCCTTGATTATGACATTTCACATATCCCTTGATTATAGCTTTGCTAGTTTAGGAAAGATTCTAATTTTCTTTTTGATTGATTGTAATCCTCTCTTTATTGCCTCACAAATGAGAGATCTTCTTAGGACCTATATATAGCTTAGCAATGTTCCCATATGTATATATCAATGAGAGATTATTCGTTATTTCTGAGTCAAACAAACTCAACTAGGTACTGCTATTTTATAAGGGACAAGGCAAACAAAGGGTTTAATTACAATGTTAATCTAGCTTATTTTGTCTTAAATATGTTAGAGGAGTTTTGCCTCATAAATACAAAAGTGACTTTTAAATGTGATCCCAAACACCCACTAAAAAAGAGTACTTTCTAGCATACCACTATAAAGTATCTATCAATTTAAGAATGATATGAACCTGTGGGTCATTGGCATCCAAAAAACAGGGAGAGGCAGTGTGAAATACACCCTCACAACCCTCAACAGCAAGGTCAAAGCAACCTTCTTCCAAAAGGTCTGTTTTAAACAACTTCAGCCTCTCCTTTGCTCCATCAAGCTTTAGCAGATGATCTACCTTTTTGGGATCATCTGCAGGAAGTTGTCCAAAAAGATCACAAATTTATTACTCACAAATATACAAAATAGTAATTATTATTTTTTTTTTTTTACTATTTTTGAAAGTTTTCTTTCCGAGTATTCCTTATTCCCTCACCCAACTTTTCCCTCCATCCAAACATAGTTGTAGAGACGTAATTGAGTGAAATATCAAGCCTCTCTTTTTAAAACAGATGGATGATTTATTCAAGCTGATGTACTAACTAAACAGAACCGACCAAGCATAAAGAAAAGTGGAAGGAAATTAAGGAACACCCACTAAGATCACGAATAGTGGCATTGCCAGTGTAACCACGATGAAGAAGAAGCTTGACAAGCCACGAAGCAATATAGCCGGAGGCACCTGTGACACAAACCACCTTTCTGTTTCCTGTGTTGCTGCTCATTCTCTTTCCTTCTTCTTCTTCTTCAATTTGTTCCCTTTTCTTTTTGCTTTGTACTAAGATCGTTTGACCTTAATATATTCTCGGAGTTATCTTGGCTTTACTGTTTTTCATTACGCTCTTGCTTGCCGGCCAAACCGGGACTTAAAGACACATATATAAACCAAGATTTTCTCTCTTGATGTCGCTTTTGGCGAATCAGTAATTACAGATGTTATGGATTTTTTTTTTTCTTTTTTGTTTTGTTTTTTGGTTTATTTTATCAAGTTATTTATGAGAACAATGTTTTAAATTGTTGAGGAGGCGTGAGATCTTAAAATGGGGGAGTAATAAAAGGGATAGAAAAAGTATTCAAGACTCTAACATTGGATAATAGGAGACGCAAGCTCCAGCTAAATAACAAAGCAGAGTCTTGCAAACAACGAATTAAAGGTGATGAATGCAGGTGCAGCTTGATGATCACGTGCATACTCATCCTCCGGTTTTATTTTTAATGCAAGACATATTTAGCTACTTTAATTTAATTGTGAAAGTTAGTTAACATGATATATTTTTTAAAAAAACACTCTAATCATATTCATTAATTCCTTTATCTTTTTTATTTAATGATTGTTGAAGAAGTATCAATAAAATAAATTAGAAAAGAAAATTTGATAATTATGAGTAATAAGCCTCACATTACGACTAAGATCAATTCCCGAATTACGTCACATGTTAATAATGGAAGGGGGGCTAATCTTTTTTTCTAGAAGTAAATTGTTGCAACCTATGTAGTATATGTGTCTACAGATTCACTACATTCAAAGGAACTAATTATGGCTTATATAAATGATCCTATCTCATTTTCATTTCCCATGCATGAATCCATATTAAGTGCAGAAGACATCCGTCGATTGTGGTGGTGGTCGCCGCTGACCGGCAGAGGTGGAAGTTTTTTTTCTTTTTAACTGCTTGAGGAGCAATAAGTTTCATCTAAATTCTGAAATCCCATTTTGGTTCCAACGAAGGATTAATAAGAAAGCTAATTAAATTATTTTAAAATATTTATATTTATTATTTTTTCTCCAAACTATTTTAGCTAACATATAAACTGATATATATAAGTAATGATACACAACATATGATATGATTAAGTAACTTATTCAACTTCATTAATTTCTGAAATAAAATTTAACTCTATCTTATATTTAGGACCAAAGGGATATTAATAAAAATAACTTTTTTTGGCCAAAAAACTAATATTAATAAAAATAATTGTTTTGGGATAAATTATTTATAAAATTCATATCCCTTGATTTGATAGGAACCAAGTTAATCATCCAAAAATAAATACATTTTTTTTCCCAAATGAGATAAGCCGTTTTTTTTTTTTCATTAATTGATTAAAAATATATGATATTATGGTATGAATGGCATCTATGATCATACTTGCACAAAAAGTTCAGTCAGTGTAAGCTCCTGTTTGGTATTAAAAATGTAAAGGTAATATTTTTATAGCATATGTTAGTAATACCATTTATTTTCATAATTTTTCTAATATATAAGCAAATTATATGTGTGTGTGTATACTTTTTTTATCTCTATTAATTCTATATCTCACTCTTATACTTTTTTTTAAGAAAATAAACATGTGTGTATATTGCAGAGAGGAAATTAATATTTCACTCCTTATAATTTTAATTCAATTATATATAACACAGTCTCTACATTTTGACTCGATTGCAACTCTATCCTTAAACTTTAGCTTACTGCTATTTAATCCCTATAGTTTTAATCATTTTATAATTTAGTTCATATATTGTAGAAAATAAAATCATATATATAATAAATGTTATAGGCTAAATTATAAAATGATTAAAACCAGAGGGGCTAAAGTTGTAGTAAGTCTAAGTTCAAGAGTCAAAATTATAAAGATTGATTTGTATATGGTCAAAGTTTAAAAACTGAGTCAAACATTTAGTAAAAGTATTAAAACCAAAATAAAAAATTTAAAACTAGAGGATATAATGTAAGTGTGTTGGGGATAGCGGTAAGAAAAGTGACTTATTTACAATTTGACTTATGTAAAAGTAAGCTTTTAGAATGATGGTAGCATAAATGACTTTTGAGATAATTAGAAGAGAAAAATTAAAATTAAAATTAAAATTAAAAAAAGTGAAAAATGTTAACTTGGAAAATTTAGTAATGTTAAAATACATAATTTGGTCAAATAATATTTCATAATTAACTGGATCACATGTCTTGTACAATTTAGTTTCTAATTGTATCACGAATCTGATTTATTTGGGTTGAAGATGTTGTAGCATAATTTGTCGAGAAAGACTCTTCATCTACACTAATATTATCTACATGACCTATATTCTCATTTTCAGTTTCCATGAAATTAATATCTATTTGAGAATTTCTCATAATAAAATTATGTATAGTCATTGTTGCACAAATCATGGAACTTGTGTTTGATAACTATATTTGCACATTCTTTGTAAGATTTCAAACATATTCTTCCACACTCCAAAAGTTATTTTTATAGTGGACCTCAAACTTGAATGATAAAAATTGAAGGTATCTTTATGATTTCCAAATCTAGGTTGACATTTGAATTTTGTAGGTGATAATGCTTAAATCTGTAGGGTATACCCAATGGGTGTTAGATATTCAGCATTGACATAATAATATTTGTCTAATAAATGGTGAAAACATTTTGAAGGTGAGATAAATTCAAATGTAAAATGTAGAAATATTAATTTAGTTGAAGTAGACGAAAATATACGTTGAGGTGGATGGAGAAATTCATATATGGATTTGAGATAGCAGAGTGAAACACATAAGCATCATATGAAGTACCTTCCCATCCCACCAACACAAACGTAAAGTACATATCCCAATTATATAAAGTTATGACATTCTGTGTTGGATATCTCTTTCTTCCATATATTTATCTCTCGTTGGACCACTGACCACACACTCTATATGTGTTCCGTCCATTGCTTCAATGACATCCTTGAAATAAGGGTAATATTAGTGATCGCTTTTTTTTTTTTGGGTCGCAGCCACAGAATTTGGGATCGCATGTTTAATATTTTTCCTAGCTAGACTAAGGAAAGCTTCTAATACCGTATGATAAAGCCTACTTATAGTTTCCCTTGAATGTTGAAATAGTTCTTAAACCACCTTATTGCCTATTCTCCATATCCAATAGTGAACAAAAATATGACTACCATTTCTCTAACTCCAACATTCTTAGAATTCAATGAATTTATTGCATAAGTTGTAGAAGACATGTTTTTCCACTCTAAACCTTTCATGATATCATAAACTCGAGTTGCTAATATTTCTTACACTCATAAATGACCTGTGTGTACTAGTTTTACTTGGTTCTTTGCACACATAAGGCATCAAATATTGACATAGTCACACTTAATTCTTCATCCTCTGTTATCTCTTCATCTATAAGAAATAATACTTGAGACCTTGTTCCTTGTTAGCGAAACAAACATTTCCCGACTAATTTTATCCATCAGAAGCTTTATACATTAGATATAAAATTTTGCATCACATTGGACTTCCTCAAGGCCAAGCAGTTCAAATATAACTTTTTTCCACGTTGTAAGCATTGATATCATTTAATGATGCTGCCCTATCCTTTGATGCATTCGCTATTATGCTAACTGCATCTGCATCTGCTATTTGTTTGGAAGCTAGAATTTTCCATTTTTTTCCTTTGAACTGACCCTTCACCTCTCTTCCTCTTGGAATGGCTTCCTGAAGCAGTAGAAATAGTTGGTGGAGTGATTGTCGATAAGTCAATGCTTGCTAACTCAACTGTCACTCTTGTACTAGGTATTGGGTTAGCATAAAAAAGATCATCCTCATTGTCCCCTAAGCCTTCTTCTTCATCCATGGTGGGTCGGTACACATGTTCCTGATGTTCCTTCTGTATGAGGCTGTGTAAAAGATTTTGAAAAAAATATCGTCTCCAATTGCAATCGCATCCTTGAATATAATCCTTAACTCCTTTTCAAACTTTAGTGCAGTGTGCCTAAGCTTTTTATATGTTAAATTCTCCTGCATACAAACAAATAACAAAAGTCTGAGACTTGTGAACAAAAATATCACTACCACTCTAGCTGAAAATGTCTAAGCAGAATAGAATCATAGGATTTTATACCTTTATTTTCTGCTGCCACCACTCATTTGATGCAAAAACATCCTTTGTTGTTGGGTCCCGACCCACATCACTCTCTTTGTTTAATATATCCCAAGTCTTCAAATCTTTCCTTAAGATGTCCAACCTATTCTTCAATTGTTTCTTTCCATATGTTTTACCAATATTTTCATTAAAATTTTCTCATTGAAAGTTGTTACAATATTCGTCCAATTAGTCTTTGTAAATAATAGACCATAGCGTTATTATTTATTATTATTATTTTCGTAAATTTGCTCAATGCAAGCGTTGATAAAGACCTCAATTGAAACATCATCCCATACAGCTTTACTCTTATCATTGTCCATAATTCTATAGCAAAAATTTATCGTCCAAATAACAAAATTATATGACATTAAAGGATATAACTTTGACCAAAACGAGTTAGTTACATAAAATGCATTTCAAGGTTAAATCATAACATCCAGATAACATTTATCGTCCAGCAACTAAAAATCTAACAATAATAAAAGGCATTTAGTTTGCTCATTTATCTGGTAATGGCGATGCCAAACAGAGCTGCGGGCGATAGTCAAAATGTCTGGGCGATACCAAACGGAGCTCTGGACGATAGTGAAAAAAAAAGCTTCTAACCAGAAAAAAAGCTTCAAAAGCCACAGTAGAGCTACTAACGAGATTACAAGCAGAGCAGAGCATATCAGATGGAAAAGGAAGAAAACCACGATTGAAGGAGCAAAAACGAAGACGAGCAAATCGATTTGGACAAATCGTAAGAGAAAGAAACATACCGAAGCTGTTGAATGTCGGATGAGCAGAGCAGATCCAAGCCCAAATCCACACTCCAAGCCAACCTACTCGACCTTGGGTGAATGCACAGATCGGCCACAACAGTCCGCCGGCGAGAGAGAGGGGTAGGAGAAAATCTCAGCCACATTCACACAGATTGACTGTGGCAAATCTTGACTAAGCGTAGCTGCAGACCTCAGACAACAACTAAGAGAAGAGAACAGATGAGAGACAAGGCGAACAGGTTGGGACCGTCGATGCTCGCTTAAAAGGAGGAGAGAACATTATAGAAGTTGGTTAGCTCTGACAAGGCGGATAAACGAGGTTGTTGACTAATAAATGCAGAGCTTAGGCAAGAGGACGAGACTGCTTCAGGCGATAAGACGAGTGTTGTTGAGAAATAAATAACGGATAAATGCACAGGCACCAACCCATCAATAAGCACTTAACACCGATAAGTTCCGAAAATCAGTTTCTGGAATAAGCTTCTTTTATCATAAAAGCACAATTGAGTCACTTTTATACCAGACATGTAAAAATATTTAAAAGCCCCAAAAGCCCAATCAGAATGGTCAAACGCACGATTTGGAGAGCAAAAAGCTTTACCAGACATGCTCATGATGCATGCACTAAGTTTAATGTTACAAGTTAGATTGAACTCGTGATCTTCCAATTGCAGATAAGCTTTCATGCTACTTAAGTTACAAGTTCATCTCATTCCATCCCTTTACTCTGTAAAGTATTCCGATGAATCCCTAATTACAAATAACAGCAGTCACACTAGCCAAAGTGTATCCCATATAGGTCTTGTGTGCTCAAATTCAACTTTTTCTCCAACTAGGTCCTAACTACATGGCTTGTATCACAATTCTGTCTTCTCAAGCATAGCATTGTTTAGCATAGTTTATAAAACAAAAGGAATTTTAGAAAAGTTTATTATTTTCCATGTTTATAGGAGATATCATGATTTACGGGTTGAGAAGCTCCTTCTCTTTCAAGCTTTCTACAGTCTCCTTAACAGACACGTTCAATGGAATAAACTCAATTCCCAAGGTCATTGCCTTTTCTTTGGAAACCTGATACTGTGGTACAAGGGATTCATCTTCAACAAGCCTAGCAAGTTAATTGAGAAACAATAAGTAAAATTAACAAAAAATTCAGAAACCAAAAATTCAACTAAAATATATTACCTAGGTATTAAAAAAATGTGAATATGCAAGACATCGGTGATCAAATATGATCCAAAGATTATAATTACAAGCCATTATTATCAATTCTAAGAAACAGGAGATCATCATCAAAAAACTTAAAAGAAATCTCCAATTAATCCCCTAGGAACAGACTTCATACAAAGTGAGTCTGTCTGCTAGTGCCTCTTTTAGTCCACAAACTGAAGGGTACAAAAAGATAGAGAACGCATCTGTTGAATGAAAAATTTGTATTACAATCCAAAATGCATATTTCAGGTTATGCTCATTTTACATTTAGTGCACGAAGGCAGATGGAATCAATGGAAACTGGTATAAACTTTTCTTTTTGAGAGAATCACTACGAGGTCTTAAGGAAGGAATGGAGTCACCAAAAAGTCTCAATAACAAATAAGCAGTATAACTTGTCATTTTCTACATTGCAACTTGTCGTTACATGCTGCTCATTTGTTGTGGGACTTTTGGTCCTGACATTTATCCCTTAAGACCTCATAGTAATTCTCCTTTTTTTTGGGCCATGGCAGATAGCAGCTCATGAGTTGTCTCATACTCAGAATAAGTTAATGGAATTTGCTAGACACCCACAAGGGTTCAGCAAATGGAGGCCTGAGTTCATACGTTATATTGCATTCAAGAAACTATGGAAATGGTTGACTTACTTTTCGGGAAGTGGTAATGTTGGGAATAGCTCATGAGTGATCTTCACAATGTCTGAAAAGTAAGCTACACTCTCAACCACACAACATCTTCCGCTAACTGAAGAAATCTCAAATGCTTTAATATGAGCATTCACAACATCTTTCACATGGATCCATCCTACACAAGCATTCGAAAGCTTTTGTGCACCTGCATCAAACAAACAATGGAAGAGTCTCTAAAGAGAGCAACATAATAGTTTGTTCACCTGCATCTAACAATGATGAAGTGACCACCAAATTGAAGAAAAAAGAATGTCTAGACTACGACTTATTTCTCTGATAGATGAAACCATAGTTCTGAATCAGCAATCTCATATCTTCAATGTGCTAAGTGGGAAAGAGGAATTCAAACTAGTTATATCCTTAACAACATTTTCCCCAGAATGAAGATTTTAGAATAGGATTAGTCTACGGTTAGATTAGATACATATTGGTTCTTTCTCAAGCTACAGAATCTTCAAGCAGTTATGATTTATGTAACACAAGCCTCCCAAAGTATCTGTCACTAATTCTCCTTTCAATTGACTAGAGCCAGAAAGCATTTCAATTGAAAAAGATCATGTAACTGGATGCAGACAAATCAAATAACAGGATTTCTGTACAGCATGAACCTTGTGAGTATCTAAGAAATTACCATTTAATAGAGTTAAAATTAAAGACGAAGTTTGGTTTAATGATGGTTGCAAGAGTGGCCCTAGCACTACTCCCGGGTTGATAACAACCATGTCAATATTGTTTTCCCTTACAAATTTCCAGGCAGCATCTTCAGCCAAAGTCTTGGAAAGTTCATATGAGGGCCAGAGCTGAAAAACCAGAACAAGGAACATTAAAATGTGAATTGTTTCAGAAGAGTCATTAGCCTACTAGGATTAAAATGATATAAGTTTTTGTATATTCATTTGACAGAATTCAGATGATGTGGCGCTCATGAAGTAAGTATTTCTCTTTAACATACAGTCTTCATGTAGGATGAGTTACAAGGAAATTTTGACTATACCCACATAGGTCATTTGTGTTAATTACAAGCTTCATTTCAGTGTGAGTTTAATGATATACATACCTCAGATGCTTCACAAAAATCTTCCTTCGAAAACCATGTCTCATCGACCACAACATCAGGATTTAAAGGCATTCCATTATATACAACTGTAGCCATAGAAGATGTTAGAATAACTCGTTTCAGAGATGGTGAATTTACACATGATTTAAGAATATTAAGAGTCCCCTTGACTGCTGGGTCAATCAGTTCAATCTGAAAGGAGGCAAGCAACAATTAGTGATAGTAAATAAGGCTGCTTTTCTTGTTAAGACATAATAATAATAATAATAATAATAATCATGTAGAGCCTTTGCATTTAACTCAAGCTTTTAATCATAAACTCATAAGAGTTCATATATACTTAACCGGTAATAAAAATTCATATATGACTGATCAAACATCATTAAAAAAAAAAAAAACTAATTAAAATGATCATAACAGAAATAACAAGTGAATTCTAACAAAAATCATTAGTCAATATTAGTTTTTCTCCATGACAAATAAAAGGCAGCCTGGTGTATAAGGCTTCCAACTGGTGGACTCTAGGGAGGGACAACTAAGCAAAAGGTGGAAGGCACTAGTTGCAGTGATGTTTCTCTTCAATCTTTTGGTCTCCGAACCTCACATATGAGGGTTAAATGGTACCTGAGCCATGGTTATCTATATTTTAACTGTGTAATTTGTTGAAATCTCCCAGAATTTGCCCCAGGAGGACTAATTTAGTAATTTGAGCGCTTTGCTTCTAATTTAAATAGCAGTAAAAGAGATTGTTGAAAATCATTGAAGCATTTTAAAAAAAAAAAAAAAAAAAAAAAAAAAATAGTGCTTCCTGCACAGAGAACACATTCTATTATCAATCATCTATAAATTACAGAATGAAATGAACCTGTGGATCTTTGACATTGAAAATACAAGGAGAAGCAGTATGAAAGACACCCTCACAGCCCTCAACAGCAGAGTCAAATGAACCTTCTTCCAACAGATTTGCTTTAAAAAGCTGCAACCTCTCCTTTGCTCCTTCAAGTTTAAGCAAGTGCTCTACCTTCTTAGGGTCATCTAAATGGAGTTACAGAACATCACAAATTGATCACTCAAAAATGTACAGAGACAGATAGCGTATAAGAATCAGTAGTCTAAAAATGTAATGAGAATATTGGAGGAAATCAAAGTCAGAAAATGGGTACACAGAATTAAGGAGCACTCACTTAGGTCACGCACTGTGGCATTGACAGTGTAACCACGAAGAAGAAGAAGCTTGACGAGCCACGAAGCAATGTAGCCAGAAGCGCCAGTGACGCAAACCACCGTTCCGTTTCCGGCGTCGCTGCTCATTCTCTTCCTTTCTTCTTCAGGGTTTTTCTTCTCGCCGATTCGTTTTTGCTTCGCACCAAATCGTTTGAGATTTTGTTGGATTGGGAAGAGCGATTCCTGGATTCAACATTTGTCGTTATGCGCTTGCTTGCAGATGCAAGCATTGCTTTGGTCAACTCCCTTTTTTCCATATTTTAAAATACTTACTTCGTCTCCCTCCGAAGAATTCATCTATGATTGGTTGGAGGGGAGGGAGGGAAAAAATTTAAAGGGAGGAAAACTCTTGTGGGCCCACCACAAATAACTTTTCTCCCCCTTTTCCCTCCCCTTCCCACCCCTTCCCACCCCTCCAACCAATCTGTGAAATGACTAGTAGCAACGCTTTAATATTGGTCAACTAGCATGCATTTATCTCTGTACTTGCATGAAACTTGTTCAACAATATATAAGACATGTTTGGGGTAGATTTTAATTCTAGATATAAAATATAGTTTTTATATTTATTAATCTTTTTATAATTTATCTTTATTGATATTTCCTCAACAATAATTAAGGAAGAGAAGGAAAGAAAAAAATCATAGAAGATGACTATGATTTAAAAAATATATATTATATTAATTAATTTAACTAACTTTTAATCTAGATAAATATGTTTTATATAAAAAAGAGTGTATTTTGTTAACCATAATGATCATAAGCATAACATAAACCAACGGAACGAGTTTACTGTGAACTGATAGCCAATTGGTCATTCTGAAATTATGGGAAATTATAAAATAGTACTAGGATTTCCATTATATATAACCTCACAAGTTCTAGGATTTCCATTATATATAACTGCCGCAATTGATATAAGAACAACTCATTTAACAGATGGCGATTTTACCCATGATTTAAGAACATTAAGCGTTCCATTAACAGCTGGATCAATAAGTTCAGTCTAAAATGAGGAAAGTAAAAATCAAAAGTTGAAAAGTAAGGAAACCATATTTTCAAAAAAAAAAGTAATAAAATGCTTTTCAAACTTGTCATTTACGTAAACTTGACGAACTTAGACTTGAATATAAATTTTTCAGTGTTCATTCATACTATTAAAATGCTAACAAAAATTCATAGAGAACCTACAACACATTATAAAATTAGAAAAGACATAGCAGCATGACTATAAAAATGAATACTACTGAATCTTAACAACTTAGAATTGAGTTTCATCTTTAACACATTACAATATCATGGTTTCTTTTTAGAGCTTTATATGTGGACTTTATAAGCAAATTACTAGTTTGACCACAAAAAGAAACTGCACAGCTCTTATTAGTTTAATAAAGGCTTTGTTATCTTGTTCTACTTCAAGAATTTTCTTTTTAAGGCTTTTTTTTATCCTTCAACGTATTGAGATGTCTTCTTCTCCTACTACGATTTCCTATTTTTATTAGAAATAAAAAGATCCAAATCCCAAATTCTCATAGCCTATGTTAATTTTATCCTTGACAGATAGAGGGGGAAACAGCCAAAGCATCATATCAGGACAAACTCAAAAGAATTCACCACTTTATTTCTTTCTTTTTTTTTTTCTTTTTTATTTTCTTTACCACTTTTTGTGTGGATATCATCAGTTACACAGTTTCAAAAAGTAAAATATTTACCACTTTCTTGTGGAGATACTTAAAAGCGGCTTATAATGTTACTCCCTCCGTGCCTTTTATGAGGATAGGATTTTTGGGTATGCCATGTTTTTTTTATAAGGTAGGATTAGGGGATGTTTGGAAATTTTTTGTAAACTTCTTGTTTACCTTCACTTAATTATAAAATTACTCGTGCTATTATTGCATTTAATTCTCGTGTTTGACTAAAGTACTCAATATAACATATTCTCTCTCTTCCACATAAATGAGGGATTTTTTGAAAAAATATTTCATTTTTTACATATTTATTGCACTAAACTAATTTTAGCAATCTATTCAAGCAATACAATTCGATTAATCCTATCTTATAAAAATAAATAGGGGAGTAATGCTTAGGCCCACCCCTGATTATGAAATTATGTTATTATTTGACAGTGATAGTGACAAGTGACAGTATCATTACATGAGGTTGGAAGATTAGAACAAGTTTAGAAGGAAAGGAACCTGAAGGTCTTTGACATTAACAAGAACAGGAGAAGCAGCATGGAAGACACCTTCACAGCCTTCAACGGAAGAATCAAAGGAACCTTCTTCCAACATATCTGCTTTAAACAGGTGTAGCCTCTCCTTTGCACCATCATGTTTAAGCAAGTGGTCAACTTCTTTTGAATCATCTGCATGGAGTTGAAAATCAGCATCACTAATAATTGCCAATAAAAAACATCAAAGTTTGAACTAATGCATCTAATTATACCAAGGGAAATAGACAGTGAAGGAAGAAGTGGATGCACCTGGGAAAAATGATGTTAACTCCAATATTAAATATAGGATATAGTTTATACATAGTCCATATTGTACTACAAATTAAACTATTGGGTTTTGGGCTCCATTCCTACATGGAGGAAGGCCCAATGCTTGAGGTTCATTTATATCTCACTTATTTAAGTAACTACTGGGATGCAACAATTTAATTCAACGACTAAAAAGTTAATGAGTTAGGTCAAATAGTCAAGGCTTATTGTTATATGGTTACCATTTTGGTCCTATTTATAAGTCTCTTTTGGCCAAAAAATGTGGTCCTATTTATAAGTACCTTTTGACCAAATAAATAAGATTATGACAATTTTATCCATATTATTGTACCAATAAAAATAGAGAGAGAATAAAGAGTTGAAAGGTATCAATTCATAAATAAAGGTAAAGTTAAAAATTTACCCCATAATTATTGTGTAATACCCTAAAAATCATATTTATGATAAGTATCACAATTTAGTAAATAATACCTATTAGAAATAAGTGAATATGTGGTCTCAAATAATAAGTTATAATTATCTTATTTTCTAAGGTAATTTCTATGGAAATTAGAAGAAATAAAGAGCTAAAATCCATAAAATGCATTTATGAGGCATAAAATGGCCTGAAGATATTATGATAAATCCCTAGAGGCAATAAAATATTTGCTAAAAATTAGAAAGTATGTTGTCTCTAATTTTAGGAATTTTTGGGATTATTTCCCTTGGAAAATAATGAGGCAAAATTAAATATAATTTTGGGGAGCATAAGTGACCCCATGATTTTTAATATTTTGCATAGGACATAAAATACCAATGTCGGTCAATAGTTGTGAGATAATGATTTATCCTAATTAAGAAAATTATCAACAATTAGTAAGTGACTAATTAAGTAATTAATGGCTAATTACTTAAATTAAGATATAAAGTAAATTAATTAAGAAAATAAATAAAAAAACGAAATAAAAGAAGAGGGGCGAAATTTTCAAGTGTGAAAGGGGTTAGGGATTTTTCAAATAATATCTAGATATTTAAGTAATTAAATAATAATATATTCGATAGAAAGACCAGTTGGCTAAATGAGAACCGATAGAAATAAAATTCTATCTCAAAATAGGTGAACTAAGTCAGTAACATCTGGACTTAATATAAACAAGTGAAATTTTATCTCAGAGTGAGCTATCTCCGAAGTCATTTCGAAACCAACGGAGTAAATAAGAGACGGGGTAAATAAGAAAAAGGGCAAATAGTAGAAACGAGAATCCATAGAAAAAACAAGACCGTTTGTGACAAACCATGAATTAGGTTTCTTAGGTCAAGACATATTTTAAACCGGTGAATTTTTATCCGGAAGTTGGTGTTACGGAAGTCATTTCCGTAAACGACATTTATCCGAAAATGTTCAACGAGACTACGGAATACCCTTAATGGGATCAAAAATCTTGTTAACCCAGATATTTCCAAAGGGGAAGAGTAGACCTTCAAATTGTCTTTCTTGTATTTTTGAGATTCGCTAAGATTACGCGATTGGAACACCGAACAGGAACTTTATCAATACGTCACATAAAGCAAGAAGATGACATCATGCATGACATCATTTTTTTGACTTTAGTGGCAAGTGAGGTCAGCACACACACATGGAGGGCCAAGATTGAGCCTTGCAAAAACCCTAGATCCGACGGTCGAAATCCGATCCGAAAAAGCATGAATAGTGTCACAATTTTTTCTATAAATAGGCCTCACCTCTCTTCACATTTCCCACACCAAAATTTCGAACCTAGAGAGATTTTAGAGAGAAGGAGGAGTCTGGAGAAAGTATAGCGTAGCCCTGGGTAAGTTCTTCGGTCCCTAGTCTTAAGCTTCGGTGTTTTGTTCGGTAGTTATAGTAGGAATGTTGTTTTGATCTTTAATCTTCCAATATATTGTAGATATCATGTTTTTGGGTTAAATATGATATATATTTCAAAAAATATGTTGGGGAAAGAGTTATGGAAAATTTTTGGAAGATTAGAGTCAAAATAGCGAAGCTCTGGCGAAATTCCGCCGATTAGGGGAGTCAGGGGCAAAATGGTAATTTGTACCTAAAATGCATGATATGATGCTAAATGTTGATAAATATTATCCTTATAGGATATCTGTGATAATCGTATCACCGTAAATGTACCGCGTTGTTGCCGATATACCGTTTGTCAAAAATATCATTTCCGTCAAAGTCCGAATACCGTCAACAAAGGTACGTTCGCGTCCGTAACACTAGCTCTAATACTTATTGTATGATCATATATGATTGTTGTGTTCATCGACTAAGACTTACATATGTGGTTATGTTACATACGAGGTTATGTTCTAATTATTGCCGTAGCATACATGGTTATGTTACATACGTGGTTATTATCTTACATATGTGGTTATGTATTTCTAATCATACATCTGTTATGGGCTTTTGTATTGATTATTGATGTCATGAATATCTGTCATGTATATATTGTCATATTTAAGCATGAGGTTAACCGTTACCTGAGGTTCAATGGGCATTGAACCTCAGCTCTTAACATAGCGTCAGGTTCAGGAGAACCGAGGACCGAGGATAAAGGCAAGCAGGCCGCACAGAGACCCGACTGAAGACTTATTCTGTTGTTATATACTTTGAAAACTCTTGGTCACTGGACCGCTCATGTAATCAGCCAGACTTATGGCATTTTGATTATAAGTATCAGTTACTCTTATGCTCAAATGCTCTACTCTGATGATATATGAAAAAAAAATTATACTGCTTTTGAAAATGAGATGTTACATATTGAGCTACCAACCTCTCCTTGGTATGTGTGATTTGGTCAAAAGGGACTTATAAATAGGACCAGAGTGGTATGTGTTAGCAATTGATAGGCTAAAGTGCTTAGTTTTGAGTCTATATACTCCTTCTGGTCCTTTTTATAAGACATATTTACCTAAATTTATTGGATTGATGAAGTTAATTGAATTAGCTAATATAACATATATTTTCTAAAACATCATAGTCATATTCCTTAATTCTTTCATTCTCTCTCCTATTTGATTATTATGGAGAGAGCATAAATATTAGAGTTGTCAAAACAGGCCAAGCCTGTTGGGCTTGCCCATTTAAGCCTAGTTTAAGTAGAAGGCTGGCTTGTATTTTAGGGCTTGTAAAAAGAAACCGAGTTTAAATGGGCTAGCCCATTAAGGCTCAAAATAAAAGGGCAAGCCCCTTAGGGCCAAGGGATGACCCCTTTTAAGGTTGCATTTTTTTATTTTTTAAAATAAAAATACCCACTCTTGTTTTGCTTGTAAAAAATCTATGTACTTCAGTTAAAAAAGCATATACTTTTTCCTCTAATTCGTGCATACACCTTTATTTATATATATATATATATATATATATATATATATATATATATATATATATATATATATATATATATATATATATAAAATTGATTTATGTATCCACTATACATAGGATAATAAAAATTCCATAAGCAATAGGTTATAGTATTTTTCTTGAATTTTTTTTTTTAATATTTAGTAACTATGATATTTTCTTATGTGACTAAAAAAAGAGGTAAATTATTTATTTTTGGCCGTTATATTATTGTTTGAAGTTTGATTTGTATTAACTTTTAAGTTCAGGCCATAGGTTGACACATTATTTTATTAATAAATATATATGATTAGAATTAAAGATTTAAAAGGTTTAAGAAAAATTCTATTTAAATACTAAATGAAATTCTAAAACCCCCAAATGTCTGTTAAAATTTGAAAAGGACTTAAAGGTGACAAGAACCAAATTTGGATTTTAAAATATTGGTGAATTTACCCTTTTGCCCTCAATTTTTAAATAAATAATTTTTTTAAAAAAAATGCCCCTCGCCGAAGGGCCACCCCCAATGAGGCGTCGGACGTCCCGCAATCACAAGGCTTCGACGAGGGTTATCTTTTTTGGGTTGGGTTGAATCTTTGTTTTCTAAAAGTTTCAATGAAAGTGGGAGGATGACGTTTGAACCCACCTCACCTTTATAAGGGACTAAATGACATGATCATTGGGCCACTTAATTCTTTTGATATATATATATATACACACACACATTAACAAATATATATATTGTTCTTAACATTTTCTCCACCAAGAAACATTCTTGTAAATCCCATTACAAGTGTTGTCAATCCCATTACTGAGCTTGTTATTCTCATTACAAATTTTGCTCATTGTGCTTAGATTTTGTTCCCTCTTGTGAATCTTATTATATATATATAGACACACACACACACACACACATATCATATTTAATAGATATATATATACTACCTCCGGTCCTAATTATAAGAGCTAGTTGACTTTTTTTGGAGAGATTAAGGAAGCTAAATAAGTTACTTAATCATTTCATATGTTGTGTATTCTTAAATTACATATTAGTTTATTAGTCAAACTAATTAGTTTGAAGAAAAAAAATACAAATGCAAATACTCTAAAGTAATTTAATTAGCTTCCTTAATTTCTCCAAAAAAGTCAACTAGCTCTTATAATTAGGACCGGAGGGAGTATATATATATATAATGAGATTTATAAGACTAAACAAAATTTGTAAAGAGAATAACAAGTTCATTAATAAGATTTACAAGTTCACTAATGGGATTTACAAGAGTGTTTCTTCATGGAAAAAATGTTAAAAAGAATATATATATATATATATACACATACATACATACATATATATGTATATACATTTTTTTTATATAAAAATTTTAGGAAAGGGGTTGGGTTCACCCACAGTCTAAAGGTAGGGCGCTTGGAGCCCATCCCGCAGGGTATACTGGGTTCGAGAGTATACATGCCTCCACCTCTTCCCAGCATTTCCACTGCTTCTTAGACCCCTAGGATGCCTCCTCCAGCGCCTTGACCAACTTCAGGATCAAAACCCATCCCTTTTGGTGAGAAAGTCCGACCTCTTCACCAGTTGAACCCAAGGACGAGGGGTTATATGTATATATATCAAAGGAACTAAGTGACCCAATGGTTGGGCCACTTAGTCCCTTATGAGGGTGTGGTGGGTTTGAACCCAACCCTCCCATTTTCATTCAATCTTTACTTAAAATAAAGATTTAACCCCACCCAAAAGAAAAAAACCCTCGCCGGATCTCGGGTTGGTGACGGCCGAAGCCTAGGCTGCCAGCCACTGTAGCCCTTCGGAGAGGATTTTTTTGTTTTAAAAAAATTAAGTTAAAATTGAGGCCAAAATCTCAATTTGGTCCTTGTCACCTTGAAGTCCTTTACAAATTTTAATAGACATTTAGGGGTTTTATAATTTCATTTGGTATTTAAATGAAATTTTCCCAAAGGTTTATTATCTAGTTTTTAAATATTACAAAATAGTTTAAAATACTGAAATTTAATAAAATACATGAAAGCCTACGGGTCAACCCTAAGCCCACATTTTTAAGGGTCAGGCTTCAATAATATGATTCTTTTTTGGTATGCAACTTTTCAAGCCCAATCCTTTTAAGACATGGCTTGTCAAGAGCCAGCCCTTTAGGGTTGGACTAGCGTGTTTGGACAACAATAATTAATAGAGGTAAATTAAGAAAAAATTGACAAATATGAAAACTATGTCTTATATTAAAGACTAAAATCAACCCTCGAAATATATTATACATTATACATGGGAGAGAGTATATAAAAATGATTTGTAAAACATGAACTCATTGGCATTTCTTTTAGCAAATTCTAAAAATTCCCTCACCCCATTATCATATTCAACATTCATCCATAAAGCATTTATCCAACTGTGAGCCATATAAGAATTCCTATAGATGGAAAGATTTAATATACATCATCCCGACATATAAGATACATATTATCATATTGAATCCACCAAATGGAAAGACAAAGCATATAAGAAAGTGATAACAAACTGAAATGAATTAAATATAAGACAACCATAAATGAAGGAAGAGAATCACTTTTGGTCATAAATGCATCACAGTGAATACAACAAGCAACATAAATGCATCACAGGGAAAACAGATGCATCGCATGAAGGTTTATGTACTCACGTGTAGCATATAAATTCAAAGGCTTTTAAGAGGAATAATTCCACGCATGTTGAATCTATTAGATTTCCTTGTCCAGAGGAATAATTCCACACACGTTACTTTTACAGACAAGAAAAGTAACCCTTAAAAACACTTGTCGGTCAGTTGGGTAGGTCTCAAGTACAAATATATTCTTGAAAACTAAATATTCATTACCAACAATGGAATCCACAATCACATTTTATTGATTTAATTCAACCCTTGAGAAAAACCAGAAAGAAAAGAAGAAAAATAAGAAAGTGATAACAAATTGAAACACCTATTACTACAACTTGGTGTATCGGCGTTGAGTTAAGCAAACAAAAAAGTGATCAATTGACCAGAACTAGCATGTCAAAAGAGAAATGCGAAGCAGCAATGAGGCAAAACAACAAACACTGGTGACAGAACAAGAGTTATCACGACAAGAAGAGAAGTTCGGAGAGGGCCATTCAATTTTCGGCGCGACAAAGACAAATTTCAGAGAGCGAGTTTTAATTAGTAAAAATAACATTTTTTAGACTGGTTATTTCTAAACACAGGTCTTAAAATATAACAGTTTAGACATGTTATTAGTAAAAATAGGTCTCAAAAGTAGAACTTTTTTTGTTAAAAAAAGAATATTTTTAAGACCAGATGTTTATAACATCCTGTCTTAAAATTAAGATTTTCTTTTTTAAAAAAAAGACTTTTAAGACCTATGTTTTAAAAGTCTCGCCTTAAATTTTGTTTTATTTTTAATGTTGCTGAGCAACAAAACCAACATAGTCAAGAACAAAAACATAAAGAAAAAGAAAATTGAAAATGAACAACAACAGAGGTCAACATAGTCTCGATTTTTTTTTTTAATATTGATAATGTTGATGAGCAATAGAAACAACATAGTAAAGAACAAAGATAGAAAGAAAAAAGGAAATTGAGAATGAACAACAAAAGAGGTAGAAATGATGAAACAGGAGGGACAGACGGTCTCGCTCTAATCGTCCCCCATGGTGTCACTTGAGGCAGTGGCTTCCTTAAAGATCTCCGCGATGAAGGCATCATAGTTTTGTCAGATATAAGCAACTTGTTGTCTAAGAGAGGCGAGATGAGCATTATAGCCGGAAAAAGGGAGGGGCTAATAGATGGCCACGAGGGGTCTCTGGTAGGCGCACTAGGGCCAGGCAATTGGCCTGTTGGCCGCTTACTCAGAGCGGGGTGAATATCGGTAGAAGGCTGGAAGGGGAGTGGACATCGTATAATCCTTTGGAATAACGTCGTGTCCAACGACGGAGTAGGCTGAGAGTGCATTTCAAGCGCCCTGGATATGAATCTGGGGGCACCGGCTGGAGCAGCAGACTTACCCCTACTCGCGATTGTCTTGTACCTCGCATTTTTTGTTCAAAGAGGACAATTTGGGGGTTGGGGCAGAGAGGATAGAGGAATAAAGGAGAAGACAAAGGTGAGTAGTTCAGTATTGGGTACTGTGCAAGTTGGAGCATGTGTCAAAGGAAGAGCATGTACTAGTTGAAGTGGGGGAGTAAAATGGAGATAGGTTAGGGTTGCAAAATTTGTAAAGACTTTTAAGACTAGATGTTTATAATATCCGGTTATAAAAGTAAGACATCAAGACATTTTAGACTAATTGTATCCAATATCCAGTCTTAAAAGTATAACCTTAATTTTTTGCTGTTAAAAAACGTAAGACTTTTAAGACTGGATGTCTCTAATACGGTCATAAAAGTATTTCAACAAGACTTTTTAGACCTGTTGTATATAATATCCGGTCTTAAAAGTCTATTTGTAATTTTTATATATATCATTTTTATATAATATCCAGTCTAACTGTTTAAGTTTTTCACGTATGCACTAAATTTCTTCATTTTACCCACCATCCAATTTATCTAGCAACCAAATGACACAGTAAATTGTTGGAAAAGAATAAACGAAATTTATTAATTATTGAAAAGGGATACATTGAAATGTAAAATTGATCATTTACAGAAGATGATTGATACATATACAAATAAATTCACAACATTCTATTTTTCTGACTGTATGAGCTCATAAATGAATTCACATGTACATTTGCGGATGAATTCAAGATCTTATTTAGGAAAGGGCGTAGAAATTTCAAACACCTGTAACATCGACCCAAAAATGAATTAAATTGTGTGATAAGTATGAGTATATGATCATTTGACCTACTCGGCCGAGTTTAAGTCTGTGCTCTGCTTTACGCTATAGCATGTAATGTTTTCACATAAATCTTGCTTTTTGAGGATTTGCATGTAATCCTTCAGCTTTTTGAGGATTTGCATGTAATCCTTCAATTAATCATTTGAAACTCACTAATAAATATCTTTAAAAGATTTGGAAACAATAACTAGTAATGATTAGAAGTTATTAGATAATAATCAATTAAGTTTAGATTTTGCTTTAAAAGGAAACAATAACTAGTAATGATTAGAAGTTTCTTTTATCTAGATAATAATCGGTTTAGATTTTGAATTTATAAAGACAAAGGTTAAGTTTAGTCCATCATCGAGTATCATGACACTTGAGAGAAATTTCCTTAACACTAAGTTGATGAACTTGCTTTCTGGAAAAAGATTGTTCAAAGACAAAGCTTAGTTGGAAATATGTGTTTTCTTTCACACACTCGAGTATTGGAAATCCACACTGGAGTTTCTTTTATCTACACTCGAGTGTTAATGCTTGTGTGTCTGCTAGAATACTGTTCAAAATATAAAGTTTAGAGAAAATGTATTGATCACTATCAGACACTCGAGTGTCACTAATGACGCTTCAAGTATGCCACAAAGCATTAGTCCATCATCGAGTATCATGCATGGACCTTGAGAGAAATTTCCTTAACACTCAAGTCACTACAAAAAAGTCAAGATTTGCAATGAACAAAATCCGTCGCAAAAGAGGGAAATTCCATCGCAAAAACTGTTGTGGCAAAGCGATTTTTGCAATGGAAAACATAAGTTCCGTCGCAAAATTAATTCCATCGCAAATTCTGAAATTTGCAATATTTAAAATCACAAAATGTCAATTTTGCGACGGAAAATTAATTTCGTCGCAAATTTTTAAAAAATCGCAAAAGGCAATTTTGCAATGGAATTTTTTTCCATTGCAAAAAAGCAATTTTGTGACGGAAACCTAATTCCGTCGCAAAGTTCAATTTCTAAAAAAATATAAAAATTAATTTTTTTATAAAAAAAAATAAAAATTACAAAATAAAAAAGAAGTGTATATCATTAAAAGGAACAAATAAATAGCACATAACAAATAAAAGGAACAAGGAGAAATTAATGAATAGCATGTAACTAATAAAAGGAACAAGGAGAAATTAACAAATTCTTATAATTATTAGGGCTTTTCTACAACAACCACTTAAATAAAGAAAAAAACAATTATGAAAAAAACAATGATGAATAATGTATTAAAAAAAGTGTATATGAAGAAATATATACAGTAGCAATCCTAAAAAATTATACATAAACAAAACGAAACATAAACAACAATGTTGCCAACAAAATAAAATAAAAAGCACAAAAATCATAAATAAGGTCTATATACTAGCAGCCTAAGACATTTACTTCTTGTAGTCTTCTTCCAACTGTACAGAATTTGCCAAGCTTACAAGTAGGACCATGCATACACTGCCACGAGAGGTTAAAAAAATGTCAGATAATGTAGAGCCATCAAAAACTTCATTTGTTCATCTTAAGTCTAAAAGGGTGTGCGTGTAGTTAATAATGGGCATGCCCGCTGGAATATCCATGTTTAGATAGGTGATAGTACAGATTAAAAACACATAAGCAATGTTGAGTTAACATGCAGGCATACATAACATGATCCAGCAAAGCAAAATTTAAAATAGTCGTTAATCAACCCATGATCTAAGTGTATGTGTCAATTACACCACAATGGAAACATGACAAGAGATTGGATATCTAAGCACAGACATCAACAAGATTTTCACAATATTAATTATGTGAAATTAGATACAAATGTGATATATAAAGACCACTACTCTGTAGAATTTCAATCCATGCTAGGGAATGAAGAAGCTGAGAAAGAAAATTAGATACAAATGTGATAAACATTAAGCCAATAGAATTGGAAAGAGACAAAAATACCATCCATCCTTGTCGTCCTTCTGCACCATCCTTAATTGCATAGCTTTGAATCCATTGACTGTGACCAACTCTGCAACCAATTCTAGAAAAAAGTATATATAATTTACATATTATCATTAAAATAAATTGCCAACATTTTATTACAATATTTAGATGGATTTAATGATAAAAAGACGTTATCTAACCATGCAGGAATGATAACCTTGTGCCACATGGGGATTAAGACAGGACAGTTTGCAATTGAAACGAAGTCAATAAAACATTCGTGGGAACTTTGATGGCATGTCTTAAGACAGTGCTCCCAGGTTTACAAATATTCCATACCATTAATTTAACATCAAACAGATAAAGGCAGTTGAGTTGCTTATGGTTATATGTTCATTTACCTTATCATCTTCAGGCTTGCCAACAATGTTTAGGTCGGCCGAATACATCTCTGCAGAGAAGCATTGGGATGCGGTTAAATGAATAGATAAACATCCAAGCTCGGTGTCCACTGTGAACCAAGTGGGAATGCTAACCTGAAACCACGTGGAAAGAATATTAAAACCATCCAGTACAAACAAACTGCAATAAAATGTCACAAGAAAAAAATTATGGTACCAAATATGACGCTAATGCAAATCAGTAACCATACCACCTCAAACAGCTCTTTCTTTTTCTCCTCAAATGAAATATAAATAGTGAAATCCCTTGTTAGCCACTATTGAAATTTAGTTGGAGAAAAAAGTACAAAAGCCAAGCTACTTCTAAAACATAACAACTTGACATACCACTAGTCTAACCAAGAATTGTTGAAAAAATACAACCAAATTTTACCTTCCCATAATCTTCAATGACAGCACCTCTAGTAATCTCTCACAACTTCAATGAACCAGCAGTATCCTATAAAGAATCCATATATCAGATCACAAAATCGTGGAAACAAAGACTAACAACATAGCAGCAGAAAATCAAAACATCATTAACATAAACATGGATTCAAATTATAACATCATAATTTCAGTCATAAAATGGAAAATCATCAGTACCACATCCTAATACGGAAAGAAACTCTTCGTGGGATGACAAATACTATCATCCCCTTATTGTACAAACTAATATGGAATAAATAAAATATGCCGCTTCTTCAAAAGCTTACACGCAATGCATATAACAAGTTTCCAAAACAATATGCCACTTGATAGACAATGTAACGTGGTCTTAATAATCAGTAGTATAAGATTACAATAAGAAAATAAAGGCAACTTACAAGGGTAGATCCTTCGAACGACACCCTTGCCTTAGACAAGGACAAATTTGAGTAATTAAGGCTTAGTTAGAGGTATTAAACACAGTTTACCCAGAGAAGAAAAAACCCAAAAACTTACAACGACGGTGGCAAATGTCGTCACAGCTAGTTTCGATGCCTAGAACTAGAAAGTAATTACCTCAAGAATCGAGCTTTTGGGTGATCTTCGGTCAGCGAACAACACGAAGAGAGTTGCCAGAGTGAGCAACTAGAAGGGGTGAGGCAACTCAGGCAAGGAACGAGAGGAGAAAGAGCTCAAGCGAGAAAAAGAAAAGGAATGAGAGGAGAGGCCGAGAGATTTCGCGTGGCTAGGGAAAATAGATTAGCAAGAGATTTAATTATATCTCACATTTGCGACGGAATTTAATTCCGTCGCAAATGACCATTCTTTTACAATTAAATTATGTTTGTAAAAAATATTTGTGAAGGATTTTCTTTTCCGTCGCAAATTGCGATGGAATTCATTTTTTGTCGCAAAAGTTTGTGACGTAATTTGTTTTCCATCATAATTTGTGACGGAATTTGTTTTCCGTTGCAATTTGTGATGGATTTTTTTTCCTCACAAATTTCGTTGCTATTTTGATATTTTTTTAGTAGTGAGTGTTGATGAGCACACTAGAGTGTTTAACTTTGTTGATTCCAGAATGAGTGACAAACATTGATATTGTTGGTGTTGGGGTAACACTCAAGTGTTACTCTTAAACACTTGAGTGTCCAACACTACCTTCTTGACAGAAATGAATGTACATGTCAGGCATTCTTCCAGTGATTTTGAAGCCAACACTCAAGTGTTGAGAGTAACACTTGAGTGTATCTATATTAGACACTTTAAAATTGTCTTTCTGATTTAAGTTTTAGTTTCAAAAACTATTGTACACTCAAGTGTTATTTAATACACACTTGAATGACTTGAATCATCGAGTCTATATTTCATTGCAAGTGTTTGTTATCATCAAAACTTATAATCTGAGAACTAACATACAACTCTTCTACCACGTCATAAAGGCAGGTTACTAGGCTCTCTTTAAGATGTGTCAGGGTCCCTCTAATTCACACTAGTAGTTGGTGTGCCTTGAAAAAGGCTAGATTCACTTTTTTCTGTTCATTTTCACAACTAGAAGAGAGGTTGAGAGAGGTGGTGGGAGATGCGAATGCCTGAGGGAATGAGAGAGTAACAGAGGTTGGTGGTGGTGGGCGGCGAGCAAGAGAGTTTCACGAGAGGAAGAGAGGTTCAAAGAGAGCAATTTCATGTTTCAACGAGTTTTATTTTTATGCTAATCTTTTAAACTAGATATTCTTAACTACCAGTCTTAAAAGTTTACCTTTTAGACTGGTGATGCTTAACATCCGGTTCTAAAAGTAATAATTTTTTTCTTCTCTTTTAGCCCAGTTATTATTAATGACAAGTCAAAAAAGTTTCATATTTTAGACCTGTTGTTAATAATAACTGGTCTAAAAAGTAATCAACATTTTGCTTTTTTTTTTTAAAAAAAAAAAACTTTTTAGACCATTTTCTGACTGGTTGTTTAGGAAATAAGTCTAAATAATATATTTTAGACCTCATATTATAACCCATGAGCCCGCCAACAACCTAGTATAATTGGGCCATTTTGAGCCCGCCGAAAAAGACCTATAACAGGGTAGGGTTAGAACCTGCCCATTTAAGATTTAAATGGGCGGACTATGGGCACACCTATAGGTTGCACATACCCGCCCATTTAGTATAATTTTTTTAATTAACTACCCATCTCATCCCCCATTTTACCATAAGGTAAAGTCATCCCCTGACTCCCTCCCTATTCGAGATTTCAAGTATTCGGCCGCCTCTAATTCCTAACCATAATGGCCATCGACTTTCAATCTCGCTCTCACTCTCTCTCTCTGACTCTATTTATTTGAACTTTGAGTTGCTACTTACTCTACATGTAATGTTGAGAAGATTTTAGAAGTTGATGAATATCTTTAAACTAAATTAGTTGGTTTTCGTGATCTAAAATTTGATGTTTTGGCATAGTGGAGAGTGAATGCTTCCAAGTATCAAGTTTTAAATTTGTTGGCACGTTATTTGTTGGCTATACTAGTATCTACAGTATCTTCAGAATTAGCTTTTAGTACTAGGGTTGGATATTAGATTCTTCAGGAGCTCCTTGTCTTTAAAGATGGTTGAGGCACTTGTATGTGCTCAAAATTGGCTATTCAAGACACCCCTTAAATTTAAAGACCTTGATATTGATAATTTTGATGAGAGTGCATGTGTTGTTATTAGTACTTGCAATAACATTCTTAATTTGTATTGTTTCATTTTTTATTATTTCATATTAGATTATTTATGATATGTTTTCTCTCTACTTATTTTGTAGAGGAAGATTTAGCGTCTGGAGCTATAATCCCTTCCTCAAGTGAATCAAGATGATGGAGAAGATTGAAGCATGCATTCAATGGAAGCATGTCATTTTGTTAATATATGAACTTGTAAAGTTGTAGTTGTAATATTTTAATTTAAAAGTTGGAGTTTGAACATCAAAATTTAGTTATAATGGTAACTTGTTTAAATTTATATTGTCTTGTGTGAATTATAATTATTGAACTTTGAAGATTCAGATTTTCAGAAATTAGAATAATGAATTTGGATGGATGCCTAATGCTTATATATGTTTTTGAAAAATAAAAAATAAACAAGTCAAATGTAAATGGGTTACCTAAAACCCAATTAGCCCGCCCTATTAATATTAACTGCTAGCCCATTTACACGGGTTTAAATGGGTTGAGGTACGGGTATGGGCTAATCCATACCCATTTAAAGTTAAATGGGCGGGCTATGGGTTTGGCCTTGGGTTGCCCAACCCGCCCATTGTTCTACCCTTTGGTCTAAAGAATTCTTTATATTTACGAAACAGTCTTCGGTCATACTTTTTAGACCTGATCCTCTATAATCTGGTCTAAATGTGGCGGTCTAAAAACTCTTTTTTGTAGTACTGCATCCTCCTTCCTGCACCATAACACCACCGTCCACCACCTTGAGCAGAGACCACTTCAGAAATCCCTTTAGTCATTCTCCTCTCATATACCTTACCCCATCTTTCACTTGCAGGCTTTGTCTCTTTTAAGTGTATATTCAGCCCAACATAGAACTGGGCACAACAGCTTGATAAACACCATATTCACATACAATGGAAGTTACGACAAATACATCAGCACATTTTTGCACAGCAGCAACTATCTAGTGCATACAGGGTTGAAAGTATTGAACTGGTATCATTTATTATTATTTTTTAAGGAAAAAAAACAGAGAACTGATGAAATAGATTAGCAAGGCAATCTTCATGTCACATACAAATGTTTGATCTCAAGATTACAAGGACTTCATTCATAATTGAACAATGAAACAATATATTCTTCATGCATAACAAATTTACAAGCAAAAATTGGAAACATGAAATCCCACTCCTATGCAGTAGTTAGAAGTCACATAGGCCACCTGCATTATTACAATCTTCATTCCAATGTCAGATTAACGACATATAACACATACCTCAGTTTAGGGCTAAAAAATAACACATACCTCAGATTCCATGCTGAAACTTGGGTTTGAAAACCATGTCTCATCTTACAACTTCAGGTTTTCTAGGATTTCCATTACATGCAACTGCAACCATGGACGAAGTTACAACAACCCGTTTCACAGATAGTGATTTTGCACATGATTTAAGGATGTTAAGAGTTCCCTTGACTGCTGGATCAATAAGTTCAATCTAAAATGAGGAAAGCAAAAGTCAGAAGTTGAAAATAAGAGAACCATATTTTTAAAAATAACTAAATAGTAATTTATAAGGTTATCAAAGATGTCATTTATGCAAACTTGTAGAGTTCAAACTTGAATATAATTATGTTAGAGTTTATACAAGCCATTAAATTAAGATTTAATTGCTAATAAAAAGCATACAACTTAAAACATAAAGGTAATGAAAAGCGTTACTAAGATTCTTCAGACGGTTTGAGGTGTCCAAGAGAGAATGCTTCGCAGAAGACGAAGTGGCAGTCAACGTCAATTCATCTATTAACAATTTAAAAATCATAGGAACTTGTGGGTCTTTGACATCAGCAACAACGGGAGATGCAGTATGAAATTAAGACTCCCTCACACCCCTTAACAGTTGAGTAAAAGCAACCTTCTTCCACGAGATTTGCTTCAAACAGATGCAATCTCTCCTTTGCACCATCGAGTTTAAGCAAGTGGTCTACTTTTCTTGAATCACCTGCAGGGAGTTGCAAAACCATCACTGGTTGGTAAAATCTTATGACATTCATTCAGCTGCAGGCCAGAAAAAGTAAGACTATAAGAGATATTGAGAAGTTGATCTTAGACATAAAAATAAGACGTAATTTTTATATTTGTTAATATTTTCCTAATTTACATCTATTGATAATCAAGGAAGAATGAAAAGAAAGGAATTAAGGAAGATAGTTAGAATGTTTTAGAAAATACATGTTATGTTAACTAAACTAAATTCCTTAATTTAATCAAGTAAACTCGAAACCCTAAATATGTGTTATGGCAAGGACTAAGGAAAAAAATTAAAATTTAAAACTTGGGGGTGGGGCCGTGCCAATCCCATCCTTCCAGAGTACTGTTTCACTTATAATGACTAAAAAGAAAAAGCTAAAAATGGGTCTTCAACAAGCGTTCAGTTTCGCATAATCTGAAGCACAAATTTGGTAAAGTCATGGAGATAAACGTGATTGATGATGATGATGTTAGAGAGCACTCACTTAGGTCACGAACAGTGACATTAACGGTGTAGCCACGAAGAAGGAGGAGCTTAACGAGCCACGAAGCAATAAAGCCAGAAGCGCCAGTGACCAACAGTTTTCCGTTTCCTGGGTTGCTGCTCATTCTCTTAAATAGATTTAAGCCATAGAGCTTTTCAATACTCTCTGCTTTCTAGCATGCTATTAGGGCTAGGTAACTCAGCCTAACTCTGATGACCGCTAGTTTAGGGATTCTTTTGACTTGAAATATATTTTCATTTTTTAGAGGAAAGTAAATACAAACACCAATTCAAACTAAACAAGAAACAACCTAATCAAAACTAGAAATCACATAGTATAATGACACCCAAAACAAGAACAAAGAACACAGAAACAACGGAAGCCAAAACCCAATGGACTTGAAAAGGAAAGGCTGAACTCTTGTCTACAGTGATCAAAAGGGGTGGCATATAGAGTGGTTGTCCAAGAACATGCTCAATTAAGTCCAACCTCTTTGATGCCAAAACTGCACAAACTATGGCAGATTCAAGAAACCCTCCCATTACAGATGGGAAGAAGCAAACCTTAAAGTCAAGGAAAACTTTCAAAGGAAAAATAATCATAGTAGAGTTGAGCCAGCCAATACCACAAGCAACAGTAATCATATCCATCACCAGGAATGGCAAACGTAGAAATTACAAGATGCACACGCAGACCAAAAGGTAAAGACAAAGCATAAAGCAAAGGCCTAACCACTATACCAGTGAGCCCCCAATCCCTGTTGACTCCAATAAGACATCCTCATGGTGCTTCAGCGACAGTAATATGAGAAATTTATAAACTAATATATAATATATAATCTAAAGAAAATTTCAATTAAATGCAACTGAGATCAAAACTAAAATTGGACCTACAATTTTAACAAATTATTAATAAGGCCAAGAGGCCTGATTAGGAATTTCTTAATATTATTTAAATAACATAATGCTTTTTTATTGTTTAAAATAAAAAATTGAAGGTAGTTAAAATAGAAAAAAAGGGATTTCTAGATTAGGCCTAATCTAACTTAAATTAATAAATAATTCTTCAATATAATCAGTTTTAACTTCTGACGTTTGAAAGAGTTTTTTTGTTTTTTTTTTAAAAATATGATAATGTATTTATATATTTATGTCTATATTAATAATGATATACTTAAATAAATTGTGGATGACATCATATGTTCATATTTCAATCAAAGAAAAAAATCACATAAATATAGTAAAACTTGAGAATTTCACATGTAATTTCCCGAATAACTTATCTTCTTTAACCAAACTTAATTAACTACTATTTCCTTCTCATAAAATAATACAACAATAATTTTCTCTCCGAGAGAGAGAGAGAGAGAGAGAGAGAGAGAGAGAGAGAGAGAGAGAGAGAGAGAGAGAGAGAGAGAGAGAGAGAGAGAGAGAGAGAGAGAGAGAGAGAGAGAGAGAGAGAGAGAGAGAGAGAGAGAGAGAGAGAGAGAGAGAGAGAGAGAGAGAGAGAGAGAGAGAGAGAGAGGAGTACAAATGTGTATGTAAAATATTGAGAATTGGTGAATCATACATACATACATATTGTTACGGATCCGAGTAATGGGCCTGGAAAGGTCAGGCCCAAACAAGGACACAAGGACACAAGGATAGTTGTCACGAGATACCAGGAAAGGACCCATCATCCCACAATCACGTAGTGCAGGTAGTGGGAGATGAAACGTGCTAGCGATGGGAACGTGCAACCAGGGGAATCGGATCCTCATAACCTCACTATAAATAAGGAGATATTCTCCAGGTGAACGGTACACAAGCATTCTCCCTGACTATTTACATACTGTCACACTAAGCACACACCCCACCCCTCTGACGGAATCCCGTCTTCGTGTAGCTTGGTGATCTTCCTATTCGATGTTATATTATCTATAGATAGCGCCAGATAAGTCTCTCTTGGGTGTTTAATCACTGGTACATCCTTGGGAGCCATTAGATCCTCATTAATCATCAACTAGCCCCTAGAGGTTAGACATTTGTGTTCCGCCTCAGAACATTGGCGCCGTTCGTGGGGATCCTGTAAAATTTGATTCCCAGATCATTAAAATCTACAAGCTTGCTGCTGAAGATGGCAAACACCTGAAGTTGTAATCAAATAACAAGACAAGACCATATGTCAGGAGAACAACAACCTCAAGATCACTCCACTCTACGGAAAAATTTGGTAGGTCCCGAGATAGAGCATGTTGCTGTGCAAACTGAACTAGCTAGAAACCTCAGATAAGGATAGTTCTCGTCTTCCCGAGAATGTGGTGATCCAACGGGTGGGACCGACGATTGCATCACAAGACCCACCGTTAGAATTCCAAGTGACAAAGCCCGATATTCTTCTGTTACAAACCACCCTCGGTTCTGTAATTAATCGGATAGAGATGATGGAGGCTCGTCACCATCTCCAAAGAGAAGAGGATCTTCGACACATGAGGGAAGAGATGGACCACCGCAATGCAGAATGGAGAGAGTTGTTCAACGAGCGGATTGGACGGGTTGAGCAACCAAGTCGGAATATAGGGAAAGATGTCGCTGGCCTCAGTAGAATCAACGTTTCAATATCAACAAGCACCAAGACATCGGCATTAGAACCTCGAGAAGGAGGAGAAGAGCTAGAAGAGGACCAAATTTGAGGTGATGGAGATGAGGTATTAAAGATACAGTCGCTGCATAACCCAGCAAGAAATATCGCTAAAGAAGTAAGAAACTCAAGTGGACCTAATCACATTGCGGTTGCGAATACTCAAAGTGGGCGAAACCGGACCCTCAAAGAGAAGCCAACCACGGATAAAGGACCGATCGGAAGTCGGAACTCGTCAAAAGACAATGATGCACCATCATCACCCGAATCGGCTTCTGATGATGAAGATAATATTCCCAGTCCTTTCTCTGCCAAAATCATGGCTGCCACTTATCCCAAAGGACTCGACACCAAGGATTTCCTGAAGTATGATGGGAGTCAAGATCCGCAGGTGCATGTGGGGAATTTCAGGATGGTAATTATGGTGAAAGGTTACACAGGACCCGTGATACCCCGGTTGTTCGCGGGAACACTAAGGGGAGCTTCCCAAATTTGGTTTAATTCTTTGCCAATGGATTCAATCCCATACATGAAGGATATGGAGAAGAAATTTCTGTTGAATTTCGCCACCAGCAGGAAGCAAACAAAGACAGAGTTTCAGCTTGATCAAGTGAAGCAACTACCTGGGGAAACGTTACAAAAATATTTGGAGCGTTTCAAAGACACGACATTGCAAGTTCCAGGGTTGAAAGAAGAGATACATCTGCATTGTGTCATTGCAGGTTTGGATAAGCTTCTTGATTAAAAAAGTCAGTTATGAAGTGTCGTCCCCAAACCTTGGCGGACTTCCCAGACCGATCCAAACAATACATAGAGCTTGAACAAATGGAGATTATGAGTCAAACCCCAAAGGAGAGAGTAGAAGCTCACCTCCTCGGATAGAGAGCAATACAGCAAAATGCACGGACTCCCGAGTTCGTGAGAGGGACTGACAAGCCAAAAAGAGGCAAAGCGGAAGGAAAATATGAGCGATATGCCCCATTAAAGGTGTCTCAAGCTCAAATTTGGAAAGAAGTCTCGATGACCGAGATGAAGAAAGTAGAGAAACCCCGACCATTACGAAACGAGGCCAATTTAGACAAGTCTCGGTATTGCGAATTCCATAATCAACATGGTCACACAACGGATGTCTGTTGGGACTTAAGGGATGCGATCGAGAAGTTCATCCACGAAGGGAAATTACGTCGGTATGCTATCCAAACACAAGGGCGGTAAAACAAGTGCCAAGGGCACCAAAGTAGAAGCCCGCCTCTCGAAAAGAGAAGGCGGGAGCAGAAGAAGACGGCGCATGGCAGTGACGACGAGTTTCCAGATCTGAAATATGATTGCAATATGATCGTTGGAGGTTTTGGCGGAGGAGGAGATTCCGTCAGTCGACGAAAGAAATACCTCAAGGAGGTTCTCTCTGTCAGAGACAGACCAAAGTTTAAAAGAGAAGCCGTAAAATCGGAGTCACCAATGCTTGGGTTTACAAAAGAAGAATTGGCAGAGGTGGTCCCAGGACATCACGACGGATTGGTCGTCACGGGCATAGTGGTTAATTGCCGTGTTAAGAAGATTTTCATAGACAACGGCAGTGCGGTCAATATACTCCTTTGGGATGCGTTCAAATGCATGAGACTTGATTCTGAATACTTGAAGCCGTGTAAAACCACTTTAACGGGATTCAATGGGCATGATACTCGTTCAAAAGGATTCGTTGATTTGAAGCTGACTTTAGGGACTAAGGAGGCGTTTAAATCAGAAGTGGTCCGATTTATAGTGGCTGACTTTTCCTCTCCCTACAATATTATCCTAGGAAGGCCAACCATTCATGATTGGGATATGTTGGTGTCCACGAAGCATCAAAGGTTGAAGTTCATTAACAAGAGAAACCAAGTGGTCATTGTCAAAGGTGACCAAAAAAATTCCTGGCAATGTTATTTTCAAGCGGTCAAAGGAAGTAACATTTCAAAGATTTCAGATGCAAATAAGGAGAAAGGAAAGTCAGATAGCAAGTCCGTTCATGCTGTCGAATTGGACTTGAGGGAGGAAGATAAAATGCAAAGGGCAGAACCAAATGAAGAACTAGAAGACTGTATCTTGGGAGACAACCCAGAGCAGACTACCAAAGTTGGAAGGGCACTGGATCCTGAGATCCGAGTGGAATTAGAGAAGTTCTTATTGAATAATAAAGATGTGTTTGCATGGAAACCATCCGAAATTCCTGGAATAGATCCCGAGTTCTATTGCCATAGGTTGGCAATCCATAGATTCGGATAGAGGTCAAGCCCTGGAAGCACATGTCGAGGAATTGATTGAGGCCGGATTCATCAAGGAAGTGCAGTACACAACGTGGCTTTCCAATGTGGTTATGGTTAAAAAACCAAATGGAAAGTGGCGAGTTTGTACGGATTACACAGATTTGAACAAGGTATGTCTGAAGGATGCATTCCCAATGCCCAACATAGACCAGTTAGTTGATAAGTCTTCCGGCTTTCAACTTCTATCTTTTATGGATGCATACTTGAGATACAATCAGATTACCATGCACCCTGATGATCAGGAAAAGACAGCCTTCATCACGGACAATGCAAACTATTGCTATAATGTGATGCCATTTGGCCTCAAAAATGCCGGAGTAACCTATCAGAGAATGATGACCAAGGTGTTTGCGGATCAACTGGGAAAGAATGTGGAAGTGTATATTGACGACATGATAGTGAATTCTAAACAGCTGGGCGACCACATTCACGATCTGCAAGAAACATTCGAAAAGCTGCGAATGCATCAAATTCGACTAAACCCGGCAAAATGCGCTTTTGGAGTACCATCAGGTAAATTTTTGGGTTTCTTATTGACCAATCGAGATATTGAGGCCAACCCGGAAAAATGTAAGGCCGTGTTGGAAATGAAGGCTCCAACCAACAAGAAAGAGGTCCAGCAGTTGACCGGGCGGTTGGTGGCCTTGACGAGGTTCTTACCTAAGTCAGCTGAGAAATCACTCCCTTTCTTCAAACTTTTGAAAAAGGAAGCCCAAGGAGGATGGAACTCATACTGTGAAAATGTGTTCACAAAAATAAAGCAATGTTTGGCAGTGCCTCCGGTTTTGTCCAGACCTGAGCCCGGGGAAAGATTGATCATGTACCTGTCAGTAGGTGAAGAAGCAGTCAGCGCCGTGTTGGTTCGAGAGACTGAAGAAGGACAAAAGCTAGTATACTTTGTAAGCCGGGCTCTGCAAGGATCTGAGTTGAGGTATCAAAAACTAGAGAAGATGGATTTTGCATTGTTAACTACGGCAAGGCGACTTCACCATTATTTCCATGGTCATTCGATCATCGTCAGGACAGATCAGCCCATACGGCAAGTTCTGCATAAACTGGACTTAGCCGGCAGAATGATAAGCTAGGCAATCGAATTGTCCGAATTTGACATCATTTATGAAGCCCGACAAGCTATTAAGTCACAAGCTTTGGCCGACTTCTTAATGGAGTTGACTCCTCCAAATAAGAGAGAGATAGCAGGAGTGGAGCCATGGAAGGTGTTCGTAGATGGCTCGTCGAACTTAAAGGGAAGTGGCACAGGAGTCATTGTCGAGAGCCCCGAAGGAATCGTAACGAAACTTTCCCTCCGACTTGATTTCCTAACATCAAATAATCAGGCCAAGTACGAAGCACTTATTGCCGGTTTGCTTCAGGCAAAGGAAAATGGAGCTCAGCAAATACACGTGTCCACTTATTCTCAACTAGTCGCTTCCCAGATCCAGGGAACTTATTAGGCAAAGGGACCGTTGTTGGCCAAGTACTTGGGAAAGGTAAAAGATATCATGGCAAGCTTCGATGAGGTGACAATTGCGCACATTCCATGTACGGAAAATACAAGAGCCGACATACTCTCCAAGCTGGCCAGCACGAAAAGTCTGGGAAATCTCCGCACAATAATCTAGCAGAACCTACTGGAACCGAGTTGTGTTATGATTATATCGGATTCAAGTGACTGGAGAAAACCAATTGCCGATTATCTGGAGAAGGGAATCATCCTGGAAGACATTGCTGAGTTAAGGAAGTTGATGAGAATAGCGACCGCTTATGCGATGGTGGACGATCAGTTATATTGCAAAGGCGTACATTCCCCTATGGCGAAATGTCTTAACCAAGATGAGGCTCGTTATGTCTTAGCAGAAATCCACGAAGGTATAAATGGACAACATATGGGCGCGAAGGCTTTAGCCCGAAAAGCAATACGAGCAGGCTATTATTGGCCTACTATGGCACAGGATGCTAAAATCCATGTCCAGAGATGCGACGTTGCCAGAAACATGGTCAGATAATATGGGTCCCGTCGGTCGACTTAATGCAAATCTCGGCTCCATAGCCATTTCACAAATGGGGCATGGACTTGTTGGGACCATTTAAAGCGGCACCAGGCCAATTGAAGTGGTTGATCGTTGCGGTGGACTACTTTACCAAGTGGATCGAAGCCGAACCCTTGGCAACGATTACCTCGGCAAGGGTGCAGAAATTCCTGATGAGAAATATAATATCGCGATTTGGGATCCCGGAAGAGATAGTCACAGACAACAGAACCCAGTTCGTGGATAACGGCTTTCAGAGGATGTTGTCCGACCTCTATATAAAGCATCACTTCGCTTCTGTTGGACACCCACAATCCAATGGGCAAGCTGAAGCCGCCAACAAAGTTATTATTGCCAGACTGAAGAAGCGAATGGAAGAGGCCAACGATAGTTGGGTGGAGCATTTGTATTCGGTATTATGGGGACATCGGACCACCACGCAGACATCAAATGGAGAGACTCCCTTTAGGCTAACGTATGGATGTGAAACAATGATCCCAGTCGAAGTCGACGAGCCCACATGGAGGAGGCTAAAAGCTTCACATGAGGAGCAGAAGAATAATGAGGCTATCGCGGTAGAGTTGGATCTGATTGACGAAGTCAGAACTACTGCTCACTTTCAGGATTTAGCCACAAAGCAACTCATCGCGGCTCGGTATAATAGGAAGATAAAACCACGATCGTTTAAAAAAGATGACTTGGTACTCCGAAGGGCCGACATAGGCAACAAAAATGCGCGGGATGGAAAGCTCGCCGCAAATTGGGAAGGTCCATACCGTATCATAGACGAACTCGGAAGAGGGGCTTACACACTGGAATCATTGAAAGGGAAGATGATTAAGAGGACCTAGAATGCGGACAAACTTAAAGCTTACTATAGTTGAAGCCAAAAGGGACTAATTTTTCTTGTTTTCCTTTATCTTCTGCAATTCCTTTTTATTACTTTATTTTAAGTTAACTCGGTCGCGAGCAAAAGAATTCCCACGGGAATCCAATCTGATGTAATACTGATGACTGGGTGAATAAAGAATACAAGGTCGTGGAACCCGTATTTCGAAACCTGCTTATAAGCGTAACTAGACGTAAAGAAACATGTATGTATTGAAGTTTGAAATTTGTTCATCATGTAGCGGAGGAACCGTCAAATATAAATCATGCATAAGCTGAGAGATAAAAGTTCGAGTTTATCATGAAGCGGTACGGCCGCCGATAAAACATGTATGAATTTAAGTGAAACGTTCACATTCATAGATCATGTAGCGGCGAAGCCGCCAATTAAAAAGATGAGCGAAAATCCGGGTTATTCAATTCGTATTTATCGTATCGTAATAATGGCCAAAGTTAATAAACATGCACGAAACTAAGCAAAAGCCCGTTTCCGTGAATCATGTCCTAGCGGTATACCCGCCAAATTCAATATCATCTGCACATGCCAGATAGACTTTAAAAATGAAGCATTTCTCTGACCTTGATCACGTCAGATGTAAAACCTTCATCTCGGGACAAGGGTTTAAACCCACAGCAAGTGCGGAAGCAAATAAGGGAGCGAACGCAAATAAAATTTAACCTGGGTTGTGGATTTGATAAAGTCACTTACAAAAAGCCCTACACGGGCACAACATTGTTCGAAAAAAAGTGACAAAGTCACTTACAAAAAGCTCGAATGACAAGATCCAAGCTATGGTTGGTTGGGAGGAGGAGATTGGCCTTCACCGTCATCATCCGGAACCACCTTGGGACCAGGAGCGGATGGGTTGACAACCGAAGAAGGAGCGGGACAAATTTCCCATCTTCAATATATGCGTTCACGTGTACTCCTTCCAAGTTCAAGGTCACCGCGGGATTCCGGAATTGAACTTGTTCCAATGCATTGTCAAAAGCGTCCTTCACACCAGACTCCAACTTGGAGACATCAGCATGAGCAATAGAAAGAGCTTCCTTATATGATTCTAGCTTTGACTCCATTCTCGCAATCAGGGTCTTATGCTTGCCAATGGACTCCACATTGTTCTTGTGAATCTGTATCCTCTGGGTAGCTTCAGATTCGGCTTTATACAGACTATCACGAGTTACGTGAAGCTCCTCCAGTAGACTCTCCTTCTCGACCTTTGCCATCTCCAAGTCTTCAAGGGCCTGGGTACATGACTCGTCGGCCTTTTTCTTCTCAGCCTCAATAAAGTCCAGATCTTCTTCGTTAAGGCCAACCTTTTCCCTCAGATGTGCGACCAATTGGCAGAGGCCGGCGTTCTTCAAATTGATATGTTCCATCTCCTTGAGTTCTTTAACTACAAAATCCGCCAATTTCTTCCCATCAAAATAGTGTGAGGGGGGACAGATAGCTTTGTGGAGATTCATGGGAACTTTATTTTCCCATATGTAGGAGACTAGAAGCCGAATTGCAACATCGGGAGCAGACGCCTGGGGTTCAGGTTGCTGAAGGCCATAATCAAGAATTGGAGAAGACGGAATGGAAATAGTTTCATTCGTCGATGGAATGGCGGATTTCTTCTTCGAAGTTTTGGCCTTCTTGGCGCGGCTTGTTTGGTGGGCTCCGCTTGGGGCCGCTCGTTTTTCGGCCGATTATTGGGCGAGATGTGCACCGCCATCTCCTTGGAATGGCACGTTACGTCGAGATAGGCAGGTCTCTTACCCATTTGTCTACTTGAAAAACACAAGGCATGGGTCAAATGTCGGGGTAAAACAAATATTAAAACAGCAGAAAAACAAAGTCACCATACCCGACACGGGCCGTTTTTTACTAGAAGCTGAAATATAGTCGGCCGATTCCACCAGGTTGCCCGTCTTACTGATGAGCTTGGTAAGAGCAACTATGGTTTCATCCTTGGAATCGGAACATCGGGAGACTGAAGGTACAAAGTCTTTGGCAAGAAGTCTGTGGTGTCCGTCACACCAATACAAAGGGAAGCGCTCTTCGATGTCTCCAGAGGGTTGGGTTTGCCGGAACCAAGGGGTTTCCCCGGGTTTGGCGATGACTTTAAAGAAAGAGTTTTTATGCCTTTCCATGAATCGGTAAAGGGCTTAAGAAATTTACGGCCATGAGAAGCTCAGAGTGATGTCCAACCAAACCATATCTTTTCCTTCTCTGTGGTGGTATTAGTCTCCAAAGGAGAGTAAAAACTACAAAAAACGGGGACGGAGCACTTGATCTCATGTTTCTTGCAATAATTTTCAAAAGCTATGGCAAAAGCCCAACCATTGGGGTGCAATTCTAAAGGGGCAAGGTGTAGGTGGCGAAGAAGGCACATCTGGAAGTCGGAAAAGGGAAATTATAGGCCAAGACGGGTAATTATATCCCGATAGAAAAAGAAGAAATGGCAATCCTTATCACTTAACTGACCAGAGGCCACTGACTCATCCACTTGGGGAAGACATATGTCATACCCCTCCCCACCTTGGATGGTATGTGAAAGCTCTTTCACAGACATTTTATTCTTGATACGAGTCACGGGGTTGCTCACAGCATACTCCTTGATAAGAGACATTCTCGAAGACCCAGAAGGGGCGGACTCTCCGGTCTCGGATTGATTTGTTTGGTGTGAAGATGAAGACTACCTATAGTAAAAAATACAAAAGGCTAGAGTTAGAACCATGAAGTATACCTGACATAACAGGGATGTCACGACGAGTATCAAAAAACAATGGAACAGGGGGAGTCCGCGAAGCAACAGCTGAGGAAGTCCGGAGTCCGATGTTGCAACGGCACTTATCCAAGAGTAACTCGGCATCTCTCTCATTGCCAAGGCGGACAAGCTCCATCGCCTTATGGCAACATTCTTCACGAGAGTAGAGTCCGAACCCTTGGAGTCGGGATGGGCACCTCGGAAATTGGATGAGAAACTGGCAAAGGAGATAAAGGAGTGGCGGTTGGCCTAGAGATCGATGAAGGGGGAACTCGGATATTTCCCCTACCTCCACTTCCCCGAGAAGAGCCGAGAAAATTCTCCATCCTCTCTCTCTCTCTCACTAGGGAGGATGGACCAAAGCCAGAGCTTAGTTCGGCCAGGGGCGCGTTCAACAATTTCACTATCTTCCTCTGTGATAGGCCTACCGTACATGTCTACTAGCACATCGGGTTTGGGATCCATCTTAATGAACAACCGACAAGGTATGTTAAAAGCACAAATAAATGTATGCATACAAAACCCAGAATGCCCAGAATGCAAAGAACCCAGTACAGATTACAAAACCCAGAATGCAAGATAAGCAACCCAGAGCGCATCAAGGAAAAAAGAAAAATAAACGCAAAAGCCCCAGGGTGTTATAGAGACTCGGGACGACGGGGATAGTGCTTCACAATGGTTTTACAACATTTTCTCGTTCTGAGAGGAATTCAAGTGTGGTCATCACAGTCCTTCAACACCCAGGAAAACTCAAAAACAAGCGAAAGGAAACAATCCCCAAAATGAAGAATGCACTACAATTATGAATGACATGTACAATAGTTGGTTCGAAACCAAAAAGGAAGAAAATATAGCAGAGGCGAAGAACAAATTAGGAACTTAAAGTATACCTGGCAGCGAGAGGATACATGAGGGTTAAGCTTGGAAGAGAGAGGGCTCTGTCAAACTTTTTGCAGGAGAAAGCAAACTTGTGTAAAGTGGTGATGAGAAGCAATGCGGGGTATTTATAAACGCGCTAGAGTGGTGACATTTGGGAGACCAGTCGTCTCGTCAGTTATGAGGAGATCAAGGAAAAAACCCTAAAAAGGAGTAATCATGACGAGTATGAAATGATGTGAGAAATTAATGGGCACGATAACCAACGGCGGCTCTTAAGAGTACAGGGCTTTAAGTGTCAGGAATGGCGGTTATACGCTGCAACGCGGGTAAGCAAAAAGACACCCTGTTAAGTGAACAGTCGTGCCTGCGGGAATGTCAGTACCTTTACGTAAGACCCCGGATAAGGGATGGAAGTGCGTAAAGGTAAACCAGATGAACTCGGATAGGAATCTCGGCGGAATGAGGTTGGGACGTCACGAGATATAAAAAAAATATCATGGTGTTTCATCGGGTAGTTCGACACCAAAATCTGAGCAGGTCGGTCAACACCCGAGAAAAAAGGCCAGGGAGGACTTACCCAAAAAGTCAGGATCTTGCGCCAAAATAAACTCGGTAGTTCGGAAACTCGGACAACCGAGCTTGGGGGCAACTGTTACGGATCCGAGTAATGGGCCTGGAAAGGTCAGGCCCAAACAAGGACACAAGGATAGTTGTCACGAGATACCAGGAAAGGACCCATCATCCCACAATCACGTAGTGCAGGTAGTGGGAGATGAAACGTGCTATCGATGGGAACGTGCAACCGGGGAATCGGATATAAATATATAAATGCATAATAATATTTTTCAAAAAATAATTTTAGAAGTTAAAATAACAAATGCATGCTGATTATGTTGAATAATTAATTAATTTAAGTTAGATAAGCCTAATTTAAAACTTTTGTTCCTTTATAACTACCTTTAATTAATTTTCCTTTTTAATAGTATAGGGGCATTATGATGTTTTAACAACAATTAGAAATTCCTAATTAGGTCTTTTGGCCTGATCAAGAATTTGTTAAAAGTGTAGGCTAAATTTTGGTTTTGATGGTTTTAGTAGGACTTTATTAGGATTTTCCCTATAATCTAATGTTATATCGAAATATTTTAGAAAGATCATATGTTATAATTAAATAATTTATTTTATTTTTAAAATTTTTCTAAATTAAATAAATAGTTCTTATATTATATACAAGCAGTAATAAATATTAGAGAAGGTGAATCAACTTTTTCTTGTTGAAATATTAGCTATATTTTATTATAGTAACGAAGACTACACAAAGTAGGTTAAAGAATAGACTCATCACACCACAATAGAATAAATTTGTAATGATGAGAAAATGATAGGTCGTTGAAAACAAACACCAATCACGGACACTCTCTCCACTAGGAGAGCAATTTTGATTGCGAATAAAATAACTTGACAATCACCCAAAATGGTCAAATAGTCAAGGACGCGTCAATTGGTCGAACACTGGTCAAATGGATCCCTCAAAAGTAGAAAAATCTAATCCTTCTATTATGGAGTATTTGTTATCCTTAATGGCTTTTTCATTAATAATATATAGGGATAGGGGGCAAAATTTTCCTCAAAGTTTCCACTAATGAACACGGGGTATATATGGAAGTTTTTGAAGGACCAATGTTACCCTCCCATTAACAAGACCAAATGATCAACGTGTGTGTATGCTGAGTTGGTTATGCCATATGGCATGGTATGCCACATTTTATTCCACAATTATGCCACGTCATCAACATCATGCTTCATCCAAACTTTCTTTCCTCTCTCTGCGGCCAAAAGAGCTCCTCTTCTTCTTCTTCTTCTCATCTTCCTCATGGCAATAAATAAGCTCAAACTCATTATTCAGAAGTCGCCGTCTGAAAAATGACAAGGAAAATACTAAATTCTAGTAATAAATAGTCTTTGGCATGTTGATCATCATCTACCTTATCTGGTTGATGGTCCTAGTGGGCAATTTCGTTATCTGGGGAACTAGAAACCAAGTCTTGGGAGAAGGACACAAGAAGTGTCAAGAAAGAGGCAAGGAAGTCATTGTTTATGAAGAATAATGGAGGGATTATTGTGATATTGGTCAATAAATACGGCCATGGCAAAATCAAAAAAGACAGGTAAAGAGAAAGATAAAAGGGAGGTTCGAGGAAGGTACCACGTGGGCACTAGGTTTGGTTTGCGTGGGAGTAATAAAGTAATAAATTAGTTAATTTTAACCGTCAAAATTAACTTTTTAAATGGTAAGTCAACATTGCATAATTTTTTTTGGGGTATAACGTTGCCCATTTAAAAACTTTCAGACGCCTAATGCCCATCGGTAAAAACGTCTGGGGCATTTTTTTCCTTTTATCCCTAATATATATAGAAAAAGTGTGGTAATTGATATGGATATGCATGATCATATCATATAATAAAAATATAAGGTTTATAATGAGTATAGATAAAAAAGAGTTGGGATTGCGACTATTGAGAAAAAAATGATTGAAAATTACGTAATTAAGATAATTTGGACAAATATAAAAGAAATAACATTAGATATGTCAGTGAGGAAGCGACATCAAATAGTATAGAATCATCTAGAACAAACATTAAATGAAATTATTGAATAGAATCTTGTAGTCAACATCTTATCCAAAAAAAATTGTCAATTGTTTGAAGATAACAATATTAGCAAGATCTATATAGCTTACCTCGATTTGCTAGTGAGATATGACTTACTCCTCTAACCTTATTTATAAATCATTTTCAATATGTTTCGTTTGGAATTAAGAAAAACTTTAAATCTCATTATTAATCTTGCCATAAAATTTAATAGTTTTCAAATATATTATATATATATTTATATATATATATATATATATATATATATAAAATACTCTATATACCTCAAAAATAAAAAAATTCCTCAAAATAATAAATGAAGGATAACATTGTACATTATTTATATGAAACATTTAGAGAGAATCTCCTATAAAGACGGTTGAAATAAGGAAATTCTGATTTGGGTTACTAAACTTAACAAATTATTAATTAGGTTACGTGACACAATTAAGGATTTAGGATTTAGGCCAAATTACATCTATATCTCTTAGTTATTTAAAAACAGAAAAAGAGAAATTGGAGATGAAATATTATTGTTTACGCCCTATGTAAAAACCCTAACGACAGGAAATTCATTGGAGGCTCGAATTTAATCTTCATTCCCTAGCCAATTTGAGTAATCCTATCCAAATATATTGTTACAGCGATGGAAGCAACACATTATTTCAGATTGTAGTCTTTAGCAAAAATGAAACACTTTGGTGAGGCCAGTCAGCTACTGAGATTCATCAAGCCCACAACAATCGATCCTAAAATAAAACATTCATTGTCTTATGTGCAATTAAACGCATAGAAAAGTTTCGTTCATGCTCTAAAGAACGCTGTAGCACAAAATTTCAATAATCTCTAAGCCGGCCGTCGACCGCTTCTCAGGAAAACGAAAAATAGATTGCAAAGGTTCTCTCTAATCCAGCACTGCCAAGTCCAAGGTATGTCCAATTCAATATTTAATTTCATTTGCTGTATTTTTCTTGCATCACCAATCCGTTGTTCTAGGAGAAGGAAGCCGATCATCCCGTGCTTCCCCATGATTCAGCTTTGCATCTCCAGTGAGGCTAATTGACTTCATTGTACTTATGGGTTAGGGGTATTATTGGAAAATAACCAACATTTAAATATTCTAGATTGAGTCATTGACCCAATTTAAGATTTGTTGAATTTATCAACCTCATATAGAATTTCCCTATTGCAATCATCTTTACACGGGATTTTCCCAAAAATTTAATAATGTGAATTATAAATAGGGTAAAAAAGCATTCTCTCTTTGTCACATACTCCCTCATGTTCTTTTTTTGTTGTTGCTCATTCGGTATCTAGAGCTTTGCCCTGACTAATCCAAATCTGACCCGGGTTGTGCATCTAGCTATGGTGGGTGAGTCTCCCAGCGAGATTTTTCTGCATTCACAAGGCTCGAACTTGAGACCTTGCTTAAACGACACAAACCGCTTACCACTTGTGCCAACTCCCGTTGGTTCCCTCATGTTCTTTAATAAACAACTTTCTCTCTTTTGAGGTTGATTCTTAATATAAGCAACTTTTTTCTTGTGTCTCAAAATTTTAACTACTTTTTCCTTTTCTACCCCTACTAAATACTCCCTCTGGTCTTTATTATAAGGCACCAACTAGTAAGTTTATTTGGTCCTTTTTATAAGGCATTAGCAATGATTATTATTTTTCTATGCCCCCCTAATTAATAAAGATAGTGGGTGAGAGTAATAATAATATAATATTAGAGTTTGATGCAATCCACCTTAGATTCTAGGAAAACTTTATTGACTTTAACTACTTTTATTGGTGTGTGATAAAAGTTAGTTGGTGCAATTATATATCTTTACATTAATTATCACTAATTCTTTCTCATATAATCATTTATTACTTATTCTCTCTCATATTTTGTTTTCAAAAATAGGAGCATATTTGAAAAAAAGAAAAATTACATTCGACACTTTTTTTGTTAACTAATCTTAATTGTCGGTTCGTTTTGCACCATCAAGAAAAAAAGTTACTTATAAAAAGAACTAGATTGAGTAATTAATAGAAGCAGACAAGGAGGAACGTGGTTTCACCATCCCTCAATAGATCACTCCGCAAAGAGAAAAATCGAATCCTTCTACTTTCTTTTTATATAACACGACACCTTCCTTTTGTCCATTTTGTACGTCGTCGTCTTCACTCTTCACGTCTAAGAGCAGAAGGTTCGTTACGTGTGCATGTGTTGACCGTGGTTCCTCTGACTCTGAGGAAGTAATCATCTCCACCACCCTTTATAAGGAAATCATTCCAGCTGGCAATGCAATTTTAGATATAACTTAGAATCAAAGGGTCCCGTTAAACGACGATGCTGTTTTAATATATTAATAAGAAAATATTTAAAGGTTATACTAGCTCCTCTTACAAATATAAGAGCTATTTAACTAATTTGGATAGATTAAATAAATTAGTTAAGTTGGTTATATGTAATCCTTAATGTGTAATCAAGAGGGATATTTTGGATTTGAAAAAAATTAAAGAATTATAAACTTGAGAAACGAAGTAGATTGATGTTTTATATTTAGTACAATTCACCTAACATGTAATTAGCTTTTATATTATTAAAGACATGAGGTAATTATATTTTCTTAATATATTTATTTAATAAGCTAGTAGACAAGTTGATTTAGATATTCAAAATCATTTTCACTGAACAACTCCCACCCTGTAAGCATTGTATTACACCAAACATGCAATTAATGATAAATTAATGAGAAACCAAGAAAACCTTAACTATATAAAAATAGAGAAGTAAGCATCTTCCTGGCCGACACATCAGTAAAATGGCAGACTCAAAATACTAAAATAAAATATTAAAATAAAAATCAAGGCGGTTATAAAAAATAGATAATGGGGAAGGTGGTTGCACAATATTTTATAAATTAATAATAAGGGTGGTAGGTACAAAATATTTAGTAATTATTTAATTTAATATTTTTGATTATTCCCTTAGTTTAATTTAATATTTTTTATTATTCCCTTAGAAATCTAAATAAAAAAAATAAAAAGTAAAGTAGTTATGAAAGATAGATAATGGGGAAGGTATTTACATAATATTTTATAAATTAATAATAGATGTGGTAGATACTAAATATTTAATTTAATATATTGATTGGTCCCTTAAAAATTTTAGTGATATTTTTACATAACAACACATTAATAAATATCTAACTTCTCACCCGCATTGTGCCTTGACTAGTTGAAGAAAAAACTAGGATTTCCACATGCATGCATGCAGATATTCATCAAGTTGACACATACACCTGCCAATCTTGACTTTATTTATTATTATTTTATTATTTCCACATGCATGCATGGGGATATTCATCAAGTTGACACACCTACCAATCTTGGCTTTATTTATTATTATTTTATTAATTAATTTTATATATGTTTATATTAAAATACTCCACCGATTCCCCTCCTTTGTTTACTATAAATTGGAGTTCATGTTCTCTCATATGTACCATCAACACGAACTCAGCGCAACAATGTCCTCTAAACACTTGCTACTGTTTCTCATAGGAGTGGTGTTTGTCACCACTTATACCTTCGCAGATTACTATCAACCACCACCAACTGAAAAACCCCCGTCCTATGAACCTCCAGTAGAGAAGCCACCACTTTACAATCCATCCGTTGAGAAGCCTCCCGTAGAGAAGCCACCTGTTGAGAAAACACCTATTTACAACCCTCCCGTTAAGAAGCCCCCTGCGTATAAGCCTCCCGTTGAGAAGCCCCCCATTTATAAGCCACCTATTAAGAAACCTGTTGTTGAGAAACCACCAGCTTACAAGCCAGTTGTTGAGAAACCTTTGGTTAACAAGCCACCCGTAGAGAAACCATCAGTTTATAAGCCTTCAGTCGAGAAACCACCTATTCACAAGCCACTAGTAGAGAAGCCCCATGTTTACAAGCCTCCCATGGAAAAACCCCCTATTTATATGCCACCAGTGGAGAAACCGCCAGTTTACAAGCTTGCCGTGGAGAAACTCCTTCTTCCCATCAAGGCATCTATTAAAATACCTCCTGTTTTCAAGGTTCCACCAAAATTACCTCCTGGTTTCAAGGTGCCACCCACATGGAAGAAGCCACCCATACGGAAGACACCAGCTTCCAAGCCATGGAAGCCTCGACATTATCCACCAAGCTCTCCACCGCCACCTCATCGTTACTAAGTATCCCATGATTTTTAGCCTATTTTGGTACCTTAAAAATAAAAGCATGTTTTCTCTCAATTTTTCACCAATTGTTGCTTGGTATTTTATCTTTTTCGTTTTACCTTGGCTTTGCTGTGTGTATCGTGCATGGCTATTATGGCTACAAAAAAGTCATAGTCTCCCAAATGTAATAATATTGATTATCTATAAAAAAGTTGTCTGATTTAGAATCCTTTCTACTTGTATTTATCACTATATATTGAAGTAGTTAGAGCAAAAATCTCATTTATGATCATCTTCGCAATTAACATTCGGGTTACGCACAATTTGCTAATGCTAAATTATTAAATTGTCCTAATTTATTTCATTTCTTGTTTTTGATATCCATTAAATCCATTTTAACAAATGGGAATTTATATAGAAATGATTAAAATTTAAATAAAAATTTAAGCACATTTATTTAAATTTTAAATGATATATGTTTTTTTCAGAATATTGGATTTACTTTTATAATGTTAATTATGTCAAAATTAATTTAAATGTAAAATAAATATCAAAGTCATCACATGTTCTTTAACTTACAGAATCAATCTCAATATATAAAATGATGACGACAAGAAGATATGGTAAATATTAGCTTTAACTTTTTAACATCAACGAGGAAAACAAAAAAAGGGGGACATCGTTAATGGTTTTGTCCGCAGCACAGTCGGGGGCCATCAAATACGTAGCAAATGTGCCATGGCACCCCAAATAATGTTGGAATGATGAATTCAAAATTTTTAGGGAACGACGAGCTGTTCCAATAACAAATTCTAGAGACTGAGTTATAATTTAATTACCATTGCATAAGCAAGAAAATCAATTTCTCTTAATTATATATATAATTTTATCTCATCTCACTAAAATTAAGAAAAGCTTGAGATTTACCAACTTTTCAATGTTACCGCTATTTAATATGGGAGGGGGATGGGTGTAAAATAATTTTTGTCCAAAATAAAATTCAGGGCCTTGGAGTATTTTTTTTTTTTTTTTTTCAGTAGCGCCAAATATTCTAAAATAATTTTTTGTGAACTATATACCATAAAATAATTTTTCAATGTTACCTAGTATCTGGCAATCTGCACCCTAAAACTATTTTAGTTGCAATATGCAGCCTCAAATTTGCATTCAACACCTTAAATTATTTTTCTTGTTGCAATGATAAGTCTCTAAAATGTTTTTCTATTTGCAATGAGCACCCTAAATTTAGGATATTGAGTGGTAGATAATTTAGTTTAAGATATCAAGATGCAACTTGGCAGATATTGGGTATTACTATTTTTTTTTATGTTACATAGTACCAAAAAAAAAAAAACTATTTTAGAATATCGGGTGCTACTGAAATAAATAAAAAATAAAAAAAATGGATCACCCTCCCATTTTACACCCAAAACGGTGCAGTTTTGGGTAAGGGAGAGGCCAAGAATGGGAATTGCATGGGAGGGAAGCTCGATCCGTCTCTAATGTATCCCTTGCTACACCTCAATTTTCCCCACTTTCCAAATGTTCTTTTCCTTTTATTCTTTGAGTCATCATATTCTACATAAAATTAGTGACATTTTGATATCTTATAAGAAAAAATGGTAATATTTTCAATTTTTTATGAGTTTTTTTTTTAAAAAAAAAAATCAGAGATTTACATAAAAATTTGTGTAGTTTCTTTTTAATTAAAAGTAAAAAATATTTCAAAAAAATTTAAAATAATTCAAATAATCGCTATTTCTTTATCATAAGATGTTAAAATGTCATTCATTTTTATGTATAATATAATAATCCAAAGAAATAAGAAAAAGACATTTGGGAATTGGGGAAAATTTAGAGGTAGCAATGAGCACATTAAGGACTAGGGAGCAGACAACCCACCCATTTAATATACACTATATTCTATGAGAATAAAGTCGACAATAATAATAAAAGCTAATGTGAACACCCTATTTTATCTAGGCCCAACTAAAAAATAATACGAAAAAAAAAAAAATCATTATTGATAGATAAATATCCATTGATTATTTGTGGTAGATTAGGAAATGAAATTTTTTCATCATTATTGTAAAAAAAAAAAAATCAAAAACAAATTTGATGATGATGAGGTGTTATTGATGATGATTTGGTTCTAGATGAGGGAGTATCATTAAAGGGGGAAATATAAAAAGTGACTAATTATTAAAAAAAAAAATAAATTCCTGTTTGATGATGATAGGTAAGTCAATATTACAGCCAAAAAAAAGTTGATGATGGTTAGATGCCATTGATGATGATTTGCTTCCAAATTGACAATCTTCATTAAAGAGGAAAAATTTTAAAAAGAAAAAAAGATAAAAAAAAAAAGCATTAATGAAGCAAACCCTAGGTCTTGCTCTATATAATGGGAGCACAAGAGAAGTCAAGACACACAAGAAATGGAGAGAGAAAAAAGGGGGCAAGGCAGTGAGTTCTTATGTCATTCTTCTATGACAACAAAGGTTTAGGAATAGGTAGATGTGGCTTAAAGAGAGTGAAATATTTGTCCATCTTTTTTTATCTTATTTTTCCTTGTATCCTCAAAAGAAAGCCTATGCTCTTATGGTTAGGACCACATCAGTGATGCCCTAACACCAATGGCTAGAGGACAAAATTCAATATGATTTGATTTGATTTATTTTCTTATTGTTCTTCATTTTCCATTACTACATAAATTGTGATACATGATGGTTATTATCTGTCATACATCGCGGTTTCAAATCATCATAAATGCAGGCGCTATATATGCTCCGTGCAAATAAATTATAGTTTTGAACTATTATCTACTCTAGACCTATTGTAACGGTTGTGTTTTGATTATAACAAACCTTGGAATACAAAGTTGACTTGATGGTTCAAGTCACTCGAGTGAGTTTCCGAACTCTCGAGTGATGAAACAACATTTGAACTTAAACTTGAATATATAAGATTATTCACTTCAATTGATCTGAGATGATCACTCGAGTGGCAAGTACGTAATGCACTCAAATGGTGATCCTAACTTCCAATGAATTTGCAAGTCACTCGCTGAAAGATTAAAGAGTAATGCAAGATCACTCGAGTGACTATGTTATTAGTACTCGAGTGATCCTCCTTTACTTGCAGGAATTCAGCAAGTCACTCACAGGATTTTTAGAAATTATGGAAGATCACTCTAGTGATGAATTTCACTACTCGAGTGATAAGCTTAAAGTACTCGAGCGCTCAAGATCACTTGTAGAGATTTTGCAAGTCACTTGCGTGTTTTCTGAAATTTATTTGAAGATTACTCGAGTGAGTAAGTTGTGACTCGAGTGATGGTGAGCAACTCACGAGATAACAATAAGTCACTCTTGATGGTTTTGCAAGTTATAACCAATCTCACTCAAGTGAGTAAGATGTCACTCGAGTGATGGTGAGCAACTTGCGAGGATTCAATAAGTTACTCCTTGATGGACTAAGAGTGCAGTGGTTCTCATCTGGAGATCACTCAAGTTATCTTGAGAGTTACTTGAGTGATCTAAGGTCACCTAGCGTTAAGTGCAAGTGATCCAATTATGCACTCGAGTTATTGGTAGTGTTGAAGCTATTTTCAAACAAACAAAAGATCAATTGAGTCAAGTTTTAAATCACTCAAGTGATACATTCTTCAACACTTCACTGCCAGAACTCAAGATCCATCTTCCACTCGAGTGACTCTGCATAACACTTGAGTGATGAGTACTCACTTGAGTGAACATGAATCACACTTGAGTGCAATTCATCGTCTTTTGAAAACCAATGTTTCAATAAATTTGAAAGTAACGATGAACATCTGCTTAAACTTGATTATTACTTATTCATCTTCTCAATACTACTAATCATGTTTATGTATAAGTTTCATATCATTATATGATGGATTAACTCCAACAGCAACTATCTCTGTAAGAACATTAATTGCGTTGCAGAAAAAAGAGCACACGAAAGGAATTGTAGAACAGACCAAAGGGATTGATTGTGTTTGAAGCAATTGTTGAAGCGATGACGAAAGCAACTTATCATTAAAATCCTTCAACGACTCCAATCTGTCTCTAACGAATGATTTGAATGCTCACAATGGTCATTAATGGAATTTGTCTATAAATAGCCAAGCATTCAATACAAAGCAACCAACTAAGCCAATGACTATCTTCTGATTCATTTATTGCTCAGTTAAATCTTTGTAGTATCTTCTGATAATCATTTTTCTCTTCAGTGATTAGTTATTTACTTTGTGAGAAAGTTATTATCAAACGTTTTCAAACTCAATAAAATCTCAATGTAGTAGGACCTTGAGTGTGGTTGTAGGATTACAATTCTTGTAAGGTAGAGTGAGTTCTGTTGAGGATTTCTCTTTGTACTGTGGTACCAATAACTCGTGGAATCTTGATAAGAACAGTGAAAATCTCATAGACGCTTTGGGGACTAGACGTAATACATAAAATATGGTAATGCTTGCATAATACATAACGGTTTCACTTTAAGAACCATTATATATGTTATACATATATGTAACGGTTCTTTCAAAACAACCTTATATATTGATACATGATAAGTCCAAATTCTACTATATATTTCCACTATATTTTGACTGATTTTGATTGAGTTTCGATGATTAAAATGTCTTTGATATGATCAGTTGTGATAGATTTCATAAATAGGTGGAAATAAGGATTAGAAGAGCTTAATGTATGCATTTTAGAAGTTATCCTGTGAATAGGAAGAAAAAGGACTTAATATTGATGTATGTTTACACTTATGTGTCGATGCTAGACCAATGTTGTAGTAATGTTGCAACATCGTCGTAGCTGATTAATAAGAATCTGCAGTGTCGTGTTTATGTTATACACTGATATTTTCTTGAGAAAAATACAGATGATAATAGCAGGAATTTGGGCCAGACGCTGAGTGGGCTTTGTAGCTTCAAGATAGACTAGAGAAGGTCACTTGCTTGAAGAAGAAGTAAATTAGAGACGGTTGGAATTGAGAAAGAAATCAGAATAGAATATAAATGGATTAAAAACAGAATAAATCAAAACATAATCTTTTATTGGGACAACAGAAAAGGAAAGCCCAACTCACTAACTGACAGTTGGACGTGCGACACAAGAATCCTAACCATAAAAGGGAAGATGGTCAACCCTAGAGACACAAGTTTACACGCTGATACGCTCAGGAAGTTGGACGTTGAGAGCTAAAACACACTGACAGAATATCTGTACCTCTAACAAACAGACGTTTGGTGGTAGAGAGAGCTAAGACAGTCAGAATAGCTGAGATAGAAGGTTGCTGAGATGAAGAAGATGTTGTTGCGTTACGTGACAGACGCTCATCTATGTTGTAAAACTCCTTCGACTACCCTTCTTCTTCTTTTTAGTTTACTTTCCTGTACTTTCATGAATAACGTTATGACAGTTTCATTTGAAATCTTTCCGAAAGCCATGAACTAACTTTCTTTTAGCTAAGCGACGATAGATCCTTAATTTGTAGCGTAAAACTAGAGTGCTATGTTTTAATTAATATAATTCAGTTTGTTTATGCTGTGTATGTTAACGACGGTCTTGTCTATGAGATGATCACTAATGAGCAAGAGTAGTGTGTCTTGGAAGAATTGTGTGACATCCCAATTTGTTAAGTTTTAGAACTAATCTTAAGAAAGTAGAAAGGTAAGGAAATAAATAAATAAATAAATAAATAAATATATATATATATATATATATATATATATATATATATATATATATATATATATATATATATATATCGTCCTTGCATAGAATTAAGAAAGATACCACTTATTATTATTTAATGGCGATGATGATTTGGAATAGTATATAAAGGATTATTAAGACAGAATTTTAATAATGATTAAGTTACTGCTGCGAGAACGAATCAAACCAAGCGCAAGCGCAACTAGACTGATATTCGTTGCTTCCTTCCAAATATTCGTTCTCACGCTATGCTAATTGAAAATATATTTATAGTATCCATAAAAAAGTGTGAGTTGAATATGAGTCTGATTTTATTTATAAGTATTTTTTAATTAAATCATACATATCAAGGAGAACTAGTTAACTCAATAAATACGAGGTAAATTTTTAATTTGACCTTCATTTACGAATGAGTATTTTTTAACTCTTTTTTCTCTCTCTATTTTCATTAATACAGTTAATATAAATAAAATTATCACAATCTACTTAAAACTGAATTTATATAAAAGACCAAATTTTTTATTTAAATAAAATCAAATGGTATATATTAAAAGAATTGCAAGTTGGTTTGTCAGTGAGCATTAAGGGAGAGCGTACAGTCCATCATCCATGCTCCTTTGTATTTTTGTTTAATAAATAAAACAAAATCCCACCAACACCCTTCTTCCTGGCTTGTCAGTTGTCAATGCAGCCCATGCCCCACACTATACTTAAAGGTGGGGACGCCACCCACTAAAAAAAAGGGGATTTACTGTATAAATGCAGAGTGGATGATATTTGTCAGTTGTCAGTGCTTCGCTGTTTATCTCCATCATCATCATTATCTTAGCAAACAGATTATGCGGTTATGTATAACGCGATATTAGTCATGTGTATTAGCCATGTGATTATTTAAATGGTTATAACCACAAGACACGTAGCATACGCGGGAGAGAGTTGCATCTCTTAAATAGTGTACTTCTGATTCATGAAGAAATAGATTTAAACATTTTGTAAGTATAAAAACCAAAAACTACGATTTGAAACTAAAGGATAAAAACATAATTTGATGAACCCCTTTTTAACTAAAGGTGCATACACTAAGTTTAAGGTCATAAGTGAGAATGAACCCGATCTTCCACTTACGAATAAACTTTCATGCTACTAAGTTACAAGTTCTTCTCATTCTATCACTCTCCTCTGTAAAGTACTCTGTAAAGTATTCGGATGAATCCGTAATTACAAATAACAGCAGTCACACTAGCCAAAGTGTATCCCATATAGGTCTTATTTGTTGAAATTCAACTTTTTCTCCAACTAGGTCCTAACTACATGGCTTGTATCACAATTCTGTCTTCTCAAGCATAGCATTGTTTAGCATAGTTTATAAAACAAAAGGCATTTTAGAAAAAGTTTATTATTTTCAATGTTAATAGGAGATATCATGATTTACGGGTTGAGAAGGTTCTTCTCTTTCAAGCTTTCTACAAATTCCTTCACAGACACGTCCAATGGAATAAACTGAATTCCTAAGGTCATTGCCTTTTCTTTGGAAACCTGAAACTGTGGTACCAAGGATTCATCTTCAACAAGCCTAGCAAGTTACTTGAGAAACAATAAGTAAAATTAGAAAAAAAAAAAATCAGAAACCAAAAATTAAAATAAAATATATTACCTAGATATTAAAGAAAAGGTGAATATGCAAGACATGGGTGATCAAATATGATCCAAAGATCATAACTACAAGCCATTATTATTAATTCTAAGAAACAGGAGATCATCATCAAACCACTTAAAAGAAATCTCCCATTAATCCCCTAGCAACAGATTTCATACTAAGTGAGTCTGTCTGCTAGTGCCTCTTTTAGCCCACAAACTGAAGGGTACAATCAGCATAAAAGATAGAGAACACATCTGTTGAATGAAATTTGTTTAGTACAATACAAAATGCATATTTCAGGTTATGCTCATTTTACTTTTAGAGCATGAAGACTGACGGAATCAATGGAAACTGGTATAAACTTTTCCTTTTGAGATAATCACTATGAGGTCCTAAGGAATGAATGGAGTTACCAAAAAGTCCCAAATAACAAATAAGCAGTATAACTTGTTGTCTTACATTGCAACTTCTTGTTACATCCTGCTCATTTATTTGTTGTCGAACTTTTTGGTCCTTACATTTATTCCTTGAGACCTCAGTAATTCTCCTTTCTTTTCGGGCCATAGCTGCTAGCAGTTCATGAGTTGTCTCATACTCAGAATAAGTTAATGGAATTCGCTAGACACACACAAGGGTTCAGCAAATGGAGGCCTGGGTTCATACGTTATATTGCATTCAAGAAACTATGGAAATGGTTGACTTACTTTTCTGGAAGTGGTAATGTTGGGAATAGCTCATGAGCGATCTTCACAATGTCTGAAAAGTAAGCTACATTCTCGATCACACTGTTGGAAATTATGCCCTAGGGGCAAGTCATTGTACTTTAAACGTTAATGTTTTAAGTATTCTTCATTTAGTTATCATTTCATTTGCATGTTTATAGTGATAATTGTATCCCTGGATATATCTTATAGATTATCCTAAATGTCTCTGGTCAGTCATCTACGTGGGAGCGAAAATGAAATAAGACCAGTATGACTTTGATGAGGTATGGAGATACGAATCAAAGTCATTGGCACTTGTAAGAGTACAAGGTGCTGGACCGACCCACTATGAGAAAGCTGTATGGATTAAGTCATAAACATTTCTCATGTATAACCGCATCACAACGCCCTTTGACTGAGAGATCATCATGGATTCCTACATGATGAGTCGTCGCTCTTTGACCTAGTCAAAAGTCACCTTTGATTGGGTGATGATAAAGGCTTGGATCAGGATCAGTGGTTCTCATGCAGAGGAATGTGAATGGTCAAGATGGAATTTGTCCCTCACATTTGTAGAGAGATAATACTGAGCCCCTCGATGAGTGAGTCTGAGAAATGTATGGTCATACTATGATGGAAAGGAGTTTCCATTTCAATTATTAGACTACTCAAGAATCGAGAAAGTAGTGGACAAGAACATGAAGTTGACATTATCCATGCCTCATCCTTGACCAAATTATCGCGTGACAAAAGGGACGTGACATGGTTGTACGATAGGTTGTATCGTATCATCGATCCCATATGTATTGGGTAGTCGCAATGTCTTGCTAGAGGCCGCTTGCGACTAGTGGGCTGGTACAGTATTGGCTCACTGCCAATCTCATGTGGGCCTGCAGGGTCGAATACAAGAATAGCCCAACACGAACAAAACTGTCCAGATTCATTGAATCTTAGATATGTCTAAGATTTAATGAATACTTTGTATTTAATCTAGGATGAATATATATATATATAATATTAAATTCAAAATTAATAATGATATTATTTATAGATAATAATATTATTATATATAGTATTTAATTTATTTGATAAATTAAATAACTATAATAAATTGAGATATTGTATCTCGATTTGATTTTTGAATAAAGATATAGTATCTCGATTTAATTAAATTGAGATATAATATCTCATATTTAATTAAATAAAAAGATATCATATCTCATATTTAATTTATAAAGATAAATTAAATATGTAGGCTTATAATTCGATTAAATAAATATATTAGATTATATCTATTTGATAGATTTAATTAATATATTATTTTAATTGAAATTCAAATTTCAAAATTGATTAGATTAATTTTGAATATTTTAATACGGCTTATTAGGGTTTTAGAAACCCTATAATAGATATTGATCTAGTCGTATTAAAGAGACGGATGAATTAGAAAAGCCGCGAGAAACCCTAGAGAGAAAAGAGAGACTCGAAAATACTGAAGGTGCTAGCACGTTGCCGTCGGTGTTCGAGGCTGTTCGTGTGGATACCGGTAGAGGGAGGAGATTTGCTGAGTCTGCTCCTGTTGATCGAGTAGGTAGCCCACGTGTTCAAATCTAAAGAGACGCTTATTAATTTGTATAGTTACGATTCGGTTCTTTTAATCTTGATTTAAATGCCGTTGATGGATCCTCTCAAGGGATCTGTAAAAAATTTTTTTAATTCCGCTGCGTGTACGGATCCCAACAGTGGCATTAGAGCCAAATCAATCGAGCGTTTAAATTAGGTTTTATGTGTGTTTATATATGTGATATATATATGCTAAAACCAATCTTTGTATGCGTTTGAATTGCAAAACTCGCGTTAGGGTTTCTACGGAAATCTAATCGGATATTGCGGCAGTTTTCTGAATTGTTCAGATCGGACTGCGTGGCTGATTCGCGTGGATCTGAAGCGTTCAGATCCGACGTCGATCAGAACGCTGAGATCAGAGTTCATGATCGTGCGTCAGTTACGTTTTGAATAGTTCGGACGTCGCTCACGCTCAAACAACGACCATGTTCTGAATCGTTCAGATCGTGCGATCTCGCTGTGGTCGGATACGTTCGCGCGCAGATCACGTTCTGAAAGGTTCGGAATCGTTGATCATGTTTGGACGTTGATTGAGTTTGGACTCGCTGGGGACGATAGGGACGTCCTTCAACTTTGTCTTTCTGAGCTGTTCAAATTCAAACGACGGTCACGTTCAACTTGACCACGTTCGGATGTTCAGATCAGACACGTTAAGGACGACTTCTTTCGTTCACGCGACCATGTTCGGACTTGATCACTTTTTCGAAAAGTTAGGGTTTTATGAAACAATTTTTCTAAAACAATATGATATCATATTGTATATATATATTATATAATATAAATTAGAGAATTTAAATCATGATATTATATTATATAATATAAACTCAATAATTTAATTATAATATTTTATTTCATAAATGTATGAATTAATATGTTATGATTTACCTTTCAAATGTTGTTTGGGTTTGGTGAACAACATGGCTCTAGAGTTTTACAAGTGTTGTAAATTTTAAATATGGCATGCAAGCCATGCCTTTCCCTAAATATTCTTGATGTACATTCTCTTCTCATCTCACTCCCCTCGTATGTGAAACGAGGTTTCTCCTATGTATTTCTCTTTTCTTATTTAGAGAAGTCCTCTCATTGGCTTGAGAGGATTTTAGGTTAAGTATGAGCCATGTTGTGTCACCTTTTTTTTAAAAAAAAAAATATGTTTTGATTTGATCACTGCATGATTAGTTTAGAAATTATATGAGATACAATCGCGATTGTATTCATATGAGAAGAATTAATAGGATTAATTAGATCATATCAAATATACCCTCTAAATAAATCTTAAGTCGTAATGCCGTCAATTAATGAATACTTGTCAAAACCTAGATCGCCCATTTGTATGTTCCACTAAAGTGGATGCACTTGAGTTATCTTGGTGAGACAAGAGTGAGTAATGGTGATACTCAGCATTCATTATTGTCTTGACTTAATTGAGATTATCAAAACGGTTTTGGATCTCAAGGCATTAGATAGGATTAAACATGCCTGATCATATCATGATCGAATCCCATAAAGATCTAAGAGTTACATGTGATGTAATTGGCAAACAGGTTGCCTACCTAAATAACTTAATTTTAAGCGTCCTGCCAAAGCAGACTTAAATTTAAGCCAAATATGGATCTTAGCCCACTAATTATAATGAGGGTTGTTAATTCAGTGGGAGGTTATTAATTAAACTTTGCATATCCTTTTATTAAAGAATTATGTCAAACAGTAACACCGCAACACCATCAATGCGATCAGTCCTTGAGAAGGACGAACTCGATGAGACAAACTTTCTTGACATGTTTGGGAACTTAAGTGTTGATCCCAAACACGAAAGAGAGGAGTATCTCATTGATCAACCCATTTCTTACGAGCCTACAGCTACTGATCCAAGGGCTCAGACTGATGCTTATACGAAGCATAAGGATGACTCTATGGATGCAGGATGCCTGATGCCTGCCACTATGATTCCAGACCTCGATAGAGATCTAGAACATGTGGAGGTCTTTGAGATGATTGATCATCCTATGGAAATGTTCCAACAACAGGCAAGGCAAGAGAGGTATAAGACCACAAAGGCCTTATTTTCCTGCAAGATGGCTGAAGGTGCATTCGTTAGTCCTCATGTGTCGAAAATGAAGGGCTACATTGATCACCTTAAGAGGATTGGATTCCTCATCTCCCAGGAGTTAGCTACATATGTGATCTTGAACTCACTCACAGGAAGTTATGAAAACTTTGTCATGGATTACAACATGAACAACGAAGAGGAATCAATTTCTGAATTGCATGGGATGCTCAAAACTGCTGAGCAGAGCCTTGAGAAGAGGCCCACTGTTTTGTCCGTTCAGAAAGGAAGGGGTATGAAACAAAAAGCCAAGAAGGCAAAACCTCCGAAGGATGGGGTCTACTTCTTCTGCAATGAAATCTGTCATTAGAAGAGGAATTGCAGACTCTACCTTGAAGATCTGGAAATAAACAAGAAGGATAGTGGGGCTATCGCTTCAGGTATCTATGTCATAGATATTCACTTTTATACTTCCTCTACATGGGTATTAGATACTGCATGTGGATCTCACATTTGTATAAATGTGCAGGGTCTCAAGGACAGTAGAAAATTGAAGAAGGGCGAAGTTGACCTACGAGTTGGAAACCGAGCAAGAGTTCACTGCTCTTTAGCTATAGGCACTTATGAATTAGTTCCTGCTTTGAGTAGTAACATTATTTTGCTTTCTTATTTGGATAAGGAAGGTTATACCTCCATTACTAGGAATAATAAATGTTCAATTTATTATAATGACAATTTTATGCTCATGGTGATTTGCATGCTGGTCATTATGTACTTAATTTAGAACATCCTAATAATGGACAAATCTATGACATAACTACTAAAAGGATCAAGTCAAATGATTTGAATCCGACCTACCTATGGCACTGTTGTCTAAGCCATATAAATGAGAAATGCATTTCAAAACTCCATCACAGATAGATTTCTTGACTTATTTGATTTTGAATCATTTGATACATGTAAATCTTGTTTATTGGAAAGATGACAAAAGCACATTTACTAGGAGTATTAAAAGGGCCACTGATTTATTGGGCCTCATACATACAGATGTCTATGGACCAATGAATACATCTGCCAGAAGAGGTCATTTCTACTTCATTACATTTATAGACGATTTTAGCAGATATGGGTATATCTATCTAATGAAACATAAGTCTGAATCTTTTGAAATGTTCAAAATATTCCAAAATAAAGTGCAAAACCAACTTGGCAAAACAATTAAAGCACTTCGATCCGATCGAGGTAGTGAATATTTGATCTAAGAGTTCATTGAACATCTTAGAGTTGTGGGATCATCTCACAACTTAATCCTCCAAGAACACCTCAATGGAATGGTGTTTTTGATTGAAGGAATCAAACTTTATTAGATATGGTTCGATCTATGATGAGTCAAACAGATCTTCCACCTTCCTTTTTGGGGCCATGCCCTAGAAACAGTTGCATTCACACTAAATCGTGTTCTGTCAAAGGCAGTTGAAAAGACACCATATGAGATATGGACTGGGAAGAAACCCAGTTTGTCATTTCTTAAAATTTGGGGATGTGAGGTTTACGTTAAACACCAAGCCTTTGATAAATTATCATCCAGATCCTCAAAATGCCTTTTTGTGGGCTATTCTAAGGAAACTAAAGGATACTATGTCTACAATCATACCGATCACAAAGTGTTTGTTATCCGGAATGGTATCTTTCTGGAGAAAGAATTTATCTCTAAAAGAACCAGTGGGAGTAAGGTGTACCTTGAAGAAGTTTGAGTTGGAAAACGAGAAGACTCACAACAAGTTGTTGAGCCTACTCAAGTAACACAAGGCCCACGAAGGTCCGATAGAACCGACTACGAGAGATATGGATTTTTGAAAACGTGATGTTTTGCTCAAGACTCGAGCCAACTACCCATTGAGAACCGATGGATGGCTTAATGCCATGAAGTTTGAAATGCAATCCATGTACGACAATAAGGTATGGATCTTAGTCGATCCACCTGAAGGTGTAAAAACCATTGGGTGCAAGTGGGTTTTCAAAGAGAAAACTGATATGGATATCAAAGTAAATATCTTTAAGGCACGAATGGTTGCAAAAGGATTCACTCAAACTCATGGTATGGACTATAATGAAACCTTTTCCCCAGTTGCAACGACCAAATCAATCAGAATCCTTCTTGCCATTGCATCATATTATGACTATGAAATATGACAGATGGACGTCAAAACAGTCTTCCTTAATGGAAAGCTCCTTGAGGATGTGTACATGACACAACCTGAGGATTTTGAGCGTCCAGAGGACTCTGGTCAAGTTTGTAAGCTTCAAATATCCATTTATGGATTGAAGCAAGCATCTCAGAGCTGGAATCATCGTTTTGATGAAGTAGTCAAAGAGTTTGGATTCATTCAAAACATTGATGAACCTTGTGTTTACAAGAAGGTTAGTAGGAGTACAGTTGCACTTCTAGTGCTTTATGTTGATGACATCCTACTCATTGGGAATGACATTCCTACCTTGTAGAGTGTCAAGTCTTGGTTAGGAAAGTCTTTCTCAATAAAATATTTAGGCCAAGCCACTTACATCCTAAGGATTAGGATCTATAGAGATAGATCTAAGAGGTTCATAGGCCTAAGTCAGAGCACATACATAGACAAGATACTGCATAGATTCAGTATGCAGGATTCTAAAAGGGGTTACATGCCCATGTCTCATGGCATTTATCTTAGTAAGGATTTGTGTCCTAGTACACAAGATCAAAGAGACCGCATGAGTAAGATTCCATATGCCTCTGCTATTGGATCTATCATGTATGACATGTTATGTACTCAACTGGATGTGTCATTTGCCTTAAGTATGACTAGCAGATATCAACTAGATCCCAGTGAGGGTCATTGGACTGCTGTCAAGAATGTACTAAAGTACTTAAGAAGGACTAAGGACTTATTCTTGGTATATGGTGGATTGGAAGATGAGCTCTGTGTGATTGGTCACACAGATGCGAGCTTCCAAACTGACCCAGATGATTTAAGATCACAATCTGGATATGTATTCCATTTGAATAGTGGTGCAGTAAGCTGGAAGTGCTCTAAGCAGAGCACTGTAGCTGATTCTGCAATAGAAGTTGAGTATATAGCAGCATCGGATGCAGCTAAGGAGGCTTTTGGATTAGAAAGTTCATCAATGAACTAGGGGTGGTTCCTACCATCTCAAATCTAATAGACTTGTTCTGTGACAATAGCGGCGCTATTGGGCAGACCAAGGAGCCTAGGTCACATCAAAGGACCAATTATATACTCAGGCGATTTCATCTTATCAGAGAAATCAATGATAGAGGTGATATAAAAAAATGCAAAGTACCAGGAGAAGACAATGATGATGATCCTCTTACTAAGCCGCTTGCACAAGAAAAACATGAGTGTCATGTTAGGGCAATGGGAATTAGAGTAATTAAATGATTGCGCCTAGTGCAAGTGGGAGTCTGTTGGAAATTATGCCCTAGGGGCAAGTCATTGTACTTTAAACATTAATGTTTTAAGTATTCTTCATTTAGTTATCATTTCATTTGCATGTTTATAGTGATAACTGTATCCCTGGATATATCATATAGATTATCCTAAATGTCCTTGGTCGGTCATCTACATGGGAGCGAAGATGAAATAAGACCAGTATGACTTTGATGAGGTATGGAGATACGAATCAAAGTCATTGGCACTTGTAAGAGTACAAGGTGCTGGACCGACCCACTATGAGAAAGTTGCATGGATTAAGTCATAAGCTTTTCTCATGTATAACCGCGTCACAACGCCCTTTGAAAGTCATTGCACTTTAAGACAAGGTCTTTGAGATCATCATGGATTAAGTCATAAGCTTTTCTCATGATAAGTCGCCTTTGACCCGAGATCATCATGGATTCCTTGATGACCCTAGTCAAAAGTCACCTTTGACCGGGTAATGATAAAGACTTGGATCGGGATAGTGGTTCTCATGCAGAGGAATGTGAATGGTCAAGATGGAATTTATGTTGTATATGATTAGTTTTGATGATGTCTTATATAGATGCCATTATTAAGAGCAAAAAGTTTGCATACCACACTTTTCTTCTACTTTGACTAAGTCTTATATTTAATGTAGATGTGAAGTTCAAGTTGAATTATAGAGATTAATGAAGAAGAAAATAAGAGATTATAGAAAGAAGAAATTGCAGAGAATGTCAAGGAAGCAAGAAGCTATTAAATAATTTTGGGAATAATCAAGAGGAAGAGGAAATATTGAAAAAGGTAGAACTTGCTGAGTTGAATGATAAAGAGTGATCAAGAGAAGAGAAGAAAGAAAGAGTTGAGTTATGAAGAATGATCAAGAGAAGAAGAAAGAAATGAAGATATCATTATTCAAGTTTCTAAGACTAATTATAGAAGTCTCCACGATCAAATGGGAGTTGGAATGGCTCAATTCGGAGTTAAAACAAGCAAATATGAGGTTCTGGATGAGCAAACTCGAGTTCCAAAGTTTAAACTCGAGTTTACTATCTTGCTACAGTGATTTGCTTCTTGGATAAGAGAAAACTCGAGTTTAGGACTCAAAACTCGAGTTTGTCACTAACTAACTCGAGTTTGTAGTGTCTTCAACATCTCTGGCGTCTCTGGACTAGGAAAACTCGAGTTTCCAAGTGAAAACTCGAGTTTACAGCGCTGATTAGCAACTCTGTTCTACTCTGTTTCACGTTCAGGTTGGGTGAGGTCTAGTAATTTGATGATATCTCCCAAACCAGAGATCCAATTGATGTGAAAACAGTGGCATATGAAAATAAACTTCCAATGCGTCATTTTGATATAAAATTAAAGCACAAATTAGTTCATATCAAAGAGCTATGAATTGTGGAAGTTGACAGTGAAATCAAGCTTCAATGTTTTGAGTATATCTCACAAACTACAAATCCGATTGAGCTGAAATCAGTGGCATATGAAAGTAGACTCAAAATGATTTCTATAAAGACTTAAAAAAACCAAAATGGATTTCATACCAGGGAGATATGTCCTTCTAAAGGTGATAGTCAGTTCAGGACATTGCAAAAACGCTGGTTAAGAACAACCTTCATTCATCGGATCATAACAGTCAGAATACAATGAGTTTGAAGTTGATTCTTTTTGCATTGGAAAGAAGACTCAAAGAGATATATGGGGATAAGTAGTTTTTCAAATTTGGAGCTATATCAAGTCAAGGGCAGAACAACTTGCAAACTCGAGTTTGTAAGTATCAAACTCAAGTTTAGCTCAGACAGAGAGCAGCGAACGTCAGAGCATCTTCCAAACTTGAGTTTGTGAGACCAAAAATCCAGTTTCAATCAGACAAAGAGGAACCTGGAGTAACACAACAACCTCAAAAATCGAGTTTTCAAATGCAAACTCAAGTTTACATCTCTTCTACAGAAAATCACCGTTTCAGAAATCTTGATTCTTTTTATAAACATCCAGATGATTACCCAAATGACTTATACTACTTCAGAAAATTATTTATATCATTTTTGTACATGTTTCAGATGATCAAAGGTTATTAAACTGAAGATCAAGGGTAAAGTAAATGCTGATGTCACAGCTGGTTTAGAAAACGAAGTTCTAACGGCTAGTTCCAACTGATCTCTAATAACTACTATTCACAACGGTCATATTCTCAACGTTTAGATGATCTTCATCTATAAGTAGAGACACATCCAAGATGGAAAAAAATGATGGCAAGAGTTTGCACTGTCAAAATGCCCAAATTCTGAATGCAAAGTTTATCTCATACACACTCTATTTTTCAATGCTTACATAGTTCATCATAGAGAGAGTGAAATTATTTGTAATGCACTTCAGTGTTTATCTTATTCACTTCTGAGAGAGAAGATTCATTATAAACATTCTATCTCGTTTATCGAGAGTTACTCAAGATTGAGTGATCTTGAGAGGGAAACAGATTGTAACCTTACATTGAGTAAGGGGGAGTATCTCGGTGAGAGATTTGGCTTCACAAGTGCCTGGGTGAACTTGTGGGTTTGTAAAGGCTTCTCTTGTGCCCGGATTAAACAAGAGGATAGTGGATTGAAAATCTCAAGTGAAGCTTGGGGACTGGACGTAGGTCAAGGATTGGGCCGAACCAGTATAAATCTTAGTTTGCACATTCTCTTCCTTAATCTCCTATATTTCCAACATATATGTTTGAATGACTATCTATAGCTTTATAACTCTTTTCTGTCATACAAACTGATTTTACCGAATTGTAAAAAGATTTTCAAATGTCCCAAGTTTTTATCATTCACCCAATTCACCCCCTCTTGGGTTCAACCGGTTCTTACATTTGGTATCAGAGCTAGGCTCTTGTCTAAAGGACTTAACCGTCTCAAGAGTTTTAATGGCTGACTTTGGGTGTTGCTTGTTTTCAGAAGGTTTTGATTATACCATTCCACCGCTTTTCAAAGATATTGATTTTTGGTTTTGGAAAGCTATCATGACTAGTTTTATGAAAGCAACTGATTTTGATATGTTGAATGTTTTTTTATTTTAAACCAAGAAAGGATTGGACAGAAAAAGAAACGAAAATGTTTTTATTGAACATTAGAGCAATGAAGATATTGTACAATGCCTTAACTGAAAATGATTTTGAGAAAATCAAGTCTTGCTCTAGTGCTAAAGAAATCTGGGATACTCTTGACTTTATATATACTTCTAACAATTGTGTTAAAGTTGAAAGTGTTGATTGTTCATCAGAAATTATAAAATGCACATCTATGGGTGATGAACAAATGGGAGAAGGCAAAATCAAAGAAAGCTTTCATGATCCAATCAACACAAAAGAACAAGAGAAAAAGGATTCTCAGGAAGAACTCATGGACAATTTTGATCAATCATTATCTAGAGCTCAAGATGCACATGTGGTAAACAATTTCAATTCTTCTTGTGTAGTTAAGAAAAATGATTTTGAACAATTACATGAAATTTTTTTCAAACAATTACTGATTCTATTTTGAAAAGATTTTTTTTTCAATCATGCTAGAAAATTATGTGGAAAGAAAGGATATACAAATATGGGTCATTTGATATTGCATCCTTTCAACCAGCACAATTCTTGCAAAACTGTTCATAATGCACATCATCATATAGTTTGCAATTATTGTGGTAAATCTGGTCATATTTCTCATACATGTTATATTAGGAGAAATTATAGTGTGAGAAATAAATTTATTTGGGTTCCGAAAGGACAAGCAAGGTCCAATACTAACAGCCAAGGACCCAAGTATAAGTGGGTACAAAATGTCCATCTAGTACTCCATGTGTGCAGGATAATTTGAATATCAATGGACATCAAGGTACAGAGAAGAGGAGGAAGAAGCCAAGAGTTTCTCATGCACCATTGAAGAAGATCACAACGGCTATATCAAATAGGAGAACTCTTGGAGCACCCATTGCTGGATTTACAAAGTCAAATCAAAAGAAGCAATGGACACCCGTAAGAAGAATACATTCTGCCTCAAGAATGGACTACCATGAAGTATCATTCAACTATCTTGAGGAGAACAAGAAGAGGAGAATCTCTCAAGTTTCAAACAGAAGACTCTGGAAGTCTACATCTTCTGAGAGAGCTTTGCCGACACCCATAGGAAAACATATGAAGTAGCAGTGGATAAGCAAAGCCAATCCTCCAAGTACCTAAGGTAAAGGTATAAAATGGTAAAACCTCCTACTTTATCATCTGAAATATTCATTGGGGTTTTATATTTTGTAACCTTAGGAATGAGCATTGCAAACTATTTTTTAAATTGGGTTCTCACATCCTGATCCATTTTTTTAAGAGATTGCAATGTTCAATAGGTTTAACTCTTTATGTATACATGATGATTTGAAAAAATGGTATTTCTTTTATGCATAAAGTCATGTTTAATTCACTATGCTAAGTTGTTCTGAATTAATTATATTCATAAGAGCATGTGAATTTTGGTTCCTACAAGCTAACGATGATTAGATCCAAGTAAGATTGAATACCAAGAAAGAAAAAGCTTTATACGGTTTTGTAGGATCAAAGAAAGCTTCTCAAGAATGCAACATAGTGAAATGATCCAAGTCTTGAGAAAGCTAAACAAGCTATGCTTGATGTTGATGATGAATGTCGGAAAAAGGGGTTATCTACATCAATCCATCTCAACCAAGCAAGCTTCTACAAAGACAAGAAGAATTACGGTGATATCTAATTCTTACCCCATACTATGATTATATGAAATTCATTTTTGGTTTGTCTTTGGTTAAGTTAAAAGGTTTTAAAACTTACTCAATAAGGAATTTTACTGTCAAAGCAAAACTCCAGTTTAGCATTGTAAACTCCAGTTTGCGTCTAGGTGTTTTAAAAGATTTTCAAGTTTTGAGAAAACTCCAGTTTGGAGTAGTAAACTCCAGTTTTCGTCTGACAGAGAGTCTCCAATGTTTTTCAACTTATGCAAACTCCAGTTTTGATATGAAAACTCCAGTTTTCAGTTTGTCAAGAGTTTTCTAAGTTTTCCAAGCTTTTGAGAAAACTCGAGTTTAGATTTGGAAACTCGAGTTTGCGCTTGACAGAGAGTTTTCAAGTTTTACTCAATTTGTGAAAACTCCAGTTTGGTAAGAAAACTCTAGTTTTGACTTGGCATAGTTTTTCTAAGGTTTTCATTTTTGAATGAAAACTCGAGTTTAGTTTTGGAAACTCGAGTTTTGGCCAAGCAGAGAGTTTTGCTCTTTTTCAACGATTTTGAAAACTCCAATTTGCCTATGAAAACTCTAGTTTCCATTTGGAAACTCCAATTTTGAGTCTTGTGGACCTAAACTCATTTTCACTTCAAAAGTCTCAAACTCGAGTTTGTCACTTAATGACTCGAGTTTGCTCTTGTTTCAATGTGTTCTTCAAAGCTCAGTCGTGATGCTCTTTTGAGAGAAAGAACTAAACTCCAGTTTGTATTTCAAAACTCCAGTTTTGCTTTTGAGAAGATGTTGCAAACTCCAGTTTGTATTTGCAAACTCCTGTTTTCTATTTCTAAACTCAAGTTTGCTATTTCCAAACTCCAGTTTTGAGTCCACCCTGTTTTGCACTCTCTGATTTTTAATTTTCAAAATCTTCATACATGATCTATATACTCCATATCATCAATCACTAATATTCTTAACTATGTTTAATCAATTTGTTAGTAAGTTTTTGATGATCAAACAAGTGAATTTGTGCTTAACTTTTTGAGTTTATATTTTTGAAATGCACAAGTCTAAAATTTGTTTGGATATCAATTCACTTTTTTTTTGGGTTGAAAATGCATACAAATGTTTTGAAAAATATCCATACTTTGATTGCATTCAAATGATATTTCAAAACTGGAAGTTAATATTGTATACTAAATGTTGGATATGCTTCAAATTTGCCCAGTTAAGTTTTTCCTATCTTTCACATATTGATCTTTGGATTCAATGTGTTGCTTGAACTCTTTTGTTTCACTCTCTAACTAGTTGGACCTCATGTCTAACAAGTTGATCATATATGAGTTTCAAGTCTATTTTCAAGAAAAGATTTCAATTTGTGAATCTATTATGCTTTAAGCATACATTCTTAGTTGGCTGAGTTATTCCAAGCTTTATAAAAGTTCATTAGTGCATTGAATATTAATGCATTAACCATTAGTGGAATAATTTACTAGGATGACATTCTGGAACTCTAGTCATTTGGACTAATGAGTATGTGTTTCATTATCTATGAATTCTAGTAGTCATTTTGTTACTCAAATTCATCAAGTTTATCTTCATCCATTTTTGAGTAACTATATTCAAATTATTTCCTTGAATGTTCATATATTTCAAGACTATATTCTAAAAGGCAAGATTATCTCTTGGTCAATAGCAAAGTCATTGTGCTCATATATTTCTATTGTGCAAAGCATGTTTCGATAATGCATTACCTTTATGACTTTTGCTCTTGGGAAAATTCTTCTACATGTAAACTTCAATGTTTCACATGTTCTCTTAATCTTTAAGCATTCTGATTTATTCTTTAACATGTTGACTTTCACCATGTTCAGATGTTGTAGTAGTGGTAGTAGTAGTGGTAGTGGTAGTAGTAGTTGTGGTAGCTTAATTTTAGTGTGAGTTTAATGATATACATACTTGTAGTGGTAGTGGTAGTAGTAGTGGTAGTGGTAATAGTGATAGTAGTAGTAGTTGTTGTTGTTGTGGTAGCTTAATTGTGGTGGTAGTGGTAGTGGTAATAGTGATAGTAGTAGTAGTAGTTGTTGTTGTGGTAGCTTAATTGTGGTGGTAGTGGTAGTAGTTGTGGTAGCTTAATTTCAGTGTGAGTAGTAGTGGTAGTAGTAATGGTGGTAGTAGTTAGTTGTGGTAGTGGTAGTAGTAGTGGTGGTAGTGGTGGTGGTAGTAGTTAGTTGTGGTAGTGGTAGTAGTGGTAGTCGCGGGATAGGAGCGATGCTTGATGTAGTAGTAGTAGTGGTGGTGGTGGTGGTGGTGGTGGTGGTGGTAGTCGTAGTAGTAGTGGTAGTCGTAGTGACAGTGGTGGTGGTGGTGGTGGTGGTAGCAGTGGTGGTAGTAGTAGTAGTAGTAGTGTGGTGGTAGTAGTAGTAATAGTGGTAGTAGTGGTAGTAGTAGTGGTAGTGGTAGTAGTAGTCGTAGTATTCGTAGTAGTAGTAGTAGTAGTGGTGGTGGTGGTGGTAGTCGTAGTAATAGTAGTAGCCGTAGTGGTGGTTGTAGTCGTAGTCGTAGTGGTAGTAGTAGGTAGTGGTAGTGGTAGTAGTAGTAGTAGTAGTCGTGGTGGTTGTAGTAGTCGTGGTAGTAGTAGTAGTAGCGGTGGTAGCAGTAGTCTTGGTAGTAGTAGTGGTGGTAGTAGTAGTCGTTGTAGCATGGTGGTAGTAGTAGTCGTTGTAGCAGTGGTGGTAGTAGTGCTAGTGGTGGTGGTGGTGGTAGTAGTAGCGGTGGTAGTGGTAGTGGTACTAGTAGTGGTGGTGGTCGTCATCGTAGTAGTAGTAGTAGTAGTAGTAGTAGTAGTCGTAGTAGTGGTGGTGGTGGTGGTGGAGGAGGAGGAGGAGGTTGTGGTCGTAGTGGTAGTAGTGGTAGTGGTAGTGGTAGTAGTGGTAGTGGTAGTGGTAGTGGTAGTCATCGTAGTAATGGTGGTAGTGGTAGTAGTGGTAGTCGTCATAGTGGTGGTAGTGGTAGTAGTGGTAGTCGTCATAGTGGTGGTAGTGGTAGTGGTGTTAGTTATCATGTTTTTTGATGTTTTGATGATGATAATTATAATGTAATTAATCTTTGATATTCTATGAAAATTTGAAGTGTTTGATTTGCCTCTAGTTAAATAATAAAAGCCTTGAGTTATATGCTTCAATGATTAAATGTTTATCACTTGCTACCTCAAGGTAAAAATATTTTGACTCTAGGCATCTCTCAAAAATACCTCCGGACATGGCAATGGCATTCTTGTTATTTTTGCTAAAAACTAGTTTTTCCTCAAGTCATCTAAGTGCCTCAAGTCATTCCTACATATGTTTAAATCCACATTTAATGGCAAAATTGTAATTATATTGAAATTCATTTCTAATGGCAAAATCGTAAATATGCTGAACTTCTCTTCTTGCCTCTAGTCATTAAGTTGTGCCTCAAGTCATTCCCGATTCATTTCACGCATATGTGTTGAATCCAATTATAATGGCAAAATCGTAATTATATTAAAATTCATTTTAATGGCAAAATCGTAATTTTGCTGAACTTCTCCATTTGCCTCTAGTCACTTACTAATTGACTCTAGGCAATCTCCACACAGGAATCTGGGCATCCATGTTTGCCTCGAGGTACAACAATTAATTGCCTCGAGTTACAATGTATTTCAACTACTACGTTCAGCTCTGTTTCACGTTCTGCTCGGGCGGGCTCCGGTAATTCGATGATATCTCCCAAACCAGAGATCAGATTGAGGTGAAACCAGTGGCATATGAAACTAGACTCCCAATGTGTCATTTTGACATAAAATTCAAGTACAAAGGAGTTCATATGAGCGAGCTATGAATTTTGGAAGATGACAACGAAATCAATGTCACACAGCAGACCAAGCTTTGGTAATTTGAGTGTATCTCACAAAGGAAAAAATCCAAATGAGCTGAAACCAGTGCCATTTGAAACTAGACTAAAATACCTTTTCCAAAACATCAAGATCATGAAAAACAAAGATCAATTGAAGGATATATGATGTTTTGAAGTTGATAGTCTCTGTTCGGGATATTGCAAAAAACGTCGGTCAAAGAACAACCTTCATTCATCGATCATAACGGACAAAATATAATGAGTTTGGAGCTGATTCTTTTTGCATTGGAAAGAAGACTCAAAGAGATATATGGGGATAAGTCATTTGCCAATTTTGGAGCTATATCAAGGACGCTACACTCACTGGAAATTAACCCTTGTGTTGATGATATTCTTGCGTTCTAAACAAGCAGAGAACAAGTAAGAGTTTTTACCTCGAGTCACATATATTTTATGCCTCGAGTTAAGTGAAGGCAGAGAGAGAAAATGTTTTGAGAACACTTACGCCTCGAGTCTCATCCTTGCTTGCCTCGAGTCATATTGGTTGCAACAGAAGTCACTTGACTATTTACCTTGAGTCAAGTGCTTTGCCTCAAGTCGAGAACAAAGTATTATGGCAAGATTTAGTGCCTCGAGTCACACACACTCACTTGCCTCGAGTCAAACACGACAGAGTTTGGCTGGTCAAGGCTTGCCTCAAGTCGCTTAGTTCATAGCCTCGAGTCAACATCTTTGCTTCAGAAAATCACTGTGTCCGAAATCTTGGATTCTCATCTAGAACATCCTGATGAATTCCAAAAGATCTTATACTATTTCTTAACATCATTTACATCATTTGTGTATAAGTTTCAGGTGATTAAAGCTTGAGATAATATCAAACTTGATAGAAATCAAAATCATCGAAGCATTTAATGCGATTCTTGAAAAACAAACGAAGCCTCAACGGCTACTTCCAACGACACACAATAGCGGAGCACTTGATGGAATGAGATAAATGACAAAGCATTCAAATTCATCAACAGACACGCAAACAGAATTAAAGTGTGTAGCAGTCGAAGACAGCTATTATTTTGACTCATCTACTGCATAAGTAGGTAAAGACATTTAATGAAGGCACGGATGTTTAAATGCTCTCAACAGACCGATATTCAAAATGGTTACTATTCACAACGGTAATATTACACAACGGTCGAAGAGACGATTTTCTATAAATAGAGAAGCATTCAAAGATAGACGATGAACACAGAGTCAAGAGCTTACATCTTCAACATATGACAATACTCTGATATTCATTTACTCTCTGTTTCTCAATGCTCATATAGTTTACCGTAGAGAGTGAAATGATCAACTTTGTACTTCAGTGTTTATTTATTCACTTCTGAGAGAGAGAAGATTTATCTGTAAACATTCTATCTTAGAGTAACTCAAGGTTGGGTGATCTTGAGTGGGAAACACACTGTGTTGATTACAGCTTGTAAGGGGAGTGAATCCTAGGGAGAGGATTACTTCGAGTACAGAGTGTGTGATCAAGCGGTGTATTGATTACAGTTTGTAAGGGGGAGTAAATCCTAGTGAGAGGGTTGCTTCGAGTACAAAACGTGTAATCAAGTTGATAGAAGATAGTGGATTGAAAATCTCAGGAGGAGCTCTGGGGACGTACGGGTCATCGTGGATTGGACCGAACCAGGATAAATCACGCTTGCATATTCTCTTCCCTAAACTCTTATATTTCCAAGATATGCTTATTTGAATATCTAACTATTGATTTAGATATTACGGAAAGATTTTCAAAGTCCGTAAAGTTTTATCATACACCCAATTCACCCCCCCTCTTGGGTGATAGCCAGGTCTTACAAGTGGTAGTGGTGGTAGTTGTAGTGGTGTAATAATAGTGATAATAATAATAGTAATAATAGCATGTGAGACTATGTTTGTGCTTGTGATATTCTTTCATATACTATATATACATTGCATGTGAGATTAACTGTTACTTTGAGATTCAATTTGATACTCAGATATTTCTTAATATTCAAGACAAAGGCAATATGTCGATCATGGCTCAAGGGGTAAAGAGGTGGACACAAGCAAATGAGAGTTATGGGAGCGCTGATTTAGTATTAGTTATTCGCTACTTAGTTTTATTTCTGTTAAACTTTCTGAAGCTTGGACACTATATACTTTATATTTTGGATGACTGTAAGTTAAACCCTGAAGGGTACTTATAGCATTGGTAATGAATAATATTATTATAATCAATACTTATATGCAATTATCAGTATAGAAAGCCCAAACGAAGTTATTCGCTTTACTACGCCTAATGTTCTGATGTATGATTTACTATTTTGAGAGGGGTGTGACAGTTTTGTTATCAAACAAAATAAATGAGGATGCATGAAGTGAATTCAGTGAGGATGATCCTCTCCAAGGGTCATCACTTGAAACACAACTCAATGAGGATTATGCTTTTTATGTTAGGCATGACCACAATGAAGGAATTTGGATATAAAAGACGGGTAAGTTGCTTCGCAAATTAAAGAAGACAGTTATAACTAAAAAGAGCATCAAAATTACTAAGAATAGGAAAAGAAAAAGGGACACTTGATCATATGTATATTCCCTTACCTTAACTTGATGTATTCATAATTATTGTATAGATAGAATTCGATTGTTTGTTTTGACTTATTGGCAGTTGTTGGTTGGAATAGGTTACTCTCTCTCTCTATATATATATATATATATTTGGGTAGCTAAAACTGGATTTGTTTGGTAAATAAATGTTGTTTCCGTAGGTTATTTTGCAGGGGCTGATTGAAAATGAGTCCACCATTTTTTTCAAAAAAATGTTACACATACTTAATGGTTATTCATCAATAACCATAAAATATTCTAAACATGTAACATTTTTACCATATAACCGTCAAATAAACCCTTTCATGTGGTGACAAATACTTTACTGTTCATGATTTTAACCAATAAGTATTGTACAAAATATATCATGGTTGTTATTAAAAAACCATTAAATATATATTAATATATTTAACCGTCATTGTCTTACAACCGTTAAATATAGTCACCCTTATACATAACGGTTGTGTTTGAAAAACTGTAAAACATAGTGTCCAATATTTAACGGTTAAAAATAATTATATATAAATATTTGTTACTCAAATATTTAACGGTTGAAAATTGTTAAATTTCAGTAACAAAAACCATTATATATAGACAAATCTATAGTTGTAAATAAAAAGCGGGATTCTAAAAAATATCAAATATAAGGAGGTAAGATTCTGAAAAAAATTTATTTGATGCAACTCTTTAAAGTCCTTCTCAAACATTTTTTGAGCTCTCCTTGTGAGTCTCAATACTTTTTTCCCCCATAAGTTTTCTTTTGGCGCTGCAAATCTTGTCCTCCACCACTACCATGGGTCTTTACTTTACAGCTCATTCCTCTTGTGATCCTTCCTCATTTAAACCTTCATTTTATTTTTTTAATAACAAGAGCTTGCTAGTTTATTCTTAAGGTCATCAATCAGGATTACGATATCTAATCTGATGATGATCGTTGGTTTGAAGATTAAAAGAGAGGGAAAAAAAGCAAAAGATGGAATTGGGAACACGGAAAAACAATGAGGTAAAATGCTGATTTTTTTTTAGTTGAGTATCTCAAGTTCTTAACCCAAACTATAGGTTGAAATTAGGTTTGTGAATTAGATTTCGATATTTGCTCAAGATTTTTCATTTTCCAATTTTTATCTAGCTATATTATGATTTTCAAAGTTAAATTTTGAAATTTGTCTAAGTTTTTATATTTACTCATTTTGTTATATATTATTATTTTTATATTTATATTATCCTTCTGTAATTAAAGGATATGTGACGGAAGTGCCCTGATACTTGATCTACAGACAATATACAACAAAGACATTGGAGACTATTGTTGAATTTTTTTATTAATTATGGTTATCTTTTAGAGGTCAGAACATTATAAGATCTTGTTTTATTGTGAGAGTGTTTAAGTTATTAATTCCTTTTTTAAATTGTATGCTGTTTATCTATATATATTGAATTTTATTTGAATTCTATAAATATAAATTTTTTATTTAATATTATTATCTTGTTATTGTCAATGATTATATAGTGTCTTATATAATAAATATTAATAGTAAGAATAAATAATAAAAATCAGTACATATAGTTTTAAAAATATAGCCAATACATTATGTTTATTAACAAAAAAATCATTCTATATGAGCTTAATATATTATAATTCAGAACCACTATTTATTTGTGCACAGCATGTATAGCGCTCGTATATATAACACTCATAAAAGGCCTTTTCTCTAACAGTGTAAAGTAGGTTAAAGAATAGACTCATCACAAGTCACAACACAATATATTAATAGTAATAATCAAAAAATGATAAGTCGTTGAAAACAACTCTCGAGGAAAAAAAGAAAACAACACCAATTAAAAAAATCACCGACACTCTCTCCACTCCTCAAGCAACGTGAGTGTCAATTGAATAACTTGACAATCATCCTAAGTGGTCAAATAGTCAAGGACGAGCTAATTTGTCCAACACAAGCTAAATGGATCCAACCCACAGAAAGGGAAAAAAATATATATATATATATATATATATATATATATATATAATTCTTCTATTACATTTTTTGTAATCCGTAATAAAACAAGTGGGGCACCTAAGCTGATTGTTCCGGTGTGGAACCAGATGTCCAGCCCAGGCGGCTGGTGGTTTGATTTTGGATTGGGTTGTCTCTGCCGGAGTATCTATGAGTGGAGATATCCCGGTGAGCAAGGAATCACCAAACACAAGGCCGTTCGCCAAAAGGGGGGAGGGGGTATGTGTTTAGTGGGGGTTGTGTTGTGCGGAAATGTAAACAAAGTTAGAACGTGTGCACCTTGGTGTTACCCCCGTATTTATAGGGTGTGGCGTGGTATCTTAATCGCACATCTATCATATCCCGGGATTATGGATATGATAGATTACCCCCTGATTGCGGGGGGGAAACCGGGATACTCGGGATCCTACTACTGGGCCGCCAGCTGGCTGGGCCGAGGTCCGGGTATGCCCTTGCTTGGTCGTGTCCTTATTGGGCCGCGAGTTAGATCCGTAACGCTTGCCCCCGCCCCGGTAGTTCAAGGGTTTGAGCCGCCGGGGTGTTCCCCGGTTCTCCGGCCGGACGCGCCTTGCCCCCGGCCCCGGTACCTTAGCGGACTCGTCCGACGCGGGGTCCGAGGTGGGTGCCCAGTAGGGTATTCCGGACCCGAGATTGTTTCTCGAGGGTCGGCGACAGTTGGTGACCCTAGGGTCCGAGGTGATCTGCCCGAGCTTCGGGGTTTGAAAAGCCCTTCGACTTCGCCATCATGGCGCCCGACACTTGGCGGCTTCGGAGTGGGAGGTTTTGCAACCGTCACTCTGCCGCTTTTGGTTTTCGTGCGCCATTAATGCGCGTTTTTCCGGGTACGTCTCCTCGTTTTTGCCGGTGAACTTACGGGTTTGCCCTTAATTCTCGCCGCGCCTTTTCGTATCCCCCGCGTTTCACGGGTTTTTAAACCTGTTTCTCTTTTCTCTTTCTTCCACTTTCGAACATTTTCTCAAGTTTCTCTCGAAGTTTCTCGATTTCGACAAGTTTTACCACTTGGGTCTTTTGATTCCATGCTCTCTCCTTGGGCGAGCTTCCTTCCGCGATTTCGAGCTTTTTCCTCCGGTGACTATCCTCTTCCTCCTTATCCCGGTAAGCCATTTCTCCCGTTCTTTGGGTTTTTTGTTTCTTTTCTTCATTTGCTCGATCTGTCGTGAAACCCGACGCCCGTGGCTTTGTAGAGATTTCGGGTAGGTTTTAGGTTGCTGATTTCGGGTAGGTTTTAGGTTGCTAATTTCGTTTTGCTTCCTCTCGCCTACAAACCTTCGCCTCCATTGCCGGAGGAGTTATCGTCGTTTTCCTTATTGTCATTTCTGTCTCTTTAGGTTTGCGTCCTTGGGTGACAATGAGTGGGAGTAATCGACCTTCGACTTCGGGTCACTTGACTCCCGAAGAGGTGGAAGCCCTTAGTGCCCGCTTCCTCGAACTAGCCACTTGGTTATTGGGTACTCCTTTGTCCGAGGAGCAAAGGCTGGCTTCCTTCCTGGGCGGCGGCTCGGGTGGCACGCGTAGGGGGGCCGTTAGAGGGTCTCGCCCCCGTTAGATCTTTTCCGGAGGGGTCGGAGAGAGGTCGCGGTCTTGTCGGCCTCACCCGTTAATCCTTATAACCCTTCGTTCGCCCTAGGTCCACTCATATGCCGGAGGGGTATGCCGGCCCTTGTTGGGATTGCGTAGAGTCAAGTTCTTACTTTGTCGCTAGAGGCGAAGATTTTAGGGCCGACGCAATTTTAGGCTCTTGTCGTCATGCTTGTCGGCTCGCCCCCTATCTTCTTCTTCTCTCGACCGACCGTTTTTTACGTGACGTATCCTCGCATCTACCGATTCTAGCACTTTTGTTTTTTGCTTTTATAGGTAAATGGAAAAGTCGCTTTCGCCAAGTGATGCCCCCTCGGCGCCGGGAGGCCGGAATCCCCGCCTCTCCTCAAACTCTTGCGGACCACTTCATTGGGTGACCCGGGACGTGTGGACGACCCATTCGCCGATCACCGTTCGTGCCCTCCGCGATGAAGCTCTCGGCTATGCCGGCCACATTACTTTTGCCCCGGGGAGAGGAGGAGCCCGTCGTAGCCGAGGGTTGGCGATTTCACCAACTTCTTTTTCTTTTATAAGGCCTATATGACCCGGCTCGGTGTTCGCTTCCGTTCACCGAGTTTCAAATGTCCCGCCTCGGCCCATCTCCTTCGGGCCCCATCTCAACTCCACCCCAACGGATGGGCTTACATAGTTGCTTTCGAGCGGCTATGTCGGTCCTTCTCGAACCTATTCCTTGTACCGCCACCTTATTCTTTTTCTTCTTCGGCCCTTTCACTCCTCGCTCCGGGAAGGAGGACGAGAAACTAAAGGGCTCACCTCCTCCGGTGACCCCGACCGAAAACCGCTTACCGCCTTTTCGGACTCCTTCAAATACTTTAAGAATGGTTTCTTTAAAGTGGTGGCGAAACCCGGCCGGCGGCCTTGGTTCTTGAAGGGGCCGAGGCCCGTGATGTGGAGTGGAGGTTTCCCTCTTGGACTTTTGATCACCATAGGCTCGCTTCCGCCCGTACCAAGTGATGTCCGACGACCTTCCCGCCGGCGAGGTCGCATTTGTTGACCGCCCGGTTTCGTATGTGAAAACATACGGTGCCGGAGCGCGGCCTTCTTCATCACCGGTCCGGATCGGAGCCGGGATACGTAATTTGTATGCGGCTTGTAGTTATTGTTACGCGTTTGTTTTCGTTGATTTTGTCGCCTCACTAACTTCCTTACTTTCCTTTGTGTTTTGTAGCCGAGGCGATGGGGAGCTTCCGCGGTACTTGACGGTCGTGACTCCCGATCCGAGAGCTCTTCCGAAGAGGAATCCTCGGAAGCGTCCTCCTTCCGAGCCCGGAGGGTGCAGCCCCGCCGCCGCGCACAAGACCGGGTTGCTAAGAAAGCCAAAGTCGCGTCTCTGTCCGGCGCCTTCGTTACCCGAAGGTGATGCTTGTCCCGACGTCGGGCTTCTCCTTCCAAGGGTAAGGAGGTTGCCGAGGGCCTCATCTCCCGTCGCCTCTCCATCTCGCTCCCAAGATCGTCCGGGGTCTCGCTTGGGAGAAAGGCCCTTTGGCCGAGGAGCTCGAAGTTGCCTTCCCCGCGCCTCGCCAATTTACAAACGCCCGCGCACCGGCCGACATTGATGAGGCCGTGGTTCACGACATCCGTGCTCGCCTCTGCGCTGTGTGTTGGTTTGGCCCGAGCGTATCTCGCACCTTAAGGGCAAGTATGTGAGAAAGTTCGCCGAGGCTCGCCCCGAAGAAGGAAAAGGATGCGGCGGAGGCGTCCAAGGCTAAAGCCGAAGAAGACACCGAGGTCGCGAGGGCGAGCGCCCTGAAGGCGTCCGAGGAGCTTACTCTTTGCAAGGAAGCTATAGAGAAGGCTACTTCGGACCTGGCTGCTCTCCGGAAGGCACATTTGGAAGGGCTGGATGCCCTGAAGACCGTTCAAAGCCAGCGGGCGGACCTATGTTCTGAACTTGAAGATGTCAATGCGGCACTTGCGGAAGAGAAGCGAGCCCGGATCGAATGCCAGGACATATGCAAGGGGACCGCTTCGATCGCTTCGACATGGCCTTGGCCCGGATCCGTCTCCTTAATCCCGGGGTAGAGCTTATGACGGGACGGCTATCATTACCAGGCCTATGTGAAGGATGGCGTCTTCTACCCCGCCCCGCGTTGCCCGAGAATGACTCGACTCCTTTACCGGGGAGGATCTGGATGGGGAAGGGGAAGTTCGGGTGCCGACGGGGTGATGGTGGAGAGGGAGCTCCAAATGTGCTCCGGTCGTCGAGGCGGTGCTCCGGAGGCCGTGGCTTTAGAGGATGACCCCCCCCGAATAATTTATTTCAGCATTGTATTTTGAACCGGACATTTGTACCGGGTTCCTTTTTGTAATTTGTAGGTTTGAACCGGTGCCTTGTACCGGGTTCCTTTGTGTAACCTTGTAATAATAATAAAACTTGATTTCAACCAATCAGTTTGTTTTGTCAACTGTTAGTTAACATTCTTTATTTTTTATGGCCGGGCCAAGGCCTTTATATACGTGATGTCTGCTAAGTGTTTCTTCCGATAGGTTGACTTCGGGAAAAGGGGTAGGGGAGTAACCCGAGCTACCGAGATCCGGATATGGCTCATCCGGGGTTGTTTTATCCGAATAGGGGCAAAATGTCGGATGCACAATCGCGGTGTCCGAACGCGCGGTTTGTACATGTCGGCCGACGGGGCCTGCGTGACAATTCACCTCCCTATTTAGGAGCATTTTTCGATGCATCTTTTTTAAAAGAGATGGTGTTTTTACCGTCTCGCGAACCGGGCGTGGTAGCCGGGTGTAGTACCGCGAATTGGGGCATCGGTAATGCCACGAGATCGGGCTATACGCAACTGGGTGTGTAACCCTGTGTAATCCCTTCTTTTGGTATTTTTGCCTGACCGGGTCTGCTTGTGCCTCGGTGATACCTTATTTAACCAATCTGTAATGGACAATTGGTGTCTCCACTGGGGAGTCTTTCAATAAGAACGGATGAAAGAAACAATGAGTGCCGTCTTTCAGCGAAATATAAAAACTGGAATCAAAAATACTAAATTAATTGAAAAATTGCGACATAAGTACGCCCGTCGGTTCTATCTTGGTAGGCGGGCCGAGGTCTAGCGCGTAGTAGATTCTCGGTTGTCGGCGTTCCACGTCCTTTTGACCGGCTTTCTCGCTCGGGGTCTCCGGGATGTAGGCGCCCTTTTCCAGCTTTTTCCTTTACGCGGTAGGGCCCTCCCGGTTGCCGCTAGCTTGCCATCTTTGGCGTTCTTATTTCCGATGTCGGCGCGTCGGAGCACGAGGTTGCCCGGTTGAAGGAGCGGGGTTCACCTTTCGGTTGTACTTCGCTGCGATCGGTTGCTTTGCGGTGAGGTCTCGGCGGTGCGCCGGATCCGTGCCTCGTCAATGAGGTCTAGTTACGTCATCAAGGCGTCACCGTTCGGCTCTTCTCCTTCCCCGCTAGCTTTCATTTTCCTCCACGTCGGTTGGCCTATCTCGACCGGGATCATCGCCGCATCCATATGTCAAACGGAATGGGGTTTCTGCGTGGAGGTTTGGACGCTCGTCCCGTACCCCCGGGACGACGCCGGGAGAGTTGCTCCACCCAGAAGAGTCGGCGTCCTCCATGCGTCTTCTTAACCCGTCGACGATGACCTTGTTGGCGGCCTCGGCCCGCTCGTTGGATTGAGGGTGTTCGACCGATGCGAAGTGATGCGTGATGTCGAGGTCCGACATCATGCTCTGAAATCCTTTGTCGATGAACTGCGTTCCGTTGTCCGTAATTATCTCGGCCGGTATTCCGAACCGAGAGAGGATGCTTTGCTGAAAGAATCGTTGAATGCGGGCCGAGGTGATTGTGGTTAGTGGCTCGGCTTCTATCCATTTGGTGAAGTAGTCGACCGCGACTATGAGGTACCTTAGCTGTCCTGGGGCTGTTTTGAATGGCCCGAGAAGGTCCATCCCCCATTTGTAGAACGGCCAGGGAGCCGTAATGCTTTTTAATTCTGTCGGGGAGCGCCAGAGGATGTTGGCGTGTTTCTGACAACTGTCGCACCTACGTACCGTTTCCATGGAGTCTCGCCGCCATCGTTGGCCGAAGTATCCGGCTCGAGTGATTTCCGAGCTAGGGATTTTCCTCCCATATCTTGACCGTTAATGCCTTCATGTATTTCGGCGAGAACGTACCACCGGTTTCACTCAAGCATCTCATCATGGGGAGTGTAATCCTTTCTGTACAACCGATCGTCCACCATCGTGTACATGGCGGCTGCGGTCAACTTTCGCGCTTCCGTTGTGTCGGTGGGTATGATTCCTCTTTCTAGGTAGTCCTCGATCGGTTTTCTCCGGTCCGAGGCGATGATATGGACATGACACGCTTGGTTCGTCCGGGTTTTGTTGGACGACGGTCCGGTAATTTCCGGACCTTTGGTGCTAGCCGATTTTGACAATATGTCGGCCCCGGTGTTTTCCTCCGCGGGATATGAGTGATCGTCACCTCTTCGAACTTGGCCATCATGTCTCGGCTTTATTCAAGTATTTTGCCAACAACGGGCCTTTGGTTTGATAGGAGCCTTGTATCGAGCCGCTACGAGCCGGAGTCGGTCGGATTTTGACTCTCTGCGCCCCCGCTCCTTTGGTTGCTCGAGACCGGCCGCACGCCTCGTATTCCCGCCCTGGTTGTTGGATGTCGGAAATTTGAGGTGGAGGGAGTGTTCGACGGCGACTCCGTCTGGATTTTCAACTATTATTCCAGCCCCACTCCCTTTTGTATTTGAGGATCCGTCGACGTATACCGTCCATTCTTTAAGACCGACGTCCTTCCCTCGAGGGTCGGGGTAAGCTCCTTACGAAGTCGGCCAAGGCTTGCGACTTTATCGCGTGTCGGGCTTCGTAGGAAATGTCGAATTCGATAATTCAATGGCCCAATGGGTCATTCGCCCGGCCAGTCCGGGGTTTGTGTAGAACTGCGCGGATTGGCCGGCCGGGTTCGTACCACCACTTTGTGCCCCTGGAAGTATGGGCGTAGGCGTCTTACCGCCGTTAGCAGGGCGAATGCTACCTTCTCCAACTTCTGATATCTGAGTTCCGAGGTCTGAAGTGCTTTGCTCACAAAGTAAATCGGTGTCTGGCCGGATTGGGTTTCTCGAACCAGGGCGGCGCTTATGGCTTCTTGGCCGACGGATAAATACAGGAAAACCGTCTCACCTGAGTCGGGCCTGGATAGGACCGGCGGGGTGGCCATGCATTGTTTGATTTTTGCAAATGCGGACTCACATTCGGAGTTCCATCCGCCTCTCGTCTCCTTCTTTAGCAATTTGAAGAAGGGAAGGGCATTTTCGGCCGACACAGGTAAGAATCTTGTCATAGCCGCCAACCTCCCTCCCACCGCTCTTTGTACCTCCTTTTGTTGGTTGGTGCTCTCATATCCAGCACCGCCTTACACTTGTCGGGGTTTGCTTCAATTCCTCGGTGTGAGAGCATGAACCCGAGGAACTTTCCCGCTGGACTCCAAATGCACATTTTGCCGGATTCGACTTTATTCGGTGTTTTCGTAACTTTTCGAACGTCTGTCCGAGGTCTTGGATGTGGTCTCCCGGCTTCACTGACTTGACGATCATGTCATCAATGTATACTTCTACATTTCGGCCGAGCTGGTCTTCGAAGACTTTGTTCATCATTCGTTGATAGGTGGCCCTGGCGTTTTTCAACCCGAACGGCATGACATTATAGCGAATTGGCCTTGTCGGTTATGAAGGCCGTCCGTTCTTGATCTTCCGGGTGCATCGCTATTTGATTGTATCTCGGAGTAAGCATCCATAAATGATAGTAGTTGAAATCCGGATGAGTTGTCGACCAATTGGTCGATGCTCGGCATCGGTACGAGTCTTTAGGGCGTGCTCTGTTTAAGTTGGTGTAATCTATACACACCCTCCAACTCCCGTTAGGCTTTAGGACCATGACCGTATTGGATGACCATGTGGTGTATTGTATTTCCCGGATGAATCCGGCCTCTAGCAGCTTCCTTCACATGCTTTTCTAAGGCGATCTCGCTGTCGGTCCCTTGTTTTCGTCTCTTCGCAATACCGGGGTAGATCCGGTTTGATTGCCAACCCGTGGCGGCGGCGGGAAGTTGGGGTTGATTCCGGGTACCTCCGAGGCCCTCCATGCAAAAAGATCTCGGTTTGCTTTTAGGAAATTACTTAATTCCTTTTTGAGCTCTAAGGTCATTGCGCCTCCTATCTTCGTTACCTGGGTCGGATCTTCCCCCAGGACTAAATCTTCCAATTCTCCCTCTGGCTCGGGTCTTGGGTTCTCGGGCTCCTCATCTCTTAGGTCCGGTTCCACCACACCGACGGCCGGCTCTGCGCTTGCATTTTTCGCCGGCCGAGCTTCCCGTGGCGTTTGATCCCGGGGTGTTGGCGCCTTCCCTGTCCCCTTTCTCTCGCATGGTTTCATAATAACATTGTCGAGCTTCCTTCTGGTCCCCGGTTATGGTGATAACCGTATTTTTGGAGCTGACCATTTTTGACTTCTGGTGCTTGGTGGATGCAACCATATCCCAGCTGTGGATGGTTGGTCTGCCCAAAATCATGTTATACGGGGAGGGGAAGTCGGCCACGATGAATCTTACCCTCTCGGCTTTGAAGGCTTTTTTAGTTCCCAAGGTCAGCTTGAGGTCGATGTACCCCTTCGACTTGGATTGTTCGCCGTTAAAGCCTACAAGTGTTGTCTTGCATGGACGCAGGTCTTCTTTATCCAAGTTCATCCTCTTAAAGGCGTCCCACATGATGATATCTCGCCGAGCTGCACGGATCAACGAAAATCCTTTCCACAAGGCGGTTTACCGGATCCCGTAATTACCAATCCGTCTTGGTGCCCCGTACGACGTCTTTCGTGTCTTCGGTGGTGAACCGTAATCTTTGGAGGCGTCGGTCGGTCATGGTTGTCTTTGAACTTGGGGGCTCTTCGACAATACCTCCCTCAAGTATTTTCTTCTTTGACTTGAGGTGTCTCCTCCTCCGCCCATGCCTCCACCGATTACGTTACACCCGTGGTTCATGTCTATCTCCGGAAACCGCTCGTCGTCGGATGATGACCGTCGTCCTATTCCATCGACTTTCCGGTCAAGTGGGGGCGGACTCGGGCTTCGGCCTAGTTTCCTTTTGTTGTTCTTTCGACCCGTGTTTTTATCGAATGCGGCGCAATTTACCCTCTCGGATGTACCTTTCAATTGCGTCCCCGAGTTCAAACACCGGTCCGTGGTGTGCCCCCGGTCCGTCGTGGAAATCACAGAACTTTGACTGATCCGTAGTGGGTCGGAAACGTGGGGGCCTGGGTCGGTCTACCTTCCTCATCTCTGTGGAGGCCACTTCTTTCCATAACTGGCCCCGCGAAACATTGAGCGGGGTGTACCTCCCGTACCTCGGCCTCCTCTCTCGACTTGTCCGGCTTTGTTTTTTGTCTCGATTTTGAGCACGGGGTTCCTCTTTACGACCACTCGGTTGATTCTTGACTCGGGGGTGTGCTTCGCTTTTCATCGCCATTAGTATTGGCGATCTCCATCCTGTTCTACTTCCGATATTGCTTCGCGGGTGTTGAACTCGGTGAGAGTGTATACCCGGTTCTTGAAGATGGAGTTTGCCGGCCGGGAAGAGGGTTCCAAACCGTCCACGAGACAATGCACATGAACGCTTTCGGGAGGGACCTTACCCGGAGGGCTACCACCTTAAATCAGTCCGGTATTTTTGTAGCGTTTCCCCTCCGTTGCTTTATCTTACTCGGGGTATACCGAGATTTGGGTTGTTCCGGCTAGTTGCGAAATTCAGTTCGAATTTGCGCCGAGGCCTTGAAAGTCGTGGATGGACCTTCTCGGCGGTGTGTGTAACCAAATTTGAGCCGGACCGATTAAAGTGGCCGCGAAGAGCCGACTAATGACCGGGCCTTTGATTTGCCTTACGAACATGAGTAGCTCGAAGGCGTCGAGATGGGCCCTCGGGTCGGACACGCCATCATACTTCGGTAAAGAGGCAAGCTCAAATTTGCTAGGGTATGGAGCATTCTCGATTTCTTCCGAGAAAGGGTCTTTGTTGTGGCCCGCTATATATTTCACATGATATTCCGGCGAGCCCTTTGGCCGGGCGGCCTCTCTCCGTCTCGGTCTTCGCCATCCGAGGTTTTCCCTAGAAAACGTTTCTTCCGACCCGACCCGGGTCTCGGGTCTCCCTCATGCTCGGAGTCCGTTTCCGAAGAGGTCGTTTTCTTTGCATACCGGTCATTCCTTGAGCTTCTGACCGGCCTAGGGCCTCCGTGTTTCCGGGATATCTTTACTTTCTTTCTCTGTGTATCCCGGTCTTGCTCGTGTTCCGACGTTTTGGCTTGCCGGCGGTTGTCTTCCATGATCTGTCGCATTACTCTAAAGTCTTCTTGACGCTGGAGGTCATGTCGCTTCTCCATGTTCTCTATCCTCCTCAGAATTGATTGCTGTGTATTCTGGAGGAGGATGAGGTCTGGGTTCGGTATGTCGTTACACTTAGCTCCAAGCGGGGGAGACGAGGCTGTGTCTGACACACTGTTCCCATCCTTGCTATCATTGTTATTGGGGATATCCTCAGGCCGGGGAGGTCCTTGAGTTTGTTGCTGCTGACCTGTCTCAGCCTGCGCACGCGATGGACTCTCCCTAGGTGAGGGTTCCGAGTCTTCGCTTCCGGTAGTAGCCATTGTTGGTCACGGGGATCGAAATTTACGGTCCCCACGGTCGGCGCCAATGTTCCGTGTGGAACCGGATGTCCAGCCCAGTGGTGGTGGTTTGATTTTGATTGGGTTGTCTCTACGGAGTATCTATGAGTGGAGATATCCCGGTGAGCAAGGAATCACCAAACACAAGGCCGTTCGCCAAAAGGGGGAGGGTATGTGTTTAGTGGGGGTTGTGTTGTGCGGAGAATGTAAAGAGCCGAGTTAGAACGTGTGCACCTTGGTGTACCCCTGGTATTTATAGGGTGTGGCGTGGTATCTTAATCGCATGTCTATCATATCCCGGATTATGGATATGATAGATTACCCCCGATTGCGGGGAACCGGATACTCGGGATCCTACTACGGGGCCGCCACCGGCCGGGCCGAGGTCCGGGTATGCCCTTGCTTGGTCGTGTCCTTATTGGGCCGCGAGTTAGATCCGTAACACTGATTATGAGGATGTTGTTATAGATATATGATCAAACAATTGAAAAAAAAGAAAGAAAGATAAGGTTTATGTATAAAAGAGTTGAGGTTGTGTCCATGGAAGAAAAAATGGTTGAAAACCAGATCAAGTAGTGTAGAGTTCTTTGAGAAGGTAAGAGGAAGAATGAAAAGAATACTAAATGAAATTATTAAGTGGAATCTTTTTGTCAACAACTTGTACAAAAAAACAAAATAAAATTGTTAATTGTTAATAGAGAACAATATTATAGTGCGATCTATATAGCGGATCTGAGTAAACAAGTAATATAAAAATTGCTCCTTTAATGCTATTCATAATTTTTTCCAATGTGTTTCACTGAAATCAAGGAGAACCTTAAATCTCTTTATTAATCTTGTTATAAATTTAAAAGCTTTCCAATTTTATCCCTATTTATCTACATCAAAAGTACAAAGTTTACATAATAATACATTAATGATAATAAATTGTACATTGATATTAAAAATTCAATGATGATGCGACTTATAAATAGAATTTTTTTAAAAAAAATTCCCTCAGTCTTATGATAAATAGAATTAAACGAGTATCGTTGCACCATATCTCAATGGATCACCCCACAGGGGAAAACCTAATCCTTATTTTTTAAAAAATATTTTTTTGGTTAGCAACTATGGCCTTTTCAATATATACGGATGATAGGGATATAACACAGTATACCTACCTGTTGACCATTTTCCACGTTGTCGTCTTCACGTCTAGGAGCAGAACGAAGGCCGTTACGTGGTGTGAGTGATACATCTATTCAATCATTAATCAATAAAATATTTTGAACATCTCAACTACTACCCTGGTCCCCAATTATAAGAATCGAGTTAACTTTTTTTGGAGAGATTAAGGAAGCTAAATAAGATAGTTAATTATTTCATACGTTATGTATTCTTAGATTATATATTAGTTTATCAGTCAAACTAATTAGTTTGAAGAAAAAGGTAAAAATAAAAATACTCTAAAACAATTTAATTAGCTTCCTTAATCTCTCCAAAAAAGTCAACTAGGTCTTATAATTAGAACCGGAGGGAGTACCATTTAAAGAAAATCATCCCAGCTGCCAATAATGCAATTTTAGATATAACTTAGAATCAAAGTGTCGGATATAAAGAAAACGACGATGGTGTTTTAATGTAATAAGAAGAAATTAATGTTTAAGGGTTATAATTTGTTTTAATATATTTATTTAATATGGCTTGCAGACAAGTTGATTTTGATTAAAAAGAAAAAGAAAAAGAAAATACAAAGTCATTTTCACCAAACAAATCCCTGCTAGTGAGCATTGTATTACACCAACCACATGCAATCAGCCAAAACCATTTACTCCTAATAATTTCATGCATATCTATCTACTCTATGAATTAATGATAAACGAAAAAAATTGAACAAAAAATTAGGATTTCCAATTTTCCACATACATGCATGGCGATATTTCATCACACACCTACCGATCTTGACGTTTTTTTATTATTATTTCATTAATTAATCTTATGTTTATATTTAAATACTCCACCGACCCCACTCCCTCGTTTACTATAAATTGGAGTGCATGTTCTCTCATATGCACCATCAACACAAACTCAGCTCAACAATGTCCTCTAAACCCTTGCTAGTGTTTCTCATAGGAGTGGTGTTTCTCACCACTTCTAGCCTCGCAAATTACTATGAGCCACCACCAATTGAAAAGCCCCCGCCCTATAAACCTCCAGTAGAGAAGCCACCTGTTTACAAGCCACCGGTTGAGAAACCTCCCGTAGAGAAGCCACCAGTGTACAAGCCACCCGTTGAGAAGCCCCCAGTCTACAAGCCACCCGTTGAGAAGCCCCCTGTTCACAAGCCTCCCGTTGAGAAGCCCCCCGTTCACAAGCCTCCCGTTGAGAAGCCACCAGTGTACAAGCCACCTGTTGAGAAGCCACCAGTGTACAAGCCACCCGTTGAGAAGCCCCCCGTTCACAAGCCTCCCGTTGAGAAGCCACCAGTGTACAAGCCACCCGTTGAGAAGCGCCCAGTCTACAAGCCACCCGTTGAGAAGCCCCCCGTTCACAAGCCTCCTGTTGAGAAGCCCCCCGTTAACAAGCCTCCCATTGAGAAACCCCCTGTTTACAAGCCTCCTGTAGAGAAACCCCCTGTTTACAAGCCACCAGTTGAGAAACCACCCGTTTACAAGCCTCCAGTGGAGAAACCCCCTATTTACAAGCCACCTATTGAGAAGCCGCCAGTTTACAAGCCCCTGTAGAGAAACCACCAAGCCATCAACCAACACCTTATGGTTACTGAGTATCCCATGAGTTTTAGTTTATTTTGGTGCCCAAAAAATAAAAGCATGTTTTCTCTCAATTTGTGACCAATTGTTGCTTAGTCTTTTAATATTTTCGTTTTACCTTTGACTTTGTGGTGTGTATCGTGCATGGCTATCATGGCTACAGAAAAGTTCTAGGCTCCCAAATGTAATCATTTCAATTATCTATAATAAAACTGTTTGATTTTAATAGACTCCTTTCTACTTGTATTGATCACTATATATATAATTGATTGGATGGATTTTTTTCTGTCTTGTTTAAGCGTTCTCGGTCCACAATCAAAAATAAACAAAGGATTACAGATAAAGCAAACCCGGATCGTTCTTCTCTCGAGGAGCCCTTTTTATCAATCCCAAGAATCTAAATGCTACGCAAATGAAATTAAAACAAGGGGAAAATTGATTTTGGATTTTCAAATTGATTAACTAAAATAGAAGAAATGCAATTTAATTAAATGCTAAACTAATATTTTTGGTATTTTTATAAAATTGGTGAATGAGTGAATTAAATGATATGGAATTGAAAATATGGATGATGGCACTTTGGTGATAAAGAAATGACTATCCTAAATTTCAAAAATTATGAGAATTAAAATTCATCAAGTTTTTAAGAAAACCCCAAGATACCACTGGCTTGCTAAATATTCTCAATTAATAGTGGGCATTTACAAACATAATAACCACTATCTCTTGAGAAATTGTTAAAAACCACTGATGTCAATTAAAATTGGATTAATGCAACACGAACTTTTCAAATCGGGAAGACATAATGATCCTCAAAGCACAAATCAATCACATTAACTAAGATAATAACACGCTAATTAATATAATCTCATTGCAACCACAAGAAATTAAAAACATATATTTTTCACATTACAAAATCCAATCACAATCACAATAAATCAATCCAACAGAGACAATCCAGAATTTATACACAATAATTCCTAAAACAAGGTAATCTAAATATATAAATCTGGACTAATGAAATGATAAATTAACTCCCCTTTGTAGTCCATTGAGCTCAAGTAAAAATCTCCATCAACAAGAAAAGGAGAAATCAGCTACACATATTCATTGAAAAACCCACATTAGCTTCACAACCCAAAGAACCAGAGAACATGAAGGCAGCACTGAATCTGGAATTTTAGACTATGAAAGAGGGAGAAAGGATGAGGTTGACGGTGAGGGATGAAGGGTGAGGGGAGGTGAATGGATGGATCGAAGGTCGAAGTCCTCGCGTCTTTCCAGCTCTGTTTTTCTTGTTCACGACGATGGAGAATGGAGAAGATGGTGGTGAAATAGGAGAAGATGGTGGTGAATGGTGGTTGAGGGGGTGGTCGCTCGCCGACGACGGAGGTTGAGGATGATGGAGCCGCCGGCGAGAGTGAAGAGTGAAGGTCGATGGTGATGCGCCCCCAAGGTTGAAGACGTTGTGATGATAAAGACCAACTCTCTCTGTTTTCGCCGCCTGGTTTTATTCTTCAATCATTTAATATCCCTCAGCTTCTCGGGTCTGTGCTATTGGTCGGGTCATTAAATTCTGTCTTGGGCCAAGAGTTTTTTTTTTTTTGTGTCACTAGGCTTCATTCCTTTTCTTTGTTAATTCCTTATGGCCCACTCCAAATTTCAGCTTCTACCACGTCACATGCAAGACCACACTTCACACTTCTATTAATTGTTGATGCTTGGCTTCTCTCTTTGCGTTTCCAGCTGATCCTAATTAATTGGTTCCTGGTCAAACGCAAGTTTTGACCAGGGACCAATTTACAAAGTTTAAAAGTTTTCGGTGAGGACTAAATTGAAACTTTTGTAATTTCAGTTCAAACTTTTATTTTCAAATTTAATTTAATCTTTTCAAGCATCTACAATAAAAATAATTAATTTAACATCAAATATTCTCATAAAAATCAATGATTAAGAGTAATTACAATTTCTTTGACAATTTTACCCTTTTTAGTCATAATTTAATGTATTTACTCTTAATCTCAATTTATCACAAGAAAGGCATTTTAAGCTCAATAATTATAACAAAATGCATTAAGAGTCACAATTTAATGATGAAAAATCATATAAAATTATGGTTTGATCAATAATTAACCATAAGATTACGCATAAGTTACAATTGCTAGCAAATTAAATTGTCCAAAACTATTTCATTTGTTGTATATGAGAGCCATTAAATCCATTTTATCAAATCAAAATAATATAGGAATGATTAAAATTTTACTAAAATTAAATAAAAATTTAAGTGCATTTATTGAAATTTTAAATAATTAAATATTGAGTAAATACCTTTTTGGGTAAAAAAAACACGGACCCCATTAATGAGAATTTTTTATGAACTAAAAATGGGCTTTTTGGAAATTTGCGAGGATCAAAATGTTCACTAATCGACCTTATTCGTCTTTTTTTGGACTAAAAGGCATTTTTGTATGAGGGGACCAAAATGGGATCCGTGTTTTTTTCCAGGGACCCAAAAGGGTATTTACTCTTAAATATTTTAGAATATTGAATTAAAATTAAAGCCCACCAAAGCTTAATTTTACCTTAATTATGTCAAAACTCATTTAAATGTAAAATATATATCAAAGTCTTCACATGTTCTTTAACAGCAGAATCATCCCCAAGAAATAAGCAGATAATGTCCAGAAGATCGATAATTAAATATTAACAACATGGCCCGGGTTTGTCTGCTATCTGCAGTACACAGTCGGAGCGACCAAATACGTAGCAAATGTGCCGTGGTGCCACGAACAACGGACTCAGCTTTTTTGTTTTTTTTTTTTTTTCGCATATCTTCGGATCCCAGACCTCCTCTTTTTAACTCGGAGGATTTATCTACTTTCGACTAATCCAGATCGAAATGGGTTGACCATTAAAGCGCGAAAAATCTACCACCAAGACTTCCCTCCTTAAAGCTTTCGAACTTGAGACATTCTCATAAGTTAACAACCCCAACCGGTTGATCTAGGTGCTTGGTGAGCTTTTTTGTTTTTTAATAGTTGTTGTAGTGAACATAATTTGAATACACATTCTATTTAACTACGTAATTTTCAAGAAAATAACAATCTACACAGAAATAAATGAATAGTGAAATTACACATTTATGTAAGAAATTTAATGATATGCTCTATACATTGGACAAAAAAATACACACTCTCTCTGCCCTATAAATGAGAACAATATTTCACTAATAAAAAAGTCTACAATAATAAATTAAAGGTAAAATTATAAATTCATATAAAAATTTTAATGATGTGATTGTGACTTATAATAAGGACTAAAATAGACATTCACTCTCAACCTTATAACTAGGACCACGTGTTAGCCGATGATTACTTTGATCAAATTAACTTTTTCAGTAATTTTCCAAAAACAAAAAACAAATTGCAGAGTTTTAATTTTGTGGAATACTATACAACAAAAATCTATCTCCAATTAATGTATAATGATATGTCAATTTAATAATTTGAAATTGTAATACAAACCAGTAAATAGTTATATAAGAATCAAGTAATTAAAGCCCTAATGCAACTTCTAGCATTAATTAAGCCCTAAGATCAGTTATCAGTATCAAATTTTTTGGCAACAAGATAATGATGAAATAATAACTATCTAGATTATTTAAGGTTTTCAATAAATTAGGGATTTTAGGTTTTTTGAACAAATCGGGATATCTATATTACTCTCTCAGTATCTTATTATCTTTTAAATTTCAAATTAGGATTTCTTATTATCTTCTGAATTTAAAATTAGGATTTAGATAACAATTTGAATTTAAACTATTATTTATTATTTTAAGCTCTAGAAAAAGAGCTAGGGTTCTCAATTGAGAACCAGACTTGAATATTTAATATTGAATTTCCTACTTCTCGGCTGCTTCCTCGTTCATCCTTCTCTCTCCTCCCCTTTCCCAACCTGTTTCACATCAATTTTGGCATCATAGTTGAGGTTGTTGTACTCAATCCATCCACTGCACAAAGCCACATTCTAAGCATGTGGAAGGATATAGGGATAAGGATATATAGTTTGTATTGATGTTGTGACAAAAGGAGTTTGCAAAATAACTTTAGAAACCAAATAAGGGATACAATAGGTACAAGTGTTATATACTTGCCTTAGATCTTTATTTAAAATTCGGGGACCGAATTTTTCTAAGGGGGGAGAATGCGATAAGTCAAATAGAGAGAGAGAGAAAAAGAATTAAAAGTAAAACTTAAGTTAAAATGAATTTTGAATTTTTTTAAAAATAATCTTGTAAAGTTATTAATATATCTACCCTATGCCTAGTTGAATCCTTCCTGTATTCCAATAACTCTTAAAATGATATAATCAAGTACCGAAAACAAAACAATTAATCTTGAGAAGGAGGAGATGCGCTAACATTTCTTGTTGAGGAATATTAGAAGTAGCAACGAAGACTCATCACAACACAATAGATTAATGAGAAAATGATAAGTCGTTGAAAACAACTGGCGCATAAGAAAAGAAAATAAAACAACACCAAATAAAAGAATCACCGACACTCTCTCCACTCCTCAGGCAATGTGAGTGTCAATTAAATAACTTGACAATTATCCCAAGCGGTCAAATAGTCAAGGACGCGTTAAGTTGTCCAACACTAGCTAAATGGATCCACCCCACAAATAGGAAAACAAAATAGTTCTGTTGTAAAAATAAAAGAGATCTAGGATAAGAGAAGAGTAAGATGATTGTAATGGATATCAAAGCGTTCTTAGGCTGACTTTGAACTTTGTCTTGCCGTATTCGAGGTTCGAGAGGCGCTCTTGGGAATTAATTTCTAAAGGATAAAACCCCTAGCTAGAGGAGGGGACAATACCTACCCCAGTGAGGGCCAGACACCACGCAGTCGTCTGAGCAGTGGCTCCGGGGACGGTGGTCCTGCGTCCCAGTGGAGACTCCGGTGGTGAGCCGTTACAACGATAAAGAGAAAATGTGTAATACCCGGATAATTATTTATCTGGAATATTATATTTTAGTACATATTACCTATTGGAAATAGGTGAATATGTGGTCTCAAAGAATAAGTAATAATTATCTTATTTTCTAAGGTAATTGCTATGAAAATTGGAAAAGAAAAAAAAGAGCTAAAATCCGTGAAAAATGTATTTTATAAAGGCGGACAATGGCTGAAAATATTATGATAAATCCCATATGACAACATATATTGACAAAAACTTGGGAAGTTTATTGTCTCTAATTTTAGGAATTTTTAGGATTATTTCCTTGAAAAACTGAGAGGCATAAATATAATATTATTAAAAGCACTTTTTGGCCCCATAATTTTTAATATTTTACATGGGATATAAAATACCAATGTAAGTAAAATAGTTGTGAGATAATAATTTATCCTAATTAAGAAAATTATCAAAAATTAGTAAGTGGCTAATCGGGTAATTAATGGGATAATATAAGAGGATTAAAATATAAGATAAATGAATTAGAAAAATATTTAATTAAGGGCTGAAATTCGTAATTAAAAAATAAATAAAAATAAAAATAAAAATAAAAATATAAAATGCTTAGAAAAATAAATAAAAAATAAAAAATAAAAAAATAAAAAATCTAGATATTTGTAATATAATAATATTATATATGGTAAAGAGCCAACAGACATTTGAGAATGGATAGAAATTAAATCCTACACCAAAATATAGGGATTTAGTCTAAAACATCTGACCTTATATAAACCAGGTGAAATTCTACCTCCTGGAGGGACTATCTCCGAAGTCATTTCTCGAAACCAACCGAGTCATTTAGATATAGGATAAATAAAGAAAAGAAGCAGATAGTGCAAATGAGAACCAATAGAAAAAAAAAATTGTTGTGACGAACCAGGGATTAGGTTTCTTGGGTGGGACATATTATGAACCAAGAATTTTTGTCCGTCCGGTGCTATCGGAAGTTATTTCCGTAACCGACATCGTTTATCCGAAAATCTTCATGACTACGGAATACCCTTAACGGGATCAAAATTTAGTTAACCCAAGTGGTTTTAAAGAGAAAGAATAGAACTTGATGCCTTGTTCCCGGATTTTTGAGTTTCTTCCGATTACGCGATTAGGACACCGAACTAGGAACTTTATCGACGCTCATAAAGCAAGCAGATGACATCATGGATGATGCAATCTCTTCTAGAAGAATGACATGGGCATGAGGTCGGCACACACATCCAAGGGCCAAGGAAGTGCCACGTGTCGAAGTGCGATCCGACGCCAAAATCCATCGATAAAGTGATGAATAGTGTCATTTTTTTCTTCTATAAATATGAAGCTCTCCCTTCTCATTTCCCACCCCAAAACCGTGCCTTAGAGAGGTTAGAGAGAAGGAGGAGCCCGGAGAAAATATAGCGGAGCCCTTTGTAAGTTTTTCGGTCCCTAGTCTTAAGCTTCGGTGTTTAGTTCGGTAGTTATAGTAGAAATATTGTTTTGATCTTTAATCTTCCAATATATTGTAGATATCATATTTTTGGGTTAAATATGATATATATTTCGAAAAATATGTTGGGAAAAGAGTTAAGGCAAAATTTTGGAAGATTAGAGTCAAAATAATGAAGCTCCGCGAAATTCCGCCGATTAGGGGTCGGGGCAAAATGGTAATTTGTACCTAAAATGCCTTATGATGCCAAATCTTTATAAATGTGATATTATTCTTATAGGATATCGTAATCACGAATCGCTATTTGTCGTCTCACTGTCAAACCGCGCTTTTTTTACGTCGGAAGTACCGTTTTTACATCAAACGTGCTTAGTTTTTCGTCAACGAAGGTACGTTCGCGTCTTTGTAACACTAACTCTGATGTTTATTGTATGCGTATAGATGCTCTGTGCTTATGTGAGGTAGTTGATAGCTCTGTGATATGCTCATATATTGTCTATGTTGTATATGTACGTTCGCGTACTGTAACACTAACTCTGATATTTATGGTATGCGTATATGTGATATGTGTGTTGTATGCGTATTGGTGGTGTGTTATTTGAATGCATGGTGGTGTTAGAGGATATCGAACATATGCATGCGGCGGGGAGCGGACATCCGTATGCGCTGGGAGCGGTATATTCGATTCGCTGGGAGTATATCTGCATTCGCTGGGAGCGGTACATTTAGGAGTGATTCATTTGTTGTGCTTATATACTGTATATGTAAATATGAGGTTAACCGTTACTTGTGGTCCGGTGCATTGGACCTCAGCTCTTAACATAGCATCAGGTTCAGGAGGACCGAGGACCGAGGAGAAAGGCAAGCAAGCCGCATAGAGACCTGGCTGAAGACTTTCCTCTGTTATCATTATTTTTGAAAACTCCCGGTACAATGTACCGTTATCGTAAAAACCCCGGACTTACGGCATTTTGAATATATGTATCAGTTACTCTTACACTCCGATGCTCTACTCTGATGAAAAAAAATTATACTGCTTTTGTAAATGGGATGTTACAAAATGGGGAGAGATAAAATATAAAAGTAATTCTCATTCAGTCTCTTGTAATTACAATGTTTTGTACAAAGCCTCTTTTTATAGGCCTGAGTCACAATTAATATACAATAAATAGTACAATTAATACTATATAACCCTTTGTATTATTAAATAGCCTTTTAGTTTCTCAACAATATGTATTTATGATTGCTGACTGGGATAGGAGTCCATGAATACTCACATAATTAATACTCGTAACACTTCCTGTTGGATATCCATGATGATGTGCTTTGTTAAAAACTTTAACTAGGAAAAACCCATTGGGACAAAAAACCAAGCAAAAGAAAGGGAGTACATAATTTATTGATACAATGTTCAGTGCCGCCTCATTAAAAGCTTTTTTAGGAAAACTCAATGAGACAAAACCTAGATAAGGAAAAAGAGTACAGAGTGTATTGACTCTCCCTCTCGACAACATCAGTTTTACTTTCCCTGATGATAAGATCACTTCCAATGTATTTTCAAGCATATATATCTTCCTTTTAGTCGTCAAGCTATGAATAACATATTGTCACTAAATGTTCTACTGAAATGTATTCCTCTAACATATCTTCTGGATATGTTACAACATCAATACATTCGACATTTATCTTATTCACTGTGGAAACGATAAAAGAAAATTATTCGGAAAATCACCAAATCTTACTTTCATTATCGACTGTGTACTTGCAAGAACTAAATTTTACTAATAAAATCATAATAAATACAATATTAACATGATATCTACATATTCTCATAAATATAAGTTACTTCTAGAATATGAAATTCAATATATTTTGCATGCAAAATCATCTTTGGACATGTTTCTGGCATTTTGGATCCTTTAAGGATTATTATGTAAACTTCACTATTTTCAAAGACTATATATAAAATCTGATAGACTCATAATTTTTCTTTCATGAACTACCAGACTAATAATACATATAAAATTATTGTATCCACCACAAAATCATATCTCATCAGAGTCATAATTAGACTTTATGAAAATCTTTATCTTCACATAAACATTCATATCCCATAATGCTATCACAATTCTAGTGTTTGGACAGCAGGTCTTTTATTAACTGTCACAATATAACCATATTTTCATTGCGTCCTTTTTCATTTGTATGTTTCTTTAGGCCAATAATCTTTAATTTATGTTTACTTATGCCATATCTTTATACAATATCCTTATTTGATCTCATGATATAAATCTCAAATGCTTTAATATGAGCATTCACAACATCTTTCACATGGATCCATCCTACACAAGTTGTAACACCCCAAATTTCATACTACTTATTGTGCCCGGTGACATGTAGTATTTAGGAATACGGTGCTACACGTCAGAGTAATGCAGAACGGAAAGCATACATTACGTTTGGACGATTTGTAACTAATATAAAAGGCCCATGCATAAGCTGGTAAATTAAATATTTCCCGAAGGAATATTCATGTGATACATTAATACAAAACTTGTATAATTAAAACTTTTGACATAGTAACAACACAATCTTAAACCAAGCCTTAACTAGACTTGTGGCTCAAAACCCAATACAGTTAATCAAACCCATTGGCCAAGCCGGGTAAAGTCTAGTGGAAGTCTCCCCATCTTTCACGGCGACCTATGACTGAACCACATAGACCAACCTTTTCTTAGTTTAAGCACCAAATGATTTGAAACAACTTTATCGGATTCATGCCAAAAACTAGTCCCCATTCACCTTCTTCAGACTCTCGTCTCGACCAGTGCCTCTTCACGGCTTTGTCCATCGGTGCTTCTTCACGGCTTCGTCCATGTCGCCTTCTCAGATTCAGGTTCCTTTCTTGAACTTTTGGTCAAGGCTGAGATTCAATCGAATTGAATCTCAGGTAACAGTTAACCTCATGCTCAAGTTTAAACAATATATGTGTGACATATATTCATTACATTTCAGTATTAACCATACATAGCACACCATAGATGTAAGGTTACAACAATACATAGTACATAGCAAATGTAATGTTAACAGTACAACAATACATACACATCAAATGTAATGTTTGCAACGTTTTCACACTCACCCTGTGCCACGAGTCCACGTGTCCTCAGCGCTAAGAAAACAACCATACAACATTATCATTACTATAACCCACACAAACTGAATGTATATAAACTGATGACCTAAGACCGAGTCTTAGCCACAGTATATGACCCAAGACCTAGTTTTGTTTATGACTCTATGAATCATCTATCACATATAAGCATACAAGACACATCAGAGTTAAAGTTACAATACGCGTCCATACCTTTCACCACGTAATTACCAACATGTCCGACCTTTGAATCCGACTTCGGACTTCCCGGATATCCTATACATTATCGTCAGATTATTATATGATATTGTGTTAAATATCATATTGCTTAGAATAATATCCTAAAGGTTTAATTTACCTTTCTACCCTTGGTAGATTTATTATTCCATTTTTATCCTTACATTTTCTTAAAAATGCAATTTCAGCATCTCTGCCTAGATTTTTCGGTAACTTTGAAAAATCATAATTAGATTGATATAGTTGTTAATGTTGTATTGATATTGTTGTTAATTTACCTTTCTACCCTTGTACTGATATTGTTGTTAACATACACTGATATAGTTGTTAATGTTGTATTGATATTGTTGTTAACAGACATTGATATAATTAGTTGTTAACACCTACTGATATTGTAGTTAACACATACTGATATAGTTGTTAATGTTGTACTGATATTGTTGTTAACAGACACTGATATAGTTGTTACTGTTGTACTGATATTGTTGTTAATAGACACTGATATAGTTGTTAATGTTGTACTGATATAGTTGTTAACAGATGCTGATATAGTTGTTAATGTTGTATTGATATAGTTGTCAAGGATTGGTTTTGAAAAACTAGTCGTTGTAACGACTCGGTTTCAATAATATTGATATGTTTTTTTACACACACATATATATATATATATATATATATATATATATATATATATATATATAAAGATATATTGTTTAATTTATTAAATTTAATTAAGAACTAACAAAATTAAAATATGGTGTGTGTGTGTATAAGATATATATTGTTTAATTTAGAAAATTTAATTATGAACTAACAAAATGAAAATACAGTGTGTGTGTGTGTGTAAAAAAGAGATATATTGCTTAATTTATTAAATTTAAATAGAAACTAACTAAATAAAAATATGGTTAGATTTCTTCTCTTAAGTATCAAATTTCTAGACTACATACTAGGAAATAGCTATAAATATAGGATAAAATCATTTATATATCTATATAAGAGATATATTTTTTAATTTATAAAATTTAATTAGGAAGTGGTTTTATTTTTTTTATAAAATGAAAATATGGTGTGTGTAAAAAAAAAGATATATGATTTAATTTATTAAATTTGTTCAACCTATAAAAAAGAGTTTTCTAAATCATTATTTTATTTTTCTAAACACGGCACTTAGTTGGATCACTGTGATAGATTCCAATAACAAAATTCTTGGTTGGGGAATGGTGGTAGAAACATTCATCTTGTTTAATTTATTAAATTTATTTATGTTGAGTTATAACGACTGGTTTTTTAAAACCAGTCGTTGAAATTCAAATTCTTTCAAATATTTCAACTTCAATCTCACACCTTTGACATTTGCAGGCAACAATGGAGGTGAGAACGGAGGTTATCGGCGACTAAGGTGAAGGGAGTGAAAGTTGAAGATCTGAACTCTTCTTTCTGGTTCCGTTGCGCTCCAATCTTTCTCAGGTTTGTGTAGAGCGGAGGAAGGAGAGGGTGAAGATGAATACCTTCCTTTTTTTCTTTTTAAATCCTAGAGATATCAACGTCATTTCACTTTACATTCACATGTCGAACATGTCAAAAAAAGGTCTTGGGCCTTTTCGACATGTGAATTATGTTGGGCCTTTTTGATCTTTTATTGTTTAATTGGGTTCTCATATGTATTTTCCCAATTGTATATGGCTAAAATAAACAAACTTCATAAGTTTGGGTCAAATACACATTACCTCTCTGATATTAAAAAATTTTAAATCAAAGATCCAGATATTTCATATTTTGACTATCAATTCTATTTCTATTAAAATTAGCGTAAAAGTTGATGGTTTTATACTTTTTTGTTATATTCCATATCATTTAAAAAATAACACCGGACATTCGAGATGTAATTTTAAATACTTCAAATAAAATACTTAAACAATTATAAATTATTTAAATATTTTTTTGACCATATTTTTTTTAAAAAAAATATAAAATACTTAAAATTACATGTCAAATTCCAAGTGTTATTTTTTAAATAACATGGTATAATAAAAAGTATAAAATTTTTGACATGTCAAAAACTGTTAATTTTAACCGTAATTTTAATGGCAACGGAGTTGATAGTCAAAATATGAATTATTACTGACTTGTATAAGGCCCATATTCAATATATGGCCCACTAAGGAATAGACCCTATTGCGGGATCCTCCTATAATAATAGAAAATCCAATCTTGCCTATAATCCGCGTATATCTGAATCCATATCTGAGATATGATATAACGGCATGAGATCACGATAGTGCCTAGATACGGGACCGAAGGTATTCTCTATAAATACTTTGTAATACCCCAAAATTCTTATTATCATAAATATTTTTATTTTGATAAATAATACATATTAAATAAAGGGGAATATGTGTCTCAAAATTTTGTAATTTGTTAATTATAATTTTGGGCAATTTCTCCTTGAAATTAATTAAACAAAAGGTCAATTTTAAAATAACCTATAGAGATCATAAAATATGATATAAATATCATATTAAAACATAGTTCGTATATGATCAAATGAGCAAGAAAATATTATGAAAACACTTAAATTAATTAGCAATAATAAATGAACAATTTAGCTTGCACTAATTGAGATTAGTTGCAAAATGCTTCAAGATGATTAAAGGCAAATTAGGATGATCAAAAGAGGGCTAATTATACTTGAACATAATTAAGCCAATGAGGGTGAAATAATACTTGCCTAATTAAGCACTAATTTTCATGATTAGTTATTAAATCAATTAGCTAATAGCAAATGCAATTAAGGGTGAAGATTGGATTTAAACAAACACAATTAAATCCAATGGTCCTAATTAATAAATAAGCTTAACCCTATTGTAAATTGTTTAGCCAATGAGAAATCAAAGAATTGAGCTAAATCCTCATAGAATTAAATGGACCAATGAGAGAGATTAACAAATAGAAGGCCAAGATTAAATCTAATAAAGTTAAATCCAAAGGTTCTAATTAATTACCTAATTACTCTTAATCCAAGTGAAATTTAAGGAACCAATAGGAAGCTAGAGTTCTTGTTTGTGTGACACATTAGAAAACACAATTTGAGAACCAAAGAGGAAGGGGGCCACGGTTTTGTGGCTTGAGGAAGAAGAATGAGAATTGTTTATATTAGATAATCAAACACATGTTAATTGGCACATGAGCAAGGGGACAAATTGGAAGAGACAATTAATGGGATCACATGGGGAGTAAATGATAAGATAGAGGATTTTATAGGAGAGGGAAAAATGAGAAGAGGGCACGGTTCTAGCTTTAGCAAGGAGGAAGGAAATTTGTGTTAATTAATCAATATGTTAATTAAACAAAGCACATGGGATAATTGGCACATGGGTGCAGTAATTGAAAATGGAAGAGGATGAGAGAGAGAGAGAGAGAGAGAGAGAGAGAGAGAGAGAGAGAGAGAGAGAGAGAGAGAGAGAGAGAGAGAGAGAGAGAGAGAGAGAGAGAGAGAGAGAGAGAGAGAGAGAGAGAGAGAGAGAGAGAGAGAGGGTGGATGGAGGAGATTTAAACTTCTTCATTAAGTTTAGATCCAAAGGTTAGGATTAAAGAAGAGATTTTGGTGATTACCATTGTTGCCCTTAAGCTTCTCCTGTAAATAGGAGGCTTCCCCTCTTGAATTCTTCACACCAAACTCAAACCAAATTGGTGAGTTTAAGAGGAGAGTGAAGCAAGAAGGAAGAAGGAGTAGCAAGGTTCTTCAAGAGGTAAGCTCTAGCTTTTAGTTTTCTAGTCTTTAGCTTTTGTAGTTCTTGAAGTTCTAGTTTTAAATTCATAGTTAGATTATGTTTTGATCTTGAATCTTCCAACATAGTTTTGATTTCATGTTTTTATGGTTAAAAATGGCTTCATTTCAAAAATTTGATGGAAAATATGATGGAGCAAAATTGTTGGAAGTTGAAGATCAAAAGTAGCGAAATTCTGAAAAAAAACAAATCGGTTGGGAATCAGCAGCAAAAAGACCATGATTTTATGTAAAAGATGAAGTTATTAAAATATGAGCTTTTTCATGGTTAAAGTACACACATAAGGCTTTCTAAATATACTCAGACTGTAGCATTTTGAATTTTGTACAAGGAGATAAAAATTCTTGAAGATAGGCTACGTTTTCTGGGAAAAATCTGGAACAGTGTTGAAGAACATTAAACTGGGAATGATTCACTAATTCTGGGTAAAAACCAGTATTTGTCCTCAAAAATATACTTCCTAAGGATTCCGGAGAATTTTACGAAACCTTGTTTCGATTTTTGTAGAATTAATTATGATTTTTCAAAGTTGCAGCAAATTCTGCCCAGAAAATTCAGTATTACGTTTTTGATAAAATGTAAGGGCAAAAATGTAATAAATAATCCACCAAGGGTAGAAAGGTAAATTAAACCTTTAGGATATTATGCTAAGCAATATGATATTTATCACAATATCATATAATAATCCGACAATAATGTATAGGATATCCGGGAAGTCTGGAGTTGGATCAAAAAGTCGGGCGTTTTGGTAACTACACGGTGAAAGGTACGTTCACGTACAGTAACTTTAACTCTGATGTGACTTGTATACATGTATGTGGTAGTATGATTCATAGAGTCATGGACAGGACTATGTCTTGGATCATGTACCTGGCTAAGGCTTTGTCTTAGGTCACTGTTTATACATTCAGCTTTATACGGGTTATAGTCTTGATAATACCGTTGAGTTTTCCTAGCGCTGCGGACACGAGGAGCTGTCGTGGCACTGGTTTGTGCAGACGTAGATGACTTTACATGTGCTGTGTGCTATGTACTGTTATTGTGACGAATCTTACATCTGCTGTGTGCTTATGTATTGATTATTGCTGTAATGTAATGAACATCTGTCATACATATACTGTTATACTTTTCATATGGGGTTAACTGTTACCTGAGGTCCGATGGGTATTGGACCTCAGCTTTGACTAAAAGTCAGGGAAGGAACTTGGATCAGAGATGGCACCGGTAGATGGAGCCGTGAGAAGGCACCGATGGACAGAGCCGAAAAAGAGCACTGATGGATGGAGCCGAAAAGGAGCACTGATGGATGGAGCCGGGAAGAGACACCAAACAAAGCAAATGCCGGAAGAGCGTCATCTGAGCATTCATTCTGGCACGAATCTGATAAGGTGACCTCAAACAGTTTGGTGCCGAAGGCAGGGCTAGTTTATGTGGATTAGTCAATAAGTCGCCGTGAACTCGGTGAGACTTCCACGATAGACACCTACCTGGCCAAATTGTTTGATTAACTGAGTTAGGTTCATTGTCTCAAGTCTAGCTACGACTTGGTTGAAGATTGTATAGTTACCATAAAGATTTGTAATTATACAAAGCTCTGTACTAATGTATCACATGAATATTCCTTTGGGAAATTTTTAATATATCAGCTTATGTCGGGACATCAGCATATGTCTGGGCATTTTATATCAATTACTCAATGTCCAAACGTAAAGTGCATGCTCTCCGTTTCCGCATTACTCTAAGCTGTAGCACCTCAAACTCTGTCGATTTTTCTAAAACTAAGTGTCAACCGACACAATATGAGGTATAGAATTTGAGGTGTTACAAATACAGGGGTCGACCCTTAAGGTGCACACATTCTAAACTTTGAACTATTTACATTCAGCCACATTGTACACACACAGCACCCCTTTTGGCGAAAGCCTCACCTGTGTACAGTGATCCCACGCTCTCCTGGATATATGCCCCATAGATATTCAGGCAAAGTCTATTGATCCAATATCAAAGCACTAGCCCATCAGGCCAGACATCTGTGTTCTATATCAGAACATGAATTATTACATTTCTTGATTTAAACTTGGGTTAATACAATTCTTAGTCTTTATGGTTTGATCAAATTTTGATTTATATCTCTGTAACTTTAAAATCATTGGTTTTGGTCCATATAGTTCTATAAAAATTTGGTCTAAATTTAACGACTGGTTCTTATATTTTTGAGTTTTGGTCACCATACTTAAATTCAAACCAAATCTTTATAAAACTATATAAGGATCAGAACAAACGATGAAACTACATAGATCAAAACTGTAAGAACAAAAAATAATATTAACCCTTAAAACTTTTAAAGATAAGAGTTGTGATGTACAACTTACTCAAAATTCAAAATTCAGTGGTTTCAAGTATTTTAGCCATCTCATTATATGTGCATTTTATTCCTGGCTCCTAGCTCTACCCCTAGAGCCAAGTGAAGCCACTACCGTTCATGAACTAAAGTGTGCCTTTTAACGGGACTTTTATACACACACACGTTATAGCTTGAACCTTATGGTTATATGAAAATTACCATTTATGAGCTTTACAATTAAAGCAGACGTTGTGTTAAGAGATGGTTGCAGGAGTGGTCCTATCACAGTTGCGGGGTTTATGGCAACCGTGTCAATTTTGTTTTCCTTCACAAATTTCCAGGCAGCTTCTTCAGCCAAAGTCTTGGAAAGTGCATACCAGAACTGAAAGGGAAAAAAACCGCCTCGCAAAACGATTTTCCGTCGCAAAAATGCTCAACAATTTGAGAGGGAAGAAACTTATGAAATTTGTGAGGGAAAGTATGAAAAATTGGCATTTTTGCGAGGGAAAATGAGTTCCCTCGCAAATTTGTCAAAATTTGCGACTATGCATTGCAAACATTTTCTATATAATAAAGGGAAAAAAATTAATCAACAGGAAACTTAGAAAAACTGAAAAACACTATGCATTGCAAACATCGATATAAGATAAGGAACACTCTACTCATAGGGGTGGACTTTAATATAAAGAAGAAGAAAAATCCATTTTGTCTAAAATTTTTAACTGGCCTCATTAAATATATTCACTCATTATCCCTCTAATAAATTTTCACTTATTATCTTTATATATATATATATATATATAACTGGTATATGGTGATTTTATATATATCTATCAACTGGTATATGGTGATTTTTTTTAATCCTATTATCAAGTATCCGAGTAACTGACTACTCCAATTTCAGTTTTTATGGTTGTCCCTCTAAATACAAATGTCTCCTCTGAAAATCGAATTCGAGATCCAAAGAGATCTTGCGTGGCCTTACACTGCTAAACCAACTATGTGTTGGCATTTCTAACCATTATCTCTCACATACTGTCTCTATAAACAAAGGTATCATTAGAAAGAAAAATACATGCCTTACATATATATTACTTTTAACTAATATTTTGAACTACATGATTTTTGTAATTGTTTCTTATAAAAGAATCGGAGAGAGTATAAGATATAGTTCATTAGTTTGTAGTTCAATTTGAACTGACTGCATACAAAGTAGATTTTATATAGTACTCTCTTCAGTCTTAAATATAAGATAAAATTAATTTTTTTAGAAAGATTAAAGACACTAATTAAATTACTTTAAAATATTTATATTTGTCATTTTTTCTCTAAAATATATAATCTAAGGATACACAATATATGATATGATTAAATAATTTATTTAGCTTTTTTAATCTCTCCAAAAAAAATCAACTTTATTTTATATTTAGGATCGGAGAGAGTATAAAGGACCAGGGATGGTACAATATGGAGCACATACCTCAGATTCCCTACAGAATTTCTGGGGTTGAAAACCACGTCTCGTCAACTATAACCTTACAAGTTCTAGGATTTCCATTATATATAACTGCCGCAATTGATGTTGTAAGGACAACTCGTTTCACAGATGGCGATTTTACACATGATTTAATAACCTTAAGCGTTCCCTTAACAGCTGGATCAATAAGTTGAGTCTGAAATGAGGGAAGTATAAATCAAAAGTTGAAAAGTAAGGAAACCATATGTTTCTAAAAAAAAGAAGTAATCAAATGCTTTTCAAACTTGTCATTTATGTAAACTTGACTAACTTGGACTTGAATATAAATTTGTCAGTTTTCATTCATACTGTTAAAATGCTAACAAAAACTCATAGAGAACCTACAACACATTATAAAATGAAAAAGACATAGCAGCATGGTTATAAAAATGGATACTACTGAATCTTAACAACTTAGAATTGAGTTTCATCTTTAAATATGTTGTTGGCCGGATAGAATTGAGTTTAATATCATGGCTTCTTTTTGGAGCTTTATATATGGACTTTATAAGCAAATTACTAGTTTGACCACTAAGAGAGATCGCACAGCTCTTATTAGTTTAATAAAGGCTTTGTTATCTTGTTCTGCTTCAAGAATTTTTCTTTTTCTTTTTTTTCTTTTTCCTTTCTTATCCTTTAACGTATTGATTAGGGGTGGGAATAGGTCAGGCCCTTACCAGACGGCCTACAACCTGACCTATTTACTGTTAAGGCAGTCGGCGGCTTTGTTTGTTAAAAAGCCGGCCGGCTTTATTTAAATATTAAATAATCGGATATAATTATATTTAAATATAATATAAATAAGATAATATTTATTGTTTTTCATTCTTATATTATAATTTCAAGATATATTTATATAAGTTTTGATAGGCTTAAAGTATACAAAGACTATTTATGGCCTTCAAGGCCAATAATATGAGGCCTTTTTAAAGGCCTACATTTTAAGTAGGCCTTTAAAAATCTTGAGTTTGACCAGAAGCTTTATGAAGGCTCGGACACAGCCTAGAAAAATGTCTGAATTAAAAGCTTTCGGGCATTCATTCTCCGATTGCGAGGCTCAGGCTTATTTTAAAAAGTTCTGCATGCAGTTTTACTTATTTCCATGTCTAGTATTGATCTGTCTTCTCCTCCTACTACAATTTCCTATTTGTTATTAAAAAACAAAAACATCCAAATCCCAAATTCTCATAGCCTATGCTAATTTTGTGCTTGACAGATAGAGGGGAAAACAGCCAAAGTATCAGATCAGGACAAACTCAAAAGAATTCACCACTTTCTTCCCTTTTTTCCCCCCATTTTCTTTACCACTTTTCTTGTGTATATTATCAGTCACACAGTTTCAAAAAATAAAAATTCACCACTTTCTTGTGGATATTCTTAAAAGCGGCATATAATAGTACTTCCTCCGTGCCTTTTTTGAGGATAGGATTTTTGGGGTGCCATGTTTTTTTTTATAAGATAAGATTAGCAGATGTCAGAATTTTTTGGAAACTTTCTGTTTTACCTTCATTTAATTATAAAAATTATTCATTTTGCTATTGCATTTAATTCCTGTATTAGACTAAAGCACTCAATAAAACATATTCTCTCTTTTACATATAAATCAGGACATTTTTAGATAAAAAAAATTATTTTTACATATTTATTGCACCTAATTAATTTTAACTAATTTTTTAAATAACACAATTCGGTTAATCATATCTTATAAAAATAAATAGCGGGAGTAATACTTAGGCCCACCCCTGATGATACTTACTATATTATGACATTATGTTATTATTTGACAGACAGTAACAGTATCATTACATGAGATTGGAAGATTAGAACAAGTTTAGAAGGAAAAAGGAACCTGAGGGTCTGACATTAACAAGAACAGGAGAACCAGTATAGAAGACACCCTCACAGCTAGGTTTGATCAAGTTGTCCAAAATGGTCCAGAATTTGACCTTTTTGACCAATTTGACCGGTCTGGTCTGGTCTGCTGAAAAAAAAAAAGCAGTTTGAGACCAGCTTGAGCACTGCAGAATGGCACTAATCTGCTTTACCACCGACTGCAGCTGGGGATCGTACTTGGTCTGGTCCAGTCTGGCCCGTTTTTTTTTTAAAAAAAATACAACTATTCCCCCCTAATTGCCAATTAGGGTGTAGACTTAGAGAGGTAGCCACTCACACTCAAAGCACTCGGCACTGTGTTTCTCGTGTAAGCTTCAACGTTTGGTTAGAGAGAGAAGCTCTGCTTTCTCTCTAAAACCTGAGATCTGTTGCTGCTAATCTCGTTGGAAAGTGGAAACTCTGTCTTTGATCGGATCTGTCGCTACTTGGTGCTTGTTTCTTACTATTGTACCTCTCGTCTTTCCGTGAGGTGTGTTTGGTTGCTCAAATCGCTTCGTCTGATTGGAGCATCTAATCGAGCACGGTGTGTCTGAATCTCTGGCAATTTTCTTTGCTGATCTGCTGTTGCCCTGTCTTTGCTGATCTGCTCTTGCCGAAAGAGGACGAATCCAATCTGTAATTCTCTTGTTTTCGGAATTTTAATTTGGTCTGATCTGTTTGTGTCGAAGGAGGAAGGCCGCCTTTTCCTCCTTGGTTCTGATTTGGTGAGACGCTGTAAGGGAGGAAGGTGAGTTTTCGTGGTTCACCGTTGCAAGATTCATATTTGGTACAGATTGTATCATTGTAATATTGTTTTTTTTTTTTGCTCAAATTGTAATATTGTATTAAAGGAACTTCAATTATGATGTAGTTTTTTTTTTTTTTTTTTTTTTGCTCAAATTGTAATTTAAACCTTCCACTGAAATATTGTCTTCCAAAAAATATAGAGATATATATCCCAGGTCCTGGACTTCGACCAAAAAAAAAAAAAAAAAAAAAGAACAAGGGGTCTTGGATTGCCTGGACTAGTCCAGGCAGTCCCCTGGACCAGTCTGGTCCAGCCCGAACTCGGGCTCGTGCTGGACTAGACCGGACCTCGGGCTGATTTTTCCAGCCCGAGGACATACCTGGACCAGACCTCGGGTAGGGGTCAAACCTGGTCCGGTCTGGTCCATGATCAACCCTACTCACAGCCTTCAACAGCAGAATCAAAGGAACCTTCTTCCAACAGATCTGCTTTAAACAGATGTAGCCTCTCCTTTGCACCATCAAGTTTAAGCCAGTGGTCTACTTTTGAATCATCTGCATGGAGTTGAAAATCATCATCACTAAGAATTGCCAGTAAGAAACATCAAAGTTTGAACTAATGCATCTAATTATACTAAGGGAAATAGGCAGTGAAGGAAGAAGTGAATGCACATGAGAAAAATAATGCTAACTTTAATTTTAAATATAGGACATAGTTTGTACGTAGTATAGATTGCACTACAAACTATTGGGTTTTGAGCTCCATTCCTATATGGAGAAAGGGTCAATGCTTGAGGCCCACTTATGTCTCACTTTTTTAAGTGACTACTATTAATTCAGAGACTAAAAAGTTAACGAAAGTCAAATCGTTGAGGCTTGTTGTTATATGCTTATGTGTTAGCAATTGATAGGCTAAAGTGTTTAGTCTTGAGTCTATACACTCTTCCATCATTAATATAAAACATATTTACTTAATTTTATTAGATTGAGGAAGTTAGTTAAATTAGTTAATATGACATATATTTTCTAAAATATCATTATTATATTTCTTAATTCCTTCATTCTTTCTCCTGTTTGATTATTATGGAGGTAACATCAATAGAAGAGTTGTCAAAACGGGCCGAACCCTTTAGGCTTATCCATTTAAGTAGAGGGCCGGCTTGTATATTTTAGGGCATGTAAAAGGAAATCGGGTTTAAACGGGATAGCCCATAAGGGCTAAAAATTAAAAGGGTAAGCCCGTTAGGGCTAAGGGATGACCCTTTTAAGGCCGCATTTTTTTATTTATTAAAATACCCACTCTTGTTTGCAACACCTCTCGCTTGTAAACTATATATGTACTTCAGTTCAAAAAAACATATACTTTTTTCTATAATTCATGCATGTACTTTTTTTTTATTAAACTTGATTTATTCATCCACTAAACATAGTATAATAAAACTTCCATAAGCAATAGGTTATATAGTATTTTTCTGAAAATAATATAATTTTTTTAATATTTCTATGATATTTTCTTTGCCTTTTTAAAGAGGTAAATTATTTAGTTTTGACCATTAGTGTTTGAAGTTTGATTTGTATTAACTTTTAAGTTTATACAATAATTTAACACATTATTTTATTAATATATATGATTAGAATTAAAATTTTAAGGGGTTTATTATCTTATTTTCAAATATTTCAAAATAGTTTAAAATATTAAAATTTAATAAGATACATGAAAGCCCATGGCCGACCCTAAGCCCACATTTTTAAGGGTCTTGCTTCAATAATATGACCGTTTTATGCTATGTAGCTTTTCAAGCCTGACCCTTTTAAAACATGACTTGTCAAGAGTCGGCCCTTTAGGGCTGTACTAGCCTATTTGGACAACTACTATTAATAGGGATCAATTAGAAAAATAAAATAAAATTGACAGATATGAAAATTATGTGAGCTTTAAGTAGTTTAAAGCCGGAAAAAAGTAGTAGTAGAAAAAAAAAAATCCTTAAGTGAAGTGTTTTTGTTGAGTTTTAAGTTCACTGGGTTTTTTTAAAAAAAAGCTCCTAAAAGTCAGTTAAGAAAAAAACTCCATGGGGTAGCTTTATCCAAAAAGCTCTTAGCTTTCTGACGTGAGCCCCGCCACTTCTACTACCATCAATCCAAACACAAATCATATTTATAACCTGACTTTTTTTTTTATCGGGTTTTTGCAAAAGTCAGATAGAAAATAAGCCACCGCTTTCACCGCTAATCCAAACAGGTTCATAATGTCTTTGCTACTGCATCTCAGGTACGTTTTATCATGTTACAAGAGAGATATGGTTATTAACACCAAATACAAGACTCAAACCATGTGTTGTAGTTACAAGTATTTAGTATTCAGAGAGAGATTACATATTAGAGCTAAAAGTTGATAAAGTTCTTCTCTTTCAAGCTTTCTACAATCTCTTTGAGACCCACGTCTAGTGGAATAAACTCAATTCCCAACGTCCTTGTTTTTTCCTTGGAAACTTGATACTTTGGCACTGAGGACTTACTGTCCACACACCTGAAGAGATTTATTGTGAAGTAAGAAAATTAAAATAAGCAAAACTCAAACAAAAAGTTTAAACAAGTGAATACACACACACACACAAAGAAGCTAGAGAAATATAATCAAAATCCATTATCATCAAGTTCAAGGGCGATCACTATAAGCTAGGAGTAAAAGCAATGCAATTTTCTTTTCAGATGGAGATGTTATGGTTATCTTGCTAATGCTCAACCCAAATAACAGGATTAAGAAATATCTCTGAATGTATTGTCAAATAGCCTCAAGTTCCAAATACATTAATAAGGAAAAATAGGTAAATACGAGCATGAACAGTTATGCAAAATATCTCAGAAGGAAAGAAGAACCATAGACAGGATCAAGATGTAACAGCAGCCACAATTGACAATAGGAAGAAACTTCACAGGAAGGAGAGAAGCCAAAGCATATCAGAGAAACATTACATAATCCTTCACACCCTTAATGATGCAGCCACTCCCATAATATCACCCTACTTTGCTCTTACCTTCTAATGATTTAGGCCTCTTTAATTTCTTGGATCATTCCTTCCCAAACCATATTTCCTCCCAGCCCAACTTAATAAAGTCTTGCACCATGACAGGAGACTGCTTGAAACTGTGCTATGGATGGTTCAGTTCACCATAGAAAAGAAGCTTCTTGAAACTGGATTAAGGGTTTTATGAAGAAGTTGGGATATTTTCCTGAGCATGCCAGTGGAATTAATGGGCATATACTGGAAGGTCTCAAATTATGATGGAATAAAGGATATAAAAGAGTGATGGTTTGCACTTTGCAGTTATTCCATTGAAGCCTTGAACCATATTGCCTGAGAATACTCTACAAACCATCTGCTGAGAACATATGTTAAAGAGACTAGAGACTTATGAGGGATTATACCATCACACCTATGAGAATAATTAGAGAGACAAACTCATGTGCAAACTGGCTGGTGATCCAAGCCCGTGAGATAATCATGCATCACCCCCAAAGTGAGACTATGATGTATTTAGGCTTGTGTACTGAACCTTGTCCTTAAGGACTTTTAATTCCTCATTTTGTATGACTCATCATCAAATCATTTCTGTTTTTTTTTTTTTTTGGGGGGGGGGGGAAGCTAAGCACACAACTCATTAATTCATGGTTAAATGAAGACACAACAGGCCATTACTTGATCTCACAACGTCAAGGGAAGAAAGTTTTAGCTTAATCATGATGAATTTCAAAGCCCACCAAAAGCATGGGCACGTTCTTGGTCGTCCCTGAAAAATTTGCTTGAAGAAATGGATGCTTTTATCTCTTTAAGCAATAGAGATGGTCTCACATACAACTCAGAAGAAACCAGATGTTAGCATACCAATATTAAACAGGCAGCCATCCCTGAATAGTCTTGCATAAAGGAAGTGTGTTGGTTCAGCAAAAGAAAATATAATTATATATGCATCCATCAGATTACAGGATTTAGTTAACTTACTCTTCTGGAAGTTGTAATGTTGGGTACAATTCATGCAAAATCTTCGAAATGTCTGAGTAGTCTGCCACTGACTCAACCAAACAATATCTTCCGTTAGCTGTGGGAATCTCAAATGCTTGGATGTGGGCATTAGCGACATCTTTCACATTGATCCATCCGCCAGTGATCCTTGGTAACGTTTGTGCACCTACATCAAACAAGCATGGTAAGAATGTCGATAAGGAGTTACCCAACAATTCTTGTCCTGGAACCAAAGCAAACAAAATACTTAACACAATCAAATCAACCAACATTCCTTAAAACAAGAACATATTAAGCCAACTTTCATTCAGTTAATTAGATTGTATATTTTTTTCAAAGAGAACGTTGCATTGCAATTTGTAAGTGAAGAAATGTGAAACGAGATTACGAGAGTAAAGAAAAAAATTGAAGAAACAACTTGTGGTTGGGCTGGCAAATATGCTTTGTAAATATAGATATTTGAAGAAAGAGATACTCAATGATTATGTATCATAGTCTTTTATTCTTCTTTTCAGGTTAGAGCATGTGAGTGCCACACTATGCATTGGTACCTCAAGCTATTCAGCCCACATTGTCTCATGAATACACACACACACACAAGCCTCCCCTGTTAAAGCTGTCCAACACATGCTCTCTATGAGCACTTTTTTTTAGTCTCTGATCTAGTATAATGTTATGCATTACAATCCAACGTACATAGACATAAGTCAACTTAAACTCTCCGATTAGAAACTCTGAAACCCTCATTTTCCTATCCCGAACAAAATGCTTCATAAGCCCACCTCAACATTTTCACTCAATTTCCCCTTTCAATTAATTGGAGCTAGGAAAAGCAATTCACTTGAAAAGATAAGAAGCAATTAAGATTAGGACAAATCAAATAGCAGGATTTCTGTACAGTGTGATGCTTTCGATTACATGAAAATTACCATTTATCAGCTTCAAAATTGCAGCAGAAGTTTCGTTCAAAAATGGTTGCAGGAGTGGCCCTATCACAAATGATGGGTTGATGGCAACCATGTCAATGTTGTTTTCTTTTGTAAATTTCCAGGCAGCATCTTCAGCCAAAGTCTTTGACAGTACATACCAAAGCTGGAAAAAAAATAAAATATAAATATTAACAACATGAAGCTTTAGGGGATTGTAAAATACTGTGCATGTGTTGGGAATCAGATTTTTAATCTTGGAAAACTAGGCTCTTAAGCTAGGGAAAAAATGAAAAACTAACTTATGCTTGTATTATAGGGAATCAAATACCTCTTCTCTATGAGATAGGTAGATGAAACACAAAAAATTACCCCCTTAAACATTCCAAATAAACCTAGAAAGACATTGAAACACACCACGCATTAATGTAAGTAAACTCTCACTCCTTGGCATTCAAGAGGTCAGGACTCTCCCTCACAAAAAAGATAAAACCATGCCTACAGCCTCCAATCCAGCCATACCCACCTAAAATCTCCCCCTGCTCCGATGCCACATTCTGTTGCATCAAGAAAACATACAAGCGTTAGTTGCTTTTGTCTCATCCTCCTTCCTGCACCATATCACCACCACCTTGAGCAGAGACCACTTCAGAAATCCCTTTAGTGATTCTCCTCTCATATACCTTACCCCATCTTTCACCTGCAGGCTTTGTGTAGCCCTTTTAAGTGTATATTCAGCCCAATATAGAACTGGGCACAACAGCTTGATAAATACCATATTCACATACAATGGAAGTTGCAACAAATACATCAGCACAACTTTGCACAGCAGCAACTATCTAGTGCATACAAGGTTGAAAGTATTGAACTGGTATCATTTATTTTATATTTTTTTAAAGGGAAAAAAAAAAAGAGAACTGATGAAATAGATTAGCAAGGCAATCTTCATGTCACATACAAATGTTTGATCTCAATATTACAAGAACTTCATTCATAATTGAACAATGAAACAATATATTCTTCATGCAGAACAGATTTAAAAGCAAAAATTAGAAACATGAAACCCAATTCTATCAGTATTTAGAAGTCACATAGGCCACCTGCATTATTACAATCTTCATTCCAATGTCAGATTAATGACATATAACAATAACACATAACTCCGTTTAGGGCAAAAAAGTAACACATACCTCAGATTCCATGCAGAAACTTGGGTTTGAAAACCATGTCTCATCAACTACAACTTCAGGATTTCTAGGCTTTCCATTATATACAACTGCAACCATGGACGAAGTTAAAACAACCCGTTTCACAGATGGTGATTTTGCACATGATTTAAGGATGTTAAGAGTTCCCTTGACTGCTGGATCAATAAGTTTAATCTAAAATGAGGAAAGCAAAAGTCAGAAGTTGAAAATAAGGCAACCATATTTTTTAAAATAACTACGCAGTAATTTATAAGGTTATCAAAGTAGTCATTTATGCAAACTCATTGAGTTCAAACTTGAATATAATAATGTCAGAGTTTATACAAGCCATTAGATATTAAATTGCTAATAAAAAGCATACAACTTAAAACAAGTCATAAAATGAGGAAAATACACAGTCTGTACCAAAGATCACTCCTGACTTTTAACAGTTCAGAACCAAAAATGGTTTACAATTACAAGATTTTGTGGTTTGTTTCATCAGAGAGGAATGCCCCTGTCTTCAAAACACAACAATTGTGATACCTCAAGTCTAATCAAGAATGGTATCTTAATTTCTCTTAGAAATGTAAAGAATAATTCATCAAAATGCATGAACTCTACTCTATCGTCCCCAACAACACATAAAGGTAATGAAAAGCATTACTAAGATTCTTCAAACAGTTTGAGGTGTCCAAAACAGAATGCTTCGCAGAAGACGAAGTGGCAGTCAACTTCAAGTCATCTATTAACAATTCAAGAATCTTAGGAACCTGTGGGTCTTTGACATTAGTAACAACGGGAGATGCAGTATGAAAGACTCCCTCACACCCCTTAACAGCAGAGTCAAAGGAACCTTCTTCCAGGAGATTTGCTTCAAACAGATGCAATCTCTCCTTTGCACCATCAAGTTCAAGCAAGTGATCTACTTTTCTTGAATTATCTGCAGGGAGTTGCAAAACCATCACTGGTTGGTAAAATCTTATGACATTCATTCAACTGCACCCCCGAAAATGTATAATACTCCTTTATGTACTTAATATTAAGAGATATTTTTGGAGGTTGATATTGATGTTAAATATAAGATAAAAATTTTATATTTATCAATATTTTTTTAATTTACTCTTATCGATAATTAAGAAAGAGAGGGAAAAAAATTAAGAAAATTATTAGGAAAATGATTAGCGTGTTTTAAAAAATACACGTGTTAACTTAATATAATCAAAATCAAAATAGGTACACCTAAACTCTAAATATGTCTTGCAGCAAAGACTAAGGACTAAGGGAAAAATAATTAAAAGCTTGAGGCTGTGGCCCTGCCAGTCTCCATCCTCCCAATACTGTTTCACTTCTAATGACTAGAAAGAAAAAGCTAAAAATGGGTCTTCAATAAGCGTTCAGTTTCGCATAATCTGAAGCACAAATTTGGTAAAGTCATGGAGATAAACGTGTGATTGATGATGATGTTAGAGAGCACTCACTTAGGTCGCGAACAGTGCCATTGACGGTGTAGCCACGGAGAAGGAGGAGCTTAACGAGCCACGAAGCAATAAAGCCAGAAGCGCCAGTGACGCACACCAGCTTTCCGTTTCCTGGGTTGCTGCTCATTGTCCTTCTTTCTTCTTCAATTTTGGTAATTTCTCACCGTTTCATTCTTTTTTTTTTTCTTCATCGAGTGGACTTCACTGTTTACCTCCATCATTATCTTAGCAAAAAGGCGGGCGGGCTTTCCGAGTGAATGAGGTTAAGGGAACGGTTTCTCTACCTATATTTGGAATAGGTAGGGGAAGCCCATCTTATTTGGATCGTCCAGATTTAATTTTTTTAATTTGGTTATTTTTAAATGATAAAATTATTTTTAAAAAAATATTAGTTAAGAGATTATCTTTATTTTAGATTATTTATCCATTAAAATATTTTTTTAAAAAAATAAAAAGTAAAATAAATAAATATGACGGTCCCAGATCCCATCCTGGATCCGAATGGGATAGGCTCAGGGAGGGAAATCAATTCCGAGGTTATAGTGTATCAGACATGTGGATAGGCAGGGAAACCAATTCCGAGGTTATAGTGTATCAGACATGTGGTCCCATTCTACATCCATGGATTTTTATTATCAAAATTTGTTCGCAAATCAATCATATGAAGTATCAGCATCGTTGCCACTCCCAAATACAGAAATGATCGATTCAAGAAAATTCAATGGAAGATAGCAACCAGATTTAGGCCCCGTATGGTTGTTACGTGGAAGATTTAAGGAGGGAAATGAATTTAGAGGAGAGAAAGAATGGAATGGAAGATTGAGAATAAAGTTAAAAAAAAATGAGATGTTTGATAGACACAAGAATGGAACTTAAGTTGAGGGAAAATAAAATGTTTGGTAAGAAGAATGGGTGTTGGTTAAGTGGAAAGGTAAGGTAAAATTTCCACAATGCCCTCGCTTGATTTGAACGAAAAACGTAAGTTCAAACATAACATGCTACTAAGCGCTTGCGTTCGAATGCAAAAACTGACAGTGCCTAAAGTTATATGTGCCTGTGTCCACTGGTGGAAGAAATTGAATTGAAAACCACAGCACAGACCTACCATCGGGGAACGCACAAAAATACTCATTCCAGACATGCATTAAAATATGACACCATTGTTGTTTCCCAGCGGATTATCCCTCACTGTGTAACCAAGTCGAACAAACAGGGAGTCTGCAAGCTTTATACAAAATTGATTTAAATCGGTCAAAAATTGAAACTCATTCCCACTTACCTTTATTGCAGCTTTCAACTTTCGGTTTTCCCTCCAACTTCGACTGCGTTCAAGTTCACCTTCACCTCCAACTTTCTTCACAGCTGCGTTAAGCTCCTCGTCCGCTGACGAAGCTCGTAGCTCGCTTGTTGCTTAAAAGAGATCCAAAAATTTTCAAGGGCAGTTTCATTACAGTATTTCACTCTCCCGAGAAGATTTCAGCTATCTTGCCACTTTTAGATGGAATGAAAGTTCCCACGAAGGGAACATTAGCTAAGGCGGGAACTCATCATCCTGGGAGAGCAGACGCTAAACGTGTTAAATTGGAGGGAACCCACTGAAGTTCCCTTTCTCTAGCGCAAGTTTAGCATAACAAACAGGGCCTTAGTGTGTATAACGCGATATTAGTCATGTGTATAAGCCATGTGATTAATTAGTTAGATGGTCATAACCACAAGACACGTCACTAGACATGTAGCTTGTAGCTTACCCGGAAGAGACTTGCATCTCTTAAATAAGAGTTCACGTGCACATATCTTATATGCCCCTTATGTGCTCATACCTCTGTTAGAGGAATGAACATATTTTATATTTTATTTTGTTTATATATTGCATTTATTTAGATTTAAATTATATGTTGCTTTCTGAAATGTTTTTTGTACCTAGTATCTCAAATTAATTAATTTTCATGATACTTGTAACATCCCATTTTCAAAAGCAGTATAATTTTTTTTTCATATATCATCAGAGTAGAGCATCGGAGCGATTGAGTAACTGATACATTTATTCAAATTGTCGTAAGTCTAGCTGATTTACAGAAGCGGTACAGTGACCGAGAGTTTTCAAAATGAATAACAACAAAAGAAAGTCTTCAAAGGGTCTCGTGCGGCCGTCGCCTTTCTCCTCGGTTCTTGGTTCTCCCGAACCTCGACGCTATGATAAGAGCGAGGTTCAATGCACATTGAACCTCGTCTAACTAACCTCATGCTTAAATATGACAATATATATACACGATGACAAATCAATACAACGATCCACAACAGATGTATGATTAGAAATACATAACCACGTATGTAAGATAATAATCACGTATGTAACATAACCACGTATGATACAACAATAATAATAACGTATGTAACATAACCACGTATGATACAACAATAATAATAATGTATGTAACATAACCACGTATGATCTGACAATAATAATAATAACGTATGTAACATAACCACGTATGATACAAAGAAATAATAATAACGTATGTACATAACCACGTAGGATACAAAGAATAATAATAACGTATGTAACATAACCACATATGATACAAATAATAATAATAACGTATGTAACATAACCACGTATGTGACATAGCAACGGGTGTAACATATCCACGTATGCTACCACCATAGTGTGAATACAACAATCATATATATCCATACAATAACCATCAGAGTTAGTGTTACAGTACGCGAACGTACCTTCGTTGATGGTAAACAGTACTTTTACGAAAAACGGTAATTTCGACAAATGGGTGAAACAAATGGGTACGACGGTACAACAAATGGTCCGATTATCTCGATATCCTATAAGGATAACATTTATCAACTTCTAGCAAGATAATGGCATTTTAGGTACAAATTACCATTTTGCCCCCGAACCCCTAATCGGCGGAATTTCGCGAGCTTTCATTTGTTTTCGCTCTATCTCTCCGAATTTTGACAGATCTTTTCCTCATCATATTTTTTTGAAATATATATCATATTTACCCCTAAATATGATATCTAGACTATCTTGGAAATTTAAAGACAATTCTAGCATTCCTACTATCTCTACTTTTGAAAGAATTATTGAAACTTAAGACTAAGGACCGAAAAACTTACCCGGGGCTCCGCGTACTTTCTCTCCAGCTCTTCCTTCTCTCTAACTTCTCTCTAGTTTTTGAATTTGGGGTGAAGAAGAATGAAGAGGGAGTGCTCCTATTTATAGGAAAAGGAAGGGACAAGGTGGGAATTACTTCAATTGTCTTCGGATCGGATTTCAACCGTCGGATCACACTTCGCCACGTGGCTTCATCTTGTCTATACACCTCTTGTGCTGACATCATCCTTCTAGAAGAATATGATGTCATGCATGATGTCATGCATGCGACTTACCGATAGCATTTCCCGATCGGTGTCCGAATCGCGTAATCTTGATTTAAACTCAAAAATCCGGAACTAGGTTTTGTAGTTCCATTCTTTCTCTTTAAAACTACTGGGTTTCATTATATTTTTGATCCCATTAAGAGAATTCCGTTATCTTCCAAAGATTTTCGGACGATACCAATTCTGGAAATCACTTCCGATAGAACTAGCTTCTTAGCGTAAAATCACCTGTTCGCAATATGATCTGATCTAAGTAACCATATCCCTGGTTTGAAAAACACGGTGCATTTTCTATAAGTCACTTTCAAAGACTATCTGTCTTATCTTAATTATCCTACTCCTAATTACGCTGTTGGTTTCGAAACGACTTCCGACCGCTCAATCCGAGATAAATTTCACCGGTTCATAAAAGGTCCAGTGGTAAAAGACTAAATTTCTATATCTTGAGGTAGAATTTCATTTCTATATGTTCTCATATCTCCCGTTGGCTCTTTACCGATTATATTATTATTTTATTCAAAATATCTAGATATTTATTTTTTTTATTTTATTTTTTTATTTATTTTTCTAAGCATAAAATATTTTATTATTTATTTAATTATTAATTTCGAATTTCTCCTTTAAATTAATTATTTACTAATTAATTTACTTATATCTTAATCTAAACAATTAGCCACTAATTACTTAATTAGCCACTTACTAATTGTTGATAATTTTCATAATTAGGATAAATTATTATCTCACAACTATTTGACTTACATTGGTATTTTATATCCCATGTAAAATATTAAAAATACTTTGGGGCCATAAAGTGCTTTTAATATTATTATATTTATGCTTCTCTATTTTTCAAGGAAATAATCCCAAAAATTCCTAAAATTAGAGACAACATACTTCCCAAGTTTTTGTCAATATTAGTTGCCATATGAGATTTATCATAATATTTTCAGGCCATTTTATGCCTCATAAATGCATTTTTCACCTTTTGGCTCTTTATTCACCCTAATTTCAATAAACATTACCTTAGAAAATAAGGTATTTATTACACTAGTTTTGAAACCACATATTCACTTATATCCAATAGGTATTATTTACTGAATTTATGATATTTATCATAAGTCGATTTTTAGGGTATTACAATACGGTGTTACGGATAAATATTTCTCAATGCGGACCTTTGAAACTAATTAATTTGAGATACTGAGTGTAAAAAACATTTCAGAAGTGGCATATAATTTAAATCTAAATAAATAGAATATATATATAAAAAAGCTCATCCCTATAATAGAGGTATGAGCACATAAGGGGTATATAAGATATCTGCACCTAATGTGAACTCTTTTAAATAACGAGCTTGTGCTTCCCCGTGCTTTGCACGTGTAATATCATGAATTTTGGGTCTAGAGAATGAGAATTAGTATAATAACCCCATTTTCATGTAAATTATTATATTAAATGAATTAGTATCATAATATTGGAATATATGGAATTTTCATTAAATATAAGGCAAATGATATTTGTTCCCATCTAATTGGCTAAAAAAGGATTATTATTGTGAAGTGGCATGAGAAGGAAATAGAAAATTCAAGAACATGTACATATGGCAAAATGGAAGATTATCAACAAAAATATCTTTGCCTTTGAAAATGACATATACACATGGCAAGATCAAGATGATTATAGTAAAATATCTTTGACTTTGGAAATGATAGCTTTATTGATGATGATGTCATAAATTAACCCATGGTCATGAATCCAATGATGAATAAAAGAGAATCAAATATTCCCTTGGAGCTTGGAAAGTGGTGCATGGATAGGAAGAAAAGGAGAGGATAAAGCAACTTACACAAGTTGGAGACAAAAATAATATAAAAGACCTTAGAAAGACAAGTGTCCTAATATGAGATTATGTAGCTTCATGGAGAGAGACACTTATAATTAGTATAAGTTGGAAAACATAATTATCTCCCAAAGAGCACTACTACAAAAAACCCAAAAAACGTCCTAAATAAGACCCAATTAACGTCCCTTTTTAGAGGGACGTTTAGGAGGGGGAAGTTAAAAATTCACGCTTTTGGCGTCCTCAAATTAAATCAGGACGCTTTATATAAGGCGTCCTGAAATAAAATCAGGACGCCTTACACAGGCGTCCTGAATATTCAGGGACTATTCAGGACACATAAGGCGTCCTGAATAAATATTCAGGACGCCTTATGCATCTTAGGACTTCTCCGGACGCATAAGGCGTCTTGAATATTTATTCAGGACGCCTTATGCGTCCTGAATATTCAAGATGCCTGTGTAAGGCATCCTGAATAATATTATTCAGGATGCCTTACATAAGGCGTTCTGATTTTATTTCAGGACGCCTTATATGATTTTTTTTTTCTTTTTTATATACCTGCTACAATATGCTATACTCACTGTACAAAAAAGAGCTTTAAGACTGCCTCATTTAGATCGAAGCATTGAGGCTCCGATCTTAAAAGTATGACCGGTGGCAGTTTTGTAAATATAAATAATTTTTAAGACCGGACTTGTAAAATATGAGGTCTTAAAAGTGACCGTTGGCAGTTCCGTAAATAGATAAATAATTTTTAAGACCGAACTTGTAAAATATGAGGTCTTAAAAGTGACCGGTGGCAGTTTCGTAAATATATAAAGAATTTTTAAGACCGGACTTTTAAAATATGAGGTCTTAAAGGGTCCGGTCCAAAAAGTATGACCGGTGGCATTTATGTAAATATAATAAAACTTTTACTTTTAAGACCGGATGTTTAAAAAATTCATTCTAAAAAATCTACTTTTAAGACCGGATATTTAAAAAGTCCTCTAAAAAGTCCAAAAGATGAATATTATATTTTCCCGCGCCGAAAATTGAATTTCGCTCCCCTCGAACCTCTCTCTCTTCTCTTGTAATTTGTAGATGGTGAGTTTTAAATCATCTCTCTCGATTTTCCACACATTTCGATTCTCATGGCGTGGTTTTGCTCCTTCACTTCCCTCATATTCCCTTCCTCTCTTTAAACCTTGTTTCCGGAGTTCACCGTGCTCCGGTAAGTCCCACCTTTTCTCGGTTCATCTATTGCTTATTTTTTCCTGTTTTCGATTGCAACACTTTCGTTTTGCGCAGTTAGAGTTGAGGAAATAGGTGAGATTGTTATATATGTCGTCGCATTTGAAGACAAATTTTTGCTTGGATGAATTCATTACTGATTTTTCTTTTATTTTGTATTGATTCTTATTTTGATTTTGATGTGGCGTTTGATAAAAAATTTGTTGACTTATTAATTCACCACACTTTCTCGTGAATGAATACTCGAGGTGAAATTATCTTCGATCAATCAAAGATGATATTCGTGGGTTTCAAACTGATCCAAAGATACACCTCATGCTTGCTCTCTACATGCGTCTTCGAGCGGTGTTTCGCATATCCCTCCTCATTTTCATTCCGTTTTTGTTTGAGAAATTCTTGGGCAAAACTACCCACCATGCCCATAATCCCAAAGAACCTCTTCACCTTCAAATTACCATGTTGGAGTTTGGTAAACACAATTTTCATGAACTTCTTCGATTTCGGGCTAGCATCTTCGGCAAACACATAGAAAATAACCAACTAATTTCTAGGTTCGACTTCGATTGTTAGATTTCCTGTGCCAGGAGGTGGGTGCCGGTGGAACCCCGAAACAGGGTGAATCGAGATTCGTATTTTGTTTTATAAAAAATGGAACTTTTAATACCGGATCTGTTTTCACATGTACAGACTTTTAATACCGCCTGTATCAAGATCGGTCTCAAATCCCCTCTTACGAGGCGTTTTTCATCTGGTCTTAAAAGCATTTTTTGTACTAGTGACTGGGCATTCACTGATAAAGGCTATTATACATTATAGTGCTAATCAGCTATTAGGAATCAAGGCAGTAATGAAATCAGTAAATAGAATTTACACATCTCACCTTGTGTGTTCGTAAGATAGGATCGTTGACCATTAAGCTATTTCCTCATAAACTAAAATTGTACAGAAACAAGAAGCTTGTTGCCAAAACTTAGATAAATAAAATATTATACCCCTTAGGTAACCATAATACAGTGAATTGCGTTGGCAAATAAGCATGGATAGCAAGAACACGTGATGGAAGTATAATTCATAGTATAGGACCTTGGATAGTAGCAGAATCCCCTTCCAAACGAATAATTTCACCAATGAGGTTATCACGGCCGACACGCACTAGCTCATACATAGCAGCTCCAGCCATGCCATATGCAACCACGACTGGTCTTGATACCTGCAGTAGTAGGATAAAGAATAATGATATACTTTAGCAGCCATGGAACTTGTATTAAAGTGCCGCTCAAATATCTTGATCAACAATAATGGGGCATGATTGACAATTTGACGTGGGGGATATAGCCACCATTAAGACTCCACCATCCCCAGATCTCCAATTAAATGATAAAACCTTATATTAGAGGGTATAATGACAGCATAACAACATCTAGATTTCATACTATTCATCATAAATAGCAATAAACGATGATCCAGATGCTAAAATAAAGACAATGGCAAGAGATCAAACTTCATAGAGGATGGTAACTTTACCATAAAACTACAGATTCAAATTAAAATCCAATCTTTTTTTTAATACTAAAATACGCCACTGGTTCGATAACTCAACAGAGCATGTACAAGAGAAAAAAAATCAAACCTTCAACTGAACTTCAGCAAACTAAACATAAGCAACAACTCTCGATCTAATCAAAATGAAAATTAATATGCACATTGAATCATATTTAGGAAAGTTGAAAAAAATCAATATCGAAAGAGAGGGCAAAATATTTGAGTTCATAAATATGTTTATTACTCTAAAATAGAGATCAACAGCATAAACACTTCAGTCCAAAAAAGAAAAGAAACCACACAGGTCATGAGCTCATTAATTGATTGTATAACCTTGGGGGACAAACAACATCGAAAACTTACCCCAACATCTAAAACAATCATGAGCTCATTAATTGATTGTATAACCTGTATATATAACCACAAATTATTGCACAAGTTAGAAACAAAATTGATTGCATATTTCCAGCTATCATAGCGCACAAAGTTAGTCCCATGAAATCGAGAGCGAGACAAGTTGCAAGTAGCAATGAAGGTTCCAGTTCGGCTTCCCAAATTCAATAAAAAGGATAAAAGATCAGTTTTTATTCTATAACGTAACCCGAAGTAACAAAGAAGAAATCATAGATAAGAAATATAAGTTATAAACTCACCTACCAAACAGATTAACTACGATTCCTTTTTGTTTTTATCACTCCGTGTCAAAATCATAACATTATTGCTGCCATGAATCAAGTATAAGAAACTATTTAGCCAAGAAAAATATCGACAAAAAGTATTCAAGGTTCTTTCTTATTTTTGAGAATATAGCGAGAATGATTCAAGAAAAATGGAGGACATTTTGCCACTTTCGTACATAATCGATAAATAAAAAAAAGGAAAGAAAGTTTCTAGTTCATGATATCATCACTAAAATAAATTTCTGAACACTTGAAAATATGATTCGATTCGAGAAAAATGAGTAACCTACAAGTGCCACCCATTGCCAAACAACAGGCATAGCAAGTAGAGTGAAACATTGCCAAAATTTGGTTTTTTTCCAGCCAAAACTAAACATGACAACATTGAGAGCAAGAACTTAGTTATCATAGTTTACAACTCTGGATTATTAAATAAGAAAACCATCTGGGTTGACAATATTCCTTACAAATGAAAGCTTGACACGCTAAGGAGCAGCCTTATTCCTTGTTGTCTTGCTTCTGCTATGACATAGTCCAAGGCCCGCAAACCAACTCACAAAGAAAGTTTTGATTGATCGAAAATAATTCTAAACTTCTTACATGGGCCCAAAAAACATCGGCAACAAAACATAGAGCATTTAAACATACTCAAGTGTAAAGCTAAGTTGTAAGTCTGGTTCTGATGATAATTTCAACAATCTTAATCAAGAAAACTATCACCCCAAAAACTTTACTGTATCTTGTAAATGTGTTCTTGACAAGAGATTTCTCTTATCTTCTATATTTTTCACTTATAATATTCTTGACAAAAGCACCAGCCTATATATGAAGCATTGAAGTAAACAATTAGCTCTTGATAAAACTCAAATAACACCTTCCCACAAGATAATAATAGCCCAGGATAACTTCAGTGCTACATTAAATGAAGTGGTTCTAAAAGATTCAAGCTACACAAGTTTCATTTAGGATTCTATAATCTATGCTAAAATTTCTAATGTCTAAGAAAGCCCTCTCTTCAAGCCGTGGTGTAATGGTGTCCTTCCAATGGCAAGTCTCCTCTGTGAAAGAGCTCGACTTAAACCTGTAAAGATACCAACACACTTGATGCTACCTCTGAAAACAACTCTCAATGGTCAAAACTCGGAAGAATTGTTCTTGTCTTCATTCCATCAGAATATTTTACACAGACACATTAAACAAAGAGTAATACTTGGGTTCCTGGGCCTATATAGTCATTCAAGATCTTTGATTATAACAAAACTAAGGACTGAAATTAAAAATCTCATATGCATTTCATCTTCCCTAAAATAAGAATAATTCATAATGCATAAGCTAAACGAAGACTTGCAAAGGTGCCCAAAGGGATCTAGTTTCCGGACTATTCTCCCGTCACAATAAATTCAGCCGTAAAACGGGGAAATTAGGGGACATTAATAAGACCACATTTTCCCAAGTCTACTATTCTAGGATCTCTCGGAAATATTGATGACATGCTTAGTGGTTTGCGCATCCGGAGTAAGACACCCTTTGAATCACAAAGTGTTCGTACATTCCCGAATCAAGCACCATATGTAGTCGATCGAACTTAAAGAGATCTAAAAGAAACATACCTATTACTTAACATGGAATGGTATCAAATTTAGAAGTAATTTATGCAAAGTTAAATGTCATTGTCTTTCGCAGTGGTTTCACTGATAAATGAAGAATTTCTTTTTGTCTCCCTGAGATAATTCACCGTGCAACACAGTAAAGCAAGTCTCCACTTCTCAACAACTAGCAAACAAGGAACTTTTTCACTCGAGACACACAAACTATAGCTTAAAACGTAAACCTTAGTAAAACACAATTAAGGATACATCATGAGAACTCTAATATGAAGCAATTTCAACGAAAGTAAAGCACAAATAACAAATTAAATAGAAAATTGACATCACCCTAAGTAGCTGGTAGCGGCTCTTGCTGCGATTCCAATGGAATTCCAAGCTCCTCGGAAGAAGCTTCCTTCTTCTTCAAAACCCTAGATGGAACGGCGACGACAATGAAGGTCTTGGTCTTATTAATAGGTCTGCTCTTCTCAAGCTGAATGATGTCCCCAACCTTGAACCGATTCTCAGGGTCATGAGCCTGGTACTTCTCTTCTTCTTCCTGATACGCCTCTTGTACTTGTCGGTGGTGGCGCAGACGACCTTTCCCTGCATCGATCTCATGGACCTAATAGGAGGGAAGAAGGAGGGAGGAGAAAAGGTCGGTGGAGGACGAGAAGAGGGAAGACGTCGCGAGTTAGGGCTTTGGAGTTCGGCGTGAATGAGATAGAAGGGGAGGGGACTGAGTACATGTGAATGAGAGATCAATTAAATGGGCAATTTTGGCGTCCTGAAATAAGACTCAGGACGACAAAAAATTGATTAAGTCGTCCTTAAATCTATTCAACACGCCACAAAATTAATTAAGTCGTCCTTATAGCTATTCAAGACGCCAAAAAAGTAAAAATAAGCCCAAAAATTAGCTGGGCGAAAAAAATAACTTTTAAGGTGTCTTGAAATATATTTCAGGACACCAAAAAAATATATTAAGGCGTCCTTAACCTCATTCAGGAAGCCAAAAATAAAAAATTATTACCTCCCGCCTAAAAAATCCCGAAATGGCGCCATGGTGTTAATTTTTGGCGCTAAGCAATTAATGTTAGGCATCCTGAAATATATTTAGGACGTCAAAAAAAAATTTAGGCGTCCTAAATTAATATTTGGGACGTCTAAAGTCTCAAAATCAAGTAAATAATTACGACAATGCCATCTCCTTCACTTTTTACTTCCTTTTTTTAAAAAAGGGCTTTTAGGGTAGTAATATCCATATTTTGTAGTAGTGGAGGCCTATAATTTTGAATTAAGTAAGGCAAGAGGGGAAAGAAATAAATTTACCACATGATTAATAAGAAGGTATCTAGAACATGACCACATGTCTTCTAATGAATTAAAGATTTATTAAGAGCGACACTTGGACACCTTCAAGGAATTAAAGAGAGGGACACATGGAAAGGTAGTATTTAATGAAAGGGACACATAAGCTACCATGTGTTAGCAAGATATTTAAAGAAGATTAGTGGGGGAACACTTGTACATATTTAATTAATTGCATGGGACAACTAATCACCTTCTTCATTAAGCAAAGTATTTTAACCACAAATTAGGCATGTGATTAGAAGATATTTTGAGCCAAAGAGGGGACAAATGGCGTGTTCATAAGAGGAGGAGAGGAAAAATTAGATTTTCTAGAAAAAAGGGAAAATTAGTAAAATCACAAGGAGATATTTTATGGACAAGGGCCTTTATAAATATGACTTCATCCTCCCTCATTTTGGCACCAAGGAGGCGCCACACACACATACACATAAGAAGAAGAAGAGAGAGTAGTGAGTTTGAGAAATATCATCAAGAAAGAGCAGAAGAAGAATTACAAAGGAAATTGAGGTAAGGAAGTTGTGAAAATTATTTTATTTCCTTTGGATTCATATGGTTATGTTCAAGATCATAGTTAATACCTTTATATGATATTATTGAAGCCCAAGTCACCATTACTAAGGAATTCAAGAGGTGGTGAAAGAAGAAAAGATTTAGAACAAGTAAGTTATCTCCTTAATCTCTTGTAACTTTAGGGATTTTGGCCAATAATTATAATGAAGGGATACTCATCAACAGAGGAAATTAATGAGTTTCAAAGAGTGGAAAGACCCTTCATACAAGTGTATAGTTACATATTTTAAAAGGAATGGGTTATATTGACAGGACATCGTTATATTATATTATTTTAGGTCTATCGTTCTTATTTGGTAGCCGGGTGTTTGTTCTCCTACTAATCAGCTACTTGCATGTAAGTAACCTTAATTTCATGTTCTTTATATGACTTTGTATGTATGTTTTACCATGATTGGTTATGCATTCGATGTTATGTGTTCCAAGCGCTTGGGGTACCGGAACCCGCTGTGTGCAACCCCTGGCATTGTTATGTGCCTTATTGAGCAGTATACGTTATGCGTGATTGCTTGTTCTGGTTTAGGCTTTATGCCTCATTGTGTGCGACCTGTTGGATGTTGTATGATTCAGATTATGGTTTTCTTGCATACTTTGTATATACATTGGATATGAAATTAATGGTTACTTTGAGATTCATCTATGAATTCCAGGCTATCACAAGAATACAAGTAGCGCATCTAGGACGGAGCAAGAAGCTGGAGGTAGGATTAGAGAGCATGACTGAGGATTTGTGGAGGAAGGAAACCGTTTTTGTTATTACATCTTTTACCGTGGAAGATTGTATATTAACCCTTCGGGGAACTTATTCTTTTTTTTTTTATATAGTTATTTACCAGTATTATATTGTTCAAATTGTTAAATGCTCTTCTGCGAAATCACTCTGATACATGTCTGTTTATAAATATAACTGATAAAGAAGGAAAAGATCACACTACCCGCCACTTGAAAAGGCGAGGCCGGTAAGGGTGTAACAGCACGAGATGATAGTATTTCACGAGTTACTTAAACATATTTTGCTTCTTAAGTGATGCAACTTTCTTATCTTTAAGGAACATTAAAACATCACATATTAGAAATAAAACCTCAACAATAGTAAATAACAATATCCTTCAATCGATTTAGAGTACATATTACAAATGAAATATGAGCAATGTTAAACAACAATGTCTTTTAATCGATTAACATTCCTAAATATCTCAGTAGTATTGCCCATATACACCGAAAGCAACACTAGGATGGCGACATGGAAAAATATGTAGTAGGGGTGAGAAATTTAGCTCAGAGCAACACTCTCTTTTCCTTTCCCGAAAGTTAGCTTAGAGCTAACCTTAAGAAGCAATTGGGAACGAAAGAGGTGAGAAATTGCTTTGGCTGTGACTTTGGCCAGAGGTTAACTTAGAGCTAAGACAGACTTTGCTCCCAGAGACGCCGAAAAGGTCGGGCGGCGCAAGTAAGGCTTCCCGAAAGCGACATTGTGACAACGACGATGAAAAATTGGGAGTAGGGGTGAGAAATTTAGCTCAAAGCAACAGTACTCTCTTTTCAAATCAGTTCAAGCTTATCCCGAATGATGGGTTAGCTTTATTTTTCGTCATCCAGCTTCCCAAAAGCAACACGACGACGACAACATGGAAAAATTGGGAGTAGGGCAACACTCTCTCGGCTAACTTGAACTGCGGAGCAACACTCTCGGCTAACTTCCCGAAAGTTGGCTTAGAGGTTGCTTTGGCAGTGAAGCACACCTTTGGCTCATGTCTTTGGCCAGAGGTTAATGTTAGAAGACATATCAGAGATGAAAGCAGTGAAGCACCTTTTCCCTAGTGAGTCATAGCTAGCCAAGTTCTATAATGCAAAGGCAGTCTTGTGGGCTTGAGCTTCCCTTCTTTGTTTGCCGTTGTTACTGTTATAACTTTTCTTTCTTTTGGTTTTTTTGGTAAGAAAAGCAATCGCTAGAGTGCTCCAAGGCATCCAATGTTTCTTCTTTATCTTATTTTTAAAAGTAATACCCTTCTGAATTTAATATTTTATCTTCATATAATTATTCAATTCACCAGATGGACCAAAGATGTAGGTTAATTAATTACCCTTTTGAATTTAATATTTTATCTTCATATAATTTTTACTTGATTGCACGCTCCATTAAGTAAATGCCTTCAGACATGATAGAATTGTGGGCATTTTTTAAAAGAAAAGTTAAATTTTATATATAACTATTACATTTAATTACTTTTATGTATTTTTTAAAATCTCGCAATTTGGTTGAAAGGCTTTTATGACATGTCGGCATCATCTTCTTTTTTTTATGACAAAAAAAAAACCAATGAATGCAATAATTTAAATTGACTCAGTCATCAAGAGTACTTGCAACTTCATTCACTTTTAATTAGTAGTACATATACAATACTTCAATTGAACAGCTGACGAACAATATCATAAATCACATGCACGCACATGCATATCCTTTCAACGAAGAAAAGAGACAAAGTTGGTACTGAATTCGATCATAATAAAAGTGACACAAAAGATGTTTTCAAATGGCCAGATATAAGAAGATTTCGTTCACAATTGTTTTAAACTGAAAACTTGTCCATGTTCTTATCTATCAGCTGATTAAAGATAGAAGCTATTTGTTTTTTTGTTTCCCATGGATAATATACATGCATCTGTATCATGATGCTTTAGCAGGCCATTAAAGACATGGTTTCCAACTTTGTAAATGAAAAAAAGTAGACTATTGACAGTAAAAAATATGTGTGCTGCAGAATACAAAGTAGGCTCAAGGAAGAGATAATAATGAATGACTTGAAGCTTTTCCTGCTGCCTAGAGCCAACAAACACCGGGCTTCAAAAAAAGTCTTGCATAGATGAGGCAATTAGAATGATAGAGAACGTTGACATTGTTAATGAGCACAAAATTTAGCAGACGCATGGTATGGTCCCCAAAAAAAATGTAACCCTCCCTATTACATCAGTATAGGTGCATTAAGTAGGAAGTAAGCAACATAGTTCCTTTATTGACATTCAGAGCACAAGTTCCACAATGGTGAAAAAGAAAGTTAAAAGAGGAGCAGACTTTGTTCATAAAAATAAGTAATGAAGAAGGATATGACAGAAGAAACCATTGATGGAGGCAAAAATAAAGGATGCATGAGAATTTAGCATAAGTAACACTAATGATGGATCATGATATTGCCATGGTCATGTGAAAAACAAAGAAGCCAATGTGAATAACAGATTTTTTAATTGATTCTGGCCCATGGTGCACAGAACAACATACTGAGAACATGAGAAACATTCACTTTGTTTCTATTGGATTACCGGATAGGCAACTTGGAAAGCATGGCATTAAAGATAAGGTTTCCACCTTAGTGAATGAATCACAAAAGGAGGCTGGAGAGTGAAGATCATAGCAGGAAAGAATGATGACCAGAAAATTTCCCTGTTGCATAGAGCCAAAAAAAAAAACGAACGCGCAATAAAACATACACTTTAATAGATTAGGAAATTTGAAAGACAATTATGCATAAAGAGAACGTTGACAATTGTAATGAGGGATACAATGTATGAGACGTTGTCCAAAAATAAAATGTATGAGACGCATGGTCTGATGCTTTTAAAGAAAATGTAATCAAACCTATTCCATTAGAGTAGGTGCATGAAGAAGATAGTAAGCAACAAAACTCCTTTATTACTCAGATGCAAGGAACCACGCAGATGCAAAAGAATCTTAAAAGAGCAGCTGAGTTTATTCATATCCCAGAAAAATGGAAAAGAAGGTATCTTTCTGGATGAGGGAAAAGTATAACATTTCTAGATATGTGTCAGCCCTGGCTTTGTTGCCTTATATACGAATGAAGTAAAATATGCAATACATGGGGGTCATCTATAGAGACTCAACATTACCCACTGACATTGCATTATTCATAGTTTAAGAAGAAATTTTTAAACAATGATGCCTCAGGTTGATCAACCGTTTGAGTGCCAACTGCTTAATTTCTTAAGACGATGGAGAGAAAAGAGGGTTCGTTACCTTAAAATGTGGTGCGGCCCACTTTGTTGAGTAATTAGTGCAGAATGCACTAATGTATTATGGATATCCGTATGGACTTGAAGAAGTTAAGATGATAACATGGACACCGACGATGAGGCTGGTAACCAAATACTTTATATTCAAGTGCCTTTACGGAAGTACTCAAAGAGCTTGGTTTCTACAGCCATGAATGGGACTCAAGGCAAAGCCCAAGTTACAAAGAACAATGCATGAAAACCATCCAGGGAAACAGTCGTTTACCTGAGGCTCAAAGTACCTCGAGATGCAACCCAACCACTACTCATACAAGACTTAGTTTAATTTATTTATTGGCCATATATATATTGTGTAACATCCCATTTTCAAAAGACATATTTATATATATATATATATATATATATATATATATATATATATATCGTAGTAGAGCATTGGAGTAAATAGAGTATTGAGTAACCGATACAACTTTAACCGTGGCATAACCGCCCGTTCATAAAGAATAATACATTATCTCTGTTTCAATCTTAAATATCCTCGCCGGTCCATTACGCGGTCTTCACGTATGCCGCTTACTCGCTTTACTCTCGCTTCCGTCCTGTCTCTCGTACTGAAGCTAAGAGCCGAGGTCCAATGCCCATCGGACCTCGTGTAACGTTAACCTCATGCTTATATAAACAATATGTATAACAGATATTTCTAATATTACAAAGATTGATCAATACAAAGACGTCGTATGATCATTTGATAACAACTACACTAACATGTAAAGTTATTTCCGATTTGCAACATCCGTGCCACGATGTACGGTCGTGTCCTCAGCGCTAGGAAAACATAACGGCATTATCATGACTATAACCCATAAAGCTGTAAATAGTGATCTAAGTATCCATACCTTAGTCACTGGGCATGTCCAGGACAGAGTCCCGTTCATGGCTCTATGAAACCATCCACAACATATATAAGCATACTATAAGCATTAGCATTAGTGCTACAGTACGCGAACGTACCTTCGTTAACGGTACTTCGGTACGTTTAACAGCGGTACAACAGCGGTACGACAACAGCACAACAATGGTAGGTGATCAAAGGTATCCTATAAGGATAATATCGCATTTATCAATATTCAGCATCATAACAGGCATTTTAGGTACAAATTACCATTTTGCCCCTAGTTTGACTAATCGGCGAAATTTCGCCAGAGCTTCGCTATGTTGACTCTAATCTTCCAAAATTTTGCCATATCTCTTCCTCCAATATATTTTTGAAATAAATATCATATTTATCCCTAAAACATGATATCTAAACTATCTTGGCAAATTAAAGATCTACCTAGCATTTCTACTATAACTACTGAAAGAATTAGTAAAGCTTAAGACTAAGGACCGAAGAACTTACCCAGGGCTTCGCTACACTTTCTCCGGACTCCCCCTTCTCTCTAAAACCTCTCTCTATTTCGAACTCAAGCAAGAAGATTTGGTGTGAAAATGTGATGAATGGAAAGGCCTATTTATAGGAAAATTCTGGCTACTATTCACACTTTTTCATATCGAATTTCAACCGTCGGATCTTGACTTTATTGCATGGCACTTTCTTGGCCCTTGGATTGCCTTGGCCGACCTCCTTGACCTCATTTTCAACAAAATGATGTCATCCAAGTGATGCCATCCTCTTGCTTTTTGGTCTTGTACCGATAAAGTTCCCTGTTCGGTGTTATAATCGCGTGATCTTAAACAATCTCAAAAATACAAAGAACACGCGTTGAAGGTCTATTCTTCCTCTTTCAAAATACTTGGGTTAGCAATTTTTTTGATCCCATTAAGGGTATTCCGTAGCCCGAACATTTTCGGATAAACGCCGCTTGCCACGGAAATGACTTCCTAACATCAACTTCTCGGGTAAAAATTTACGATTCATAATATGTCGTGATCTCGAAACCTAGTTCATGGTTTTCTAGATATGATTTATTTTCCATTGGTTATCGTTTCTACTATCTCCCTTTTTCCTTTTTCGTCTTGTCTCTTAATCATTCCGCCGGGTTTGGAAATGACTTCGGAGAAACCACTCCGGATAAAATTATACTTGTTTATAATAAGTCCCGATGTTATATACTTAGTTCACCTACTTTGAGATAGGATTTAATTTCTATCGGTTCTCATTTATCATATTTTCTTTTTCCACAAATATCTCATTTATATTATTTTTTAATTAATAAATATCATGATATTTTTTTTTGGAAAAATCCACAACCCTTTTACACTTAAAATTTCGCCCCCCTTTATTTTCATTTATAATTATTTTTTAATTACATTATTATATTTTAATTTAATTAGAAAGCTTTAATTATGGTCTTAATCCTATGATTAGCAATCTTTTAGGATTTAGGGTTTTTCATGTACTTAATCTCATACATTTTTCTTAATCTTTTCCAATTAATTCGTAAGTATACTTTATGCTAATTTTAGCCATAAAAATTTAATTAAAGGGTTTTACATAATTTACCTTGAATATTCTTTTGTTCAAGCTTAAACAATTAACCATTAATTACTTAATTAATCACTTACTAATTGTTGATAATTTTCTTAATTAGGATTAATTATTTTTTCACAACTATTTCACTCGACAATGGTATTTTATGTCCCATGCATTATAATAAAAATCATGGGGCCAATTATGATCCCCAAAATGATATTTAATTTTTCCCCTTTTATTTCCAAGGGAAATAATTTATTAAATTTCCAAAATTAGAGACAATATTCTCTCCTATTTTTAATAAATATTTTATTGCCTCTTAAGATTTATCATAATTTTCTCAGGATGTTTTATGGCCCATAAATGCATTTTTGGCCTTTTGGCACTTTATTTCCTCTAATTTCGACAGAATTTACTTTAGAAAATAAGATAAATGTTACACTAGTTTTGAGACCTCATATTCACCTATTTCCAATAGGTATTATTTACTAAATTATGATACTTATCATAAATACGATTTTTAGGGTATTACATATTGAAATTAGTTTCAGTTTTATTGGGAAATAACGTGGGCCTTTTAATTGGGTCCATCTATGATAATTGATAAATGATCTTGTTGTATTATGCTTTAAGAAATATGTATCATTACTATTACAACTTACGATTACGGAGTACAATAACATTATAACAGTATATGCCACACTTTTTATTTCGATGGCTGATTACATAGAAAAGAAATCACCAGATGGAGAAGAAATAGGAAGTTATTTTTAAGTCTTGCATCTGTGGATTTTTTTTGCTCAAATGGCATCTGCGGTTGAATGTGTGGATTGTGGAGACATTGTCCCTTTGTACTTTCCATGAGCTTGGACACAGGTACAAAACACCTGCAACACTGTCCATATATTTAAAGGAACAACACAAAAAGCACAACCGTCTTGTCTATGCATTTTAACATAATTTTGATTTGTTAATCAGAGTGTACCACTTCCCATCGATTGACCACCATTAAACCAAAGCGCAATGAGGCACTGCTGCAAAAAGGAAAACAACAACAGAACGAAATATATGTCCAAATAAAACCTAGTTTAAGTCATAGAACAAAGGCTAATAAAACGCAAATAATGAAGCTTAATGGTCAAACGGTCATGAATATCAAGGGTCCAGAATCGCCCAGCTAAATAGTCAAACAGAAACTTTGTGGAGACAACATACCAAAGCAACAGAAACTTTGTACTCTCTTTCTTGTCTTTCGATTTCAATTTACTCTCCAGCTCTTCAACCCAAGACCCACGAAGATAGCACTCGACAACATCCTTAACCCTGAAGGAAAAAGCAAATCAGTCCACGTCCACAGATACAGTAACTTGTGAAGAATCGGTCTACCCGTACGTTGATTCGGGTTCCAGTAACTTCGGGATAGATGTCGGCCAAGGAAGATACAGGGAGAAACTCCATTGTTACGAAGTGAGTTGCCAACACTCAACAGCCTGAACTCCTCGCAAGAAAGATGAGTTAACTATGAAGAAAGGGCCCAGCTTTTTGCCGTTGCTTCTTCACTGCCGCCGTTGTCGCCGTCTCTCCAAGAGTTATGAAATCATCGTAGGAATCCCTAACAGATCGCTCTCCCTTACTGTTGCGTCGGCAATGATGGAGGCCATTATGAAGGAGTACAGATGACTGAGAGCGAGGATGGGTAAGAAGAAATTTGATGAGAGTACAAAGGAGTCATTCAAATTTTGAAGGGAGTGGCTAGATTTGGATTCGGTCCACTACGCCTTAGCGCGGTCCACTTCCTTGAAAAACAACACTGATGCTTTTTTTTTTTTTTTTTTTTTTTTTTTTTTTTTTTTTTTTTTTTTTTTTTTTAAATACATATTTTATGGTACCATAGGTATTAAAAAGATATTTTAGGATATTGACCGGTACTGAAAAAATACGGACTGGTACTTCATGATTTTGAAAAATTATTTTAGGACGTTGAAAATTTATTTCGCGACTTACTAAGATTAAAAAAGATATCATGACATCAAGTAGACCACTTAGAGAAATTAATGAACTCTCAAAACGACGTAGTTTTGGGGTGACTTGACATCTTATGTCAAGTGACATGACAAAAGATGAACCACAAATATATATATACATTGACGATGTTTGTGATGACAATGAACATGGAATCCACTCATTGTATAAAAAGCTTCACAGCTATGAAGTAGAAAATTTTAGAATTATGCTAAGTATTTTATTTTTATTATTTAAATTAGTTTGGATCAACATTTTGTTTTATGAAAAATAATTTATTTAGTATATTTAATTTTTCCAAATTAAATAAATATGTCTTACATTAGATACAAGCAGTAATAAATATTAGAGAAGAAGAATTAACTTTTTCTTGTTGAAATATTAGCTGGATTTCATTATAGTAACGAAGACTAAACTTTTATAAAGTAGGTTAAAGAATAGACTCAACACAACACAATTAGAATAAATATGTAATAATGAGAAAATGATAAGTCGGTGAAAACAACACCAATTTTAAAAAAAATCACCGACACTCTCTCCGCTCATCAAGCAATTTTGAGTGTGAATAAAATAACTTGACAATCATCCCAAAATGGTCAAATAGTCAAGGACGCGTTAATTGGTCGAACACTAGCCAAATGGATCCCACAAGGAGAAAAATCTAATTATTATATATATTTGTTATCATTAATGGCTTTTTCATGTATAATATTGCCCCTTCGCTAATAAAACCAAACGATCAACATGTGTTGACCTGACTCTGATGAGTTGGCTATGCCATATGGCATGTTATGCCACGTTTTATTCCACAATTATGCCCTGTCATCAACATCATGCTTCATCCAAACTTTCATTTCTCTCTTTCTGGCCAAAAGAGCTCCTCTTCTTCTCCTCCTTATCCTCCTCATTTCAAACTTCCACTACAAATAAATTGCATATTATACCAATAACTAGGCATATCAACAAAAAGCAAAGAATGTAATCCTCATTATCCTCCAGAGTTTCTAAAACTGGGGTTTTGTTGTTGTTTGACGCCATGATTAAGTCAGCCTTGCTTCCATCGTGTTCATCTCCATTGCTTCTTGATCCAACGCCTTCTTCTTCTAATGTGAGATTCGCTTCCTCCATTATCTCTCTTTCTCGTCCAGGAGCCAGGCTTATATTCCCAAGCTCAAACCCTTTAGTCGATCCAAGTTTGGAAGGGCTGTGAAGGAGCCTCCATTGATTTTTAAAAGAATAATAATCAAAGAATAGATTGTAGATCAACATATATTATATTTATATATATATATATAATATATATATTTTAAAACGCCCTCACCCAATTCATAATCATCAACAATCGACAGAAAAAAAAAAGGCATCAACGTTTGTTGAAGGCAAAAAGAAGAAACTGAAATTGAGAACCAACAAAAGCACAAATCACAAGAGAAAATCAATGGAAACCACATCAGCGTATACAAATGAGCTCAGATCTAGAACAAACTCAAAAGCACAAAACAATAGAAATAGAAAACGACATCCAGAGTAATCCGCAAACCAATATAAACAATAGATAATCAACAAGGAAAAGAAATAGAGGAATTGGAGTAGATGAACAGAGATATGGAGAGATCAAAGAAGCAATGGCAGCCAAGAAAATAGAGAACAGACCTGAGAGGAGATGCAACATGGGAGCACGATTGCGGCACATTGGAGAAGCAATAGCGAGGTCAATGGCGGATAAGATGTCTTCAGTGTCGGAACAGTGGAGTGGTTGAAGATGCTGGTGATTTGGACGGCTTCTAGGCATTTTCTTCACAGCAATGCATTTGGGTTAACGTGAAAGAGAGAGAGGAGGCTGGAGATGATGGGGACACTGGAGATGCCAGAAAGGATGGAACCAAGGGTAATGGCCGGAGATGAGGACCTAGAATCTTAGGTTGAAGAAGCTGAAGGGAGGAAGAGAGAAGAGCGACGGTGAGGGTTTCAGAAGAGAGGGAAATATGAAAGGAAAGGTGAGGTGGATATAGAGTGATTATGTGGCAATGATTTGGCATATATATGAAGTGTCATGTAAATAAATTAGTTAATTTTAATAGTTAAAATTAAATTTTTAAATGGTAGGGGCAACATTGCACAAATTTTTAAACTTTTAAAGGCAACGTTGCTCCTTTAAAAACTTTCAGACGCCCAATACCCTTTGAAAAACTTCTGGGACATTTTTGCCTTTTATCCCTAATATATATACAAAAAGTTGGGTAATTGATAAGAAGATGTTGATATGGATATGTGTGATCATACAATATATAAGGTTTACAAATAAAAAAAGGGAAAATTAAAATAAAGGACCAAGAGAAAATAATATTTATTATAAAGGACCATAAAAATTATAATTACTTAAAAGGACCAAGCATCATACTATAATTTTAAAATCACTTAATTGCCCCTAATCAAACCTCATGTATTATCTCTTGTATTCATAATTAAAAAATAACTAAAATTAAAACTAAAATATCTATCACGATATGATCATATCTTTTTTTAGAGATATTATTTAATTAATAACTGTTAAAAATGAAAACTAAACTTATTTCAAAACAACAGTGTTTGAATATATTATTTAAGGGTAATTTCACTGTTTGAATTTTAACTAAATTGCTCCTAATCAAACCTCATGTATTATCAATTAAGCTCTTTATATATATATATATATATATATATATATATATATATATATATATATATATATATATATATATAAACTTATTTCATATTTTTAAGGATATAATATAATTAGTTAATTAGATTTTTAAATTTTATTAACATTACATGAATTTTTAACCCACATAAATTGCTTCTAAAACAAAAATAAATCATACAAACTTTCTTGTTTTAACATATATGATAAATTATAAAAGACCTTGACTTTTATTAAAATATAATTCCATCTTGGATTACAATTTGTTTATTTTAAAACAATTATAATTTTTACAAATTGAAGAATGCATAATTTTTTTTTCATAGATATATTTTCAAATTAAGAAAATTATTGTTTAATTTAATGAAACTTAAAATTTTGTATTAATTTTAAAAATAGAATGGGGAAGAGAATGTTGAAGGGAATGTAAGAGATTTTGTTAGGGGCCTTTTAGTACTTTTAATTTTATATTTTTATATTTGGTCCTTCTAAATAATTACAATTTTTATGGTCCTTCTCGATAAATATTTTTTCCTCTTGGTCCTTTATTCTAATTTTCCCTAAAAAAAAAAGGAGAGTTGGAATTGCGTCTATTTGAGAGGAGAATGATTGAAAATCATGTAATTAAGATGATTATTTGGACAAATATAAAAGAAATGTCATTAGATATGCAAGCGATATCAAACAGTATAGAGTTTCTAAGAAGGTAATAGGAAGATTGAAGAGAACAAACACTAGGTGAAATTATTGAGCATAATCTTTTTTTTTTTTTTTAGATAATGGATGATTATTTGGACAAATATAAAAGAAATGTCATTAGATATGCAAGCGATATCAAACAGTATAGAGTTTCTAAGGCCGATAATCAAAGATCATACCATCAATCGCTTACTATGATGATATATGAAAAAATTTACTAAAATAGATGTTACTCAATCGCTCCGATGCAAAGCGCTTGGTTGAGCATAATCTTTTAGTCAACAACTTATCCATTTTTTTTTGTTAATTGCTTACAGATAACAGTATTAACGCGATCTATATAACTGGCCTTAATTTGCTAGTAAGACCGACTTAATCCTCTAACCTTATTAATAAATCATTTTCAACATGTTTCATTAGAATTAAGAAAAACTTTAAATCTTATTCTTATTCTTTCCATAAAATTTAATTGTTTTAAAACTTCACCCTTATTTAATATATAATACATTAAGGATAACATTGTACATTTATAATAATGTGAATTATAAATAGGGTTAAAAAGCATTCTCTCTCTATCTCATACTCCCTCCGGTCCTTCTTATAAGCAACTTTATTTCTCTTGTGGTTGGTCCTTAATATAAACAACTTTCTTCTTGTGTCTCAAAATCTTAAATACTTTTTCCTTTTCTACCCCTATTAGATACATATCTTTATATTAATTATCTTCCATTCACAACTAATTATTTCTCATATAATCATTTATTACTCATTCTACCTCATAATATTTTTAACTAATTCCCTCTCCTATTTTCTCTTTATAATTAATAGGAACATATTTGAAAAAAAAATGTCATTTTTGACACATGTATTGTTTTTAACTAATCTTAACTACTAATTCATTTTACACAATAAAAAAAATGCTTATAAAAAAAATTGGAGGGACTAATTAATACTCCCTCCGGTCCTAATTATAGGAATACTTTTTAGAGTTGGTTTTGGTCCTAATTATAAGAGCAAGTTTTAACTTTTGTCAACTTTTTTCTATAATACCTCTATTTATACTTTCTCAATAATTATAATTAACAGTCTATATAATTAAAATTATTTTATTATTTTATTTTTCAATAGAATACCGCGTATGGCGCATTAAAATTAAGATTGATTTAGTGTCTGTATTAGTTCAATCAAATCATGCCATCTCTGTTAAGTCTAAAATCATGCGTAACAGGACCAAGCATAGCGAGGCCTATTACCCTGCACAGATTATTATTAACTTTGTTCAATTTTGCCTTATGTAATTTTCAATTTTCAGAGGGGTATTTTCGGAAAATAATTAGAATTAACTAATTTAACTTCTCTCCTTAATCTTTCCAAATTCTAGTAAATAGCTCCTATAATTAGGACCGGAGGGAGTAGAAGCAAATGAGGAGTAATGTGGTTGCACCATACCTCAAGAGATCCCCCGCAAAGAGAAAAATCTAATCCTTCTATTTTCTTTTTATATAACCCAAAAACTACCTTTTGTTCATTTTGTATGTCGTCGTCTTCACGTCTAGGAGCAGGGTTCGTTACGTGTGCATGTGTTGAATCATCGACATCGTGGTCTGAGTGATCTATTCAATCACTCTTGACCAAAAAAAATCTATTCAATCACTAATAAATAAACAATTTTAAACATCTCAACCACCCTTTAAAAGAAAATCATTCCGCTGGCAATGCAATTTTAGATATAACTTCAAATCAAAGAGTTGGATTAAACGACGATGCTGTTTAATATATTAATAATAAAATATTTAAAGGTTATAATAGCTAGGGTTGTAAATAAGAGCCGCTTAACTCATTTGGATGGATTAAAGAAATTAATTAAGTTAGTTATATGTAATCCTTAATATGAAATTGATAGGGATACTTTGGATTTGGAAAAATTAAAGAATTATTATAAACTTGAGAAACAAAATATATTGATGTCTTATATTTATGACAAAACCTAACATGCAATTAGCTCTTACATTAAAGCCATGAGGTAATTATATTTCTTAATATTTTTTTTTGGTATGGCTAGTAGACAAGTTGATTTTGATAAAAATAATTCAACATCATTTTCACTGAACAAATCCCAGCCGGTAAGCATTGTATTGCACCAATCCTGCAATTAATGATAAATTAATGATATACCAAAAAAATTGAAGAAAAAACAAGGGTTCCCTCAGACATGCATGCATAAGGATATTCATCAAGTTGACACACCTACCAATCTTGACTTTATTTATGATTATTTTATTAACTAATCTTATATATTATTTGATTAATTAATCTTATATATGTTTATATTAAAATACTCCACCGATTCCCCTCCCTCGTTTAGTATAAATTGGAGTGCATGTTCTCTCATATGCACCATCAACATACACAAACTCAGCTCAACAATGTCATCTAAACACTTGCTAGTGTTTCTCATAGGAGTGGTGTTTGTCACCACTTCTAGCTTTGCAGATTACTATCACCCACCACCACTTGAAAAGCCCCCGCCCTACAAGCCACCAGTAGAGAAGCCACCTGTATACAAGCCGCCTGTTGAGAACCCACCGATTTACAAGCCACCCATTGAAAAGCCTCCGGTTGAGAAGCCTCCTGTTTACCAACCACCGATTAAGAAGCCACCCGTTTACAAGCCACCAGTTGAGAAGCCACCTGTTTACAAGCTGCCAGTTGAGAAGCCCCCTGTGGAGAAACCACCAGTTTACAAGCCTCCCATAGAGAAACCCCCTGTTTACAAGCCTCCTATTGAGAAGCCACCAGTTTACAAGCCGCCGGTTGAGAAGCCCCCGTTTTACCGGCCAGAAGCCACCCATTTACAAGCCTCCGGTTGAGAAGCCGCCTGTTTACAAGCCACCAGTTGAGAAGCCCCCTGTGGAGAAACCACCAGTTTACAAGCCTCCCATAGAGAAACCCACTGTTTACAAGCCTCCTATTGAGAAGCCACCAGTTTACAAGCCGCCGGTTGAGAAGCCCCCTGTTTACCAGCCACCGGTTGAGAAGCCACCCATTTACAAGCCTCCGGTTGAGAAGCCGCCCGTTTACAAGCCACCAGTTGAGAAGCCCCCTGTGGAAAAACCACCAGTTTACAAGCCTCCCATAGAGAAACCCCCTGTTTACAAGCCTCCTATTGAGAAGCCACCAGTTTACAAGCCGCCCGTTGAGAAACCACCAAGCTATCAACCACCACCTTATGGTTACTGAGTATCCCATGAGTTGTAGCCAATTATGGTACACTAAAAATAAAAAAGCATGTTTTCTCGCAATTTGTCACCAATTGTCTGCTTAGTATTTTATCTTTTTCGTTTTACCTTTGGCTTTGTTGTGTTCATATTTCAATCAAAGAAAAAAATCACATAAATATAATAAAAACTTGAGAACTTCACATGTAATTTCACGCATATCTTATCTGCTTTAACCAAACTTAATCATTACTATTTCCATCGCATAAAGTAATACAACAATAATTTGCTCTGAGTGAGAGAGAGAGAGAGAGACAGGAGCACAAATGCGTACGTAAATATTGAGAATTGATGAATCATATATATATATATAGGGTTTAGGAACAAAAATATACATGTACTTTATCCTTGGGAGCACCCAGCACCTTATGCTTTTTTTAGGAGCAAAAATACACATATGGTTACATTTTAGGAGCAAAAGTCACACCACACTGTTGTAAATATGACATTTCGACCAGTTGTAAATATGACTTTTTCTGTTGTAAATGACCAGATTTTAAATTCTGTTGTAAATACAGCACTTCCTATTGTAAATCTAGCATTTTTTTGTTGTAAATGACCTTTATATATTCAAAATTCAGGTGTTTAAGTGTTATTGTAAATATGGCCAGATTTTAAATTTTGTTGTAAATACAACACTTCCTGTTGTAAATATAGTTTTTTTCTGTTGTAAATGACATTTCTATGTTCAAAATCTAGGTGTTTAAATGTTATTATAAATATGACATTTTCTGTTGTAAATATAGTTTTTTCTGTTGTAAATGGCCAAAATTAACACTGTTAAGTTAGATTTTAACGGTGGTGTGACTTTTGCTCCTAAAATGTAACCACATGTGTATTTTCACTCCCAAAAAAAGCATATGGTGTTGGGCGCTCCCGAGGGTAAAGCACATGTGTATTTTTACTCCTTTATACATACATATATACATACATATATATATATATATATATATATATATATATATATATATATATATATCAAACATTGACGATTTGTGAGGACAATGAACATGGAATCCACTCATTGTATAAAAAGCTTCACAGCCATGAAGTAGAAAATTTTAGAATTATGCTAAGTATTTTATTTTTATTATTTAAATTAGTGTGGATCAATATTTTGTTGTAAAATAATTTATTTAGTATATTTAATTTTTCTAAATTAAATAAATATGTCTTACATTAGATACAAGCAGTAATACATATTAGAGAAGTTGAATTAACTTTTTCTTGTTGAAATATTAGCTGGATTTTATTATAGTAACGAAGACTAAACTTTTATAAAGTAGGTTACAGAAAAAACTCAGCACAACACAATAGAATAAATATGTAATAATGAGAAAATGATAAGTCGGTGAAAACAACACCAATTAAAAAAAAAAATCACAATTGGTCAGGTGCCCCGCTGAGAGACTGACAATGGTAAGTCGGTGAAAACAACACCAATTAATAATGAGGTTGACACAAATGGTAAATGGCTTGTGTATTAGTTTTACAAAGCCCGAGTTTGAAACTTATGAATGCGGAAAGTTCGAAGACTCACCCACTTATGTTAAGAGACTCACCCACCATATAAACGGTGTAGAACCGGGTTGAATTTAGATTAGTCGGTGAAGGCTGAAATACCGTATACCGTATGAAAAAAAAAAAAAATTTATTAATCACCGACACTCTCTCCGCTACTCAAGCAATTGAGTGTGAATAAAATAACTTGACAATCATCCCAAAATGGTCAAATAGTCACGAACGCGTTGATTGGTCGAACACTAGCCAAATGGATCCCACGAGTAGAAAAATCTAATCCTTCTACTATTATATATATTTGTTATCCTTAATGCTTTTAACATTCGGGTTATTGTCCTAATTTATTTCATTTCTTGTTTTTGATAGCCATTAAATCCATTTTAACAAATGGGAATTTATATAGAAATGATTAAAATTTATTGAAAATTAAATAAAAAATTAAGCAAATTTATTTAAATTTTAAATGATAAAATATTTTCAGAATATTGGATTTAATTTTATATTGTTAATTATGTCGAAATTAATTTAAATGTAAAATAAATATCAAAGTCATCACATTTTCTTTAACAGAATCAATCCCAATATATAAAAGGATAATGACAAGAAGATATATTAATATTAGCTTTAACTTTTTAACATCAACGAAGAGAACAAAAAAGGGGGACATGGTTAATGGTTTTGTCAGCACAGTCAGGGCGACCAAATACGTAATATTAATTAATATTTGCAAATGTGCCATGGCACCCCAAATAATGTTGGAATGAATTCAAAATTTTTAGGGAACGACAAGCTCTTCCAATAACAAATTCAGGATGCAATATTAATATTAATTAATATTTAGGATGCAATATTATTAGGGAACGACAAGCTGTTCCAATACAAATTCCAATAACAAATTCAGGATGCAATATTATCAAATTTTTTTGTGAACGACAAACTGTTCCAATAACATATTAATTAATTAACATTGCATGAGCAAAAAAAAATCAATTTCCCTTAATTATATAATTTAATCTCATCTTACTATGAAAAGCCTGAGATTTACCAGCTTTTCAACGTTACGCCTATTTAATATGGGAGGGTGTGTCTGCTGCGCCCTTTCTAATGGGATCCATCTTCCCTCCCATACTCTTCTCATTTTGGCCTCTCCCTTACCAAAAATTACACCGTTTTGGGTATAAAATGAGAGGGTGATCCACTTTTGTTTTTTCCAAAATAACATGCAGGGAACCCAATATTCTAAAGTAATTTTTTGTGCATTATATAGCATAAAATATTTTTCTAGTTGCAATGAGCACTCTAAATTTATGATACTGTGTGTTGGATAATTTAGTTTAAGGGTGCAGCTTGCCAGATATTGAGTGCTATTAAAAATTTATTTTGTCACAAAATGCACAAAAAAATATTTTAAAATATTGGGTGCTATTGAAAAAAAAAAAATACTTCAAGGTCCTAAATATTATTTTGTGAAAAAAAGTGGAACACCCTCCCATTTTACACCAAAAATGGTGTAGTTTTGAGTAAGGGAGAGACCAAGATGGGAACTGCATGGAAGGGAAACTGAATCCCTCTCAAGTGTGTCCCTTGTTGCACCTCAATTTCCCCCACTTTCTAAATGTTTTTCCCTTGCTTAATGAGTGACATTTTGATATCTTATAGGCAAATATGGTAATGATTTCAAATTTTTATGAGTTTTTTTTTTTTAAAAAAATCAAAGTTTTCAAAAAACTTGCATAGTTTCTTTTTAATTAAAAGTCAAAAATCTTTCAAAAATTATATTAAAAAAAAAACATTGGTATTTTTTGCTCATAAGATATCAAAATGTCACTCAATTTATATAGAATCTAATAATCCAAAGAAACAAGAAAAAGACGTTTCGAAAGTGGGGAAAAATTGAGAGGCTACAGTGACCACATAGGGACGAGGGAGCAGACAACCTGCCCATTTAATATACACTATATTCTATGAAAACAAAGTCGACAACGATAATAAAGGCTAATCTGAACACCCTATTTTATCTAGGTCCAACTAGAAAATAATACAAATAATAAAAAAAATAAAAAAAAATCATTCTTGATAGAATTTTGATAAATCTCCATTGATGATGATTTATGATAGATCAACATTATTGTAAAAAAAAAAATCAAAAACAAAATCGATGATGATTTGGTTCCAGACGAGGGAGTATCATTTGGGTGAGTCATTATTACATCAAAATACAAGGAGGGGGGGGATTAAAAATAATTATTTAAAAAAATTAAATCCTCTTTGACGATGATTGGTGAGTCATTATTACATCAAAATACAGGGGGAGGGGGGAATTAAAAATAATTATTTAAAAAAAATTAAATCCTCTTTGACGATGATTGGTGAGTCATTATTGCATCAAAATACAAAAAAAAATAATTTAAAAAGATCATTAACGAGACAAACCCTAGGTGATGTGTAATACCGATTTTCGATTTACCAAAAAATCTTGTATTTTAAGAATATGTGACCAAATTAAATTGGCTAACATATGTGGCATAAAGTCACATAAACTAATGGCTATTTTAAGTTCAAAAGAGCCATGGAAAGGTTATAAAGACACTTAGTTAAATTAAGTGTCAATTTACCAAATACTAATTGACAAATTAGCTTGTGCTAATTAATATTATTGAAGGGCAATAAAGATATCTATTGGAGGCCATAATTTTTGAAAATAATAGGGCCATTAGAGGGTTGATTTAATGCCAAGAAAATCATAAGATTGTGACATATGTAAAAACAATCCAATGGCCTTAATTTATTCAAGGATTAAGCCTTAATCCTCATGTAATTATGTAAGCCAATGGGAGAAGTGGAGCAATTGGAAATTGACACTTGGTGTTTAGGGATACCTAAGGCTTTGATTATGTCATCAAGATGACATCACAAAAAGCACATGTTAATTAAGAGCTAAAAGCTTCTAGAATTTTCTTGACTAATGGAGCAATTGAGACCATAGAAGATGACATGTGTCAAAGTCATCCAAGGGTTCTAATTAAGTCTTGAATTTCGAATTGGATCAAGGGTGGAGATTAGAGATGAAAAAACTTCTTGATTAAGTCTTGGAAAGATATTACACAAGGATGAAAGGGTAATTCAGCATTTGTGGGGTCCACATGGGCTTGCCACTTGCCTATAAATAGGAATGCTTCCCTCTTCATTTCTTCACACTACAACTAGAAATTAAATCTGATTCTTGAGAGCAAGAGAGAGCTAGGCAAAAGTTAGAAGGAAGAAGGGAAGGAGTAAGACCTTCAAAGGTAAGTTCTTTGTCTTTAGCTTTTTGATTTTTGGTAGAATTTTGGTTTGATCTAGAAACTTATGGAGTAACATTCTTTGCATGTTTTTATGGTCACAAAAGGGTTTAAAACAAAAATTGGATTAAAAACATGTTGAGAAATAATTTTTGAAAGCCAAAGATCAAAATAGCAAAAGTTGGAAAATTGCTAGTTTAAAAGTTTTTTGGAGTTCGTTGCCTTGTGGTCAATATTTTATATAGAAACTGACCTTTAAAATCATGAAATCTTACATGAAGAAAGTAGACATCCAGGGATTTCTTTTGATATAAATATGTAAAGTTTAGAGATCTGGACAAGGAGATCTTGATTTTTGAAGTTAGACCACATTTCTAAAATTATAATCTGAATAGCGGTTAAAGATGTAAAAAATGAGAATGATCCAGAAACTTAGAGCTTCTAGGATTATTTTTCCTTGAAAATAGGCATATCAAGGGTCATATAGATTTTTGAAACACTCAAATTGGAGTTTTGTACATTTAGTTATGATTTTTCAAAGTTTCTGAAAAATATGCCAGAAAATCCAGAGGTTCATTTTTAAGGAAATGTAAGGGTAAAAATGGAATAACTTATCCACTAGGGGTAAAAAAGTCAAAGAGATGAAAATAACCCTTTAGAATATTATTCCAAGCAATATTATATTTATTATAATATCATATAAAATATGGAAAAGGAGATAATGCAATGGTAATATGTTAGGATATCAGAGAAGTTCGAGGACAAATTTAAAAGAACAGACATATTACTAAATACAATGGTACATGAGATTAATTGTTACTCTGAGATTTTTCGGGATTCCAGCCCTTGCTACTACCTATGAATTGTATAGTGTTTTGGATGAGGCTCCTAGAACAAAGCAACAAGATGTTTGCAAATGGAGAAGCCAGACCGCTTCTAAATTGTTTGAGGGATATTTGTAGAAAACATTATGTAATTATGTTTAGAATTTATAACCAAGATCTGTAATATATTATTAATATATTTTGCCTAAACCGTTTTGCCACTGCATTGAGCTATAATGCTCGATGTGTGACGTATTATTGGAAGGGTGTGACAGTTGTGGCACCAGAGTGTGGTTTGGGCAATATCAGAATAGTGTACTAATATGATCTTGGTTATGTGGAGACAAAGTAGTAGTGATATAGACCTTAAGGAAGAGGGTTCGGCCTCCAGTGAGTTGAGGTTCTAGGGATAGATGAGGTGGCACAAGATTCAGATTCTGTTGTCAATTCTAGGGCTTCTGATATTGAGATAGGATATGATTTAGATCCCCAGATTTGATTGGAACTTAGAGGTTAAGCGTGCTTAGGTGAGAGAAATTTTGGGATGAGTGACCTCCTAGGAAGTATCATAGGAATTTGAAATCCTTTGATTTGAGGCTTGAGTACCTTGTGGTATGAATATGGTGATCCTTAGGGGTGCCATGATGTTGGACTAATATAGTAATAATTTGAGGATAGGCTTGAATATGATCTAAGTTTAATGTAAATAAGGTTGCACTAGTTTCCAAAACCTGACAATTATGAACCCTGTAAATGTTGATTAATGTTGTTCTGTCTACAATGCTTTGGGTATGATTGAGGATTGACCTTGAGATGAAAGAATGATATTAGAATATGCCTTTGTAACATCCCAAAATTTGGAATTTGAGAATTAAAATGTGTTATGGGATTAATTATGGAAAATTTGGCCTTAACGAATTTTAAGATTTATATTTGGAATTAAAGGCATATTTTCCTACAAAATTAAGGACAAATAGTTAGGAATAAATTTTGGCCCGAATAGTTTAGAGACAAAATTTTATGGCCTGGAATAATTTTTGGAATTAAATTGATAATCTAGTGGCGAAAAGGGTAAAATGGTAATTTTAGTATCCCAAGCCCACAAATGAATTTGGGCAAAGTCGCCCAATTTGATAAGTCAAAGGCCCATACTCCCTCACTATTTATTAAACTCATTTGGCCCACATACACGATAGATCACTCAACCCATTAGTCTCCACTTGGTTAAACACTCAAGCTTATGAATCTCCCTCAACTGTTAGACCGGGCTATCACCCAAGAGGGGGGGTGAATTGGGTGTTTGATAAAACTTTTGTAACTTTAAAATTCTTTTCGCAACTTATTGAAAGCAGTTTGAATGACAATAATAATTGATAAAGCAATAGTCAATCATTCAAACATGTATGCATATTCGAGATATATATATATCTTTGGAAATATAGGAGATAAGGGAAGAGAATATGCAAACTGAGATTTATACTGGTTCGACCCAATCCTTGACCTACGTCCAGTCCCCAAGCTTCACTTGAGATTTTCAATCCACTATCTTCTTTCAACACGATTACACGTTCTGTACTTGAAGTAATCCTTTCACTAGGATTCACTCCCCCGTACAAACTGTAATCAATACACTTGCTTGATTACACACTCTGTACTTGAAGTAATCCTCTTCCTAAGATTCACTCCTTACAAGCCGTAATCAACACAATGTGTTTCCCACTCAAGATCACCCAATCTTGAGTAACTCTCAGATAGTATGGTAAGATGTATACAATAACTCTTCTCTCTCAGAAGTAGATAGATGAATAAACACTGAAGTACAATTACAAGTCATCTCACTCTCTATGATAAGCTATGTAAACATTAAGAACAAAGAGTAAATGATATGAAAATCAGAGTATTAGCATCTTGAAGATGTCAGCTTGTGTCCTTGCATTTTTCTGCTCTGTGTACTCTGTATTTAGTGTGGAGTCTTCAAATCTTCAGGTATTTATGCTAGTTGAAGCTTATGACCATTATAGATTTGTTCAGACTTGAACCCATTCGAAAATATAGTTGTTGTGTGCATTTATGAGGAATATAGCTGTTGGAAGCAGTTTTGGTGTCTTCTCTCACTAATCTTCACTTAATCCAAATGTACGTGCGAAGTTCAAAGTTGACTCTCTCGTGAATTAATCCGTTGGTGAAGCGATTCTTTGGATGTGCAAAACATTCTTTAATGCTTTGCAAGTGTGTGCAGACAGATTACCCAAAAGTATGCAACTTTCTGGGTTTTGCATTTAATGTTCTGACATGCTTTTTGCTTTTGCTTTAAACCTTCAATAAACATTCTCTAATTCATCTGAAACTCACTAACAAAGTGGTTAAATATATCTAGGAACATTAGAGAATAATGATAGGAAGTATTAAGATCAAACAAGAAGGTTTTACAAAATCGTAGAATTTGAAATTACGAAGACGCGTTGAAACCTTGAGGTTTTATCGAAACCTTGAGGTTCTATCGAAACCTTGAGGTTTCACTTGAATATGAAACCTTTGAAAAAATCGCGCCAAGGCAAACCTGGAGGTTTTCTGGGAACTTGAGGTTTTCCAAATCAGAGGAAAGGTGTGTGCTCTCTGGATGCCAAAACCTAGAGGTTTTATCATAAACCTCGAGGTTTCACTTTGAATGTGAAACCTTGCAAAATCGCGCCAAGAACAAACCTGGAGGTTTTACGCAAACCTGGAGTTTTTCAAAATCGAAAAGTCGTTTGCTCTTCGGATGGCGAAACCTCGAAGTTTTCGCCAAGACTTGAGGTTTCACTTAAATATGGGAATTTTTAGTTTTTTGTACCAAAATAGAAACCTAGAGGTTTGAGAGTAAAACTGGAGGTTTTGTAAGCTTGGAAAACATAGATCCTCTCTGCCTGGACAAACCTCGAGGTTTTTCCAGAAACCTCGAGTTTTCTCATAATTTTTAGAACTTAGAGGAAACAACATCTAAGTTCAAACCTGGAGGTTCTAAAAACGGCGAAAACTTGAGTTTTCTCGGTAGGTCAAAACCTCGAGGTTTCTTGCCAAACCTCGAGGTTTCACACAATTTTGTGAAACCTAGAATTTTCAAGTTAAAACAGAACCTTGAGGTTTTAAGGCAAAAACTGGAGGTTTTCAAGTGGTCAAAACTTAGGAGACTCTCTGTAAGTCCAAACCTTGATGTTTGAACAGAAACCTCGAGTTTTTCATTTTCCAGAAAATGTTGAGAAGTCTCTGTATGAAGAAACCTCGAGTTTTCTCTGAAAACCTTGAGTTTTGCTCAGTCCAGAAACCTTGAGTTCTTCTCTGTAAGGCCAAACCTCGAGGTTTCTGTGCAAACCTCGAGTTTTGCTCGACAAAGGAGTTTTACAATGTCCTGAACTGACGGTCAACTTTACAAGGCCATATCTCCTTGGTTTGAACTCCATTTTGGTCCGTTCAAGTCTTGATGGAAAGCCCTTTTAGTCTACGTTCATATGCCACCAGTTTTAGCTCAATCGGATTTGTATTTTGTGATATACACTCAAAACATTGAAGCTTGGTTTGCTGTGTGGTGTGAATTTCAGTGTCAACTTCTACAATTCATAACTCCTTGATCTGAACTTCTTTGGGCTTTAATTTTATATCACAATGACGCATTGGAAGTCTAGTTTAATATGCCACTGGTTTCCCCTCAATTGGATCTCTGGTTTGGGAGATATCATCGAATTACCAGACCTCGCCCAGCTGAAACGTGAAACAGAGTTGTTGAAAGTGCTGAAACTCGAGTTTTCTCATCCTGAAGCTGATTTTTGCTGACTTTAATTCATAATCTAGCCATTCCAACTTCCATATGATCTTGGAGGCTTCTAGCATCGATCTAAGAACTTTAATAATGATATTTCATTCAGCAAGTTCTTCCTTCTTCAATCTCTCCTCTTCTTCTTGATTTTCCCCAATATCCTTTGATAACTTCTTGCTTCTTTGCAGATTCTTCTTTCTATAATCTCTTATTTCCTTCTTGGTTATTCCCCATGATTGAACACTTTCTTTCTTCTCTTCTCTTGATCATTCCCAAAATATTTGTGTAACTTCTTGCTTCCTTAGCATTCTCTCCCATTCAACTTGGAATAACATCTTGCTTCCTTGACAACCTCTCGCAAGTTCTTCTTTCTTTAATACCTTATCTCCTTCTTGATTATTCTTCATAATTCAACTTGGACTAATCTACATTAAACATAATAGTTAGTCAATGTAGGAGATAAATATATTATGTAAACTTTTTGCTCTAAAGAATGGCATCTATATAAGACATCATCAAAACTAATCATATCTAACATCAACTCCACCGTAACACACACACAATACTCCCTCCATTCGTTATTTTTTTTTTCCTTTCTTATGCATGTCTGCCAAATGGCATGAGACACACATACACTATCTTTATTCCTTATCACTGAATACAACTCACACACACCACCAACTTGAACTCGACACACACACTCAGTTCCAATACACACTCCTTTCTCATTTCATTCTCTTCATCCAAACTCACACTTCCATCCTCCATTTCGTAAAAAACACACTACACCTCTCATTCTTCACACATTTTGTAATACCTGATTTTCGGTTTACCAAAAATCTTGTATTTTCAGAATATGTTACCATATTAAATTGGTTAACATATGTGACATAGAGTCACATAAAATAATGGTTATTTTAAGTTTAAAAGAGCCATGGAAAAGCTATAAAAACACTTAATTAAATTAAGTGCCAATTAGCAAATAATAGGCAAATAAGCTTTGCACTAATTGAGATTAATGGCATAATTCTTCAATTTAATTATGGGTAAATTAAAGTCATCATTTTTTAAAGAAATGAGGGCTGATTATTGAAGAAAATTAAGGGTCAAAGATGAAGAATTAAACTTGTCTAATAAAACACTAATTACCATGGTTAAGCTAACAAATTAATTATGTAATGGAATATGTAATTAGTGCACATATAAACACTTGAATAAGGGAAAAAATTAAGCTTCAATCAGCCCCAAATGTCTAGCACATACAGCTGATGAGAAGAGATGAGAATTGTAATTAATTAGAGTTGAAAAGTCAATATTTTCAACTAACCAATGAGAAATCAAGAAAAATAAGCTAAATCCTTGTGAAATTAAATGGACCAATGGGAGAAATAAAAGCATATGAACCATTGATAAAGAAAAACAATCCAAGGGCCAAAGAGTATTATGGATGTCGACCAACACCTTATTGAGTAGGATTTGGAGTTGAAATTGTTGACTAAGTCATGTGAGAGATTTTGGATGAAATTTATTATTAAATAATCAATGGTATATTTAATTAATAAATTGAGAACATTAAATAGCTAATTGTGAAAGGCATGTCGGCATGCACAATGAATGGGAGTGATCAATTTTCAAAAAGTGATAATTGATCCAAGGGTTAAGGTGAGTTTTGGTCACAATTAATTACCATTTTTGCCCTTGAGATTTCTCTATAAATAGAGAGCACTTCTCTTCAAATTCTTCACACCAAATCCAAGCAAACATCTGATCCTAAGTGAGGGTGAGAGTTTCTTGGAGCAAGAAGGAAGAAGGAGTTGAAGTTTAAGGAAATGTTTTTGAGCTCTAGTTTTTAAGTTCTAAGTAAAAGTGTAGTTTAATCTAGGAAATGATTAGGGAAATTCCCTTTCATATTTGGAAGTCTCCATTTCTTTTAAAATGAAAAATGGAGTGGAAAACATGTTAGGGAATAATTTTTAGAATCAATAGATCATTATGATAAAAGTTTGGAAAATTGCAGGTGTAAATCTTGTACAGCGGCGAAAAATTGATGCTATTTTTATTTTATGTAGCAAAAGAAGTCATTAAATTATGAAAATTTACAAGAATAAAGTAGACATGTAGGGCTTTCTAAATATATACAAATATGAAGTATTTTGAGTTCTACACAAGGAGTAATATATTTTTGAAGTTAAGCCATTTTTCCGGGATTAAAACTGAACAGCGATGAGCAACTATTAAACTAGGAATTATTCTTCATGGTCTAGCTTCTGGGAATATTTTTCCTTGAAAATAGACATGTCAAGGGTCATGAGGAATTTTGAATAACTCAAAAATGATTTTTGCAGAATTAATTATGAATTTTCAAAGTTACCAAAAAATATGGGCAGAAATGCTGAAATTGCGTTTTTAATGAAAAGTATGGGTAAAAGTGGAATAATAAATCCACCAAGGGTAGAAATGTCAAAATAGATGAAAATATCATTTTTGATATTATCCTAGGAAATAGGATATTAATTATAATATCATGGAAAATGAAATAATCCGAAAGTAACATTATAGGATATCCAGGAAGTCTGGAGTCAGATTCAAAGGTTGGGCATTTTGGTAACTACGCGGTGAAAGGTACGTTCATGTACTAGTAACTTTAATCGCCTATATCTTGTATTATTATATATGATTGAATGATTCATAAAGTCATGGACAAGACTAGGTCTTAGGTCATGCACCGTGACTAAGTTTATGGGCTTTAGTCACATGTTTATATACATTCAACTTTGTGTGGGGTTATAGCCTTGATAACGCAGCAAGTATGTTTTCCTAGCGCTGAGAACACGTGGATTCGTGGCACAGGGTGAGTGTGCAAACGTTGTTAACATTACATCTACTGTGTGCTATGTATTGTTGTAACCTTACATCTGCTGTGTGTTATGTATGGTTAATGCTGATATGTAATGAATATATGTCATATATTGTTATATCTACTATAGAGGTTAACTGTTACCTGAGATTCAATTCAATTGAATCTCAGACTTGACTAAAGGTTCAGGAAAGAAACTAGGATCTAAGAAGAAGACGTGGACAGAGCCATGAAAAGGAACTAATGGACGAAGCCGAGAAGAGGCGCTGGTCAAAGTGAATGCCAGAAGAGGTTCATCAGAGCATAGTTTCTGGCATGAATCTGACAAAGTTATCTCAAACCAATTGGTGCTTAAACTAAGGAAGGGTTAGTCTATGTAGTTCAGTCAATAAGTCGCCGTGAAAGACGGGGAGACTTCCACTAGACTAACATCCGTCCTAGACAATAGGTTTGGTTGACATAGTTGGGTTCCAAGCCACAAGTCTAGTTAAGGCTTGGTTTAAGATTGTATAGTTATTATGTCAAGAGTTTTAATTATACAAGCTCTTTGTAAATGTATCATGAATATTCCTTCGGGATATTTAATTTACCAGCTTATGCCTGGGCATTTTATATCAGTTACTCATTGTCCAAACGTTAGTGCATGGTCTTCGTTCCGCATTACTCTGACATGTAGCACTGTATTCCTGGATACTACGTGTCACCGGGCATAGTAAATAGTATGGAATTTGGGGTGTTACACATTTCCCTCATTTTTCCATCCTTCATACTTCATTTCTTCATTCCGCACAGTGCCGAAGAGTTGAGAAAACTGAGAAAGTCAGAGAGAGAGACAGAGAGAGATCGAGTTCACCGGAGAAAGAGAAGAAGGAAGAGAAGGTCACTGGAGGAAGGAAGAAGAGACCGTGATTTTGACATGCGCCTTAGATTATCGACTAGGTGAGTTTCCTAGATCCTCTCCTTCTTTCATTTTCTGATTTGGTCACTTTTTGGAAAAAAAGGGAAGATGAATATGGTTTTGCATGTCAAGTTTTTGATGTAAATGGGTCTCTTTTGGATCTAAAAATAAGCTTAAAGTCCATGCATGTCTGTTATATGCACATGGTGACTGATTTCTAGAGCTTAGGGTCAAGATTTGTGCTTATGCTATGTCTATCACCTCTTCAAAATAGTCCAAAAACAGAGCAGGTTTTGATTGTCGATTTCTCCGGTTAGAGATCGAGTTTTCCTGTGATATTTTTACATAAGATAGTACTCTCCTTAAGATTTAAAACGAGTGGTAGATCACCTTAAACAAAGTCTAGAACTCGAGATATGGTTTTTGGAAGTCATGTCATGAATCTGAAAAATTCTGGACTTTGTTTCTAACTTGTTAAGTTCCGTGTAAGGAAAAACCTAAGTAAAAAAAATCTTATGACCTTAATATATTTTGAGCACGTAGCTAACATGCTAATCTTTAATTTGATAGGTAGTTTGTAAATTTTGGAGTTTTGTATAAGGAGTTATGATTTTTACAAACTAGCCTATGTTTCTAGAAAGTGAAATCTGGGCACTCACGTTGTGTGAAGCGTGTGACTGATTAAATGAAGTTATAAAATTATAAAACTTTTCAGATACAAAGAGGGCACATAGAGCTTTAATTGGATAGGTGGTTTCCAATTTTTGAAGCTTTGTGCAATGACATATTGATTTTTAAAGTTAAGAGTAAATACCTTTTACGGTCACGACAAAAAACACAGACCCCATTTTGGTCCCTTACAAAAAAATTGGCCCTTATTCGTCCTTCTTATGGACTAAAAAAGACTTTTTTTATAAGGGACCAAAATGGGATCACGTTGTTTGTCGGGGACCAAAAATGGTATTTACTCTTAAGTTAAAGTTCTGGAAGTTTCAACTGGACAGTAAAGAGAATTTTGAAAACTAGGAACGTATCAGTCATAAATTATTTCAGTGGTTATTAATATATGAAAATAGGTTTACCTAGCTTTAAATAGAAATTGGAATCACTCCATTTAGAGTAAATACCCTTTCTTGTCCCCGACAAAAAAACACGATCCCCATTTTGGTCCCTTACAAAAAAAAAAAAATGTCATTTTTAGTCCATAAAAAGGATGAATAAGGGTCGATTGATTGCCATTTTGATCCCTCACAAATTTCCAAAAGGTCCTTTTTAGTCCATAAAAGGTCGTATAAGAGTCGATTTTTTTTTTTGTAAAGGACCAAAATGGGGTCCGTGTTTTTTGTCAGGGACCAGAAAGGGTATTTACTCTTGAGAGTTGTATATACCAAGTTATGATTTTTCCAAGTTTCCGGAAAAATTAAAGTTTAATTTTTTATAAGTTTGAGAATAATCACAAAGGAATAATTGCTTTGGTAAAAGTTGTAAAGTTAAGATAATTTGATTAAACATTCATTTTTCCTTGGTTCTAAAGTTATAGATATGTCCTTAAGGCCATAAGGAGAAGGAAGAAACTTCAAGCAACTCCGACGATTGGTGAAAGAGGAACCCGAGTAAGGCAAATAGTCCTTAAAAGGTAATGTAGTTGATATTATTGCGATGTGTATATGTATGATTGCTATGCTTGATTGTTATGTTTAACATACTTGAATGATTGAAGTTCTGTTTATGATTATGTTATACCCATGAGTATGATGCAAGAAGCATTGAAGCATGCAGTAATGTCATTATGTTAACATGAGCTTGTGCAAGGAAAGTATATCATACATTAGCTTTTATCTTGCATGTACTGTTTGGTATTGTCTACTAGTGGGATTCCTTAGAATCTCACCCTCAACTACCAACCAATAGGCTGGTGAGCATAAAGTGCTGCACAAGGCTTAAGGAGGAGCGTTGCTCTAAGATGGCTTAGCGGAGGGATAGTGAAGAATCGAGGGACGACAATGTTTAATGTGTCTTAGGTTTCACTGTTGTAATGAATGTAAAATGCATGTAAAGGGGTATAAACCTGGGAGTACCCCAGTTATGTAATCAAAAGTTTAAGTTTGTATCAGTATATTGAACTATTTCTGATTTTGCCGCACAACTGCGTATGAGCGTATGATTATGGTCAAGAATGCCGGCACCCCGGACGGGTGTTACAGTTGTGGTATTAGAGCAGGTAGTTCTTGTGGCAATAGAATTGTATAGTGATATTTAATTACATAGTCACAGGAATCAGAGTAGCAGTGGTAAGAACTCTAAGGAAGAGTGTTCAGGCTCTGGTAAAGTGAGAGATTGCAGATAGACGGGTTAGCAACAGAATTTGGATTATAATCTTGGGGCCTCTGATATGGAAATCAAGGTTTGAATTAAATTCTCACAATGAATTTAAAAGGGAAAGTTGAGTACATTCATGATGAGAATGTACGGTGGGTAAGGAAACCTAGTGGATTGGTATGTCCTTAGGTTGTCAAAGATTGATATGTGAAGCCCTAAGTCTTGTGAGACTGGTATGTTCATAGGCTTGCAGAAAGAAATAATTAATAGATGATGGATTACAAACATTATATTGAAACGGTCAAAAGGCTAGGATGGGAATGGACTAGATGTGCTTTGTGAATGCTCGAAGAGGTTGCAACGCCCGGAGGATACAGATAATATCTTGAAAGTGGCCAATGACAATGATAACTGGTTTTCTTAATTGCTGAGGAATTCAGGACTTGGAGGTCCTGTGTTTGTATATTTTCCTAGCACTGTGGGATTCAGGACTTGAAGGGTTCTGCGTTGTATGGACTTGTGCCGGTATTAGTATCCCTAGATCAGATTGGCACTCGGAGGTTAAACGTGCTTAGGTGAGAGAAATGTTGGGATGGGTGACCTCTTGGGAAATATCATAGGAATTTAGGATTTCTTTGATTTGAGGCCTAAGTACTTTGAGGCAAGTGTAAACTTGAATATGTTGATTAGACGACGACAAGACAACAAGAACAACCACCACAACAACAAGAACAACCACAACCACGACCACGACCACAACCACAACCACAACCTCAACCACAACAACAACCACAACCACAACACCTAAGTGTTTTGAGAAAGGGTATACAGTGATCCTTAGGGATGCCATAATAATGATAGAATGACTATGGCTAGGCTTAAATCTGATCTAAGCTAAACTAGTGCTTAGATCAATGTGTAATTGAGGTTGCCTTAGGTTTCAATATCGGAGAGTAGAAACCTTGATAATATTGATTGATGTTGTGTCAACCAAATCCCTAGTGAGTCTCATTCTTTTTTCCATAAGTTTTCTTCTAGTGCTGTAAGTCTTGTCCTCCACCACTACCATGGGTCTTTACTTTACATCTCATTTCTTGTGATTCTTCCTCAAGTAAACTTTCATTTTTTTTCTTCAGTTAAACGAGTTTTAGTTTCATTTTTTATATATATATAACGAGATCTTGCTAGTGGATTCTCAAGGTTGTCAATGGGGATTAGGAAATCTATTCTTATGATGGCTGTTTGTTTGAAGATTAAAAGACCAAAAAAAATGCAAGAGAAAGCAAGGAACACGAAAACGATGAGGTCAAAGGCTGTTTGTTTGAAGTTCTTAAACGTTCGAACCCAAACTATAAGTTGAAATCAGGTTTGTTATATCACGTTTCGGGATTTGCTCATGTTTTTATATTTGCCACTTGTTACTATATTATGATTTTCAAAGTTAAGTTTCGAAATTTGTTTAGGTTTTTATATTTACGTATTTTAACATATAATCTTATATTGATATTATCCTTTTGTTGTTAAAGGATATGTGATGGGACCTCTTGGAGCCACCGATATGTGATCTATGGACAATCTACAACAAAAGACATTGGAGAATATTATGGAATAGTTGATTAATTGGTTTTCTTTTAGAAGTCAAAACCTTATAAGATCATGTTTTATTGTGACGAGTTGAAGTTATTAATTTCTTTCAAATTATATGATGTTTATCTATAATATATTGATTTTGAATCCTAAAAATATAAGTTTTTTAATTTAATATTATTATCAATGATCTACATCTGCATTATATTCTCCTATTAATTGTTTTTTTGTTAAAAAAAAAAAAAAAAAAACGCGTCAATTAAATGGATTATATTCATTTGAAAGATGTTTGTTTTTACTGAGCTCTCATCTTTCCATTCCGTCTCGTCTCTTCGTGTTGTGCCCCAAAATCCTTCCAATCCGTTAAAATTTTTCCAAAAATCGTGACAATTTCTCTAACAAAGTTGTCGATTTGTGCTTCCAACCGTTGTTGTTCCTTTTCCCTCTTTAATTTTGGCCTCTTTCCTCGCCTTCACTTTCTTCTTTGTCGGTCCTCTTACCTTCAAAATTTCTCATCTTCCAATGTCAAAAATCTTCTCCTTTGTCTCAAATGGCTCGAACGAAGACTTCTGTTGGTGGACCCGGTGATCATTCTCCGCCAGAATCTCCAGACCGTCTTCTCACCAAGAGACCCCGTTCATCTCATCGTCGGCCAAAGGTTCAAGTCACTGAGTCGTCTAAAGGAAAATCAAGTGAGAAGCCGAAGACTCCTAGCAAGTCGAAAATCTCTGAAAAATCCAAAGCAAAGGCTGTGGTGATTCAAGAGCCTTCAAGACCGATAACAATTTTGGTACTAAATTTAAGTTGATAACTTTTTGTTGCTCAAGTACCTTCTTTGATTTTGCCGTTCATTCGATATTACTTTCCAGATGTGCATTTGACACTTAATTTGCTACCCACGTGTCACGTCTCAACCTGCTACATGTGCATTTGAGCTCAATTTTTCCCCCAATTTAAATCAACTAACAGACATCAGGGAGGAGGGTAACGTTTTTGTGGTGATTTAACATTTTAAATAGTTTGTTGTTATTTAAAGTCTAATTAATAGTTAATTGTGTTGAACGCTCTTTAGCTAATAGTTTATTGGCCAAATCGCACCTTAAACCTAGATTAATTGTAATAATCAGAAAATGATAAGTCGTTGAAAACAACTCTGGAGGAAAAAAAGAATACAGCACCAATTAAAAATAAAATAAAAAATCACCGACACTCTCTCCATTCCTCAGGCAATTTGAGTGTCAATTAAATAACTTGACAATTATATCAAGTGGCCAAATAGTCAAGGACGCGTTAATTTGTCCAACACTAGCTAAATGGATCCACCCCACAAAAACGAAATATAATAGTATAATTCTTCTTTGTTAATTTTTGTTATCCCTTACTACTTTTTTTTTTTTTTTTTTTTTTTTTTTTTTTGTAAATAGTAATACAACAAGTGATTATGAGGATGTTCTTATAGATATATGATCAAACAATTGAAAAAAAAAAACAGAGACAAGGTTTATATATAAAAGAGTGTTATAAAACTGAAAAAAATGTATAGAAAAGTAGAGAGAAGTCAGAGAGAAATTCTAGAGAGATGGAGGAATTCTCATTTCAAGTAACTTCGAATGTTTACATAAGACCTCTATTTATAGACCTTCAAGGGTTACTATGCAATGGACATCCACATAATACATATATTTATAACACTCCCCTTGGATGTCCATTATGAATATGTCTCATTAAAAACTTTAACTAGGAAAACCCGGTGGGATAAAACCTAGCTAAAGAAAAGAGTACATTATCCATCGATATACTTTCGATGTTGCCTCGTTAAAAACCTTTCTAGGAAAACCCAATGGGACAAAACCTAGATAAGGAAAAAGAGTACAACGTGTATCGACTCCCCCTCTTAATTACATCAGATTTTCTAATGCTGCCTCATTAAAAACCTTTCTAGGAAAACCCAGTGGGACAAAACCTAGATAAGGGAAAAAGAGTGCAGCGTACATCAACTTGCCCTACTAAAATACATAAGATTTACTCCCCCTGATGGCTACATTACTCACAATGTCTTTGTGTTGGTGAAGAATTATTTCATGCAAATAAGCATGATACATAAGTGTCATTCTTCAACTTCTTTGCATGAGGTTGAAATTGTTCTTTATCCACCCGCAAATTATTTAAGTATATAATGGATATGACTTATCCATATAAAATCAATCTAGGACCTTCTTTTGTATAAACAAAAGATCTCATTCTTTAGGTATTAAATCTGTAATCCAATACGAGTTTCGTTCTTCTCAAGTCATTAATTATTTCTAATTCTTTCTTTAAACAATTAATTGCTTTATTGAAGCTTTTCAACGTTTCAATAATGTTGATATTATCAACATAACTTGCAATTAAAACATTCACATCTAGATCTTTTCATAAAGATGCATGGGCATATTGATTCACTTTCTTTATACCCTTCTTTCAACATATATTTCTTGAGAAGATTATACCACTTTGTGCCTAATTGATTTAAGTCATACAAAGACTTCTTCCCCTCTATTGTTTTCAATAACTTGAATTAAATGCTTTTGATTAGCATCCTAAGTCCTTCAGGGACTTGTGCTTCTAGCACAATAAATCATTTGATGCTTCTAGCACCTTAAGTCTTTTGGGGACATGTGTTTCTCGCACCTTAAATCTTTTTGGGACATGTGCTCCTGGCACCTTAAGTCCTTTTCTACCACCTTAAGTCCTTTTAAGGACATGTGCTACTAGCACTTTTTGATTCTTTGAAGATTCTTCTGTAATCTTCATAATTTAGTAAGCCTTATGCATAGGCTATATAACAATATCTAATAGACGCATAATTTTATCTTTCTTTCATAAATTGCAGGATTAACAATATATATACAAAATTATTGTATCCACCACAAAATCATATATCACATCATAATCATATTAGACTTTGTGAAAATCTTTATTCTCACATAAACATTCATATATCTCAATTTGGACTTGGTCCATAACCGTCATAATATGATTATATTTGCGTCATATTCAATTTCACTTATCCTCTTGGCCAATCATCTATATGTCAATTTCTTGTGACATATCTTTATATAATATCCTCATTTGATCACGTGATATCATCTTTCAAAATTGTTGTCGACAACTTTATCTTTTCGGTTCCATTTTTTCAATTCGACATAACTTATCAATATCAATATTATTCAGGTACCTGAACCTCTCTTGAAGTTTTTGCAATTAGTAATGTCTCGATACTCTTCTGGAGTATCTACCTCCTTAATATGATCATCATAATTATTGCTCCAATTTATCCATAACATTTATTATTGGAACCGAATAATTTCTCATGCTTCGGGCATGCCACATTCATATTTATCTTTGATTGGAACATTTTCAAATGGAGTATGAGATTTAATAAATCTCATTTAGGTCGATAATATTATCCGGCAAATACTTCATGAATGCATAATCGATGAACTTCCGGTTCATACAACATTATTCGAGGATATATACTTTGCTATAATGCATTCCATATATTGTCTTTTCCAAACTATCCAATTTCTCCCCCTCATGGTAAAAACAATGTCAAACAACAATTGACTAATCATGCAAAAGTATAAGTCTCCTAAATCCATTTGTTTCCTTTAGAAACATCTTTACATTTCATATAGAGACAAACAAGAAATAGAAGGTACTTATATAACATTTATCTCAAATATCTTTCTATATCCATCTATGTGCATTGTGGTGGGTTAATAATCATTGCACATTCAACCATTTTAAGATGGAAATTTGTTTGGCTTCTGACCAAAAGCCATTTTTACCGGGAGAATTCTGTTGGCTTATATAAATACTGCTATATAACATCAAATATACTAACATAAAATTTTGTTCTCATAAGCATTCATCCAGCTTATTTATGGAGGCTTTAATTATGATTCTTAAATCATATCATCTGGAAAATTGCGCGCTTAATTTATTCAAACATCAAACATTATTGCAAACTTCATATTGCAATCTCTTTTGCAAACTTCATGTTGCAAGCAAATAATCTCACATGTAACCATCTTATAGATGCATCTATTAAATTTATCATATCATTGTATGGTTTACATGCTATTTCAATGGGCCCATATAAATCTGTTTGATATATTTCCAGAGATCAATTATTACCAATTATGACCTATGACATTTTCATAGTCATTTATATTTGAGAACAAGCAGCTATTTATGAAGAATTTTCTGATTCTTCAATGGATGTCAATACAAATTTTTATTTGTATTATATATGACTTGGATGATCAAACAAGTCATGCCAACAAATAGTAAACTTCTAGTTTACTGTAACATATATCTCATCTCAGTAAACTTCTGGTTTACTGTAACATTATGATCCACAATCATAATTTATCATTCATTTTCGGAGATCATATTTGTCATTATGTGGGAAGTATGAGTATGACTTTCTACAAATTAGCTCACACTTGCATACTAACAATCTCCCCCTCAAGTGTGAGACAGAACATTCCCCATAAAATTCATGGACTTTGTTCTTCATAAGAGAGGCTTAATGTATGAAGTATATAACTCTTCAAAATTTCACTCACACTTGTATTCTAGAAATCTCCCCCTCAAGTGTGAGTCCTTTAAAAATACTTCACAAACATTAATGGACTTCAATCAAAATGTGGGTTTTCACTTACAAATCCTTTAATTTATTATCAAAAGAGTTTTACACCCAACATATATTCTCATCCTCCATTGAGGACCATATTAGTGCATTATAATAGTGCTACAGGCACTTCAACATACCCAATGGAAAATATCTCAAATATCTCCTCCTTGTATCATTTCTCTAGAAAAATGAATAATCACTTTCAATTTATAATATTTGTTTACACATCAAGATATGAATTCTCAATAATTTTTCATATCTTTATTAATCACTTATGACCTCCTTTGGTCATATTGTAAACTTCTGGTTTACAATGAGCATGTGGTTCAATACTTTTCTATATGATATCCATTTCTGTAGATATCTTTGAAACTCAACAAGTTTCTTTCATATTTGGTAGAATAAAATGCATATTCAATGCATAATGTTGTTTCTTCACGAAACAATACATTAGCTCTTCAGGAGCCTTAAAACAAATTTATACTACCAAATTTAGTCTAAACATTGGTCTTTCAAATTAAGTGGGTAAACTATGCTAATTAGTCTCCAAGACTATTAGCGTTTAGAATTATTACTCATGTGGCATAATTTCTATGCAAAATATTTGTCTTTAAGACAATAACTTAAAACTCTTTGTATCATTCAATATTTGATACATATACTTTCAGGGTCTTTATATAATAATTTATAAAATTTTCTTGCCATGCCATTTCTTTAAACCAATACTGTTCTTTTATAAAAGAACAATTATAAAAGTTTATCAAAATTTGATAAACTTCTTAATATCAAATAATAATTTTATGGCAATAAAAATGATAAATTTTCTAGTCATAAAATCATAATATTATGACTACTTCTTGCCATAAAAATATAATATTATAGCAACTTGCCATTCAAAAATATCCAAAAATATCAACAACAAAAATTAGTGAATAGTATTTTACTATTCATACTAATAAAATAACATAAACGGATCCACGACCAAATATTTTTCTCTCTTCAAAAGTGCCTTCACGTGGGAAGGTTTGAAAATTGTGTTTGTAGAAAATTACATAACATGACCCCAAATTCTATAAATGTTATTTTACTACCACGTAAAATTATAAAATAATACCTCAATTATTTAAAATTCCAAATTGGTCCCATTTTACGAAAATCAACGCCTCATACTTTTGAAATTGATTTTGAGGCTGATTTACATATTACTTATCTTATCGATAGTTTATATCAAATATTGGACCTTTAACAAATATATTATGGCATACAATAAATACAAAACTAATGACCCTTGCCACCACAACAATAACATGAATTTCTATCATGTTTATTATACCCAATATCTCATTCTCATGGTTCTTATCAATAATCTTTCCTCACTTCGTGAGAATTTGAACCATCATAATTACAACCATGTCCATATGTAAACAAATTTACACACATATCCACAACCACAATTAAATTTATTCATTACTACATTCACTTCGGGAATGTATTTCATTCATTGGAGGAAATTCATGATCCTTAAAACAAAAACTTACTTTGTTTTGTTTTATCACAAGCAAGAAATTATTAATTCAAAATATTTCTTGAGTCTTTCACAATATTGCTACTTCAGGAGCAAATTGAATATTCCCATTTATAATAAACTTTTAGAAGAACAACCATCTTCCAATTGGTCATACAATCCCATTAATTTGTTCTAAAGAACAAAAGAATATTTTAATGCCAAATATATAATTTTGAGACATTTATACAATTGTTGACATACACAACTAGATCATGCCTTGTCTCATAACTTCAGGTAAATATGCCTCTTGGCATCAGACCACATTATCATTTAGCTTCGTGGCCAAATTATGCCTCCTCTTAGCTTGGCTAAATTATGTCATCTCTTGGCTTCTTGCCAATTTCAAATTTCTTGGCTAAATTATGCCTCTTCTAGGCTACTTGCCACTTTATATCTTTATTGGCTTCGGCCAATTTTTATCATATATCTCATTGTCATTTTTTCTCTTCAAGAGAAATTAAATCAAAATGGCTTCCAACCGTTTATCTTCGGGATAAACAAAGGTTTCTGCCATTATATATGACGTCGATCATATAATAAGAAATATAATAATAATAATAATAATAATAATAATAATAATAATAAATAAAAGTAAATGCTTAAATTCAAATAGCATTAAAATAAATGCATAAAATTAAATCAAGACTTCCGGTTAGGAGGTTTAACCCCAAGTAGGTGTCGAAATAATAAATTAAAATAAATGTTAATAACATAAAAGTAAAAGTTATGTTAGTAACATTAAAGTAAATTGTTTGAATCATAAATATGTTAGTAACATAAAGTAAATTACTGAATCATTATGTTAGTAACATTAAAGTAAATTACTTGAATCATAAATATGTTAGTAACATAACATAAATTACTTGAATCAACATAAAAGTAAAACCTATTATTATAATAATATATTATTATATATATATTATTATATATATATATATATAAAATATGTATCGTGGCGGACAAGCCGCCCACGATAATAAAAAAGGGGAAGGGGTATAATATTTATATAATATAATATATATTATAATATAATATATATAAATATATTATATTATTATATTATAATAATATATTATATTATAAAATAATCAAAGGGGAGATTTTTCTCCCGTGACTCCTTCCCCCTTTTTTTCTTCTCTTTTTTTTTCTCCTTCTTCTTCGCCTCTCGTCTCTGCAACCTTCACCTTCGACCTTCTCCTTTCTCTTTCACTCACAGCATCATATTACAAAAATCAACAATCAAAACTTGATAGAAAACATACCTGAGTGAAGGGATCATAAAACCACCGATCTGAAAATTTGTTTCTCAGCTTAAAACGCCTCCTTTGAACGATTTGAAAAACTTCTTCTTCTTCCATGGAAGGTGAACATGGTGATGATGAACGATGCATGAAGGAGGCTCAGTTGATTAGAGCCTCGTGCTGATAACGTGTTATAAAACTGAAAAAAATGTATAGAAAAGTAGAGAGAAGTCATAGAGAAATTCTAGAGAGATGGAGGAATTCTCATTTCAAGTAACTTCTGAATGTTTACATAAGACCTCTATTTATAGACCTTCAAGGGTTACTATGCAATGGACATCCACATAATACATATATTTATAACAAAGAGTTGAATTTCTGTATTGAAGAAAAAATGGTTGAAAACTAGATCGAGTAGTATAGAGTTCTTTGAGAAGGTAAGAGGAAGATAACATAGAATACTAAATGAAATTACTAGGCGGAATCTTTTCGGTAACAACTTATCCAATTTTTTTTTTTTGGGTTAATTGTTAATTGAGCATAATATTATAGTACGATTTGTATAGATGAGCTCACTAAACAGGTAATATAAAATTTCTTCTTTAATACTATTTATATATAAGTTATTTCCAATGTGTTTCACTAAAATAAAGGACAACCTTAAATCTCTTTATTATTATTTTCATAAAAATTAATAGCTTTCTAACTTTATTCCTATTTAATATACATCTACTTCAAAATTAAAAAATCTACATAATAATAAATGAATGGTAATAAAATCTACATTTATAATAAAACTTCAATGATGATGTAACTTATAAATAGGATTAAGAAAAAGCATTCCCTCAGTCTTATGATAAATAGAATTATAGTAATGTTGTTGCATATCTCAATGGATCACCCCACAGAGGAAAATATAATCCTCATTTTTTTTTTAAAAAAAAAATCGTAATCAATTATGGCCTTTTCAATATATGTGGATGATAGGGATATAACACAGTATGCCTACCTTTTGACCATTTTGCACGTTGTCGTCTTCACGTCTAGGAGCAGAATGAAGGCCGTTACGTGGTGTGAGTGATAGTACTATTCAATCATTAATCAATAAAATATTTTGAACATCTCAACTACCCTCTAAAGAAACTCATCCCAACTGGCAATAATGCAATTTTCGATATAACTTAGAATCAAAGTGTCGGATATTAAGACGACGACGACGGTGTTTTAATATAATAAGAAGAAAATAATGTTTAAAGGATATAATTTGTTTCAATATACTTATAGGAGTGGTGTTTCTCACCACTTGTATGGTTATATTGATAAAAAAAAGAAAAAGAAAATACAAAGTCATTTTCTCCAAACAAATCCTGCTAGTGAGCATTGTATTACACCAACCACATGCAATCAGCCAAAACCATTTACACCTAATAATTTCATGCATATCTATCTACTCTATGAATTGATGATAAACGAAAAAAAATTGAACAAAAAACAAGGATTTCCAATTTTCCACATACATGCATGGTGATATTCATCAAGTTCACACACCTACCAATCTTTACTTTATTTATTATTATTTTATTAATTAAGTTTACGTTTATATTAAAATACTCCACCAACTCCGCTCCCTCGTTGACTTTCCAATTGGAGTGCATGTTCTCTCATATGCACCATCAACACAAACTCAGCTAAAAAATGTCCTCTAAACACTTGCTGGTGTTTCTCATAGGAGTGGTGTTTCTCACCACTTGTAGCTTCGCAAATTACTATCAGCCACCACCAATTGAAAAGCCCCCGCCCTATAAACCTCCAGTAGAGAAGCCACCTTTACAAGCCACCGGTAGAGAAGCCACCAAGTTTACAAGCCACCCGTTGAGAAGCCACTAGTTTACAAGCCACCAGTTGAGAAGGCCCCCATTGAGAAGCCCCCTGTTTACAAGCCTCCAGTGGAGAAGCCCCCTGTTTACAAAAATTAGAGAGCCATTAAATCAATTTTATCAAATCAAAATTTTTGTTGTATTTGAGAGCCATTAAATCAATTTTATCCAATCAAAATTTTTATAGGAATGATTAAAATCTTACTAAAATTAAATAAAAATTTAAGTGCATTTATTTAAATTTTAAATAATTAAACATTTAAGAATATTGAATTAAAATTAAATCCCACCAACGTTTAATTTTACAATATTAATTATGTCAAATTTTATTTAAATGTATAATATATATCAAAGTCTTCACATGTTCTTTAACAGCAGAATTATCGGCAAGAAATAAAAAGATAATGTCCAGAATATCGATAATTAAATATTAACAACATGGGTTTGTCTGCTCTCTGCAGCACACAGTCGGAGCGACCAAATACGTAGCAAATGTGCCATGGCGCCACGAACAACGTAGTCAGCCCTTTTTTAAAAAAAAAAAAAAAGAAAAAAGAGTTGTTGTATTGAACGTACCAACAATAATTTTGAAATTAATTCAAAATTTTTAGTCTTCCAATAACAAATTTTAGAGACTGAGTTGTAATTGATAAACACCGCATCGAAAAGAAAAATATTTTTTCGCTTAATTACCTAATTTAATATTGTTTAACTGAAATTATATAATTTAATCTCATTTCAAAAAAGACCTTAAACATCATTACTGCTATTTAACTACATAATTTCCAAGAAAATAAGAATCTGCAAAATAAGAAATGAAGAATGTAATTATAAATTTATGTTAAAAAATATATTAATGATTCGTTTTATAAATAGGAAAAAAACCAAATCAACTCTCTTTTCCTTAGAAATAAAACAACGAAAGAAGTATGTCCTATGAGAACAATATTTCACAAAAAAAAAAACGAGTCTACAATAATAAATAAAAGATAAAATTGTAAATTTATATGAAAATTTCAATGGTGTGACTTATGATAAGGACTAAAATAGACATTCACGCGTTTTTGCCGATGAATACTTTGGTCAAATTAAAATTTTCAGTAATTTTCGATTGAAAAAAAAACAAATTGAAGAGTTTTAATTTTGTGGAATATACAACAAAAAGCTATCTCCAATTGAGGTATAGTGATATTTCAATTTGATAATTTGATATTGTAATACAAACCATTAAATAATTATATAAGAATGAAGTAATTAAAGCCCTAATGCAACTTCTAGCCTTAAGCCCTAAGATTAGTTATCAGTACCACATTTTTGGCAACAAGATAATGATGAAATTATACTATCTATGTAGATTATTTTAGGTTTTCAATAAATTATGGTTTCTATGTTTTCCGAATAAATCGGGATATCTAGATTACTCTCTCATTATCTTATTGAAAATAGAGAGAAAGAAAGAGTTGAAAGATCTTCGATCACGAATGAGGGTAAAGTTGAAAATTGTAAAACCCTAAAATCTCTATTTATCATAAGTGTTATATTTTGATAAATAATATCTATAAAATGAAGGTGAATATGTGTCTCAAATTTGTGTAATTTGTTAATTATAATTTTAGGCAAATTTCCTTGAGATTAAATTAACAAAAGGCTAGATATAAGACCAATATTAGGGATCATGAAGTGCGATAACATTTAGCACATAAAATGATAATTATTTATGGCTAAAATAAGCAAGAAAAACGTTATGGAAACACTTAAATAAGTTAAAGGAAATTAACAAAACCTAATGGGCAATTAAACTTACACTAATTGAGATGGTTTTCATAATTCTTCTAATTAATTCAAGCCTAATGAATAGCCTTGTAACATCCCAATTTAAAAGCGATTTTTTTTTTCAATCATAGTAGAGCATTGGAGCGAATGAGTAACTGAACCAAAATAAAACATTAACCATAGTGTAATAGTAACGATACTGATCATCCTAGTGTTCAAAAGTAATTACATAAACGATAAGTAAATCTCCGTTCGAGGCCTACTCTTCTTGCTTGCCCCTATCACCAATCCTCGATCCTCCCGACCACGAAGCTACAAATGAGATCCAATTCCCATTTCGATCTCGGAGTAACGGTTAACCTTATGCTTAAATAAAATAGTATATGGACAACAGATAGTCATAACAATACAGCAGCATATCAATACATAAGCACAAAGCAGATGCATGATCAATACAATGACAGAACATAAGCACAAAGCAATATGTAAAGTCCTACAACATGTCTGCACATACCCAATGCCACGATCACAACATGTGTCCTCAGCGCTAGGAAAACTCATACGGTATTACCAATACTATAACCCGTGTAAACTGTATGTATAATTGACGACCCTAGACAGAGCCTCAGACTATGAACGTATCTATCACATATATGTATATGAGCAGCATAGAGTTAGGGTTACAGTACGCGTCCGTACCTTTGTTGACGATATTCGGTACTTTTGACGGAAAACGGTACGTTTGACGGCAGTACGACAACGGTACAAAAGCGGTACGTGATCAAAGATATCCTATAAGGATAATATCACATTTATCAATGTCCAACATCATAACAGGCATCTTAGGTATAAATTACCATTTTGCCCCTATTTTTACTATTCAACTAAATTTCGCTAGAGCTTCGCTACTTTGACTCTAATTCTCCAAAATTTTGACATATCTCTTTCCCCAATATATTTTTGAAATAAATATCATATGTACCCCTAAAACATGATATCTAAACTAACTGGGAAGATTAAAGATTAATCTAGCATTTCTACTATAACTATTGAAAGAAACACTAAAGCTTAAGACTAGGGACCGAAGAAATTACCCAGATCTTCGCTACAAATTTCTCAAGAGCTCTTCCTTCCTTCTCCACTCCAAAATTCGAACTCAAGCAAGAGGAATTGGTGAGAAAGTAAGCTTGGGGTTGCCATCTATTTATAGGGAAATTTGAGACACTATTCATGCTTTTTCATATTGAATCTCAACCATTGGATCTTGGCTTTATTGCATGGCTTCTTCTTGGCCTTTGATTTGCCTTGGCCGACCTCCCCCCCTCCTTTTTGAAGAAATTACATCATCAAAGATGATGTCACATACTTGCTTTTTGGTCTTGTACCGATAAAGTTCCCTGTTCGATGTCCTAATCGCGTAATCTTAAACAATCTCGAAAATCCAACAACATAACCTTGAAGGTCTATTCTTCCTCCTTCAAAACATTTGGGTTAGCAAAATTTTTGATCCTATTACGGGTATTTCCTAGCTGTAGAACATTTTCGGACAAAACGCCGCCCTACATTTAAAATGACTTCCGGTAACACAAACTTACGGATAAAAATTCACTTGTTTATAATATGTCCTGATCTTAAAAACCTAGTTTATGGTTTTCTAGATAGGATTTAATTTCTATTGGTTCTCATTTATCCTATCTGTTTATTTTATATTTTAATTATCTTATATAATTCACAAAATTATCTCATTGGTCCTTACTTAATTACATGGATTTAGGCATTTAAAATTGTTAGAAATTCTTGTAGCCTTTGATCTTGCTTTATTAGATTATATCCTAACCATTGACCATCATTTAATTTGTCTAATTTAATTAGAAAGCTTAATTAGGGCATTAATCCTATGATTAATAACCTTTTAGGATTTATGGTTTTCATGTACTTAATTTCACCAACTTTTCTTAATCTTTTCTAATTAATTAGCAAGTACACTTTATGCTAACCTTAGCCATAAACATCTAATTAAAGGGTTTTACATAATTTACCTTGGATATTCTCTTGTTCAAGCTTAAACAATTAACCATTAATTGCTTAATTAATCACTTACTAATTGTTGATAATTTTCTTAATTAGGATTAATCATTTTCTCACAACTATTTCACTGACATTGGTATTTTATGTCCCACACATTATATTAAAAATCATGGGGTCATTTAGGGTTTCCAAAATAATATTAAATTTTCCCTCTTATTATTTCCAAGGAAATAATTTATTAAATTGCTATAATTAAGGACAATATTCTCCCTAATTTTTAATAATTATTTAATTGCCTTTTAAGATTTATCATAATTTTCTCGGCTATTTTATGACACATAATGTATTTAAAGCCCTTTGGCACCTTAATTTCCTTTAACTCCCATGGTATTTTCTTTAGCAAAATAAGATAAATATTTTTTTTTGAGACCATATACTCACCTATCAGAAATAGCCATTTATTTATCTCTATACAAGATTCCAGATAAACAAATATTCGGGTATTACAAGCCTAAATGGACCACATGTGCGCCTAGCCTTGTGGTGAAATATAAGCCAAGTGATGTTGAGATATTACCTTAAGTGTTAGTCTTAAGTCTCCATGTAATTAAGTTAATCAATGAAGAATATAATTAGGGAGCATGTAAACACTTGATTAATATGATAATTAAGAATTGCTAATTAGTGTTGAAAAGTCAACAATGGCATCTAGCCAATAAGAAATCAAGAAAATGAGCTAAATCCTCATGAAATTAAATGAACCAATGGGAGATTTGAACCATAGATTAATGACGAGGATTTATCTTGAACAAACACAAATTGAATCCAATGGTCCTAATTAATTCCATAATTAACCTTAATCCTTGTGTAATTGAATTGGCCAATGAAAAATCAAGGAAATAAGCTAAATCCTTAGATAATTAATTGGACCAATATGAGACTTGAGTTATGGATTAAGGGTTAGGATGGAATTTAAACAAACACAAGTTAGATCCAATGGTGGTAGATTAGCACATGCATGGAAGAGGAAGTTTATCTTATTTAATTCAAGATATTATATTAAACAAGCACATGGGATAATTAAAGAATGGAATTGATGAGGGAAAGAGAAGAGGGGCACGATTTTGAAGAAGAAAATGGAGAGGAAGAAGAAAACTTAGTGAAGAAGAAAATGTTATAATGGTAAATGCACATGTGGGGCCCACAAGACTTGAACCAACCAATGGGAAAAATCAATGAAAAATGGGTTAAATCCTAGGTAATTAAGATTAACAAATGAGAACCTCTTAGTTTTCCCTATAAACCATTGATAAGGAAAAAAGATCCAAAGGTTGATATCCTTGAGTTTTCCCTATAAATAGAAGAGCAATTCTCTTCATTCTTCACACCGAAACCATTCCAACAAAGATTAGAGAGAAGTTAGAGTAAGAAGCAAGAAGGAGGAAGGAGTAGCAAGGTTCTTCAAGAGGTAAGTTCTTGAGCTTTAAGTTTCTTTAGTTTTTGTAGTTTTTGGTAAAAATGTAGTTTAATTTAGGAAATTGTTAGAAATATTCCTTTTCATGTTTGGAAGTCTCTATTGCTTTTAAAATGCAAAATGGAGTGTCAATTGACACAATACAATTTGAAGTATGGAATTTGGGGTGTTACAAAAATTCACCCAATAATCATTGAGCTAACTACTTCTCTTTGGTATGTGTGATTTGGTCAAAAGGGACTTATAAATAGGACCATAGTGATATTTATTAATGTTGACGAAGATAAGAGCGAGTGGATACTCACATAATTAATGTTCGTAACACTCCCTATTGGATATCTATGATGATCAATTAGTAATAGTTTTTTTTTTTTGGGGGCTTCTTCTTTCGATATCTACTGCATGCATTTAGAATGAAATTGTACACAGATTTATATATATTCCAAAAATATCCTAACTTTAAAATTTTGGTGGTCACTCTATTTTTTTCCTCCTTGTCAGGGACACTGATTTTTGGGCATTACAGGTAAAATTTTTCATATATATATATATATATATATATATATATATATATATATATATATATATCACTTTCAACCATTGGGAGTATATATAAACGGGCGCCCACGTTTTAGCCAATAGTTGCTTTGGTCAACTTAACTTCATTTGCCGTTCGTCGTGATTCAGAAATTTTCCGACATAAAAAACAAATTCAAGAGTCCTAATGCAACTTCTATCCTTAAGCTTTAAGATTAGTTATCAGTATCACATTTTTTGGCTACAAGCTAGATTACTTTTAAGATCACTTTATATTTGCAATCCAACAAAGTGATAGGTCAACTTAAATATTGTTTTTCATATTCGAGCTGCCGTGCTATTGATGAAAACTCTAATTTAAAATCAGGGCCTTTATTTCTTATGCATATTTGATGCAATATGGCAATAATATCTTCTTAAACATGCATGATGTAACACCCCAAATTCCGTACTTCAAATCGTGTCGGTGACACGTAGTTTTAAAAAAATCAACAGAGTTTGAGGTGCTACCACTCAGACTAATGCGGAAACGGAGAGCATACACTAACGTTTGGACAATGAGTAACTGATATAAAATACCCAGGCATAAGTTGGTATATTAAAAACTTCTCGAAGGAATATTCAAGTGATACAGTACTACAGAGCTTTGTATAATTACAATTCCTACATATAACTATACAACCTTCAACCAAGCCTTAGGTAGACTTGGGGCATCAAACCAAACTCAGTGAATCAAACCTATTGGTCAGGTAGGTATCTATCGTGGAAGTCACCCCGTCTTTTATGGCGACTTATTGACTAAATCACTTAGACTAGCCCTACCTTTGGCACCAAATGGTTTGAAATAACCTCGTCAGATTCTTTCCAGAAAGAATGCTTTGATGTAGCTCTTCCAGCATTTGCTTTGACCGGTACCTCTTCCCAGCTTCATCCATCAGTGCCTCTTTTCGGCTCTGTCCATCGGTGACTTCTCGGTTCCTGGTTCCTTTCTTAAACCTTAGACAAAACTGAGGTCCAATACCCATCAGACCTCAGGTAACAGTTAACCTCATATGAAAAGTATGAACAATATATATGACAGATATTCATGACATCTCAGCATCATACATAGCACACATCACATGAAAGGTTACAACAATACATAAGCACACAACAGATGTAATGTTAATAACACAACAGTACATAGCACACAACACATGTAAAGTTATCCACGTTTGCACTAACCAGTGCCACGATGGCCCCTCGTATCCTTAGCGCTAGGAAAACATCACTACAGCGTTATCAAAACTATAACCCGCACACAGCTGAATGTATATAAACAGTGACCTAAGACCGAGTCTTAGCCACGGTACATGACCCAAGACATAGTCCTGTCTATGACCCTATGAATCATCCTATCACATATAAACATACAAGATACATCAGAGTTAAAGTTACTAGTACGCGAACGTACCTTTCACCGTGTAATTGCCAAATGTCCGACCTTTTGAATCCGACTCCGGACTTCCCGGATATCCTATAATGTTACCGTCGGATTATTTCTTTTTCTATGACATTATAATTAATATCATATTTCCTAGAATAATATCAAAAAGGATATTTTCACCTATTTTGACATTTCTACCCTTGGTGGATTTGTTATTACAATTTTGCCCTTACATTTTCTTAAAAACGTCATTTCAGCATTTATGGGCAGATTTTTCAACAACTTTGAAACATTATAATTAATTCTACAAAAATAAAAATGAGGATCCGTAAGATTCCTCATGACCCTTGACATGTCTATTTTCAAGGAAAAATATTCCAAGAACCTAGAACACCAAGAATCATTCTCAGTTTTCATTTTCTCAACGCTGCCCAGATTTTCACCCGAAAATAGCTTAACTTCAAAAATATGTTACTACTTGTGTAGAACTCAAAATGCTACATAATTTATATATTTGGAAAGCCCTACATGTCTACTTTATTTCTAAAAAATTTAATGATTTAAAGATTTCATTTTCTTCATAAAATAATAGTCTCTTTTTCGTTGGTTGCACAAAGCTTAACAACCGAAAATCCTACAACTTTCACAATCTTGATCTATGGCTTTCCAAAATCATTACCTACCATGTTTTTACCTCATTAGGTATTTTTCAATGCAAGGAGGCCTCAAAACAAGAGTAGGAATTTATCTTCTAATTTTCTAGATTAAACTAACATTTATACTAAAAACTATAAAAACTAAAGACTAAAGCTAAAACTTAAGAACCTTACCTCTTGAAAATCAACTCCTTATTCCTTCTTGCTTCCCAAAATCTCACGCCACTCTCACCTTCACTCTAAGGATCAGATGTAGCTTGAGTTGGTGTGAAGAAATGAGGAGGGGAAGCCTCCTATTTATTGGAAAATAATGAAGGTTAAGGTGGTCATTAACAAGTGTAACATCCCATTTTCAAAAGCAGTATATTTTTTTTTCATCAGAGTAGAGCATCGGAGCGATTGAGTAACTGATACATATTTTTCAAATGCCGTAAGTCTGGCTTTTTACAGTAATGGTACACTGTACCGAGTGTTTACAAAAGAAGATAACAACGGAGGAACATAACAACAGAAGTACTCCTCCGGCAACATCCATGCCGTGGTGACAAAAGACGGTCTTCAGTCGAGACCCTAAGCGTGCTGCTTCCCTCTCTCCTCGGTTCTCGGTCCTCCAGACCCTGAAGCTATGTCAAGAGCTGAGGTCCAGTGCTCCGGACCTCAGGTAACGGTTAACCTCATATTTACATATACAGTATATGGACTACGGACGTTCACAACATTAACAACACATATACACAACCAATGCAGATACATCGCACCCAGCGTTTTCACACACACACAATGCAGACACATCGCACCCAGCGTACATGCACAATGCAGACACATCGCACCCAGCGTAATGGACATATCTCACCTAGCGTACAGATATACTCTAACATCTATATGCACTCAAACAACATAACAGCTATATACACAATACTCTTAGCACATGTACGCATACAATAAATATCAGCGTTAGTGTTACAGTACGCGAACGTACCTTCGTTGACGGTGAACGGTACGTTTTACGGAAAATAGTATTTTCTCGACAGCGGCCCGACAGCGGTACGACAGTGGGACGATTATCACCAATATCCTATATGGACATTATTTATCAACTTCTAACAGCATAACAGGCATTTTAGGTACAAATTACCATTTTGCCCTTGACTACCCTAGTCGGCGGAATTTCACCAGAGCTTTGCTGTTTTAACTCTAATCTTCCAAAATTTTGCCAGAACTCTTTTCCCAACATGATTTTCGAAATATACATCATATTTAACCCAAAAATATGATATCTAAAATATATTGGAAGATTAAAGATCAAAACAACATTCCTACTACAACTACTGAAAGAAACACCGAAGCTTAAGACTAGGGACTGAAAAACTTACTCCGGCTTTGCTCAGACTTTCTCCAGAGCTTCTCTTCCTAAAACCTCTCTCTATATGCGGTTTTGGGTGTGAAGAATGAAGAGGAAGGAGGGTGCTATTTATAGGAACAAGGAGGGACAAGGTGGGAATTTCCTTATTTGTTTTCAGATCGAATTTCGGCCGTCGGATCGCACTTCGCCACGTGGCTTCATCTTGGCCATACACCTCTTGTGCTGACATCATCCTTCTAGAAGAAGATGATGTCATGCATGATGTCATGCATGCTGACTTACCGATAAAGTTCCCCGATCGGTGTCCGAATCACGTAATCTTGTCGAAACTCAAAATTCCGACAACGGTGTTTCGAAGGTCTAATCTTTCTCATTCATAACATCTGGGTTGACTAAATTCTTAATCCCATTGAGGGTATTCCGTTGCTGGCTGAATATTTTAGGCCAGACGCGGTCGGTTACGGAAATGACTTCTGATAGAACCAGCTTCTTGGCAGAAAATCACTGGTTCGTAATATGATATGATCTAAGTAACCATATCCCTAGTTTGAAAAACACGGTGCGTTTTCTATAAGTCACTTTTAGCACTATCTCGCCCTATCTTAATTATCCTAAGACCGCTAATTACGCGTTGGTTTCGAAAATTACTTCGGAGACAAATTCGCTCCGAGGTAGAATTTCACTGGTTTATAAAAAGTCCAGATGACTTAGACTAAATCCCTATACCTTGGTGTAGGATTTAATTTCTATCCATTCTCAAATGTTGTATGTTGGCTCTTTACCATATATATTATTATTTTATTCAAAATATCTAGATATTTATTTATTTTCTTTTATTTTTTATTTATTTTTCTAAGCATAAAATATTTTATTAATATTTTTTTTTTTATTTAATTAATTTCGAATTTCCCCTTAATTTAATTATTTTACTAATTAATTTACTTATACCTTAATCTTAAACAATTAGCCAATAATTATCTAATTAGTCATTTACTAATTGTTGATAATTTTATGATTTAGGATAAATTATTATCTTACAACTATTGGACCGACATTGGTATTTTATATCCTATATTAAATATTAAAAATCAAAGAGCATAAAGTGCTTTTTAATATTATTTTATCTATGCTCAATATTTTTCCAGGGAAATAATCCCTGAAATTCCTAAAATTCAAGAAAACATACTTCCCAAGTTTTTGTCAAGATTCGATATCATATGATATTTTTAGGTCATTTTCTGTCTTATAAAATTAATTTTAGGGATTTTAGCTCTTTATTCACCCTAATTTCAATAGAAATTACCTTAGAAAATAAGATAATTATTACTTATTATTTGAGACCACATATTCACCTATTTCCAATAGGTATTATTTATCGAAATATGATACTTATCATAAATACGATTTTTAGGGTATTACAACAAGCAATCCAATGTTCCTTCTTTTCTCTTATCCATTAGATCAATATTCACTTTATGACATTCAATCTCCACCTCTCTTATGGCTGCCGACATCCCCTTCTCTTTTAACCATTTAATGTGCATTTTAATTAACAAAACACCTCTTGCTTCAAGCCTTCCAATTGGTTATTAGTCCAAATATTTGACTTTTCAACACTACTTTATGCTTTATTAATCTCTTTTCTTCTTTCACAATGAGCTGCACGTTTTTGGCTAAATTTTGGGGATGATTAAGAAGCTTAATTAACTCCCTAATCAAGTGTTTAAATACCCACTAATTACATGTGCCATTGCATAGTTGATTTATTAGCTTAATCATAGTAATTAGTGCTTATTTAGACAAGTATTATTTCATTCTCTTTGGTTTAATTATTTTCTTCAATAATCAGCCCTCTTTTATTTCAAAAATGATGAATTTAATTTACCCATAATTAAGTTGAAGAATTATGCAACCAATCTCAATTAGTGCATGCAAAGTTTATTTGCCTATTATTTGCTAATTGACACTTAATTTGATTAAGTATTTTTATAACTTTTCCATGGCTCTTTTCCTCTTAAAATAGCCATTATTTTATGTGACTCTATGTCACATATGGTAACCAATTTAATATGGTAACATATTTCAAAATACAAGATTTTCAGTAAACCAAAAAAGGGTATTACACATGATTATTACAATAGAGATTGGGCTTACAAAACTAAAGACAAGAGACTCAATTGAAAATATGCTTAAAGTGATAAATATTTATTGACCAAGAAAATTTGACTCCAGAGATTACAATTTAAAATTAATTAATGAACAAGGTTATTTTCTTCAAGTCTTTCCCCTGGTTCTTTGAGATTTAGTTCAAGCAGAATAAACTCAATTCCCAATGCTTTTGTCCCTTTTTTTTTATTAATAATTTTAACTTTGGCATCAAGGGTTTATCATCTGCAACCTAATAAGTTTATTGATAAATTAAGAAATAAAGTAAACAATTATTTCATCATCAAAATACCTAAACTTCATAGATATATATAGCAATTAGCAAGATTTAATCATCAAAACAGCAAAACACCTGTCTCATCTACCTTTCAGAATCCCCTCTTTTGCCCTAAAATTTAAAAATGGAGGGTTTAAATTTAATTTTTATAATATTGTATAAAAAATAATTACATTTAAAAGTTTATTTATAAAAAGTAAAAAATTAATTTACAAATTTATAAAATATTAAATTTGAACCATCTTTTTTGTTTTTTGTTTTTGTTTTTTACTCTAAGAGTGAAGATGAGACATACTAATATATAGGAAAATGAAAGAGGATTTTGAGAGGATCTGCTTCCAACTTTACACAAGTGAGTTATCAAATTAAATAAGTATCTAATATACCCACAAATAAACATATAAGTTGAATGTAGAGGAGACAAAATAGTTTTAAGCTCCCATCTTTTTGTCCATTACTCTTTGCTTGAAGTTAATTCATACACAATAAACTAGAAGAAAAATAGACTCAAACCCTTTGTTTTAGAGAGAGAACATCTATTCTCATACCCATACCAGTCTCAGATCTGAGAGGAAAAAGATTAATATCTCAATGAAATATATTAATTACTATTCCATCCGGTCATATAAATATAGAATGCTAGTTGATGGATTTTGTAATACCCGGATAATTATTTATTTGGAATATTATATTTCGATAAATAATACCTATTGAAAATAGGTGAATATGGGGTTTCAAATATTAAGTAATAATTATCTTATTTTCTAAGGTAATTACTCTGGAAATTAGGAGAGATAAAGAGCTAAAATCCATGAAAAATGTATTCTATAAGGCAGAACAATGGCCTTAAAATATTATGATAAATCTCATATGACAACAAATATTGACAAAAACTTAGGAAGTATGTTGTCTCTAATTTTAGGAATTTTTGGGATTATTTCCTTGAAAAATTGAGAAGCATAAATATAATATTATTAAAAGCACTTTTTGGCCCCATGATTTTTAATATTTTACATGGGACATAAAATACCAATGTCGGTTAAAAGTTGTGAGATAATAATTAATCCTAATTATGAAAATTATCAACAATTAGTAAGTGGCTAATTAAGTAATTAGTGGCTAATTGTTTAGATTAAGATATAAGTAAATTAATTTGTAAATAATTAATTTAAGGGAGAAATTCGAAATTAATAAATAAATAAAAATAATAAATAATAAAATATAAAATTCTTAGAAAAATAAATAAAATAAAAAAAATAAAATAAAAAATATCTTGATATTTTGATTAAAATAATAATATAATTGGTAAAGAGCCAACAGGAGAAATGAGAACGGATAGAAATTAAATCCTACCTCCAAATATAGAAACGAAGTCATTAACATCTGCACTTTTTATAAACAAGTGGAATTCTATCACGGATTGAGCGGTCTCAGAAGTCGTTTCTGGAACCAACAGCGTAATTAGGAGTACCAGATAATTAAGATAAGGCAGATAGTGCTAAAAGTGACTTATAGAAAACGCACCGTGTTTTTCAAACCAGGGATATGGTTACTTACATCGATCATATTACGAACCAGTGATTTTCGCAGAAGCTAGTTCTATCGGAAGTTATTTCCGTAACCGAAGGCGTTTATCCGAAAATCTTCGACAGACAACGGAATACCCTTAATGAGATCAAAAATTTAGTTAAACCCAGTAGTTTTAAAGAGAAAGAATAGAACTACAAAACCTAGTTCCTGGATTTTTAGATTCGGTAAAATTACGTGATTCGGACACCGATCGGGAAAACGCTATCGGTAAGTCAGCACATATGATGTCATGCATGACATCATCTTCTTCTAGAAGAATGATGTAAGCCAAATAGGTGTAAGGCCAAGATGAAGCCACGTGGCGAAGTGCAATTCGACGGTGGAAATCCGATCTGAAGACATTTCATGAAATTTCCACCTTGTCCCTCCTTGCTTCTATAAATAGCAAGCCTTCCTCTTCATTCTTCTTCACCCCAAATTCAAAAACTAGAGAGAGGTTAGAGAGAAGGAAGAGCCCGGAGAAAGTACGTGGAGCCACGGGTAAGTTTTTCGGTCCCTAGGTGTTTTCTTTCGGTAGTTGTAGTAGGAATGTTGTTTTGATCTTTAATCTTCCAATATATTTTAGATATCATGTTCTTGGGTTAAATATGATATATATTTCGAAAATCATGTTGGGAAAAGAGTTCTGGCGAAATTTTGGAAGATTAGAGTCAAAACAACGAAGCTCTGGCGAAATTCCGCCGATTAGGGAGTCGGGGGCAAAATGGTAATTTGTACCTAAAATGCCCGTTATGATGCTAAATGTTGATAAATATCATCATTTTAGGATATCTGAGTTAATCGTGCCGCCGTCGTACCGCCGACATCCCGCTGTTTACGCCGCTGTCAAATTTTTCGTTTTTCCGTAAAAGTATCGTTGTACCGCCGACCATGTACGTTCGCGTACTGTAACACTAACGCTGATGTTTATGTTATGTATATATGTGCTAGGTGTACTTGTGTGTGTTTAGTTGTTATGTTGCTTGAGTGCATATAGATGTTAGAGTATATCCGTATCTGGCTGGGTGCGATGTGTCCACACCGTTGGGGCGATATGTGTGATGTGTACGCATTGTGTCCACACCGCCGGGGGCGATATGTGTGATTATGCTGGGTGCGATGTGTCTGCATTGTGTATGTGTGAAAATGCTGGAAGCGATGTATCTGCATTAGTTGTGTATATGTGCTGTTAACATTGTGAACGTCCGTAGTCCATATGTTGTGTATGTAAACATGAGGTTAAGCTGATACTACCGGGGTCCGTATGCATGGGACCTCGGCTCTTGATATAGCCTCGGGTCCGGAGGACCGAGAACCAAGGAGAGAGGGAAGCAAAGACGCATAGGGTCACGTGGATGCCACGGAGACCATTCCCGGTCGGAGACACATCTCGTTGTTATGTTCCTCTGTTGTTATCTTCTTTTGTAAATACCCGATGGTGTACCGCTTCGTAAATGACCGGACTTACGACATTTTAAATATATGTATCAGTTACTCAATCGCTCCGATGCTCTACTCTGATGAAAAAAAAAATATACTGCTTTTGAAAATGGGATGTTACAAATTTCCTTTGATCTTAAATATAAGACTTCAATCTATTTTGCCTCCCAAATTTATAAATTTTCTCCCAAGATATACATATTGATTGCATATATTAAAATAAAGATGCTTGTCATCAATGGGGTGATAATATAATAAGTGGGTTAGGTAAGAGGATGTTGGTATGGATGTATGATCATAGAAGAAAATATAAGATTTGTAATAAAGAGAGAGATAAAAAAAAGTTAAAGTTGCTTCTATTGAAGAGGAAATTATTGAAAATCATCTAATTAAGGTGATTCGGATTCACAAAAAAAGTCATTAGATGCAGCATCGAGAAGGTGAGATCAAGTAGTCCGAGTCCTCTGAAATGGTGTAGAAGAAAGTAAAAGAGAAAACTAATTCACATGTACAAATAAAAATAGTTAAAAATATTAAATTTGTCATATAATTAAAGTGATTTTCAATATTACCCTTATTAATTACATTCAACTCAAATATCATATTAATTATTTTTCTCTCCCACTACCCTTATTAAATATAAGCATACATAATAGTTGTTAATTAGCTGATGACTTATAAAAAGGACTAGTAATAGTTGTTAATTAGTTGGTGCCTTATACTCCCTGTGATCATTATAAGCAACAACTATCTAATAACATAAAACGAAATTGGGCCAGCGCCTTGGTAGCGCAGTGGCATGTTAGCTGGCCTTGTGTCAGTGTCTGGCTGTGTGCCAGTACCAGGGTTCGACCCTGTCCGGGACCGTTTGGTCCCCAATCAAAAAAAAAAAAATTGGAATTACTTAAAAGCAATAGAAGAATAAGAGGTGTCCTCCCTCTTTCCCTATTTATAAGGTCCCATTTTTTTGAATAGGTATGTCCCTTTTTGTTAGGTCCTCTTTGAGTTTGTTTAACTAATAAATGTGTTTTTGTCCATTTTACCGTCAATTAATTTCATGCATTGTATTAACTAAAATAGAGATTCATTCCCTTTAATTTATTCTCTCACATATCCTTTATTCCCTCATGTCTTCTTTCATTCTCTCTCACCATTTTTCTAATTATTACCCAATCTCTTACTCATTTTTCCCTCCCTTCCTTTTTATAAGATAGAATTTGTTGAACGAGTATGTTCCGTTTTATAAGATAGTTTTTGAAGATGTCTAAACATTTAATGCATTTTTTCATCTTTACCCTCAACTAATTATATGTCCCTCCCATCACTTTTTCATATTCATTCTTTTCCCCAGCCACCTTTTCTATAAATAAGAGTGTTTTTTGGAAAACAAATTGCATTCTTTTTACGTACATATTTATTATCTTTAACCAATTTTAACTAACGTTTTGGTCTACGTAATTAGATTATTTGTATCTTATAAAAATAAATGGAGGGAGTAATAAATAAGGTCATATTTGAAAAAATATATATTTTCTACATATGTATTATTTCTAACTAATTTTCATTGCATGTTTTCTTTTTTAAACACAACAATTTGGTTAAAAGAACCTTAGATATAGGGTGTAATAGCTAGGATTTTTCCTAAAATCCTTAACCTTATATTTTCATGAATATTTAAGTATTAAATGAAGGTGAATATGTGTCTCAGGTTATTATAATTAATTGATTATAATTTTACGCCTATTTCACTTGGAATTAAATTAACAAAAGACAAGGTATGAGACTATACTTAGGATCATAAAATGTGATAAAATTAACACATATAATGATGGTTATTTTATAACCAAAAGAGGCAAGAAATGCTATGAAGACACTTAATCAAATTAAATAAAATTGGAAAAAGCTAATGGGTAAATTAGCTTGCATTAATTAAGATCAATTGCATAATTCTTAAAATTAATTAGAGACAAATTAATTGCAACAAAAGAAGAGGAGCTGTTATTGTTGAAAGTTTAAGGGCCTAAGAGGAAGAATTAAGCTTGAATAATAAAGTACTAATGACCTTGATTAATTAGAATACCAATTGTAAAATGACACATATAAATAAAAGGACATTTAAGCTTTTTGTTTAACATGATAATTGGCCTAATGAATCAGCCCCAAAAGTCCATATTTTCGCTGGCCATGTTGGAGCAATGTGAGCCAAGTGTTTTAGGATATTATCTAAAGTATTAGTCCTAAATCTTCATGTAACTAAATTAACCAATGATAAATGTAATTGAAAGGCATATAAGCATTTGATTAAGATGTTAATTAAGCTTTATTAATCAACTTTGAAAAGTCAAATATGG